>OY998240.1:57239693-59948089 GCA_963922005.1 Cornus suecica | reverse complement strand
AGGCCCTTTTCAGTCTTTTCACTCCTTTTCTCATGCAAACCCTAATTCTGATTTATATAATATAGGTGTATATACATGTATATAGAGGTCTGGAAATCACAAGCACGTCTTCACATCTAACCGAGGGTAGAACATGCAGAAACCATCGAAAAACCCATAAAACTTGTCGCAGATACGCTTCAAGCGTACCTGGCCTACGCTTCAAGTGTAGGTCCAAGCGTACCTCTAAGTGTAGGTCCAAGCCTACCTCCAAGCGTAAAAATGTGTTTTCCAATCATTTTTTGAAACTGAAAGCGTAAGCAGAAGCATATGTATTTTATGGAAAATCACTTTTCTCCGTTCATACACCAAAACGACCGTCTTAAACCCACGATACTTTTTGCTGAAGATAACGGCTTCTGGAAATGCCGTTTTTGCCCTCCAGGAGTCATTTTTGTCTCGGACTGCCACTTTGCCTCTCCTCTTTGAATAGAAAGAACACATTCTTCAGTTAATTCACCAAAGTTAGCCTCATTTCTTCATTAAGCTCCTAAACATGCTTTAACACACAAACAACATAAAAATACAAAATAATGGAATGAAATGAAGTAACAATGTGAGATAAGGGGTCAAAATGTCTAATATTTAACACCTATCACACCCTCAAACTTACTTATTGCTAGTCCCTTAGCAATAAACTCAGGGAACTTCTTTTCTTGTGATGATCTTTTTAATTTATTCTAACTAATCTAACTTAATCCCTTGCTTTCGTGAGGGTCGACAATTACACTTAGCACGTGTAATAAGCATTTTAAACCCCTAGGTTACCCCTAGTGGACGAGTGAAGTCTCGTGAAGGTACCTACAAACATCTCAGTTCTCTGTAATGACGCGGTGATGAGTTCACACACAAGTTCAATTAAGTCGTGATATAATGCAAAAGACAACATGGATGCAAATACTCCCACTCACTACTGAACAATAATTATATCGAGCTTTGTGTCATGAATGGTTCCCACTAAAGTGAATGATTTCGCTACTTTCTACTCTCAATCAAGACAACCTTTCGTTATCTTGTGAACACTCAACTATGATATTTCAATTTCTCTTCTCCTACTTCATTTATCAAATCTTGCCATTTTTTATAAAAATTATATCTTTCCATCTTTCCAATATTATCCCTTTTTGTCTTTTTAAGTCTCCAGACTTTCCAGCGAGGATTTTTAGTCCCGACCAACAAGGCCCAAGCTTCTTCTATGGGATTTATGTTCATCAATCTTCTCCCCTTTAAACGCGACCAATGATATTGGTGATACCAAGATCCGGTTACTCAGATTGAATAACTATTTTTTGCATTTTATTTTCTCAAAAAAAAAATTCAATTTTCTCTATTTCAACCATACATCTCCCTATCTCCCCTTTTATTGTGGCAAAATTATTTTTTCAACTACGTAGTCAAAGATCAACTTATTTCTTATAGTAAATGTGTGTTTGTGCTTATAGGTCAAAGTCGTCTTTCTTAATTTCAATTTCACTCATTCACTCACCCATATAAAATCACATCACTTCATTAACCCGATTTAACCATTACTCTCGTGAATGGAAATATCACAACACATACTACTCATATATCATAAACATGAACTCAATCAAATTGTAATGCAAATCAATCATTCGTGAAAACAAAGAACTGATCCAAAATTTTAAATTTTCAAAAAACAAAATTCAAAAATATTTATTCCATATAATTCTATACTCTCATCCCCAAACTTAAATAAGACTATGTCCTTATGGTAAAAAATAATATAGGAAATCATATATAGTTACCCTTGACGCTCAATTCTGGATTCCAAAGCAAAGCATTAATCCCCTCCCCCAAACTTGATTTGGATCATCTGTAGGTATAATCAACGTAGCACAAATACCCAATCATAACAAATGAAATGTTTTTTAAAAAATAACTAGAAAGTCACACAAATTTTTCAAGAAATTAAAGTCTCTCTTTTTTATTTATTTATTATTTTTCAAAAATAATGATAATATAAAAAATATATATATATGAATTGGCCTTATGAGCCTACAATCGTACAAAATAAAATAAAAATAAAAATGTGGCCTTAAGGGTCTACCGTCCCTAAAAATAAAACAAAAGAAAACCAAAAATCCTAATACTAAAACTAAACCCTAATCTCAATCATCCTCCTCTTCTTCATCACTAGTCACGACGCTCTTTAACCATATCCGCCAGTCTGCTGTCTCTTTCAATTTATCCAAGTCTTCCTCTGGATATATCTTCATAATTGTCCACCGTATCTCATCCAACTCCTTCATCCTATCACCCTATTGCTCTGCAATGATCTTCGATAACAGAAATGGGTATGGAAGATAATGTTCAAATTTATCTACACCCGTCCACTATCTACTCACAATTGCTCGAGGAATCGACATCTCGGCCATGATCACCGTCGGAATACACACTTTATACCCATGAGTTAAGGCATACAATGTTCTAAGCATCGTGTGATCTCTTACACTTATCCGATTATTTGGCCGAATTTGAGCCGAAACAACACAATCCAAATAAAGCATATCCAACTTCAACCACCAATTTTCACAGGTCTTATCACCTGGATCTGACACAGCACATAATTCTATCACCATCTCTTCATCCGTATATGGCCATACCTGAGGATGCTCCATCAGTCTTCCTTCTAAGTTTGCCGGACTACCAATTGGTATATTCCACGCATTGGCAATACTTATTTTTCCAATCACAATAGGAGCACTCCACTGAGTCACTTTAGCCGACATAACCTCAAATCCTGGCGGTCCCGAAATCGTCATATTTTCATAGAATTTTCAAACCAAGCCCGGATACACCTTTTCTCCCGCTGGTTGCTCTAAACTACGCAACCCTCGTTCCTTAAGGATTTACCTTTCGGATGTAGTTAATACTCGGTTCATCCTCTTCGGATGAAATATTTCTTCAAATTGTAGCCTGTACTGCAGAAACGATTTCGGTGTGGTTCATCTTCCTTTCCGGCTTGTTGCTCCATTACCCGAATTTTCGGCCTCTACACACGGTTCTTCCTCGCTATGAGCTCCTCCGGGTCAGAATAATTCTCATTTTCACCATCCATCCTCACACTCCCGGGATAGAAAGAAGAAGAAGAAAGAATTGAATGAGAAAATCTAACTGTATTGCCCAACTGTTGTGTGAATTGTGTTTTTCCTATGGGTGTATTTATAGAAGGATGTAGAAGACTCAAAGAAGAAAAGGATTTGAAACCCTTCTTTGGGAAAGTGGAAACAACTCATGATCCAACTCCAACTTGTATTTCCATTCCACTTCCTTGTCGGACTAGGATTACTCTAAAACCTCTAAAACAATTCTACAAAAAATCCTAAAAATACCTTAAACAACTCCTAATACAAATACATTTACAAACCAGGCCAAAATGCCCCACAAACGGGTCAAATTTTCACTTTTGCAAAATCATCCTCGTGGTAGCCTACGCTTCAAGCATAGCTACACTCCAAGCGTAGGTTGGCTTTTTTTTATTTTCAAATGGCCCCCCTCCGATCAATTGATATACGTATAAAACACATGCACCCCATTACTTAAACGCACAAATGTTAGCATAGTGTGATTAAAACTTGAAAAAAATTCAAAACATCAGCACACTGAATATAAGCGTAAAAATCAGGGGACACGTCAAACTCGATAAAGTTGATTTCAAAATTTTTCATTTTATAAAATATGAAAATAACAAAAATATTTAAATAATAATCGTTAAAGCGGTCACATAAAGCCCTATCACAAAGTCTATCCGCTCCACGATTTATCTATAAAAAATAAAACAAAAATCTAAACTAAGACTACACTAAGCCTCATCATCCAAGGATGGTGGTGTAGGTGGAAGATGTATGCCTAAATGCTGCCTCATGCCATTAACCCTATGGCATAACTGCCTATGATCTTGCCGACGGGTCTGTTTCTCTTTATCAAATCTTTGTTCCAGCGTTGGCTCTAATCCCTGTATCTGTGCCATAAGAGCATCAAACTGAGCCTGAGACAAGGTGATAGTACCACCTACAGGCGCCTGTGGCATAATAACCTCCTCCTCAACTGCCGGCATCTGTGGCATATTAGCATCAACATCGGAGGCGTGATCATCCTGAGCCATACCGGTATCATCAGCATGTGCCTGGGCCTGTGCATCCTGACCTGGTAATAGACCAAACCCATGTCTCTGTGCCATAATAGCATCTCCATGTAACCGGGTCCAGACACCTATCCACATCCCTCTGGAATATGGAGACACATCCTTTAATCGATTCAGCTCACCCACATCCATCTCAATCCCGGCATCAAATATCAACTTCATCACTAAGCACGGGAGTTGAACCTTGAATAAACGTTGTCGAAATTTTGACTCATTGCGCAAGTGGATGTAATGCGCATACAATCCCCCCCACAAAATTTGTGGAATAGAAATCCACCGCCCAAACTCAAAAGCATAGCGGAGGGCCGAAAATGGCACATAACACATAGTCACATAGCTGTGGAGAAGAATCTATGAACGGACTATCATGTCCCAAAACCAGAGCCTCGGGTGATAGTTTGACTTCTTCGTGCAGTTCCTCCGATCATCAGCACACTCCCCCGCAATCTGAAGTATAACAAGATCGGTAAAAGATGGGAGTATCTCGGGCATAGGAGGGAACTCCGCAGCTAACTCGGGTGGAAACTCGTCCAGAATACCCCACACATTAGCAATAGTCTAGGGAGTAATCTCAAACTCAGTACCTCGAACCACTGTCCGTAGCCTCCTCCCTCTACTGTAATGCTGCATGTGTAGCCAAAACTCCCGGATCATATCCTCATAAATATGCAGGATGGTCGGAGCAAGGATAGGTAGTAAGCGGCGGGCCCTCAGTTGGCCTATCATCCAGGCAGGTACTGGTTGTAGCCTCTTAAACACGGCCACCAAATTGGTACGCTCCAGCTGATACTTCTTCAAAATAGCCTGGTCTAGCATATCCTCAACCGAAGCTATCTGGGGGACTAGTAGAAAAGTAGTCAAAACATCCAGGTCACCCTCTACTGATGGCTCAGGTACCCTCTCACCCGGATGACTGGCATCATCTACCTAATCAGCATCATCCTCCTGTGCACCACTATCACTCTCGATATCCTCATCCATCTACTTAGCCTGTGACTTAGACACTGGTGACTATGATGGTGCGCGTGGGACAACAGGCCCCTATAAGGCTCCCATAGGGTAGGTAAATATCACGGTCTCGTATGGTGGACTCGGGTACCTCCTCCTCAAAAGATGACGAAGATGAAGATGTCAAGTCGACATACTGTGGTCTCGAGGCACGTGTACTCCAGCGGCGAATATGTTCTCGGTCGGAAGATGATGATCTCAACCTCTGCCGAACATCACGCTCTACTGGTCTAGCCGCCTCGGCCACTCGCCTCATCACACCCTTTACTCTAGCCATACCTAAAATATAGAATTTTTGAAAAGTGAGTGATACTATTCCGGACACCGAATCAAAATCAAACTATATCAAAATATACCCAATATGATGATTAAACAATCCTTCATCCCAAAGGTTTGATATTCAAGCCACTTTCGAAGTCGAAAAACTCAACTGCTTGGAAAACGGATCAAAACACGATTTTGATCGGACTCGTTCGTCAATACTAGTTTAGAATAGTTAAATAAGTCATATGAAATCAAAATAATGGAACAAAACTCACCAAATCAAGAGAAACGATATTTTCCCAAAATTGATATTCGGAGACTTTTCGAGTTCTTCACGCGAATCTGGATCTATCACAAATTAATCTGACGATCCGCCATCAAGGAATGATGAGGAATTGGATAAATAAATGGTAGAAACAAACCTCATAAAGATTGGTGGAGAAATGAGGGAGAGAGAGGAGTTTGAATGGAAATGGAGGGAATAACCTGACAGGTCTGTTTTATAATAGGCCCGTCGCTATGCTTGAAGCGTAGGTCCACTTGGCCCAAAAATGTTTTCTTCATCTTCACATGCCATCTTCAACCCCTTGCACTCTCAACGCTTCCTACACACCCTTAGCTATCATATTGGCTCAATCTACCCTTCCTACTCAGATGACGATGGTTTCGCGACTCGATTTTACAAACTCGATCTTAAATACCGAAATGACTAAATTAACGTCTACACGTACAAACTAGGATCAAAAGCGACTATTCATTGCCTAATACCAATATTTAACGTCGTTGGTGTGACGTTGCTGCCTCTCAATACTCTGGATCAAGTTTATCCAACTTGGGTGGTAGTTCAATTAGATCAATCATTTCTACCACATACTCGGCTGGTTGAACCTCTATGTAATGCTTCAATCTTTGTCCATTCACGACAAACTTCTTTCTACTGTCAAGATCATCAAGCTCCACGGCTCCATGGGGGAAAACCTTTGTAATCTAGTATGGCCCATCCATCTCAATTGGAGCTTACCAGGAAACAACTTAAGTCTCGAATTAAACAACCAAACCTTCTGGTCAGACTCAAAAACTTTCTTTATAATATATTTATCATGAAACGCTTTTGTTCAAGCCTTATAAATCCGAGACTTTTCATATGCATCATTTATTAACTCCTCAAGCTCTTGAAGTTGGAGTTTTCGCTGTGCACTGGCTCTCTTTATATAGAAATTCAATCTTCGAACCGCCTTAATATGCTCGGTGTTCCAGTTCTACAAGGAGATGACACGCTTTACCATACATAAGACAATATGGTGACATGTCAATCAGTGTCTTAAATGCAATCATGTACGCCCAAAGTGCATCATTTAGCCTTCTCGGCTAATCTTTTAAGTCAGGGCGCACAGTCTTTTCCAAGATATTTTTAATCTCCCTATTTGAAACCTCCACTTACCCTTGTGATTGGGGGTGATAAGACGTACCAATTCTATAAGTGACACCGTACTTCTCACATAAAGCAGGAAGAAATTGATTGTCAAAATGGCTTCCACCATCACTAATCAACACTCGTGGTATACCAAATCTTGAGAAAATATTCGATTTCAAAAACTCTTCCACCACATCATGATCAACACGTTTAGTGGCTATAGCTTCTACCAATTCGAATCCTAATCAACCCACACAAGTATGTACTCCTTATCTGCTTTCGGAAATGGTCCCATGAAATTAATACCCCATACATCAAACAATTCCACAATTATAATTGGGGTTAGAGGCATCATGTCTCTTCGAGATATGGATCCCAATATTTGACATCGCAGACACGCTTTACAATATTCAAAAACATATTTGAATATGGAAGGCCAGTAAAATCCACTCTGCAGCACCTTGTGAGCTGTCTTCTGAGTTCTGAAATGTCATCCACACTCCAACGTGTGATAAAATGTCAGTATGCTCTGCACCTTACTCTTGGGGATGCATTTTCTGGTAATCTAATAAGAGCAATAGTTGTATAGTCCTGGGTTATCCCAGATATAGAATTTTACTTGGCTGAAGAATCGGTCCTTCTCATTCTTGGACCATCCTTTTGGAATTTGACCTGTGGCTTTATAATTGACAATGTCAGCATACCACGGTGTTTGTTCCAGGAAAGAATCCTTAAGAGGAGTAATTTCCTTTGTGGATTTGACGATAATCTTTGACAAATGATCCGCTACAACATTTTCTGAACCCTTCTTGTCTTTGATTTTCAGGTCGAATTCTTGCAACAACAAAATCCACCGGATCAGCCTGGGTTTAGAGTCCTTCTTGGTTAGCAAATGCCTCAACGCGACATGATCTGAGTAAACAACAACCTTGGCACCCAATAGATATGATCGAAATTTATCCAAGGCGAAGACAACTGCCAGCAACTCTTTCTCGGTAATTGTATAGTTCATCTGAGCTTCATTTAGTGTCCTACTGGCATAGTAAATCTCATATGACAACTTATCTTTTCTCTGAACCAACACAGCTCCTATAGCATAGTCAGAACCATCACACATAAGCTCAAATGGTAGAGACCAACCTGGCGGACGAATAATAGGGGCTGTTAAGAGTTGAGTACGTAGCTCCTCAAAGGCATGAAGACACTCTTCATCAAAGACGAATGTTGCATCCTTAGCTAATAAGTTGCAAAATGGTCAGACGATTTTGCTAAAATCTTTAATAAACCGTCGGTAAAACTCGGCATGGCCCAGAAAAAAGCGTATCTGCTTAACAGATGTGGGATGAGGCAATTTTGAAATTAATTCAACTTTTGTTTTATCTACCTCTATCCCTCGCTTTGATATAATATGGCCCAGGAATATCCCCTCTTGAACCATAAAATGGCTCTTTTCCCAACTTAGGATCAGATTTGTCTCCTTGTATCTCTTAAGTACCAGTTTTAGATGTTTTAAACAATCTTCAAAGGTTTCCCCAAAAACTAAAAAGTTATCTATGAACACTTCAGGAAATTTCTCTACCATGTCAGAGAAGATAGATATCATACACCTTTGGAATGTTGCTGACGCATTACATAAACTGAAAGGCATCCGTCTATACGCAAAAGTGTCATACGGATAAGTAAAAGTGATTTTCTCTTGATCAACAGGATCAATCGCCACTTGATTGTAGTCGGATTATCCATCCAGAAAGCAGTAATAACTTTGTCTGGCTAACCTCTCCAGGATTTGATCAATGAATGGCAACGGGAAATGATCATTCTTGGTGTTCGAGTTAAGCTTCCTATAATCAATACACACGTCATCATGTGGTCATGCGTTATGGAATTAGCTCACCTTTTGAGTTTGGCACCACAGTGATGCCTGACTTCTTTGGCACCACCTGAGTTGGACTTACCCATGTGCTATCAGAAATAGGGTAGATGATACCCGCATCTAATAATTTCACCACTTCTTTTATCACCACCTCTTTCATATTTGGATTCAGCCTTCGTTGCATTTCTCTCGAAAGCTTTGCATCCTCCTCAAGATGTATGCGATGCATACAAATCGAGGGATCTGTTCCTTTCAAGTCAACAACACTCCATCTTATTACCTCTTTGTTCTCACTCAAGACTTCGACCAGACTCGATTCCTATTTTTCTGTCAGTTTTGAAAAGATAATCACTGGAAGAGTCTCATCGGGTCCCAAGAAAACATATTTCAGTTTTTCAGGCAATTCCTTGAGTTCCAAGGTAGAAGGAGTAGTTAAGGATGGAATTAGTGGAGTATTTCAAACTATCAGAAGTGGTTCAACCGGCTCCCGCCTTGGTTGAGAGTAGAAAGCAGTCTCCGTCTCATCTAACTCTTCATTTTGAAGCTTCTAATGTGACTCCTAATCAGCCACTTCCTCATCCAGCCATTCTCTAGTCATAAATGACTATAGCTCATCCTTCTCCAGGATTTGAGTCACAAAAGCTAATATGATATCATCCAGTTCATCGCTCTCATTAATTTAGAAACATTCCCCCGATTCAGGCAATTGGTGGCTTCCTTCAAACATATTCATCCTAACCTTTATATTTCCAAACATCAGAACCATGGATCTGGTTCTGCAGTTAATGCATGCATTCGCCATGGCCAAGAATGGTCTTCCTAATATCACCGGAATGTGTTTCTTTGAGTTAGGGATAGGTTCTATATTCAGGACTACAAAATCAACTGGAAAATAAAACTTGCCCACTTAAACAATGACATCTTCAAGAATTCCTCTTGCCGGCTTGACTGATCAATCAGCAAATTAAAGTACGACCTTAGTGGGACTGAGCTCATTCAACCATAGTTGTTAGTAGACTGAATAAGGAAGCAAGTTAATACTCGCACCTAGATCAAGAAGAGCTCTACCAATTTCCTAGTCACCAATAACATATGGAATAGTGGGAGCACCGGGATCTTTTCTCTTAGGTGGAGTATTACTTTAAAGCAATGAACTCACTTGCTCAGTTAAGAGTATTTTTATTGGATTCGTCGCTCTGCTCTTTCATTTCTGGGTGCGATGATCTTTGAAAAACTTAGCGTAAGGCGGTATCTAGGCGAGTACATCTAAGATCGGTAAATTAATCTTGATTTGTCGGAACGTTTCTAACATATCAGATTCTTTCAGTATCCCGTACTTGGCCGGCTCTTTAAGACGCTGAGGAAATGGCGTTGCCTCCTCATAGTTCACTCTTTCTGATTCTTCAAGTAATGTCTGGTCGACATTGTCCTCCAATGATGGTTGATCCTTCTAGACTCTTTCAGCCTTCTTTCTTTACTCTTCTTCAGCTTCTTTCCTTTGTGCTTATTCGGCTTCCTTTATTTTATGTAACCTCTCTTCATGTTCCTCCTCAACTCTACTTTCCACTTCCTTTTCACTTCTTAGAGTCGTGATTGCTTGAACTTTCTCATGAGGTTCATTGATAAATGATACAAGCTCTAGTACTTGTTGTGGCCTTGGGTTAGCAACCGGATGACTAAGGAATCTTCCTAGTTCTCTTACATTCCTCTCATTAGCCATTTGGGCCATTTGCATATGCAGTTGCGCCAATGACTGGGAATAAATACCTAGCTTGTTATGAATATCTAGTATAGCCTGCTCTAACCTATTAGTTTAGAAATTGGGTGAAGGTGTTTGGCTTCTTTGAGGCTGGGTTTGGTAGTTATATGGTTGCACAACCTCATTATTATTGAATGGCTCAAGATCTTGGGAATTATTGAATGGCTGAAGAGCTTGGAAATTATTGAATGATTGGAGAGCTTGGGAATTATTAAATGTTCTGGGTTGGTAATTGGACTGAGAATTTGTAGCCATGATTGTTGGTTGTGAGTCGAATGATTGTTGACTCTATTGGAACCTTGGTTGTTGGTTTTATGATTGTTGTCTCTCAGTGAACCTTGGTTGTGGGTTATATGACTATTGTCTGTCTATGAACCTTGGCTATTGATTGGATGATTTTCCATGTTGGGACCTTGATGGTGGATTCTCCACATTTGTAGATTTATAGGATAGGAGTGGATGATTTCTAGTATTTGAGGTGTATGAATTAGTGAAAGGAGCATTATTAGAATAGTTCCATGATGCATTGGCATCAACAACCATTATATCCTGACACTCATTATGAGAGTACTTAGCTTCTACTTCAAATGTCTCTCTCGGAGGAGAATGACTTCGCTGCATAAACTTTTCAATTCTCTTTAATTTCTCTCCAAACAATGTCATGGTATCTCTCACATCATCATGCTCTACAATATAAGATTTCTCATATCTCCTATCATGTTGTCCACCTCTAGACCTCAACTCAGATTGGTATTGAATTGTGTTTTCACTTATATTATCAAATATCTCCAAAAGTTCTTTAGCTGGCTTCAAGATAAACTGACCTTATGTAGCCGCATCTATCAAAGTCTTATGCGCCTCTCCAAGTCCCATGTAGAAATTTTTAGCAATATCTTGTTCAGAAAACCTATGGTGGGGACACTTATACAAAATTTCATTATATCTCTCCCAAGTATCATGAAAATGATCACCAGGTAACTGCCTAAAGCTTTTGATTGCATCCTGTGCTTTAGAGGTCTTTCCTATGGGATAATGTTTTTCTATAAATTCTTTCTTAAGGGTTTCCCAATCAATTTTAATTTCTTTTGCTAATTTGATATACCATATTTTAGCTCTCTTTTTTAATGATCAAGGGAATAATCTCACTCGCAAGTCATTTTTGGACAGATTGTCATACCTAACTGTAGAGACCACCTCTAGGAAATCATTGATGTGTTGATATGGGTCATCTATTCTAAGACCTAAAAATTTTGGAAGCATATTAATCACGCTTGTCTTGATCTCAAAGTGTTTCGCTCCTTCTTCCTCTGGAAAATCAGCATAGGAGTCGTACGCATCAGGCGCGTAATATCCTTTTAGTGATGTCTCTGCTGCCCTTGGTGGGTTGGGTCTTTGGTCAACCATTGTTTCTTTTTCTAACTGACGTTGTCGCTTTTCAATAGCACGACGTAAATGACGGAGAGTCTTTTCGATCTCAGGATTGTACTCGACTAACGCAGTGCTAAAATTAGAACGGGTCGATCTATCAGTCATACGCTACTCAAACGACTATTTTTTTTTTCTTTTTAAAATTTTGTGAAATAAAAATTAACTAAATTAACTACTTCTAAATTACTTTAACTATAAACAGAAAATTAAGCTAGAAATAAATGCATAAATCAAGGTAACACTAAAACTCACAAAAGTTCCAGACGCAACTTTAAAAGCTCCGCTTTTCCCTTCTATGTTCTTCAGAATACCTGTCAATCACACAAAAGTATAACTTTAGCTACAACTACAATAACGTAATGCAAATAAATTACTAAAGCTATTTGAACAATGCTAAGTCCCACGCAACGGCGCCAAAAACTTAATGGTGCCGTTAGGTGTGTAAAAATATGTGGTTAAAAATGACACCATAACGATGCTAAGTCTTACCCTACGCAAACGCACGTATCAATTATAGTATAACAATTGCTTGAGTAAGGGATATCGATCTCACAAAAACTGAGATTATTCACTTTAGTGATTCCAAAACACTGAATTATATTTTCTAAATATTGTTTGTTTGGGTGGTCAAAGACCAAATTATCTATTTCAACTAAAATTATCTAGAAAGTAAATTAAATTGGTTGTGATTCAGATGAAAGAGAAAACTAGGGTTTTCATTGCTCCACCACTAACTGCAGAATATAGTTCATCACTGTAAGAGGGCAATCCATAACTGTGAATCAGGTCATACTACAAATAGCTAAATACGACCCCAAAAAGGAGTACCATCAACCGGATTGCGACAACCCATCTCATGACTGACCTAACTAGTGCATGCCAATAATATTACTCCAATCTACTCCTAATGCATAAAAATAAACTAAATCATGTCTATTTTAAATCGCCAAGGCATGGCCTATGTCAACCTAGGGTTTCAAGTTTCATTACCATCATTGTGTAAAAAACCATAATTAAGCATCAGAGTTCCAACTCATAGTGAATAATCATAGTTGTGAAAAATAATTCATTCATTCCATCTAAGACAAGAATTTAAAACAAATATACAATTTTATGTTGCAAATTAGTACGGTATCTTAACTGCTACAATTATCACAGTATGGTCAACAATTTCCCCTCGTGACAATTGAAAATAATGAAAAGAACTACATTACTTGGCTTGGGTTTTGCTAGAAAACCCTATATACCGAGTTAGTTGGCCATGGTATACGGTGACTGTATTAGTGATGTAGAAATGATCTCCATGGTCTTCTTCTCCGAATCTCTAAGTTGAAATATGACTCTCAACAACAGCAAGTCTGAATGAATGAACCTCTAAAACTCACGACTGAACCACCTCTAATGAACGTCTCATCTTTCTATAATATATGATCGTGTATATATAGGCAATGGTATATAGATGTCATTTTCAGTATTTTCACTCTTTTTCTCATGCAAACCTTAACTTCTGATATATATAGGTATACATACATGTATATAGAGGTTTACAGTCACAGACACGTCTTCACATCGAACCGGGGGTAGAACAAGTAGAAACCATCGAAAAAACCACAAATCTTGCCGCATATATGCTACAAGCGTAGGTCTAAGCATACCTCCAAGTGTAGGTCCAAGCGTAAAAATGTGTTTTCCAGCCACCTTTTGAAACTGAAAGCATAGGCACAAGCGTAGGTATTTTATGAAAAACCACTTTTCTCCATTTAAACACCAAAACGACCGCCTTGAACCCACGATACTTTTTGTTGAAGATGATGGCTTCTAGAAATGTCATTTTTGACCTCCAGGGGCCATTTTTATCTCGGACTGCTTCTTTGCCACTCTTCTTTGAATAGAAAGAACACACTCTTCAGTTAATTCACCGAAGTTAGCTCCATTTCATCTTTAAGCTCCTGAAACATGCTTTAACATGCAAACAACATAAAAATACCAAATAATGGCATGAAAGGACGTAACAATAGTGAGTTAAGGGGTCAACATGTCTAATATTTGACACCTATCATGAGAATATTAATCACCTTTTTTTCTCTTGTCCTTTTAGTATGAGAAGTTGGCACTATATTAAAACAAGAGGGTCTCTCCAATGTAATTTCCATAAGTGGGAGGAACTCATTTCATGGATCTCTTCCCTCAAGAGCAAAACCCTTTTAAACCTTCTCAAGAAATGGTCTCTATGTGCTGCTATATATATTTTTTGGTCAAAAAGCAATAGGAGATATTATAAAGGACAACCTAGAAATGACAATCAAGTTTACAATGAGGTTATTACTATTGTGAAGTTTAGAGCTTTATCTCTCCAAGGTATTGACATCAACGAGCTGAATGTTAGAATGGCTCATGCTTGGGATCTCCCAAATTCCATTTTCAAGCATAACAATGAATCTGATGAAGATCCTTCCTGAGTTGGCCTGGGGTTTTGTTTATGTGATGATGGTAAATTGGTTATCTTTTTCCCTCAAGATGATTTTTCCTCTTGTAAAGAAGTTTGGTATCCTGTAAGAAGTTGAATAAACTAAATGTTTCTCGTTAAATAAAGTGATATTTACATGAGATATATATAGATACATTAAGTGGTTGTTAGCATTATTACAAGGAGAGGAAGTTGAGAGAATCACTCGGTTGTATATTTAAAATTCAAACCCAAGATATCTGAAACAAGGAATTAGTTAATGCAAATCAGGAGTTTTGGTGGAGTTACCCGTACTTGGTGAAAATGGTTTCAGGTTGACTTCATCTGGTGGAGGGATTTTTGGGTTTACTGAAACTGGTGAAGAATCTGTTGGTGGAGAATCTCTAACATGCCCCTACAAGACGGTGCTCCCATTGGAGATACCGATCTTGGACCGCAACTGGCGAAAAATTAATGAAGACAGAGGCTTTATGAGAGCGTCCTCAACTTGTTCTCTGGAGGAGATGTGAGAAACACTAAACGAACCACGAGTTACATGATCATGGAAAAAGTGATAATCGATCGAGATATGCTTCATTCTTGAGTGAAACACGGGGTTGACAAAAAGATAAGTCGCACCAATGTTGTCATAAAACATTTGTGGAAGCGATGAACTAGTAGCATGTAACTCGTTCAGTAAATTTGTAATCCAAAGTAATTCAGAGGCACAAGAGGCAAGAGCTTTGTATTCTGCTTCAGTAGAGGAACGAGCAACATACTTTTGTTTCTTTGAACACCATGAAATGGCATTGCCACCGAGGTAGATAATGCAGGCTGATGTGGATGTGCGATCATCTCGATTTCCAGCCCAATCAGGATCCATAAAAGTTGTAACATGAGTATTTTGATGGCGTTTAAGGAAGAGGCCATGATGAATGGTGGATTTTAAATATCGTAAGACCCTTTTGGCAGCAGGCCAGTGATTCTCAGAGGGAGAATGCATGAATTGTGCTAACTTGTTGACAGCATAGAAGATATCCGGTCTAGTGAGAGACAAATAATGTAGAGCACCAATAACTTGTCTAAACTTTGTAGAATCAGCAGGGATGGATCCATTATTAAGTTGAATAATTTAAGTGGAGGAAATGGGTGTTGTACATTCTGTCGCACCAGACATATTGGTCATTTCCAGTAAATCACGAATATACTTATGTTGGATTAAAATTAAACTGGATTTAGTGGGAAGTACCTCAATGCCAAGAAAATAATAAAGATCACCAAGGTCTTTAACGGAGAAGCGGGTGGTTAGAGCTTACAAAAAATGTTCAAGAAATTCATTATCGTTGCCAGTCACAATCAAGTCATCTACATAGATAAAAAAATAAAATAAAGCGTGATAGTTGTGTTATGATAAATAAAAAGTGAAGTATCACTCTTGGAGTTTACAAACACATAGGAGAGCAAGAAATCATTCAGTTCAGTGTACCAAGCTCGCAGAGCCTGTTTGAGGCCATAAAGGGCCTTGTGAAGTTTACATACATAGGTCGGATGGGAGCTATCTACAAAACCTGAAGATTATTGTATATACACTTTCTCGGATAGTGTATAATGTAAAAATGCATTGTTCACATCTAATTGAGGAAGCGACCATCCACGGGATAATGCAAGAGAAAGAACAAGTCAAATAGTAGTTGGCTTAACTACTGGACTTAAACTATCATGGAAATCCACACCAGGCCGTTGATTAAATCCATTGGCAATAAGGCAAGCTTTGTACTTGGAGAAGGAACCGTCGTGGTTGTGTTTTATCCGAAACACCCATTTGCATCCAATAATATTTTGAGAGGAAGATGGAAGAACTAGTTCCCATGTACCATTTTGAATAAGTGCACTAAGTTCCTCTAACATGGCCTACCGCCATTCAAATTTTTTAATTGCTTAGGTAACACAGGTGAGTTCAATGGAGTTGGGAAGATGGTGTGTTATACTTACTTGGTATAGACGTTTCGGTTTGAAGATATTATTTTTTGAGCGAGTAGTCATGGAATGAGAAGGAGGGTTAGAGAAAGTGGGTGAAGGTAAGATGGGCTCACTTTGAGAGGACAGGGTAATTTATTGAGTAGGTATAGAGGGAGAGCTAGACACACGAGATGAAGTAATAGAGGGATGTATAGAACATGAATTATGCATGGTATTACCTGACCTTGCAGAATGTAGAGGTGATGATGTTGTGGATGGCCTAGGTAGAGTGTGCAGTCGAGCATCCATGAGGTCTCTAACTGACAGTTGTTGCTCGGTTGTAGGCATGGATGAAGATCCGGGAGATGAGAAAAGAGGGGAAACATTGACATGTGGAAAGACAGGAGAAGACAAAATACAATCATTGTTAGAAATAAAAAAATCAATGGTAGGGGAGAGTTTTGAAAACGGAAAATCTATTTCAATAAACTGAACATAAAAAGAAGCATAAATCTTACTAGTTTTAATATCCATACAAAAATAAGCACTTTGATTAAGAAAGTAACCAAGAAACAAACATGGAGAAGATTTTGGTTCTAGTTTATTAGAGGTATATGGTTTTAGCCAAGGAAAACACAGACACCCAAATATTCTGAGTTTATTATAATTTAGTTTCCGGTTAAATACTTTTTCAGAAGGATTGGAAAAATTGAGGATTGGAGTGGGTAATCTATTTATTAAATAAACAGCAGTTTGAAAAACATAAGACCAAAATTTAAGATGAATTTTTGCTTGATGAATAAAAGTTATGCCATTGTCAACAATGTGTTTATGTCGCCTTTCGGCAGTGCCATTGTGTTGAAGTATATGGGGAGGTTTTTTGAGATGTTGAATGCCTATAGTGCTTAAAAAATCTTTAAGTGCAACATATTCACCACCACCATCCGAAAAAACAGAGATTATTGATTGATAAAAAAAAAATCAACTACTGCCTTGTATTGACAAAAAATAGTAAACACATCTGGATTCAAGCGCAAGAAATAGAGCCAAACATATTTGGTAAAATGATCAACAAAAATTATCTAATAATAAAATTCATCAATAGATTGGACTAGAGATGGTCCCCAAATATCAGTTTAAACCAAATAAAGAGGCGTGCAACTTTCTAAACTCAACTCACCAAATGGAAGACGTTGACTTTTATTACATAACAAGAATCACACTGAAAATCTGAAAAAATAGCAGATGAAAGCGACATTAAACCAAAATTAACAAGAGACTTAAGTGTTTTTGAAGAGGGATGACCTAGCCACCCATGCCAGACAACCGGAGAAGCTTTGTCAGTCATGCCGGTAAAGAGAGTCACAACTGGATTTTTATTTACACATTATGTAGTTGGATTTTCAAAGAGATCATGCCGATTCTTTCTACGAAGTAGAGGTGTCTTGATGCATAAATCCTTAACAATAAAATGAGAAGGAAAGAATTCAATAGAAGCTTGATTAGAACGATAAAATTTAGAGACATAAATGAGATTTTGTTTAATGGAAAGAACACATAAAACATTTGATAATTTAAAATAGTGAGAGAAGGGCACAGAACTAGTGTGAGTAATTTTCAAACCTGAACCATCACCAATGACATTTAAAATTACTCTTGTACCATTTGTTCATTATTAAAGTCACATTTATGAACTTGGTTAATTTTGAGGACCAAATTGCCTTTGTTTGCTGTTATGAATTAGCGTCAATGTACAGTGACTGAAAGAGAAACTTTGCAACATAAATTTGTGAACAATAATTGAACAATAAAGTTTATTATGTTTACAAAAAATTTGAAACTCCAAGAAGTGAACAGTGCCACAATATTTGCAACTACAACATACATTCCAAAACAAATGCCTATATATACATTCCAACATACACTAATACATTTATCTTTAAATAAAAAAACATACATTCATACATTCCATTCCAACATACATACTTACATATATTACATACCAAAAATATATTACATTGAAGTTCAAGTAGCCTACTATCAAATTAGTAATTGTTGTAGTACCCCAATTGAAATAGATTACATATAACAACGCTAACAAGGATTGTAATGAGATTGATATCACTAAAATAAAAAAAGTTTGGATCAATCATGTGTGTGTGTAAGTGTGACATGTACAAAAAGAATAAAAAAAAAATAGTCACTACACTGTCCATGAAAACTATTGTCCAAAAAGAGTCCAAAAATAGTAAAAAATGAGCCATTTACAGTCCATGTCCAAAATATGCAAAAAGCAACACAAAATTTGTTGTTACCAGTGTCACCATTTTAACCAAGGAGAACTTGAGTCACCTTGCTCAGTTGAAACCTACAAATAAAAAGTTCAAAAAAATATTATAAAACAACAAGAATGATGTTTAGAAAAAATAAATAATGAAACACTTTAGGATATGTACATTGGAGCAACTTGTTTGGGCAGGGGTTGGTGTTAGTGCTAATGGCCTTTGTTATGAACCATCACCACCACCAACCTACATCATTAACATATTAAGTGATTAAAACAATTAGAATTGTTCAAAAACTTAAAGCTACTACTGCTGCTCCTCCTCCTCCTCTTGTTTTTGGTCATTTATCTTTCGTTGTCACTTTGGACTTCTTTCTTGGTGGTGGAGCTACTGCTGCTATTGATGAAGGTCCTGCAAATGTGTTTAGTTTTCTAGTTTTCCCTTGGCTATTCGTTGGAAATCTTTTACACTCTCTTTTATTGTGGCCAATACCTTTACACATACTACAAGTCATGACTGTGGACCTTCTAGTTGTTGTTGGTTCATTCTCCTCTCTCCTCTTAGCTACCCTAGGTATGCTAGTTAGCCTCCACAGTTCTGGGGGATCTAAAGGCAACTTATAAACCTCATTCCATAAACTCTCACGATGCATGGGATGAATGATGTGCCTATAAGCTTGTCCATACACATACTTGGTAAAATACTCATCACAATAGTCCTCTATAGGTTCCCTTCTCCAAGTAATGCATGCACATGCATGCCCACAAGGAACACCAGTCAATTGTAACTCCCCACAACATCAGGTATGATTTTTAAGGTCAATGATGTACTTCATGTTTAACTCCTCTTTCACCTCATACATGTCTCCCCCGGGTCATATTAGTTGACAACAACCAAATTTTGAAAGGTTATGGTTCAGTTTGTTTCTGATTTTTGGAACCATATAGTGCTCCCATTGAACACTATTGTTGAACCCTTTTTGAAATTTAGACATCAACTTGGTTCTGATCCCATCTAAACAGTTTGTTATTAGTTTTCCTCTCACATGCTTTAGTTAAGAGTTAAAAGATTCATCAACATTATTAGTTACAAAGTCACATTTTTCCATTACATCAAATTTGTATCTTGCTCATGTTTTAATTAGATGATCAATTAACAAATTATAAGCTTGTTGACTTGTGTCTTCAATTTTTTTCATTATTGTTTTAAAGTCCAATTCATTATACCTCTCTGCAGCCTCCTAAAACAGTCTCCTAAATCTCAACCCAAGGTATAAAAACCTAAAGTTAACATAAATATGCCTGCAACGCCTCCTTTTAAATGCATTAGGGTACAATTCATCAAGTGTAGGCAGAATACTCTTCTGACCATCACTCATGATGGTCCAAGGCACTCCCTTGCTAGACTCATTACCAGTTATCTTGTGGAGATGGACTAAGAACCATTTCTAACTGTCTTTGTTTTCATATTCAACCACAGCCACAACAAATGGAACTAGGATTTGTCTTAATTATCTTATGAGCATACTGCCACAGCTTACCATATAACCCAGCATGTGTTCCTTTATTTTCATTTAAAGCTTTGTTTCTTGCTCTCCTTAGACATGTTTCAATACAATTCACCTGAAATTTCTCCCTAACTTTAGCCCCCGAAGCCTCTAGACTTATTTCATGTTGATTTTTAAATGTCTTCATAAGTTTTTTAGCAATGAAAGTTGATGTAACAACTCTGTTTTTAGTGGTTATGATGTTTTAACTTTGTATGTTACTTGATCACTCAAGGCACTAGCATGTATTCTCCATTTGCAGCCTGGATTGCCACATTTAGAGGTCACCATATACTTCTCATTCTTTTCCATGATAAGTTTAAACCCCTTTTGGACTGAATATTCTTTTAGAATTGTTCAAAAGTGTTTTACATCATCAAAAAGGTGATTAACTTCAAATTGTATCTCACCCCCTATGTGAATATGCAAACACTTTACCATAAATGTTAACATAATTTGATGTTTTAGACCTAGATTCATCCTCACTGTTTTCAACAAGTTCAATGTGGTCATTGTAATTAGATAGGACACCCTCACTATCTACTTGTACATTTTCAATTACATTCAGTAGTTATATCATTTGTTCTGAAGTTATATGCAGTAGAATACAGTTCCATAAAACCAAATAAATCAGCATTTACATCAGTCAATAGGTATGTGTACCATTCAAAGTGAAAGACTAGGTTATGAAGTCTGTCCATTTTGGCTAGGAGGAATACATATAAAACAACACAAGACAAGAAACAGAAGCAACAGTTACTATAGGGTTTAAGTAATTAACAAACCTAAAAAAGATAAGTAAATTATGGTTTAAGTTAATTACGAATTGATTAATTAAGTTTAATGTAATTAGTGTAATTGGTTAATAGGGTTTAAGTTAAGGGTATAAGTAAATTTAAGTTTAAGTTAATTAGGGTTTAAGTTGATTAGGGTTTTGGTTAATTAGCTTAAGTATTAATTAGGTTAATTTAGGGTTTAGGAATTAGGTTAATTTAGGATTTAGGGATTAGGGTAATTTAGGGGTTAGGGATACACCCCTGCATTACCAATTTTCATAAAGGGAAAACATAAAAAAAAATCGTAAAGTAACATTTTTTCATCATTACAAAGCATGCAAGCAAAAAAAAAATATTATACATAAATTCAGAAACTCCCTATATTTCATTATTATAGTAGAAACACAGCAAAAAATTTACCAATTTTCATAAATGCCAAAAAAAAAAAAAAGACTCCTTATATTTCACCAAAAGAGTAGAAAAACACCAAAAACACTACCAATTTTCATAAATGTCAAGCACCAAAAAATAAAATCATAAGGTACCATTTTTCCTTCATGAAAATAATAATAAAAAATAAAAATAAACTCCCTATATTTCACCAAAAGAATAGAAACACACCAAAAATACCAAACAAATTACCAATTTTCATAAATCCCAAACAACAACAAAAAATCATAAGGTACCATTTTTTCCATCATTAGAGAGCATGCAAGCAAAATATATATATATATTTCAGAAACTCCCTATATTTCACAAAAAGAGTAGAAACACACAAAAATATTACCAATTTTCATAAATGCCAAACACCAAAACAAAAATGATAAGGTACCATTTTTCCATCATTAGAGAGCATGCAAGCAAAAAAAAATAATAATAATAATTTCAGAAACTCCCTATATTTCACCATTAGAGTATAAACACTCCAAAAACACCAAAAAATATTACCAATTTTCATAAATGCCAAACACAAAAGAAAAAAAAAATCAAAAAGGTATAATTTTTTCATCATTAGAGAGCATGCAAGCAAAAAAAAAAAAAAAAATCATAAAGCACCAAGTTTTCATCATTACAGAGCATACAAGCAAAAAATTTATACACAAACTAAAAATATATCACCATTAAACAACATGCAAGCACAAAAAATCACAAAGATCATATAGAGATTCAAGGGTTAAAATCAAGAATATACCAAAATAAGCAAGAATCCAAGTTTCAGAAGCACCAAGACCTCAAATATCCAACAACAAAGCGTCGGATCAACACCAAATCTCTGGATTTACAAAAAAACATAATTATTAGGGTTTGTACCAACTAAAACTGGGAAAAAATTGTTTGAAATCAAAAGAAATAGAAAAATACTTACATTAGGAGATGAGATCAGACCCACACATCACAAATCTTCAACTCAAACTCAGATCCGTCGAAACCCATCAAAAAGATAACAAAATATACAAAAATACTTACATTAGGAGATGAGATCAGACCCACACATCACAAATCTTCAACTCAAACTCAGATCCGTCGAAACCCATAAAAAAGATAACAAAATACAAAGATTGAAGATCAGATCTGAAGGATTTAAGATCAGATCTGAAGGATTTAAGACTAGATCATGACCCAAATAACCCCTAAATCCAAAAAACACCACCTAACCCCAAGAATCCATTGACTTTTCGCACAAAGACCATGAACATAGATTTAGGTTTTGTTTGAGAGAGATGAAGAACACGATAGATGAGAGAAAATTGTAGAGAGAAAAGAAAGCAAAATGACGGTTGAGAAAAGTGGTTGGGTGGGGGGGAGGTGTAAAGATTAGGGTTGGGGGCAGTTCTTTTACTTCACATCAAGATATTTTGTCTCATGTAATAACTCAGAAAACACAAGGGCATTCATGACTTTGCACAACTTCAGGGGTGTGATTGCAAGAAAAATCAAAGTTCAGGGGGCAAGTGACCAACAATCGCGTTGATCACTTTTTAAGTGCCATTGACCTAAAGTTCAGGGGGTCTCAGTGCAAATAATCCTTCTAAATACTTGAATTATGAAGTGAACTATTGGTGTAATGTATATATATTATATTTCATATAATACATGTCTCATATTAGTTGTCAACTATTACAATTTTATTTGTACCAAAATACTTGTCGAGTTTCAATTCCAATGCAATTTAATATCTCACTTTCTCCAAATATCATTTTTTCATTAATTTTAAACAAATATCGGATCCGCCATAATATTATATCATTAAGGATAAAATTGAAAATTGCACACTAGTCAACTTACATTGATAAAATATTAAAAAATTCAAATTAGACAATTATTGCGGAAGGATGAAGTATTATATAGACACGACTCCATAGTCGTGTCTTAGGTTTTTTAAATTTGAGGTGTCACTCTATCCGTGGTTGTACTGGTGCTTGGCATCGATGCTTCATTGCGTACCACATATGCAAGTGTATTATATAAATTTTATTATGGCGTAGTTTTAAGACTGTTTACTGTGGGAATGAGTAGGTGAGCAATGAGTGGGTTCCATCTGATGCAGGGCCAACCCACCTCCACCGGTTGGACCAGGAAAGATTAAAAAGAAGGTTGTTGGAACAGTTTTTGAAAATAAATTTATTTCTTTTTCAAAGATACCGTTTTTGTACTCTTATGAGTTCATCGACATCCTTCGGAGTCCAAAGTTTGGACTACTATATTCTATAGCATTAATTCCATCTGTTCTATAGCTTATATGACCTATTTTGAAATGCCCACTACTACTACACAACTATTTATGTCATTTGGCTACTTGATTTTTCTAACAATAGTTATCTATTATGTCCAATTTTAAAAATACTAACCAAAAATTTTATTTTATGGGTCTTATATATCTCTTTTATATAAGGGGTTAATTTCACTAAACCCCCTATACTATTTAATTTAATTAATTAATCCTTACTTTGTCCACCTTGCCTCTTCCCCCTCACATTTTGAGCCAAAATACTTAAACTACCCTCAACAGTATAGGGGGTTTAGTGAAATCAACCCCTTAAAAAAATTATTTTTCGGAAATCAATTATATTTTTCGCAAAAATTATAAATTCAAAAATATATATATTTCGGAAAAAATATATATTTTTCGAAAATAATATATATTTCGGAATATATATATAATTCGTCAAAAATATATATTTTTCGAATTTTTTTAAAATAATATGAATTTTTTCTAAAAAATAATTTTTTTCTGAAAAATATATAATATTTTCCAAAATATGATTTTTTTTTTGCTCAAAATATACTCCCTTAGTTGTAGTTTTTAGTGGGGCCCATTACTTTTAAAGTTAATGAAGAGGGAGAATTTGGGGAAGTATGTGATAATATTGTATTAGGATTTGAAACTGGACAACTAATTTGGGACAAGTAAAATAGGCAAAGTGGATAAATAAATTGGGACGGGGTAGTATATTATTTTTCCAAAATATGAATTTTTTCCAACAAATAATTTTTTTATAAAAAATATATTTCGGAAAAAAATTATATTATTTTCGGAAAAAATAATATATATTTTTTGCAAAAAAAATATTTTTTGGGAAAAATTCATATTTTGGAAAATAATATATATTTTTTAAAAAAAACATATTTTGGAACATAATATATATTTTTCGCAAAAAAATTATTTTTTGGAAAAAAATCATATTTTTTTAAAACAATTCGGAAAATATATATTTTTGAAGAATTATATATATTCCGAAATATATATCATTTTCCAATATATATATATATATATATATATATATATATATATATATTCCGAAATATATATTGTTTTCGAAAAAAAATATTCCGAAATATATATATATATATATTGAAATTTATAGTTTTTTCAAAAAATATAATCGATTTTCGAAATATAATTTTTTAAAGGGTTGATTTCACTAAACCCCCCTATACTATTGAGAGTAGTTTAGGTATTTTGACTCAAAATGTGAGAAGGAGGGGACATAGTGATGAAATTAAATAGTATAAGGGATAAAATAGATATAGTGATAGTTAGTTTATTAAATTGAATAATATATGAGAATTTAATGAAATTAACCCTTTAGATAACTAATTTTTGGGGGAAAGTACAACTTGCTAAATTAGGAGGGGACAATGCATCAAATACATTTTCCCTCCAAATTTGATAAAAGAAAAGTGGACGCATTTAATATGCGAGAGATGAAATATTTCTGGAAAAAAAAAAAAAAAAACCGTATACTGCCTCTCCTCAAGATTTCAATTGCTAGAATCATCTTCTTTTTTTTTCCAAAAACACTAAGGTTCAGTTCGGTTGCACCGTTTTTGCAATTCCAAATATATTATTCGGATAAATTTTGGAATTCAAGTGTAATTGAATTTCAATTTCAAACCCAATTTGAACGTGAATTTCAATCATAAACTCAATTTGAATGTAAAATATCATAAATCTTGAATTAAATTAGACAATATAGATATATATTGTTTTTAATATTAAGGAATTCACACACCCACACACTCACATATCCCCACATGAGTCCTATAGGGCTCGAACCCCAGAGCTCTCCCAATTTGGGGAGGAATGAAAATACCATTAAACCACAAGGCCATTGGTATGAAATTATAAATATATATATATATATATATGCATGTGCATATATGTGTGTACAGGGGCGGAGCAAGGATTTCAATGTAGGGGGGGGACTATTAAAAAATTATTTTACTAATATAAAATATTTTAAATAAATAATTATTAAAAAATCATTAAATATTTAATAAATATGCTCACTAGCTAAATGTTGATCAATTCATTTTATTTTTAAGAAAATACACTTCACCACTATCTAATCATAGCAATAATAAAATTATATTAGAATTCGAAACTTTTTAAAGAATACTAATCATCTTCTATTGAATCTTAACTAAAATCTAAATAGTTTTATTTCTAATATATTGATAACCAAGTAATCTCCAAGACAAACTTGTCTTCCCTCTTATCACGAATTAGTGTTAAAATAAAAATTTCATTCTTGAAAATTCTAGGTACCAATTTGATTAGCTCCGATCTTCTACAAATCTCAAATTCATCAATAATTATCAAAGGGATAATTTTAATAACTTGAACGAATTAAAATTTATTATAATTGATATTTTTTAATTAAAAAATGTTAAACATTTCAAAGTTAATTTTATGATATAATCATCAATAATATGAATGAATTTATAACCCAACGTCTATAAAAAAAAATAATAATAAATAAAAATTAAAGAAACAAAATAAAAAAGTACGAGTATCTTTTGGCTTTCTTTTTTATTAATTACAAAAGTATATATATAATCTTTATTTTTTATTTTATAAATTATTGGGATGTATAGTTTATTGAGCCTTGTAAATTTTTTTTGGAGAGACCAATTACACAACTAAAACTAATTTTCTCTTGCAATATATATAAATTAGTAGAAAAAACCAAAAATCTTGCCCCCCGTGTGTGTATGTATATGTATGTGCGTGTGATATACATGTGTGTATTTATGTATGTATGTGAATATGTCTCCCCCTGTGTGTGTATGTATATGTATGTGCGTGTGATATACATGTATGTATGTGAATATTTAAATATGTGTGAGTTTCTGCGTATGTATGTGTATTCATATTTGTATATATATATATATTTATATATATAGACGTGTATATATATATATGTTTGTATATATATGGATCTTTGTGAATATATATGTATGTTTGTAGTTGTGAAATGTTGATTGTTAGAGATAAAATATTTATTGTATTGAAGATTTAAATAATATTTGGAATTGAAAATCACAACTTTTCATATGGAACTAGTGAAATTGAAATTAAAATCCAATTCCAAAATATTTTGTTGCATCTGAACAATATATTTGAAATTGAAAACTCCAATTTTAATTCCAAAACTACAATTCAGCTATGCGGAACCGACCATAAGTTTCGTTTGATAATTGTAACATGAAGTACAGTGACATACAAACTACGGAAGAGAAAAAAAAAATCTTTTTTAGACAGAGCATGATTTCCTGCCGTGGAGTTGAAAACAAAGTGGCATGACTAAATAAAATGTGTGTAATTAATGTTCACAAGTAAAAGTGGAATCTAACCAACGTTTCTTCCCATTTCAATAAAAATATAAAATTATGGAACTTTGATAAAATATAATGGCACATCCATTCAATGTATGCGTCTATTCAATGTATGCAGAATTGTCTTTAAGTACAAAAGATGATCTATTTGTTTAGAACTACCCACCTCAAAAAATAATCATAATAAAATAATTTTAAAAGTGTCCCAATATGCAAGCTCGTCTTCATCTGGGTTGTCTTCTTCATACGTATGCCTGATGAATACCATCTGATATCAGCAAAGAGTGATAGAGACCATGGTGTGTACACACTCGTAAACCCTTTATTTGCCGAACCTGGTATCTCTTGTACCGGTCTGAGTCCAACAAAATACAGCTCAAGCATGTGAATATATATATACTAAGGGTCCATTTAGGTGCGCGGATTTGGAATTGAATTAGAATTAGAATTAGAATGTCATGATATTTCAATTCCACAAATAAAATTCAAAATACATTGTTTGGATGTGTCTTGAAAAATCAAGTGTAATTAAAATTCAATCACAAAGTCAACCCAATTTAAATATAAAATGTCATAATTTTAAAATTAAAATAGACAATATAGATAAATATATATATATATAGATATAGATATAAGTATATAAGTATAGATATTCATATATAAACATGTGTATGTATATGTGTATAAATACATGTATATATACATGTATGTATGTGAATGTGTGTGTATACATGAATTTATATGTATCTGTATATATGCGTGAATTTTTATATATGTGTTTATGTGTATATATGTGTGTGGCTATATATTTTTGAGTAGGTGTATTCATATTTGTATATATATGCGTCTATGAGTTCATATATATACATACGTATATATAAATGTGTATATATGTTTTTATATATAAGCTTCCTATGAACTGTGGAATGGCATAAAACCAAATGTGAAGTATTTCAAGCTTTTTGGAGCAAAATGCTATATTCTTAGAGATTACGAGTCTATTGGAAAATTCGAGTCTAAGAGTGATGAATGAATATTTATTGAGTATTCATTGACGAGTCGGGCATATAGGGTTTTTAACCTTAGAACTCAAACGATGATGGAATCTACTAATGTTGTTGATGATGATTCATGTGTTGATGAGCCTCCAACGTATGTTGAAAAGCAAGATAGTGAACCGTTCTTTATGTTAGGAAATGATTCTTCAGATGTTGATAAAGAGGACAATGTGGTTCATGATGATATTCCTAATTCTGTAGAATCACATGATCAAATTTGTGATATTCAGGCTACTCCACCTAAAGAACCATCTGCAAGGGTTAAATTGAATAATCCTTTGGATAAAGTCATAGGATCAGTTGATCAGATGATGGTGACCGGAAGAAAGACTAGGAATGAAGTGTCGTATGCATGTTATTCATCTTCCTTGGAGCCTAAAAGTGTCAAAAAAGTTCTTCAAAATAGTGAATGGGTCAATGTTATGCAAGAAAAACTTCAACAGATTATTAAGAATGATGTGTGGTATCTTATGCCTAGACTGAAGGAAATGAATGTGATTGGTACCTAGTGGATATTCAAGAATAAAAAGGATGAAAATGATACAGTTGTTAGGAATAAGGCTAGGCTTGTTGCTTAAGGTTATACTCAGATGGAGGGTATGAATTTTGATGAGACTTCCGCTTTAGTAGCTAGACTTGAATCTATTCAGATTTTATTTGCTATTGCATGTCATATTGGATTCAAGTTGTATCAAATTGATGTAAATTATAACACCCCATGTTACTTTTCCAATTTTCTGGAATTATTTTTGATTTATTTTCGGTTCTGACGTCACTTGTTCATGGCCCATGGTTATTCTTGGTATTTCATGTGTAAATTTTTCACGTTTAACGTTTGGAGCTGAATGGGCGGCTGGACGTTTGTCTCATTAAGGACTTCGTGGACTTTCCTTGGCTATTACATGACTTGACGTGACAATATTGTTTCTGACTTGATGAAACGTTGACGTGAGTTCTGGATTCGACAGCACGACTCTGTAATTGTCTCTTTGGTGATTACGCTACTTGAACTGATGTTTCGTGATTCAGACGTGGCTAGAGGTTTACGTGGGCTTTAGTGCCGATTACGTGAATTCGTTTAGACGCTCGACGTTTGGGGTTTCGACTGGGTGGTGACATGCTTAGTATGTCCGACGTTTAAGGCTTCGACGCTGTTGTGCGAGTTCGGCATTTAGTGCGTTAGGGGTTCGACGTTTTGTTTTCCCCTTGTAATGGGATTAGTATGTGTTTCATTTGATTGGCGTGCCTTGTTTAGCTAACGTGCTTAGGAGTATTTATATTCTTCTTTCTCGTTTTTTGTGTTTGTATTTACGTGATATAGTTGGGACGTTACCACTTAGCATCTTGTCAGGCTTAGGATGTGCTAAGTGACGTGAGGAGTTATAATTTTCTTTCGTATTTGGTTTAGTACGTGCCCTGTCTGACTATCGTACTTTGTGTTTGTATGTACGTGTTTTGTTTGCTTGGTGTGGTTATTTTTTCGTGTTTCTAAGTGCTCCTATGTGTTGATGTGGTTGTACTTAATTATCGTTTTGGATTCTTTTCGTGCCATATTGTTTGTAGTTATTCGGTGGGTCTTGTATGTACCCGATGTACCGGTGGTTGGGTTTCACACCCCAAACTATTTATTTCAGTTTATTTTATTTATTCGGTTTTGCGATTTAAATTGGAGTAGTTAAGGAATGATTTATATTATTTATTAGCTATCCGTAGAGTTTACGGGCTTGCGTGATATTAATTGCGAGTCGATCAGGTATTTATTACGGTTTTTTTAGTTATTTGGTATCTGTCGATATTCAGGATATTCGTTTAGGGAGTTACAAATAATATTCCCTTTATTATTATTTATTATTAAATGGAGGTTAAATATTTTATTTTTGTGCGTTACCCGACTCAGAGGATTTTTGAATTGTTTCCTTGCGAGGGATTGAACCGGTATTTTGGTGATTAAGTTTTTACCCCGAGCTAGTTATACCAGTTATAATAATTATTGGGCGTCCCGTTTATTTTTCGAGCTCGTATGATTTTATTTGGGGGTTCCCGGTACATTTTGGGATTTATTGTTCGTATATATATATTATTAATTGGAAAAATATATATATGTGAGTATTTAATAAATGTATTTAAATCCAATTATATATAGGTATATGTATTATTGGCATATTGGAAATGAGTATTCGCGAAGCTTCTCCATCTTTTCTAACCCCCACGCGTAGACCACTCCCTATTTCTTCTTCAAACTTGGCATGGTGTTCTCCTCTTCCTTCACTGTATATTGATGATTTCATCTTCACTTCTCCACGGATAGGGAGAGAGAGAGATGTCGCGCCTATTAACGCATGACCTGGTTGGGGGGTGAAGTTCGCCGAAGATGACGACGACGGTGGTGGTTCTAGTGTCACCACTAAATAAACTACTTCGGAGAAATACTTCGGAGAAATTAAATAAATTATTTTCCATGAGAAATTAAATAGATTTTATTTCTTTAAGAATTTAAAATAATTATAAACCTATTTAAATTAAATCGATATAGGCGGTATAGTACTCCTTGAGTTCGAAATAGGTTTATAGAAGATGTATATGGACGTAGATACGGTTAATTGATTTTCCCCTATTATTTATATTTTATTGAAATTAAAAATGTGTTAGGGAATCCACGAGAATGAGGGACGTCAAAACTTAGACCTGATTTTAGTTCCCTTGTTGTTGATTTTCTCATAAATTATAAAGAAATTGGATTGCTAATTTAAATTGTCTAATTGTCCCTGGGGTGGATTAAATTGAAAATAATTATTGATAATTAAATTAAAAGCATGCTAGCATATAAAAGTTATGAAGATTGGGTAATCGAGAACCCGAATATTTTTGAGATAAATGAAAGTGATTTGGTATATAATTTAAATTTTGAAGCATGCTTTGTATGAAATTGCTTGGCTTTTATGCTGTTTTATTGAGTATATTGCATTCATGTTGAGGCATTTTGCATTCATATAGCACCATGGTGTATATATTGTTTCGGTGTGAGTTAGATGCCTCAGTTATATCATGTACATGTATGGACCGTTTGGATAGTCGCAACAACTGGCCAGGGGGTGGTCTAGCACCCAGGGAGCTAGTAACTCTCGAATCTCTAGATATTGGGGGTGAGGGCTAGGGCATCACTTGCCGGTTCCGGACGGACTTGTGGTCTCCGTACTCTATTTGGCGACACCCACCCTTCCTATTGTGGGGTTGTTGTCCCATCAGTGAACGGTTTGGGATTCCAGGATATTTGTTTAACCTTCATGCAGTTAAGGTTGCACTGGAGTTGCATTAACATTCATATTGAGCATTTATTTGACATGTGCTTATCTGTTAAGATTATCTGTTATTATTGCTTGTTGATATTGAGCAGGTTATGTCTTAATTTTAATTAGAGATTTGTATTATTCTCTTGGGCGCGGTGTTTGTGATTGATATTTTAACCATGGTTAAATTACAATGAAAATTATGAATTTCCTAGTGTAAAGGAAACGATGAAAATTGAAAGTTAAAAGGTAAAAAGTGAAAAGGGGATTATTAAGAAGTCAAGGTTGACGATTATCTTTGGTAGCTATGGAAAAACTAAGTGAAAGTGACCTTGGGGTGTAAGGGTTCCCCGTATGTTAGGCTCTAGTTGAGCTAGTAGCAATATATTGAGACTTAGTTGAAATTGTGATCTTGACCACATAGGCCTTTGTGATTGGTGATTAGTATCATCACAGGATGATTGATAGACCTCTCCGGTAGTGTGGAGTATTATTCGGGTAAGGGTCAGATAAAGCTCATTAGTTTAACCCTGTTCCCTTAGCTTTTGTAATTTTGAGCTTATCGCTCATTCTCCCACTTTGACAGTGTATGAGTTATAGATGGTTATTTGCTGTGTTTATTGAAAATCTTTTTCCGTAAGTACTCTTGTGAAGTTAGTGAATTCAGGGCATGGTTTGTTCCGTTCTTGAATCCTCGGTTATGGTTCGGATCTTTGGAGTCAAATATTCAAAGTTTTGAAAACTTAAAGCTTGGGGATTTTTATAAAACGTGTTCTTCGTTTACCCCGAGACTTGTTAACTATTTTTGGAAAGACAGAAGTTTAAATACCTGTTTTATAAAATATGTTTTGAATTCTCAGTACCGGGAGTATCGGTAGAAATCTGTTTTTAAAAGAAATTTCAGAAAATTCCATTTGAAATTGTTTTGTAAAATCAGTGAATTAGGGCACGGGTTGCCCCCTATTTTAGAAATCCTGTTGTTATTTCCGAGATCTCGGCATCGTTAAAGATCGATAAATCCAGGTTTCTCCTAGCTTGTTGTCTGGGATTCCTTCATGTGCCCGGTTTTGTTTGGGCATTCTTTCAGGATTATTTTTATAAATATTTAAATAAATGTTAAAGGTCTTAGGACCAGATTTGAAATAAATTTAAAAGTGATTTTAAAATGGTTGTCGGTTTAAACTCTAGTAGTTCTTCTTTCTCCTATAGTTATTCCTTGGGTATTTCAGGGCCTCAACTATTAGTGCGGTCGTTATGTTTATCTTCTTTGATGCTCTTCCTGTCATATTTCGGGTATGTGACATAGTGTTGATTTATGCACGTATAGTGCGGTTTCTAGTATTCTGGTTGGGTTCGGAGGCGTTGGAACCAAACAGATTTGACCGGGTCCTAACTTTTTCTTAAAAATCGGTTGAATCCTTCGGGGTTCAATGTTTTTCTTTAAAAACCCCAGAACCTCGGCATCCGTTAGGGACTGAAGGACTCCAGTAACCCTTTCATGTGCCTCAGTAGGCATTGTGAATTGGAGATTGTCTAGTAATGGTCTACTTTGATCTAGTACTAGGGTTTTCCTCCTTATGTTACCCTTATGGAATATATGGTATCAGTGTATCCGTATCAGGTGACCTATGTATCTCCTAGAACTCAGAGCGGTGTGCTTGGTGCACGGAGGGATAAGAAGTGAGTTCTGGTTGTATTCTAGATGAGGGCGCGTATTAGACTCTGGTTGTGTACACATTTCGGGATATGATTAGTTATTTACGGGGTCTTGTACATATATACATATATATATACGTTGATTTGATCTGGTATATGCATTGGGGTTATTTCTGTTGTTAGGTGTTTTATTGTGATTATTGAGTAGATTTGAGGTTGTTGATGAGATTATTTTGGGGTCTTTGTTTGGCGTGGGTGCCACATGAGACAACTAACCGACCTAGGATAGATGCATGCACACGGGATGGTTAGCGTTTTCTAAACGGCTATGAGTGTGATGTTTTGATATTATGGTGAGCGCATGGTTTTGTTCACCCCCACAATAGGTTGCAGGTTTGCAGGTGGATGCAGCACGACATATTCAGTAGCGACGATACGGGTGATTTGGGATGGTAATTTTGTTCCTCCTTCTGTAGTCATACTTGTGTATTCTTTTATTCTCTTGGGAGCTAGGTTGTTGGCAGATTCCCTTATGTTGTATCTTCAGTCTGTGTATTTATTATTTTTGGGGTGCCTTTGTATCATTTTGGCAATACCGTATGACTTTTTGTAGAGGTTTAGTTGGTGGCTCAGTTGGTTTTAGAAAGGGGTTGTGTAGAGGTTTTGGTGTTATTTTCCACTACCTCGACCCTAGTAGGTTTCTGGAATGTTGGGCTGCGTGCATTGATTTTATTTATGTTATTATGGGCAGGTTATTCTATTGTATTGATTTTGGATTGTCCGAATGTTCCATTTACAAACGGAACTCTGCCGGATTTTCGTTAAAATTTATTACTGAGTTTTATCACTTAAGTGGCCTGGAATACTTTGTTTTCATTCTTATTCCATGTATGTCATTGTTATTATTGATTATAATGGTCATTTTCCATGACGTAATACCTCGGGATTCGCTGATTCTCCGAATTGGAGTCTCAGGAATAACGGGGCGTTACATAAATAGTGCATTCTTGAATGGCATTCTTCATGAGGAGGTGTATGTGAAGCAGTCAAAAGGATTTGAAGATCCTCATTGTCCTACTCATGTGTATAAGCATAAAAATGCTTTGTATAGGCTGAAGCAAGCTCCTAGGGCTTGGCATGAAAGATTGACCGACTATCAGTTGGGAACAGGTTTTACTCGAGGGGTCGGGAGTAAACAAAACACTGTTTATTAAAAAAATTGAGAATGATATAGTTGTTGGTCAAATCTGTGTTGATGATATTTTGTTTGGTTCCACTTTTGATCAGCTTGCTCATTATTTTGGAGATCAAATGACACATGAATTTGAGATAAGTATGATTGGTGAATTAAACTTCTTTATAGGGCTTCAGATTAGATAGTTAAGTGATGGGATTTTCATTTCTCAAACTCGTTATGCTTTGGAATTGGAGAAGAAGTTTGATTTGGAAAAGGCTAAGGATACTTGCATTCCCATGAGTACTAGTGTCAAGCTTAGCATAGATACTAAAGGCAAAGATGTCGATCCTACACTTTATAGGAGTATGATTGGGAATTTGTTGTACTTGATTGCCAGTTGACCTGACATAGCTTTTAGTATTGGTGTGTGTGCACGTTACCAGACAAATCCAAAAAAGTCTCGTATTATTGTTGTAAAAAGAATAATCAAGTATATTAAAGGGATAGTGAATTATGGATTGTGGTATCGATTAGGTACAAACACTGAAATCACATATTTTTCTGATGTTGATTGGGCCGGTAATGTTGATTATAGGACAAGTACTAGTGGAGGGTGTTTTTATCTTGGTAATTGCTCAGTTGCTTGGCATAGCAAGAAGTAGAATTTTGTTTCCCTTTCCACTGGCGAAGCTGAGTATATAGCAGTTGGTAGTTGTTGTACTCAGGTTTTGTGGATGAGACATATGTTGTAGGATTATGGTTTTTCCCAAGGCACGATGACTGTGTTCTGTGATAACACGAATGCAATAAACATTTCTAAAAATCATGTTCAACACTCTAGGACCAAGCATATAGATATTCGATATCATTTCATTCGAGATCTTGTTGAAGATAGTATATTGTCTCTAGAGTTTATATCCACAGATTCTCAGTTGGCAGATATCTTTACAAAACTATTAGATTTTCAAAAGCATGTTAGTCTTAGGAAATCTATTGTTATGCTTTCTTTATAATAGATATCTTCTTATATATAATTCTATGAGCACTTTGCATTATTTTCCTAGAATTGATAGATAATCATGCATCTGTATTATATTTATTCATGCATACATTTTAATAAGAAAAAAAAAATCATAAAATGAAGTTTTTTTTTGAAATGTTTAGCTTGCCTAGAGTACAAACGTTGTTATATTTTACTCTATTCTCATGTTTACTTGTCTAATTATGCATATAGGAAGTAGATGTATCAGTATGACCTAAGATGTTTTGAATGTTCACTTGGTATGATTATTTTATGTTGCAAAATCTTAATCTTAGGTGTTTGTTTTACTTCGGGGATGATCGAAATGCCTATTAAAACTGTTAATCTTTTTCATTTAACCCAAAGTGATATGTAGGTTCATAAGTTATTCTAGATTGATCTATGATTTAGAATACCTTTTGCATGCTTATGAATGTTGTGGTATTATTGAAAGAGGAAATAATGAGATATTTAAAATATAGAAATACAAAAAGTAGTTCTTCAATATGAGTAACTGGGCCTCCTACCATAAAGTAGTAGAGTGTTCGCGTACAAAGGGGAGAAGACTAATGAACATAAATCCCGAAGAAGAAGCTCGGGCCCAGTTGGTCGGGACTAAAAATCATCGCTGGAAATTCCGAAGCTTAGAAAGACAAAAAGGGATAAGGTGAAAAAGTTGAAAATAATAAATTGTGTATCAAAGAGAAAGTAGAATGTTGTATTCTTTTATCAAGCAATAAGGTCCAAGTTAATGATTTGACTTCTAGTGGATCTTGGACTGAATTATCATCACGGTTTGTCAGGAGATTATTAGAATTAGTGTGTATTGTTTTCATCTTATTTTAGTGCTTGCAAATGAGAATTTATATATATATATATATATATATATATTTGTAAAACTTGCCTTGTGCATTCTTGAGGCTACAAGGTATGTGTGCTGATTTTCTTCAATATCATATGTATACTGGCTGAGTTAGACATGTGTCTCTACTACTTTGCTCACATATTTCAAAATATATTTTTGTTTTTTTTTTATTCATGACATTTTGCATTCATGCATTTAGTAATAGGGTCATGCATTGTAGAGATTTTTGTTACTTGAGAATCTGGATATAATCTTATAGAGTAATTTATTTTCGTATTTAGTGTTTGTCTTAGATTGTCTAGAGTCTCATCTGTTATCTTTTCCCGATGTTTACATTTTGAGGATTTCTCTATGTTTTGATTGATATATATTTGCTTGTCATTTCAGTGACAAAAGGGGGAGATGTATTTAGTAAGGGGGAGATGTTTTTAGTAAGGGAGAGAATGAGTATATTTATACGTTGATGGTCAATATGTTTGCATTGTTGTTATGATTTACTGATGATAATTATGTTGGTTTATATTTATTTTCCACACTTGCTTTTCATGGTATGTTAAGTGTTATAGTTAAATGATTAGTTTGTTGTCTCTACTGCCTTGCTCATATATTTTAAAATATATTTTTGTTTTGTTTTTATCCATGACATTTTACAGTCGTGCATTTAGTAATAGGGTCATGCATTGTAGAGCTTTTTGTTACTTGAGAATTTGGATATAATATTATAGAGTACTTTATTTTCCTATTTAGTGTCTGGCTTAGATTCTCTAGAGTCTCATCTGTTATCTTTTCCCGATGTTAACATTTTGAGGATTTCCCTATGTTTTGATTGATATATATTTACTTATCATTTCCATGACAAAAATGGGGAGATGTATTTAGTAAGGGGGAGATGTTTTTACTAAGGGGGAGAAGGAGTATGTTTATACGTTGATGATCAATATGTTTGCATTGTTATTATGATATACTGATGATAATTATGTTGGTTTATATTTGTTTTCCACATTTGATTTTCATGGTATGTTTAGTGTTGTGGTTGCAGGATTGGAAGATCCTCATGAGAACAATCTGATATTCTATGTCTATGTTTGTTGGTGTGTGTTCATAGGTATAGATATTATGTTGTTATTTGTGAGGCTTTGTAAAATATGATTTTGTCTTAGAAATGCCAAGGGGGAGATTGTAAGAACATTTATAGTATTATTTGTGTTTGGCATATTCTAGACAATAACTATGTTGAGTGAATAACCATGTTGAGTGAATTGTCATGATTGAGTGAATCATAGAGTCGGGAAGGTTTAACAGGAGTTGTTAAGCTTCGTCAAATTCAGATCAAAGTTAAAGAAGTGTAGAATATAAGAAAATTGAAAATGAAGCAAGTTTGAGTAAAAAGTGTCTCCCGGAGGACTGAAATGTCATTTTTTTCAAGCCGCAACGTCAAGAATCATTACAAGTGAGTCGAGGGGTTTCAAATGACATTAGTCCCAAGAAAAGTTGGTTTCGAGGGTTTTGCTAAGCATGACCTAACCATCCACTAGCTAAAAGTGGCTAGAAAGTGTTATTTCAACGCATTTGCTACGCATGCCAAAATAAATTACGCATCTGCCTACGCTTCAAGCGTAGGGTAATATGTATGAAAAAATTGTGAAATTCCAAATTTGGCCCCGATTTGTTTTCTCTTGAGGCGCCTGTGATTTTACACCTTGATATACGTGCTATATACATTATATACACCAGAGTATAGGGTGTTAGGGTTTACATCCTTTGAGAGATCTTTGCAAGTTTTCTACAGATTCATATTCATCTACAAAGAGAGAGAGAGAGAAAAAAAATATCATTAAATGATTCTATTTCTTCTAGTTCTCTCTTGTTTAGGGTTTGTTCAATTGTACTTCTACATCTATGTTCTTATATGTACAATTGAATGACCTAGATTTTGAAAAATCAATACATCGCCGATTGCAACATGGTTGCTTTGATCTGTTGAGAAACGGAGCCGTCTGAATGTGGAGATCGGAACAAGAGGCTTCGTGGTTAGTTGATATGTTGAGAAGTAGAGCCGTCAGAATATAGAGATCGGAGCGAGAGCTTCGTGGAGAGCGAGTAGATCTAGACTTTCAGATGTCGAGTGAAGAACAACAAATTATAGTGGTTGTAAGTTCTGTTTTCATAGAGTTTGTACAAATTCTCTGATTCATAGTGCATCGATACCTGAGCATATCTGTGATTTTTACTTGGGGTTTTTTCCAAGGTTTTTCACATAAAAATCTGTGTCTTCTCATGATTTAGTTTCTGCACTTATATTCATAACTACTTGATTAATTTGTTTTGAGAATTAGGGTTTCGTGACTAATTAAAATTGAATTTTCGCTAGATAATTTTAATTAATTTTTAAATCGACAAAAAGACTATTAATCATCTCTAAACTGTTTTCATTGACGTCTAGATAATTTGAAGATCGTTATAATTTACCCTAAATTATATTAGCAACCAATATTTCAGTTCCATTTGTTTGGTTACGCTCTTGTGGGTGATGGACTCAACATGATGGAGTTGCCTATTACATTGCAAGTAGTTTTGTAACTTTTGTTTAACATAAGTGCATGTTTGGTACGTTGGAATGGAATGGAATAGAATGCCCATTTATTCCATTCTTTGGTTTGGTACAACATAATGAATGAGAATGACCGTTCCCAAGGAATGAAATTTCATTCTTGGGAATGGATTTTCATTCCATTACTAAAGCTATGGAATGGTCATTCCATTCATTTATGAATGCTTTTAAAACATAAAATTACTTAAATAACCCTCTCACATTTTATAAAAATAAGTCACCGTCACCACCACTGCCATTTCGCCGCCACCACCGCCGCCACCTTTATTGTCCATCATTACTATTCCCGTTATGTTTTACCATTTTTTTTTGTAAAAAAATTAGAAAATAGTATTATTTTATTTAATTTTAAATTTAATATTAAGAAGGGTAATTTTGAGAAAAAAATTTCAAGTTCATTCAATTCCCAATGTGCTTCGTATTTACAACCAAACAATAGAATGTGAATGGTTATTCCATTCCATTCTCATTCCCACTTTTATTTCATTTCATTCAACCGTACCAAACGTGCCATAAGTACTTTTCTTAAGACTCGAACTAACATTTTATTTAAATATTTTCAACTTACTACAAGAGCATAGCTCTCAATATATATGTATGTATGTATATATGCTACAGATCAACCTAGATGGGGTCGGCCGAACTATCTCTTTTTTTTTGTAATATAAATATAATTTAAATTAAAAATATTCAATAATTGATTATATCTATTACATATAAATAACTAGCAAATCTTTGACATATTTGTTTTTATGGAAAAAAAGAAGAAGCCTTATTTAAGCATTACGAAAAACAAAACTCAAAAATCTACTACCAAATTTGAAGTTGAAGATTTTTCAAAGAATCATGAACTAATTTATTATAGAATTTAAATTAAAAATTTGAACAATTTCTTTTCCCATACTGATACTCAAGTACTCTGGAAGAGAAATTCGTCTTCCATCTTGTAATAAATTTATGTTGTGATAACTTTTATCCTAAAAAATGCGCTTTCGCAAATTTTAAGTACCATTTTATTTAGCTCTTCTACTAGTCTCAATTTTATTAAAAGTTATCAAACTGACAACTTTTCATAGCTTGAATAGATTGCACTTCATCATAATTCATATTCTTCAATTGAAAAATGCTATACATCTTGAAATGAATTTCATGATATAATCATGAATACGTGATCCGACATGTGTCCAAAATATTAAAATAAAAATTAAAGTTTGAGTGTTAAGTTTTTCAGTAAATAGAAAATTGAATTGATGTTAAAATGGAAATTCAATAATCACAGAGATTACAAAATCTTACCATTTTCTTATTTAAAATATAATCTTACCAATTTTTTCTTTGAAAGATTAGGGTCAAATAGAGACTTTTTTTTTTTTTTTTTCATTTTGTGAATTATTTACAAAATTTATTGCCGTCCAAATATAACTCTTATACACAATTTTTTACATGCCTAAAGAAAAATTGAATTCAAAAAAATACATTAAAGGGATACAAAATGTATTAATATTGTTCGCAAATTTTTAAATTTAATTTTGTATCAAAATAAATGTTCTATTCACACACTAGCGTACATGTTGCAATGGTATAATCTTATCCCCCAATTGGGGAGGTGAGTGATTCGAGCCTCTTAAAAGACATTATGAGTATGGTGTGTGAGTTTCTTACCATTCAAAAATAAAAAAAAATTTGAATTTAAATTCGAATTTTGAAATATAGGCTGATAAGATCAATCCCCTTGGATAAATAGGATCTATGGTCCCATTCCAAAGGCAATTGAATGTGAGCACATTTTTGCACTTACACTTGTTAAATGAATTGTAACAGGTTGTTCCATTAATTGCATGGTATGATATTGTTTTATTTTGGGTCGAACTCGCAAGAGTTGTTACAAATGTTAACAAAGTGTGAATAGGATCCACAATGCGGATCACGCCAACGAACGAGGACGTTAGGTCTTAAATGAGTATGACATTCACATTGCGACCATACAGTGAAGGTAATTGTGCTTATATATGCAACTGTTTGTCTCTAAATAGTGTATATATATATATATATATATATATATATATGGGTAAAGTACATTAAACCCCTGAACTATACTCTCACTCTCAAGAAATCCTCCTAAATTACAATTTGTGCAACTAATTCCCTAAACTATCACATTTTGTTACAAAATGGCCTATTATCTTCAAATTTTTCATAAATGACCAAAATACCCTTTATTATTCAATTTTACTTAATGCAATTTTCGCTTTAATATAGATTTTGAAATAATTGTTATTAGTTTGATGGCAAATCTCTGTTCAAACTTGCATAATTTTCACAAATTTTTTAATATGAATTCATTAATTAATGCTTTTAAGTTGTTTAAATAAAAATTAAGTAAAATTTTAGGAATTAATTAAGTAATTACTCAATCTTATTTATATATATAGCATGATAAAAAAATATTTATTATTTAAGTTATTATTAAATTCATTTTCAATGCATCTTATGAAAAGAAAATTTTATTTTAACATAAAAAAAGTTAGAACTTAGAATAACAAGTTTTATTGTTTAAATCAAAGTAATTATAATAACATGTTAAATATTTCAACTATAAAAAAAATACAAAAAATAATTCTATTTTATTTTTATTTGAGGAGATATTTACTCTAATATAATTAAGTTGAATGGTTAATTTATATCATAAATAATAGAAAAGATTATTAATATAATTTAAAGAATGACAAATTGAGTATGGAGGGTAAAAACGTCTTTTAGAATGAAATTGGGGCTAATTGTAACAATTTGATAGTTCAAGGAGGGTGTTATTAGTTCAGGGGGGATTATTGCAAAAAGAGTAATAATTCAGGGGGGTTTAATGCACTTTACCCTATATATATATATATATATGTATGGGCAACTGTTGTCTCTAAATAGTATATATATATACAAGCTTTCTTCTAGACCCAATTTCGTTTGATTGTTCATCAAATTGGGATTGCACCTCAAATTGCAAAGGTAAGATCTCCATTCCTTCTCTCAATCTCTCTTCTTCAATATAACTGAAAACTCTTTTCTTTTCTCTTTAGCAAACAAAGATGTCTTCTTCTTCTAGTTTAGTGAGTCGGATCATAAAAACTTGGCCAAATAGAAGAGTAACATGCAATTATGGTAGCCCAATTCCCCTAACTACTTCATACACATCTGAATCCTAGTAGAAGATTCTATGGATGTGCAAATTTTTTGTCAACAAAAAGGTGCAATTTCTGGTTATGGAAGGATGAGGCACTTTCTGAGTATTATAAGAGTTTTGTTGCGAATCTACTAACTGAAGTGAAAGAGTTGAAAGATTATGGAAGGACAAGTGAAGACATTGAACTGGTTCAGAAAGTGGCAAATTTGGAAAGGGATGTGATCATCTATAGAAATCAGAATGTTGGCATTACTTGTTGGTCTTTGATTTTTTATTTTTGTTAGGGATTTTATGTTGTTTATTTGTAGTTATAGTTTTTGGTTGATACAAGTGTATCCAATGCAATGTAATTTCAGTTTGTTAAATGCAATGTAATTTGAGTTCGGTAAATTCAAGTAAAGCATCAGTGTTCCATGTTTACAATTTACATGTTTTGGTTCCTATTTTGTGAAGTAGATGTGCAAATGTAGAAAAATGTTGTTTACCATTCAATACTGCCTTCAATGCAATATATTCGATTGAACACTCACATTCAAAAACCATTCACCCAACTCCTTCATACAAATAGATAAAAATAAACTTCAAGTTGACATGTTCATACTTAATGATTCGGTTAAACTAGGGTCAAAAATAGTGTTTAAAAACGGACTCTTACAATGACCTAGTTTTACCTATTGTAGGTGCACGAATCGTATTGTAGTACAGTTCGGCTTGAGAAAGGTTATTGAACCCAATGGACTAAATCGTATTCTGAACTCTTGTAAAATAAGACTCTTGAATTACTATAAAAGTATGATTTGGTGTTTGTGATTTATTAATTAATTAACTAATAAAACAAGTAAAGATAGATTAAGACAAGAACAATAGAAATAAAAACTAGGATTTTCATACTCCACCACTAACCACATAATATAACTATCTACTTGATCAATTGCAAGAGGGCGATCCATCGCCCGTGAATCAAATTATATCACAAATAGTCGAATATATCCCAAAAAAGATATCATCAACCGGATTTGCTACAACTCATCTTCGGACAGAGTGTGATTAGTGCATGCAATCGACTTTACTCTAATCTACTCTTACATCATGAAATTAAACCAAAGCATGTCTATATCACCTCATCGAGGCATGGCCTGTGTAAATCTAGGGTTTCGGGTGTTAATCACTATTGTGTCAAAAATCATGATATGCTAGAGAACACCAGATAAACATGATTGATTGGGATAATGCATTCAATCAATCTAAAGCAAGAATAAAATAAATATAAAACCCCTTCTATTAAATAACTATGGTCACTCATCTATATTATCATCACAGGTGTGGTCTTCAATTCTCCCTTGTTACAATTAAAACAAATAAATAAACTACATTACTTGGCTAGGATTTTGCTAAAAAATCCTAGATATCAGTTTAGTTTCTCATGGTGGAAGGAGACTGCATCGTTGATGTAGAAACGCCCTCCATGATCGCCTGCTCCATATCTCTAGGTCTTGAATGACTCCCTTCATCAAAAGATGTAAATCTCCAGAGATAGTGCACTAAAAATTATTTATTTATAAGCTCCTTAGATCTGAATCAGACCTTGGTATTTATAGAAGAAGTTAAGAAGAGTCCTGTTTGTATTAGACTTGTTCCGCTTGGAGTAGGATTCATCTTTGATGTGTTTTTCCTCAATTTTGAGACAAACCCCTTTAATCTGATGTAAATATACATTATACATGTCTTAGAAGTGTTGGAGTCGAACACAAAGTCATCCGGGTCAAAACGGATCAATTCGGATCAAATTGCAATTTCTAGCCGAATATGCAATTTTTAGCTTTTTCTTACAAACACGTCTCATTTTTTTTTATCATAACTCGAGCTACACAACTTGGATTGAAGCGTACTTTTTTTGTTGGAAAACCGAATTCAAGCTCTTGAGTTGAGACTGAAGAATCATTCAATTTGGACCTGTTTTGATTGAGCTATGGTCGTCTGAAGTTGGCTGAAATTCTGGACCTATGAATGACGCATAGCTCATACGTAGGCCTTATGCGTAGCTCCCCAGCCATGTGCGTAGCTCATGCGTAGAAATGGTGATTCTAACCACTTATGTGTAGGAAAAACATGAAAATTACTTTTTTCAATTATTCATCCGTTTGAAACCCCATCGACTTCGTTAGTATGTTTCCCAAAGTTTCGGCTATGAAAAATATCGTTTTTGCCCTCTGGGAGACACTTTTTGCTTGAGAACTTTTTTTTTTCTCTTTTCAGGTAGACACAAGCACATCATTGGTTAATTCACCAAAGTTAGCTCGTTTTCTTCAATAAGCTCCTGAAACATGCTTAGACATGCAAACAACATATAAATACCAAGTAACGGAATGATAAGACATAATAATAGAGAGTTAGGGGCCTAAAATGGACAACATTCGACACCTATCACACCCCCCAAACTTAAATATTGTTAGTCTCTTAGTAATGAACTCACAAGAGAACTTTGAAAATATCTTATGATGACTATTTATTCTAACTATTCTACACTAATCCCTTGCTTTCATGAGGGTCAACGATTACACTAAGCATGTGTAACAAGCCTTTTAAACCCCTAGACAATGCCTAGTGGACGAGATTAGTCTCGTGAGGGTTAGCTATACTACCCACAACTTCTCCATCATTTATTCTCACGCATTCATGCATTCACATACTCATTAACCAAACCATACTACAATATACAAAATAACACATATACAAATATTCTCACTCACTACCAAATAACAACTGTCTCGAGTTAATGTTGATATTGGTCCCCTACTAGAGTAGACAACTTCGTTAATCTCTACTTCCAATCCGAACAACATTCATGTGTAAGTGAACCCCCTTACAATAAATTAATCTACTTTTCACATCTCTTCATTTTTTGCTTCTTTTGTTATGTTTTTCACGTCATTTTTCATTTTTTTTTCTTTTTTCCTTTTTTTTTTCAACCTAGTGGCTTTAGCAGACGTTGGGCCAATGATCCCAAGCTATACAACTTTAGGTCACCAGGTAATAAAGCACCCCTCGGGCTTAATAATCTAGACCATCTAGGCTCAACTTGCAAAGACTTTCTAATACTTCACTTCTTTTTTTTTTCTTTTTCTTAAATTTTTTCTCTTTTTTTCATAGCATTCAAACATTTTCCGACTCAATACTCAAAGATCAACTAACTTAATAGTAGGGGTCATGTGCATGTGCTTATACGTCAAAATCGTCCTTCTCGATTTCGATTTTACTAATTCATTTACCTATGTAAAACCACAACACTTAACTAACTCAATCTAATCATTACTCGTATGAGTGGGAATATCGCATAACATACTACTCATATATCATAAACATAAATTCAATCAACTTGTAATGCAAAACACTTATACGTGAAAACAAAGAATTTCTCAAAACAAATCCATTTTTTCCATTCTTTCAACCATTCCTTATAACCAACTATACCTTCCCCCAAAACTTAAATTAGACCATGTCCGCATGATTTTCAATTATACTTATGAGAAGAAAATATAGTTACCCTTGAAGCACAGTTCTGGAATTTCAACTTATACGCTTGTTCTCCCCCCCAAACTTGAATTGAGCTACCTCTAGAAATATTCAACAAAACACACATACCCAATATCATACCAAGGGAAAAATTAATACAATTATCACTTCCGAAAATCATTACTCAGTGTAGCACAAGGAATGAGTTTTTTTTTTTTAAAAAAGAACTTTGATATGGCCTTAAGGGACTACAATCCTATGAATTGAAATTACATAAATTAAATGACATACTATCTACAAATTAAGGCTATAAACTAACTTTCACAACCTAGGACCAATGTTTAATGTCTTTGGCTCGACAGCTCCGCAAAGGGCTATCAAACACTCTTCCTTTCTACCACACTTCCACCACATGTCAGAGCAAGTGTGGGAAGTAAATTATTCGATGATGTCCACTGTGAACATTTAGTAACGAGCAAGACATCAAGCACATAATAATCGTCATATAATTTTCCTTCTTTGTCATACTTTACATTCATCCCATGTTTAATACTTGTGTCCAACGATTCTTCTGTCAACAAATAAGGTAATGGGTCATTTATCACCTTCTCAATCCTGTCAATTATATAGTACTAACCTTCCCCTTTTTTATCTTCAAGACGCGGCTCCTCAAGACGTTGGGTAAATGGTGATTTAGGTTCATATGGTGTCACTTTTGGCGCTTGTGGTAAAGGAATGGTTTGCACACACTCGTCCTATGATATATCACTCTAAGTGTCAAAGCTTTCCTCTATTTCACTGTAACCCTCCTCATCATCTTCAAAATTAACTACCACTTGATTTGGCAATTCCTCCATTCTTAAAGTATCAATTAGTTGTCCTACTTGGGTTTTTAACTTAGATAAGGCTTGAGAATGAGAGTTCAATAGTTGAACAATATGGTTAGATTGGTTTTTAAACTCTCTCATGGCGCTCATCATTTCATCCTCAAAATCAGGTGGCCTAGACGGTGGATTTTAATTTTGAAACTGGGGTTGATCTTGCTTGAATGATCAGAATGATTGGGTATTGTTGGACTGAAAATCCTGAGTACTGAATGGTTGTTGGCTTCTATTGAAACTTGATTGAGGACTTTCAGTGTTCGGAAAGTAGGAATTGTCTCTATTGTATGTGATATCCTCTCAATTTCGAGTGGTTGCTTCGATTTTGTTCGAAGATGGTAAGAATTTATCTTCAAAAGACAATGGCTCCAGACACGAATATGCACTTGACTCTTCAAATTGGAATTGATTAGATGGTTGATGATAATAATATTGACTATATGGTCAATTACCTAATCCGTGATCCAAATATCGTGGATCTTCATTAAAGCTTTGATATAAATTTCCTATACCTGGTTGTTGGTATTGGAAATTGGGATGATTTATCCAATCTGGGTTGTATGAATTATAATATGGAACATTCACCGAATTGGTATAGGCATTATGTATTTTGTTTAGTTTTTTTTGTTTAATGAAAACTAACTACTTCTGAACTATTCTAACTAAGAACAGAAAATATAGCTAAAATTATACGTAAAATTAAGTTACATTAGAACTCACAAGTGGTCCAACAACGTAATCTTCACTGCTCCGCTGATTCTTTTCTCGTTTTTCAGTGTACCTCACAAAAACATACAATCCAACTTTAGATATAATACAATACAAATAAACAATTCAAGTATACTAAATTACTAAAATTTAGAATATTCGAAAGTCCCCGGCAACGGCGGTAAAAACTTGATGCGGTCAAGCTAGGGTTAAAAATAGATTTTAAAAACGGACCCTTACAATGACCTAGTTTTACCTATCGCAAGTGTACGAATAGTATTGTAGTACAATTCGGCTTGAGAAAGGTTATTGAACCCAAAGGACTAAGTCATATTATGAACTCTCATAAAGTAATACTCTTGAATTGCTATAAAAGTATGATTTGGTGTTTTTGATTTATTAAGTAATTAACTAATAAAGCAAGTAAAGATAGATTAAGACAAGAACAATAGAGATAAAAATTAGGGTTTTCATACTTCACTACTAACCGCATAATATAGCTATGTACTTGATCAATTGCAAGAGGGCAATCCATCCCCCGTGAATCAGGTTATACCACAAATAGTCGAATATATCCCAAAAAAAGATATCGTCAACCGGATTCGCTACACCTCATCTCCGGACAGAGTGTGATTAGTGCATGTCATCTATTTTACTCTAATATACTCCTACAACATGAAATTAAACTAAAGCATGTCTATATACCCTCGCTGAGGCATGACCTGTGTAAATCTAGGATTTCGGGTGTTGATCACCATTATGTAGAAAATCCTGATATACTAGAAAACACCAGATAAACATGATTGATTGGGATAATGCATTCATTCAATCTAAGATAAGAATAAAATAAAGATAAAACCCCATATATTAAATAATTATGGTCATTCCTCTACATAATCATCAAAGATGTGGTATTCAGTTTTCCCTCATTATAATTGAAATAAATAAATAAACTACATTACTTGGTTAGGGTTTTGCTAGAAAATCCTAGATATCGGATTAGTTGCTCATAGTGGAAGGAGACTACATCGTTGATGTAGAAACGCCCTCCATGATCGTCTGTTCCGGATCTCTAGGTCTTAAATGGCTCCCTTCTTCAAAAGATGTAAATCTCCAGAGATAATGCTCTAAAAATTATGTAATTAGAAGCTCCTTAGATCTAAATCAGAACTTGGTATTTATAGAAAAGGTTGAGAAGAGTAATGCTTGTATTAGACTTGTCCCGCTTGGAATAGAATTCCTCTTTGATATGTTTATCCTCAAAAAGGTTGAGAAGAGTAATGCTTGTATTAGACTTGTCCCGCTTGGAATAGAATTCCTCTTTGATATGTTTCTCCTCAATTCTAAGCCAAACCCCTTTAATTTGATGTAAATATACTTTATACACGTGCTTGGAAGTGTTGGAGTCAAACACAAAGTCATTTAGGTCAAAATGGATCAATTCCAGTCAAACTAGGATTTCTGGTCGAATCTAGAATTTTCATCTTTTTCCTGCAAACACGTCTCACTCTTTTGATCAGAAATGGAGTTACACAACTTGGATTGAGGCATACTTTTTTGTTGGAAAGCTTACTTCAATATCTTTAGTTTAGACTGAAGAATCACTCAATTTGGACCTGTTTTGACCGAGCTGTGGCCGTCTGAAGTTGGCTGAAATTCTGGACCTACAATTGACCGTACCTCATGTGTAGGACTTATACGTAGCTCCTCAACTATGTGCATAGCTCTTGCGTATAAATGGTGATTCTTGTCACTTTTTGCTTATTATCTGCATAGCTTATGCGTAGGAAAAATATGAAAATCACTTTTTCCAATTCTTCCTCCATTTGAACCCCCTCGACTCTGTTAGTATGTTTTTCAAAGTTTCAGCTCCAAAAAATGCCGTTTTTTGCCCCCGAGAGACACTTTTTGCTTGAAAACTCATATTTTTCTCTTTTTTCGGGTAAACACAAGCACATCCTTGGTTAGTTCACCAAAGTTAGCTCATTTTCTTCGGTAAGCTCCTGAAACACGTTTAGACATGCAAACCACATAAAAACACCAAGTAACGAAATGATAAGATATAACAATAGCGAGTTAGGGGCCTAGAATGGACAACATTCGGTACCTATCACTTAACATGTTTAGATATAGTAGCAACATAGTTTGAACATGTAATTACAAAAAAAAGGTGTCACATGTTTAAGTGTACATTTTCATACATCAAATGTTCAAATTAATCCCTAAAATAGTCATATATAACATGTTGGCTTAGTATCACTAGTGTTTGTCAAATTTTGCCACTATCCAAAAACTCTTTCCCTAAAGCCATGTTCAGATCCCTTCAATGTAATCATCCTTCATATGGCTATCCCAAAAATTGCTTCTACAACTCCATATGTCACTGCTCTTTTTCATTCCTCCTCAAATTGCTAAGATTAAAAGCATAGGACCTACAATAAAAAATGAAAATGTAAGCAATATACCTTCAATAATACATGTGAAAAGAATATCCAATAAAGGGAAATAATTGTTTCTTGATTCTTGTGTGCTAGTCACTTGATCTCCATAACTGCCTCTTGTATCTTGATGTGTGTTCCTTACCTAAACTTAAAAATTTTAAATTAAATAATACTTGTTTCTTGAGAAGGTTTTGTACAGTTTAGCAATGAAATGTCAAGGTCAGATTTCAAGGGTAATGGTCTCCCAACTCCATCAAATAGATTTTTATAATAAATGGTACTTGTAAGAACATTTATAGTATTATTTGTGTTTGGCATGTTCTAGACAATAACCATGTTAAGTGAATTATTATGTTGAGAGTTTTGTGTATTTGCAATAGAGTTGTTAGTATGCTCGTTTCTATCTCGAGAAAGAAGTCAATGAGTGTGTCAAAATAAAGAAAGCTACTGGAGGGCAAAATCGTCATTTCCAGAACGTCATTTCACCAAAGGGCAAAAATATCATTTTCATACATTATGACTTCAACAAAAAGCATCAGGAGTTCAAGATGACCAGTCCAGCTCAAATATGAAAAAACTACAAAATATGCAAAATACCTACGTTGTTAGAGGCAAAAAGAGGCAGAATGGCTCTAACCTACGCTTTGGTTTTTGAAGCTGGGAAGGGACCCTATGCCCAAGCGTATGTCCCAATGCTTGATCAAGTGATCATTTGTGATGCATGATTTATTTCGGGGTGCTTTCGAATTTTTCCAGTTTGGTCCCTACTTCGAGTTTTTAAGTGATTGACGACATCAGACCTCTACGTATGGCATATACACATATTTACATCAGATTTTTGAGGATTTATCAAGGTATTGTGAAATTACGTAAGAGGGTAAGGTTAGGGTTTTCTATGACTTGGTCTATAAATACCAAGGTTCTACAAGAGAGGAGGCTACGTCTTTGAGAGATCTCTGCAGTATTCTATCATTCATATTTTTCTACAGAGATCTAGATATATAGAGAGAAAATATCACTGAGTGATTGGAGATATACAAGTTCTCTTTTGTTTTTGGACGTCTTCAATCGTGCTTCTACATCGACGATTTCTATGCACGATTGAATGGTATAGTTGCTGAAAAATTCACACACTGTTTATTGCAATGAGGTTGTTTTGATCCGTTCGAGTACGGAGCGATTCGAGGATTTCAAACCACGAGTGTGTTTCATGAAATATGAGTGATTCAAGGGTTTCAGACCGCGAGTAGAGGAAGGCATATCAGGAGTGATTGTAAGTCTAAAACTCTCATAAAGTCTGTACTTATTGATTCATAGTGCATCGGTACCTGAGTTTACCCGTGGTTTTTTCCTTGGAACGTTTCTTTGATTTTTCCACATATAATTTCTGTGTGTCGTCTCTTGCCTTATTTTCTACACTATATTGATGTTTGCTTGATATTGCTCGATAGATTTATTTTTGGAATTAAATTAAAAATTAGGTTTTGTAACTAATTAAAATTGAATTTCCGCTAAATAATTTTAATTGATCATAAAATCAACAAAAAACCTATTCACCCGCCCTCTAGACTGTTTTCACTATCGTCTAGGTAATTTCAATTAGTATCAGAACGTGGTTGCCCTTTTTAGGTTAATTACCTAGGGTTAGATTTTGTACTTAGACGATGGAGATGCCCCGTGAAGAAGGTTCCATATCTAGGTCCCCTTTGTTTGATGGCTGAAATTATACATATTGGAAAGCGAGAATGAGAGCATTTTTAAAAATCTTTAGATGAGAGAGCATGGAATGTTGTTGAAGTAGGATATTCACCTTCTACTATGAAAGATGACGCGACCAATAAATCAACACCAAAACAGTCAAGCGAGTGGACTGCTGCCGAGATGAATAACGCGAATTGGAACTCAAAGGCGTTGAATGCGTTATACTCCGAGTGAGTATAAGAGGATTGCTACGTGCATAATTGCCAAGGAAGCTTTAGACATTCTCCAAGTCACTCATGAAGGAACATCAATGGTGAAACAATCAAAGCTTCAAATTTTGAATTCTCAATTTGAACAGCTGAAGATAGAGGAGGATGAGGTCTTCGCAGACTTTGAGGCTAGGTTAACTGATATTGTAATAGGTTGTCATAACTTAGGTGAGCCTATTCATGAGACTACCATAGTAAAGAAAATTTTGAGGTCTCTTCCTGAACATTTTCGATCTAAGGTCACTGTCATCTTAGAGATCATGAGTCTTAAAGAAATTAAGGTTGGAGAATTGGCTGGAAATTTAAAATCTTATGAGATGGAGATGTTCAAAAATCCCCCTAAAAAGGCGATTGGCACAAAAGAGAAGAGCATAGCTTTCAAAACCACTAGGGAGGATTAGGTTGAAATTGATAAAGAAAGTGAGTTGAGTCTAAATGATATTGTCATGTTTTGTAAGAGGTTGAATAAATTTGTTAGGGCTAAACAGAATGGCCATGGACAAAAATTTGGGGATAAGTTGGGTGAGTCTAAAAGTATAAATAAGACTCAAATTAGGAAGGACAAGTCTGATCCTAAAAAGAAGAAACCCAAATGTTTTGAATGTCAAGGATATGGTCATATAGCTGCAGAGTGTGCAAACACTCTGAAAAAATCCAAATGATTAGCTGTCAGTTGGGATAATGACTCTGAGAATGGATCAGCTAGTGATGCGACAGAATCAGAAGTAGGTGATGATTCTAAGAATTTCACTGTGTTTGTTGTACAGAGCAAGGAGGTTAACAAAGTTGCTTCAAGTTTGGCGATATCTGAAGAGGAAGGTTCTGAAAGTGATGAAGATTATGATGAAACGCTTCAAGAGTCTTATAATAAATTACTTGATAAGACTACACAATTTCACAATAATCACATGAAACTGTTGACTAAAAGTGTTAACATGGAAAAATAAATGCATTCCTTAAAATATGAATTAACCAATAGTTCTCAAACTCTGAATCATCTACAAACCCAAAAGGCCAAGTTGATTGAAGATTTGAATAAGTCTAAACTTGAAACAACTGACGCTTTGAAGTTAATATATGGTCTCAATAAGCAATTGGTTGAGAAATCTACTAATATTGAAAATTTGGAAAAAAAACTAAAAGATGCTAACTCATCTGTTCAGAAGTGGTCTAGTGGATATCTTAAGCTTAATCAAAAGTTGAGTGTAGGAATGTCCGCAGGAAATACCAAGGGGCTAGGTTTTGTTAGAGTACTGCAAAATTTGAATGTTGCTGCAAAAACCACCTTTGTAAAAGCCTCCCAAGTAACATCAAGTTCTTCAAAAGGAAAGTCAAATTGAAATCCTAGGATTCAATCCTATGTCAAAAGACCTGTTGAAAACAAGCCTTTCCTTACCCCTAGATATTCTAAAAATTCAACTGATGGAGTCCGAGGGTTTGTTCCTATTTGTCATCACTGTGGTGTCAGTGGTCACATTCGACCAAGGTGTTCGAAGTTGAGAGGGAAGACTTTGCAATCGGTGAAGGAACAAAGAGTTCAACATGAAGATCATGTTCAAGATGAAATTCGAATGTTGAATGAAGAAATGAAGAATTTGTCAAGATTGGTAAAAGGAGCTTCGAATATGAAGAAGGCTTGGGTGAGAAAACGTGAGCTACACTGTCTTGTAGTTCATACTGCACTTAGAACACGTAATTCTACTTCTTGGTATTTGGATAGTGGATGTTCAAGGCATATGATTGGAGATAAGTCGAAGGTTCTAGGAAAATGTATCATTGTGGTTTCTGGTCTACCTAAACTAAAAAATGTGCTTTATGTAGAGGGTCTTAAAGCAAATTTGTTGAACATAAGTCAGATATGTGATAACAATCATAATGTCACTTTTTCTCCTAGTAAGTGTTCGATCATTGACTTTTCTGGGAATTGTGTAATGGAAGGTATGCGTTCAACTGATAATTGTTATTGCATTGTTCCTAACTCTGAATTGTTATGCAATAGAGTTAAACTCGATGAAGTTGAAATCTTGCATCAACAGATGGGACATGTTAATTTTCATGAATTAACAAAAATTACTAAGAGTGAAATTGTTAAGGGAGTCCCTAACCTTGGTTATGCAAAAAGAGTTGTGTGTGGATCATGTCAGAAGGGTAAACAAGTTAGATGTCAGTACAAAAAGATAACTATCATTGGTACTTTTAGACCTTTAAAGTTGTTGCGTATTGATTTAATGGGTCCCATTAAGACCATGAGCAAAGGAGGAAAGAAGTATATTTTTGTCATGGTGGATGATTATTCGAGATTTTCATGGGTTGGATTTCTAAGTGAAAAGTCTGAAGCTCCTGAAAGTTTTAAGAGAATTTGTTTAAAAATTCAGACTGAGAAGAATTGTTCCATTTCTAGAGTAATGAGTGATCATGGAAGGGAGTTTGATAATTCAGAAATTGAAGTATTTTGTGAAGAGAGAGGTATAAAACATGAATTTTCAGCACCTAAAACTCCTTAACAAAATGAAGTAGTTGAGAGGAAGAATAGGGTTATTCAGGAAATGGCCAATGTTTTGCTACAGGGTAGGAATGTTCCTAGGTATTTTTGGGCCGAGGCGGTGAACACAGCGTGTTACACCTCGAATAGAGTTTATCTTAGGCCTAGCACCTTAAAAACTCCTTATGAACTGTGGAATGACAAGAAACCCAATGTAAAGTATTTTAAAGTTTTTGGAGCAAAATATTATATTCTTAGAGATCGTGAATCTATTGGGAAGTTCGATTCTAAGAGTGATGAAGGACTATTTTTGGATTATTCAATGATTAGTCGAGCATATAGGGTTTTTAACCTTAAAACTCAAACGATGATGGAATCAACCAATGTAGTGGTTGATGAATCATGTATTGATGAGTCCCCAATGTCTACTGAGGAGGAAGATGGTGAGCCATTCTTTATATTGGATAATGATTCTTCTGAGGTTGAAAAAGAGGACAATGTGGTTAGAAATGATACTTCAAGTCCTGTAGAATCACATTATTCAATTGGTGATGTTGATCAGATGATGGTGACACGGAGAAAGGCTAGGAATGAGGTTTCGTATGGATGCTATACATTTTCTTTGGAATCTAAAAATGTTAAAGAAGCTCTTCAAGATAGTGAGTGGATAAATGCTATGCAAGAAGAACTTCAGCAGTTTGTTAAGAATGATGTACGGTATCTTGTGCGTAGACCGAAAGAGATAAATGTGATTGGTACCAAGTGGATTTTCAAGAATAAAAAATATGAAAATGGTATAGTGGTTAGGAATAAGGCTAGGCTTGTTGCTCAAGGATATCTCAGATGGAGGGTATTGATTTTGATGAGACTTTCGCTCTAGTGGCTAGGCTTGAATCTATTCGGATTTTGTTTGCTATCGTTTTTCATCTTGGATTCAAGTTATATCAAATGGATGTGAAGAGTGCATTTTTTAATGGTGTTCTTCATGAGGAAATATATGTGGAGCAGCCCAAAGGATTTGAAGATCCTTATTGTTTGGGTCATGTTTACAGGCTGAAAAAGGCGTTGTATGGGCTAAAGCAAGCTCCTAGAGCCTAGCATGAAAGGTTGACTGATTACTTGTTGGGAATAGGTTTTACTCGAGGAGGAGTGGATAAACACTGTTTATTCAGAAAATTGGGAGTGATACAATTGTTGCTCAAATCCATGTTGATGATATTGTGTTTGGATCCACTTCTGATAAATTTGCTCATTATTTTGGAGATCAAATAAAACATGAATTTGAGATGAGCATGATTGGTGAATTAAACTTCTTTCTAGGGCATCAAGTTAGGCAATTAAATGATGGGATTTTTATTTCTCAAACTCGTTATGCCTTGGAATTGGTGAAGATGTTTGGTTTGGAAAATGCTAAGGATGCTCTTACTCCTATGAGTACAAGTGTTAAGCTTAGCTTGGATACTAAATAAAGGCAAAGATGTTGATCCTACACTCTATAGGACTATGATTAGGAGTTTGTTGTACTTGACTACCAGTCGACTTGACATAATGTTTAGTGTTGGTTTGCGTGCACTTTACCAGGCAAGTCCTAAGGAGTCTCATATTACTACTGTGAAAAGGATTATCAAGTATGTTAAAGGATAGTGAATTATGGATTGTGGTATCCATTAGGTACTAATACTAATATCGCATCTTTCTTTGATGTTGATTGGGCCGGTAATGTTAATGATAGAAAAAGTATCAGTGGAAGGTGTTTTTATGTTGGAAATTGCTTAGTTGTTTGGCATAGCAAGAGGCAAAATTGTGTTTCTCTTTCCACTGCTAAGGCTGAGTATATAGCAGTTGGTAGTTGTTGTACTCAGGTTTTGTGGATGCGTTAGATGTTGCGGGATTATGGTTTTTCTCAAGACAATGACTATGTTTTGTGATAACACATGTGCAATAAATATTTCTAAAAATCCTGTTCAACACTCTAGGACAAAGCATATAGATATTCTACATCATTTCATTCGTGATCTTGTTGAAGATGATATAGTGTCTCTAGAGTTCATATCCACAGATTCTTAGTTAGCAGATATCTTTACAAAACCATTAGATTTTCAAAAACACGTTACTCTTAGGAAATCTATTGGTATGTTTTCTTTAGAATAGATATCTTCTTATCTATCATTCTAGGAGAACATTGAATTATTTTCCTAGAATTGATAAGTAATCATGCATTTTATTTTGAAATAAATTACAATAATTGTTTTTGAGACTGTTGAGCTTGGCCAGAGTACAAAAGTTGTCATATTTTACTCTATTTTCACATTTACTTGTCTTATTATCCATATGTGAAGTAGAGGTATCAGACTGACCTAAGATTTTTGGATGATCACTTGGTATGATTATTTTATGTTAAAAAACTTTAATCTTAGGTGCTAGTTACTTTGGTGATGATTATAATGCCTGCTAAATCTGTTATGTTTTTTTATTTAACCCGAAGTGGTATGAAAGTTCATGAGCTATGCTAGATTGGTCTATGAATGAAATATTTTTTCCATGTGTATGAATATTATGGTGATGTTAAAAAAAATGAGATGTTTAAAATATTAAAAATGCAAAAAGTAGTTATTCAATCTGAGTAACCGAGCATCTTGCCTCAATAAGCATTGAGTGTTCGCGTAAAAAGGGGAGAAGACTAATGAGCATAAATCCCATGGAAGAAGCTCGAGCCCAGTTGGTCGGGACTAAAAAATCCTCGCTAGATAGTCCGGAGCTTAGAAAGACAAAAAGGGATATGGTGAAAAAGTTGAAAAGATGAGAAGGAGTATATTATGTGACAAAGAGAAAGTATTGTTTTTTTGACTTCTAGCTTGGATCTTGGATTGAATTATCATCACGGTTGGTGGGAAGATTATCAGCTTTAGTATGTATTGTTTTCATCTTACCTTAGTGTTTGCACATGAGAATTTTCATATATATATATATATATATATTTGTAAACCTTGACTTGTACATTTTTGAGTTTACAAGGTATGTGTGTTGATTTTCTTCTATACCATGTGTGTAATGGTCTGGTCAAATCTGAGAATATGATGTATAAATAATTTGCTTGTTGTCTCTACTGCCTTGCTCACAGATTTCTAAAAACAAAAATATTTTATTTTATTTTTATTCATGACATTTTGCATTCATGCATTAGTAGTAGGGTCATGTATAATAGAGATGTCCATTACCCTAAGAATTTGGATATGATCTGATAAGGGTTCTATATCTTGGTGTTTTTCATTGAGTACTTCATTGTATCTCTTTACAATGTTGCTATGGCATATGCTCTCTTTTCTTGACATTTCAGTGACAAAAAGGGGGAGAAGTATTAAGTGAGGGGGAGAGATTAAAATTGTTTGGTTAAGATTGTTTGATTGATTCAGAGGGAGAAGTATTTAACAAGGGGGAGTTTATTCTTAAGGGGAGAATGATGATCATTATGTTGATTTATATCTATTTTTCACACATGCGTTTAATGGTTTGTTTAGTGTTGTGGTTACACGATTGGTTGATCATCATGAAAGCAAGGTGACAGTTTATATCTATGTTTGTCGGTGTGTGTTTATAGGTATAGATGTTATGTTGTTATTTGTGAGGCTATATTGTAAAACATGGTTTTGTCTCAGAAATGACAAAACCATGTTAAGTGAATTGTAATAACATTTATAGTATTATTTGTGTTTGGCCTGTTCTAGACAATAACTATATATGTTAAGTGAATTGTCATGTTGAGAGTTTTGTGTATTTGCAATAGAGTTGTTAGTATGCTCGTTTCTATCTCGAGAAAGAAGTCAATGAGTGTGTCAAAGCAAAGAAAGCTACCGGATGGCAAAATTGTCATTTCCAGACATCGTCACTTCACCAAAGGGCAAAATTATCATTTCCAGACATTATGACTTCAACCAAAAGTATCGGGAGTTTGAGATGACCAGTCTAGCTCAAATATGAAAAAATTGCAAAAGATACAACATACCTACGTTGTTGGAGGCAAAAAAAGGCAGAATGGCTTTAGACCTATGCCCAAGCGTAGGTCATATGCCCTTAGGTCTCAAGCTTAGGTCCTACGCCCTAGACTTACGCTTGGGCGTAGGTCTCAATGCTTGGTCACGTGATCACTTGTGATGCAGGATTTGTTTCGGGGTGCTTTCGGATTTTTCTAGTTTGGTCCCTACTTCATGTTTTTAAGTGATCAACGACTTCAGACCTCTACGTATATAGGCATATACACATATTTACATCAGATTTTAGAGATTTATCAATGTATTGTGAAATTACGTAAGAGGGTAAGGTTAGGGTTTTCTATGACTTGGTCTATAAATACCAAAGTTCTACAAGAGAGGAGGCTACGTCTTTGAGAGATCTCTGCAGTATTATATCGTTCATATTCTTCTACAGAGATATATATATATAGAGAGAGAAAATATCATTGAGTGATTGGAGATATACAAGTTTTCTCTTGTTTTTGGACGTCTTCAATCGTGCTTCTACATCGACAATTTATATGCACGATTGAATGGTATAGTTGCTGAAAAATTCACACAATGTTTATTGCAAAGAGGTTGTTTTGATCCGTTCGAGTACAGAGAGATTCGAGGATTTTAGACCGCGAGTAGAGAAAGGCAAATCATGCGTGATTTGTGAGTCTCTCATAGTGTCTGACAGAACAAGTGTGCTTTGTGAAGTACGAGTGATTCAAGGGTTTCAGATCGCGAGTAGAGGAAGGCATATCAGGAGTGATTGTAAGTCTAAAACTCTCATAGAGTTTGTACTTGTTGATTCATAGTGCATCGGTACCTGAGTGTACCCGTGGTTTTTTCCTTGGAACGTTTCCTTGGTTTTTCCATGTATAATTCTATGTGTTGTCTCTTGCCTTATTTTCTGCACTATATTGATGTTTACTTGATATTGCTCGATAAATATGTTTTTGGAATTAAATTGAAAATTAGGGTTTGTGACTAATTAAAATTGAATTTCCGCTAAATAATTTTAATTGATCATAAAATCGACAAAAAAACCTATTCACCCCCCCCCCCCCCCTCTCTAGGTTGTTTTCACTATCGTCTAGGTAATTTCAGTACTACTCATGTCAGTTATAATTTTAGCAACAATAACAAAAAGGCATAGTATGTTAACCTAGTAATGTCTACATTTTCATATACCTCAATCTTTTCATACAAGTAGTTATGGTCCATGTCTAAATACTCACCATAGTAGAATTCCATCTTGTATTGCTTTCCCATTTCCTATAAACAAATGCATGGACAATCAATAAAATAAAATAAAATAGGACAACATTAGACACATAGGGGCCACAACCACATATATTACCATATTACTATAATGTTCTAGTAATAAAATGAACCCTAATATAAAATGACTTATGTCCCTAATCATCAAACACCATATCCACAACAACAGTACTGCAAAAAAAATATAATAATTTTTTACAAGAGTGAACAAAAAACTACTGTCAAAGTCAGAAAAATAGTTCTAAAAGTTTAATTTACAAGTTCAAAATACCATTATTATACCACAACCAACAAAAGCTCTAAAATTTTGTCTTACATTGTATAAAAAATTAGGGCTTTTAGGACCCACCATAACAATAACAGCAAAATTAACTAAATAATAAAAATCTGATAATTTTAGGCACACCTCATTAATTATTCACAAAGCCCTAACATCTAAAAGAATATTCCAACCCTAAAGACTACAAAAATAATATAAACCCTAACATGCATATAACCCTAATATAAATCCTAATATTGAAAAGAGGAACAAAATCTTCATACTTATAGAGATAATCATAAAAGGAACTTGATTTAGTTGAAGAGATAGATGATTCTTGCTTCGTGAGTACAGAGAAATGTATTGCTTTGCTGGTTTAGAAATAGGTGAATGGAGCACAAACAAAACCCTAAAACATAACCGACTTATAGGCTCTATTCATCTTCGTTAACTACAAAGTATGGGATGAGAGAGAGAGATAAGTGGTAATTGCAACCCATCTTCCTTAAAACCCTAGAAACGGCTTAAAATGAGAGAGAGAGAGACAAGTGTAGGATATGTTCATTAGTTACAAAGGCTGAAAATGTTAAATTGATATATATACAAAACCCTTAAACGACTGCGTTTTGGTCACCAAGTGTTGGAGAGGGGTGTTACAATTGGTATCAGAGCTAGAGCCCGGCCGAAATTAAGTGTGGGAGCATGCACATCACCTGTGGGTCGCCAGCGAGGACGCTGGGTCCCAAGAGGGGGTGATTGTGATGTCCCACATCGCCCGGGTAGAGGTATGGGAATGTGCTTATATGTGCAGTGTTGTCTCCAATTGGTATGAGGCCTTTTGGGAGGAGCCCAAGAACAAAACCGTGCGGGCTGGGCCCAAAGCGGACAATATTATACCAAGTGTTGGAGCGGGGTGTTACAAAAGGGTTTGAAAAAGATATTTCATTATTATTATTTTTAAAACATAAAACCCTAATTTAAGAATAAGCTAGTAAATTCCTATCTCAAACACCGGAAAAGGGTTTGGATGGGTGTATTTGCCCAAATTGTTAAGTATAGGGGGGTTTATAAACCATAAAGGGGGTTTCCTGCACACTTTCCAAACTATATGGGGATTTAGCGTCATTTTCCCATATATATATATATGTATGTGTGTCCCTTTATGTATATATACGTGCATTCTCCTTAGAATCTTTCCAGCCTCTCCTTAGACCAAAGGAATAATTTTCTAATTACTTTCTTGTTGGCGAGAGAACAACTATTTTTAAAGGTCATTTGTTATCATTATTGGGATGTCCCTTGGGGTGGTAAAAAATACGACGAATCCGAAAATCCAATCCGTTCAATCCGGTCCAGATATATTGGATCGGTTTCATTATGGATTGGATTTGACATGGTTTAGAAACACCGAATCCGATATTTTATGGATCTGATCTGGATTTGATTTTTAATAATTTGGTTAATTTGGTGCAGTCTGGTATCGTTCATATATATTTCAATATATTTAAAGTAATAATATATCAGTAATATATTATTCTAAAATAAATTATAATATCTTATATCAATAATGTATTATTTTAAACTAAATCATAATATGTTATTTTATACTAAATAATTATCCATATCAATCCATTCTATTATAAAAGTTTAAGTCATTTCTAATATTTTTATATATTAATCATTATTATTTTTAAGAAAATGATAATTAAAGAATCTCACCAATTTAAAAATAATGGCCTTCTAATACTATTATGCATTTATTATCATCTTACTAAACAATAATTCATACACGAAAATTGAACTTTTTTACCATATGAGGGCTTTATTTATTTTGAAACCTTCATCACTATTGCAATTTTCAGGGAAAAAAATGAAATATTTTTTATTAGTTTCATGGATTCATCATCATAGTGAATACAAGATGATATACGTATCTATATCTATACTATTATAAAAGTGGAAGGCCTTTAGAATATATTTATTCTATTAAAAAATTAAAAATAAAATTTAATTTAATAAAGGCTTTAATAACTACATTCAAAGAACTATTATTAAAGTGCATTAATACATTCTATTATTTCAATGTGTGTATTTTCTTTAAAAGAAAGTGTAGTTAAAGTATCTACAATAATTATAAAATAAAATGAATATATACCCAAATTTTAATTTCTTTAAAATTCATAGTTAAATAAATAAAACACATGATCTTCTATAATTATTATTAAACTATATTTGTTTTGTGAAATATTTTTTCATGTAAAGTTGCAATATAAGTCAAAATTTTAAACTTTGTAGATTTCATATATCAATATAATTCAAGCTTTACGCCACAAGCATTCGCACATGCTCTTAACTAGTTATTACTTATAAAAGTATGAGTTATTTTTAATATTTCTAAACATATAACCCATTTTAAAAATACAATAAAATTACATAACTAAAGGATATTTTGCTATCCTCAATATTATTCGTCTCTATCATTCACCAAAAAAAAAAAAAAAAGATGAAACACATAACAATATACCCTTAGATTATATTTATACATTTTAAAATTAATTTGTTTACACAAAAATAAAATTAATAATATATTTTATAATGTCATTGAATAATTAACTTATGAGTTGTTGATTGTTATATATATATATATATATATATAAGTATCTTGAAATAAATAGATGAACAAATTAAACTATAATGAGTGATAGATTCCATTAATACAATTGAAAATGTTGCTTGAAGTTTAGAGTTAATTATGTACATAATTTTATTTTTAGTGAACTTTGCAATTTGGGTTGGAGGAATTCTCATTAGTGATGCAATCGGTTGAAGTTTTCAGATGCTGCTTGGAAATTGTGTTTATTTTATCTATTTGTATTTCTGTTGTTATTCGATGAAGTTTACTCATAACTAATTTCTTTTGTATTTTATCTATTGCTATTATGGAACATGTAGAACTTCCAAGTTATTTTGTAACTTTTTGCAAGATCCTTATGCCAAACTTTGTCCCAAAATAATTGGTGGTGTATATGAAGGATTTCAAGAAGTGAATTTGTTTCTGTTATTGAAACATGCTTCTGTTATATGTATATATAAAAAGATATCATGCATACAAATATATATATTGCAATAATAAAAGGAAACTGACCCGAAAATACAACAATAGCAAAAGAACAAAGATAATCCGAGCCCTGTGTGATACCACAGTGTCCTTAAGGCAATATTGCTCCCTCCACGGTGCTTAAGGATTTTGAACAAATGTCTCCCAAGATATAACGGATTTCACCTTCACTGTTGCAGCACTGCAATGGTGAAGACCGGCGAACTCAAATACTGTGTTTGTACCCGAACCGAACCAGACCTATCTGTCTATATGTATATGCGTATGTATGTAGAGGGAAATATCTGATGTTCTGGCAGAGTAAAAACGTATGTAATGAATGAACTGCAAAACCTATAGATATAGAGAAGGAGAGGTATCTCACTGCATTGGTATCCATTCCAATGAGTGCTAAAACTGTTTATGCACTGGTTGCATACAAAACTGTATATGTATCTCTTCAGAAGAGACATTTCCAGTTTTGGCAAAAAATAAAAATAAAATGGGTAGAACAGACGACCCACCCACCTGCACCGCGCCACGACCATGGCCCGGACCGGGCGGGCGGGCGGCGTGCGCGCGTATGTGGTTAGGCTAAGACTTGCATGGTTCATGCATGGTCTAGCTCTCCTCCCATGCCTTTAGTTATTCAAGTCACACATTCAATGCAACCATATATAAACACCTTTACACTTCACTTTATTTCCAATGTGGGACAAACATTCTTACCCAAGTTCAAGTGGGTCACTTTGAGAGATAATTTCTCATTCAATAATTAATAGTTTTGAACATGTAATTATACCAACTTGATCTCCTCACCAAGGAGAACACATTAGTGCTTGGTCCCGTTAAATTCGGAGTTCGGGTCCAATAATTATTTAAGCTCAAAGTTGGGTTTAATTACTGTTATTGCTAAACTATTTCCAACAATCCCCCACATGAATGGAAATTAGCAGTTCAAAATGCAGATGAATATGCAGACACTAGTTCGAGTACAATGAAAGGTTATTGTATCAGGATAAGTAGTCTTAGAGCCTTGAACTTTCCCTTGTGAAAGACTATCGGATTTACTAGCTAATTAGTGGACGTGATGCCTTGAACTGTCAGCTATTTATGTAAACCAAGACAATAGACTTCACACAGTGCCCCTTCGAACACAGTTGGTTCTCACGTTTGTGTCCATTTTGGCCTTGGACACCACTTGGTTTCATGAGTATTTGTCAGAGAATTCCGCCTTAAAAAATTATCCTAGAAGTGGCCCCTTCTACTCACATAGGTGATTCTATTAGGAGTTCTTCCTCACTTGGATTTGTCCAAGTCATAGACATCATTAAAAGCATAGCTTACCCTAAAATATGCACTGTCTCATCATAGGAATGGGAAGGAGTTTTGTTTTAATCTCCACAATGCTTTTAACTAAGTCACGCACAATTTGGTTGTCCCTTTGAACCTAGATCTTGGGATCTCTAGTCAACTAGGTTGGGTTGCCATTATGGTGTCTTTTAACCCAGAGGCTTCAAGCCCATTCCCCTCGATGATCTTTCAACTAGCTCTCTTGTCAAACCTTTAGTTAACGGATCCGCTATATTATCCTTAGACTTTACATAGTTAATGGATATTATACCATTTGAGAGCAATTGTTTTACGGTATTATGTCTACGACGGATATGTCTAGACTTACCATTATACATGTGATTTTGAGCCCTTCCAATCGTAGATTGACTATCACAATGTATACAAATAGCTAGCACTGGTTTCTGCCAGTTTGGAATGTCCTCTAAAAAATTACGAAGCCATTCTGCTTCTTTTCCAGCTTTGTCCAATGCAATGAATTCAGATTCCATTGTGGACCGAGCAATACATGTTTGCTTTGAGGACTTCCATGACACAGCTGCACTTCCAAAAGTAAAAATATATCCACTAGTGGATTTTGAATCATTGGAATCAGAAATCCAATTAGCATCACTATATCCTTCAAGTACAGCTGGATATCTAGTATAATGCAAACCATAATTTTAAGTATACTTCAAGTATCCCAAAACTCTTAGTATTGCATTCCAGTGACATTTACCTGGGATACTTGTGTATCAACTCAGCTTACTCACAGAGTATGCTATGTCAGGTTGAGTACAATTCATAACATACATTAAACTTCCTATGATCCGAGCATATTCCAATTGTGAAATACCTTCATTTTTGTTCGTAGAAAGTTTAACGTTTACATCCACAGGTGTTTGTGTTGGACTTATCCCATACTTCTTAAACTTGTCACACATTTTCTCTATATAGTGAGATTGGGATAATACAAGTCCTTCTGATGTTATAGAAATTTTAATTTCTAAAATAACATCAGCTATGCCAAGATCTTTCATGTCAAATCTACTCTTTAGCATTTGCTTAGTAGATTTGATTACATCATTATTACTGCCTATAATAAGCATGTCATCTACATATAGACATAAAATGACATACGCATTATGATAAGTCTTGACATAAACACATTTGTCACATTCATTTATTTTGAACCCATTTGACATCATGACACTATCAAATTTCTCATGCCATTGTTTTGGTGCTTGCTTTAGTCCATACAACGACTTTACAAGTCTACACACTTTTCTCTCTTGGCCAGGAGAAATGAACCCCTCGGGTTGTTCCATGTATATTTCTTCATCTAATTCACCATTTAGAAATGTTGTTTTTACATCCATTTGATGTATTTCTAAACCATTTAACGCTGCTATAGAAATTAGCATGCGAATGGACATTATTCTAGTAACTGGTGAATAAGTGTCAAAATAATCTAACCCTTCCTTTTGTCTATAGTCTTTAGCTACAAGTCTTGCCTTATACTTGTCAATTGATCCATCAGCCTTCATCTTCTTCTTGAAGATCCACTTACATCCCAATGGTTTACTGCCTGGTGGAAGATCTACCAGTTCCCATGTATGATTTTGCATAATGGACTCAATTTCACTATTTACAGCTTCTTTCCAATAAACTGCTTCATGTGAAGACATGGCCTCCTTATAAGTTTGAGGTTCATTCTCTACCAGATTGATAACAAAATCTGGCCCAAAAGACTTAGTGAATCTTGATCTTTTGCTTCGTCTAGGTTCTATAGATTCTTCGTCTATAGGTTCCTGACTATCTTGAGTCATATCAACAAATGACATTTTCTGTGAGCTTGAATCTGATGTCCTTTTATATGGAAATACATTTTCAAAGAATGTAGCATTCCTTGATTCAATTATCGTATTGACATGTACATCAGAAATCTCAGTTTTATTAACAAGAAATCGATATGCACTGCTATTGTGGGCATAACCAATGAATACACAATCCACGGTTTTAGGTCATATTTTCACCTTTTTAGGTTTAGGAATTGCCACATTTGCTAAGCACCCCCACACTTTTAAGTATTTATAGGAAGGCTTATAGCCTTTCCATAACTCATATGGGGTTTTAAAAGTTTTCTTTTGAGGCAATTTATTAAGAATGTAATTAGCAGAAAGTATAGCTTCCCCCCACAAATTTTGTGGTACTCCCGAACTTAACAAAAATGCATTCATCATTTCTTTTAAAGTTCGGTTTTTCCTTTCAGCTACACCATTCGATTGAGGTGAGTAGGGAGCTGTAGTTTGGTGAATAATTCCATGTTCTTTACAGAACTCCTCAAAAGGATATTCATACTCACCACTCCTATCACTTCTTATAGCTTTGATTTTTCTGCTAAGTTGATTCTCAACTTCAGTTTTATATTGTTTGAAAATATCAATAGTCTCATCCTTGCTTCTTAGAAAATAAACATAGCAATATTGAGTGCAATCATCTATAAAAGTAATAAAATACTTTTTTCCTCCTCTAGTTTCCAAGAAATTTAGATCACATATATCAGTATGCACTAGTTCTAGAGGCTCACTACATCTTTCAACTTTTTGAAAGGATTTCCTTGTTAATTTAGATTCTACACAAGTCTCACATTTATGATTTGGGTCAAGTTTATACTTAGGCAAATCATTTAAATTAATTAATCTACGTAAAGTATCATAATTAACATGGCCTAATCTAGCATGCCAAATATCAAAAGACTCAAGCATATAAGCAGAAGAAACTGTGTTATTAATCTTATTAGTTGTGGGTACAACAGTCATTACATTGAGCTTAAACGGCCCATCACTGAGATATCATTTTCCTACATACATCTCATTCTTTGTAAGTACAAACTTATCAGATACAAAGACTAATTTAAAGCCATTTTTTCTTAACAGAGATCCAGACACCAGGTTCTTGCGAATATTCGGCACATGTAACACATTAGTCAGAGTCACCTCTTTTCCAGAAGTCATTTTCAGGATCACTTTTCCACTACCCTCTACCTTAGAAGATGACGAATTACCCATAAATAGTTGTTCTCCATCTTTCATAGGTTGATAAGTAGTGAACATCCACCTATTGGCACAGATGTGACGAGTAACACCAGTGTCCACCCACCATTCTTTGTTATTGCCCACCAAATTGCATTCTAAAACCACAGCAGCAAGGTTCATATCGCCTACATCATTTGCAAGTTGATCTGCCTCAGTCACATTCGCTTGGGGTCTAATGTTTCTGAAGTTCCTTGGTTTTCGACAGTCTTTAGAGAGATGTCCCAGTTTTCCACAATTGAAGCACTTGCCTTTGAACTTCTTAGATCCCTTACTTGGACCTTCATCACTGAACTTTCTCTTTTTAGTCTTTGAAGATGATCCTTCCTCCACAATATTTGCTTTTGACTCCATAGGATGCCATACACCACTTTTCTTTTCAGACTTACGATTGTCCTCTTCAATTCTCATGCGAACTATCAACTCTTCAAGAGTCATCTCCTTGCGTTTATGCTTCAGGTAGTTCTTAAAATCTTTCCAAAGTGGTGGTAGTTTTTCAACTATAGCTGTCACTTGGAATGACTCACTAAGAGACATACCTTCTGCATGAATATCATGAAGAAGCACTTGAAGTTGTTGCACTTGGCTTAGTACAGTTTTGGAATCTAACATTTTAAAATCTAAGAACTTGCCAACAATGAATTTCTTCATGCCAGCATCCTCAGTTTTATACTTTTTATCCAATGATTCTCGTAATTCCTTTGCAGTTTACACACCACTATATACATTATACAGTGTGTTATCTAATCCATTTAGGATATAGTTCCTGCACAAGAAATCAGAATGCTTCCATGTATCCATTGCAGCCAATTTATCTTTATCAGTTTCACCCTCGGCCACTGTTGGAATTGCTTCCATTAAAAATTTGGCCAGATTCAAAGTAGTTATATAAAACAACATCTTTTGTTGCCAACGCTTAAAATCAGAGCCATTGAATTTTTCAGGCTTCTCCCCATGTGGGACAGAAATTGTAGTTGGATTACCAGTAGCCATTTCTGTTACAAAAACAAAAATTTGCTTTATGTACTGTATCCCGCACAATAATATAATAACACAAAATTACACTTAATAAAAGAAACAGGATGTATATATATATAATTCGAAATAAAATTCAGAAAAATATATAGACAACCAATATATAATGGACTTGATACAAAACATATATATATAATTATATTAACCGAAAATATAATTAAATATATATATGTACAATCTCCAGAATATGTATATAAAATCGAGTATATAATATATATATATAATATATACACAATATATATATATATATATATATATCAGAATCAGTATATATATACAAAATCAGAATATATATATATAGCAGAATACAATATATATATATATATATATATATCAAAATACTATTTCAGTAAATATATATCAGATATTAAAATTAGAATATATATATATATAACAGAATACAATTTAAGTATATATATATATATATCAGAATATAAATACAGAATATATATATATCAGAATGTAAATACAGAATATATATATATATCAGAATGTAAAATATAACATAATGTATCTATGTATATAAGACAGAAATCTAGTAAATATATATATAGATACACAATAACAGATTTTAAGTTGTAATGAATTTAGGAATGAACTGTGCAATAAATATTGTACAATATATATCCGGAAGAAACTGTATAAGTGAATAATGTAATACACGAATTTGATTCAGACCAAAACACCACTTAGTAATTCAAGTACTACAAACTTAACAGCATTAGTCTTATATGCAAACTTCAATTCTTATATATATATCAAATCAATTTCGAACTATATACTGCAATATGTATATGCATATACATAAATAAGATGCAACTGTAAATATGTATAAATCAGTCTTATACAAAATCACGCATGTAATATATGCACGAAATAATATATAACAGAATATATGTATAAATTATGTATGATACGAACTGAAATATATGCAACTATAACAGAACATGAAACAGTAGAATATTGCCTTAAGATTGTTATTGAAACATGCTTCTGTTATATGTATATATAAAAAGATATCATGCATACAAATATATATATTGCAATAATAAAAGGAAATTGACCCGAAAATACAACAATAGCAGAAGAACAAAGATAATCTGAGCCCTGTGTGATACCACAGTGTCCTTAAGGCAATATTACTCCCTCTACGGTGCTCAAGGATTCTGAACAAATGTCTCCCAAGATAGAATGGATTTCGCCTTCACTGTTGCAGCACTGCAATGGTGAAGATCGGCGAACTCAAATACTGTGTTTGTACCCGAACCGAACCAGACCTATATGTCTATATGTATATGCGTATGTATGTAGAGGGAAATATCTGATGTTCTAGCAGAGTAAAAACGTATGTAATGAACTGCAAAACCTATAGATATAGAGAAGGAGAGGTATCTCAACTGCATTTCCAATGAGTGCTAAAACGGTTTATGCACTGGTTGCATACAAAACTGTATACGTATCTCTTCAGAAGAGACATTTGCACCCACCACCCACCCACCCCCCGCACCGCGACCACGGCTCGGACCTGGCGGGCAGTGTGCGTGCGTGTGTGGTTAGGCTAAGACTTGCATGGTTCATGCATGGTCTAGCTCTCCTCCCATGCCTCTAGTTATTCAAGTTACCCATTCAATGCAACCATATATAAACACCTTTACACTTCACTTTATTTTCAATGTGGGACAAACATTCTTACCCAAGTTCAAGTGGGTCACTTTGAGAGATAATTTATCATTCAATAATTAATAGTTTTGAACATGTAATTATACCAACTTGATCTCCTCACCAAGGAGAACACATTAGTGCTTGGTCCTGTTAAATTCGGAGTTCGGGTCCCATAATTATTTAAGCTCAAAGTTGGGTTTAATTACTGTTATTGGTAAACTATTTCCAACAGTTTCGTACACCATTTAGAACTAATATTCACAATTTAGTATTGTTAAAATAATTTCATGTTTGAATTCGCGTATTTAATACGATCCAATCCAGCTCACCGTAATCCGGTTTGGATTGGACTCGTTGGACAAACGGATTGAATTGGTTCCAAATATTGCTAATCTAGAATTAGTGGATTGGTCCCAAAATATTTTCAATCCAGTTCAATCCGATCTGTGAATACCCCTAATGTCCACCATGCTTGGAGACATTATATGAATTATATAAATATTTCATTTCATTTTTTATTGTTCGTTTTAAATCCTCTATACCACCAAATGCAATTAAATTACAAGTACAACATATATCAAATTGAGGATTCAACAAAGAAAAAAGTTAATTGTATAATTGTCTAATGATGTAATATGTTGGATGTATGTTTAATACACGAAACAAATATACAATTCACTAATATTGAATCCTCGCGGTCTTGTGATAAATATTCAGGATGTATTTTGTGTGTCGAAACCATGTTTTCAAAATAGTTTCTGGTTTTTGAGTTGTTAAAAATTGTTTTCTGAATATATAAACCAAGCAACCCTGCTACTTCATCAACATTCTTAAAGGATGACGTGTCATTTTGTAAAAGGTGAGTAATACGTCCATCAGTCCATGTGCCAATCGCCTACCTGTGACATGTGGGTGTGGGTGTGGGTGTGGGTGGGAGGATGTGAGGCCATGGATGGTCCCCTGAGATCGAGGCACCACAGGAGAGAGAAGAAGATGACTTCAGTGGAGCGGTAGAAGAGAAGGATGGCAGGTAGCTAGAATGAGGGAAGGAAACAAAAACGGTTTGCCATTACTATCATATAGTTGAACATAATATATATATATATATAAATATATCCTAAAATACATTCGTATACAAAAAAATAGAAAGCTACACCCTCAAGATATGATAAATTACAGGTAGACCCCTTAAGTTTGTAAGTTGTAACATATAACCCACTACGTTTAACTTCCATCAGGTCAAACTTGATCAATGATAATGTCATCACTAAATTTGGTCAATGTTGATATCATCACTTTTTCATAAATATCTTTAAATAGATGTAAAGACTTTTAAGCACATTTAAAGAACATGTGAAAAGACTCAAATGCCCTCATTTAAAATTTCTAATAGGACAAAATGCCCTCATTATAGCTATGTGAGTATATAAACACCTTCAACTTTGAATTTTTTTTAGAAAAAATATTTTATATTTAATCATTACAAAAAAAACACTTTTTTCTATTGAATTAATATTTATTATGTAAAAATTGATTTTAAAAAATGTTTAGAGGTAATTGTTATCATTGGAATTGATCATGACACTATTCATAAAAAATCTTGAATTTTAATTTCCACTTAACAAATGAAAATAAAATTAAGGGGGTAGAAAGACAAATGAAGAACTTCAAAAAAAAATTGACAAATGAAGATCCAAACCAGACGTATCATCATCATCAGATCCGACCATTTAATGTTGACAAATGAAAATAAAATTAAGGGGTATAGTGACAAATGAAGAACTTTAAAAAAATATTTGACAAATGACGACCCAGACCAGACTCATCATCATCATCAAATCCGATTAGGTTTTCTCTCCTCAATCTATTTCTATATAGACCAACCAAGAACATCAAGAGTCTCCTAATCCACCACCTCTCCAACTCAAAAACACTCATCACGGCCACCACCACCACCGCCGCCACCGCAACCGCCAACCCCTTTCCGAAAAACAATAATAGTGGCCTCCATGGTCACATGAGATTTGTGTAGGCCCTTCAACTCTCCCTTTTCACCTCTTCACCTCCCGATTCGGCCACCTTCAAGAAGATGAAAAACCTAGATTTCAATAATTGCAGAAATTTAGGGTTTGAAAGTTTGAGGATTTGAGATGTTTCTCTCTCTTTCTCCCTTCACCTAGATCTCTCTCAAAATCATATAATTAGGGTTTCTTATGTTAAATATAAGTGAGGGTAAAAAATTAATTGATACCAAATTTGAAATTTTTTAAAGGGTCAAGTGCGAAAAATCACCTGTAGTATGTCTATAGTGCGTATAAATCTCTATGGTTCTTTGACACCTTATTATTCGAAAATATGTGCGTTTTGCCCCAATCGTGACATGAATTGTCTGAAATACCATTAGACTAAAATAAAATTGCAAAAACAAAAAAGAAAATAATCAACAAAATAATTACATTTTTTTTCAAAAGTATTAAAATTATTTTGAAAAAAAAAATAAGACTATTTTTTTTAAAACTTTTTATTTTTATTTATATATCATTTTGATTAAAAAAATAATCCAGTTTATTTCTTTTTTAAAAACAAATATAATAAAATTAGAAAAACAAAAACAAAAACTGAATAAATGTTTAGTAAAAATATATTTAATAAAAATTTTAAAAACTTTTTTAATCATTTTATTTATTTATTTATTTCAATTTATTATTATTTATTTGATTTATTATATTTTTATTATATATTCTTTATTATTAATTCAATATTTATTATTTTTATTAGGTTAGAAGGGATATTTTAGGAATTTTATATTATTTTGGGGGTAAATTGTACATTTTTAAAATATAATGAATTTATACACACATTTTGTAACAATTTTTCAGTTTTTGTCCTTTAATTACCTAAGCCGTTTCATTGTTATTGTAATTCTAAAGCATCACGGTGACATGCAACTTTGTTATGTGCTTTGGCCTAAATATATATTTGAGCTAGGATGTAGTGTTATGAGCTTTGGCCTAAATTAATGAAGTCATTTTCAGTTCTTGTCCTCTAATTACCAAACGCCGTTTTATTGATATTGTAGTGTTATGTGTTTGCTTGAACTAAGAAAGTACAACGGTAACATAAAAATCTACAACCAATTGATATGTGTTTCAATATTATAAAAATATTTTCATAATTGTATGATCTATAAAAAAAAAAATTAAGCAAAATGCGTAGTTGTGAAATGATTATTAAATATACGATTTAAAAAAAATAAATTAACACAAATTTAAGTTTTTTGGTAGACTGTTAAAGAAAATTCTTTCTTATAAACCCTGAGACTAACATTGTTCTTTATTCATTATAAAAGCCATACAAAATTATGTAACTTAAATAAAATATGATGGCACATTACTGTGTTTGGATGCTTGGAATTTGGGGGGATTTCAATTTAAAATGGGATTTATGTTGTTTGGAGAAATAAGGAATTTAACATTATTACAGAATAATTAAATTACAAATATAATCCTCTTAATATTTAGGTTAGGTCTCTACTTCTGGAAGGAGACTATTATTAGACTTTTATTTGGAAATTATTTCTGTCATTTTTATGAAGTAGGATCAAACTTTTATATTTACGTAAGATCAAACTGATATATATATATATATATATATATATATATATATATATGTTTCCGTATAACGTACAACAAATAATATAAACTATATATTATAATGGGTAATAATAATAAAAATGAGGAATTCACATTATAATTTTTTTTTATTGTCCTTGGTATTCTAATATTCCCATCATTAAACTATAAGCATGACGTGAAAATACTACTATTAGACTTTTATTTGGAAACCAGAGACAAATATATATATATATTTATGTTTTCGTATAACGTACCACAAATAATATAAACTATATATTATAAGGGGTAATAATAATAAAAATGAGAAATTCACATTATAATTTTTTTTATTGTCTCTGGTATTCTATTATTCCCATCATTAAACTATAAGCATGATGTGAAAATGAGTGTATTTTTCTAGTTTATAACTTTACTGTATCTCTATAAATTATTAGATGGTATATTTTTGTAACTTTTTCATGTGTTTTTATCATTTTGTTTTTTACAATTCGCAAACGGAAGTATGAGGTGAAATTGGTTTTCTTTATATATATATATATATCTACACTCATACATATATACTCCCCCTGTCCCAAATTATATGTCCATTTTGGGGAATCCAACTTTTTAAGAGATGACTTTTGTTATAGTGTTAGTGAATGAAATACCAACTTTTTTCATGGTACCATCATAGTGATGTGATGGTTTATAGTATATATGTTTTTATAACTTTAATGGTTGAAGCTTAAATTGGTTAATTGATTAAATAAAGTGCTTTGACTTTTCAAAAATGGACACTTATTTTGGGACAAGGAAAAATGAACACTTATTTTGGAACGAGGGGAGTATTATATATGTGACTTTGAATTTTTTTCTAAAAGCTAAAATATTCATATGTATTGCAAATTAATTGACACAATATTTTGATGATTACTATCATATGTTAAAATATAAAACGTTATAAATTGTTATGTTTAGTTTTTAAATTCTTCAATTTTATGAAATTGGTTTTCCATTTTTATTAATATATCTAATATTTCTTCTTAGGTGCATTATAATTTTTCAGAAATAACTTATCGTAATAGTAGATGGCTATAAAGAGAAAAAAAAATAATACATACTAATATTTATTTTATGTGCATTATTTTTTATTTTATATACAATTTACGGTAAATTACACAAACCACCCTCAATTTTGACCTAATTACAAGCACTACCCCTGATGTTTCATTAATATCAGTTACCCCCCTTAACTGCATCGGAACAGTGATCCAGCTATTAGTAGTAGGGAAATGACTGATATACCCTCATATATGTGAAAATATTTCAAGAGTTTTCTAGAACCACGTGAATTTACATAATTACCCTAAAACATTTATCTTTTGGATAATACAAAATATAAATTTTATCAAATTTGTTCCCACTACAAATAGCTTTCAAATTTATAATAACAAAATTGCAATTAACATATATAATAAATAGTGAATAAATATATAATTTCTGAAAAAATATATAAATTCGGAAAAAAAATATAAAATTATAAAAAGTATTTAAAATTCGGAAAATATATAATTTCGGAAAAAATATATAATTTCGAAAAAAAATATAAAATTATAAAAAGTATATAAAATTCGGAAAAATATATAAATTCAAAATATATATATATATATAATTAGAAAAAATATATAAATTCGGAAAAAATATATAAAATTCGAAATTTCTTTTTTAATAAGATGGTTCATTAAATATGATTATGCATTTTTTTTTGAATTTTATATACTTTTTATAATTTTATATATATATTTTTCAAATTTTATATATTTTTTCTAATTATATATATTTTTTTCGAATTTATATATCTTTTCTAAAATTTATATATTTTTTCTAATTCTATTTTTTGTTTTTGAATTATATATATATATATAGATATATATAATTTATATGTTTTTTGAAATTTATATAGTTTTTTACAAAATTTATATATTTTGTTTTCTAATTTTATATTTTTTTATCAAATTAACATATAGGATATAATATGATGAATTAAGTAGGGTATTCTAGTAATTATCATTACAAAAGTAATGGTTGAAATGTAAATGTATGGGTAGTAAGGGTAAAATAGGGTTTTCAGTTCCAAAAAAATCAACTTTGACAAATATTTGAATTTTCTGGCGTTGACTTCTACCGGGAGGGGGGAAATGTTACAACGGAGCAAAAGTTACGGGTGATAACTAATATTAATGAAACGTTAGGGATAGTGCTTGTAATTATGTCAAAGTTGAGGGATGATTTATGTAATTTACCCTACAATTTATTATTATTTTTTATGATGGGTCAAAAGTTGTATTAAATATACTTTTTACATGTGTACATAAGGGTAAAAAAAGTAAAAAATAGAAAATTCTTTCCAATTTGTTTCATCATCCAAACACACAAATGAAATTCTATTTCACTTGAAATACTGTTCATTCCAAACACACAAATGAAATCCTATTTTACTTGAAATACTGTTTATTCCAAAGACACAAATGAAATTCTATTTCATTCCGAATCCAAATCCAAATCCCAAATTATTTGATTCCAAACACAGTGTAAGGATAATACTTGTCTCATATTCCATAAGGAACCATAAAGACGAAGTTCCTCCTAACCCATGATAGCAATAAAATGTTGACACATGTAATTGTTTTATTCTTTCTTAAAACTTGGAATTATCTTATGGCTTTCTCATCTTAATTTTCAACTCCATCCCCAAAACCCTTTCCCTTCTCTCACTATTTTTCTGTAGATATATATATACACACACTCCCATACATACAACTCTTATCAATCATCTGGCAAGCACTCGGTGATTTCAGCTTCGATCATATGGGGAAATAATCATCACTTCCAATCTCAATCATACCAGATTTTTCAAAAAAAAAAAAGCCCTACGGCAAGAACAATAGAAGTTAAAATACACATATATATATACACATACATATATATATATATATTTCTCCAAATCTACTTGAAATAGGCTAGATTAAGAATCCTTAAATATAATTAAAGCATATATGGAGTGCATTCATAGCTTCGGCTCAAACGCAAAACCCATGCATCATTTTGGGCACTGGTAATCATATATATATATATATATTACATATATAAATCGAATATAGAGATAGAGAGAAAAGGAAAAGGGTTTTGGGGGTAGAGTTGAAAATTGAGAGGAGAAAGCCATAAGATAATTCTAAGATCCAATAAAACAAAAAACAAAATGAGGAACTTTCTTCTTATGATAGGAGACAAGTATTATCCCACATTTAATGCATTAAGTAAGGTTCAACAAATTGAGAAGGTGCAGTAGGTGATCAATCTGGCCCTACGCGCAACAAACCTCAACCTACCTATGCGTGATTGATTCCCTATGGTATCTGCAAGGTTTCTTGCATATGTACAACTGATAAAGTCCATCTATTGTGTGATCAGTTCGAGGATCGGACGGGCAATATAATATATTACATCCATTTTATCGGACAATAGTTGGGATTTTCGGGAAAGATGACCTAATGTGGTATAATAACATTTAGACACTTGATTATAAATTTTTATAAAAGGAATTGAAAATTTTAATTCCTCGTTTTATGGATTTTTTGTCTAGTTTTTTTTCTTTTTCCAAAAAAAAAAATAAAAAAATAAAATTAGTAGTGTCCTCCTCGGGTCAAATTTATGTATAATTTCTTTACTGAATTATTAATTCTTATCACATTTGTACTTCAAAGACTCCTTTAAATGTTTTTGGTAACTTTAAAAAAAAAAGAACATTAAAGGAAGGAATCTCTTCATTGAATCAAATTGTAATTAATGCTTTGAAGTTATTTGATTTTCTTTCCTTTTTCTCTTCTTGTCCTCTATTTTTTCTCCATTTATAAATACGTTGGAAATAGTTTAAAAAAAAACAGTAATTAAACCCAAATTTGAGCTTAAATAATTATGGGACCCGAACTCCGATTTTAACGGGACCAAGCACTAATGTGTTCTCCTTGGTGAAGAGATCAAGTTGGTATAATTACATATTCAAAACTATTCATTATTGAATGAGAAATTATCTCTCAAAGTAACTCACTTGAACTTGGGTAAGAATGGTTGTCCCACATTGAAAATAAAGTAAAGTGTAAAGGTGTTTATATATGATTGCATTGAATGGGTGACTTGAACATCTAGAGGCATGGGAGGTGACTTAGACCATATATGAACCATGCTAGTCTTAGCCTAACCACACGCGCTACCCTCCAGGTCCGAACCATGGCCGGGTCGGCTCTACCCAATTTATATATATATATACACTAAGAGCGACTCTATACTTTCTACCTTCCTTGGGCACAATTCATCCTCTCCACTTTTTTTTTTGGTAAATAATTCAGCCTCTCCACTTTGATTGCATATATCTCAAAACTAGTTTCCACGTTCTTGCTCTCTCGTCATGCCTACCGCAATTGTATGTATCATCTCTACTTTTATTTTACTTCATTTCTTAACCTCTTTTTCGGCAAGATATTTTTATTTTTCTTTTTGTTCTTTTCATTCATCTATGTATATTCTTTTCTCAAATGAATATAACGAAATTAAATAGAATCATTGGAGTTTTGATAAACATTTCATTCCGAACCGTTCAACTATTATATTCTGACGTAGAAATTATTATCAAAAACTACGTTTATAGTAGTAATTTGAATAGCTTAGTAGTGATTGTTCTATACTGGGAGGGTCTATTATATATTTGGTATTAAATGGTAGACGTGAAAATATTTATGCAATCATAGAAATTATTGAATTTTGGTTAATATGTATTTGTTATTTTCTCCAATCAATGTTAGTGTGCAAATTTTATTGTTAACTGTCTGAATTTTCATTCAGGTATTGTTTGAAGAAAATTCAGCTACAGGGAAAGTGATACTAAACAGACCTCAAAAATTGAACAGCATTCACATGGAAATGGTATGGATAAATTTCATACTTGTTTTGTTGATCCACATTTCTATTCATATCATAGTGAGGAGGAGTTCATCCTCACTGTCGAGGACCTAAGTATTATTATATTTATAATAAATTATTTTGTCAGACGGCAAAGGACCTAAGTATTATTATATTTATAATAAATTGTTTTGCCAGACTTAGCCTGATAAAGAGAGTAGGTATGACAATTGACCGGTTAAAAAACGGGTTCTCTTATATCCATTCTTGACCCATTTAATTTTTTAAAATACCATACCCTAGACGGATTTGTCACGGATTGCTTTTCTATAAACCATACCCGCCTCATTAACATTTCACTATACCTATGCTCGCTTTGCCCCGCCCCACTGACACTTGATTGTCAGTGTTATCTTCATCATCGACATAAGAGTTTAGTGCACAAATAAATAAATTAATCACAAAGACATAAAAATTCCCAAAAAAATAAAATTATAACCTATGTATTTATTTCTAATCATCCAACAATCAAACACACTATCTATTTACCTTTTTTCTTTGTATATCTTCACCAACTCGTTTTTTTTTTGTTTGAGATGTCAAACCCCATTGAAAAGAAATGAGTAATACTAATAAATATTTAATTTTTATTTTTGCACAAATATAAATTTAATTTTTTTTAAATTAATATAAATGGGGAGGGGCGGGTTAACTAGAACCCGTCCCAACCCCTTAAATAAAGAGGTGGAACGTGATGAGGCTCCGACGGGGCGGTACATTGTCATTCCTAAAAGAGAGGATATAGCAATGTTTAGGATGCCATTATATTAAAGGCCCATTTACGAACTGTTTTTGTTTCCTGTTTTTGCTTCCTAGAAAAACAAAATCATGATTCTGATTCTAGTAGAAGACACAAAAATTAAAATCATGTTTACTAATTATTGATTATTTTCAGAAACAAAAACAAAAAAATAGAAAGTGTGTTTATTAAAAATATGTTCAACAAAAGAATTACAAATTTTATTCTTCAAAAACATTAAAACTATTTTGAAAAAAATATTAAGCTAGTTTTTCAAAATTTTATTTTATTTTATTTATTTATCATTTAATTAACTAATAAATTAATTTTATTTTTTATTTATTATTAATTTTATTTTATCTATCAATTTTATGTTTTTTATAAATTTTTATTTTATTAATTGTATCATTTTTATTAATTATCTATTCATTTGTTTTGATTTATTTATCATTTAATTAATTAATTATATTATTTTATTTTATTGTATATATTTTTTTATTTATCAATTGTATTTTAATCAATTTTTATTATTTGTTATTTTTTATTAAACTATTCTTTTTTATTAATTATCTATTCATTTTATTTTATTTCTTATTATATTTATTTAACTTATTTAATTTAAATAATATTTTATGAAATTATTATTATTTATTTATTCATTTTCTTTATTTATTATTGTAATTTATTTTGCTTATTTTATTTTTTATTATTCTTTATTTATTATTGATTTAATATTTCTTATTTTTTATTATTATTAATGCTTAGGGTGAGTGAGAGGAAACAAAAAGAGAAAACACATTTTTTTTTACTTCCTCTTTCTTTTGTAATGAGAGGAAACGTTTTCTTAACTCAAAAACAGAAAAAAAATTTAGAAACGTGTTTTTAATTTTATTTTCAAATTTCAGGAATTAGAAACATGAAACAAGAAGCAAAAACAGTTAGTAAATGGGCCCTAAGAATTGGGTCTAATTCTATAACTATTGTAACATGTCAAACTTTTGGTGCTTGTTTGGTAGACGATGTGGTGTTTGTTTTTGGTTTTGGTTTGGTTGGAGTTGGGTTGGTTGGAGTTGGTGTGGTTTTATTCTGAACTGAAACCATGTTTGGTGCAGATGATTTTGGTGTGAGAAAAAGTAAAACTGAAAAACCAAACCATGTTTGGTAGAGTTGGTATGAGCTGAAATTCTGAAACCAATCATATTTTGTAACTTGGAATAGTTTGACATTTTATTTATTTAAAATAAAATTTTGTAAATATATATGTTTTAAAAAATAAAATATATAAATATTTAATTTTCATAAATATTTAATTTTTTCGAAATATTTATAGATAAAATATTTTATATAAGGTATTTCAAAAAAATAAAATATTTTGAAAAAATAAAAGATTTCAGTAAAAATACATATAATTTGTATATATTTTTTAAAATAATAAATATATTTTATTTTTTCTAGAAATATTTGTTTTCCCGAAATATTTTATTTTTTATGAAATATATTTTTTCGTTTGATTTTTTTGAAATATTTTATTTTTTCATAAATATTTTATTTTTCAAATTTATATATATAATATTATAAATGAATTATTTTGGGTTAAATAATGGTACACCAAATTGAATTGGTTTGGGTTAAAGAATAATTTTTGTGTGAGAAAACCAACCAAACCATCTATTGAGATGGTGTGAAAAATGATGGATTTGGGTCCAATGGAGTGACACTATTCAAACACTATTGCTCCAACACCATGCTTGCCAAACATGGAGTGGAGCACAATTTTCAAACCAAATCCAAAAAAAGGACAACACTCCCTCTACGAAGCAAGCACTTGGGTTGCGTTTGGTAACGGTGCGGTGCGATGTTAGTTTTTGGTTTTGGTTTGAGTTGGGTTGGATTTGGTTTGGTGTGGTTTTATTTTGATTCCAAACCATGTTTGGTGCAGATGGTTTTGGTGTGAGAAAAAGTGATGCTAAAAAACCAAACCATGTTTGGTAGAGTTGGTATGAGTTGAAATTCTGAAACCAAACATGGTAACTTGGAATGGTTTCACATTTTATTTATAAATATTAAAATTTATAATATTAAAATATATTTAATATTAATATATTAATTTTTAGGAAAAATAATAAAACTATAATATTAAAATAACTTCCAAAAATATATTTTAATATTAATATATTAAAATATATTAATATTAATATATTAATATATTAATTTTTAGGAAAGATAATAAAACTATAATATTAAAATATATTAAATTTCCAAAAATATATTTTAATATTAAAATATTTATTAATATATTAATATTAATATATTTCCATATATATTTTAATATTAATATAATTTCCAAATATATATTTTAATATTAATATTAATATATTAATATGGTGTAACTATTTGATTTTGGTTTGGGGTGAGATGGTGCAACCATTTGGTTTTGGTTTGGGTTACTATAGTACCGCACCACCAAAAACCATCTCATTAGATGGTTCCAAAATCATGGGTTGGTACCACCATTTGGTACCATTGATTTGGTACTGTTGAACCAACACCAATCCTAATAAACATGGGTTGGTACCATTATTTCGTACCAAAACCAAAAAACTGGTACCAAAATCAGTTATAAAACAGGGCGTTGATGTCCATAAGTATAAGGTATTGAATAGTAATGTATGCCCGCTGTTTTACGTATAAATACTTTTTCATGAGATTCAATATAGGACAAACCTCCTCTAAAAATAGTCTCAGCTATTTAGATATTTTTGTCGCCTTGATTAAGTAAGAAAATTATATTAATTAAATCATAGATATTTGTTGAAGTTAGCCTCAGTTCTCAAGGAAAAGTTATTAATTTACATCAAGAAAAAAAGAAACTAGAAAAAGATAAGATACATTATTAATAAAGAAGCAATTAAATATAACTTATGACACTATATCTACACTTCTATTTGACAATAATTGTGATATATCTTATACTACATTTTTCTAAAATCATATTATAATATGATTGCTAAAAGAAATTATATTTGTAAATGTTCATAACCGATTACAAGGTATTTTAAAATATCTAAAAACTTAAGTGATACGTGAGCGAAATTAATGGAAAGCATCATATATATATATATATATATATCTCTGTGTGTGTGAGAATTTTTTTTAAATCATCTAATACATCTAATATGAGTGTGTCACTCATGTAAAGCTAGTCATGCTTCTTAGCTATATAGTCTAGTTATACATATTTACATTTAAGTTCCTTTACGGACAATGGTTGTGATAGATATTACTGCCTTACCCCTCATGTTCCTCAAGTAATCACCATTACCCACCAAAGTAGTCACGAATCTCGAGTGGTTTCTAGAGGGCATAGAGCAGGCCTACAAGTTGGGCAGCCCTGCCCAACCCGGACCCAGTTCAAAATTTTCAGGCTTGGGTTGGATCGGGCTAGATCGGGCTTGGTTCAAATCGGACTTAAGTTCAATTCGGATTGGGTCAGGTTCAACCCAAACCCAATCCAGACCCAAATTAAAAGAACAGAAAAATCAGAACCGTCCAAATTTTAATCCAATGGATGATATGAAATCATTTTAGATTGAAACCCTAAACTCCCATTCTCAAAACACAAACCCCTAATCTCCTCTCTCTCCAAACTGCAGTAGAAATCCCTCTCTCTATACATATATATTTCAATCAATTCTCCCTCTCTGTCTCTATATATATCTATATTATAGATACGTGTATTGCTCTCCCTATATATATACACATCAGATATATTCATTCTTCCGAGGCACTTACTCCGCTACCGCCCACCACTTCTCCCCGCCGCCAGATCTCCACGTCGTCCATCGCCGGCCGTCCCTCTCCCCATCTTTCTCTTTGTTTTTGCTACTGGGTGTGTATATATACATACATACATATTTGCAGATGTATGTAGTGGGGTGGTGTGAATTTGGGTGATGAAGAAGAGAAAGGGGCTTTGTGATTGTGGGTTTCTAGAGAAGAGAGATAAACAGTTTAACCTTTACAAAAAAAATTAAAAAAAAATGACGACTGTGTGTTTCTAGAGAGAGATAGAGTGGTTTTAACCTTTTTTTTGTAATAATAAATAAAAAAATGGTGACCTGACCCGACTCGTTTATTCGGGTCCGGGTTGGAACCAAACCCGAATCTGTTATAGTTTGGTCTGGGCACACAGTTTTTTAAAAAAGGAAAAAAATTCATACAACCTGTCAACCTGACCCGACCCAACCCGTTAATTCGGGTTCGGGCTGAAGCCCAACCTGAAGTTGGGTTCCTTCAGGTTCGGGTTGAGCCAACCCAAGTTACACCCCTAGCATAGAGTGAGGTCGTGACAACACCCCCCCCCCCGGAATTGTTCATTACCCTTTAGATATTTATTGAATATTGATGGGCGTCAGGTGTGTACAAAATATATGGTTAAAAACAACACCTTAACGACACTTTAGGTTTTACCCTTCTACAAGCGCACAAATCAATTGTATATAGTTTTGCTTGAGTAAGAAATTTGATCCCACAGAGACGAGGATTGTTCACTTCAATAGTCTGAAAACACTGAATTATATTTTTCCGAAAAGAGTTTGGTTTTGTGAATTATCTACTAATGAAAATAAAACAGAAAACAACAATAAATAATGATTGTGATTCAGAGAGAGAAAACTAGGGTTTCCTCACTCCACCACTAACCGCATAATATAATCCAAATTCTATTTCAATTGCATGAGGGCGATCCATTGATTGTGAATCAGGTCGCACCGCGCCAGCAGTTTGACCCCAAAAAGGATTACTCTCAACCGGATCGCGACAAGATTAGTTCATGCCAACTACTAACTGAAAGTAAATGCAGAAAAGTAAATTAAAACATGAAAATAACCTAAAACATGTCTATATCAGTTTGTTAGGGCATGACCTATGTCAACCTAGGGTTTTGAGTTTTATGACCACCATTGTGTAGAAAATCACAGATTAAGCATCTGAGTTCCAGACCATAGTGAATAATTGTGATTGTGTAAGATAAATATATTCGAAAAGTCTAAGAAAAGAATCAATCCAAATATATAAACTTATATCACGAATAAAAATGATCTCTCATCTAACACAATCATCACAGTATAGTCACAGTTTCCTTTCTCTACAATTGAATATAAAACCAGAACTACATTACTTAGCTAGAGTTTTGCGAGAAAACCCTAGATACCGAATTAGTTGATCATGGCTGAGAGAATCTGCATTGTCGGTGTAGAAACGCTCCCCATGGCCTTCTTTTCCGGATCACTAGGTCTTTAATAGTGATTCTCTTCAATGGAAGAACTCTATGAATGAACGTGAAAATCAAAACCAGAACCAGCCTCCCAAAAACAATACAAAAAACAGAACTAAACCTTAAACCTAACTCTCTCATATTTATAGACAAGTGAGGAAACCTTAATGGTCGCCATTTTCTATAATTTCATAATACATAAATAATCTCTAAAAAATCTCATGTAAATATGTGTATAAGCCTGATGTAGAGGTTTAGAATCACCGATCACTTAAAATATCGAAGTAGGGACAAAACTGAAAAATTCTGAAACAACTCCGAAACAACTTCAGCACGTAAAGGGATCACGTGGCCTCAAGGTGGGACCTACGCTCCTGACCTACGCTTAGGCGTAGGTCTCAGGCATAGGGTACAAACCACAACGTAGTTTAAGAGCGTAATTCAGGTCCAATCTGCCTCTTTTTCTCTTTGACGACGTAGGGTATGATGCATCTTTTGCTGTAAAAACTCGTCTTTTCATATTTGAGCTAGACTGGTTGACTTTGACTCCTGATTCTTTTCGGTGAAGTAATAATGTCTGAAAATAACATTTTTGCCCTTCTGGTGAGATAATGATGTCGGGAAATGACCATTTTGCCATCTGGTAGCTCTTATTTGCTCTGACACATCTCTTGATTCCTTTCTCGAGATAGAAACGAACATGAACTCAGTTAATTCACCGAGATTAGCTCTGTTTATTCATTAAGCTCCTGAAACATGCTTACACACATAAACGGGGTAAAATACCAAGTAACGGAATGTAAAGACATAATAAATGCAAGATAGGGGCAAAAAATGACCAATATTGAGAACTTATCAAATATTTTCTTGAAAGAAAATTCTTTAATACAATTTTCCTATAATAGCTTCAAATTGCCGTTATAATAGCTCATTACCCTTATGAAAGTAACTAGTATTATGATCCCAAGTTTGAGCCACTGAATCCTTGATTGTTGCTTGTACATACTCTCTTCATCTTGGGCCATAATATAAACTCATGAAGACATTGATCTCCCACCGTTTTCAACTAATCATTATAAGGATCTCAATCAACATTTAGCAACTTCCTCCTGGGCTCCCCAATCCTGTGAGCTATGTTATCTGAAATTACCAAGACGATAGTGAAAACAACGTAGAGGGGGGGGGGGGGGGTGAATAGGTTTTTTTATCTATTTTATGATCAATTAAAATTATTTTGCGAAAATTCAATTTTAATCAGTCACAAACCCTAATTCTCAAAACAAATCAATCAAGCAAATATGAATATAAGTGCACAAATTTAAATCATGAGAAGACACAGAGATTTTTATGTGGAAAACCTTGGAAAGACTCCAAGTAAAAACCACGGATACGCTCGGGTATCGATGCACTATTAATCAGAGAATTTGTACAAACTATGAAAACAGAACTTACAACTGCTGTAATTTGTTGTTCTTCACTCAACGTCTGAAAGTCTAGATTCACTCACGCTCCATAAAGCTCTCGCTCCGATCTCCGTACTCTAACGACTCTGCTTCTCAATAGATCGAATAACCACGAAGCCTCCTGCTCCGATCTCTGCACTCAGATGACTCCGTTCTTTAACGGATCAATGCAACCACGTTGCTATAGATGGTGTGTGGATTTTTCAACAACTACAACATCCAATTGTGCATGAGAATTGTCGATGTAGAAGCACAATTGGAGACACTCAATAACAAAAAAGAACTTGTGTATATCTAATCTCTCAATAATATTCTCTCACCATATATCTTTGAAGAAGAAGATGAATTTGTAGAATACTGCAGAGATCTCTCTAAAAAACAAAACCCTAGCCTCCTCTCTTGCAGACATTTGGTATTTATAGACAATGATAAAACAAATCCTAAGTTCGCCCTTTCTCATAATTTCACCCATATCTAAGTCAAACCTTTTTATCTGGTGTATATCATGTATATAGCACGCACTATAATGTGTATGAGTCGTGAACACATCATAAAACCAACCACGGGCAAATTTGGACATCACAGCCAAAATTAAGAAAAATCCTTGCCGTAACTACGCTTGAAGCGTACTGGGCCTAGGCTTCAAGCGTAAAAATGTGTTTTCCAACCACTTTTTGAAACTGAAGGCGTAGGCTTAACTGTAGATATTTTTGTTAAAACCACTTTTCTCCGTGACTGCGCCAAAATAACCCTCTTGATTCCCCGAGACTTTTGCTTGAATTGACGACTTTGGGAAATGCCGTTTTTGCCCTCCGGGAGATATTTTTACTCAATACTGCACTTCTCTTGTATTTCACTTGTATTCTTCACTATTGCCTTTTGTTGTAGCTTATCGATGTCGTTGAAATCAACACAACCTATCTAATACTCAACATGGTTATTCTCTAGAACATGTCATAAATAAACAATATTCAAATATGTTCTTACAATCTCCCCCTTAGCATTTATGAGACAAAACCATGTTTTACAATATAACCTCACAAATAACAATATGACATTGATACTTATGAACACACACCAACAAACATAGATATAAACTGTCACCTTGTTTTCATGACAACCAATCTTGTAACCACAACACTGAACAAACCATTAAACGCAAATGTGAAAAACATATATAAACCAACATAATGATCATTAGAAAATCATAACAAACAATGCACACATAATGATCATCATTCTTCCCCTGAGAATAAACTCCCCCTTGCTTAAACCTTCTCCCCCTTTTTGTCACTAAAATGTCAAACAAAGAGAGTATAGATGCAATACCAATAATGTAGAGAGATGCAAAGAAGTACTCAAATAAAAAAACACCAAGATACAAAACTCTATCAAAACATATCCAAATTATCAGGTTAACAGAAATCTCTACTATGCATGACCCTAATACTAATACATGAATGCAAAATGTCATGAATAAAAATAAAATAAAATATTTTTGTTTTTAGAAATCTGTGAGCAAGGTAGTAGAGACAACAAGCAAATCATTTATACATCATATTCTCAGATCTATTTCAGCCATTATACACATGGTATAGAAGAAAATCAACACACATACCTTATAGACTCAAGAATACACAAGTCAAGTTTTTCAAATATATATATGAAAATTCTCATGTGCAAGCACTAAGGTAAGATGAAAATAATACAATCTAAACCTAATAATCTCCCCGCCAACCATGATAATAATTCAATCCAAGATCCAAACTAGAAGGCAAAAATAAAATATACTTTCTATTTGTCACTCAATTTTTTCCTTTTCATCTTTTCAACTTTTTCACCATATCTCTTTTTGTCTTTCTAAGCTCCGGACTTTCCAGCGAGAATTTTTAGTCCCGACCAACTGGGCCTGAGCGTTTTCCATGGGATTTATACTCATCAGTTATCTCTCCTTTTTGGATTGAAGAACTGCTTTTTGTATTTTTATTTTTTATCATCTTATCATTTCCTTTACTTTCACCACAACATTCATACACATGCAAAATATATTTCATGCATATACCAATCTAGCATATCTCATGAACCATCATACCACTTCGGGTTAAATGAAAAAATTAACAGATTCAGCAGACATTATAATCATCACCGAAGCAACTAGCACCTAAGATTAAAGTTTTGTAACATAAAATAATCATGCTAAGTGATCATCCAAAAATCTTAGGTTAGGCTGAGACCTCTACTTCACATATGCATAATGAGACAAGTAAATGTGAAAATAGAGTAAAATATGACAACTTTTGTACTCCAACCAAACTCAAAATTCCCAAAAAAATAAAATAAAATGCATGTATGAATAAATATGATACAAATGCATGAATAATTATCAATTCTAAGAAAATAATACAATGTGTTCCTAGAATGATAGATAAGAAGATATCTATTCTAAAGAAAACATACCAATAGATTTCCTAAGACTACCATACTTTTGAAAATCTAATGGTTTTGTAAAGATATCTACCAACTGAGAATCTGTGGATATGAACTCTAGAGACACTATACCATCTTCAAAAAGATCATGAATAAAATGATGTCGAATATCTATATGCTTTGTCCTAGAGTGTTGAACATTATTTTTAGAAATATTTATTGCACTCGTGTTATCACATAACAGAGTCATTGTACCTTGAGAAAAACCATAATCCTGCAACATCTGACGCATCCACAAAATCTGAGTACAACAACTATCAACTGCTATATACTCAACCTCAGCAGTGTAAAGAGAAACACAATTTTGCTTCTTGCTATACCAAGCAACTAAGCAATTTCCAACATAAAAACAATTTCCACTAATACTTTTTCTATCATCAACATTACCGGCCCAATCAATATCAGAAAAAGACACGATATCAGTATTAGTACCTGATGGATACCACAGTCCATAATTCATTGTCCCTTTAACATACTTGATAATCCTTTTCACAACAATAATGTGAGACTCTTTAGGACTTGTCTGGTAACGTGCACACAAACCAACACTAAAAGCTATATCAGGTCGACTGGCAGTCAAGTACAACAAACTTCCAATCATATTCCTATAAAGTGTATGATCAACATCTTTGCCTTTAGTATCTATGCTAAGCTTGACATTGGTAGTCATAGGAGTGCGAGCATCCTTAGCCTTTCCCAAACTAAACTTATTTACTAATTCCAAGGCATAACGAGTTTAAGAGACAAAAATCCCATCATTTAATTGCTTAACTTGAAGCCCTAGAAAGAAGTTCAATTTACCAATCATGCTCGTATCAAATTCATGTTTCATTTGATCTCCAAAATAATGAGCAAACTGATCAGAAGAGGAACCAAACACAATATTATTAATATATATTTAAGCAACAACTGTATCACTCTCAAATTTCTGAATAAATGGTGTTTTGTCCACTCCCCCTCGAGCAAAACCTATTCCCAACAGGTAATCAGTCAACCTTTCATGCCAAGCTCTAGGAGTTTGCTTTAGCCCATACAAAGCCTTTTTCAGCCTGTAAACATGACTTGGACAATGAGGATCTTCAAATCCTTTGGGCTGCTCCACATATACTTCCTCATGAAGAATACCATTAAAAAATGCACTATTCACATCAATCTGATACAACTTGAATCCAAGATGACAAGCGATAACAAACAAAATCCGAATAGATTCAAGCCTAACAACCGGAGCGAAAGTCTCATCAAAATCAATACCCTCCATCTGAGTATATCCTTGAGCATAAGCCTAGCCTTATTCCTAATAACTATACCATGTTCATCCTTTTTATTCCTAAAAATCCACTTGGTACCAATCACATTTATCTCCTTCAGTCTAGGCACAAGATACCAAACATCATTTTTAACAAACTGTTGAAGTTCTTGTTGCATAACATTAATCCAATCACTATTTTGAAGAGCTTCTTTGACATTTTTAGGTTCTAAAGAAGATGTATAACATGGATATGAGACTTCATTCCTTGCCTTTCTACGAGTTACCATCATCTAATCGACAGATCCAATGACCTTATCCAAAGGATGATTCAACTTGAACCTTGCAGATGGTTTCATAGAAGGTGTTGGCTGAACATCACCAATTTGATCATGTGATTCTGCAGGACTTAAAGTATCATCATTAACCACATTATCCTCTTTTTCAACCTCAGAAGAATCATTATCCAATATAAAGAACGGCTTACCATCTTCCTCCTCAGCAGAAGTCGGAGACTCATCAACATATGAGTCATCAACCACTACATTAGCAGATTTCAACATAGTTTGAGTTCTAAGGTTAAACACCTTATATGCTCGACTAGTCAATGAATAACCCAAAAATATTCCTTTATCACTCTTAGACTCGAACTTCCCAATAGATTCACGATCTCTAAGAATATAACATTTTGTTCCAAAAACCTTGAAATATTTCACATTGAGTTTCTTGCCATTCCACAGTTCATAAGGAGTTTTTAAGGTGCCAGGCCTAATATAAACTCTATTTGAGGTGTAACACGGCTTGTTCACCGCCTCGGCCCAAAAATACCTAGGAACATTCCTACCCTGTAGCATAACATTAGTCATTTCCTGAATAACCCTATTCTTCCTCTCAACTACTCCATTTTGTTGAGGAGTTTTAGGTGCTGAAAATTCATGTTTTATTCTTCTCTCATCACAAAACATTTCAATTTCTGAATTTTCAAAATCCTTTCCATGATCACTCCTTACTCTATAAATGGAACAATTCTTCTCAGTTTGAATTCTTAAATAAATCCTCTTAAAACTTTCAGGAGCTTCAAACTTTTCACTCATAAATCCAACCCATGCAAACCTTGAATAATCACCCACCATGACAAAAATATACTTCTTTCCTCCTTTTCTCATTGTCCTAGTGGGACCCATTAAATCAATATGCAACAACTCCAAAGGTCTAGAAGTACCAATGATATTTGTCTTTTTGTGTTGACATTTGACTTGTTTACCCTTATGACATGTTCTACACACAATCCCTTTTTTCATAACCAAGTTTAGGGACTCCCTTAACAATTTCAATCTTAGTAATTTTTGTTAATTCTCAAAAATTAACATATCCCATCCGCTGATGCCAGATTTCAACTTCATCAAGTTTAACTCTATTGCACGACAATTCAGAACTAAGAACAATGTAATAGCAATTATCAGTTGAACGTATACCTTCCATCACTTAATTCCCAAAAGAGTCAATGATCGAACACTTATTAGGAGAAAAAGTGATATTATGATTATTATCACATATCTGACTTATGCTGAACAAATTTGCTTTAAGACCCTCTATATAAAGCACATCTTCTAGTTTAGGTAAACCAGAAACCATAATGGTACCTTTGCCTAGAACCTTCGACTTATCTCTATCACCAAAAGTGACTATCCCACTATGACACTCCTCGAAAAATCCAAACAATGACTTATCTCCAGTCATATGCCTTGAACATCCACTATCCAGATACCAAGAAGTAGACTTGCGTGCTCTAAGTGCAGTATGAACTACAAAATAGTGTAGCTCACCTTTTCTAATCCATGCTTTATTCATCTTCGGAGCTCCATTCGCCAATCTTGACAAATTCTTCATTTCTTCATTCAACATTCGAATTTGATCTTGAACATGATCTCCATGTTAAACTCTTTGTTCTTTCACTAACTTCAACACATTCCGTCGCAGCTTCGAACACTTTGGTTGAATGTGACCTCTGACACCACAGTGATGACATACAGGAATGAACCTCTGAACTCTATCAGTTAAACTCCTAAAATATCTAGAGGTAAGGAAAGGCTTGCTTTGAATAGGTCTTTCGACATATACTAGAGTATCAGGATTCCAATTTAAATTTCCTTGTGCAGAACTGGTCGCTATATGGGAGGTTTTTATAAATGTGGTTTTTGCAACAACATTTGAATTCGGCGTTACTCCAACAAAATCCAAACCCTTTGTATTTCCTGCAAGTTTTCCAACACTCAACATATGATTAAGCTTAAGAGTTCCACTAGACCACTTTTGAATAGTTAAGTTAGCATCTTTCAACTCTTTTTCCAAACTGTCAATCTTAGTAGATTTCTCAACCAATTGCTTATTAAGATCATCTACTAATTTCAAAACCTGAGTTTTTTCTAGTTCAGATTTCTTTAACTCCTCAACCAACTTGGCCTTTTGAGTCTGTAGAAGATTTTGAGCTTGAGAACTATTGGCTAATTCGTCTTTTAAAGAATGTAATTCTTTGTCCATGTTAAGACTCTTAGTCAATAGTTTCATGTGATTTTTATGAAATTGTGCAGTCTTATCAAGTAATTTGTCATAAGACTCTTGAAGCGTTTCATCACAATCTTTATCACTCTCAGAACCTTCTTCTTCTGACATCGCCAAACTTGAAGCAATTTCTTTAACATCATTGTTCTGTGCAGCAAACACAGTGAAATTCTCAAAATCATCACCTACTTCTGATTCTGTCACATCACTAGCTGATCCATTGTCAGAGTCATCATCCTAACTGACATCTAATGCTTTGGATTTCTTCAGAGTGTTTGCACACTCTACAACTATATGACCATATCCTTGACATTCAAAACATTAAGGTTTCTTCTTTCTAGGATCAGACTTGTCCTTCCTAGTATGAGTCTTATTTCTATTTCTAGACTCACCCAACTTATCCCCAAATTTTTGTCCTTGGCCATTTTGTTTAGCCCTAACAAATTTGTTCAATCTCTTAGAAAATATGGCTATATCAGTCAGACTTAACTCACTTTCTTCATCAGGTTCAACATAATTCTCCTTAGTGATTTTGAACGCTATGCTATCCTCTTTTGTTCCACTAGCCTTTTTAGGGGGATTTTTTAACATCTCTATCTCATAGGATTTTAAATTTCCAACCAATTCTTCAACCTTGATTTCTTTAAGACTCATGACCTCAGATATGATGGTAACCTTATACCTAAAACGTTCAAGCAGAGACCTAAGAATTTTCTTCACTATCGTAGTATCAGGAATAGGCTCACTTAGATTGTGACTGCCAGTCACAATATCAATTAATTTAGTCTCAAAGTTGGCGAATACCTCATCCTCCTCCATCTTCAGCTGTTCAAATTGAGAATTCAAAATTTGAAGTTTTGATTGTTTCACCTTCGACGTTCCTTCATAAGTGACTTGGAGAATGTCTCGAGCTTCCTTGACAATTACACACGTAGCAATCCTCTTGAACTCACTCGGAGTTACAACATTGTATAATGCATTCAACGCCTTTGAGTTCCAATTTGTGTTATTCGTCTCGACAGTAGTCCACTCGCTCGATGGTTTTGGTCTCACTTCATTAGTCGCATTGTCTTTCACAGTGAGAGGTGAATATCCTACTTCTACAGCATTCCACGCTCTCTCATCTAAGGATTTCAAAAACGCTCTCATCCTCGCTTTCCAATATGTGTAATTCGACCCATCAAATAAATGAGACCTAGATATGGACCCTCCTTCACAAGGCATCTCTATCGTCTAAGTACAGAATCTAACCCTAGGTAGTTAACCTAAAAGAGGCAACCACGCTCTGATACCAATTGAAATTACCTAGATGATAGTAAAAACAACCTAGGGGGGTGAATAGGCTTTTTATCTATTTTATGATCAATTAAAATTATTTAACATAAATTCAATTTTAATCAGTCACAAACCCTAATTCTCAAAACAGATCAATCAAGCAAATATGAATATAAGTGCACAAATTTAAATAATGAGAAGACACAAAGATTTTTACGTGGAAAACCTTGGAAAGACTCCAAGTAAAAATCACGGATATGCTCGGGTATCGATGCACTATGAATCAGAGAATTTGTACAGACTCTATGAAAATAGAACTTACAACTGCTGTAATTTGTTGTTCTTCACTCGATGTCTGAAAGTCTAGATTCACTCGCGCTCCACAAAGCTCTCGCTTCGATCTCCATACTCTGACGGCTCTGCTTCTCAACAGATCGAATAACCACGAAGCCTCTTGCTCCGATCTTCGCACTCAGACGGCTCCGTTCTTCAACATATCAGTGTAACCACGTTGTTGTAGATGGTGTATGGATTTTTCAGCAACTAGAACATCCATTTGTGCATGAGAATTATCGATGTAGAACCACAATTAGAGACACTCAATAACAAGAGAGAACTTGTGTATATCTAATCACTCAATAATATTCTCTCACCATATATCTCTGAAGAAAAGGTGAATCTGTAGAATACTTCAAAGATCTCTTTAAAAAAAAACCTTAGCCTCCTCTCTAGTAGACCTTTGGTATTCATAGACAATGATGAAGCAAACCTTAAGTTCGCCCTTTCTTGTAATTTCACTCCTATCCAAGTCAAACCCTCTTCTCTGGTGTATATCATGTATATAGCACGCACTATAATTTGTATGAGTCGTGAACACATCATAAAACCAACCACGGGAAAATTTGGACATCGCAGCCAAAATTTAGAAAAATCCTTGCCGCAGGTACGCTTTAAGCATACTGGACCTACGCTTCAAGCGTAGCTCCAAGTGTTAAAATGTGTTTTCCAACTACTTTTTGAAACTAAAGGCGTAGGATTAAGCGTAGATATTTTTGTTAAAACCATTTTTCTCGGTAACTACGCCAAAATAACTCTCGACTCCTCGAGACTTTTTACTTGAATTGACGATTTTGGGAAATGTCGGTTTTGCCATCGGGGAGATAGTTTTATTCAATACTGCACTTCTCTTGTATTTCACTTGCATTCCTCACTATTGTCTTTTGTTGTAGCTTGTAGATGTCGTTGAAACCAACACAACCTATCTAATACTCAACATTATTATTGTCTAGAATATGCCATAAATAAACAATACTCAAATATGTTCTTACATTATCAAAATTCCTCTTATCTAGCAGCTTAGCCCAACCTTAATGAGCTTCAAATTATGAACAACCACATACATTTTAGTTCCCTCAATATGTCTGCCCCACACATCTTCCTCAAGAGGTAAAAACCCTTCATGTTTAGCTAAACAATTATTGAATCTGAATGGCCTCCTAGGCCTATACTCCCCTTTTCCCAAATATAATAAGATATTAAGAGGTTGCTTGGTTTCCATTTCTCGGAACAGTTTTTTGTTTTCTGGAAACTGAAAATCAGAAAACTGTAGAAAAATCTGCTTGATTCAGTTTTCTGAAAATTCAATTATAAAAATGTCAATTTTCAGAGAACTTTTTTTTATTGTTCTTAGAAAATAGTTTTCAGTTTTCAGAATTCTGAAAAATAGGTTTTAGAGATAAAGAAAACCAAGCAGGCACCAAATGATCAGAAATACTTGATGATTTAAAGGTAACCTCATCTGTTGGATATATATCAACCCTACTTCCATTCACCATGCATCTGTTCAACTTTCTAAATACATGACCATTACACCAAGTGAACTTGATCCTACTGTACCTTAAGTCCATTAAACCAGCAACATTAAGAGCCTCGCGACACTCCTGTTTACCAGCATCCCACTTAACAAAACCCCCAAATCTCTCAGACTTGTCTCTCACTGCATTAAGATCCTCAACAACCATCCATGGATGACTTATCCATTCTTGAGCCCTTATTTTTATTTCAGTCCATCCACATATTCAATATTGTAGATGCATATTATTTTATTTTCAGTATTTTCTTAATTTTCGTCTCATTGATAAGTTCATATATAATTACTATAATGAAAATTGCAACATAAAAGAATCAATGCCAAAACTGATTGACAAAACTAAAAATTTGCTATTTGCAGGTCGTTCAGCTGTTAAAAAAGTTCGAAGAATATGAGAATAATCCTACTATCAAACTTGTGATTTTAAAGGTCAGGAAGAGAACAATGAAGCATATATAGTTTTTAATTTCTGTATTCAAGAATTTTGTGCATTAATGTCATGAGAAATAAATCAATGAATATAAGTGTCTACATAGATGTATTTACTAATTGGAGCTAGATAGTAGCTCAAGAGTAACAACTAGCCGAGGGGGAAATTCTTTCATTCAATTGGTAAGAACATTCACTTCCTAAATCCAATCAAATCGTCTCTCACAAAATTCTCAATATTCAAGAGTCTTATATCTGTAATATGAGTATTATTACTCCTTGAAATACTGAGAATAGTTATTCTTTAACATATTATTGTTCAAATATTTCATAATGCAGGGAAATGGAAGAGCATTTTGTGCTGGTGGTGATGTTACAGAGGCAATTAATAGAGTCATAACTAATGGTAAATGTTATATCATTAGCTATTGTGGAGTATATATGTACGGCTTTGAAAGCATCTCAAGTTCACAATTGCCAAAGCCAAACAAAACCGTATTTTAAATACTTGTTGTGAAACTATATACATGCATCCTTAATGTGACCTTTCGAGAAACATGAAAAAATGTGAAAGCTCACCATCACTACATAACTGAAATGGATCAGGGCATTGGAGCTTTACTGGAGAGTTTTACCGGAAACAACTTACTTTAGACTACTTAGTTGCAACATATAATAAGCCATTGGTGAGATTATTTTAATTTTCATAGTTGTTTACATTGTTTCCAAGAATTTATAGTTATTCCATGTAGCATTTTTATTTCCTTCCTTTTTACCCTAATGTAAAATTGTTGTAGGTTGTGCTTATAGATGGGATTGTCATGGGAGGAGGCGCTGGAATGTCCATGCATGCAAAATTTAGAGTTGTTACCGACAATACTGTACATAATCTTTTTTCAACATTTTGATACAAGGACGGACTTATCATGTTTATAAATGATGTATCGATTTAGTGAAAATGACATATATATCGGTCACTTATTATTAATTTTAAAATGTTTATTTTTAAATATTTTTAGCATTAAGGAATGGTATGACTGGTTTACATTGGACCTCCATGTAGGGTTTAGGTTTGGTGAGAGAGGAGATACCACTTGATTGCAACCCTTATGTACATAAAAAAGGAAATGCAGTAATTTTACTTCATTGTATACACTTATATAGGTATTTGCTATGCCAGAAGCATCCATAGGGCTTTTTCCAGATGTCGGTGCATCTCATTTCTTATCCAGGCTTCCAGGGTATTTTGGTAACATTTTTTTATCCTACTTGCTTCTCCATAATTTAAGTAAATTGTCATATTTGTCAACCTTCACTACAAGAAAAATGACTTTTTACGACCATGTATTTACGAGATGCCAATGTTTTAGCTCGTAAAAGGTACTTTTTACAAGGTTGAAACAAAACTTCCCGTTCATAAAATTGAAGTTCTATAATTGTAGACCTATTCAAGTAAGATGTCTTCATAATCATTCTAACTAAAAAAATATTTTGTAGGTGAATATTTGGGGCTGACTGGAGCACAGTTAGATGGAACTGAGATGCTTGCATCTGGCCTTGCAACTCATTTTGTCCTTTCAAAGGTAATTTATGTTAACTTTTTTGGTGACATCTATTCTTAATGGTGATTTGCTGAGGGAAAGGGTTGTGTTCTTTGAACATGAAGTTCTTGTTGACTGGATAATATTTGAATCAATTAACCTATGAACCAGCATTTGGCACTAAAGGGTGGCAAAATTCGTCATGATCTGCCAACGCGACTTAAACACTATACAAAATCAATATGTTTAGGTCGACCTTTATTGTTTCCGCGTTGAAATCGTGTCAACCTATTCAACCCCTTCAATAAAATGTTTTGTGTTAGTGTTTTATTGCTCAACCAATTTAACCCAATTAGTGTCCTTTAATTAATCGTGCCATAATCATGTCAGGTCAATTGATTGACTAAAAACCTATTTTAACTCATTTAATATAAATATTTACTTATTTCAACTTAAATGTAGTATTTAGCGTTCATTTGGCAAATTCAAATCTATTATTTTAAATTATTTATAATTTATTTTTTATTTTTTAGTATATGGTTTGCATGAACCTTTTAAGTTAAACATGTTACATATGTTAAAATTGTGATATGTCATTGTAATAGTCAAAATAAATATATGATCCAATAAGGATGGACCACTGGACTGATGGGCCGAAGACGGATGGGCCAAGGACGGATGGGCCGGAATCGAATGGGCTAAAGAAATAATGGGCCTATGAAAATTTCTAGAAGATAAAGTGATCCACAAGTTAAGGAGTTATCCTATTTATGGATCATAGAGTCCATAAGAAAGATGGTTTACAAAAATCCCATGATTAAAGGGATTGATAAACTTGGGAAAAGGGTTTTGACCCATTGACCAAGTTGTGTATAAATAGTTGATGAAATATTGAATAAATGATCCAATTCTTTACCCCAATTATTATTGTGTATTTTTCAACATCTACACAATTGGCGCCGTCTGTGGGAAACACCATTATTGAAATCTTTTTCAATAAGCTTCCCATTCTCTACGAAGAAGGTAAGATTCATACCATCAATGGCGGTGATCACCCGTTCGCATCAAACTGACTTACCTCCAAACGGAGGCCAACGTGCTGATGATCCGATTAAGCGAGCCCTGGAGAAGAGGACCGCCGAATTGGGGAGACAGAACGCTGAACTAGTTGCAAAACTGGCTCAATTTCAGAACCCGCAAGAGGTCTAGAACGAGGAACAATCCAGCCAGCAGGAGCGATCCATAGGCCACCAGTCAGAAAGAGACAACCGCCAAGTAAAATCTAACAACCATCGGGAGGAACACGCGGAATCGTCCCTACAGGTGCTTGGGGGGCGCAATCGCAAGGAGATCCTGACCATGAGGAAGTCGGAGGAAATTATGACCAGATTCCAAAGGAGGTGTTGAAGGATCTGAAGGTGCAGACCCCTATCGATCTGGCCTCCGAAGCATCCATCGACGCCGTGCAGACTCCATTCACCGTCACGATCACCAGTGTGCCCTACCTGAAGAGGTTCAGACTGCCGAAGTTTATCCTGTTCGACGGCACAAAAGATCCAACGGAGCACATCTACCACGTGCATACCAAGATGAATGTCTACAATGAAAACGAAGCCTTACTCTGTAAAGTCTTACCCATCAGCCTAACCGAAGCGGCCCTGCTCTGGTTCAGAAAACAACCACCCCGATCCATTGAAAGCTAGCTCAGACTCTATGAATTATTCATTGCCCAGTACTTCGGCAATAAAAGAGAAAAGAAGAGCATCTCCAGCCTATTCACCATGATCCAGGAGAAAGGCGAATCCCTGAAAAGCTTTGTCTCATGCTTCAATGTCGAGATGTCCTCAATTAATAATTGTGACCAACATTCGGCTGTTGAGGCCTTCAGAATGGCCCTGATCCCTGGAACCAAGTTCCATCAGTCCTTGGTCAAAAGGCCACCAGCAGACATCGGAGAACTCAATTCCAGAGCACGAGGGCATCTCCGAATAGAAGAGGAGTTGGTCATACACCAGAGAAGGACATCATTTGCAAGCATAGAGGTAAGGGCATCCGAACCTTCTAGGGTAAAGGATCAGGCTCCGGATCGGAAACGACCGAGCACTCCTATTGTGCCCTCCCCAGTCCCAGAGAAACGCCAGAGGTTTGAAGACAAAGTCGCCCCCTTAAAGGTTACCCTGGCTAAACTGTACCAGGAGACTAAGGGTAAAAGAATCTACTGGTCACCACCACCCATCAGACAGCTGATGGACCAGAGAGATATGTCGAGGCACTATGCCTTCCATGGCGAGTACGGACACCACGCCAACATGTGCAGAAGCCTCAGGAGATAGGTGGAAGCCATGATAGCAAAAGGAGAGCTGACCGAGTATGTTGCCAAGGAAGGAACCCGATCAGGTCAACCATCACATACACCCGCCAAGGGGGCAATGGGACAACCCGTAAGAGTCATTCACATGGTTCACGGAGGACCAAGTCGATCAAAAGTAGAGGAAGCCGGTAGATCTCAAATGCGTCAAGCCCAGAAGCTGCGAAGGGTTGGGGAAGTCAGCGAGTTCGGAAGCCCGAAAGAGGATGCCCGTATAACTTTCTCCTCTACAGATATGCGGTCCCTTCAGTCTCCACATGACGATCCCTTGGTTATCTCTCTCATGGTCTCGAACTGCTTAATCAAGAGAGTGATGGTTGACCCAGGAAGCAACGCCAACATTATCACCAAGTGGGCCTTTGAGAAGTTGGAGATCAACCCCCAGGAGATAGTCCCTTCCAGGAGCCCGATAGCCGGATTTGATAGCAGAAGAGTGGAACCAGTGGGAGAGATTCAACTACCAGTGATAGCAGCAAGACGCACGCTCAGAGAAACTTTTGTGGTGGTGGATGTCAAACCTTCATATAATCTCCTCATGGGAAAGGGGTTGGATCCATCGGATGCACGGAGTCCCTTCAACCATGCATCAAGTCATGCGGTGCATCGACCCGAATGGAGTTGATGTGATCGATATCAGAGGCGATCAGGTAGCAGCCAAGAAATGTTATGTTGTCATCATGAAAGGACTGAGGAAAAGGGCTGAGCCAAAACGGGAATCACGATCCAAAGCGGTACCCGATGATCAATAGCAATTACAGAAAAAGGGTGCGGGCTCGTCAATAGCAGCTGAACCATTGCTTGAAGTTCGGATCTATCCTGATCACCCTAAAAGGTTGACTTATATCGATTCTGGCCTAAGTGCTCAAGAAAAGGAAGAAATGGAGGTCCTATTGCGCTCCAATACCGACGTATTTGCCTGGGGTCATATGAATATGATTGGCATCAATCCGTCAATAGCACAACATTCCTTCAACGTAGATCCCAATGCAAAGCCTGTCATACAAAAGCAAAGGCGGATGGGGGCTCATAGAAACCAGATCATAGCTGAGGAAGTAGAGGAAGCCGGTAGATCTCAGATGCGTCAAGCCCAGAAGCTGCGAAGGGTTGGGGAAGTCAGCGAGTTCGGAAGCCAGAAAAAAGATGCCCGTATAACTTTCTCCTCTGCAGATATGCGGCCCTTTCAGTCTCCATATGACGATCCCTTGGTTATCTCTCTCATGGTCTCGAACTGCTTAATCAAGAGAGTGATGGTTGACCCAGGAAGCAACGCCAACATTATCACCAAGTGGGCCTTTGAGAAGTTGGAGATCAACCCCCAGGAGATAATCCCTTCCAGGAGCCCGATAGCCGGATTTGATGGCAGAAGAGTGGAACCAGTGGGAGAGATTCAACTACCAGTGACAACAGCAAGACGCAAGCTCAGAGAAACTTTTGTGGTGGTGGATGTCAAACCTTCATATAATCTCCTCATGGGAAGGGGTTGGATCCATCTGATGCACGGAGTCCCTTCAACCATGCATCAAGTCATGCGGTGCATCGACCCGAACGGAGTTGATGTGATCGATATCAGAGGCGATCAGGTAGCAGCCAAGGAATGTTATGTTGTCATCATGAAAGGACTGAGGAAAAGGGTTGAGCCAAAACGGGAATCACGATCCAAAGCAGTTCCCGATGATCAATAACAATTACAGAAAAAGGGTGCGGACTCGTCAATAGCAGCTGAACCATTGCTTGAAGTTCGGATCTATCCTGATCACCCTGAAAGGTTGACTTATATCGATTCTGGCCTAAATGCTCAAGAAAAGGAAGAAATGGAGGTCCTATTGCGCTCCAATACCGACGTATTTGCCTGGGGTCATATGAATATGATTGGCATCAATCCGTCAATAGCACAACATTCCTTCAACGTAGATCCCAATGCAAATCCTGTCAGACAAAAGCAAAGGCGGATGGGGGCTCACAGAAACCAGATCATAGCTGAGGAAGTTGATTGACTCTTCCAAGCAGGATTCATTAAGGAGGTGCAGTATCCTTCCTGGCTGGCTAACATGGTCATGGTTCAGAAGAATAATGGGAAATAGAGGGTGTGCATAGACTTCACCGATATAAACAAAGTATGCCCGAAGGACTGTTTCCCCTTACCAAAGATCGATCAGATGGTAGATGCCACGGCGGGATTCGAACGATTAATATTTCTGGATGCGTACTCTGGGTATAACCAGATATGAATGAACCCAGATGACGAGGAAAAGACTGCCTTCATCACTAAATCAAGTACATATTGTTACACAGTTATGCCTTTCAAACTAAAGAATGCAGGTGCAACCTTTCAAAGATTGGCCAACAAAGTCTTCCAGGGCATGATGGGATCTACCATAAAAGCCTACATTGATGACACGGTGGTTAAGAGCAACGTAAAAAGTGATCACCTTACCGATCTGCAACAAGTGTTCGACACCCTCAGAAAGTACAAAATGAAGCTCAACCCATCCAAATGTTCCTTCAGGGTGTCCTCAGGCCAATATTTGGGGCACATAGTTAATAGCATGGGAATACAAGCTAGCCCGGCATAAGTCCAAGCTCTCGTAGAGTCAGCAGAGCTAAAGTCCCGGAAGGAGATCCAGGTGCTAACTGGAAGAATAACGGCCTTCAGTCGTTTCATCTCTCGGTTAACCGATCGGTGTAAGCCATTCTTTCAAGCAATAAAGGCGGCGAAAGGAAAGGTCTGGGGGCCAAAGCAAGCGAAAGCCTTGAAGAAACTCAAAGCCCTTGCTGATGCAGAAACCCGTTATTCAAAGCAGGAGAAGCTGGTACTATCATTGATCAATGCAAAACGACGTCTTCAGCATTATTTTGAAGCACATCAGACCGTAGTGCCTACTGTAACCCCCAATCAGATCCATAATGGCGAAGCCTGAGTTATCGGGGAGAGTATCCAAATAGGCAATTGAACTCGGGATTTTTGACATAACCTATGTCCCCCGAACTGCAATCAAAGGCCAAGCAGTAGCTAACTTTTTGTTAGAAACAGAAACTACAGACTCTGTGGAAGAAAATGAACCTGGCTTATGGGTTGTGCTCGTAGACGGATCATCCAATGTCAACGGAGCAGGGATCGATGTAGAACTCGTGATGCCAGATGGCACTAGAATCCAGCAGTCCGTTCAACTGGAATTTCCTGCCTCCAACAATGAAGCCGAGTATGAGGCCCTCCTTGCAGGAATTCGGTTGGCCCGAAGCCTCCAAGTGCAGAAAGTAGAGATTTGAAGTGACTCCCAGTTGGTCGTACGGCAGTTAAATGGGGAGTATGAGACTCGGGAGCCGAAAATAGAAGTGTATAAGAAGTTGGTGCTAAAAGAGGCCGAAGGGTTCCAGTAGTCAACCTTCGAACAGATCCCCAGAGGGGATAGTTTCATAGTAGACCATCTGGATAACCAGGCCTACGCAGCAGGGGAGGGTATGACTCGGGTTGTACCAATAGACTTCATCGTCCGATCAAGCTTGGTGCCCCCCGAAGACGTGATGGTCATTCCATGGGAGCCAAGCTGGATGAACCCTATAGCAGATTATTTGAGGACCGGGGCATTACCTGAGTCGAAACTTGAGGCCCGAAAGATAAGAATGAAGGTAGCTAGATATGCTCTGTACAACGGCGAACTATACCGCAAGTCTTTTTCCGAGCCATATTTGAGATGTCTCATGCCTTCCGAAGCTTCGGTGGTCATGGAAGAGATTCATGCAGGAGCATGTGGCAATCATTCCAGAGGAAGGTCTTTAGCCCATAAAGTTCTAACCCAGGGATACTTCTGGCCCTACCTGTCAAGGGACGCTGAAGTCTATACCCGACACTGTAAAAAGTGCCAATTTCATGGAAATGCCATTCATCAACCTCCGGAGTTACTGAACCCAACAACTATCCCTCACCTCTTTGCCCGATGGGGTATGGATATTGTGGGTCCTCTCCCACAAGCGATACGATCTACCACTCATGTTCTCTTGGCTACAGACTACTTTACCAAATGGGTGGAAGCCGAGGCATACCCCACTATCATAGGTAGCCATGTGATAAAGATCATCTGGAGCCACATCATTTGTAGATTCGGTCTACCCCGAACTATAATGATGGATAATGGCACCAATTTGGACAACAGGAAAGTTCAAGCATTCCTGGCGAAACATGGGATCAATCAGAACACTTGTTCCGTTGGCTATCCACAGGGAAATGGGCAGGCTGAAAGGACAAACATAACCATTTTTGATACACTCAGGAAAAATCTTGAAGAGGCAAAAGGGGCATGGTTGGAGAAATTGCCCGAGGTGTTATGGTCATATCGGACTACTCCGAGGCAGCCAACTAGAGAGACCCCTTTCGCCATGGCTTATGGGCCCGAAGAAGTTATCCTAACCGAGTTGAGAGTACCTACTTTAAGAAGTTAAGCCTGGGAGGAAGGTCCAAACAATCAGCACCTGGCCCATGATTTGGACCTACTAGAGGAAAGAAGGGAAGTTGCCGGGATAAGGCCGGCTGCCTATCAGCAACAAGTCAGGGCACGGTTCAATCAGAAAGTCAAAAGGAGAGAGTTCCAGGTGGGCGATATGGTACTCAGAAGAAAGATTGGGATTGTAGGCAAATTACGAGAGACATGGGAAGGACCTTACACAGTAGTTGAGGTCATCAAATGCGGAGCTTATCAGGTACGAAAGAACGAAATAGGCCGCAATAAGTCTAACTCTCAGAACGCTTATCGGCTTAAGAGGTATTATCCTTAGGAAGTCTCTTTTTGGTGAAACACTAAAGTTGTGTCTCTCTTAATGACATATTATTCTGATTATAATAAAGCATCTGTGCCTGATGTCGGCACCTCTACTTCATGATTCTCAAGTTCATTTCAATAAAGATACATTCTACTTTTATGCGAGTGTTCGATGTTTAAATTAAAATATTCCTAAGTGTTAAGTTCAAACCTGATCTGAACTAACCAGAGGACAAAGGCAAGCCTCAGGGGGCATATGCCCGAAGGCCCAATTTTAAAAACTAATATTTTCCTAAGTGTTGAGTTCAAACCTGATTTGAGCTAACCAGAGGATAAAAACAAGCCTCAGGGGCCATATGCCCGAAGGCCCAATTTTAAAACTAAGATTTTCCTAAGTGTTAAGTTCAAACCTAATTTGAACTAACCAGGGGATAAAAATAAGCCTCAGGGGCCATATGCCCGAAGGCCCAATTTTAAAAACTAAGATTTTCCTAAGTGTTGAGTTCAAACCTGATTCGAACTAACCAAAGGATAAAAACAAGCCTCAGGGGCCATATGTCCGATAAGTGTTAAGTTCAAACTAATTTGAACTAACCAGAGGACAAAGGCAAGCCTCAGGGGCCATATACCCGAAGGCTCAAATTTAAAATTCAAATTTTTCCTAAGTGATAAGTTCAAACTGATTTGAACTAACCAGAGGACAAAGGCAAGCCTCAGGGGCCATATGCCCGAAGGCTCAAATTTGAAATTCATATTTTTCTAAGTGTTAAGATCAAACCTGATTTGAACTAACCAGAGGATAAAGACAAGCCTGAGGGGTCATATGACCGAAAGGTCCATTATTAAATTGAAATTTCCTAAGTCCTGATTTTTAAGCATAATATGAATTGGCCAGAGGAAGAAAAAAAAGAATCAAGGGCCATATGCCCGAAGACTGAATATTGCATGAAAACAAGAATAAAATAAACACTAAGGTGGGAAAAGTTCTTTTTCATTGATAAGGAATGAAATTACAAAAATATCCCTTTTGGAAAGGGTAAGTGCAGAGAAACTTAAACTTATTCTACTGACCGGGAGGATGATATTCTTCTCCCTTCAGAATAGCAGCGAACCGCTTCTCGTTTTCCGAGGCCTGAGGGTTTTTGTAGGGAAGGGACACTCCCATGTGGGCATCAAATTCTTTAGCGGTCTTAAACTCACGAACTTCTAGAGGAATGTGCTCCATTTCGTGCCTCTCCGGCCAGGCTTTGACCGTTCGGATATCACAGATAGTGTAGTATCAGTTGTACATATCCAAGCCCCCCAGGCGGCACACCTCCACCTTAGTCTGTTCAAGAGCCAGAAGGTTCTCCAACTTTGCTTTTTCAGCTGCCATCTTCTGATTAGCTGTTTTCACTTCTTCAAGCTCAGCAACCAAAACTATCTTTTCAGCAGCCAGAGCCCGCTTCTCCGCCTCACCGGTCTCTACAAGGTTTTTCTGTTCTGAGATGGTCTGATGAAGGCTATCAGCTTTTTATACCAGAGCGACCCGGTGGTCATTATTTTGCCTTATTTGGGCCTTCATATTCGCCATCTCCTTGACATCAGACTCCACAACATTGTTGTAGGCCTGAACCCCATAAAGAAGCTGCACAAAAAGGAAGTGATTAGTGCATGAAGTAGTAACAATAAGTAAACCAAGTGCAAAAGGAAGAACAAGTATATACCTCCATGACCATTACGGAATTCATCTTCGCAAGATCGGTCCGGGAGATTTTTGATTGAGCGGCCCTATCGGCCGGAGTCCAAATCCCTTTTGCCATAGCCCAAAGAGCTTCTGGCTGGGTAAGGGTAAGATGATCGGCGTAGATCGGAGTCCCATCTGGTAGAAGGAACTTCGGTTCCCAAGGAATAGAAGTGCGAGAATCATCCTGAGCTTGGGGGGTTTCGCTTGTAGAAGCATCTGTTGCTTGAGTTCTGGCCCTCTTATTGGCCACCCCATCGCCTGTACCGGATCGGGTCCTGGTGATTGGAGGATTTACAGGAGGAGGCTGAGTTGGGGCTACCGGATTTTGAGCTGGCGGAGGTACTGGAGACGTCGGAGGTGCTGTTAAGATTGGTACAACATCAACCAGGGTGACCCCTTCGGGAACTTGAGGGCGTCTGGCAGAAAGAGGTTTGTCAGGAAAGTCCATCCTGTCAACAGCAACGCCCAAGTTAGAAATTGACTCCAGGTTTGCTGAAGTTAGGAGGTCAGTAGCAGATCGGGATTTCCCCTAGATATGGGTTTTCAGGAGGCCTATACGTTGTTTTATGAAAGACAGGGGGATGTCCCTATTCTCATAACCCAAAAATTTATAGGTGTAATCCCCCCGATGAAGATCATAGTACTCGCAAAGGCAAGAGGCTTTATGAAAGGGGCGGTAGATGGGCAGATGGATGGCACCGAACGTACTTGGGATCGGGAATATATGAGAATATGGGTAAGACCAATTGCCACTCACAACCACCATTATCTCTTTCCTCCCCTTATCATATTTTTCGATACCAGAGCATATACTCCGACCGTGAAAAGGGAAGAGATTGTATCTACCCTTATTATCTCTAGCATTCTGGAAAAAGTAACAAAGAAGTAAGTCTGCTAAACCTAGGTTAAGGTCCAGATCCCTATTGTATAATAGGAGCATGGACAGAATCCTAAGGTTGTTCGGGTTAAGTTGGAGGGGATGTAAGCCTAACATAAAGAAGACGTAATGGAAGAAAGGGTGAAAAGGGAACCTCAAAACCCTAAGGTGAACTGCCGATAGTAGAATACTACCGGGTGCTAGTCCCTGACAACTGGTAAAATCAAAGTAACCTGGGTAAGGGTCCACATAAACATCCCCAGGTACCTGGGTCTTAGCGCGAAGGTGTTTGACATCTACTTCAGGACGGACTCTCTTAAGTGGGGCCATTACGAACAGTTCAGAGGGCTTGGGATCCACAGATTCATTCGTTGACGAACCCGGAAGGTCAGTTTTTTGGGAGTTGTTTTTGGGGCTCCTTAACGAGTAGACTGGGGGCTCTCACTACTGGTGGGATCAGTGCCAGTAGTAGAGGATATAACGACCTCTTCTACGGATCGGGTGTCGTCGCTGTCAGACATATTGCCAAGAAAGGTAGAAGAGACAGAAGGGGGACAAAGGTGAAAATTAAAGAAAAGGAAGAGACTGATCGACTTACTTAGCTGATGGTGAAGTGTCAAGGGAAACTTCGGGTGGAAACAGACTTCTGTTCTGTTGGGAGATCTGAACTGACCGACGGAAAAGATTACAGTGAGGAGGAAAAATTAAGTTCCAGAGATGAAAGTTGAGGATGAGAGAGGCGAGAGCAGAGAGTTGCAAGTGAAAAATGAGGAAAATGAAATGGAGCAGAGTGGGTTTTTATAGAAAGGAAAAGGCATGCCAAAGGATGCGCGAAACCCGAAGGTCGTACAGCCCACGAGGAGCCGTCATGGTGCTGAGATTGAGGAAGTAATGACCACTCATTTCAAATGCCAATAAATGCTTAATAATGATTAACAACCCACTAACCATCATTTCCCATAAAGTGCATGTATGTATATATATGTGTATAGTGGTATTTAAATTTTCGGTCATGGGCTTTAAAAAAGCTCATAACCTCAGGGGCCTGTGTAATAGTCAAAATAAATATATGATCCAACAAGGATTGGACCACTGGACAGATGGGCCGAAGACGGATGGGCCGAGGACGGATGTGTCGGAATCAAATGGGCTAAAGAAATAATGGGCCTATGAAAATTTTTAGAAGATAAAGTGATCCACAAGTTAAGGAGTTATCCTATTTATGGATCATAGACTCCATAAGGAAAAAAGGTTTACCAAAATCCCATGATTAAAGGGATTGATAAACTTGGGAAAAGGGTTTTGACCCATTGACCAAGTTGTGTATAAATAGTAGATCAAATATTGAATAAATGATCCAATTCTTTACTCCAATTATTATTGTGTATTTTTTTACATCTACAGTCATACAATTACATGACCTATTTATTATATAAGTTATACAGGTTGTGTTCATATTGATGAATTATTAAATGCGTCGTAATTGATTTCACGTGTTTCGTAAAATACTCATAAATTGACACCATTATTTTATTTTTTAATACATGGTCAAAAAGAGATCAATCAACGACCCACAAAATCTAACAAAAATATATTTCATATTTTTGGATCTGATTATTTATCAAGTGCCATGGTTATCCACTCTTTTGAGAAGAAAACGCAATTAGGTCCGAGTCACTAGTTTGTCTGAAGAAAAATCAATCTCAATTGGCTTACTTTTATGAATAGTTAAATGCTGTTTTGTGGAGAGGAGGGTACCAATGGCTTACCCCGAAGAAGAAAACAAGAATTGAATTCGGGACAACTAAGTTGGTATATACTAACTTTTGGTTTGAAATCTTGTAGGATCTTGTAAAGTTGGAAAATGAACTACATCTGGTGAATTCATCAGATGTATCAGCCATTTCTGAAATTATCAACAAATATGCATACCAACTAGACATCAAACACGATAGCGCATTTAGAAGGTATTAAAATAATATAATTGTTTCGGTTCTTCCTAGTTTTGCTCGGATTTGTATTTGAGAATTGGCTACATGTTTATATGTTTTTACATTTATGCATGAAATCTATGTACTTTGGTGGCACTATATATATGCACGTATTAATCAGATTGGAGATAATCAATGATTGCTTCTCAAGAGAAACAGTTGAAGAAATATTAGTTTCATTGGTACGTTAATTTATTTCTGAAGGCATATCACATCAGTATATTTAGTTCATTTGCATTAGGTACATTAGTTCAGAAATGTTGAATACATATATAATTTCACTTTTGATACTCTTCTTTGCGCGCAATATCTGATTTATTTTGTTTTAGGAGAACTTGGCTGCAAAAATGGCAGAAAAATGGATGACGAAGGGGATAAATTTTATGAAGTCTGCGTCTCCGACAAGCCTTAAAATATTTCTAAGATCGGTAACATTAATTATAAAATTGCAGAAACTTTATGGGAACTTTATGCTGACAAGGTGACATATAGAATCTCTAGGAATCTAACCAACGGTTTCTTGTCTTCTTAATAGATTAGAGAAGGCCGGATGCAGAAACTTGAACAATGTCTTGTTCGTGAATTTAATATCTTCTGCCACGTCATACGAAGAACAGTCAATGGCGATTTTTATGAGGTCAACACAAGTTCTATACTGTTCTCTTGATCTTAATAAACTTTCTTATAACTAATGAAAGCAAGGAAAATTATGCGTGTAGGGTTCAAGGGCAATGCTATTTGACAAAGACAGAAAACCCAAGGTACGTATTAAGAATATTTAATTTTTTCCTTCTCTATATATTCTCACATGGATAATGTTGCGTTTTAAGGAATTTATATATTTTGTTCATTAGGGCCATTCAATCTAGGTGGAATTAACATTCAAATACATCCTCATAAATTTAACTTTATTCTTATTTGAATACTGGTCATTTGTAATAAACTAATGTTTTATGTGCTGCAATTGGAAACTAGTGTTGAAAATAAACTTGATACATATCTACATGCATGCACTTACCACAAGTCCAAATAAGCTGCAGATAAACCATGCGTGAGTAAAAACATGCGTGAAGATAACATCCACCAAAGTCAAGAATAACGGCAAATGGTGATTTGTTGTTTGTCTTGTTTTAGTTTCAGTTCTATATATACAGAGTGTATGGTAGTGTAGTAAATCAGAACCTAGACCATAAAAATAGAGGTGTGAGAAAGAAAAAGAGAGAAAAGTTTGTATTTTGAAAGAGTGTGAGTTTTTTGAAATATATGTTCGTTTTCTCTCAATATTGTGTTGATCCTGGGTAGTTTAATCACCATTAGTGATTTACAACATGGTATCAGAGCTTGGTGAAGCTTGAGCAAGCCCGGAAGAAAAAAAACAAAACAGAGCCGAACCTTTCAAAGCATATTCGTGAATCATAGGTGTTCAAAACACAATTTTGAACACATACCTAGCTTCTCCGTTCCAGCAGAAACGTAACCCCGAAGAAATCAGGCGAAAATATTGAAGGACGCGCCCTCACGCGCGGCCGGAATATCGGCGAGTGAAGCCCACTCTCAGACACGCGCGAGGTCATCTTCAACCTCCAGCCAGCGCGTGCTCCCACACGCAGCCACGCGCACACGCGCCCAGCCACGTCAGCGTGACGCCATCAGCCACGCGTCCCAACCATCAGTTGACACGTGGCACCAACCACCAGCCGACACGTGGCACCAACCACCAGCTGACACGTGGCGCAATCAGGAGCCGACACGTGTCACTGCCATGTCAGCATCCACGTCAGCAAATATTCTGGAAATTACAGAATTGCCCCTAAGTGGTATTTTGTCCGTTCCGGGCTCATTTTAACTCCGATTTGAGCAAACGAAGAGTCGTTCTTGACTAAACGGAAGGCTCCGGACGCAACCGTGCGATCAGTTTGACCAGATTCTTCACCTATTTTCAGAAATAAGCACCTCAAGTGCTTAAGTAAATCCGATGGCGTCCTCCAGCAATTTCTTTCAGCCCCAGCTTCCGCGACTGAATAAAGATAATTACGAGAAGTGGTGTATCATGATGAGAGTCCTTCTAGCCTCACAAGATTTGTGGGATGTGATTGATACCGGGTATGACGAACCCGAAGAAGAAGAGAATCTAAGCCAGGTCCAACAGGCCGAGCTTAAAGAAGAAAGACGAAAGGACAAGAAGGCGTTATATCTGCTTTATCAGAGTGTGGATGAAGCAAGTTTTGAGAAGATCTCCGCCGCCAACACCGCCAAGCAAGCTTGGGAAATTCTTCGTAAAGCAAATCGAGGAATTGAAAAGACGATCAAAATTAGACTTCAAGGTCTAAAGGGGGAATTTGAATTGCTGCAGATGAAAGAAAGAGAGTCAATTTCTGAGTACTTTACCAGAATATTGACAATTGTGAATCAGATCAGAGGATGTGGAGAAAAGATCGAAGATGTACGTGTGCTCGAAAAAATAATGAGATCGCTCAATTCAAAATTTGAGTTCGTGGTTGTAGCCATTGAAGAATCGAAGGATTTGGATGGCATGACGGTTGATGAGTTACAAGCCACTCTAGAAATCCATGAACAGCGAATCGACAAGAAGAATACCTTAAGCATCCCAGAGGACGAGCGAGTCCTGCAATCAAAGTTCTCAGCCAGAAAAGAGAAATGGGGAAATCCACAAAGAGGTCGAGGTAGAGGTCATGGCTATCAAGGACGAGAAGGTGAAGATGGGAAAAGAAAAATGAAGTGTTATAACTGCAACAGATACGGCCACTATGCCCGTGAATGCAGAAGTGAGCTAATAGAAGAAGATGAAAATGATGAACATGTGTACTTTGCAGAGAAAGACACAGATGAGCTAAACGGAATGTTATTGATGGCTCAATATAGGAATCATGTTAGCTGGATATTTGAAGAAGAAACGGAGCCCAAGAAGCTCGTGATTGAAGAAGAAGATAATGAAGAAGAAGTGTCACCAACAGTGCCACGAGATAAGGTTGAAGCAGTGCCACCAACAGTGACACAAATTGCTCCCGTTCCTGACAAGAAGAAGTCAGAAGTGGATCCGGGTGAAAGATACTGGACCAGAAAGAAGACAGATATGGATGAAGAGAAGTTCACCGTAGATAAGAAGCAGTGTAGTCCACCAGAAGATCATAAGTCAATTGGGTTGAAGTGCGTCCATAAGACGAGAAGTGGAAAAGGCGAAGTTCAGAGATACAAAACTAGCCTGTTCGTGAAAGACTACAAAGGAAGAAAAGTGAAACCAGACGAGTTCAATAGTCTGAGGAAGGAATGTAATGCCTCGGTAATGGTTCCAGGGAAAGAAAGTGCAGAGAAAGAAAATGGTATCTCTTCAGAGTTCAGGCAGGTCGACTCGGTTCAGTTCGAGGTGTTTGTCGCTAGTCGTGGACTTGACTATGAAGAAGAGAGTCAACCATCTCTGTGAAAAACTGGACGAGAGAGAGGCAAAGACTGTTGCAAGGAATGCAGAAATTCCGAAATAAGTCCACAAGACTGGAGATGGTGTTTAGAGATGCAGAAGTATGGAGAATCAAGTTTAAGGGGGAATGTTGAAAATAAACTTGATTCATATCTACATGCATGCACTTACCACAAGTCCAAATAAGCTGCAGATAAACCATGCGTGAGTAAAAAAGCATGCGTGAAGATAACATCCACCAAAGTCAAGAATAACGGCAAATGGTGATTTGTTGTTTGTCTTGTTTTAGTTTCAGTTCTATATATACAGAGTGTATGGTAGTGTAGTAAATCAGAAGCTAGACCATAAAAATAGAGGTGTGAGAAAGAAAAAGGGAGAAAAGTTTGTATTTTGAAAGAGTGTGAGTTTTTTGAAATATAAGTTCGTTTTCTCTCAATATTGTGTTGATCCTGGGTAGTTTAATCACCATTAGTGATTTACAACAACTAACACCCTTAAATATAATCCATTATGGTGTTAATTATGCAAATATTTTACGAAATTTATTTTATGTTAATTTCCAAACATATTTTATAGAACATTAAGTTGTTTTATGTAAATACAATTATTTGGAGACCTCTCACACACTTAGAATTGTGTTGGCTGGTAAAATTCCTTGAAATAGTGGTTAAATTTCTCATTCATGTTTGTGAATGCTCAGCATAAATGTAAAACATTTAAAGAGGATGTCCTCTTTAAACCTAGTCTTTTACTCCGAGTTTCATGGTTTTTATGTTAATTACTTACAAACCAAAGAAATAGAAAAGGAGAAAAAGAAAAGGGTTTCACTTGTGTTATATCAGGAGCACAGTGGAAATTGGATTTGATTATGCTATCTGTATTTTCTATTTTATATGTAATTAGTCATCAGAAAATGCTTGAAGGAAAATAATTTTCAACACTGTTCCTACTATGTTATTGACAGTGGCAACCTCCAACGCTAGAGCTTGTTAGTGAAGAAATGGTGAATAAGTATTTCAGTAAAATATATAATGATTATGATGATCGTTGGGAATATCTGCAACTTCCTGCCAGATCCAGCCTATCATTCAATTTCGAATCAAAGCTCTAGTCTACCACTATGTACAAGTTGGTGAAGGCAATGGCAATCAATGGTCAACAAAATATGACTGCAGGATCCCTCTACACTCGTGTTGAGTGCTGTTATCTCCTTAAAATTAAATAATTTTTTTTTTATTGGGATTGACTTATAACTCGAATTGGTGGGTTAAATACTGTTTCCCCATTTATATGGTCTTTATGATAAAATTTTCTGTTTCTAATTTTCTTTCACTTAGATTGTATGAGTAACAAGTACTCACTCATTTTTGCATTTTATTTGAGGTGGCTCTTATGCTTGATGTACTATAACATGACGGAGTTTATCTAATACAGTGCAAGTACTTTCGTTTAACATTTTGTTTAAATATTTTTATCTTCCTTATTAAAATATTCATTGAAATTATCTAGGCGACTAAGGAAAAAAGCCTAGAGGGGGGTGAATAAGTTTTTTTATCGATTTTAAGATCAATTAAAATTATTTAACGGAAATTCAATTTTAATCGGTCACAAAACTCTAATTCTCTAATCAGATTAATTAAGCAATCATGAATATAAGTGCAGAAAATAAATCATGATAAGACAGAGATTTTTACGTGAAAAAATCTTGGAAACGTTCCAAGGAACAAATCACGGATACATTCGCGTATCGATGCATTATGAATAAAAGAATTTGTACAGACTCTATGAAAATAGGACTTACAACCGCTGTAATTTGTTATTCTTCACTCGACGTCTGAAAGTCTAGATCCACTCGCGCTTCACGAAGGTCTTGCTCCGATCTCCGTACTCAAACGACTCCACTTCTCAATGGATCGATGCAACCACGTTGCACAAGGTGATGTGATGATTTTTCAGCAATGGATCATTCAATTGTGCATAAAGATCTTCGATGTAGATGCATAATTCGATGATCACCAAAAACTAGAGAAATTCTTAATATAGTATAATCAAGCAATCTCCAGGACGTATTGAAGTGTAACCTTGTAAAGACGAATCTGATTTATGAAAGTATTGCAGAGATCTCACAAAAGGCACACCAAAATTCTGTAGAGACTCCTTTTATTTATAAAGAGAGGAATTCTATTTTGAATAAACTTGTATCCTTTTTGGACTAGGATTCCTTCCTTGTGTAATCCTCTTGTAATTGAAATGAATCTGCCAATTTTTGCTGTAAATATCATTTATACACGTGCTAGGATGTATTGGAGTGTAACCCAAGTTGATAGAAATTGAAACATATCAGAACTTGACTTAAACATAGCTTAATCGTAGGCCAAAAGTCAAGAGTGTGACTTGAGCGTAGTTTTTGATGTTTCTAGCCACTTTTAGTTACTATAAGCGAAACTCAAGCGTAGCAAAATTCATGGAAACTACTTTTTCCAACTTTTCTTCCATTTGAACCCCCTCGACTCCGTTGATATGTTTCTCGAAGTTTTGGCTCCGAAAAATATCGTTTATGCCATCCAGAATGCATTTTTTGCTCAAACTTGCTTCCTCTTCACTACTTTAAGCTTGATTTAAATTTGACGAAATTTGTTGATGTTTTTGTTTGACCACTTCAATTTTCCTAAACCTACACAACCTCACAATTCACTCAACATGGTTATTGTCGAGATCATGTCAACAATGAATAATTCTACAAATCTTCTTACATTCTAAACTAGCATAACTCTTAAAAATAGATAAAAAAATTAATAAATATATACTATAAAATTATTAAAACTACTGATCAACATGTAAATGGTCTTTTATTCATTAGAGAATAAGAAGTTTATCTACACCAACCACATAATGTTATTGGGAGAAATAAAATATATATTTACAGTAATCACACCAACGATAATTGTAATTGAAATTACATAGGTGACAATGGAAAATAACCTAAAGGGAATTTTCAATTTAAATCAATCACGAAACTCTAATTCCCTAATAGGATTAATCAAGCAATGATGAATATAAGTATTGAAAAATAAATCAAGAGACGACACAGAAATTTATACGTGAAAAAACCTTGGAAAACTTCCAATTAAAAACCACGGGTATCATCGATACCAATGCACTATGAATCAAAGAATTTGTACAGACTCTATGAATACAAGACTTACAATAGTTCTGACTGCCATTCTCCACTCAACGACCGAAAGTCTTGATCTACTCGCGCTTCACGATGCTCTCACTCCACTCTCTGTACTTTGATGGCTCTGTTTCTCAACGGATTAAAGTTCCACGAAGCTTCTCGCTCCATACTCTGACGACACCGCTTCTCAACAGATCAATTCAAATGCGTTGCACTTGGTGGTGTGATAATTTTTCAACAACTAGATCATTCAATTGTGTATGAAGATCTCAAACGTTGAAGCACAATTGAATAACAACAAAAAATTAGAGAAAATCTTGATATAGAATGATCAAGCAATCACTTTTTCCTTCTCTCTGCAAACGGATCTGATCTATGATAGAATCGCAAAGTTCTCACAAAAGTCAACCCCAAAATCTGTAGTAACCACTCTTATTTATATCGGGGGGAATCCTTCTTTGAGTGGACTATGATTTTTCCCTTGTGTGTTCTTATTCTAATTAGAAGTTAATCTGCTCAATTTTGGTGTAAATATATCTTATACACATGCTAGGATGTCTTGGCCTATACCCCATGTTACAACAAGTGGAATTACACCAAACCAAAAATTTCGGGTATTGCAGGTCGGTGACTTGCGATTAAGCGTAACTTCTCCTATGTTTAAGCGCACCTCAAACTATGCTTAAGCGCAATTTAGAGCGTTGTGCAAACCGTAGCTTTGCGCAAAATTTCACTTTTTGGGCATTTTTAGGCTATTGTAAGTGTAGGTTTACGCACCAAAATGTCAAAATTTAACTTTTTGCAATATTTGGTATTTTCGAATGCCGTTTGCTTCTATGGCACGCATACCAATATATAAGACTTGTATAATGTCGGGTTTTCCCTTCGCGATACATTTCATGGTTCAAATTTGCCTCGAGTTTATTTCTCTTGTATTCTTTGCTACTTTAAGCTTGATTGAAGTTTGAAGAAACTTGTCGATGTCTCTTTGACGCATTTGCTTGACCACTTTAATTTTTCCAAATCTACCTGACATCACAATTCACTCAACATGGTTATTGACTAGAACATGCCAAAAATATATAACAAGTGTATTTTCTTATTTATCAGTGAGTAAGAGATTAATTTGGCGCACATATATATCTATATATATATATATATATGTATGTATACCATAGCGAAGAAACCATAAACCTATGAAGGGCCGATGTCTTCCTTGAATTTTGATCGGTCAAAATTGTGTGAAAATAAAAGTGTTAAATATAAAGAATTATCATGATTTAGTTTTACCTCTTAATTGCAAGTACGTGAATAGTATATAGTATAGTTGGGTTGAGAGGGTTATCGAATCACAGAGATCAAATTTGTATTTCATATAATCACAACTTAGTAATTTGAATTATATTAAAAATAATTTGACTGGTTTGTTATTTATAATCTAGTAAACATAAAAGAAATAATTAAATAGTTGTATTGGGTGAATTCAAGATAAACAAGTCTAGGGTTTTGTCCAACTCCACCGCTAACCTAATAATATAGTCCTTTAATCATTAAATTGCAAGAGGGAGATACATGTCACATGAATTAGATTAGTAACACTACAAGCAATTGCCTAATCCCCAAAGAGATGCAATCGGTCCAGTTCGCTACAACCCATCTTTGATTAAAGTATTAGTAGTGCATGCATTTATTCTACAACTACTCCTAAAACATTAAATTAAAAGCATGTCTATATTATCTTCTCTTAGCATGACCTAAGTAAACTTAAGACTTTATCATACCAATTAAGAACTATTATGTAGAAACCATTATTAAACCTTCGGAGTTCCAGCTCCTAGTGATAAAACATAATTGTTCAAGATTAATTATCAATTCAATTTAAGACAAGAAGAGAATTAACAAAGAATCTTATTCAGGTAATATGTTCGTTCTCTCAGTACAAAATCATCATACGAGTTTTCTTTAGCTTCCCCTCTTTGCAATAAAAATAATTAAAATTCTACATTACTCGGCTAGGGTTTCGTTGGAAACCCTAGATACCGACTTAGCCGCTTATGGAAGGAGGAGACTGCATCATTGATATAGAGATCATCTCCATGATTGGGTTAGTTTATTATTGGATTCTTGAGAAGAATATTCTTTTTAGAGAGAGAATTTTGTATTCTGTGTATATGACTTTATAATTTATTTATTAAGTGTTCACATATTTATAGACAAAAGTTGGTGTAATCATGACATGTCTTTGCTTGCACTCCAAGTTGACTTGTTGTGAGGACCAAGTAATAGTTGAATTGACTAGTTTGTCCTCCACTTGTACTTACACAAGGAGCCAAAAGAATAAGTATAACTTTGCACGTTTATCAATGCACCGACACGGCCGATCATTCGGTGGCTTCTGAATTTTGATTATTTTATTTTTGCAAATTTATGCTCTAATGACTTGTACTCTACTTATAGCTGATTTGTACCTTTATTTGAATTGAGTACTTTTATTCTTTTAAGTGTCATTATGAATCGGACATTTTGCTAAAACTATGGAATTAACTCATATTTTTCTTAAAACACATGTAACATACTTAAAGACACAACTTGGGTAAAAATACCAAAATAATATAATAAACAGACTAACAACGGGTCACTTAACGCCTATAATATGCAATATTCTGGTCTCATCAAATTTTATTCATATATTTATGAAATTTTAACATTGTTCCTTTGATTTATTTATTTATTTTATCTAAAAACTAGTGACAACTAGTGGTTCAAACTGATTTAGTCATCCAAGAATCACATTCTCTAAGAAAAATAATAAATACGAAATCTCTAAATCTCAAAACGTCATCACTTTCGAAGTAAAAGTAAAAATAGATAAATCCCATAGGTGTTTTAATTATTTTCCTTTAGTAGCTTTGGGATACTCCATTCATAATTTCTTGTTCAATCCCCTTTTAAGTACTTTGTAATGGAAGTACTTTTGCCTTTGGTATATAATCTCTTACCTTTGTTGACACCCCATTTTGGCAAGTAAAGTAAGGATTTGTGATGGAATTGGGCCAAAGAATGAGTTTGGCATGAACAAAGTTTCAGGCCCAGTCTTGGGGCAGAAACTAAAGAGAGAAAAGATAAGGACTTGAGTTGATTAATTGGGCTTGACATAAATGTCCAATTGTTGCATCAATTAAGGATAAAAGAAAGAAATGGTTTGGGTAAGGAAGTGGTGCAATATGAGCAGAAAAGCTATGCACGGAGTATTAAAAAAACTACTATTATTTATCTTTTAAGTATGAAGATAAGGAGGAGTAGTTTTGTTCAAAACATATCCAAAGATAAAGAGAAGAGATAAGCACAAATCAGAAAGATAACTACATTATTAGGTGATAAGTTAGTATAGTTTGATATTCAATTTATATCTTGCTATAGTATTTAAAATTTGAATTTTGATAGAGTTTGTTACTTTTATCCAAACTTTTAGAGAGGTTGTTATATTGTAAACATTATAAATAATGACCTTTGTGCTAGTTGGCAAGAGGTCTCACACCAATCAATCAAACACTACAATTACTTCAATTGTCATCTTTATTTCAAACTCTCGTTTTTAATTTTCTTGCAAAGTCTTTTATTTTTTTTTCAAAGTCTTTAGTTTTAATCAAGCCTCGTTATTTATTTTTTTCAAATCAATCAAGTTATTTTTTCAGTCTGTGCTTTCATTTAATATTGCTATTTCAATTACTCAATTCATTTCAATTTAAGTTTTTTTCAAAAGCTTTATTTTAAATTCAAGTTATTATTTGTGTGCACTATACATTCATCTCCTTTCATCCAAATATGTCGATTGTTTGTATGGAATTGGTGATTTCCAATGTTACATTCCCAACTGTTGAAAGTCCTCTTAATTGAGGCAAGAAAAGAACTTAAAGTAGGAGTTTTCATGTTCTCCCTCATACGTATCGCCTGAGAAGTCGAATCCAAGGAGACTATCTTTGCTTTCTGACTAACCTTTAGAGCCTAAGTCAAGGTTTCTGGCACGCCCGCACATAAATCGACATAATCGGCTGACCTAGCCGATTTAAGAGGAAATAATTTTTGGCACGCCCGGCCGGACACTCGGTTGGAAGTGATATTGGAGGCATGCCGCCTAGGAGAAGTCCTAGGCTTTCTCAAGATGATGATACTGAAGAAGAAGTACCGTTCTCGTCAGAACAACAAATTGAGGAGATGCCGCAAGAACCGATAAATGAAGCTATTATTCAGGGACAAATATCGTTATTCCAAGATAGTTTGGTTCCAATAGTGGAGATGATTAGATTTCTTAGCAAAGAAGTCAAAGAAATGCGTGAAGAAAATACAAATAATCGAAGGCCAGGTATTGGTGAGGGATCTAGTACTCAGGGTTCAATTGTTCCACCTACTTATCTTGCAATTTTGCCAGCAAACACAACAAGTCATCAGCAAGCAACGAACACGTCGGTGAACCCAACTGCCACCGCTACAGTTGCAATTCCAATGGAGGAAGTTCTGGTCCAGTCGTTGGTTCCACCGTATCAGCCGTCTGCTATGAGGCAAAACTAGCAGAGACAACATGGTAATCCTACACAAGAACATGCGAATGCTGGGGGAAATCAAAATACATGGAGGAATAGCAACATCAATGTGCCTTTGCCTGAGGGGCAACATGTGCCGATTCTACAACCAGTTTTACCTCTGGCAGAGCCAGTTCCACGAAATGGCCTGCTTGACAGGGGGCAAGTGGTGGATTTAATCCAGCTAGAACTCGGCCAAGGTATGAGATGTAATGGCTGACCACTATATAGGAAGCCATACCCGGAGCAGGTTGATTTGTATGAGTATCCCAGAGGGTATAAAGTTTCTGATTTTACAACATTCAGTGGAGAGAGAAACCAATCAACAATTGAACACATCGGTCGTTTCACTGTTCAATCTAGAGAAGCAAGCAACAATCAGTTTTTAAAAATGAGAATCTTCCCGAATTCATTGACGAGACCGGCGTTCACATGGTATATCAGGTTGCCAGCTAATTCAGTTTTCAATTTGCGGCAAATGGAAGAGCAGTTTCACGCTCAGTTTTATCGAACAGAGATGGAAACAACATTGGCTGATATTTCTTGTCTAAGCCAATTGCCAAATGAAACTGTTGAAACTTTTGTTTCCCGATTTAGGCGCGCAAAAATGAGTTGCAGGGTTAACTTGCTTGAAGCTGATTTTATTAGACTTGTTTTAAATGGTCTGGAGTTTAAAATAAGAAAACGGTTCGAAGGAATGGAGTTCCATGATTTGTTTGATCTTACCGATAAAGCTTTGAGGTATGAAGCATTGTTGAAAGAGGAAAAGGAGTGTAAGACATCTTCAAATGGGACTTATTACCGAGATCCCAACTATGAAACTTTTCAGGTTGAGATCGAAGAAGATCTGGAAGCGAATTTGGCAAAAATGTGCATTAAGAAGCCTTATATTTGCAAAGCATTAAGTAAGCCAAAGCCAACTACTAGAGGTGGTCAGTCGGTAGGATCAACATTCAAGAAGGGATCCGTTGATACAGGGAAAAAGTATTCTTTCGACCTTTCTAAGACCGAATAGATTTTTAATCATTTGCTTGCTGATAAATAGATTCTTCTACCTAAGGGACATAAAATTCCTGCATTTAATGAACTAAAAGGAAAGGAATTCTGTAAGTTTCATAATTCTTGGACACATACTACTAATAATTGTACTATTTTTAGGAATACTTTATAGAAAGCTATTGAGGATGACACATTGCAGTTTCCTGAAAAGAAGAAAGAAGCTATGGGGGTAGATGAAGATCATTTCCCAAAGATTGCACCAGCGAATACCATCACCTTGGTTGATCGGCCAGAAAAGAAGCAGGAAAAGGGATAATCAAGTTGATTGGTAAAAATGGTGCAGGAATTGGAGAGGGAGCTTAAAGAAGCACGTGAAGCTTTGGCCCAGCGAAGGTGTCCAGATTGTAGGAATCGTGGCAAAACTCTAGTTTAGATTAGGAGTCCTGCTGATTCCAGGAGGAATGTTCTTGATCGACTCAGTTATAACCAAACAAGGAGCCGAGAAATCATTTGTGGTCCTTGATTGGGGGCAAGCATCGAGCCCAGAAGGTAAGATCGTTATCACTTGTCGACACGAACACCCATGATGCGGTCAGTGGTTTGGGTGCAGAGTGGTGCAGATTATCAAAGGCCAAGGGTAGTGCGATCACCCATTGTGCCAACTGATAAGTGGACCAGGGTTCGACACCCCAAATTCCCTAAGCCAAGGGAAGAAGGGGCATAATGGCCTTTTAGGAGTCAGAAGAAAAGGATGCAAAGACGGAGAACGGAGTAAAAGAGGAAGATGATAGAACACGCTCAATCAATATTGCCAGAAAAGGAAGATCATATGGTCATTGAATTAGGAAAATCTATCGATTCAAAATGCTCAGCTGAAGTGGTTAGAATCTTAAAGGGTGATAACGAAAGTGATGAGTTTTCGGATCGAGATCCTAAACACTCTATGAAGTGCAGGTTAAATTTTGGAATTGTTTTCCAGGATGTGAGTTGCAATATGGCTTTCTTTCTACCAGCCACATTTCAAGCATCAAGCAAAAGTCTAGAGAAGGGAAAAGAAGTAATTACTGTTGAGGATTCTAATTAATAGAAAGAAGCAAAGGAATCAGCAAAACCTAAGTCGGCAGAGAAAATTGTATTTGAAAAACCTCCTTTGGCTATGACTCAACAACTCAGACCACTGTATGTGAAGGTATGGGTTGAGGGGCAGCCAATAGACCGAGTTCTCATTGACAATGGTTCTGTGTTAAATGTCATCCCCTCTTCAACTTTACTAGTCCTTGGAAATACTTTGGATGACGTAATACCAACCGAGGTTGCTATAAGTGGTTTTAGTGGAAGTGTGATTAATACCAAGGGGATGCTACCTGGAAAGACTTTACCAGTCCTTGGAAAGACTTTGGATGACGTAATACCAACCGAGGTTGCTATAAGTGGTTTTAGTGGAAGTGTGACTAATACCAGGGGGATGTTGCCTTTAGAGGTATCAGGTGGGGGACGAACATCCGTTTTGGCCTTTTTTATTGTTGATTCAACAGTTGCTTATAATATGTTGTTGGGCCGAGACTGGATACATCCAAATATGTGTATCCCATCCTCGTTACATCAGATGTTTATATTCTGGGATGGAAATGAAGTCAAGATCTTTGAAGCGGAAAATAAACCCTTTGTAGAAAGGGTGTATTCGGGTGAAGCAATACTTTATGATGAAAGGTGTGTACCAATCAAGTTTGAAGGCACTGATAAAAAAGGAAGGCCAAAAATGGCAGTTTCCAGGCGTAGTTTGGTAATTTTAGAGGTTTCAAAGTTAATGGAGGATGGAAATGGGCTGAGGACGTTTTTACCTCAGGCTTTTGCTTCTAAACTTGTTGTTAATGATGAAGTTGAGTAAAGAGAAGAAAGAAAAATATGAGCAGGCTTTCAGGGCCACTTGTATTCGATTGAAAACGTATCTGGCAAAAAAAGAGAGTGGCTAAAGCAGAACGTATAGAAGAATCGTATTCAGTCAATATGGCTGATATCAAAAAGGATGATACAGACCGACTAGATGCAATCCAACTGACAGATCTGGAAGTTGCTTCTGCTAAATGGGAAGATGTGAAGGCCGAGGTGAAATATCCCTTATTGGAGGTTAATCTAGGTACCAAAGAAGACCCACGGCCTATATATATTAGTGCATTACTTGAAGCCAATTTCCAACGTCAGCTTATTGAATTACTCAGGAAGTATAAAGATTGTTTTGCTTGGAGTTATGAAGAAATATCGGGTTTATCAAGAGAGTTAATCGAACATCGGTTACCTATCAAGGAGGGCTTCAGACCTTACAAACAGCCACCGAGAATAATGTGGATAGATGTGGTATTGAAAGTTAAAGAGGAAATCAAAAGACTGTTTGGGGTTGAATTCATTCGAACAACAAGGTATGTAGAATGGATATTAAACATTGTACCAGTCGTTAAAAAGAATGGGAAACTGAGGGTATGTGTTGATTTTCAAAATTTGAATACGGCAACACCCAAAGATGAGTATCCCATGTACGTGGCAGATCAATTGATAGATGCGGTTGCCAAACATCAGATCATGACGTTTATGGATGGTCATTCGGGGTACAACCAGATTTATATTACGGAAGAAGACATCTCCAAAACGGCATTCCGCTACCCAGGTTCAATAGGTAGCTTTGATTTGGTAGTCATGCTGTTTGGATTGAAGAACGCAGGGGCAACTTATCAGCGAGCTATGAATGCAATTTTTCATGATATGTTGGGCCAATTCATGGAGGTGTATATTGATGACGTGGTTATCAAATCTTCGGCCAAAAAATAACATTTAGAGCATCTTAAAGACGCTTTTGTAAGGATGAGATCACATAAGTTGAAGATAAATTTAACAAAATGTGCGTTTAGGGTGTCGGCATGAAAGTTTTTGGGATTTCTAGTACATCAGCGAGGCATTTAAATCGATAAGAATAAAGTGAAAGCAATAAAGGAAGCAGCATAACCGAGGTCCAAGAATTTATTGCAAAGGTTCCTTGGCTAAATAAATTTCCTTAGGTGCTTCATCACCAATTGCGCCTGAAAGAGACGGCCATTTTTGCCTCTTTTGAAGCTAAAGTCAAAAGAAGAATTCAAGTGGGAAGAAGTACACAAGAGGGATTTTGATGAAATCAAGGAGTACTTGTCAAATCCACCAGTTATCATGCCTCCAAGGAAGAAGCTGCCGATGAAATTGTACTTATCGGCAGTAGACAAGTCAATCGACAACATGTTAGCACAGAATAATGATTTCAGCAAAGAACATGCAATCTATTATCTTAGCCGAACACTTTCGCCTGTTGAAGGCCAATATACACCCATTGAAAAATTAAGTTTGACATTGTATTTTTCAGCAATGAAATTAAGGGTATACATGATGCCTGTAGATGTGTACATCGTGTGCCAAACTGACTTGATTAAATATATGTTGTACAAGCCTTTAATCACATGTAGAATAGGTAAGTGGGCTCTTACTCTAAAGGAGTATAATCTTACTTATCTACCAGAAAAGTCAGTGAAAGGAAGAGCTTTGGCTGATTTCTTGGCCGCTCATCCTTCCACTGATATTGATTCATTTGTTCCCAATGAGTTAGAAATGGATGCACTGTTCATGGTACCGTGGGTCTTGAAGTTTAATGGTTCTAGTACCGCCAATGGAGCTGGAATTGTCATAATTTCACCAAACGGAATAAAAACAGTTTTTTCTTTCTTCCTTGATTTCAAGTGCTTAAATAACCAAACTGAGTATGAGGCTTTAATAATTGGTTTGGAAATTTTGTTAGAGATAACAGTAAGAGATGTGCATATAATGGGAGATTGAAGCTTGGTTCTTAATCAGATTACTGAAGATTTTAAATGCCTAAGTTGGCATTTGAGGCCTTTTCATTCAATGACAACTCAGCTGATTCAACAGTTTAAATCAGTAAAACTAGAGTATTGACCAAGATCTATGAATAAAGAGGCTAATGATTTAGCTCAATTAACATCAGGCATCAGAGTCCCAAATGGTTTAAATGAGAGATTAGTCAAAGTTTCTAGGAGAAGTTTACCTTCAATCGAAGAAACGAATAATGATATGGCAGAAACATTTTCCATTGAATTAGAAGGATTGGATGATGATGATGATTAGAGAACTCCCATTGTAAGGTATTTAAAACACCCAAATGCTAGAACTGATAGGAAAATCAGAAGGCTTGTTGTGTAGTACGTGTTGATTGATAAAGAACTGTACAAAAGGAGTGTGGAAGATGAGTTATTACTTTTGTGCATCAGTAAGACCGAGGCTCTTAAAATCATGGCTGAAGTACATGATGGGATTTGTGGAGCTCATCAAGCAGGAATCAAGATGAGGTGGTTAATCAAAAGATATGGCTACCATTGGCCAAATATAAAAAAAAAGATTGCATAGAATATGCTAGAGGTTGTGTAGCTTATCAAAAGCATGGACCAATTCAGTGGACTCCGACAATAGAAATGCAGCTGATTATTAAGCCATGGTTCTTTAGAGGATGGGCTATGGATATAATCGGTAAAATCAATCCTCCTTCATCAAAAGGGCATCATTGGATTTTGGTAGCGACCGATTATTTCACAAAATGGGTAGAGGCTATTCCATACAAATTTATTCCTCAAATTACAGTGGTTAATTTTTTAGAGAAGTATATTTTTACTAGATATGGCTTGCCAGAAACAATCACTGCTAATAATGGATCAGTTTTTAGTGGAGATGTGGTGTTGCAATATGTTGAGAGTCAAGGAGTAAAAATGCTAGCCTCTACTCCTTATTATGCCCAAGGGAATGGACAAACAGAAGCTTCCAATAAAGTTCTGATAGAGATTATTGAGAAAATGATCGACGAGAAGCCAAAGGGGTGGCATGATACCTTGCAAGAGGCGTTATGGGCTTACAAAAATTACAAGAGAACAAGCACTGGGACAACTCCTTATCGATTAACTTTTGGGCAGGATGTTGTGTTGCCGATGGAGATGAATATTAAATCGGAAAGGGTAGCTTTGCAACACAAGTTGATTCCGGCCGATTATAATGAAGCAATGCTCGCCGACTTTGAAGACTTAGAAGATACAAGGTTAGAAGCCCTAGATCATCTGGTTGCCCACAAGAAGAAGGTGATGAGGGCTTACAATAAAAGGGTTAAGCCTAAAGGATTTACTGAAGAAGATTTGGTTTGGAAGGTAGCATTACCTTTAGGAAAGATCAATAGGAAAATGGGGAAATGGATTCCTAATTGGGAAGGTCATTTCAAGGTTTCAGAAGTACTAAAGGGGGGAGCTTATAAATTAAAAGATCTAGATGAGATGGAACACCCAAGGTCGATTAATGAAAAATATTTGAAGCACTATCGGCCTAGTCTTTATGAGTGGAAGGAGTAACTTCAAGAAATTGGCAGTCATTCGTGTGTATTTCTTTTTCTTCTAATCTTTGATTTTTATTTTTTTTTAATTTTATTTCTTTTCTTTTCCGAATTTTAATTTTGTTACTTGTTTAGCATGTTGGAAGATGAATAAACAATAAAGTTAAAGGCATGATTTGTTCTTACTTCTTCAAAATTCCCACATAAATGTTGGTTGTTACATAATTACAAAATTTGTATCCAAAACAGCAGACATGAAGTGACAAAAGCATAAGGGATTGGAAAAGGCCTACATCTCTAAAACACGGGACTTCAGATTGTCCCAAATTGCTTGTGCACTTGAAATTGAGGCAAGGGAAATGCCTTTTTCAATTTCCACAGATTGAAGCTTATTTTTGAAAGATCGATGCTTCTCTCCGTCCTGCTCAGCTTCCTTGGCCAATTGGCTAAGATGATAGCTCACCACATGCTGTTTTGCGTTTACCTCGACTAAGACTTCTAATAAGGTTTTCTCTTCTTGAGCTAGAGCTTCATCTTCTTTTCTCTTCTCGGCATAAGTTTGGGCTGAAGATAAGATTTTTTGTTGCAAGGCTAACTTGGTTTTTTCTTTCAAAACAATGGAGTCCAATAATTGAAAAGTAGGGGTCAAAGAGATAGTGAAAGAAGGGAGCCTAGGTAGAATCTCATTCATAATGGCTCTGAGATTGGCAGAGATACTCCTGCAAGCAAAGAGTTTTTGCAAAGATGACGTGAAATCATTGGCTAATTTTGGCCAAGATCTGCTATCAAAATTGAGAAGTTGTAGGAGTTGGATCTTAAGGGATGCCTTTACTATAGAATCAAAGTCAGTAGTCAATTCAGATAAAGGTCTTGCTACGGAAACTTCAACCATAAGTGATTTAAACAAATCATCATAACTACCAGAAGAAAATTCAAAGTTTGCTACGACTTCAGAGGCTTGTGCAGATTGGGAATCGGAGTTCTGCTGAGTAGAAGGAACATGTTTTGCTGGAGAAATTGTTGCTGATGATTGAGGAAACTCATGCTATTGATAAACATTTGTTTGAGGAGAAAAATGGGGTGGAGCATGAGGAACCTGTTGAGTTTCTGATGGGTTTGCTGAGGGCTGTTGAACTTCTGATGATTTACCTAAGGGATCTGTAGCTTCTTGAGAATGAGACATTGGAACGTCAATAGTTGTTGGGATTGGAGAGTTGGGGCCTTTGAAAGGGCTTTGATTTTTATTCACTTGGGATGTTTCCATTGGTTCTGATTTTGGAGTACCCTGTTTATATGGAAAATCAACAATGAGTTTGCAATTCAAGGAGAGATAAAAATATTGTTTTAACAGTAAAGGGTTCTTACTGGAGCTTGTTTAGTATGATCAAGTTCATCTTCTGAAGACCCAAGGATGTCCACTTCATGGCCCTCATAGTAACGTTTTGCACCTTTGGGGCCCAAAGAGGTTTTCTTGAATCTTTTCGGCTGAGATAAGATAAGGATTAGGCTGATCAGAATGAAGAAATATTAAAGTAAAAAAAAAAAAAACATGAATACCTTGGGTTTTGGAATGGCTTCTTGAGGATCAACTTGTTGAGAAGTGGATTTCTTAACTGCAGTATTGGCATCAGCAGCTTAAATTAAAGAAGTAAAGATCAGTATAGTAAATTAATCAATTGAACCAAATAAGCCACTTTGTAGGTTTTATACCTTTTTTAGTCCGAGATCTGGTTCGATTGGCTGCTGCTGATGGGACTTTGGAGGCAGGAAAGGCTTTGGTTTGCCTTCATGAGCTAGGGCCAGATTGCTAAGGATTTTGCTGTTGAAAAATGAAATGGGTAAACAACAATAAAATTGCATAAAAGAGACCAAGGAGAGTTTGTGAAGACATACCTGTGAAGCTTGAGGGTGAGTGATGATGTGAGCCCAGTATTGTGACCACCATTGAGTGAAGTAAGGATCAACAACAGTAGTGATAGTGAATTCCTTGAAGACGAAACCCAATCTCAAATGATTGGATTTGTTGGTCACCTCTAAAACTTGTTCTTTATCATCGAACCCTACGATGAAAATTCTGATTGAAAGAAAGGTATGGGGGAAAGGGGATTAACTGAGTCAAGCCGAACTGCCTAGCAAATTGAGAAGGGATATCTTGTTCGACTCCTGATCGGCTGTAATGGGGACCAGGTTTTGTAAGGCCATAATGCAAATCCCTGCCAATGAGACAAGAGGCCCAGCAAGAATAAAATTCTTCCCTTTCTTGTTCAGATGAAGTCTCGGATGGTTGGAAAAGCCAAGAAGGAGCAGTTTTACAGTTCAGAAAAGGCGTGAATTGAAGAGGTGATCTACTTTTTCATTTAGTGTAAAAGAAATCAAAGTACTCAAAAATAGAATAGGTGGGAGTGGGTATTTGTGTGTAAGTAAAGGAAATCAGTGGATCATTGATGGAATGCCTAACTGATGGAGTAAGTTCTGGAAAGTATAATTGAAACCACATCTAGAGGAGCCACAATGGGCCACCAGTGCGAGTGAAATTATTGTTCTGGAGGTGATACATACCTCGGTATAGATGGGCCAAAACTAAGGGTGCCAGAGCATAAGTATGACCAGTGGCCAATCCCTTGGCCAAAGGTATGAGTTTTTTCGTAACCTGTATGGCTGGGACACAAAGTAAGCACTTGTTGAGCCAGCATATGAGGAAAGCGACATGCTCATCGTCATCAATCGGCATATCTTTGTTTCCTTTCTTTGTTGTGATGAAAGGGCCATGAGAGCCCTCTGTCGATTTGGCACCATCAGTTTTCTCGGGGAATTCAAAAGGGATATTAGGAGAATCTATGAGGCAATTGACTTCTGCTCCGGTGGTTTTTAAGCCAATAAGGAAACAGATATCCCTCATTGTAGGGCCCATCATCCCACACTCGAAGTGAAAAGAGTTGGTAGTAGGGGACCAAAAATGGGAAGCCACACAAAAGAGGGATCGATCTTGAGGAGATGCCATGGTATATTCGGCTTAAAAGGTTGGCATCATGAATTCCTTATTGCTTCCATATTGCCAATTTAACAGGGGCCATCCAATTGATCCAAGCAATCCAATCAGGAGTTGGGAAATGCCAATCTTGCACATTTAATGGAATTTTGGTATTGTTCTGGAGTTGGTTCCGAGCATGAATGAAAGGAAGACGAGATTTGGCAAGAGGGTAGTGTGAATCTAACTCGGTTGGGGGATATTAGGTAAAAGTTGGCCCTAATCTAAACGAACCAGAAGGTAAATGGATTATATAGTCAAGATAGAGTCGATTTGGTGGAAGAAGATCAATGATTTTGTGGATTTTGGCTGCACTCGAATTAGGATCACGAGTTGATGATTCCAGTGGAAGTTCAGTTTTGTCAAATTTGGGTGCCATGTTTGAATATGTGAAAGGTAGGATTCGAAGGTAGATCGGCTAGGGTTTTTTGCAGAAAGAATAGGGAGTTGGAATGAGAATATGTTTGGTGTGTAGTGGCAATATATATATATATATATACGTAAATATTTATATAGATATAGGTGTGCAGGGATAAGAGAAGTGATTAATGATAGAGGCAGCTGCGTTTTGGGAATTGATGGTTTAGGCCTTAGATGATAATCAATAGAGGACTCTTGAGATTTATCAGTTAATCGGGAAGGAACAAATTGGGGGTTTGATAATTTACAAAAAATAAAAAAGGCAAAACCTTTTATATTTGAAATTAGGGGGCATTGTTGACACCCCATTTTGGTAAGTAAAGTGGCAAGGAGTTGTGATGGAATTGGGTCAAAGAATGAGTTTGGCATGGGCAAAGTTTCAGGCCCAGTCTTGGGGCCGAAACTAAAGAGAGAAAACATAAGGACTTAAGTTGATTAATTGAGCTTGAAATAAATGTCCAATTGTTGCATCAATTAAGGATAAAAGAAAGAAATGGTTTGGGTAAGGAAGTGGTGCAATATGAGCAGAAAAGCTATGCACGGAATATTCACAAAACTATTATTATTTATCTTTTAAGTATGAAGATAAGGAATAGTAGTTTTGTTTAAAGCATATCCGAAGATAAAGGGAGGAGATAAGCACAAATCAGAAGGATAACTACATTATTAGATGATAAGTTAGTATAGTTTGATATTTAGTTTATATCTTGTTGTAGTATTTAAATTTTGAATTTTGATAGAGTTTGTTATTTTTATACAAACTTTTAGAGAGTTTGTTATATTGTAAACATTATAAATAATGACATTTGTACTAGTTGGCAAGAAGTCTCACACCAATCAATCAAACACTACAATTACTTCAATTGTCATCTTTATTTCAAACTCTCATTTTTAATTTTCTTGCAAAGTCTTTTATTTATTTTTTCAAAGTCTTTAGTTTTATTCAAGCCTCGTTATTTATTTTTGTCAAATCAATCAAGTTATTTTTTCAGTTAGTGCTTTCGTTTAATATTGTTATTTCAATCACTCAATTCATTTTGAATTTAAGTTTCTTTCAAAAGCTTTATTTTAAATTCAAGCCATTCATTCAAGTTATTATTTTCGTGCACTATACATTCATCGCCTTTCATCCAAACATGTCGATTGTTTGTATGGAATTGGTGATTTCCAATCTTACACTCCTAACTATTGAAAGTCCTCTTAATTGAGGAAAGAAAAGAACTTAAAGTAGGAGTTTTCATGTTCTCCCTCCTACGCATCACCTGAGAAGTCGAATCCAAGGAAACTATCTTTGCTTTCTGACTAACCTTTGGAGCCTAAGTCAAGATTCCTGGCACGCCCGCGCATAAATCGACATAAATTGACTGACCTAGCCGATTTAAGAGGAAACATCTTTCAACAATAAAAAAACAAATAAATAAATCCCAAGACATCAACATGGAACTTACTGGCACGCCCTAGACAAAGATACATCATTTAAATGGCCATTCATATCGAATTTTCATCTTCTTCGACGGCATCCATAGAGTCTAAGAGAAACTGAAAAATGATCACCCCACTGTCACCAACACACAATTCGTTTGCGGGTAAAATGCGTTTGATATTTATAGAATATAGAAACATTGAATTTTCATCTTTTAATGTTTTGCTTTCTCATGAATCGCAATTATTTAAATTTTTCTCTTATTTGGTATATGATAGCATATAGTTCAGCAATGGAGTAACATTTTTGGAATTTTTTTATGTTGTTGGTTATTCTTCCTGTTCTTGCCTTCTTGATGGCTGATTGATTTGTTCTCTAATAGTGATACGGGATTTTAAAATCTCGATCTCAAATTAATGATGCCAAATTATTTGTTTCATATTTGTTCAATGAATATATTTCTCCGTTTGTTTTTTGTTTTTCTTTTGATGCCCTGTGGAGGATATCTGTAAATGCAGAAATTTGCACAACACCAGAATGAATGTTTTTATTAATTTTTGATTTTCTTTATATACATTATCTTAATGGGCTTGAGGCCCATGAGGGCAATGAAGCCTGGATTACATCACTCTCACATCACTACTTAAATCTTCCAAAGGAATTCAAAGATGCAGTGGGCTTATAAAATTCTTACTGGGCCATCAGCCCGATGGATCTGGTACCTGATGGGCCCAATTGGGCTTGGACATTTCCACTCTTGCACAGGCCCAATTCTTTGTGATAGGTTGTCGATTAGTCAGGCCCATTACAAAGGATACAGAGTGGGTAGCGAGGTACATCACCCCTGTCGGGGTGACGTGGTTGATGCCATTAATGTTGCGGCTGTAACGTTCTTTGAATATTCGAAAACCACGGTCTGGGTGGCCTCGATTAGCGAGCTGGAGGCTGAGGAGGCGCACGTAAGATGACACGACGTTTCAGTTCCCGAGCACATGGCTCCCCAGGTGTTTGAAAAACTTCTATAAATACCCATTGCCTTACGTCAAATGCACATTGCATTTCAAAAATTATAACTCTCAAAAACTCTCTGCACTTGAGCTGTTCGCTTATCATTGCCAGAGTCCATCTTATTTTCCAGAAAGGCACCTGAAAACACTTCAGGATTCATCTTAGAGTAAGTGTTTTTCTTTCAGCTTTTCCTACTTCTATTTCAGTATGTCCGATAGTGATGACACTCGGTCGGGTAGCGACCGCCTACCTTCCTCAGTTGACCCAGACGCTTCATTTAGTACTTCTTTAGTAGAGGTGACTAGGACAGTCGGGTCTAGCCCACCAGAAGTCAATCAGGACGTCGTAGCGGTTGGGGATCCGGTTGCAGGCAGTTCGGTCGACCAATTTTACGCCGACCCCCTTCCTCCCACACATAGGGTAGAAACAATAGTAAAAAGACTAAGAGTCAAATGTGGGATACCTGATGGGGTAATTATTAAAAACTACCCTAAAAAATACGATTTCAGGAAGGGTGAGGGGGTTTTGGACCATCAGATTCTATTCTCGTCCTTTCACCTTCAGGTTATTAGATTCCTGATTCAACCTTTTTTTCTTTATACCCTGGGTCTGGCTCCACTTCAGGTGGGGCCCAACTTCTTCAGAGTCTTGGCTATGATCCTGATACTTAATCGGGATCTGGGGTTGGATCTTGGCCTGGCGGAACTTCTGTTCTGTTACAAAATACAGGCCCAAAAGGATTACAGGGGCCGATATAATCTTTTTCCTCTTAGCGGCAGAAAGATTTGTGATGGCACCGAAAATTCCAACAAAGGGTGGAAGGAGACAATGGTCGTGGTGAGGAGGAATTGAAGACTCCCTAGCTCATCGGGATTCAAAGTCCCTAGCGAATTCGACCGACCTCTATTCCCTTCCTTCAAGCCATTCCACAGGGGGTCATGCTACTGCGATTAGTGCAATGATAAGTTGGGCCTCCACGTGCTCGAGTTTCTAGGAGCACCTGATGAATTTAAAACTTCAACTTATATCTGAACCCGTTTTGAACTTCTTAAATCAAAAATTTGGGGACAGCCCTTAAGGATGTGTAACAGTTTCCTGACGGGTTCTAATTTGCAGGCCTTGTCAACAGAAATGCTGAGAATCCCGCAGGCCATGCTGAAAAAGAAGGCCAAGCGGGCAGCTGGCCATTAAGTGATAACTCCAGCATCGGGTGAAGATCAAAGCGGATAGGGGTCGCAAAGTGTTCCAATTCCCCTGCCCGGTCCTGCTCTTCTGCCACCGGTGGAGGGTAGCCCGGTGATCCCACCTCCACAGATGGGGAATATTCAAATCAATCAGATCCCTCCGTGAAGACCAGAGGAGGTTGGTCGCCCTTCTGGGGTCGTTCCCACTCCTGAATTATGGCTTGTTGAAGGGGAATCCAGCTTGACGGGGACGCGACATCCCCGAACAGAGGAGAATCTACCCGACCGGTCTGTCAGGCCCCGTACGACCACAGTGTCGTCTCCCATCATAGTAGATGACAGCGGGGTTGGAACTGAAGAGGAGCGACCCATTCTATGGGTGCCAAAGATCACACTCCCGAGCGGAGACTTTCTGGTTGCGGGGCACGCAACTATTGACAATGACGTTGCCCTTCAGGCAATGGGTTCCCAGATCTGGACACCCGTTGACCGAAAGAGACTGAGGACGATCGATCGGGAGGAATTGGCCCTGACAGGTCCAAAAGTAGCTATGAAGGTACTGCTTCAACCTACTACTTCCTCAATTGTACTTTAACATCTATTTATTTCTTTATCAGGCTAACACTTGTCCTTTTGGAAGATGTTTTACTTGACCCAGGCCTACAATGCAAAGATGGAGGAGGACACCAAGTTGCTACGGAAATCCAATGAGCTTCTGAGGCTGAAGGAGGATTCCCAAATGAAGGTTGCCAACCTGTTATCCATATCTAATGAAAAGTTGGATGTTCAGACCCAGAGGGCTATTTCTGCAGAGCAGCAGCTTCGGGCTGCTCAAGATAAGATTAAAGAGATGGAGGCTGTCAGGCGGGCCATATTTGCTGAAACGGAGGCCTTAAAGGCTGAGAATGAGAGCCTGAAAGCTAGCAATGAGAATCTGACGGCCTCTAATTCGAAGCTTCTGGAGGAGAGGTCAGAGATCGAGAATCTTCTTGCAATAGAGAGGTCGGTGGTGGAGATGTGCCACCGGGGTGGGAACGAAATGTACAAGCATTTCTACGACACTTCCCAGTACGGAATCGGGTTCGGTTGGAGGTCATGTTTCAATGACATGCAGAAACCTGCTGAGGAGAGGGACTTCGCTTCAGTGGAAGAGTGGGATGAAAACTTGGGCATCGTTCCACCGTACGACGATCTGGTCGGTGGTCCGGATGACGTTCGTTTTTGCGAATTCCTGACAAAGACTCTTCCGGGGATGAGCATCACCGCCCCCTCTAATACTCCAGCTCCTGATAGGCGCATCATTCCAGTGAATCCCAATGAGTCGGGCACCGGTGTTGTCCCTTAGGATTTCGTGTTTATTAAGCATATTGTAAGCCTTGGCCACTGGGGCCCATTTTTAATGAAGGATCATAGCTTTTGTCCAGTTGACTTTTCCAATGTTTATGATATCTTAGTTCTTGTCCACTTAGTTTCTTTTTTTGCAAATTTTGTGATCTCTTCAGGATCAGTGTTATGTTTTCGGGCACTTCAGGCCATGCGATAGAAAATGCAACACTTGGTTTCTTTTTTACAAAATTTTGTGATCTCTTCAGGTTCAGTGTTGTGTCTTCGGGCACTTCAGGCCATGCGATAGACAATGCAACACTTGGTTTATTTTTACAAAATTTTGTTATCTCTTCAGGATCAGTGTTGTGTCTTCGGGCACTTCAGGTCATGCGATAGACAAAGCAACACTTGGTTTATTTTTACAAAATTTTATGATCTCTTCAGGATCAGTGTTGTGTCTTCGGGCACTTCAGGCCATGCGATAGACAATGCAACACTTGGTTTCTTTTTACAAAATTTTGTGATTTCTTCAGGATCAGTGTTGTGTCTTCGGGCACTTCAGGCCATGCGATAGATAATGCAACACTTGGTTTCTTTTTGCAAAATTGTGTGATCTCTTCAGGATCAGTGTTGTGTCTTTGGGCACTTCAGGCCATGAGATAGACAATGCAACACTTGGTTTATTTTGTAGTGTTGTGTCTTCGGGCACATCAGGTCATGCGATAGACAATGCAACACTTGGTTTCTTTTTACAAAATTTTGTGATCTCTTCAGGATCAGTGTTGTGTCTTCGGGCACTTCAGGTCATGCGATAGACAAAGCAACACTTGGTTTCTTTTTACAAAATTTTATGATCTCTTCAGGATCAGTGTTGTGTCTTCGGGCACTTCAGGCCATGCGATAGACAATGCAACACTTGGTTTCTTTTTACAAAATTTTGTGATTTCTTCAGGATCAGTGTTGTGTCTTCGGGCACTTCATGCCATGCGATAGACAATGCAACACTTGGTTTCTTTTTGCAAAATTGTGTGATCTCTTCAGGATCAGTGTTGTGTCTTCCGGCACTTCAGGCCATGAGATAGACAATGCAACACTTGGTTTCTTTTTGTAAAATTTTGTGATCTCTTTAGGATCAGTGTTGTGTCTTCAGGCACTTCAGGCCATACGATAGACAATGCAACACTTGGTTTCTTTTTGCAAAATTTTGTGATCTCTTCAGGATCAGTGTTGTGTCTTCGGGCACTTCAGGCCATGCGATAGACAATGCAATACTTGGTTTCTCTTTGCATTTCAGTAGAGATTTATGAGTTATTTTGCAATAATAATGATTTTTACTGATCAGGTACTATAGCCTTTTTACAAAAAGATCAAAGTAAAAACAAAACTTGGCCCATTAAGGGTAGTACCTCTTCAGGCGAGAGGCGTTCTGGGAGTTTGGTTCCATTCCGCCATCAATATTCCTTTGGACGCAGTATGTCCCGTGACCGATGACCTCGGTAATGGTGTACGGGCCCTCCTAAGGCTCCCTGAGCTTGCCTACGAGCCCGATTTTTCGCGTAAGGACCATGTCTCTGACCTGGAACTCTTTCCTTTTGACTCTTTGATTGAAATGGTTCCGGACTTGCTGTTGGTAAGTTCAACCCAGGCCTCGCTCTGGAGGATTGGAACCCTGATCTCTGTTGGAATCATAGCTTCAGTGTCGTACGCCATGGCAAAGGGGTTCTCTCCAATGGGTTGTCTGGGAGTTGTTCTGTATGACCAGAGAACTTCAGGCAGTTTCTCTAGTCAGGCCCCTTTGGATTTTTCAAGTTTATTAGCCAGGGTGTTGAATATAGTACGATTTTTCCTTTCCGCCTTCCCGTTCCCTTGTGGGTACCCGATGGAAGACGTGTTCTGGTTGATACCATGCTCGGCAAAGAATGCTCTGACCCCCTTGTTGTCCAGATTTGTTCTATTATCCATCATGATCGTCCTCGGTAGCCCGAATCTGCATATTATGTGGGTTCATATGAATTTGACGACGTGGCTACCTTTGACGGTGGGATAGGCTTCCGCTTCCACCCATTTGGTGAAATAGTCAGTGGCCAAAAGGACGTAGGCATTTGACCAGATTGCTTTCGGGAGGGGTCCTACTATATCCATTCCCCATCGGGCGAATGGGTGTGGTACTATAGTGGGATGCAAGAACTCAGGTGGCTGATGGATAGCATCCCCGTGCATTTGACATGGCTTGCACCTTCGGACGTATTCTTCGGCATCCCGTGACAGATACGGCCTAAAGTACCCTTGAGATAGTATCTTATGGGCAAGGGATCTGCCGCCATAGTGGTTTCCACAAGCCCTACTGTGAATCTCCTGCATCACTGCTCTAGATTCTGACGGTGTAATACATCTCAAGTAAGGACTTGAAAAGGATTTTCGGCAGAGTTGCCCGTTTATGATTGAGTATCGGGCTGAATTCCTCCTGATCTTGTAAGCTTCAACTTTATTTTCGGGGAGAGTTCCATTTCGTAGGTAATCCATCAGGGGATCCATCCAGCTGGGCTCCCATGGGATAAGCATTACGCTTTCGGGCTCCTGAATATTGGGTCTGTGAATAGACTCCACTAGTGCAACCCGGGTCAGGTCTTCTCTGGCTGAGGATGCCTGATTGGCTAGGTGGTCAGCTTCAGAGTTTTCGCTCCTGGGGATTTGTGTGAAGGTTATTCTTTTAAAACTCTCTGTTTCTTTCAACACGAGTGCCCGATATGACTCCATTTTTGGATCCTTTATTCCATACTCCCCGTTAATCTGACGGACAACCAGCTGAGAATCATTGTGTACTGCTAAGGACTGAATCTGGAGTCTTCGGGCTATCCTCAATCCGGATACGATGGCCTCATACTCTGCCTCATTGTTCGTGGCTGGGAACTGTAGTTGCACTGACATATGAAGGCGTGTCCCATCAAGTGTCAAGATTTCCAAACCAATTCCTGATCCGGAAGAGCTGGCTAATCCATCCACAAAAATCTTTCATGTGTCCGGTTCACCTTTCTGGTCTGGCTCTTCAGTTTCACTTTCAAGTAAAAAGTCCACTACTTCATGTCCTTTGATGGAAACCCGGGGTATATATGTCAAATCGTATATGCCCAATTCGATGGCCCATTTAGAGATTCTCCCCGAGAGGTCGGGTTTTGACATAATAACCCGTAGGGGTGTGGCTGTTGGGATGATGATCGGGTGAGCTTCAAAGTAATGCCTTAGCTGTATCTTGGCATTCAACAGTGAAAAGACCAATTTTTCCTGGCTGTTGTATCTGGTTTCTGCCTCAGCCAAGGATTTGTTGGTGTAAAATACTGGCATTTGAAGGTTTCCGGTCCTCTCTAATGAGGGCGGCGCTAGTCGACACAGAGGACACCGGTAAATACAGATATAAGACTTCATCGGGATTTGGTGTGGATAGGATTGGGGGCATGGTCAAGTACTCTTTCAACCTCGCCAGGGCTTCTGATTGTTCAGGACCCCATTCCTCTCCCTTCTTCGCCTTGATTGCCTGAAAGAATGGTCTGCATCGATCAGTGAGTCGTGAAATGAATCTGCTAAACGCAACCACTCTTCCCATCAAGACCTGAACGTCTTTATGTGTCCGAGGCTCCTTCATTTCTATAAGGGCCTTGACTTGTGTCGAGCTCGCCTGAATCCCGGTCCGGTCTACAATGTGCCCCAGGAACTGCCCGGATGATACACCAAAAGAGTATTTTTTTGGATTAAGCTTCATGCCATGTGACCTGAGGGTGTCAAACACTTGGCGTAGGTGGGTAAGATGGTCCTCCTTCTTTCTGCTTTTGACCACATTGTCATCGATTACCGTACCCATCATACCCTTAAAGATCCTGTTGACCAACCTCTAGAAAGTGGCACCTGCATTTTTCAGTCCGAAAGGCATTACTTTAAAGCAATATGTATATGTTTCGGTAATGAAGGAGGTCTTTTCCTCGTCCAAGGGGATCATTTTTATCTGGTTGTAACCTGAGTAGGCATCCAGGAAGGTCAAACGATCGTAGCCAGCTGTAGCATCAACCATCTGGTCAATCTTTGGCAGTGGAAATCTATCCTTCGGGCATGCCTTGTTTAGATCAGTAAAAATCAACGCAAACCCTCCACTTGCCATTCTTCTTCTACACGACCACCACGTTGGCTAGCCATTCGGGATATCTGACCTCCCTGATGAAGCCAGCCTGGAGCAACCTGGATACCTCATCTACTATAATTTGGTTTCGATGTGCCCCCATGCCCCTCTGCTTTTGCCTGATAGGTCTAACATTTGGGTCAACATGCAATGAGTGCTGGGAAACATCGGGATCGATCCCTGGCATCAAAGTTGTCCTGCAGCAATTGTGTCAGTTCTTTAAATTCAGGGTCGGTGAGGTTTGTACCTGCATAAGTAACTTTTCCCAGACTGTCGGGCACAACATAGATCTGCTGCAATGGTTCGACCATAATTGGGGTACCCAGATCCCCCTCCTTTAATTGTTATTTGGAGCCTGATGTCACGGGCCTAGAGTTTTCACGCTCAGCGGCACGACCCGTGTGGCACCATGCCCCGAATATGAGCTTGCGAAGACATGGTAAGCCTCGCACGACGTTCCTGGCTCGGCTTGCACACTGACTGGTTTCAACCTGCCTTGGTCTCGTCAGGGGAACGGCTCCAGCTCCCGACCAGTTTGTACAAGGGTGGCCCAATGGAGGTTACCACCTTGTGTCCTACACGCCCCTTCACTGGAACTATTCCAGTCATTTGACGTTGAAGTACATCCACCAGCCAGCTTGATTGTCTCTCGAAAGGTCGAGGTTTGTTGTCACGGGACTCAATAATAAGTCTGTGACATTCTCCCCCACTCAATCTGCGAACGTCCTCATCGCAGTCACAAGTGGATCTCATTGCCATATCCTCAAGCAAGGGTCGAGGTCTATGGTAGGTGTGGCCAAGAGATGAGAACAGCTCCGCTGCAGCTTCTACCCCGTCGGCTTCCAACGCTACGTTGTCACGGAGAGTCGGGTGAATCGCCGTAGTTACTCTCTACGCACGATCACGATGTGAACATGGCCCGGGACACCTAACTTCAGTGAGATCACCTGATCAGCTTCAGGGTGAAGCGTTTTCTTCACGATGTGAACCAGTATGCTTGTCTCTCGAAAGGTCGAGGTGTGTTGTCACGGAGGCTCAAGAATAAGTCCGTGACACTGAGCTTTGTTCCTTGGAGTGGGCCGCCACTGGGGCTTTCAAATTTTGGATCTCTTTCAGGGTGACCGCATAGCATTCCTTGGCGGCCACCTGGTCACCTTTGACATCAATGGTACCTATACCGTCGGGGCTAACACACATCATGACCTGATGAAGAGTTGAAGGTACACCTTGCATTCGGTGAATCCATCCCCTTCCCATGAGCAGATTATCCGAAAGTTTGGCATCCACTACAAAGAATGTCTCGGTCAAGGTCCTCTGAGCCGCAGATACTAGCAACTGGATTTCCTCGATCGGCTCTATTTGCCTCCCATCAAAACCTGTAATGGGGCATCGGGATGCCTCAATTTCGGATGGATTGATTTCAAGCTTTTCAAAAGCCCATTTGGTGATGACGTTGGCACTGCTACCAGGATCGATCATGACTCTCTTCACAAGACAGTTGGCCACCATTAAGGTCACAATGAGAGGGTCGTCATGCGGGGTTTAGACATCCCGAAGGTCCGACACCGAGAAAGTGATCTGAACTTTGCCTGCTCTATGGTGGGCCCCACTGATCTCGTTGATCCTCCTCATCTTACGAGCTCTCCGGAGATGGCTTCGGCGTGATCCTTCGGTCTCTTTGGATGGTGGGCCACCATGAATCATATTAATGACCTTGACCGGCTGTGAGTCTGAGGATTTCCGGGGGGCGTTAAGGGCCCGTTGGTCAGTCTTTGGTCTGTCCTGATGGACGTAATCTCGGAGTTCCCCGCGAAGCAGTAATGTCTCCACCTGTTGCCTTAGGTTGCGGCATTCATTTGTGATGTGCCCGAAATCGCCGTGGAAGGCACAGTGTTTGGACTTGTCCCTTTGGTCAAGTGGTTATCTGATGGTCGGGTGTTGCTGGAAAATTCCTTTAGCTTTGTTCTCTTGGTAGAGTTTCGCAAGGCTCACATTCAGGGGTGTCAACCTTTCTTCGAATCTGGGACGTTTGAATGGTTTTGGGACTGATGATCCTGGTGGGGCTGATGGCCCAGATGGAATTGATCGCTTTCCTCCTTCGCCTGATAGTTTCCTCTTCTTCAACACTGACTTAGGCTGACCTCCTAAACCTGATAGTTTCCTCTTCTTCAATTCTCAAGTACCCCTGGGCCCGGGAGTTTAGCTCCCCAATGCCCGATGGAGGGCGATTTACTAGAGACTGATGGAACTTAGTTCCTGGAATGAGGGCCATCCTGAATGCCTCGACAGCAGAGTGCTGGTCATAGTTATCCACAGAAAAGGATTTGATGTTGAATCGGGATAGAAAACTTTTCAGTGACTCTCCTTTCTCCTAGATCATGGTGAAGAGGCAGGATATGGTTTTCTTCTATCTCTTGTTTCCATAATACTGGGCGATGAAGAGCCTGATCAACTGCTGCCAGCTGCCAATGGATCGGGGTGGCTGCTTCCTAAACCATAATAGGGCGACATCAGCAAGGGTTGTGGAGAACACTTTGCAAAGCAGGGACTCGTTCTCAGCTTACAGGGTCATCTTCTGATGGATCTGGTATATGTGTTCTTCAGGGTCCCTTGTGCCATCGTAAGGGATGAACTGGGGCATAACGAACTTTTTTGGGAAAGGTTCTTGGGTTATTTCGTGGGCAAAAGGTGACTGTATCAATTCAGTGGACGCCTGGATGGCCATGTCATCGGTAGATCGGGACCTCAAGTCCTCAAGAACTTTTCTTTGGAATTCATCCATCATTGCTTAAATTTTCTGGGGGGTTATGGACTCGTCGGCTGCTGGAGCCTTTCCTGAGCGCTGAGAATACTCGGCATGTTCTTCAGGTCTGTCGCTGCCCTACTGGTTCAGAGAATGGTCGACCGTCACCACCGGAGGGTCATCTGCAACTACCGGTGGGGCAGCAGGTTATGGAGCCAACCTCGCCATGAGCTCCACATTCTGCCTTTCCAAGGTCATGCTACGTTCCTCAGCAGATGTTAAGCGTTGAAGAATTTGCTCCATGGAACCCTCTGCACGATTGTCTGCAGTGGGTTGAACGTCTGCCTGTGAACGAGTGATTGGCATCCCTGTCCGGGGGGGGGGGGGGGGTGAGTGAAGGTTTTTGAAGGTGGTAGTTGATCTTTTTGTTTCATAAACAGACTTAGCTTTTTGAGATGGGAAGAAGGAGGCGATTTTACAGATCCCGAAGGGTAGATTCGAAAAATTAGGAACCCCCTTTGTATTTCCCACAGACGACGCCAATGTGTAAATGCAGAAATTTGCACAACACCAGAATGAATGCTTTTATTAATTTTTGATTTTCTTTATATACATTATCTTAATGGGCTTGAGGCCCATTAGGGCAATGAAGCCTGGATTTCATCACTCTCACGTCACTACTTATATCTTCCAAAGGAATTCAAAGATGCAGTGGGCTTACAAAATTCTTACTCGGCCATCAGCCCGATGGATCTGGTACCTGATGGGCTCAATTGGGCTTGGACATTTCCACTCTTACAATATGTTATATAGACATTTAAAACACTTTGTCAATTCCCTTATTGAGTTAAGTGATGGCCATTAAAATTGAAGATTTGTGTTAAGAGTTGGCATTTACTATTGTTTTTGCATTTTTTGTGGGTAAAATTGCAAAATATCAACCTCGGAATTTTGTATAAGTGTAGAATACCCCCTGAACTGTTAGATTGAGCATATATCATGATTCGTAAAATTGAGCAACTTGCTCTCCTGAATTTGACCGCATATCATTTTTCCATTATATGGTTTTGTACATGCTCCATATTAATGTCTAAATCCAAAATATCCCTCAATATGACAAAATGCCCCCTTTTTTTTTATATGCTCTCGCTTACGTTCATTTCTCTTTACTTAAAATCCTTAACATTTGTGTTTGGAATTAAATTATTTGGGATTTGGATATGGAATCGGAATTGGAATGAGATTGTTAATGAAATAGAATTCCATTTGTGTGTTTGGAATAAACAATACTTTAAGTGAAGTAGAATTTTATTTGTGTGTTTGGATGCTACCAGAAATTAGAAAAACTATTTTATCCTTCACTTTTTTACCCTTATCATGAAAAGGTATTCGATACAAATGTGATCCATCTTAATGCAATGTAGTACAAATATTAATCAATATATTTTATTTTTTTATTCTTTTTACCTATCTTTTATTGCAATGAGTTGTTTATGAAAATTTCTAAAGCACATATAATATTCAAATTAGATATATTAATAAAAATAAAAAATAAATTTCACCAAATTTAAAACCTTAAAAGCTAAACATAACTTGGAACACTCTCACATACTTTTATGGACACACTTCATTACTATGGTAATTATTATCAAAATTATTTAAAGAATTTTTACAAGATATATATAAGTTCAACAAATTTCTCAAATTTTGAAGAATATTATATTGCTATATATATATATGTATGTGATCATATATAATTAACATGGGAATCTATAAGCTAAGCACCACATTGATGAATTTTTAAAAAAAATTAACAAGTAGCACTACTTTATAAGTATGCGATAGGTATAAAATATATATATAAATTACATCAATTTGTATTTTTCAATTATTTATATATAGAATACACACACACACACACACACATATATAAGAACCCAATTTCACATCGTATTTTCTTTTAATGATAATAACCATAAAAAAATTATTAAGAGTAAAAGAGATGATGCTACCAAAATAAAGGCATGGAAAAATTACGAATTATGCAAAACTAAACATAATAATCTATAAGATTATATATAAAAATGCACTCACATTATACTTACAATATAAGGATTAAAATATATAACTACGAGAATAGTAGAATAACAATAGATGCAAAATCGTAGAAAAACAAATAAATAATAAACGTATTGTTTTATGAAGATGAAATAAGGGTATTTAAGTAAAAAGTTGTAAAGGGGGTGATTCGCGAATTGGCATATTCACGGATTTATTTATTTGGGATATTGGCCCAAGGATTTATTTATTTGTGAGATTGGCCCAAAGGTTTGGTTTATTTGGGAGATTGGTCCAAATAATGGCTTCTTTGGGAAAATGGCCCAAATAAGGTTTTTACCCGAGATCTAGCTTTACACAGAGGGAGGTATGAGGGACTGATGTGGTTATAGCGAACATCTAAACTCATAGCCCTATATACTGCTCGCGTAGGGAGTACTATTCGGAAATTTGGGGAAATGCTTGGGATATGTAAATAGTGGGTCGCGACCCTATTTACACCATTCGAAGCAAAAGTACCTTAGAGAGGCCGATAGTACTCAGGGTCATGAAAAAGGTATGCATGCAAACGGTCATAACCCAGGAAAGCTATAACATCATGGTTCTTTGGCTAAGGAAAAATCATATCCGCAATGAAATGGCACGGATCACAGATCAATGGGGTACAGTATGATCCGCGCAAGGGATTACGTGAATTGATTTCGCGTAATCAAGGTAGCGAAATGATACTGTGTAGGGTATTTATGGGACGAATTTACATTGAAGGTTCCATGTCGCGAGGTAATGCTGACCTGGCAAAGACAATTCGCGAGGACCTCCTGGACACTTGTGTCTATAAATAGAGAGGCTAGAGCTCACTGGAAGGAGACTTTTGGAGACTGAGGGGGAGAAATTTCTAGAGAGAGAAAGTATTTCACATCATTTTCTAGCTGTTGTTTTCTTTTCCCTTTCTTTGTAAAGCAATCAAAAGCAATAAAAGCATAAGTACCATTATTTGACTGACTCACTTGTGTGAAAACTATCTCTAAAATCATTTACATCGAACCCCTACATTAAAGGCAACTTCACTTGGAAGGAGATGTCTTCCACACAAGTTGAGCCTCGTCAAACTCGTCAGAGAGGTCATCCACCGACCCGACACACTGAGCAAGTTGAAGAAGAAACAGCAACACAAACGCAAGGAGGTGAACCAGTTCCACCAGCGTGAAAATAGCGTCGTAATGCGAACGCTGGTGTAGCTCGCGCAGAAACTCCTCCGATGGCGGAGCCAACACTGAATTCACCAGAATTGCCATTAGCTCTGCTGCAAACTCTGTTCAGCATTCAAGAAATGCAAAAGGCCAAACTTCACTTCATGGAGGCCTCGCGTGTTTCGGTACCAAATCTTGAATTGCCACGGATGGACAATCAAACCTTGCCAGAAGTATCAGCACAAGAGCTTTTTCGGAAGGCACCGCGACCACGAACAGAGCCACTAGAGAAAGAGTCATATATCACCAGGGAGCAGCTTTGGGCTATCTTAAATGATAAGTCTGAAGTCGAAGAAGTGGAGATTACCCCACCATACCATCCCAGTGTTATGGCTTTACCCTATCCTGAAGGCTATGGAACACTAAGCTTCCATCAATTTGGTGGCAAGAAAGGAAATGCAAGAGAGCACGTATCTAGGTTCGCGGATGCTCTGGGACCACACAGAAATTATGAATATTTAAAACTTAGAGAGTTCTCCAAATCTCTAACAGGTACTACATACACATGGTATACTGGTCTCGCTCCGGCTTCAGTATCCAGATGGACGAATATGGTGATCAAATTCTAGACCAAGTTCATCCAAGTATATGAAGAGTTCTCAATGATTTCACTTACAAGGCAAAGGCAATTTATGTCCGGAGATTTCGCGAGGCTGCTTTACAATGCCATGAACCAATTTCCAAGTTTCAATTGATCAAAATCTGTATAGAAGGAATGCTGCGCGAATATAGAGTGCATTTGGTTAATCACAAGTTGAGAACTTTTGGCTCCTCCAGCATAACCAAATATCAATGTTAGGCGAGTGGCAATGGTAGCATCAACGCAAAATGAAAGGCCCAGGGAAGAGCGTACTAAAAGATCCTCGGTGGAACCCCCTCCTTTACCTTTCAGTGAAAAGGAAGCAGGTTCTTTGCTAAATCAATAGATCACGGATAATGTCATATCGCTACCTTCAGTGAAAAGGGTGCCAACCAGAGAGGAAATGATGAAAAAAACCTACTGCCCCTATCACAGGTCCGTCCGGCATTCCTTGATTGGATGTTAGGCATTTCGCGGTTTGGTACACCGGAAAATAGCATCAGGTGACTTAGAAGTGGCAAAGAATGTGGTTCATGAACCCTTCCCTACACATGTTGTTGTAGTGGCTGCTAGAGACAGTACTAAGGATACGATAAATGTCGTCAAGTATGAATGCCCACTAGCGCGTGAAGCAAAAGAAGATGCTAAGATAGAGGTTTTCTTTAACGAGCTCCTAATACAAGAACATGTGAAGGAATTCTTGAAAGATCAAACAGTGGCCGCTCTTAATCATACTATCATTATTCCACAACATGAAAAATCCTCAAGCAAGATCACATTTTCTGAAGTAGATAGACAAGTGTTATTCTTCCACAATTGGCCTCTATATGTACCAGCTACTGTGAATGGTCGAGAGATGAAATGAGCTTTCTTGGATGGAGGAGCGTCAGTCAACTTAATCCCGCTGGCTACTTTGCGGATGATCAATTTTCCTGAGAGCAAGATTGTAAAACATACCATTGCAGTTACTGATTTCAGCGGAGACCAGCAGGTGACCATGGGATTCGCGACATTGGATCTTAAAATTGGGAAGATCAGGGGGCCCACCAAGTTTCATGTCATTAAAGGGGAACCCTCATATCAGTTGTTGATGGGTAGACCGTGGTTACATGCATATGGGGTAGTCCCATCATCCTATCATCAAGTGATGAAGGCCAATTGGGGAGAAGAAATAATGACTGTAAAGGCATCTAAAAGCCTTTTTTGCGCATCTGAGACCCATTTCACAGATGCAGTCTATTTTTCAGAATACAGTGAGGAAGATGGACCCGGTGTTTTTGCTACACCATTACAAAAATGGGATAAACTGGGAGATGGAGGTTCGACTAAGCGGAAGCTGAAAGAAGTGAGCTGATCGCAAGTCAAAATGCCCGACGAGTGAGTGGTGTACAAATTATGACGGGATTGGGGGTCGGAAGCTTTCACAGTTTGCTCTGACCCTGGGATAGATAAGGCAGGTGTACAAAGAAAGCTGGGCACTAATCCTGAAACACCCAAAATGAATCCGCGACCGGAGCATGGTTTGTGTGAAGTGGATATAGGCGACGGCACGGCTCTGCGACCTATCTTCATAAGCAGTGCGCTGCTCGACGAAACTAAAAATGCTCTGGTAGAATTACTCAAGGAGTTTCGAGATGTTTTTGCTTGGGACTATAATTAAATGCCGGGACTTAATGTTGGATTAGTAAGCCACCACCTCCATGTGCATTCCGCATCAGAGCCAAAGACACAAAAGCAAATAATATTTCACCCAGATCTGGAGGTACAGATTAAAGCAGAAGTGGAAATTGCTGAATGCAGGGTTCATCAAACCAACCCAACATCCGACATGGCTCGTAAATATTGTGCCTATGAGAAAGAAGACCGGGCAAATCCGCGTATGTGTAGACTATCGTGATCTCAATAAAGCCTACCCAAAGGACGATTTTCCTCTACCCAACATTGACACAATGGTGGATGCAACCTCAGGACACGAAATTTTTTCACTAATGGTTGGATTCAGCGGGTATAACAAGATTAAGATGGCACTGAAAGATGTTGAGAAAACTGTTTTCCGCACCCCAATGGGGAATTTCCATTATACAGTCATGCCATTTGGAATTCAAAATGTCGAGGCCACGTATCAACGCGCCATGACAGCCGTATTTCATGACCTGATGGATAAAATTGTGGAGGATTATGTGGATGATTTGGTGGTAAAATCCAGAGCCATGCGAGATCATGTGAGGGTTTTGAGAACGGTACTGCAACGGTGTCGCAAGTATAATTTGAAGATGAATCCCCTTAAATGCGCTTTTAGAGTACCAGAAGGAAAGTTCTTGGGGTATGTTGTACAATGACAGGGGATTGATATGGACCCAACAAAAGCGAGGGCAGTATTAGAAATGGCTCCGCCCACAACTCGTAAAATGTTGAAAACTTTTATGGGGAAAATATCTTATCTGAGGAGGTTTATCCCAGCACTGGCAGAGGTAACTCACCCACTCATGCCTTTATTGAAAGTAAAATCTGTATATAACTGGGGAGAAGAACAACAAGAGGCCTTTGAGAAAATCAAGAGGATTCTAGCATCAACAAAAATGATGGTGGCGCTAGAGTCAGGGAAACCGTTGATAATGTATCTCACTTCCACCAATAAATCCATAGGGGCGTTGTTGGCCCAGGAACATGAAGGGGAAAAGAAACCTGTTTATTATATCAGTCGGGTACTCAAGGGACTAGAGTTGCGCTACACATCTCTGGAGAAGCATTGTCTTGCATTGGTATTCGCGGCTCAGAAATTCAGACATTATTTACTGGCATATCCGTTGGAGCTAATCACCAAAAGTGACCCCACGATATCTACTCACAAAGCCCATACTTAGTGGAAGAACCGCTCGATGGTTGTTAGCACTATCTGAGTATGAGATCACATGCTCTAAACCGAAAGTAGTAAAAAGTCAGGCCCTGTTAAATTTGCTAGCTTTATTTCCCGAGGGAGTTGAGCCCAAAGTGGAAGAGGTGGGAGTAGCAAGTACGACACAAAGTGCGGAATTTACTTTAGAATTCGATGGTTCATCCACAGAAAAGAGAGGTGGGGCCGGTTTCGTACTAAGGAATGAGGAAACAAAAGAGGAATTAGTCATGGCTTATAAACTTGATTTTCGTTGTACCAACAACATTGTCGAGTATGAAGGGTTGGCGCTGGGATTGATGATGGCTCATCAGTTAAAAGCAAGAATATTGCATGTAAGAGAAGATTCCAAACTGGTCATTAAGCAGGTTAAAGGGGAGTATGCTGTCAAAGAGCCTTATCTGGTGTCTTACAGAACCTTCATCCGACAGATGATAGAAAGCTTTGAGATTGTGAGTTTTCAGCACGAGCCGCGACAAGGCAACCGACGGTCCGATGCATTAGTGACATTGGGCTCGCGACTACATTTCCAAGGAATAGGGAATAAGGTCTTATGTGCAAGTAGTGCGAAAAACCAACTATGTAGTCAATAGCGGGAAGGAATCAGAGGCGTATGAAAAGCATGATTGGAGAACACAGATAGTACAAGCTCTACTAAAAAATGATAACAATGCCTTGAGATGAGAATAACATATCATAAAAGGCGTGTTATATTATAGAGCAGCCGGAGGGATTCTAGCCAGATGTGTGGCAATAAACGAGATAGGAGAAGTGCTACAGAAAACTCACAAGAAAATATGTGGTCAAGCGGATGTCAGTCTCTATCTAGTTTTGCAGCGAGAAGGTTTATTTTGGCTAAGTATGAAGGATGATGCAGTCAAGTTGCAAAGCAGTTGTCAAAACTGTAATGCATATCCGTCCGTGAACGAAGGTAATGTGGCAGACATGATAGATTGGTGGGACAAATATGTGCGTTATCTGAAAGATGGGATTTTTCCTAAAAGAGATTAGCCGCGGTTCAGAAAATTGGCCTCGCGATTTGTCTTACAGGAGGGAAGATTGTTCCGTAAAAGTTTTGAAGGAAGACTGATGAGATATGTAAGCGAAGATGAGGCAGGGGAAGTATTGAAACAAACTCACGAGTTTGGTCACCAAGGCCCTAGAAAAATGTTTCAACAACTACTATCATCCGGGTATTACTGGCTAACAATGGAAAAGAACTACAGTGATTTTGTCAGGAAATGCCATGTAGGTCAGGTGCACGGGGATCTTATTCATGCTCCGAGAACTGAATTACACAGTTTGGCTACCCCCTGGCCTTTCCACACTTGGTCACTGGACATAATTGGACCAATCACGCCGCAAGCTCAGTGACATGTGTGGATCTTAGTAGCAACAGAATTGTTCACAAAGTGGGTAGAAGCTATCCCGCTGCGATGGACGACACCAGATAATATGGTTCGATTCATAAAGAAAAACATCATCTGTCGATTTGGGATACCAAAGGTGATACTATCAGACAATGGGACTCCTTTTGTGAATAGTAAAGTCACGGATTTGTTAGGGAGATACTCAGTAATTCATCACAAGTCCACGCCTTACTATCCAAAAGGAAATGGACAGGCCGAAGCCTCTAATAAAGCATTAATTCGAATCCTGTCCAGGTTGGTGCATGATAATCAGAAGAAATGGGCGGAAGAGCTTCCAATAGCACTATGGGCTCATCGAACTGCATACCGAAGTGCGACAAACATGACCCCTTATGCACTGGTCTATGGGGTAGAGGTTGTGCTACCTGCAGAGCTAGAGATTGCTGCTAAAATGCTGGCATGCAAAAGCAATTTGGATGACAGACTACTGGAGATAGAAGAATTTGAGGAAACAAGAGCAGAAGCCTTTGCAAATAAAAAAAAATACAATAAACGACAAGCAAGGAGCTACAATAAAAATGTACGGTACATATGGTTCAAGGAGGGGGACAAAGTGTTGAAAGTAGTACAAGCAATCCTGAGGGGAAAAAGGGTAAGGAAATTTGAAGCTAAGTGGGAAGGTCCGTATGTGATTGTAAGTGAAGGCAGCAATGGTATTACAGGATGGAGCATGAAGTTACTCGCGAGAAGGCTGGACCTCTTAATGTGAAATGGATTAAATTGTATCAAGCATAAAGGCATTATGGATTATGGCGTGATAAAAAAATGTGCTTCAATAAAGACATGTAGCATCAAACAAATCATCTCGAATATATAAAGCATGTCAGAGTTATTATCATTAGTACAGGGTTATCCATAAAACAAAATGTGGTTACAGTTAGAATATATAGAGTACATACATCATAAAAAAAGGGGGGGCTAGAAAAGGTTTCGGGTGATGGGATCTGATAACTTGAAACCCTCATTCTCCTCCATGTACAGACAGGCCCACTTAGAATGATCAGCTGCATCTTGAAGTTTCTTTTCATACTCCTCGAGAAGTGCTAACTGCTTGCGAACTTCTGCAATCTCTGCCTGTTTCCTTTTACGAGCATCACGATCCTTAAGCTCAACAAGATAGTGATCGTAAAGCCTCTGGATAACAGCCAGCCGGGTCTCCCACCAGGACACATCCATCATAACCTTCTTCCAGTCCTTTATGCGAGCATGACATCTTGGAAGGGTGTCAGGGACAAGATCCTGGATAGAAGTCTCAGAAAGAGTCCTGAATACATCTGCAACGAGCTGGAGATGGAAGGCCTGCAGGAGTGGCTCATGAATTTCCATGCGAGCAAAAGTCTCTAGAGGAGCTGCCTCTATCTGATCTAGCACTGGGATATCGCAAGGATAACAAAGCCAGTGACGCCAAGGTATCGGCACTGAGGAAGCAACATCATAGACAGGAGCAAGGGTGGGGTAGCGAGAAGAGTTGACTGGCTCACGTGAAGTAGAAGTGTGGTCACGAAAAGCAGGGTCGCGAGGATCCGGGGTGGATGCACGAGATGGGGATGGAGGTACCTCTATATGCGGCTTTGTAAGTGTGGCTGAAGAAAGTACCATTTGACTTTCAGAAATTCTCCGAGCATCGTCAAGTAGCTCGTTGATCATTTCTTGGTCCTCAGAGTTCATCTCTACAGAAGGAAAATACACATGTTAAATATCATATTTAGGTACTCGAAATCAAATGAAAGGATGAAGTGTCAAAAAGTTTACCTTCCTCAACCTCTGGGATAGTGCTGCCGAAGATAGATCTCTCAATACTGGGATGGTCAGCCGGTGTTGCAGCAATTTCGGACGCAATGTCACCACCAAGAGGCTGCAAGTGACTGTCGTCGATATTCTGATCCTCTTCTCTACCATCAGTGGTAATGACCTCAGGGGAAATAGGAACTGAAGGTAGCCTCGGGGATGCCTCACGAGCTACTGTGGTATCTTCATGGTCGCGACCTGATGATACCTCGTGATCTACTTCTGGAGTAGAAGTTGCGGAAATGACACTGTCGCGAAATGAAGAAGAATTGTCATCATCCCCATCCTCTTCAAGAGTAAGTTGAGGAGACTTGTTGAGCAAGGAGTTGATGGTGAGGTGGTCCTCATCATCATCAGATGAGGCTGTAGCAGAGGGGTTAGAATGAAGGCCACCCCCAGGAGAGGCTGGAACATGCGACGAGTTTGTCTCGCGGGAGCCTAAAAAGTGAAAAATATGAAGTGTTAGGAGCATGAACACTAAACATAAAAATAAAATTCAAGATCGAAACTCACTCTGAGAAAGAACAGTCTTGGGAAGATCAGAGAGGATGCTGGCAACCTCTGTCTCTTCCGCATCATCTTCGGCCCTAAGGTCCTCCACCACGCGAGCAATAGTATCTAGCAAAGTTGAGGTCGTATCAGCCTTCCGTTTATTCTTCAGCTTGGCCAAAGCAAGCTTGCGCCTCGTAGCCAAAGACGCCTCTTCTAAGGCTGGATCTAAGGCACTCGCATGGGAGATGTCATGGTTGGATTTGCGCTTCCGCACCAATGGAGCTTCGCCTAAACTAGGAGTTTCTCCTACTACATGGATTCTGGAGACTTTGGAGAGAGTTCTTTTCCTCTTCGTGAGAAGAACATCATCCAACGCTGCTACAATAGAAAGGTTTTTAAGACGGATAGACAAGGGGACATGGTCCAGCAAATTAGTAGGTGCACTGATGATACCTGTAGCCTGGAACTGGAACACTGCAGAAGAGGAAGGAAATGGCTAAGTTAGTACGGACAAAAGACACATAAAACATGACATAGTAAAGGAAAGAGGAGTTAGAAAAAATTACCAAGCATCGCGCAATAGGCTGCTCGCGGATTGGTTCCTTGTGGACAGGTGATCTCGCAGGAGGAACCTCCTCACGAAGAGAACGCTTGCAAGTCGCCTTCTTGGTATTCTAAGGTTGAGAAGTTTCGGCATGATGTTTGGGTGTAGGCTTACCCCTCACCTTACGAAACTTCATTGATGGGTCCATAATAAATACTGGAGCTGGTATGGGAACTGGAGGAGTCTTATTCATGAAGCTTTGGAACCTCACCAATTGCTCCTTCCAGAACTCATTATAGGCCACGGTCACTCCACCTCTGTGAATGCCTGGCTGAATGAAAATGACTGTAGAAAATATGCGAAGGCTCTTCTCTATAGACTCGTGAAAAGTAATAAAACACCTATCAAAATTGTCCTCTCGATATAGAGGAAGAAGAGGGGGAATAGCCTGATCGAAGCCTAACTGCCTGGCCACGCGAGAAGGGTTGTAGGATACAATAGTGTCGAAAGTCTCACTAAAAATAGGAAGGTGACACTTATGGGTAATGGCAGAAAAGATGAGATGGTCATCTATGGCAATATCATAGGAGACTATTTCCTCCTTTGGGTAAAAGTTGGGAGAATAGAATCCTTCAAAAGGAGTGGCGTATGGACGCCAAAAAGATTCAGAAAACTGATCAATAAAATAAGCGAGGGTTTTTGAAGAAGAAAGAGAGGTCCAGCGGGTAGCCCACGATTTTAAATAAATAGAGGTGTTGGCCTCTGAGGTTTGAGGAGAGAAAGAGGCAGGAAGGGGAGCATAGTTGGGAAAAGTCTTAAAAAGAAAAAGGGTAAGGAAAGTACCTGAAATATGAGTACTAATTTCATACCTACCCAAAGAACGGGTGAATTCATTCGCGAGTGCGTCCAGCTGCGAGTACAAGGTACCAAGGAAGAGGGGGGCCAAGGCAATGCGCACACCTCGCGAAAGCATGCCGGATAGCAGAAACACCATGCGGCTAGGACCATCCCCTGGCTTGCCTTGAAAGATGTAGCGATCAAATCAGTACGCGAGGAAGCCTGCCAGCTCTAAGAGGCCATTAAACTGAGGGCCAGGAGCAGACTTGCGGTCCTGACCAGGAGCTAGCTTCCGCGAGGAATACTCGCGAAAGAAATGATGGCACCAAGTTGAGTAGGATAGCTTTGGGCAACTTGATATGGCTTGTTCAGGAAGGAGTACGCCCTTTTCAAATCAACTGCCGCGCTTGCAAGCATACTTTCCACAGTCACAAAGTTGGTTAAGGATTTTCTTATCCTCTGGATCAACTAGGGGCGCCTTGATAGGGCGCGAGTCAAGGATGGGGGGCCGAAATAAAACCACCACATCTTCTAAAATGGGTGTGAACTCGCCCCGGGAAGCAATGAATGTATGAGAGAATGTGCTCCATCGTGAAACCAAAGTGTTCAGCGCCTCTACATCGCGACGAACATAGAAGTCCGAAAAAAGTTCAATGGACTCAAGGATGCCAGCCGCAGCAAAAGTTGCGCGATGGCGGTCTTGACTGAGAATATGGTTGGACCACATCTTCCAGTCAGTGATAGGGGCTACATGACATTCGTACTCAATGAAGGAAAATGGCGTATCACCCCTTTCAATAGCGAGGCGAGGAACAGAAAGAGGAGGAATAAAAGCTTGTTCTGTTTCATGATCTGTATCCAGAGTAAGGGGTTGGCTTGCAATAAGGGGAGAAGGAAGGGCTCGAACGGAAGGGCTCTCACGGATGGCCAGATGGAGTTACCCCTGATGAAAGCGCGAGCAGTTTGGGAATGGAGGTTTTGGTCATGATAAGACCACTTGCGAGGAGTTTTTGAAGGTGGTGAGTATGCGCGAAGGGAATGGGATGCGAGGAAAGGAGTGCAAAATGGAATGGTTGAGAAAAGGAGCTCTGGGGAAAATATAAGTTATGAGTGGGGAAAATGACATGAGCAAAATATATAAGGCTTGGGCGCAAAAACCAAAACGACACATTAAATGCGCGAGGAAGGCGAAAAGTCGCACAACCAAGCGCACTAAAAAAGTCGCGGATCCATGAGGAAGGACAGATTGGAAAAAGCAAGAAAAATAGAGGCAAGGTAAAAATAAGTACATGCACGTGATTGGCTGAAAAGCAGCAAAAATTGAAAGGGAAGGTCGAGGATTCGATTGAATCTCACAATATGAAGTATGAATGACATGGGAAAAAACAACTTGCAAATAATGATACAAAGTATGAGGATTCGCGAGGTAAAGGTTGTACTTTAATACTTGGCGAAGTATCAAAGCACAATGGGGAAAAATGTAAATGGAGTGATTCGCGAATTGGCATATTCACGGATTTATTTATTTGGGATATTGGCCCAAGGATTTATTTATTTGGGAGATTGGCCCAAAGGTTTGATTTATTTGGGAAATTGGCCCAAAGGTTTGGTTTATTTGGGAGATTGGCCCAAATAAAGGCTTATTTGGGAAAATGGCCCAAATAAGGTTTTTACACGTTATCTAGCATTACACAGAGGGAGGTATGAGGGACTGATGTGGTTATAGCGAACATCTAAACTCATAGCCCTATATGCTGCTCGCGTAGGGAGTACTATTCGGAAATTTGGGGAAATGCTTGGGATATGTAAATAGTGGGTCGCGATCCTATTTACACCATTCGAAGCAAAAGTACCTTAGAGAGGCCGATAGTACTCAGAGTCATGAAAAATGTATGCATGCAAAAGGTCATAACCCAGGAAAGCTATAACATCATGGTTCCTTGGCTAAGGAAAATCATATCCGAGATGAAACGGCGCGGATCACATGTCAATGGGGTACAGTATGATCCGTGCAAGGGATTACGCGAATTGATTTCGCGTAATCAAGGTCGCGAAATGATACTGTGAAGGGTATTTATGGCGCGGATTGACATTGAAGGTTCCATGTCGCGAGGTAATGCTGACGTGGCAAAGACAATTCGCGAGGACCTCCTGGACACTTGTGTCTATAAATAGAGAGGCTAGAGCTTACTCGAAGGGGACTTTTGGAGACTGATGGGGAAAAATTTCTAGAGAGGAAAAGTATTTCACATCATTTTGTAGCTGTTGTTTTCTTTTCCATTTCTCTGTAAAGCAATCAAAAGCAATAAAAGCATAAGTATCATTATTTGACTGACTCACTTGTGTGGAAACTATCTCTAAAATCATTTACATCAAACCCCTATAAAAGTAAAGAAATATGGTTGTACGTGTAATTAGGGAAATGAAATTCCATGAAATCCGGCCATTTTTCCAAGGATTTCATAAAGCTTGAGAGTTTCCCATCAAATCCCATCGAATTCCATTTTTTTAAAAATCCCATGGTTTCTAAACACCTCAAATCCAATTCCAATTCCAATTCCAAATCCAAATCCCCTTAAATATGGACTTCCAAACAATGTTAGTACATTTTAAAGATGATTTAGTTTGTTGTATTAATGTTAACACCCCATTTTGACAAGGCAAGATGATCAACTGTGTGATGAAGTTGGGCCAAGAAATGAAGAAAGTTTAGGCCTAATGCATTGGGCTGAAATTAAGAAAAGGAAAATAATGGCCTAGGCTTGCACGAATGTCCAAGTTGGTGTATTAATTAAAGAGAAAAAGAACAAATATGAGGGTTGGGCCGAAAGGTTGGTTATATTCTGGCCCATCAGCATCAATTGAATAAGGAAAGAAATGCTAATGAATAGAAATAGTATTTATCTATATATACGTAAATGTGTATATAGATATATATGCTATTAGATAAGAAGTGATCAAGTTGTTAGAGGAGTGAAGAGTTTGAAATGCAAAAAACCAAGATAAAGGAAGGAGTTCAAAGTGAAGAAGGATTTGACATTAACCGGTCAAATAAAGTTGGAAAGATTATCTATTTAGTGATATTTAAATGTTAATTGTTTTAGTTTAAAATTTAGATAAGGATAATGGTATTATTAGATAAATGTGTAAACAAACTTTTTGGGAGTTTGTTATTTTATAGTATTATAAATTGAGACATCTATGCAACAGGGAAAACGGGCTCACACCAATCAATCAAATCACACAAATCTCATTGTCATTTTAATTCTCTTGCAAAGTCTTTTATTTCTTTTAAAAGTCTTTACTTTTCAAAGTCTTCTATTTTCCAGCTTTCTTTCGTTAATTCAAGCTTTCGTTTTATTGTTTACAAGTTATTTTCTTTTAATCTCGTTTATTTCAATTGCTAGTTTAATTCATTACCCTGTTATTTTATTTCCTTTCAAATCATCAAAGTTCCCTTTTGAATTTAAATTAATATTTTTACAATATACATTCATACTCTTTTCATTCAAACATGTCAATTGTTTGTGTAAAATCCGTGATTTCCAATGTTACATTCCTAATTGTTAAAAGTTTTCTTCATTGAGGCACAGAAAATAACCCCAAGTGAGAGTTTCATGTTCTCTCTCTCACGTGCGCCTGTAGAAGTCAAAATCAAAGGAAACTATCATTGTTTTCCGATAACCTTTGGAACCGAGGTCAAGGTTCCTAGCACACTCGCGCAAATTGACATAATCGGCTGATTTAGCAAATTTAAGAGGAAACCATTAATATATAACGTTGTACAATCATTGCATTGTAATGTACACTGATGTACACCTTTCCTAAAAAATAGAATAAAATAGAATGAAGACCCATTCCCTTCGTATGCATTTGGACGGACCTCAATTTAAGCAACTTGTTTATTTTCGCTAGATTCAATTTTTATTCATTTCCACATTACTACTAGATTGGATTAGTCTACTTATTTATACTCTTTCTTTGGTGAGTACTGAGTAGTTACACTCACTTTATCAACTTGTTTAGTTTATTGAACCAACAATTTACTTTATTTTCTTCTTTTACTTTGTCATGTCTTATTATTATTATAATTAAGGTAATTTGCATTGACACCTCTCAGGTATTGGTCAATTGCAGGTAGATGTTGGTCAATATACTATTTTACAAAGACGACACCTAAGGTTTGTAAAATGTTGTAATGACACCCCTTGGAGGTATAAAATGATTTTAGTGCCCTTGATTAATTTAATTTTCATGGGAAATCTCTAAGTTACGCTCATGCCTAAACCCTACACTTTATCTATTATACCAATCACTTTTATCATCACACTCTTATTATTAAAAATTCTACAATAAATAAATAAGATATTTAATATATATAATTTTATTTTAAATATCAAAATATCAAAATATCAAAAATATTTTGAAAAATATATTTAAAGGTAAATTCTACCAAAAAATATTAATCAATAATAATACTAAGAAAATACCATTATTTAATTACTGTTTTTAAATTTTAATATATTACTATATAAATATTTCTCCAAAAATATTAAAGGGTTATATGAAATAACCATTATAGGTATTACATATCTAATAATATATATATATATATATATATATATTAATGCACAAATAGAAAAAAATAATTTTTTTTATACTATTGCCAATCAATAATTTTAATGAAATTTGATAATATAATAGAATATCTTATTTAAAATATTTTACACTTTACCCATTGTATGTAGGTATTACATATCTAAGATATTATACCATTATATTATCAAATTTCATAATATAATGGGATTTTCTTTGGTATTACATATCTAAATAAGATATTACATAATAGGTATTACATATTTAAGATATTCTATTATATTATCAAATTTCATTAAAATTATTGATTGGCAATAGTATAAAAATAAATAATTTAATTTTCTATTTGTACAAAATTTATAAATATTTTATTAGATATGTAATACCCATAATGGTTATTAGTGTTTGCACAAAAAATGGTATTCTGATAGATGCGGACGTGCCAGACTTTGGAAGAGTCAAGAGTACTTTCAAAAGAATGTGCAACTTTTCTTTTGGAAGTGATGAATGAAAATCAAGCGATTGTAGATGGATTCTTTTTGTCTTAGTCAAAAGGACATAAATGTTAAAGTTGAAAAAAAATGGATAAGAAATTGAGAGTGTAAGTTGGTAGAAATGTATTTAAGCTAGAAGAAACGCAAATGACAGAAAGGAAATTGCTAGAATTTAATTCTGGAAGATATGGAAATGGCATATTTGAATGTACACAAAATAAACTGCATGAATTTAAAGTACGTGAAAGTAAAGGAATTGAAATGACATTACTTGAAATAAAGATTACTAGATAATGTAAATGCAAAAGATAAGGATAAATATTACAATTGTAGAAATTACAATGTATGAGTTGGTTTGTGTGCTACGGGAAAGGTCCTAAAATTAACCTAAGTGTTATATTTATAGCATCATTAAAACTCAATTTCCTTCCTAAACTGTTGCCATGTGTCCTCAATCCATCCTTCAGCTTCTTCCACGTGGCCCTTGCAACTGCCTTCTTTCAACTACCGCCAACTTGCAAACCCACGTTCTTCCATGTGGCTTCAGCAACCGCTTTCTTCCAGATCATCAATAACTGCCAAGCACACGTTCGTCCATCTACCAGTTACTTCTCTCTCAAGCTGTCACATGTCTCGGCAGTTACAACTGCCAGAGACCACTTTCTTTGTAACCTCTTTTTTCATTGTTTAGAGGTTGCCATATGTCCCATGATGATTGGTGGTTAAATCTATAACTTTCCACTTTTTGTAGGTTAAGTGGGGTAATGAATCTAGCCTTAATTAAAACTAAATTAGTTACCTTGACTATAACACATTATTTCCTTTAAAAGTTTAACCACCTCCACTAATCCTTTAATTATAAGAACTACATAACAAATCCTTCTTCTATCATACTTTGCATCTACCACGTTATAGGATATGTTTGGCAAATGTCATTCTTCCAATCTGCGATTTCTTCCGTCTTCCACTAATTCCTTAATCGTAGCAACTACTATCAAATGAAAACTTCTTCTTCCAACCGACAACTTGTATTTCTGCCACGTATCAATTATTCTTAATTTGAATTTCAAATATATACTTCAATTAAACTATCCACGTGCCTTCTGCCATGTCATAACATATGATTGGCAGATGGCACTCTTCCAACCTGAGATATCTTGCGTCCTCTTCCAGATTAATGTTGAGTGGCGGCAGATTCGTTTCTTTCGACTGTGCCACATGTTGCTCAATATTTGGTCTTCTCATTTATCAAAACTCATCAATGGTAGGACACCACACGGCCAGAAATTTTGGGTGTCAACAATTATATATAGCCCTTTAATGTTTTTTGAGAAATATTTATATAGTAATATATTAAAAATTAAGAGCAGTAATTAGATAATTGGATTTTCTTAGTATTAATATTGATGAAATTTTTCTAGTGGTAGAATTTACCTTTATTTCCAAAATATTTTTGATTTTTTGAATTTTATATTTAAACTAAAATTATATATATTGTATATCTTATTTACCTATTCTAATTTTTTTAATAATAAGAATGTGATGATAAGGGTGGTTGGTGTAATGGGTAAAGTGTAGGGTTTAGACATGGGGTAACTTAGAGATTTCACTTGAAAATTAAAGGGTAATTTGTATTTAGACCCCCTGGGGTTTTGGTCAATTGCACTCAGATGTTGGTCAACACGAGTGGTGTCCCAACACCCCCTGAGGTTTCTATTTTCTTGCAATAACACCCCTGGAGGGGTTTTTGGACTTAAAATTACTCTTGTACCCCTTGCATTAAAATAAAATATTTTTTTCTTCACTCTTGTACCAAACAACCCTTCTCTTTCAAACCCCATCCTCCAACTCCTCTGCCTCCACCCATGACCAATCCGCTTTTGTAGACGCCACTGACCTCCTCCATTGCCGCTTTGTACCCATTACCACTGCCGTTCCTCCTTCGCCTCCACCTAATCTGCCCCCGCCGCCGATTTTTGGGTATCGATTTCAATTTTGGTGTGTGGGTGTTGGAGAGTGTTCAACGGCCTGATAGATCCTGAGTTGCTCAAGCTTGCTCAGGAACAAATGAATCAATGTCGCCCGCCGACATGGTCAGGATTCAACAGAAGGTCTTTCTCGCACTCTTTGATCTCTCTGTGTTTTTTATTTATTTTTTGTTTTGCATGGAATTTTAGGATTTTTGAGGCAAACCCATGTTTGTTTGAAGAAATTAGTATGTAATTAAATTCAAGATTTGATTTTTGGGTTTTCAATTGATGATTATTTGATGCTTAAAACATCACCTGACATTTTAATTCACTTGATCTGATTCCCCCTTTTGCTTGTAATCATTTTAACTATTTGGAGAAATAGGTATTTCCTGTAACATAGTTTCTATTATTGTCTCAACTTCATAATAGTGATGTTTTTCTTTCAATAATAGACAACCATATACAAGGGCTTCAAGTTTTTATTACTGGGTTTTCAATTGATGGTTATTTGATACTTTAAGAATACAATTGGGTAAGGGGGTTAGTGATTGTGATAATATATATATATATATATATATATATACACAAATACACACCCACATACACATATTGTCAAGTTTTTTTGGGCATCTGAGTTAATGATTTTTATGCTTTTTTACTTATCATGGGAATTTTAGTATTTTTGATATGTTATTTAGTTGTAATTTTTGGTTTTAATTTCCTCCTTTTTCTTCAGAAACATTCAAGAATGAATATATTTTTAAATTGAGTCGGAGGAGGAGGAGAGATTGAGAAGAGGAGAGGAGGCGGCGGTGGTTAGGTAAGGGGGTGAGGTGGAGGGTTTTGATTTAGGGGCATGAAGGCCATTTTTGTCTTTTCACCATTCCAGGGGGTGTCAATGCAAGGAAAATGAAACCTCAGGGGGCGTTGGGACACCACTTGCGTTGACCAACATCTGAGTGCAATTGATCCAAATCTTAGGAGGTCTGGGTGCAAATTACCCAAAATTAAATTAATCAGGGGCATTAAAGTCATTTTATACATCCAAAGGATGTCATTGTAATATTTTACAAACCTCACGGGGTGTCTCTGTAAAATAATGCGTTGACTAACATCTATCTACCATTGACTAATACCTCAGGGGATGTCAATGCAAATTACCCAAAAATATGATACGCATCATTTTTATTATCATTATTTTATTGCCTTGATCTGCTCGGATCACATGGAACTCATGGTTTCCCGGTGGTTAGTAGTAAACTTCGAACTCATTCTAAAGTTTAAACACCTTACGTAGTTTGAATGATAGTTGTTTAGTTTGATTGAACATGACAAATTTTTTATTTTTTTTTAAATAATCATATTGAGGATGCAATGTACTTCAGTAAATACAATGATTCTAATCGCGCAGAATAATAATGGAAGGTGGAATCATAATTTGTTGTATTTGGAATCATAATTTGTTAAAGACGTAATTGAGTGAAAAATCAGCAAGTGATGCGGGTCAAGGTCGTTGGCAATTATTTTTTTTTGATTTAATATAATCAACTATACACATGTTGGTTTAATTTATTTGTTCTTTTCTTAATTAAAATAATCAATATCATCAAGTGGTTTTATTTATTTGTTATTCCGTGTCTTTCATTGCATTCACTTGCTATAAGAAACTAACAAACTAGTGTTTGGTGTACCGGCCACCATTTATAGTGCATTCAACTTTTTTTATTGGGTTAATTTCAGTATACCCATGGTTTTAGAAAAGATCCTATACAGAAAACTCCCTACACTTATTAAATTATATTAGCTTATTCCATTCCCTATAATTTTGAACCAAAATACCTTTGGGATTTAATAAAAAATAATTTAAAATTTTAAAAAAACATATAAAATTAAAATATATATATATATAATTCGAAATATATATAAAATTCGAAAAAATATATAAAATTCAAAAAAAACATATAAAATTCATAAAAATATATAAAAACATATAAAATTCATAAAATATATATATAATTCGAAAAACTATATATAATTCATAAAACAATATATAAAATTCGAAAAAACATATAAAATTTAAAAAAACAAGTAAGAAATGTAAAAACAAGAGAATATATTAAGGTTACAAGAGAATACAAGTAAGAATATATAAATTTCGAATTTTATATATTTGTTTCGAATTACATATATTTTTACGAATTATATATATATGTTTATGAATTTTATATATATTTTTCTAATTATATATATTTTTTTCGAATTTTATATATATGTTTATGAATTATATATATATATATTTCTAATTATATATGTTTTTTTCGAATTTTATATGTTTTTTAGAATTTTATATATGTATTTCTAATTATATATGTTTTTTTGGAATTTTATTTGTTTTTTTAATTTTATATGTTTTTTTCAAATTTTATATATTTTTTCGAATTTTAAATCATTTTTCATTAAATCGCAGTAGTATTTTGGTCCAAATTTATAGGAAATGAGGCAAGCCAATACAATTTGATAAGTAAAGGAATTTTTTTGTATAAAAGGGGAGCAAAGTGATATTTTTTAAAATTATAGGAGTTTTACTGAAATTAACCCTTCTTTCTTCCACGATGCATTTGATTAATTATCAAGTTAATATGTATATATTAACCGCTAATGCACTTTTCTTTAATCAAATCTAACCTGCGTGGTCTAACCATTGGAGTTTTATTTTATGACGGTGTCGGATCCAATGTTTTCCTCAATTGAAAAACCTTGTTCTTTCTTTAGTTAGTACAACTTGTTCATTCTACCAAAAATCTTTTAATCTAATGGTATAATATTTCCTCCTCTTTTGGAAGATTAGGGGTTTGAGCCCTCATGTGGGGAGTGTGTATTGAACTACCTAAGAAAAAAAATAATAATTTTGTTTCTTTAACTATGACAATGGTTCAATGATCTGATGAATAATCTAATCTGGTCATAGTGTGTTGAATAAGGAATCAATACTGTGCGAATGCCTCCCCCAGTCCATATGATCTGAGCAAACCAAAAGTTAAAACAACAAATAATTAAATACTTATATTAATATAAAATGGTGTATATTATTTTCTTTTTATGTATACACTCATGCATAAAATTATAATCTGAAATTAAGATCCGTGTCAAAAACTTACCACACCATATTTAACGAATTTCCGACCATGATAGAGTAATAAAGTGGCATGTATCATTATCTTTGTCTATGTATAAAGGTAATGTGGGCAATAATACAAATGAGAAACAAAAAGCGCAATAATGAAAATTCAATCATAATACCCTTAAGTTTGACAAAAAAAATAAAATAAAATAAAAAAATAAACACCTCAAAACACGCCCTTCATTGAAATTTCAAAGTGATTCAAGAACAAGTTTTCACAACAAGGGAATCTTATTTCAGGAGATTGAATGAATGAATAATTTTATTCTTTTAGAAATGATAGTACAGAGGATTTTATTCTCTCATTTATTTGAAATCAATAAAAAATTTATGTATTCAAATTTTGCTATATAAAAGAATAGAGGATTCTATTCTCTCATTTATTGGAAATTAATAAAATTTTCATATATTCCCAATTTTGCTAAATAATAGTATAGAGGATTCTATTCTCTCATTTATTTGAAATCAATATAACTTTTGTGTTCCTGAATAGTATGATTACAATTTACACCTACATCTTAAATATAAAATCATATATATTTTTATATTAAAAAAAATCAAATAAAAAAAAGAAGAAGAAACCTAACTCTTTCTTGTAATATACAAACACTTCTCTGCTCAATAATACAAATGCTACTACCTTTTTTACATAATATACCGGTGAACTAATAACTTCTGTTACAGAATGTAGGTTTATATTTAAGATATTTATATATGTGTATATATTTATTATGTAATGATTTATACTACATATTCATTTATATGTATGCAATACTTTATAAATCAATTCTGACCGTTTGGTTCCGATAGGTTTAAAATCGACACCCAATCGTGAAATCGCGATTGCACTATTTTAGAATTGTGTTGGAACCGAGCCATTAATCAAAACAAACTGTGTTGTTCGCTTTTATTTTTTTTTACTAGGTGAATTTTGCACACCCCTAAGCGCATGTATATGATGTTCACTTCACTCACATCCGTGATTTACTAAATATTTGTGCTGAAAAATGATTCCCATGACCCAGAAAAAACAATCACTAGATTCACATATAGAGCTGCAAATGTTATAAGATTGGTGCTTTTTGAGATGTTGAATATGGTTGTTATCATATCACTTGAGGACCTAGACCATCTCTTAGGGCTCGAGAGTGTTCTTGAACTTAGACTCGATTATGCCTTATATAAATTTAGGAATTTTGAACCTTCCAAAACCATGGGTGAATTTGGCAATAAGACGGTTAGATAAAAAATTTGTCCAAGTGACTGAACTACACGTGTAGCTAACTTTTACCCTTCTAGTATACATATAGTGCGTATAATCCCATGTGGTTCTTTAAAACCCTATTGTTCGAAAATGTATGCGTATTGCCCCTTTTGTGAAGTAAATTGTTTGAAATACTCTTAATATTATTTTTAAAAAAAAATAAAATAAAATTACTAAAACAAAAAAAAACAGAAAATTTGTTTAGAAAAAATATATTTAAGAAAATCATCGACAAAAAAGAATTACAAATTTATTTTAAAAAATATTAAAATTAGTTTTTTTAAAAAAAACTAAGCCAATTATTTCAAAAAAAAATTATTTATTTTATTTATTTATCATATAATTAATTAATTAATATTTATTCATTTATTCATTTTATTAATTATATTATATTTTATTAATTTATTCTTTATTCATTTTGTTTTATATATTTATTCATTTTTTTATGTAATCATTATATTTATTTATTTTATTTTTATTATATATTATTTTTTATTAATTCAATATTTGTTAATTTTATTAGGTTAGAAGGGGTATTTTAGGGATTTCATATCTTTTTGAGCGTGAATGACAATACTTTTTAATTAGAATGAATTTATACACATGTTTCTAGGAGTAATCCGCACCTAGTATGAAACCAATGGAAGTTCTTCGCTGAAAACCTTAGAGAGTATTAAGCTACTATAGAAAACGACTCGAAATCGGATGACGCTCGGAAATTAGGTGAGTCATGACTCATTAGCAGACCCTACGCTCAACAAATATGCACATACGTATGCGTGATGGATTCCATCTGATATCAGCAAGGTTTCTTGGATATGTATCTATGAGTGATGGAGTAAACTAATGTGCATGTTCAATAATATAATACATAACTTGTTTATTTAATTCCTCACCAGATTTAAATATAATTTCCTCAATTGTTTTTTTCTCGTATCTCTTTTTTAACTTTAAAGATTCCTGGGATTATTAGTTGATCATTGTGGTACTACTTGGTCCCAAAAACCCTTTACCTACTTGGCCATGCATACGTTCTTGTATGTTTCAATAATACACAACAACCAAGACTAAAAATCAAAACAAGTAGTTGCGATACATAAATGTCAATTTTAATAGCTACTTGTGTGGAGGAATTGAAGTACAAAATTACATAATATTTTATAGTACAAGGGAGTGTGTGATATTTACCCAAAAACGAAATTATGACATTTGAGTAGTAATCAAGAAAATAAAAATAAAAATCTATTTTTTTATTTGGGTTTGAAGAATTATTGTATATGTTCATATATCATAGTCAAGAGGGTTCATCCTCCCTGGCGGACAAGAATTATTACATTATAATAAATGATTTTGATTGACTCGGCGTGACAAGAGTACGATCTAACAATGTTCAGGATGATATTGAAATAAGAATCGGGTCTAATTCTATAATTATTGAAATAAGGGTGATATTTCGGTTAAGAACTTGGTGTAATTCTAAAACTATTCTAACATGTCAACCTCTCGTCATTTAATCCATAAGTTTAAGAAATTGAATATTAGTGCATGCCCTCCATTCTATGTTTAAAACTTTAAATATTTTTTCATGAGACCCAATATAGGATAAACATCCTCTAACACTGATCCAGAGGGATTTTGAGTATCTTCACATAGGCTTTTAAAGTCCAGAATTCTTTTTTCAAGAAAATACGGTGTTTGTTAAATTTAATAAAATAAATTTTAATAGAAGTCAACTATTTAAAGGTCCATTTAATAGTTTTGGAGTAATTTTTGAGAAGGCACACACATCTATATATATATATATATATCTACAATTATTCTTGATCCACTAATTTAACATCATTATATATTTTATATTTTCAATACTAACCTCAAATGTCATTTTATTTACCCATATTTTTCTTACCACTGTCATCTTATTTGATAGGATCACATTAGTATTAAAACTCTTTCCCTCTCCAATACTATATATGTAACCACTTTTTAACATTTTAAATAAAAAATATTTAAATTCTTAAATAATTAACTTTTTAAAATATCTTCACCAAACAGCTTTTCGATTTTAAAGTCCTTTTATTTGAATTAGTTTACCACTTCATTCTTAGAAACGGACTTTACTCATCACGAAGTCCTCCCAAATGAGCACTAAATTATTCTATCCGGCTTTTCTTAAGCGAGTGAAAATTTTGAGATATTTTTGTCACCTTTATTATATACTAAAATTATATTAATTAAACTAGAAATATTTGTTGAAGTCAGTCTCAACTCTCAAGAGGACATGAAGGGATAAAGGAAACGTTATGAAAAATAAAAACAAAACACAAGAATATGATAAGATTCAGAAATTAACATGTGAAATAGAAAATAGATTTGGCTTGGTTACAAAAAGAAACAAAATAGACATAGACGATATATTCTTATCGAGGAGCTAGAGTACTCCTAGCTAGATGGAGGAAAAAGGGATTTATTTCCTTAAAAGAGAGAGATATTGAACAGAAATAACAAAAAAAAAAAATAGAAATATATGTGTGACATATATATGTGCCTTGGAACTGAAAAAAATTATAGAAAAGGAGAATTCCAACTCCATCATCTAGCTATCCTAATATTAATTAAAGTACAATTGACCTATATTATTCTCCCCTTAGATTTGGGTTAATTACTCACTACGGTTATCATTGTTATTTTTTTTGCTTTTTCGATAAATAAATAATTTATAAACGATCTACAATAAATGGCCTAGACCCACAAAAGAAAAGAAAAGATTAAAAGGGAAAATAGTAAAAGTGCCAAACAGACTCTAACCTAATGGGCTTAAGGCGGCCCATCAACACATATCCAAAACAACCAAAGCATTAGCGATTTCTCAGATTCAAAATTCAAAAGGGTAAAAAAATTATTCCATCCCTCAGAGTGAAACTGCACTTCAAAACCCTAGTCTGATATACCATTTGGCTCTTGTTGGCTCCCAAATTTCAAACCCATGATGGTAAAGATGGGTCACACAACACATAGTGTCTCAAAAACTAATATTTAAGGTGGTTGCGGTGGGGGAAGTGGAGGTGGTGCGTGGGCAATAGGAGGCATTTGGAGGCCAATAGAAGCTGGGAAGGAGAAGAAAGGGTTACTATTGGTTTGGTCATAGAAGGTGGTGGGGTGGTTCCATTCCATGGATAAGGATTTGGCAAGTGGGCATTGGGAATTCCTTACTGAAAAAAGCCTAAACTTGATAGCTTGGATCACTACATTAAGGGTCATGTATGGAGGTAAGCTTTTTTCTCTAAAAATAATATTATTCCGTTCTTTCCAAATATGGTATACATATTAGGGTTGCAACTTAGGTTGGGCTAGCCCAGCTCAACCCGAGCCCAACCAGAAATTTCCTAAATTCGGGCTCATCGGGCTGAGCCCGTCCTAGCGCGGGTTGGGTTTGGGCGGGTGACATAATATATACAAAGGGTGAAGAAAATTCAAGCAACAAGTCGCGTGGTCCCAAACCCTAGTTTCTTTCTCCCCCAACCATCTTTCTCCTGCTACCCTCCACCACCACCACTTCAACCCCAACCACCTCTTCCGCCACCTCCTCTACCTCCAAATGAACTTTCCGTTCTTTCTCTCTCTTGTTTGTCTCCTTTTCTCATTATATATATACACACACATATATGTAGATGAGAAAATAGGTGATCTTGTTCATAAGTTCCATTTTTTTCATTCAAGTTGGAAAAACCAGATCTGTACGTCATATATATATATGTATGTATAGATATTGTTCCTACATAAATTTATATAGGCATAGACAAAAAAATTAGTTCTGCTATTTTGGAGGAATTTTGTTAATTTTTTTACCTTTTAGAAATGAGAAGACAATATTAAAAAAAAAAAAAAAAGAGGATCTTGTTTTATTTTAGAAAAAATAAGCTCCATATTTTTTCATTCTTGTTAACAAATCGAGATCTACATACAAATAGTTTCTATATCATATTTAGTATACTATATATGAATAAGGAATTATGTTTTTTTTTTTTACCTTTTAGAAATAAGAAAATAATATGTGGAAAAAAAATAAATTTTTCTGCAATCAAGATACATTTAAGTTGAAAAAAAAAACAACCCGAGTGACCCGCCCGACCCGACTGGGTCGGGTTGGGCTTAACTCGGTTTTGAGTTTGAGCGGGTTGGGTCGGGTTACATCAAATCCGAGTTGAACTCGGGGTCGAGTTGGGCTTAACTCTGTTTTGAGTTTGGGCGGGTTGGGTCAAGTTACATCAAATCCGAGTTGACCTCGGGTTCGGGTTGGGCCGACCCAAGTTACACCCCTAATACAAATCATGTTAATGCTAATTTCCATGTCATGATTTTGCTATGTTTCAGCATTTTTTTCCAATTTGTGGCTACCCACCATATGAATTGCTTCCATGAACTAGAGCAACTATAAAAGCCACATTTCTCTTGAATTGCCTCCCAAACATTTATGGAATTGGTTTTGATTCTACATCATTGAGACATAATACACAAACATTAGGTATTGTAATCTTGGTTTGTCCTTTATTTGGAGTTTCTACTGGATAGCAAGCGGTAGAAAGATTGTTTAGGTATCATCTTCTGAAACCAAACAAGCTTATACCAGAAAAATAGGGGTGGGTGTTGGGTTAGAGTTTGAATGATATGCTTGGTAGTGTATGTATTAGTGGGAGAAGGGGTCCATTGGATAGTATCAAGTGAGTTGGTGTTTGGATTTGGAAGAGTGGTTAAGTCATAATGGGCTTCTAGTAAATTTGTTAGTTGTCTAGGCCATGACCACTGTCCCTAAACTAGTAGTGAAGAGACTTTAACATGTGTGTTGTGTTACCATCTAAACATATGAGTGTGATTAGAAAGTCCCTTTTAGTTGGGACCACATGGCAACCAGTTATCAAACCAAACCATTGTTGATTCCCCATTGCATATCTTATGCTTGATTAAATGTTGAGCCAAGTGTCTGTGCGTAGGAACTTTAATTTCTCCAAAACCAAGAATAGTCATGTGGTATTTATAATTCTCATAAGCTTTTGCCGTTCATTAAATTCTTCTCAACCCACTCCTTCCAAATATTGGTTGGTCCATTAGAGCAAATAATCCATAAATGTCGAAGAATGGATGCCTTGTTCCACATTTGGATATCATGAATTCCAAGTCCCCCCTACAATTTTTTGGAGTACAAATATGCTCCCATTTGACCTTAGCTTTGAATTTGGCCATGGTGACCATAAGAAATTTTGTAATAGGTCCTTGATCAGGCAACATACTTTGCTAGTGGTAAAAACAAGCTGGTCCAGAATATGTAAATATTGAATAGAGTGGCTTTAATGAGTTGAAGTATACCTGCAAAAGAGATGGCTCTGTCCAGTTTGAAACTTTAGCAAACATATTATCTATAAGAGCCTAACAGTGACTATAACTCAACCTATATGAAATGAGAGGGAGTCCTAAGTACCTAATAGGAAAGATTACCACAAGGGAAATCAAAGAGACTGCAAATGTTTTCTCTAGCAGGGTCATCAACACCAGTAAAGAATATATGACTTTTGTTAGGGATTGGTGTGAGTCCATAGATGCTAGAGAAAATGTCAATTGATTTTTTATGACCTTGGCAGAAATAACATTCCCATGAAAAACCATAAGAACATCATTAACAAAAGATAGGTGGGTGGGAAAGTTTAGTTGCCTTACACCTCCAATGGTAGCTAAATATGTTTTCTTAAGCAATGAATGAGTTAGTTATTGAAGATAGGACATCCATAACTAGGACAAAAAAGTAAGGTGATAAAGGGTCACCTTGACTGAGGCATTTTGCACTTTTAAAGAAACCACACAATTCACCATTGATAGATGATGCAGTCAAACTAGGGTTAAAAATAGTGTTTAAAAATGGACCATTACAATAACCTAGTTTTACCTATCGCATGTGCACAAATCGTATTATAATACAGTTCTGCTTGAGAAAGATTATCGAACTCAATGGATTAAGTCATATTCTCAACACTCGTGAAGTAATACTCTTGAATTACTATGAAAGTATGATTGGTTGTTTATGATTTATTAACTAATTAACTAATAAAACAAGTAAATATAAATTAAGACAAGAACAGTAGAGATAAAACTAGGGTTTTCATAATCCACCACTAACTGCATAATATAGCTATCTACTTGATCAATTGTAAGAGGGCGATCCATCACCCGTGAATCAGATTGTACGGCAAATAGTTGAATACATCCCAAAAAGAATACCATCAACCGGATTCATTACAACTCATCTCCGGACATAGTGTGATTAGTTCATGCATACTATTTTACTCTAATCTACTCATACAATATGAAATTAAACTAAAGCATGTATATATCACCTCGCCAAGGCACGACCTGTGTAAATCTAGGGTTTCAGGTGTTAAGCACCATTGTGTAGAAAATCATGATATGCTAGAGAACACTAGATAAACATGATTGATTGAGATAATGAATTCATTCATTCTCAGACAAGAGTAGAGTAAATATAAAACCCCTTATATTAAATAACTACGGTCTCCCATCTACACAATCATTACAGGTGTGATATTCAGTTTCCCCTTATTATAATTAAAACAAATAAATAAACTACATTAATTGGTTAGGGTTTTCTAAAAAAAATTCTAGATTCCGGTTTAGTTGCTCATGGTGGTGGGAGACTGCATCGTTGATGTAGAAACACCCTCCCTGATCGTCTACTTCGGATCTCTAGGTCTTGAATGACTCTCTTCTTCAAAAGATGTAAATCTCCAGAGATAGTGCTTTGAAAATTATGTATTTTGAAGCTCTTTATATCTGAATCAGACCTTGGTATTTATAGAAGAAGTTGAAAAGAGTCCTGCTTATGTTAGACTTGTCCCACTAGGAGTAAGATTCCTCTTTGATATGTTTCTCCTCAATTCTGAGTCAAACTCCTTTAATCTGATGTAGATACACCTTATACATGTGCTTGGAAGTGTTGGAATTGAACACAAAGTCATCCCAGGTCAAAAGGATCAATTCGGGTCAAACTGGGAGTTTTGACCGAATCTGTAGTTTTCAGCTTTTTTTTGCAGACACGTCTCACTCTTTTGATCATAACTCGAGCTACACAACTTTGATTGAGGCGTACATTAGCTTGTTGGATAGCTGAATTGAAGCTCTTGAGTTTAGGCTAAAGAATCACTCCATTTAGACCTGTTTCAACCGAGTTGTAGCCATCTGAAGTTGGATGAAATTTTGACCTATGCTTGACCCCTATGCTTGAGCATAGCTTGGCCTATGCTTGAGTGTAGGTTTGTGCGTAGCTCTCTAGCCATGTGCGTAGTTATTCGTAGAAATGATGATTCCAGACCCTTTTTGCTTACTGTCTGCGTAGGTATGTGTAAAAAAATCATTAAAATCATTTTTTCCAATTCTTCCTCCGTTTAAACCCCTCAACTCTGTTAGTATGTTTCCCAAAATTTCGGCTCCGAAAAATGTTTTTTTTGCCCTCTAGGAGACACATGTTGCTTGAAAACTCCTATTTTTCTCTATTTTCAGGTAGACACAAGCACATCCTTGGTTAATTCAGCAAACTTAGCTCGTTTCTTCATTAAGCTCCTGAAACACGCTTAGACATACAAACTACATAAAAACACCAAGTAACATTATGGTAAAGCGTAACATTACCGAGTTAGGGGCCTTGAATGGTCAGAATTCGACACCTATCAATAAACACATAAAAAGAAGTAGTTGAAATGCAAGTCCTTACCTAAGAAATGAAAGTCGGTGGAAAGTTCATGAAGTGTAGGACATCCGGTGGGTGGTATTGATCTGTTTAAGCATCATCCAATTTTTCAAAAATTATTTTATGGTTCAAGTGACCTCATGTCCAATAATGTGTCATGATTTCTTAAAGAAAAAAGAGTTGAATCCATTAAGGCTAGGGGACTTGTTGGCTTTGATTGAGAACAAGTGCATTCCTTAATCTCTAAATCAATTGGAATAGATCTTAAACTATCAATAAACTCATTATTTAAAATTGTTGTGACAAGCTATGTTAGTTGAGATATAACTGGGTAACAATGATGATTGTTACCAATGAGTTCTTGAAAAAAGAAGGCGAAGCCACTCTTTATATCCTTAGTGTTATTAGATCTTTCCCCGTTTGGTAAACTAATACTAGTGATCCTCCTTTTGTTCAATCTATTTTGAATGCTCTTGTGGAAGAAACTTGTGTTCTGGTCCCCTAGAGCCAACCACTTGATTCTTGAATTATGTTGTAGTAGTTGATCCTCAATTCTGGCTAAACTGGAATAAGTAATGAAGAACTCCTTTTCTTGCTTTCTCATGTCCATGTTGCTAGGGCTAGTATCAAGAAGGGCTTGGCTGCCAGGGCAGACTTTGCCAGAGATGTTCTAGCATTAATGTCACTAAAACGTTTGATGATTCAGCTCCTTAAGAGTTGTTTTGAGCAATCTCAGTTTAGTGGTAGCTTTGAATATAACAACCCCATCAATGCTTGTATTCCAAATGCTAGCCACAGTAGTAGAAATTTGGATGGTCACATCAGAAGTTAAAAAATCTAAAGGGGGATTTTCTTCTAGAACTCTGGATACCTATAGAAACCACCATTGGGCTATGATCTGAACATAATGGGGGAGGAAAATTGGCACTAGAGTTAGGAAAAGAAGAAAGCCACTGGTCATTACTAAGTACTCTTCCAGTTTCTTAGCAATGATGCCCACTCCTTGTACCTTATTTAACCATGTCTAGAGATGACCAGTGAATCTTAAGTCATCAACACCCAAGTCCAATATGCTTCATTTAGATTGTTCATGTTTGGAATCCATAAGTCTCTTCCACTAAACTTTTCAGCATGTCCTCTTATGCCTTTGAAATCACCTAATATTGTCCAATGATCAACCCTGACTTGATCACCTATCCCTTTCAAGTCTTCCCACAATTGTTTCCTTTCCTCAATAGTGTTTTGTCTATATACAAAGGTTGTATAGAACTGCACATTTGAACTAATGTAAAAGACTGAAACATGCACCACATGATCAGTCATATGGATGCATCTTATATTGACATTCAGAGGATTCCATAAGACCCAGATTCTTTCCTAATGGAGCATGCACTATGTTGGTGATGAATGGCCAGGTAAATAGAGATTGGTGCATTCTCTAATTTTGGTTTCAAAAAGGGCAACAAAATCCAAATGGTTGTCTTTTATGAAGTTCCTAACCTCCCTTTGTCTTGAAGGGTTATTAATATACAATGGTTGTCTTGAAGGATTATTGAAGGGTTATCATTGTTTTTTTATTATATCAAATACCCATATTACCATTAGTAAAGTGAAGGAATATAACTAAGGTATGAAATCTATTTTTTTTACCCCTAATATCTTATTACTATTCAAATATTATTCACATAAAAATTCTTTTTATAAAGTATATAATTTATACATGAGAAATTTCATCATAAAAAACCGAACTTCGAGGAAATTCCAGCCATTACCTCTAGTTGCCCCAAACATCGGGGTTGACCTCTCTATCTTCGGACTTGATTTTAACATCATCGATTATCGCACTGTCTAAAAAATCACCCTCTCCTTCAAACATCGTTTCCATGACAACATCAAAATCAGGCTTAAGTACCCCGACCGAAAGGCATTATTGTAAATATGTTATCCTTTTATGGCATATACTTCAAGAATATTCAACTCTTTGTCCAAAAATTTCACTAACAAATTTGACTTTGAGATATCGGAATGAGGTCGTTGAGATCATGTGTTAAACTTCTTAAATACAAAGTGTAATAAATGAAAAAACATAATTTGACCCATAATATTTTATTACTATTGAAATAAAATTGTTTTGATGTGAAATATGATTTACTTGATAAATTCTTTCATCAAAATGGAACTCCAATTAAATTTCAGCCACTAGCATAAGTTGCCTTAAATAAAGGCTGGCATCTCCCTCTTCGGAGCCGACTTCAATGTCATTGACGATCGCACCATCAGAAAGCTCGTTTTCTCCTTCCACAATTACACCAACATGAAGCTCATCTTTTTCTTGGAGCATCAATTTTATCATAACATAGGTGACTTAAACGATATATTACTTTAATTTTAATTGCCAATCTATTCCATGTCTTAATATATATATGTATAACTTTAGAATTCTAAGGAATTTTGAAACCAAATAGCCAATGGTACAGGAAAGAGCATAAAACAGACTTTAAAAGTTTAATATGTCTGCCATAGAAAGATTAATTGTGTTCCAATGATCTAATTTAGCGCAAACGTTGTCAAACAAAGACTTGAAATCCGTTTCTCTTAGATTGTTGTTCGAAAAAGGTACCCCTAGATATTTAAAAGGAAATTTATCCACTTTGAACAGCATAATGCTAGCATTGGATTTGGCGCATCCTTTTGAATAACTTTGAGAAGATAATCATGTTTCTGTCCTTATTAATGCAAAAATCTGAGATTGCTTGAAAGAACTAGAATATGTTACTGATAGTCACGACATTAGATAAATCTGCTTTCACAACACTAAAAAGGTCATCATCAAAGAAAATATGAGAAACCTTTATTCTGTTTTTGAAACAAACTTGCATAACTGCATTGTCACGCCCCGTTATTCCTGAGACTCCAATTCGGAGAATCAGCGAATCCCGAGGTATGACGTCACTGGAAATGACAACCAAGATTAACAATAACATCAAAATACATGGAATATGAATGAAAATGAAGTATTCCATGTCACCTGAGTGATAGAAACTCAGTAAAGAAATTCTAACGAAAATCTGGCAGAGTTCCGTTTGTAAATGGAACATCCGGACAACCCAAAACAACACAACAGAAGAACCTGCCCATAACAACAGAAATAGAAACAATGGCACGTAGCCCAACATTCCAGAAACCTACTAGGGCTAAGGTAGTGGAAAAGAACACCAAAACCTCTACACAACCCCTCTAAAATCAATAGAGCCCCAAATGCTCAAATGAAAATATAAAGAAAACCACATGGCGATGCCGAAAAGGTATGAAGGCACCCCAAAACAACAAATACCGACTGAGCCACCAAGCTCGATTAAGAATACATAAAACTCAATGGTAGTGCCGAACAGATACAATGGCACCTCAAAATAATAAATACATGGACTGAAAATACAACACAAGGGAATTTGCCAACAACCTGGCTCCCAAGAGAATAAAAAAACACACAAGTATGACTAAGGAATGAGGAATAAAACTACCGTCCCAAATCACCCGTATCGTCGCTGCCGAGCATAAGCCGTGTTGCGTCCACCTGCAAACCTGCAACTTATGTGGGGGTGAGCACAACCTCAGGGGCTCACCATAATATCAAAACATCACACTCATAGCCATCTAGAAAAGGTTAACCATCCCGTATGCATGCATCTATCCTAGGCCAGTCAATTGTCTCACATGGCACCCCGCCAATCCGAGACCCCATCAATAACCTCAGGTACACTACGGATAACATAAGTACCATAGATCAACAAAAATATAAACAACACATGTGTAAGTGTATATATATATATATATATATATATATATATAACGTCCTGTAAATAACTAAGCCTGTCACCTAGGCCTATAGACAACCAGTCCGAACACCACTTTCATCTAGAGATACAACACGGACTAACTATCTACCATACCGTGCACCTAGCATGCTGATCAAAGTTTCTAGGAGGTAAATAGATTACTCACTAGGACTACCGAAAATAAATCATCATAACCATTCTTCTACTTACAATAACCCGTGAACCAACCAGTTCACTCAAAGAAACATAAAAAGGGAAGGTACTATCTCCACATCGGATTCGGTAACCAACCGAACTATCTCTAACTAACATTGCCTATCTAGGCACTGGAAAGGGTTATTGGAGTCATGTAGTCCCAAACAGATGCCGTGGTCCTCGGGTTTTTTTAAAGAAAAACGTTGAACCCCGAAGGATTCAACTGGTTTTTAAGAAAAAGTTAGAACCCGGTCAAATCTTATTTGGTTCCAACGTCTCCGAACTCAATCGAAACAACCGGAATCACACTAGGTGTGCATAACTCAACATCACACGTCCGGGCTCAGCCCAAGGAATAACTATACGAGAGGGAAAAACTACTAGAGTTCAAACCGATAACCATTTTAAAATCACTTTTAAACTTCTTTCAAATCCGGTCATAAGACCTTTAACATTTATTTTAAAACTTATAAAAATAATCCTGAAAGAATGCCCAAACAAAACAGGGCACAGGAAGGAATCCTAGACGGCAAGCTAGGAGAAACCTAGATTTCTCGACCTCTAACGATGATGAGATCTCGGAAATAACCTTGAAATTTCTAGAACAGGGGCAACCCGTGCCCCAATTCACCAATTTTATAAAACAATTTCAAATGATATTCTCAGAAATTTCTTTCAGAAGCGAATTTGCATTCGTTACTTCTGGTCCCAAGAATTTAAACATATTTTATAAAACAAGTTTTTGATTTCTGACTTTCAAAAATAGCCAATGGGCACCAGGGTAATTAAAGAACACAATTTATAAAAATTCAAAAAAAATTTAAGTTTTCAAAACTTCGAGAAAACCCTAGTTTGATCCCAAAGATCCAAACCATGACTTAGATTTTCAAGGTACCGGAATAACCACGGTTTAATACTCAAAAATACTTCCATAAATGGGAGGAAAGAATAACAAACCCATAAATAACAACAGTTGAAATAGAGAGACGGCAAGATTTATAAGCCTAGAGCAACTTTTGAATTTCTAAACTCCTCACACCACCGAAGTGGTCTAACAATCAACCCGTGGTAGTACCACTCACCAACTACGAAGGCCTAGATGGCCGAACATCATAGACTCAACTAAGTCCCTGTAACGCGTTAATCAACGGAACTAGACACCCAACTCGGGGAAAGACAGTTAATTACCAAAACCTCTTTACATTTATATCCACACTCAACTCAATTAAGTTCAGTACATCACTAACCAGCTCAACATGAGCCCAACTCAAAGTAAACAGTTTCATCCCAAAGCCTATTTCCATTTATGCTCACGTAACCACCTGGAACATATGTCAATCGTGGCTCCACTAATCCAGTTTTTAACATTGTTACATTTTATTTCTTTTAAATTTTAAAATCTTTAGTTTTTATTCACATTGAGTCAATCTCCATCATTTCTAATGAATATACAAATACCATCAATTCAATACCAGCAAATATCAACAATATAAAAGATCCATAAATGATCATATAAACGAATGAATGCTCAACGTGAATATTATACAATGCCAATGCAACTTCAATGCAACCCTAACTGCATGAGGGTGAAACAAATATCCAGGAATCCCAAACCATTCACTGCTCCTGGGCAACAAACCCACAACAGGAAGGGTGGGCGTCGCCAAATAGAGTGCGGAAACCACAAGTCCGCCCGGAACCGGAAAGTGAGGCCCAAACCTCACCCCCAAATGTCTAGAGAATTGAGAGTTACTAGCTCCCTGGGTGTTAGGGGACAACAATGAAAGGTTTGGGGACATAGGGGATCACAAGGTCCTCATCATTAGATGAACTCCCTTCATCAGGCACTTTTGGATTTGCAGATAAGCCTGGGAGGTTAGTATTTAGGGGAACAGTTTTAGGTGCAGAAGTCTCTTGGTGAATAGATAAGGGACTATTGCTACTGAGGGTGTCAGGATCGGTTCCGGAAGACAGAATGACCTCTTCTACTACCTGATATCATCACTAGCCGACATTTTTACTACAGAAAGGTAGAAAAGTGTAGAGGCAGTGGAAGTTAGGGAAAGAGAAATTGAAAATGATCAAATGATGAAATTACTCAGAGGAAGAAAGTATAGCAAGAGTCTTCGGGAAGATGAGATAATGTTCTAGTGGAGCCCTCTGAATGAACAAGCGCAAAAGTCCAGCAAAAGACTAAAGCAAAGAAAGAGAAGTATTTGTAGAAAATTGAAAACTTATGAAAGTAAAATGGCGAGGCATGGAGGGCTTTATAGAGGATTAGAGGCAAGCCAAGAGTCATACACGAAGTCTGAAAGGTGTGCACCATCAATTCATCCCACCAACGCGAAGATTAAGTGGACATTGACCATTCATTTGAAACCTGAGTAAATGTTCATCTACCCATGCATTAATTAGAGATGCCATGTGTCACTAGGGAGCCGCCACTTTTCAAAATTCCCCTGTGTATATATACATACATAAGTATATTCGGTCATGGGCCTATAAGAATGAACCATAGGCCCATAACATCAGGGGCATGTATAATAGTGAATTTTTACAGCCCATGTGATTTGGGCCACCATACGATCCAATGGATCAAGCCCGTGGCATCTTCTAAAATTATGTGAGCCCCAAGAAATTAGAGTCCATGGATGGAAGGGGATATATCAAATCCCACAATTAAAGGATTTGATAGACTTGACAGATGGGCCTTGACCTATCTACAAAATTGTATATATACATGGCCAAGTCATGAATAAAGGCATTCGATCAACCCAATTTGTTGTGTAATTTTTCTGCATTTACAGATATAGATATAGATACATACCAGTTATTTGTTTTGGTCAAAATTGTGTGTGGAAAGAATTTGTGTAGATTAATACTACTATTTTGGTTGATCCGTACGCAGTAAGAGATTGGAAAAAGAGTCCCACCATTTCAATTTTTATCTATTTATCTATATATATATATATATAGAACCAAGTGGTACCTAATTGAGAAGGTAAATAAAGAAACAATGCGTGTCTCACAAAAGGCATTCGCATACGAATCAAAAAGGCATGTTTGTTAAAAATAATTAAATAAACATAAATTGAAAAGACATGTTTGTTTAAATAATTAAAAATTCAAAAAAAAAAATCAAAAAATGTTTGGAAATAATATTGCGGACTTGTACTTTTATTAGTATAAATATAGATAGATAAGTAATTTCTATTTAAAATGTACAAAAACAATGTTTGGAAATATTAGAGGGTTAGTTAAAAGACACACTTATTTAATTTTAATTAAAATACATATCTATTTTATTTTTTATTTTATTTTTTATTAAAAATGTTAAACAAAATGTTTGGAAATAATAATAGGGCCTTGTACTTTTATAAGTAATATAGATATATATATAGATAGATAGATGATATGATATCTATATTTATCTTTCTCTATCTCTATATATCTTTAACCTTTCACCTTCAATATAATGATTTCTCAATTAAACATTTAATGATTAGATTAATGCTGAAATTTTTTAACCCCCACATGTATTAGCCTTTCTCTAAGATTAGAAGTTTTACCCTTTCATCTTAAATTTAATGATATTAATTATGACATAACATCATGCATTTAATATTCAAAATTACATAATTTTTATTTTAAAAATTCCAAGGCCTCACACATTTAGAATAATTATAGATTATAGTATGTCTTCGAATTTGAAGATTAAAGATTTTTAAGAGTAGTATTATAAAAAATTGTGTGGTAAATAGTACATGATGTGGTGAATAGTACTATTGAAAAAATATAATCATATAAGTTTATTAGAAAGAGTGTAGGAGTGACAACAGTTAAATTTAAAACCAAATTTCTTAAAACAACGTATTGCGACTTGACAGATACACACTTAACAGAAGAAAATACAGTTTAATGTGGTTCAACTTTACGCAAATTCACAGATGAAAATAGAGCAAAGTATTTCATTAAGAATATCAAAAGCATATACATAGTTTTGCTCACACCCAAACCTATAATAGACTCAATTACCCAAGAGAGAGTCATAAATGTTCATATAAGTTCTCTAGAACTCTATTTGCACTTGTAAACTTTGAGGTAAAATGCCTCATTCTGGTTATATGCAAACCTAATCAAATACGTACCACAAAAGAGTTTGAGAATAAGCTTCATTTGATGACTTTTCTTCAACAACAAAATCAACTAGAAGATACATACATGGATTGCTTGAGTGACCAATTTTGAAACATTGACCCCATGGAAAAATATCTTATTCTTCAACATGACTTTCCTATAAAAGACAGGTCTCAACATCTGAAAATATACAAACCAAGTCCAAGCAATTTTGGAACTTGAGAATTGAAACAAACTCTATTCGTATATTTGCTGGATTATGTGCTCTATTAATCTTCATTAGTTCTCTATTTTTTTCAGACATAATTTCTCGAATGAAGGGATATCTAACATTGATGTAGTTTGTTCTTTCCTAGTACATTTAATTTGGGGGAAATGTATAATACTCTAATTATCATGATAAATTTTATATGTACTCTACTGCAAACCAAGCCTTATAACCAAATCGCTTCCGTCATTGCCACATCTAAACAATCTCCACAAAAATTATCCACCTAAGTATCTCCACCTTGGTTCAAGCATCACCAATTTCAACATCATCTCTATTTTTTTTCTTTTCATTTTTGTTTTGTATTTTTTTCTTGGATCTCCACCAAGTAACAACTTTCTACGATCAATCTTCAACTTTGAGAAGACAAACCTTTATCGGTTATAGTAGACACACAACAACCATAATCTTTATGATAAAGATCTTAACTTTTCTCGAGCATGGCGACTTTGTGACTGTGCCATATGCCTTGAACAACTCCTCTCGAGACCCAAGTTACCCAACCTCCTACTAGTCCGACCTTCCATCGCTTCTTAGGTCACTTCCACACTGCACTGGTCCAATGGATGTGGTTCTTTCCTCTTTGGATGCACTCCGTGTCACCTTCTCATACAGTTTCTTCAACGCTCGTCCTTGTCATCGCGTACACATGTGCTACACACGTGCACATAACTCCAAGCTCTGATACCAATTGTTAGGAATTAATCATCTTATTTGACATAGCGGAAGCTGTTGAAAATCACTTTAGGTGATTCTCATGCTCAGGATCAACACAATTAATGAGAGAAAAAAACTTATATTCCAAATCTCACACTTTTAAAAAATACAAATCTTTCTCTCATTTTTCTTTCTCACACATCTATTCTCTATGCTTTTAGCTTCTATCTAATTCAATACACTACAACATGTATATATAGAACTGAAATACATAACATGACAAACAAAATATTCATTCGCCGTTATTCTTGACTTCGGTGGATAGGCGTGAATTCTTCATGCATTCTTTGTCTTCACTCACGCATGGTATTTGGTGTAACCACTCTTGACATTCTGTGCATGCATGTGGAGCTGTCAAGTTTATCTTTCAACATTCCCCCTTAAACTTGATTCTCCACCCTTCTGCATTCCTAACACCATTTTTAGTCTTGTGGACTTGTCTTGGAATTTCTGCATTCCTTGCAACTGGCTTTGCCTCTCTCTCGTCCAGTTTTGCACAGAGATGGTTGACTCTCTTCTTCATAGTCAAGTCAACGACTAGCGACAAGTACCTCGAACTGAACCGAGTCGACCTGCCTGAATTCTGAAGAGATACCATTTTCTTTCTCTGCACTTCCTTTCCCTGGAACCATTACCGAGACATTACATTTCTTCCTCAGACTATTGAACTTGTTTGGCTTCACTTTTCTTCCTTTGTAGTCTTTCACGGACAGGCGAGTTTTATATCTCTGAACTTTGCCTTTTCCACTTCTAGTCTTATAAACGCACTTCAACCCAATTGACTTATGATCTTCTGGTGGATTACACTGCTTCTTCTCTATGGTGAACATTTCTTCATCCATATCTGTCTTCTATTTCTTCTCTTGAATGACTTCGGTGAAGCTAACCGGATCTTCTTCTGACTTTTTCTTGGTTCAGTATCTTTCACCCGGATCCACACAGTATCTTTCACCCGGATCCACATCTGACTTCTTTCTATCTGGTACGGGAGCAATTTGTGTCACTGTTGGTGGCACTGCTTCTACCTCATCTCGTGACACTGTTGGTGACACTTCTTCTTCAATCACGAGCTCCTTGGGCTCCTTTTCTTCTTCAATTATCCAGCTAACAGGATTCTCATATTGAGCCATCAATATTATCCTGTTTAGCTCAATTGTGTCTTTCTTTACAAAGTACACATGTTCGTCATTTTCATCTTTTTCATTTTCATCTTCTTCTGTTAGCTTTCTTCTACATTCACGGGCATAGTGGCCGTATCTGTTGCAGTTATAACACTTCACTTTTCTTTTCCCATATTCACCTCTGAATTCATTTTCACGTCCTTGATAGCCACGATCTTTACCTCGATCTCTTTGTGAATTTCCCCATCTCTCTTCTCTGGCTGAGAACTTTGACTGCAGAACTTGCTCGTCCTCTAGGATACTTGAGGTATTCTTCTTGTCAATTCGTTGTTCATGGATTTCTAGCGTGGCTTGTAACTCGTCAATGGTCATGTCATCCAGATTCTTCGATTCTTCAATCGCTACAACCACGTACTCAAATTTCGAATTAAGCGATCTCATTATTTTTTCGAGCACATGTACATCTTTGATCTTTTCTCCACATCTTCTGATCTGATTCACAATAGTCAATATTCTGGTAAAGTACTCAGAAATTGACTCGCTTTCCTTCATCTGCAGCAATTCAAATTTTCCCCTTAGACCTTGAAGTCTAATTTTTATCGTCTTTTCAATTCCTCGATTTTCTTTACGAAGAATTTCCCATGCTTGTTTAGCGGTGTTGACGGCCAAGATGTTCTCAAAACTTGTTTCATCTACACTTCGATAAAGCAGATATAACGCCTTTTTGTCATTTCGTCTTTCTTCTTTAAGCTCGGCCTGTTGGGTCTGGCTTAGATTCTCTACTTCTTCGGGTTCGTCATACCCGGTTTCAATCACATCCCACAAATCTTGTGAGGCTAAAAGGACTCTCATCATGATACACTAATTCTCGTAGTTATCTTTGTTCAGTCGCGGAAGCTAGGGCTGGAAAAAGTTACTGGAGGACGCCATCGAATTTGCTTAAGCACTTGAGGTGCTTATTTCTGAAAATTGGTGTTGAATCTGGTCAAACCAATCACACAGTTACGTCCGGAGCATTCCGTTTAGTTGAAAACAACTATTCGTTTGCTTAAATCGGAGTTAAAATGAGCCCGAAACAGAAAAAATTCCAACTAAGGGCAAATTGGTAGTTTTCAGAATTTTTGCTGACGTGGAGGATGATGTGGCAGCTGACATGGGACTGACACGTGTCAGCTGATAATTGGGCCACGTGTCGACTGACGTGGCACTAGATGATATCACACGCTGACGTGGCAGCGCGTGGGGCGCGTAGGCGCGTGGGGGTCACGTGCGGCTAGTGGTTGAAGATGACTGGCGCGTGCATTGCGCGTGTGACTCACTCGCTTTTCTTTTGGTGGCGCGTGCGGGCGCGTGGAGAGGAGTTTTGGCCTGATTTTTTTGGGACTGCGTTCCTGCTGGAACGAAGAAGTTAGATGTGTGTTCAAAATTGTTTTTTGAACACTTATGATTCACGAATAGGCTTTGAAAGGTTCGGCTCTAGTTTTGGTCTTCACTTTTGGGCTTGCTCAAGCTTCACCAAGCTCTGATACCATGTTGAAAATCACTTGAGGTGATTCTCATGCCGAGGGTCAACACAATTAATGAGAGAAAAAAACTTATATTCCAAATCTCACACTTTTGAAAAATACAAATCTTTCTCTCGTTTTTCTTTCTCACACATCTATTCTCTATGCTTCTAGCTTCTATCTAATTCAATACACTATAACATGTATATATAGAACTGAAATACATAACATAACAAACAAAATATTCATCCGCCGTTATTCTTGACTTCGGTGGATAGGCGTAAATTCTTCACGCATGCTTTGTCTTTACTCACGCATGGTATTTGGTGCAACCACTCTTGACATTCTGTGCATGCATGTGGAGCTGTCAAGTTTATCTTTCAACAGAAGCAAACAACGAACAACATATAGAGATTGAAATAACAAATGACACAATAACATAAATAAGACATGATATTTAATGTGGTTCGGTTCCAACATGGCCTATGTCCATGGACACTTCACTATCATTCAAGAGATATTACATCGGTGCACACACACCTCTCATCGGTGCAGATAGCACCCTCGCGGATCTCTTCCTCTCCTCACATCTCTATTACTTTCATTTCTTTTTGGGGTATTTGCTTCATCAGGCTTCACGCCTATTTATAGGCATTAGCATTTGCCTATCATCCATATATTGAATGTTAGGAAATCAGAATGGTGAGTGAAGACCAACAAAAGGAGCTAGCTACCACTTTTCATCTGTATGGTTAAGGGTTCACATGCTAGCTACCAGGCAACACCATCCATTTAGCCAAACATTTACCAAACACTTTTTTTTTGCCACATCTTAAAGTGTACAACCTTAACTATTAAGAGGAATAATGATCATTAAAGTACTGAGAACTTATTATTTTATGTATAATTCGTTCAATATTTCGAAATGCAGGGGAATGGAAGAGCATTTTGTGCTGGTGGTGATGTTAAAGATGCAATTAATAGAATCATAACTAATGGTAAATATTATATTGCTAGCTACTGCGGTATATATATATATATATATATTTATGGCTTTGAAAGCATCTGAAGTACACAATTGCCTAACAGAAACAAAGATCATGATTTTGAATACTTCTGGTGAAAGAATATACTTCATAATGTATCCTTAATTTTGCATTTCAGAAAACATAAAAAAAAAAAATGTATACAGCTCACCGGCTCTACTCTAATAAATTTGATCAGGGCACTGGAGCTTTACTGGAGAGTTTTACAGGAAACAACTTACTTTAGACTACTTACTCGCAACATATGAAAAACCATTGGTGAGATTGTTTTTTATTTGAATAGATGTCTACAATGTTTCTAAGCATTTATAGTTTTTCAAAGTAGCAGTTTCTTCCCCTGTCATTTTACCCTAATATATAAAATTTTTGTAGGTTGTTCTTATAGATGGGATTGTAATGGGAGGAGGAGCCGGACTGTCCATGCATGCGAAATTCAGAATTGTTACAGAGAATACTGTACTTCTCAATCTTTTTGCATCATTTTGACACAAATACTTTTTTATTATGCTTCTGATGAAGTGTTGCAGAGTGACAATATACGTTGGATCTTACTTCAAAATTTTAGTGCATAGAAATCAAAAACATATGCATCCAGATGAAAATAATTATTTCTCGCACCTCATTGAAGATAAAACTCATAAGATATTCTCCTTATGTCTTTGATATATAGATTGTCCTTGTGCATTTGCTTGCATTAATAGAGTGTACTATCATCGTCTTTCAGTTGCAGCCCAATGTGATTTAATAAGGGTTTAACAACTTTTATAAAGCAATAGCACGGGAATCACCTCTCTACAAATAAATATATAGATTTCTCCTTATTCCATCGCATGGAGAAACCTAAATATACAAATGAATAGAAAATTAATAAGTTGCAAAACTACAATGCAACTGGGTTTTTTATATTGTCAGTTAAAACACTAATTGACAAATATAATCCCAAGCCATTACTATCTTACTTTATGGAAAGAGGATGTATAGGGTTAACAAATAGTTTTCAGTATTAAATATAATTAATTTTTGACAATCCAATAGTATATCCTTTATTTTTTAGTAATTACAAAATGCTAATTTTTAAATATGTATAGAATGGAATGATGAGTAGATACATTGGATCTCATTATAGGGTTTATGTTAGGTGGGGGAGGATATAACACTAAATTACGACCCTAGATTAATTTACTTATTGTTCTATTACCATAAATAGAATCAATTCATTTTGATTCTATTTCTGGTATACTCTTTTTAGTGTCACTTGGGGGTGCTCTTCCACTTTTCATATCATCTGAGTCCAAATTCATTTTTATAGTCAATATATCTCTAGGAAGTCTTTAATTATATGCATAGTTTTCAAGAAAAACATAAAATTGAGATGCACTAATTTTACTTGGTTGTGTAGGTATTTGCTATGCCAGAAGCATCAATAGGGCTTTTTCCAGATGTTGGTGCATCTCATTTCTTATCCAGGCTTCCAGGCTATTTTGGTAAGATTTACTGATCTTGCTTGCTTCTCGAAAAACTAAGTACATTAATTGTTAAACCTTTATATGAGCAAGTTCTATAATGATAATAATCATTTTATAGGAGAATATTTGGGGCTGACTGGAGCACAATTAGACGGAACTGAGATGCTTGCATCAGGCCTTGCAACTCATTTTGTCCTTTCAAAGGTACTTTATGTTGAGTTATTTTATGACATCTACTCTTTATGGTTGCTTGTAATTTACCACCACCATTAGTTCCAAGTTCTCTCTCTATACTAGATTCAATACAGAGTTTCTGAATTCATATTATATTACCCCAATTTGGACAAAAACAGATTAATCAACTAATTCACAAATACATTTTTACCAGGAAAAAAATTAAAAGAATATTACACATACCTCTAATCAGATCTGATTATTCTGTTGAAATTCATGATTATACGTTCTTTTAGAAGAAAATAAAAACCACCTTAGTGTTACTTTTATTAATATATTAATAATTTAATGTTGTTCAAAGCGCATCAAGAAAAAAAAATTTGGCACCAATCACTACCGCCACTAAAAATGGCAAAATTTGCAGCTTATACCCTTTATGCGGCTTCCACCTAAACTATCTGCTTTAAAATTTGAGTTAATCTTACTTTCACCCTCTGAGGTCTGCCCAATCTCACTTTAACCCCCTTGAATTTCAAATATCCCAATAACAATGCTTGAGATAAACGGATGTCAACTTTACCAAGGGTAATTTAAGCAATTACCTCATTGCATCTAAATATTATATTTAGAAAAGGAAAAAAAAACACGTGTTTTGCGAGACAATTTTGTCATTTTACATAATGATAAGAAGGTGACATTATCACAGAGGGGGCTTAAGTGAGACAAAAAATAAATTCAAAGGGGTGTAATTGAAATATTTTAAATTTGAAGGGATTAAAGTGGGATTAGAGCAAATCTCAAGGTAGTGAAATTGGGATTAACCATTAAAATTATTTAGGCTCTAGTGGATGTAAAAAGCATTGTTATATCTTAAATTTCATAATTTGGTACTATAATATGGGACAATTTTAGCTTGCCACTATATTTTAGTCCCTATAGGCACAATTTTTTTCTTTCTTTCTTTACTGAGAGAAGTGTATAAATGCCTTGCCTCGAAGAGGAAAACAAGAATTGCATTCGGACCAAGGGCTTAGTCCAAGTGGTAATGCTAACTTTTGGTTTGAAATATTGTAGGATCTTGATAATTTGGAAAAGGAACTCGATGAAGTGGATACATCAGATATATCATCCATTTCCGAAATTATCAACAAATTTGCACACCAATCAGTTATCAAACAGGATAGCGCGTATAGAAGGTATTTAAATTATATTCGTCCGTTATTATCTTCCTAATATATACTTACTTCCATTTTTGCTCTTTCTAGCTTCCTATGATTTGCATTTGAGAATAATTTGCTATGTTTGTTCAATTATGCATGAAATCTATGTACATTAATTTGTGACACTAAATGCACATGTAAATCAGATTGGATATTATCAATGAATGCTTCTCAAAAGAAACCGTTGAAGAAATACTATCATCATTGGTAAGTTTATTTTTGAAGGAATAACACATCCTTGTAGATAATTTATTATCATAAAATAAATTAGTTCAGAAATGCAGAATACATAATCTCACTTTTGGTATTATTCCTAACCAAATCGAATTTTATTTTATTTTTTAGGAGAATTTTATTGCAAAGAAGGCAGAAAAATGGATGGTTAAGGGAATAAACTTTATGAAGTCTGCTTCTCCGACGAGCCTTAAAATATTTCTTAGATCGGTAACATTAACTATATAAATATTTAGAACTTTATGCTAATTACAAGGTGACACTATATTATGTTTGAGCTTAACGAACGGTTTATTGTACTCTCAAAAGATTAGAGAAGGTCGGAGGCAGAAACTCGAACAATGTCTTGTTCGTGAATTTAATATCTTATGCCACGTCATACGAAGCACAGTCAATGATGATTTTTATGAGGTAAACAAAAGTGCTATACTGTTCTGCTAATCTTAATAAACTTTCATATAACTAATCAATGCAAGGAAAATTCTGCCTGCAGGGTTCAAGGGCGATGCTCATAGACAAAGATAGAAAACCCAAGGTATGTAGCAAATATTTAATTTCTAAACTTTACTTGGCTTTGGCCTTGTTTGGTTTTAATATCACCTTAACTTTTAAAATATATATACGAAAATGATTTTTTCCTCTTCATGGAACAAGATAAACATACTCACTTTTCATATTGATCTTTAGATGTGATTGACATAAATAATGGAATTACCATTTAAAATTTAAGAATCATATCTAGCGGTCAATAAATGTGATCATGTGATTGGCATATATATTTAATTTTTTTTTTTTTTTTTTGTAAATAAATGAAAAATCTATTTAATTTCTTTTTTCTTACAAATTGGTATCACAAGTGATCTAGATTTTTTTCTTCTCTTCGTATTCTCAAATGGATATTGTTCTGTTTGTGGAATATGAATATGAAATTTTTGTGCATAAGGGCCATGCATTCTATGTGGAACATTCAAATACATCATCAGAATTTTTAGCCTTATTCTTAGTTGCTGGTCATACGTAATAAAGTAATGGTTTTATATGCTGTAACTTGGAATTGAGCACCTCAATATGCTCCATTATTATCCATATAATTTAGGATATTTATTTTATTTGCCTAACTCTGACATAAATTTCCAAATACATTCTATAGAACATTAAGTTGCTTTATGTGATTACAATTTTTTTGAGACCTCTCATGCACTTTGATTTGTTATATACCCGTAAATGCTCAACATAAATATCACTCATTAAAGTAGAAGGCCCTTTAATTTTTATTGTCTTTTATTTTAGGGTTAAATTATAATAACACCTTGTCTGATTGTTTTTCAAAAAACAGCAATACGAAAAGTTTGTAATTTATGATTAATTAGTTCCCCTGATGTTTCAAACAATTAAAATATGACATTTGACGGACTTTTGAGCACATAAATTGTCACTTTTATTCTTAAAACTTAGTCTCTATATTAGCAAAATATTTCTTCTTTATACATCACTTTTGCCCTTGACGACTATGATGTCTTTCAGCTGACAAGCATTATACACCATTCACTTGTAGCAATATAGTAAGAATCGGGATTCTAGGTACAATCATTTTGGAGTCCGAAGAATCGGAATCGTAGAATCATAAGATTCTAGCAACTCGTATTAATTTTTTTAACAAAATATTAATAATTAAATATTTAATTTAAAAGTCTAAATCATATTAAAAATATTAAAATTGTATAATACATTGGCCCTTTAAATGTTTTTTTATAAATTTAGGTCATATATTGGGATATTGGAATAATCATAATATTTTTGGACATTTCATATAAAGGGCAAAATCGTCAAATCATTATAAAAACATAATAGAATCGTAATAAAATCATACATGAAATTACCTAGGAGATAATGAAATAAGCTTAGGAGGGGGGATAGGTTTTTTATTGATTTTATGATCAATTAAAATTATTTTGCAGAATTTCAATTTTAATCAGTCATGAAACCCTAATTTTTTTAATCACATTAATCAAACAATGATGAATGTAAGTGCGAAAAATAAATCATGAGACGACACAGAAATATTTACGTGGAAAAACCTTGGAAATGTTCCAAGGAAAAACCCACGGATATACTTAGGTATCGATGCACTACGAATCAAAGAGGTTTACAAACTCTATAAAGTTAGGAGTTACAATAACTTTTATATGTCATTTTTCACTCGACGTCTAAAAGTCTTAAATCACTCGCGCTACTAGAGAGCTTTCGCTTCGATCTCCGTACTCTGACAGCTCCGCTTCTCAACGGATCAAAGAACCACGAAACCTCCTGCTTCGATCTCCGTACTCTAACGGCTTCGTTTCTCAACGGATCGATGCAACCACGTTTCAATGGGTGGTGTGATGATTTTTCAGCAACGGATCATCCAATTATGCATAAAGATATCAAACGTTGGAGCACAATTGAATAATCACCAAAAACTAAAGAAACCCTTGATATAGAATGATCAAGCGATCTATTTTTTTCTCTCTCTGCAAACAGATCTGATCTATGAAAGAATCGCAGAGATCTCATAAAAGCCTCACGCCCCAAACTTTGTAGATAATCCTCCTATTTATAGAGAGAATAATCTTATTTTGAGTAGACGTGTTTCCTTCTTGGACTATGATTCTTCCCTTGTGTAATCCTCTTGTAATTATGAGTGAATCTATCCAATTTTGGTGTAAATATACATTCTACACGTGCTAGGATGTCTTGGAGTGTAACCCAAGTCATTGTAGTTCACAACAAGTAGAATTGCTTTAGTCGAAATTCTGCAGATCGGTGGCGTACGCCCACCACTACGCCTATGCGTAGCTCAGCCTACGCCTATATGTAGGCATGGGCGTACCCATGTGCGCTGGTAGGAGTAAAATTCAAATTTCTAGCCACTTTAAAATCATGAGATCCACTTTTTGTATTTTTCCTTCCATTTACATCCCTTTCAATCCTCTAACATGTTTCCTAAAGTTTCGGCTTTAAAAATGTCTGTTTCACCCTTTAGAATGTATTTTCATGGTCCAAGTTGCTTTCTCTTCATGTCTCTTGTACTCTTCAATACTTAAAGCTTGATTTGAGTTTGACGAAGTTTGTCGATGCCTTTGTTTGACCATTTTAATTTTCCTAAACCTACCCGACCTCACAATTCAGTCAACATGGTTATTGTCTAGAACATGCCAAAAATAAAAAATACTAACAAGTGTTCTTACAATGTTGTTACACAGATATCCTCACGAACAATAACTTAACATCCATGCCTATGAACACCCACCCACAAACATAGACATTGATTGTTACCTTGCTCTCTTGACGATCTTCTAATCCTACAACTCTAACACTGAACAATATACCGTGAAAAACAAGTGTGGAAAAGAAATATAAACAAATATAATGATCATAAAAGTAACACAACATCATGGAAGCATAATGATCTTCATAGTATAAAATACTCCTTCTCCTCTTGATAATATACTCCCCCTCAATTAAAAACTCTCACCCCCTTAACCAGATATCTCTCACCCTTAACTAAATATCTCTCCCCCTTTTTAACACCGAAATGCCAAGCAAAGAACCATGGAAAATACACAAGATAGAAACATGGGGAAAATCTAATAGAAGAGACATAGGACTTTAAGAGAATATATCCAGATTCTCAAGTAAACATAAATCTCTACAATGCATGACCCTAATACTAATGCATGAATGCAGAATTTCATGAATGAACATAAAAAATATTTTTGTTTTTACAAATCTGTGAGCAAGGCAGTAGAGATAACGAGTTAATCATTAACACATCATGTTTTCAAATCTGACTTAGCCATTATACACATGGTAGTGAAGGAAATCGGCAGACATACCTTGAAACTCAAGAATGCACAAGTCAAGTTTTGCATAACATTTGTATATATGAAAACAATCATATGCGAGCATACTGGGAAGATGAGTAATACACACTAATTCTAATAATCTCTCCACCAACTCTGATGATAACTGAGCCCAAATCCCCAAGCTAGAAGTCAAATCTTTAACTCAGACCTTATTTCTAATTAATAACAACATTTTTAACACATAGCATAATAGTATTCGCATGTTTTATAAGATGTCCTTGTAACAAGGATTCTGCCAATGACTCCCAACCATATGATTTAGGGCACTAAGTGATAAAGCACTATTCAAACATCACACCTCGAATATCTTAGGCATAACCCGAATCCTAGCAGTCTCAAATTACAGTTAATCACTTCAGCCTTTTAACGCGAATACTCACTGCTTCTTGAGGCACTGAGATCCGGTTACTTGGCAAAATGGATTATTGCTCTAACGAACTTAAATAAAAAATCACATTTCAATTTTTCTCTTCTTTTCCTATTTTTCTTTTTCCTTTTTTTCAATATTACCCCAATATTCATGAGTATGCAATAGGTATTAAAAAATACAGATCTATCTAACCTTGCTCATGAACCTACATATCACTTTGGGTTAGATGAGAAAGATTAATAGTTTCAGCAGACATTACGATCATCTCCGAAGTAAAACAAGCACCCAAATTTGATAAGTTTAAAAAATATATATATATTTAAACATGCCAAGTGAATAACTCAAATCCTCAGGTCAAGCTAACACATCCACTTCCCATATGCATAATAAGACAAGTAAATATGAGAATATAGTTAAATATGACAACTTTCATACTCTTGCCAAACTCAACATTCCAAAAATTTTATTTTATGATTTTTTCTTGTTTTTATTTTATAATGCATGCATGAACTTATAAACTACAATGCATGTTAATGTACCAATTCTAGGGAAAATAATGCAATGTGTTCCTAGAATGGTACATATGAAGACACCTAATATAAAGAGAACATGCCACTAGATTTTCTAAGACTCACATGCTTTTGAAAATCTAATGGTTTTGTAAATATGTCTGTCAACTGAGATTATGTGGATATATAACCAAGACCTTTCTCAGAACTAGTCATATACTCTACATGCAGTATGAGCAACAAAACAATGTAGCTCACCTTTCCTAACCCATGCTTATTTAATTTTCAGAGCTCTATTTGTCAGCCTAGACAAAATCTTCATCTCTTAATTCAACACCCGAATTTGATCTTCAACATTGGGTCCTTTTTGAGTTCTATGTTTCCACTCTGATTTTAATGTTTCTCCTCTTAACTTTGAACACAAGGGTCGAATGTGACCTTTCACTCCACAGTGATGACACACTAGGATAAACCTTTGAAAACCATTGTTCGAACCTTTATGGTATTTAGAGGTAAAGGGAGATTTAATCTCAACAGGTTTTTCGGCATAAGATTAAGCATTAGAATTCCTATCATAATTATCTTAAGAAGAACTAGATGCTACTTGGGAAGCCTTAACGAATGTCGTTTTGGAAACGATGTTTGAATTACTCATTGTTCCTTTGAACCCCAACCCCTTTGTATTTCCTGTAGATTTTCCAATACTCAACATATGATCAAGCTTAAGAGTTCTACTAGACCATTTATGGATAGTTGAGTTAGCATCCTTCAATTCATTTTCCAAATCCTCAATCCTTGTAGATTTCTCACTCAATTCCAATATTAGAGTGTTTAATTCCTTATTGAGATCATCTACAGACTTCAACATTTGATTCCTTTCTTGTTCAGACTTAACCAATTTCTCAAACAATTAAGCTTTTTGGGCCTACATGAGATTTAAGGTCTTCGAACTATTGATTAATTTGTCTCTTAGGAACTGTCTTTCCTTGTCAAGACTTTTAAATTTAGCTATAAATTTGGGGAAAACTTTGCTAAAATGTGTGGACTTGTCATATAATTTATTGTAGGCATCTTGAAGTGAGTTATCACAATCTTCATCACCTTCAGAATCTTCATCCCCAAACATTGCCCATCTTCTAGCAACTTCATCAACCTCCTTACTTTGTACTACAAACGTAGTAAAATCCTTATACCAATCAACCAAGTCAGACTCAACAGAATCATTAGTTGTTCCATCATCTGATCCATCATCCCAAGTGACAGCTAGACCTTTTGACTTTTTTAACTTATTAACGCACTTCGCAGCTATGTGACCAAACCCTTGACACTCAAAACATTGAGGTTTCTTCTTTTTTGGGTCAACCTTGTCATTCTGATTTTGGACTTTATTTTCATTTTTAAAATCATATGATTTATTTTCAAATTTTTGTCCTTTAATCACTTCTTAACCATAAGACGATTTTAAAAACTTATGAAACTGTTTCATGAGCATGTCAACATCTTTTAGACTCATCTCATCCTCTTCATCAAACTCACTAGGATCCTTCTTAGTGATTTTAAAAGCTATGATTCTCTCTTTTGTACCGCTAGACTTTTTAGGGGGATTAACACACATCTCCATCTCATAAGACTTTAGATTTCCAGCCAACTCTTCAAGTTTAATTTCTTTAAAACTCATGATTTCAGAGATGATAGTAACCTTAGAACGAAATCTTTCAGGTAAAGACCTAAGAAACTTCTTCACTATGGTAGTCTCAGGGATGGGTTCACCTAAATTGTAACTAACAGTTACAATGTCAGTTAGTTTAGCATCGAAATCAGCATAAACTTCATCCTCGTCCATCCTGAGCTATTCAAACCGTGAATGTAACAGTTGGAGTTTAGACTGTCTAACGATTGAAGTCCATTCATGAGTAACTTGGAGTATATCCCAAGCTTATTTGGCAATTTCGCATGTAGATATCCTTCTAAACTCACTCACAGTCACAAATTGAAAAGTGCACACAAAGCTTTTGAATTCTAGTTAACATTGTTCAATTCAGCAGGATTCCACTCACTCGATGGTTTTGGTTTTGGTTTATTCGAAGTCTCATCCATCATCTTGGGAGGTGAGTATCCTACATCTACAGCTAACCAAGCTCTCTCATCAAATATTTCAAGAACGCTCTCATTTTCACTTTCCAAAAGGTGTAGTTTGAGCCATCAATCAAAGGGAACCTAGATATGGACTCTCCTTCACGAGGCACGTCCATCTCCTAAGTTCAAAATCTAGCCCTAGATAGTTAACCTAAATTTAGATAACCTAGTCTGATACCAATTGAAATTACCTAGGAGATAATGAAATAAGCCTAGGGGGGGTTAAACATGTTTTTTTTTATCAATTTTATGATCAATTAAAATTATTTTACGGAATTTCAATTTTAATCGGTCACGAAATCCTAATTCTTTAATCAGATTAATCAAACAATGATGAATATAAGTGCGGAAAATAAAACATGAGACGACACATATCTTTACGTGAAAAACCTTGAAAACTTTTCAAGGAAAAAACCACAGATACACTCGAGTATTGATGCACTATGAATCAAAGATATTTACAGACTCTATGAAGTTACGACTTACAATAACTCTTATATGCCGTTTTTCACTAGACGTCTGAAAGTCTTGAATCACGCGCGCTACCACGAAGCTCTCGCTTCGATCTCCGTACTCAGACGGCTTTACTTCTCAACGGATCAAAGAACCACGAAGCCTCCTAAACTAATCTCCGTAGTTTGATGGTTCCGTTTCTCAACGGATCGATGCAACCACGTTGCAATGGGTGGTGTAATGATTTTTCAGTAACGGATCATCCAATTGTTCATAAACATATCAAACATTGGAGCACAATTGAATAATCACCAAAAACTAGAAAAACCCTCGATATAGAATGATCAAAGCAATCTATTTTTCTCTCTATCTGCAAACGGATCTGATTTATAAAAGAATTGCAGAGATCTCACAAAAGCCTCATCCCCCAAACTCTGTAGAAAATCCTCCTATTTATAGAGAGAAGAATCCTATTTTGAGTAGACTTGTTTCCTCCTTGGACTAGGATTCTTCCCCTGTATAATCATCTTGTAATTATGAGTGAATCTACCCAACTTTGATGTAAATATACCATATGCACGTGCTAGGAGGTCTTGGAATGTAACCCAAGTAATTATAGTTCACAACAAGTATAATTGCTCCAGTCAGAATTCTACAAGTCGGTGGCGTACGCCCACCATTACGCCTATGCGTAGCTCAGCCTATGCCTATGCATAGGCATAGGCGTACCCATATGCGCTGGTAGGCATAAAATTCAACTTTCTAGCCACTTTTTAGTTGTTGTATGCGCTGGTAGGCGTAACAAAAATCATGAGATCCACCTTTTGCATTTCTCCTTCCATTTACACCCTTTTCAGTCATCTAACATGTTTTCCAAAGTTCCGGCTTGAAAAATGTCCGTTTCGCCCTCCAGAATGTATTTTCATGGTCCAAACTTGTTTTCTCTTCATTTCTCTTGTATTTTTCACTACTTTAAGCTTGATTTGAGTTTGACTAAGTTTGCCGATGCCTTTGCTAGACCACTTTTATTTTCCTAAACCTATCCGACCTCACAATTCACTCAATATGGTTATTGTCTAGAGTATGCCAAAAATAAACAATACTAACAAGTGTTCTTACAGTACAGAATCGTATAAAATCATAGCAAAATCGTAAAATCGTAAGATTTTATCAGGTAGAATCGAGATTCTTACTACCTTGACTTGTAGGGATCATTTGAGGTAGATAATGATTGATACCCCTAAAAGTCCCTTATCAACATTTGGCTGAAACAACAAATAAGAACAAAATAATTCTTGAAATATCTAAAAATGTGATATAATTGATTTGCTCTTTCTTGTTTCTTTATTTGGCATTATAACTATTACACAAGTTATAGAAAGTCCATATTTATTAAAAGAAAAAGAAAAGTTAGAAGTTAGATCCAAGATAAGCATTATTTATAGTAATTAGGCAAACACAACGAGTGCTTTAAAATTTCACTGGACAATTTATTGGACACTAGGCATTGTTGATAGCGTAATTTAATGAACCTGTTAAATATTAATCAATTAAAACTAATTTACAATGTCAAAGTAAACTATTTAAACTGAAAAAAAGTTATTTATAAAGTATTTTACAGATAAGAATTTATTTCCTCAAAATGACTCTACCAAAAGTAAAATAATTTAATTCATAAGCACTCTATTAAATAGAAGTAAAAGGGCATCATAATAATTTCGAAGATAATAGAGTTTGCTTAATTAATTGCCTCATTTGTCAAGAACATAAGTAACAATACATGGGGGAAGCCAGAAAAAAAAATTGGGGGGCCCAAACTAGTGGCATGCAAATATATTTAACTAATATATGTCTGTAAAGTATAATATGTATATGATGTGTGATGATAATATATAATCCAAAGATAAGAAAAGTACAATCAAAATACTAGGAGGAAAAAATTAATATACGCAAGAAAAAAAGTTTTATTTGACAATTGATTCATTCCTTATATTTCTTCATTCCATACAATCAAAATAATTATTTCTTATAATTTTCTTGAATAATATAATTCCTCTTTGGCAAGGGTATATCATTATTATTATGATGATAGTTTGAAATAAAATACTTATATAAAACAATTGCACAAAATTTAATAAAAAATAATTGTGATGATCAAAGAAGTATTTTAGTTGTTTATACCAAACGTTGTAATAAAATTTCACCTTTTTTTTAAGGTAAATAATACTACTAAATTTAAAATAAAATTTCACCTTTACAATTGAATATATAAATAATACAATACAATTATTATTCTAGACGTTCTTGTTTTTTTTTTTTTTTTTTTTAAAGTTACTATTCTAGACATTTTTGTCATTGTGCTATCATACTATTTTCAATGTCTTTTATTTTCATGCTCCAAACACTCGTTGATGAAGCTAATATTATTGTTTTAATATTTTGTTAGTAAATTTCATCTTAAAAATGTTCAAGAAGAAAATTTAATTATTTTTTATTATACGTCGTAAGATTACTAGCATTATTTGCCAAGAACTTATCTTAATTTCAAATAGTAAATGTGGTGCATGTCTATATGCCAATGAAGTTAGAATATGTTGAGTGTGATTTAAATATTAATGAATAATACTTCCAACAATAGAAATAGCTAGACGTTTTTAAACAATGTACCTGTTTAATGACAACTAAAAAATAAATATAATAAGTGTTTATGTTTAATTCAAATGATAAATAATAAACAAAAATGGTTACCAAATGAGCCCCTATATTATGCTATATGTTTTACATATTCATGGAAGGCAAAATAACTTCTAATATTCTTCGTACTCTCTTGCTGACAGTGGCAACCTCCAAGCCTAGAGCTTGTTAGTCAAGAAATGGTGAATCAGTTTTTCAGTAAAGTTTATAATGATTATAATGACCGTTGGGAATCTTTACAACTTCCAACCAGATCCAACCTATCGTTCAAATTCCAGTCAATGCTCTAGTTTACCACTATGTACAAGTTGGTGAATGCAATTACAATTGCTTACGTTTTTCATGAATTTAAGACTGTAATGTGTACTGATTCTCATATGTTTGTTGTGAACTAGAATCAATGTTAAATAAAAGATGTGTATTAATATTGGAATATTAATGTGCTTTGATGTTTTTTCCATACTTAATATACTTATTAAATAATTGTCTCTGGAATTAATTTGTGTTTAACAAGTCTAATTATCGTATAAAATAACAATATCACCTATTTAATTTAACCTTCTATATCAATATCAACTGATCAATTAGAAAAGTTCTATTTCTTTTAGGGCATGTTTGGATAGGTGGTTTTGGGCCTGATTTTGATTTTGGTCTTTGATTTCAAGACCAAATCATGTTTGGTTGGTGGGTTTTGGACTGGGTTTTTTAAAACCAACCACTAAAACCATGGTTTTGGCCTACTAATTTTGATTTTTTTTTTCTCTCTCTATATATATATATGGCCGAAAATATGAATTATTTTGAAAAAAATAATATATAATATTTGGAAAAAAATTATTTTTTGGGAATAAAATTATTTATTCCCAAAAAAATTTTTTTTTTCGGAAAAAAAATTATTTTTCAAAAATAATTTATTTTTAATATATATATATATATATAATTATACCAAGACCAAGATCAACTCCTTACCAAACATTATATATAGGTTTTAGATTTACCTAAAACCACCCAAGACCACCAAAATCAAAATTACAAGACCAAGACCAAAACTAAGATCAAGAAATTTCCCAAACCGTCTTATAGTTTTGATAGGGATAAAGTAGCTTTAAATATTTGCTTGATTTTTTATGATTTGATTGATTGACGAGGATAAATTTTTTTTAAAAATAAGAAAATATAAAAAGAAAGATAAATAAATATCTAGAATAGATCTCCGACAAGACGACAAGACTTGAAAAAAATCCATTCCATATATGAGTCCCACCCAATTTTTCTATTCTTTCACTAAGATGATCCAAAATTACTCATTAAAGCAGTAGCGAATAAAACTATATGTAATAATGTATGTATATACAATTATAAATATGGGAGGTATTATTAATATTTTTATACATTTATTTAAAATTAAAGATTGAAAATTAAAAATTAATTATAGTATATCTCAAAAAATCATAAAAGGAGATGGATGGGCATTTTATTTTTAATATCATGCGGTTCAAAAACATTATAACAACAAAACATTGTCAATGAGAATAAATAATTATAACAAAGAGTGAGCCCGCAAAAGAAGTGCGAGAGAAAAGAGAAAAGAGAAGAGAGAAGTAAGGAGAAAAAGAGGGAAAAGAGAGAGAGAAAGTGGTGTTTTATAGTATTCTGTTGTTAATTGTTAATTTTTTTATTGTCCTGTAAAAATAAGTTATTATATATTATTATGTAATTAATTTTGAGCGAATTAATTACTAATTAGAAAGTGATTAATTCCTAACAATTAGTTACCGGCTGGATCTCAAGCCATACAAACCACAAATATGATTTGTTGTGACAATTTTTGAGGGAAAAGTGTTTCAATTAGAGACAAAATATGAGTTTGTCTATGCTACTAAATGTTCTAGAAACAAGTATGATTATTCGTGTCAAAAAACATTGGCCGGAAGTTGGCGGGCTTTTTCACCCTTCTTGAAACAATTACATTTTATTAGTTTTCTTTTAAAATACTATATTATGACATTGTTTATGTTATGGTAACCATTTATTTTGTAACCATTAATTTATTGTAATTACACGTGCAATATGGGTAGTGGATAACGGAGCATGTTTTACTTTCCCACTAACTCCATTCTCTCTCATACCCCATATCAACTCAACTTCTTCTCAATCAGATGTCATTTTCAATGTGGCAATTATATGAATATCGTTATGTTTCTCTGTGCATCTCTGTGATGAGTAAATCCCTATGAAAAATGGACAACTTTCTTGTAGTTTGTGATTTGATGTAACTGTTCAGATTTTATCTCGGATAAATCTTTCTATTAATAAATCTATTCTTGTTCCTCAATCTTCGGAGAATGCGGCATTGTATTATTGTAAGTTCTCTATTCCAAACATTTTCTGAAAGTAAACGACAAATTTTAAATCTTAATGTAGGTAAGGCATATATCGTTGAATCAGTCTTTTTCACCACATCGTGTATAACAGGAATCGAACCCCCTCTGGCTCACGAGCAAACGGATGCTCAGACGACGCACCCCCCGCGGCTGGTGAACTAGCCCCCTCCACCTCTCAACCCCCCACCTTATTCCTCGGGCGGTGCACCCCCTGCCTTTAGTAAGGTTATAGGTGATAGTGTGGAAAACATCCAAAGGCGGCTTTTATCCAGAGAGCAGTGTGAGGGGCCAATTACCTTCGAGAGGCTTAAATTTGGGAAGTAGACTCTCTGGTTTCTCGATTACTGATAGCTTATTGAACAACAATTGACCTAATTCAAGTTAAGGTAAGTGGATTTTTTTATCTTCATATTCAATTTAAAGTTTTGAAATCTTCCCCATATCAACTAAACTTCTCGTTATTTCTACTATCACAAATTTGGGACGCAGAGTATCTAATTTCTTTACTACTGGTAGCTTATCGAATAACAATTGACCTAATTCATTCTCAAGGCAAGTGAATTTTTTATCTTTACATTCAATTTAGAGTTTAGGGTTTTTTCAAACAAGTTCTTTACCCGATTATACGAACCAATTAGATAGGCATATATACAAGTATCATCATCATCATTGAATGGCTATGATGTGTTACAGTAATCTAGTCTAGAATTTTCTACTCAAATATCTTTAAGTCTAGAAAATTATGAAATTTATGAGATATTGAATTTCGAAATCTTTTAATTTATATAGGTTAATATCTTTGGATATTTTCCTTTGTCTTGTCTCACAGTGGCAGTATATTACATCATTTACCGTGTCACGCCCAAAATTTCCTATGACTCCGAGAGACAAGCCTAAGAGGCAAGGGAGTGACTGCGGAAACAAAATAAAGACGAAATGGAACATTCACTACTAAAAGCCCATAAAAGGGTAAAATGGCCATTTTACATTGAAAACCGCTTAATTATACATTATAAAGGCTGTATCAATAAGTAGGAATGGTTTTGAAGTCAAAACCAAAAATATAGTTTTCGGCAATTTTCACAAAATTACGTGCGCTTACAATAAGGAAAACAAGGCTGAAAACATTGCAGTGGGCGCTTAAGCGCACCCATCGGCGCCCACTAGTGCTTGGCATGGCGCTTAAGCTCCACCATCAGTGCCTGAAAAATGGGTGAAAATCCCAACTCTCTGCTATAAATGAGTATTTGCAAAACTACCTTCAATCTCTATAGACTGATTCAATATTACACTAATAACCTTAAAAATGTTACGTTTCGTGAAAATTTATGATAAAATGACCGTCTTGCCCCCGATCTCCATTTTAGCATACCACTGACTTTTTAAGTGTTAATTTCTTTTCAAATGACTCAAAGTCATTTTCCAAAGCTCAAAGTTTTAGTTGGAGTAGGCAAAAAGGGGTTTTTTCATTCAAAACAGAAAGGATTTATTTGAAAACCTAGAAAAATGTCATTTTCGGTCAAATTCCCAATAACAAAATTCTATAGCAATAATCCACTTCACAACTCAAAGGAAAGGATTCAAAGACTACATTCAAACACCTTAAGATGAAACATGTCATAGTTTGATTAAAGTATGTAGTTTTACATTGTCGGCACCGAAGTGCACCCAAAAGAATAAAATCCATGCACATAGCACTCCAAGTGATGTACATCAATATAAACTACTCAACTAACATGCTAGCCGCCAAAAGAATAAGTTTAATTGCTTTGAAATACTTAAACAAAAGAAGCGCATGAATACAATTTGCATATATGCTCTACAAAAGAAAGTGCGCCGTCTCCATAAGCGCAAAAGGAGCGGAACCAACACCGTATCTCCACCAAGTGACTACGAGCCTCCTAAAGTGGGATCATCACCTAAAAATATATATAAAGTCGTGGGGTGAGCTCACTAGCCCAGTAGAAAAAGCGTTATCGCCTCAATCTTGGTAGTCCGAGTGGTACAACTCTCCCAAGGTTCTTGCCAATAATCCTAGGTCAAGTTTTTGTTCTACTAGCTCTCACGTCACTCTGGGACCCCATCAAACTCAACAATCAATTCCTCCAACATGCCCATATCATAGTCATTCAAGAGTATATCATGCATCAACATAAATATCACAATTACATATTTGACAATTTAAATTCAATGTGACCCAACACACCTTATGGTACACATCCTATCCACTAAGGTCAACAAATACAAGCTCTCTAACCATTCACGAGATGACCCGTGACAAATATAGAGTGTTGTTCCGATTATCCTCTTGTGATAATTGACACTTTCAACAAGGAAGATCGGTTGCACGAGACCACCCATGACTAAAGATCCAAAGATTGAATGCACGAGACAACCCGTGAATTTGAGGATGGGACGACTACCCTATACCACAATTCCCGGATATACTAGTTTCATAGGTTGAGAACACCCCCTGGCCAATTGTTGCGATGATCTGACATAAGTCTACTCACACATGGTTACATGACCCATATAAACCAACACCCATGTACTCAATACTACACGGTGTACTCAATATACAACAAAGATCTCAATAAAAATCATGCCTTATCACAATACATGTTTTACATCACTATGAAATATATTGTGCCCAATTTATCATCATGCTCATAAGTACACACTTATAAGCAATATTACATAACAAACATTATTATCACACAATCATGCTTTTCAAGGGCCTAGTTTCTCGTCTACGTTGTCAAGATACAACTCGCACATATACATCGCATATATATACATAGACGCACACCCTCGTACAAATATTAAAACAACTCATTTTTTCCCTACCTCAATCCAAGCAAGCTAATTTCAAGAGTTGTAAAAGAGGTCCAAGCAAAGCTACCAATTCAAGTGTGCTTCCAAGAGTGAGGCTGGTTGCACAATTCACCACAATTCTATTTAATACATCATTTTATTAAAAGCAAGATTAAAATGGTGTTACAACAAGCTTAATGATCAAAAGTGGCTCCAACCACAAATGTAACTCACTTGATGGTTGAAACAAAGCTCAACCTTCCATAAGAATTAATAAATGGAAGAACACAATCTTGTAAACAAAACCTTAGAATGGAAGAAAAAACTTACCAAAAATGAGTTCAAGAACACCACCCAAACCACATCAAGCAATAACTCATGGTCATCCAAACATAGGGAGAAGAAGAAAGCAAAACCCAAGAGAAAAAGGGCTTGGCCGAAAATTTGGTGTAGAGATTTGTGTGTGTAAATGTGTGTGTTCTTGGTGAGATGAGTGGAGAAGATGATGAGAGTGGTAGGAAAATGAGTGATAGAGATAGGTTTTGTGTGTAGAGATTTTTATCAAATGGCTAGGAAGAGTTGATCCAAGGGTCCTCATCAAGACAACACATGAGTGTACCAACAATATACACCCACCAATTATACCCCTAGGGTTACTACTCAATTATAAGAGTGTCATTTTGACTTTCAATTACTCTTTTAACCCATGTATTCCTCTCTATTTACCACAATGCCACTCACACCAACATTTAGCCACTTCTCCACAAATTCCACTAAGTCTTCCATATATGAAAATACCAATTTACCATTTGGTCATTTATTTCACGAAATCGTTTTCAATACTTTTCATTATTCACAAAATGAAAATACCATGTCCAACTTCCAAATTTAATCACAAATAAATCACGTAAGTCATGAAGAGCATATAAACACATTAAGCACATAATCACATAAGCAAATTATTATTAAATAAATTTTTTTAATTATGACGTAAAAATATCGAACGTTACATACCGAATGACAATAAAAAAATTATATTATTTCTTTTTAGAATATGAAAAAATGATAACAAAAGTGTTTCACTATTTACAGTGTAAGGAATCTCAAGCCATCAAATGCGAAAAGAAATTGTAACAAAATTGTACCACTTTTTATTTATTAAAAAACATATACAAATTATTAATATCTAAGGACTTTCTAATTACTTTTTATGAACTTATTGTCTTGGAAAATATAAAAAGTAATAACACAAAAAAAAAATGTAATCAAAGTGCACCACCGATTTTATTTATGAACATTGATTTGAAAAACACACACACAAAACTTAATAAAGTATAAGAGTTTTATTTTCATATATGTTGAAAAAATTGAGTGGATGAGTTGTGACCCTAGAAAACATATTTTACTAGAAAGGTTGTGACCATTGGAAGCACTCTTTAGTAGAAAGGTTGTGACCCTTGATAACACCCTTTAGCAAAAGGTTGTGATTGTTCACAATAAGTCACAACCCTTGGAGGTCTATAAATACCCCCCATGGGTCATTTGCAAATCATTCCAGAATTTCATAATTCATTTCTTCTCTCCTTTCTTCGTTCTTCACTTCTCTGCATATATATTGTGACACCCCCAAATTTCCATGCATAGGTTGGCCAGGCCCATACACAGAAAACTAGGAGCATCAGTAATTGATAACATAAACACATAATAGAAGACATAAAATAGAAATATAATAATAACAACAATAACAAAATAATGATACAACTTATACATGAAGGAGCATCAATACATCCTTAAATAAAATAAGTCCCACACAGTACAACTTGGAAATCCCATAAACATGGACCCCTAGAAACACACTTATAAGAAATACAACATATGACATTTATCGGATCCTACCCTGGAGTGGAAGGAAAATATGATAGAACCGGACGGTTAGATATGAAGTCCTCAACCCTGCTGGTGAAACTGTCGAGGACCTGAAACAACAAAAATGTGGGTTAAACCCACGAGCAAGTACAACTCTACATGATCCCAAGCAAAGTACCAAAATCCATCCCCTTTCCTAGTGACACCTAATCCCAAAATTATATTATAAAATAATAATATATTTAACTATAAATATAGTCACTAATATACCACCATTTAATATAATTATGTTTATAAATTTCTTACATTAATCTAATTTTTCCATACAACATCCAATCCATGCCCTACCATAACCACGTACCCGACAACTCACCCATGCCGTGACAACTCACCCATGTCCCGTGGTACTAGTTAGACTGCAGTAATAGTCAGCCTCCTTGTGGTTCCTTATAAATTTCCAAAACATAGTCATTTAATTTAAATCTTATGATTTTACGAATTTAATAATTCACTCGTAATCTTTAATCGGGAACGTATAACAATTTATAAGGTCGAGCCTGGGGGGTCTAGGGGGGGCGGCGCGACCATTACCTGAGCGCCCCCCTGGCGGGGTCTGGGGCAGCGCCCCAGCGCCAAGGTATACGGTATTTTATACGGTCGAAAATATGTAATCTAGTATAATTCGTGATACACATAATAACAATATAAATCAATGTCCAGAGTCTGATAACAAAGAAAATAGATAAAATCAATTACATAAATATGCAATATTTTTCTAATAACAGTTTTGAAATCTTTGTCAACATTGAAACCTAAAATATTTATGTATTCAGATATTTATACTAAGTTCCAACTATATACACATCATCAGAATCATACCAACAAGACACATAACCACGAATCCATACATGTATAGCTACACATGGTAAAAACAGATTTGTATGTATAGCTAGATATAAACATAGTCTCATACATATATCAATATATCACCACAAATCTCTATATATATACAAGATCTGTACATATATGTATAACCAGAATATAAATCATCATATATATATATGAATATAAATATACTCTAACAGATTTGTACATATATGTCTATATAAGTCTACTAATCTCTACCTATATGCAAGATCTGTACATATGATCATGGATCTATACATATACATATAAACAGAATATATATCATCACATAAATAAACATGAATATGAACATACTCTAACAAATCTATACATATATGCCTATATAGATCCACGAATCTCTACATGTATACAAGATCTATATATATACTTACGGATCTATACATATATGTACAAATAGAATATATAAGTCACATAAATAAACATAAATATGAATATACTCTAACAGATCTATACATATATGCCTATATAGATCCACGAATCTCTACATGTATACAAGATCTATATATATATTTACGGATCTATACATATATGTATAAATAGAATATATAAGTCACATAAATAAACATGAATATGAATATACTCTAACAGATCTATACATATATGCCTATATAGATCCACGAATCTCTACATATATACAAGATCTATATATATACATACGGATCTATACATATATGTATAAATAGAATATATATAAGTCATATATGAACATGATTTACACATACATATACATATATGAAAAATATTATTTAGCAGATTATAGATGCACAAAGTAAAGGCTACGAAATTTTAGTACAAAGAGGAAGAGTATAACATATGTCTTGCCTGTAATGTAGAGCTGAATCCACCACAAGTATAGATCCAAACCAATTCTAAGCTCTCAACCTCTCAACCCTCACAATTTCGGGTATAATTGATGAAGAAGAAGAAGTAGTAGAATAAATGATATGGGGCTAGATCTGAAGTTAAGGATGCATATATAGAAGATGTTAGGGTTAGGGAAATGTCCAAACTAACCTTGTATTATGCATAAATCACCAAACTGCCCAAACACTAATGACAACCTTGCCCCCCTTCAGATCACAAAATTTCATTATAACCTACTAGAGTTAAAAAGACTAAGATAGCCTCATTCAATAATTTAAACACCCAATATGCCATCCAAAATACTTAAGGGAATAAATATCCATTAAATACGGGGTATTACATATATATACATACATATAGTATAGTATAGTATTAGTAGTTGTTGAGAGTACAACAGAGAAGAAGTCCATTAGTTCTCCAATTTGTAATGCTGCTATTGGAGAAGGAAGGTCGTTGTATCCTAGGAGACAGACGCTATAAAGACCGTGAGCACCGTAGCGGGATGAATCTGTCTTAAGGACATAGAATCTAATTCTAGACTCGGCCTAACAGGTTCTTTATTTTAATATTATATATTTTTTAATATATATATATAATTTTATTATATAGTATATATTTATTTTTGTTTAATATATATATAATTTTATTATATAGTTAATATAGCTATATATATCTATATATATTGTAAGACATTAAATTATATTTAAATAATACTATAGTATTGCACACATATTGAACTACAATCTTAAGACAAATCCGTTTAATATTATAGTATTATTTGAATATTAAATTGTGGTATGTATATTTTTATATAATAGACGAATGGCAAGTAGTTGTACTACAATTGTGCCTATTGTTCCTGTCAGTCAGGGAAAAAAACCCGAAAAGTTTAATGGGGTAAATGTGACTAAGGTTGGGAATAAAAAGAGGAAATACTTTGGCTAAGGTCCCAGCAAAGGACTGAACACAAATTTCAATGGGAAGTGTTTCATCTGCGGTAAACAAGGACACTGTGTTAAAGACTATCGAAGTGTGAAATCCCAGAATCACTCCAAAAAGAAGACTACTGAGGTGCACATTACCAAGGAGGAGAGGTTAACAACTGATGTGTCAGAGCTAAACCTTTCAGCGATATTGTTAGAAGTCAACCTTGTGAGCAACAATAGAGAATGGTGGGTGGACACAGGAGCTACTCGCCATATCTGCTCAGAAAAGAGGATGTTCACGACCTATGAAGAAATAAAAAATGGTGAACAACTGTACCTGGGAAACTCCTTTACTGCCAAGGTTGAAGGACAAGGCAAGCTAAAGCTGCTTATGACCTCAGGAAAAGAACTCACTCTGAATAATGTGTTGTATGTCCCAGACATTAGGAAGAACTTGATTTTTGGTTCTCTTTTAAGCAAGAATGGGTTCAAGCTAGTCTTTATTTCTGATAAGTTTGTACATACTAAGAATAGAATGTATGTGGGAAAAGGGTATTTAAGTGATGGATTGTTCAAATTCAGTGTAATGACTATTATACCTAAAGTTAATAATAACACAGTTAATTCTGCTTACATGATTGAGTCATTTGAAGTATGATATGGTAGGTTAATAGATGTTAATTATGATACTATTCGTAGATTAATTAGCATGGATTATATACCTAAAATTAAGTTTGATATAAATGAAAAATGTCAAACTTGTGTTGAAGCAAAATTAACTAGAACTTCGTTTTAGTCCATTAAGAGAAGCACTAAACCTCTAGCTTTAATTCATAATGATATTTGTGACTTTAAAGCTGTGCCAACCAAAGGTGGGAAAAGATATTTCATCAAATTTATTGATGATTGTATAAGATACTGTTATGTATACTTGTTAAGAACCAAAGATGAAGCCTTGGAGATGTTTAAACATTACAAAAATGAGGTTGAGAATCAACTTGACAAAAAGATCATGGTTTTAAGAAGTGATAGAGGTGGTGAATATGAAGCACCATTTACTGAAATTTGTTCAAAACATGGTATTATTCACCAAAATACCGCTCCTTATTCACCTCAACAGAATGGTGTAGCTGAATGGAAAAATCGTATACTAAAGGAAATGATGAATGCTATGTTGATAAGCTCTGGCTTAACCCAGTATATGTGGGGGGAAGTTGTACTTTCTGCAAACTACATTCTCAATAAGTTATCTCAAAAGAAAAGTAATGTGACACCTTATGAATTATGGAAAGGTCGAAAACCTTCCTATAAATTCTTAAAAGTGTGGGGGTGTCTAGCAAAGGTTAATGTTCCTACACCAAAGAAAGTAAAGATATGACCTAAAACTGTAGATGGTATTTTCATAGGCTATGCACATAACAGTAGTGCATTTCGGTTTCTGGTGCATAAGTCAGACATTCCTAATATTCATGTCAATATAATTATTGAATCAACGAATGCTTATTTCTTTGAGGATATATTTCCTTGTAAAGAAATAAAATAAAAAAGTTATTTTAAAAGAAGTTTTGATACTACTAATAGCAATATACAAGAGGATGGTCACCAAGAGGTTATAGCCAATGAAAATTAGGATGGACTTAGACGTAACAAGCGAGCTACAACGTTTACTATATTTTGTCCCGAGTTTCTAACCTATATAGTGGAGAATGAACCACAAAGCTTTCAGGAAGCAATATGTTCTCCAGAAGCTCCTTATTGGAAAGAGACTATAAATAGTGAAATTGAATCCATCATGCAAAAACACACTTGGGAAGTAGTGGATCTTCCTCCTGGATCTAAACCTTTAGGGTATAAGTGGATCTTTAAGAGGAAGATGAAGGTTGATGGTTCAATTGATAAATATAAAGTCAGGCTTTTTACTAAGGGTTTTAAACAAAATGAAGGCTTAGATTATTTCGATACTTATTCACCAGTGACTAGAATAACATCCATTCGATTGTTACTAGCTATTGCAGCATTGCAAAATTTAGAAATACATCAAATGGATGTTAAAACGGCTTTCTTGAATGGTGAATTAGAAGAGGAAATTTATATGGAACAACCTGAGGGTTTTGTAGTTCTAGAGCAAGAAACGAAAGTGTACAAACTGGAAAAATCCTTATATGGATTAAAACAAGCACCTAAACAATGGCATAAAAAGTTTGACAAAGTGATGTTGTCAAATGGGTTTAGAATCAATGAGTGTGATAAATGTGTTTATGTGAAAAACACTCAACATGATTATGTCATTGTTTGCCTATATGTGGATGATATTCTAATTATGGGTAGCAATAATGATAACATTCAAACTACCAAATGGATGTTGACCAAAAACTTCGATATGAAAGATTTAGGCATTGTTGATGTCATACTAGGAATCAAGATTTCTAGGACATCAAATGGTCTAGTATTATCTTAATCTCATTATAATGAGAAAATACTAGAAAATTTTGACAAAGAAAATAGTGGTTTTGTTAAGACTCGTGTTGATATAAATCTTCATTTATCGAAAAATACTGGTCCTAACATATCTCAACTAGAGTATTCTCGCATTATAGACAACTTAATATATTTAATGACTTACATACATACTCAGTTAATAAATGGAGTAGATATACAAGCAATCCAGGAAATCAACATTGGACTGCGATAAAAAAAAGTCATGCGGTATTTGAGATATACCAAGGATTATGGATTGCATTATACCAGATATCCAGCAGTACTTGAAGGATACAGTGATACAAATTGGATATCTGATACAAAGGATTCAAAGTCCACAAGTGGCTATGTCTTCACGATTAGAGGTGGAGCCATATCTTAGAAATCTTTGAAACAAACGTGTATTGCCAGATCCACTATGGAACCTGAATTTATTGCTTTAGATAAAACTGGTGAAGAAGCTGAGTGGCTTCGTAATTTCCTAGAAGATATTCCAAATTGGCTTCAACCTATGTCGGCAATATGTATACATTGTGATAGTCAATCGGCGATTGCTAGGGCACAAAGTAATATATACGTCGAATACATAACACCATTAAACAACTACTCTCTAATGGAATAATCTCTGTAGATTATATAAAGTCAAAAGAAAATTTAGCAGATCCGTTTACAAAAGGTTTGACTAGAGATCAAGTGTATAGTTCATCGAGGGGAATAGGTTTAAAGCCGAAAGCTAACGAGTCATCTTAATGGGAACCCAACCTAGTGATTGGAGATCCCAAGATCTAGGTTCAAAGGGACAACAGAAATTCTAAATGACTCACTAGAAGCACTGGGAAGAAATAAGTATTCTACCCATTTCTATGATGAGACAGTGCAACTATAGTGAAGATTAGGATACGTTATGCTTTTAATGACTCTTATATCTTGAAAATTCAAGTAGGATATGGTAGGATATTCTTAATAAGAAGTCATCTATATGAGCGTGAAGTGGGGCCGCTTCTATGAAACTTCCAAGGCTAAGTTGTTTAGAGCACTCATGAAGTATCAGGCGTTGTTTAGGGCCAAAATGAACACAACAATGAGAAATAATTAGGTGCGGAAGGAAACTGTGTGTTTGCTATTGTCTTGGTTTATATCAATGGTTGAACAGTTTAAGACATCATGTTCACTGATTAGCTAATAAATCCGATAGTAATACACTAAGGAAGGTTCAAGGTCAAAGCTACTTCTCCTGATGCAGTAACTTTCCAATTGTACTCTTTATAGTGTCTGTATTTTCATTTTTTTCATTTGACGTCAAAATCTCATTCATGTGGGGGATTGTTGGAAAAATTGAGTGAATGAGTTGTGACCATTGGAAACACCTTTTATTAGAAAAGTTGTGACCCTTGGAAGCACTCTTTAATAAAAAGGTTGTGACCTTTGATAACACCCACCATTTAACAAAATGTTGTGATTGTTCACAATAAGTCACAACCGTTGGAGGTCTATAAATACACCACATGGGTCATTTGCAAATCATTCCAGAATTCTAGAATTCCAGAATTCATTTCTTCTCTCCTTTCTTCCTTCTTCACTTCTCTGCATATATATATACATATATATAGTATAGTATAATATCAGTAGTTGTAGAGAGTACAACATAAAAGAGGTTCGCTAATTCTCCAATTTGTAGTGTTATTATTGGAGAAGAAAGGTCGTTGTATCCTAGGAGATAGTTGCTATAAAGATCGTGAACACCGTACCGGGACGAATCTGTCCTAAAGACATAGAATCTAATTTTAGACTCGGCCTAACAGGTTCTTTATTTTAATATTATATTTTGTTTAATATATATATACTATACAATAAAATTTTGTAGTATATATATATTCTTTTTAATATATATATATATATATATAATCATACTATATAGTTTATATATCTATATATTTTGTAGTTGATAAGTGCTCAATATTGTCCATTTTAAGCCCATATCTTGCTAATGTTACATCCTTACATTCCATTATTTGGTATTTTTACGTCGTTTGTGTGTCTAAGCGTGTTTCAAGAGCTTAATGAAGAAAATGAGCTAACTTTGGTGAATTAACTAAAGACATGCTTATTTATATCCAAGAGGAGAGCTTAAGAGGTGTTTTCAAGAGAAAAGTGGCTTCCAAAGGGCAGAAAAGTCAATGTTTCGAGCCGCAACTTCAAGAATCATGCTTAAGGAGTCGAGGGGGGTTCAAACGACACTATTCCTAAGAAAAGTGGTTTCCATGAAAAATGTTGCGATCCATCTACGGACCCAGTAGCTAAAAGTGGCTAGAAAGTGACATTTTGACACCCCATCTATGCCCATCAGAAGAGGCCTACATGCTGCGTATAGACCCTCTACGCACCGCCCGTAGTTATCCTGTGAACTTAATGTGTGAAATTCTTATTTTGGCCCTAACTTAAGTTTCTTTGATGCTGCTACGATTCCAACACTTTTAAGGCACGTGATATACACATATTATATGTCAGATTAAAAGATTTTGATATTTTGGGCCGAAGTTGGGCACATACAACATGCCAAATTTTCAGTCAACTTTGAGCGGCCATATCTCTATTTTGCAGTCGAAACAGATCCAAATGGAGTGATTCTTGAGCCTAACATCAAGATCTTGAAGTCAGGTTTCCAAAAAGCTATTACACTCCTCCATCCAATGTGTGTAGCTTCAGTTATGATCAAAAGAGTGAGATGTGTCTGCAAGAAAAAGCTGGAAATTTCATATTCGAGCCAAAATCCTAGTTTGACCCGAATTGACCAGGATGACTTTGTATTCAACTCCAACACCTATATGCACGTTTTTTAGACATATTATACACCAGATTAAAGGGTTTTGATGAGTTTGGAAGAAAATCACATAAAAGGGGAATCCTACTCTCGACAGAAAAGGAAGGCAATTTAGGGTTTCCCTCCCCTTTGTCTATAAATACCAAGGTCTGAACCAAACCTAAAGGACTTCTTTTTACCCAATTTTCAGAGCTTTATTTTCAGATTTATATCATCAAAAAGGGAGGAGCCATTCAAGACCTAGAGATCAGGATAAGACGACCATGAAGGGTGATTTTACATCAACGATGCAGTCTCCTCCTACCATAGTAACTAATTCGGTATCTAGGGTTTTCTAGTAAAACCCTAGCCATGTAATGTAGTTCTCTCATTTGTTTTCAATTGGAACAAGGGAAAGATGTGACCATACTATGATGATTGTTGTAGATGTGTGACGTTTTTATTCTTGACACAAGATTCTATATTTGTTCTTAATTCTTGTCTTAGATTGAATGAATATATTATCTTATTCAATCATGATTATTCACAATGGGCTGGAACTCAGATGCTTAATTCATGATTTTCTACACAATGATGCTTAACACTTGAAACCCTAGGTTTACACAGGGCATGCCTCGGCGAGGTAATATAGACATGCTTTAGTTTAATTTCATGTTGCAGGAGTAGATTAGAGTAAAGTAAATAACATGCACTAGTTACACTCCGTCCGAAAATGGGCTGTAGTGAATCCGGTTGATGGTATCCTTTTTGCGGTCGTATTCGACTATTTGCGGTACAACCTGATTCACATTTATGGATCGCCTCTTAGAATTGAGCAAGTAAGCAGTTATGTTATGCGGTTAGTGGTGGAGTATGGAAACCCTAGATTTTATTTCTATTGTTCTTGTTTTAATTTATCTTTACTGTTTTATTAGTTAACTAATTCAGAAATCAAAACCATCAAATCATATTTTTTTATAGCAATTTAAGAGTATTATTTTACGAGAATTCAGAATATGACTTAGTCTCTGTGGGATCGATAACCTTTCTCAAGCCGAACTATACTATAATACGATTCGTGCACTTGCGATAGGTAAAACTTAAGTCATCTTAAGGATGTGTTCTTAACACATATTTTTAGCACACCCCGGCGGACAATAGTAGTACATATAGATATATATATATACTCTAAGACATTAAACTATATTTAAATAATACTATAGTATTGCACACATATTGAACTACAATATATTCATCACCATGTTAAATTCTGAAATAAATATAAATAAATAAAATTAATAAAATTAAAATCTTTATATTACTCCATTATTTCCATTTACAAGACCAAAAAGGAAAAACAAAACGTTAAAAAATAGGGTTAATTTCACTAAATCCCCTTATACTATCCAATTTAATCAACCAACCCCCATTGTGTCCACATTATTTCCTATACTATTCAATTTCATCACTATGCCCCCTCTCCCTCACATTTTCAGTCAAAAATACCTAAACTACCCTCAATAGTGTAGGAGGTTTAGTGAAATCAACCCTTTAAAAAATTATTTTTCGAAAATCAATTATATTTTTCGCAAAAATTATAAATTCAAAACAATATATATATTTTGGAAAAAATATATATTTTTCGAAAATAATATATATTTCGGACAAAATATATACATTTTGGACAAATAATATATATTTCAGAAAATATATATATATATATTGGAAAATGATATATATTTCGGAATATATATATATAATTCATCAAAAATATATATTTTCTGATTTTTTTTAAATAAATATGATTTTTTTGTGAAATATATATTTTTTCCAAAATATGATATTTTTTTTCCAAAATATGATATTTTGTTTTCCAAAATATGATTTTTTTTTTCGAAAAATATACTCCCTCCATTCCAATTTAGTTGTTCACTTTAGACTTTTCAACAAATTTTTTTATATTTTGTGTTTCCACTTTTTTTTCGGTGAATATTTGTGTTTTCTCTTTTGCCCTTTGGTAATATAGTATAATTGTAGTTTTTAATGGGACCCATTACTTTTTGAAGTTAATGAAGAGGGAGAATTTTGGAAAGTATGTGATAATATTGTATTGGAATTCGAAACTGAACAACTAATTTGGGACAAGTAAAAAAGGCAAAGTAGACAACTAAATTGGGACGGAGGGAGTATATTATTTTCCAAAATATGAATTTTTTCCGAAAAATAATATTTTTTGTAAATAATATATATTATTTTCCAAAATATAAATAATATATATTTTTCGGAAAAAAACATATTTTGGAACATAATATATATTATTCGCAAAAAAATCATATTTTTTAAAAATAATTCGGTAAATATATATATTTGACAAATTATATATATATTCTGAAATACATATCATTTTCCACTATATATATATATATATATATATATATATATATATATATATATTTTTTTTGAAATTTATAGTTTTTACGAAAAATATAATTGATTTCACTAAACCCCCCTATACTATTGAGGGTACTTTAGGATTTTGACTCAAAATGTGAAGGGGAGAGGGCATAGTGATGAAATTGAATATTTTAGGGGGCAAAGTGGACACAATGGGAGTTAGTTGATTAAATTAGATAGTATAGAGGGGTTTAGTGAAATTAACCTTAAAATTTATAATCAAAGTGTGCCATTAATTGGAGATTGAACTACCCCTTATACCATTCAGTTGCCTTGCCTCTTTGAAGAAAGTACAGTATGCTTGAAAATTTAATTATAATTCATAATTGTCTTTATGTCTAAATTTGAACGTTTCAAATTGGTTTGTTATAGGCCATGTTGGTCCATTTACTATTTTATTTTTTTATTTTTTCTTTTGTAACAAGTATTGGAGTGGTTTTTCATTAGGGGATTCTCATTCAATAGCCAAGTGTAAAATATAAAAAAAATGGAAAACAATTTGAGCTTCTATAAGACATGTATATATGAAGATTCACTAGTTTGTGTTTTTATTGTTAAATTCAATTTTCTTTTCAACAATTGAATTTATAATTTTAGGATTTGTTGAAATTATATGAGGTAACTTAGTTTGTGGATTTTTTTATGTAATTAAGTTGGATTTCATAATTTATTATTCTTAATGAAATTTGACATTTGACATATTTCATGACTATGAATAGTGACTAAACCATTGCGTCACTAAAATATAAAAAATACAATTAGTAACTGTAAGAATACTTTTGTATATTGTTTATGTATGACATGTTCTAGACAATAACCATGTTGAGTGTTAGATAGGTCGGTTTGGTTTCAATGACATCGATAAACTTCATCAAAGGCAGAATCAAACATTGAAGTAATGAAGAATACAAGTGAAGCATGAAAGTGAGCATATTGAGGGAAAATGTCTCCTGGAGGGCGAAAACGACATTTTCCAAAGCTGTCACTTAAGCAAAAAGTATCGTGGGTTCAAGAGGGTCATTTTGGCGCAGTTGTGGAGAAAAGTGGTTTTAACAAAAATGTCTACGCTTTTAGTCTCAAAAAGTGACTGAAAAACACATTTTTACGCTTGGACCTACGCTTTAAGCGTAGCTGCAGCAAGTTTTTGCCTATTTTTGCCTGTGATGTCCAAATTGTTCGGGGGTTGGTTTTATGATATGACCACGACTTATATACATCAAAGTGCGTTCTATATACAATATATTCAATAGAATATAGGGTTTAGATGTGTAATTTTGAGAAAGGGCAAACTTAGAGTTGGATCATCATTGTCTATAAATACCCAAGTCTACAACAAGAGGAGGCACGCCTTTGAGAGATCTCTGCAGTATTTTATCATTCATATTGTTCTACAGAGATATTGATATAGATAGATAAAATATCATTGAGTGATTCTTCTAGTTATCACTTGTTTTGGAGTTGATTCTATCGTGCTTCTACAACAACGATCTTATGCACGATTGAATCATATAGATTCTGAAAAATCAACACACCGTTGATTGCAACTTGGTTGTGTTGATTCGATTGTAAAACGAAGTCATCTGAGTGTGGAGATCGGAGCGAAAAGCTTCATGGTTATTTGATTTGTTGAGAAACAGAGCCGTCAGAGTACGAAGCGGAGAGAAAGCTTCGTGGAACGCGAGTGAATCTAGACTTTTAGACGTCGAGTGAAGAACAACATATTACATTGGTTGTAAGTACTGTTTTTATAGAGTTTGTACAAATTATTTTATTCATAGTGCATCGATACCCGAGTGTATCCGTAGTTTTTACTTGGAGTCTTTCCAAGGTTTTCCACGTAAAAATATCGTGTGTCTCTATTGCTTTATTTTCTGCACTTAGATTCTTGTTTGCATGATTTATCTTGATAGATAATTGGATTAAAATTGACTTTTCCGCAATTATTATTAATTTGTTAATGAATCCACAAAAAGCCTAATCACCCCCCCCCCCCCCCTCTAGGTTGTTTTCATTGATCGTCTAGGTAATTTCTATTGGTATCAGAGCTTGGTTGCCCCGATTTAGGTTAACTACCTAGGGTTAGATCTTGAACTTAGACATGGCATTTCTTCGTGAACGAGGTTTCCTTGATAAGCCTTATGTTCTTGATAGGTTAAATAATGAGGGTGATGATGATTGTGATGATTCGCTTCAAGCTAAGTATAATAATTTACATGATAAGTATACTCATCTTAGCGAAGTTTTCTCAAAATATATTGGTAGATTTAAAAGTATTGACAAGGAAAAAGAATCCTTAAGAGTCATTAACCAGCATTACCCATAACTTTAATCAACACATAACTGATAAGTCAGAATGATTGAAAATTTGAGAAAGTTTGAAAAAGAAAGGATGGAGGTTTTAAAGCGTGTAGAAGATCGCAATAAGGAACGAACAACTGTAAGATCTGATTTCATTGATAAATCTGTGAAAATTGAAGATATGGAGAAATATTTGGAAGATGCTAACTCAACTATTCATAAATGATCTAGTGGAACTCTTATGCTTGATCATATGTTGAATGTAGTAAAATCTGTGGGAAATACTAAAGGTTTGGGATTTGGAGGAACATCGAGAAATAATAATGTCATTCCCAAAACTATTTTTGTTAAGGAATCTCGTGTATAATCGAGTTATTCTAAAGGTAAGTCTAATAGGAATTTTAATGTTCAATCTTATGTTAGAAAACCTGTTGAAAGAAGGGATATTTTTACCTCTAAGGGTTTAAAAAATGGTTTTCAAAAGTTTGTTCCAATATGCCATCATTGTGAAGTGAAAGGTCACATTCGACTTTTGTGTTCAAAGTTAAAAGGAAAGATTTTGAAATCTAAGAGGAAATTGAGAACTCATAAAAGACCCAATATTGAATATCAAATTAGGGTTTTGAGTAAAGAGATAAAGAATTTGTCTAACCATGCAAGTAAAACACCTAAGATCAGACAAACATGGATTAGAAAAGGTGAGCTACATTATTGTGATGCTCATACATGGGTTAGAAAAGGTGAGTTACATTTTTGTAAGGCTCATACTGAACTTAGAACATGTGACTCTAGGCACATGAAAGGAGATAAGTCAGTAGTTGATAATCTCAAAGATAGTGTTGGTAAGAATGGTTCTTTTGATGAAAAGAAAAAGTTTAAAATGTTTAGGAAATGACACCATTGTTGCTTCTGGTCTACCTAGACTAGAACATGTTGATTGTGGTAAAGGCCGAAAGGCTAATTTGCCTAGCATTAGTCAGATATGTAATGATTATCAATATGTCAATTTCCATCATGATAAATGCATTATTAATGACTATTTTGGAAATTGTCTTATGGAAGGTGTACGTACATCTGATAATCAGTATTGCATATTTCCTAAAGTTTGTACAGAGAAAGGTCTTGAGTTTATATCCACAGCTTCGCAGTCAACTGACATCTCTACAAAATCATTAGATTTTCAAAAGCATGTGCATCTTAGAAAATCTAGTGACATGTTATCATTATGATAGATGTCTTCATATGTATCATTTTAGGAATATCTTGCATTATCTTTTATCCTAGAATTGATACATTATCATGCATTTTGTATTATTTGCATGTTTATTTTATTTTATTTTATTATGCATGCATCATGTTTTGTTACTGTTAGGGTTATACATGCATGCATCATTATGACAAAAAAAAATTTTAAATAGAAAAATTCTTAGCTTGTTGAGCTTGGCTAAGGGTACAAATGGTTGTCATATTTCATTTTATTCTCATATTTACTTTTCTTATTATGCTTATGAGAATTGAAGTCGTTAGTCTGACCTAAGATTATGAGTTGTTTCACTTGACATGCTTAAGTATTATTTTTAGAACTCATTAAACTTTGGGTGCTTGTTTTACTTTGGAGATGACTGTAATACTTGTTGAAACTTTTAGTCTTTTTTATTTAATCCGGAGTGATATGTAGGTTCATGAGTTATGCTAGATTGATCTATGCTTTTAAATACCTTTTGCATGCTTATGAATGTTGTGGTGATGTTGAACAGAAGAAAGAATGAGATATTTAAAATATAGAAATGCAAAAAGTAGTTCTTCGATATGAGTAACCTGGCTTCTTGCCTCAGTAAGCATTGAGCATTCGCGTAAAAAGGGGAGAAGACTATTGAGCATAAATCCCATGGAAGAAGCCCACGCCCAGTTGGTCGGGACTAGAAATCCTCCCTGGAAAGTTCGGAGCTTAGAAAGACAAAAACGGATATGGTGAAAAGGTTGAAAATATTAAATTATGTTTTCTTTATTTAGCAATAAGGTCTAAGTTAATGATTTAACTTCTAGTTTAGTTTTTGGACTGAAGTATCATCAAGATTAGTGAGAAGATTATTAAAACTAGTACGTATTCTTTTCATCTTAGTTGTTTGCTTGCACCTGAATATTTTTTCATATATGGAAATGTTATGTATAGCTTGTCTTGTGACTGCTTATGACTACAAGGTACGTGTGCTGATTTTCTTCACTATCATGTGTATAATAGCTAAGTCAAATATGTTATATGATGTGTTAATGACTAACTCGTTGTCTCTTCTGCTCTGCTCACACGGTTCTAAGAACAAAAATATTTTTGGTTGTTTTGCATTTTGCATTCATGCATTAGTCCTAAGTTCATGCATTGTAGAGATTTATGTTACTTGAGAATCTAGATATATTCTAATAGAGTATTTTATCTTAGTATTTAGTGCTTGGCTTAGATTTTCTTGAGTATCGTCTGTGATCATTTCCCTATGTTTTCTTCTTCAGGCTTTCCCTTAGTTCTCTCATGTGTTTTGTTTGTTTTCATTGTTCCTTGTCATTTTAGTGACAAAAAGTGAGAGTAATGTTTTAAGGGGGAGAAGTATTGAGTAAGGGGGAATAATGGTTTAAAGGGAAAAAGTATTGAGTAAGGGGAGAAAGAGTGTGTTTTATGGTCATTATGCTTACAAAGATATTGTATTTTTATTCTGATAATTTTTTATCTATTTTTCACACTTACATTTAATGGTTTGTTCAGTGTTGTGGTTACAGTTTATATCTATGTTTGTTGGTATGTGTTCATAGGTATAGATGTTATGTTGTTATTTGTGAGGTTATATTGTAAAACATGGTTTTGTCTCAGAAATGCCAAGGGGGAGATTGTAAGAACAATTTTGTATATTTTTTATGTATGGCATGTTATAGACAATAACCATGTTGAGTGTTAGATAGGTCGGTTTGGTTTCAATGATATCAATAAGCTTCATCAAAGGCAGAATCAAGTATTGAAGTAATGAAGAATACAAGTGAAGCATTAAAGTGAGCATATTGAGGAAAAATGTCTCCTGGAGGGCGAAAACAAAATTTTTCAAAGTCGTCACTTCAAGCAAAAAGTATCGTGGATTCAAGAGGGTCATTTTGACGCAATTGCGAAAAAAAGTGGTTTTAACAAAAATGCCTACGCTTTTAGTCTCAAAAAGTGGCTGGAAACACATATTTTTACGCTTATAGGTATGCTTGGACCTATGCTTGAAGTGTAGGCCCTGCTACCCTTGAAGTGTAGCTACGACAAGTTTTTGCCTATTTTTGTCTGCGATGTCCAAATTGTTCGGGGGTTGGTTTTATGATATGACCACAACTTATATATATCAAAGTGCGTTCTATATACAATATATTCACCAGAATATAGGGTTTGGATGTGAAATTACGAGAAATGACAAATTTAGGGTTTGAATCATCATTGTCTATAAATACTCAAGTCTACAACAAGAGGAGACACATCTTTGAGATATCTCTACAGTATTTTATCGTTCATATTCTTCTACAGAGATATTGATATAGAGAGAGAAAATATCATTGAGTGATTCTTCTAGTTCTCTCTTGTTTTGGAGTTGATTCTATCGTGTTTCTACATCGACGATCTTATGCACGATTGAATCATATAGATTCTGAAAAATCTACATACCGTTGATTGCAACTTAGTTGTGTTGATCCGTTTGTAAAACTAAGTCATCTGAGTGCGGAGATCGGAGGGAAAAACTTCATGGTTATTTGATCTGTTGAGAAACAGAGCCGTCAGAGTACGAAGCGGAGTGAGAGCTTCGTGGAGCGCGAGTGAAGATAATAGATTACATCAGTTGTAAGTATTGTTTTCATAGAGTCTGTACAAATTCTCTTATTCATAGTGCATCGATACCCGAGTATATCCATGATTTTTACTTGGAGTATTTCCAAAGTTTTTCACGTAAAAATATTGCGTGTCTCTATTGCTTTATGTTCTGCACTTAGACTATTCTTTACATGATTTATCTTGATAAATAATTGGATTAAAATTGACTTTTCCGCAATTATTATTAATTTGTCAATAAATCAACAAAAAACCTATTCACCCCCCATGTTGTTTTCATCGATGGTCTAGGTAATTTCAGTAATAATATATAATCATTGCTAAATAACACTCTTTTGTGAGAACTAGTTTTCAGAGACAAAATTTATAGACCCAAATAGCATAAATTTTTAAGGTACCTACAAAGATTTCATCATTATTTCCAAAACAACGTCTATCATGACTTGATTTAGCTACGAAAAGTTGTCACAATAAACATGTATTTAGAGACCACTAACATTTCATCATTAGAAGTTGAAGTATTTAGACGACATAGTTTCGTCCCTACAAATATAAATTTTAGAGACGGAACCTATATTTCGTCTCTGTTGACATTTTGCCACGGCTACATTGGGACAAACGAGCGACAAAATTTCTTTGTCACAAAATATATTTAGAGAGAATTTTTTTACATTTTTTGACAACCTGTTTTGTTAAAAAAAAAAGTCATATTTGCTCCCTTGAATTAAAAGAGCATCCAAGCCCATACATGAGTTGGGTAAGCTGTCAGATACGTCTCGTAAAGTATGAAATTTGGGCTCATGCCTTTTAGTGGATCTGTCACCGAGACCGGCCCGTTATTGTTTTCGATAAAATTATGGCTCTAGTTTGTGGCCATGCTAAACTTCAAGTGAAAATGAGGGCACTTTATTGCACCTAGACTGGCCCTCCTAGTCCTAATATGACCTAATTAATCTCAAGAAAGAATATAACCACATTGTTTTCTCGTAAATTATTCATTACTATAACATTTACGGAACACACCCTCCGACACTCGTCCTTTCAAAGGAAGATAAAAGAAATCGCGAGTGAGTGCAAAATTCAACCGCACGCTTCGGCAATCAAGTTAGTCAACGAGCACGTGTGACCTCATTACCATATGATTATAATAATTGCAATACACGGTATATAGATATCAATCGAAGAAGAAAAATAATAAAGTAAAAGAACAAAGAGATAAGAATTATGATCCTCTATCATTCCTTGATTCACTATCTTTTGTTCACATCCAAAATTAAACCCTCATCTACATCGATCGTCTGAAACAAAGTTGTTTATATATTTGCAAGTACTTGGTCAAACTAACTAATCAAGTAAAAAGCTATGTGTGTATATTAAATATATATATATAGAGAGAGAGAGAGAGTATAATTATATATAAAGATGGAGGGTGTGGTGTGGCCGACATGAAATGCTAAGTGGCAAAGCATAAAGAAAAGATGGATGGAGACTAAACTCAAAACAAATGTAATAAAGAAAGGTCCCTCACTAGAGAGAAAAAGAAAAAGGAATGATCTTTTTCAGTAACACATTTATTTGACTAACACCTTAGTTCCATTCAAAACGTAGCCTTTTCAGGAAATGCCATGTGCTGTCGACCTAGCTAGCTGTTTTGTTTAAACAAGAAAATTCTTTGATAGATATGCCTACACTACAAAGAATATATATAGTACTCTTCGTACTTCCTTGTAACTAAACTTATGACAGATCCAACAATTTCTCAGTGTGTTTGAGCATTGTAAAAACAGGGAAGTAATATTGCGTGTGGACGGGTTTGCTTGAAGGTCAAAAAGATATTATAAGAAGAAAAATAGAAACTCACAAGTCTCATATTATCAAAAGCCCGCAATGTCTATTTTATTTCATTTAAAATCAATTTTATACTGAAGGGGAAAAAGAAAGTATCAATATGAGGGCGGAATCAGAAATTACCATTTGTACAACTTATTGAATAATATATAAGACTTCTCTCGAATAATAATTATTACGGTAAATTACTATGACCTCCCCTAAGGTTTTGGATAATTACTTTCAGATTAAAATTTGTGTAAATTTACTCTCACATCCCCTATAAAATTAATATTATCCTAACATTTGTATGCATTTACTAAAGTACCCCTAACTTAAGTATTTTAAATTGAAGTAATTTACTTTGACATAAAATTACGTTAAGGTTTTATTAACTTTGGTATGGGTAACCTTACTATCAAATAAAGTTAGCTTTATTAAATTAAGAAATAATAAATATATTAAAACCAAAAGTATCCTTGAAAGTGGCAAAGATATTGAAATAACTTCACCAACTTGCTTGGGAAGTGATAAAGATGTTTTGAGTGGTGTCAAATGATGGGTATTTTAATATTTTAAATGATAGAAGGATATTAGACATGCAAATCATAAATTTAAAATACTTAAGTTAGGGGTATTTTAGTAAATGCACAAAAATATTAGTGTAATATTAATTTTATAGGGGAGGTCAGAGTAAATTTATACAAATTTTAATCTAAGAATAATTATACAAAACCTCAAAGGAGGTTAGAGTAATTTACCCTAATTATTATCTTAATGCTTTTGCTAGAGGCTCTGAATGGCCCAGCAAAAGGTTGTCTATGTATATTTGTAATAAGGTGTTTACTCTCTTTTGGTTTTCCTATCTGTGGTGGTTATGGGTTATCTATTGGGGTTTGGCGCCACTCTAATTTTGTAAGTCTTTGTCTTGTTTATATCTATCTGAATAATAATTTTTCAAAAAAAAGAAAAGAAGAAGAACATATTTATATTTTAGAATTAATTTGATATGAGATTTAGTACTTATAAATATACTTAATGAATCTATATATACTAGCATTATAGTATTATACAAAAAATAGTTAATACTGCATGCATACCGACAGGTCATGACTGAAGCCTTGTATAATTGATCTAACAGCTATGGCCAACTTGGAAGTTTGTCATTACATAGACTAGGTGATCACACAGACCTACAAATAGACCTGTCAATTGATTGGATTTTGACCCGAATTCGATCCGAATCCGATTCAATTAGTCATATTTGGATTGAAAAAAAATCCGATAACCCGAATACGATCCGAATCCGATAATCCAATTCTTTAACAAATTGGATTTGGATTTGCCTAATCCGATCTGATAATAACCCGATCCGATTAATTTTATATATATATATATATTATGTTATTAATATGTAAATATTAAATGATATACTTAATTATATTTCAATTTTTTTTTTCGCTTTTTCATTTTTATATTTTTATAGTCATGTATTATAAGCATTGATTGTAAAATATATAATTTAGTGTTTAATATTCTTAAAAGATAACATAAAAATAAAAAAATTTAATAATTTTTTGTATTTTTTTTTTACTTAATCGGATCAGGTTATCGGATTGGATATCCGAAAATTAATAAATTCGAATTTGGATCAATAAAGTAAAAATTCATCGAATTATCAAATCGAATCGAATCGGATATAAGCTTATCGGGTTCGGATCGAATCAGGACAGATCCGATCCAAATCCGACCTGTTTACATGTCTACCTACAAGACATGCTTCGGTTCCAAAGGGCACAACAGATAATAATCTCTCATTTGTCTGTTCTTCATTTCTTGTCCTTGCAACTGGTATTGTTCTTTATTCACGTCATGTTGTTTTCTTGGTGTGGGAATTTTATTAATTTCAATGTAACCCTCTTTATTCAGGCCCAAATCTCATAATCGATGCAGAATTTGCTTTTGCTGCGACATTAATATTTTATGTGCTACCTAGAGGTAATAAAATGAGATATGATATGAATTAAAATGGTATGATTGATTATATAAAAGTGTTCAAGTTATATAAGGGTTGATGCGGACACGATACGAAGTACTAGTGTCGGGTTAAGGTCAAACTCGAGTAACCCGAACAATTCGTTTGATATAATTATATTTATATTTATTTTTATTTTTATTCTTATTTTTTTCTCTTCTCTAATTAGTCATGGATTGAAATATATCAATAAGTTATACTTGGTTCGTGTAAAATTCAATTTGATTTTGCTGATAAACAAGTTAAATAGTTCGTTTCATATTGGATCGTGTCAAATTTAATTTAATATTTATGATAAATAGGTTAAACGGGTTACATGGATTGGGTCGGATTACCTGTATAATTAATGGGTTGAGTTAGAGTTAAACATATTTGACACGTATATTAATCAAGTCTTTTGTGACACGATTTAATCGCAATAATTTCTAACACAAAAATAATTTCAATAGTTTTAGAATCAACAAATAATTCAAATTTAGATCAACAACCTTTAATAAAAGTTTACGAATCTAACAACATATAATAAACCACATAAAATACTAGTCAACAATAACATATTAAATACTAGTCAAATACATCATATAAAAACTACAAGTTTATTCTATAACAAAAACTAGCAAGCTCACAATTGGGGTGTAAAGGGGTGACTCGCGATAAAGGTTAATCCGCGTGGATTTATTTATTTGGGAGATTGGCCCAATGTTTGTTTTATTTGGGAAAATGACTCAAATAAGGTTTGTACGCGAGAGCTTGCATTATACAGAGGGAGGTATAATGGACTGATGTGTTTATAGCTCGCATCTGAACTCATAATCCTAAATGCTGCTTGCGTAGGGAGTACTATTCGGAATCTAGGGGAAATGTTTGGGATATGTAAATAATGGGTCGCGACCCTATTTACGCTATCCTAAGCAAGAATACCTTAAAGAGCCCGATAGTATTCAGGGTCATGAAAAATGTATGCATGCAAAAGGTCATGACCCACCAAAGCTATACAACATGTTTCCTTGGCGAAGGAAAAATCAGATCCGCGATGAAACATGCGCGAATCACAGGTCACGGAGCACAGTATGATCCGCTCAAGGGATTACGCGAATCAGTTTCGCGTAGTCAAGGGCGCGAGACGATACTGTGCAGGATATTTATGGCGCGAATTGGTATGGCAGGATCCATGTCGCGAGACAAGTACTGACGTGGCAATGCAATCCGCGACGACTACTGGACTCTCACGTTTATAAATAAAAGTGCGAGAGCTCACTTCAAAGGACTTTTGGGGGGGAGAGACTAAGGGAGAGAAATTATTTTGCAATCACTTGTAACTGCTATTTTCTCTTCCATTTCTCTTTTATTTTTTTCTGTAAAGTAATCAAAAGCAATAAAAGCATCAGTGCCATTATTTAATTGACGAACTTGTGTAGAAACTATCTTCACATCATTTAATTCATTCGAACCCCTACATGGGAAAAAAACAACTTATTTCTCGGAGTTGCGCACGACAGTGATGGAGATGGGAGGGAGGGCCGAGAATGAGAGGCGCAGTCGTGGAGAGATTCGGATGTTGTGGAAAGATTAATTTGGATGTTACAAAATAGGTTTAAGGTTTTTTTATGTATATATATATATATAGAGAGAGAGTATAGGTAAGTAAATATTTATTTTATTTAAGAATATTAGTGTAATTGTATATAAAAAGTTGTAAATATATATAATTTATGTAATTTTGATATTAAAAATTATATAATTATTATGGGGGGGGGGGGGGGGGGGATTTCCCTAGAAACCCCTCAAACCGTCCCCGCCCCATAACTATCAGATTGTTTTTTCTAACCCCCATAACCATTCCATTTTTAAATATTGTGGTTAAAAATCGTAAAAAAAAAAATGGAGAGGTTTGGGGCAATTCCCCGGCAAGGCAGTTTTTGATCATTCCTAGACACGACTCATTTTAACCCGACACGAAAACATGCTCCACGGACACAAATTGCCACCACTAACACTAACAGTCTTAAACCATTAAAAAAAATAATTAACAATGTCCATTTTATATTGTTCTCAAATTCCATTAAAGCAATGGACTGATTTATTCTTTTCTTTTAATTTTTTCGCTTGCAAAAGTATACCACTACATGCATGAGCATAACAATTTAATCCTGGTAACCACTATGGTCACTAACTATATAACAAATACGGACTCAGGCCACCCTACAAGTTAATATACATTCATTGACACACAGAAATCTTTAATCCAAGAAAAAGTCCGTAGGTACCAATTTGGTTTTAGAGTATATATGATTGTTTTGCTTTCCTATGTATACAGACAATATGTCATGTGCAGATTATATGCCAAAAAAAAAAAATAATAAACAGAAAGGAGGAACATATGTATACGTTCTAGACACCACTATTTGATATTTTGAAACGAAAGAATATTAAAATACCACAACTATACTTTTATACAATTTCGCTCTACTTAATTGTTTTAATAAATAGGGTAATTTACAGTGACACCCCTGATGTTTGGGTCAATTTCACCTAGTGGCCCATCAATCCAATTTTTTAACAGAGACATCTCATGAAGTTTACAAAAGTGTTGCAATGACACCCCTGAATGCATGAAATGACTTTAGTGTTCTTGATTATTTTAATTTTCATTCTAAAAGTCAAAGTTACCCCCATTATCTAAATCTTACACCTCACCCGCTACCCTAACCACTCTTATCACCACATCCATATTATATAAAAAAATATACAATAAATATATAAGATATACAATATATATATATTTTTATTTTAACTACAAAAATTCAAGAACATCTAAAATATACAAAAGGATCTATTTAAAAGTAATTCTACCCGTAAAAATATTTTATCAATAATATAGTATAGAATTTGATTATAAGAAAATTATACTATTTAATTAGTGCTTTTAATTCTAAATATATTTTTGTTTAAATATTTCTCATTATTTTTAAAGAGTTATAACTTGTAACTATTATAAATATTACATATCTAATAATATATATTATTTTTTATGAACGTATAAAAATACTTATATTTCTATACTATTGCCAATCAATAATTTTAGTGGGATTTGATAATATAATTTTTTTTAATTTTTAAATATAATTTAATAATAATTAATAGTTTTAGTGCGAATCTCGAAAAATGTTTTGGAACTTTAAAGTATAAATAAAAAATAAATAAATTGTAACAAGAGTAAACAAAAAAATAAAAAGTTATAGCATAATAAATATTTCTTTGACATTTTAAGTAGTATACAGTTTAGTGGGATTTAGTAATAATTAATATATTTTGTGAAAAGTTAAAAATAATTTTGTATTAATTGATATAAAAATAGAATAATTGAATTTAATAATATTTAATGGGAAGTACAAAAGAACTTTGTAACATTTAGTGTAAATATTAAATAAATGAATAATTATAATTATTTTAATAAATAATTAAAAAATAGTATAAAAATTAAAAATGGCTTATAATTAAATAACAAGAGTGAACATAAAAAAATACTATATAATAAATTAAATATTACTTTGATTTGTATAAATAGTATTATAGTTTAGTGAAATTTAGTAATAATTAATATATTTTGTGGGAATGTCATAAGAGTATTCTAACATTTAGTATATAAGTAAATGAATGATTATAATTATTTAAATAAATAAAAAAAGTTTAAAATGTGTAGAAAAATTAAAAATTGCATGTACTTTTATAGAGGTATAGATATATATACTAATAATAGGGTAGAGTTGAGGCATGGGGCTAACTTGAACATTTTACATGGAAATTAATATAATAAAGGGCACTAAATTCATTTCATATCTCCAAGGGGTGTCATTGCAACACTTTACAAACCTCAGGGGGTGCCTCTGTTAAAAAAGGGTTTGACAAACCACCAGGTGGAATTGACCCAAACTTCAGGGGGTGTCACTATAAATTACCCTAATAAATAAAATCTCTAAGAAATTAAGTTCATTTTATTTTTATACAATTTCGCTCTACTTAATTGTAGGTCCTGCCCCATGAGGACCAATTAATTCGTCCTCCCCAATAATATGGTCCAATACAAACAAGACACATGACTAAAATCTTATTAAAAAGGTAGTTGACATAAAATTCATAAATTCACCAATCAAAGCCAATTTCTTTTGAAAAATAATTTGGCCACGTATCCAACTTATATTGAACAATATCAGCGAGAAGACGAACTTGGTCCTCATGGGACATGACCTAAATGTTGTCCTTATTTTAATAAATAAACCTCTCAAGAATCAAGTTCAATTTTTTTAAAGATAATTATGGAGTTCAAGATCAAATAATAAACAATTAAATCATTTCCTTATTTAAGAAGAATAAAATGGAATATTAGTCTAGGCATTGTTTGGATCGGCTTTTCAGAAGGTGTTTTTGGCTTCCTAGAGACAAAAGCTACTTTAAACGCTGTTTGACAATTTTTTTAAAACAACTTCTTGATTTTGAAAAAGCATTTAAAATAAGTTAGGAGGTATCAACTTCTCAAAACGAAGTATCCTTCTCTTTTTGTTTTGAAAAAAGTTACAAGCAAAAGCCCTGTAAAATGGGCCAACATGTTAAAATGTGAAAATTATTCCAAAACTGAAAACATAATACTTTGTTATAAACCTAGAGGATACAAATTGGTAGTACAAACAGTAGCATTGCTTAGTTCTTATTATAAATACATATATATTTACATGTTCATGTACATGGATATTCGTATTAACATAATAGCTAATACGAAAAATTAACTACTATTGAAATACTTAAATTCATTATTTTGAATTTTTTTTAAAAAAATATCAATGTAAGGGCCAAAAATTTCTTGCCCCATTAAGGAAAAGGCCTATGACAATTATTCAACGAACAAGTAAATCTGGGTCCAATAAAGAAAATAGAAGTCCATCAAGAAAGGCTCATAATTAGACAAAGCGTAGGCCCAATTAGAAAGTCCATGAGTCGTTCCAACTTGGGGTTCAAGCCAAAGATCAAGTTAGATAAAGGAAAATAGTGATTGAATTGTAATGAAAAATAAAATCCCTAGAATAAAGGAATTTTATTCTAATCATAATGGGGTAAGAAAACCATTTACTCTTATATAAATATGGTCTTGGAGCCTCAATTAAACTCAATTTGAGAGTAGAGCAAAAATTGCATCTACACTGTGGCGTCGTCTGTGGGAAGACGATAATTTTTCTTAATTTTCTTCCAAACTTCAACCCTTTTCTTTTTCACCAAAAAACCTTGCGAAAGTATCCATGGCGATAACTAGATCTTCAGCAGCACTAGGGGAAAGTGCCACCCAAAACGCACAGATCGTACAGATCATGCAATGATTGGAAGCGGTGGAGAAAAAGAATGAAGACCTTGAACAACAGAATGCAAATCTATGCTAGTAGATAACCCAGATGCCAATACCAGCAGGCGTGGCCAATGGATTCAACAATAATGGAGGTGTCCCAGATCCGCCGGGGCACGAGGAGGGGAATGAAAGCATAATGACAGATGATCAAGAAGAAATCTCTATTCCAGCACCCGGTGGTCTGCCACTTCAGCAACCTCCAACCATGAAAGACTTGGAGGACATGACTTCTGAGATTCAGAAGCAAGTGTTGGAAAACATGAAGGCTTAGACCCCCTCCATGAAGGACTTTGCATCCCACGATGCCATTGATATGAACAAATCACCTTTACAAACGAAATAGACCAGACAGAGTACCCGAAGAAATTCCATTTGCCAACTTTCACCTTGTATGATGGGACCAATGACCTATCAGACCACATTTACCAGTACCAGACGAAGATGACCGCCTGGAAGAAGGATGAGGCCCTCTTGTGCAACGTGTTTCCTACCAGCCTTACAGAAGCACATCTCCTATGGTTCAAGAAGCAACCACTTGGATCAATTGGGAGTTGGAACAAGTTATGTGAACTTTTCATAGTACAGTACTAGGGAAACCAGAGGAAAAAGAAGACTATCTCTAGCCTGTTTACAATAACCCAGGAAAAAGTGGAAAGCCTCTAGAGCTTCTTATCCAGGTTCACAAGGGAAATATCTTCCATTGACCAATGTGATCAATTATCAGCAGTTGAGGCTTGCAGAATGGCCCTGATCCCAAACACCAAGTTTTACGCATCTCTAGTAAGGAGGCCCCCTAGAAACATTGGGGAGTTAAATTCCAGAGCCCAAGGCTACCTCAGAATTGAAGAGGAGGAAGCAGTCCGGCGAAAAAAAATAGTTATGGTTACTATTAAGGCCAGCACAAAAGATCGTATCAAGGGCCAAAAGCAAACTCACCTAGAACCTAGCCCCTCATAAAAAAATCCAGTTGATAAGAAGCAAAGGGTTGAGGAAAAGGTAACCCCCTCAGAACAAATCTCAATAAACTCTATTAGGAAAAGAAGGGGAAGGGAATATTTAGACCCCTCTACTAATGAGACAACCCATGGAGCAGAGAGATATGACCAAGCATTGCGCCTTCCATAATGAGTATGGCCATCATACCAATGATTACCAGAACCTGCGCAGGCAAGTGGAGGCGATGATTGCAAAGGGAGAACTAACTGAGTATGTGGCAAAGGACCAGACCCATGCAGAACGTCAGACGAATGCTCCTCAGAACAACACCTAGGCAGGGTAACCAGTATGGGTGATTCATATGGTTTAGGGAAGACATATTACCGAAGAGACGGATGGGGTCAGGAGATCCCAGATGCGCCAAGCGCACAAGCTCAGAAGAATTGGGGTGGGGGGGGTATGCCAGACGTCCAATAAAAGGGAGGAGTTACAGATCATTTTCACCGAGTCAGATCTGAGAAATGTCTAGGTACCCCATGAAGACCCTCTGGTCATATCATTACTGGTGGCCAACTGCTTAGTCAAAAGAGTCATGATAGACCCTAGCAGTAACACGAATATCATGACAAAATGGGCCTTTGAAAACTCGGGTTGGATATAAACCAGATGCAACCAGCCAGAGTTCCCCTCGTCGGATTCGATGAACGGCACGTAGAACCAATCGAAGTCATCCAACTGTCCGTATTAGCCACAAGAAGAACCCTCAAGGAGAACTTTGTTGTGACAGACATCAAACCATCATATAACCTCCTGATGGGCAGAGGATGGATTCACATAATACAAGGGGTTCTTTCAACCCTACTTCAGGTCATGAGATGTTTCGACCCAAATGGAATCGATGTGATAGATATCCCAGGGGATCAGGTGGAAGCAAAAGAATGCTATGCAGTCACCATGAAAAATTTAAGTAAGTGGACCAAACTAAAGGAAGAGAGGCAGGAAGGTTCTAAGTACAGAGAAAAATAGCAATTACAGACAGAACCTTTCGAGGAGGGTCGGGGAAGTCAGGTCATAACAGAACCACTCCAGGAGGTAGATATCAGCCTTTTTGGAGATGGCATAACCATATTAATTGGTTCCACCCTCTCAACTGTTGAAAAGGTAGACTTGGTCAAACTACTGTAAGATAACATAGACATATTTGCGCGGACATACTTGGATATGCCTGGCATAGATCCCTCATTTACACAACATAATCTCAACGTCAACCCTAAGGCCAGACCAATAAAGTAGAAGTAGAGGCCATTCGGGGTAGAGCATAATTAGATTATAGCTGATGCCTACTCATGAACTCAGCTGATGAGGAGAAATGACCTTTATCACAGAGGAATATACGTTTTGTTACAAAGTAATGCCTTTTGTACTAAACAATGTAGGTGCTACTTACCAGAGGCTGGTAAAAAGAGTCTTTGGTCACCTGATGGGCCATACAGTAGAGGCGTACATCGACGATACGGTGGTAAAAAAAAAAAGGACCACCTCCAGCACTTGAAGGAAGTATTCGAAGCAGTCAGAAACTATGGAATGAGGCTCAACCCTTCCAAGTGTGCATTTGGGGTTTCATTTGGACAATTCCTGGGTCACATAGTGAATAGAACAGGAATAGAGGCCAACCTAGCTCAAGTCAAAACCCTGATACACACAGAGGAACCCAGAACCCAGAACCCAGAAGGAAATCCAGACCCTTACAAGAAGGGTAGCCGCACTAAGAAGGATTGTCTCTAGACTCACAGACAAGTGCAGACCTTTCTTTTAGGCCATAAGAGTAGGAAAAAGCAAAGTCTGGGGACCAGAACATGCCCAAGCACTCCAAAAGTTGAAAGAGTACATCATGAGCCCCCCAATACTAATTTATCTAGAGCCAGGAGAAACACTACATCTATACTTAGCAGTGTTAATCTCCTCCACTAGTGTTGCACTAGTCAAATAAGAGAATATGTGCCAGACTCTAGTCTTCTACACCAGCAAGTCCCTGTCAGACCCATAAATCAGGTACACCACCACTAAGAGAGTTATTATGTCACTAGTCAATGCCAAGAGAAAACTCAAACACTACTTCGAGACACATCCCATCATTGTCCCAATATCATTCCCCATCAGGGAAATAATGTCCAAGCCTGACCTAATGGGGAGAATTACCAAATGGGAAATTGAATTGGGAGCCTTCGACATCACTTATGTGCCCAGGACAGTGATAGGTGTCAAATATTAGATATTTTGACCCCTTAACTCAATATTGTTACGTCCTTTCATTCTATTATTTGGTATTTTTATGTTGTTTGTGTGTTAAAGCATGTTTCAGGAACTTAACGAAGAAATGGAGCTAACTTCATTGAATTAACTGAAGTGCATGTTTTTTCTATTCAAATAGGTAGTTTGACGGTTGATGATTTATTGTTTCTTTTGTCGTTGCTTCACCAAACTCCGGTCAACAAAATTTATAATACCTACAAATACTTTACTTAAAATAGTATATCAAGAAGTAGGGTCGAACCACTCTCAACTTAGAAATCGGTTTGAGACTAGGATCCAAAACTATAATTTTCGAGATAAAAAGAAATCACTTAAAACAATTCTTGAATTTTTGAATAATAAACTAAAATAACTAGATAAAATTATCAAATGGTGGAAGAAATCTCAAGGGAAGAGAATCCACCACCTGGGTCTATATAAATAATATTATATATTTCTATTGCAAATTCTCCTCCAACCTATTAAACATAAACATAGATATTGGTAGGCATTCCCCGAATTTCCATTAATTGGTAATCACGGAAAATCCTCCCTCTAATGTTTTGGTTTAAAAATAAATAAATATAAATAGTGGAAGGCATTCCCCGTATTTCCATTGATTGGTAATCACGGAGAATCCTTTCTCTATTTTCAACCTCTATTGTAGGTTTTGTCACTTAAAAGAATTATTTCGGGAAGAGAATTGAACAATAAGAAATAAAATAAAATTATGTATATCTTACCCAAGGTGGCTTCATCACTCCCTTGAGAAGATGTTTAAGCTAGCATAATAATGTAGAAATAAAATATGATGATAGAAGAAATTTTCATTAACTAAGAAATAGATTACAACAAAATAAAAACTTGATACAAGACTAAACTCTCTCTACAATTTCTCACTCTCTACCATCTCCTCCCCACAAGATCTAACTACCCTCCTATTTATAGAGAAAATTGGAATATAATGACATCTTGTAAAGTGAAATTGGATCTACTTTTCTTTTCTTTTTCTTTGAATATTGATGTTTTCCAAGTCATTTTATTCTTTTCTTCATGTGCATTATATTCTTCATCTTCCATCCATGTGCATTATATTCTCCATCTTCCATCCATGTGCATTCCTTTCTTCACTTTAATATATTTTCTTCATCTTTTCCAATTAAAACCTATAAGAAATAAAAAGATATATATAAGAACATTTATACAATAAAATGGTGAATTAAAAATTTATTTTTGACATTTAAAATAGTGATTTTGTGAACTTATCAAATTACCCCCAAACAAGCTATTGCTAGTCCTCTTGCAAATAAGGGCAAAATAGATTAGTTCGCAAAATTAGACTTTTATTAATTTTAACTAAAGATGTACCACTTTCGCAGGCTGCTTTCGATTGCATTTACCATATGCAATAAGGCCTTAAACCCCTAGGTTACCCTAGTGGACGAGCAATAGCCTCGTGAGGGTTGGATATATTACCCACAACTTCTTCATTCTTCATTTTTATGCATTCATGCATTCACATATTCATTAATCAAGCCATGATACAATATATAAGATAATATGAATACAAATACTACCACTCACTACCGAACAATAACTATCTCAAGCTAATGATATGAATGATCTCCACTGAAGTAAATAATTTCATTACTTTCTACTCCCAATCTAGACAACCTTCCGTGTTTTTGTGAACATTCTACTATGGTATGTCAATCTTTCTTCTTCTAATTCATTGATCAAACTTTGCCATATTTTTCGGAAAAAAACTCATTATTTATATCATTTCACTTCCATCCCTTTTTGTATTTATAAGCTCCGGACTTTCCAGCGATGATTTTTAGTCGCAACCAACTGGGCCCGAGCTTCTTCCATGGGATTTATGCTCATTAGTTTTCTCCCCTTTTTACGCGAACAATGATATTGGTGACACAAAGGTCCGGTTACTCAGATCGAAGAACTACTTTTTGCATTTCTTTGAAAATAATTTTTTTTTAAAATTTTCTCCATTTTATCTCCCATTCTCCCCTTTTATAGCGGCAAAGCTAATTTTTCAACTCCATAGTCAAAGATCAACTGTTTTTCCCATAGTGAATGTGTGCATGTGCTTATAGGTCAAAGTTGTCCTTTTCGTTTTCAATTTCACTAATTTATTTACCTATGTAAAACCACATCATTTCACTAACTCAATCTAATCATTACTCTCATGAGCGGGAATATCGCATCACAAACTCTTGATATATCATAAACACAAACTTAATCAACTTATAATGCAAAACACTCATGCATAAAAACAAAAAAACTTTTCCAAACAAAACCAATTTTTCAATTTTTTTTTTTTAATAATGAAATTCTATTTTGATTAAATAGATATCCACCCCCAAACAAAAATAACACTGTCCCTAGTGTTTAAAAATACATCTAAGAGACAAATTGGAACAAATTACCGCAATTGAGGTGGTGTTTTTGGAGTATAGTCCCTGCAAAGATTCTTGGCAAAAGAAAAGTCAAGTGATTGAAAATATTATGACAGACTTTACCCCCAAACAAAATCTAAACATATCCAAATAGAGTGAAAAAAATAAAATTGATAAAAAAATTTACACAACTGACTGGGCTGCCTCCCAGTAGCGCTAAGTTTAACGTCTTCAGCCAGATTCAACAGATGTGCTACCCCTAAACAGATCAGTCCGAATAAATCATATCAATGAGGAGAATTTCCTCATTTTCAGAAGTTTCAAGTTCTAGGAAAGGCTTTAGACGATGAGCATTAACTTTAAACAACTGTCCATTCTTAGGGTCTTGTAACTCAATGGCACCATGACTAGAAATGTGATGGACATAGTACGGGCCTGACCAACGTGACCTTAACTTCCCAGGAAACAATTGAATACGAGAGTTATACAAAAGAACCTTTTGTCCTATGAAAAACTCCTTTTTGAGAATGTGTTTGTCATGTTCCAACTTAGTCTTGGCTTTATAAATTCTTGAACTCTCATAGGCATCATTTCTGATTTCTTCTAACTCATTAAGTTGAAGGGTCCTACGTTGACCGGCTTTATCATAGTCAAAGTTCATGGCCTTGATGGCCCAATAAGCACGGTGTTCGAGTTCAACAGGCAAGTGACATGCTTTGCCATAGACCAATCGATATGGGGACATTCCTATAGGGGTCTTGTAAGCAGTACGGTATGCCCATAAAGCATCCTAGAGACGAAGACTCCAGTCCTTCCTTGTGGGGTTAACTATTTTCTCTAAGATCTGTTTAATCTCCCTATTAGATACCTCAGCTTGACCATTGGTTTGAGGGTGATATGATAGGGCCACTTTGTGATTGATTCCATATTTGGCCAACAAGTTTCCAAAGACTTTGTTGCAAAAATGTGAACCATTGTCACTGATTATGGCTTGAGGTGTTCCAAACCGAGGCAAAACCTGGTCTTTGAAAAAACGCACCACAACTCTATGGTCAGCTGTTTTGGTGGCTAAAGCTTCTACCCATTTTGACACATAATCAACTACTAAAAGGATGTAGAGATTGCCAAAAGAGGATGGAAATAGTCCCATGAAATCAATACCCCATACGTCAAAGATTTCAACGACGAGAATCGATTGTTGAGGCCATTCGTTTCTTTTGGTAATCTTACCTAGCAATTGACATCTATGACAAGCTAGACAGTATGTGTGGGTGTCTTTGAAAATGGTTGGCCAATAGAATCCTGATTGCAAGATTTTTGCAGCTGTTCGTTTGGAACTGAAATGGACACCACATGCCTGGTTATGACAGAAGGAAATGACAGACTTTTGATCTACCTCTGGAACACACCTACGAATGATCTGATCTGGACAATATTTAAATAAGTAGAGGTCATCCCAGAAATATTCCTTAGCCTTGGCCAAAAATTTATCTTTCTCTTGTTTAGACCAGTTGAAAGGAATTTGACTAGTCACAATATAATTGACAATATCTGCATACCATGGTGCATGAGATATTTCAAATAATTGTTCATCAGGAAAATAATCAGAAATGGGAATGGAGTCACTAGTGGATTCAATAACAAGACGGGAAAAATGATCAGCGACTACATTCTCGGAACCTTTCTTATCTCGGATCTCAAGGTCAAATTCTTGAAGGAGTAAGATCCAGCGTATCAACCTAGGTTTTGCATCAAATTTGGACAAAAGATGTCTTAACGCTGCATGATCTGTATATATGATGACCTTATATCCAACCAAATAAGATCTAAACTTCTCAAAGGAGAACACGACTGCTAGCAACTCTTTCTAAGTGGTTGAGTAGTTGATTTGGGCATCATTTAAGGTTTTGCTAGCATAGTATATGACATGTCGTGCTTTATCCACTTTCTGGCCTAAAACAGCACCTACTGCATAATCAGACGCATCACACATAATTTCAAAAGGCAAGTTCCAATCAGGTGAGCGAATGATAGGTGCAGTAGTGAGTGCTGACTTTAAGTACTCAAAGGCGGACTTACAGGCATCAGTAAACTCAAATTGTGCATCTTTAGCTAGAAGATGGGTCAAAGGTCTAGCTATCTTACTGAAATCTTTGATGAAACACCTGTAGAAACCGGCATGACCTAGGAATGCTCTAATATCTCGAACAAATTTGGGGATAGGTAGATTGGAGATTAGATCAATTTTTGCTTTGTCTACCTCAATTCCTGCACTGGAGATATTTTGACCTAGGACAATTCCCTTTTGGACCATGAAATGACACTTTTCCCAGTTAAGTACCAAGTTATTGTCACGACAACGTTGAAGTACGAGAGAAAGATGGTCTAGATATTGCTCAAATGATGACCCAAAGACAGAGAATTCATCCATGAAGATTTCTAGAAACTTTTCAACCATGTCACTAAATATACTCATCATACATCGCTGAAATGTAGCTGGTGCATTACACAAGCCGAATGGCATGCGACGATAGGCGAATGTACCGAATGGACAGGTGAAAGTAGTTTTGTCTTGGTCATCAGGGTGGACAGGAATTTGATTGTAACCAGAATAACCATCTAAAAAATAATAGAAGGCCTGACCAGCTAATCTTTCTAACATTTGGTCGATGAAGGGAAGTGGAAAATGGTCTTTTCTAGTCACGCTATTCAGTTTCCTATAGTCTATGCAAACTCGCCATCCAGTTTGAATGCGAGTAGGAACAAGCTCATTATGGGCATTGGACATAACAGTAATGCCAGACTTTTTAGGAACTACCTGGATTGGACTCACCCATTGACTATCAGAAATTGGGTAGATGATATTAGCATCAAGAAGTTTGATAACTTCTCCGCGGACAACTTCTTTCATATTGGGGTTAAGTCTCCTTTGAGGTTGTCTACAGGTTTTCGCATTATCTTCTAAGTGAATGCGATGTTGCACCACTAGAGGATTAATGCTCTTGATATCATCAATGGACCATGATATGGCTTCCCTATTTGTCTTAAGAACCTCAATTAATTGGGATTCTTGTTGTTCAGTTAACTCAGAAGATATTACCACTGGAAAAGTCTCAGATTCACCAAGATACGAATATTTTAAAGTCTCGGGTAAAGGCTTTAATTCAATATTAGGTGGTTTCTTTGTATTTTCAGAGTCAGTGTTAACTGGCAAGGACAATGATTCGAATTTGGATTTATACTTGGATGCTTCAAAGGTTGGGGCAAAGTCTAGAAAATCATTTACTTGGCTAATGTTATTAGTTTCATCCAAATTATCATCAAAATGGGCTAGACAATGCTGGAGTGGATCCTCAGGATATGAGTGGTTAAAGGTGTGGTTGGTCAATGAATCAATGAGACAAACATCTTCAACAAACTCTGATTCAATGGGTGTTTTCATCAAATTGAACACATTGACTTCTACTTTAATGTTCCCAAAGGTTAAGGTCATGCTACCATTTCTACAATTGATCAATGCATTGGCTGTGGCTAAAAATGGTCGACCTAAAATGATTGGAATTTGTTTACCTTGGGTTGGTTAAGTGTCTAACACAATGAAGTCTACGGGGTAATAAAAATCATTAAATTTTACTATCACATCCTCAATGATACCCCTTGGAATTTTGATGGATCGGTCAGCTAACTGAATTCTAACATCAGTTTTCTTCAAATCAGTCAATCCCAAATCCAAGTAGACTGAATACGGTAACACATTGACACTGGCACTAAGGTCCAATAAAGCTTGAACTTCAAAATTTTATCCTATCCTATAAGTGATAGTTGGACTACCAGGGTGTTTGTGTTTAACCACAGCTTGATTTTGTAGGAAGGAGGAATAATGTTGGGCTATGAAGGCTTCCTTAGGGATATTGGTTTTCCTCTTAACTAAGTCTTTAATGAATTTTGCATAAGAAGGAATTTGCTTAATAGCAGTGAGAAATGGAATGTTAATCTGGAGATTTTGAAAAATCTCTAAGATTTCACTGTATTGAGAATCCTTCTTATTGTTGACTAGTCTAGAGGGAAAAGGTGCACGTGGAATAAACAGCTTTGGAATGACCTCATCAAGCTTAGGACCTTGGTCCTTTTTGGATTTTTGGGAATTGGGTGGAAGAGATTTGGATGGTTCAATTTCATCATTGATGGGTGGCTCAACCTTATTATCAATTTTATTTTCCTGACGTGAGGGTAATGATGGAATTTACATTGGCATTTGATTGGTCAGAAGTGGAAGGAGTCCCTACAAGATTAACTCCTTGTTTTTTTGGATTGATTTCGGGTTGGCTAGGCAATGTACCCCTTTGTCTTTCAGACAGAGCTATAGTGAGTTGACTCAACTGATTTTGGAGAGACTGCTGAAATTGCAGTTGATTTTGAGTCAAGAGATCAAAGTTATTTTCTAACTTTTGAAATCTTTGATTGGAATGCTTATTGGATTGATCAAGATTAAGGGCAAGCATTTTCAAAATGTCCTCATAATTGGAAGTATTATTGACCGGTGGGACAGGAGCAACATAGTTGTTCATGGGATCAACTGCTAAATCTCGGCTTGGATTGAACTGGTTATTCCTAGGGAATTGATTTTGAGGAATTATTGGTCCTTGAGTTGGAGGTTGCCTATTGGAGTGACCTTGAAAATCAGTCTGACCACTTAAGTTTTGTGGAGGTAAATTTTGTCTCCATGAAAAATTAGGATGGTTTCTAGTATCAGGATGGTAACTTTGGCTAAATGTATTAGGCAATGGTCTCCTAAAGGTATTGAAAGCACAAACTTGCGCATCCGAAGGTTCAGATGTACAAGAGACCGGACATTCCTCTGTTGGATGAGATAAACCAGAACAAACATTGCATTGTGCAGGGGTAGATATTAGGGCAAATGCATCAAACTTTTTACCTAAGTCTTTCACTCCCTCAGCAACACTTTGCATCACAGATTTTAACTCATTTTCAGGTTTGATCTCATAAAAACTAGATGTTCTATTCATTTGATCATTCCTAGAAAATTCATTATCAATTTGGTTCCAATTCCAATTTTGGGCATTTTCAGCTAGTTCCTCCAAAAATATATATGCTTGGTCAGGGGTTTGGGCCTTGAACTTTCCTTGGTGCATTGACTCAATCATGGTTCGGTTCATAGGTGAAGTCCCTTATAGAAGAAATGGACTAGTTGTGCTTTATCAAAGCCATGGTGTGGGCATTTGAGTAGCAAGTCCTGAAATGGGTCCCAAGTTTGATGGAATTGTTCCTCAATTTTCCCTTTAAAAGTATTAATGGCATCTCTCATTGATTCGGTCTTTTGCATGGGATAAAACTTACTCATGAATTTCCTTGCAAGTTCATCCCATGATCAAATGGAGTTGGGTGGAATGTAGTTTAGCCATGATGCAGCTCTATCTTCTAAGGACAGGGGGAAAAGACGCAGTTTGACACCCTCTTCATTCAAATTTTGATTTTTGAATGTGTTGCATATTGTTAAAAACTTCCCTAAATGGATATAGGGTTGTTCGCTTTCAAGTCCATGAAAGTTTGGCAACATATTGATTGTGGCGGGTCTAATCTCAAACTGGGGTGCATCATTCTCAGGTAGAACAATGCAATTTGGTGGGTTGGCTGTGATTGGGGCAAAATAATCATTAAGAGTTCTCGGTGCAGCCATTGATGAATTATTGGTGGTTGACAGATTTAACAAGGTAGTTGATTTTTCTTCTAAATCAAAGAGTGAAAGATCACTAGGAAACCTAACTAAACGCTTGTTAACTCGCAACCACTGGGGCATAAACAAAAAGAAACCTAAAAAGGCTAGATGATGGGCAAATCTCACAAAATTTTTGGCTTTGTTATCTTGAGCTTAAATTCAAGGGTGGTGAATATTTAAATCTAATCTTATAGAGAATTAATAGGATGGTGTCCAAATTAATTCTCTCCTAATTAGACAGCTCCTACTCTATTCCAGATTAAGTCGATAGATTACCAGTTAAGGATCATTAAACTAACAACGGAGTAGTTCCCAGGAAAGTGTGCCGAGGCACGTGGTCTGCTTAATGGCGCGTCAACCACACTCCTAGACAGAATTTCCTACCGTTTATCAATTTGATAATGACTCACTGGAGTGACTACCAACTGCTTCCTTCCTAGAGGGCCTATGAGCTCGTAACCCTAAATTGGATTATTGCTAATGAGTTTTAAAATTAGGCTCATGGTTTAACAAATGCAAGGATTTTTGTGTTTTGTGGGCCACGGAAACGGATGATGAAATCCCGACCGTATCTTGTGGGAATTTTGCCCTTAAGTATCTTATGCAAAATGCTAATTAAAATATGCACAAACAAGAGAAAAAGAAATAAAAAAAAATAAAAAATGGGAGCTTAGGGGAATTTCTAATGTTATTCTATCCTAGAATTCGCATGAAAAATTTGTGTCTAGAAAAAACAAAAAAAATAAAATAATAATAAAAAATATATATAAATAAACTAAATACAAAGGATGGGAACTTAGGGTAATTTCTAATGTTATTCTATCCTAGAATTCGCATGCAAAATTTTCACCTAATTTAGGAAAAATAAATAAATAAGAAGGGTTTAGAGATATGGAATTTGGCTGACGAACCGGTATGGTATCTCCTGCAAAAACAAATAAAGAACAAAAATAAACAAGTAAGTAAATAAACAAATAATGAAAACAAAAATGAGTGAATAAAAAAAAAAATTAAACTAATCTGTTTTTTTTTTCTTTTTCGTTTTCTGTTTTTTTTTATTTATTATATATATTTTTATTTGTACCTTAATATTAGAATGTTAGAAAATGGGTTAAATAATGATAGATGGCTACTAGTATTAAACAACAATAACAAGCTACTGGACTTCGTTGCTTTTTTTTTTTTTTTTTTTTTTTTTTTTTTGGAACTAACAATCACACCTCAAAGTCAACTAGTATATATGAATTGAACAAAATAAATGGAATGGACAATAAACTCAACAAACTGTCCAGAATGATTCCGTTTTTTTTTTTAAAAAAAAAACTGTAAAGAAAATATGGAAAGTCCAAACTGCAGACTTGGAAAGTCAAAACGGCAGATTGATTTTTTTTTTTTTTTCAAATGAAACCTTATAGTGTTGGAATCTACTGCAGTTTTTTCAAATAATTTTTTTATTATTTTTTTTTTCAAGAACCTACTGTTGTTATACAATGAACATATTACAAAATGTTTTTTTTTTTCGAAAATTAACAAAAATCACACAATATAGAAAATTTAAAATAAAGGAAGGGATAGAAAATTCGGGTGGGTTCCCAAAAACTTGTAGTCTTGAATCTTTGCTCCGAATTCAGTGTTGATGCCGCAACGACGCCATTTGACGGTTGATGATTTATTGTTTCTTTTCTCGTTGCTTCACCAAACTCCGGTCAACAAAATTTATAATACCTACAAATACTTTACTTAAAATAGTATAGCAAGAAGTAGGGTGGAACCACTCTCAACATAGAAATCAGTTTGAGACTAGGATCCAAAACTATAATTTTCGAGATAAAAAGAAATCACTTAAAACAATTCTTGAATTTTTGAATAATAAACTAAAATAACTAGATAAAATTATCAAATGGTGGAAGAAATCTCAAGGGAAGAAAATCCACCACCCGGGTCTATATAAATAATATTATATATTTCTATTGCAAATTCTCCTCCAACCTATTAAACATAAACATAGATATTGGTAGGCATTCCCCGTATTTCCATTAATTGGTAATCACGGAAAATCCTCCCTCTAATGTTTTGGTTTAAAAATAAATAAATATAAATAGTGGAAGGCATTCCCCGTATTTCCATTGATTGGTAATCACGGAGAATCCTTTCTCTATTTTCAACCTCTATTGTAGGTTTTGTCACTTAAAAGAATTATTTCGGGAAGAGAATTGAACAATAAGAAATAAAATAAAATTATGTATATCTTACCCAAGGTGGCTTCATCACTCCCTTGAGAAGATGTTTAAGCTAGCATAATAATGTAGAAATAAAATATGATGATAGAAGAAATTTTCATTAACTAAGAAATAGATTAAAACAAAACAAAAACTTGATACAAGACTAAACTCTCTCTACAATTTCTCACTCTCTACCATCTCCTCCCCACAAGATCTAACTACCCTCCTATTTATAGAGAAAATTGGAATATAATGACATCTTGTAAAGTGAAATTGGATCTACTTTTCTTTTCTTTTTCTTTGAATATTGATGTTTTCCAAGTCATTTTATTCTTTTCTTCATGTGCATTATATTCTTCATCTTCCATCTATGTGCATTATATTCTTCATCTTCCATCCATGTGCATTCCTTTCTTCACTTTAATATATTTTCTTCATCTTTTCCAATTAAAACCTATAAGAAATAAAAAGATATATATAAGAACATTTATGCAATAAAATGGTGAATTAAAGATTTATTTTTGACATTTAAAATAGTGATTTTGTGAATTTATCATAGTTTGAGACAAAAATGGCTTCCGGAGGGCAAAAATGACATTTTCAGATGCCGTCATCTTAAGTAAAAAGTATCATGGGTTCAAGGCAGTTGTTTCGGTGCATTTACGATGAAAAGTGTTTTTGAAGAAAACACTTACGCTTTTAGTTTCAAAAAGTGACTGGAAATCACATTTTTACGCTTGGACCTACGTTTGAAGCGTAGGACAGGTACGCTTGAAGTGTATCTATGACAAGTTTTTGTGTGTTTCAATGGTTTCTGCCTGTTCTACCCCCGGTTGGATTCGAAGACGTGCTTGTGACTCCAGACCTCTGTATACATGTATATACACTTATATATTAGATTTTAGGGTTTGCATGAGGATGAGAGTGAAAAGAGTGTAAAGGACTTCTCTATACCATTGCCTATATATACACGATCATATATCAGTGTAAGGGGTTGTTGGTTTTGGTTCGGAAGTTCAGAGACGTTCATTTAGAGGTTGGCTAGTTCATGTGTAGATTTTTCTCACGTTTAGACTTGTTGTTGTTGAAAGTTATATTTAAACCTAAAGATCTAGAGAAGAAGACCATGGAGATTATTTCTACATCACCAATGCATTCACCTTCCACCATGACCAACTAACTCGGTATCTAGGGTTTTCTAGCCAAGTAATGTAGTTCTTTCATTATTTTTAATTGTAACGAGGGGAAACTGTTGACCATACTATGATGATTGTAGTAGTTAAGAAACCGTACTGATTTACAATATAAAATTCTATGTTTGTTCTAAATTCTTATCTTAGATGGAATGAATGTATTATTTTACACAACTATGATTATTCAATATGATCAAGAACACGGATGCTTAATTATGGTTTTCTACACAATGGTGGTAATGAAACTTGAAACCCTAGGTTGACACAGGCCATGCCTTGGCGATTTAATATAGACATGCTTTAGTTTATTTTCATGCATTAGGAGTAGATTAGAGTAATATAATTGGCATGCACTAGTTAGGTCAGTCATGAGATGGGTTGTCGCAATCCAATTGATGGTACTCCTTTTTGGGATCGAATTTAGCTATTTGCGGTACGACCTGATTCACAGTTATGGATCACGCTCTTATAGTTGATACAGTGAGGAACTATATTATGCGGTTAGTGGTCGAGCGATAAAAATCCTAGTTTTCTCTCTCCTCTAAATCACAACCAATTTACTTTGCTTTCTAGATAATTTTAGTTAAAATAGATAATTTTGTCTTCGTCCACCCAAACAAACCATTTTCAGAAAATATAATTTAGTATTTTTGAATTGGTAAAGTGAACAATCTCAGTCTCTGTGGGATCAATATCCCTTACTCAAGCCATTACTATTTTACAATTGATATGTGCGCTTGCGTAGGGTAAGGTGTCATTTTTAATTACATATTTTTACACACCTGACGTCACATCAGACATCTATCAAGGGGTAGGCCCTAACAGATTTCCTTTTGGAAGTGAAGCTGGAGTTGGAGCATCAAGAGCTAGATGAGCCATAATGGAGTCTGTTTGTTGATGGATCGGTCGGAGTATCGGGGGTCGGGATAGGACTAGAAGTCATAACACCTGATGGCACCAGAATTCAGCAATCAGTCTATCTGGAGTTCCCAGCCTCCAACAATGAAACTGAGTACGAGGCACTATTAGTAGGTCTCAGACTATGTTAGATTCTCCAAATCAAATGCCTCAAAATATATAGCGACTCCCAGCTTGTAGTTAAACAAGTTAATGGGGATTATGAGGCTGGAGAAAAAATGGAACCATATAGAGCAATAGTTCAGGTGGAACTCAGCCACTTCGACCAATTTATCCTTAAATAAGTACTAAGAGGCCAGAATAAAAGTGCAGACAGATTGGCCAACATGACGTCATCCAACACTCAGGACCTGACCAGGGACCCAATAGATTACCTTGAGATCCCAAGTATTAAGCACCCAGCCAGTGTTTGCATAGTTCCATGGGAACCCAACTGGATGGACCCAATCGTGTCCTACATTAGGGACGGGACTCTTCCTGAAAATAAACCTGAAGCCAGAAAGGTTCGCATGCAATCTTCTAGGTACTCCCTGATCACTGGGAAGTGACATTTGTGTAGAGGGGGTAAAAATAATTGTTAAAAATAGCCTCTTATGACACCGCTAGGTTTTACCCTACGTAAGTGCACGTATCAATTGTAGAATAGTAACAACTTGAGTAAGGGATATCGATATCACATAGACTAAGATTGTTCACTTTAATAATTAAAAAATAATGAGTTATATTTCTCAAAAGTTATTTGTTTTGGTGGTCGAAGACCAAATTATCTAATTTAACTAAAATTATTCTAAAAAGCAAAGTAAATTGGTTTGTGATTCAAGAGAGAGAAAAATTACGGTTTTCATCGCTCCACCACTAACCGCATAACATAATTCTATCAATGTAACAATTGCAAAAGGGCGATCCGTAAACTGTGAATTAAGTTGTACCGTAAATAGCTAAATACAACCCCAAAAAGAATTACCATCAACCGGATCGCGATAACCCATCTCATGACTGAACTGATTAGTACATGCCAATTAAATTACTCTAACCTACTCTTAATGCATGAAAATAAACTAAAACATGTATATCCTAATTCGCTAAGGCATGACTTGTGTCAACCTAGGGTTTCAAGTTTTATTACCACCATTGTGTAGAAAAGTATGAATTAAGCATTCAAGTTCAAGCCCATAGTGAATAATCATAATTATGTAAAATAATATATTCATTCCATAAAAGACAAGAATTTAAAACAAATATAGAATTTATGTTAAGAATAAAAACGGTTTCTTATCTACTGCAACCATCACAGTATGGTCACATTTTCCCCTCGTTACAATTGAAAACAAAGAGAAGAACTACATTACGTGGCTAGGGTTTTGCTAGAAAATCCTAGATACCTAGTTCTTCACACAATCAAGAGAACAATCCTCCCTTGATACAATGGGCTTCACTCACCCAAGATCACAAATTTGTGTATGTAATCAATATATCACTCAAGAAACAAAAACACTCAAAACCTAAGGTTTTTATGGATGATAGATCAAGATAAGCTCAAGTGTTTTTAGGTGATATTTCAAGAACTCAAGATATATATATATATTCTCACAATATATTTTCAATAAGAGAATAGGATCAAGGCTTGAGTTTAAATCTTCAAAATGATAAGAGTGAAAAGCGAGATTTTGCTATCAAAAGATTTTTCAGAAGATGCTTGAGAGAAAATTAGAGATGAACAATATTTTGAAAATTTCTCACACAAGAACCTTAGTAATTGTTAATCCATATCTCTTTCTTTATATAGTGAACACTAGGGTTTGGAGAGTGTGTCTCACCCTAGACAATATGGAGAGTAGGACCTGAAAATCTGCAAGAAAAATAATTTCTTTTTGGGCAAAAATATTGTTTAGAAATACTTTTCCTTAAAATCCTGAAGCACCCAGTCGACTGCCTACCGGCACCAAGTCGACTGCCTCCATGCTTAGATTTAAAATATTTTTCCCAACGGCTAGGGTCAGTCGACTGCCTCAAGAAGTTAGAATGTTTTATAACTTAGTGGTTCATCCAGTCGGCTGGGTCCTTAAGGGCCAGTCGACTGGGTCACAGTCAGTCGACTGCCTTGGACAGGCCAGTCGACTGGGTGACTCCAAAAATTGTTTTCAAGGTCCGTTTTTGATCCGTTTGAGTTCGTTTGATTAATTACTTGAGCTTATAAGATCAATCAATGCATAAGATACCTTGTTAGAATATTCTCAGCCCGACCTATCTACCCCAGGTCTTGAGTCCAGCTTTTGTTCTTTCTTTGATCTTTTTGTCCTTCTTCGAGTTTGCGCTTGAGTTTCCTTATCCCTTGTTGCTTTAGCGATCTTCCCGAAACATTTACCTGTACTTGCTGATACACTTATCTCAAGGCCATATTAGTACCAAACACGGTTTTGAATGTTTTGTTAATATCAAAATAAGATTTATTGCTTGAAATGGAATTTCAAAGCCAACAATCTCCCCATTTTTTATGTGACAAAACATTTCGTATTTGCTCATAATTGGTAAAGTATCAAGTGATACTCCCCCTCAATGTATGCATCTTTCATTTTTATTTTCATGCTCCCCCTTAGGAAATAAATTTTGCAATTTGATATTCATTTACGTAATGCATTGAAGAAAAATAGAAACAACAATTTTCAATTAATAATTGCAAGATCGGTACATGTTGTTTTACTGCTACTCATTACAAAATAATAAAGCATAGAAATAAAACTAAAGATAACATAAACAGCACACATGGTAACATCCTATGCTACGCAAAATGGACCTATGGCCAACACAAACAACCTAAACATTCTCCCCCTTTGACGACATAAAAAAGGCGGAGGGTCACGGCGAAGTGCATCCATGGCGGTGGTGATACGGTCGATCTTGTCCTCAAGGCACTTTATGTCCGCGGCCGTCTGCTTTTGGGCCTCCTCATTGCGCTTCACGATTTCCAAGATTTGGGTAAGAGTTTCGGGATTACCGCCGAACCCAAAATCCAGAATATCGAAATCGCTGCCAAGAGACGGAAATGAGGAAGTCGGAGCATCCGGACGAGGTGCCTCGGGACGAGGAGCGTCGGGACGAGGAACAGAAGGACCGGCTTGGTCCGCAGGAGGGGCAGCCCTAAGAGAGACCAACACTCCATCAGCATTTTTGCCAATGTGCATTTGCTTGAGATGAGTGCGGTCCAGAAAGATTGGATTGTGCTCCGTAGGCTCGTCAGCAAGTGGCACACCGTTCCGACTGAGAAGATAGGATAAATGGATAGGAAAAATAAGTGCGCCTTTCTTCTTGTGACACTCGAGGATTGCCGATATGAAGAGGAAGGCAAGATTGACCTTCCGACCGGTCATGACACAGTAGACAAGGAAAACTTCCATAATCGACACAAGACTCCGGCTTCAGGACTTGGGCAAAATGGAATATGTGATAATGTTGTGCACAAGTCTAGCCTCAGGAGTAAGCGAGGAAGAAGGAAACTCAGCAATGGCGGTGGTTGATTTATTCACAGAAATAGCCCGAACTGCTTCGAGAGGATCGAAATCACACGAAGAGTACCAAATAGATGGGCAGTAATAGGAGATACCGCCAGGAGGTAACCGAAAAACAGTATTGAGTACTGCTTCGGTGATCTTAACAGAGACGCCTCCAACATTGGAGCTAAGCAGGGTGGAGATAAGACGTGGTTGAGAAGGATTCACCAGATTGGTGTAGAATGCTTTGACAGCCCTCGGATAGAGCGGAACATCGAGCGAGAGAAAGAAATCCCAACCCATATTTTGAAAAAGATTAAACGTATTAGCGCCAATCTCTTCGCACAAGGGTTGAGTCACAATGCGACTCCGAGCAAATTTTCGATGAAGGAACTGAGTTTCGAAAAGACGAACACTGTCTTCATCACCGAGAAGAGCAGTCAGAGACATCGGACCAGATTCCGATTCGGAATTAGTGTCCTCATGAACAGGAGACGGAGGTGGAGGCGGTGCAGCCGAAGAGCTTCCACCCCTACGGGTGCGTTTCTTGAGGCGCACGACATTAGGAGCCATGAGAGAGAGGAGAATCAAGAAGATGGGAAGCATTTTGAGAAGAAAAATGAAAAGAAAGGGTGAAAACAGAGAGGGAGAAGTGAAATTGTAAAAAAAATATATATGGATATATATATATGGAGATATATAACTGAAAATAAAGAGAGGAGTGGTGATGATGGAGGAGAGGATCGTGGTGTAGTGGGAAAGTGGTTTAAAGATGAGTAAATGGCGTGAAGAAGAGAAGAAATTGGAGAGATCGTGGAGAGAGTGGAGAGAAGACGAAGAGAAAGAAGAAATAAAAACAATGTTCGCGCAGAGGCAGTCGACTGGCAATGTAGGCAGTCGACTGGCTGAAGATAGTTAAAAACACAAAAACTCACTGGTTGATCCAGTCGACTGGCCGTATATGAGGCAGTCGACTGGCCCTCAAAAAAAATTTTGAAATTTTTTTTAAATTTTGAAAGCCGAGAACGTGGACGAGAATTTGTGAAAATTAACTAATGACTTCAAAATCCATGGCCATTCCTAAGTCCCTACGAATTTTTGAAAATGGTTCATCCGAGAGGGGTTTAGTAAAAATATCCGCAAATTGATTCTTAGTGTCAATAAAAACCAATTCAACGTCGCCTTTAGCTACGTGATCCCGTAAAAAATGATGCCTAATCTCTATGTGCTTTGTGCGAGAGTGTTGAATAGGATTCTTTGAGATACAAATAGCACTAGTGTTATCACATTTAATAGGTACGCGATTGAAAATAAGCCCAAAATCAAGTAATTGTTGCTTAATGTAAAGAGTTTGAGCACAACTACTACCGGCCGCAACATATTCGGCTTCAGCCATAGATAAGGCAACCGAATTTTGCTTTTTACTTGACCATGAAACTAACGAGTGACCTAGAAAATGACATGTACCGCTTGTGCTTTTTCGATCAACTTTACAACCCGCAAAATCGGCATCCGAATAACTTGTGAGATCAAGTGTAGTACCACTTGGATACCAAAGTCCTAAGTTAATCGTCCCGTTAAGATAACGAAAAATACGTTTTACGGCTAGCAAGTGAGATTCTTTGGGACAAGATTGAAAGCGAGCACATAAGCATACACTAAACATGATATCCGGTCTACTAGCAGTTAAATAAAGTAAACTTCCTATCATGCCTCTATATTTAGTAATATCAACACATTTCCCATTTTTCATCTTTATCGAGTTTAATAGAGGTACTCATGGGAGTAATGGCATGTTTGGCTTCCTCCATACCAAATCGCTTTAGCAAATCTTTAGTATACTTAGATTGGCTAACAAATAAGCCATCCAAGCTTTGCTTGATTTGCAACCCTAAGAAGAAGTTCAACTCACCCATCATACTCATTTCAAATTCGTTTTGCATGTTAGATGCGAAATCCTTGCAAAGGGAAGTGTTTGTTGATCCGAATATAATGTCGTCAACATATATTTGGATAATCAACAAATCATTCTTGACAGTTTTTGTAAATAGAGTGGTGTCAACTTTGCCTTTAGAAAAACCTTTTTGAAGTAGAAAGTCACTAAGCTGTTCATACCAAGCTCTAGGAGCTTGCTTTAGCCCGTACAAAGCTTTAGATAATTTGTAAACATGATTTGGAAAACGTTCATCTTCAAAGCCGGGTGGTTGTTTCACATACACTTCTTCATCTATAGTTCCATTTAGAAAAGCACTTTTGACATCCATTTGATAGAGAATAAAATTTCTAGATGATGCAAATGCAAGAAGCATTCTAATTGCTTCTAGTCTAGCTAGGGTGCAAAGGTTTCATCATAGTCAATGCCTTCCTCTTGATTGTAACCTTGAGCTACCAATCTTGCTTTATTTCGAATAATCACTCCATTTTCATCCTTCTTATTTCGAAAAACCCATTTAGTGCCTATTATAGTTTGATGTGTGGGTTGAGGGACTAAATGCCAAACTTGATTGCGTTCAAATTGATTTAGTTCCTCTTGCATAGCCATGATCCAAGAATCATCACATTGAGCTTCGTGGAAGTTCTTGGGTTCAATATTGGACACAAAAGCCATGTGATTGCATAAGTCTCTAAGTTGAGATCTTGTGCTAACACCTTGTGAAGGGTTTCCTATGACTTGGTCAAGAGGATGGTTGTGTACAATCCTCCAAGATTTAGGAATGGAGCAAGTCAAGTCATCATTTGATTGATCTCCAACTTTACTCTTATCCATTTGCCTACTTGACGAGTTGGAGATATTGAGATTATTGAAATTATCCTCAATTCCTACAACTTCATCATCATCTAGGTCAACTCTAGGTGAGGGTAGAGGTGGTGATTCATCAAAAACAACATGGATAGACTCTACCATGGTTAAAGTCCTTTTGTTAAAGACTTTAAAGGCTCTACTTGTTGAGGAATAGCCTAAGAAAATTGCTTCATCCGATTTGGAGTCAAATTTTCCCAAGTTATCTTTATCATTTAAAACAAAACATTTACAACCAAATACCTTGAAATAACCAATATTGGGTTTCCGACCATTCCACAACTCATACGGAGTTTTACCCAATTTCATACGAATTATAACTCTATTTATGACATGACAAGCGGTATTTACCGCTTCCGCCCAAAGACTTCGGGGAAGGTTGTGTTCATTTAACATAGTTCTAGCCATTTCTTGTAAAGATTTATTTTTCCTTTCAACTACCCCATTTTGTTGAGGAGATCTTGGAGCCGAGAGATCATGAGATACACCAAATTCATCACATAATTTCTCTAGATCTTGATTGTCAAACTCTCTACCCCTATCACTTCTAATTTTCTTGATTTTCAAATCTTTTTCATTTTGAATGACTCTATAAAATTTATCGAGAATGGAGTGAGTTTCATTTTTATGAGCAAGAAAGTAAACCCAAGTAAATCTAGAGTAATCATCTACTATAACAAGTACATAGAGTTTCCCGGCCAAGCTAGCCGTTCTTTCCGGACCAAAGAGATCCATATGAAGTAACTCTAAGGGTCGAGAAGTGGTGATATCTTTCTTTCTCTTAAAAGAAGATTTCACTTGCTTGCCTATTTGACATGCACTACATATTTTATCTTTTGAAAAATTAGTCTTCGGGAGGCCTTTGACTAATTCATTTTTAGACAAACGTTGGATGAGGTCCATACTAGCATGTCCTAAGTGTCTATGCCATAACTAACTATTTTCACTCGATGTGACAAAGCACTTAACATCTTGTTCATTTAATTCACATAGCAACATAGTATATAAATTTCCATTTCTCTTTGCATTGAACAATTGCTTTCCGTCTTTCTCAACTATGCATGCATTTGACCTAAAGATAACATCATAACCTTTGTCACAAAGTTGGCTAATGCTAAACAAGTTATGCTTCAAACCATCAACTAAAAGTACGTTATCTATAGCTAGAGAGGAAGATATACCAATAGATCCGATTCCAACAATTTTGCCTTGTGAGTTATCTCCAAAGTAACGTTTCCTCCTTCATAAGATTTTAAGGTCATGAATTTCGATTTGTCCCCCGTCATGTGCCTTGAACATCCGCTATCAAGAAACCATCTTTCTTTTGAGGCGGTCTTCAAGCACACCTATAAAACAACGTTACGTGACTTTTATTGGTACCCAATCTATTTTGGGTCCATTTTGGTTAGAAAGAGATGCAATAGTTCCTTTCGGAACCCAAATTGATTTAGTTACCAAGTTTTCTTTAGCACGTAGAGATGCAATAGTTCCTTTTGGAACCCAAAACATTTTTGAAACAATTTTCTTCTTCTTTCTTAGAAAACATGCATTTGCTTTGTGACCTCTTTTCTTGCAATAGTAGCATGAAACATGATTGTGATCAATAGAAGTTGAGCATGAAGATTGTTTTGAAAAAGTATGCTTTAATGATTTTCTTTTCTTCAATAAAAGTGCATCTTTGTTGAATGCATCATATCCTAAGCCGCATTTGTCAAAAGAGTTTCTTTGTCTTCCTAGCATGATGCTCAAGTTTTCTTTTCCTTTTGTGAATTTTGCTAAGATGTTTATTTGATCATCGATGGTCTTCTTCAACAAAATATTTTCCTCTTCTATCTTCATACTTTTGTCATTAGTTGTATTTATATCAACTATGGTGTGGCAAGTGGAATTACATGAAGATTTAGATTTCTTGAGCAAACTATGTTTTTTTGCTAGTTTTTCAAACTCACCATACAAATTTTCAAATGCATCTTGTAATTCATTATGAGAAAATAATAGCTCATCATATGATAAAATGGAATTATCTAATTCATGTAAATTTAAATGTACCTCATCTTCATTTGCCATGAGACAAAGATTTGCACTTTCCTCACCAGTCTCTTCCTCATCCGAATCACAAGAGTCATAATCATCCCATGTTGCATTCATGGCCATTTTGTTTGGCCTTTTATCGTTCTCCTTTTTGGGCTTGAAACACTCATTTCTATAGTGCCCGGTTTACCACAATTGAAACAAGTAATACACTCCTTCTTGCTTGTCTCTCCTCTTGGTTCATTGCTCTTTAAGAACCTCCGACCTTTAGCCTTCTTTCGTTGAAGAAATCTCTTGAATTGTTGAGTGATCAAGGCAATGTCTTCATCAACCTCTTCTTCGATTCTCTCATTTGCTTCACTTTTGGTTGAAGCTTGCAAGACTATACCTTTTCTTGGCTTGGCGTCTTCTTCACGAGATTTCAAGGTAATTTCCCATGTAAGGAGTGACCCGAAAATCTCATCAAGACTCATAGTGCTAAGATCATGTGCTTCTTTAATAGCCGTCACCTTCGCATCCCATTTGACCGGAAGGCTTCTAAGGACTTTGCGTGCCGCATCGGATCTAGGAACAATTCTACCAAGATGTTTTAGTCCATTCAAAATGTTAGTAAAACGAGACATCATAGAATTGATATTTTCATCTTCCTTCATGGCAAATAATTCATATTCATGCATAAGTATATCAATTTTAGATTCTCTAACTTGAGTAGTTCCTTCATAAGTAACTTCAAGTTTATCCCACATTTCTTTGGCCGTGGAGCAAGTAGAGACTCGATTAAATTCATTTGGACTTAAGGCACAATTTAGATTAACCTTAGATTTGGCATTAAATGAAATAAGTCTACGCTCATCATTATCCCATTCGTTGGGCAATTTGGGAATGGTTTTTCCATCAACTATTTTGGTAATAGTAAAAGGTCCATCAACAATAACTAGCCAAATTTGATAATCAATAGCTTGAAGAAAATCTATCATTCTAGTCTTCCAATAACTATAGTTTGAACCATCAAACCATGGGGGCCTATTGTTTGATTGTCCTTCTACATGATTGACTATGTTTGAGGCCATGATCGTTCTCTAAGACGGTTAAGTCAAAAACAAGTAGAGATTAGGCTCTGATACCAATTGTTAGTCACTAAAATACCCTAGAGGGGGGGTGAATAGGGTTTTAAAATAATTTCTAACTCATTTTTATTCTTACTAAAACATGCAACAAGGTTCAATATTAATTTACAAGGTAAAATATGCAATGAATGATTTCACTTAAATTCAACAAGCTATTTACCACAATATAAATTAAGCATGCATGAACATAAAGTAAAGAGATAGAGATAGAGATATTGACACCGTGATTTTTACGAGGTTCGGTAACTCCTACTCCTCGGCTCAAAGAATCCCCTTCCTTGAGACTTTCCCAATCCTCACACTATGGCTCTTCCTTCAATAGGTGGAATAGCAAAACCTTTACAAAAGAGCTAACTAGTTCTTCACACAATCAAGAGAACAATCTTCCCTTGATACAATGGGTTTCACTCACCCAAGATCACAAATTTGTGTATGTAATCAATATATCACTCAAGAAACAAAAACACTCAAAACCCTAAGGTTTTTATGGATGATAGATTAAGATAAGCTCAAGTGTTTTTGGGTGATATTTCAAGAACTCAAGATATATATATATATTCTCACAATATATTTTCAATAAGAGAATAGGCTCAAGGCTTGAGTTTAAATCTTCAAAATGATAAGAGTGAAAAGCGAGATTTTGCTATCAAAAGATTTTTCAGAAGATGCTTGAGAGAAAATTATAGATGAACAATATTTTGAAAATTTCTCACACAAGAACCTTAGTAATTGTTAATCCATATCTCTTTATTTATATAGTGAACACTAGGGTTTGGAGAGTGTGTCTCACCCTAGACAATATGGAGAGTAGGATCTGAAAATCTGCAAGCAAAATCATTTCTTTTTGGGCAAAAATATTGTTTAGAAATACTTTTCCTTAAAATCCTGAAGCACCCAGTCGACTGCCTACCGGCACCCAGTCGACTGCCTCCATGCTTAGATTTAAAATATTTTTCCCAATGGCTAGGGTCAGTCGACTGCCTCAAGAAGTTAGAATGTTTTATAACTTACTGGTTCATCCAGTCGGCTAGGTCCTTAAGGGCCAGTCGACTGGGTCACAGTCAGTCGACTGCCTTGGACAGGCCAGTCGACTGGGTGACTCCAAAAATTGTTTTCAACGTCCGTTTTTGATCCGTTTGAGTTCGTTTGATTAATTACTTGAGCTTATAAGATCAATCAACGCATAAGATACCTTGTTACAATATTCTCAGCCCGACCTATCTACCCCAGGTCTTGAGTCCAGCTTTTGTTCTTTCTTTGATCTTTTTGTCCTTCTTCGAGTTTGCGCTTGAGTTTCCTTATCCCTTGTTGCTTTAGCGATCTTCCCGAAACATTTACCTGTACTTGCTGAAACACTTAGCTCAAGGCCATATTAGTACCAAACACGGTTTTGAATGTTTTGTTAATATCAAAATAAGATTTATTGCTTGAAATGGAATTTCAAAGCCAACAAAATGGTTGAGATTACAGATGGGAGAAAGTGAGTGAGATCCAAGAGTTGATATTGTGACAACACAAAAGTGGTGGAAGACTTTAACCAACTCCTATTACTTTACAAAAGTGCTTTTAAAGAATGACTTTTACTATTAAATCCAAATCTTGCATCTTTATCACAACAATGCCACTCATTACAGTAAAAATCTCTACAATCTCCACTAACTCAAAATTTATGAAAATACAATTTTACCCCTAGGTCATTAAATTTCCGAAATCATTTTCAACACTTTTTATTATTTACTAAATGAAAATATAACATCCAACTTACGAATTTAATTAACAAGTAAAACACGTAAGTCATGTTAAACACATAAACACATTAAACACATAATCACGTAAGCACTTAATCATTAATAAAAGTTTTAATTTAGTCACGAAAATACCAAAAGTTACAAATAAATTCATCATACTAAAATCCTATTGTTTAACATAAGGTCCACAATTCTAAACTCAATCGTCCTAATGATTCTACTTAAAACTACACCTCGAATGAAAAACACGTCACTAAAAGTATCCCATAAGACTGAGGTAGATGAACACATAACAAGAGGATCCTTTACCCTAATGAAAACAATCATAACACTCCTAGTACTACAAGTATGCATAATTAAAATAACAACACCACAAGAGAAAATCAACTTAATCCACATGCTAGGCACCAAAAATCCTAACCTATTAAACCATCAAAATCCCAAAGAAGCATGCAAACTACCGAACATAAAGTGGAAACAACTGTACCCCACGTACACAACAAGGGAAAAAGAAATGAAAACCGCTTAACACTCATGCGAAGACCTGCCCACACCTAATGACATAAAGGACTACAAAGCAAACCACCACAGTATCTCAGTACTGCCACCGTCCATACCACCACTCTATACTCAACACATCAAGGCTCGATCAAAACCTTGAAGTCCCAACTAACATCCCTTTAAATAAACCAGCAATCATGCACTATTAACCATTCATCGTCCTATAGTCGTACTGTAACTAACCTCAAATCAACGATGACTAAAAACACACCTCGAATTTATACTCTCTAAATCCTGGAAGGCTTAAGATTATTCCTTAAGTACACGTCAAATTTAACATCTTTACGTCGACAAGAAAATGAGATCACACCTAAAACACACCATACACCATAACATTCCAACGACTAGTAACAAATTCCATCCTATTCAATTCTTCAAATCACTTTTCAATGAATAACACCATTTATCCATCAGTCAACAATTATGCTTTAAATGATTAACCAATTCATGTCTAAAATTAAAGCCATATAATAGTGATTAACCACAAAAGTTACTAAACCAAAAATCATCCTTAATAACTAAGTCTAAATGTACCATAATTCCAAGTTTCATCCATCGTTAAACGACTAAAGATTGTTTCCTCAAACAACATTCCTACTCCTAAATGAATGAGTCAAGATCCATCCACCAATTCACTATTTACATGTTAATAACTATTTCATGGTCATAATTCGTCTCTCCAAGTTATACACATTGAATCATAACTCTCCATCATAAACGTACATTTCTAGGCTATAAGACGCATCATTTAATCCCAAACTAGCAATCCGTAAATAATGAATCATTATTCCGAAACCTCAAGGTTATATAATGCAACAAAAATACACAGATACCTCGCGATAGATACCGAATGTTATCCATTTTAGGCACATATCTTGCTATTATTACGTCTTTACATTCCATTATTTAATATTTAAATGAAGTTTGTGTGTCTAAGAGTGTTTCAGAAGCTTAATGAAGAAAAAGAGATAACTTTAGTGAATTAACCAATGACATGTTCATTTTTATTCAAGATGAGAGCAAAAGAGGTGTTTTTAAGATAAAAGTGTCTCCGGGACGGCAAAAATGTCATTTTTCAAAGCCACAACTTCACGAATCATTATAAGGGAGTCGAGGGGGTTCAAATGGCACTATTCCCAAGAAACATTGTTTCCAAGGGTTTTTCTACGCTTAACCTACGCTTCCAGTGGCTAAAAGTGGCTAGAAAGTGTTGTTTTGACGCTTGACCTACGTTTCATTGCTTTGGCCATACGCTTCAAGCGTAGGCCTAGCCTACTTTGAAGGGTCATATCTTGGTCAAAACAAGTCCGAATGGAGTGATTTTTGAGCCTAACATCAAGAGTTTGTTCTCAGATTTCCAACAAGATATTAAACACCTCCATCAAATATGTGTAGCTCCAGTTATGATCAAAAGAGTGAGACGTGTCTGCAGGAAAAAGCTGGAAATTTCATATTTGGGCCAAAATCCTATTTTGACCCGTATTGATCCGTTTTGACCTGGATGACTTTGTGTTTGACTCCACCACCTATATGGACATGTTTTAAACATATTATACATCAGATTGAAGAGTTTTTGTTGACTTGGAAGGAAAGTCATACCAAAAGAGGAATCCTACATCGAGGAGAATTCTAACGCAAACATGATTTCCCTAAATTTTGTCTATAAATACCAAGGTCTGGACCAGATCTAAGGGAATTCTCTTCACATAATTTCTAGAGCACTTTATATGGAGATTCTTATCATTCAAAGGGAGGAGTCATTCAAGACCTAGAGATCCGGAGAAGAAGATCATGGAAAACGTTTCTATATCAACGATGCTGTCACCTTCTACCATGAGCAACTAATTTGGTATATAGGATTTTCTAATAAAACCCTAGCCAAGTAATGTAGTTCTTAATTTGTTTTCAATTTTAACGAGGGGAAGTTGTGACTATACTGTGATGATTGTTGTAGATGTATGACTATTTTTATTCTTGACACAAGATCTTATATTTGTTCTAAATTCTTGTCTTAGATTGAATGAATATATTATTTTACTCAATCATGATTATTCACTATGGGCTAGAACTCGGATGCTTAATTCATAATTTTCTACACAATGGTGCTTAATACTTGAAACCCTAGGTTTACATAGGCCATGCCTCGGCTAGGTGATATAGACATGCTTTAATTTAATTTCACGTTGTAGAAGTAGATTAGAGTAAAGTAATCTTCATGTACTAGTCACACTCTGTTCGGAGATAGGTTGTAGCGAATCCGGTGGATAGTACCCTTTTTAGGGTTGTATTCGACTATTTGCGGTACGATCTAATTCACAGTTATGGATCGCCCTCTTGCAATTGAGCAAAGAGAGAATTATATTATACGGATAGTGATGGAGTATGAAAACCCTAGATTTTATTTCTATTATTCTTTTCTAAATCTATCTTTACTTGTTTTATTAGTTAACTAGTTCAGAAATAAAAATCAACAAACTATACTTTTATCGCAATTTAAGAGTATTATTTTACGAAAATTCAGAATACGACTTAGTGTCTATGGGATAGATAACCTTTCTCAAGCTAAACTGTACTACAATACGATTCATACACTTGTGATAGGAAAAACCTAAGTTGTCATAAGGGGCCGTTCTTAACCATTATTTTTGAAACCCTTGGGCGGATATCAAGTTTTTGGCTCCGTTGCCGGGGACTAACGGATATTCTGAATTTTAGTTATTTAAAATACTTGAATTATTTGTATTGTATTATATTTAAAGTTGGATTGTGTGTTTTTACGACGTATACTGAAAAGCACGAAGGGAATCGGCGGAGCAGTGATGATTGCATCGTTGGACCACTTGTGAGTTCTAGTGTAACTTAATTTTATGCATAATCTAAGATTTATTTTATGTCCATAGTTTAGAAGTAGTTAGTTTTTATTAAAAAGAAAAAAAAAAGAAAAACAAATCTACTATTTTTGTGTAAATTGGCAGAAAGTCCGATTTTCGTAAAAGATGAGAGGTTGTTAAGTGGAAAAGGGCCAATAAACAAGACACGTTGTAAAATTGTGATTCCAGTTGATTTTCGGCCGAAACACGTCGTTTAGAGCCTCAAAACCTTGATCTTGTGACTGTCAGAAAAAAAATGTATAATTCCTATACCAAATCGACGAATGTTCTATATTATAATTCATATAACCCGAATTGGAGCACTTATCCTAATTTCTAATACCAACAATCAGGTATAGGAAATTCATATCAAAGCTTCAATGAGGATCCACGATATTTTGATCACGAATCAGGGTATCGATCGTATAGTCAAAATTATTATCCTCAACCATCCACCCAATTCCAATTTGAATAGTCAAATGGATATTCGTGTTTGGAGCCATTGTCTTTTACAAATAAATTCTTAGCCTATTTGAGAGAAATCAGAGAAAACCCCTGTCCAGAGTCATTGTCTTCTGAAGACAAATTCTTAGTATCTTTGAGCAAAATCGAAGCAACCCCTCAAAATTATGAGGAGATCACATAAAATGGAGACAATTCATACTTTCCTAAGATTGAAAATCCCCAACCAAGTTTTAATAGAAGTCAACAACCATTCAATACTAAGAATTTTCAGTCCAATAATACCTAACCACCTAGTTTTAAAGACGAGATGATTAGCGCCTTAAAAGAACTCAAAATCAATCTAATCAGTTTCAGGCAACCATCCAATTAACAAACTCTCATTCTCAAGCCTTGACTAAGGTAGAAACCTAAATAGGGAAAATAGTTGATACTTCAATGAGAATGGAGGAAGTACAAAATCAAGTGGTAGATGATTTTTAAGTTGAGGAGAACAGGTACAATGAAATAAAGGAAAGTTTTGAAATTAAGAGTGATATTGCATATGACAAAATTGCGCAAACCATTCATTTACCACAAGAGCCAAAAGTGACACCATATAAACCTAAAACAATATTTACCCAATGTCTCAATGATTTGTGTTTTGAAGATAAACAAGGATGGGATGAGTATTATGTAATTGATTGGATTGATAAGGTGATGGAGGACCCATTACCTTATTAGTTGACAGAAGGATCATTGGACATAGGTATTAAACATGGGATGAATATAGAGCATGAAAAATGAGAAAACGTATATGACGATTATTATGTGCTTTGTTGGCTTTGAAATTTATTCTCGGACAATAAATTCTATTTTGATATTAACAAAATATTTAAAGCGTGGTTTATACTAATGAATTATCTAGTTCATATTTTTAGCAAAAGATAGGTGAATGACTCGGAAAACATGCTCGGAAAGAAAGCTTGCATAAAAGCGAAAAGCTAAGAAAGAAATTGAAGCATGGAAACGGAAAATTAATTACTCAACGAAAAAGGTGAAAGTTGAAGACTCAAGACTCGGGGTAGATAGGTCGGGGTGCGATTATTGTAACAAGGTAATTTTATGTGTCGATAATATAGAATAAGCTCAAGTATAAAATGAACCGAACTCAAATGAAAGGAAAAATAAGCTAAACAAGTGTTCTTCAAACTCATAGTCGACTAGACCATCTCTAGTAGTCGACTGAACGAATCAAAAGTTAACAAGTTTTTCTACAAATTCATTGAGTGGACTAAACCATTGTGGTAGTCGACTAAACCTTCCAAGTAGTCGACTAAGTGCTCAACTAGTCGACTAAGGCATGTCATCTAGTCAACTAAGACCTTCTCTAGTTGACTGAGAGCACCATCTAGTCGACTAAAGACTCCAAGTAGTCGAAAAAATGCTCCTTATTTTCTAAAGATTCGACAGAAAACATTTTCCCTGTTTTGAGCAACATGTTTAATGGTCTTCAAACGGCTCTTGTCTTTTATATTACAATATCCACTCTCAAAACCCTAAATCCATTCATATATAATGAATGAGATGCGTAATTTGTATTTCAAGAGATTCAACAAGAGAGAAAAAAAAAAGTCTTCATCTTCATATACATTTTTCTGAAAAAGCCATTGAAGGCTAGAAGCAAAATACAGATTTTCTGAAAAATCCTTGAAGCTTCAAAACTCTAGTATTTCTTCTTATTCTCCAAACATTAATCATTTATATATCCTTTGAGAATACATATCTAGAGCTATTGAGAAATCACCAAAAACACTTGAACTTATATTGATTTATCTTCCATAAAAACCTTTAGGTTATTGAGTGTTTTTGTTCTTAAGTGATTCAATTGATTACATACGAATTTTGTGATCTCGGACAAGTGAAGTCCAACGATTTTTCAAGAGAGGGTTGTTCTCTCTATTGTGAGGCAAGCTCGTGAGGCTTGTGTTGTAAAGGTTTGTCATTCCACCTATGAAGGAAGGGCCATAGTGAAAGGATCGGGAAAAGTCTTAAGAAAGGGTTCTTGAGCCGAGGACTAGGAGTTACCGAACCTCGTAAAAATCACGGTGTCAATCTCTCTATCTCTATCTCTTTACATCATTATTTTGCATGCTATAAATTATCTCAAAATCTTGTATGCTATAATTAGTCTTGTGATAATTTATTAGATAAATCGAATTGAATTTTTCACTTGATTATTGAAGTAATTGAATAATTGGTATAGCTTGTTTTACTTTCGAAAAGAGTTTGAAATATTTTTGAACACCCTATTCACCCCCCCTAGGGTTCTTTAGTGACTAACATGATTGATTTCCTGCTCGTTACTAAATGTTCACAATGGACACCGTAGACTGATTTACTTCCCACACTTATTCCGCCATGTGGTGGAAGTGTTGTTGAGAGGAAGCGTGTTGAATAGCCCTTTGCGGAGCCGTTATGCCAAAGACATTAAACATTAGTCCAAGGCTGTGAAAGTTAGTTTCTTGCTTAGCTTTATAGAATAGTAGGTCATTTAATTTATACAATTTTCAATTCCTTATTATTGTAGGATTATTACAATAATCCCACAATATTAAGGCCAAATCATTACAATTTCAATTTCGTAGGATTATAGGCCATCAAGGCCAAATCATTGTTTATTCTTTTAAAAAAAAATCATTCATTGTGCTAGGCTGAGTAATAAATCCGGAAAGCAATGATTATATTTCTTCTTCCCTTGCTATGATATTGGGTATGTGTGCTTTGTTGAATATTTCTACAGATAACTCGATTCAAGTTTGGGGGGAAAGATAAGCATGAAGAGAGGAAGTTCCAGAACTGCGCTTCAAGGATAACTATATTCTTTCTCATGAGTATAATTGTGAACCATGGGAACATGGTTTAATTTAAGTTTGGGGGGATAGTATAGTTGGTTATAAGGAAATGATTTTAAAAAATAATAATAAAAATTTTGAAAAACAAAATAAAAAATTGAAAATTTTGGAATAATTCTTTGTTTTCACGCACGAGTGTTTTGTATTACAAGTTGATTAAGTATGTGTTTATGATGTTTGAATAATATGTGATGCGATATTCCCCCTCGAGAGAGTAATGATTAGATTGAGTTAGTGAAGTGATGTGGTTTTACATGGGTGGGTGAATTAGTGAAATTGAAACCGAAAATGACGATCTTGACCTATAAGCACATGCACACATTTACTATGGGACAATTAGTTTATATTTGACTATGTAGTTAAAAAATTAGCCTTCTCACAATAAAAGGGGAGAAGGGGAGTTGATGACGTTGTAATGGAGAAAATTAAAATTTTATTTTGAAAAACAAATGCAAAAAGTAGTTATTCGATCTGAGTAACCGGGCCTCCTGCCACAAAGTAGCAGAGTGTTCGCGTCAAAAGGGGACAAAACTAATGAGCATAGATCTCATGGAAGAAGCTTGGGCCTAGTTAGTCGGGACTAAAAATCCTCTCTGGAAAGTCCAGAGCTTAGAAAGTATGAGTTATTCATGAAAAATTGCAAAGTTTGATCAATGAAGTAGAACAAGAAAGATTAGTTTACCATAAATTGAATGTTCACAAAAACACGGAAGGTTGTCTGGATTGGGAGTAAAGATTAACGAAGTCATTTACTTTAGTGGGGACCATTCATGAGATGAGCTCGAGATAGTTATTGTTCGGTAATGAATGGGAATCTTTGTATTCATATTATTTTATATATTATATCATGACTTGGTTAATGAGTATGTGAATCAATGAATGCGTGAGAATGAAGTATGGAGAAGTTGTGGATAGTATAACTAACCTTCATGAGACTTAACTCGTCCACTCGGTATTGCCGAAGGATTTAAAAGGCTTGTTACATGTGCTAAGTGTAATCGTCGACCCTCACGAAAGCAAGGGATTAATGTAGGTTAGTATAGAGTAGTTAGAATAAAAACAATAATCACAAGGGACGTTTAAAAGTTTTCCTGAGTTCATTGCTAAGGGACTAGCAATATGTAAGTTTGGGGGTGTGATAGGTGTCGAATGTTGTCCATTTTAGGCCCCTATCTTACTGTTGTTACGTCTTTATAGTCCATTATTTGGTATTTTTATGTCGTTTGTGTGTCTTAGCATGTTTTAGGAGCTTAATGAAGAAAAAGAGCTAACATTGGAGAATTAACCATGGACATGTTTGTTGGCTTTGAAATTTAGTTTCGGCAAACAATACCAAAATTGATGATAACAAACCATTAAAGAGTGTTTAATACTAATGAATTATCGAGTTCATATTTTCAGCAAAAGACTGGTGAATGACTCGAAAAACAAGCTTGGAAAGAAAGCTTGAATAAAAGCGAAAAGCCAAGAAAGAGATTGAAGCGCAGAAACGGAAAATCAAATATTCAACGGAAAAGGCGAAAGTCGAAGACTCAAGACTCGAGATAGATAGGTCGGAGTGCGATCATTGTAACAAGGTAATTTATGTGTCGATAATATCTTATAAGCTCAAATATAAAATGAACCGAACTCAAATGAAAGGAAAAATGACTTAAACAAGTGTGCTTCAAAGCCATAGTCGACTAGACCATCTCCAATAGTCGACTAAACCAATCTGAAGCAACAAGTTTTTCTCCATTTCAATTGAGTCGACTAAAGCCTGAGAGTAGTCGACTAAGCTACACCTTTCAGTCGACTAAAGCTCCATGTATTTGACTAGACTACACCATGTAGTCGACTAGAACCTCATCTAGTCAATTAAGAAGGACTATGTAGTCGACTAAAGCTGTGATGTAGTCGACTAAATGCTCTATGTTTTCTGCAGATTCGACAGAAACATTTTTCCCTCATTTGAGCAACATGTTTAAAGCTTTCAAACGGCTCTTGTCTCTTCCAAATACAATATTCATTCTCGAAACCCTAAAGCCTCCATATATATAGAATGAGATGTGTAGTTTCTAAACTAAGAGATTGAACTTGAGAGAAAGAGAAGCCTTCATTTTTCATACACAAATGTTCTGAAAAAGCCATTGAAAGGAAGCAAGCAAAAATCTAATTTTCTGCAAAAATCTCAGAAGTTTCAAACTCTAGTATTTCTTCTTATTCTCCAAACATTATTCATTGATATATCCTTTGAGAATACATATATAGAGCTATTGAGAAATCACTAAAAACACTTGAGCTTAACTTGATTTATCTTCCATAAAAACCTTTGGGTTTTTTAGTGTTTTTGTTCTTGATTGATACAATTCATTACATACAAATTTTGTGATCTCGGACAAGTGAAGTCCAATGATTTTTTCAAGAGAGGATTGTTCTCTTGATTGTGAGACAAGCTCGTGAGGCTTGTATTGTAAAGGTTTGTCATTCCACCTGTGAAGGAAGGGTCATAGTGAAAGGATCGGGAAAAGTCTCAAGAGGGGGTTCTTGAGCCGAGGATTAGGAGTTACTGAACCTCATAAAAATCACAGTGTCAATCTCTCTATCTCATTCTCTTTACTTCATTATTTTACATGCTATATTTACCTTAATATCTTGTATGCTAATTAGTCTTCTAATAATTTATTAGACCGATTGAATTGAATCATTTATTTGACTATTGAAGTAATTGTATAATTGATATAACTTGTTCTACTTTCGAAAAGAGTTAGAAAACATTTTTGAACACCCTATTCACCCCCCCCCCCCCCTTTAGGGTTAATTAGTAACTAACAATGTTCATTTTTATTCAAGAGGAGAGCAAAAGAGGTATTTTTAAGAGAAAAGTGTTTCCCGTTGGGCGAAAACGTCATTTTTCTTAGCCGCAACTTCAAGAATCATAACAAGGGAGTCAAGGGGGTTCAAATGACACTATTCCCAATAAAAGTTATTTCCAAGTGTTTTGCTACACTTGACATACGCTTCAAGTAGCTAAAAGTGGTTAGAAAGTACTATTTTGACGCTTAACCTACGCTTCATGTCTTTGTCCCTGCAGTTGAACCTACGCTTTCAAGCATTGGCCTATCCTACACTCCAAGCGTAGGTACCCTACGCTTCAAGCGTAGCTACAGTGTTTTCAGCACAAATTTTCAGTTAGCTTTGAAGGGTCATATCTTGGTCAAAATAGGTCCGAATGAAGTGATTCTTAACCCTAACATCAAGAACTTGAAGTCATATTTACAACAAGCTATTACACGCCTCCATTTAACAGGTGTAGCTGAAAATATGATCAAAAGAGTAAGACATGTCTTCAGGAATAAACTAAAAATTTCATATTCGGGCAAAAATTCTATTTTGACCCGAATTGATCTGTTTTGATCGGGATGGCTTTGTCTTTGACTCCACCACCTATATGGACATGTTTTAGACATATTATACATCATATTGAAAGGTTTTTCTTGACTTGGAAGGAAAGTCATACCAAAAGGGGAATCTTACTTCAAGGAGGAAAATTCTAATGCAAACAGGATTTCCCTCAGTTTTGTTTATAAATACCAAGATCTGAACTAGATTTAAGGGACTTCTCTTCACATAATTTCTAGAGCACATTCTCTTGAGATTCTTATCATTAAAAGGGAGGAGTCATTTAAGACCTAGAGATCTGAAGAAGAAGATCATGGAGGGCGTTTCTACATCAACGATGCAGTCACCTTCTACCGTGATCAACTAATTAGGTATCTAGGGTTTTCTAGCAACACCCTAGCCATGTAATGTAGTTCTTAATTTTTTTTCAATTGTAACGAGGGAAAGCTGTGACCATACAGTGATATTTCTTGTAGATGTGTGATCATTTTTATTCTTGACACAATATCTTATAGTTGATCTAAATTCTTATCTTAGATTGAATGAATATATTATTTTACTCAATCATGATTATTCACTATGGGCTAGAACTCGGAGGCTTAATTCATGATTTTCTACATAATGGTATTTAATACTTGAAACCCTAATTTTACACAAGCCATCCATCAGTAAGGTAATTTAGACATGCTTTAGTTTAATTTCATGGTGTAGGTATAGATTAGAGTAAAGTAATTTGCATGTACTAGTCATACTCTGTCCAGTGATGGGTTGTAGCGAATCCGATGGATAGTACCTGTAAGAAAACTTTTGTGTATTGTTTGTTTATGACATGTTCTAGACAATAACCATATTGAGTGTTAGATAGGTTTTTTGGTGTCAATGATATCTACAAGCTGCAACAAATGCAATATAAAGCGTTATGGTAGTGAAGAATACAAGTGAAGTGTAAAAATGAGTGTATTGATAAAAATGTATTTTGGAGGGCAAAAACGGCATTTCCCAAACCCGTCAATACAAGCAAAAAGTCTCAGAGAGTCAAGAGGGTGGTTTTCGCACAGTTACGGAGAAAAGTGGTTTTCTTGAAGAATTTACGCTTGAACCTACGCTTTCAGTTTCAAAAAGTGGTTGAAAAGTATTTTTGTACTCTTGGGGTTACGCATGGAGGCTATGCTTCAAGCATAGAGGATCTACGCTTCAAGCGTAGCTACGGCAGGATGGTTAAGTGATATGTTTGTAATGAAAAATTGTTACGTATTGTGGCATATTACGACTTGGGATATACTCATATATATATCCTAGAACATGTATAAAGGATATATACATAAAAGTTGACTAGATTCATTCCCAATTCTAAAAGGATTAAATAAGGGAGAAATCCTAGTATAAAAAGGAAACTATGATTTCAGCAAGCTTTTCAGTCAACTTGGGAGCTCATTTCTCGGTCAAATCTGTTCCAAATGGCATGATTCGTAAGCCTATCATCAAGATCTTGAATTCAGCTTTCCAAATATATATTATATGCCTTAATCCAAAGTGTGTAGCTCTAGATATGATAAAACGAGTGAGAGGTGTCCTGCAGGAAAAAGCTGGAAATTTCATAATCGGACTGAAATTTTATTTTGACCTAAATTGATTTGTGTTGACCCATTTGACCTTGAGTTCGACCCAAACACTTATAAGCACGTTTCTATCACATATTATACATGATATTGAAGGTTTTGGCTCAGTTGAGTGTCAAATTCCAGAAAAGGATAAACTTAGTGCATGTTTGGTACGAAGGAATGGAATGGGAAAGAGAATGGAATGGAATGATCATTCTATTCTCTTATTTGGTTTGACATACGTAAAGATGTTGGAATGGAATGTTTATTATCATTCTCTTGTTTGGTTAGACCATTATTAAACTTGGAATGGAATGTTTTTTCTCAGAAATACCCTTTATGATATTTATTTAACATAAGTGTTGAGAACAAAAAAGAACAATACCCTTGATTCTTCACTGCACCTGTTAGTACATCTTCGTTGCCCCAAACATGTATATTTATTGTATATATGATATATGTAGTTATTTAAAATATGCAATAGTACATATATACAAAGACACACATGTTTAAGACTTTGGGTTGCAAAAATTAGGACTTTATTCTAATTTTATTTTATTTGTCAACAAGCCAACATATACGTGTAATTGTGTAAATGTTATTATATGATATATGGATATATAAGTAGTTTATCATCTCATGAACATTTATTAATATATAGAAATCCAAACTCAATATGTTAACATAAAAACAGAGACTTATAAGGTGGAAATTTCGACTATATATGACTCTTTTTTGTTTTTAGTACAAATTATAATCATAGAGTATATAAAATTTACAGGACTTTTGGAATCTCCTAACAACACTAAACCACTTAAAATCTCATCCGCTCCACCATCACGTTTACAAATAAAAAAAGAGATGTTCATATTATTTGTCACTTTCCATATTAAATAACAGTAAACTATAATATTTTTTTTTAATATACTTTGAAAGAACAAATAACTATATATGAGGTCCAAATATATGTTTTGGACAATAAGATAAGAGACGGTAATATTTATAGATAATCAATAAATATTCATTCAAGAAAATGGATCCAAATTCAAGTACAAAAAAATACATATACTCAACAAAAAAAACATAGAGATAGAGATGAAATAAAGATAATACATATAAGAGTAAAATGAAAAAAATACCTGCAACTAGATAAGCTTGTGAGAAATTTTGTTACAAAGAAATTTGTTGTCTGAGAGATAAATTTTAGAGATTTGTAAAGAGAATACAAAAGGTTGTGAAAGAATGAAAGAAGCGTCAAGCTGTAAAAGAAGTGTGAAGCATAAGGGCAAGGGGTATTTTGGAGTTTTTGAAAAAAAAATAATATTACATGGGAATGGAATGGGCATTCCATAGGGTAGAGAGTGGAATGCCTAGGAATGTTTTTTGATGGAATGGTCATTCCCAGAGAATGACTTAAATGATCATTCTCATCTTAAATTTGTGTACCAAACATGAGAATGGGTTTAAACTGATGGAATGAGCATTCTATTTCATTTCATTCATGCGTACCAAACATGCACTTAGGGTTTCTCCTATAAATACCAAGGTCTACAAGAGAGGAGGCTACATCTTTGAGAGACCTCTGCAGTATTCTATCATTCATATTCTTTAAGAGAGATATTGATATAGAGAGAGAAAATATCATTGGGTGATTCTTCTTGTTCTTTCTTGTTTTAGAGTTGATTCTATCGTGCTTCTATATCAACGATCTTATGCATGATTGAATCATTTAGATTTTGAAAAATCTACACATCGCTGATTGCAAATTGGTTGCGTTGATCCATTTGTAAAACGAAGTCGTCTGAGTGCGGAGATCGGAGCAGGAGGCTTCGTGGTTATTCGATCTGTTGAAAAGCAGAGCCGTCAGAGTACGTTGAAACTCAAATTTAGGTGTTGAGTGAAGAGGTGAAGATGTTGTCTAAGCTAGAAAATAGAGCACCAAAAATTAAACAAGTGTAGGTTAGAAAAGATGAAATACATTGTTTGGTTGCTCATACTGCATGTCTTGTAGGTGACTCTAATTCTTAGAAAGGTCTCAAGTATATATCCAGAGATTCTCAGTCAACAGACATCTCTACAAAATCATTATATTTTCAAAAGCATATGCATCTTAGAAAATCTAGTGGCATATTATCATTAGGATAGACATCTTCATATGCATCATTCTAGGAATATTTTGCATTATCTTTTATCCTAAAATTGATACATTATCATGCATTTTGTATTATTTGCATGTTTATTATTATTATTTTATTATTATGCATGCATCATGTTTTGCTACTATTAGGATTATCCAAGCATGCATCATTATGACAAAAATAAAAAAATATATTCTAAAATAGAAAAATTCTTAACATGTTGAGTTTGGCTAAGGGTACAATTGGTTGTCATATTTCACTCTATCTCATATTTGTTTTTCTTATTATGCTTATGGGATTTGGAGTTGTTAGTCTGACTTGAAGATATGAGTTGTTTACTTGACATGCTTAAGTATTATTTTTAGAACTCATTCACTTTGGGTGCTTGTTTACTTCGGAGATGACTGTAATACTTGTTGACACTTTTAATCTTTTTCATCTAATCTGAAGTGATATCTAGGTTCATGAGCCATGCTATATTGATATATACTTTTGATTACCTTTTGCATGCTTATGAAGTTTGTGGTAATGTTGAAGGAGGAAAAATGAGATAATCAAAAGATAAAAATGCAAAAAACAGTTCTTCAATCTAAGAAGGAGAGAAAACTGATGAGCATATATCCCATGGAAGAAGCTCGGGCCTAGTTAGTTGGGACTAAAAATCCTCGCTGGAAAGTCCAGAACTTAGAAAGACAAGAAGGGATATGGTGAAAAAGTTGAAAAGGTAAAAAGAATAAATTGTGTGATATTGGTGTATTATTTTTTCAAGCAATAAGGTCGAAGTTAATGATTTATCTTCTAGCTTAGGTTTTGAACTGAAATATCATCACGATTAGTGACAAGATTATCAGAATTAGTACGTATTGCATCTATCTTAGTTGTTTGCTTGTACCTGAATATTTTTCATATATGCAAATGTTATGTAAAACGTGCCTTGTGACTACTTTTATCTATAAGGTATGTATGCTGATTTTCTTCACTATCATGTATATGATAGCTAAGTCAAATAGGTGAATATGATGTGTTAATGATTAACTCATTGTCTCTACTGTCCTGCTCACATGGTTCTAAGATCAAAAATATTTTTAATTGAGCTTTTTGCATTCATGCATTTAGTAATAGGGTCATGCATTGTAGAGATTTTTTGTACTTAAGAATCTGGATATAATCTTATAAGTACTTCATCTTAGTATTTAGTGTTTCGCTTAGATTCTTTAGAGTCTCCTTTGTGATCCTTTCCCTATGTTTTCATCTTGAGGCTTTCTCTTTTTTCTCTCATGTGCTTTGATTATGTTTAGTGTTCCTTGTCATTTCAGTGACAAAAAGTGGGAGAAATATTGAGTAAGGGTGAGTAATGGTTTTAGGGGGAGAAGTATTGAGGAAAGGGGAGTTTTTAATTGAAGGGGAATAAATTCTCATGAGGAGAAAGAGTATGTTTCATGATCATTATGTTTGCATTGTTGTTATATTTTTCTTATGATTATTTTATATCTGTTTTTCACACTTGCGTTTAATGGTTTGTTCAGTGTTGTGGTTACAGGATTGGTAGTCCGTCATGAAAGCACGGTGACAGTTTATATCTATGTTTGTCGGTGTGTTCATATGTATAAATGTTATTTAGTTATTTGTGAGGCTATATTATAAACATGGTTTTGTCTCAGAAATGCCAAGGGGAGATTGTAAGAACATTTTTGTGTATTGTTTATTTATGGCATGTTCTAGACAATAACCATATTGAGTGTTAAACAGGTTGTTTCGGTGTCAACGATATCTACAAGCTACAACAAATGCAATATCAAGCGTTATGGTAGTGAAGAATACAAGTAAAGTGTAAAAATGAGTGTATTGATAAAAATATCTTCCTGAGGGCAAAAACGGCATTTCCCAAATCCGTCAATTCAAGCAAAAAGTTTCAGGGAGTCAAGAAGGTTGTTTTGGCACAATTGCGGAGAAAAGTGGCTTTTATGAAGAATTTACGCTTGAACCTACACTTTCAGTTTCAAAAAGTGGCTGGAAAGTATTTTTCTACTCTTGGGGTTATGCCGCTCCAAGCGTAGATGACCTATGCTTCAAGTGTAGCTGCGACAGGATGATTTAGTAATATGTTTGCATTGAAAAATTGTTACGTATTGTGACAGATTATGACTTGGGTTACACTCCTATATATCCTAGAACATGTATAAAGGATATATACACTATAGTCGACTAGATTCATTCCCAATTATAAGAGGATTAAATAAGGGAGGAATCCTAGTACAAAAAGGAAACTGTGATTTTAGAAAGCTTTTGAGTCAACTTTGGAAGCTCATATCTCAATTAAATATGATCCTAATGGGATGATTCTTGACTCTATCATCAATATCTTGAAGTCATCTTTCCAACGATATATTATATGCCTTAATCCAATATGTGTAGCTCTAGATATGATAAAAAGAGTGAGAGGTGTCCTGTAAGAAAAAGCTGGAAATTTCAGAATCAGGCTGAAATTTTGTAGTTGATTCTATCGTGCTTCTACATCGACGATCTTATGCACGATTGAATCATTTAGATTCTGAAAAATCTACACATCGCTGATTCCAACTTGGTTGCGTTGATCCGTTTGTGAAACGGAGCCGTCTGAGTGCGAAGATTGGAGCAGGAGGCTTCGTGGTTATTCGATCTATTGAAAAGCAGAGCCGTCAGAGTACAGAGCGGAGCGAGAGATTCGTGGAGCGCTAGTGAATCTAAACTTTCAGACGTCGAGTAAAGAACAACATATTACATCGGTTATAAATACTATTTTTAGAGAGTCTGTATAAATTCTCTATTTCATAGTGCATCGATATCCAAGCGTATCTGTGGTTTTTACTTGGAGTCTTTCCAGGGTTTTCGATGTAAAAATCTCTGTGTCTTCTCATTATTTAATTTCTACACTTATATTCATATTTGCTTGATTTATCTGATTTGAGAATTGATTAGAGAATTAGGGTTTGTGACTGATTAAAATTTAATTTCTACTAAATAATTTTAATTGATCATAAAATCGACAAAAATCTTATTCACCCCCCTCTAGGCTTATTTCATTGATCGTCTAGCTAATTTTAGTACCCTTTTTGGGGTCGTATTCAACTATTTGTGGTACGATCTGATTCACAGTTATGGATCACCCTTTTACAATTGAACAAAGAGAGATTTATATTATGCGGATAGTGGTGGAGTATGGAAACCTTAGATTTTATTTCTATTGTTCTTGTCTTAATCTGTCTTTACTTGCTTTATTAGTTAACTAGTACAGAAATCAAAATCAACAAACTATACTTTTAACGCAATTTAAGAGCATTGTTTTACGAGAATTCAAAATACGACTTAGTCTCTGTGGGATAGATAACCTTTCTCAAGCGGAACTACAATATCAATAGAAAAAACCTAAGTTGTCATAAGGGGCCATTCTTAACCATTATTTTTGAAACCCCTAGCCGAACATCAAGCTTTTGGCTCCGTTGCCGGGAAGTAACGGATATTCTGAATTTTAGTTATTTAATATACATGAATTATTTGTATTGTATTATATTTAAAGTTGGATTGTGTGTTTTTGCGAGGTATACTTAAAAGCACAGAGGGAATCGGCGGAGCAGTCACGATTGCATCGTTGGACCACTTGTGAGTTCTAGTGTAACTTAATTTATGCATAATCTAAGCTTTATTTTATGTCCATAGTTTAGAAGTAGTTAGTTTTTATTAAAAAGGAAAAAAAGAAAAACAAATCTGCAGTTTTTGTGTAAATTGGTAGAAAGGCCAGAAGCATGGGACGGAAAAGTGGGTTGAGATGAGCGATATGGAGGGTGATAGGTTTTTGGTAACTTTGCAGTAGGTGGGGTAGGATCGTGATTGGTGTCATTATGAAGGAGAAAAGTCTCATGATCGATAATCTTCTCAAACAATTCTTCAAAGGGTACCACGGAATCTCTAGTCAGCAAAGTTGTGATAAGTTCCTTGTAGGCTGGTCCGAGACCATGAGTGTTGTAGAGGAGAAGGTCGGCATCACTTGGACAAGCGACGAGAGAAGTCAGTTCATCAGCAATCCTCTTGATGGATATGAGGAAATCATTGACAGTGGAAGCTCCACGAGTATTCAGATGAATAATGTGTGTATAGGAGCACTTAGCATAGAGGCGAGATGACGAGTCCAGGCTTCTTGACTAGAAGTTTCAGATGAGACCAAGGGAATTACAGACTCACTTAATTATGCAAGAATAGCATGAAGAATAAGAAGATCTTCATGACGCTATAAGAGATAATCTAGATTGGGAATGGATTGACCATTGTTGACAGTTGTTAGAGAAGGGCACGGGAGTGTACCATCAAGATAACCAAGAAGATCCAATCCAAAAAATAGGGCGTGGATCTGAGCCTTCCAAGGAAAATAATTGAGATTTGAAAGCTTTAGAGGCAATTGTGCAACAATATTAATGGTTATCAAATTATGTGTAGGATCGGAAGGAAGAACAACAACAGACTCAGGATTGCTATAAGAAGAATCGGTGGCGATTTATGAAGGGAGAGAGAAGAAAAAAAATATAGAGGTGTGGGTAGCATCAAGATCGTAAGAATAATAGCTCTAATACCATAAGAAGTTGAATAAACTTAATATTTATCGCTAAATAAAATGATGTTTACATGAGATATTTATAGATACATTAAGTGGTTGTTAGCCGTATTACAAGGAGAGGAAGTTGAGAGAATCACTCGGTTGTATATTTAAAGTTCAAACACAAGATATCTAAAACAATGAATTAGTTAAAGCAAATCAGGAGCTTTGGTAGAGCTAACCGTATCTGGTGAAGATGGTTTTAGGTTGACTTCGTATGGTGGAGAGATTTTTGGTTTGACTGAAACTGATAGAGAATCTCTTGGTGGAGAACTTCTAACATCCTGTTATTCACTTTCATGTTAGTCCTTTTGTTTTGGATGAGTGGTTGTTTGTTTTTTCCCTTCTGGAAGATTCTGTTATGGTGGATTTGGGGTATATCCATTGGGGTATACCTCTCTTACCTTGTAAGCATTGCTCACTTCTAGTTTATACAAGCTGAATTTTTATAATAAAAAATAGTTGGAGTATTCTACACAAAACTATTGGGTTCTTTACTTATATTGTTGAATTTATGTGAGAAGTAAGATTTTAGTTTTGAATTTGTGGCTATTTATATATATTGTTGAAGTTACACAAAGAGATGAAAATTTTAGATTCTTTATTTCTAAATAGGATTATTTTCACTGAGACCCCCAGAATTTTGGGTCAATGGCACTCAAAAAGTGGTCAACGCGATTGTTGGCCACTTTCCCCCTGAACTTTGATTTTCTTTACAATCACACCCGCTAGAGGGGTTTTTGGCACTTGAAATTACTCTTGTACCCTTTGTTCATTATTAAAGTCACATGTATGAACTTGGTTAATTTTGAAGACCAAATTGCCCTTGTTTGCTGTTATGAATTGGCATCAATGTACAGTGATTGAAAGAGAAACTTTGGCATAAATTTGTGAACAGTAAAGTTTATTATGTTTACAGAAAATTTGAAACTGCAAGAAGTGAACAGTGCCACAAAATTTGCAACTACAACATACATTCCAAAACAAATTCCTATATATACATTCCAACATACATTAATACATTTATCTTTAAAAAAAAACAGACATTCATACATTCCATTCCAACATACATACTTACATATATTACATACCAAAAATATATTACATTGAAGTTTAAGTAGCCTACTATCAAAGTAGTAATTGTTGTAATACCCCAATTGAAATAGATTACATATAACAAAGCTAACAAGGCTCGTAATGAGATTGATATCACCCAAATAAAAAAGTTTGGATCAATCATGTGTGTGTGTAAGTGTGACATGTACAAAAAGAATAAAAAAAATAGTCACTACACTGTCCATGAAAACTACTATCCAAAAAGAGTCCAAAATAGTAGAAAATGAGTCATTTACAATCCATGTCCAAAATATGCAAAAAATAACACAAAATTTGTTGTTACCACTGTCACCATTGTGACCAAGGAGAACTTGAGCCACATTACCCAGTTGAAACCTACAAATAAAAGGTTCACAAAAATATTATAAAACAACAAGAATGGTGTTTAGAAAAAAAAGTAATGAAACAGTTTTGGATATGTACATTGGAGCAACTTGCTTGGGTAGGGATTGGTTCCAGTTTTAATGGCCTTTGTTGTGAACCAACACCAACTCCAACCTGCATCATTAACGTATTAAGTGATTAAAACAGTTAGAACTGTTCAAAAAATTAAATATCAATTTTTTTGAAACAACTTACACTAGACAAAGATCTCTATGATGAAGCTACTGCTGCTGCTCCTCCTCTTCTTGTTTTTGGTCCTTTATCTTTCCTTGTCACTTTGGAATTCTTTCTTGGTGGTGGAGCAACTGCTGCTATTGATGGAGGTCCTGTGGATTAGTTTAGTTTTCTAGTTTTCCCTTGGCTATTTTTTGGAAATCTTTTACACCCTTTTATATTGTGGCCAATAACTTTGCACATACTACAAGTCATAACTGTGGACCTTCTAGTTGTTGTTGGTCCACTCTTCTCTTTCCTCCTAGCTACCCTAGGTCTGCCAGTTGGCTTCCACAGTTCTGGGGGATCTAAAGGCAACTTATCAACCTCATCCCATAAACTCTCACGATGCATGGGATGAATGATGTGTCTATAAGCTTGTCCATACACATACTTGGTAAAAGACTCATCACAATAGTCCTCTATAGGTTCCCTTATCCAAATAATGCATGCACATGCATGCCTACAAGGAACACCAGTCAATTGTAACTCCCCACAACAACAGGTATGGTTTTTAAGGTCAATGATGTACTTCATGTTTAACTCCTCTATCATCTCATACATGTCTCCCCCGGGTCATATCAGTTGACAACAACCAAATTTTGAAAGGTTATGGTTCAGTTTGTTTCTAATTTTTGGAACCATATAGTGCTCCCATTGAACACTATAGCTGAACCTTTTTTGGAATTTAGACATCAACTTTGTTCTAATCCCATCTAAACAGTTTGTTATTAGCTTTCCTCTCACATGCTTTAGCCAAGAGTTAAAAGATTCAACAACATTATTAGTTACAAAGTCACATTTTCCCATTACATCAAATTTGCATTTTGCCCATGTTTCAATTAGATGATCAATTAACCAATTATAAGCTTGTTGACTTGTGTCTTCAATTTTTTTCATCGTTGTTTTAAAGTCCAATTCATTATAACTCTGTGCAGCTTCCCAAAACAGTCTCTGAAATCTCAACCCAGGGTATAAAGACCTAAAGTTAGCATAAATCTGCATGCAACACCTCTTCTTAAATGCATTGGGGTACAATTCATCAAGTGTAGGGAGAATGCTCTTCTGACCATCACTCATGATGGTTCAAGGCACTCCCCTCCTAGACTCATTACCAGTTATCTTGTGGAGATGGACTAAGAAATTTTTCCAACTATCTTTATTTTCAAATTCAATCACAGCCACAGCAAATGGATACAATCCATTATTCTCATCTAGTCCCACAAAACTAATGAGTATACCCCCAAAGGAACCCTTTAAGAAAGAACCATCCACACCAATGAATGGTTTGCAGCCATTCCTAATGCCATTAATGACAGCCCCAAATGACATAAAAACCCTTCTAAATCTTGGTGGTTGAGCTATTGAAGGTTTTATAAAGATTAAGGAACCAGGATTTGTCTTAGTTATCTCATGAGTATACTGCCACAACTTACCATATAACCCAGCGTGTGTTCCTTGATTTTCATTTAAAGCTTTGTTTTTTGCTCTCCTTAGACATGTTTCAATACAATTCACCTGAAATTTCTCCCTAACTTTAGCCCCCAAAGCCTCTAGACTTATTTCAGGTTGATTTTTGAATGTCTTCATAAGTTTTTTAGCAATTAAAGTTGATGTAACAACTCTATTATTAGTGGTTCTGATGTTTTAACTTTGTATGTTACTTGATCACTCAAGGCACTAGCATGTATTCTCCATTTGCAGCCTGGATTGCCACATTTAGAGGTCACCCTAGACTTCTCATTCTTTTCCATGACAAGTTTAAACCCCTTTTGGACTAAATATTCTTTTAGAATTGTTCCAAAGTGTTTTACATCATCAAAAAGGTGATTAACTTCAAATTTGCATCTCACTCCCAAGTGAATATGCAAACACTTTACCATAAATGTTAACAGAATTTGATGTTTTAGACCTAGATTCATCCCCACTATTTTCAACAAGTTCAATGTGGTCATTATAATTAGATAAGACACCCTCACTGTCTATTTGTTCATTTTAAAGTACATTCAGTAGTTATATCATTTGTTATGAAGTCATATGCAGCAGAATACAATTCCATAAAACCAAATGAATCAACATCTACATCAGTCAATAGGTATGTGTACCATTCAAAGTGAAAGACTAGGTTATGAAGTTTGTCCATTTTGGCTAGGAGGGACACATACAAAAATACACAAGACAAGAAACAGAAGCAACAGTTACTATAGGGTTTAACTAATTAACAAACCTAAAAAAGATAAGTAAATTATGGTTTAAGTTAATTATGAATTGGTTAATTAAGTTTAATGTAATTAGTGTAATTGGTTAATAGGGTTTAAGTTAATTAGGGTTTAAGTTTATTAGGGTTTAGGTTAATTAGGTTAAGTATTAATTAGGCTTTAGGGTTTAGGAATTAGGTTAATTTAGGGTTTAGGGTAAATTACGGTTTAGGGATTAGGTTAATTTAGGGTTTAGGGATTAGGGTAATTTAGGTGTTAGGGATACACCCCTGCATTACCAATTTTCATAAAGGGAAAACTGAAAAAAAAATCATAAAGTAACATTTTTTCATCATTACAGAGCATGCAAGCAAAAAACAAAATTCTACATAAATTCAGAAACTCCCTATATTTCATTATTAGAGTAGAAACACACCAAAAACAGCAAAATTTCTACCAATTTTCATAAATGCCAAACACCCAAAAAAAAAAAAAATTATATTTCACCAAAAGAGTAGAAAAACACCAAAAACATTACCAATTTTCATAAATATCAAACACCAAAAAATAAAATCATAAGGTACCATTTTTCCTTCATGAAAAAAAATAAAAATAAAAATAAAAATAAAATAAACTCCCTATATTTCACCAAAAGAATAGAAACACACCAAAAATACCAAACAAATTACCAACTTTCATAAATGCCAAACAACAACAAAAAATCATAAGGTACCATTTTTTCCATCATTAGAGAGCATGCAAGCAAATATATATATATATATATTTCAGAAACTCCCTATGTTTCACAAAAACAGTAGAAACACACCAAAAATATTACCAATTTTCAAAACTGTCAAACACCAAAACAAAAAATGATAAGGTACCATTTCTCCATCATTAGAGAGCATGCAAGCAAAAAATTAATAATAATAATTTCAGAAACTCCCTATATTTCACCATTAGAGTATAAACACACCAAAAACTCCAAAAATATTACCAATTTTCATAAATGCCAAACAAAAAAGAAAAAAAAATCAGAAAGGTATAATTTTTTCATCATTAGAGAGCATGCAAGCAAAAAACAAATTCATAAAGCACCAAGTTTTCATCATATTAGAGCATACAAGCAAAAAATATATACCCAAACTAAAAATATATCGCCATTAGACAACATGCAAGCACAAATATCATAAACATCATACAAAGATTCAAGGGTTAAAAGCAAGAATATAACAAAATAAGCAAGAATCCAAGCTTCAGAAGCACCAAGACCCCAAATATCCAACAACAAAGCGTCGGATCAACATCAAATCTCTGGATTTACAACAAAACATAAATATTAGGGTTTGTACTAACTAAAATTGTGAAAAAATTGTTCGAAATCAAAAGAAATAGAAAAATACTTACACTAGGAGATGAGATCAAACCCACACATCACAAATCTTCAACTCGAACTCAGATCCGTCGAAACCCATCAGAAAGATAACGAAATATAGAGATTGAAGATCAGATCTGAAGGATTTAAGACTAAATCATGACCCAAATAAACCCTAAATCGAACGAACACCACCTAACCCTAAGAATCCATTGAAATTTTCGCACAAATACCACGAACATAGGATTAGATTTTGTTTGAGAGAGATGAAGAACATGATAGATGAGAGAAAATTTTAGAGAGAAAAGAAAGCAAAATGACGGTTGAGAATATTTCTCTCTCTAGCAGAGAGATAAAGAAACGGTGGGTGTGAAATGAAGTGGTTGGGGGGGGGGGGGGGGGGGTAAGGGGTAAAGATTAGGGTTGGGGGCAGTTCTGTAACTTCACACCAAGATATTTTGTCTCATGTAATAACTCAGAAAACACAACGGCATTCATGACTTTGCAAAACTTCAGGGGTGTGATTGCAAGAAAAATCAAAGTTTAGGGGGCAAGTGACCAACAATCGCGTTGACCACTTTCTGAGTGTCATTGACCCAAATTTCAGGGGGTCTCAGTGAAAATAACCCTTCTAAATACTTGAATTATGAAGTGAAATATTTGTGTAATGTATGTATGTATATTATATTTCATATACTACCTCTGTCCCATATTAGTTGTCCACTATTGCAACTTTACTTGTTCTAAAATACTTGTCCAATTTGAATTCCAATGCAATTTAATATCTCACTTTCCCCAACTACCCTTCTTCCACTAACTTTAAACAAATATCAGATCCCGCCATAATACTATATCATTAAGGGCAAAAGTGGAAATTGCACATTAGTCAACTTACATCAATAAAATATTAAAAAGTCCAAATTTGACAACTATTGCGGGGCGGATGGAGTATTATATAGACACGACTCCCTAGTCGTGTCTTAGGATTTTTATATTTGAGGTGTCACTCTATTCGTGGTTGTACTGGTGCTCGGCATCGATGTTTCATTGCATACCAAATATGCAAGTGTATTATATAAATTTTCTTATGGCGTAGTTTTAAGACAGTGTTTACTGTAGGAATGAATAGGTGAGTCATGAGCGGGTTATATGCATTAGAGCATGCCTATGCAGATAGGAATGAGTGACAAGAGTTCCATCTGATGTAGGGACCGACTAAGCTCCACCCACCTCCACCGGCTGGACCGGGAAAGATTAAAAAGAAAGTTGTTGGAACAGTTTTTGAAAATAAATTTATTTCTTTTTCAAAGATAACGTTTTTGTACTCTTATGCATTCATCGACATCCTTCGGAGTCCAAAGTTTGGACTAACTATATTCTATAGCATTAATTCCATCTGTTCTTGTAGGGGTTCGAATGAATTAAATGATGTGAAGATAGTTTCTACACAAGTTCGTCAGGAAAATAATTGCGCTGATGATTTTATTGCTTTCGATTGCTTTACAGAGAAATGGAACAGAAAATAACAATTACAAGTGATTCCGAAATACTTTCTCTCTCTAGGAATTTCTCTCATTTGGTCTCTAAAAATCCCTTTTAAGTGAGCCCTCGCACCTCTATTTATAGACGTGAGTGTCCAGTGGATCCTCGCGGATTGTTATTGCCATGTCAGCAACTGTCTCACGACATGGATCCCGCCATACCAATCCGCGCAATAAATACCCTGCACAGTATCATCTCACGCCCTCGACTACGCGATGCTAAATCGCGTAATCTCTTGCGTGGATTAATACTGTACCTCGTGCCCTGTGATCCGCGTCGTTGCATTGCGGATCTGATTTTTCCTTAGCCAAGGAACTATGATGTATAGCTTTGCTGGGTCATGACCTTTTGCATGCATACATTTTTCATGACCCTGAATACTATCGGCCTCTCTAAGGTACTCTTGCTTACGAAAGTGTAAATAGGGTCGCGACCCACTATTTACATATCCCAAGCATTTCCCCTAGATTCCGAATAGTACTCCCTACGCGAGCAGCATTTAGGGTTATGAGTTCAGATGCGAGCTATAAACACATCAGTCCCTCATACCTCCCTCTGTATAATGCAAGCTCTTGCGTACAAACCTTACTTGGGCCATTTTCCCAAATAAACCAAACCTTTGGCCAATCTCCCAAATAAATAAATCCTTTAGGCCAATCTCCCAAAATAAGCCAATCCTCGCGGATTAACCTTTTCGCGAGCCACCCTCTTTACATTTTTCCCCATTGTGCTTTGATACTTGACCAAGTATTAAAGTGCAATAACTTGTGTCTCGCGAATCAGCGTTCTTTGTATCATCATTTGTGAGCTGTTTTTCCCATTTCATTTTTGTTGTTCCATCCTCGCGGATGAGTTATATATCTCGCGACCTTCCATTCAATCCGCGACATTTCCTTACCAGTTTTTCTGCTTTTTAGCCAATCTTGTGCATGCACTTATTTTGACCTTGCTCATGTTCATTTTTTTTTTCCAATCTTCTTATATTCACGGATTCGCGACTTTTTTCATGCGCTTGGCCATGCAACTTTTCGCCACCCTGGCGCAGTTAATGCGCCGCTTCGGTTTTCGCGCCCAAGCTTTATATATTTTCCTCATGTCATTTTCACCACTCATAACTTATATTTTCCTCAGAGCTCTTTTTCCTAGCCCTTTCATTTGCACTTCCTTCCCCGCATCCCTTTTCCTTTTCACGCATACCCTCTTATTTCAAAAAAAGAAAAAGATTTTCGCAAGTTTGTCTCATCATGACAAAAACCTCCACACCCAAACTTCTTGCACCTTCTTCTGGGGTTACTCCATCCGTTCTAGATGCCTCAAAGTGGAAGAAAGCACCATTCCTTGATTCTCAAGATACATTATGGGAATCCGCGCGAACTCTTCCTGCTCCCATTATTGCAAGCCAACCTCTTACACTTGACCCAGATAATGAAGCAGAAACTGCCTTTGTCCCTTCTCTTTCTGTGCCTCGTCTCGCTATCGAAAGAGGTGATGCACCTTTTTCTTTCATCGAATACAAGGGACATGTGGCCCAATTACAGACTGGAAGCTGTGATCTAGCCATATTCTCAATCAAGACCATCATCGCGCCACCCTTGCGGAGGCTGGCATTCTTGCGGAGGATGGCCCTAGCCGTATGGTTTTTCTGTTAGCCGGGATGCTGTCATGAGGAGTACGCATTGCCTTGGTTCCTCTCTTCCTTGTTACTTTGTACTCCCAGCTGGACATCCTTGCGAATGACTTTGCCCGCTCCTTGGGTAGGTATGAAATAAGTACTCATATTTCAGGTACCTTCCTCACCTTGTTTCTTTTTGAGCGTTTCCCCAATTATGCTCCCATTCCTGCTTCCTTTTCTCCTCAAACCTTAGAAACCAATGCTACTATATCTCTGAAATCGCGGGCTACCTGCTGGACTTCTCTCTCATCTTCACAAGCCCTTTCTTCATTCATTGATACTTTTTCTGAATTTTCTTGGCGTCCATACGCCACTCCTCTTAAGGGTTTTTATTCTCCCGATTTTTATCCAAGGGAAGAAATAGTCTCTTATGACATAGCCATAGATGACCATCTCATTTTCTCTACCATCACTCACAAGTGTCATCTCCCCATTTTTAGCGAGACATTCGATATTGTTGCATCCTACAACCTCTCGCGAGTCTCCAGGCAGTTAGGTTTTGATCAAGCCATTCCCTCTCTTCTTCCTTTATATCGCGAGGACAATTTTGATAGGTGTCTTATTGCTTTTCGCGAGTCCATTGAGAGAAGTGTTCGCATATTTTCTACTGTCATCTTCATCCAGCCCGACACTCGCAGAGGTGGAGTGACCACGGCTTATAGTCAGTTCTGGAATGAGCAACTAGTGAGTTTCCAAACTTTCATGACTGAAACTCCTCTTGTTCCCATTCCAATTCTAGTATACACTGCAGATCCTTCACTGAAGCTTTACAAGGTCAGGGGCAAGTCTACACCCAAATAGTATGCTCTGTCCTCACAATCTCAGAAGCCTGAGCAAGCGATTTTCAAGAGGTCTCTTCGTGAGGAAGTTCTTCCCACAAGGTCACTTATTCGCGAGGAGCTTACCCGTGAAAAGCCCATCCGCGAGGAGCCCATCGCGAGGCGTCTGGTAAATTTTCTAACTCCTTTTTCCTTTGTTGTGTTATGTATTTTTATGTGTCAATACTATCTCCTCTGCCCTTCTACAGCTTTCCAGTGCCTAGGCTACAGGTACCACCAGTGCTTCTACTGTTTGCTGGATCATGTTCCCTTGTCTATTCGTCTAAAAAAACTTTATGTTGCAGCAATAATTGATGATGTGCCTCTCGTGAAGAGGAAAATAAAACTTTCCAAGGCTTCCTAGACTCATGTACTAGGAGATATTCCTAGCTCAGAGGAGGCCCCTTTGGTGGGAAAACACAAATCTTCTCATGACATTTCATCTATGGGTACATCGGACCTGGCCTCAGAAGAGGCTTCCTTGGCTGCAAGGGGCAAGCTTGCCTTAGCCAAGTTAAAGAACAAAAAGAAACCTGATGAAACCTCCACTTTGTTGGATACTGTTGCTCACGTGGTTTAGTCTTTGTTTGGTCCATATCAATCCCCTGCCGATGTACGACACTCCCCAAGAACTTTCCTTCTGGTACTCCAAAGGCACATTTGATGGGATTCATCTTCAAATTATACTCGCGACATCGTTGCAGTACTTTTCTCAAATCACCCAAATGATCCTGCACGGCTCTGGACTTTACCACCAAGTTATCCATATAGTCCTCCACAGTTTTATGCATCAGATCATGAAATATAGCTGTCATGGCTCGTTGATATGTAGCCCCGACATTTTTAAGTCCAAATGGCATGACCGTATAATGAAAATTCCCCATTAGGGTGCGAAAAGTAATTTTCTTAGGATCTTTCGGCGCCATCTTAATCTGGTTATACCCACTGAATCCATCCATTAATGAGAAAATTTCGTGTCCTGCGGTTGCATCCACCATGGTGTCAATGTTGGGTAAAGGGAAGTCATCCTTTGGGTAGGCTTTATTGAGATCGCGATAATCTACACATACGCGGATCTGCCCAGTCTTCTTCTTCACAGGCACAATGTTCGCGAGGCAGGTCGGATGTTGGGTTGGTTTAATGAACCCTGTCTTCGGCAACTTCTCCACCTCTGCCTTAATTTGTACTTCCAGATCGGGATGAAATATTCGTTGCTTTTGTTTCTTTTGCTCTGATGTGAGATGCACATGGAGATGGTGTCTTACCAATCCAACATTGAGTCCTGGCATTTTACTATAATCCCAAGCAAAGACATCTCGAAAATCCTTGAGCAATTCTACCAGAGCATTCTTAGTTTCGTCAAGCAGCGTACTGCTTATGAAGGTAGGTCGTGGTTTTGTGCCATCGCCTATGTCCACGTCACATAAACGATGCTCCGTCCGCGGATTTGTCTTGAGTACTTCAGGATCAGTTACCAACTTTCTTTGCGCACCTGCCTTATCTGTCCTGGGGTCAGTGCCAACTGTGCAAGCTTCTGACCCCCAACTCCGTCATAATTTGTACACTACTCGCCCATCGGGTATTTTGACCCGCGACCAGCTCACCTCCTTGAGCTTCCGCTTAGCTGAACTTCCATCTTCCAGTTCATTCCATTCTGGTAATGGTGTAGCAAAAATGCTGGGCCCATCTTCCTCACTGTACTCTGAGAAATAGACTGCATTTGCGAAATGGGCCTCAGATGCACAGAAAGGGCTTTTAGATCCCTTTACAGTCATTATTCCTTCTCCCCAATTGGCCTTCATCACTTGATGATATGATGATGGTACTATGCCATATGCATGCAGCCACAGTCTTCCCAGTAACAATTAATATGAGGGTTCCCCTTTAATGACATGAAACTTGATAGGCCCCCTGATCTTCCTAATTTTAAGATCCAATGTCGCAAATCCCATAGTGGCTTACTGGTCTCCATTGAAATCAGTAACTGCAATGGTATGATTCACGATCTTGCTTTCAGGAAAATTGATCATTCGCAAAATGGTCAGCGGGATTAAATTGACTGACGCTCCCCCATCCAAGAAAGCCCGTTTCATCTCCCGACCGTTTATAGTAGCTGGTACATATAGAGGCCGATTATAAAAGAAAGGCACTTGTCTATCTGTTTCAGAAAATGTGATCTTACTAGAGGTATTCTCATGCGGTGGAATCACAATAGTATGGTTAAGGGCGGCAACTATTTGCTCTTTCAGGAATTCCTTCACATGTTCCTGTATTGGGAGCTCGTTGAAAAAAACGTCTATCTTAGCATTCTCCCTTGCTTCACGTGCTATCGGGCATTCATACTTGACAACTTTTGTTATATCCTCAGTACTATCTCTCGAGGCCACTACAGCTACATGTGCAGGGAAGGGCTCATGAACTACATTCTTTGCCACTTCCAAGTCTCCTGATGCTATTTTCTGATGTCCCAATCCGCGAAACGCCCAACAGCCCATCAGGGAATGCCGAACAGTCCTGTGATAGGGGCAGTAGTTGTTCTTCATCCTTTCCTCTCTTGGAAACACCCTTTGCACTGAAGGTAGCGATATGACATGATCTGCGATCCATTGATTCAGTAAAGCAACTGCCTCTTTTTCACTGAAAGGTAAAGAAGGTGGTTCAGATCTTCTGGCATGCTCCTCCCTGGGCTTTTTGTTCTTCATTACTGCTACCATTGCCACCCGCCCAGTACTGATATTTGGTCGTGTCGGGGGAGCCAAAACTTCTCCCAATCTTCGGGCATTATCAACAAGTGCAGAAAAAGTTTTGAACTCGTGATTAGCCAAATACACTCTATATTCCCGCAACATTCCTTTTATACAAATTTTGATCAATTGCAGTTAGGAAATTGGTTCATGGCATTGCAAAGCAGCCTCGCGAAATCTCCTGACATAAATTGCCGCCGCTTCCCCAAAGCGTTGTCTTTGCCTTGTAAGTGAAATCATTGAGACCTCATCGTCTGCTTGAAAGAACTTGGTGTAGAACTTGAGCACCATCTCCGTCCAACTGGATACTAAGGCAGGGGCGAGGTCAGTATACCATGTGTATGCGGTTCCAGTTAGAGACTTGGAGAATTCTCTAAGTTTCAAATGCTCATTGTTCCTGTGGGGTCCTAGAGCATCCGTGAACCTGGATATGTGTTCTCTTGCATTTCCCTTTTTGCCATCAAATTGATGGAAGCTTGGTGTTCCGTAGTCTTTCGGATAAGACAAAGCCATAATGCTGGGATGGTATGGTGGGGTAATTTCCACTTCTTCTATTTCAGATTTCTCGTTCAAGATAGCCCGCAGCTGCTCCTTGGTGATATATGACTCTTTCTCCAGCACCTCTGATCGCCCTCGTGGTGCCTCCCGACAAAAATCATGTGTTGATAATTCTGGTATAGTTTGATTATCCATCCGTGGTGATTCAAGATTTGGTACTGAAATGCGTGAGGCCTCCATGAAATGAAGTATAGCCTTTTGCGTTTATTAGATGCTGAGCAAAGTTTGCAGCAGAGCTGATAGCAGTTCTGGTGAATTATGTACTGGCTCTGCAATCGGAGGAGTTTCTGCCTGATCCACACCAACATTCATACGACGACGCTGTCTTCGCGCTGGTGGGACGGGTTCACCTCCTTGCGTATGTGCTGTTGTTTCCTCTTCAGCTTGCTCGGTGTGTCGGGTCGGTGGACGACCTCTCCGGCGAGTCTGAGGAGGCTCTACTTGTGTAGAAGACATCTTCTCCCTAGCAGAGTCGCCTTTAATGTAGGGGTTCAAATGAATTAAATGATGTGAAGATAGTTTCTACACAAGTTCGTCAGGAAAATAATTGCGCTGATGCTTTTATTGCTTTTGATTGCTTTACAGAGAAATAGAAGAGAAAATAACAATTACAAGTGATTGCGAAATACTTTCTCTCTCTAGGAATTTCTCTCCCTTGGTCTCTAAAAGTCCCCTTTAAGTGAGCCCTCGTACCTCTATTTATAGACGTGAGTGTCCAGTGGATCCTCGCGGATCGCTATTGCCACGTCAGCAACTATCTCGCGATATGGATCCCGCCATACCAATCTGCGCCATAAATACCCTGCACAGTATCATCTCGTGCCCTCGACTGCGTGATACTAAATCGCGTAATCTCTTGCACGGATTAATACTGTACCTCGTGCCCTGTGATCCGCGTCGTTGCATCGCGGAACTGATTTTTCCTTAGCCAAGGAATCGTGTTGTATAGCTTTTCTTTGTCATGACCTTTTGCATGCATACCTTTTTCATGACCCTGAATACTATCGGCCTCTCTAAGGTACTCTTACTTAGAACAGCGTAAATAGGATCGCGACCCACTATTTACATATCCCAAGCATTTCCCCTAGATTCCAAATAGTAATCCCTACGCGAGCAGGATTTAGGGTTATGAGTTCAGATGCGAGCTATAAACACATTAGTCCCTCATACCTCCCTCTATATAATGCAAACTCTCACGTACAAACCTTACTTGGACCATTTTCCTAAATAAACAAAACCTTGGGCCAATCTCTCAAATAAATAAATCCTTTGGGCAAATCTCCCAAAATAAGTCAATCCTCGCGGATTAACCTTTTCGCTAGCCACCCCCTTTACATTTCTATAGCTTATATGACTTATTTTGAAATAGTTATCTATTATGTCCAATTTTTAAAATACTAACCAAAAGTTTTATTTTATGGGTCTTATATATCTCTTTTAGATAAGGGTTAATTTCACTAAGCCCCCCTATACTATCTAATTTAATACATTAATCCTCACTTTGTCCACTTTGTCCCCTCCCCCTCACATTTTGAGTCAAAATACTTAAACTACCTTCAACAGTATAGGGGGGTTTAGTGAAATAAACCCTTTAAAAAAATTATTTTTCGGAAATCAATTATATTTTTCGCAAAAATTTTAAATTCAAAAATATATATATATTTCGGAAAAAATATATATTTTTCGAAAACAATATATATTTCGAACAAAATATATATATATTGGAAAATGATATATATTTTGAAATATATATATATATATAATTCATCAAAAATATATATTTTCCGAATTGTTTTAAAAAATATATTATTTTTTTTCAGAAAAATATTTTTTTTGTGAAAAATATTTATATTATTTTCCAAAATATGATTTTTTTTTTTTTTTACTAAAAATATACTCCCTTAGTTGTAGTTTTTAGTGGGACCCATTACTTTTTGAATTAATGAAGAGGAAAAATTTGGGGAAGTATGTGATAATATTGTATTGAGATTTGAAACTGTCCAACTAATTTGGGACAAGTAAAGTAGGCAAAGTGGATAACTAAATTGGGACAAGGGAAGTATATTATTTTCCAAAATATGAATTTTTTCCAAAAAGATAATTTTTTTATGAAAAATATATATTATTTTTCAAAATATAAAAAATTTATATTTCGGAAAAAAATTATATTATTTTCGGAAAACATAATATATATTTTTCGCAAAAAAATCATATTTTGGAACATAATATATATTTTTCGCAAAACAAATATTTTTTGGAAAAAAATCATATTTTTTTAAAACAATTCGGAAAATATATCTTTTTGAAGAATTATATATATTCCGAAATATATATCATTTTCCAATATATATATATATAAATATTTCCCGAAATATATATATAAATGTTCCGAAATATATATATTTTTTCCGAAATATATATTGTTTTTGAAAAATACTTTTTTTCCGAAATATATATATATATATTTTAAAATTTATTGTTTTTTCGAAAAATATAATTGATTTTCAAAATATAATTTTTTTTAAAAGGTTGATTTCACTAAACCCCCTATACTGTTGAGAGTAGTTTATGTATTTTGACTCAAAATGTGAGGGGGAGGGGCATAGTGATGAAATTGAATAATATAAGGGACAAAGTGGATACAGTGAGAGTTTGTTGATAAAATTGAATAGTAGAGGAGGGGTTTAATGAAATTAACCCTTTAGATAACTAATTTCAGGGGGAAAGGACAACTTGCTGAGGGGGCAATGCATCAAATACATTTTCCTCCAAATTTGATAAAATAAAAGTGGACACATTTAATATGCGTGAGAAGAAATATTTCTGGAAAAAAAAAAAAGTATACTGCCTCTCCTCAAGATTTCAATTGTTACAATCATCTTTTGTTTTTCCCCAAAAACGCTAAGGTTCCGTTTGGTTGCGCCGTTTTTGCAACTCCAAATACATTATTCGGATAAGTTTTGGAATTCAAGTGTAATTGGATTTCAATTCCAAACCCAATTTGAATATGAATTTCAATCCTAAACTCAATTTAAATATAAAATATCATAAATTTTGAATTAAATTAGACAACATAAATAGATTTTTTTTTAATGTTAAGGAACTCACACACTCACACATCCCCACATGAGTCCTATAGGGCTCGAACCCCATACCTCTCCCAATTTGGGGAGAAATGAAAATACTATTAGACCACAAGGCCGTTGGTATAAAATTATAAATATATATATGTATGTGCATATATGTGTGTACAAGGGCAGAGCCAGGATTTCGAATTAGGGGGGGAACTTTTAAAAATTTATTTTACTAATATAAAATACTTTAAATAAATAATTATTAAAAAATCATTATATATTTAATAATTATGCTCACTAGCTAAATGTTGATCAATTCATTTCTTTTTAAAGAAAATACAGTTGACCTCTATCTAATCATAGCAATAATAATAATAAAAAAAAAATTATATTAGAATTCAAAATTTTTTAAAGAATACAAATCATCTTCTATTGAATCTTAACTAAAATTTAAATAGTTTTATTTCTAATATATTGATAACCAAGTAATCTCCACGGCAAAGTTGTCTTCCATCTTATCATGAATTAGTGTTAAAATAAAAATATCGTTCTCGAAAATTCTAGGTACCAATTTGATTAGTTTCAATCCTCTATAAATCTCAAATTCATCAATAATTATCAAAGCGACAATTTTAATAACTTGAACAAATTAAAATTTATTTATTATATATTCAATAATATGGATGAATATATGACCCAACGTCTATCCAAAAGAAATAAAAATTAAACAAACAAAATAAAAAAGTATGAGTATCTTTTGGCAAATAAAGATTGAATTAAATAAAGATTGAAGTGATGTTAAAATTGAAATTTAAGTCGATTAGAATGGAAGTAAATTAATATGAAAAACCTTACTATATTTTGATTTGTGATATGATCTTAGCTTTTCTTCTTTATTAATTACAAATATATATATATAATCTTTATTTTTGATTTTATAAACTATTGGGATATATAGTTTATTGGGCCTTCTAAATTTTTTTTGGAGAGGCCAATTACACACCTAAAAAAAAAAATCAAAAATCTTGGGTAAGGGGGGGGGGGGGGGGGGGGGGGGGGGATGTATGTAAGTATGTGAATATGTAAATATGTGTGAGTTTCTGCGTATGCATGTGTATTCATATTTGTATATAAATACATATAGATGTATATAGGGATGGCCCCCTTGCCCCCTCTATGTGTGTATGTATATGTATGTGCGTGTGATATACATGTATGTATGTATGTATGTGAATATGTAAATATGTGTGAGTTTCTGCATATGCATGTGTATTTATATTTGTAAATAAATACATATAGATGTATATATATATGTTTGTATACATATAGGTATATGTATATATATATGGGTCTTTGTGAATATATATGTATGTTTGTAGTTGTGAAATGTTTATTGTTAGAGATATAGAATTTATTGGGTTGAAGGTTTAGAGAATATTTGGAATTGAAAATCACAATTTATCATGTGGAATTCAGATTATGGAATTAGAATTGGAATCCAATTCCAAAACATTTTGTTGCATCCGAACAATGGATTTGGAATTGGAAGCTCCAATTCCAATTCCAAAGCTATAATTCAGTTTCATTTGATAATTGTAACATGAAGTACAGTGACATACAAACTACGAAAGAGAAAAAAACGTTCCATCTTTTTTAGACAGAGCATGATTTCCTGCCGTGGAGTTGAAAACAAAGTGGCATGACTAAATAAAATGTGTATGTAATTAATGGACACAACTAAACATGGAATCTAACCAACGTTTCTTCCCATTTCAATAAAAATATAAAATTATGGAACTTTGATAAAATATAATGGCACATCCATTCAATGTATGTGTCTATTCAATGTATGCAGAATTGTTTTTTAAGTACAAAAGATGATATCTTTGTTTAGAACTACCCAACTCAAAAAATAATAATAATAAAATAATTTTAAAACTGTCCCAATATGCAAGATCGTCTTCATCTGGGTTGTCTTCCTCATACCTATGCCTGATGAATACCATCTGATATCAGCAAAGAGTGATAGAAACCATGACGTGTACACACTCATAAACCCTATATTTGCCGAACGTGGTATCTCTTGTACCAGTCTGAGTCCGACAAAATACAGCTCAAGCATGTGAATATACTTCCAAATATATTATTTGGATATGTCTTCAAATTCAATCACAACAAAGTCAACCCAATTTAAATATAAAATGTCATAGTTTTAAAATTAAAATAAACAATATAGATAAAAATATATATAGATATAGATATAAGTATACAAGTATAGATATTCATATATAAACATTTGTATGTATGTGTGTATATATATGTATGTATGTGAATGTGTATATATACATGAATTTATATCTATGTGTATATATGCGTGAATTTATATATATGTGTGTGGCTATATATTTTTGAGTAGGTGTATTCAAATTTGTATATATATGCGTTTATGAGTTCATATATATACATACGTATATATAAATGTGTATATATGTTTTTATATATAAGCTTCCTATGAACTGTGGAATGACAAGAAACCAAATGTGAAGTATTTCAAGGTTTTTGGAACAAAATGTTATATTCTTAGAGATCGCGAGTATATTGGGAAATTCGAATCTAAGAGTGATGAATGAATATTTCTTGGGTATTCATTGACAAGTCGGGCATATAGGGTTTTTAACCTTAGAACTTAAATAATGATGGAATCTACTAATGTTGTGGTTGATGATTCATGTGTTGATGAGCCTCCAACGTTTGTTGAGAAGGAAGATAGTGAACCGTTCTTTATTAGGAAATGATTCTTCAGATGTTGATAAAGAGGACAACGTGGTTCATGAAGATATTCCTAGTTCTGTAGAATCACATAATCAAATTTGTGATGTTCAGGCTACTCCACCTAAAGAACCGTCTGCAAGGGTCAAATTGAATAATCCTTTGGATAAAGTCATATAATTAGTTGATCAGATGATGGTGACCCGAAGAAAGACTAGGAATGAAGTGACATATTAATGTTATACATCTTCCTTGGAACTTAAAAATGTCAAAGAAGCTCTTCAAGAGAGTGAATGGATCAATGTTATGCAAGAAGAACTTCAACAGTTTGTTAAGAATGATGTGTGATATCTTGTGCCTATACCGAAAGAGATGAATGTGATTGGTACCAAGTGGATATTCAAGAATAAAAAAGATGAAAATGATACAATTGTTAGGAATAAGCCTAGGCTTGTTGCTCAAGGTTATACTCAGATGGAGGATATGGATTTTGATGAGACTTTCGCTCCAGTAGCTAGACTTGAATCTAATCGGATTTATTTGCTATTGCATGTCATCTTGGATTCAAGTTGCATCAAATGGATGTAAATAGTGCATTCTTGAATGACATTCTTCATGAGGAGGTGTATGTGGAGCAGTCAAAAGGATTTGAAGATCCTCATTGTCCTGGTCATGTGTATAAGCTTAAAAAGGCTCTGTATGGGCTGAAACAAGCTTCTAGGGGCTTGGCATGAAAGATTGACCGACTATTAGTTGGGAACAGGTTTTACTTGAGGGGCCAGGAGTGGACAAAATACTATTTATTAAAAAAATTAAGAGTGATACAGTTGTTGCTCAAATATGTGTTGATGATATTGTGTTTGGTTCCACTTCTGATTAATTTGCTCATTATTTTGGATATCAAATGACACATGAATTTGAGATGAGCATGATTTGTGAATTGAACTTCTTTATAGGGTTTCAGATTAGACAGTTAAGTGATGGGATTTTCATTTCTCAAACTCGTTATGCTTTAGAATTGGTGAAGAAGTTTTGTTTGGAAAAGGCCAAGGATGTTCGCACTCCCATGAGTACTAGTCTCAAGCTTATCATAGATACTAAAGGCAAAAATGTCGATCCTACACTTTATAGGAGTATGATTGGGACTTTGTTGTACTTGATTGCCAGTCGACCTAACATTGTTTTTAGTGTTCGTGTGTGTGCACGTTACCAAACAAATCCAAAAGAGTCTCATATTATTGTTGTAAAAAGAATAATCAAGTATATTAAAGGGATAGTGAATTATGGATTGTGGTATCCATCAGGTACAAACACTGAAATCACATCTTTTTCTGATGTTGATTGGGCTGGTAATGTTGATGATAGGAAAAGTACTAGTGGAGGGTGTTTTTATCTTTGTAATTGCATAGTTGTTTGGCATAACAAGAAGTATAATCTTATTTCCCTTTCCACTGCTGAAGCTGAGTATATAGCAGTTGGTAGTTGTTGTACTCAGGTTTTATGGATGTGACAGATGTTGCAGGATTATGGTTTTTCCCAAGGCACGATGACTGTGTTCTATGATAACACGAGTTCAATAAACATTTCTAAAAATCATGTTCAACACTCTAGGACCAAGCATATAGATATTCGACATCATTTTATTCGAGATCTTGTAGAAGATGGTATAGTGTCTCTAGAGTTTATATCCACAGATTCTCAGTTGACAGATATCTTTACAAAACTATTAGATTTTCAAAAGCATGTTAGTCTTAGGAAATCTATTGTTATGCTTTCTTTATAATAAATGTCTTCTTATCTATAATTCTAGGAGCACTTTGCATTATTTTCCTAGAATCGATAGATAATCATGCATCTATATTATATTTATTCATGCATACATTTTACTAGCTCCACCGGTTGCGAGAACACTCTCGGGCCAGTTGTTGCGACTATTCTAACGGTCTAAACAACCACAGGGTCCATGAATGCAGAATGAATACAATAATAAGCACATAGATGTACGTAAATTGCATATAGCTCAATCACACTCACATGGACTATTTTATCAATGATTTCATAATATAGTAACATGTTTTTCACATTTATAATAATGGACTTGTGTTCAATAATAGGCTATCAACATAACAACATGAATATATCACGCAATATACCATCAACAAGTAATTATAAGGGGCTTAAACATGTTTCTAAGTTGTGACCACACGTGTATGTATAGGTATACACACAAAGACACACACACACACGTAATCAGGAAAGACAATGGAGGAGCGTCAACCCCTACCTCAAGTCCAAGCCAAGAAAATTCCAAAATCAAGCAAGAGAGGGCAAGTAAGAGTGAGCCAAGAGTTCAAGAGTTGTTCCCAAAAATTCCAAGATTGTCTTCCAAAGAGCTCAAAGTTGCAAGAAATCTTTCCAAGCTTCTAACCACAACATTGGGAAAGATTATAATTAGAATTTGGCCATAAATCAAGAAATTTGATAAATAAGCTCAAATTTCTAATCTAAAGTCCCAAGGTGTACTCAAATTGTAGAGATGTTCCCCAAGCTATCAATAATCAATATAGTGGAGAAGTGAGCTTCAATGGGCCTTCTAATAAAAGTTATCAAGAATAGAAACAAGTTTTTAAGTGTGACGTCCCACATCATCCGGTTATAGGTCTGGTGATGTGCTTATATGTGCATGTGTGTCTTTAATTGGTATGAGGCCTTTTGGGGAGGAACCCAAGAGCAAAACCATGCGGGTTGGGTCCAAAGCGGACAATATCATACTAAGTGTTGGAGCGGGTGTTACAAATGGTATCAAAGTTAGAGCCCGGCCAGAATTAAGTGTGGGAGCGTGTAAAAGCCCGTGGGGGGTGATTGTGACATTCCACATCGTCGGGGTATAGGTCTGTTGATGTACTTATATATGCATGTGTGTCTCCAATTAGTATGGGGCCTTTTAGGGAAGATCCCAATAACAAAACCCTGCGGGCTGGGCCCAAAATGGATAATATTGTACCAAGTGTTGGAGTGAGGTGTTACATGCTCGATGCATGATTTAATTTGTGACTTAGGGCACTAGAATTGGAGTTTAGGGTGCGAGCCTTAGTTGGATCTTGAGAGCATGTGTTGAGTATCTATATATGCATATGTATTTATGTGTGTTTATATATACATGTATATATCCTTATATATATATACTTGTTGGTTGATGTATGTGTACCATGTGCTTCTATGTAGAGACTTATTATGTGTGTTATGTGCCTTGTTTTGTTATGCATAGTAGGGGATTAGCAGGGTTATTCAGAGGTCTCGGATTAGCGTGAGTGTCATGTAAGACAACAGATTAACCTAGGATAGATGCATGCACACGGGTTGGTTAACATTTTTTGGACAGTCAGGGGATCTGGTAGTTAGGGTTTTTCCTACTGGGCACTCGTCCCCCCCCCCCCCCCCCCCCCCCCAACAGTTGCAAGTTCCAGGAGGATGTAGGCAACGACGTGTGGAGCGGCAACAATATAGATGTTTTGGGGCGTGTAGTATTTGTTATCTTTTATTTTTCCGTGTTTATCCCTTTGTATCTTAGGATTCTAACTGTATCTTTTTGTTGGCGTATCACTTTCATAGTATTTTTGTATCTTTATATCACCGCTTAGGATATCATAGTATTCTGTTCGGTACCATTCTAGGCCCCTATGTATCATTCTTTGTCTGAACAATTATTCTTTTATTCAGTGGATATCATTATTCAACTATTGTTCTCGTTATTGTTTCATGAGTATTATTCATTTTAGTGATCGCTCACAATGACGACACACATCGGGATTCGTTAATTCTCCAGACGGGAGTTTCATAAATTTTGGGGCGTGACACATTAATACTAGATTAGATTAATCATTTGATTCAACCATCGTCTTAGTTAAAGAAAGACCTATTTGCACTAATTAAAGAAAGAACAAGGTTTCTTTAATTCAGGAAAAGAACAACTTGGCGGTTGGTAACTTGATTCAATCAAACTCAAAAAAAGAAAAAAAAAAAAAAAACTAAATTGTGAAATCATAGGATCCGAAAATAATTATAAAAGACTACTCTGATGAATAGACCATGTCATTTAGATTTAATTAAACAAAACTGGATTAGGGGTTAATACATTGTGACTGATTAATTTATTAAGAATAGGATGGAACGGAAAATTCAAAGAAGGAAGAAGAATGCACTAAAATGATTGTCTACCAAACACTTCTTTGGTTGTTTCTTGTTGTAACGAAATACAATGAAAGACCCGAAAATAAAAAATCACTTAAACAACATTTTTCTATTGATTAATTTAATTAAGAAAAGAACACACAGATTAAATTAATTTTTGGATATTTTTTTATTTTAATTATGAAATAAAAAGAGTTCAATGACATTGACACACAAATCTCATGTTATTGATTTCCAAGCAATCACGTGGTTAACAAATTATGATACCAAGTTCCATTAGTTTTATAGGCAATCAAAATCAATATAGCATCCTCAATATGATTATTTAGGAGAAAGAAAAATTAGCAATTTTTTTTTTTTAAAAAAGGCAGGCATTTGAATTATAAGCAACGTGTGTACGTGGAAACTCCACACCCACCAAACATATAAAAACCAACAAACAAATAACAAGCTAAGAAAAATCATATACTCCCCCCTCTCATATTAGTTGTTCACTTTCTCAATTTTACTTATCTCAAAATACTTGTCTGAATCCCAATACAATATAACTTTTCACTTTCCCCATCTACCATTCTTCCACTAACTTTAAACAAGCATCAGACTCCACCATAATACTTTATTACTAAAGGCAAAAATAAAAATTGCACACACTAAACAGTAAACCCCACCTCCATAATATGTTGAAAAGTCCAAATTGGATGAGCTTTGTGGACAGAACTAGTACAACAAAAGTATCACAACTCTAAACAAAATATTGACTCTACAAACCAAGCTACACTCACCATATGTGGAGAGTTTTTTTTTTCCGGTAAATAACCATATATGGGGAGTTCAATACAAAGTTGGTATGTTCAATCAAACCGAAGAGTTTAATTATGGTTCAGACAACCTACATAAGATGATTATACTTTAGAATGAGATCAACTTTTACTTCTAACCACTGGACACTCTCCGTCTCATGTGATCCGAGAAAATCAAGGCAATAAGATAATAAAAATTGTTAGAAGAAAAGATGCATTGATATTGTGTTAATGGATAGAAGGTAACAAAGACAATAAATAGAGTAATGGAGAAGAAAGAATATTGAAACTTTATATTGAAGTGTATGTTCTGAAGTGTATCTATTACAATAGAGATGACCCCTATATATATGGGAGAATGTGTGGTGAACAAGTAAACTTGATGTGGGGAACAAGTCAATCTAATTTAGGTAGGAGAGTGGAGAACAAGACAATATAAAATAGGTTGGGCCTAGCTATCTAGATGGGTCTAGGCCTTTATATATTCTAACACCCCCTCAAACTGAAGTTGGGAAATAATAGACCAACCTCAGTTTGGAAACCAATTCTTGAAAATTTGACGTCAAACGGGGTGTGATTAGACTTCATGACGAATGGGGTTCACTTCGTCTGGGTGATTCGAACCTCGTGGTACCGTCAGATTATGATTCCGAGTATTTTTTTTTAACGTCAAATTTGGACTAGTTCGTACTGGCGAGAGCGATTGATTCTGATTCTGATTCTGATTCTGGTGTGAAGATCAATCGAGAAATGAGATGATGATTGATCGATGATGAGATTAGATTTTCTCATTAGACGAGAAAATAAGATAAAGATAATTGAACTAGTGAACTGATTATTCTCTATATTGAGAGTACCTAAAATAGGTCTGATTCCCTAAACAGGTGAGATGAGATTTTCCCCCCTAGAGGAGAAAATAAAGAGTACCCAAATTGGGCCAGGAACCCTAAACATGTCAGATTGAGATTTTTTCTCGTGAGACGAGAAAATAGAGATAGATGAGACCTAAATGGGTCAAATTGAGATTTTTTTCGCGAGATTAAGGTTTGAATGATCAAGAAAATAGAGATGAGAAAATAAGATAGATAGAACCCAAAATGGGTTAAGAGCGAGTACCCAAACGGGTAGAGATTGAGTACCCAAAAGGGTAGAGAATGAGTTGGAGAAAGCCGACTAGGGTTTTGTTGGTGATGGTGACTTGATATGATGCAGAGAGATGTGATTGAATAACAGAAACTAAAAAAATCAGTTGTCGAAGTCGAGTTCTCGATGGATGAAATACTTAGTACTTGGTGGATGATTTACCGAGTATTCGGCAGTTCATGAGTTCTGATGTTGATTACCTTGCAGCGATGGGTGACGACGAAGCTTCAGGATGAAACTGGTGACGATTAAGATCAAATAGGGCACGAAACGAAATGAGAGAGACCCGAAACTGATGGTGCAAGAGGTAAATGAGTCTTGGATGGAGCCAAAGTTCATGATGATGACCAACGGCGGCGTTGGGCGACTGGATTAGATTAGACGATGATCTGTGAGCCATGATTTTAGCCCAACTGGTTGCAGAAAATAGAGCAACAACGATGGTTTCTTGTACGAGAGTGAGTGGTGGTGCGGCGTCGTGCAAGGTTGATTTTGTCTACGACGGTGTCGGAAAGGAACAATGGACTTCTACTATTTGTTGATGGAGGCAGAGATCGAGTGCTTAGAGCAGATGAGATTGGTTTGGTCTGGTTAGAGGCATGGTGGTGTGGTTTGGTGATGGTGGTTGTTTTAGAGATGGAGATCAAATATGGAAAATGGTGGTTGAGGGAGGATTAAAAGATAGAGAAGTTGGACTGAGTGACTGAGATCACATGAGAGTTTGATTTTGTTTGGTTGATGTTGTGATGCTATATATATATATATATATATATATATATATGTGCGGATGGAGATGTTAAGAGGGTTAGGGTTTGTTCCATGAGACAAGAAAAGGGTTCATGGAGTAGAGCTTGCTGGTGGAGTGATGCGCACGATAGTGGGTAAGCTTGGCGGATGACGACAACGGGGTTTAGTCGCCGTACTTGCGCTTGTGTGTGGCCAAGTCCGAACTGAATGCGTAGTGCACCTCATCCGCCATTGGTGTGCATGCTTCTGGTGTGTGAATGTAGAGAAAGTTAGGGTTTCGAAAACTCTAGAGAAAGAAAAAGGAAAAGAAAGATTGATAGATTAGAGTTTTAATTGAATATCGCCGCCAAGGATGGGAGATGAAGTGTCATCCTTGGCAAAGACAACGCTAAGCGGAAGGAACTACTAATCGGTAGGCTCTAATACTATGTTAGAAGAAAAGATGCATTGATATTGTGTTAATGGAGAGAAGATAACAAAGACTATAAAAAGAATAATGGAGAAGAAAAAATATTGAAACTGTATTTTGAAGTGTATGTTCTGAAGTGTATTTAGTACAATAGAGATGACCTCTATATATAAGGGAGAATATTTAGTGAACAAGTAAATTTGCTGTGGGTGACAAGTCAATCTAATTTAGGTAGGAGAGTGGAGAACAAAGACAATATAAAATGGGTTGGATCTAGCTATCTAGATGGGCATAACTAGACTTTTATATATTCTAACAATAATAATAATAATAATATGTTAGTATTATAAGAGAAAAAGAAAAAGAAAATGAAGTATTAATTCTTCTAAAATGTTTGTTCAGTAACGCGAGAGTATAAATACTAAAAGTATATGCATATGGATGATCAAATTAATCAAATCTACTAGTAATATATGTTGAAAACAAAAGTAGATAAAAAAAAATCACGAATCTAATTTAATCTAAATATGGTTTCTTGTAGGGAGTTCTTCCAAATGAATAGGAAGAGAGGGAGCCTCTCTCTTCATTTTATGTTATACTTTAATCTAGTTTAGAAAACAATTATACATTGCAACCATTATACAATAACCTTCACAGTACACTAAAGTAATCGATAATAAAAATTATACTTCTTAAAAAAAAATCACTCTTATTTTCAGACAGAGTTATTATTATGTTGTACTACCTTTTTTTATAGTCTTTATTTGCTTTTAAGGACATGGTGTTTCAATTGAAAACTCAAAGTTCAACAAATGAGATTTATATATATATATATATGTATATATATATATAATTTATTTTTTTTGGTCACTAATAAAAAGAACACTTCAAATACACCAATAAAATGAAAGTTAGATATGATTGTTACATGTTTACAGATTTAGAGGAGAGAAATTATTTTTTACTAATTACCTACAATTAGGAAAAGCAATATCTACATGCTTCATAGAATCTTCCGATTAATATTGTTTTGAAAAAGGAATGCTTTAATAATCTAGGCGTAGGTCCACTACTAAAGAAAAGTTCCTTAGATTCGCGAATGAATAAGAGGTTTTCAGAAGTTATTGTAATTACAATAGTCAGAAGGATAAATAATATAGGATGGTGTGATTGAGGGAGTATTTTAAAAAAAAATTAGGGTTAATTACAGTGACATTCTATTAGGCTTGCTTAAATTTCAGACTGATACAATGTTTGTATTTTGTGAACAATTAACTACTGAGATTTCAAAAAGTTAACAAATAACCCCCTAATACTTTTAAGCCTATGAATTATCTTTAAAATCACTCTGATACCCTTCTGCTTACACTCCCCTGTTTTTCGAGATTATATTCGGCATATAATAGTTAATAGCCTCCTAAAAACTTTTATCTCCACTTGATTGAAGTAAACTATAGCTAATATATATTTTTTAGTCACACTAACATTTTGAAAAAAATAATAAAAATTTTGTGAAATAAAAAAGATAAAGTCTAATTAACCTGCTATATACTACCTTCGTCCGGTTTTAGTTGTCCCAAAATTTATGAATGTTTTTTGGTTAAATATGGACAAGTATATTGGGACAAAAAAAGTATAAAAAAGAATACAAATTATAAATTATATAGAAGAGAAATGACGTCATTTATAATAGCTATTCTAAAAAGCGGAGTGCTTTAGGATTCTACTGGACACCTGAAGTGTGGGCGCGCAGTTGGCATTATTAATAATATATTGTGGCGAACTGGTTGAAATTTTACTCAATTTGAGTTAGTTTATAAAGTAAAGTAGATTATTTCAGGCGGTTCACTAATAAAAATTTATATCTACAAAAAAATCTCTAATACAAAAAGAAATTGATTTTTAAAGGCAGTTTCATATGTAAATAGAAGTACTTGATCATATTATTGAATAAACAAAGAAAATTAGAAACAGAAAATCTTATTGTGATCATAAACATCAGATCTCCAAATCCCATGCATAAACAAAGGTAAAATCAGAAACTAGAGTAATAGTACATTAAACAGGTCTTGCAAACAAGCCAAAAGCTGGATTTATGACAGTAAAGCCTCCATCCAATGCAAGATTATGCCCACTCACATACTTGGACTCATCACTTGCCAAATAGAGAGCAGCTTCAGCCACATCTTCTACCGCAAGACTTGTCCCCTTAAGGTTAGTATAAAGCCCAGAAGCTGCTTCTTTATCCATCTTGAAAAAATCCATCCATAATGGTGTCACAATGAAGTAAGGTGACACACAATTCACACGAATACCGAACTTCCCAAGCTCTGCAGCAACATTTTTGGTTAGTCCCACCACTGCGTGCTTTGAACTTGTGTATGCATGAGATGCAACACCACCTACACTCGAACAAACACTTCCAACGGTGATTATGCTACCCTTTTTCGCGGGTATCATCACACGAGCAGCGTGTTTAGTGCCTAAGAAGACTCCGGTTAGGTTGACACTAATAACTCGGTCAAACTCAGACTTGTAATTGTCAAGGATGCTGGTTTTCGCCTCATCCCCAACAGCAGCATTGTTGATCATTATGTCAAGCTTTCCGTGCTTGGCAATGGTGGTGTTGACGGCATTTTCGATGTCCGATTCGATAGCAACATCACAGTGGACAAAAGTAGCCACTTCAGGACCCAAGTCTTGGCATACAGATTGTGCCAAGTCATCTAGGATATCTGCAATAACCACTTTGGCCCCATGTTTAGTGAATAATCTTGCAGTGCTCTCTCCAATACCTTGAGCTCCACCAGTGATAAGTGCCACCTTACCTTCCAATCTAGAGCACATGCATAACAGGGTTTGCACCCAAAAGTGAGTAGACAATCTATACAACAGCTAGTATTTATTTATAAACACACGTAGGAATAACTATCACCATGGTTCCTAATTTGTCAAAAAGGGTTAGCTCTTTAACCTTGCGTAGAGATTGTTTATGTTGTTTCAGGATGTTGATAGGGATCATATCTAAACGGTAAACATAAATTAATGTAACCCAATATAAAGATAGACATGAAGTTATCATTATCTGGGACGTGATGGAAAATTCATGAAAAGTGATTCCCGACTTGGGCACCACGACCCAAAACACTATAAAAAGATAGCGCCGGTCAACTTAACAAGTACGCAATAATTGCACACCATTAAACTCTCTCTCTCAATTCCTTCTATGATCAATATACTAACTAGATCGTCGGAGCCTCTTAGGCCGGCACCACACCGGTGCCTTGCAGGTATCCCTCGAGGTGGTTGCGGCGTCGTTCCGGATCGGGTTGTATTTCTTGCATCATTATATGTCTTTTTATTTTATTTTATTTTTCTTGTGATTTATGCAAGTAACAAAGAATAAGTCTCAGCATTGCTTCAAGGCACAACCTTAGTTCCATCTACTTTGTATATGTGCAAAGTTTATAATTTAGGTAAATACCAAACATGAGGTACCATATATGTGTGTGCGCGCGTATATTCTTACTCAGAAGATGAATATATTTACGGTAATTAAAGTGACAGATGGGTTGAAAACATGGAGGTTTAAAACAAAATACAAATACATTATCGAGAGCAACTTTATTTACGTGTGCATACCTTGGTGTAGTAGAAGAGACAGCCGAAATACAAGCCATATATGATTGAAATATTATTGAACTAGGCCTAGTTTAGCTTGTGTGTTTGTCAAAAGATTTGATGTACTTAGGCAAGCTAGATACAGCATCCTTATATAGCCATCGGATTCCTACTTACCATCAACTTGTTTTAAGTTTCTTTATCTTATGAATTATTAATCCTAGCTCAAATGTTTAACATTTGGCCAGTAGACCACACTAGAGGGCCTACTCCAACAAGCTGCATATCAACCTACAGCTTTAAAAATAACGATGATAAATAAATGTTGTTTCTAGCTGATGGACAAGAATTGAAAACGAGATCATTTATTCACTATTTTTCAATATGAAGTACGTGTTTGGTTTGCATTTATGAAAATTATTTAATATTTTTTGAAAAATAAACATACAAAATTATACAAAAAATTTGTTTGATTGAATTTTGTTAAAACTGCTTAAAAAAATGTAAGAAAATTATCTTTTAATGTTATTTATACTTTTAGGGTTCCTGAGAACATTTTTCAGAAATAAAATCCAATTTATGAATTATATATGTTTATCTTTAACAAGCTTTTAATATTTCAAAATTTGAAAGTGACAGGTATAGGCAGTCTTATCTTTATATACAAGCAAGTTGTTTATTTCTTCCTAAGTAGTGACTTCGAAGTAGGACTGCAAATGAACTGATTTGACCCAAACTTTAGAATGTTCAAGTTTATTTCATTTATTAAATAAATTTAAAAATTATGCTCAAGCTCGATTCCTTAAATATCAAACAAAAGAGGCTGAGCCTAGGAATATATTTAACGAGTCGAGCCTAAGGTTGCTCAAAATTAGGTCAATTCAGTTGTAACATTTATTACTCTTGTTAATAATGGCTTAAATTGAGTTTCTGCATGTTTGTTTTTAACATACTTTCATTTTTCGAATACTATATATGTTCTTTGGATATTATTTCTTTCTTTTTCTTCTATATTTTTTTGAAGTAATTTTTATAAATAATTGCATCATAACCTATATATAATTGTCAAAACGTTTTTTGAAAATTTTCAACATGACACCTTTGCTTTGGGATTTTGAGATAAGCCTACTATATATTTTATTTAAACAAGTATGTTCACAAGCTTGGCAAGCCGGACTCAACAATATTCAATCCCGATTCCTTTATTAAACGAGTCTAAAAAATATGCTCAAACTCGGTTCATTTGCTAGATGAATGAACACGAGCCGGTCTCTTAACTAGTCGAGCCCGAGCCTACTCATGAACAACTCAGTTTAGTTGTAGCCTCACCTCCAAGTAACCTCAATAGGTTGTTTAAGTTTAAAAACGTTTGAGACCTAGTATTTTAGGAAGTATTAACTCTCATATTTGAATCTTACGGGATGCAAAGAATACGTTGGGATGATAAGGTATATAATATGGTTGTTTAAGTAAAAATAAAATGCTTCAAAACATCAATCAGAGAATTGAATGGTTAACATTGATAATGCTGGGTGAAGAACAGTTTCCCTATGACCTTGTGCCTAACTCCTTTATGAATGATAAGGTATATAATATGGTCGCCATCTAAAGGTGATTTTTCTATCAAGCTTGCTTGGGATTTTTTCAGATTTAAACAGCTTGAGATAGCCTGGACAAACATGGTTTGGTTCCCCCTTTCTGTACTTAAACATGCATTTGTGTTATGGATGGTCTTCCTCAATAGATACTGTACACAAAAAATCCCTTCTGCAAATAGGCATTCTTGACAAAGTTGATTGTGAGTACTGTCATACCATGATTGAGAACAGAGATCACTTACCATTCCAAAACTGCACCAATAGACAGGGGCGGAGCCAGTAAATATGTACATATTTATTTATAAAATATATGTTTTTATTGGCTCTTGAAGGAATTTTTGAAAATTTTAGGGGGGTTAATTATTTGTAATTTTGTATGAATTTATTTATAAAAATAATATTTTTATGGGCTCTTGAAATAAATTTTAAAAATTTCAGGAGGTTCATATGCATTTTTTTAGTATATCATCGATAAAATACATATTATTATAGGCTACTAAGAAAAATTGTAAAAAGTTTGGAAGGGGTCATGGCCCCCACTGGGTTATACATGGCTCCGCCCCTGCCACTAGAATTTGGAGAGAAATCATTACTAAATGTGGTATTTAGTGGCATCAAACTGATTGGAATGGTCTGGTACAATATAGATCATCTAACCTGTAAGAACACTCGTTAGTATTGTTTATTTTTTGCATGTTCTAGACAATAACCATGTTCTGTGAATCGTAAGGTCAGGTAGGTTTAGAAAAATTAAAGTGGTCGTGCAAATTCGTCGAGAGGCATCGACAAGATTCTTCAAACTCAAATCAAGCTTAAAGTAACAATAAATGCCAGAGAAATGAGTGAAAGCAAGTTTGAACCATGAAGGGAACATACATTATACAACTCTTATATATTGGTATGCGTGCCACAGGAACAAACGACATTCAAAAATACCAGGAAATGCAAAAATTTAATTTTTGGGTTTTTGATATGCAAGTTGGCGAATACAGTGTTGAAAAATAGAGACCTACAAAATTCAGATTGAAGAATTCCACTTGTTGTGACTTATTATTACTTGGATTGCACTCCAAGAAATCCTAGCATGGGTATAAGGTATATTTACACCAAAATTGGCTAGATTCACTCCTAATTACAGGAGGAAAGCTCAAGGAAGAATCCTAGTTGAAGAAGGAAACAAGAGGGATTACTACAGATTTTGGTGTGACTTTTGTGAGATCTCTGTGATTCTTTTATAGATCAGATCCATTTGCAGATAGAGAAAGAGATTTGTTGATCATTCTAGATCAAGGGTTTCTCTAGTTTTTGGCGGTTATTCAATTGTGATTCAATACTTGTGATCTTTATGAACAATTAAATAATCCGGTTGCTGAAAAATCATCAAACCATTAATTGCAACGTGGTTGCATTGATCCGTTGAGAAGTAGAGCCGTCAAAGTACGAATATCTGAGTGAAAAGCATTGTGGAAAATTGATTCGTTGAGAAGCGGAGCCGTTAGAGCACGAAGATCAAAGCGAGAGACTCGTGGAGCTTGAGTGGACCAAGACTTTCAGACATCGAGTGGACAATGGAAAATCAGAGCTATTATAAGTCCTATCTGTATAGAATTTGTACAATTTTTTTGTTTCATAGTTCATCGATATCGGTGATACCCGTGTTTTTTTTCCTTAGAACATTTCTAAGGTTTTTTAACGAAACAATCTCTATGTCATCTCGTGATTTAGTTTCCACACTTATATTGATCTTTAAATGATTAATGCTATTAGAGAATTAGGGTTTCGTGATTACTTAAAATTAAAAATTCCGCAAATAATTTTAACTAATCATTAAATCGATAAAAATTCTATTCATCCCCCCCCCCCCCCCCCCCCCCCCCCTATGCTATTTTCCATCATCTCCTAAGTGTTTTCAATTGGTATTAAAGTAATTTGTCTAGATTTAGGTCAACTACTTTGTAAGAACATTTTTAGTATTATTTGTCTTTGGCATATTCTAGACAATAACCATGTTGAGTGAATTGTGAACTTGGGAAGGTTTAATAGGCATTGACAAGCTTCGTCAAATTCAAATCAATCATACAGAAGTGAAGAATACCAGAGAAGTGAAGAAAAAGCAAGATTGAGTAAAAAGTGCCTCCCGGAGGGCAGAAACGTCATTTTTCAGAGCCGTAACTTCAAGAACCATTTTAATGAAGTCAAGGGGATTCAAATGACACTATTTGAAGGAAACATTGTTTCCATGAAAAATGCTACGCACCACCTACGGACCTAGTAGCTAAAAGTGGCTAGAAAATGTTATTTTGACGGACTATTTACGGACCCCCAAAAGAGGTCTACGCGTCACCCGTAAGAAGACCTACGCGCCACGCATAGCTTAGGCCTACGCGCCGTGCGTTGGGCATCTACGGGCCGAGCATAGTTAGGGTTGGGAATTAAAGTTGTGAAATTTCACTTTTGACCCCGATTTGATTTCTCTTGATATGGCTGCGACTCTAAACATGGATATACGTGATATATACATGTTGGAGTCCAGATCAAAGGGTTTTGATCATTTTGATATGAAATTAAGAGAAAGGGTAACCTAGGGTTTCCTTCAATCCTTTCTATAAATAGGAGGAGTCTCTACAGATTTTGGTAGAGCTTTTGGTGAGAGATCTCTTCAATTCTTCTATATATTCATATTCATCTACAAAGATAGAGAGAGAGATAAAAATATCATTGAGTGATTCTATATCTTCTAGTTCTCTCTTGTTTAGGATTTATTCAATTGTGTTTCTGCATCGACGATCTTATGCACAATTGAATGACCTAGATTCTGAAAAATCTACACACCACCTATTGCAATGTGGTTGCTTAGACCCGTTTGAGAAACAGAGCCGTCTAAGTGCGAAGATCGGAGTAGTACGCTTCGTGGTTCATTGATCCGTTAAGAAGCGGAGCCGTCAGAATATGGAACGAAGCGAAAAGCTTCGTGGAGCGTGAGTGATTCAAAGTTGACAGACGTCTAGTGAAGAAAGGTAGATCTTGAGGGATTTGTAAGTCTAAAGCTTCATAGAGTCTATATATCTCTTGATTTATAGTGAATCGATACCCGAGCGTATCCATGGTTTTTACTTGGAGTTTTTCTAAGGCTTTCCACGTAAAAATACCGTGTGTCTGTATTGCTTTATTTTCTGCACTTAGATTAATCTTTGCATGATTTATCTTGAGAGAGAATTGGATTAAAATTGACTTTTCCTCAATTAATATTAATTTGTCAATAAATCCATAAAAAGCCTATTCACCCCCCCCCCCCCCCTCTAGGCTATTTTCATTGATCGTCTAGGTAATTTCAATTTGTATCAAAGCATGGTTGCCCAGTTTTAGGTTAACTACCTAGGGTTAGAACTTGAACTTAGACGATGGACGTACCTCGAAAAGGAGTTTTTGTATCTAGGTCTCCTTTGTTTGATGGCTTTAATTACACGTATTGGAAAGCGAGAATGAGAGCATTTTTTAAATCATTAGATGAGAGAACTTGGCTTGCTATAGAGTAGGATACTCACCTCCCACTGTGAAAGATGTTGTTACTAATGAATTTAGGGTAAAACCTTCAAGTGAGTGGACTACTGCAGAGACAAGCAATGCTAATTGGAACTCCAAAGCATTGAATGTTTAATATACTGTTGCGACTGAGAGTGAATTTAAGAGAATTGCTACGTGCGAAATTACCAAAGACGCTTGGGATATTCTTCAAGTAACTCATGAAGGAATTTCAAAAGTTAAGAAATCAAAACTCCAAATTCTAAATTCTAAATTTGAACAGCCTAGGATGGAGGAGGATGAAGTTTTTGGTGACTTTGAGTCTAGATTAACTGACATAGTAACCAGTTGTCACAATCTAGGAGAGCCTATTCCTGAGACTACCATAGTGAAGAACATTCTTAAGTCTCTGCCTGAACATTTTCGGTTTAAGGTTACCGTCATATCTGAAATCATGAGTTTCAAAGAAATTAAACTTGAAGAATTGATAGGGAATCTAAAATCTTATGAGATGGAGATGTGTGTTCAATCCTTTAAGAAGTCTAGTGGAGCAAAATAGAAAAATATAGCTTTTAAAACCACTAAAGAGGATCCTAGTGTGTCTGATGTGGAGGGTGAGAGTAGACCAAGACCGATTGACATGATCATGAAGCAATTTCATAAGTTTTGGTCAAGAATTGATTAAAGGACAAAAAATTGGAGATAAATCACATGATTCTAAAAATATAAAGGTCCAAAATAAGAAACCTCAATGTCTTAAGTGTCAAAGGTTTGGTCACATAGATGTTGAGTGTGCCAATAAAAAGAAAAGGACAAAAGGTCTATCTATTACTTGGAGTGATGGATCAGATGATGGAACAACTATTGACTCTGCTGAGTCTGACGTGGCTGATGAGTCTGAGAATTTCACTGTGTTTGCTGCATAAAGTAAGGAAGTCAGTAAAATTGCTGCTAGTTGGGCAATGTCTGAGGATGATGAATCTAAGGATAATGAAGATTGTGGGGACTCGTATGAAGATGCATACAATAAACTTTATGAAAAATACGTTTATATGAGAAAAGTCTATTCAAAATATATAGTTCAGTTCAAAAATATTGATAATGAGAGATTGTCCTTAAGAGAAGACTTGACCAAGTCTGAACAAGAAAGGACTCAGACTTTGAAGAGTATAGATGGTCTCAATGAGGAATTAATAACTCTAAGATTGGAATTGAGTGAGAAATCTACAAGGATTAGGGGATTAGAAAAGGAATTGGAGGATGCTAACTCAACTATCTATAAATGGTCTAGTGGAACTCTTAAGCTGAATCATATGTTGAGTGTAGGAAAATCTACAGGAAATACAAAAGGGTTGGGGTTCAAAGGAATGAGTAATTCTAACATTGTTTCCAAAACAACCTTAGTTAAGGCTTCCCAAGTAGCATCTAGTTATTCTCAAGGTCATTCTGATAGGAATTTTAATGTTCAATCGTATGTCAGAAAACCTGATGAGAGTATATCTCCCATTACCTCTAGATTCCATAAGGGTCTAATCAATGGTTTCCAAAGGTTTATCCCAGTTTTTCATCACTGTGGAGTGAAATGTCACATTTGACCCGTGCGTTCAAAGTTAAGAGGAAAAACTTTGAAATCAGAGTAGAAGCATAAAACTCAAAAATGACCCAATGTTGAAAATCAAATTCGGGCGTTGAGTGAAAAGGTGAAGAGATTGTTTAGGCTAGCAAATAGAGCACCGAGAATAATCATAGTTGGCCATGGTGGACAGTGACTACATCGGTGATGTAGAAATGATCTCCATGATCTTCTTCTCCGGATATCTAGATCGAAATATGGCTCTCAACAGCAACAAGTCTGAATGAATGAACCTCTAAAACTCACGACTGAACCACCTCTAATGAACTCTAATGAACGTCTCCTCTTTCTCTAATATATGATCGTGTATATATAGGCAATGGTATAGAGAGGCCCTTTTCAGTCTTTTCACTCCTTTTCTCATGCAAACCCTAAATTCTGATATATATATATATAGGTGTATATACATGTATATAGAGGTCTGGAATCACAAGCACGTCTTCGCATCTAACCGAGGGTAGAAAATGCAGAAACCATCGAAAAAACCATAAAACTTGCCGCAGATACGCTTCAAGCGTACCTGGCCTACGCTTCAAGTGTAGGTCAAAGCATACCTCTAAGTGTAGGTCCAAGCCTACCTCCAAGCGTAAAAATGTGTTTTCCAATCATTTTTTGAAACTGAAAGCATAAGTAGAAGCATAGGTATTTAATGGAAAATCACTTTTCTCCGTTCATACACCAAAACGACCGTCTTAAACCCACGATACTTTTTGCTGAAGATAACAGCTTCTGGAAATGCCGTTTTTGCCCTCCAGGAGTCATTTTTGTCTCGGACTGCCACTTTGCCTCTCCTCTTTGAATAGAAAGAACACATTCTTCAGTTAATTCACCAAAGTTAGCGTCATTTCTTCATTAAGCTCCTGAAACATGCTTTAACACGCAAACAACATAAAAATACAAAATAATGGAATGAAATGAAGTAACAATGTGAGATAAGGGGTCAAAATGTCTAATATTTGACACCTATCACACCCTCAAACTTACTTATTGCTAGTCCCTTAGCAATAAACTCAGGGACTTCTTTTCTTGTGATGATCTTTTTAATTTATTATAACTAATCTAACTTAATCCCTTGCTTTCGTGAGGGTCGACAATTACACTTAGCACGTGTAATAAGCCTTTTAAACCCCCTAGGTTACCCCTAGTGGACGAGTGAAGTCTCGTGAAGGTACCTACAAACATCTCAGTTCTCTGTAATGACGCGGCGATGAGTTCACACACAAGTTCAATTAAGTCGTGATATAATGCAAAAGACAACATGAATGGAAATACTCCCACTCCCTACTGAACAATAATTATATCGAGCTTTGTGTCATGAATGGTTCCCACTAAAGTGAATGATTTCGCTACTTTCTACTCTCAATCAAGACAACCTTTCGTTATCTTGTGAACACTCAACTATGATATTTCAATTTCTCTTCTCCTACTTCATTTATCAAATCTTGCCATTTTTTATAAAAATTATATCTTTCCATATTTCCAATATTATCCATTTTTGTCCTTTTAAGTCTCCAAACTTTCCAGCGAGGATTTTTAGTCCCGACCAACTAGGCCCGAGCTTCTTCCATGGGATTTATGTTCATCAATCTTCTCCCCTTTAAACGCGAACAATGATATTGGTGAAACCAAGATCCGGTTACTCAGATTGAATAACTATTTTTTGCATTTTATTTTCTCAAAAAAAAAATTTCAATTTTCTCTATTTCAACCATACATCTCCCTATCTCCCCTTTTATTGTGGCAAAATTATTTTTTCAACTACGTAGTCAAAGATCAACTTATTTCTTATAGTAAATGTGTATTTGTGCTTATAGGTCAAAGTCGTCTTTCTTAATTTCAATTTCACTCATTCACTCACCCATATAAAATCACATCACTTCATTAACTCGATTTAACCATTACTCTCGTGAATGGAAATATCACAACACATACTACTCATATATCATAAACTTGAACTCAATCAAATTGTAATGCAAATCAATCATGCGTGAAAACAAAGAACTGATCCAAAATTTTAAAATTTCAAAAAACAAAATTCAAAAATATTTATTCCATATAATTCTATACTTTCATCCCCAAACTTAAATCAGACTATGTCCTTATGGTAAAAAATAATATAGGAAATCATATATAGTTACCCTTGACGCTCAATTCTGGATTCCAAAGCAAAGCATTAATCCCCTCCCCCAAACTTGATTTGGATCATCTGTAGGTATAATCAACGTAGCACAAATACCCAATCATAGCAAATGAAATTTTTTTAAAAAAATAACTAGAAAGTCACACAAATTTTTCAAGAAATTAAAAGTCTCTCTTTTTTATTCATTTATTATTTTTCAAAAATAATGATAATATAAAAAATATATATATATGAATTGGCCTTATGAGCCTACAATCGTACAAAATAAAATAAAAATAAAAATGTGGCCTTAAGGGTCTACCGTCCCTAAAAATAAAACAAAAGAAAACCAAAACTCCTAATACTAAAACTAAACCCTAATCTCAATCATCCTCCTCTTCTTCATCACTAGTCACGACGCTCTTTAACCATATCCGCCAGTCTGCTGTCTCTTTCAATTTATCCAAGTCTTCCTCCGGATATATCTTCATAATTGTCCATCGTATCTCATCCAGCTCCTTCATCCTATCACCCTATTGCTCTGTAATGATCTTCGATAACAGAAACGGGTATAGAAGATAATGTTCAAATTTATCTACACCCGCCCACTATCTACTCACAATTGCTCGAGGAATCGACATCTCGGCCATGATCACCATCGGAATACACACTTTATACCCATGAGTTAAGGCATACAATGTTCTAAGCATCGTGTGATCTCTTACACTTATCCGATTATTTGGCCGAATTTGAGCCGAAACAACACAATCCAAATAAAGCATATCCAACTTCAACCACCAATTTTCACAGGTCTTATCACCTGGATCTGACACAGCACATAATTCTATCACCATATCTTCATCCGTATGTGGCCATACTTGAGGATGCTCCATCAGTCTTCCTTCTAAGTTTGTCGGACTACCAATTGGTATATTCCACGCATTGGCAATACTTATTTTTCCAATCACAATAGGAGCACTCCACTGAGTCACTTTAGCCGACATAACCTCAAATCCTGGCGGTCCCAAAATCGTCATATTTTCATAGAATTTTCGAACCAAGCCCGGATACACCTTTTCTCCCGCTGGTTGCTCTAAACTACGCAACCCTCGTTCCTTAAGGATTTTCCTTTCGGATGCATTTAATACTCGGTTCATCCTCTCCGGATGAAATATTTCTTCAAATTGTAGCCTGTACTGCAAAAACGATTTTGGTGTGGTTCATCTTCCTTTCCGGCTTGTTGCTCCATTACGTGAATTTTCGGCCTCTACATACGGTTCTTCCTCGCTATGAGCTCCTCCGACTCAGAATAATTCTCATTTTCACCATCCATCCTCACACTCCCGGGATAGAAAGAAGAAGAAGAAAGAATATAATGAGAAAATCTAACTGTATTGCCCAACTGTTGTGTGAATTGTGTCTTTCCTATGGGTGTATTTATAGAAGGATGTAGAAGACTCAAAGAAGAAAAGGATTTGAAACCCTTCTTTGGGAAAGTGGAAACAACTCATGATCCAACTCCAACTTGTATTTCCATTCCACTTCCTTGTCGGACTAGGATTACTCTAAAACCTCTAAAACAATTCTACAAAAAATCCTAAAAATACCTTAAACAACTCCTAATACAAATACATTTACAAACCAGGCCAAAATTCCCCGCAAACAGGTCAAATTTTCACTTTTGCAAAATCATCCTCGTGGTAGCCTATGCTTCAAGCGTAACTACACTCCAAGCGTAGGTTGGCTTTTTTTATTTTCAAATGGCCCCCCTCCGATCAATTCATATACGTATAAAACACATGCACCCCATTACTTAAATGCACAAATGTCAGCATAGTGTGATTAAAACATGAAAAAAATTCAAAAATCAGCACACTGAATATAAGCGTAAAAATCAGGGGACACGTCAAACTCGATAAAGTTGATTTCAAAAATTTTCATTTTATAAAATATGAAAATAACAAAAATATTTAAATAATAATCGTTAAAGCGGTTACATAAATCCCTATCACAAAGTCTATCCGCTCCACGATTTATCTATAAAAAATAAAACAAAAATCTAAACTAAGACTACACTAAGCCTCATCATCCAAGGTCGGTGGTGTAGCTGGAAGATGTATACCTAAATGCTGCCTCATGCCATTAACCCTATGGCATAACTGCCTATGATCTTGCCGACGGGTCTGTCTCTCTTTATCAAATCTCTGTTCCAGCGTTGGCTCTAATCCCTGTATCCGTGCCATAAGAGCATCAAACTGAGCCTGAGACAAGGTGATGGTACCACCTACAGGTGCCTGTGGCATAATAACCTCCTCCTCAACTGCCGGCATCTGTGGCATATTAGCATCAACATCTAAGGCGTGAGCATCCTGAGCCATACCGGTATCATCAGCCTGTGTCTGGGCCTATGTATCCTGACCTGGTAATAGACCAAACCCCTGTCTCTGTGCCATAATAGCATCTTCATGTAACCGGGTCCAGACACCTGTCCACCTCCCTCTGGAATATGGAGACACATCCCTTAATCGATTCAGCTCACCCGCATCCATCTCAATCCCGGCATCAAATATCAACTTCATCACAAAGCACGAGAGTTGAACCTTGAATAAACGTTGTCAAAATTTTGACTCATTGCGCAAGTGGATGTAATGCGCATACAATCCCCCCCCACAAAATTTATGGAATAGAAATCCACCGCCCAAACTCGAAAGCATAGTGGAGGGCCGGAAATGGCACATAACACATAGTCACATAGCTGTGGAGAAGAATCTATGAACGGACTATCATGTCCCAAAACCAGAGCCTCGGGTGATAGTTTGACTTCTTCGTGTAGTTCCTCCGATCATCAGCCCACTCCCCCGCAATCTGAAGTACAATAAGATCGGTAAAAGATGGGAGTATCTCGGGCATAAGAGGGAACTCCGCAGCTAACTCGGGTGGACACTCATCCAGAATACCCCACACATCAGCAATAGTCTAGGGAGTAATCTCAAACTCAGTACCTCGAACCACTGTCTGTAGCCTCCTCCCTCTACTGTAATGCTCCATGTGTAACCAAAACTCCCGGATCATGTCCTCATAAATATGCAGGGTGGTCAGAGCAAGGATAGGTAGTAAGCGGCGGGCCCTCAGTTGGCCTATCATCCAGGAAGGTACTGGTTGTAGCCTCTTAAACACGGCCACCAAATAGGTACGTTCCAGCTGATACTTCTTCCAAATAGCCTGGTCTCGCAAATCCTCAACCAAAGCTATCTGGGAGACTAGTAGAAAAGTAGTCAAAACATCCAGGTCACCCTCTACTGGTGGCTCAGGTACCCTCTTACCCGAATGACTGGCATCATCTACCTAATCAGCATCATCCTCCTGTGCACCACTATCACTCTCGATATCCTCATCCATCTGCTCAGCCTGTGACTTAGACACTGGTGACTATGATGGTGCGCGTGGGACAACAGACCCCTATAAGTCTCCTATAGGGTAGGTAAAGATCACGGTCCCGTATGGTGGACTCGGGTACCTCCTCCTCAAAAGATGACGAAGATAAAAATGTCAAGTCGACATATTGTGGTCTCGAGGCACGTGTACTCCAGCGGCGAATAGGTTCTCAGTCGGAAGATGATGATCTCAACCTTTGCCGAACATCACGCTCTACTGGTCTAGCCGCCTCGGCCACTCGCCTCATCACACCCTTCACTCTAGCCATGCCTAAAATATAGAATTTTTGAAAAGTGAGTGATACTATTCCAGACACCGAATCAAACTCAAACTATATCAAAATATACCCAATATGACGATTAAACAATCCTTCATCCCAAAGGTTTGATATTCAAGCCACTTTCGAAGTCGAAAAACTCAACTTCTTGGAAAACGGATCAAAACACGATTTTGATCCGACTCGTTCGTCAATACTAGTTTAGAATAGTTAAATAAGTCATATGAAATCAAAATAATGGAACAAAACTCACCAAATCAAGAGAAACGATATTTTCCCAAAATTGATATTAGGAGACTTTTCGAGTTCTTCACACGAATCCGGATCTATCACAAACTAATATGACGATCCGCCATCAAGGAATGATGAGGAATCGGATAAATAAATGGTAGAAACAAACCTCATAAAGATTGGTGGAGAAATGAGGGAGAGAGAGGAGTTTGAATGGAAATGAAGGGAATAACCTGACGGGTCTGTTTTATAACAAGCCCGTCGCTATGCTTGAAACGTAGGTCCACTTGGCCCAAAAATGTTTTCTTCATCTTCACATGCCATCTTCAACCCCTTGCACTCTCAACGCTTCCTACACACCCTTAGCTATCATATTGGCTCAATCTACCCTTCCTACTCAGATGACGATGGTTTCGCGACTCGATTTTACAGACTCGATCTTAAATACCGAAATGACTAAATTAACGTCTACACGTACAAACTAGGATCAAAAGTGACTATTCATTGCCTAATACCAATATTTAACGTCATTGGTGTGACGTTGCTGCCTCTCAATACTCTGGATCAAGTTTATCCAGCTCGAGTGGTAGTTCAATTAGATCAATCGTTTCTATCACATACTTGGCTGGTTGAACCTCTATATAATCCTTCAATCTTTGTCCATTCACGACAAACTTCTTTCTAGTGTCAGGATCATCAAGCTCCACGGCTCCATGGGGGAAAAGCTTTGTAATCTAGTATGGCCCATCCATCTCAGTTAGAGCTTACCAGGAAACAACTTAAGTCTCGAATTAAACAACCAAACCTTCTGGTCAGGCTCAAAAACTTTATTTTTAATATGTTTATCATGAAACGCTTTTGTTCAAGCCTTATAAATCCGAGACTTTTCATATGCATCATTTATTAACTCCTCAAGCTCTTGAAGTTGGAGTTTCCGCTGTGCACCGACTCTCTTTATATCGAAATTCAATCTTCGAACCGCCCAATATGCTCGGTGTTCCAGTTCTACAAGGAGATGACACGCTTTACCATACATAAGACAATATGGTGACATGTCAATCAGTGTCTTAAATGCAATCATGTATGCCCAAAGTGCATCATTTAGCCTTCTCGGCCAATCTTTTAAGTCAGGGCGCACAGTCTTTTCCAAGATATTTTTAATCTCCCTATTTGAAACCTCCACTTGCCCTTGTGATTGGGGTGATAAGACGTACCAATTCTATAAGTGACACCGTACTTCTCACATAAAGCAGGAAGAAACTGATTGTCAAAATGGCTTCCACCATCACTAATCAACACTCGTGGTATACCAAATCTTGAGAAAATATTCGATTTCAAAAACTCTTCCACCACATCATGATCAACACGTTTAGTGGCTATAGCTTCTACTAATTCGAATCATAATCAACCCACACAAGTATGTACTCCTTATCTACTTTCGGAAATGGTCATATGAAATTAATACCTCATACATCAAACAATTCCACAATTAGAATTGGGGTTAGAGGCATCATGTCTCTTCGAGATATGGATCCCAATAATTGACATCACAGACACGCTTTACAATATTCAAAAGCATATTTGAATATGGAAGGCCAGTAAAATCCACTCTGCAGCACCTTGTGAGCTGTCTTCTGAGTTCTGAAATGCCCTCCACACTCCAACGTGTGATAAAATGTCAATATGCTCTGCACCTTACTCTTGGGGATGCATTTTCTGGTAATCTAATCAGAGCAATAGTTGTATAGTCCTGGGTTATCCCAGATATAGAATTTTACTTGGCTGAAGAATCGGTCCTTCTCATTCTTGGACCATCCTTTTGGAATTCGACCTGTGGCTTTATAATTGACAATGTCAGCATACCACGGTGTTTGTTCCAGGAAAGAATCCTTAAGAGGAGTAATTTCCTTTGTGGATTTGACGATAATCTTTGACAAATGATCCGCTACAACATTTTCCGAACCCTTCTTGTCTTTGATTTCCAGGTCGAATTCTTGCAACAGCAAAATCCACCGGATCAGCCTGGGTTTAGAGTCCTTCTTGGTTAGCAAATGCCTCAACGCAACATGATCTGAGTAAACAACAACCTTGGCACCCAATAGATATGATCGAAATTTATCCAAGGCGAAGACAACTGCCAGCAACTCTTTCTCGGTAGTTGTATAGTTCATCTGAGCTTCATTTAGTGTCCTACTGGCATAGTAAATCTCATACGACAACTTATCTTTTCTCTGAACCAACACAGCTCCTATGGCATAGTCAGAAGCATCACACATAAGCTCAAATGGTAGAGACCAACCTGGCGGACGAATAATAGGGGATGTTAAGAGTTGAGTACGCAGCTCCTCAAAGGCATGAAAACACTCTTCATCAAAGACGAATGTTGCATCCTTAGCTAATAAGTTGCATAATGGTCAGACGATTTTCCTAAAATCTTTAATAAACCGTCGGTAAAACTCGGCATGGCCCAGAAAAGAGCGTATCTGCTTAACAGGTGTGGGAGGAGGCAATTTTGAAATTAAATCAACTTTTGTTTTATCTACCTCTATCCCTCGCTTTGATATAATATGGCCCAGGAATATCCCCTCTTGAACCATAAAATGGCTATTTCCCAACTTAGGATCAGATTCGTCTCCTTGTATCTCTTAAGTACTAGTTTTAGATGTTTTAAAAAATCTTCAAAGGTTTTCCCAAAAACTAAGAAGTCATCCATGAACACTTCAGGAAATTTCTCTACCATGTCAGAGAAGATAGATATAATACACCTTTGGAATGTTGCTAGCGATTACATAAACCGAAAGGCATCCGTCTATACGCAAAAGTGTCATACGGATAAGTAAAAGTGGTTTTCTCTTGATCAACAGGATCAATCGCCACTTGATTGTAGTCTGAATATCCATCCAGAAAGTAGTAATAACTTTGTCTGGCTAACCTCTCCAGGATCTGATCAATGAATGGCAACGGGAAATGATCATTCTTGGTGTTCGGGTTAAGCTTCATATAATCAATACACACGTCATCCTGTGGTCATGCGTTATGGAATTATTTCACCTTTTGAGTTTGGCACCACAGTGATGCCTGACTTCTTTGGCACCACCTGAGTTGGACTTGCCCATGTGCTATCAGAAATAGGGTAGATGATACCCGCATCTAATAATTTCACCACTTCTTTTATCACCACCTCTTTCATATTTGGATTCAGCCTTCGTTGTATTTATCTCGATAGCTTTGCATCCTCCTCAAGATGTATGCGATGCATACAAATCGAGGGGTCTGTGCCTTTCAAGTCAACAACACTCCATCTTATTACCTCTTTGTTCTCACTCAAGACTTCGACCAGACTCGATTCATATTTGTCTATCAGTTTTGAAAAGATAATCACTGGAAGAGTCTCATCGGGTCCCAAGAAAACATATTTCAGCTTTTCAGGCAATTCCTTGAGTTCCAAGGTAGAAGGAGTAGTTAAGGATGGAATTAGTGGAGTATTTCAAACTATCAGAAGTGGTTCAACCGGCTCCCGCCTTGGTTAAGAGTAGAAAGCAGTCTCCGTCTCATCCAACTCTTCATTTTGAAGCTTCCAATGTGACTCCCAATCAGCCACTTCCTCATCCGGCCATTCTCTAGTGATAAATGACTATAGCTGATCCTTCTCCAGGATTTGAGTCACAAAATCTAATATGATATCATCCAGTTCATCGCTCTCATTAATTTAGAAACATTCCCCCGATTCAGGCAATTGGTGGCTTCCTTCGAACATATTCACCCTAACCTTCATATTTCCAAACATCAGAACCATGGATCTGGTTCTGCAGTTAATGCATGCATTCGCCGTGCCCAAGAACGGTCTTCCTAATATCACCGGAATGTATTTCTTTGAGTTAGGGACAGGTTCTATATTCAGGACTACAAAATCAACTGGAAAATAAAACTTGCCCACTTAAACAATGACATCTTCAAGAATTCCTCTTGCCGGCTTGACTGATCAATCAGCAAATTAAAGTACAACCTTAGTGGGACTGAGCTCACCCAATCATAGTTGTTGGTAGACTGAATAAGGAAGCAAGTTAATACTCGCACCTAGATCAAGAAGAGCTCTACCAATTTCCTGGTCACCAATAACATATGGAATAGTGGGAGCACCGGGATCTTTTCTCTTAGGTGTAGTATTGCTTTAAAGTAATGAACTCACTTGCTCAGTTAAGAGTATTTTTATTGGATTCTTTGCTCTGCTCTTTCATTTCTGGGTGCGATGATCTTTGAAAAAATTAGCGTAAGGCGGTATCTAGGCGATTACATCTAAGATCAGTAAATTAATCTTGATTTGTCGGAACGTTTCTAACATATCAGATTCTTTCAGTATCCCGTACTTGGCCGGCTCTTTAAGACGCTGAGGAAATGGCGTTGCCTCCTCATAGTTCACTCTTTCTGATTCTTCAAGTAATTTCTGGTCGACATTGTCCTCCAATGATGGTTGATCCTTCTAGAATCTTTCAGCCTTCTTTCTTTGCTCTTCTTCAGCTTCCTTCCTTTGTGCTTATTCGGCTTCCTTTATTTTATGTAACCTCTCTTCATGTTCCTCCTCAACTCTACTTTCCACTTCCTTTTCACTTCTTAGAGTCGTGATTGCTTGAACCTTCTCATGAGGTTCATTGACAAATGATACAGGCTCTAGTACTTGTTGTGGCCTTGGGTTAGCAACCGGCTGACTAAGCAATCTTCCTAGTTCTCTTACATTACTCTCATTAGCCATTTGGCCCATCTGCATATGCAGTTGCGCCAATGACTGGGAATGAATACCTAGCTTGTTATGAATATCTAGTATAGCCTGCTCTAACCTATTAGTCTAGAAATTGGGTGAAGGTGTTTGGCTTCTTTGAGGCTGGGTTTGGTAGTTATATGGTTGCACAACCTCATTATTATTGAATGGCTCAAAATCTTGGGAATTATTGAATGGCTGAAGAGCTTGGAAATTATTGAATTATTGGAGAGCTTGGGAATTATTAAATGTTCCTGGTTGGTAATTGGACTGAGAATTTGTAGCCATGATTGTTGGTTGTGAGTCGAATGATTGTTGACTCTATTGGAACCTTGGTTGTTGGTTATATGATTGTTGTCTCTCAGTGAACCTTGGTTGTGGGTTATATAAATATTGTCTGTCTATGACCATTGGCTATTGATTGGATGATTTTCCATGTTGGGACCTTGATGGTGGATTCTCCACATTTGTAGATTTATAGGATAGAAGTGGATGATTTCTAGCATTTGAGGTGTATGAATTAGTGAAAGGAGCATTATTAGAATAGTTCCATGATGCATTGGAATCAACAACCATTATATCCTGACACTCATTATGAGAGTACTCAGCTTCTACTTCAAATGTCTCTCTCGGAGGAGAATGACTTCGCTGCATAAACTTTTCAATTCTCTTTAATTTCTCTCCAAACAATGTCATGGTATCTCTCACATCATCATGCTCTACAATATAAGATTTCTCAGATCTCCTATCCTGTTGTCCACCTCTAGACCTCAACTCAGATTGATATTGAATTATGTTTTCACTTATATTATCAAATATCTCCAAAAGTTCTTTAGTTGGCTTCAAGATAAACTGACCTTGTGTAGCCGCATCTATCAAAGTCTTATGCGCCTCTCCAAGTCCCATGTAGAAATCTTTAGCAATATCTTGTTCAGAAAACCATTGGTGGGGACACTTATACAAAATTTCATTATATCTCTCCCAAGTATCATGAAAATGATCACCAGGTAACTGCCTAAAGTTTTTGATTGCATCTTGTGCTTTAGAGGTCTTTCCTATGGGATAATGTTTTTCTATGAATTCTTTCTTAAGGGTTTCCCAATCAATTTTAATTTCTTTTGCTAATTTGATATACCATATTTTAGCTCTCTCTTTTAATGATCAAGGGAATAATCTCACTCGCAAGTCATTTTTGGACAGATTGTCATACCTAACTGTAGAGGCTACCTCTAGGAAATCATTGATGTGTTGATATGGGTCCTCTATTCTAAGACCTGAAAATTTTGGAAGCATATTAATCACGCTTGTCTTGATCTCAAAGTGTTTCGCTCCTTCTTCCTCTGGAAAATCAGCATAGGAGTCGTACGCATCAGGCGCGTAATATCCTTTTAGTGATGTCTCTGCTGCCCTTGGTGGGTTGGGTCTTTAGTCACCCATTGTTTCTTCTTCTAACTGACTCTGTCGCTTTTCAATAGCTCGACGTAAATGACAGAGAGTCTTTTCGATCTCAGGATTGTACTCGACTAACGCAGTGCTAAAATTAGAACGGGTCGATCTATCAGTCATACGCTACTCAAACGACTATTTTTTTTTCTTTTTGAAATTTTGTGAAATAAAAATTAACTAAATTAACTACTTCTAAATTACTTTAACTATAAACAAAAAATTAAGCTAGAAATAAATGCATAAATCAAGGTAACACTAAAACTCACAAAAGTTCCAGACGCAACTTTAGAAGCTCCGCTTTTCCCTTCTATGTTCTTCAGAATACCTGTCAATCACACAAAAGTATAACTTTAGCTACAACTATAATAACGTAATGCAAATAAATTACTAAAGCTATTTGAACAATGCTAAGTCCCACGCAACGGCGCCAAAAACTTAATGGTGTCGTCAGGTGTGTAAAAATGTGTGGTTAAAAATGACACCATAACGATGTTAAGTCTTACCCTACGCAAACGCACGTATCAATTATAGTATAGCAATTGCTTGAGTAAGGGATATCGATCTCACAAAGACTGAGATTGTTCACTTTAGTGATTCAAAAACACTGAATTATATTTTCTAAAAATTGTTTGTTTGGGTGGTCAAAGACCAAATTATCTATTTCAACTAAAATTATCTAGAAAGTAAATTAAATTGGTTGTGATTCAGATGAAAGAGAAAACTAGGGTTTTCATTGGTCCACCACTAACTGCAGAATATAGTTCCTCACTGTAAGAGGGCAATCCATAACTGTGAATCAGGTCATACTACAAATAGCTAAATACGACCCCAAAAAGGAGTACCATCAACCGGATTGCGACAACCCATCTCATGACTAACCTAACTAATGCATGCCAATTATATTACTCCAATCTACGACTAATGCATAAAAATAAACTAAAGCATGTCTATATTAAATCGCCAAGGCATGGCCTGTGTCAACCTAGGGTTTCAAGTTTCATTACCATCATTGTGTAAAAAACCATAATTAAGCATCAGAGTTCCAACTCATAGTGAATAATCATAGTTGTGCAAAATAATTCATTCATTTCATCTAAGACAAGAATTTAAAACAAATATACAATTTTATATTACAAATCAGTACGGTCTCTTAACTGCTACAATTATCACAGTATGGTCAACAGTTTCCCCTCGTTACAATTGAAAATAATGAAAGAACTACATTACTTGGCTTGGGTTTTGATAGAAAACCCTATATACCGAGTTAGTTGGCCATGGTATACGGTGACTGTATCAGTGATGTAGAAATGATCTCCATGGTCTTCTTCTCCGAATCTCTAGGTCAAAATATGACTCTCAACAGCTGCAAGTCTGAATGAATGAACCTCTAAAACTCACGACTGAACCACCTCTAATGAACTCTAATGAACGTCTCATATTTCTCTAATATATGATCGTGTATATATAGGCAATGGTATATAGATGCCATTTTCAGTCTTTTCACTCTTTTTCTCATGCAAACCTTAACTTCTGATATATATAGGTATACATACATGTATATAGAGGTTTACAGTCACAGACACGTCTTCACATCGAACCGGGGGTAGAACAAGTAGAAACCATCGAAAAAACCACAAATCTTGCCACATATATGCTACAAGCGTAGGTCTAAGCATACCTCCAAGTGTACGTCCAAGCGTAAAAATGTGTTTTCCAGCCACCTTTTGAAACTGAAAGCATAGGCACAAGCGTAGGTATTTTATGAAAAACCGCTTTTCTCCGTTTATACACCAAAACGACTGCCTTGAACCCACGATACTTTTTGCTGAAGATGATAGCTTCTAGAAATGTCATTTTTGACCTCTAGGGGCCATTTTTATCTCGGACTGCTTCTTTGCCTCTCTTCTTTGGATAGAAAGAACACACTCTTCAGTTAATTCACCGAAGTTAGCTCCATTTTTTCATTAAGCTCCTGAAACATGCTTTAACACGCAAACAACATAAAAATACCAAATAATGACATGAAAGGACGTAATAATAGTGAGTTAAGGGGTCAAAATGTCTAATATTTAACACCTATCATGTGAATATTAATCACCTTTTTTTCTCTTGTCCTTTTAGTATGAGAAGTTGGCACTATATTAAAACTAGAGGGTCTTTCCAATGTAATTTCCATAAGTGGGAGGAACTCATTTCATGGATCTCTTCCCTCAAGAGAAAAACCCTTTTAAACCTTCTCAAGAAATGGTCTCTATATGCTGCTATATATATTTTTTGGTCAGAGAGCAATAGGAGATATTATAAGGGACAACCTAGAAATGACAATCAAGTTTACAATGAGGTTATTACTATTGTGAAGTTTAGAGCTTTATCTCTCCAAGGTATTGACATCAACGAGCTGAATGTTAGAATGGTTCATGCTTGGGATCTCCCAAATTCCATTTTCAAGCATAACAATGAATCTGATGAAGATCTTTCCTGAGCTGGCCTGGCGTTTTGTTTATGTGATGATGGTCAATTGGTTATCTTTTTCCCTCAAGATGATTTTTCCTCTTGTAAAGAAGTTTGGTATCCTGTAAGAAGTTGAATAAACTGAATGTTTCTCGTTAAATAAAGTGATGTTTACATGAGATATATATAGATACATTAAGTGGTTGTTAGATTTATTACAAGGAGAGGAAGTTGAGAGAATCACTCGGTTATATATTTAAAATTCAAACCCAAGATATCTGAAACAAGGAATTAGTTAATGCAAATCAGGAGTTTTGGTGGAGCTATCCGTACTTGGTGAAAATGGTTTCAGGTTGACTTCATCTGGTGGAGGGATTTTTGGGTTTACTGAAACTAGTGAAGAATTTGTTGGTGGAGAATCTCTAACATGCCCCTACAAGACGGTGCTCCCATTGGAGATACCGATCTTGGACCGCAACTGGCGAAAAATTAATGAAGACAGAGGCTTTATGAGAGCGTCCTCAACTTGTTCTCTGAAGGAGATGTGAGAAACACTAAATGAACCACGAGTTACATGATCACGGAAAAAGTGATAATCGATCGAGATAAACTTCATTCTTGAGTGAAACACGGGGTTGACAAAAAGATAAGTCGCACCAATGTTGTCATAAAACATTTGTGGAACGAGCAACAGACTTTTGTTTCTTTGAACACCATGAAATGGCATTGCCACCGAGGTAGATAATGCAGGCTGATGTGGATGTGCGATCATCTCGATATCCAGCCCAATCAGGATCCATAAAAGCTGTAGCATGAGTATTTTGATGGCGTTTAAGGAAGAGGCCATGATGAATGGTGGATTTTAAATATCGTAAGACCCTTTTGGCAGCAGACCAGTGATTCTCAGAGGGAGAATGCATGAATTGTGCTAACTTGTTGACATCATAGAAGATATCCGGTCTAGTGAGAGATAAATATTGTAGAGCACCAATAACTTGTCTAAACTTCGTAGAATCAGCAGGGATGGATCCATTATTAAGTTGAATAATTGAAGTAGAGGAAATGGGTGTTGCACATTCTGTCGCACCAGACATATTGGTCATTTCCAGTAAATCACGAATATACTTATGTTGGATTAAAATTAAACTGGATTTAGTGGGAAGTACCTCAATGCCAAGAAAATAATAAAGATCACCAAGGTCTTTAACGGAGAATCGGGTGGTTAGAGCTTACAAAAAATGTTCAAGAAATTCATTATCGTTGCCAGTCACAATCAAGTCATCTACATAGATAAAAAAAAAAAATAAAGCGTGATAGTTGCGTTATGATAAATAAAAAGTGAAGTATCACTCTTGGAGTTTACAAACACATAGGAGAGCAAGAAATCATTCAATTCAGTGTACCAAGCTCGCAGAGCCTGTTTGAGGCCATAAATGGCCTTGTGAAGTTTACATACATAGGTCGGATGGGAGCTATCTACAAAACCTAAAGATTATTGTATATACACTTTCTCGGATAGTGTATAATATAAAAATGCATTGTTCACATCCAATTGAGGAAGCGACCATCCACTGGATAATGCAAGAGAAAGAATAAGTCAAATAGTAGTTGGCTTAACTACTGGACTAAAACTATCATGGAAATCCACACCAGGCCGTTGATTAAATCCATTGGCAATAAGGCAAGCTTTGTACTTGGAGATGGAACTGTCGTGGTTGCGTTTTATCCGAAACACCCATTTGCATCCAATAATATTTTGAGAGGAAGATGGAAGAACTAGTTCCCATGTACAATTTTGAAGAAGTGCAGTAAGTTCCTCTAACATGGCCTACCGCCATTCAAATTTTTTAATTGCTTAGGTAACACAGGTGAGTTCAATGGAGTTGGGAAGATGGTGTGTTATACTTACTTGAAGATATTATTTTTTAAGCGAGTAGTCATGGAATGAGAAGGAGGGTTAGAGAAAGTGGGTGAAGGTAAGATGGGCTCACTTTGAGAGGACAGGGTAATTTATTGAGTAGGTATAGAGGGAGAGCTAGACACAGGAGATGAAGTAATAGAGGGATGTATAGAACATGAATTATGCATGGTATTACCTGACCTTGCAGAATGTAGAGGTGATGATGTTGTGGATGGCCTAGGTAGAGTGTGCAGTCGAGCATCCATGAGGTCTCTAACTGACAGTTATTGCTCGGTTGTAGGCATGGATGAAGATCCGGGAGATGAGAAAAGAGGGGAAACATTGACATGTGGAAAGACAGGAGAAGACAAAATACAATCATTGTTAGAAATAAAAAAATCAATGGTAGGGGAGAGTTTTGAAAACGGAAAATCTATTTCAATAAACTGAACATAAAAAGAAGCATAAATCTTACTAGTTTTAATATCCATACAAAAATAAGCACTTTGATTAAGAAAGTAACCAAGAAACAAACATGGAGAAGATTTTGGTTCTAGTTTATTAGAGGTATATGGTTTTAGCCAAGGAAAACACAGACACCCAAATACTCTGAGTTTATTATAATTTAGTTTCCGATTAAATACTTTTTCATAAGGATTGGAAAAATTGAGGATTGGAGTGGGTAATCTATTTCTTAAATTAACAGCAGTTTGAAAAACATAAGACCAAAATTTAAGAGGAATTTTTGCTTGATGAATAAAAGTTATGCCAGTGTCAACGATGTGTTTATGTCGCCTTTCGGCAGTGCCATTGTGTTGAAGTATATGGGGAGGTGTTTTCAGATGTTGAATGCCTATAGTGCTTAAAAAATCTTTAAGTGCAACATATTCACCACCACCATCCGAATAAACAGAGAGTATTGATTGATAAAAAAAAATTCAACTATTGCCTTGTATTGACAAAAAATAGTAAACACATCTCGATTCAAGCGCAAGAGATAGAGCCAAACATATTTGGTAAAATGATCAACAAAAATTATCTAATAATAAAATTCATCAATAGATTGGACTGGAGATGGTCCCCAAATATCAGTTTAAACCAAATCAAGAGGCGTGCAACTTTCTAAACTCAACTCACCAAATGGAAGACGTTGACTTTTATTACATAACAAGAATCACACTGAAAATCTGAAAAAATAGCAGATGAAAGCGACATTAAACCAAAATTAACAAGAGACTTAAGTGTTTTTGAAGAGGGATGACCTAGCCACCCATGCCAGACAACCGGAGAAGCTTTGTCAGTCATGCCGGTAGAGAGAGTCACAGCTGGATTTTTATTTACACATTATGTAGTTGGATTTTCAAAGAGATCATGCCGATTCTTTCTACGAAGTAGAGGTGTCTTGATGCATAAATCCTTAACAATAAAATGAGAAGGAAAGAATTCAATAGAAGCTTGATTAGAACGATAAAATTTAGAGACATAAATGAGATTTTGTTTAATGGAAAGAACACATAAAACATTTGATAATTTAAAATAGGGAGAGAAGGGCACAGAACTAGTGTGAGTAATTTTCAAACCTGAACCATCACCAATGACAATGTCATCCGGACCTTCATAAGGTTGATGGAAAGATAAATTGGACATTTAAGACGTGACTTGATGAAAGGCACCGGAATCCACTATCCATTGGTTTTGAGCATGAGAAAAGGTTGTGATATGATTTGCTGAAGGATGTTGGGGTCATAGGTGAAGAAAAAGCTTGAAACATTTCTTGGCATCGTGGCCACGCTTGCCACAAAACTGACAGAAAACCGGGTTGGGGTGGGAAGCATTGGGATGAGGGGCATGAAATTTGTAAGGTTTGTGTGTGGAAGAGGGATTTGTTAGAAGGCCGGAAGCATGGGAGGGAAAAGTGGGTTAAGATGAGCGATATGGAGGGTGAGAGGTTTTTGCTAAATTTGCAGTGGTGGGGTAGGATGGGGATTGGTGTCATTATGAAGGAGGAAAGTCTTATGATCGATGATATTATCAAACAATTCTTCAAACGGTACCACAAAATCTCTAGTCCGCAAAGTTGTGATAAGTTCTTTGTAGACTGGTCCTAGACCACGAGTGTTGTAGAGAAAAAGGTCGGCATCACTTGGACGAGCGTCGAGAGAAGTCAATTCATCAACAATCCTCTTGATGGATATGAGGAAATCATTGACAGTGGAAGCTCCATTAGTAATCATAGAGAGTTTGTCCTTCAGATGAATGATGTGTGTATAGAAGCACTTAACATAGAGGCGAGATGAAGAGTCTAGGCTTCTTGACTATAAGTTACAGATGAGACCAAGGGAATTACAGACTCACTTAATGATGCAAGAATAGCATGAAGAATAATAAGATCTTCACGACGCCATAGGAGATGATCTAGATTGGGAATGGATTGACCGTTGTTGACAATTGTTGGAGAGGGGCCACGAGAGTGTACCATCAAGATAACCAAGAAGATCCAATCCAAAAAATGGGGCGTGGAACTGAGCCTTCCAAGGAAAATAATTGAGAGTTGTACGCTTTAGAGGTAATTGTTCAACAACATTAATGGTAATCAAATTCTGTGTAGGATTGGGAGGAAGAACAACAATAGGTTGAGGATTGCTATAAGAGGAATCGGTTGCCATTTATGAAGGGAGAGAAAAGAAAAAAAAATATAGAGGTGTGGGTAGGATCAAGCTCGTAAGAGTAATAGCTCTGATACCATAAGAAGTTGAATAAACTTAATATTTATCATTAAATAAAGTGATGTTTACATGAGATATTTATAGATACATTAAGTGACTGTTAGCCGTATTACAAGGAGAGAAAGTTGAGAGAATCACTCGGCTGTATATTTAAAATTCAAACCCAAGATATCTGAAACAATGAATTAGTTAAAGCAAATAAGGAGCTTTGGTGGAGCTAGCCGTATCTGGTAAAGATGGTTTCAGGTTGACTTCGTATGGTGGAGAGATTTTTAGGTTGACTGAAACTGATGGAGAATCTATTGGTGGAGAAGCTCTAACATCTTGTTCTTCACTTTCATGTTAGTCCTTTTGTTTAAGATGAGTGGCTCTTTATTTTTTCCCTTCTAGAAGATTCTGTTATGTTGGATTGGGGGTATATCCATTGGGGTATACCTCTCTTACCTTGTAAGCATTGCTTGCTTCTAGTTTATACAAGCTGGTTTTTTATAATAAAAAAAAAAGTTGGAGTATTTTGCACAAAACTATTGGGTTCTTTACTTATATTGTTGAATTTATGTGAGAAGTAAGATTTTAGTTTTGAATTTGTGGCTATTTATATATATTGTTGAAGTTACGCAGAAAGATGAAAAGTTTAGATTATTTATTTCTAAATAGGATTATTTGCACTAAAACCCCCATAACTTTGGGTCAATGGCACTCATAAAGTGGTCAACGCGATTGTTGGGCACTTGCCCCCTGAACTTTGATTTTCCTTGCAATCACACCCCTTGGAAGGGTTTTTGGCATTTAAAATTACTCTTGTACAATTTGTTCATTATTAAAGTCACATTTATGAACTTGGTTAATTTTGAGGACCAAATTGCCCTTGTTTGCTGTTATGAATTGGCGTCAATGTACAGTGACTAAAAGAGAAACTTTGCAAGATAAATTTGTGAACAGTAATTGAACAGTAAAGTTTATTATGTTTACAAAAAATTTGAAACTACAAGAAGTGAACAGTGCCACAATATTTGCAACTACAACATACATTCCAAAACAAATGCCTATATATACATTCCAATATACATTAATACATTTATCTTTAAATAAAAAAACATACATTCATACATTTCATTCCAACATACATACTTACATATATTACATACCAAAAATATATTACATTGAAGTTCAAGTAGCCTAATATCAAATTAGTAATTGTTGTAGTACCCCAATTGAAATAGATTACATATAACAAAGCTAACAAGGCTTGTAATGAGATTGATATCACTAAAATAAAAAAAATTTGGATCAATCATGTGTGTGTGTAAGTGTGACATGTACAAAAAGAATAAAAAAAAAATAGTCACTACACTGTCCATGAAAACAATTGTCCAAAAATAGTAAAAAATGAGCCATTTACAGTCCATGTCCAAAATATGCAAAAAGCAACACAAAATTTGTTGTTACCAGTGTCACCATTGTAACCAAGGAGAACTTGAGTCACCTTGCCCAGTTGAAACCTACAAATAAAAAGTTCAAAAAAATATTATAAAACAACAAGAATGATGTTTAGAAAAAAAAAATAATGAAACACTTTAGGATATGTACATTGGAGCAACTTGTTTGGGCAGGGGTTGGTGTTAGTGCTAATGGCCTTTGTTGTGAACCATCACCACCACCAACCTACATCATTAACATATTAAGTGATTAAAACAGTTAGAATTGTTCAAAAAATTAAAGCTACTACTGCTGTTCCTCCTCCTCCTCTTGTTTTTGGTCATTTATCTTTCGTTGTCACTTTGGACTTCTTTCTTGGTGGTGGAGCTACTGCTGCTATTGATGAAGGTCCTGCATATGTGTTTAGTTTTCTAGTTTTCCCTTGGCTATTCGTTGGAAATCTTTTACACTTTCTTTTATTGTGGCCAATACCTTTACACATACTACAAGTCATGACTATGGACCTTCTAGTTGTTGCTGGTTCATTTTCCTCTCTCCTCTTAGCTACCCTAGGTATGCTAGTTAGCCTCCACAGTTCTAGGGGATCTAAAGGCAACTTATAAACCTCATTCCATAAACTCTCACGATGCATGGGATGAATGATGTGCCTATAAGCTTGTCTATACACATACTTGGTAAAATACTCATCACAATAGTCCTCTATAGGTTCCCTTCTCCAAGTAATGCATGCACATGCATGCCCACAAGGAACACCAGTCAATTGTAACTCCCCACAACATCAGGTATGATTTTTAAGGTCAATGATGTACTTCATGTTTAACTCCTCTTTCACCTCATGCATGTCTCCCCCGGGTCATATTAGTTGACAACAACCAAATTTTGAAAGGTTATGGTTCAGTTTGTTTTTGATTTTTGGAACCATATAGTGCTCCCATTGAACACTATTGCTGAACCTATTTTGAAATTTAGACATCAACTTGGTTCTGATCCCATCTAAACAGTTTGTTATTGGTTTTCCTCTCACATGCTTTAGTTAAGAGTTAAAAGATTCATCAACATTATTAGTTACAAAGTCACATTTTTCCATTACATCAAATTTGTATCTTGCTCATGTATTAATTAGATGATCAATTAACCAATTATAAGCTTGTTGACTTGTGTCTTCAATTTTTTTCATTATTGTTTTAAAGTCCAATTCATTATAACTCTCTGCAGCCTCCTAAAACAGTCTCCTAAATCTCAACTCAAGGTATAAAAACCTAAAGTTAACATAAATATGCCTGCAACGCCTCCTTTTAAATGCATTAGGGTACAATTCATCAAGTGTAGGGAGAATACTCTTCTGACCATCACTCATGATGGTCCAAGGCACTCCCTTGCTAGACTCATTACCAGTTATCTTGTGGAGATGGACTAAAAACCATTTCTAACTGTCTTTGTTTTCATATTCAACCACAGTCACAACAAATGGATACAATCCATTATTCCCATATAGTCCCACAACACTAATGAGTATACCCCCAAAGGGACCCTTTAAAAACGAACCATCAACACCAATGAATGGTCTGCAGCCATCCCTAATCCCATTAATGACAGCCCCAAATGACATAAAAACCCTTCTAAATCTTGGTGGTTGATCTATTGAAGGTTTTATAAAGATTAAGGAACCAGGATTTGTCTTAATTACCATATAACCCAGCATGTGTTCCTTGATTTTCATTTAAAGCTTTGTTTCTTGCTCTCCTTAGACATGTTTCAATACAATTCCCCTGAAATTCTCCCTAACTTTAGCCCCGGAAGCCTCTAGACTTATTTCATGTTGATTTTTAAATGTCTTCATAAGTTTTTTAGCAATGAAAGTTGATGTAACAACTCTGTTTTTAGTGGTTCTGATGTTTTAACTTTGTATGTTACTTGATCACTCAAGGCACTAGCATGTATTCTCCATTTGCAGCCTGGATTGCCACATATAGAGGTCACCATAGACTTCTCATTCTTTTCCATGATAAGTTTAAACCCCTTTTGGACTGAATATTCTTTTAGAATTGTTCCAAAGTGTTTTACATCATCAAAAAGGTGATTAACTTCAAATTGTATCCCACCCCTATGTGAATATGCAAACACTTTACCATAAATGTTAACATAATTTGATGTTTTAGACCTAGATTCATCCTCACTGTTTTCAACAAGTTCAATGTGGTCATTGTAATTAGATAGGACACCCTCATTGTCTACTTGTTCATTTTCAATTACATTCAGTAGTTATATCATTTGTTCTGAAGTCATATGCAGCAGAATACAGTTCCATAAAACCAAATAAATCAGCATTTACATCAGTCAATAGATATGTGTACCATTCAAAGTGAAAGACTAGGTTATGAAGTCTGTCCATCTTGGCTAGGAAGAATACATATAAAACAACACAAGACAAGAAACAGAAGCAACAATTACTATAGGGTTTAAGTAATTAACAAACCTAAAAAAGATAAGTAAATCATGGTTTAAGTTAATTACGAATTGGTTAATTAAGTTTAATGTAATTAGTGTAATTGGTTAATAGGGTTTAAGTTAAGGGTATGAGTAAATTTAAGTTTAAGTTAATTAGGGTTTAAGTTGATTAGGGTTTTGGTTAATTAGGTTAAGTATTAATTAGGTTAATTTAGGGTTTAGGAATTAGGTTAATTTAGGATTTAGGGATTAGGGTAATTTAGGGGTTAGGGATACACCCCTGCATTACCAATTTTCATAAAGGGAAAACATAAAAAAAAAATCATAAAGTAACATTTTTTCATCATTACAAAGCATGCAAGCAAAAAAAAAAAAATTATACATAAATTCAGAAACTCCCTATATTTCATTATTAGAGTAGAAACACAACAAAAATTTTACCAATTTTCATAAATGCCAAAAAAAAAAAAGACTCCTTATATTTCACCAAAAGAGTAGAAAAACACCAAAAACATTACCAATTTTCATAAATGTCAAACACCAAAAAATAAAATCATAAGGTACCATTTTTCCTTCATGAAAAAAATAATAAAAAATAAAAATAAACTCCCTATATTTCACCAAAAGAATAGAAACACACCAAAAATACCAAACAAATTACCAATTTTCATAAATGCCAAACAACAACAAAAAATCATAAGGTACCATTTTTTCCATCATTAGAGAGCATGCAAGCAAAATATATATATATATTTCAGAAACTCCCTATATTTCACAAAAAGAGTAGAAACACACAAAACTATTACCAATTTTCATAAATGCCAAACACCAAAACAAAAATGATAAGGTACCATTTTTCCATCATTAGAGAGCATGCAAGCAAAAAAAAATAAAAATAATTTCAGAAACTCCCTATATTTCACCATTAGAGTATAAACACACCAAAAACACCAAAAAATATTACCAATTTTCATAAATGCCAAACACAAAAGAAAAAAAATCAAAAAGGTATAATTTTTTCATCATTAGAGAGCATGCAAGCAAAAAAAAAAAAATTCATAAAGCACCAAGTTTTCATCATTACAGAGCATACAAGCAAAACATTTATACACAAACTAAAAATATGTCACCATTAGACAACATGCAAGCACAAAAAATCACAAATATCATACAGAGATTCAAGGGTTAAAATCAAGAATATACCAAAATAAGCAAGAATCCAAGTTTCAAAAGCACCAAGACCTCAAATATCCAACAACAAAGCGTCGGACCAACACCAAATCTCTGGATTTACAAAAAAACATAATTATTAGGGTTTGTACCAACTAAAACTGGGAAAAAATTGTTTGAAATCAAAAGAAATAGAAAAATACTTACATTAGGAGATGAGATCAGACCCACACATCGCAAATCTTCAACTCAAACTCAGATCCGTCGAAACCCATCAAAAAGATAACAAAATATACAAAAATACTTACATTAGGAGATGAGATCAGACCCACACATCACAAATCTTCAACTCAAACTCAGATCCATCGAAACCCATCAAAAAGATAACAAAATACAAAGATTGAAGATCAGATCTGAAGGATTTAAGATCATATTTGAAGGATTTAAGACTAGATCATGACCCAAATAACCCCTAAATCGAAAAAACACCACCTAACCCCAAGAATCCATTGACTTTTCGCACAAAGACCATGAACATAGATTTAGGTTTTGTTTGAGAGAGATGGAGAACACGATAGATGAGAGAAAATTATAGGGAGAAAAGAAAGCAAAATGACGGTTGAGAAAAGTGGTTAGGTGGGGGGGGGGGGGGGGGGTGGTGAGGTGTAAAGATTAGGTTTGGGGGCAGTTCTGTAACTTCACATCAAGATATTTTGTCTCATGTAATAACTCAGAAAACACAAGGGCATTCATGACTTTGCACAGCTTCAGGGGTGTGATTGCAAGAAAAATCAAAGTTCAGGGGGCAAGTGACCAACAATCGCGTTGATCACTTTTTAATTATCATTGACCTAAAGTTTAAGGGGTCTCAGTGCAAATAATCCTTCTAAATACTTGAATTATGAAGTGAAATATTTGTGTAATGTATGTATATATATTATATTTCATATAGTACATGTCTCATATTAGTTGTCCACTATTACAAATTTATTTGTACCAAAATACTTGTCGAGTTTCAATTCCAATGCAATTTAATATCTCACTTTCCCCAAATATCATTTTTTCATTAATTTTAAATAAATATCGGACCGGCCATAATACTATATTATTAAAGACAAAATTAAAAATTGCACATTAGTCAATTTACATTGATAAAATATTAAAAAATTTAAATTGGACAATTATTGCTAAAGGAATGGAGTATTATATAGACACGACTCTATAGTCGTCTCTTAGGTTTTTTAAATTTGAGGTGTCACTCTATCCGTGGTTGTACTGGTGCTTGGCATCGATGCTTCATTGCGTACCACATATGCAAGTGTATTATATAAATTTTATTATGGCGTAGTTTTAAGACTGTTTACTGTGGGAATGAGTAGGTGAGTAATGAGTGGGTTCCATCTGATGCAGGGGCCAACCCACCTCCACCGGTTGGACCAGGAAAGATTAAAAAGAAGGTTGTTGGAACAGTTTTTGAAAATAAATTTATTTCTTTTTCAAAGATACCGTTTTTGTACTCTTATGAGTTCATCGACATCCTTCAGAGTCCAAAGTTTGGACTACTATATTCTATAGCATTAATTCCATCTGTTCTATAACTTATATGACCTATTTTGAAATGCCCACTACTACTACACAACGATTTATGTCATTTGGCTACTTGATTTCTCTAACAATAGTTATCTATTATGTCCAATTTTAAAAATACTAACCAAAAATTTTATTTTATGGGTCTTATATATCTCTTTTATATAAGGTTAATTTCACTAAACCCCCTATACTATTCAATTTAATCAATTAATTCTCACTTTGTCCACCTTACCTCCTCCCCCTCACATTTTGAGCCAAAATACTTAAACTACCCTCAACAGTATAGGGGATTTAGTGAAATCAACCCCTTAAAAAAATTATTTTTCGGAAATCAATTATATTTTTCGCAAAAATTATAAATTCAAAAATATATATATTTCTGAAAAAATATATATTTTTCGAAAACAATATATATTTCGGACAAAATATATATATATATTGGAAAATGATATATATTTCGGAATATATATATAATTCGTCAAAAATATATATTTTTTGAATTTTTTTTAAAAAAATATGAAATTTTTTCTAAAAAATAATTTTTTTCTGAAAAATATATATTATATTCCAAAATATGATTTTTTTTTTTTTGCTCAAAATATAGTCCCTTAGTTGTAGCTTTTAGTGGGGCTCATTACTTTTAAAGTTAATGAAGAGGGAGAATTTGGGGAAGTATGTGATAATATTGTATTAGGATTTGAAACTGGACAACTAATTTGGGACAAGTAAAGTAGGCAAAGTGGATAAATAAATTGGGACGGGGTAGTATATTATTTTCCAAAATATAATTTTTTTCCAAATAATAATTTTTTTACAAAAAATATATATTATTTTTCAAACTATAAAAAATATATATTTCGGAAAAAAATTATATTATTTTCGGAAAAAATAATATATATTTTTTGCAAAAAAAATATTTTTTGGGAAAAATTCATATTTTGGAAAATGATATATATTTTTCAAAAAAAAACATATTTTGGAACATAATATATATTTTTCGCAAAAAAGTTATTTTTTGGAAAAAAAGCATATTTTTTAAAACAATTCGGAAAATATATATTTTTGAAGAATTATATATATTCCGAAATATATATCATTTTCCAATATATATATATATATATATATATATATATATATATATATATATTCTGAAATATATATATTTTTTCCGAAATATATATTGTTTTCGAAAAAAAAAATTCCGAAATATATATATATTTTTTGAAATTTATAGTTTTTTCAAAAAATATAATCGATTTTCGAAATATAATTTTTTTAAAGGGTTGATTTCACTAAACCCCCCTATACTATTGAGAATAGTTTAGTTATTTTGACTCAAAATGTGAGGGGGAGAGGGCATAGTGATGAAATTAAATAGCGTAAGGAATAAAGTGGATACAATGATAGTTATTTTATTAAATTGAATAGTATCTGAGAATTTAATGAAATTAACCCTTTAAATAGCTAATTTTTGGGGGAAAGGACAACTTGCTAAATTAGGAGGGGACAATGCATCAAATACATTTTCCCTCCAAATTTGATAAAAGAAAAGTGGACGCATTTAATATGCGAGAGAAGAAATATTTCTGGAAAAAAAAAAAAAAACCCGTATACTGCTTCTCCTCAAGATTTCAATTGCTAGAATCATCTTCTTCTTTTTCCAAAAACATTAAGGTTCAGTTTGGTTGCGCCGTTTTTGCAATTTAAAATATATTATTCGGATAAATTTTGGAATTCAAGTGTAATTGAATTTCAATTTCAAACCCAATTTGAATGTGAATTTCAATCCTAAACTCAATTTGAATGTAAAATATCATAAATTTTGAATTAAATTAGACAATATAGATATATATTGTTTTTAATATTAAGGAATTCACACACCCACACACTCACATATCCCCACATGAGTCCTATAGGCCTCGAACCCCAGAGCTCTCCCAATTTGGGGAGGAATGAAAATACCATTAGACCACAAGGCAATTGATATGAAATTATAAATATATATATATATATGCATGTGCATATATGTGTGTACAGGGGCGGAGCCAGGATTTCGATGTAGGGGGGGCACTATTAAAAAATTATTTTACTAATATAAAATATTTTAAATAAATAATTATTAAAAAATCATTAAATATTTAATAAATATGCTCACTAGCTAAATGTTGATCAATTCATTTTATTTTATTGAGCCTTGTAAATTTTTTTTGGAGAGATCAATTACACAACTAAAACTATTTTTCTCTTGCAATATATATAAATTAGTAGAAAAAACCAAAAATCTTGCCCCCGCCCCGTGTGTGTATGTATATGTATGTGCGTGTGATATACATGTGTGTTTGTATGTATGTATGTGAATATGTCTCCCCCCTGTGTGTGTATGTATATGTATGTGCGTGTGATATACATGTATGTATGTGATTATGTAAATATGTGTGAGTTTCTGCGTATGTATGTGTATTCATATTTGTATATATATACATATAGATATATATATATATTTATATATATAGACGTGTATATATATATATGTTTGTATATATATGGGTCTTTGTGAATATATATGTATGTTTGTAGTTGTGAAATGTTGATTGTTAGAGATAGAGTATTTATTATGTTGAAGATTTAAATAATATTTGGAATTGAAAATCACAATTTTTCATGTGGAATTGGTGAAATTGAAATTAAAATTCAATTCCAAAATATTTTGTTGCATCCAAACAATATATTTGAAATTGAAAACTCCAATTTTAATTCCAAAACTACAATTCAGCTATGCGGACCGATCATAAGTTTCGTTTGATAATTGTAACATGAAGTACAGTGACATACAAACTACGGAAGAGAAAAAAAAATCTTTTTTAGACAGAGCATGATTTCCTGCCGTGGAGTTGAAAACAAAGTGGCATGACTAAATAAAATGTGTAATTAATGGAAACAAGTAAAAGTGGAATCTAACCAACGTTTCTTCCCATTTCAATAAAAATATAAAATTATGGAACTTTGATAAAATATAATGGCACATCCATTCAATGTATGCGTCTATTCAATGTATGCAGAATTGTCTTTAAGTACAAAAGATGATCTATTTGTTTAGAACTACCCACCTCAAAAAATAATCATAATAAAATAATTTTAAAAGTGTCCCAATATGCAAGCTCGTCTTCATCTGGGTTGTCTTCTTCATACGTATGCCTGATGAATACCATCTGATATCAGCAAAGAGTGATAGAGACCATGGTGCGTACACACTCGTAAACCCTATAATTGCCGAACCTGGTATCTCTTGTACCGGTCTGAGTCCAACAAAATACAGCTCAAGCATGTGAATATATATATACTAAGGGTCCATTTAGGTGCGCGGATTTGGAATTGAATTAGAATTAGAATGTCATGATATTTCAATTCTACAAATAAAATTCAAAATACATTGTTTGGATGTGTCTTGGAAAATCAAGTGTAATTAAAATTCAATCACAAAGTCAACCCAATTTAAATATAAAATGTCATAATTTTAAAATTAAAATAGACAATATAGATAAATATATATAGATATAGATATAGATATGAGTATATAAGTATAGATATTCATATATAAACATGTGTATGTATATGTGTATAAATACATGTATATATACATGTATGTATGTATGTGAATGTGTGTGTATACATGAATTTATATGTATGTGTATATATGCGTGAATTTATATATATGTGTTATGTGTATATATGTGTGTGGCTATATATTTTTGAGTAGATGTATTCATATTTGTATATATATGCGTCTATGAGTTCATATATATATATACGTATATATAAATGTGTATATATGTTTTTATATATAAGCTTCCTATAAACTGTGGAATGACAAGAAACCAAATGTGAAGTATTTCAAGCTTTTTGGAGCAAAATGCTATATTCTTAGACATCATGAGTCTATTGGAAAATTCGAGTCTAAGAGTGATGAATGAATATTTATTAAGTATTCATTGACGAGTCGGGCATATAGGGTTTTTAACCTTAGAACTCAAACGATGATGGAATCTACTAATGTTGTTGATGGTGATTCATGTGTTGATGAGCCTCCAACGTATGTTGAGAAGGAAGATAGTGAATCGTTCTTTATGTTAGGAAATGATGCTTCAGATGTTGATAAAAAGGACAATGTGGTTCATGATGATATTCCTAATTCTGTAGAATCACATGATCAAATTTGTGATATTCAGGCTACTCCACCTAAAGAACCATCTGCAAGGGTTAAATTGAATAACCCTTTGGATAAAGTCATAGGATCAGTTGATCAGATGATGGTGACCCGAAGTAAGACTAGGAATGAAGTGTCGTATGCATGTTATTCATCTTCCTTGGAGCCTAAAAGTGTTAAAAAAGTTCTCCAAGATAGTGAATGGATCAATGTTATGCAAGAAAAACTTCAGCAGATTGTTAAGAATGATGTGTGGTATCTTATGCCTAAACCGAAGGAGATGAATGTGATTGGTACCTAGTGGATATTCAAGAATAAAAAGGATGAAAATGATACAGTTGTTAGGAATAAAGCTAGGCTTGTTGCTTAAGGTTATACTCAGATGGAGGGTATGAATTTTGATGAGACTTCCGCTCTAGTAGCTAGACTTGAATCTATTCAGATTTTATTTGCTATTGCATGTCATATTGGATTCAAGTTGTATCAAATTGATGTAAATTGTAACAACCCATGTTACTTTTCCAATTTTCTGGAATTATTTTCGATTTATTTTCAGTTGTGACGTCACTTGTTCATGACCCATGGTTATTCTTGGTATTTCATGTGTAAATTTTTCACGTTTAACGTTTGGAGCTGAATGGGCGGCTGGACGTTTGTCTCATTGAGGACTTCGTGGACTTTCCTTGGCTATTACATGACTTGACGTGACAATATTGTTTCTGACTTGACGAAACGTTGACGTGAGTTCTAGATTCGACAGTACGACTCTGCAATTGTCTCTTTGGTGATTACGCTACTTGAACTGATGTTTCGTGATTCAGACGTGGCTAGAGGTTTACGTGGGCTTTAGTGCCGATTACGTGAATTCGTTTAGACGCTCGACGTTTGGTGTTTCGACTGGGTGGTGACATGCTTAGTATGTCTGACGTTTAAGGCTCCGACGTTGTGGTGCGAGTTCGGCATTTAGTGCGTTAGGGGTTCGACGTTTTGTTTTCCCCTTGTAATGGGATTAGTATGTGTTTCATTTGATTGACGTGCCTTGTTTAGCTAGCGTGCTTAGGAGTATTTATATTCTCCTTTTCTCGTTTTTTGTGTTTGTATTTACGTGAAATAGTTGGGACGTTACCACTTAGCATCTTGTCAGGCTTATGATGTGCTAAGTGACGTGAGGAGTTATAATTTTCTTTCGTATTTGGTTTAGTACGTGCCCTGTCTGATTATTGTACTTTGTGTTTGTATGTACGTGTTTTGTTTGCTTGGTGTGGTTATTTTTTTTGTGTTTCTAAGTGCTCCTATGTGTTGATGTGGTTGTACTTAATTATCGTTTTGGATTCTTTTCGTGCCATATTGTTTGTGGTTATTCGGTGGGTCTTGTATGTACCCGATGTATCGGTGGTTGGGCTTCACACCCCGGACTATTTATTTCAGTTTATTTTATTTATTCGGTTTTGCGATTTAAATTGGATTAATTAAGGAATGATTTATATTATTTATTAGTTATCCGTAGAGTTTACGGGCTTGCGTGATATTAATTGCGAGTCGATCAGGTATTTATTACGGTTTTTTGAGTTATTTGGTATCCGTCGATATTCAGGATATTCGTTTAGGGAGTTACAGATAATATTCCCTTTATTATTATTTATTATTAAATGGAGGTTAAATATTTTATTTTTGTGCGTTACCCGACTCAGAGGATTTTTGAATTGTTTCCTTGTGAGGGTTTGAACCGGTATTTTGGTGATTAAGTTTTTACCCCGAGCTAGTTATACCAGTTATAATAATTATTGGGCGTCCCGTTTATTTTTCGAGCTCGTATGATTTTATTTGGGGGTTCCCGGTACATTTTGGGATTTATTGTTCGTATATATATATTATTAATTGGAAAAATATATATATATGAGTATTTAATAAATGTATTTAAATGCAATTATATATAGGTATATGTATTATTGGCATATTGGAAATGAGTATTCGCGAAGCTTCTCCATCTTTTCTAACCCCCACGCGTAGACCACTCCCTATTTCTTCTTCAGACTTGGCATGGTGTTTTCCTCTTCCTTCACTGCTTATTGATGATTTCATCTTCATTTCTCCACGGATAGGGAGAGAGAGAGATGTCGCGCCTATTGACGCACGACCTGGTTGGGGGGTGAAGTTCGCCGAAGATGACGACGACGGTGGTGGTTCTAGTGTCACGCGGTGGCGTGATGGTGGTCGATAGCAGAGGGAGCATCGCGATTGAGAGAGAGGCGATCTGGTGAGGCTTCATGGGTATGGTGGTTGTAGGCGACGAAGACCTGGTGGTGATGGGTTCGCCTGATAGAGGGCGACGGCGGCGGCGCGCAGGAGACCGTGGCGGCGTCGTGGTGGTGCTGGTTCGCGCGCAGTGGCAACGTGCAACAGAGACTGTTTCGGCCGGAACTTTGACCGACGATTTGGTCGGCTTCCTGATGTCGGTTTGGGCTGATATTTTGAGAAAATCTTCGTATCGGTGCTAGGTACGACATACTAAAATTTCGTAATTTTTCGTTAAGCGGTTTGTCCGGAAATTCGATTTATTGGTTCGAATTTTCGTTTGGGTTATATTAGATTTATTCAAAATTATTAACAAGTTGCTAATGGGCTTCGTATATATCGTATAGGTCGTCGAGACGGACGTTTCGGTATATTCAAAATAATTTTTGGGTAAATAAAAACGTTTAATTAGATTCCTAGTGAGAGACGAAAATTAAGGAATTTTATAAAATTTATAAAATACCTATAATTGGATTAAATAATGTCGGAAATAGAAATACTTCGGAGAAATTAAATAAATTATTTTCCATGAGAAATTAAATAGATTTTATTTCTTGAAGAATTTAAAATAATTATAAACCTATTTAAATTAAATCGATATAGGCGGTATAGTACTCCTTGAGTTCGAAATAGGTTTATAGAAGATGTATATGGACGTAGATACGGTTAATTGATTTTCCCCTATTATTTATATTTTATAAAAATTAAAAATGTGTTAGGGGATCCACGAGAATGAGGGACGTCAAAACTTAAACCTGATTTTAGTTCCCTTGTTGTTGATTTTCTCATAAATTATAAAGAAATTGGATTGCTAATTTAAATTGTCTAATTGTCCCTGGGGTGGATTAAATTGAAAATAATTATTGATAATTAAATTAAAAGCATGCTAGCATATAAAAGTTATGAAGATTGGGTAATCGAGAACCCGGATATTTTTGAGATAAATGAAAGTGATTTGGTATATAATTTAAATTTTGAAGCATGCTTTGTATGAAATTGCTTGGCTTTTATGCTGTTTTATTGAGTATATTGCATTCATGTTGAGACATTTTGCATTCATACATCACCATGGTGTATATATTGTTTCGGTGTGAGTTAGATGCCTCAGTTATATCATGTACATGTATGGACCGTTTGGATAGTCGCAACAACTGGCCAGGGGGTGGTCTAGCACCCAGGGAGCTAGTAACTCTCGAATCTCTAGATGTTGGGGGTGAGGGCTAGGGCCTCACTTGCCGGTTCCGGACGGACTTGTGGTCTTCGTACTCTATTTGGCGACACCCACCCTTCCTATTGTGTGGTTGTTGTCCCATCAGTGAACGGTTTGGGATTCCAGGATATTTGTTTAACCTTCATGCAGTTAAGGTTGCACTGGAGTTGCATTGACATTCATATTGAGCATTTATTTGACATGTGCTTATCTGTTAAGATTATCTGTTATTATTGCTTGTTGATATTGAGCAGGTTATGTCTTAATTTTAATTAGAGATTTGTATTATTCTCTTGGGCGCGGTGTTTGTGATTGATATTTTAACCGTGGTTAAATTACAATGAAAATTATGAATTTCCTAGTGTAAAGGAAATAATGAAAATTGAAAGTTAAAAGGTTAAAAATGAAAAGGGGATTATTAAGAACCCAAGGTTGACGATTATCTTTGGTAGCTATGGAAAAACTAAGTGAAAGTGACCTTGGGCTGTAAGGGTTCCCCGTATGTTAGGCTCTAGTTGAGCTGGTAGCAATATATTGAGACTTAGTTGAAATTGTGATCTTGACCACATAGGCCTTTGTGATTGGTGATTAGTATCATCACAGGATGATTGATAGACCTCTCCGGTAGTGTGGAGTATTATTCGGGTAAGGGTCGGATAAAGCTCATTAGTTTAACCCTGTTCCCTTAGCTTTTGTAATTTTGAGCTTATTGCTCATTCTCCCACTTTGACAGTGTATGAGTTATAGATGGTTCTTTGCCGTGTTTCTTGAAAATCTCTTTCCGTAAGTACTCCTGTGAAGTTAGTGAATTCAGGGCATGGTTTGTTCCGTTCTTGAATCCTCGGTTATGGTTCGGATCTTTGGAGTCAAATATTCAAAGTTTTGAAAACTTAAAGCTTGGGGATTTTTATAAAACGTGTTATTCGTTTACCCCGACACTTGTTAACTATTTTTGGAAAGACAGAAGTTTAAATACCTGTTTTATAAAATATGTTTTGAATTCTCAGTACCGGGAGTATCGGTAGAAATTTGTTTTTAAAAAAAATTTCAGAAAATTCCATTTGAAATTGTTTTATAAAATCAGTGAATTAGGGCACGGGTTGCCCCCTATTTTAGAAATCCTGCTGTTATTTCCGAGATCTCGGCATCGTTAAAGATCGATAAATCCAGGTTTCTCCTAGCTTGTTGTCTGGGATTCCTTCATGTGCCCGGTTTTGTTTGGGCATTCTTTTAGGATTATTTTTATAAATATTTAAATAAATGTTAAAGGTTTTAGGACCAGATTTGAAAGAAATTTAAAAGTGATTTTAAAATGGTTGTCGGTTTGAACTCTAGTAGTTCTTCTTTCTCCTATAGTTATTCCTTAGGTATTTTAGGGCCTCAACTATTAGTGTGGTCCTTATGTTTATCTTCTTTGATGTTCTTCCTGTCACATTTCGGGTATGTGACATAGTGTTGATTTATGCACGCATAGTGCGGTTTCTAGTATTCTGGTTGGGTTCGGAGGCATTGGAGCCAAACAGATTTGACCGGGTCCTAACTTTTTCTTAAAAATCGGTTGAATCCTTCGGGGTTCAATGTTTTTCTTTAAAAACCCCAGAACCTCGGCATCCGTTAGGGACTGAAGGAATCCGGTAACCCTTTCATGTGCCTCAGTAGGCATTGTGAATTGGAGATTGTCTAGTAATGGTCTAGTTTGATCTAGTACTAGGGTTTTCCTCCTTATGTTACCCTTGTGGAATATATGGTATTAGTGTATCTGTATCAGGTGACCTATGTATCTCCTAGAACTCAGAGCGGTGTGCTTGGTGCACGGAGGGATAAGAAGTGAGTTATGGTTGTATTCTAGATGAGGGCGCGTATTAGACTCTGGTTGTGTACGCATTTCGGGATATGATTAGTTATTTACGGGGTCTTGTACATATATACATATATATATATATATACGTTGATTTGATCTGGTATATGCATTGGGGTTATTTTTGTTGTTAGGTGTTTTATTGTGATTATTGAGTAGATTTGAGGCTGTTGATGAGATTATTTTGGGGTCTCTGTTTGGCGTGGGTGCCACATGAGACAACTAACCGACCTAGGATAGATGCATGCACACGGGATGGTTAGCGTTTTCTAGACGGCTATGAGTGTGATGTTTTGATATTATGGTGAGCGCATTGTTTTGCTCACCCCCACAACAGGTTGCAGGTTTGCAGGTGGATGCAGCACGACATATTCAGTAGCGACGATACGGGTGATTTGGGACGGTAATTTTGTTCCTCCTTCTGTAGTCACACTTGTGTATTCTTTTATTCTCTTGGGAGCTAGGTTGTTGGCAGATTCCCTTGTGTTGTATCTTCAGTCTATGTATTTATTATTTTTGGGGTGCCTTTGTATCATTTCGGCAATACCGTATGACTTTCTGTAGAGGTTTAGTTGGTGGCTCAGTTGGTTTTAGAAAGGGATTGTGTAGAGGTTTTGGTGTTATTTTCCACTACCTCGACCCTAGTAGGTTTCTGGAATGTTGGGCTGCGTGCATTGATTTTATTTATGTTATTATGGGTAGGTTATTCTATTGTATTGATTTTGGATTGTCCGAATGTTCCATTTACAAACGGAACTCTGCCGGATTTTCGTTAAAATTTATTATTGAGTTTTATCACTTAGGTGGCATGGAATACTTTGTTTTCATTCTTATTCCATGTATGTCGTTGTTGTTATTGATTCTAATGGTCATTTTCCATGACGTAATACCTCGGGATTTGCTGATTCTCCGAATTGGAGTCTCAGGAATAACGGGGCGTTACATAAATAATGCATTCTTGAATGACATTCTTCATGAGGAGGTGTATGTGAAGCAGTCAAAAGGATTCGATGATCCTCATTGTCATACTCATGTGTATAAGCTTAAAAAGGCTTTGTATAGGCTGAAGCAAGCTCCTAGGGCTTGGTATGAAAGATTGACCGACTATCAGTTGGGAACAGGTTTTACTCGAGGGGTCGGGAGTAAACAAAACACTGTTTATTAAAAAAATTGAGAATGATATAGTTGTTGGTCAAATCTGTGTTGATGATATTTTGTTTGGTTCCACTTCTGATCAGCTTGCTCATTATTTTGGAGATCAAATGACACATGAATTTCAGATAAGTATGATTGGTGAATTAAACTTCTTTATAGGGCTTCAGATTAGATAGTTAAGTGATGGGATTTTCATTTCTCAAACTCGTTATGCTTTGGAATTGGTGAAGAAGTTTGATTTGGAAAAGGCTAAGGATACTTGCATTCCCATGAGTACTAGTGTCAAGCTTAGCATAGATACTAAAGGCAAAGATGTCGATCCTACACTTTATAGGAGTATGATTGGGAGTTTGTTGTACTTGATTGCCAGTTGACCTGACATAGCTTTTAGTGTTGGTGTGTGTGCACGTTACCAGACAAATCCAAAAAAGTCTCATATTATTGTTGTAAAAAGAATAATCAAGTATATTAAAGGGATAGTGAATTATGGATTGTGGTATCCATTAGGTACAAACACTGAAATCGCATCTTTTTCTGATGTTGATTGGGCCGGTAATGTTGATTATAGGACAAGTACTAGTGGAGGGTGTTTTTATCTTGGTAATTGCTTAGTTGCTTGGCATAGCAAGAAGCAGAATTTTGTTTCCCTTTCCACTGGCGAAGCTGAGTATATAGCAGTTGGTAGTTGTTGTACTCAGGTTTTGTGGATGCGACATATGTTGTAGGATTATGGTTTTTCCCAAGGCATGATGACTGTGTTCTGTGATAACACGAATGCAATAAACATTTCTAAAAATCATGTTCAACACTCTAGGACCAAGCATATAGATATTCGACATCATTTCATTCGAGATCTTGTTGAAGATAGTATATTGTCTCTAGAGTTTATATCCACAGATTCTCAGTTGACAGATATCTTTACAAAACTATTAGATTTTCAAAAGCATGTTAGTCTTAGGAAATCTATTGTTATGCTTTCTTTATAATAGATATCTTCTTATATATAATTCTATGAGCACTTTACATTATTTTCCTAGAATTGATAGATAATCATGCATCTGTATTATATTTATTCATGCATATATTTTAATAAGAAAAAAAAAATCATAAAATGAAGTTTTTTTTTGAAATGTTTAGCTTGCCTAGAGTACAAACGTTGTCATATTTTACTCTACTCTCATGTTCACTTGTCTAATTATGCATATAGGAAGTAGATGTATCAGTATGACCTAAGATGTTTTGAATGTTCACTTGGTATGATTATTTTATGTTGTAAAATCTTAATCTTAGATGCTTGTTTTACTTCGGGGATGATCGAAATGTCTATTGAAACTGTTAATCTTTTTCATTTAACCCAAATTGATATGTAGGTTCATAAGTTATTCTAGATTGATCTATGTTTTGGAATACCTTTTGCATGCTTATGAATGTTGTGGTATTATTGAAAGAGGAAATAATGAGATATTTAAAATATAGAAATACAAAAAGTAGTTCTTCAATATGAGTAACCGGGCCTCCTACCATAAAGTAGTAGAGTGTTCGTGTATAAAGGGGAGAAGACTAATGAACATAAATCCCAAAGAAGAAGCTCGGGCCCAGTTGGTCGGGACTAAAAATCATCGCTGGAAATTCCGAAGCTTAGAAAGACAGAAAGGGATAAGGTGAAAAAGTTGAAAATAATAAATTGTGTATCAAAGAGAAAGTAGAATGTTGTATTCTTTTATCAAGCAATAAGGTCCAAGTTAATGATTTGACTTCTAGTGGATCTTGGATTGAATTATCATCACGGTTTGTCAGGAGATTATCAGAATTAGTGTGTATTGTTTTCATCTTATCTTTGTGCTTGCAAATGAGAATTTATATATATATATATATATATATATATATTTGCAAAACTTGCCTTGTGCATTCTTGAGGATACAAGGTATGTGTGCTGATTTTCTTCAATATCATGTGTATACTGGCTGAGTTAGACATGTGTCTCTACTACCTTGCTCACATATTTCAAAATACATTTTTGTTTTATTTTTATTCATGACATTTTGCATTCATGCATTTAGTAATAGGGTCATGCATTGTAGATATTTTTGTTACTTGAGAATCTGGATATAATCTTATAGAGTAATTTATTTTCGTATTTAGTGTTTGTCTTAGATTCTTTAGAGTCTCATCTGTTATCTTTTCCCGATGTTTACATTTTGAGGATTTCCCTATGTTTTGATTGATATATATTTGCTTGTCATTTTAGTGGCAAAAAGGGGGAGATGTATTTAGTAAGGGGGAGATGTTTTTAGTAAGGGAGAGAAGGAGTATATTTATACGTTGATGGTCAATATGTTTGCATTGTTGTTATGATTTACTGATGATAATTATGTTGGTTTATATTTGTTTTCCACACTTGCCTTTCATGGTATGTTAAGTGTTATGGTTAAATGATTAGTTTGTTGTCTCTACTACCTTGCTCACATATTTCAAAATATATTTTTATTTTGTTTTTATTCATGACATTTTACAGTCATGCATTTAGTAATAGGGTCATGCATTGTAGAGATTTTTGTTACTTGAGAATTTGGATATAATATTATAGAGTACTTTATTTTCGTATTTAGTGTCTGGCTTAGATTCTCTAGAGTCTCATCTGTTATCTTTTCCCGATGTTAACATTTTGAGGATTTCCCTATGTTTTGATTGATATATATTTACTTATCATTTCAATGACAAAAATGGGGAGATGTATTTAGTAAGGGGGATATGTTTTTAGTAAGGGGGAGAAGGAGTATGTTTATACGTTGATGATCAATATGTTTGCATTGTTATTATGATATACTTATGATAGTTATGTTGGTTTATATTTGTTTTCCACATTTGATTTTCATGGTATGTTTAGTGTTGTGGTTGCAGGATTGGAAGATCCTCATGAGAACAATCTGATATTCTATGTCTATGTTTGTTGGTGTGTGTTCATAGGTATAGATATTATGTTGTTATTCATGAGGGTTTGTAAAATATGATTTTGTCTCAGAAATGCCAAGAGGGAGATTGTAAGAACATTTATAGTATTATTTGTGTTTGGCATGTTCTAGACAATAACTATGTTGAGTGAATAACCATGTTGAGTTAATTGTCATGATTGAGTGAATCATAGAGTCGGGAAGGTTTAACAGGAGTTGTTAAGCTTCGTCAAATTCAGATCAAGGTTAAAGAAGTGTAGAATATAAGAAAATTAAAAATGAAGCAAGTTTGAGTAAAAAGTGTCTCCCGGAGGACTAAAATGTCATTTTTTTCAAGCCGCAACTTCAAGAATCATTACAAGTGAGTCGAGGGATTTCAAATGACATTAGTCCCAAGAAAAGTTGGTTTCGAGGGTTTTGCTACGCATGACCTACGCATCCACTAGCTAAAAGTGGCTAGAAAGTGTTATTTCAACGCATTTGCTACGCATGTCAAAATAAATTACGCATCTGCCTACGCTTCAAGCGTAGGGTAATCTGTATGAAAAAATTGTGAAATTCCAAATTTGGCCCCGATTTGTTTTCTCTTGAGGCGCCTGTGATTTTACACCTTGATATACGTGCTATATACATTATATACACCAGAGTATAGGGTGTTAGGGTTTACATCCTTTGAGAGATCTTTGCAAGTTTTCTACAGATTCATATTCATCTACAAAGAGAGAGAGAAAAAAAAATATCATTGAATGATTCTATTTCTTCTAGTTCTCTCTTGTTTAGGGTTTGTTCAATTGTACTTCTACATCTATGTTCTTATATGTACAATTGAATGACCTAGATTTTGAAAAATCAATACACCGCTGATTGCAACATGGTTGCTTTGATCTGTTGAGAAACGGAGCCGTCTGAATGTGGAGATCGGAGCAGGAGGCTTCATGGTTAGTTGATCTGTTGAGAAGTAGAGCCGTCAGAATATAGAGATCGGAGCGAGAGCTTCGTGGAGCGCGAGTAGATCTAGACTTTCAGATGTCGAGTGAAGAACAACAAATTATAGTGGTTGTAAGTTCTGTTTTCATAGAGTTTGTACAAATTCTCTAATTCATAGTGCATCGATACCTGAGCATATCTATGATTTTTACTTGGGGTTTTTTCCAAGGTTTTTCACATAAAAATCTGTGTCTTCTCATGATTTAGTTTTTGCACTTATATTCATAACTACTTGATTAATCTGTTTTGAGAATTAGGGTTTCGTGACTAATTAAAATTGAATTTTTGCTAGATAATTTTAATTGATTTTTAAATCGACAAAAAACCTATTAATCCTCTCTAAACTGTTTTCATTGACGTCTAGATAATTTGAAGATCGTTATAATTTACCCTAAATTATATTAGCAACCAATATTTGAGTTCCATTTATTTGGTTACGCTCTTGTGGGTGATGGACTCAACATGATGGAGTTGCCTATTACATTGCAAGTAGTTTTGTAACTTTTGTTTAACATAAGTGCATGTTTGGTACGTTGGAATGGAATGGAATGGAATGTCCATTTATTCCATTCTTTGGTTTGGTACAACATAATGAATGAGAATGACCATTCCCAAGGAATGAAATTTTCATTCCATTACTAAAGCTATGGAATGGTCATTCCATTCCTTTATGAATGCTTTTAAAACATAAAATTACTTAAATAACCCTCTCACATTTTATAAAAATAAGTCACCGTCACCACCACTGCTATTTCGCCGCCACCACCGCCGCCACCTTTATTGTCCATCATTACTATTCTCGTTATGTTTTATCATTTTTTTTGTAAAAAAATTAGAAAATAGTATTATTTTATTTAATTTTAAATTTAATATTAAGAAGGGTAATTTTGAGAAAGAAATTCAAGTTCATTACATTCCCAATGTGCTTCGTATTTACAACCAAACAATAGAATGTGAATGGTTATTCCATTCAACCGTACGAAACGTTCCATAAGTACTTTTCTTGAGACTCGAACTAACATTTTATTTAAATATTTTCAACTTACTACAAGAGCATAGCTCTCAATATATATGTATGTATGTATATATGCTACAGATCAACCTAGATGGGGTCCGCCGAACTATCTCTTTTTTTTTTGTAATATAAATATAATTTAAATTAAAAATATTCAATAATTGATTATATCTATTACATATAAATAACTAGCAAATGTTTGACATATTTGTTTTTATGGAAAAAAAAAAGAAGCCTTATTTATGCATTACGAAAAACAAAACTCAAAAATCTACGACCAAATTTGAAGTTGAAGATTTTTCAAAGAATCATGAACTAATTTATTCTAGAATTTAAATTAAAAATTTGAACAATTTCTTTTCCCATACTGATACTCAAGTACTCTGGAAGAGAAATTCGTCTTCCATCTTGTAATGAATTTGTGCTGTGATAAATTTTATCCTAAAAAATACGCTTTCGCAAATTTTAAGTACCATTTTATTTAGCTCTTCTACTAGTCTCAATTTTATTAAAAGTTATCAAACTGACAACTTTTCATAGCTTGAACAGATTGCACTTCATCATAATTCATATTCTTCAATTGAAAAATGCTATACATCTTGAAATGAATTTCATGATATAATCATGAATACGTGATCCGACGTGTGTCCAAAATATTAAAATAAAAATTAAAGTTTGAGTGTTAAGTTTTTCAGTAAATAGAAAATTGAATTGATGTTAAAATGGAAATTCAATAATCACAGAGATTACAAAATCTTACCATTTTCTTATTTAAAATATAATCTTACCAATTTTTTCTTTGAAAGATTAGGGTCAAATAGAGACTTTTTTTTTTTCATTTTGTGAATTATTTACAAAATTTATTGCCGTCCAAATATAACTCTTATACACAATTTTTTACATGCCTAAAGAAAAATTGAATTCAAAAAAATACATTAAAGGGATACAAAATGTATTAATATTGTCCGTAAATTTTTAAATTTAATTTTGTATCAAAATAAATGTTCTATTCACACACTAACGTACATGTTGCAATGGTATAATCTTATCCCCCAATTGGAGAGGTGAGGGGTTCGAGCCTCTTAAAAGACATTATGAGTGTGGTGTGTAAGTTTCTTACCATTCAAAAATAAAATAAAAACTTGAATTTAAATTCGAATTTTGAAATATAGGCTGATAAGATCAATCCCCTTGGATAAATAGGATCTATGGTCCCATTCCAAAGGCAATTGAGTGTGAGCACATTTTTGCACTTACACTTGTTAAATGAATTGTAACAGATTGTTCCATTAATTGCATGGTATGATATTGTTTTATTTTGGTCCAACTCGCACGAGTTGTTACAAATGTTAACAAAGTGTGAATAGGATCCACAATGCGGATCACGCCAACGAACGAGGACGTTAGGTCTTAAATGAGTATGACATTCACATTGCGACCATACAGTGAATATATATTCACTGTATATATATATATGGGTAAAATACAACTGTTTGTCTCTAAATAGTGTATATATATATATGGGTAAAATACATTAAACCCCCTGAGCTATACTCTCACTCTCAAGAAATCCCCTTAAATTACAAATTGTGCAACTAACTCCCTAAACTATCACATTTTGTTACAAAAGGGCCCATTATCTTCAAATTTTTCATAAATGACCAAAATACCCTTTATTATTCAATTTTACTTAATGTAATTTTCTCTTTAATATAGATTTTGAAATAATTGTTATTAGTTTGATGGCAAATCTTTGTTCAAACTTGCATAATTTTCACAAATTTTTTAATATGAATTCATTAATTAATGCTTTTCAGTTGTTTAAATAAAAATTAAGTAAACTTTTAGGAATTAATTAAGTAATTACTCAATCCTATTTATATATATAACATGATAAAAAAGTATTTATTATTTAAGTTATTATTAAATTCATTTTCAATACATCTTATGAAAACAAAATTTTATTTTAACATAAAAAAAGTTAGAACTTAGAATAACAAGTTTTATTGTTTAAATCAAAGTAATTATAATAACATGTTAAATATTTCAACTATAAAAAAAATTACAAAAAATAATTCTATTTTATTTTTATTTGAGGAGATATTTACTCTAATATAATTAAGTTGAATGGTTAATTTATACCATAAATAATAGAAAAGATTATTAATATAATTTAAAGAATGACAAATTGAGTATGGAGGGTAAAAAAATCTTTTAGAATGAAATTGGGGCTAATTGTAACAAATTGATAGTTCAAGGAGGGTGATATTAGTTCCGGGGGGATTGTTGCAAAAAGAGTAATAATTCAGGGGGGTTTAATGCACTTTACCCTATATATATATATATATATATATATATATGTATGGGCAATTGTTGTCTCTAAATAGTATATCTATATACAAGCTTTCTTCTAGACCCAATTTCGTTTGATTGTTCATCAAATTGGGATTGCACCTCAAATTGCAAAGGTAAGATCTCCATTCCTTCTCTCAATCTCTCTTCTTCAATATAACTGAAAACTCTTTTCTTTTCTCTTTCGCAAACAAATATGTCTTCTTCTTCTAGTTTAGTGAGTCGGATCATAAAAACTTGGCCAAATAGAAGAGTAACATGCAATTATGGTAGCCCAATTCCCCTAACTACTTCATACACATCTGAATCCTAGTAGAAGATTCTATGGATATGCAAATTTTTTGTCAACAAAGAGGTGCAATTTCTGGTTATGGGAGGATGAGGCACTTTCTGAGTATTATAGGAGTTTTGTTGCGAATCTACTAACTGAAGTGAAAGAGTTGAAAGATTATGGAAGGACAAGTGAAGACATTGAACTGGTTCAGAAAGTGGCAAGTTTGGAAAGGGATGTGATCATCTATAGAAATCAGAATGTTGGCATTACTTGTTGGTCTTTGATTTTTTATTTTTGTTAGGGATTTTATGTTGTTTATTTGTAGTTATAGTTTTTGGTTGATACAAGTGTATCCAATGCAATGTAATTTCAGTTTGTTAAATGCAATGTAATTTGAGTTGGGTAAATTCAAGTAAAGCATCGGTGTTCCATGTTTACAATTTACATGTTTTGGTTCCTATTTTGTGAAGTAGAGGTGCAAATGTAGAAAAATGTTGTTTACCATTCAAAACTGCCTTCAATGCAATATATTCGATTGAACACTCACATTCAAAAACCATTCACCCAACTCCTTCATACAAATAGATAAAAATAAACTTCAAGTTGACATGTTCATACTTAATGATTCAGTTAAACTAGGGTTAAAAATAGTGTTTAAAAACGGACTCTTACAATGACCTAGTTTTACCTATTGTAGGTGCACGAATCGTATTGTAGTACAGTTCAGCTTGAGAAAGGTTATTGAACCCAATGGACTAAATTGTATTCTGAACTCTTGTAAAATAAGACTCTTGAATTACTATAAAAGTATGATTTGATGTTTGTGATTTATTAATTAATTAACTAATAAAACAAGTAAAGATAGATTAAGACAAGAACAATAGAAATAAAAACTAGGATTTTCATACTCCACCACTAACCACATAATATAGCTATCTACTTGATCAATTGCAAGAGGGCGATCCATCGCCCGTGAATCAGATTATATCACAAATAGTCGAGTATATCCCAAAAAATATATTGTCAACCGGATTTGCTACAACTCATCTTCGGACAGAGTGTGATTAGTGCATGCAATCGACTTTACTCTAATCTACTCTTACATCATGAAATTAAACCAAAGCATGTCTATATCACCTCATCGAGGCATGGCCTGTGTAAATCTAGGGTTTCTGGTGTTAATCACTATTGTGTCAAAAATCATGATATGCTAGAGAACACCAGATAAACATGATTGATTGGAATAATGCATTCAATCAATCTAAAACAAGAATAGAATAAATATAAAACCTCTTATATTAAATAACTATGGTCACTCATCTACATTATCATCACAGGTGTGGTCTTCAATTCTCCCTTGTTACAATTAAAACAAATAAATAAACTACATTACTTGGCTAGGATTCTGCTAAAAAATCCAAGATATCGGTTTAGTTTCTCATGGTGGAAGGAGACTGCATCGTTGATGTAGAAACGCCCTCCATGATCGTTTGTTCCATATCTCTAGGTCTTGAATGACTCCTTTCATCAAAAGATGTAAATCTCCAGAGATAGTGCACTAAAAATTATTTATTTATAAGCTCCTTAGATCTGAATCAGACCTTGGTATTTATAGAAGAAGTTGAGAAGAGTCATGTTTGTATTAGACTTGTTCCGCTTGGAGTAGGATTCATCTTTGATGTGTTTTTCCTCAATTTTGAGACAAGCCCCTTTAATCTGATGTAAATATACATTATACATGTCTTGGAAGTGTTGGAGTTGAACACAAAGTCATCCGGGTCAAAACGGATCAATTCGGATCAAATTGGAATTTCTAGCCGAATATGCAATTTTTAGCTTTTTATTACAAACACGTCTCATTCTTTTGATCATAACTCGAGCTACACAACTTGGATTGAAGCGTACTTTTTTTGTTGGAAAGCTGAATTCAAGCTCTTGAGTTGAGACTGAAGAATCATTCAATTTGGACCTGTTTTGATTGAGCTATGGCCGTCTGAAGTTGGCTGAAATTTTGGACCTATGAATGACCCCTAGCTCATACGTAGGCCTTATGCGTAGCTCCCCAGCCATGTGCGTAGCTCATGCGTAGAAATGGTGATTCTAACCACTTATGCGTAGGAAAAACATGAAAATTACTTTTTTCAATTATTCATCCGTTTGAAACCCCGTCGACTTCGTCAGTATGTTTCCCAAAGTTTCGACTATGAAAAATATCGTTTTTGCCATCTGGGAGACACTTTTTGCTTGAGAACTCTTTTTTTTTTTTCTCTTTTCAGGTAGACACAAGCACATCCTTGGTTAATTCACCAAAGTTAGCTCGTTTTCTTCAATAAGCTCCTGAAACATGCTTAGACATGCAAACCACATAAAAATACCAAGTAACAGAATGATAAGACATAATAATAGAGAGTTAAGGGCCTAAAATGGACAACATTCGACACCTATCACACCCCCCAAACTTAAATATTGTTAGTCTCTTAGTAATGAACTCACAAGAGAACTTTGAAAATATCTCATGATGACTATTTATTCTAACTACTTTACACTAATCCCTTGCTTTCATGAAGGTCAACGATTACACTAAGCATGTGTAACAAGCCTTTTAAATCCCTAGACAACGCCTAGTGGACGAGATAAGTCTCGTGAGGGTTAGCTATACTACCCACAACTTCTCCATCATTTATTCTCATGCATTCACATACTCATTAACCAAGCCATACTACAATATACAAAATAACACATATACAAATATTCTCACTCACTACCAAATAACAACTGTCTCGAGTTAATGTTGATATTGGTCCCCCACTAGAGTAGACAATTTCGTTAATCTCTACTTCCAATCCGGACAACATTCATGTGTAAGTGAACCCCCTTACAATAAATTAATCTACTTTTCACATCTCTTCATCGTTTGCTTCTTTTTTTATGTTTTTCACGTCATTTTTCATTTTTTTTCTTTTTTTTCTTTTTTTTTTCAACCTAGTGGCTTTAGCAAACGTTGGGCCAATGATCCCAAGCTTGACAACTTTAGGTCACCAGGTAATAAAGCACCCATCGGGCTTAATAATCTAGACCATCTAGGCTCAACTTGCAAAGACTTTCTAATACTTCACTTCTTCTTTTTTTTTTTTCTTAAATTTTTTCTCTTTTTTTCATAGCATTCAAAAAGTTTCCGACTCAATACTCAAAGATCAACTAACTTAATAGTAGGGGTCATGTGCATGTGCTTATACATCAAAATCGTCCTTCTCGGTTTCGATTTTACTAATTCATTTACCTATGTAAAACCACAACACTTAACTAACTCAATCTAATCATTACTCGCATGAGTGGGAATATCGCATAACATACCACTCATATATCATAAACATAAATTCAATCAACTTGTAATGCAAAGCACTTATACGTGAAAACAAAGAATTTCTCAAAAAAATCCATTTTTTCCATTCTTTCAACCATTCCTTATGACGAACTATACCTTCCCCCAAAACTTAAATTAGACCATGTCCGCATGATTTTCAATTATACTTATGAGAAGAAAATATAGTTACCCTTGAAGCACAGTTCTGGAATTTCAACTTATACGCTTGTTCTCCCCCCCAAACTTGAATTGAGCTGCCTGTAGAAATATTCAACAAAACACACATACCCAATATCATAACAAAGGAAAAATTAATACAATTATCACTTCCGAAAATCATTACTCAGTGTAGCACAAGGAATGAGTTTTTTTTTTTAAAAAAAGAACTTTGATATGGCCTTAAGGGACTACAATCCTATGAATTGAAATTACATAAATTAAATGACATACTATCTACAAATTGAGGCTATAAACTAACTTTCACAGCCTAGGACCAATGTTTAACGTCTTTGGCACGACAGCTCCGCAAAGGGCTATCAAACACTCTTCCTTTCTACCACACTTCCACCACATGTCAGAGCAAGTGTGGGAAGTAAATTGTTCGATGATGTCCACTGTGAACATTCAGTAACGAGCAAGACATCAAGCACATAATAATCGTCATATAATTTTCCTTCTTTGTCATACTTTACATTCATCCCATGTTTAGTACTTGTGTCCAACGATTCTTCTGTCAACGAATAAGGTAATGGGTCATTTATCACCTTCTCAATCCTGTCAATTATGTAGTACTAACCTTCCCCTTGTTTATCTTCAAGACGCGGCTCCTCGAGACATTGGGTAAATGGTGCTTTAGGTTCATATGGTGTCACTTTTGGCGCTTGTGGTAAAGGAATGGTTTGCACACACTCGTCCTATGATATATCACTCTAAGTGTCAAAGCTTTCCTCTATTTCACTGTAACCTTCCTCATCATCTTCAAAATTAACTACCATTTGATTTGGCAATTCCTCCATTCTTAAAGTATCAACTAGTTGTCCTACTTGGGTTTTTAACTTAGATAAGGCTTGAGAATGAGAGTTCAATAGTTGAACAATATGGTTCGATTGGTTTTTAAACTCTCTCATGGCGCTCATCAATTCATCCTCAAAATCAGGTGGCCTAGACGGTGGATTTTAATTTTGAAACTGGGGTTGATCTTGGTTGAATGATCAGAATGATTGGGTATTGTTCGACTGAAAATCCTGAGTACTGAATGGTTGTTGGCTTCTATTTAAACTTGATTGAGGACTTTCAGTGTTCGGAAAGTAGGAATTGTCTCTATTGTATGTGATATCCTCTCAATTTCGAGTGGTTGCTTCGATTTTGTTCGAAGATGGTAAGAATTTATCTTCAAAAGACAATGGCTCCAAACACAAATATGCACTTAACTCTTCAAATTGGAATTGATTAGATGGTTGATGATAATAATCTTGACTATACGGTCGATAACCTAATCCGTGATCCAAATATCGTGGATCTTGATTAAAGCTTTGATATAAATTTCCTATACCTGGTTGTTGGTATTGGAAATTGGGATGATTTATCCAATCTGGGTTGTATGAATTATAATATGGAACATTCACCGAATTGGTATAGGCATTATGTATTTTGTTTAGTTTTTTTTTTAATGAAAACTAACTACTTCTGAACTATTCTAACTAAGAACAGAAAATATTGCTAAAATTATACGTAAAATTAAGTTACATTAGAACTCACAAGTGGTCCAATAACGTAATCTTCACTGCTCCGCTGATTCTTTTCTCGTTTTTCAGTGTACCTCACAAAAACATACAATCCAACTTTAGATATAATACAATACAAATAAACAATTCAAGTATACTAAATTACTAAAATTTAGAATATTCGAAAGTCCCAGGCAACAGCGGTAAAAACTTGATGCGGTCAAACTATGGTTAAAAATAGAGTTTAAAAACGGACCCTTACAATGACCTCGTTTTATCTATCGCAAGTGTACGAATAGTATTGTAGTACAATTCGGCTTGAGAAAGGTTATTTAACCCAAGGGACTAAGTCATATTATGAACTCTCATAAAGTAATACTCTTAAATTGCTATAAAAGTATGATTTGGTGTTTTTGATTTATTAACTAATTAACTAATAAAGCAAGTAAAGATAGATTAAGATAAGAACAGTAGAAAACTAGGGTTTTCATACTTCATTACTAACCGCATAATATAGCGATGTACTTGATCAATTGCAAGAGGGAAATCCATCCCCCGTGAATCAGTGTTCGGAAAATAGGAATTGTCTCTATTGTATGTGATCTCCTCTCAATTTCGAGTGGTTGCTTCGATTTTGTTCAAAGATGTTCAGAATTTATCTTCAAAAGACAATGGCTCCGGACACGAATATGCACTTGACTCTTCAAATTAGAATTGATTAGATGGTTGATGATAATAATCTTGATTATACGGTCGATAACCTAATCCGTGATCCAAATATCGTGGATCTTCATTAAAGCTTTGATATAAATTTCCTATACTTGATTATTGGTATTGGAAATTGGGATGATTTATCCAATCTGGGTTGTATGAATTATAATATGGAACATTCACCGAATTGGTATAGGCATGCTGTATTTTTTTTAGTTTTTTTTTTAATGAAAACTAACTACTTCTGAACTATTCTAACTAAGAACATAAAATATAGCTAAAATTATACGTATAATTAAGCTACATTAGGACTCACAAGTGGTCTAACAACATACTCTTCACTGCTCCGCTGATTCTTTTCGCGTTTTTCAGTGTACCTCATAAAAACATACAATCCAAATTTAGATATAATACAATACAAATAAACAATTCAAGTATACTAAATTACTAAAATTTAGAATATTCGAAAGTCCCCAGCAACGGCGGTAAAAACATGATGCGGTCAAGCTAGGGTTAAAAATAGATTTTAAAAACGGACCCTTACAATGACCTAGTTTTACCTATCGCAAGTGTACGAATAGTATTGTGTACAATTCGGCTTGAGAAAGGTTATTGAACCCAAAGGACTAAGTCATATTATGAACTCTCATAAAGCAATACTCTTGAATTGCTATAAAAGTATGATTTGGTGTTTTTGATTTATTAACTAATTAACTAATAAAGCAAGTAAAGATAGATTAAGATAAGAACAGTAGAGATAAAAACTAGGGTTTTCATACTTCACTACTAACCGCATAATATAGCTATGTACTTGATCAATTGCAAGAGGGCAATCCATCCCCCGTGAATCAGGTTATACCACAAATAGTCGAATATATCCCAAAAAATATACCGTCAACTGGATTCGCTACACCTCATCTCCGGACAGAGTGTGATTAGTGCATGTCATCTATTTTACTCTAATATACTCCTACAACATGAAATTAAACTAAAGCATGTCTATATACCCTCGCTGAGGCATGACCTGTGTAAATCTAGGGTTTCGGGTGTTGATCACCATTATGTAGAAAATCCTGATATACTAGAAAACACCAGATAAACATGATTGATTGGGATAATGCATTCATTCAATCTAAGATAAGAATAGAATAAAGATAAAACCCCATATATTAAATAATTATGGTCATTCCTCTACATAATCATCAAAGATGTGGTATTCAGTTTCCCCTCGTTATAATTGAAACAAATAAATAAACTACATTACTTGGTTAGAGTTTTGCTAGAAAATCCTAGATATCGGATTAGTTGCTCATAGTGGAAGGAGACTACATCGTTGATGTAGAAATGCCCTCCATGATCGTTTGTTCCGGATCTCTAGGTCTTAAATGGCTCCCTTCTTCAAAAGATGTAAATCTCCAGAGATAATGCTCTAAAAATTATGTAATTAGAAGCTCCTTAGATCTAAATCAGAACTTGGTATTTATAGAAAATGTTGAGAAGAGTAATGCTTGTATTAGACTTGTCCCGCTTGGAGTAGAATTCCTCTTTGATATGTTTCTCCTCAATTCTAAGCCAAACCCCTTTAATTTGATGTAAATATACTTTATACACGTGCTTGGAAGTGTTGGAGTCAAACACAAAGTCATTTGGGTCAAAATGGATCAATTCCAGTCAAACTAGGAATTCTGGTCGAATCTAGAATTTTCATCTTTTTCCTGCAAACACGTCTCACTCTTTTGATCAGAAATGGAGTTACACAACTTGGATTGAGGCATACTTTTTTGTTGGAAAGCTTACTTCAATATCTTTAGTTTAGACTGAAGAATCACTTAATTTGGACCTGTTTTGACCGAGCTGTGGCCGTCTGAAGTTGGCTGAAATTCTGGACCTACAATTGACCGTACCTCATGTGTAGGACTTATATGTAGCTCCTCAGCTATGTGCATAGCTCATGCGTAGAAATGGTGATTCTTGCCACTTTTTGCTTATTATCTGCATAGCTTATGCGTAGGAAAAATATGAAAATCACTTTTTCCAATTCTTCCTCCATTTGAACCCCTCGACTTTGTTAGTATGTTTTTCAAAGTTTCAGCTCCGAAAAATGCCGTTTTTGCCCCCCGAGAGACACTTTTTGCTTGAAAACTCCTATTTTTCTCTTTTTTCGGGTAAACACAAGCACATCCTTGGTTAGTTCACCAAAGTTAGCTCATTTTCTTCGGTAAGCTCATGAAACACGTTTAGACATGCAAACCACATAAAAACACCAAGTAACGAAATGATAAGATATAACAATAGCGAGTTAGGGGCCTAGAATGGACAACATTCGGTACCTATCACTTAACATGTTCAGATATAGTAGCAATATAGTTTGAATATGTAATTACAAAAAAAGGTGTCACATGTTCAAGTGTACATTTTCATACATCAAATGTTCAAATTAATCCCTAAAATAGTCATATATAACATGTTGGCTTAGTATCACTAGTGTTTGTCAAATTTTGCCACTATCCAAAAACTCTTTCCCTAAAGCCATGTTCAGATCCCTTCAATGTAATCATCCTTCAAATGGCTATCCCAAAAATTGCTTCTACAACTCCACATGTCACTGCTCTTTTTCATTCCTCCTCAAATTACTAAGATTAAAAGCATAGGACCTACAATAAAAAAGAAAATGTAAGCAATATACCTTCAATAATACATGTGAAAAGAATATCCAATAAAGGGAAATAATTGTTTCTTGATTCTTGTGTGCTAGTCACTTGATCTCCATAACTGCCTCTTGTATCTTGATGTGTGTTCCTTACCTAAAATTAAAAAATTTAAATTAAATAATACTTGTTTCTTGAGAAGGTTTTGTACAGTTTAGCAAGCTTTAAAATGTCAAGGTCAGATTTCAAGGGTAATGGTCTCCCAACTCCATCAAATAGATTTTTATAATAAATGGTACTTGTAAGAACATTTATAGTATTATTTGTGTTTGGAATGTTCTAGACAATAACCATGTTAAATGAATTATTATGTTGAGACTTTTGTGTATTTCCAATAGAGTTGTTAGTATGTTTGTTTCTATCTCGAGAAAGAAGTCAATGAGTGTGTCAAAATAAAGAAAGCTACTGGAGGGCAAAATCGTCATTTCCAGAATGTCATTTCACCGAAGGGCAAAAATATCATTTTCATACATTATGACTTCAACAAAAAGCATCAGGAGTTCAAGATGACCAGTCTAGCTCAAATATGAAAAAACTAGAAAATATGCAAAATACCTACGTTGTTAGAGGCAAAAAGAGGCAGAATGGCTCTAACCTACGCTTTGGTTTTTGAAGCTGGGAAGGGACCCTATGCCCAAGCATAGATCCCAAGCTTAGGTCCTATGCCCTAGACCTACGCCCAAGCTTATGTCCCAATGCTTGGTCACGTGATCATTTGTGATGCATGATTTATTTCGGGGTGCTTTCGAATTTTTCCAATTTGGTCCCTACTTCGAGTTTTTAAGTGATTGCCGACATCAAACCTCTACGTATGGCATATACACATATTTACATCAGATTTTAGAGATTTATCAAGGTATTGTGAAATTACGTAAGAGGGTAAGGTTAGGGTTTTCTATGACTTGGTCTATAAATACCAAGGTTCTACAAGAGAGGAGGCTACGTCTTTGAGAGATCTCTGCAGTATTCTATCATTCATATTTTTCTACAGAGATCTAGATATATAGAGAGAAAATATTACTGAGTGATTGGAGATATACAAGTTCTCTTTTGTTTTTGGACGTCTTCAATCGTGCTTCTACATCGACGATATCTATGCACGATTGAATGGTATAGTTGCTGAAAAATTCACATACTGTTTATTGCAATGAGGTTGTTTTGATCCGTTCGAGTACGGAGCGATTCGAGGATTTCAAACCACGAGTGTGTTTCATGAAATATGAGTGATTCTAGGGTTTCAGACCGCGAGTAAAGGAAGGCATATCAGGAGTGATTGTAAGTCTAAAACTCTCATAAAGTCTGTACTTATTGATTCATAGTGCATCGGTACCTGAGTGTACCCGTGGTTTTTTCCTTGGAACGTTTCTTTGGTTTTTCCACATATAATTTCTGTGTTTCGTCTCTTGCCTTATTTTCTACACTATATTGATGTTTGCTTGATATTGCTCGATAGATCTATTTTTGGAATTAAATTAAAAATTAGGTTTTGTGACTAATTAAAATTGAATCTCCGCTAAATAATTTTAATTGATCATAAAATCAACAAAAAAACCTATTCACCCGCCCTCTAGACTGTTTTCACTATCGTCTAGGTAATTTCAATTAGTATCAGAACGTGGTTTCCCTTTTTAGGTTAATTACCTAGAGTTAGATTTTGTACTTAGACGATGGAGATGCCTCGTGAAGAAGGTTCCATATCTAGGTCCCCTTTGTTTGATGGCTAAAATTATACATATTGGAAAGCGAGAATGAGAGCATTTTAAAATCTTTAGATGAGAGAGCGTGGAATGTCGTTGAAGTAGGATATTCACCTCCTACTATGAAAGATGACGCGACCAATAAATCAACACCAAAACAGCCAAGCGAGTGGACTGCTGCCGAGTTGAATAGCGCGAATTAGAACTCAAAGGCGTTGAATGCGTTATACAATGCTGTAATTCCGAGTGAGTACAAGAGGATTGCTACGTGCATAATTGCCAAGGAAGCTTTAGACATTCTCCAAGTCACTCATGAAGGAACATCGATGGTGAAACAATCAAAGCTTCAAATTTTGAATTCTCAATTTGAACAGCTGAAGATAGAGGATGATGAGGTCTTCGCAGACTTTGAGGCTAGGTTAACTGATATTGTAATAGGTTGTCATAACTTAGGTGAGCCTATTCATGAGACTACCATAGTAAAGAAAATTTTGAGGTCTCTTCCTGAACATTTTCGATCTAAGGTCACTGTCATCTTAGAGATCATGAGTCTTAAAGAAATTAAGGTTGGAGAATTGGCTGGAAATTTAAAATCTTATGAGATGGAGATGTTCAAAAATCCCCCTAAAAAGGCGATAGGCACAAAAGAGAAGATCATAGCTTTCAAAACCACTAGGGAGGATTAGGTTGAAATTGATAAAGAAAGTGAGTTGAGTTTAAATGATATTGTCATGTTTTGTAAAAGGTTGAATAAATTTGTTAGGGCTAAACAGAATGGCCAGGGACAAAAATTTGGGGATAAGTTGGGTGAGTCTAGAAGTAGAAATAAGACTCAAATTAGGAAGGACAAGTCTGATCCTAAAAAGAAGAAACCCAAATGTTTTGAATGTCAATGATATGGTCATATAGCTGCAGAGTGTGCAAACACTCTGAAAAAATCCAAATGATTAGCTGTCAGTTGGGATAATGACTCTGAGAATGGATCAGCTAGTGATGCGACAGAATCAGAAGTAGGTGATGATTTAGAGAAATTTCACTGTGTTTGTTGTACAGAGCAAGGAGGTTAACAAAGTTGCTTCAAGTTTGGCGATATCTGAAGAGGAAGGTTCTGAAAGTGATGAAGATTATGATGAAACGCTTCAAGAGTCTTATAATAAATTACTTGATAAGACTATACAATTTCACAATAATCACATGAAACTGTTGACTAAAAGTCTTAACATGGAAAAATAATTGCATTCCTTAAAATATGAATTAACCAATAGTTCTCAAACTCTGAATCATCTACAAACCCAAAAGGCCAAGTTGATTGAAGATTTGAATAAGTCTGAACTTGAAACAACTGACGCTTTGAAAAAATAGATTGTCTCAATAAGCAATTGGTTGAGAAATCTACTAATATTGAAAATTCGGAAAAAAAGCTAAAAGATGCTAACTCATCTGTTCAAAAGTGGTCTAGTGGATATCTTAAGCTTAATCATAAGTTGAGTGTAGGAAAGTCCGCAGGAAATACCAAGGGGCTAGGTTTTGTTAGAGTATTGCAAAATTTGAATGTTGCTGCAAAAACCACCTTTGTAAAAGCCTCCCAAGTAACATCAAGTTCTTCAAAAGGAAAGTCAAATTGAAATCCTAGGATTCAATCCTATGTCAAAAGACCTGTTGAAAACAAGATTTTCCTTACCCCTAGATATTCTAAAAAGTCAACTGATGGAGTCCGAAGGTTTGTTCCTATTTGTCATCACTATGGTGTCAGTGGTCACATTCGACCAAGGTGTTCGAAGTTGAGAGGGAAGACTCTGCAATCGGTGAAGGAACAAAGAGTTCAACATGGAGATCATGTTCAAGATCAAATTCGAATGCTGAATGAAGAAATGAAAAATTTGTCAAGATTGGTAAAAGGAGCTTCGAAGATGAAGAAGGCTTGGGTGAGAAAAAGTGAGCTACACTGTCTTGTAGTTCATATTGCACTTAGAGCACGCAATTCTACTTCTTGGTATTTGGATAGTGGATGTTCAAGGCATATTATTGGAGATAAGTCATTGTTTGGATTTTTCGAGAAATGTCATGGTGGGATAGTCACTTTTGGTGATGGAGATAAGTCGAAGGTTCTAGGAAAATGTATCATTGTGGTTTCTGGTCTACCTAAACTAAAAAATGTGCTTTATGTAGAGGGTCTTAAAGCAAATTTGTTGAACATAAGTCAAATATGTGATAACAATCATAATGTCACTTTTTCTCCTAGTAAGTGTTCGATCATTGACTTTTCTGGGAATTGTGTAATGGAAGGTATGCGTTCAACTGATAATTGTTATTGTATTGTTCCTAACTCTGAATTGTTATGCAATAGAGTTAAACTCGATGAAGTTGAAATCTTGCATCAACTGATGGGACATGTTAATTTTCATGAATTAACAAAAATTACTAAGAGTGAAATTGTTAAGGGAGTCCCTAAGCTTGGTTATGCAAAAAGAGTTCTGTGTGGATCATGTCAGAAGGGTAAACAAGTTAGATGTCAGTACAAAAAGATAATTGTCATTGGTACTTTTAGACCTTTAAAGTTGTTGCGTATTGATTTAATGGGTCCCATTAGGACCATGAACAAAGGAGGAAAGAAGTATATTTTTGTCATGGTGGATGATTATTCGAGATTTTCATGGGTTGGATTTCTAAGTGAAAAGTCTGAAGCTCCTGAAATTTTTAAGAGAATTTGTTTAAAAATTTAGACTGAGAAGAATTGTTCCATTTCTAGAGTAATGAGTGATCATAGAAGGGAGTTTGATAATTCAGAAATTGAAGTATTTTATGAAGAGAGATGTATAAAACATGAATTTTCAGCACCTAAAACTCCTCAACAAAATGGAGTAGTTGAGAGGAAGAATAGGGTTATTCAGGAAATGGCCAATGTTTTGCTACAGGGTAGGAATGTTCCTAAGTATTTTTGGGCCGAGGCGGTGAACACAGCGTGTTACACCTCGAATAGAGTTTATCTTAGGCCTAGCACCTTAAAAACTCCTTATGAACTGTGGAATGGCAAAAAACCCAATGTAAAGTATTTTTAAGTTTTTGGAGCAAAATATTATATTCTTAGAGATCGTGAATCTATTGGGAAGTTCGATTCTAAGAGTGATGAAGGAATATTTTTGGGTTATTCAATGATTAGTCGAGCATATAGGGTTTTTAACCTTAAAACTCAAACGATGATGGAATCAACCAATGTAGTGGTTGATGAATCATGTATTGATGAGCCCCCAACGTCTGCTGAGGAGGAAGATGGTGAGCCATTCTTTATATTGGATAATGATTCTTCTGAGGTTGAAAAAGAGGACAATGTGGTTAGAAATGATACTTCAAGTCCTGTAGAATCACATGATTCAATTGGTGATGTTGATCAGATGATGGTGACACGGAGAAAGGCTAGGAATGAGGTTTCGTATGCATGCTATACATTTTCTTTGGAATCTAAAAATGTTAAAGAAGCTCTTCAAGATAGTGAGTGGATAAATGCTATGCAAGAAGAACTTCAGCAATTTGTTAAGAATGATGTACGGTATCTTGTGCGTAGACCGAAAGAGATAAATGTGATTGGTACCAAGTGGATTTTCAAGAATAAAAAAGATGAAAATGGTATAGTGGTTAGGAATAAGGCTAGGCTTGTTGCACAAGGATATCTCAGATGGAGGGTATTGATTTTGATGAGACTTTCGCTCTAGTGGCTAGGCTTGAATCTATTCGGATTTTGTTTGCTATCGTTTGTCATCTTGGATTCATGTTGTATCAAATGGATGTGAAGAGTGCATTTTTTAATGGTGTTCTTCATGAGGAAGTATATGTGGAGCAACCCAAAGGATTTGAAGATCTTTATTGTTTGGGTCATGTTTACAGGCTGAAAAAGGCATTGTATGGGCTAAAGCAAGCTCCTAGAGCCTAGCATGAAAGGTTGACTGATTACTTGTTGGGAATAGGTTTTACTCAAGGAGGAGGGGATAAACACTGTTTATTCAGAAAATTGAGAGTGATACAATATTTGCTCAAATCCATGTTGATGATATTGTGTTTGGATCCACTTCTGATAAGTTTGCTCATTATTTTAGAGATCAAATAAAACATGAATTTGAGATGAGCGTGATTGGTGAATTAAACTTCTTTCTAGGGCATCAAGTTAGGCAATTAAATGATGGGATTTTTATTTCTCAAACTCGTTATGCCTTAGAATTGGTGAAGATGTTTGGTTTGGGAAATGCTAAGGATGCTCGCACTCCTATGAGTACAAGTGTTAAGCTTAGCTTGGATACTAAAAAAAGGCAAAAGATGTTGATCCTACACTTTATAGGAGTATGATTAGGAGTTTGTTGTACTTGACTGCCAGTCGACTTGACATAATGTTTAGTGTTGGTTTGTGTGCACTTTACCAGGCAAGTCCTAAGGAGTCTCATATTACTACTGTGAAAAGGATTATCAAGTATGTTAAAGGGATAGTGAATTATGGATTGTGGTATCCATTAGGTACTAATACTAATATCACATCTTTCTTTGATGTTGATTGGGCCGGTAATGTTAATGATAGAAAAAGTTGAAGGTGTTTTTATATTGGAAATTGCTTAGTTGCTTGGCATAACAAGAAGCAAAATTGTGTTTCTCTTTCCACTGCTAAGGCTGAGTATATAGCAGTTGGTAGTTGTTATACTCAGGTTTTGTGGATGCGTCAGATGTTGCGGGATTATGGTTTTTCTCAAGACAATGACTATGTTTTGTGATAACACATGTGCAATAAATATTTCTAAAAATCCTGTTCAACACTCTAGGACAAAGCATATAGATATTCGACATCATTTCATTCGTGATCTTGTTGAAGATGATATAGTGTCTCTAGAGTTCATATCCACAGATTCTTAGTTAGCAGATATCTTTACAAAACCATTAGATTTTCAAAAACACGTTACTCTTAGGAAATCTATTGGTATGTTTTCTTTAGAATAGATATCTTCTTATCTATCATTCTAGGAGAACATTGAATTATTTTCCTAGAATTGATAAGAAATCATGCTTTTTATTTTGAAATAAATGACAATAAGTTTTTTTGAGACTGTTGAGCTTGGCCAGAGTACAAAAGTTGTCATATTTTACTCTATTTTCACATTTACTTGTCTAATTATCCATATGTGAAGTAGAGGTATCAGACTGACCTAAGATTTTTGGATGATCACTTGGCATGATTATTTTATGTTACAAAACTTTAATCTTAGGTGCTAGTTACTTTGGTGATGATTATAATGCGTGCTAAATCTGTTATGTTTTTTTATTTAACCTGAAGTGGTATGAAAGTTCATGAGCTATGCTAGATTGGTCTATGCATGAAATATTTTTTGCATTTGTATGAATATTGTGGTGATGTTGAAAAAAAATAAGATGTTTAAAATATTAAAAATGCAAAAAGTAGTTATTCAATCTGAGTAACCGAGCATCTTGCCTCAATAAGCATTGAGTGTTCGCGTAAAAAGGGGAAAAGACTAATGAGCATAAATCCCATGGAAGAAGCTCGAGCCCAGTTGGTCGGGACTAAAAAATCCTCGCTAGAAAGTCCGGAGCTTAGAAAGACAAAAAGGGATATGGTGAAAAAGTTGAAAAGATGAGAAGGAGGATATTATGTGACAAAGAGAAAGTATTGTTTTTTTGACTTCTAGCTTGGATCTTGGATTGAATTATCATCACGGTTGGTGGGAAGATTATCAGCTTTAGTATGTATTGTTTTCATCTTACCTTAGTGTTTGCACATGAGAATTTTCATATATATATATATATATATATATATATATATATATATTTGTAAACCTTGACTTGTACATTCTTGAGTTTACAAGGTATGTGTGTTGATTTTCTTCTATACCATGTGTATAATGGTCTGGTCAAATCTGAGAATATGATGTATAAATAATTTGCTTGTTGTCTCTACTGCCTTGCTCACAGATTTCTAAAAACAAAAATATTTTATTTTATTTTTATTCATGACATTTTGCATTCATGCATTAGTAGTAGGGTCATGTATAATAGAGATGTCCATTACCTTAAGAATTTGGATATGATCTGATAAGGGTTCTATATCTTGGTGTTTTTCATTGAGTACTTCATTGTATCTCTTTACAATGTTGCTATGGCATATGCTCTCTTTTCTTGACATTTCAGTGACAAAAAGGGGGAGAAGTATTAAGTGAGGGGGAGAGATTAAGATTGTTTGGTTAAGATTGTTTGATTGATTCAGAGGGAGAAGTATTTAACAAGGGGGAGTTTATTCTTAGGGGGAGAATGATGATCATTATGTTGATTTATATCTATTTTCAACACATGCGTTTAATGGTTTGTTTAGTGTTGTGGTTACAGGATTGGTTGATCATCATGAAAGCAAGGTGACAGTTTATATCTATGTTTGTCGGTGTGTGTTCATATGTATAGATGTTATGTTGTTATTTGTGAGGCTATATTGTAAAACATGGTTTTGTCTCAGAAATGACAAAACCATGATAAGTGAATTGTAAGAACATTTATAGTATTATTTGTGTTTGGCCTGTTCTAGACAATAACTATATATGTTAAGTGAATTGTCATGTTGAGAGTTTTGTGTATTTGCAATAGAGTTGTTAGTATGCTCGTTTCTATCTCGAGAAAGAAGTCAATGAGTGTGTCAGAGCAAAGAAAGCTACCGGATGGCAAAATTGTCATTTCCAGACATCGTCACTTCACCAAAGGGCAAAAATGTCATTTCCAGACATTATGACTTCAATCAAAAGTATTGGGAGTTTGAGATGACCAGTCTAGCTCAAATATGAAAAAATTGCAAAAGATGCAACATACATACTTTGTTAGAGGCAAAAAAAGGCAGAATGGCTTTAGACCTATGCCCAAGCGTAGGTCCTATGCCCTTAGGTCCCAAGAGTAGGTCCTACGTCCTAGACCTACGCTTGGGCGTAGGTCTCAATGCTTGGTCACGTGATCACTTGTGATGCAGGATTTGTTTAGGGGTGCTTTCGGATTTTTCTAGTTTGGTCCCTACTTCGAGTTTTTAAGTGATCAACGACTTCAGACCTCTACGTCTATAGGCATATACACATATTTACATCATATTTTAGAGATTTATCAAGGTATTGTGAAATTACGTAAGAGGGCAAGGTTAGGATTTTCTATGACTTGGTCTATAAATACCAAAGTTCTACAAGAGAGGAGGTTATGTCTTTGAGAGATCTCTGCAGTATTATATCGTTCATATTCTTCTACAGAGATATATATATATAGAGAGAAAATATCATTGAGTGATTGGAGATATACAAGTTTTCTCTTGTTTTTGGACGTCTTCAATCGTGCTTCTACATCGAAGATTTCTATGCACGATTGAATGGTATAGTTGCTGAAAAATTCACACAATGTTTATTGCAAAAAGGTTGTTTTGATCCTTTCGAGTACAGAGAGATTCGAGGATTTTAGACCGCGAGTAGAGAAAGGCAAATCATGCGTGATTTGTGAGTCTCTCATAGTGTCTGGCAGAACAAGTGTGCTTTGTGAAGTACGAGTGATTCAAGGGTTTCAGATCGCAAGTAGAGGAAGGCATATCAGGAGTGATTGTAAGTCTAAAACTCTCATAGAGTTTGTACTTGTTGATTCATAGTGCATCGGTACCTGAGTGTACCCGTGGTTTTTTCCTTGGAACGTTTCCTTGGTTTTTCCATGTATAATTCTATGTGTTGTCTCTTGCCTTATTTTCTGCACTATATTGATGTTTACTTGATATTGCTCGATAGATCTGTTTTTGGAATTAAATTGAAAATTAGGGTTTGTGACTAATTAAAATTGAATTTCCGCTAAATAATTTTAATTGATCATAAAATCAACAAAAAAGCCTATTCACCCCCCCCCCCCCCCCCCCCCCCCCTCTAAGCTGTTTTCACTATCGTCTAGGTAATTTCAATACTACTCATGTCAGTTATAATTTTAGCAACAATAACAAAAAGGCATAGTATGTTAACCTAGTAATGTCTACATGTTCATATACCTCAATCTTTTCATACAAGTAGTTATGGTCCATGTCTAAATACTCACCATAGTAGAATTCCATCTTGTATTGCTTTCCCATTTCCTATAAACAAATGCATGGACAATCAATAAAATAAAATAAAATAGGACAACATTAGACACATAGGGGCCACAACCACATATGACCATATTACTATAATGTTCTAGTAATAAAATAAACCCTAATATAAAATGACTTATGTCCCTAATCATCAAACACCATATCCACAACAACAGTACTGCAAAAAAAATAGAATAAAGTTTTACAAGAGTGAACAAAAAACTACTGTTAAAGTCAGAAAAATAGTTCTAAAAGTTTAATTTACAAGTTCAAAATACCATTATTATACCACAACCAACAAAAGCTCTAAAATTTTGTCTTACATTGTATAAAAAATTAGGGCTTTTAGGACCCACCACAACAATAACAACAAAATTAACTAAAAAATAAAAATCTGACAATTTTAGGCACACCTCATTAATTATTCACAAAGCCCTAACATCTAAAAGAATATTCCAACCCTAAAGACTACAAAAATAATATAAACCCTAACATGCATATAACCCTAATATAAATCCTAATATTGAAAAGAGGAACAAAATCTTCATACTTATAGAGATAATCATAAAAGGAACTTGATTTAGTTGAAGAGAGAGATGTTTCTTGCTTCGTGAGTACAGAGAAATGTATTGCTTTGCTGGTTTAGAAATAGGTGAATGGAGCACAAACAAAACCCTAAAACATAACCGACTTATAGGCTCTATTCATCTTCGTTAACTACAAAATATGGGATGAGAGAGAGAGATAAGTGGTAATTGCAACCCATCTTCCTTAAAACCCTAGAAACGGCTTAAAATGAGAGAGAGAAAGACAAGTGTAGGATATGTTCATTAATTAGAAAGGCTGAAAATGTTAAATTGATATATATACAAAACCCTTTAAACGACTGCGTTTTGGTCACCAAGTGTTGGAGCGGAGTGTTACAATTGGTATCAGAGCCAGAGCCCGGCCGGAATTAAGTGTGGGAGCATGCACATCACCTGTGGGTCGCCAGCGAGGACGCTGGGTCCCAAGGGGGGGTGATTGTGATGTCCCACATCGCCCGGGTAGAGGTCTGGGAATGTGCTTATATGTGCAGTGTTGTCTCCAATTGGTATGAGGCCTTTAGGGAGGAGCCCAAGAACAAAACCGTGCGAGCTGGGCCCAAAGCGGACAATATTATACCAAGTGTTGGAGCGGGGTGTTACAAAAGGGTTTGAAAAAGATATTTCATTATTATTTTTTTTAAAACATAAAACCCTACTTTAAGGATAAGCTAGAAAATTCCTATCTCAAACACCAGAAAAGGGTTTGGATGGGTGTATTCGCCCAAATTGTTAAGTATAGGGGGGTTTAGAAACCATAAAGGGGGTTTCCTGCACACTTTCCAAACTATAGGGGGATTTAGCGCCATTTGCCCATATATATATATATATATATATGTATGTGTGTCCCTTTATGTATATATACGTGCATTCTCCTTAGAATCTTTCCACCCTCTCCTTAGACTTAAGGAATAATTTTCTAATTACTTTCTTGTTGGCGAGAGAACAACTATTTTTAAAGGTCATTTGTTATCATTATTGGGATGTCCCTAGGGGTGGTAAAAAATACGACGAATCCGAAAATCCAATCCGTTCAATCCGGTCTAGATATATTGGATCGGTTTCATTATGGATTGGATTTGACATGGTTTAGAAACACCGAATCCGATATTTTATGGATCTGATCTGGATTTGATTTTTAATAATTTGGTTAATTTGGTGCAGTCTGGTATCGTTCATATATATTTTAATATATTTAAAGTAATAATATATCAGTAATATATTATTTTAAAATAAATTATAATATCTTATATCAATAATGTATTATTTTAAACTAAATCATAATATGTTATTTTATACTAAATAATTATCCATATCAATCCATTCTATTATAAAAGTTTAAGTCATTTCTAATATTTTTATATATTAATCATTATTATTTTTAAGAAAATGATAATTAAAGAATATCACCAATTTAAAAATAATGGCCTTCTAATACTATTATGCATTTATTATCATCTTACAAAACAATAATTCATACATGAAAATTGAACTTTTTTACCATCTGAGGGCTTTATTTATTTTAAAACCTTCATCCCTATTGCAATTTTCAGGGAAAAAAATGAAATATTTTTTATTAGTTTCATGGATTCATCATCATAGTGAATACAAGATGATATACGTATCTATATCTATACTATTATAAAAGTGGAAGGCCTTTAGAATATATTTATTCTATTAAAAAATTAAAAATAAAATTTAATTTAATAAAGGCTTTAATAACTACATTCAAAGAACTATCATTAAAGTGCATTAATACATTCTATTATTTCAATGTGTGTATTTTCTTTAAAAGAAAGTGTAGTTAAAGTATCTACAATAATTATAAAATAAAATGAATATATACCCAAATTTTAATTTTTTTTAAATTCATAGTTAAATAAATAAAACACATGATCTTCTATAATTATTATTAAACTATATTTGTTTTGTGAAATATTTTTTCATGTAAAGTTGCAATATAAGTCAAAACTTTAAACTTTGTAGATTTCATATATCAATATAATTCAAGCTTTACGCCACAAGCATTCGCACATGCTCTTAACTAGTTATTACTTGTAAAAGTATGAGTTATTTTTAATATTTCTAAACATCTAACCCATTTTAAAAATACAATAAAATTACATAACTAAAGGATATTTTGCTATCCTCAATATTATTCGTCTCTATCATTCACCAAAAAACAAAAAAAGATGAAACACATAACAATATACCCTTAGATTATATTTATACATTTTAAAATTAATTTGTTTACACAAAAAAAATTAATAATATATTTTATAATGTCATTAAATAATTAACTTATGAGTTGTTGATTGTTATATATATATATATATATATATATATATATATATATATATATATAAGTATCTTGAAATAAATAGATGAACAAATTAAACTATAATGAGTGATAGATTCCATTAATACAATTGAAAATGTTGCTTGAAGTTTAGAGTTAATTATGTACATAATTTTATTTTTAGTGAACTTTGCAATTTGGGTTGGAGGAATTCTCATTAGTGATGCAATCGGTTGAAGTTTTCAGATGCTGCTTGGAAATTGTGTTTATTTTATCTTTTTGTATTTATGTTGTTATTCGATGAAGTTTACTCATAACTAATTTCTTTTGTATTTTATCTATTGCTATTATGGAACATGTAGAACTTCCAAGTTATTTTGTAACTTTTTGCAAGATCCTTATGCCAAACTTTGTCCCAAAATAATTGGTGGTGTATATAAAGGATTTCAAGAAGTGAATTTGTTTCTGTTATTGAAACATGCTTCTGTTATATGTATATATAAAAAGATATCATGCATACAAATATATATATTCCAATAATAAAAGGAAACTGACCCGAAAATACAACAATAGCAGAAGAACAAAGATAATCTGAGCCCTGTGTGATACCACAGTGTCCTTAAGGCAATATTGCTCCCTCTACGGTGCTTAAGGATTCTGAACAAATGTCTCCCAAGATAGAACGGATTTTGCCTTCACTGTTGCAACACTTCAATGGTGAAGACCGGCGAACTCAAATACTGTGTTTGTACCCGAACCGAACCAGACCTATCTGTCTATATGTATATGCGTATGTATGTAGAGGGAAATATCTGATGTTCTGGCAGAGTAAAAACGTATGTAATGAATGAACTGCAAAACCTTTAGATATAGAGAAGGAGAGGTATCTCGTTGCATTGGTATCCATTCCAATGAGTGCTAAAACTGTTTATGCACTGGTTGCATACAAAACTGTATATGTATCTCTTCAGAAGAGACATTTGCAGTTTTGGCAAAAAATAAAAATAAAATGGGTAAAACCGACGACCCACCCACCCACCCGCACCGCGCCATGACCACGGCCCGGACCGGGCGGGCGGGCGGCGCGCACGCGTGTGTGGTTAGGCTAAGACTTGCATGGTTCATGTATGGTCTAGCTCTCCTCCCATGCCTCTAGTTATTCAAGTCACCCATTCAATGCAACCATATATAAACACCTTTACACCTTTACAATTTCACTATTTATAGCTTCTTTCCAATAAACTGCTTCATGTGAAGACATGGCCTCCTTATAAGTTTGAGGTTCATTCTCTACCAGATTGATAACAAAATCTGGACCAAAAGACTTAGTGAATCTTGCTCTTTTGCTTCGTCTAGGTTCTATAGATTCTTCGTCTATAGGTTCCTGACTATCTTGAGTCATTTCACCAAATGACATTTTCTGTGAGCTTGAATCTGATGTCCTTTTATATGGAAATACATTTTCAAAGAATGTAGCATTCCTTGATTCAATTATCGTATTGACATGTACATCAGAAATCTCAGATTTATTAACAAGAAATCGATATGCACTGCTATTGTGGGCATAACCAATGAATATACAATCCACGGTTTTAGGTCATATTTTCACCTTTTTAGGTTTAGGAATTGCCACATTTGCTAAGCACCCCCACACTTTTAAGTATTTATAGGAATGCTTATAGCCTTTCCATAACTTATATGGGGTTTTAAAAGTTTTCTTTTGAGGCAATTTATTAAGAATGTAATTAGCAGAAAGTATAGCTTCCACCCACAAATTTTGTGGTACTCCCGAACTTAACAGAAATGCATTCATCATTTCTTTTAAAGTTCGGTTTTTCCTTTCAGCTACACCATTCGATTGAGGTGAGTAGAGAGCTGTAGTTTGGTGAATAATTTCATGTTCTTTACAGAACTCCTCAAAAGGAAATTCATACTCACCACCCCTATCACTTCTTATAGCTTTGATTTTTCTGCTAAGTTGATTCTCAACTTCAGTTTTATATTGTTTGAAAATATCAATAGTCTCATCCTAGCTTCTTAGCAAATAAACATAGCAATATCGAGTGCAATCATCTATAAAAGTAATAAAATACTTTTTTCCTCCTCTAGTTTCCAAGAACTTTAGATCACATATATCAATATGCACTAGTTCTAGAGGCTCACTACATCTTTCAACTTTTTGAAAGGATTTCCTTGTTAATTTAGATTCTACACAAGTCTCACATTTATGATTTGGGTCAATTTTATACTTAGGCAAATCATTTAAATTAATTAATCTACGTAAAGTATCATAATTAACATGGCCTAATCTAGCATGCCAAATATCAAAAGACTCAAGCATATAAGCAGAAGAAACTGTGTTATTAATCTTATTAGTTGTGGGTACAACAGTCATTACATTGAGCTTAAACGGCCCATCACTGAGATATCCTTTTTCTACATACATCTCATTCTTTGTAAGTACAAACTTATCAGATACAAAGACTAATTTAAAGCCATTTTTGCTTAGCAGAAATCCAGACACCAGGTTCTTGCGAATATTCGGCACATGTAACACATTATTCAGAGTCGCCTCTTTTCCAGAAGTCATTTTCAGGATCACTTTTCCACTATCTTCTACCTTATAAGATGACGAATTACCCATAAAGAGTTGTTCTTCATCTTTCATAGGTTGATAAGTAGTGAACATCCACCTATTGGCACAGATGTGACGAGTAGCACCAGTGTCCACCCACCATTCTTTGTTATTGCCCACCAAATTGCACTCTGAAACCATAGCAGCAAGGTTCATATCGCCTACATCATTTTCAAGTCGATCTGCCTCAGTCACATTCGCTTGGGGTCTAGTGTTTCTGAAGTTCCTTGGTTTTCGACAGTCTTTAGAGAGATGTCCCAGTTTTCCACAATTGAAGCACTTGCCTTTGAACTTCTTAGATCCCTTACTTGGACCTTCATTACTGAACTTTCTCTTTTTAGTCTTTGAAGATGATCCTTCCTCCACAATATTTGCTTTTGACTCCATAGGATGCCATACACCACTTTTCTTTTCAGACTTACGATTGTCCTCTTCAATTCTCATGCGAACTATCAACTCTTCAAGAGTCATCTCCTTGCGTTTATGCTTCAGGTAGTTCTTAAAATCTTTCCAAAGTGGTGGTAGTTTTTCAACTATAGCTGTCACTTGGAATGACTCACTAAGAGACATACCTTCTGCATGAATATCATGAAGAAGCACTTGAAGCTGTTGCACTTGGCTTAGTACATTTTTGGAATCTAACATTTTAAAATCTAAGAACTTGCCAACAATGAATTTCTTCGTGCCAGCATCCTCAGTTTTATACTTTTTATCCAATGATTCCCATAATTCCTTTGCAGTTTGCACACCACTATATACATTATACAGTGTGTTATCTAATCCATTTAGGATATAGTTCATGCACAAGAAATCAGAATGCTTCCATGCATCCACTGTAGCTAGTTTATCTTTATCAATTTCACCCTCGGCCACTGTTGGAATTGCTTCTGTTAGTCACTAATTAACCCTAGAGGGGGGGGGGGGGGGGTGAATAGGGTGTTCAAAAATAAGTCTAACTCTTTTCGAAAATGGAACACACTATAATCAAAAATAAATTTCTCAATAAACAAGTGGATGATTCAATTTAAACTTTTATAATAATTAATTTCAAGACAAATTAGCATACAAGATATTCAAGCAATTATAGCATGCAAAATACTCAAGTAAAGATAAAGAGATAGAGAGATTGACACCGTGATTTTTTCGAGGTTCGGTAACTCCTACTCCTCGGCTCAAGAACCCCTTCTTGAGACTTTTCCCGATCCTTTCACTATGGCCCTTCCTTCACAGGTGGAATGGCAAACCTTTACAACACAAGCCTCTCGAGCTTGTCTCTCAATCAAGAGAACAACCTCTCTTGAACAATCGGTGGACTTCACGTGTCCGAGATTACAAATTCGTATGTAATCAATAAAATCACTCAAGAACAAAAACACTCAAAACCCAAAGGTTTTTATGGAAGATAAATCAATATAAGCTCAAGTTTTTTTGGTGATTTTACAATAGCTCTAGAAATGTATTCTCAAAGGATATAATCAATGAATGATATTTGGAGAATAAGAAGAGATTCTAGAGGTTTTGATTTTCAAAGAAACTTGGAGAAAATCAGATTTTCAAAGCTTGGTATCAATGGCTTTTGAAGAGAAAATTTCTGCAGAATTTTTGATAGCTTTCTTTCTCTTATGTATTTCAATCTCTTAATCTTCAATATACACATCTCATTCTATATATAGCATTGCATTAGGGTTTTGAAGAGTGATTATAGTATTTGAAAGACAAGAGCCGTTTGAACACCATTAAACACGATCCACAAAACATGGGAATAGTTTTCTGAAAATCTGCAGATTTTAAGCAACTTCTAGTCGACTACTTCTCTATTGTAGTCGACTACAATGGACCATCTAGTCGACTAGATTGAGTTCTAGTCGACTACTTTGGACCATCTAGTCGACTAGAATGAGTTCTAGTCGACTACAATGAGTAGTCTAGTCGACTCAAGCTTGTTTCAGTCGACTCTTTTGATGTGGATGAAAAACCAATAGCTACTGGTTGAAATAGTCGACTACTAGAAAATACACAGGGTGATTCTAGTCGACTATAACAAGAAAAACATTTAATAAAAATATTTTTCTTTCCGTTTAAGTTTGGTAAAGCGTTTTTCATTTCATTTGAGCTCGGTTCATTTTATACTTGAGCTTATACGATAAAATCGACACATAAAATTACCTTGTTACAATGATCGCTCCCAGACCTATCTACCCCGAGTCTTGAGTCTTCGACTTTCGCTTTTTCCGTTGAATTAATTGATTTTCCTTTTTCGCTTCAATTTCTTTCACAACTTTTCGCTTTAAATCAAGCTTTCTTTCCGAGCTTGTTTTTCGAGTAGTTTCCTTTTCGAGTTTGATTTCTGAGTCGTTCACCTGTCTTTTGCTGAAAATATAAACTCGATAATTCATTAGTATCAAACACTCTTCAATGGTTTGTTATCATCAATTTTGGAATTGTTTGCCGAAAGTAAATTTCAAAGCCAACAATCTCCCCCTTGATGATGACAAAACATTTTGTGTTTGCTTGGCATTTGGCGAAACATCAAGTGATGCTCCCCCTCAACATGTGCATAATATTTTGATTAGTAAATGAAATTTGCAGTTTAATAGGCACTTTGATACAATATATAAAAATAGGCGCACATTTGAGATAGCAAAAATAAACAGCCTATCATAGATGTTTCAGTTTAATACAAGCTGTTTATACTAATGAAAAACATGGAAAGGAAAACAAATAAGTTCGCAAATAACCATAACAAGCCACACAAAAACAGAAATTGCTAATGTCGGATAGTGAAATGCATGACAGTACAATAGCATAATTTATCCCCCTTTTTGTCAGCGTCGAGGGGTGCGTGAGCGAGGGTTCCTGTGTGCAAAAGTGAGGTCATCAAGTGACCCGGCCAGATTTGTAATACGGGTAGACATTTCCTCATCATGAAGAACAAGGCGCTCATTGATCAATCGAATGGCTTCCGTATTTTGGTTCACGGTCGTATCAAGGCGCAGAAGCATTTGTTCCTGCTGCCTAAGGAGCTCCGTATTGCTTTGAACAACCCCAAGAAGTTGGTTGAGAATAGCAGCTTGAGAAGCCGAAGCACCGTCCAACGGAGGGACCGAGGAAGAGGCTTCCTGGCGCTATGCAGAACCGCTAGGAGCAGTACGCGAACGAGGAGCAGGTGCAATTTCAGAAATGAAATTTCCTTCCGCATCAGAAGAAATATGCATATGTTTGACATGAGTGGCGTCAAGAAAAATAGGGTGATGCTCGGACACTTCATTCGGAAAATTAAAACCTTTCCGCTGCAGTAGATATGTAATATGTGCAGGAAAGAAAAGCGGGCCAGATGGCTTGCGCTGACATGTGAGGATGACGGAACGAAAAATATAAGCTAAATCAACGCGGGTTCCTGTCAAAACACAATAAACCAAAAAAGCCTCCATACGAGAAACACTGCTACGACTACCAGTTTTAGGCAGAATAGAGTAATAATAACATTATGAATTAATCTAGCCTCGGGTAGTAGCATAGAAGAGGTAATACCGGCGTTTTGCGAAATTTCCTTGTCGACACATATTCCCCGAATAGCCTCAATACAATCGAAACCATCAGCCTTATACCAGTCCTTGGAGAAGTGGCGGATACCGTCATTCGGAAGCAAGAAAATGCGCTTGATTTCACTGTCATCAACGGTCTCGTCTTCACCACATAAATTAAAATGAAGATGAGAGAGTAATTTCTCCTTGTGATTTTTAAGAGAAGCATAGAAAGCTTTGACAATTCGCGGAAATACTGGAATGTCAAGAGAAACGAAAAAATCCCAACCAATTGCTTGGAATAACTCGAAAGTTTGAGCCCGAATTTCAGTGCATAAATCTTGTGTGACAATACGGCAAGGTGTAGGAGCACGGTGATCAAAAACAGTGATGAATTTATTTCTATTATCATCATCAAGAAGAAGTACCTCAAGAAGAAGAGATTCATTCGACTCCTCTTCGTCAACGGCCGTAGGAATGCGTGGATTGGTGGAGCTTTGGCCTCCATCAATGCGTGAACGTTTCCGAAATAGACCTCGAGTCTTCGGTGGCATTGTAGAAGATGATGCACAAATATATAGGGATATATAGATATATGATGGTGTATATATATAGATGTGTGAGAGAGTGAGAATGATGAAATTTGGATGAGGGAAATGGGTGGAAGATGATGGAAATGTGAAATTAATGAGGGATAGGTGAAGATTTGAAGGTATAAGTCGTAGTAGGAGAGGGATTGAGAGGAGAGGGTTTGAAGGTGGGTGAGGGTTTGAAGGAGGCGGATGGAGAAGATGAGATGAGGTTTAGGTTTTATAGTGGGTTGAGTCGACTAGGTCTAGGTGAGTCGGTTAGATTTAGGTTTGAGTCGACTAGGCTAGGTTTGAGGCGACTAGGAAGGCAAAGTAGTCGACTACAACAATGTTTGAGTCGACTAGAATGGAAGATGAGTCGACTAGAATGGCAATGAGTCGACTAGAAGGTGAAGACCATGAAATGGTGTAGCTACTGACCAAAGTAGTCGACTAGATTGGTTTGAACTACACAGGATGAGTCGACTAGAAGAGAGAAATTTTTTTTATAAAAATAGATAAAAATCAGGAAATAAATACATAAAAATAGCAGAAATATTAAAAATAAAGATTATGACAGAAATTAAGATAAAACATCAAAAACCATGGCCATTCCGATTTCACGACGAATTTTAGAAAATGATTCGTCCGCAAGTGGTTTTGTAAAAATATCCGCCAATTGATTTTTAGTGTCAATAAAGATCAATTCAACGTCACCGTTAGCAACATGATCACGCAAAAAATGATGCCTAATCTCTATATGCTTGGTGTGTGAGTGATGAATAGGATTCTTTGAAATACAAATCGCACTCGTATTATCGCATTTAATAGGCACGTGAGAGAAAGTAAGACCGAAATCAAGTAGTTGTTGCTTAATATAAAGAGTTTGAGCGCAACTACTACCGGCTGCCACATATTCAGCTTCGGCCGTAGATAATGCAACGGAATTTTGCTTTTTACTTGACCAAGATACTAGTGAGTGTCCTAGAAAATGACAAGTACCGCTTGTGCTTTTACGATCAATTCTACATCCCGCAAAATTGGCATCCGAATAACTAATAAGATCAATTGAAGTTCCACGTGGATACCAAAGCCCTAAGTATATTGTACCACTTAGGTAGCGAAAAATGCGTTTGACCGCAAGCAAGTGAGATTCCTTAGGACATGATTGAAACCGGGCACATAAGCATACACTAAACATTATATCCGGTCTACTAGCGGTTAAATAAAGCAAACTACCGATCATGCCTCTATAATTAGTAATATTAACACATTTACCATTTTCATCTTTATCAATATTAATAGAGGAACTCATAGGAGTTATGGCATGTTTGGTAGCCTCCATACCAAATCGTTTTAGCAAATCTTTAGTGTACTTGGATTGGCTAATGAATAAGCCATCCGAGCTTTGCTTGATTTGCAACCCTAAGAAGAAAGTCAACTCACCCATCATGCTCATTTCAAATTCGTTTTGCATACTTGTGGCAAATTCCCTACATAAAGAATTATTTGTTGAGCCGAAAATAATGTCGTCAACATAAATTTGGACAATCAACAAATTATTCTTAATGGTTTTTGTAAAAAGTGTGTTATCAATCTTCCCTCTTGTAAAACCATTTTGAGTTAAAAACCCGCTAAGTCTCTCATACCAAGCTCGAGGAGCTTGCTTTAAACCATATAGAGCTTTAGCCAATTTGAAAACATGATTTGGAAAAAGATTATTTTCAAAACCGGGTGGTTTCTTCACAAAAACTTCTTCTTCTATGACACCATTTAAGAAAGCACTTTTGACATCCATTTGATAAAGAGTAAAATTTCTATATGATGCAAATGCAAGAAGCATTCTAATTGCTTCTAATCTAGCTACCGGTGCAAAGGTCTCATCATAGTCGATGCCTTCCTCTTGATTATATCCTTGAGCTACCAATCTTGCTTTATTTCGAATAATTACTCCATTCTCATCCTTTTTGTTTCGAAAAACCCATTTTGTGCCAATTATAGTTTGATTTTCGGGTCTAGGAACTAAACGCCAAACTTGATTGCGTTCAAATTGATTTAGTTCCTCTTGCATTGCTACGATCCAAGAATCATCACATTGAGCTTCGTGGAAGTTCTTGGGTTCGAATTGCGATACAAAGGCCATGTGGTTGCAAAAATCTTTAAGTTGAGATCTAGTACTAACCCCTTTTGAAGGATTACCTACGACTTGATCAAGAGGATGATTGTGAACAATCCTCCATGCTTTAGGCATTGAGTTGGTCAAGTCATCATTGGATTGATGCTCAACTTCCCTCATTTCCTTTTGGCTACATGATGAGTTGGAGATATTGAGAGTATTTAGGTTATCCTCAATCCCAACCACCTCATCTTCTTCTAGGTCAATTCTAGGTGATGGTGGTGAGGGTGATTCATCAAAGACAACATGAATAGACTCAACCATGGTTAGAGTCCTTTTGTTATAAACCCGAAATGCTTTACTTCTTGTAGAATATCCTAGGAAAATTGCTTCATCCGATTTGGAGTCGAATTTTCCAAGGTTATCTTTATCATTTAACACAAAACATTTACACCCGAAAACTTTGAAATACCCAATATTGGGCTTTCGACCATTCCACAACTCATAGGGCGTTTTCCCCAACTTCATCCGAATAATAACACGATTAATTATATGGCAAGCGGTGTTTACCGCTTCCGCCCAAAGGCTTCGGGGAAGGTTGTGCTCATTTAACTTGGTTCGAGCCATCTCTTGTAGAGATCGATTCTTTCTTTCAACTACACCGTTTTGTTGAGGGGTTCCAGGGGCCGAGAGATCATGAGAAACACCGAGGTCATCACATAATTTCTCTAAGTCTTGATTTTCAAACTCCCTACCTCTATCACTTCTAATTTTCTTGATTTTCAAATATTTTTCATTTTGAATGACTCTATAAAATCTTTCAAGAATGGAGTGAGTTTCATTTTTATGAGCAAGAAAGTGAACCCAAGTATATCTAGAGTAGTCATCAACTATAACAAGTACATAGAGTTTCCCGGCTAAGCTAGCCGTTCTCTCCGGACCAAAGAGATCCATGTGAAGTAATTCTAGAGGTCTAGAAGTGGTAATATCTTTCTTTCTCTTGAAAGAGGATTTAACTTGCTTGCTTACTTGACATGCGCTACATATTTTATCTTTCGAAAATTTAGTCTTTGGGAGGCCTTTGACTAAATCATTTTTGGATAAACGATGAATGAGGTCCATACTAGCATGTCCTAGACGCCTATGCCATAACCAACTATTTTCGCTAGATGTGACAAAACATTTAACATCTTGGTCATGCAATTCACATAGCAACAAAGTATACAAGTTTCCATTTCTTTTGGCATTGAACATTTGCTTCCCATCTTTCTTGATTATGCATGCATTTGTCCTAAATATAACATCATAGCCCTTGTCACATAATTGACTAATACTAAACAAATTATGCTTCAACCCATCAACTAAAAGCACATCATTTATAGAGAGAGAAGAGGAAATACCGATTGAGCCAATTCCTATAATTTTGCCTTTAGAGTTGTCTCCAAAAGTTACGTTTCCTCCTTCATATGTTTTTAGTGAAATAAACTTTGATTTATCTCCCGTCATATGCCTTGAGCATCCGTTATCGAGAAACCATTTTTCTTTTGATGCGGACTTCAAGCATACCTACAAAACAAGTTCAAGTAACTTTTATTGGTACCCAATCTGTTTTGGGTCCATTTTGGTTAGATAGATACGCAATAGTTCCTTTTGGAACCCAAATTTGTTTTGTTACAACATTTTCTTTTCTATGAGAGCATGCAATAGATCCTTTCGGAACCCAAACCATTTTTGACATAATTTTCTTCTTTCTATGAAAGCATACATTTGCTTTGTGTCCTTTTCTATTGCAATAGTAGCAAGTAACATGTTTATAATCATTTGAAGAAGCATGAGATGATTTTCTAGTAAATGTAGAGCTAAGTGATTTTCTCTTTTTCAAAATGAGAGCATTTTTGTCAAAAGCATCATACCCTATACCGCATTTATCAAATGATCCTTTTTGTCTTCCTAACATGATACTAAGGTTCTCTTTTCCTTTTGTAAATTTTGCTAAAACATTTATTTGATCATCAATAGTATTTTTCAAACGAATATTTTCCTTTTCTAGCTCAATGCTTTTGTCATTGCAAGAAACTTCTAAGCTTGAACTAGTGAGACTACATGAAGATTTAGCTTTCTTAAGAAGGATATATTTTCTAGCTAATTTTTCGAATTCATCATGTAATTCTTCAAACACATCTTGCAATTCATTGTAATCAAGAAGAAGTTCATCATATGATAGTTTATCTAAATCATTTAAATTTAAATGTACCTCTTCTTCATTTGCCATGAGACAAATGTTTGTCGTTTCCTCACTACTTTTCTCCTCATCCGAGTCGCATGAGTCATAGTCCTCCCATGTGACATTCATTGCCATCTTGCTAGATCTTTTCTCGTTTTCCTTTTTGAGCTTTAAGCAATCACTTTTGTAGTGTCCCGGCTTTCCGCAATTAAAACACGTTGGGGGTTCTCTTTTGCTAGGCTCGCCTCTTGGTTCAATTCTTTTCACGAATCTTCCACCATTTGTTTTCTTTCTTTGAAGATGTCTCTTGAAATTTTGGGTGAACAAGGCAATGTCCTCATCCTCTTCTTCTTCACTCGGCTCATTATTTTCATTTTTGGTGAAGACTTGCAAAGCTATCCCCTTTCTCGGCTTGATGTCGTCTTCACGAGCTTTTAATGTTATTTCCCAAGTGAGTAGAGAGCCGAAGATTTCATCGAGACTCATGGTGTTGAGGTCATGAGCTTCTTTGATAGCCGTTACTTTTGCATCCCACTTTGCCGGGAGACTTCTAAGCACTTTTCGTGACGCATCGGATCTAGGAACAATTCTACCAAGATGCTTTAGTCCATTCAAAATATTTGTAAAGCGAGACATCATTGAATTCACATTTTCATCATCTTTCATAGCAAATAATTCATATTCATGCATGAGTATGTCAATTTTAGATTCTCGTACTTGAGATGTACCTTCATAGGTTACTTCAAGTTTATCCCACATTTCTTTTGCCGTTGAACAAGTAGATACACGATTAAATTCATTTGGACTTAAAGCGCAATTTAAATTTACTTTGGCTTTAGCATTGTATGACATGAGTTTACGGTCATCATTATCCCATTCATTGGGTAATTTGGGGATGGTTTTTCCATCAACAATCTTGGTCAATACAAATGGTCCTTCAAGAACTACTTGCCAAATTTGGTAATCGATAGCTTGAAGAAAATCTATCATTCTAGTTTTCCAATAGCTATAATTTGATCCATCAAACCATGGGGGCCTATTATTCGATTTTCCTTCAACATGAGTGACTAAATTTGATGACATGATCGTTCTCTAAGACGGTTAAGTCTAAAATAAAATAGAGATTAGGCTCTGATACCAATTGTTAGTCACTAATTAACCCTAGAGGGGGGTGAATAGGGTGTTCAAAAATAAGTCTAACTCTTTTCGAAAATGGAACACACTATAATCAAAAATCAATTTCTCAATAAACAAGTGGATGATTCAATTTAAACTTTTATAATAATTAATTTCAAGACAAATTAGCATACAAGATATTCAAGCAATTATAGCATGCAAAATACTCAAGTAAAGATAAAGAGATAGAGAGATTGACACCGTGATTTTTTCGAGGTTCGGTAACTCCTACTCCTCGGCTCAAGAACCCCTTCTTGAGACTTTTCCCGATCCTTTCACTATGGCCCTTCCTTCACAGGTGGAATGGCAAACCTTTACAACACAAGCCTCTCGAGCTTGTCTCTCAATCAAGAGAACAACCCTCTCTTGAACAATCAGTGGACTTCACGTGTCCGAGATTACAAATTCGTATGTAATCAATAAAATCACTCAAGAACAAAAACACTCAAAACCCAAAGGTTTTTATGGAAGATAAATCAATATAAGCTCAAGTTTTTTTGGTGATTTTACAATAGCTCTAGAAATGTATTCTCAAAGGATATAATCAATGAATGATATTTGGAGAATAAGAAGAGATTCTAGAGGTTTTGATTTTCAAAGAAACTTGGAGAAAATCAGATTTTCAAAGCTTGGTATCAATGGCTTTTGAAGAGAAAATTTCTGCAGAATTTTTGATAGCTTTCTTTCTCTTATGTATTTCAATCTCTTAATCTTCAATATACACATCTCATTCTATATATAGCATTGCATTAGGGTTTTGAAGAGTGATTATAGTATTTGAAAGACAAGAGCCGTTTGAACACCATTAAACACGATCCACAAAACATGGGAATAGTTTTCTGAAAATCTGCAGATTTTAAGCAACTTCTAGTCGACTACTTCTCTATTGTAGTCGACTACAATGGACCATCTAGTCGACTAGATTGAGTTCTAGTCGACTACTTTGGACCATCTAGTCGACTAGAATGAGTTCTAGTCGACTACAATGAGTAGTCTAGTCGACTCAAGCTTGTTTCAGTCGACTCTTTTGATGTGGATGAAAAACCAATAGCTACTGGTTGAAATAGTCGACTACTAGAAAATACACAGGGTGATTCTAGTCGACTATAACAAGAAAAACATTTAATAAAAATATTTTTCTTTCCGTTTAAGTTTGGTAAAGCGTTTTTCATTTCATTTGAGCTCGGTTCATTTTATACTTGAGCTTATACGATAAAATCGACACATAAAATTACCTTGTTACAATGATCGCTCCCAGACCTATCTACCCCGAGTCTTGAGTCTTCGACTTTCGCTTTTTCCGTTGAATTAATTGATTTTCCTTTTTCGCTTCAATTTCTTTCACAGCTTTTCGCTTTAAATCAAGCTTTCTTTCCGAGCTTGTTTTTCGAGTAGTTTCCTTTTCGAGTTTGATTTCTGAGTCGTTCACCTGTCTTTTGCTGAAAATATAAACTCGATAATTCATTAGTATCAAACACTCTTCAATGGTTTGTTATCATCAATTTTGGAATTGTTTGCCGAAAGTAAATTTCAAAGCCAACAGCTTCCATTAAAAATTTGGCCAGATTCAAAGTAGTTAGATAAAACAACATCTTTTGTTGCCAACGCTTAAAATCAGAGCCATTGAATTTTTCAGGCTTCTCCCCATGTGGGACAGAAATTGTAGTTGGATTACCAGTAGCCATTTTTGTTACAAAAACAAAAATCTGCTTTATGTACTGTATCCCGCACAATAATATAATAACACAAAATTACACTTACTAAAACAAACAGGATGTATATATATAAAATTCGAAATAAAATTCAGAAAAATATATAGACAACCAATATATAATGGACTTGATTCAAAACATATATATATAATTATATTAACCGAAAATATAATTAAATATATATATATGTACAATCTCCATAATATGTATATAAAACCGAGTATATAATATATATATATATAATATATACACAGAATATATATATATATATATATATCAGAATACAATCAGTATATATATATATATATATATATAACAAAATACGAAATCAGAATATATATATATAGCAGAATACAATATATATATATATATATATATATATATATATATATATCAGGATACTATTTCAGTAAATATATATCACATATTAAAATCAGAATATATATATATATAACATAATACAATTTCAGAATAGATATATATATATATAACAAAATATAATTCCATAATATATATATATATATAACAAAATATAATTTAAGTATATATATATATATATTCTGTATTTACATTATGATATATACATATATATATATATATATATATTTAAGTATATATATATATATATATATATCAGAAAGTAAATACAAAATATATATATATATGTCAGAATGTAAATACAGAATATATATATATATCAGAATGTAAAATATAACAGAATGTATCTATGTATATAAGACAGAAATCTAGTAAATATATATATAGATACACAATAACAGATTTTAAGTTGTAATGAATTTAGGAATGAACTGTGCAATAAATATTGTACAATATTTATCCGCAAGAAACTGTATAAGTGAATAATGTAATACACGAATTTGATTCAGACCAAAACACCACTTAGTAATTCAAGTACTACAAACTTAACAACATTAGTCTTATATGCAAATTCCAATTCTTATATATATATCAAATCAATTTCGAAATATATACTGCAATATGTATATGCATATACATAATTAAGATGCGACTGTAAATATGTATAAATCAGTCTTATACAAAATCACGCATGTAATATATGCACGAAATAATATATAACAGAATATATGTATAAATTATGTATGATATACGAACTGAAATATATACAACTATAACAGAACATGAAACAGTAGAATATTGCCTTAAGATTGTTATTGAAACATGCTTATGTTATATGTATATATAAAAAGATATCATGCATACAAATATATATATTGCAATAATAAAAGGAAACTGACCCGAAAATACAACTATAGCAGAAGAACAAAGATAATCCGAACCCTGTGTGATACCACAGTGTCCTTAAGGCAATATTGTTCCCTCTACAGTGCTCAAGGATTCTGAACAAATGTCTCCCAAGATAGAACGGATTTCGCCTTCACTATTGCTGCACTGCAATGGTGAAGACCGGCAAACTCAAATACTGTGTTTGTACCCAAACCGAACCAGACCTATCTGTCTATATGTATATGCGTATGTATGTAGAGGGAAATATCTGATGTTCTAGCAGAGTAAAAACGTATGTAATGAATTACAAAACCTATAGATATAGAGAAGGAGAGGTATCTCAACTGCATTTCCAATGAGTGCTAAAACGGTTTATGCACTGGTTGCGTACAAAACTATATACGCGTGTGTGGTTAGGCTAAGACTTGCATGGTTCATGCATGGTCTAGCTCTCCTCCCATGCCTCTAGTTATTCAAGTCACCCATTCAATGCAACCATATATAAACACATTTACACTTCACTTTATTTCCAATGTGGGACAAACATTCTTATCCAAGTTCAAGTGGGTCACTTTGAGAGATAATTTCTCATTCAATAATTAATAGTTTTGAACATGTAATTATACCAACTTTATCTTCTCACCAAGGAGAACACATTAGTGTTTGGTCCCGTTAAATTCGGAGTTCGGGTCCCATAATTATTTAAGTTCAAAGTTGAGTTTAATTACTGTTATTGCTAAACTATTTCCAACAGTTTCGTACACCATTTAGAACTAATATTCACAATTTAGTATTGTTAAAATAATTTCATGTTTGAATTCGCGTATTTAATACGAACCAATCCAGTTCACCGTAGTTCGGTTTGGATTGGACTCGTTGGACAAACGGATTGGATTGGTTCCAAATATTGCTAATCTAGTATTAGTGGAGTGGTCCCAAAATATTTTCAATTCAGTTCAATCTGATATGTGAATACCCTAATGTCCACCATGCTTGGAGACACTATATGAATTATATAAATATTTCATTTCATTTTTTATTGTTCGTTTTAAATCCTCTATACCACCAAATGCAATTAAATTACAAGTACAACATATATCAAATTGAGGATTCAACAAAGAAAAAAGTTAATTGTATAATTGTCTAATGATATAATATGTTGGATGTATGTTTAATACACGAAACAAATATACAATTCACTAATATTGAATCCTCGCGGTCTTGTGATAAATATTCAGGATGTATTTTGTGTGTCGAAACCATGTTTTCAAAATAGTTTCTGGTTTTTGAGTTGTTAAAAATTGTTTTCTGAATATATAAACCAAGCAACCCTGCTACTTTATCAACATTCTTAAAGGATGACGTGTCATTTTGTAAAAGGTGAGTAATACGTCCATCAGTCCATGTGCCAATCGCCTACCTGTGACATGTGGGTGTGGGTGTGAGGATGTGAGGCCATGGATGGTCCCCTGAGATCGAGGCACCACAGGAGAGAGAAGAAGATGACTTCAGTGGAGCGGTAGAAGAGAAGGATGGCAGGTAGCTAGAATGAGGGAAGGAAACAAAAACGGTTTGCCATTACTATCATATAGTTGAACACAATATATATATATATATATATATCCTAAAATACATTCGTATACAAAAAAATAGAAAGCTACACCCTCAAGATATGATAAATTACAGGTAGACCCCTTAAGTTTGTAAGTTGTAACATATAACCCACTACGTTTAACTTCCATCAGGTCAAACTTGATCAATGATAATGTCATCACTAAATTTGGTCAATGTTGATATCATCACTTTTTCATAAATGTCTTCAAATAGATATAAAGACTTTTAAGCACATTTAAAGAACATGTGAAAAGACTCAAATGCCCTCATTTAAAATTTCTAATAGGACAAAATGCCCTCATTATAGCTATGTGAGTATATAAACACCTTCAACTTTGAATTTTTTTTAGAAAAAATATTTTATATTTAATCATTAAAAAAAAAACTTTTTTCTATTGAATTAATATTTATTATGTAAAATTTGATTTTAAAACATGTTTAGAGGTAATTGTTATCATTGGAATTGATCATGACACTATTCATAAAAAATCTTGAATTTTAATTTCCACTTAACAAATGAAGATAAAATTAAGGGGGTATAAAGACAAATGAAGAACTTCAAAAAAAATTGACAAATGAAGATCCAGACCAGACGTATCATCATCATCAGATCCGACCATTTAATGTTGACAAATGAAAATAAAATTAAGGGGTATAGTGACAAATGAAGAACTTTAAAAAAAAAAATTTGACAAATGACGACCTAGACCAGACTCAACATCATCATCAAATCCGATTAGGTTTTCTCTCCTCAATCTATTTCTATATAGACCAACCAAGAACATCAAGACTCTCCTAATCCACCACCTCTCCAACTCAAAAACATTCATCACCGCCGCCACCGCAACCGCCAACCCCTTTCCGAAAAACAATAACAGTGGCCTCCATGGTCGCATGAGATTTGTGTAGGCCCTTCAACTCTCCCTTTTCACCTCTTCACCTCCCGATTCGGCCACCTTCAAGAAGATGAAAAACCTAGATTTCAATAATTGCAGAAATTTAGGGTTTGAAAGTTTGAGGATTTGAGATGTTTCTCTCTCTTTCTCCCTTCACCTATATCTCTCTCAAAATCATATAATTAGGGTTTCTTATGTTAAATATAAGTGAGGGTAAAAAATTAATTGATACCAAATTTGAAATTTTTTAAAGGGTCAAGTGTGAAAAATCACCTGTAGTATGCCTATAGTGCGTATAAATCTCTGTGGTTCTTCGACACCTTATTATTCGAAAATATGTGCGTTTTGCCCCAATCGTGACATGAATTGTCTGAAATACCATTAGAATAAAATAAAATTGCAAAAACAAAAAAAATAGAAAATATATTTAAGAAAATAATCAACAAAATAATTACATTTTTTTTCAAAAGTATTAAAAATATTTTGAAAAAAAAAAATATGCCTATTTTTTTAAAAACTTTTTATTTTTATCTATATATCATTTTGATTAAAAAAATAATCCAGTTTATTTCTTTTTTAAAAACAAATATAATAAAATTAGAAAAACAAAAACAAAAACTGAATATATGTTTAGTAAAAATATATTTAATAAAAAATTTAAAAACTTTTTTAATCATTTTATTTATTTATTTATTTCAATTTATTATTATTTATTTGATTTATTATATTTTTATTATAGATTCTTTATTATTATTTCAATATTTATTATTTTTATTAGGTTAGAAGGGATATTTTAAGAATTTTATATTATTTTGGGGGTAAATTATATATTTTTAAAATATAATGAATTTATACACACATTTTGTAACAATTTTTCAGTTTTTGTCCTTTAATTACCTAAGCCGTTTTATTGTTATTGTAATTCTAAAGCATCACGGTGACATGCAACTTTGTTATGTGCCTTGGCCTAAATATATATTTGAGCTAGGATGTAGTGTTATGAGCTTTGGCCTAAATTAATGAAGTCATTTTCAGTTCTTGTCCTTTAATTACCAAACGCCGCTTTATTGTTATTGTAGTGTTATGTGTTTGCTTGAACTAAGAAAGTACAACGGTAACATAAAAATCTACAACCAATTGATATGTGTTTCAATATTATAAAAATATTTTCATAATTGTATGATCTATAAAAAAAAAAAAATTAAGCAAAATGCGTAGTTGTGAAATGATTATTAAATATACGATTTAAAAAAAATAAATTAACACAAATTTAAGTTTTTTGGTAGACTGTTAAAGAAAATTCTTTCTTATAAACCCTGAGACTAACATTGTTCTTTATTCATTACAAAAGCCATACAAAATTATGTAACTTAAATAAAATATGATGGCACATTACTGTGTTTGGATGCTTGGAATTTGAGGGGATTTCAATTTAAAATGGGATTTATGTTGTTTGGAGAAATAAGGAATTTAATATTATTACAGAATAATTAAATTACAAATATAACCCTCTTAATATTTAGGTTAGGTCTCTATTTCTGGAAGGAGACTATTATTAGACTTTTAGTTGGAAGCTATTTCTGTCATTTTTATGAAGTAGGATCAAACTTTTATATTTACGTAAGATCAAACTGTTATATATATATATATATATATATATATATATATATATATATATATATGTTTCCGTATAACGTACAACAAATAATATAAACTATATATTATAATGGGTAATAATAATAAAAATGAGGAATTCACATTATAATTTTTTTTATTGTCCTTGGTATTCTAATATTCCCATCATTAAACTATAAGCATGACGTGAAAATACTACTATTAGACTTTATTTGGAAACCAGAGACAAATATATATATTTATATATATATATATATATATTTATGTTTTCGTATAACGTACCACAAATAATATAAACTATATATTATAAGGGGTAATAATAATAAAAATGAGAAATTCACATTATAATTTTTTTTATTGTCCCTGATATTCTATTATTACCATCATTAAACTATAAGCATGATGTGAAAATGAGTGTATTTTTCTAGTTTATAACTTTACTTTATCTCTATAAATTATTAGATGGTATATTTTGTAACTTTTTCATGTGTTTTTATCATTTTGTTTTTTACAATTCGCAAACGGAAGTATGAGGTGAAATTGGTTTTCTTTATATATATATATATATCTACACTCATACATATATACTCCCCCGTCCCAAATTATATGTTCATTTTGGGAAATCCAATTTTTTAAGAGATGACTTTTGTTGTAGTGTTAGTGAATGAAATACCAACTTTTTTCATGGTCCCACCATAGTGATGTGATGGTTTATAGTATATATGTTTTTATAACTTTAATGGTTGAAGCTTAAATTGGTTAATTGATTAAATAAAGTGCTTTGACTTTTCAAAAATGGACACTTATTTTGGGAAAGGAAAAGTAAACACTTATTTTGGAACGAGGGGAGTATTATATATATGTGACTTTGAATTTTTTTCTAAAAGCTAAAATATTCATATGTATAGCAAATTAATTGACGCAATATTTTGATGATTACTATCATATGTTAAAATATAAAACGTTATAAATTGTTATGTTTAGTTTTTAAATTCTTCAATTTTATGAAATTGGTTTTCCATTTTTATTAATATATCTAATATTTCTTCTTAGGTGCATTATAATTTTTCAGAAATAACTTATCGTAATAGTAGATGGTTATAAAGAGAAAAAAAAAATAATACATACTAATATTTATTTTATGTGCATTATTTTTTATTTTATATACAATTTACGGTAAATTACACAAAGCACCCCTCAATTTTGACCTAATTACAGGCACAACCCCTGATGTTTCATTAATATCAGTTACCCCTCTTAACTGCATCGAAACAGTGATCCAGCTATTAGTAGTAGGAAAATTACTGATATACCCTCATATATGTGAAAATATTTCAAGAGTTTTCTAGAACCACGTGAATTTACATAATTACCCTAAAACATTTATCTTTTGGATAATGCAAAATATAAATTTTATCAAATTTGTTCCCACTACAAATAGCTTTCAAATTTATAATAACAAAAATTCAATTAACATATATAATAAATAGTGAATAAATATATAATTTCTGAAAAAATATATAAATTCGGAAAAAATATAAAATTATAAAAAGTATTTAAAATTCGGAAAATATATAATTTCGGAAAAAATATATAATTTCGAAAAACAAATATAAAATTATAAAAAGTATATAAAATTCGGAAAAATATATAAATTCAAAATATATATATATAATTAGAAAAACAATATAAATTCGGAAAAAATATATAAAATTAGGAAAAAAATTTCTAAAAAAATGGTTCATTAAATATGATTATGCATATTTTTTTTGAATTTTATATACTTTTTATAATTATATATATATATTTTTCAAATTTTATATTTTTTTCGAATTTTATATATTTTTTCTAATTATATATATTTTTTTCGAATTTATATATCTTTTCTTAAATTTATATATTTTTTCTAATTCTATTTTTTGTTTTTGAATTATATATATATATATATATATATATATATATAATTATATTTTTTTTGAAATTTATATATTTTTTTACGAAATTTATATATATTTTTTCTAATTTTATATATTTTTATACATTATTATTTTTTTATCAAATTAACATATAGAATATAATATGATGAATTAAGTAGGGGTATTCTAGTAATTATCATTACAAAAGTAATGGTTAAAATGTAAATGTATAGGTAGTAAGGGTAAAATAGGGTTTTCAGTTCCAAAAAATTTAACTTTGACAAATATTTGAATTTTCTGACGTTGACTTCTACCGGAGGGGGGGAAATGTTACAACGGAGCAAAAGTTAAGGGTTATAACTAATATTAATGAAGCGTTAGGGGTAATGCCTGTAATTAGGTCAAAGTTGAGGGGTGGTTTGTGTAATTTACCCTACAATTTATTATTATTTTTTATGATGGGTCAAAAGTTGTATTAAATATACTTTTTACATGTGTACATAGGGGTAAAAAAAGTAAAAAATAGAAAACAATTTCCAATTTCTTTCATCATCCAAACACACAAATGAAATCCTGTTTCACTTGAAATACTGTTTATTCCAAACACACAAATGAAATTCTATTTCACTTGAAATACTGTTTATTCCAAACACACAAATGAAATTCTATTTCATTCCCAATCCAAATCTAAATCCCAAATTATTTGATTCCAAACACAATGTAAGGACAATACTTATCTCTTACTCCATTAGAAACCCATAAGGAGGAAGTTCCTCCTACCCCATTATATGTCGCAATAAAATGTTGAGACATGTAATTTTTTTATTCTTTCTTAAAACTTGGAATTATCTTATGGCTTTCCCATCTTAATTTTCAACTCCATCCCCAAAACCCTTTCCCTTCTCTCTCTATTTTTCTGTAGATATATATATACACACTCCCATACATACAACTCTTATCAATCATCTGGCAAGCACTCGGTGATTTCAGCTTCGATCATATGGGGAAATAATCATCACTTCCAATCTCAATCATACCAGATTTTTCAAAAAAAAAGCCCTACGGCAAGAACAATAGAAGTTAAAATACACATATATATATACACATACATATATATATATATATATATATTTCTCCAAATCTACTTGAAATAGGCTAGATTAAGAATCCTTAAATATAATTAAAGCATATATGGAGTGCATACACATATAGCTTCGGCTCAAACGCAAAACCCATGCATCATTTTGGGCACTGGTAATCATATATATATATATTACATATATAAATCGAATATAGAGATAGAGAGAAAAGGAAAAGGGTTTTGGGGGTAGAGTTGAAAATTGAGAGGAGAAAGCCATAAGATAATTCTAAGATCCAATAAAACAAAAAACAAAACAAAATGAGGAACTTTCTTCTTACGGATAGGAGACAAGTATTATCCCACATTTAATGCATTAAGTAAGGTTCAACAAATTGAGAAGGTGCAGTAGGTGATCAATCTGGCCCTACGCGCAACAAACCTCAACCTACCTATGTGTGATTGATTCCCTATGGTATCTGCAAGGTTTCTTGCATATGTACAACTGATAAAGTCCATCTATTGTGTGATCAGTTCGAGGATCGGACGGGCAATATAATATATTACATCCATTTATCGGACAATAGTTGGGGTTTTCGGGAAAGATGACCTAATGTGGTATAATAACATTTAGACACTTGATTATAAATTATTATAAAAGGAATTGAAAATTTCAATTCCTCGTTTTATGGATTTTTTGTCTAGTTTTTTTTCTTTTTCCAAAAAAAAATTAGTAGTGTCCTCCTCGGGTCAAATTTATGTATAATTTCTTTACTGAATTATTAATTCTTATCACATTTGTACTTCAAAGACTCCTTTAAATGTTTTTGGTAACTTAAAAAAAAAAAAAAAATTAAAGGAAGGAATCTCTTCATTGAATCAAATTGTAATTAATGCTTTGAAGTTATTTGATTTTCTTTCCTTTTTCTCTTCTTGTCCTCTATTTTTTCTCCATTTATAAATATTGTTGGAAATAGTCTGAAAAAAACAGTAATTAAATCCAACTTTGAGCTTAAATAATTATGGGACCAGAACTCCGATTTTAACGGAACAAAGCACTAATGTGTTCTCCTTGGTGAGGAGATCAAGTTGGTATAATTACATGTTCAAAACTATTCATTATTGAATGAGAAATTATCTCTCAAAGTGACCCACTTGAACTTGGGTAAGAATGGTTGTTCCACTTTGAAAATAAAGTAAATTGTAAAAGTGTTTATATATGGTTGCATTGAATGGGTGACTTGAACATCTAGAGGCATGGGAGGTGAGTTAGACCATGCATGAACCATGCTAGTCTTAACCTAATCACACGCGCGCGCGCTGCAAGCCCGGTCCGGGCCGTGGCCGGGGCGGTTCTACCCAATTTATATATATATATATACACTAAGAGCGACTCTATACTTTCTACCTTCCTTGGGCACAATTCATCCTATCCACTTTTTTTTTGATAAATAATTCAACCTCTCCACTTTGATTGCATATATCTCAAAACTAGTTTCCACGTTCTTTCTCTCTCGTCATGCCTACCGCAATTGTATGTATCATCTCTACTTTTATTTTACTTCATTTCTTAACCTCTTTTTCGGCAAGATATTTTTATTTTTCTTTTTGTTCTTTTCATTCATCTATGTATATTCTTTTCTCAAATGAATATAACGAAATTAAATAGAATCATTGGAGTTTTGATAAACATCTCATTCCGAACCGTTCAACTATTATATTCTGACGTAGAAATTATTATCAAAAACTACGTTTATAGTAGTAATTTGAATAGCTTAGTAGTGATTGTTCTATACTCGGAGGGTCTATTATATATTTGGTATTAAATGGTAGACGTGAAAATATTTATGCAATTATAGAAATTATTGAATTTTGGTTAATATGTATTTGTTATTTTCTCCAATCAATGTTAGTGTGCAAATTTTATTGTTAACTGTCTGAATTTTCATTCAGGTATTGTTTGAAGAAAATTCAGCTACATGGAAAGTGATACTAAACAGACCTCAAAAATTGAACAGCATTCACATGGAAATGGTATGGATAAATTTCATACTTGTTTTGTTGATCCACATTTCTATTCATAGTGAGGAGGAGTTCATCCTCACTGCCGAGGACCTAAGTATTATTATATTTATAATAAATTATTTTGTCAGACGGCAGAGGACCTAAGTATTATTATATTTATAATAAATTGTTTTGCCAGACGTAGCCTGATAAAAAGAGTAGGTATGAGAATCGGGCGATTACGAAACGGGTTCTCTTATATCCATTCCTGACCCATTTAATTTTTTAAAATACCATACCCTAGACGAATTTGTCACGGATTGCTTTTCTATAAACCATACCCGTCTCATTAACATTTCACTATACCTATGCTCGCTTTGCCCCGCCCCACTGACACTTGATTGTCAGTGTTATCTTCATCATCGACATAAGACTTTAGTGCACAAATAAATAAATTAATCACAAAGACATAAAAATTTCCAAAAAAATAAAATTATAACCTATGTATTTCCTTCTAATCATCCAACAATCAAACTCACTATCTATTTACCTTTTTTCTTTGTATATCTTCACCAACTCGTTTTTTCTTGGTTTGAGATGTCAAACCCCATTGAAAAGAAATGAGTAATACTAATAAATATTTAATTTTTATTTTTGCACATATATAAATTTAAATTTTTTTAAATTAATGTAAATGGGGCGGGGCGGGTTAACTAAAACCCGTCCCAACCCCTTAAATAAATAGGTGGAACGGGATGAGGCTCCGACGGGGCGGTACAAATTGTCATTCCTAAAAAGAGGATATATCAATGTTTAGGATGACATTAGATTAAAGGCCCGTTTACGAACTGTTTTTGTTTCTTGTTTTTGCTTCCTAGAAAAACAAAATCATGATTCTGATTCCAGTAGAAGACAGAAAAATTAAAATCATGTTTACTAATTATTGATTATTTTCAGAAACAAAAACAAAAAACAGAAAGTGTGTTTATTAAAAATATGTTCAACAAAAGATTTACAAATTTTATTCTTCAAAAACATTAAAACTATTTTGAAAAAAATATTAAGCTAGTTTTTCAAAATTTTATTTTATTTTATTTATTTATCATTTAATTAACTAATTAATTAATTTTATTTTTTATTTTTTATTAATTTTATTTTATCTATCAATTTTATGTTTTTTATAAATTTTTATTTTATTAATTTTATCATTTTTATTAATTATCTTTTCATTTGTTTTGATTTATTTATCATTTAATTAATTAATTAATTAATTTTATTTTATTTTATTTATTTATTTATTTATCAATTGTATTTCAATCAATTTTTATTATTTGTTATTTTTTATTAATCTATTCTTTTTAATTAATTATCTATTCATTTTATTTTATTTCTTATTATATTTATTTAACTTATTTAATTTAAATAATATTTTATGAAATTATTATTTTTTATTTATTCATTTTATTTATTTATTATTGTAATTTATTTTGCTTATTTTATTTTTTATTATACTTTATTTATTATTGATTTAATATTTCTTATTTTTTATTATTATTAATGCTTAGGGTGAGTGAGAGGAAACAAAAAGAGAAAACACATTTTTTTTACTTCCTCTTTCTTTTGTAATGAGAGGAAATGTTTTCTTAACTCAAAAACAGAAAAAAAAATTAAGAAACGTGTTTTTAATTTTATTTTCAAATTTCAGGAATTAAAAACATGAAACAAGAAGCAAAAACAGTTAGTAAATGGGCCCTAAGAATTGGGTCTAATTCTATAACTATTGTAACATGTCAAACTCTTGGTGCTTGTTTGGTAGACGGTGTGGTGTTGGTTTTTGGTTTTGGTTTGGTTGGAGTTGGGTTGGTTGGAGTTGGTGTGGTTTTATTCTGAACTGAAACCATGTTTGGTGCAGATGGTTTTGGTGTGAGAAAAAGTAAAACTGAAAAATCAAACCATGTTTGGTAGAGTTGGTATGAACTGAAATTCTGAAACCAATCATATTTGGTAACTTGGAATAGTTTGACATTTTATTTATTTAAAATAACATTTTGTAAATATATATGTTTTAAAAAATAAAATATATAAATATTTAATTTTTTCGAAATATTTATAGATAAAATATTTTATATAAGATATTTCAAAAAAATAAAATATTTTGAAAAAATAAAAGATTTCAGTAAAAATACATATAATTTGTATATATTTTTTAAAATAATAAATATATTTTTATTATATTTTATTTTTTCTAGAAATATTTGTTTTCCCGAAATATTTTATTTTTTATGAAATATATTTTTTCGTTTGATTTTTTTGAAATATTTTATATTTTCATAAATATTTTATTTTTTGAATTTATATATATAATATTATAAATGAATTGTTTTGGGTTAAATAATGGTACACCAAATTGAATTGGTTTGGGTTAAAGAATAATTTTTGTGTGAGAAAACCAATCCAACTCCAACCAAACCATCTATTGAGATGGTGTGAAAAATGATGTATTTGGGTCCAATAGAGTGACACTATTCAAACACTATTGCTCCAACACCATGCTTACCAAACATGGAGTAGAGCACAATTTTCAAACCAAATCCAAAAAAAGGGCACCACTCCTTCCACGAAGCAAACACTTTTGATGTCCATAAATATAAGGTATTGAATAGTAGTGTATGCCCGCTGTTTTACGTATAAATACTTTTTCATGAGATTCAATATAGGACAAACCTCCTCTAAAAATAGTCTCAGCTATTTAGATATTTTTGTCGCCTTGATTAAGTAATAAAATTATATTAATTAAACCATAGATATTTGTTGAAGTTAGTCTCAGTTCTCAAGGAAAAGTTATTAATTTACATCAAGAAAAAAAGAAACTAGAAAAATATAAGATACATTATTAATCAAGAAGCAATTAAATATAACTTATGACACTATATCTACACTTCTATTTGACAATAATTGTGATATATCTTATACTACATTTTTCTAAAATCATATTATAATATGATTGCTAAAAGAAATTATATTTGTAAATGTTCATAACCGATTACAAGGTATTTTAAAATATCTAAAAACTTAAGTGATACGTGAGCGAAATTAATGAAAAGCATCATATATATATATATATATATATCTCTGTGTGTGTGAGAATTTTTTTTAAATCATCTAATACATCTAATATGAGTCTGTCACTCATGTAAAGCTAGTCATGCTTCTTAGCTATATAGTCTAGTTATACATATTTACATTTAAGTTCCTTTACGGACAATGGTTGTGATAGATATTACTGCCTTACCCCTCATGTTCCTCAAGTAATCACCATTACCCACCAAAGTAGTCACGAATCTCGAGTGGTTTCTAGAGGGCATAGGGCAGGCCTACAAGTTGGGCAGCCCTGCCCATCCCGGACCAAGCTCGAAATTTTCAGGCTTGGGTTGGCTTGGGTTTAAATCGGGCTTGGTTCAAATCGGACTTAAGTTCAATTCAGGTTGGGTCAGATTCAACCCAAACCCAACCCAGACCCAAATTAAAAGAACAAAAAAATCAGAACCGTCCAAATTTTAATCCAATGGATAATATGAAATCATTTTAGATTGAAACCCTAAACTTCCATTCTCAAAACACAAACCCCTAATCTCCTTTCTCTCCAAACTGCGGTAGAAATCCATGTCTCTATACATATATATTTCAATCAGTTCTCCCTCTCTCTCTCTCTATATTATAGATACGTGTATTGCTCTCCCTATATATACACACATCAGATCTATATATATATATATATCTCCATACTTCCGAGGCACTTACTCCGCTACCGCCCACCACTTCTCCCCGCCGCCAGATCTCCACGCCGTCCACCGCCTGCCGTCCCTCTCCCCATCTCTCTCTTTGTTTTTGCTACTGGGTGTGTATATATATATACATACATATTTGCAGATGTATGTAGTGGGGTGGTGCGAATTTGGGTGATGAAGAAGAGAAAGGGGCTTTGTGATTGTGGGTTTATAGAGAAGAGAGATAAATAGTTTAACCTTTACAAAAAAAATTAAAAAAAATGACGACTGTGTGTTTCTAGAGAGAGATAGAGTGGTTTTAACCTTTTTTTGTAATAATATATAAAAAAATAAAAAAATGGTGACCTGACTCGACTCGTTTATTCGGGTCCGGGTTAGAACCAAACTCGAATATGTTATAGTTTGGTCTGGGCACACAGGTTTCTAAAAAAGGAAAAAAATTCATACAACCTGTCAACCTGACCCGACCCAACCTGTTAATTCGGGTTCGGGCTGAAGCCCAACCTGAAATCGGGTTCCTTCAGGTTCGGGTTGGGCCAACCCAAGTTACACCCCTAGCATAGAGTGAGGTCGTGACAACAACCCCCCCCCCCCCCCCCCCCCCCGGAATTGCTCATTACCCTTTAGATATTTATTGAATATTGATGGGCGTCAGGTGTGTACAAAATATATGGTTAAAAACAACACCTTAACGACACTTTAGGTTTTACCCTTCTGCAAGCGCATAAATCAATTGTATATAATTTTGCTTGAGTAAGAAATTCGATCCCACAGAGACGAGCATTGTTCACTTCAATAGTCTAGAAACACTGAATTATATTTTTCCGAAAAGAGTTTGGTTTTGTGAATTATCTACTAATGAAAATAAAAGAGAAAATAATAATAAATAATGATTGTGATTCAGAGAGAGAAAACTAGGGTTTCCTCACTCCACCACTAACTGCATAATATAATCCAAATTATATTTCAATTGCATAAGGGCGATCCATTGACTGTGAATCAGGTCGCACCGCGCCAGCAGTTTGACCCCAAAAAGGATTACTCTCAACCGAATCGCGACAAGATTAGTTCATGCCAACTACTAACTGAAAGTAAATGCAGAAAAGTAAATTAAAGCATGAAAATAACCTAAAGCATGTCTATATCAGTTTGTTAGGGCATGACCTATGTCAACTTAGGGTTTCGAGTTTTATGACCATGATTGTGTAGAAAATCACAGATTAAGCATCTGAGTTCCAGACCATAGTGAATAATTGTGATTGTGTAAGATAAATATATTCGAAAAGTCTAAGACAAGAATCAATCCATATATATAAACTTATATCACGAATAAAAATGATCTCTCATCTAACACAATCATCACAGTATAGTCACAGTTTCCCTTCTCTACAATTGAATATAAAACCAGAACTACATTACTTGGCTAGGGTTTTGCGAGAAAACCCTAGATACCGAATTAGTTGATCATGGCTGAGAGAATCTGCATTTTCGGTGTAGAAACGCTCTCCATGGCATTCTTTTCCAGATAACTAGGTCTTTAATAGTGGTTCTCTTCAATGGAAGAACTCTATGAATGAACGTGAAAATCAGAACCAGAACCAGCCTCCCAAAAACAATACAAAAAACAGAACTAAACCCTAAACCTAACTCTCTCATATTTATAGACAAGTGAGGAAACCTTAATGGTCGCCATTTTCTGTAATTTCATAATACATAAATAATCTCTATAAAATCTCATGTAAATATGTGTATAAGCCTGTATGTAGAGGTTTAGAATCACCGATCACTTAAAATATCGAAGTAGGGACAAAACTGGAAAATTCTGAAACAACTCCGAAACAACTTCAGCACGTAAAGGGATCACGTGGCCTCAAGGTAGGACCTACGCTCCTGACCTACGCTTAGGCGTAGGTCTCAGGCATAGGGTACAAACCACAATGTAGCTTAAGAGCATAGCTCAGGTCCAATCTGCCTCTTTTTCTCTCTGACGACGTAGGGTATGATGCATCTTTTGCTGTAAAAACTCGTCTTTTCATATTTGAGCTAGACTGGTCGACTTTGACTCCTGATGCTTTTCGATGAAGTAATAATGTCTGAAAATAACATTTTTGCCCTTCTGGTGAGATAATGATGTCGGGAAATGACCATTTTGCCATCTGGTAGCTCTTATTTGCTCTGACACATCTTTTGATTCCTTTCTCGAGATAGAAACGAACATGAACTCAGTTAATTCACCGAGATTAGCTCTGTTTATTCATTAAGCTCCTGAAACATGCTTACACACATAAACGGGGTAAAATACAAAGTAACGGAATGTAAAGACATAACAAATGCAAGATAGGAGCAAAAAATGACCAATATTGAGAACTTATCAAATATTTTCTTAAAAGAAAATTCTTTAATACAATTTTCCTATAATAGCTTCAAATTGCTGTTATAATAGCTCATTACCCTTATGAAAGTAACTAGTATTATGATCCCAAGTTTGAGCCACTGAATCCTTGATTGTTGCTTGTACATACTCTCTTCATCTTGGGCCATAATATAAACTTATGAAGACATTGATCTCCCACCGTTTTCAACTAATCATTATAAGGATCTGAATCAACATTTAGCAACTTCCTCCTGGGCTCCCCAATCCTGTGAGCTATGTTATCTGAAATTATCAAGATGATAGTGAAAACAACGTAGAGGGGGGGGGGGGGGGGGGGGGTGAATAGGTTTTTTATCTATTTTATGATCAATTAAAATTATTTAGCGAAAATTCAATTTTAATCAGTCACAAACCCTAATTCTCAAAATAGATCAATCAAGCAAATATGAATATAAGTGCACAAATTTAAATCATGAGAAGACACAGAGTTTTATGTGGAAAATCTTGGAAAGACTCCAAGTAAAAACCACGGATATGCTCGGGTATCGATTCACTATGAATTAGAGAATTTGTACAGACTATGAAAACAAAACTTACAACTGCTGTAATTTGTTGTTCTTCACTCGACGTCTGAAAGTCTAGATTCACTCGCGCTCCATAAAGCTCTCGCTCCGATCTCCGTACTCTAACGACTCTGCTTCTCAATAGATCGAATAACCACGAAGCCTCCTGCTCCGATCTCCGCACTCAGATGACTCCGTTCTTTAACGGATCAATGCAACCATGTTGCTATAGATGGTGTGTGGATTTTTCAACAACTACAACATCCAATTGTGCATGAGAATTGTCGATGTAGAAGCACAATCGGAGACACTCAATAACAAAAGAGAACTTGTGTATATCTAATCACTCAATAATATTGTCTCACCATATATCTCTGAAGAAGAAGATGAATTTGTAGAATACTGCAGAGATCTCTCTAAAAAACAAAACCCTAGCCTCCTCTCTTGCAGACATTTGGTATTTATAGACAATGATAAAGCAAACCCTAAGTTCGCCCTTTCTCATAATTTCACACATATCTAAGTCAAACCTTTTTATCTGGTGTATATCATGTATATAGCACGCACTATAATGTGTATGAGTCGTGAACACATCATAAAACCAACCACGGGCAAATTTGGACATCACAACCAAAATTAAGAAAAATCCTTGCCGTAACTACGCTTGAAGCGTACTATGCCTAGACTTCAAGCGTAAAAATGTGTTTTCCAACCACTTTTTGAAACTGAAGGTATAGGCTTAACTGTAGATATTTTTGTTAAAACCACTTTTCTCCTTGACTGCGCCAAAATAACCCTCTTGATCCCCCGAGACTTGTTGCTTGAATTGACGACTTTGGGAAATGCCGTTTTTGCCCTCCGGGAGATATTTTTACTCAATACTGCACTTCTCTTGTATTTCACTTGTATTCTTCACTATTGCCCTTTGTTGTAGCTTATAGATGTCGTTGAAATCAACACAACCTATCTAATACTCAACATGGTTATTGTCTAGAACATGTCATAAATAAACAATACTCAAATATGTTCTTACAATCTCCCCCTTAGCATTTATGAGATAAAACCATGTTTTACAATATAACCTCACAAATAACAACATGACATTGATACTTATGAACACACACAAACAAACATAGATATAAAATGTCACCTTGTTTTCATGACAACCAATCTTGTAACCACAACACTGAACAAACCATTAAACGCAAATGTGGAAAACATATATAAACCAACATAATGATCATCAGAAAATCATAACAAACAATGCACACATAATGATCATCATTCTCCCCCTGAGAATAAACTCCCCCTTGCTTAAACCTTCTCCCCCTTTTTGTCACTAAAATGTCAAACAAAGAGAGTATAGATGCAATACCAATAATATAGAGAGATACAAAGAAGTACTCAAATAAAAAAACACCAAGATACAGAACTCTATCAAAACATATCCAAATTATCAGGTTAACAGAAATCTCTACTATGCATGACCCTAATACTAATACATGAATGCAAAATGTCATGAATAAAAATAAAATAATTTTTTTTTTTTTTTAGAAATTTGTGAGCAAGGTAGTAGAGACAACAAGCAAATCATTTATACATCATATTCTCAGATCTATTTTAGCCATTATACACATGGTATAGAAGAAAATCAACACACATACCTTATAGACTCAAGAATGCACAAGTCAAGTTTTTCAAATATATATATGAAAATTCTCATGTGCAAGCACTAAGGTAAGATGAAAATAATACAATCTAAACCTAATAATCTCTCCGCCAACCATGATAATAATTCAATCCAAGATCCAAACTAGAAGGCAAAAATAAAATATACTTTCTATTTGTCACTCAATTTTTTCCTTTTCATCTTTTTCACCATATCCCTTTTTGTCTTTCTAAGCTCCGGACTTTCCAGCGAGAATTTTTAGTCCCGACCAACTGGGCCTGAGCTTTTTCCATGGGATTTATACTCATCAGTTATCTTTCATTTTTGGATTGAAGAACTGCTTTTTGCATTTTTATTTTTTATCATCTTATCATTTCCTTTACTTTCACCACATCATCCATACACATGCAAAATATATTTCATGCATATACCAATCTAGCATTTCTCATGAACCATCATACCACTTCGGGTTAAATGAAAAAATTAACAGATTCAGCAGACATTATAATCATCACCGAAGCAACTAGCACATAAGATTAAAGTTTTATAACATAAAATAATCATGCTAAGTGATCATCCGAAAATCTTAGGTTAGGCTGAGACCTCTACTTCACATATGCATAATGAGACAAGTAAATGTGAAAATAGAGTAAAATATGACAACTTTTGTACTCCAACCAAACTCAAAATTCCCAAAAAAATAAAATAAAATGCATGCATGAATAAATATCATACAAATGCATGAATAATTATCAATTCTAGGAAAATAATACAATGTGTTCCTAGAATGATAGATAAGAAGATATCTATTCTAAAGAAAACATACCAATATATTTCCTAAGACTACCATACTTTTGAAAATCTAATGGTTTTGTAAAGATATCTACCAACTGAGAATCTGTGGATATGAACTCTAGAGACACTATACCATCTTCAACAAGATCATGAATAAAATGATGTCGAATCTATATGCTTTGTCCTAGAGTGTTGAACATTATTTTTAGAAATATTTATTGCACTCGTGTTATCACATAACAGAGTCATTGTACCTTGAGAAAAACCATAATCCTGCAACACCTGACGCATCCACAAAATCTGAGTACAACAACTATCAACTGCTATATACTCCACCTCAGCAGTGTAAAGAGAAACACAATTTTGCTTCTTGCTATGCCAAGCAACTAAGCAATTTCCAACATAAAAACACTTTCCACTAATACTTTTTCTATCATCAATATTACCGGGCCAATCAATATCAGAAAAAGATACGATATCAGTATTAGTACCTGATGGATACCACAGTCCATAATTCATTGTCCCTTTAACATACTTGATAATCCTTTTCACAACAGTAATGTGAGACTCTTTAGGACTTGTCTGGTAACGTGCACACAAACCAACACTAAAAGCTATATCAGGTCGACTGGCAGTCACGTACAACAAACTTCCAATCATATTCCTATAAAGTGTATGATCAACATCTTTGCCTTTAGTATCTATGCTAAGCTTGACATTGGTAGTCATAGGAGTGCGAGCATCCTTAGCCTTTCCCAAACTAAACTTCTTTACTAATTCCAAGGCATAACGAGTTTAAGAGACAAAAATCCCATCATTTAATTGCTTAACTTGAAGCCCTAGAAAGAAGTTCAATTTACCAATCATGCTCATATCAAATTCATGTTTCATTTGATCTCCAAAATAATGAGCAAACTGATCAAAAGTGGAACCAAACACAATATTATTAATATAGATTTAAGCAACAACTGTATCATTCTCAAATTTCTGAATAAATGGTGTTTTGTCCACTCCCCTCGAGCAAAACCTATTCCCAACAGGTAATCAATCAACCTTTCATGCCAAGCTCTAGGAGTTTGCTTTAGCCCATACAAAGCCTTTTTCAGCTTGTAAACATGACTTGAACACTGAGGATCTTCAAATCCTTTGGGCTGCTCCACATATACTTCCTCATGAAGAATACCATTAAAAAAAGCACTATTCACATCAATCTGATACAACTTGAATCCAAGATGACAATCGATAACAAACAAAATCCGAATAGATTCAAGCCTAACAACCGGAGCGAAAGTCTCATCAAAATCAATACCCTCCATCTGAGTATATACTTGAGCAATAAGCCTAGCCTTATTCCTAATAACTATACCATGTTCATCCTTTTTATTCCTAAAAATCCACTTGGTACCAATCACATTTATCTCCTTCAGTCTAGGCACAAGATACCAAACATCATTTTTAACAAACTGTTGAAGTTCTTGTTGCATAACATTAATCCAATCACTATTTTGAAGAGCTTCTTTGACATTTTTAGGTTCTAAAGAAGATGTATAACATGGATATGAGACTTCATTCCTTGCCTTTCTACGAGTTACCATCATCTGATCGACAGATCCAATGACCTTATCCAAAAGATGATTCAACTTGAACCTTGCAGATGGTATAGAAGGTGTTGGCTGAACATCACCAATTTGATCATGTGATTCTGCAGGACTTAAAGTATCATCATTAACCACATTATCCTCTTTTTCAACCTCAGAATAATCATTATCCAATATAAAGAACGGCTCACCATCTTCCTCCTCAGCAGAAGTCGGAGACTCATCAACACATGAGTCATCAACCACAACATTAGCAGATTTCAACATGGTTTGAGTTCCAAGGTTAAACACCTTATATGCTCGACTAGTCAATGAATAACCTAAAAATATTCCTTCATCACTCTTAGACTCGAACTTCCCAATAGATTCACGATCTTTAAGAATATAACATTTTGTTCCAAAAACCTTGAAATATTTCACATTGGGTTTCTTGCCATTCCACAGTTCATAAGGTGTTTTTAAGGTGTCAGGCCTAATATAAACTCTATTTGAGGTGTAACACGGAGTGTTCACCGCCTCGGCCCAAAAATACCTAGGAACATTCCTACCCTGTAGCATAACATTAGTCATTTCCTGAATAACCCTATTCTTCCTCTCAACTACTCCATTTTGTTGAGGAGTTTTAGGTGCTGAAAATTCATGTTTTATTCCTCTCTCATCACAAAATACTTCAATTTCTGAATTTTCAAAATCCCTTCCATGATCACTCCTTACTCTATAAATGGAACAATTCTTCTCAGTTTGAATTCTTAAACAAATCCTCTTAAAACTTTCAGGAGCTTCAAACTTTTCACTCATAAATCCAACCCATGCAAACCTTGAATAATCACCCACCATGACAAAAATATACTTCTTTCCTCCTTTTCTCATTGTCCTAGTGGGACCCATTAAATCAATATGCAACAACTCCAAAGGTCTAGAAGTACCAATGATATTTGTCTTTTTGTGCTGACATTTGACTTGTTTACCCTTCTGACATGTTCCACACACAATCCCTTTTTCATAACCAAGCTTAGGGACTCCCTTAACAATTTCACTCTTAGTAATTTGTGTTAATTCTCAAAAATTAACATATCCCATCTGCTGATGCCAGATTTCAACTTCATCAAGTTTAACTCTATTGCACGACAATTCAGAACTAAGAACAATGTAATAGCAATTATCAGTTGAACGTATACCTTCCATCACTTAATTCCCAAAAGAGTCAATGATCGAACACTTATTAGGAGAAAAAGTGATATTATGATTATTATCACATATCTGACTTATGCTGAACAAATTTGCTTTAAGCCCCTCTATATAAAGCACATCTTCTAGTTTAGGTAAACCAGAAACCATAATGGTACCTTTGCCTAGAACCTTTGACTTATCTCTATCACCAAAAGTGACTATCTCACTATGACACTCCTCGAAAAATCCAAACAATGACTTATCTCCAGTCATATGCCTTGAACATCCACTATCCAAATACCAAGAAGTAGACTTGCGTGCTCTAAGTGCAGTATGAACTATAAAATAGTGTAGCTCACATTTTCTAATCCATGCTTTCTTCATCTTCGGAGCTCCATTCGCCAATCTTGACAAATTCTTCATTTCTTCATTCAACATTCGAATTTGATCTTGAACATGATCTCCATGTTAAACTCTTTGTTCTTTCACTAACTTCAACACATTCCCTCACAGCTTCGAACACTTTGGTTGAATGTGACCTCTGACACCACAGTGATGACATACAGGAAGGAACCTCTGAACTCTATCAGTTAAACTCCTAAAATATCTAGAGGTAAGGAAAGGCTTGCTTTGAATAGGTCTTTTGACATATACTAGAGTATCAGGATTCCAATTTAAATTTCCTTGTGCAGAACTAGTCGCTACATGGGAGGTTTTTATAAATGTGGTTTTTGCAACAACATTTGAATTCGGCGTTACTCCAACAAAACCCAAACCCTTTGTATTTCCTGCAAGTTTTCCAACACTCAACATATGATTAAGCTTAAGAGTTCCACTATACCACTTTTGAATAGTTAATTTAGCATCTTTCAACTCTTTTTCCAAACTGTCAATCTTAGTAGATTTCTCAACCACTTCCTTATTGAGATCATCTACTAATTTCAAAACCTGAGTTTTTTCTAGTTCAGATTTCTTCAACTCCTCAACCAACTTGGCCTTTTGAGTCTGTAGAAGATTTTGAGCTTGAGAACTATTGGCTAATTCGTCTTTTAAAGAATGTAATTCTTTGTCCATGTTAAGACTCTTAGTCAATAGTTTCATGTGATTTTTATGAAATTGTGCAGTCTTATCAAGTAATTTGTCATAAGACTCTTGAAGCGTTTCATCACAATCTTTATCATTCTCAGAACCTTCTTCTTCTGACATCACCAAACTTGAAGCAATTTCTTTAACCTCATTGTTCTGTGCAGCAAACACAGTGAAATTCTCAAAATCATCACCTCCTTCTGATTTTGTCACATCACTAGTTGATCCATTGTCAGAGTCATCATCCTAACTGACAGCTAATGCTTTGGATTTCTTTATAGTGTTTGCACACTCTACAACTATATGACCATATCCTTGACATTCAAAACATTAAGGTTTCTTCTTTCTAGGATCAGACTTGTCCTTCCTAGTATGAGTCTTATTTCTATTTCTAGACTCACCCAACTTATCCCCAAATTTTTGTCCTTGGCCATTTCTTTTATCCCTAACAAATTTGTTCAATCTCTTAGCAAATATGGCTATATCAGTCAGACTTAACTCACTTTCTTCATCAGGTTCAACATAATTCTCCTTAGTGATTTTGAACGCTATGCTCTCCTCTTTTGTTCCACTAGCCTTTTTAGGGGGATTTTTTAACATCTCTATCTCATAGGATTTTAAATTTCCAACCAATTCTTCAACCTTGATTTCTTTAAGACTCATGACCTCAGATATGACGGTAACCTTATACCTAAAACGTTCAAGCAGAGACCTAATAATTTTTTTCACTATCATAGTATCAGGAATAGGCTCACCTAGATTGTGACTGCGAGTTACAATATCAATTAATCTAGTCTCAAAGTTGGCGAAGACCTCATCCTCCTCCATCTTCAGCTATTCAAATTGAGAATTCAAAATTTGAAGTTTTTATTGTTTCACCTTCGACGTTCCTTCATAAGTGACTTAGAGAATGTCTCAAGCTTCCTTGACAATTACACACGTAGCAATCCTCTTGAACTCACTCGGAGTTACAACATTGTATAATGCATTCAACGCCTTTGAGTTCCAATTTGCGCTATTCATCTCGACAGTAGTCCAGTCGCTCGATGGTTTTGGTCTCACTTCATTAGTCGCATTCTCTTTCACAGTGGGAGGTGAATATCCTACTTCTACAGCATTCCACGCTCTCTCATCTAAAGATTTCAAAAACGCTCTCATCCTCGCTTTCCAATATGTGTAATTCGACCCATCAAATAAAGGAGACCTAGATATGGATCCTCCTTCACAAGGCATCTCTATCGTCTAAGTACAAAATCTAACCCTAGGTAGTTAACCTAAAAGAGGCAACCACGCTCTGATACCAATTGAAATTACCTAGATAATAGTGAAAACAACCTAGGGGGGTGAATAAGCTTTTTATCTATTTTATGATCAATTAAAATTATTTAACGGAAATTCAATTTTAATCAGTCACAAACCCTAATTCTCAAAACAGATCAATAAAGCAAATATGAATATAAGTGCACAAATTTAAATAATGAAAAGACACAAAGCTTTTTACGTGGAAAACCTTGGAAATACTCCAAGTAAAAACCACGGATATGCTCGGGTATCGATGCACTATGACTCAGAGAATTTGTACATACTCTATGAAAATAGAACTTACAACTACTGTAATTTGTTGTTCTTCACTCGATGTCTGAAAGTCTAGATTCACTCGCGCTCCACAAAGCTCTCGCTTCGATCTCCATACTTTGACGTCTCTGCTTCTCAACAAATCGAATAACCACGAAGCCTCTTGCTCCGATCTTCACACTCAGACAGCTCCGTTCTTCAACATATCAGTGTAACCACGTTGTTGTAGATGGTGTGTGGATTTTTCAGCAACTAGAACATCCATTTGTGCATGAGAATTATCGATCTAGAACCACAATTGGAGACACTCAATAACAAGCGAGAACTTGTGTATATCTAATCACTCAATAATATTCTCTCACCATATATCTCTGAAGAAAAGGTGAATCTGTAGAATACTTCAAAGATCTCTTTAAAAAAAAAACCCTAGCCTCCTCTCTTGTAGACCTTTGGTATTCATAGACAATGATGAAGCAAACCTTAAGTTCGCCCTTTCTTGTAATTTCACTCATATCCAAGTCAAACCCTCTTCTCTGGTGTATATCATGTATATAGCACGTACTATAATTTGTATGAGTCGTGAACACATCATAAAACCAACCACGGGAAAATTTGGACATCGCAGCCAAAATTTAGAAAAATCCTTGCCGCAGCTACGCTTTAAGCATACTGGACCTACGCTTCAAGCGTAGCTCCAAGTGTTAAAATGTGTTTTCCAACTACTTTTTGAAACTGAAGGCGTAGGCTTAAGCGTAGATATTTTTGTTAAAACCATTTTTCTCCGTAACTACGCCAAAATAACTCTCGACTCCTCGAGACTTTTTACTTGAATTGACGATTTTGGGAAATGTCGTTTTTGCCATCCGGGAGATAGTTTTATTCAATACTGCACTTCTCTTGTATTTCACTTGCATTCATCACTATTGTCTTTTGTTGTAGCTTGTAGATGTCGTTGAAACCAACACAACCTATCTAATACTCAACATGATTATTGTCTAGAATATGCCATAAATAAACAATACTCAAATATGTTCTTACATTATCAAAATTCCTCTTATCTAGCAGCTTAGCCCAACCTTAATGAGCTTCAAATTATGAACAACCACATACATTTTAGTCCCCTCAATATGTCTGCCCCACACATCCTCCTCAAGAGGTAAAAACCCTTCATGTTTAGCTAAACAATTATTGAATCTGAATGGCCTCCTAGGCCTATACTCCCCCTTTCCCAAATATAATAAGATATTAAGGGGTTGCTTGGTTTCCATTTCTTGGAACAGTTTTTTGTTTTCTGGAAACTGAAAATCAGAAAACTGTAGAAAAATCTGCTTGATTCAGTTTTCTGAAAATTCAATTATAAAAATGTCAATTTTCAGAGAACTTTTTTTTATTGTTCTTAGAAAATAGTTTTCAGTTTTCAGAATTCTGAAAAATAGGTTTTAGAGATAAAGAAAACCAAGCAGGCACCAAGTGATCAGAAATACTTGATGATTTAAAGGTAACCTCATATGTTGGATATATATCAACCCAACTTCCATTCACCATGCATCTGTTCAACTTTCTAAACACATGACCATTACACCAAGTGAACTTGATCCTACTGTACCTTAAGTCCATTAAACCAGCAACATTAAGAGCATCGCGACACTCCTGTTTACCAGCATCCCACTTAACAAAACCCCCAAATCTCTCAGACTTGTCTCTCACTGCATTAAGATCCTCAACAACCATCCATGGATGACTTATCCATTCTTGAGCCCTTATTTTTATTTCAGTCCATCCACATATTCAATATTGTAGATGCATATTATTTTATTTTCAGTATTTTCTTAATTTTCGTCTCATTGATAAGTTCATATATAATTACTATAATGAAAATTGCAACATAAAAGAATCAATGCCAAAACTGATTGACAAAACTAAAAATTTGCTATTTGCAGGTCGTTCAGCTGTTAAAAAAGTTCGAAGAATATGAGAATAATCCTACTATCAAACTTGTGATTTTAAAGGTCAGGAAGAGAACAATGAAGCATATATAGTTTTTAATTTCTGTATTCAAGAATTTTGTGCATTAATGTCATGAGAAATAAATCAATGAATATAAGTGTCTACATAGATGTATTTACTAATTGGAGCTAGATAGTAGCTCAAGAGTAACAACTAGCCGAGGGGGAAATTCTTTCATTCAATTGGTAAGAACATTCACTTCCTAAATCCAATCAAATCGTCTCTCACAAAATTCTCAATATTCAAGAGTCTTATATCTGTAATATGAGTATTATTACTCCTTGAAATACTGAGAATAGTTATTCTTTAACATATTATTGTTCAAATATTTCATAATGCAGGGAAATGGAAGAGCATTTTGTGCTGGTGGTGATGTTACAGAGGCAATTAATAGAGTCATAACTAATGGTAAATGTTATATCATTAGCTATTGTGGAGTATATATGTACGGCTTTGAAAGCATCTCAAGTTCACAATTGCCAAAGCCAAACAAAACCGTATTTTAAATACTTGTTGTGAAACTATATACATGCATCCTTAATGTGACCTTTCGAGAAACATGAAAAAATGTGAAAGCTCACCATCACTACATAACTGAAATGGATCAGGGCATTGGAGCTTTACTGGAGAGTTTTACCAGAAACAACTTACTTTAGACTACTTACTTGCAACATATAATAAGCCATTGGTGAGATTATTTTAATTTTCATAGTTGTTTACATTGTTTCCAAGAATTTATAGTTATTCCATGTAGCATTTTTATTTCCTTCCTTTTTACCCTAATATAAAATTGTTGTAGGTTGTGCTTATAGATGGGATTGTCATGGGAGGAGGCGCTGGACTGTCCATGCATGCAAAATTTAGAGTTGTTACCGACAATACTGTACATAATCTTTTTTCAACATTTTGATACAAGGACGGACTTATCATGTTTATAAATGATGTATCGATTTAGTGAAAATGACATATATATCGGTCACTTATTATTAATTTTAAAATGTTTATTTTTAAATATTTTTAGCATTAAGGAATGGTATGACTGGTTTACATTGGACCTCCATGTAGGGTTTAGGTTTGGTGAGAGAGGAGATACCACTTGATTGCAACCCTTATGTACATAAAAAAGGAAATGCAGTAATTTTACTTCATTGTGTACACCTATATAGGTATTTGCTATGCCAGAAGCATCCATAGGGCTTTTTCCAGATGTCGGTGCATCTCATTTCTTATCCAGGCTTCCAGGGTATTTTGGTAACATTTTTTTATCCTACTTGCTTCTCCATAATTTAAGTAAATTGTCATATTTGTCAACCTTCACTACAAAAAAATGACTTTTTACGACCATGTATTTACGAGATGCCAATGTTTTAGCTCGTAAAAGGTACTTTTTACGAGGTTGAAACAAAACTTTCCGTAATAAGTTCATAAAATTGAAGTTCTATAATTATAGACGTATTCAAGTAAGATGTCTTCATAATCATTCTAACTAAAAAAATGTTTTGTAGGTGAATATTTGGGGCTGACTGGAGCACAGTTAGATGGAACTGAGATGCTTGCATCTGGCCTTGCAACTCATTTTGTCCTTTCAAAGGTAATTTATGTTAACTTTTTTGGTGACATCTATTCTTAATGGTGATTTGCTGAGGGAAAGGGTTGTATTCTTTGAACATGAAGTTCTTGTTGACTGGATTATATTTGAATCAATTAACCTATGAACCAGCATTTGGCACTAAAGGGTGGCAAAATTCGTCATGATCTGCCAACGCGACTTATACACTATACAAAATCAATATGTTTAGGTCGACCTTTATTGTTTCCGCGTTGAAATCGTGTCAACCTATTCAACCCCTTCAATAAAATGTTTTGTGTTAGTGTTTTATTGCTCAACCAATTTAACCCAATTAGTGTCCTTTAATTAATCGTGCCATAATCATGTCAGGTCAATTGATTGACTAAAAACCTATTTTAACTCATTTAATATAAATATTTACTTATTTCAACTTAAATGTAGTATTTAGCGTTCATTTGGCAAATTCAAATCTATTATTTTAAATTATTTATAATTTATTTTTTATTTTTTAGCATATGGTTTGCATGAACCTTTTAAGTTAAACATGTTACATATGTTAAAAATGTGATATGTCATTGTAATAGTCAAAATAAATGTTAAAAATGTGGATGGACCACTGGACTGATGGGCCGAAGACGGATGGGCCGAAGATAGATGGGCCAAGGACGGATGGGCTGGAATCGAATGGGCTAAAGAAATAATGGGCCTATGGAAATTTCTAGAAGATAAAGTGATCCACAAGTTAAGGAGTTATCCTATTTATGGATCATAGAGTCCATAAGAAAGATGGTTTACCAAAATCCTATGATTAAAGGGATTGATAAACTTGGGAAAAGGGTTTTGACCCATTGACCAAGTTGTGTATAAATAGTTGATGAAATATTGAATAAATGATCCAATTCTTTACCCCAATTATTATTGTGTATTTTTCCATATCTACACAATTGGCGCTGTCTGTGGGAAACACCATTATTGAAATCTTTTTCAATAAGATTCCCATTCTCTACGAAGAAGGTAAGATTCATACCATCAATGGCGGTGATCACCCGTTCGCATCAAACTGACTTACCTCCAAACGGAGCCCAACGTGCTGATGATCCGATCAAGCGAGCCCTGGAGAAGAGGACCGCCGAATTGGGGAGACAGAACGCTGAACTAGTTGCAAAACTGGCTCAACTTCAGAACCCGCAAGAGGTTTAGAACGAGGAACAATCCAGCCAGCAGGAGCGATCCATAGGCCACCAGTCAGAAAGAGACAACCGCCAAGTAAAATCCAACAACGATCGGGAGGAACACGCGGAATCGTCCCTACAGGTGCTTGGGGGGCGCAATCGCAAGGAGATCCTGACTATGAGGAAGTCGGAGGAAATTATGACCAGATTCCAAATGAGGTGTTGAAGGATCTGAAGGTGCAGACCCCTATCGATCTGGCCTCCGAAGCATCCATCGACGCCGTGCAGACTCCATTCACCGTGACGATCACCAGTGTGCCCTACTTGAAGAGGTTCAGACTGCCGAAGTTTATCCTGTTCGACGGCACAAAAGATCCAACGGAGCACATCTACCACGTGCATACCAAGATGAATGTCTACAACGAAAACGAAGCCTTACTCTGTAAAGTCTTCCCCACCAGCCTAACCGAAGCGTCCCTGCTCTGGTTCAGAAAGCAACCACCCCGATCCATTGAAAGCTAGCTCAGACTCTGTGAATTATTCATTGCCCAGTACTTCGGCAATAAAAGAGAAAAGAAGAGCATCTCCAGCCTATTCACCATGATCCAGGAGAAAGGCGAATCCTTGAAAAGCTTTGTCTCATGCTTCAATGTCGAGATGTCCTCAATTGATAATTGTAACCAACATTCGGCTGTCGAGGCCTTCAGAATGGCCCTGATCCCTAGAACCAAGTTCCATCAGTCCTTGGTCAAAAGGCCACCAGTAGACATCGGAGAACTGAATTCCAGAGCACAAGGGCATCTCCGAATAGAAGAGGAGTTGGTCATACGCCAGAGAAGGACAACCTTTGTAAGCATAGAGGCAAGGGCATCCGAACCTTCTAGGGTAAAGGATCGGGCTCCGGATCAGAAACGACCGAGCACTCCTATTGTGCCATCCCCAGTCCCAGAGAAACACCAGAGGTTTGAAGACAAAGTCACCCCCTTAAAGGTTACCCTGGCTAAACTGTACCAGGAGACTAAGGGTAAAAGAATCTACTGGTCACCACCACCCATCAGACAGCTGATGGACCAGAGAGATATGTCGAGGCACTGTGCCTTCCATGGCGAGTACGGACACCACGCCAACATGTGCAGAAGCCTCAGGAGACAGGTGGAAGCCATGATAGCAAAAGGAGAGCTGACCGAGTATGTTGCTAAGGAAGGAACCCGATCAGATCAACCATCACATACACCCGCCAAGGGGGCAATGGGACAACCCGTAAGAGTCATTCACATGGTTCACGGAGGACCAAGTCGATCAAAAGTAGAGGAAGCCGGTAGATCTCAAATGCGTCAAGCCCAGAAGCTGCGAAGGGTTGGGGAAGTCAGCGAGTTCGGAAGCCCGAAAGAGGATGCCCGTATAACTTTCTCCTCTACAGATATGCGGTCCCTTCAGTCTCCACATGACGATCCCTTGGTTATCTCTCTCATGGTCTCGAACTGCTTAATCAAGAGAGTGATGGTTGACCCAGGAAGCAACGCCAACATTATCACCAAGTGGGCCTTTGAGAAGTTGGAGATCAACCCCCAGGAGATAGTCCCTTCCAGGAGCCCGATAGCCGGATTTGATAGCAGAAGAGTGGAACCAGTGGGAGAGATTCAACTACCAGTGACAGCAGCAAGACGCACGCTCAGAGAAACTTTTGTGGTGGTGGATGTCAAACCTTCATATAATCTCCTCATGGGAAGGGGTTGGATCCATCGGATGCACGGAGTCCCTTCAACCATGCATCAAGTCATGCGGTGCATCGACCCGAATGGAGTTGATGTGATCGATATCAGAGGCGATCAGGTAGCAGCCAAGGAATGCTATGTTGTCATCATGAAAGGACTGAGGAAAAGGGCTGAGCCAAAACGGGAATCACGATCCAAAGCGGTACCCGATGATCAATAGCAATTACAGAAAAAGGGTGCGGGCTCGTCAATAGCAGCTGAACCATTGCTTGAAGTTCGGATCTATCCTGATCACCCTAAAAGGTTGACTTATATCGATTCTGGCCTAAGTGCTCAAGAAAAGGAAGAAATGGAGGTCCTATTGCGCTCCAATACCGACGTATTTGCCTGGGGTCATATGAATATGATTGGCATCAATCCGTCAATAGCACAACATTCCTTCAACGTAGATCCCAATGCAAAGCCTGTCATACAAAAGCAAAGGCGGATGGGGGCTCATAGAAACCAGATCATAGCTGAGGAAGTTGATCAACTCTTCCGAGCAGGATTCATTAAGGAGGTGCAGTATCCTTCCTGGCTGGCTAACATGGTCATGGTTAAGAAAAATAATGGGAAATAAAGAGTGTGCATAGACTTCACCGATATAAACAAAGTATGCCCGAAGGACTGTTTCCCCTTACCAAAGATCGATCAGATAGTAGATGCCACAGCGGGATTCGAACGATTAAGATTTCTGGATGCGTACTCTGGGTATAACCAGATACGAATGAACCCAGATGACGAGGAAAAGACTGCCTTCATCACTGAATCAAGTACATATTGTTACACAGTTATGCCTTTCAGACTAAAAAATGCAGGTGCAACCTTTCAAAGATTGGTCAACAAAGTCTTCCAGGGCATGATGGGATCTTCCATAAAAGCCTATATTGATGACACGGTGGTTAAGAGCAACATAAAAAGTGATCACCTTACCGATCTGCAGCAGGTGTTCGACACCCTCAGAAAGTACAAAATGAAGCTCAACCCATCCAAATGTTCCTTCGGGGTGTCCTCAGGCCAATTTTTGGGGCACATAGTTAATAGGATGGGAATACAAGCTAGCCCGACACAAGTCCAAGCTCTCGTAGAGTCAGCAGAGCCAAAGTCCCGGAAGGAGATCCAGGTGCTAACTGGAAGAATAACGGCCCTCAGTCGTTTCATCTTTCGGTTAACCGATCTGTGTAAACCATTCTTTCAAGAAATAAAGGCGGTGAAAGGAAAGGTCCGGGGGCCAGAGCAAGCGGAAGCCCTGAAGAAACTCAAAAGCTATATGGTAGAGCCTCCTATACTGGCAACCCCAGAAGCTGATGAGCCGCTACACCTGTATTTGGCCATATCTGCAACATCTACCAGCACCGCTTTAGTCAAGGAGGGCAAGGGGTACCAGACACCAGTCTTCTACACCAGCAAAGCCCTTGCTGATGCAGAAACCCGTTATTCAAAGTAGGAGAAGCTGGTACTATCATTGATCAATGCAAAATGACGTCTTCAGCATTATTTTGAAGCACATCCGATCGTAGTGCCTACTGTAACCCCCGATCAGATCCATAATGGCGAAGCCTGAGTTATCGGGGAGAGTATCCAAATAGGCAATTGAACTCGGGATTTTTGACATAACCTATGTCCCCCGAACTACAATCAAAGGCCAAGCAGTAGCTAACATTTTGTTAGAAACAGAAACTACAGACTCTGTGGAAGAAAATGAACCTAGCTTATGGGTTGTGTTCGTAGACGGATCATCCAATGTCAATGGAGCAGGGATCGATGTAGAACTCGTGACGCCAGATGGCACTAGAATCCAGCAGTCCGTTCAACTGGAATTTCCTGCCTCCAACAATGAAGCCGAGTATGAGTCCCTCCTTGCAGGAATTCGGTTGGCCCGAAGCTTCCAAGTGCAGAAAGTAGAGATTTGAAGTGACTCCCAGTTGGTCGTACGGCAGTTAAATGGGGAGTATGAGACCCGGGAGCCGAAAATAGAAGCGTATAAGAAGTTGGTGCTAAAAGAGGCCGAAGGGTTCCGTAGTTAACCTTCGAACAGATCCCCAGAGGGGATAGTTTCATAGCAGACCATCTGGATAACTAGGCCTCCGCAGTAGGGGAGGGTATGACTCGGGTTGTACCAATAGACTTCATCATCCGATCAAGCTTGGAGCCCCCCGAAGACGTGATGGTCATTCCATGGGAGCCAAGCTGGATGGACCCTATAGCAGATTATTTGAGGACGGGGGCATTACCTGAGTCGAAACTTGAGGCCCGAAAGATAAGAATGAAGGTAGCTAGATATGCTCTGTACAACGACGAACTATACCGCAAGTCTTTTTCCGAGCCATATTTGAGATGTCTCACGCCTTACGAAGCTTCGGCGGTCATGGAAGAAATTTGTTAGTCACTAATTAACCCTAGAGGGGGGGGGGGGGGGTGAATAGGGTGTTCAAAAATAAGTCTAACTCTTTTCGAACATGGAACACACTATAATCAAAAATCAATTTCTAAATAAGCAAGTGGATGATTCAATTTAAACTTTTATAATAATTAATTTCAAGACAAATTAGCATACAAGATATTCAAGCAAATATAGCATGCAAAATACTTATGTAAAGAGAAAGAGATAGAGAGATTGACACCGTGATTTTTTCGAGGTTCGGTAACTCCTACTCCTCGGCTCAAGAACCCCTTCTTGAGACTTTTCCCGATCCTTTCACTATGGCCCTTCCTTCACAGGTGGAATGGCAAACCTTTACAACACAAGCCTCTCGAGCTTGTCTCTCAATCAAGAGAACAACCCTCTCTTGAACAATCGGTGGACTTCACTTGTCCGAGATTACAAATTCGTATGTAATCAATAAAATCACTCAAGAACAAAAACACTCAAAACCCAAAGGTTTTTATGGAAGATAAATCAATATAAGCTCAAGTGTTTTTGGTGATTTTACAATAGCTCTAGAAATTTATTCTCAAAGGATATAATCAATGAATGATATTTGGAGAATAAGAAGAGATTCTAGAGGTTTTGATTTTCAAAGAAACTTGGAGAAAATCAGATTTTCAAAGCTTGGTTTCAATGGCTTTTGAAGAGAAAATTTCTGCAGAATTTTTGATAGCTTTCTTTCTCTTTTGTATTTCAATCTCTTGATTTTCAATAAACACATCTCATTCTATATATAGCATTGTATTAGGGTTTTGAAGAGTGATTATAGTATTTGAAAGACAAGAGCCGTTTGAATACCATTAAACACGATCCACAAAACATGGGAATTGTTTTATGAAAATCTGCAGATTTTAAGCAATCTTCTAGTCGACTACTTCTTCATTGTAGTCGACTACAATGGTCCATCTAGTCGACTACTTTGGACCATCTAGTCGACTAGAATGAGTTCTAGTCGACTACAATGAGTAGTCTAGTCGACTCAAGCTTGTTTCAGTCGACTCTTTTGATGTGGATGAAAAACCAATAGCTACTGGTTGAAATAGTCGACTACTAGAAAATACACTGGGTGATTCTAGTCGACTATAACAAGAAAAACATTTAATAAAAATATTTTTCTTTCCGTTTAAGTTTGGTAAAGCGTTTTTCATTTCATTTGAGTTCGGTTCATTTTATACTTGAGCTTATACGATAAAATCGACACATAAAATTACCTTGTTACAATGATCGCTCCCCGACCTATCTACCCCGAGTCTTGAGTCTTCGACTTTCGCTTTTGCCGTTTAATTGATTTTCCTTTTTCGCTTCAATTTCTTTCACAGCTTTTCGCTTTAAATCAAACTTTCTTTCCGAGCTTGTTTTTCGAGTAGTTTCCTTTTCGAGTTTGATTTCTGAGTCGTTCACTTGTCTTTTGCTGAAAATATAAACTCGATAATTCATTAGTATCAAACACTCTTCAATGGTTTGTTATCATCAATTTTGGAATTGTTTGCCGAAAGTAAATTTCAAAGCCAACAATCTCCCCCTTGATGATGACAAAACATTTTGTGTTTGCTTGGCATTTGGCGAAACATCAAGTGATGCTCCCCCTCAACATGTGCATAATATTTTGATCAAATGCTCCCCCTTAGTAAATGAAATTTGCAGTTTAATAGGCACTTTGATACAATATATAAAAATAGGCGCACATTTGAGATAACAAAAATAAACAGCCTATCATAGATGTTTCAGTTTAATACAAGCTGCTTATACTAATGAAAAACATGGAAAGGAAAACAAACAAGTTCGCAAATAACCAAAACAAGTCGCCAATAACCATAACAAGCCACACAAAAACAGAAATTGCTAATGTCGGATAATGAAATGCATGACAGTACAGTAGCATAATTTCTCCCCCTTTTTGTCAGCGTCGAGGGGTGCGTGAGCGAGGTTTCCTGTGTGCAAGAGTGAGGTCATCAAGTGACCCTGCCAGATTTGTAATACGGGTAGACATTTCCTCATCATGAAGAACAAGGCGCTCATTGATCAATCGAATGGCTTCCGTATTCTGGTTCACGGTCGTATCAAGGCGCTGAAGCATTTGTTCCTGCTGCCTAAGGAGCTCCGTATTGCTTTGAACAACCCCAAGAAGTTGGTTGAGAAGAGCAGCTTGAGAAGCCGAAGCACCGTCCAACGGAGGGACCGAGGAAGAGGCTTCCTGGCACGATGCAGAACCGCTAGGAGCAGTACGCGAACGAGGAGCAGGTGCAATTTCAGAAATGAAATTTCCTTCCGCATCAGAAGAAATATGCATATGTTTGACATGAGTGGCGTCAAGAAAAATAGGGTGATGCTCGGACACTTCATTCGGAAAATTAAAACCTTTCCGCTGCAGTAGATATGTAATATGTGCAGGAAAGAAAAGCGGGCCAGATGGCTTGCGCTGACATGTGAGGATGACGGAACGAAAAATATAAGCTAAATCAACGCGGGTTCCTGTTAAAACGCAATAAACCAAAAAAGCCTCCATACGAGAAACACTGCTACGACTACCAGTTTTAGGCAGAATAGAGTAAGTAATAACATTATGAATTAATCTAGCCTCGGGTAGTAGCATAGAAGAGGTAATACCGGCGTTTTGCGAAATTTCCTTGTCGACACATATTGCCCGAGCAGCCTCAATACAATCGAAACCATCTTCCTTATACCAGTCCTTGGAGAAGTGGCGGATACCGTCATTCGGAAGCAAGAAAATGCGCTTGATTTCACTGTCATCAACGGTCTCGTCTTCACCACATAAATTAAAATGAAGATGAGAGAGTAATTTCTTCTTGTGATTTTTAAGAGAAGCGTAGAAAGCTTTGACAATTCGCGGAAATACCGGAATGTCAAGAGAAACGAAAAAATCCCAACCAATTGCTCGGAATAACTCGAAAGTTTGAGCCCGAATTTCAGTGCATAAATCTTGTGTGACAATACGGCAAGGTGTAGGAGCACGGTGATCAAAAACAGTGATGAATTTATTTCTATTATCATCATCAAGAAGAACTACCTCAAGAAGAAGAGGTTCATTCGACTCCTCTTCGTCAACGGCCGTAGGACTGCGTGGATTGGTGGAGCTTTGGCCTCCATCAATGCGGGAACGTTTCCGAAATAGACCTCGAGTCTTCGGTGGCATTGTAGAAGATGATGCACAAATGTATATGGATATATAGATATATGATGGTGTATATATATAGATGTGTGAGAGAGTGAAAATGATGAAATTTGGATGATGGAAATGGGTGGAAGATGATGGAAATGTGAAATTAATGAGGGATAGGTGAAGATTTAAAGGTATAAGTGGTAGTAGGAGAGGGATTGAGAGGAGAGGGTTTGAAGGTGGGTGAGGGTTTGAAGGAGGCGGATGGAGAAGATGAGATGAGGGTTAGGTTTTATAGTGGGTTGAGTCGACTAGGAGGTGAAGACCATGAAATGGTGTAGCTACTGACCAAAGTAGTCGACTAGATTGGTTTTAACTACACAGGATGAGTCGACTATAAGAGAAAAAAATTGATAAAAATAGATAAAAATTAGGAAATAAATACATAAAAATAGCAAAAATATTAAAAATAAAGATTATGACAGAAATTAAGATAAAACATCAAAATCCATGGCCATTCCGATTTCACGACGAATTTTGTAAAAATATTCGCCAATTGATTTTTAGTAAAAATATTCGCCAATTGATTTTTAGTGTCGATAAAGATCAATTCAACGTCACCCTTAGCAACATGATCACGCAAAAAATGATGCCTAATCTCTATATGCTTGGTGCGTGAGTGATGAATAGGATTCTTTGAAATACAAATCGCACTCGTATTATCGCATTTAATAGGCACGTGAGAGAAAGTAAGACCGAAATCAAGTAGTTGTTGCTTAATATAAAGAGTTTGAGCGCAACTACTACCGGCTGCCACATATTCAGCTTCGGCCGTAGATAATGCAACGGAATTTTGCTTTTTACTTGACCAAGATACTAGTGAGTGTCCTAGAAAATGACAAGTACCGCTTGTGCTTTTACGATCAATTCTACATCCCGCAAAATCGGCATCCGAATAACTAATAAGATCAATTGAAGTTCCACGTGGATACCAAAGCCCTAAGTATATTGTACCACTTAGGTAGCGAAAAATGCGTTTGACCGCAAGCAAATGAGATTCCTTAGGACATGATTGAAACCGGGCACATAAGCATACACTAAACATTATATCCGGCCTACTAGCGGTTAAATAAAGCAAACTACCGATCATGCCTCTATAATTAGTAATATCAACACATTTACCATTTTCATCTTTATCAATATTAATGGAGGAACTCATAGGAGTTATGGCATGTTTGGTAGCCTCCATACCAAATCGCTTTAGCAAATCTTTAGTGTACTTGGATTGGCTAATGAATAAGCCATCCGAGCTTTGCTTGATTTGCAACCCTAAGAAGAAAGTCAACTCACCCATCATGCTCATTTCAAATTCGTTTTCCATACTTGTGGCAAATTCCCTACATAAAGAATTATTTGTTGAGCCGAAAATAATGTCGTCAACATAAATTTGGACAATCAACAAATTATTCTTAATGGTTTTTGTAAAATGTGTGTTATCAATCTTCCCTCTTGTAAAACCATTTTGAGTTAAAAACCCGCTAAGTCTCTCATACCAAGCTCGAGGAGCTTGCTTTAAACTATATAGAGCTTTAGCCAATTTGAAAACATGATTTGGAAAAAGATTATTTTCAAAACCGGGTGGTTGCTTCACAAAAACATCTTCTTCTATGACACCATTTAAGAAAGCACTTTTGACATCCATTTGATAAAGAGTGAAATTTCTATATGATGCAAATGCAAGAAGCATTCTAATTGCTTCTAATCTAGCTACCGGTGCAAAGGTCTCATCATAGTCGATGCCTTCCTCTTGATTATATCATTGAGCTACCAATATTGCTTTATTTCGAATAATTACTCCATTCTCATCCTTTTTGTTTCGAAAAACCCATTTTGTGCCAATTATAGTTTGATTTTCGGGTCTAGGAACTAAACGCCAAACTTGATTGCGGTCAAATTGATTTAGTTCCTCTTGCATTGCTACGATCCAAGAATCATCACATTGAGCTTCGTGGAAGTTCTTGGGTTCGAATTGCGATACAAAGGCCATGTGGTTGCAAAAATCTTTAAGTTGAGATCTAGTACTAACCCCTTTTGAAGGATTACCTATGACTTGATCAAGAGGATGATTGTGAACAATCCTCCATGCTTTAGGCATTGAGTTGGTCAAGTCATCATTGGATTGATGCTCAACTTTCCTCATTTCCTTTTGGCTACATGATGAGTTTGAGATATTGAGAGTATTTAGATTATCATCAATCCCAACAACCTCATCTTCTTCTAGGTCAATTCTAGGTGATGGTGGTGAGGGTGATTCATCAAAGACAACATGAATAGACTCAACCATGGTTAGAGTCCTTTTGTTATAAACCCGAAATGCTTTACTTCTTGTAGAATAACCTAGGAAAATTGCTTCATCCGATTTGGAGTCGAATTTTCCAAGATTATCTTTATCATTTAACACAAAACATTTACACCCAAAAACTTTGAAATACCCAATATTGGGCTTTCGACCATTCCACAACTCATAGGGCGTTTTCCCCAACTTCATCCGAATAATAACACGATTGATTATATGGCAAGCGGTGTTTACCGCTTCCGCCCAAAGGCTTCGGGGAAGGTTGTGCTCATTTAACATGGTTCGAGCCATCTCTTGTAGAGATCGATTCTTTCTTTCAACTACACCGTTTTGTTGAGGGGTTCTAGGGGCCGAGAGATCATGAGAAACACCGAGATCATCACATAATTTCTCTAAGTCTTGATTTTCAAACTCCCTACCTCTATCACTTCTAATTTTCTTGATTTTCAAATCTTTTTCATTTTGAATGACTCTATAAAATGTTTCAAGAATGGAGTGAGTTTCATTTTTATGAGCAAGAAAGTGAACCCAAGTATATCTAGAGTAGTCATCAACAATAACAAGTACATAGAGTTTCCCGGCTAAGCTAACCGTTCTCTCCGGACCAAAGAGATCCATGTGAAGTAATTCTAGAGGTTTAGAAGTGGTAATATCTTTCTTTCTCTTGAAAGAGGATTTAACTTGCTTGCCTACTTGACATGCGCTACATATTTTATCTTTCGAAAATTTAGTCTTTGGGAGGCCTTTGACTAAATCATTTTTGGATAAACGATGAATGACGTCCATACTAGCATGTCCTAGACGCTTATGCCATAACCAACTATTTTCGTTAGATGTGACAAAACATTTAACATCTTGGTCATGCAATTCACATAGCAACAAAGTATACAAGTTTCCATTTCTTTTGGGATTGAACATTTGCTTCCCATCTTTCTTGATTATGCATGCATTTGTCCTAAATATAACATCATAGCCCTTGTCACATAATTGACTAATACTAAACAAATTATGCTTCAACCCATCAACTAAAAGCACATCATCTATAGAGAGAGAAGAGGAAATACCGATTGAGCCAATTCCTATAATTTTGCCTTTAGAGTTGTCTCCAAAAGTTACGTTTGCTCCTTCATATGTTTTTAGTGAAATAAACTTTGATTTATCTCCCGTCATATGCCTTGAGCATCCGCTATCGAGAAACCATTTTTCTTTTGATGCGGACTTCAAGCATACCTACAAAACAAGTTCAAGTAACTTTTATTGGTACCCAATCTGTTTTGGGTCCATTTTGGTTAGATAGATACGCAATAGTTCCTTTTGGAACCCAAATTTGTTTTGTTACAACATTTTATTTTCTATGAGAGCATGCAATAGATCATTTCGGAACCCAAATCATTTTTGACATAATTTTCTTCTTTCTATGAAAGCATACGTTTGCTTTGTGTCCTTTTCTATTGCAATAGTAGCAAGTAACATGTTTATAATCATTTGAAGATGCATGAGATGATTTTTTAGTAAATGTAGAGCTAAGTGATTTTCTCTTTTTCAATATAAGAGCATCCTTGTCAAAAGCATCATACCCTAGACCACATTTATCAAATGATCCTTTTTGTCTTCCTAACATGATACTAAGGTTCTCTTTTCCTTTTGTAAATTTATCTAAAACATTTATTTGATCATCAATAGTATTTTTCAACCGAATATTTTCCTTCTCTAGCTCAATGCTTTTGTTATTGCAAGAAACTTCTAAGTTTGAATTAGTGAGACTATATGAAGACTTATCTTTCTTAAGAAGGATATATTTTCTAGCTAATTTTTCAAATTCATCATGTACTTCTTCAAACACATCTTGCAATTCATTGTAATCAAGAAGAAGTTCATCATATGATAGTTTATCTAAATCACTTAAATTTAAATGTACCTCTTCTTCATTTGCCATGAGGCAAATGTTTGCCGTTTCCTCGCTACTTTTCTCCTCATCCGAGTCGCATGAGTCATAGTCCTCCCATGTGACGTTCATTGCCATCTTGCTAGGTCTTTTGTCGTTTTCCTTTTTGAGCTTGAAGCAATCATTTTTGTAGTGTCCCGGCTTTCCACAATTGAAACATGTTGGGGGTTCCCTTTTGCTAGTCTCGCCTTTAGGTTCGATTTCATGAATCTTCCACCGTTTGCTTTCTTTCTTTGAAGATGTCTCTTGAATTTTTGGGTGAACAATGCAATGTCCTCATCCTCTTCTTCTTCACTCGGCTCATTGATTTCATTTTTAGTGAAGGCTTGCAAAGCTATTCCCTTTCTTGGCTTGATGTCGTCTTCATGAGCTTTCAACGTTATTTCCCAAGTGAGTAGAGAGCCGAAAATTTCATCAAGACTCATGGTGTTGAGGTCATGAGCTTCTTTGATAGCCGTTACTTTTGCATCCCACTTTGCCGGGAGACTTCTAAGCACTTTTCGTGACGCATCGGATCTAGGAACAATTCTACCAAGATGCTTTAGTCCATTCAAGATATTTGTAAAGCGAGACATCATAGAATTCACATTTTCATCATCTTTCATAGCAAATAATTCATATTCATGCATGAGTATGTCAATTTTAGATTCTCATACTTGAGATGTACCTTCATAGGTTACTTCAAGTTTATCCCACATTTCTTTTGCCGTTGAACAAGTAGATACACAATTAAATTCATTTGGACTTAAAGCGCAATTTAAATTTACTTTGGCTTTAGCATTGTATGACATTAGTTTACGGTCATCATTATCCCATTCATTGGGTAATTTGGGGACGGTTTTTCCATCAACAATTTTGGTCAATACAAATGGTCCTTCAAGAACTACTTGCCAAATTTGGTAATCGATAGCTTGAAGAAAATCTATCATTCTAGTTTTCCAATAGCTATAATTTGATCCATCTAACCATGGGGGCCTATTATTCGATTGTCCTTCAATATGAGTGACTAAATTTGATGACATGATCGTTCTCTAAGACGGTTAAGTCTAAAATAAATAGAGATTAGGCTCTGATACCAATTGTTAGTCACTAATTAACCCTAGAGGGGGGGGGGGGGGGTGAATAGGGTGTTCAAAAATAAGTCTAACTCTTTTCGAACATGGAACACACTATAATCAAAAATCAATTTCTCAATAAGCAAGTGGATGATTCAATTTAAACTTTTATAATAATTAATTTCAAGACAAATTAGCATACAAGATATTCAAGCAAATATAGCATGCAAAATACTTATGTAAAGAGAAAGAGATAGAGAGATTGACACTGTGATTTTTTCGAGGTTCGGTAACTCCTACTCCTCGGCTCAAGAACCCCTTCTTGAGACTTTTCCCGATCCTTTCACTATGGCCCTTCCTTCACAGGTGGAATGACAAACCTTTACAACACAAGCCTCTCGAGCTTGTCTCTTAATCAAGAGAACAAACCTCTCTTGAAAAATCGGTGGACTTCACTTGTCCGAGATTACAAATTCGTATGTAATCAATAAAATCACTCAAGAACAAAAACACTCAAAACTCAAAGGTTTTTATGGAAGATAAATCAATATAAGCTCAAGTGTTTTTGGTGATTTTACAATAGCTCTAGAAATTTATTCTCAAAGGATATAATCAATGAATGATATTTGGAGAATAAGAAGAGATTCTAGAGGTTTTGATTTTCAAAGAAACTTGGAGAAAATCAGATTTTCAAAGCTTGGTTTCAATGGCTTTTGAAGAGAAAATTTCTGCAGAATTTTTGATAGCTTTCTTTCTCTTTTGTATTTCAATCTCTTGATTTTCAATAAACACATCTCATTCTATATATAGCATTGTATTAGGGTTTTGAAGAGTGATTATAGTATTTGAAAGACAAGAGCCGTTTGAATACCATTAAACACGATCCACAAAACATGGGAATTGTTTTATGAAAATCTGCAGATTTTAAGCAATCTTCTAGTCGACTACTTCTTCATTGTAGTCGACTACAATGGTCCATCTAGTCGACTAGATTGAGTTCTAGTCGACTACTTTGGACCATCTAGTCGACTAGAATGAGTTCTAGTCGACTACAATGAGTGGTCTAGTCGACTCAAGCTTGTTTCAGTCGACTCTTTTGATGTGGATGAAAAACCAATAGCTACTGGTTGAAATAGTCGACTACTAGAAAATACACTGGGTGATTCTAGTCGACTATAACAAGAAAAACATTTAATAAAAATATTTTTCTTTCCGTTTAAGTTTGGTAAAGCGTTTTTCATTTCATTTGAGTTCGGTTCATTTTATACTTGAGCTTATACGATAAAATCGACACATAAAATTACCTTGTTACAATGATCGCTCCCCGACCTATCTACCCCGAGTCTTGAGTCTTCGACTTTCGCTTTTGCCGTTTAATTGATTTTCCTTTTTCGCTTCAATTTCTTTCACAGCTTTTCGCTTTAAATCAAACTTTCTTTCCGAGCTTGTTTTTCGAGTAGTTTCCTTTTCGAGTTTGATTTCTGAGTCGTTCACTTGTCTTTTACTGAAAATATAAACTCGATAATTCATTAGTATCAAACACTCTTCAATGGTTTGTTATCATCAATTTTGGAATTGTTTGCCGAAAGTAAATTTCAAAGCCAACAAGATTCATGCAGGAGCATGTGGCAATCATTCCGGAGGAAGGTCTTTAGCCCATAAAGTTCTAACCCAGGGATACTTCTGGCCCTACCTGTCAAGGGACGCTGAAGTCTATACCCGACACTGTAAAAAGTGCCAATTTCATGGAAATGCCATTCATCAACCTCCGGAGTTACTAAACCCAACAACTATCCCTCACCCCTTTGCCCGATGGGGTATGGATATTGTGGGTCCTTTCCCACAAGCGATACGATCTACCACTTATGTTCTCTTGGCTACAGATTACTTTACCAAATGGGTGGAAGCCGAGGCATACCCCACTATTATAGGTAGCCATGTGATAAAGTTCATCTGGAGCCACATCATTTGTAGATTCGGTCTACCCCGAACTATAATGATGGATAATGGCACCAATTTGGACAACAGGAAAGTTCAAGCATTCCTGGCGAAACATGGGATCAATCAGAACACTTGTTCCGTTGGCTATCCACAGGGAAATGGGCAGGCTCAAAGGATAAACATAACCATTTTTGATACACTGAGGAAAAATCTTGAAGAGGCAAAATGGGCATGGTTGGAGAAATTGCCCGAGGTGTTATGGTCCTATCGGACTACTCCGAGGCAGCCAACTGGAGAGACCCCTTTCACCATGGCTTATGGGGCCGAAGTAGTTATCCTAACCAAGTTGAGAGTACCTACTTTAAGAAGTTAAGCCTGGGAGGAAGGTCCAAACAATCAGCACCTGGCCCATGATTTGGACCTACTAGAGGAAAGAAGGGAAGTTGTCGGGATAAGGCCGGCTGCCTATCAGCAACAAGTCAGGGCACGGTTCAATCAGAAAGTCAAAAGGAGAGAGTTCCAGGTGGGCGATATGGTACTCAGAAGAAAGATTGGGATTGTAGGCAAATTACGAGAGACATGGGAAGGACCTTACACAGTAGTTGAGGTCATCAAACGCGGAGCTTATCAGGTATGAAAGAACGAAATAGGCCGCATCGAGTCTAATTCTCAGAACGCTTATCGGCTTAAGAGGTATTATCCTTAGGAAGTCTCTTTTTGGTGAAACACTAAAGTTGTGTCTCTCTTAATGACATATTATTCTGATTATAATAAAGCATCTGTGCCCGATGTCGGCACCTCTACTTCATGATTCTCAAGTTCATTTCAATAAAGATACATTCTACTTTTATGCGAGTGTTCGATGTTTAAATAAAAATATTCCTAAGTGTTAAGTTCAAACCTGATCTGAACTAACCAGAGGAGAAAGGCAAGCCTCAAGGGCCATATGCCCGAAGGCCCAATTTTAAAAACTAATATTTTCCTAAGTGTTGAGTTCAAACCTGATTTGAACTAACCAGAGGATAAAAACAAGCCTGAGGGGCCATATGCCCGAAGGCCCAATTTTAAAACTAAGATTTTCCTAAGTGTTAAGTTCAAACCTAATTTGAACTAACCAGGGGATAAAAACAAGCCTCAGGGGCCATATGCCCGAAGGCCCAATTTTAAAAACTAAGATTTTTCTAAGTGTTGAGTTCAAACCTGATTCGAACTAACCAAAAGATAAAAACAAGCCTCAGGGGCCATATGTCCGATAAGTGTTAAGTTCAAACTAATTTGAACTAACCAGAGGAGAAAGGCAAGCCTCAGGGGCCATATACCCGAAGGCTCAAATTTGAAATTCAAAATTTTCCTAAGTTTTAAGTTCAAACTGATTTGAACTAACCAGAGGACAAAGGCAAGCCTCAGGGGCCATATGCCCGAAGGCTCAAATTTGAAATTCAAATTTTTCTAAGGGTTAAGTTCAAACCTGATTTGAACTAACTAGAGGATAAAGACAAGCCTGAGGGGTCATATGACCGATGGGTCCATTATTAAATTAAAATTTCCTAAGTCCTGAATTTTAAGCATAATATGAATTGGCCAGAGGAAGAAAAAAAAGAATCAAGGGCCATATGCCCGAAGACTGAATATTGCATAAAAACAAGAATAAAATAAACACTAAGGTGGGAAAAGTTCTTTTTCATTGATAAGGAATGAAATTACAAAAATATCCCTTTCGGAAAGGGTAAGTGCAGATAAACTTAAACTTATTCTACTGACCGGGAGGATGATATTCTTCTCCCTTCAGAATAGCAGCGAACCGCTTCTCGTTTTCCGAGGTCGGAGGGTTTTTGTAGGGAAGGGACACTCCCATGTGGGCATCAAATTCTTTAGCGGTCTTAAACTCACGAACTTCTAGAGGAATGTGCTCCATTTCGTGCCTCTCCAGCCAGGCTTTGACCGTTCAGATATCACAGATAGTGTAGTATCAGTTGTACATATCCAGGCCCCCCAGGCGGCACACCTCCACCTTAGTCTGTTCAAGAGGCAGAAGGTTCTCCAACTCTGCTTTTTCAGCTGCCATCTTCTGATTAGCTGTTTTCACTTCTTCAAGCTCAGCAACCAAAAGTATCTTTTCAGCAGCCAAAGCCCGCTTCTCCGCCTCACCGGTCTCTACAAGGTTTTTCTGTTCTGAGACGGTCTGATGAAGGCTATCAGCGTTTTTTACCAGAGCGACCCGGTGGTCATTGTTTTGCCTTATTTGGGCCTTCATATTCGCCATCTCCTTGACATCAGACTCCACAACATTGTTGTAGGCCTGAACCCCATAAAGTAGCTGCACAGAAAGGAAGTGATTAGTGCATGAAGTAGTAACAATAAGTAAACCAAGTGCAAAAGGAAGAACAAGTATATACCTCCATGACCATTACGGAAGTCATCTTCGCAAGATCGGTCCAGGAGATTTTTGATTGAGCGGCCCTATCGGCAGGATTCCAAATCCCTTTTGCCATAGCCCAAAGAGCTTCTGGCTGGGTAAGGGTAAGATGATCAGCGTAGACCGGAGTCCCATCTGGTAGAAGGAACTTCGGTTCCCAAGGAATAGAAGTGCGAGAATCATCCTGAGCTTGGGGGTTTCGCTTGTAGAAGCATCTTTTGCTTGAGTTCTGGCCCTCTTATTGGCCACCCCACCGCCTGTACCGGATCAGGTCCTGGTGACTGGAGGATTTACAGGAGGAGGCTGAGTTGGGGCTACCGGATTTTGAGCTGGCGGAGGTACTGGAGACGTCGGAGGTGCTGTTAAGATTGGTACAACATCAACCAGGGTGACCCCTTCGGGAACTTGAGGGCGTCTGGCAGAAAGAGGTTTGTCAGGCAAGTCCATCATGTCAACAGCAACGCCCAAGTTAGAAATTGACTCCAGGTTTGCTGAAGTTAGGAGGTCAGTAGCAGATCGGGATTTCCCCCAGATATGGGTTTTCAGGAGGCCTATACGTTGTTTTATGAAAGACAGGGGGATGTCCCTATTCTCATAACCCAGAAATTTATAGGTGTAATCCCCCCGATGAAGATCATAGTACTCGCAAAGGCAAGAGGCTTTAGGAAAGGGGCGGTAGTTGGGCAGATGGATGGCACTGAACGTACTTGGGATCGGGAATATACGAGAATATGGGTAAGACCAATTGCCACTCACAACCACCATTATCTCTTTCCTCCCCTTATCAGATTTTTCGGTACCAGAGCATATACTCCAACTGTGAAAAGGGAAGAGATTGTATCTGCCCTTATTCTCTCTAGCATTCTGGAAAAAGTAACAAAGAAGTAAGTCTGCTAAACCAAGGTTAAGGTCCAGATCCCTATTGTATAATAGTAGCATGGACAGAATCCTAAGGTTGTTCGGGTTAAGTTGGAGGGGTTGTAAGCCTAACATAAAGAAGACGTAATGGAAGAAAGGGTGAAAAGGGAACCTCAAAACCCTAAGGTGAACTGCCGATAGCAGAATACTACCGGGTGCTAGTCCCTGACTACTGGTAAAATCAAAGTAACCTGGGTAAGGGTCCACATAAACATCCCCAGGTACCTGGGTCTTAGCGCGAAGGTGTTTGACATCTACTTCAGGATGGACTCTCTTAAGTGGGGCCATTACGAACAGTTCAGAGGGCTTGGGATCCACAGATTCATTCGTTGACGAACCCGGAAGGTCAGTGTTTTGGGGAGTTGTTTTTGGGGCTCCTTGACGAGTAGACTGGGGGCTGTCACTACTGGTGGGATCAGTGCCAGTAGTAGAGGATATAACGACCTCTTCTACGGATCGGGTGTCGTCGCTGTCAGACATATTGCCAAGAAAGGTAGAAGAGACAGAAGGGGGACAGAGGTGAAAGTTAAAGAAAAGGAAGAGATTGGTCGACTTACTTAGCTGATGGTGAAGTGTCAAGGGAAGCTTCGGGTGGAAGCAGACTTCTGTTCTGCTGGGAGATCTGAACTGACTGACGGAAAAGATTACAGTGAGGAGGAAAAAGTAAGTTCCAGAGATGAAAGTTGAGGAGGAGAGAGGCGAGAGCAGAGAGTTGCAAGTGAAAAATGAGGAAAATGAAATGGAGTAGAGTGGGTTTTTATAGAAAGGAAAAGGCATGCCAAAGGATGCGCGAAACCCGAAGGTCGTACAGCCCACGAGGAGCCGTCATGGTGCTGAGATTGAGGAAGTAATGACCACTCATTTCAAATGCCAATAAATGCTTAATAATGATTAACAACCCCCTAACCATCATTTCCCATAAAGTGCATGTATGTATATATATGTGTATAGTGATATTTAAATTTTCGGTCATGGGCTTTAAAAAAACTCATAACCTCAGGGGCCTGTGTAATAGTCAAAATAAATATATGATCCAACAAGGATTGGGCCACTGGACAGATGGGCCGAAGACGGATGGACCGAAGACAGATGGGCCAAGGACGGATGGGCCGGAATCAAATGGGCTAAAGAAATAATGAGCCTATGAAAATATTTAGAAGATAAAGTGATCCACAAGTTAAGGAGTTATCCTATTTATGGATTATAGAGTCCATAAGGAAAAAGGGTTTACCAAAATCCCATGATTAAAGGGATTGATAAACTTGGGAAAAGGGTTTTGACCCATTGACCAAGTTGTGTATAAATAGTAGATCAAATATTGAATAAATGATCAAATTCTTTACTCCAATTATTATTATGTATTTTTTTACATCTACAGTCATACAATTACATGACCTATTTATTATATAAGTTATACGGGTTGTGTTCATATTGAGGAATTATTAAATGCGTCGTAATTGATTTCACGTGTTTGGTAAAATACTCATAAATTGACACCATTATTTTATTTTTTAATACATGGTCAAAAAGAGATCAATCAACGACCCACAAAATCTAACAAAAAATATTTCATATTTTTGGATCTGATTATTTATCAAGTGCCATGGTTATCCACTCTTTTGAGAAGAAAACGCAATTAGGTCCGAGTCACTAGTTTGTCTGAAGAAAAATCCATCTCAATTGGCTTACTTTTATGAATAGTTAAATGCTGTTTTGTGGAGAGGAGGGTACCAATGGCTTACCCAGAAGAAGAAAACAAGAATTGAATTCGGGACAACTAAGTTGGTATATACTAACTTTTGGTTTGAAATCTTGTAGGATCTTGTAAAGCTGGAAAATGAACTACATCTGGTGAATTCATCAGATGTATCAGCCATTTCTGAAATTATCAACAAATATGCATACCAACTAGACATCAAACACGATAGCGCATTTAGAAGGTATTAAAATAATATAATTGTTTCGGCTCTTCCTAGTTTTGCTCGGATTTGTATTTGAGAATTGGCTACATGTTTATATGTTTTTACATTTATGCATGAAATCTATGTACTTTGGTGGCACTATATATATGCACGTATTAATCAGATTGGAGATAATCAATGATTGCTTCTCAAGAGAAACAGTTGAAGAAATATTAGTTTCATTGGTACGTTAATTTATTTCTGAAGGCATATAACATCAGTATATTTAGTTCATTTGCATTAGGTACATTAGTTCAGAAATGTTGAATACATATATAATTTCACTTTTGATACTCTTCTTTGCGCGCAATATCTGATTTATTTTGTTTTAGGAGAACTTTGCTGCAAAAATGGCAGAAAAATGGATGACGAAGGGGATAAATTTTATGAAGTCTGCGTCTCCGACAAGCCTTAAAATATTTCTAAGATCGGTAACATTAATTATAAAATTGCAGAAACTTTATGGGAACTTTATGCTGACAAGGTGACATATAGAATCTCTAGGAATCTAACCAACGATTTCTTGTCTTCTTAATAGATTAGAGAAGGCCGGATGCAGAAACTTGAACAATGTCTTGTTCGTGAATTTAATATCTTCTGCCACGTCATACGAAGAACAGTCAATGGCGATTTTTATGAGGTCAACACAAGTTCTATACTGTTCTATTGATCTTAATAAACTTTCTTATAACTAATGAAAGCAAGGAAAATTATGCGTGTAGGGTTCAAGGGCAATGCTATTTGACAAAGACAGAAAACCCAAGGTACGTATTTAAGAATATTTAATTTTTTCCTTCTCTATATATTCTCACATGGATAATGTTGCGTTTTAAGGAATTTATATATTTTGTTCATTAGGGCCATTCAATCTAGGTGGAATTAACATTCAAATACATCCTCATAAATTTAACTTTATTCTTATTTGAATACTGGTCATTTGTAATAAACTAATGTTTTATGTGCTGCAATTGGAAACTAGTGTTGAAAATAAACTTGATACATATCTACATGCATGCACTTACCACAAGTCCAAATAAGCTCCAGATAAACCATGCGTGAGTAAAAACATGCGTGAAGATAACATCCACCAAAGTCAAGAATAACGGCAAATGGTGATTTGTTGTTTGTCTTGTTTTAGTTTCAGTTCTATATATACAGAGTGTATGGTAGTGTAGTAAATCAGAAGCTAGACCATAAAAATAGAGGTGTGAGAAAGAAAAAGAGAGAAAAGTTTGTATTTTGAAAGAGCGTGAGTTTTTTGAAATATATGTTCGTTTTCTCTCAATATTGTGTTGATCCTGGGTAGTTTAATCACCATTAGTGATTTACAACATGGTATCAGAGCTTGGTGAAGCTTGAGCAAGCCCGGAAGAAAAAAAACAAAACAGAGCCGAACCTTTCAAAGCATATTTGTGAATCATAGGTGTTCAAAACACAATTTTGAACACATACCTAGCTTCTCCGTTCCAGCAGAAACGTAGCCCCGAAGAAATCAGGCGAAAATATTGAAGGACGCGCCCTCACGCGCGGCCGGAATATCGGCGAGTGAAGCCCACTCTCAGACACGCGCGAGGTCATCTTCAACCTCCAGCCAGCGCGTGCTCCCACGCGCAGCCACACGCGCCCAGCCACGTCAGCGTGACGCCATCAGCCACGCGTCCCAACCATCAGTTGACACGTGGCACCAACCACCAGCCGACACGTGGCACCAACCACCAGCTGACACGTGGCGCAATCAGGAGCCGACACGTGTCACTGCCATATCAGCATCCACGTCAGCAAATATTCTGGAAATTACAGAATTGCCCCAAAGTGGTATTTTGTCCGTTCCGGGCTCATTTTAACTCCGATTTGAGCAAACGAAGAGTCGTTCTTGACTAAACGGAAGGCTCCGGACGCAACCGTGCGATCGGTTTGACCAGATTCTTCACCGATTTTCAGAAATAAGCACCTCAAGTGCTTAAGTAAATCCGATGGCGTCCTCCAGCAATTTCTTTCAGCCCCAGCTTCCGCGACTGAATAAAGATAATTATGAGAAGTGGTGTATCATGATGAGAGTCCTTCTAGCCTCACAAGATTTGTGGGATGTGATTGATACCGGGTATGACGAACCCGAAGAAGAAGATAATCTAAGCCAGGTCCAACAGGCCGAGCTTAAAGAAGAAAGACGAAAGGACAAGAAGGCGTTATTTCTGCTTTATCAGAGTGTGGATGAAGCAAGTTTTGAGAAGATCTCCGCCGCCAACACCGCCAAAGCAAGCTTGGGAAATTCTTCGTAAAGCAAATCGAGGAATTGAAAAGACGATCAAAATTAGACTTCGAGGTCTAAAGGGGGAATTAGAATTGCTGCAGATGAAAGAAAGAGAGTCAATTTCTGAGTACTTTACCAGAATATTGACAATTGTGAATCAGATCAGAGGATGTGGAGAAAAGATTGAAGATGTACGTGTGCTCGAAAAAATAATGAGATCGCTCAATTCAAAATTTGAGTTCGTGGTTGTAGCCATTGAAGAATCGAAGGATTTGGATGGCATGACGGTTGATGAGTTACAAGCCACTCTAGAAATCCATGAACAGCGAATCGACAAGAAGAATACCTCAAGCATCCCAGAGGACGAGCGAGTCCTGCAATCAAAGTTCTCAGCCAGAAAAGAGAAATGGGGAAATCCACAAAGAGGTCGAGGTAGAGGTCATGGCTATCAAGGACGAGAAGGTGAAGATGGGAAAATAAAAGTGAAGTGTTATAACTGCAACAGATACGACCACTATGCCCGTGAATGCAGAAGTGAGCTAACAGAAGAAGATGAAAATGATGAACATGTGTACTTTGTAGAGAAAGACACAGATGAGCTAAACGGAATGTTATTGATGGCTCAATATAGGAATCATGTTAGCTGGATATTTGAAGAAGAAACGGAGCCCAAGAAGCTCATGATTGAAGAAGAAGATAATGAAGAAGAAGTGTCACCAACAGTGCCACGAGATAAGGTTGAAGCAGTGCCACCAACAGTGACACAAATTGCTCCCGTTCCTAACAAGAAGAAGTCAGAAGTGGATCCGGGTGAAAGATACTGGACCAGAAAGAAGACAGATATGGATGAAGAGAAGTTCACCGTAGATAAGAAGCAGTGTAGTCCACCAGAAGATCATAAGTCAATTGGGTTGAAGTGCGTCCATAAGACGAGAAGTGGAAAAGGCGAAGTTCAGAGATACAAAACTAGCCTGTTCGTGAAAGACTACAAAGGAAGAAAAGTGAAACCAGACGAGTTCAATAGTCTGAGGAAGGAATGTAATGCCTCGGTAATGGTTCCAGGGAAAGAAAGTGCAGAGAAAGAAAATGGTATCTCTTCAGAGTTCAGGCAGGTCGACTCGGTTCAGTTCGAGGTGTTTGTCGCTAGTCGTGGACTTGACTATGAAGAAGAGAGTCAACCATCTCTGTGAAAAACTGGACGAGAGAGAGGCAAAGACTGTTGCAAGGAATGCAGAAATTCCGAAATAAGTCCACAAGACTGGAGATGGTGTTTAGAGATGCAGAAGTATGGAGAATCAAGTTTAAGGGGGAATGTTGAAAATAAACTTGATACATATCTACATGCATGCACTTACCACAAGTCCAAATAAGTTGCAGATAAACCATGCGTGAGTAAAAGCATGCGTGAAGATAACATCCACCAAAGTCAAGAATAACGACAAATGGTGATTTATTGTTTGTCTTGTTTTAGTTTCAGTTCTATATATACAGAGTGTATGGTAGTGTAGTAAATCAGAAGCTAGACCATAAAAATAGAGGTGTGAGAAAGAAAAAGGGAGAAAAGTTTGTATTTTGAAAGAGTGTGAGTTTTTTGAAATATAAGTTCGTTTTCTCTCAATATTGTGTTGATCCTGGGTAGTTTAATCACCATTAGTGATTTACAACAACTAGCACCCTTAAATATAATCCATTATGGTGTTAATTATGCAAATATTTTACGAAATTTATTTTATGTTAATTTCCAAACAAGTTTTATAGAACATTAAGTTGTTTTATGTAAATACAATTATTTGGAGACCTCTCACACACTTAGAATTGTGTTGGCTGGTAAAATTCCTTGAAATAGTGGTTAAATTTCTCATTCATGTTTGTGAATGCTCAGCATAAATGTAAAACATTTAAAGAGGATGTCCTCTTTAAACCTAGTCTTTTACTCCGAGTTTCATGGTTTTTATGTTAATTACTTACAAACCAAAGAAATAGAAAAGGAGAAAAAGAAAAGGGTTTCACTTGTGTTATATCAGGAGCACAGTGGAAATTGGATTTGATTATGCTATCTGTATTTTCTATTTTATATGTAATTAGTCATCAGAAAATGCTTGAAGGAAAATAATTTTCAACACTGTTCCTACTATGTTATTGACAGTGGCAACCTCCAACGCTAGAGCTTGTTAGTGAAGAAATGGTGAATAAGTATTTCAGTAAAATATATAATGATTATGATGATCGTTGGGAATATCTGCAACTTCCTGCCAGATCCAGCCTATCATTCAATTTCGAATCAAAGCTCTAGTCTACCACTATGTACAAGTTGGTGAAGGCAATGGCAATCAATGGTCAACAAAATATGACTGCAGGATCCCTCTACACTCGTGTTGAGTGCTGTTATCTCCTTAAAATTAAATAATTTTTTTTTTATTGGGATTGACTTATAACTCGAATTGGTGGGTTAAATACTGTTTCCCCATTTATATGGTCTTTATGATAAAATTTTCTGTTTCTAGTTTTCTTTCACTTAGATTGTATGAGTAACAAGTACTCACTCATTTTTGCATTTTATTTGAGGTGGCTCTTATGCTTGATGTACTATAACATGACGGAGTTTATCTAATACAGTGCAAGTACTTTCGTTTAACATTTTGTTTAAATATTTTTATCTTCCTTATTAAAATATTCATTGAAATTATCTAGGCGACTAAGGAAAAAAGCCTAGAGGGGGGTGAATAAGTTTTTTTATCGATTTTAAGATCAATTAAAATTATTTAACGGAAATTCAATTTTAATCGGTCACAAAACTCTAATTCTCTAATCAGATTAATTAAGCAATCATGAATATAAGTGCAGAAAATAAATCATGATAAGACAGAGATTTTTACGTGAAAAAATCTTGGAAACGTTCCAAGGAACAAATCACGGATACATTCGCGTATCGATGCATTATGAATAAAAGAATTTGTACAGACTCTATGAAAATAGGACTTACAACCGCTGTAATTTGTTATTCTTCACTCGACGTCTGAAAGTCTAGATCCACTCGCGCTTCACGAAGGTCTTGCTCCGATCTCCGTACTCAAACGACTTCACTTCTCAATGGATCGATGCAACCACGTTGCACAAGGTGATGTGATGATTTTTCAGCAATGGATCATTCAATTGTGCATAAAGATCTTTGATGTAGATGCATAATTCGATGATCACCAAAAACTAGAGAAATTCTTAATATAGTATAATCAAGCAATCTCCAGGACGTATTGAAGTGTAACCTTGTAAAGACGAATCTGATTTATGAAAGTATTGCAGAGATCTCACAAAAGGCACACCAAAATTCTGTAGAGACTCCTTTTATTTATAAAGAGAGGAATTCTATTTTGAATAAACTTGTATCCTTTTTGGACTAGGATTCCTTCCTTGTGTAATCCTCTTGTAATTGAAATGAATCTGCCTACTTTTGCTGTAAATATCATTTATACACGTGCTAGGATGTATTGGAGTGTAACCCAAGTTGATAGAAATTGAAACATATCAGAACTTGACATAAACATAGCTTAATCGTAGGCCAAAAGTCAAGAGTGTGGCTTGAGCGTAGTTTTTGATGTTTCTAGCCACTTTTAGTTACTATAAGCGAAACTCAAGCGTAGCAAAATTCATGGAAACTACTTTTTCCAACTTTTCTTCCATTTGAACCCCCTCGACTCCGTTGATATGTTTCTCGAAGTTTTGGCTCCGAAAAATATCGTTTATGCCATCCAGAATGCATTTTTTGCTCAAACTTGCTTCCTCTTCACTACTTTAAGCTTGATTTAAATTTGACGAAATTTGTTGATGTTTTTGCTTGACCACTTCAATTTTCCTAAACCTACACAACCTCACAATTCACTCAACATGGTTATTGTCGAGATCATGTCAACAATGAATAATTCTACAAATCTTCTTACATTCTAAACTAGCATAACTCTTAAAAATAGATAAAAAAATTAATAAATATATACTATAAAATTATTAAAACTACTGATCAACATGTAAATGGTCTTTTATTCATTAGAGAATAAGAAGTTTATCTACACCAACCACATAATGTTATTGGGAGAAATAAAATATATATTTACAGTAATCACACCAACGATAATTGTAATTGAAATTACATAGGTGACAATGGAAAATAACCTAAAGGGAATTTTCAATTTTAATCAATCACGAAACTCTAATTCCCTAATAGGATTAATCAAGCAATGATGAATATAAGTATTGAAAAATAAATCAAGAGACGACACAGAAATTTATACGTGAAAAAACCTTGGAAAACTTCCAATTAAAAACCACGGGTATCATCGATACCAATGCACTATGAATCAAAGAATTTGTACAGACTCTATGAATACAAGACTTACAATAGTTCTGACTGCCATTCTCCACTCAACGACCGAAAGTCTTGATCTACTCGCGCTTCACGATGCTCTCACTCCACTCTCTGTACTTTGATGGCTCTGTTTCTCAACGGATTAAAGTTCCACGAAGCTTCTCGCTCCATACTCTGACGACACCGCTTCTCAACAGATCAATTCAAATGCATTGCACTTGGTGGTGTGATAATGTTTCAACAACTAGATCATTCAATTGTGTATGAAGATCTCAAACGTTGAAGCACAATTGAATAACAACAAAAAATTAGAGAAAATCTTGCTATAGAATGATCAAGCAATCACTTTTTCCTTCTCTCTGCAAACGGATCTGATCTATGATAGAATCGTAAAGTTCTCACAAAAGTCAACCCCAAAATCTGTAGTAACCACTCTTATTTATATCGGGGGGAATCCTTCTTTGAGTGGACTATGATTTTTCCCTTGTGTGTTCTTATTCTAATTAGAAGTTAATCTGCTCAATTTTGGTGTAAATATATCTTATACACATGCTAGGATGTCTTGGCCTATACCCCATGTTACAACAAGTGGAATTACACCAAACCAAAAATTTCGGGTATTGCAGGTCGGTGACTTGCGATTAAGCGTAACTTCTCCTATGTTTAAGCGCACCTCAAACTATGCTTAAGCGCAATTTAGAGCGTTGTGCAAACCGTAGCTTTGCGCAAAATTTCACTTTTTGGGCATTTTTAGGCTATTGTAAGCGTAGGTTTACGCACCAAAATGTCAAAATTTAACTTTTTGCAATATTTGGTATTTTCGAATGCCGTTTGCTTCTATGGCACGCATACCAATATATAAGACTTGTATAATGTCGGTTTTTCCCTTCGCGATACATTTCATGGTTCAAATTTGCCTCGAGTTTATTTCTCTTGTATTCTTTGCTACTTTAAGCTTGATTGAAGTTTGAAGAAACTTGTCGATGTCTCTTTGACGCATTTGCTTGACCACTTTAATTTTTCCAAATCTACCTGACATCACAATTCACTCAACATGGTTATTGACTAGAACATGCCAAAAATATATAACAAGTGTATTTTCTTATTTATCAGTGAGTAAGAGATTAATTTGGCGCACATATATATCTATATATATATATATGTATGTATACCATAGCGAAGAAACCATAAACCTATGAAGGGCCGATGTCTTCCTTGAATTTTGATCGGTCAAAATTGTGTGAAAATAAAAGTGTTAAATATAAAGAATTATCATGATTTAGTTTTACCTCTTAATTGCAAGTACGTGAATAGTATATATAGTATAGTTGGGTTGAGAGGGTTATCGAACCACAGAGATCAAATTTGTATTTCATATAATCACAACTTAGTAATTTGAATTATATTAAAAATAATTTGACTGGTTTGTTATTTATAATCTAGTAAACATAAAAGAAATAATTAAATAGTTGTTTTGGGTGAATTCAAGATAAACAAGTCTAGGGTTTTGTCCAACTCCACCGCTAACCTAATAATATAGTCCTTTAATCATTAAATTGCAAGAGGGAGATACATCTCACATGAATTAGATTAGTAACACTACAAGCAATTGCCTAATCCCCAAAGAGATACAATCGGTCCAGTTCGCTACAACCCATCTTTGATTAAAGTATTAGTAGTGCATGCATTTATTCTACAACTACTCCTAAAACATTAAATTAAAAGCATGTCTATATTATCTTCTCTTAGCATGACCTAAGTAAACTTAAGACTTTATCATACCAATTAAGAACTATTATGTAGAAACCATTATTAAACCTTCGGAGTTCCAGCTCCTAGTGATAAAACATAATTGTTCAAGATTAATTATCAATTCAATTTAAGACAAGAAGAGAATTAACAAAGAATCTTATTCAGGTAATATGTTCGTTCTCTCAGTACAAAATCATCATACGAGTTTTCTTTAGCTTCCCCTCTTTGCAATAAAAATAATTAAAATTCTACATTACTCGGCTAGGGTTTCGTTGGAAACCCTAGATACCGACTTAGCCGCTTATGGAAGGAGGAGACTGCATCATTGATATAGAGATCATCTCCATGATTGGGTTAGTTTATTATTGGATTCTTGAGAAGAATATTCTTTTTAGAGAGAGAATTTTGTATTCTGTGTATATGACTTTATAATTTATTTATTAAGTGTTCACATATTTATAGACAAAAGTTGGTGTAATCATGACATGTCTTTGCTTGCACTCCAAGTTGACTTGTTGTGAGGACCAAGTAATAGTTGAATTGACTAGTTTGTCCTCCACTTGTACTTACACAAGGAGCCAAAAGAATAAGTATAACTTTGCACGTTTATCAATGCACCGACACGGCCGATCATTCGGTGGCTTCTGAATTTTGATTATTTTATTTTTGCAAATTTATGCTCTAATGACTTGTACTCTACTTATAACTGATTTGTACCTTTATTTGAATTGAGTACTTTTATTCTTTTAAGTGTCATTATGAATCGGACATTTTGCTAAAACTCTGGAATTAACTCATATTTTTCTTAAAACACATGTAACATACTTAAACACACAACTTGGGTAAAAATACCAAAATAATATAATAAACAGACTAACAACGGGTCACTTAACGCCTATAATATGCAATATTCTGGTCTCATCAAATTTTATTCATATATTTATGAAATTTTAACATTGTTCCTTTGATTTATTTATTTATGTTATCTAAAAACTAGTGACAACTAGTGGTTCAAACTGATTTAGTCATCCAAGAATCACATTCTCTAAGAAAAATAATAAATATGAAATCTCTAAATCTCAAAACGTCATCACTTTCGAAGTAAAAGTAAAAATAGATAAATCCCATAGGTGTTTTAATTATTTTCCTTTAGTAGCTTTGGGATACTCCATTCATAATTTCTTGTTCAATCCCCTTTAAGTACTTTGTAATGGAAGAACTTTTGCCTTTGGTATATAATCTCTTACCTTTGTTGACACCCCATTTTGGCAAGTAAAGTAAGGAGTTGTGATGGAATTGGGCCAAAGAATGAGTTTGGCATGAACAAAGTTTCAGGCCCAGTCTTGGGGCAGAAACTAAAGAGAGAAAAGATAAGGACTTGAGTTGATTAATTGGACTTGACATAAATGTCCAATTGTTGCATCAATTAAGGATAAAAGAAAGAAATGGTTTGGGTAAGGAAGTGGTGCAATATGAGCAGAAAAGCTATGCACGGAGTATTAAAAAAACTAGTATTATTTATCTTTTAAGTATGAAGATAAGGAGGAGTAGTTTTGTTCAAAACATATCCAAAGATAAAGAGAAGAGATAAGCACAAATCAGAAAGATAACTACATTATTAGGTGATAAGTTAGTATAGTTTGATATTCAATTTATATCTTGCTATAGTATTTAAAATTTGAATTTTGATAGAGTTTGTTACTTTTATCCAAACTTTTAGAGAGTTTGTTATATTGTAAACATTATAAATAATGACCTTTGTGCTAGTTGGCAAGAGGTCTCACACCAATCAATCAAACACTACAATTACTTCAATTGTCATCTTTATTTCAAACTCTCGTTTTTAATTTTCTTGCAAAGTCTTTTATTTTTTTTTCAAAGTCTTTAGTTTTAATCAAGCCTCGTTATTTATGTTTTTCAAATCAATCAAGTTATTTTTTCAGTCTGTGCTTTCATTTAATATTGCTATTTCAATTACTCAATTCATTTCAATTTAAGTTTTTTTCAAAAGTTTTATTTTAAATTCAAGTTATTATTTGTGTGCACTATACATTCATCTCCTTTCATCCAAATATGTCGATTGTTTGTATGGAATTGGTGATTTCCAATGTTACATTCCCAACTGTTGAAAGTCCTCTTAATTGAGGCAAGAAAAGAACTTAAAGTAGGAGTTTTCATGTTCTCCCTCATACGTATCGCCTGAGAAGTCGAATCCAAGGAGACTATCTTTGCTTTCTGACTAACCTTTAGAGCCTAAGTCAAGGTTTCTGGCACGCCCGCACATAAATCGACATAATCGGCTGACCTAGCCGATTTAAGAGGAAATAATTTTTGGCACGCCCGGCCGGACACTCGGTTGGAAGTGATATTGGAGGCATGCCGCCTAGGAGAAGTCCTAGGCTTTCTCAAGATGATGATACTGAAGAAGAAGTACCGTTCTCGTCAGAACAACAAATTGAGGAGATGCCGCAAGAACCGATAAATGAAGCTATTATTCAGGGACAAATATCGTTATTCCAAGATAGTTTGGTTCCAATAGTGGAGATGATTAGATTTCTTAGCAAAGAAGTCAAAGAAATGCGTGAAGAAAATACAAATAATCGAAGGCCGGGTATTGGTAAGGGATCTAGTACTCAGGGTTCAATTGTTCCACCTACTTATCTTGCAATTTTGCCAGCAAACACAACAAGTCATCAGCAAGCAACGAACACGTCGGTGAACCCAACTGCCACCGCTACAGTTGCAATTCCAGTGGAGGAAGTTCTGGTCCAGTCGTTGGTTCCACCGTATCAGCCGTCTGCTATGAGGCAAAACTAGCAGAGACAACATGGTAATCCTACACAAGAACATGCGAATGCTGGGGGCAATCAAAATACATGGAGGAATAGCAACATCAATGTGCCTTTGCCTGAGGGGCAACATGTGCCGATTCTACAACCAGTTTTACCTCTGGCAGAGCCAGTTCCACGAAATGGCCTGCTTGACAGGGGGCAAGTGGTGGATTTAATCCAGCTAGAACTCGGCCAAGGTATGAGATGTAATGGCTGACCACTATATAGGAAGCCATACCCGGAGCAGGTTGACTTGTATGAGTATCCCAGAGGGTATAAAGTTTCTGATTTTACAACATTCAGTGGAGAGAGAAACCAATCAACAATTGAACACATCGGTCATTTCACTGTTCAATCTAGAGAAGCAAGCAATAATCAGTTTTTAAAAATGAGAATCTTCCCGAATTCATTGACGAGACCGGCGTTCACATGGTATATCAGGTTGCCAGCTAATTCAGTTTTCAATTTGCGGCAAATGGAAGAGCAGTTTCACGCTCAGTTTTATCGAACAGAGATGGAAACAACATTGGCTGATATTTCTTGTCTAAGCCAATTGCCAAATGAAACTGTTGAAACTTTTGTTTCCCGATTTAGGCGCGCAAAAATGAGTTGCAGGGTTAACTTGCTTGAAGCTGATTTTATTAGACTTGTTTTAAATGGTCTGGAGTTTAAAATAAGAAAACGGTTCGAAGGAATGGAGTTCCATGATTTGTTTGATCTTACCGATAAAGCTTTGAGGTATGAAGCATTGTTGAAAGAGGAAAAGGAGTGTAAGACATCTTCAAAGGGGACTTATTACCGAGATCCCAACTATGAAACTTTTCAGGTTGAGATCGAAGAAGATCTGGAAGCGAATTTGGCAAAAATGTGCATTAAGAAGCCTTATATTTGCAAAGCATTAAGTAAGCCAAAGCCAACTACTAGAGGTGGTCAGTCGGTAGGATCAACATTCAAGAAGGGATCCGTTGATACAGGGAAAAAGTATTCTTTCGACCTTTCTAAGACCGAATAGATTTTTAATCATTTGCTTGCTGATAAATAGATTCTTCTACCTAAGGGACATAAAATTCCTGCATTTAATGAACTAAAAGGAAAGGAATTCTGTAAGTTTCATAATTCTTGGACACATACTACTAATAATTGTACTATTTTTAGGAATACTTTATAGAAAGCTATTAAGGATGACACATTGCAGTTTCCTGAAAAGAAGAAAGAAGCTATGGGGGTAGATGAAGATCCTTTCCCAAAGATTGCACCAGCGAATACCATCACCTTGGTTGATCGGCCAGAAAAGAAGCAGGAAAAGGGATAATCAAGTTGATTGGTAAAAATGGTGCAGGAATTGGAGAGGGAGCTTAAAGAAGCACGTGAAGCTTTGGCCCAGCGAAGGTGTCCAGATTGTAGGAATCGTGGCAAAACTCTAGTTTAGATTAGGAGTCCTGCTGATTCCAGGAGGAATGTTCTTGATCGACTCAGTTATAACCAGACAAGGAGCCGAGAAATCATTTGTGGTCCTCGATTGGGGGCAAGCATCGAGCCCAGAAGGTAAGATCGTTATCACTTGCCGACACGAACACCCATGATGCGGTCAGTGGTTTGGGTGCAGAGTGGTGCAGATTATCAAAGGCCAAGGGTAGTGCGATCACCCATTGTGCCAACTGATAAGTGGACCAGGGTTCAACACCCCAAATTCCCTAAGCCAAGGGAAGAAGGGGCATAATGGCCTTTTAGGAGTCAGAAGAGAAGGATGCAAAGACGGAGAACGGAGTAAAAGAGGAAGATGATAGAACACGCTCAATCAATATTGCCAGAAAAGGAAGATCATATGGTCATTGAATTAGGAAAATCTATCGATTCAAAATGCTCAGCTGAAGTGGTTAGCATCTTAAAGGGTGATAACGAAAGTGATGAGTTTTCGGATCGAGATCCTAAACACTCTATGAAGTGCAGGTTAAATTTTGGAATTGTTTTCCAGGATGTGAGTTGCAATATGGCTTTCTTTCTACCAGCCACATTTCAAGCATCAAGCAAAAGTCTAGAGAAGGGAAAAGAAGTAATTACTGTTGAGGATTCTAATTAATAGAAAGAAGCAAATGAATCAGCAAAACCTAAGTCGGCAGAGAAAATTGTATTTGAAAAACCTCCTTTGGCTATGACTCAACAACTCAGACCACTGTATGTGAAGGTATGGGTTGAGGGGCAGCCAATAGACCGAGTTCTCATTGACAATGGTTCTGTGTTAAATGTCATCCCCTCTTCAACTTTACTAGTCCTTGGAAATACTTTGGATGACGTAATACCAACCGAGGTTGCTATAAGTGGTTTTAGTGGAAGTGTGATTAATACCAAGGGGATGCTACCTGGAAAGACTTTACCAGTCCTTGGAAAGACTTTGGATGACGTAATACCAACCGAGGTTGCTATAAGTGGTTTTAGTGGAAGTGTGACTAATACCAGGGGGATGTTGCCTTTAGAGGTATCAGTTGGGGGACGAACATCCGTTTTGGCCTTTTTTTATTGTTGATTCAACAGTTGCTTATAATATGTTGTTGGGCCGAGACTGGATACATCCAAATATGTGTATCCCATCCTCGTTACATCAGATGTTTATATTTTGGGATGGAAATGAAGTCAAGATCTTTGAAGCGGAAAATAAACCCTTTGTAGAAAGGGTGTATTCGGGTGAAGCAATACTTTATCATGAAAGGTGTGTACCAATCAAGTTTGAAGGCACTGATAAAAAAGGAAGGCCAAAAATGGCAGTTTCCAGGCGTAGTTTGGTAAGTTTAGAGGTTTCAAAGTTAATGGAGGATGGAAATGGGCTGAGGACGTTTTTACCTCAGGCTTTTGCTTCTAAACTTGTTGTTAATGATGAAGTTGAGTAAAGAGAAGAAAGAAAAATATGAGCAGGCTTTCAGGGCCACTTGTATTCGATTGAAAACGTATCTGGCAAAAAAAGAGAGTGGCTAAAGCAGAACGTATAGAAGAATCGTATTCAGCCAATATGGCTGATATCAAAAAGGATGATACAGACCGACTAGATGCAATCCAACTGACAGATCTGGAAGTTGCTTCTGCTAAATGGGAAGATGTGAAGGCCGAGGTGAAATATCCCTTATTGGAGGTTAATCTAGGTACCAAAGAAGACCCACGGCCTATATATATTAGTGCATTACTTGAAGCCAATTTCCAACGTCAGCTTATTGAATTACTCAGGAAGTATAAAGATTGTTTTGCTTGGAGTTATGAAGAAATATCGGGTTTATCAAGAGAGTTAATCGAACATCGGTTACCTATCAAGGAGGGCTTCAGACCTTACAGACAGCCACCGAGAATAATGTGGATAGATGTGGTATTGAAAGTTAAAGAGGAAATCGAAAGACTGTTTGGGGTTGAATTCATTCGAACAACAAGGTATGTAGAATGGATATTAAACATTGTACCAGTCGTTAAAAAGAATGGGAAACTGAGGGTATGTGTTGATTTTCAAAATTTGAATACGGCAACACCCAAAGATGAGTATCCCATGTACGTGGCAGATCAATTGATAGATGCGGTTGCCAAACATCAGATCATGACGTTTATGGATGGTCATTCGGGGTACAACCAGATTTATATTACGGAAGAAGACATCTCCAAAATGGCATTCCGCTACCCAGGTTCAATAGGTAGCTTTGATTTGGTAGTCATGCTGTTTGGATTGAAGAACGCAGGGGCAACTTATCAGCGAGCTATGAATGCAATTTTTCATGATATGTTGGGCCAATTCATGGAGGTGTATATTGATGACGTGGTTATCAAATCTTCGGCCAAAAAATAACATTTAGAGCATCTTAAAGACGCTTTTGTAAGGATGAGATCACATAAGTTGAAGATGAATTTAACAAAATGTGCATTTAGGGTGTCGGCAGGAAAGTTTTTGGGATTTCTAGTACATCAGCGAGGCATTTAAATCGATAAGAATAAAGTGAAAGCAATAAAGGAAGCAGCATAACCGAGGTCCAAGAAATAATTGCAAAGGTTCCTTGGCTAAATAAATTTCCTTAGGTGCTTCATCACCAATTGCGCCTGAAAGAGACGGCCATTTTTGCCTCTTTTGAAGCTAAAGTCAAAAGAATAATTCAAGTGGGAAGAAGTACACCAGAGGGATTTTGATGAAATCAAGGAGTACTTGTCAAATCCACCAGTTATCATGCCTCCAAGGAAGAAGTTGCCGATGAAATTGTACTTATCGGCAGTAGACAAGTCAATCGACAACATGTTAGCACAGAATAATGATTTCAGCAAAGAACATGCAATCTATTATCTTAGCCGAACACTTTCGCCTGTTGAAGGCCAATATACACCCATTGAAAAATTAAGTTTGACATTGTATTTTTCAGCAATGAAATTAAGGGTATACATGATGCCTGTAGATGTGTACATCGTGTGCCAAACTGACTTGATTAAATATATGTTGTACAAGCCTTTAATCACATGTAGAATAGGTAAGTGGGCTCTTACTCTAAAGGAGTATAATCTTACTTATCTACCAGAAAAGTCAGTGAAAGGAAGAGCTTTGGCTGATTTCTTGGCCGCTCATCCTTCCACTGATATTGATTCATTTGTTCCCAATGAGTTAGAAATGGATGCACTGTTCATGGTACCGTGGGTCTTGAAGTTTAATGGTTCTAGTACTGCCAATGGAGCTGGAATTGTCATAATTTCACCAAACGGAATAAAAACAGTTTTTTCTTTCTTCCTTGATTTCAAGTGCTTAAATAACCAAACTGAGTATGAGGCTTTAATAATTGGTTTGGAAATTTTGTTAGAGATAACAGTAAGAGATGTGCATATAATGGGAGATTGAAGCTTGGTTCTTAATCAGATTACTGAAGATTTTAAATGCCTAAGTTGGCATTTGAGGCCTTTTCATTCAATGACAACTCAGCTGATTCAACAGTTTAAATCAGTAAAACTAGAGTATTGACCAAGATCTATGAATAAAGAGGCTAATGATTTAGCTCAATTAACATCAGGCATCAGAGTCCCAAATGGTTTAAATGAGAGATTAGTCAAAGTTTCTAGGAGAAGTTTACCTTCAATCGAAGAAACGAATAATGATATGGCAGAAACATTTTCCATTGAATTAGAAGGATTGGATGATGATGATGATTGGAGAACTCCCATTGTAAGGTATTTAAAACACCCAAATGCTAGAACTGATAGGAAAATCAGAAGGCTTGTTGTGTAGTACGTGTTGATTGATAAAGAACTGTACAAAAGGAGTGTGGAAGATGAGTTATTACTTTTGTGCATCAGTAAGACCGAGGCTCTTAAAATCATGGCTGAAGTACATGATGGGATTTGTGGATCTCATCAAGCAGGAATCAAGATGAGGTGGTTAATCAAAAGATATGGCTACCATTGGCCAAATATAAAAAAAAAGATTGCATAGAATATGCTAGAGGTTGTGTAGCTTATCAAAAGCATGGACCAATTCAGTGGACTTTGACAATAGAAATGCAGCTGATTATTAAGCCATGGTTCTTTAGAGGATGGGCTATGGATATAATCGGTAAAATCAATCCTCCTTCATCAAAAGGGCATCATTGGATTTTGGTAGCGACCGATTATTTCACAAAATGGGTAGAGGCTATTCCATACAAATTTATTCCTCAAATTACAGTGGTTAATTTTTTAGAGAAATATATTTTTACTAGATATGGCTTGCCAGAAACAATCACTGCTAATAATGGATCAGTTTTTAGTGGAGATGTGGTGTTGAAATATGTTGAGAGTCAAGGAGTAAAAATGCTAGCCTCTACTCCTTATTATGCCCAAGGGAATGGACAAGCAGAAGCTTCCAATAAAGTTCTGATAGAGATTATTGAGAAAATGATCGACGAGAAGCCAAAGGGGTGGCATGATACCTTGCAAGAGGCGTTATGGACTTACAAAAATTACAAGAGAACAAGCATTGGGACAACTCCTTATCGATTAACTTTTGGGCAAGATGTTGTGTTGCCGATGGAGATGAATATTAAATCGGCAAGGGTAGCTTTGCAACACAAGTTGATTCCGGCCGATTATAATGAAGCAATGCTCGCCGACTTTAAAGACTTAGAAGATACAAGGTTAGAAGCCCTAGATCATCTGGTTGCCCACAAGAAGAAGGTGATGAGGGCTTACAATAAAAGGGTTAAGCCTAAAGGATTTACTGAAGAAGATTTGGTTTGGAAGGTAGCATTACCTTTAGGAAAGATCAATAGGAAAATGGGGAAATGGATTCCTAATTGGGAAGGTCATTTCAAGGTTTCAGAAGTACTAAAGGGGGGAGCTTATAAATTAAAAGATCTAGATGAGATGGAACACCCAAGGTCGATTAATGAAAAATATTTGAAGCACTGTCGGCCTAGTCTTTATGAGTGGAAGGAGTAACTTCAAGAAATTGGCAGTCATTCGTGTGTATTTCTTTTTCTTCTAATCTTTGATTTTTATTTTTTTTTAATTTTATTTCTTTTCTTTTCCGAATTTTAATTTTGTTACTTGTTTAGCATGTTGGAAGATGAATAAACAATAAAGTTAAAGGCATGATTTGTTCTTACTTCTTCAAAATTCCCACATAAATGTTGGTTGTTACATAATTACAAAATTTGTATCCAAAACAGCAGACATGAAGTGACAAAAGCATAAGGGATTGGAAAAGGCCTACATCTCTAAAACACGGGACTTCAGATTGTCCCAAATTGCTTGTGCACTTGAAATTGAGGCAAGGGAAATGCCTTTTTCAATTTCCACAATTGAAGCTTATTTTTGAGAGATCGATGCTTCTCTCCGTCCTGCTCAGCTTCCTTGGCCAATTGGCTAAGATGATAGCTCACCACATGCTGTTTTGCGTTTACCTCGACTAAGACTTCTAATAAGGTTTTCTCTTCTTGAGCTAGAGCTTCATCTTCTTTTCTCTTCTCGGCATAAGTTTGGGCTGAAGATAAGATTTTTTGTTGCAAGGCTAACTTGGTTTTTTCTTTCAAAACAATGGAGTCCAATAATTGAAAAGTAGGGGTCAAAGAGATAGTGAAAGAAGGGAGCCTAGGTAGAATCTCATTAATAATGGCTCTGAGATTGGCAGAGATACTCCTGCAAGCAAAGAGTTTTTGCAAAGATGACCTGAAATCATTGGCTAATTTTGGCCAAGATCTGCTATCAAAATTGAGAAGTTGTAGGAGTTGGATCTTAAGGGATGCCTTTACTATGGAATCAAAGTCAGTAGTCGATTCAGATAAAGGTCTTGCTACGGAAACTTCAACCATAAGTGATTTAAACAAATCATCATAACTACCAGAAGAAAATTCAAAGTTTGCTACGACTTCAGAGGCTTGTGCAGATTGGGAATCGGAGTTCTGCTGAGTAGAAGGAACATGTTTTGCTGGAGAAATTGTTGCTGATGATTGAGGAAACTCATGCTATTGATAAACATTTGTTTGAGGAGAAAAATGGGGTGGAGCATGAGGAACCTGTTGAGTTGCTGATGGGTTTGCTGAGGGCTGTTGAACTTCTGATGATTTACCTAAGGGATCTGTAGCTTCTTGAGAATGAGACATTGGAACGTCAATAGTTGTTGGGATTGGAGAGTTGGGGCCTTTGAAAGGGCTTTGATTTTTATTCACTTGGGATGTTTCCATTGGTTCTGATTTTGGAGTACCCTGTTTATATGGAAAATCAACAATGAGTTTGCAATTCAAGGAGAGATAAAAATATTGTTTTAACAGTAAAGAGTTCTTACTGGAGCTTGTTTAGTATGATCAAGTTCATCTTCTGAAGACCCAAGGATGTCCACTTCATGGCCCTCATAGTAACGTTTTGCACCTTTGGGGCCCAAAGAGGTTTTCTTGAATCTTTTCGGCTGAGATAAGATAAGGATTAGGCTGATCAGAATGAAGAAAGATTAAAGTAAAAAAAAAAAAACAAAACATGAATACCTTGGGTTTTGGAATGGCTTCTTGAGGATCAACTTGTTGAGAAGTGGATTTCTTAACTGCAGTATTGGCATCAGCAGCTTAAATTAAAGAAGTAAAGATCAGTATAGTAAATTAATCAATTGAACCAAATAAGCCACTTTGTAGGTTTTATACCTTTTTTAGTCCGAGATCTGGTTCGATTGGCTGCTGCTGATGGGACTTTGGAGGCAGGAAAGGCTTTGGTTTGCCTTGATGAGCTAGGGCCAGATTGCTAAGGATTTTGCTGTTGAAAAATGAAATGGGTAAACAACAATAAAATTGCATAAAAGAGACCAAGGAGAGTTTGTGAAGACATACCTGTGAAGCTTGAGGGTGAGTGATGATGTGAGCCCAGTATTGTGACCACCATTGAGTGAAGTAAGGATCAACAACAGTAGTGATAGTGAATTCCTTGAAGACGAAACCCAATCTCAAATGATTGGATTTGTTGGTCACCTCTAAAACTTGTTCTTTATCATCGAACCCTACGATGAAAATTCTGATTGAAAGAAAGGTATCGGGGAAAGGGGATTAACTGAGTCAAGCCGAACTGCCTAGCAAATTGAGAAGGGATATCTTGTTCGACTCCTGATCGGCTGTAATGGGGACCAGGTTTTGTAAGGCCATAATGCAAATCCCTGCCAATGAGACAAGAGGCCCAACAAGAATAAAATTCTTCCCTTTCTTGTTCAGATGAAGTCTCAGATGGTTGGAAAAGCCAAGAAGGAGCAGTTTTACAGTTCAGAAAAGGCGTGAATTGAAGAGGTGATCTACTTTTTCATTTAGTGTAAAAGAAATCAAAGTACTCAAAAATAGAATAGGTGGGAGTGGGTATTTGTGTGTAAGTAAAGGAAATCAGTGGATCATTGATGGAATGCCTAACTGATGGAGTAAGTTCTGGAAAGTATAATTGAAACCACATCTAGAGGAGCCACAATGGGCCACCAGTGCGAGTGAAATTATTGTTCTGGAGGTGATACATACCTCGGTATAGATGGGCCGAAACTAAGGGTGCCAGAGCATAAGTATGACCAGTGGCCAATCCCTTGGCCAAAGGTATGAGTTTTTTCGTAACCTGTATGGCTGGGACACAAAGTAAGCACTTGTTGAGCCAGCATATGAGGAAAGCGACATGCTCATCGTCATCAATCGGCATATCTTTGTTTCCTTTCTTTGTTGTGATGAAAGGGCCATGAGAGCCCTCTGTCGATTTGGCACCATCAGTTTTCTCGGGGAATTCAAAAGGGATATTAAGAGAATCTATGAGGCAATTGACTTCTGCTCCGGTGGTTTTTAAGCCAATAAGGAAACAGATATCCCTCATTGTAGGGCCCATCATCCCACACTCGAAGTGAAAAGAGTTGGTAGTAGGGGACCAAAAATGGGAAGCCACACAAAAGAGGGATCGATCTTGAGGATATGCCATGGTATATTCGGCTTAAAAGGTTGGCATCATGAATTACTTATTGCTTCCATATTGCCAATTTAACAGGGGCCATCCAATTGATCCAAGCAATCCAATCAGGAGTTGGGAAATGCCAATCTTGCACATTTAATGGAATTTTGGTATTGTTCTGGAGTTGGTTCCGAGCATGAATGAAAGGAAGACGAGATTTGGCAAGAGGGTAGTGTGAATCTAACTCGGTTGGGGGATATTAGGTAAAAGTTGGCCCTAATCTAAACGAACCAGAAGGTAAATGGATTATATCGTCAAGATAGAGTCGATTTCGTGGAAGAAGATCAATGATTTTGTGGATTTTGGCTGCACTCGAATTAGGATCACGAGTTGATGATTCCAGTGGAAGTTCAGTTTTGTCAAATTTGGGTGCCATGTTTGAATATGTGAAAGGTAGGATTCGAAGGTAGATCGGCTAGGGTTTTTTGCAGAAAGAATAGGGAGTTGGAATGAGAATATGTTTGGTGTGTAGTGGCAATATATATATATATATATATATATACGTAAATATTTATATAGATATAGGTGTGCAGGGATAAGAGAAGTGATTAATGATAGAGGCAGCTGCGTTTTGGGAATTGATGGTTTAGGCCTTAGATGAAAATCAATAGAGGACTCTTGAGATTTATCAGTTAATCGGGAAGGAACAAATTGGGGGTTTGATAATTTACAAAAAATAAAAAAGGCAAAACCTTTTATATTTGAAATTAGGGGGCATTGTTGACACCCCATTTTGGTAAGTAAAGTGGCAAGGAGTTGTGATGGAATTGGGTCAAAGAATGAGTTTGGCATGGGCAAAGTTTCAGGCCCAGTCTTGGGGCTGAAACTAAAGAGAGAAAACATAAGGACTTAAGTTGATTAATTGAGCTTGAAATAAATGTCCAATTGTTGCATCAATTAAGGATAAAAGAAAGAAATGGTTTGGGTAAGGAAGTGGTGCAATATGAGCAGAAAAGCTATGCACGGAATATTCACAAAACTATTATTATTTATCTTTTAAGTATGAAGATAAGGAATAGTAGTTTTGTTTAAAGCATATCCGAAGATAAAGGGAGGAGATAAGCACAAATCAGAAGGATAACTACATTATTAGATGATAAGTTAGTATAGTTTGATATTTAGTTTATATCTTGTTGTAGTATTTAAATTTTGAATTTTGATAGAGTTTGTTATTTTTATACAAACTTTTAGAGAGTTTGTTATATTGTAAACATTATAAATAATGACATTTGTACTAGTTGGCAAGAAGTCTCACACCAATCAATCAAACACTACAATTACTTCAATTGTCATCTTTATTTCAAACTCTCATTTTTAATTTTCTTGCAAAGTCTTTTATTTATTTTTTCAAAGTCTTTAGTTTTATTCAAGCCTCGTTATTTATTTTTGTCAAATCAATCAAGTTATTTTTTCAGTTAGTGCTTTCGTTTAATATTGTTATTTCAATCACTCAATTCATTTTGAATTTAAGTTTCTTTCAAAAGCTTTATTTTAAATTCAAGCCATTCATTCAAGTTATTATTTTCGTGCACTATACATTCATCGCCTTTCATCCAAACATGTCGATTGTTTGTATGGAATTGGTGATTTCCAATCTTACACTCCTAACTGTTGAAAGTCCTCTTAATTGAGGCAAGAAAAGAACTTAAAGTAGGAGTTTTCATGTTCTTCCTCCTACGCATCACCTGAGAAGTCGAATCCAAGGAAACTATCTTTGCTTTCTGACTAACCTTTGGAGCCTAAGTCAAGATTCCTGGCACGCCCGCGCATAAATCGACATAAATTGACTGACCTAGCCGATTTAAGAGGAAACATCTTTCAACAATAAAAAAACAAATAAATAAATCCCAAGACATCAACATGGAACTTACTGGCACGCCCTAAACAAAGATACATCATTTAAATGGCCATTCATATCGAATTTTCATCTTCTTCGACGGCATCCATAGAGTCTAAGAGAAACTGAAAAATGATCACCCCACTGTCACCAACACACAATTCGTTTGCGGGTAAAATGCGTTTGATATTTATAGAATATAGAAACATTGAATTTTCATCTTTTAATGTTTTGCTTTCTCATGAATCGCAATTATTTAAATTTTTCTCTTATTTGGTATATGATAGCATATAGTTCAGCAATGGAGTAACTTTTTTGGAATTTTTTTATGTTGTTGGTTATTCTTCCTGTTCTTGCCTTCTTGATGGCTGATTGATTTGTTCTCTAATAGTGATACGGGATTTTAAAATCTCGATCTCAAATTAATGATGCCAAATTATTTGTTTCATATTTGTTCAATGAATATATTTCTCCGTTTGTTTTTTGTTTTTCTTTTGATGCCCTGTGGAGGATATCTGTAAATGCAGAAATTTGCACAACACCAGAATGAATGTTTTTATTAATTTTTGATTTTCTTTATATACATTATCTTAATGGGCTTGAGGCCCATGAGGGCAATGAAGCCTGGATTACATCACTCTCACATCACTACTTAAATCTTCCAAAGGAATTCAAAGATGCAGTGGGCTTATAAAATTCTTACTGGGCCATCAGCCCGATGGATCTGGTACCTGATGGGCCCAATTGGGCTTGGACATTTCCACTCTTGCACAGGCCCGATTCTTTGTGATAGGTTGTCGATTAGTCAGGCCCATTACAAAGGATACAGAGTGGGTAGCGAGGTACATCACCCCTGTCGGGGTGACGTGGTTGATGCCATTAATGTTGCGGCTGTAACGTTCTTCGAATATTCGAAAACCACGGTCTGGGTGGCCTCGATTAGCGAGCTGGAGGCTGAGGAGGCGCACGTAAAATGACACGATGTTTCAGTTCCCGAGCACATGGCTCCCCAGGTGTTTGAAAAACTTCTATAAATACCCATTGCCTTACGTCAAATGCACATTGCATTTCAAAAATTATAACTCTCAAAAACTCTCTGCACTTGAGCTGTTCGCTTCTCATTGCCAGAGTCCATCTTATTTTCCAGAAAGGCACCTGAAAACACTTCAGGATTCATCTTAGAGTAAGTGTTTTTCTTTCAGCTTTTCCTACTTCTATTTCAGTATGTCCGATAGTGATGACACTCAGTCGGGTAGCGACCGCCTACCTTCCTCAGTTGACCCAGACGCTTCATTTAGTACTTCTTCAGTAGAGGTGATTAGGACAGTCGGGTCTAGCCCACCAGAAGTCAATCAGGACGTCGTAGTGGTTGGGGATCCGGTTGCAGGCAGTTCGGTCGACCAATTTTACGCCGACCCCCTTCCTCCCACACATAGGGTAGAAACAATACTAAAAAGACTAAGAGTCAAATGTGGGATACCTGATGGGGTAATTATTAAAAACTACCCTAAAAAATACGATTTCAGGAAGGGTGAGGGGGTTTTGGACCATCAGATTCTATTCTCGTCCTTTCACCTTCAGGTTATTAGATTCCTGATTCAACCTTTTTTTCTTTATACCCTGGGTCTGGCTCCACTCCAGGTGGGGCCCAACTTCTTCAGAGTCTTGGCTATGATCCTGATACTTAATCGGGATCTGGGGTTGGATCTTGGCATGGCGGAACTTCTGTTCTGTTACAAAATACAGGCCCAAAAGGATTGCAGGGGCCGATATAATATTTTTCCTCTTAGCGGCAGAAAGATTTGTGATGGCACCGAAAATTCCAACAAAGGGTGGAAGGAGACAATGGTCGTGGTGAGCAGGAATTGAAGACTCCCTAGCTCATCGGGATTCAAAGTCCCTAGCGAATTCGACCGACCTCTATTCCCTTCCTTCAAGCCATTCCACAGGGGGTCATGCTACTGCGATTAGTGCAATGATAAGTTGGGCCTCCACGTGCTCGAGTTTCTAGGAGCACCTGATGAATTTAAAACTTCAACTTATATCTGAACCCGTTTTGAACTTCTTAAATCAAAAATTTGGGGACAGCCCTTAAGGATGTGTAACAGTTTCCTGACGGGTTCTAATTCGCAGGCCTTGTCAACAGAAATGCTGAGAATCCCGCAGGCCATGCTGAAAAAGAAGGCCAAGCGGGCAGCTGGCCATTAAGTGATAACTCCAGCATCGGGTGAAGATCAAAGCGGATAGGGGTCGTAAAGTGTTCCAATTGCCCTGCCCGGTCCTGCTCTTCTGCCACCGGTGGAGGGTAGCCCGGTGATCCCACCTCCACAGATGGGGAATATTCAAATCAATCAGATCCCTCCATGAAGACCAGAGGAGGTTGGGCGCCCTTCTGGGGTCGTTCCCACTCCTGAATTATGGCTTGTTGAAGGGGAATCCAGCTTGACGGGGACGCGACATCCCCGAACAGAGGAGAATATACCCGACCGGTCTGTCAGGCCCCGTACGACCACAGTGTCGTCTCCCATCATAGTAGATGACAGCGGGGTTGGAACTGAAGAGGAGCGACCCGTTCCATGGGTGCCAAAGATCACACTCCCGAGCGGAGACTTTCTGGTTGCGGGGCACGCAACTATTGACAATGACGTTGCCCTTCGGGCAATGGGTTCCCAGATCTGGACACCCGTTGACCGAAAGAGACTGAGGACGATCGATCGGGAGGAATTGGCCCTGACTGGTCCAAAAGTAGCTATGAAGGTACTGCTTCAACCTACTACTTCCTCAATTGTACTTTAACATCTATTTATTTCTTTATCAGGCTAACACTTGTCCTTTTGGAAGATGTTTTACTTGACCCAGGCCTACAATGCAAAGATGGAGGAGGACACCAAGTTGCTACGGAAATCCAATGAGCTTCTGAGGCTGAAGGAGGATTCCCAAATAAAGGTTGCCAACCTGTTATCCATATCTAATGAAAAGTTGGACGTTCAGACCCAGAGGGCTATTTCTGCAGAGCAGCAGCTTCGGGCTGCTCAAGATAAGATTAAAGAGATGGAGGCTGTCAGGCGGGCCATATTTGCTGAAACGGAGGCCTTAAAGGCTGAGAATGAGAGCCTGAAAGCTAGCAATGAGAATCTGACGGCCTCTAATTCGAAGCTTCTGGAGGAGAGGTCAGAGATCGAGAATCTTCTTGCAACAGAGAGGTCGGTGGTGGAGATGTGCCACCGGGGTGGGAACGAAATGTACAAGCATTTCTACGACACTTCCCAGTACGGAATCGGGTTCGGTTGGAGGTCATGTTTCAATGACATGTAGAAACCTGCTGAGGAGAGGGACATCGCTTCAGTGGAAGAGTGGGATGAAAACTTGGGCATCGTTCCACCGTACGACGATCCGGTCGGTGGTCCGGATGACGTTCGTTTTTGCGAATTCCTGACAAAGACTCTTCCGGGGATGAGCATCACCGCCCCCTCTGATAGTCCAGCTCCTGATAGGCGCATCGTTCCAGTGAATCCCAATGAGTCGGGCACCGGTGTTGTCCCTTAGGATTTCGTGTTTATTAAGCATATTGTAAGCCTTGGCCACTGGGGCCCATTTTTAATGAAGGATCATAGCTTTTGTCCAGTTGACTTTTCCAATGTTTATGATATCTTAGTTCTTGTCCACTTAGTTTCTTTTTTTGCAAATTTTGTGATCTCTTCAGGATCAGTGTTGTGTTTTCGGGCACTTCAGGCCATGCGATAGAAAATGCAACACTTGGTTTCTTTTTTACAAAATTTTGTGATCTCTTCAGGTTCAGTGTTGTGTCTTCGGGCACTTCAGGCCATGCGATAGATAATGCAACACTTGGTTTATTTTTACAAAATTTTGTTATCTCTTCAGGATCAGTATTGTGTCTTCGGGCACTTCAGGTCATGCGGTAGACAAAGCAACACTTGGTTTCTTTTTACAAAATTTTATGATCTCTTCAGGATCAGTGTTGTGTCTTCGGGCACTTCAGGCCATGCGATAGACAATGCAACACTTGGTTTCTTTTTACAAAATTTTGTGATTTCTTCAGGATCAGTGTTGTGTCTTCGGGCACTTCAGGCTATGCGATAGATAATGCAACACTTGGTTTCTTTTTGCAAAATTGTGTGATCTCTTCAGGATCAGTGTTGTGTCTTTGGGCACTTCAGGCCATGAGATAGACAATGCAACACTTGGTTTATTTTGTAGTGTTGTGTCTTCGGGCACATCAGGTCATGCGATAGACAATGCAACACTTGGTTTCTTTTTACAAAATTTTGTGATCTCTTCAGGATCAGTGTTGTGTCTTCGGGCACTTCAGGTTATGCGATAGACAAAGCAACACTTGGTTTCTTTTTACAAAATTTTATGATCTCTTCAGGATCAGTGTTGTGTCTTCGGGCACTTCAGGCCATGCGATAGACAATGCAACACTTGGTTTCTTTTTACAAAATTTTGTGATTTCTTCAGGATCAGTGTTGTGTCTTCGGGCACTTCATGCCATGCGATAGACAATGCAACAACTTGGTTTCTTTTTGCAAAATTGTGTGATCTCTTCAGGATCAGTGTTGTGTCTTCGGGCACTTCAGGCCATGAGATAGACAATGCAACACTTGGTTTCTTTTTGTAAAATTTTGTGATCTCTTTAGGATCAGTGTTGTGTCTTCAGGCACTTCAGGCCATACGATAGACAATGCAACACTTGGTTTCTTTTTGCAAAATTTTGTGATCTCTTCAGGATCAGTGTTGTGTCTTCGGGCACTTCAGGCCATGCGATAGACAATGTAATACTTGGTTTCTCTTTGCATTTCAGTAGAGATTTATGAGTTATTTTGCAATAATAATGATTTTTACTGATCAGGTACTATAGCCTTTTTACAAAAAGATCAAAGTAAAAACAAAACTTGGCCCATTAAGGGTAGTACCTCTTCAGGCGAGAGGCGTTCTGGGAGTTTGGTTCCATTCTGCCATCAATATTCCTTTGGACGCAGTGTGTCCCGTGACCGATGACCTCGGTAATGGTGTACGGGCCCTTCTAAGGCTCCCTGAGCTTGCCTACGAGCCCGATTTTTCGCGTAAGGACCATGTCTCTGACCTGGAACTCTCTCCTTTTGACTCTTTGATTGAAATGGTTCCGGACTTGCTGTTGGTAAGTTCAACCCAGGCCTCGCTATGGAGGATTGGAACCCTGATCTCTGTTGGAATCATAGCTTCAGTGCCGTACGCCATGGCAAAGGGGTTCTCTCCAATGGGTTGTCTGGGAGTCGTTCTGTATGACCAGAGAACTTGAGGCAGTTTCTCTAGTCAGGCCCCTTTGGATTTTTCAAGTTTGTTAGCCAGGGTGTTGAATATAGTACGATTTTTCCTTTCCGCCTTCCCGTTCCCTTGTGGGTACCCGATGGAAGACGTGTTCTGGTTGATACCATGCTCGGCAAAGAATGCTCAGACCCCCTTGTTGTCCAGATTTGTTCTATTATCCATCATGATCGTCATCGGTAGCCCGAATCTGCATATTATGTGGGTTCATATGAATTTGACGACGTGGCTACCTTTGACGGTGGGATAGGCTTCCGCTTCCACCCATTTGGTGAAATAGTCAGTGTCCAAAAGGACGTAGGCATTTGACCAGATTGCTTTCGGGAGGGGTCCTACTATATCCATTCCCCATCGGGCGAATGGGTGTGGTACTATAGTGGGATGCAAGAACTCAGGTGGCTGATGGATAGCATCCCCGTGCATTTGACATGGCTTGCACCTTCGGACGTATTCTTTGGCATCCCATGACAGATACGGCCTAAAGTACCCTTGAGATAGTATCTTATGGGCAAGGGATCTGCCGCCAGAGTGGTTTCCACAAGCCCTACTGTGAATCTCCTGCATCACTGCTCTAGATTCTGACGGTGTAATACATCTCAAGTAAGGACCTGAAAAGGATTTTTGGCAGAGTTGCCCGTTTATGATTGAGTATCGGGCTGAATTCCTCCTGATCTTGTAAGCTTCAACTTTATTTTCGGGGAGAGTTCCATTTCGCAGGTAATCCATCAGGGGATCCATCCAGCTGGGCTCCCATGGGATAAGCATTACGCTTTCGGGCTCCTGAATATTGGGTCTGTGAATAGACTCCACTAGTGCAACCCGGGTCAGGTCTTCTCCGGCTGAGGATGCCTGATTGGCTAGGTGATCAGCTTCAGAGTTTTCGCTCCTGGGGATTTGTGTGAAGGTTATTCTTTTAAAACTCTCTGTTTCTTTCAACACGAGTGCCCGATATGACTCCATTTTTGGATCCTTTATTCCATACTCCCCGTTGATCTGACGGACAACCAGCTGAGAATCACTGTGTACTACTAAGGACTGAATCTGGAGTCTTCGGGCTATCCTCAATCCGTATACGATGGCCTCATACTCTGCCTCATTGTTCGTGGCTGGGAACTGTAGTTGCACTGACATATGAAGGCGTGTCCCATCAAGTGTCAAGATTTCCAAACCAATTCATGATCCGGAAGAGCTGGCTAATCCTTCCACAAAAATCTTTCATGTGTCCGGTTCACCTTTTTGGTCTGGCTCTTCAGTTTCACTTTCAAGTAAAAAGTCCGTTATTTCATGTCCTTTGATGGAAACCCGGGGTATATATGTCAAATCGTATATGCCCAATTCGATGGCCCATTTAGAGATTTTCCCCGAGAGGTCGGGTTTTGACATAATAACCCGTAGGGGTGTGGCTATTGGGATGATGATCGGGTGAGCTTCAAAGTAATGCCTTAGCTGTATCTTGGCATTCACCAGTGAAAAGACCAATTTTTCCTGGCTGTTGTATCTGGTTTCTGCCTCAGCCAAGGATTTGTTGGTGTAAAATACTGGCATTTGAAGGTTTCCGGTCCTCTCTAATGAGGGCGGCGCTAGTCGACACAGAGGACACCGCTAAATACAGATATAAGACTTCATCGGGATTTGGTGTGGATAGGATTGGGGGCATGGTCAAGTACTCTTTCAACCTCGCCAGGGCTTCTGATTGTTCAGGACCCCATTCCTCTCCCTTCTTCGCCTTGATTGCCTGAAAGAATGGTCTACATCGATCAGTGAGTCGTGAAATGAATCTGCTAAGCGCAACCACTCTTCCCATCAAGACCTGAACGTCTTTATGTGTCCGGGGCTCCTTCATTTCTATAAGGGCCTTGACTTGTGTCGAGCTCGCCTGAATCCCGGTCCGGTCTACAATGTGCCCCAGGAACTGCCCGGATGATACACCAAAAGAGTATTTTATCGGATTAAGCTTCATGCCATGTGACCTGAGGGTGTCAAACACTTGGCGTAGGTGGGTAAGATGGTCCTCCTTCTTTCTGCTTTTGACCACATTGTCATCGATTACCGTACCCATCATACCCTTAAAGATCCTGTTGACCAACCTCTAGAAAGTGGCACCTGTATTTTTCAGTCCGAAAGGCATTACTTTAAAGCAATATGTATATGTTTCGGTAATGAAGGAGGTCTTTTCCTCGTCCAAGGGGATCATTTTTATCTGGTTGTAACCTGAGTAGGCATCCAGGAAGGTCAAACGATCGTACCCAGCTGTAGCATCAACCATCTGGTCAATCTTTGGCAGTGGAAATCTATCCTTCGGGCATGCCTTGTTTAGATCAGAAAAAATCAACGCAAACCCTCCACTTGCCATTCTTCTTCTACACGACCACCACGTTGGCTAGCCATTCGGGATATCTGACCTCCCTGATGAAGCCAGCCTGGAGCAACCTGGATACCTCATCTACTATAATTTGGTTTCGATGTGCCCCCATGCCCCTCTGCTTTTGCCTGATAGGTCTAACATTTGGGTCAACATGCAATGAGTGCTGGGAAACATCGGGATCGATCCCTGGCATCAAAGTTGTCCTGCAGCAATTGTGTCAGTTCTTTAAATTCAGGGTCGGTGAGGTTTGTACCTGCATAAGTAACTTTTCCCAGACTGTCGGGCACAACATAGATCTGCTGCAATGGTTCGACCATAATTGGGGTACCCAGATCCCCCTCCTTTAATTGTTATTTGGAGCCTGATGTCACGGGCCTAGAGTTTTCACGCTCAGCGGCACGGCCCGTGCGGCACCATGCCCCGAATATGAGCTTGCGAAGGCATGGTAAGCCTCGCACGACGTTCCTGGCTCAGCTTGCACACTGACTGGTTTCAACCTGCCTTGGTCTCGTCAGGGGAACGGCTCCAGCTCCCGACCAGTTTGTACAAGGGTGGCCCAATGGAGGTTACCACCTTGTGTCCTACACGCCCCTTCACTGGAACTATTCCAGTCATTTGACGTTGAAGTACATCCACCAGCCAGCTTGATTGTCTCTCGAAAGGTCGAGGTTTGTTGTCACGGGACTCAATAATAAGTCTGTGACATTCTCCCCCACTCAATCTGCGAACGTCCTCATCGCAGTCACAAGTGGATCTCATTGCCATATCCTTAAGTAAGGGTCGAGGTCTATGGTAGGTGTGGCCAAGAGATGAGAACAGCTCCGCTGCAGCTTCTACCCCGTCGGCTTCCAACGCTACATTGTCACGGAGAGTCGGGTGAATCGCCGTAGTTACTCTCTACGCACGATCACGATGTGAACATGGCCCGGGACACCTAACTTCAGTGAGATCACCTGATCAGCTTCAGGGTGAAGCGCTTTCTTCACGATGTGAACCAGTATGCTTGTCTCTCGAAAGGTCGAGGTGTGTTGTCACGGAGGCTCAAGAATAAGTCCGTGACACTGAGCTTTGTTCCTTGGAGTGGGCCGCCACTGGGGCTTTCAACTTTTGGATCTCTTTCAGGGTGACCGCATAGCATTCCTTGGCTGCCACCTGGTCACCTTTGACATCAATGGTACCTATACCGTCGGGGCTAACACACATCATGACCTGATGAAGAGTTGAAGGTACACCTTGCATTCGGTGAATCCATCCCCTTCCCATGAGCAGATTATCCGAAAGTTTGGCATCCACTACAAAGAATGTCTCGGTCAAGGTCCTCTGAGCTGCAGATACTAGCAACTGGATTTCCTCGATCGGCTCTATTTGCCTCCCATCAAAACCTGTAATGGGGCATCGGGACGCCTCAATTTCGGATGGATTGATTTCGAGCTTTTCAAAAGCCCATTTGGTGATGACGTTGGCACTGCTACCAGGATCGATCATGACTCTCTTCACAAGACAGTTGGCCACCATTAAGGTCACAATGAGAGGGTCGTCATGCGGGGTTTAGACATCCCGAAGGTCCGACACCGAGAAAGTGATCTGAACTTTGCCTGCTCTATGGTGGGCCCCGCTGATCTCGTTGATCCTCCTCATCTTGCGAGCTCTCCGGAGATGGCTTCGGCGTGATCCTTCGGTCTCTTTGGATGGTGGGCCACCATGAATCATATTAATGACCTTGACCGGCTGTGAGTCTGAGGATTTCCGGGGGGCGCTAAGGGCCCGTTGGTCAGTCTTTGGTCTGTCCCGATGGACGTAATCTCGGAGTTCCCCGCGAAGCAGTAATGTCTCCACCTGTAGCCTTAGGTTGCGGCATTCATTTGTGATGTGCCCGAAATCGCCGTGGAAGGCACAGTGTTTGGACTTGTCCCTTTGGTCAAGTGGTTGTCTGATGGTCGGGGGTTGCTGGAAAATTCCTTTAGCTTTGTTCTCTTGGTAGAGTTTCGCAAGGCTCACATTCAGGGGTGTCAACCTTTCTTCGAATCTGGGACGTTTGAATGGTTTTGGGACTGATGATCCTGGTGGGGCTGATGGCCCAGATGGAATTGATCGCTTTCCTCCTTCGCCTGATAGTTTCCTCTTCTTCAACACTGACTAAGGCTGACCTCCTAAACCTGATAGTTTCCTCTTCTTCAATTCTCAAGTACCCCTGGGCCCGGGAGTTTAGCTCCCCAATGCCCGATGGAGGGCGCTTTACTAGAGACTGATGGAACTTAGTTCCTGGAATGAGGGCCATCCTGAATGCCTCGACAGCAGAGTGCTGGTCATAGTTATCCACAGAAAAGGATTTGATGTTGAATCGGGATAGAAAACTTTTCAGTGACTCTCATTTCTCCTAGATCATGGTGAAGAGGCAGGATATGGTTTTCTTCTATCTCTTGTTTCCATAATACTGGGCGATGAAGAGCCTGATCAACTGCTGCCAGCTGCCAATGGATCGGGGTGGCTGCTTCCTAAACCATAATAGGGCGACATCAGCAAGGGTTGTGGAGAACACTTTGCAAAGCAGGGACTCGTTCTCAGCTTACAGGGTCATCTTCTGATGGATCTGGTATATGTGTTCTTCAGGGTCCCTTGTGCCATCGTATGGGGTGAACTGGGGCATAACGAACTTTTTTGGGAAAGGTTCTTGGGTTATTTCGTGGGCAAAAGGTGACTGTATCAATTCAGTGGACGCCTGGATGGCCATGTCATCGGTAGATCGGGACCTCAAGTCCTCAAGAACTTTTCTTTGGAATTCATCCATCATTGCTTAAAGTTTCTGGGGGGTTATGGACTCGTCGGCTGCTGGAGCCTTTCCTGAGCGCTGAGAAGACTCGGCATGTTCTTCAGGTCTGTCGCTGCCCTACTGGTTCAGAGAATGGTCGACCGTCACCACCGGAGGGTCATCTGCAACTACCGGTGGGGCAGCAGGTTATGGAGCCAACCTCGCCATGAGCTCCGCATTCTGCCTTTTCAAGGTCATGCTACGTTCCTCAGCAGATGTTAAGCGTTGAAGAATTTGCTCCATGGAACCCTCTGCACGATTGTCTGCAGTGGGTTGAACATCTGCCTGTGAACGAGTGATTGGCATCCCTGTCCGGGGGGGGGGGGGGGTGAGTGAAGGTTTTTGAAGGTGGTAGTTGATCTTTTTGTTTGATAAACAGACTCAGCTTTTTGAGATGGGAAGAAGGAGGCGATTTTACAGATCCCGAAGGGTAGATTCGAAAAATTAGGAACCCCCTTTGTATTTCCCACAGACGATGCCAATGTGTAAATGCAGAAATTTGCACAACACCAGAATGAATGTTTTTATTAATTTTTGATTTTCTTTATATACATTATCTTAATGGGCTTGAGGCCCATTAGGGCAATGAAGCCTGGATTTCATCACTCTCACGTCACTACTTATATCTTCCAAAGGAATTCAAAGATGCAGTGGGCTTACAAAATTCTTACTCGGCCATCAGCCCGATGGATCTGGTGCCTGATGGGCCCAATTGGGCTTGGACATTTCCACTCTTACAATATGTTATATAGACATTTAAAACACTTTGTCAATTCCCTTATTGAGTTAAGTGATGGCCATTAAAATTGAAGATTTGTGTTAAGAGTTGGCATTTACTATTGTTTTTGCATTTTTTGTGGGTAAAATTGCAAAATATCAACCTCGGAATTTTGTATAAGTGTAGAATACCCCCTGAACTGTTAGATTGAGCATATATCATGATTCGTAAAATTGAGCAACTTGCTCTCCTGAATTTGACCGCATATCATTTTTCCATTATTGTGTTTTGTACATGCTCCATATTAATGTCTAAATCCAAAATATCCCTCAATATGACAAAATGCCCCCTTTTTTTTTTATATGCTCTCGCTTACGTTCATTTCTCTTTACTTAAAATCCTTAACATTGTGTTTGGAATTAAATTATTTGGGATTTGGATATGGAATCGGAGTTGGAATGAGATTGTTAATGAAATAGAATTCCATTTGTGTGTTTGGAATAAACAATACTTTAAGTGAAGTAGAATTTTATTTGTGTGTTTGGATGCTACCAGAAATTAGAAAAACTATTTTATCCTTTACTTTTTTACCCTTATTATGAAAAGGTATTCGATACAAATGTGATCCATCTTAATGCAATGTAGTACAAATATTAATCAATATATTTTATTTTTTTACTCTTTTTACCTATCTTTTATTGCAATGAGTTGTTTATGAAAATTTCTAAAGCACATATAATATTCAAATTAGATATATTAATAAAAATAAAAAATAAATTTCACCAAATTTAAAACCTTAAAAGCTAAACATAACTTGGAACACTCTCACATACTTTTATGGACACACTTCATTACTATGGTAATTATTATCAAAATTATTTAAAGAATTTTTACAAGATATATATAAGTTCAACAAATTTCTCAAATTTTGAAGAATATTATATTGCTATATATATATATGTATGTGATCATATATAATTAACATGGGAATCTATAAGCTAAGCACCACATTGATGAATTTTTAAAAAAAATTAACAAGTAGCACTACTTTATAAGTATGCGATAGTTATAAAATATATATATAAATTACATCAATTTGTATTTTTCAATTATTTATATATAGAATACACACACACACACACACACATATATAAGAACCCAATTTCACATCGTATTTTCTTTTAATGATAATAACCATAAAAAAATTATTAAGAGTAAAAGAGATGATGCTACCAAAATAAAGGCATGGAAAAATTACGAAGTATGCAAAACTAAACATAATAATCTATAAGATTATATATAAAAATGCACTCACATTATACTTACAATATAAGGATTAAAATATATAACTACGAGAATAGTAGAATAACAATAGATGCAAAATCGTAGAAAAACAAATAAATAATAAACGTATTGTTTTATGAAGATGAAATAAGGGTATTTAAGTAAAAAGTTGTAAAGGGGGTGATTCGCGAATTGGCATATTCACGGATTTATTTATTTGGGATATTGGCCCAAGGATTTATTTATTTGTGAGATTGGCCCAAAGGTTTGGTTTATTTGGGAGATTGGTCCAAATAATGGCTTCTTTGGGAAAATGGCCCAAATAAGGTTTTTACCCGAGATCTAGCTTTACACAGAGGGAGGTATGAGGGACTGATGTGGTTATAGCGAACATCTAAACTCATAGCCCTATATACTGCTCGCGTAGGGAGTACTATTCGGAAATTTGGGGAAATGCTTGGGATATGTAAATAGTGGGTCGCGACCCTATTTACACCATTCGAAGCAAAAGTACCTTAGAGAGGCCGATAGTACTCAGGGTCATGAAAAAGGTATGCATGCAAACGGTCATAACCCAGGAAAGCTATAACATCATGGTTCTTTGGCTAAGGAAAAATCATATCCGCAATGAAATGGCACGGATCACAGATCAATGGGGTACAGTATGATCCGTGCAAGGGATTACGTGAATTGATTTCGCGTAATCAAGGTAGCGAAATGATACTGTGTAGGGTATTTATGGGATGGATTTACATTGAAGGTTCCATGTCGTGAGGTAATGCTGACCTGGCAAAGACAATTCGCGAGGACCTCCTGGACACTTGTGTCTATAAATAGAGAGGCTAGAGCTCACTGGAAGGAGACTTTTGGAGACTGAGGGGGAGAAATTTCTAGAGAGAGAAAGTATTTCACATCATTTTCTAGCTGTTGTTTTCTTTTCCCTTTCTTTGTAAAGCAATCAAAAGCAATAAAAGCATAAGTACCATTATTTAACTGACTCACTTGTGTGAAAACTATCTCTAAAATCATTTACATCGAACCCCTACATTAAAGGCAACTTCACTTGGAAGGAGATGTCTTCCACACAAGTTGAGCCTCGTCAAACTCGTCGGAGAGGTCATCCACCGACCCGACACACTGAGCAAGTTGAAGAAGAAACAGCAACACAAACGCAAGGAGGTGAACCAGTTCCATCAGCGTGAAAATAGCGTCGTAATGCGAACGCTGGTGTAGCTCGCGCAGAAACTCCTCCGATGGCGGAGCCAACACTGAATTCACCAGAATTGCCATTAGCTCTGCTGCAAACTCTGTTCAGCATTCAAGAAATGCAAAAGGCCAAACTTCACTTCATGGAGGCCTCGCGTGTTTCGGTACCAAATCTTGAATTGCCACGGATGGACAATCAATCCTTGCCAGAAGTATCAGCACAAGAACTTTTTCTGAAGGCACCGCGACCACGAACAGAGCCACTAGAGAAAGAGTCATATATCACCAGGGAGCAGCTTTGGGCTATCTTAAATGATAAGTCTGAAGTCGAAGAAGTGGAGATTACCCCACCATACAATCCCAGTGTTATGGCTTTACCCTATCCTGAAGGCTATGGAACACTAAGCTTCCATCAATTTGGTGGCAAGAAAGGAAATGCAAGAGAGCACGTATCTAGGTTCGCGGATGCTCTGGGACCACACAGAAATGATGAATATTTAAAACTTAGAGAGTTCTCCAAATCTCTAACAGGTACTACATACACATGGTATACTGGTCTCGCTCCGGCTTCAGTATCCAGATGGACGAATATGGTGATCAAATTCTAGACCAAGTTCATCCAAGCATATGAAGAGTTCTCAATGATTTCACTTACAAGGCAAAGGCAATTTATGTCCGGAGATTTCGCGAGGCTGTTTTACAATGCCATGAACCAATTTCCAAGTTTCAATTGATCAAAATCTGTATAGAAGGAATGTTGCGCGAATATAGAGTGCATTTGGTTAATCACAAGTTGAGAACTTTTGGCTCCTTCAGCATAACCAAATATCAATGTTAGGCGAGTGGCAATGGTAGCATCAACGCAAAATGAAAGGCCCAGGGAAGAGCGTACTAAAAGATCCTCGGTGGAACCCCCTCCTTTACCTTTCAGTGAAAAGGAAGCAGTTGCTTTGCTAAATCAATGGATCACGGATAATGTCATATCGCTACCTTCAGTGCAAAGGGTGCCAACCAGAGAGGAAATGATGAAAAAAACCTACTGCCCCTATCATAGGTCCGTCCGGCATTCCTTGATTGGATGTTAGGCATTTCGCGGTTTGGTACACCGGAAAATAGCATCAGGTGACTTAGAAGTGGCAAAGAATGTGGTTCATGAACCCTTCCCTACACATGTTGTTGTAGTGGCTGCTAGAGACAGTACTAAGGATACGATAAATGCCGTCAAGTATGAATGCCCGCTAGCGCGTGAAGCAAAAGAAGATGCTAAGATAGAGGTATTCTTTAACGAGCTCCTAATACAAGAACATGTGAAGGAATTCTTGAAAGATCAAACAGTGGCCGCTCTTAATCATACTATCATTATTCCACAACATGAAAAATCCTCAAGCAAGATCACATTTTCTGAAGTAGATAGACAAGTGTTATTCTTCCACAATTGGCCTCTATATGTACCAGCTACTGTGAATGGTCGAGAGATGAAATGAGCTTTCTTGGATGGAGGAGCGTCAGTCAACTTAATCCCGCTGGCTACTTTGCGGATGATCAATTTTCCTGAGAGCAAGATTGTAAAACATACCATTGCAGTTACTGATTTCAGCGGAGACCAGCAAGTGACCATGGGATTCGCGACATTGGATCTTAAAATTGGGAAGATCAGGGGGCCCACCAAGTTTCATGTCATTAAAGGGGAACCCTCATATCAGTTGTTGATGGGTAGACCGTGGTTACATGCATATGGGGTAGTCCCATCATCCTATCATCAAGTGATGAAGGCCAATTGGGGAGAAGAAATAATGACTGTAAAGGCATCTAAAAGCCTTTTTTGCGCATCTGAGACCCATTTCACAGATGCAGTCTATTTTTCAGAATACAGTGAGGAAGATGGACCCGGTGTTTTTGCTACACCATTACAAAAATGGGATAAACTGGGAGATGGAGGTTCGACTAAGCGGAAGCTGAAAAAAGTGAGCTGATCGCAAGTCAAAATGCCCGACGAGTGAGTGGTGTACAAATTATGACGGGATTGGGGGTCGGAAGCTTTCACAGTTTGCTCTGACCCTGGGATAGATAAGGCAGGTGTACAAAGAAAGCTGGGCACTAATCCTGAAACACCCAAAATGAATCCGCGACCGGAGCATGGTTTGTGTGAAGTGGATATAGGCGACGGCACGGCTCCGCGACCTACCTTCATAAGCAGTGCGCTGCTCGACGAAACTAAAAATGCTCTGGTAGAATTACTCAAGGAGTTTCGAGATGTTTTTGCTTGGGACTATAATTAAATGCCAGGACTTAATGTTGGATTAGTAAGCCACCATCTCCATGTGCATTCCGCATCAGAGCCAAAGAAACAAAAGCAAATAATATTTCACCCGGATCTGGAGGTACAGATTAAAGCAGAAGTGGAAATTGCTGAATGCAGGGTTCATCAAACCAACCCAACATCCGACATGGCTCGTAAATATTGTGCCTATGAGAAAGAAGACCGGGCAAATCCGCGTATGTGTAGACTATCGTGATCTCAATAAAGCCTACCCAAAGGACGATTTTCCTCTACCCAACATTGACACAATGGTGGATGCAACCTCAGGACACGAAATTTTTTCACTAATGGTTGGATTCAGCGGGTATAACAAGATTAAGATGGCACTGAAAGATGTTCAGAAAACTGTTTTCCGCACCCCAATGGGGAATTTCCATTATACAGTCATGCCATTTGGAATTCAAAATGCCGAGGCCACGTATCAACGCGCCATGACAGCCGTATTTCATGACCTGATGCATAAAATTGTGGAGGATTATGTGGATGATTTGGTGGTAAAATCCAGAGCCATGCTAGATCATGTGAGGGTTTTGAGAACGGTACTGCAACGGTGTCGCAAGTATAATTTGAAGATGAATCCCCTTAAATGCGCTTTTAGAGTACCAGAAGGAAAGTTCTTGGGGTATGTTGTACAACGACAAGGGATTGATATGGACCCAACAAAAGCGAGGGCAGTATTAGAAATGGCTCCGCCCACAACTCGTAAAATGTTGAAAACTTTTATGGGGAAAATATCTTATCTGAGGAGGTTTATCCCAGCACTGGCAGAGGTAACTCACCCACTCATGCCTTTATTGAAAGTAAAATCTGTATATAACTGCGGAGAAGAACAGCAAGAGGCCTTTGAGAAAATCAAGAGGATTCTAGCATCAACAAAAATGATGGTGGCGCTAGAGTCAGGGAAACCGTTGATAATGTATCTTACTTCCACCAATAAATCCATAGGGGCGTTGTTGGCCCAGGAACATGAAGGGGAAAAGAAACCTGTTTATTATATCAGTTGGGTACTCAAGGGACTAGAGTTGCGCTACACATCTCTGGAGAAGCATTGTCTTGCATTGGTATTCGCGGCTCAGAAATTCAGACATTATTTACTGGCATATCCGTTGGAGCTAATCACCAAAAGTGACCCCACGGTATCTACTCACAAAGCCCATACTTAGTGGAAGAACCGCTCGATGGTTGTTAGCACTATCTGAGTATGAGATCACATGCTCTAAACCGAAAGTAGTAAAAAGTCAGGCCCTGTTAAATTTGCTAGCTTTATTTCCCGAGGGAGTTGAGCCCAAAGTGGAAGAGGTGGGAGTAGCAAGTACGACACAAAGTGCGGAATTTACTTTAGAATTCGATGGTTCATCCACAGAAAAGAGAGGTGGGGCCGGTTTCGTACTAAGGAATGAGGAAACAAAAGAGGAATTAGTCATGGCTTATAAACTTGATTTTCGTTGTACCAACAACATTGTCGAGTATGAAGGGTTGGCGCTAGGATTGATGATGGCTCATCAGTTAAAAGCAAGAATATTGCATGTAAGAGAAGATTCCAAACTGGTCATTAAGCAGGTTAAAGGGGAGTATGTTGTCAAAGAGCCTTATCTGGTGTCTTACAGAACCTTCATCCGACAGATGATAGAAAGCTTTGAGATTGTGAGTTTTCAGCACGAGTCGCGACAAGGCAACCGACGGTCCGATGCATTAGTGACATTGGGCTCGCGACTACATTTCCAAGGAATAGGGAATAAGGTCTTATGTGCAAGTAGTGCGAAAAACCAACTATGTAGTCAATAGCGGGAAGGAATCAGAGGCGTATGAAAAGCATGATTGGAGAACACAGATAGTACAAGCTCTACTAAAAAATGATAACAATGCCTTGAGACGAGAATAACATATCATAAAAGGCGTGTTATATTATAGAGCAGCCGGAGGGATTCTAGCCAGATGTGTGGCAATAAACGAGATAGGAGAAGTGCTACAGAAAACTCACAAGAAAATATGCGGTCAAGCGGATGTCAGTCTCTATCTAGTTTTGCAGCGAGAAGGTTTATTTTGGCTAAGTATGAAGGATGATGCAGTCAAGTTGCAAAGCAGTTGTCAAAACTGTAATGCATATCCGTCCGTGAACGAAGGTAATGTGGCAGACATGATAGATTGGTGGGACAAATATGTGCGTTATCTGAAAGATGGGATTTTTCCTGAAAGAGATTAGCCGCGGTTCAGAAAATTGGCCTCGCGATTTGTCTTACAGGAGGGAAGATTGTTCCGTAAAAGTTTTGAAGGAAGACTGATGAGATATGTAAGCGAAGATGAGGCAGGGGAAGTATTGAAACAAACTCACGAGTTTGGTCACCAAGGCCCTAGAAAAATGTTTCAACAACTACTATCATCCGGGTATTACTGGCTAACAATGGAAAAGAACTACAGTGATTTTGTCAGGAAATGCCATGTATGTCAGGTGCATGGGGATCTTATTCATGCTCCGAGAACTGAATTACACAGTTTGGCTACCCTCTGGCCTTTCCACACTTGGTCACTGGACATAATTGGACCAATCACGCCGCAAGCTCAGGGACATGTGTGGATCTTAGTAGCAACAGAATTGTTCACAAAGTGGGTAGAAGTTATCCCGCTGCGACGGACGACACCAGATAATATGGTTCGATTCATAAAGAAAAACATCATCTGTCGATTTGGGATACCAAAGGTGATACTATCGGACAATGGGACTCCTTTTGTGAATAGTAAAGTCGCGGATTTGTTAGGGAGATACTCAGTAATTCATCACAAGTCCACGCCTTACTATCCAAAAGGAAATGGACAGGCCGAAGCCTCTAATAAAGCATTAATTCGAATCCTGTCCAGGTTGGTGCATGATAATCAGAAGAAATGGGCGGAAGAGCATCCAATAGCACTATGGGCTCATCGAACTGCATACCGAAGTGCGACAAACATGACCCCTTATGCACTGGTCTATGGGGTAGAGGTTGTGCTACCTGCAGAGCTAGAGATTGCTGCTAAAATGCTGGCATGCAAAAGCAATTTGGATGACAGACTACTGGAGATAGAAGAATTTGAGGAAACAAGAGCAGAAGCCTTTGCAAATAAAAAAAAATACAATAAACGACAAGCAAGGAGCTACAATAAAAATGTAAGGTACATATGGTTCAAGGAGGGGGACAAAGTGTTGAAAGTAGTACAAGCAATCCTGAGGGGAAAAAGGGTAAGGAAATTTGAAGCTAAGTGGGAAGGTCCGTATGTGATTGTAAGTGAAGGCAGCAATGGTATTACAGGATGGAGCATGAAGTTACTCGCGAGAAGGCTGGACCTCTTAATGTGAAATGGATTAAATTGTATCAAGCATAAAGGCATTATGGATTATGGCGTGATAAAAAAATGTGCTTCAATAAAGACATGTAGCATCAAACAAATCATCCCGAATGTATAAAGCATGTTAGAGTTATTATCATTAGTACAGGGTTATCCATAAAAAAAAAATGTGGTTACAGTTAGAATATATAGAGTACATACATCATAAAAAAAGGGGGGGCTAGAAAAGGTTTCGGGTGATGGGATCTGATAACTTGAAACCCTCATTCTCCTCCATGTACAGACAGGCCCACTTAGAATGATCAGCTGCATCTTGAAGTTTCTTTTCATACTCCTCGAGAAGTGCTAACTGCTTGCGAACTTCTGCAATCTCTGCCTGTTTCCTTTTACGAGCATCACGATCCTTAAGCTCAATAAGATAGTGATCGTAAAGCCTCTGGATAACAGCTAGCCGGGTCTCCCACCAGGACACATCCATCATAACCTTCTTCCAGTCCTTTATGCGAGCATGACATCTTGGAAGGGTGTCAGGGACAAGATCCTGGATAGAAGTCTCAGAAAGAGTCCTGAATACATCTGCAACGAGCTGGAGATGGAAGGCCTGCAGGAGTGGCTCATGAATTTCCATGCGAGCAAAAGTCTCTAGAGGAGCTGCCTCTATCTGATCTAGCACTGGGATATCGTAAGGATAACAAAGCCAGTGACGCCAAGGTATCGGCACTGAGGAACCAACATCATAGACAGGAGCAAGGGTGGGGTAGCGAGAAGAGTTGACTGGCTCACATGAAGTAGAAGTGTGGTCACGAAAAGCAGGGTCGCGAGGATCCGGGGTGGATGCACGAGATGGGGATGGAGGTACCTCTATATGCAGCTTTGTAAGTGTGGCTGAAGAAAGTACCATTTGACCTTCAGAAATTCTCCGAGCATCGTCAAGTAGCTCGTTGATCATTTCTTGGTCCTCAGAGTTCATCTCTACAGAAGGAAAATACACATGTTAAATATCATATTTAGGTACTCGAAATCAAATGAAAGGATGAAGTGTCAAAAAGTTTACCTTCCTCAACCTCTGGGATAGTGCTGCCGAAGATAGATCTCTCAATACTGGGATGGTCAACCGGTGTTGCAGCAATTTCGGACGCAATGTCACCACCAAGAGGCTGCAAGTGACTGTCATCGATGTTCTGATCCTCTTCTCTACCATCAGTGGTAATGACCTCAGGGGAAATAGGAACTGAAGGTAGCCTCGGGGATGCCTCACGAGCTACTGTGGTATCTTCATGGTCGCGACCTGATGATACCTCGTGATCTACTTCTGGAGTAGAAGTTGCGGAAATGACACTGTCGCGAAATGAAGAAGAATTGTCATCATCCCCATCCTCTTCAAGAGTAAGTTGAGGAGACTTGTTGAGCAAGGAGTTGATGGTGAGGTGGTCCTCATCATCATCAGATGAGGCTGTAGCAGAGGGGTTAGAATGAAGGCCACCCCCAGGAGAGGCTGGAACATGCGACGAGTTTGTCTCGCGGGAGCCTAAAAAGTGAAAAATATGAAGTGTTAGGAGCATGAACACTAAACATAAAAATAAAATTCAAGATCGAAACTCACTCTGAGAAAGAACAGTCTTGGGAAGATCAGAGAGGATGCTGGCAACCTCTGTCTCTTCCGCATCATCTTTGGCCCTAAGGTCCTCCACCACGCGAGCAATAGTATCTAGCAAAGTTGAGGTCGTATCAGCCTTCCGTTTATTCTTCAGCTTGGCCAAAGCAAGCTTGCGCCTCGTAGCCAAAGACGCCTCTTCTAAGGCTGGATCTAAGGCACTCGCATGGGAGATGTCATGGTTGGATTTGCGCTTCCGCACCAATGGAGCTTCGCCTAAACTAGGAGTTTTTCCTACTACATGGATTCTGGAGACTTTGGAGAGAGTTCTTTTCCTCTTCGTGAGAAGAACATCATCCAACGCTGCTACAATAGAAAGGTTTTTAAGACGGATAGACAAGGGGACATGGTCTAGCAAATTAGTAGGTGCACTGATGATACCTGTAGCCTGGGCACTGGAACACTGCAGAAGAGGAAGGAAATGGCTAAGTTAGTACGGACAAAAGACACATAAAACATGACATAGTAAAGGAAAGAGGAGTTAGAAAAAATTACCAAGCGTCGCGCAATAGGCTGCTCGCGGATTGGTTCCTTGTGGACAGGTGATCTCGCAGGAGGAACCTCCTCACGAAGAGAACGCTTGCGAGTCGCCTTCTTGGTATTCTAAGGTTGAGAAGTTTCGGCATGATGTTTGGGTGTAGGCTTACCCCTCACCTTACGAAACTTCATTGATGGGTCCATAATAAATACTGGAGCTGGTATGGGAACGGGAGGAGTCTTATTCATGAAGCTTTGGAACCTCACCAATTGCTCCTTCCAGAACTCATTATAGGCCACGGTCACTCCTCCTCTGTGAATGCCTGGCTGAATGAAAATGACTGTAGAAAATATGCGAAGGCTCTTCTCTATAGACTCGCGAAAAGCAATAAAACACCTATCAAAATTGTCCTCGCGATATAGAGGAAGAAGAGGGGGAATAGCCTGATCGAAGCCTAACTGCCTGGCCACGCGAGAAGGGTTGTAGGATGCAATAGTGTCAAAAGTCTCACTAAAAATAGGAAGGTGACACTTATGGGTAATGGCAGAAAAGATGAGATGGTCATCTATGGCAATATCATAGGAGACTATTTCCTCCTTTGGGTAAAAGTTGGGAGAATAGAAGCCTTCAAAAGGAGTGGCGTATGGAAGCCAAAAAGATTCAGAAAACTGATCAATAAAATAAGCGAGGGTTTTTGAAGAAGAAAGAGAGGTCCAGCGGGTAGCCCGCGATTTTAAATAAATAGAGGTGTTGGCCTCTGAGGTTTGAGGAGAGAAAGAGGCAGGAAGGGGAGCATAGTTGGGAAAAGTTTTAAAAAGAAAAAGGGTAAGGAAAGTACCTGAAATATGAGTACTAATTTCATACCTACCCAAAGAACGGGTGAATTCATTCGCGAGTGCGTCCAGCTGCGAGTACAAGGTACCAAGGAAGAGGGGGGCCAAGGCAATGCGCACACCTCGCGAAAGCATGCCGGATAGCAGAAACACCATGCGGCTAAGACCATCCCCTGGCTTGCCTTGAAAGATGTAGCGATCAAATCAGTACGCGAGGAAGCCTGCCAGCTCTAAGAGGCCATTAAACTGAGGGCCAGGAGCAGACTTGCGGTCCTGACCAGGAGCTAGCTTCCGCGAGGAATACTCGCGAAAGAAATGATGGCACCAAGTTGAGTAGGACAGCTTTGGGCAACTTGATATGGCTTGTTCAGGAAGGAGTACGCCCTTTTCAAATCAACTGCCGCGCTTGCAAGCATACTTGCCACAGTCATAAAGTTGGTTAAGGATTTTCTTATCCTCTGGATCAACTAGGGCGCCTTGATAGGGCGCGAGTCAAGGACGGGGGCTGAAATAAAACCACCACATCTTCTAAAATGGGTGTGAACTCACCCCGGGAAGCAATGAATGTATGAGAGAATGTGCTCCATCGTGAAACCAAAGTGTTCAGCGCCTCTACATCGCGACGAACATAGAAGTCCGAAAAAAGTTCAATGGACTCAAGGATGCCAGCCGCAGCAAAAGTTGCACGATGGCGGTCTTGACTGAGAATATGGTTGGACCACATCTTCCAGTCAGTGATAGGGGCTACATGACATTCGTACTCAATGAAGGAAAATGGCGTATCACCCCTTTCAATAGCGAGGCGAGGAACAGAAAGAGGAGGAATAAAAGCTTGTTATGTTTCATGATCTGTATCCAGAGTAAGGGGTTGGCTTGCAATAAGGGGAGAAGGAAGGGCTCTCACGGATGGCCAGATGGAGTCACCCCTGATGAAAGCGCGAGCAGTTTGGGAATGGAGGTTTTGGTCATGATAAGACCACTTGCGAGGAGTTTTTGAAGGTGGTGAGTATGCGCGAAGGGAATGGGATGCGAGGAAAGGAGTGCAAAATGGAATGGTTGAGAAAAGGAGCTCTGGGGAAAATATAAGTTATGAGTGGGGAAAATGACATGAGCAAAATATATAAGGCTTGGGCGCAAAAACCAAAACGACACATTAAATGCGCGAGGAAGGCGAAAAGTCGCACAGCCAAGCGCACTAAAAAAGTCGCGGATCCATGAGGAAGGACAGATTGGAAAAAGCAAGAAAAATAGAGGCAAGGTAAAAATAAGTACATGCACGTGATTGGCTGAAAAGCAGCAAAAATTGAAAGGGAAGGTCGAGGATTCGATTGAATCTCACAATATGAAGTATGAATGACATGGGAAAAAACAACTTGCAAATAATGATACAAAGTATGAGGATTCGCGAGGTAAAGGTTGTACTTTAATACTTGGCGAAGTATCAAAGCACAATGGGGAAAAATGTAAATGGAGTGATTCGCGAATTGGCATATTCACGGATTTATTTATTTGGGATATTGACCCAAGGATTTATTTATTTGGGAGATTGGCCCAAAGGTTTGATTTATTTGGGAAATTGGCCCAAAGGTTTGGTTTATTTGGGAGATTGGCCCAAATAAAGGCTTATTTGGGAAAATGGCCCAAATAAGGTTTTTACACGTTATCTAGCATTACACAGAGGGAGGTATGAGGGACTGATGTGGTTATAGCGAACATCTAAACTCATAGCCCTATATGCTGCTCGCGTAGGGAGTACTATTCGTAAATTTGGGGAAATGCTTGGGATATGTAAATAGTGGGTCGCGATCCTATTTACACCATTCGAAGCAAAAGTACCTTAGAGAGGCCGATAGTACTCAGAGTCATGAAAAAGGTATGCATGCAAAAGGTCATAACCCAGGAAAGCTATAACATCATGGTTCCTTAGCTAAGGAAAATCATATCCGAGATGAAACGGCGCGGATCACATGTCAATGGGGTACAGTATGATCCGTGCAAGGGATTACGCGAATTGATTTCGCGTAATCAAGGTCGCGAAATGATACTGTGAAGGGTATTTATGGCGCGGATTGACATTGAAGGTTCCATGTCGCGAGGTAATGCTGACGTGGCAAAGACAATTCGCAAGGACCTCCTGGACACTTGTGTCTATAAATAGAGAGGCTAGAGCTTACTCGAAGGGGACTTTTGGAGACTGATGGGGAAAAATTTCTAGAGAGGGAAAGTATTTCACATCATTTTGTAGCTGTTGTTTTCTTTTCCATTTCTCTGTAAAGCAATCAAAAGCAATAAAAGCATAAGTACCATTATTTGACTGACTCACTTGTGTGGAAACTATCTCTAAAATCATTTACATCAAACCCCTACAAAAGTAAAGAAATATGGTTGTACGTGTAATTAGGGAAATGAAATTCCATGAAATCCGGCCATTTTTCCAAGGATTTCATAAAGCTTGAGAGTTTCCCATCAAATCCCATCGAATTCCATTTTTTTAAAAATCCCATGGTTTCTAAACACCTCAAATCCAATTCCAATTCCAATTCCAAATCCAAATCCCCTTAAATATGGACTTCCAAACAATGTTAGTACATTTTAAAGATGATTTAGTTTGTTGTATTAATGTTAACACCCCATTTTGACAAGGCAAGATGATCAACTGTGTGATGAAGTTGGGCCAAGAAATGAAGAAAGTTTAGGCCTAATGCATTGGGCTGAAATTAAGAAAAGGAAAATAATGGCCTAGGCTTGCACGAATGTCCAAGTTGGTGTATTAATTAAAGAGAAAAAGAACAAATATGAGGGTTGGGCCGAAAGGTTGGTTATATTCTGGCCCATCAACATCAATTGAATAAGGAAAGAAATGCTAATGAATAGAAATAGTATTTATCTATATATACGTAAATGTGTAGATAGATATATATGCTATTAGATAAGAAGTGATCAAGTTGTTAGAGGAGTGAAGAGTTTGAAATGCAAAAAACCAAGATAAAGGAAGGAGTTCAAAGTGAAGAAGGATTTGACATTAACCGGTCAAATAAAGTTGGAAAGATTATCTATTTAGTGATATTTAAATGTTAATTGTTTTAGTTTAAAATTTAGATAAGGATAATGGTATTATTAGATAAATGTGTAAACAAACTTCTTGGGAGTTTGTTATTTTATAGTATTATAAATTGAGACCTCTATGCAACAGGGAAAACGGGTTCACACCAATCAATCAAATCACACAAATCTCATTGTCATTTTAATTCTCTTGCAAAGTCTTTTATTTCTTTTAAAAGTCTTTACTTTTCAAAGTCTTCTATTTTCCAGCTTTCTTTCGTTAATTCAAGCTTTCGTTTTATTGTTTACAAGTTATTTTCTTTCAATCTCGTTTATTTCATTTGCTAGTTTAATTCATTACCCTGTTATTTTATTTCCTTTCAAATCATCAAAGTTCCCTTTTGAATTTAAATTAATATTTTTACAATATACATTCATACTCTTTTCATTCAAACATGTCAATTGTTTGTGTGAAATCCGTGATTTCCAATGTTACATTCCTAATTGTTAAAAGTTTTCTTCATTGAGGCACAGAAAATAACCCCAAGTGAGAGTTTCATGTTCTCTCTCTCACGTGCGCCTGTAGAAGTCAAAATCAAAGGAAACTATCATTATTTTCCGATAACCTTTGGAGCCGAGGTCAAGGTTCCTAGCACACCCGCACAAATCGACATAATCGGCTGATCTAGCAGATTTAAGAGGAAACCATTAATATATAACGTTGTACAATCATTGCATTGTAATGTACACTGATGTACACCTTTCCTAAAAAATAGAATAAAATAGAATGAAGACCCATTCCCTTCGTATGCATTTGGACGGACCTCAATTTAAGCAACTTGTTTATTTTCGCTAGATTCAATTTTTATTCATTTCCACATTACTACTAGATTGGATTAGTCTACTTATTTATACTCTTTCTTTGGTGAGTACTGAGTAGTTACACTCACTTTATCAACTTGTTTAGTTTATTGAACCAACAATTTACTTTATTTTCTTCTTTTACTTTGTCATGTCTTATTATTATTATAATTAAGGTAATTTGCATTGACACCTCTCAGGTATTGGTCATTGCAGGTAGATGTTGGTCAACACATTATTTTACAAAGACGACACCTGAGGTTTGTAAAATGTTGCAATGACACCCCTTGGAGGTATAAAATGATTTTAGTGCCCTTGATTAATTTAATTTTCATGTGAAATCTCTAAGTTACGCTCATGCCTAAACCCTACACTTTATCTATTATACCAATCACTCTTATCATCACACTCTTATTATTAAAAATTCTACAATAAATAAATAAGATATTTAATATATATAATTTTATTTTAAATATCAAAATATCAAAATATCAAAAATATTTTGAAATATATATTTAAAGGTAAATTCTACCAAAAAATATTAATCAATAATAATACTAAGAAAATACCATTATTTAATTACTGTTTTTAAATTTTAATATATTACTATATAAATATTTCTCCAAAAATATTAAAGGGTTATATGAAATAACCATTATAGGTATTACATATCTAATAATATATATATATATATATATATATATATTAATACACAAATAGAAAAAAATAATTTTTTTTATACTATTGCCAATCAATAATTTTAATGAAATTTGATAATATAATGGAATATCTTATTTAAAATATTTTACACTTTACCCATTGTATGTAGGTATTACATATCTAAGATATTATACCATTATATTATCAAATTTCATAATATAATGGGATTTTCTTTGGTATTACATATCTAAATAAGATATTACATAATAGGTATTACATATTTAAGAAATTCTACCATTAATATTCTCAAATTTCATTAAAATTATTGATTGGCAATAGTATAAAAATAAATAATTTAATTTTCTATTTGTACAAAATTTATAAATATTTTATTAGATATGTAATACCCATAATGGTTATTAGTGTTTGCACAAAAAATGGTATTCTGATAGATGCGGACGTGCCAGACTTTGGAAGAGTCAAGAGTACTTTCAAAAGAATGTGCAACTTTTCTTTTGGAAGTGATGAATGAAAATCAAGCGATTGTAGATGGATTCTTTTTGTCTTAGTCAAAAGGACATAAATGTTAAAGTTGAAAAAAAATGGATAAGAAATTGAGAGTGTAAGTTGGTAGAAATGTATTTAAGTTAGAAGAAACGCAAATGACAGAAAGGAAATTGCTAGAATTTAATTCTGGAAGATATGGAAATGGCATATTTGAATGTACACAAAATAAACTGCATGAATTTAAATTACGTGAAAGTAAAGGAATTGAAATGGCATTACTTGAAATAAAGATTACTAGATAATGTAAATGCAAAAGATAAGGATAAATATTACAATTGTAGAAATTACAATGTATGAGTTGGTTTGTGTGCTACGGGAAAGGTCCTAAAATTAACCTAAGTGTTATATTTATAGCATCATTAAAACTCAATTTCCTTCGTAAACTGTTGCCATGTGTCCTCAATCCATGCCTTCAGCTTCTTCCACGTGGCCCTTGCAACTGCCTTCTTTCAAATACCGCCAACTTGCAAACCCACGTTCTTCCATGTGGCTTCAGCAACCGCTTTCTTCCAGATCATCAATAACTGCCAAGCACACGTTCGTCCATCTACCAGTTACTTCTCTCTCAAGTTGTCACATGTCTCGGCAGTTACAACTGCCAGAGACCACTTTCTTTGTAACCTCCTTTTTCATTGTTTAGAGGTTGCCATATGTCCCATGATGATTGGTGGTTAAATCTATAACTTTCCACTTCTTGTAGGTTAAGTGGGGTAATGAATCTAGCCTTAATTAAGACTAAATTAGTTACCTTGAATATAACACATTATTTCCTTTAAAAGTTTAACCACCTCCACTAATCCCTTAATTATAAGAACTACATAACAAATCCTTCTTCTATCATACTTTGCATCTACCACGTTATAGGATATGTTTGGCAAATGTCATTCTTCCAATCTGCGATTTCTTCCGTCTTCCACTAATTCCTTAATCGTAGCAACTACTATCAAATGAAAACTTCTTCTTCCAACCGACGACTTGTATTTCTGCCACGTATCAATTATTCTTAATTTGAATTTCAAATATATACTTCAATTAAACTATCCACGTGCCTTCTGCCATGTCATAACATATGATTGGCAGATGGCACTCTTCCAACCTGAGATATCTTGCGTCCTCTTCCAGATTAATGTTGAGTGGCGGCAGATTCGTTTCTTTCGACTGTGCCATATGTTGCTCAATATTTGCTCTTCTCATTTATCAAAACTCATCAATGGTAGGACACCACACGGCCAGAAATTTTGGGTGTCAACAATTATATATAGCCCTTTAATGTTTTTTGAGAAATATTTATATAGTAATATATTAAAAATTAAGAGCAGTAATTAGATAATTGGATTTTCTTAGTATTAATATTGATGAAATTTTTCTAGTGGTAGAATTTACCTTTATTTCCAAAATATTTTTGATTTTTTGAATTTTATATTTAAACTAAAATTATATATATTGTATATCTTATTTACCTATTATAATTTTTTTAATAATAAGAATGTGATGATAAGGGTGGTTGGTGTAATGGGTAAAGTGTAGGGTTTAGACATGGGGTAACTTAGAGATTTCACTTGAAAATTAAAGGGTAATTTGTATTTAGACCCCCTGGGGTTTTGGTCAATTGCACTCAGATGTTGGTCAACACGAGTGGTGTCCCAACACCCCCTGAGGTTTCTATTTTCTTGCAATAACACCCCTGGAGGGGTTTTTTGGACTTAAAATTACTCTTGTACCCCTTGCATTAAAATAAAATATTTTTTTCTTCACTCTTGTACCAAACAACCCTTCTCTTTCAAACCCCCTCCTCCAACTCCTCTGCCTCCACCCATGACCAATCCGCTTTTGTAGACGCCACTGACCTCCTCCATTGCCGCTTTGTACCCATTACCACTGCCGTTCCTCCTTCGCCTCCACCTAATCTGCCCCCGCCGCCGATTTTTGGGTATCGATTTCAATTTTGGTGTGTGGGTGTTGGAGAGTGTTCAACGGCCTGATAGATCCTGAGTTGCTCAAGCTTGCTCAGGAACAAATGAATCAATGTCGCCCGCCGACATGGTCAGGATTCAACAGAAGGTCTTTCTCGCACTCTTTGATCTCTCTGTGTTTTTTATTTATTTTTTGTTTTGCATGGAATTTTAGGATTTTTGAGGCAAACCCATGTTTGTTTGATGAAATTAGTATGTAATTAAATTCAAGATTTGATTTTTGGGTTTTCAATTGATGATTATTTGATGCTTAAAACATCACCTGACATTTTAATTCACCTGATCCGATTCCCCCTTTTGCTTGTAATCATTTTAACTATTTGGAGAAATAGGTATTTCCTGTAACATAGTTTCTATTATTGTCTCAACTTCATAATAGTGATGTTTTTCTTTCAATAATAGACAACCATATACAAGGGCTTCAAGTTTTTATTACTGGGTTTTCAATTGATGGTTATTTGATACTTTAAGAATACAATTGGGTAAAGGGGTTAGTGATTGTGATAATATATATATATATATACACAAATACACACCCACATACACATATTGTCAAGTTTTTTTGGGCATCTGAGTTAATGATTTTTATGCTTTTTTACTTATCATGGGAATTTTAGTATTTTTGATATGTTATTTAGTTGTAATTTTTGGTTTTAATTTCCTCCTTTTTCTTCAGAAACATTCAAGAATGAATATATTTTTAAATTGAGTCGGAGGAGGAGGAGAGATTGAGAAGAGGAGAGGAGGCGGCGGTGGTTAGGTAAGGGGGTGAGGTGGAGGGTTTTGATTTAGGGGCATGAAGGCCATTTTTGTCTTTTCACCATTCCAGGGGGTGTCAATGCAAGGAAAATGAAACCTCAGGGGGCGTTGGGACACCACTTGCGTTGACCAACATCTGAGTGCAATTGATCCAAATCTTAGGAGGTCTGGGTGCAAATTACCCAAAATTAAATTAATCAGGGGCATTAAAGTCATTTTATACCTCCAAAGGATGTCATTGTAATATTTTACAAACCTCACGGGGTGTCTCTGTAAAATAATGCGTTGACTAACATCTACCCACCATTGACTAATACCTCAGGGGATGTCAATGCAAATTACCCAAAAATATGATAGGCATCATTTTTATTATCATTATTTTATTGCCTTGATCTGCTCGGATCACATGGAACTCATGGTTTCCCGGTGGTTAGTAGTAAACTTCGAACTCATTCTAAAGTTTAAACACCTTACGTAGTTTGAATGATAGTTGTTTAGTTTGATTGAACATGACAAATTTTTTATTTTTTTTTAAATAATCATATTGAGGATGCAATATACTTCAGTAAATACAATGATTCTAATCGCGCAGAATAATAATGGAAGGTGGAATCATAATTTGTTGTATTTGGAATCATAATTTGTTAAAGACGTAATTGAGTGAAAAATCAGCAAGTGATGCGGGTCAAGGTCGTTGGCAATTATTTATTTTTGATTTAATATAATCAACTATACACATGTTGGTTTAATTTATTTGTTCTTTTCTTAATTAAAATAATCAATATCATCAAGTGGTTTTATTTATTTGTTATTCCGTGTCTTTCATTGCATTCACTTGCTATAAGAAACTAACAAACTAGTGTTTGGTGTACCGGCCACCATTTATAGTGCATTCAACTTTTTTTATTGGGTTAATTTCAGTATACCCATGGTTTTAGAAAAGATCCTATACAGAAAACTCCCTACACTTATTAAATTATATTAGCTTATTCCATTCCCTATAATTTTGAACCAAAATACCTTTGGAATTTAATAAAAAATAATTTAAAATTTAAAAAAAACATATAAAATTAAAATATATATATATAATTCGAAATATATATAAAATTCGAAAAAATATATAAAATTCAAAAAAAACATATAAAATTCATAAAAATATATAAAAACATATAAAATTCATAAAATATATATATAATTCGAAAAAATATATATAATTCATAAAACAATATATAAAATTCGAAAAAACATATAAAATTTGAAAAAACAAGTAAGAAATGTAAAAACAAGAGAATATATTAAGGTTACAAGAGAATACAAGTAAGAATATATAAATTTCGAATTTTATATATTTGTTTCGAATTACATATATTTTTACGAATTATATATATATATGTTTATGAATTTTATATATATTTTTCTAATTATATATATTTTTTTCGAATTTTATATATATGTTTATGAATTATATATATATATATTTCTAATTATATATGTTTTTTTCGAATTTTATATGTTTTTTAGAATTTTATATATGTATTTCTAATTATATATGTTTTTTTGGAATTTTATTTGTTTTTTTAATTTTATATGTTTTTTTCAAATTTTATATATTTTTTCGAATTTTAAATCATTTTCATTAAATCGCAGTAGTATTTTGGTCCAAATTTATAGGAAATGAGGCAAGCCAATACAATTTGATAAGTAAAGGAATTTTTTTGTATAAAAGGGGAGCAAAGTGATATTTTTTAAAATTATAGGAGTTTTACTGAAATTAACCCTTCTTTCTTCCACGATGCATTTGATTAATTATCAAGTTAATATGTATATATTAACCGCTAATGCACTTTTCTTTAATCAAATCTAACCTGCGTGGTCTAACCATTGGAGTTTTATTTTATGACGGTGTCGGATCCAATGTTTTCCTCAATTGAAAAACCTTGTTCTTTCTTTAGTTAGTACAACTTGTTCATTCTACCAAAAATCTTTTAATCTAATGGTATAATATTTCCTCCTCTTTTGGAAGATTAGGGGTTCGAGCCCTCATGTGGGGAGTGTGTATTGAACTACCTAAGAAAAAAAATAATAATTTTGTTTCTTTAACTATGACAATGGTTCAATGATCTGATGAATAATCTAATCTGGTCATAGTGTGTTGAATAAGGAATCAATACTGTGCGAATGCCTCCCCCAGTCCATATGATCTGAGCAAACCAAAAGTTAAAACAACAAATAATTAAATACTTATATTAATATAAAATGGTGTATATTATTTTCTTTTTATGTATACACTCATGCATAAAATTATAATCTGAAATTAAGATCCGTGTCAAAAACTTACCACACCATATTTAACGAATTTCCGACCATGATAGAGTAATAAAGTGGCATGTATCATTATCTTTGTCTATGTATAAAGGTAATGTGGGCAATAATACAAATGAGAAACAAAAAGCGCAATAATGAAAATTCAATCATAATACCCTTAAGTTTGACAAAAAAAATAAAATAAAAAATAAACACCTCAAAACATGCCCTTCATTGAAATTTCAAAGTGATTCAAGAACAAGTTTTCACAACAAGGGAATCTTATTTCAGGAGATTGAATGAATGAATAATTTTATTCTTTTAGAAATGATAGTACAGAGGATTTTATTCTCTCATTTATTTGAAATCAATAAAAAATTTATGTATTCGAATTTTGCTATATAAAAGAATAGAGGATTCTATTCTCTCATTTATTGGAAATTAATAAAATTTTCATATATTCCCAATTTTGCTAAATAATTGTATAGAGGATTCTATTCTCTCATTTATTTGAAATCAATATAACTTTTGTGTTCCTGAATAGTATGATTACAATTTACATCTACATCTTAAATATAAAATCATATATATTTTTATATTAAAAAAAATCAAATAAAAAAAAGAAGAAGAAACCTAACTCTTTCTTGTAATATACAAACACTTCTCTGCTCAATAATACAAATGCTACTACCTTTTTTACATAATATACCGGTGAACTAATAACTTCTGTTACAGAATGTAGGTTTATATTTAAGATATTTATATATGTGTATATATTTATTATGTAATGATTTATACTACATATTCATTTATATGTATGCAATACTTTATAAATCAATTCTGACCGTTTGGTTCCGATAGGTTTAAAATCGACACCCAATCGTGAAATCGCGATTGCACTATTTTAGAATTGTGTTGGAACCGAGCCATTAATCAAAACAAACTGTGTTGTTCGCTTTTATTTTTTTTTACTAGGTGAATTTTGCACACCCCTAAGCGCATGTATATGATGTTCACTTCACTCACATCCGTGATTTACTAAATATTTGTGCTGAAAAATGATTCCCATGACCCAGAAAAAACAATCACTAGATTCACATATAGAGCTGCAAATGTTATAAGATTGGTGCTTTTTGAGATGTTGAATATGGTTGTTATCATATCACTTGAGGACCTAGACCATCTCTTAGGGCTCGAGAGTGTTCTTGAACTTAGACTCGATTATGCCTTATATAAATTTAGGAATTTTGAACCTTCCAAAACCATGGGTGAATTTGGCAGTAAGACGGTTAGATAAAAAATTTGTCCAAGTGACTGAACTACACGTGTAGCTAACTTTTACCCTTCTAGTATACATATAGTGCGTATAATCCCATGTGGTTCTTTAAAACCCTATTGTTCGAAAATGTATGCGTATTGCCCCTTTTGTGAAGTAAATTGTTTGAAATACTCTTAATATTATTTTTTAAAAAAAATAAAATAAAATTACTAAAACAAAAAAAAACAGAAAATTTGTTTAGAAAAAATATATTTAAGAAAATCATCGACAAAAAAGAATTACAAATTTATTTTAAAAAATATTAAAATTAGTTTTTTTTAAAAAAACTAAGCCAATTATTTCAAAAAAAATTATTTATTTAATTTATTTATCATATAATTAATTAATTAATATTTATTCATTTATTCATTTTATTAATTATATTATATTTTATTAATTTATTCTTTATTCATTTTGTTTTATATATTTATTCATTTTTTTATGTAATCATTATATTTATTTTATTTTATTTTTATTATATATTATTTTTTATTAATTCAATATTTGTTAATTTTATTAGGTTAGAAGGGGTATTTTAGGGATTTCATATCTTTTTGAGCGTGAATGGCAATACTTTTTAATTAGAATGAATTTATACACACATTTTGTAACAAATAGGAGTAATCCGCACCTAGTATGAAACCAATGGGAGTTCTTCGCTGAAAACCTTAGAGAGTATTAAGCTACTATAGAAAACGACTCGAAATCGGATGACGCTCGGAAATTAGGTGAGTCATGACTCATTAGCAGACCCTACGCTCAACAAATATGCACATACGTATGCGTGATGGATTCCATCTGATATCAGCAAGGTTTCTTGGATATGTATCTATGAGTGATGGAGTAAACTAATGTGCATGTTCAATAATATAAGACATAACTTGTTTATTTAATTCCTCACCAGATTTAAATATAATTTCCTCAATTGTTTTTTTCTCGTATCTCTTTTTTAACTTTAAAGATTCCTGGGATTATTAGTTGATCATTGTGGTACTACTTGGTCCCAAAAACCCTTTACCTACTTGGCCATGCATACGTTCTTGTATGTTTTAATAATACACAACAACCAAGACTTCCAATCTGGGATGTATTAGGCATATACTAAATATTTTTCTCTATATATATATACTAACAGTGACTCCACAATTTCTAGCTTCCTCGAGCACAATTCAGCCTCTCCACTTTGATTGCGCATATCTCAACACTTTGTTTTTACGTTCTTGCTCTCTCGTCATGCCTCCCGCAATTGTATGTTCATCTTTTAATATTATTTTCATTCAACTTCATTTCTTTGAGCAGGTTCAATAATTCAAAATGATTGGAGTTTTGATAAACATCTCATTAAGTGTATCGTCAATTGACACATCAACAGCTCAACTATTTGGTTAATATGTATCTCTCATTTTCTCCAATATATCAATGTTAGCATGCTAATTTTTCATTTTTAACCGTCTCAATTTTCGGTCAGGTTTTGTTTGAAGAAAATTCACGTATAGGGAAAGTGATGCTAAACAGACCTGAGAAATTGAACAGCATCCACATGGAAATGGTATGGATGAACTGTTTGCTTTTCTTTTCTTTTCATACTTGTTTTCCTGATCTCAATTTCTATTTATATCATACTCAAGAGGGTTGATCCGCCCTGGTGTGGACCCAACACTACAAGGAAAAATTTATTTACGAGTGGTCAAACATGTCGTTAAAATTTATTTACGGGTAACATAATACTCTCGTCTATGAAGGCCTCGTAAATAAACTTAGTTTTTTACGAGCTAGTTCGTAAAAAAACTACAAGTCCCTCGGATAAAAGGTTTTACGAGATATATTTTTCTCGTTAATACATTTAATTATTTACGAGACATTAAAACAAGTCGTAAAACTATTTTTGTGAAATGATGTTCCTCATTAATAAATTATTTACAGGAAACATGACTTCTCGTTAATACGTTTAAATATTAATAAGACACTAATACAAGTCGTAAATAATTATTTTGCGAGATGTATGTTTCTCATTAATAATTTATTTACAGGAAGCGTGACTTTTCGTTAATATGTTTAAATAATCACGTATGTAAATCATAAAAAACATGTATTTACGAAAATTTTGACATCCAGTAAATGATTTAAACTTTTCACTAAGTATCTTGTATTTCTCGTGCACTATGAACTTATTGTTATAGGGTATTAGAACCCTTGTAAATAACATATTTATTATTTTTTATTAAAAAACATTATTAACATATTTTTTATTTTTTATTAAAAAACATTATTAAAATATTTATTAAAATTTTAATTTATCCTGCATATGCAAGAGCTTCAATTAAACCTCATACAATCCATTTCGACTTAGTAACAAAACAAAACAAAAAAACCTTAATTCATTAATTAAATATGCCATCACAATTCATGTTCCAAAATAAAAACGAAAAAAATCACTTAAATAATTTTCAAAATACCATTAACAAATATTAAAAATGCAATAATAATTCTCTTAAAAAACATAAATTACTAACTCTAACTTGTCAATCATGATTCTTCACTTCCTGCAACCAGTATGAGTTTTATCTTCTGTGACATTTCTTGTGCCTCACTCTCTTTAGAACAAAATCAAAACAAGTAGTTGCGATACATAAATGTCAATTTTAATAGCTACTTCTGTGGAGGAATTTAAGTACAAAATTACATAATATTTTATAGTACAAGGGAGTGTGTGATATTTACCCAAAAACGAAATTATGACATTTGAGTAGTAATCAAGAAAATAAAAATAAAAATCTATTTTTTTATTTGGGTTTGAAGAATTATTGTATATGTTCATATATCATACTCAAGAGGGTTCATCCTCCCTGGCGGACAAGAATTATTACATTATAATAAATGATTTTGATTGACTCGGCCTGACAAGAGTACGATCTAACAGTGTTCAGGATGACATTGAAATAAGAATCGGGTCTAATTCTATAATTATTGAAATAAGGGTGATATTTCGGTTAAGAACTTGGTGTAATTCTAAAACTATTCTAACATGTCAACCTCTCGTCATTTAATCCATAAGTTTAAGAAATTGAATATTAGTGCATGCCCTCCATTCTATGTTTAAAACTTTAAATATTTTTTCATGAGACCCAATATAGGATAAACATCCTCTAACACTGATCCAGAGGGATTTTGAGTATCTTCACATAGGCTTTTAAAGTCCAGAATTCTTTTTTCAAGAAAATACGGTGTTTGTTAAATTTAATAAAATAAAATTTTAATAGAAGTCAACTATTTAAAGGTCCATTTAATAGTTTTGGAGTAATTTTTGAGAAGGCACACACATCTATATATATATATATATATATATATATATATCTACAATTATTCTTGATCTACTAATTTAACATCATTATATATTTTACATTTTCAATACTAACCTCAAATGTCATTTTATTTACCCATATTTTTCTTACCACTGTCATCTTATTTGATAGGATCACATTAGTATTAAAACTCTTTCCCTCTCCAATACTATATATGTAACCACTTTTTAACATTTTAAATAAAAAATATTTAAATTCTTAAATAATTAACTTTTTAAAATATCTTCACCAAACAGCTTTTCGATTTTAAAGTCTTTTTATTTGAATTAGTTTACCACTTCATTCTTAGAAACGAACTTTACTTATCACGAAGTCCTCCCAAATGAGCACTAAATTATTCTATCCAGCTTTTCTTAAGCGAGTGAAAATTTTGAGATATTTTTGTCACCTTTATTATATACTAAAATTATATTAATTAAAGTAGAAATATTTGTTGAAGTCAGTCTCAACTCTCAAGAGGACATGAAGGGATAAAGGAAACGTTATGAAAAATAAAAACAAAACACAAGAATATGATAAGATTCAGAAATTAACATGTGAAATAGAAAATAGATTTGGCTTGGTTACAAAAAGAAACAAAATAGACATAGACGATATATTCTTATCGAGGAGCTAGAGTACTCCTAGCTAGATGGAGGAAAAAGGGATTTATTTCCTTAAAAGAGAGAGATATTGAAAAGAAATAACAAAAAAAAAAAAAAATAGAAATATATGTGTGACATATATATGTGCCTTGGAACTGAAAAAAATTATAGAAAAGGAGAATTCCAACTCCATCATCTAGCTATCCTAATATTAATTAAAGTACAATTGACCTATATTATTCTCCCCTTAGATTTGGGTTAATTACTCACTACGGTTATCATTGTTATTTTTTTTGCTTTTTAGATAAATAAATAATTTATAAACGATCTACAATAAATGGCCTAGACCCACAAAAGAAAAGAAAAGATAAAAAGGGAAAATAGTAAAAGTGCCAAACAGACTCTAACCTAATGGGCTTAAGGCGGCCCATCAACACATATCCAAAACAACCAAAGCATTAGCGATTTCTCAGATTCAAAATTCAAAAGGGTAAAAAAATTATTCCATCCCTCAGAGTGAAACTGCACTTCAAAACCCTAGTCTGATATACCATTTGGCTCTTGTTGGCTCCCAAATTTCAAACCCATGATGGTAAAGATGGGTCACACAACACATAGTGTCTCAAAAACTAATATTTAAGGTGGTTGCGGTGGGGGAAGTGGAGGTGGTGCGTGGGCAATAGGAGGCATTTGGAGGCCAATAGAAGCTGGGAAGGAGAAGAAAGGATTACTATTGGTTTGGTCATAGAAGGTGGTGGGGTGGTTCCATTCCATGGATAAGGATTTGGCAAGTGGGCATTGGGAATTCCTTACTGAAAAAAGCCTAAACTTGATAGCTTGGATCACTGCATTAAGGGTCATGTATGGAGGTAAGCTTTTTTCTCTAAAAATAATATTATTCCGTTCTTTCCAAATATGGTATACATATTAGGGTTGCAACTTAGGTTGGGCTAGCCCAGCTCAACCCGAGCCCAACCAGAAATTTCCTAAATTCGGGCTCATCGGGCTGAGCCCGTCCTAGCGCGGGTTGGGTTTGGGCGGGTGACATAATATATACAAAGGGTGAAGAAAATTCAAGCAACAAGTCGCGTGGTCCCAAACCCTAGTTTCTTTCTCCTCCAGCCATCTTTCTCCCGCTACCCTCCGCCACCACCACTGCAACCCCAACCACCTCTTCCGCCACCTCCTCTACCTCCAAATGAACTTGCCGTTCTTTCTCTCTCTTGTTTGTCTCCTTTTCTCATATATATATATACACACACATATATGTATATGAGAAAATAGGTGATCTTGTTCATAAGTTCCATTTTTTTCATTCAAGTTGGAAAAACCAGATCTGTACGCCATATATATATATATATATATATATATGTATGTATAGATATTGTTCCTACATAAATTTATATAGGCATAGACAAAAAAATTAGTTCTGCTATTTTGGAGGAATTTTGTTAATTTTTTTACCTTTTAGAAATGAAAAGACAATATTAAAAAAAAAAAAGAGGATCTTGTTTTATTTTAGAAAAAATAAGCTCCATATTTTTTCATTCTTGTTAACAAATCGAGATCTACATACAAATAGTTTCTATATCATATATAGTATACTATATATGAATGAGGAATTATGTTTTTTTTTTTTACCTTTTAGAAATAAGAAAATAATATGTGGAAAAAAAATAAATTCTTCTGCAATCAAGATACATTTAAGTTGAAAAAAAAAAAAAAAAACCCGAGTGACCCGCCCGACCCGACTGGGTCGGGTTGGGCTTAACTCGGTTTTGAGTTTGGGCGAGTTGGGTCGGGTTACATCAAATCCGAGTTGACCTCGGGGTCGAGTTGGGCTTAACTTTGTTTTGAGTTTGGGCGGGTTGGGTCAGGTTACATCAAATCCGAGTTGACCTCGAGTTCGGGTTGGGCCGACCCAAGTTACACCCCTAATACAAATCATGTTAATGCTAATTTCCATGTCATGATTTTGCTATGTTTCAGCATTTTTTTCAAATTTGTGGCTACCCACCATATGAATTGCTTCCATGAACTAGAGCAACAATAAAAGCCACATTTCTCTTGAATTGCCTCCCAAACATTTATGGAATTGGTTTTGATTCTACATCATTGAGACATAATACACAAACATTAGGTATTGTAATCTTGGTTTGTCCTTTATTTGGAGTTTCTACTGGATAGCAAGCGGTAGAAAGATTGTTTAGGTATCATCTTCTGAAACCAAACAAGCTTATACCAGAAAAATAGGGGTGGGTGTTGGGTTAGAGTTTGAATGATATGCTTGGTGGTGTAAGTATTGGTGGGAGAAGGGGTCCATTGGATAGTATCAAGTGAGTTGGTGTTTGGATTTGGAAGAGTGGTTAAGTCACAATGGGCTTCTAGTAAATTTGTTAGTTGTCTAGGCCATGACCACTGTCCCTAAACTAGTAGTGAAGAGACTTTAACATGTGTGTTGTGTTACCATCTAAACATATGAGTGTGATTAGAAAGTCCCTTGTAGTTGGGACCACATGGCAACCAGTTATCAAACCAAACCAATGTTGATTCCCCATTGCCTATCTTATGCTTGATTAAATGTTGAGCCAAGTGTCTGTGCGTAGGAACTTTAATTTCTCCAAAACCAAGAATAGTCATGTGGTATTTATAATTCTCATAAGCTTTTGCCGTTCATTAAATTCTTCTCAACCTACTCCTTCCAAATATTGATTGGTCCATTAGAGCAAATAATCCATAAATGTCGAAGAATGGATGCCTTGTTTCACATTTGGATATCATGAATTCCAAGTCCCCCCTACAATTTTTTGGAGTACAAATATGCTCCCATTTGACCTTAGCTTTGAATTTGGCCATGGTGACCATAAGAAATTTTGTAATAGGTCCTTGATCAGGCAACATACTTTGCTAGTGGTAAAAACAAGCTGGTCCAGAATATGTAAATATTGAATAGAGTGGCTTTAATGAGTTGAAGTATACCTGCAAAAGAGATGGCTCTGTCCAGTTTGAAACTTTAGCAAACATATTATCTATAAGAGCCTAACAGTGACTATAACTCAACCTATATGAAATGAGAGGGAGTCCTAAGTACCTAATAGGAAAGGTTACCACAAGGGAAATCAAAGAGACTGCAAATGTTTTCTCTAGCAGGGTCATCAACACCACTAAAGAATAGATGACTTTTGTTAGGGATTGGTGTGAGTCCATAGATGCTAGAGAAAATGTCAATTGAATTTTTATGACCTTGGCAGAAATAACATTCCCATGAGAAACTATAAGAACATCATTAACAAAAGATAGGTGGGTGGGAAAGTTTAGTTGCCTTACACCTCCAATGGTAGCTATAGATGTTTTCTTAAGCAATGAATGAGTTAGTTATTGAAGATAAGACATCCATAGCTAGGACAAAAAAGTAAGGTGATAAAGGGTCACCTTGACTGAGGCATTTTGCACTTTTAAAGAAACCACACAATTCACCATTGATAGATGATGCAGTCAAACTAGGGTTAAAAATAGTGTTTAAAAATGGACCATTACAATAACCTAGTTTTACCTATCGCATGTGCACAAATCGTATTATAATACAGTTCTGCTTGAGAAAGATTATCGAACTCAATGGACTAAGTCATATTCTCAACACTCGTGAAGTAATACTCTTGAATTACTATGAAAGTATGATTGGTTGTTTATGATTTATTAACTAATTAACTAATAAAACAAGTAAATATAAATTAAGACAAGAACAGTAGAGATAAAAACTAGGGTTTTCATAATCCACCACTAACTGCATAATATAGCTATCTACTTGATCAATTGTAAGAGGGCGATCCATCACCCGTGAATCAGATTGTACCGCAAATAGTTGAATACATCCCAAAAAGGATACCATAAACCGGATTCACTACAACTCATCTCCGGACATAGTGTGATTAGTTCATGCATACTATTTTACTCTAATCTACTCATACAATATGAAATTAAACTAAAGCATGTATATATCACCTCGCCAAGGCATGACCTGTGTAAATCTAGGGTTTCAGGTGTTAAGCACCATTGTGTAGAAAATCATGATATGCTAGAGAACACTAGATAAACATGATTGATTGAGATAATGAATTCATTCATTCTCAGACAAGAGTAGAATAAATATAAAACCCCTTATATTAAATAACTACGGTCTCCCATCTACACAATCATTACAGGTGTGATATTCAGTTTTCCCTTATTATAATTAAAACAAATAAATAAACTACATTACTTGGTTAGGGTTTTCTAAAAAAAATCCTAGATTTCGGTTTAGTTGCTCATGGTGGTGGGAGACTGCATCGTTGATGTAAAAACGCCCTCCCTGATCGTCTACTTCGGATCTCTAGGTCTTAAATGACTCTCTTCTTCAAAAGATGTAAATATCTAGAGATAGTGCTCTGAAAATTATGTATTTTGAAGCTTTTTATATCTGAATCAGACCTTGGTATTTATAGAAGAAGTTGAGAAGAGTCCTGCTTGTGTTAGACTTGTCCCACTAGGAGTAAGATTCCTCTTTGATATGTTTCTCCTCAATTCTGAGTCAAACTCCTTTAATCTGATGTAGATACACCTTATACATGTGCTTGGAAGTGTTGGAATTGAACACAAAGTCATCCCAGGTTAAAAGGATCAATTCGGGTCAAACTGGGATTTTTAACCGAATCTGTAGTTTTCAGCTTTTTTTTACAGACACGTCTCACTCTTTTGATCATAACTCGAGCTACACAACTTTGATTGAGGCGTACATTAGCTTGTTGGATAGCTGAATTGAAGCTCTAGAGTTTAGGCTAAAGAATCACTCCATTTAGACCTGTTTCAACCGAGTTGTAGCCGTCTGAAGTTGGATGAAATTTTGACCTATGCTTGACCCCTACGCTTGAGCATAGCTTGGCCTATGCTTGAGTGTAGGTTTGTGCGTAGCTCTCTAACCATGTGCGTAGTTATTCGTAGAAATGATGATTCCAGACCCTTTTTGCTTACTGTCTGCGTAGGTATGTGTAAAACAATCATTAAAATCATTTTTTCCAATTCTTCCTCCGTTTAAACCCCTCAACTCTGTTAGTATGTTTCCCAAAGTTTCGGCTCCGAAAAATGTTTTTTTTGCCCTCTAGGAGACACATGTTGCTTGAAAACTCCTATTTTTCTCTATTTTCAGGTAGACACAAGCACATCCTTGGTTAATTCACCAAACTTAGCTCGTTTCTTCATTAAGCTCCTGAAACACGCTTAGACATACAAACTACATAAAAACACCAAGTAACATTATGGTAAAGCGTAACATTACCGAGTTAGGGGCCTTGAATGGTTAGAATTCGACACCTATCAATAGACACATAAAAATAAGTAGTTGAAATGCAAGTCCTTACCTAAGAAATGAATGTCGGTGGAAAGTTCATGAAGTGTAGGACATCCGGTAGGTGGTATTGATCTGTTTAAGCATCATCCAATTTTTCAAAAATTATTTTATGGTTCAAGTGACCTCATGTCCAATAATGTGTCATGATTTCTTAAATAAAAAAGAGTTGAATCCATTAAGGCTAGGGGACTTGTTGGCTTTGATTGAGAACAAGTGCATTCATTAATCTCTAAATCAATTGGAATAGATCTTAAACTATCAATAGACTCATTATTTAAAATTGTTGTGACAAGCTATGTTAGTTGAGATATAACTGGGTAGCAATGATGATTGTTACCAATGAGTTCTTGGAAAAAGAAGGCGAAGCCACTCTTTATATCCTCAGTGTTATTAGATCTTTCCCCGTTTGGTAAACTAATACTAGTGATCCTCCTTTTGTTCAATCTATTTTGAATGCTCTTGTGGAAGAAACTTGTGTTCTGGTCCCCTAGAGCCAACCACTTGATTCTTGAATTCTGTTGTAGTAGTTGATCCTCAATTCTGGCTAAACTGGAATAAGTAATGAAGAACTCCTTTTCTTGCTTTCTTATGTCCATGTTGCCAGGGCTAGTATCAAGAAGGGCTTGGCTGCCAGGGCAGACTTTGCCAGAGATGTTCTAGCATTAATGTCACTAAAAAGTTTGATGATTCAGCTCCTTAAGAGTTGTTTTGAGCAATCTCAGTTTAGTGGTAGCTTTGAATATAACAACCCCATCAATGCTTGTATTCCAAATGCTAGCCACAGTAGTACAAATTTGGATGGTCACATCAAAAGTTAAAAAATCTAAAGGGGGATTTTCTTCTAGAACTCTGGATACCTATAGAAACCACCATTGGGCTATGATTTGAACATAATGGGGGAGGAAAATTGGCACTAGAGTTAGGAAAAAAAGAAAGCCACTGGTCATTACTAAGTACTCTTCCAGTTTCTTAGCAATGATGTCCACTCCTTGTACCTTATTTGACCATGTCTAGAGATGACCAGTGAATCTTAAGTCATCAACACCCAAGTCCAATATGCTTCATTTAGATTGTTCATGTTTGGAATCCATAAGTCTCTTCCACTAAACTTTTCAGCATGTCCTCTTATGCCTTTGAAATCACCTAATATTGCCCAATGATCAACCCTGACTTGATCACCTATCCCTTTCAAGTCTTCCCACAATTGTTTCCTTTCCTCAATAGTGTTTTGTCCATATACAAAGGTTGTATAGAACTGCACATTTGAACTAATGTAAAAGACTGAAACATGCACCACATGATCAGTCATATGGATGCATCTTATATTGACATTCAGAGGATTCCATAAGACCCAGATTCTTTCCTAATGGAGCATGCACTATGTTGGTGATGAATGGCCAGGTAAATAGAGATTGGTGCATTCTCTAATTTTGGTTTCAAAAAGGGCAACAAAATTCAAATGGTTGTCTTTTATGAAATTCCTAACCTCCCTTTGTCTTGAAGGGTTATTAATATACAATGGTTGTCTTGAAGGATTATTGAAGGGTTATCATTGTTTTTTTATAACTAAGGTAAAGTGAAGGAATATAACTAAGGTATGAAATCTATTTTTTTTACCCCTAATATCTTATTACTATTCAAATATTATTCAAATAAAAATTCTTTTTATAAAGTATATAATTTATACATGAGAAATTTCATCATAAAAAACCGAACTTCGAGGAAATTCCAGCCATTACCTCTAGTCGCCCCAAACACCGGGGTTGACCTCTCTCTCTTCGGACTTGATTTTAACATCATCGATTATCGCACTGTCTAAAAAATCACCCTCTCCTTCAAACATCGTTTCCATGACAACATCAAAATCAGGCTTAAGTACCCCGACCGAAAGGCATTATTGTAAATATGCTATCCTTTTATGGCATATACTTCAAGAATATTCAACTCTTTGTCCAAAACTTTCACTAACAAATTTGACTTTGAGATATCAGAATGAGGTCGTTGAGATCATGTGTTAAACTTCTGAAATACAAAGTGTAATAAATGAAAAAACATAATTTGACCCATAATATTTTATTACTATTGAAATAAAATTGTTTTGATGTGAAATATGATTTACTTGATAAATTCTTTCATCAAAATGGAACTCCAATTAAATTTCAACCACTAGTATAAGTTGCCTTAAATAAAGGCTGGCATCTCCCTCTTTGTAACCGATTTCAATGTCATTGACGATCGCACCATCAAAAAGCTCGTTTTCTCCTTCCACAATTACACCAACATGAAGCTCTCTTTTTCTTGGAGCATCATTTTTATCATAACATAGGTGACTTAAACGATATATTACTTTAATTTTAATTGTCAATCTATTCCATGTCTTAATATATATATGTATAACTTTAGAATTCTAAGGAATTTTGAAACCAAATAGCCAATGGTACATGAAAGAGCATAAAACAGACTTTAAAAGTTTAATATGTCTGTCATAGAAAGATTAATTGTGTTCCAATGATCTAATTTAGCGCAAACTTTGTCAAACAAAGACTTGAAATCCGTTTCTCTTAGATTGTTGTTCGAAAAAGGTACCCCTAGATATTTAAAAGGAAATTTATCCACTTTGAACAGCATAATGCTAGCATTGGATTTGGCGCATCCTTTTGAATAACTTTGAGAAGATAATCATGTTTATGTCCTTATTAATGCAAAAATCTAAGATTGCTTGAAAGAACAAGAATATGTTACTGATAGTCACGACATTAGATAAATCTGCTTTCACAACACTAAAAAGGTCATCATCAAAGAAAATATGAGAAACCTTTATTCTGTTTTTGCAACAAACTTGCATAACTGCACTGTCACGCCCCGTTATTCTTGAGACTCCAATTCGGAGAATCAGCGAATCCCGAGGTATGACGTCACTGAAAACGATAACCAAGATTAACAATAACATCGAAATACATGGAATATGAATGAAAATGAAGTATTCCATGTCACCTGAGTGACAGAAACTCAGTAAAGAAATTCTAACGAAAATCTGGCAGAGTTCCGTTTGTAAATGGAACATCCGGACAACCCAAAACAACACAACAGAAGAACCTGCCCATAACAACAGAAATAGAAACAATGGCACGTAGCCCAACATTCCAGAAACCTACTAGGGCTAAGGTAGTGGAAAAGAACACCAAAACCTCTACACAACCCCTCTAAAATCAATAGAGCCCCAAATGCTCAAATGAAAATATAAAGAAAACCACATGGCGATGCCGAAAAGGTATGAAGGCACCCCAAAACAACAAATACCGACTGAGCCACCAAGCTCGATTAAGAATACATAAAACTCAATGGTAGTGCCGAACAGATACAATGGCACCCCAAAATAATAAATACATGGACTGAAAATACAACACAAGGGAATTTGCCAACAACCTGGCTCCCAAGAGAATAAAATAACACACAAGTATGACTAAGGAATGAGGAATAAAAGTACCATCCCAAATCACCCGTATCGTCGCTGCCGAGCATAAGCCGTGCTGCGTCCACCTGCAAACCTGCAACCTATGTGGGGGTGAGCACAACCTCGGGGGCTCACCATAATATCAAAACATCACACTCATAGCCGTCTAGAAAAGGTTAACCATCCCGTATGCATGCATCTATCCTAGGCCAGTCAATCGTCTCACATGGCACCCCGCCAATCCGAGACCCCATCAATAACCTCAGGTACACTACGGATAACATAAGTACCATAGATCAACAAAAATATAAACAACACATGTGTACGTGTATATATATATATATATATATATAACGTCCTGTAAATAACTAAGCATGTCACCTAGGCCTATAGACAACCAGTCCGAACACCACTTTCATCTAGAGATACAACACGGACTAACCATCTACCATATCGTGCACCTAGCATGCTGCTCAAAGTTCCTAGGAGGTAAATAGATTACTCACTAGGACTACCGAAAATAAATCATCATAACCATTCTTCTACTTACAATAACCCGTGAACCAACCAGTTCACTCGAAGAAACATAAAAAGGGAAGGTACTATCTCCACATCAGATTCGGTAACCAACCGAACTATCTCTAACTAACATTGCCTATCTAGGCACTGGAAAGGGTTATTGGAGTCATGTAGTCCCAAACAGATGCCGTGGTCCTCGGGTTTTTTTAAAGAAAAACGTTGAACCCCGAAGGATTCAACTGGTTTTTAAGAAAAAGTTAGGACCCGATCAAATCTTCTTTGGTTCCAATGTCTCCGAACTCAATCGAAACAACCGGAATCACACTAGGTGTGCATAACTCAACATCACACGTCCGGGGTCAGCCCAAGGAATAACTATACGAGAGGGAAGAACTACTAGAGTTCAAACCGATAACCATTTTAAAATCACTTTTAAACTTCTTTCAAATCCGGTCATAAGACCTTTAACATTTATTTTAAAACTTATAAAAATAATCCTGAAAGAATGTCCAAACAAAACAGGGCACAGGAAGGAATCCTAGACGACAAGCTAGGAGAAACCTGGATTTCTCGACCTCTAACGATGATGAGATCTCGGAAAAAACCTTGAAATTTCTAGAACAGGGGCAACCCGTGCCCCAATTCACCGATTTTATAAAACAATTTCAAATGATATTCTCAGAAATTTCTTTCAGAAGCGAATTTGCATTCGGTACTTCTGGTCCCAAGAATTTAAACATATTTTACAAAACAAGTTTTTGATTTCTGACTTTCAAAAATAGCCAATGGGCACCAGGGTAATTAAAGAACACAATTTATAAAAATTCAAAAAAACTTTAAGTTTTCAAAACTTCGAGAAAACCCTAGTTTGATCCCAAAGATCCAAACCATGACTTAGATTTTCAAGGTACCGGAATAACCACGGTTTAATACTCAAAAATACTTCCATAAATGGGAGGAAAGAATAACAAACCCATAAATAACAACAGTTGAAATAGAGAGACGGCAAGATTTATAAGCCTAGAGCAACTTTTGAATTTCTAAACTCCTCATACCACCGAAGTGGTCTAACAATCAACCCGTGGTAGTACCACTCACCAACTACGAAGGCCTAGATGGCCGAACATCATAGACTCAACTAAGTCCCTGTAACGCGTTAATCAACGCAACTAGACACCCAACTCGGGGAAAGACAGTTAATTACCAAAACCTCTTTACATTTATATCCACACTCAACTCAATTAAGTTCAGTACATCACTAACCAGCTCAACTAAAGCCCAACTTAAAGTAAACAGTTTCATCCCAAAGCATATTTCCATTTATGCTCACGTAACCACCTGGAACATATGTCAATCGTGGCTCCACTAATCCAGTTTTTAACATTGTTACATTTTCTTTCTTTTAAATTTTAAAATCTTTAATTTTTATTCACATTGAGTCAATCTCCATCATTTTTAATGAATACACAAATACCATCAATTCAATACCAGCAAATATCAACAATATAAAAGATCCATAAATGATCATATAAACGAATGAATGCTCAACGTGAATATTATACAATGCCAATGCAACTTCAATGCAACCCTAACTGCATGAGGGTGAAACAAATATCCAGGAATCCCAAACCATTCACTGTTCCTGGGCAACAAACCCACAACAGGAAGGGTGGGCGTCGCCAAATAGAGTGCGGAAACCACAAGTCCGCCCGGAACCGGAAAGTGAGGCCCAAACCTCACCCCCAAATGTCTAGAGAATTGAGATTTACTAGCTCCCTGGGTGTTAGACCACCCCCTGGCCAGTTGTTGCGACATTCCAAACGATCCAGACATACACGTGATATAACTGAGGCATGCAACGTGCACCGAAACAATATATATACCATGGTGTTGTATGAATGCAAAATGTCTCCATATGAATTTAATATGCTCAATAAAACGGCATAAAAGCCAAGCAATCTCATACAAAACATGTTTCACAATTTAAATTATACAATAAATCAATTCCATTTATCACAGAAATATTTGGGTTCTCAATTACTCAATCTTTATAGATTTTATATGCCAGCATGCTTTTAATTTTATTCTCAATAATTATTTTCAATCTAGTCCACCTCAGGGACGACTAGACAATTTAAATTATTTATAATTTATGAGAAAATCAATAAGGGAACTAGAACCAAGTCTAAGTTTTGACGTCCCTCGTTCTCGTGAATTCCCTAATATATTTTTAATTTCAATAAAATATAAATAATAGGGGAAAAATCAATTTACCGAATCTATGTTCACATACACCTTCTATAAACATATTCTGAGCTCAAGGGGGTATTAAACCGCCTATATTGATTTAATTTAAATAGGTTTATAATTATTTTAAATCCGAGAAATAATTTATTTAATATCTCCAATGGAATTTCCAACTCCGACATCATTTAATTCATTTATGGGTATTTTATAAATTTTATAAAATTCCTAGATTTTCGTCTATCACTAGGAATTTAATTAAACATTTTTATTTACCCATTAACATGCAACGGAGATTTAGTAACGATTTTTACGCACTATTAGTGAGTGTCAGATATGCATATATATAAGAATATATAAAAGTAAATTTCCACCTATTTTACGATTACAAACAGTCCCGATTTGTTCGACAGTGAACAGTGTCGGCGCCCGAATATAGAGCCCGCCGACCAAAGTCGTTCGAAAAATATTTTGAATATACCGAAATGTCCGTCTCAACGACCTATACGATATATACGAAGCCCATTAACAATTGGTTAATAATTTTGAATAAATCTAATATAACCCAAACGAAAATTCGAATCTATAAATCGAATTTTCGGACAAACCGCTTAACGAAAAATTATAACATTTTAGTATGTTGTACCTAGTGTCGATACGAAGCTTTCCTCAAAATTTCAGCCCAAACCGACATCGGAAAGTTGGCCAAATTGTCAGTTAAAGTTCCGGCCGAAACAGTCCCTACGCGAACTCCAGCTGCACTTGCGCCACCACCAGTCGTCGCCTGCAGCTCGAGACCACCACCTGACTTAGCCACCGATCGCCATGGATTTCGGTGACCTCCTACTTAGGTCGAAACCCTCACCAATTCACGCCTCTCTCTATTGCTAGAGGACAGTCACGTCACGCATCTCAGCTCCTCTCTCTCTCTCGTCGCCATGGTCGGCGATGCAAAGAAAATCAATGACCGACTGACAGAGGGAGATGCTTGGTCGGTTTAAAGAAGAGAAGGAAATGGGTGGTGTCGCATGAGTAGGGGAGAAAGAATAAAAAGAAAGTCCACGCCGCTTTTGTCTCTGCCATACTCAAATAGATACACACTTATAGATATATTTAGGTTAATTACGAAAGCAACTCTCCAACTTAGCATAAATGCACAAGTGACTTTCCCATTTTTCATAATTACTAAAATAACTCTCCAATTCCCATATTTACATATGTGACTCTCATGTCTTGCCAATTCACACTTTAACCCCAAGACATATATTATATCTCTTTATATATATATCCATTTTCCATTAATATATATATATAATTGCCCAATAATTACTATAATTCAAAATATATAGTCCAGGGGGTGAAACCCATTATATATAATTTGAAATAAATAACCGATCGACCCGCAATTAATATCACGCGAACTTGAAAATTATACGAATATCTAATAAATAATATAAGTCGAAATAAACACTTCGGGTACAAAACATAACCATCGGAACACAGAACAATTCTGAACTCGACTTCGCCAAAAGATTGGTCTCAGTCCATCTATTCAAATTCTCGGTCCGCTAGATTAATAATTGAAAATCCCGGCTAATGACAATTCAGAACCCGCCGCCTCAAGTGCGAAAAGCGAAAATAAATAATTTAGCTTCAATTAATAATAAATAATAATAAAGGAAAAATTATAAGAAAATCTCTAAACGAATACACGCGTACTCGGAAAATCTACGAGTCGCCCGATATATAATACCAGCGAGGATAATTAATTTGAGGTACAAAATTCAACTACCGGAACACCGGGTACGTACAAGACCCACCGAATAACTACAATTAACTAGGGCACGAAAAGAACCCAAAACAATAATCAAGTAGAGTCACATCAACACATAAGAGCACTTAGAAACACGACGAAATAAGCACATCAAACAAACAAAACACGTACGTACAAATACAGAGCACGTCAATCAAATCAGACACATAATAATCCCATCACAAGGGGAAAACAAAACGTCGAACCCCTAATACACTAAATATCGAACTCGCACAGCTGAGTAGAAACCTTTAACGTCGGTCAACGAAACGTAATGTCATCCAGTCGAAGCACTAAAGCTAAACGTCTAAACGAATCCACGTAATCGACACTAAATCCCACGTAAACCTCTAGCTACGTCCGAAACACAAAACAACAGCTCAAGTAACGTAATCACGAAAGAAACCCCCCGAAGTCACCAAAGAGACAATCGCAAAGTCATACTGTCGAATCCAGAACTCACATCAATGTTTCACCAGTTCGAAACAATACATTCACCGTCAATTCTCGTAATTGTCAAAGAAGTTCCACGAAGTAGTCAATAAGACAATAGCCGCGTCCTCCCGTCGTATCAAGACATAAACGCAAAAAAATTACACGTGGAACATCAAGAATAACCATGACGTCATGAACAAGTGACGTCACAACCGAAAATAATTCGGAAATAATTCCAGAAAATTGGGAAAATAATATGGGGTGTTACATGCATAACACCAGAATTGATATTATCAACCATTATCTTGGAAAATACTTCAGTGACTAACGTAATTAATAGAGGTGACAGAAGGACACCCTTGTATAAGACCCCTAGTGGATTGGAAAAATCCAACAGAAACTCCATTGCATAAGTTTGAGAATATTGGAGTAAGATACAAGTCATCACCCAACCAATCCATTTATTGCCAAATCCATACACCTATAAAATGTATTTAAGAAAACTCTAATCCACCGAGTCAAAAGCTTTCCTCAAATCAACCTTAAGAGCCATAGCTCCTATTTTAGTTCCAAAGCCTTTAACAAGATCGGCCACAAGTAAAATATTATTATGAAATTTTCTATTTCTTATGAAAGCAGGTTTTTCTATTTTTTAGAAGGATTCCCTTTCTTTTCTTATTTATATGAAGTCATTTTTTATATTGTTTCTCATGAATAAGCTCGTATACAATAATTAAAACTAAAGCTCCAGTATAATTCAAATCAATGATAATAATTGATTGGCAACTTGAAAATTTCTTAATGCAGGTTGTCCAGCTGTTAAACAAGCTCAAAGAATACGAGAACAATCCTACTATCAAACTGGTGATTTTAAAGGTAAAGATAAACAAACCAGTGAAGCATACATATGTCTTCGAATTTGAAGATTAAAGATTTTTAAGAGTAGTATTATAAAAAATTGTGTGGTAAATAGTACATGATGTGGTGAATAGTACTATTGAAAAAATATAATCATATAAGTTTATTAGAAAGAGTGTAGGAGTGACAACAGTTAAATTTAAAACCAAATTTCTTAAAACAACGTATTGCGACTTGACAGACTTTTCTATTTATTACATTTTTTAATAGTAGCACAAAATACACACTTAACAGAAGAAAAAACAGTTTAACGTGGTTCAACTTTACGTAAATTCACAGATGAAAATAGAGCAAAGTATTTCATTAAGAATATCAAAAGCATATACATATTTTTGCTCACACCCAAACCTATAATAGACTCAATTACCCAAGAGAGAGTCACAAATGTTCATATAAGTTCTCTAGAACTCTATTTGCATTTGTAAACTTTGAGGTAAAATGCCTCATTCTAGTTATATGCAAACCTAATCAAATACGTACCACAAAAGAGTTTGAGAATAAGCTTCATTTGATGACTTTTCTTCAACAACAAAATCGACTAGAAGATACATACATGGATTGCTTGAGTGACCAATTTTGAAACATTGACCCAATGGAAAAATATCTTATTCTTCAACATGACTTTCCTATAAAAGACAGGTCTCAACACCTGAAAATATACAAACCAAGTCCAAGCAATTTTGGAACTTGAGAATTGAAACAAACTCTATTCGTATATTTGCTGGATTATGTGCTCTATTAATCTTCATTAGTTCTCTATTTTTTTCAGACATAATTTCTCGAATAGAGTACATAACATTGATGTAGTTTGTTCTTTCCTAGTACATTTAATTTGGGTGAAATGTATAATACTCTAATTATCATGATAAATTTTATATGTACTCTACTGCAAACCAAGCCTTATAACCAAATCGCTTCCGTCATTGCCACATCTAAACAATCTCCACAAAAATTATCCACCTAAGTATCTCCACCTTGGTTCAAGCATCACCAATTCCAACATCATCTCTATTTTTTTTCTTTTCATTTTTGTTTTTGTATTTTTTTCTTGGATCTCCACCAAGTAACAACTTTCTACGATCAATCTTCAACTTTAAGAAGACAAACCTTTATCGGTTATAGTAGACACACAACAACCATAATCTTTATGATAAAGATCTTAACTTTTCTCAAGCATGGCGACTTTGTGACTGTGCCATATGCCTTGAACAACTCCTCTCGAGACCCAAGTTACCCAACCTCCTGCTAGTCCGACCTTCCATCGCTTCCTAGGTCACTTCCACACTGCACTGGTCCAATGGATGTGGTTCTTTCCTTTTTGGATGCACTCCGTGTCACCTTCTCATACCGTTTCTTCAACGCTCGTCCTTGTCATCGCGTACACATGTGCTACACACGTGCACATAACTCCAAGCTCTGATACCAATTGTTAGGAATTAATCATCTTCTTTGACATAGCGGAAGCTGTTGAAAATCACTTTAGGTGATTCTCATGCTCAGGATCAACACAATTAATGAGAGAAAAAAACTTATATTCCAAATCTCACACTTTAAAAAAATACAAATCTTTCTCTCATTTTTCTTTCTCACACATCTATTCTCTATGCTTTTAGCTTCTATCTAATTCAATACACTACAACATGTATATATAGAACTGAAATACATAACATGACAAACAAAATATTCATCAGCTGTTATTCTTGACTTCGGTGGATAGGCGTGAATTCTTCATGCATTCTTTGTCTTCACTCACGCATGGTATTTGGTGCAACCACTCTTGACATTCTGTGCATGCATGTGGAGCTGTCAAGTTTATCTTTCAACATTCCCCCTTAAACTTGATTCTCCACCCTTCTGCATTCCTAACACCATTTTTAGTCTTGTGGACTTGTCTTGGAATTTCTGCATTCCTTGCAACTGGCTTTGCCTCTCTCTCGTCTAGTTTTGCATAGAGATGGTTGACTCTCTTCTTCATAGTCAAGTCAACGACTAGCTACAAGTACCTCGAACTGAACCGAGTTGACCTGCCTGAATTCTGAAGAGATACCATTTTCTTTCTCTGCACTTCCTTTCCCTGGAACCATTACCGAGACATTACATTTCTTCCTCAGACTATTGAACTTGTCTGGCTTCACTTTTCTTCCTTTGTAGTCTTTCACGGACAGGCGAGTTTTGTATCTCTGAACTTTGCTTTTTCCACTTCTAGTCTTATAAACGTACTTCAACCCAATTGACTTATGATCTTCTGGTGGATTACACTGCTTCTTCTCTATGGTGAACATTTCTTCATCCATATCTGTCTTCTATTTCTTCTCTTGAATGACTTCGGTGAAGCTAACCGGATCTTCTTCTGACTTTTTCTTGGTTCAGTATCTTTCACCCGGATCCATATCTATCTTTTTTCTTATCCAGTATCTTTCACCCGGATCCACACAGTATCTTTCACCCGGATCCACATCTGACTTCTTTCTATCAGGTACGGGAGCAATTTGTGTCATTGTTGGTGGCACTGCTTCAACCTCATCTCGTGACACTGTTGGTGACACTTCTTCTTCAATCACGAGCTCCTTGGGCTCCTTTTCTTCTTCAATTATCCAGCTAACAGGATTCTCATATTGAGCCATCAATATTATCTTGTTTAGCTCAATTGTGTCTTTCTTTGCAAAGTACACATGTTCGTCATTTTCATCTTCTTCTGTTAGCTCTCTTCTACATTCACGGGCATAGTGGCCGTATCTGTTGCAGTTATAACACTTCACTTTTCTTTTCCCATCTTCACCTCTGAATTCATTTTCACGTCCTTGATAGCCACGATCTTCACCTCGATCTCTTTGTGAATTTCCCCATCTCTCCTCTGGCTGAGAACTTTGACTGTAGAACTTGCTCGTCCTCTGGGATACTTGAGGTATTCTTCTTGTCGATTCGTTGTTCATGGATTTCTAGCGTGGCTTGTAACTCGTCAACGGTCATGTCATCCAGATTCTTCGATTCTTCAATCGTTACAACCACGTACTCAAATTTCGAATTAAGTGATCTCATTATTTTTTCGAGCACACGTACATCTTTGATCTTTTCTCCACATCTTCTGATCTGATTCACAATATTCAATATTCTGGTAAAGTACTCAGAAATTGACTCGCTTTCCTTCATCTGCAGCAATTCAAATTTTCCCCTTAGACCTTGAAGTCTAATTTTTATCGTCTTTTCAATTCCTCGATTTGTTTTACGAAGAATTTCCCATGCTTGTTTAGCGGTGTTGACGGCGGAGATGTTCTCAAAACTTGCTTCATCTACACTTCGATAAAGCAGATATAACGCTTTCTTGTCATTTCGTCTTTCTTCTTTAAGCTCGGCCTGTTGGGTCTGGCTTAGATTCTCTACTTCTTCGGGTTCGTCATACCCGGTTTCAATCACATCCCACAAATCTTGTGAGGCTAAAAGGACTCTCATCATGATACACCAATTCTCGTAGTTATCTTTGTTCAGTCGCGGAAGCTAGGGCTGGAAAAAGTTACTGGAGGACGCCATCGAATTTGCTTAAGCACTTGAGGTGCTTATTTATGAAAATTGGTGTTGAATCTGGTCAAACCAATCACACGATTGCGTCCGGAGCATTCCGTTTAGTTGAAAACAACTATTCGTTTGCTTAAATCGGAGTTAAAATGAGCCCGAAACAGATAAAATTCCAACTAAGGGCAAATTGGTAGTTTTCAGAATTTTTGCTGACGTGGAGGATGATGTGGCAGCTGACATGGGACTGACACGTGTCAGCTGATAATTGGGCCACGTGTCGACTGACGTGGCACTAGATGATATCACACGCTGACGTGGCAGCGCGTGGGGCGCGTAGGCGCGTGGGGGTCACGTGCGGCTAGTGGTTGAAGATGGCTGGCGCGTGCATTGCGCGTGTGACTCACTCGCTTTTCTTTTGGTGGCGCGTGCGGGCGCGTGGAGAGGAGTTTTGGCCTGATTTTTTTGGGACTGCGTTCCTGCTGGAACGAAGAAGTTAGATGTGTGTTCAAAATTGTTTTTTGAACACTTATGATTCACGAATAGGCTTTGAAAGGTTCGGCTCTAGTTTTGGTCTTCACTTTTGGGCTTGCTCAAGCTTCACCAAGCTCTGATACCATGTTGAAAATCACTTGAGGTGATTCTCATGCCGAGGGTCAACACAATTAATGAGAGAAAAAAACTTATATTCCAAATCTCACACTTTTGAAAAATACAAATCTTTCTCTCGTTTTTCTTTCTCACACATCTATTCTCTATGCTTCTAGCTTCTATCTAATTCAATACACTATAACATGTATATATAGAACTGAAATACATAACATAACAAACAAAATATTCATCCGCCGTTATTCTTGACTTCGGTGGATAGGCGTAAATTCTTCACGCATGCTTTGTCTTTACTCACGCATGGTATTTGGTGCAACCACTCTTGACATTCTGTGCATGCATGTGGAGCTGTCAAGTTTATCTTTCAACAGAAGCAAACAACGAACAACATATAGAGATTGAAATAACAAATGACACAATAACATAAATAAGACATGATATTTAATGTGGTTCGGTTCCAACATGGCCTATGTCCATGGACACTTCACTATCATTCAAGAGATATTACATCGGTGCACACACACCTCTCATCGGTGCAGATAGCACCCTCGCGGATCTCTTCCTCTCCTCACATCTCTATTACTTTCATTTCTTTTTGGGGTATTTGCTTCATCAGGCTTCACGCCTATTTATAGGCATTAGCATTTGCCTATCATCCATATATTGAATGTTAGGAAATCAGAATGGTGAGTGAAGACCAACAAAAGGAGCTAGCTACCACTTTTCATCTGTATGGTTAAGGGTTCACATGCTAGCTACCAGGCAACACCATCCATTTAGCCAAACATTTACCAAACACTTTTTTTTTGCCACATCTTAAAGTGTACAACCTTAACTATTAAGAGGAATAATGATCATTAAAGTACTGAGAACTTATTATTTTATGTATAATTCGTTCAATATTTCGAAATGCAGGGGAATGGAAGAGCATTTTGTGCTGGTGGTGATGTTAAAGATGCAATTAATAGAATCATAACTAATGGTAAATATTATATTGCTAGCTACTGCGGTATATATATATATATATATATTTATGGCTTTGAAAGCATCTGAAGTACACAATTGCCTAACAGAAACAAAGATCATGATTTTGAATACTTCTGGTGAAAGAATATACTTCATAATGTATCCTTAATTTTGCATTTCAGAAAACATAAAAAAAAAAAATGTATACAGCTCACCGGCTCTACTCTAATAAATTTGATCAGGGCACTGGAGCTTTACTGGAGAGTTTTACAGGAAACAACTTACTTTAGACTACTTACTCGCAACATATGAAAAACCATTGGTGAGATTGTTTTTTATTTGAATAGATGTCTACAATGTTTCTAAGCATTTATAGTTTTTCAAAGTAGCAGTTTCTTCCCCTGTCATTTTACCCTAATATATAAAATTTTTGTAGGTTGTTCTTATAGATGGGATTGTAATGGGAGGAGGAGCCGGACTGTCCATGCATGCGAAATTCAGAATTGTTACAGAGAATACTGTACTTCTCAATCTTTTTGCATCATTTTGACACAAATACTTTTTTATTATGCTTCTGATGAAGTGTTGCAGAGTGACAATATACGTTGGATCTTACTTCAAAATTTTAGTGCATAGAAATCAAAAACATATGCATCCAGATGAAAATAATTATTTCTCGCACCTCATTGAAGATAAAACTCATAAGATATTCTCCTTATGTCTTTGATATATAGATTGTCCTTGTGCATTTGCTTGCATTAATAGAGTGTACTATCATCGTCTTTCAGTTGCAGCCCAATGTGATTTAATAAGGGTTTAACAACTTTTATAAAGCAATAGCACGGGAATCACCTCTCTACAAATAAATATATAGATTTCTCCTTATTCCATCGCATGGAGAAACCTAAATATACAAATGAATAGAAAATTAATAAGTTGCAAAACTACAATGCAACTGGGTTTTTTATATTGTCAGTTAAAACACTAATTGACAAATATAATCCCAAGCCATTACTATCTTACTTTATGGAAAGAGGATGTATAGGGTTAACAAATAGTTTTCAGTATTAAATATAATTAATTTTTGACAATCCAATAGTATATCCTTTATTTTTTAGTAATTACAAAATGCTAATTTTTAAATATGTATAGAATGGAATGATGAGTAGATACATTGGATCTCATTATAGGGTTTATGTTAGGTGGGGGAGGATATAACACTAAATTACGACCCTAGATTAATTTACTTATTGTTCTATTACCATAAATAGAATCAATTCATTTTGATTCTATTTCTGGTATACTCTTTTTAGTGTCACTTGGGGGTGCTCTTCCACTTTTCATATCATCTGAGTCCAAATTCATTTTTATAGTCAATATATCTCTAGGAAGTCTTTAATTATATGCATAGTTTTCAAGAAAAACATAAAATTGAGATGCACTAATTTTACTTGGTTGTGTAGGTATTTGCTATGCCAGAAGCATCAATAGGGCTTTTTCCAGATGTTGGTGCATCTCATTTCTTATCCAGGCTTCCAGGCTATTTTGGTAAGATTTACTGATCTTGCTTGCTTCTCGAAAAACTAAGTACATTAATTGTTAAACCTTTATATGAGCAAGTTCTATAATGATAATAATCATTTTATAGGAGAATATTTGGGGCTGACTGGAGCACAATTAGACGGAACTGAGATGCTTGCATCAGGCCTTGCAACTCATTTTGTCCTTTCAAAGGTACTTTATGTTGAGTTATTTTATGACATCTACTCTTTATGGTTGCTTGTAATTTACCACCACCATTAGTTCCAAGTTCTCTCTCTATACTAGATTCAATACAGAGTTTCTGAATTCATATTATATTACCCCAATTTGGACAAAAACAGATTAATCAACTAATTCACAAATACATTTTTACCAGGAAAAAAATTAAAAGAATATTACACATACCTCTAATCAGATCTGATTATTCTGTTGAAATTCATGATTATACGTTCTTTTAGAAGAAAATAAAAACCACCTTAGTGTTACTTTTATTAATATATTAATAATTTAATGTTGTTCAAAGCGCATCAAGAAAAAAAAATTTGGCACCAATCACTACCGCCACTAAAAATGGCAAAATTTGCAGCTTATACCCTTTATGCGGCTTCCACCTAAACTATCTGCTTTAAAATTTGAGTTAATCTTACTTTCACCCTCTGAGGTCTGCCCAATCTCACTTTAACCCCCTTGAATTTCAAATATCCCAATAACAATGCTTGAGATAAACGGATGTCAACTTTACCAAGGGTAATTTAAGCAATTACCTCATTGCATCTAAATATTATATTTAGAAAAGGAAAAAAAAACACGTGTTTTGCGAGACAATTTTGTCATTTTACATAATGATAAGAAGGTGACATTATCACAGAGGGGGCTTAAGTGGGACAAAAAATAAATTCAAAGGGGTGTAATTGAAATATTTTAAATTTGAAGGGATTAAAGTGGGATTAGAGCAAATCTCAAGGTAGTGAAATTGGGATTAACCATTAAAATTATTTAGGCTCTAGTGGATGTAAAAAGCATTGTTATATCTTAAATTTCATAATTTGGTACTATAATATGGGACAATTTTAGCTTGCCACTATATTTTAGTCCCTATAGGCACAATTTTTTTCTTTCTTTCTTTACTGAGAGAAGTGTATAAATGCCTTGCCTCGAAGAGGAAAACAAGAATTGCATTCGGACCAAGGGCTTAGTCCAAGTGGTAATGCTAACTTTTGGTTTGAAATATTGTAGGATCTTGATAATTTGGAAAAGGAACTCGATGAAGTGGATACATCAGATATATCATCCATTTCCGAAATTATCAACAAATTTGCACACCAATCAGTTATCAAACAGGATAGCGCGTATAGAAGGTATTTAAATTATATTCGTCCGTTATTATCTTCCTAATATATACTTACTTCCATTTTTGTTCTTTCTAGCTTCCTATGATTTGCATTTGAGAATAATTTGCTATGTTTGTTCAATTATGCATGAAATCTATGTACATTAATTTGTGACACTAAATGCACATGTAAATCAGATTGGATATTATCAATGAATGCTTCTCAAAAGAAACCGTTGAAGAAATACTATCATCATTGGTAAGTTTATTTTTGAAGGAATAACACATCCTTGTAGATAATTTATTATCATAAAATAAATTAGTTCAGAAATGCAGAATACATAATCTCACTTTTGGTATTATTCCTAACCAAATCGAATTTTATTTTATTTTTTAGGAGAATTTTATTGCAAAGAAGGCAGAAAAATGGATGGTTAAGGGAATAAACTTTATGAAGTCTGCTTCTCCGACGAGCCTTAAAATATTTCTTAGATCGGTAACATTAACTATATAAATATTTAGAACTTTATGCTAATTACAAGGTGACACTATATTATGTTTGAGCTTAACGAACGGTTTATTGTACTCTCAAAAGATTAGAGAAGGTCGGAGGCAGAAACTCGAACAATGTCTTGTTCGTGAATTTAATATCTTATGCCACGTCATACGAAGCACAGTCAATGATGATTTTTATGAGGTAAACAAAAGTGTTATACTGTTCTGCTAATCTTAATAAACTTTCATATAACTAATCAATGCAAGGAAAATTCTGCCTGCAGGGTTCAAGGGCGATGCTCATAGACAAAGATAGAAAACCCAAGGTATGTAGCAAATATTTAATTTCTAAACTTTACTTGGCTTTGGCCTTGTTTGGTTTTAATATCACCTTAACTTTTAAAATATATATACGAAAATGATTTTTTCCTCTTCATGGAACAAGATAAACATACTCACTTTTCATATTGATCTTTAGATGTGATTGACATAAATAATGGAATTACCATTTAAAATTTAAGAATCATATCTAGCGGTCAATAAATGTGATCATGTGATTGGCATATATATTTAATTTTTTTTTTTTTTTTTTGTAAATAAATGAAAAATCTATTTAATTTCTTTTTTCTTACAAATTGGTATCACAAGTGATCTAGATTTTTTTCTTCTCTTCGTATTCTCAAATGGATATTGTTCTGTTTGTGGAATATGAATATGAAATTTTTGTGCATAAGGGCCATGCATTCTATGTGGAACATTCAAATACATCATCAGAATTTTTAGCCTTATTCTTAGTTGCTGGTCATACGTAATAAAGTAATGGTTTTATATGCTGTAACTTGGAATTGAGCACCTCAATATGCTCCATTATTATCCATATAATTTAGGATATTTATTTTATTTGCCTAACTCTGACATAAATTTCCAAATACATTCTATAGAACATTAAGTTGCTTTATGTGATTACAATTTTTTTGAGACCTCTCATGCACTTTGATTTGTTATATACCCGTAAATGCTCAACATAAATATCACTCATTAAAGTAGAAGGCCCTTTAATTTTTATTGTCTTTTATTTTAGGGTTAAATTATAATAACACCTTGTCTGATTGTTTTTCAAAAAACAGCAATACGAAAAGTTTGTAATTTATGATTAATTAGTTCCCCTGATGTTTCAAACAATTAAAATATGACATTTGACGGACTTTTGAGCACATAAATTGTCACTTTTATTCTTAAAACTTAGTCTCTATATTAGCAAAATATTTCTTCTTTATACATCACTTTTGCCCTTGACGACTATGATGTCTTTCAGCTGACAAGCATTATACACCATTCACTTGTAGCAATATAGTAAGAATCGGGATTCTAGGTACAATCATTTTGGAGTCCGAAGAATCGGAATCGTAGAATCATAAGATTCTAGCAACTCGTATTAATTTTTTTAACAAAATATTAATAATTAAATATTTAATTTAAAAGTCTAAATCATATTAAAAATATTAAAATTGTATAATACATTGGCCCTTTAAATGTTTTTTTATAAATTTAGGTCATATATTGGGATATTGGAATAATCATAATATTTTTGGACATTTCATATAAAGGGCGAAATCGTCAAATCATTATAAAAACATAATAGAATCGTAATAAAATCATACATGAAATTACCTAGGAGATAATGAAATAAGCTTAGGAGGGGGGATAGGTTTTTTATTGATTTTATGATCAATTAAAATTATTTTGCAGAATTTCAATTTTAATCAGTCATGAAACCCTAATTTTTTTAATCACATTAATCAAACAATGATGAATGTAAGTGCGAAAAATAAATCATGAGACGACACAGAAATATTTACGTGGAAAAACCTTGGAAATGTTCCAAGGAAAAACCCACGGATATACTCAGGTATCGATGCACTACGAATCAAAGAGGTTTACAAACTCTATAAAGTTAGGAGTTACAATAACTTTTATATGTCATTTTTCACTCGACGTCTAAAAGTCTTAAATCACTCGCGCTACTAGAGAGCTTTCGCTTCGATCTCCGTACTCTGACAGCTCCGCTTCTCAACGGATCAAAGAACCACGAAGCCTCCTGCTTCGATCTCCGTACTCTAACGGCTTCGTTTCTCAACGGATCGATGCAACCACGTTTCAATGGGTGGTGTGATGATTTTTCAGCAACGGATCATCCAATTATGCATAAAGATATCAAACGTTGGAGCACAATTGAATAATCACCAAAAACTAAAGAAACCCTTGATATAGAATGATCAAGCGATCTATTTTTTTCTCTCTCTGCAAACAGATCTGATCTATGAAAGAATCGCAGAGATCTCATAAAAGCCTCACGCCCCAAACTTTGTAGATAATCCTCCTATTTATAGAGAGAATAATCTTATTTTGAGTAGACGTGTTTCCTTCTTGGACTATGATTCTTCCCTTGTGTAATCCTCTTGTAATTATGAGTGAATCTATCCAATTTTGGTGTAAATATACATTCTACACGTGCTAGGATGTCTTGGAGTGTAACCCAAGTCATTGTAGTTCACAACAAGTAGAATTGCTTTAGTCGAAATTCTACAGATCGGTGGCGTACGCCCACCACTACGCCTATGCGTAGCTCAGCCTACGCCTATATGTAGGCATGGGCGTACCCATGTGCGTTGGTAGGAGTAAAATTCAAATTTCTAGCCACTTTAAAATCATGAGATCCACTTTTTGTATTTTTCCTTCCATTTACATCCCTTTCAATCCTCTAACATGTTTCCTAAAGTTTCGGCTTTAAAAATGTCTGTTTCACCCTTTAGAATGTATTTTCATGGTCCAAATTGCTTTCTCTTCATGTCTCTTGTACTCTTCAATACTTAAAGCTTGATTTGAGTTTGACGAAGTTTGTCGATGCCTTTGTTTGACCATTTTAATTTTCCTAAACCTACCCGACCTCACAATTCAGTCAACATGGTTATTGTCTAGAACATGCCAAAAATAAAAAATACTAACAAGTGTTCTTACAATGTTGTTACACAGATATCCTCACGAACAATAACTTAACATCCATGCCTATGAACACACACCCACAAACATAGACATTGATTGTTACCTTGCTCTCTTGACGATCTTCTAATCCTACAACTATAACACTGAACAATATACCGTGAAAAACAAGTGTGGAAAAGAAATATAAACAAATATAATGATCATAAAAGTAACACAACATCATGGAAGCATAATGATCTTCATAGTATAAAATACTCCTTCTCCTCTTGATAATATACTCCCCCTCAATTAAAAACTCTCTCCCCCTTAACCAGATATCTCTCACCCTTAACTAAATATCTCTCCCCCTTTTTAACACTGAAATGCCAAGCAAAGAACCATGGAAAATACACAAGATAGAAACATGGGGAAAATCTAATAGAAGAGACATAGGACTTTAAGATAATATATCCAGATTCTCAAGTAAACATAAATCTCTACAATGCATGACCCTAATACTAATGCATGAATGCAGAATTTCATGAATGAACATAAAAAATATTTTTGTTTTTACAAATCTGTGAGCAAGGCAGTAGAGATAACGAGTTAATCATTAACACATCATGTTTTCAAATCTGACTTAGCCATTATACACATGGTAGTGAAGGAAATCGGCAGACATACCTTGAAACTCAAGAATGCACAAGTCAAGTTTTGCATAACATTTGTATATATGAAAACAATCATATGCGAGCATACTGGGAAGATGAGTAATACACACTAATTCTAATAATCTCTCCACCAACTATGATGATAACTGAGCCCAAATCCCCAAGCTAGAAGTCAAATCTTTAACTCGGACCTTATTTCTAATTAATAACAACATTTTTAACACATAGCATAATAGTATTCGCATGTTTTATAAGATGTCCTTGTAACAAGGATTCTGCCAATGACTCCCAACCATATGATTTAGGGCACTAAGTGATAAAGCACTATTCAAACATCACACCTCGAATATCTTAGGCATAACCCGAATCCTAGCAGTCTCAAATTACAGTTAATCACTTCAGCCTTTTAACGCGAATACTCACTGCTTCTTGAGGCACTGAGATCCGGTTACTTGGCAAAATGGATTATTGCTCTAACGAACTTAAATAAAAAATCACATTTCAATTTTTCTCTTCTTTTCCTATTTTTTTTTTTCCTTTTTTTCAATATTACCCCAATATTCATGAGTATGCAATAGGTATTAAAAAATACAGATCTATCTAACCTTGCTCATGAACCTACATATCACTTTGGGTTAGATGAGAAAGATTAATAGTTTCAGCAGACATTACGATCATCTCCGAAGTAAAACAAGCACCCAAATTTGATAAGTTTAAAAAATATATATATATTTAAACATGCCAAGTGAATAACTCAAATCCTCAGGTCAATCTAACACATCCACTTCCCATATGCATAATAAGACAAGTAAATATGAGAATATAGTTAAATATGACAACTTTCATACTCTTGCCAAACTCAACATTCCAAAAATTTTATTTTATGATTTTTTCTTGTTTTTATTTTATAATGCATGCATGAACTTATAAACTACAATGCATGTTAATGTACCAATTCTAGGGAAAATAATGCAATGTGTTCCTAGAATGGTACATATGAAGACACCTAATATAAAGAGAACATGCCACTAGATTTTCTAAGACTCATATGCTTTTGAAAATCTAATGGTTTTGTAAATATGTCTGTCAACTGAGATTATGTGGATATATAACCAAGACCTTTCTCAGAACTAGTCATATACTCTACATGCAGTATGAGCAACAAAACAATGTAGCTCACCTTTCCTAACCCATGCTTATTTCATTTTCAGAGCTCTATTTGTCAGCCTAGACAAAATCTTCATCTCTTAATTCAACACCCGAATTTGATCTTCAACATTGGGTCCTTTTTGAGTTCTATGTTTCCACTCTGATTTTAATGTTTCTCCTCTTAACTTTGAACACAAGGGTCGAATGTGACCTTTCACTCCACAGTGATGACACACTAGGATAAACCTTTGAAAACCATTGTTCAAACCTTTATGGTATTTAGAGGTAAAGGGAGATTTAATCTCAACAGGTTTTTCGGCATAAGATTAAGCATTAGAATTCCTATCATAATTATCTTAAGAAGAACTAGATGCTACTTGGGAAGCCTTAACGAATGTCGTTTTGGAAACGATGTTTGAATTACTCATTGTTCCTTTGAACCCCAACCCCTTTGTATTTCCTGTAGATTTTCCAATACTCAACATATGATCAAGCTTAAGAGTTCTACTAGACCATTTATGGATAGTTGAGTTAGCATCCTTCAATTCATTTTCCAAATCCTCAATCCTTGTAGATTTCTCACTTAATTCCAATATTAGAGTGTTTAATTCCTTATTGAGATCATCTACAGACTTCAACATTTGATTCCTTTCTTGTTCAGACTTAACCAATTTCTCAAACAATTAAGCTTTTTGGGCCTACATGAGATTTAAGGTCTTCGAACTATTGATTAATTTGTCTCTTAGGAACTGTCTTTCCTTGTCAAGACTTTTAAATTTAGCTATAAATTTGGGGAAAACTTTGCTAAAATGTGTGGACTTGTCATATAATTTATTGTAGGCATCTTGAAGTGAGTTATCACAATCTTCATCACCTTCAGAATCTTCATCCCCAAACATTGCCCATCTTCTAACAACTTCATCAACCTCCTTACTTTGTACTACAAACGTAGTAAAATCCTTATACCAATCAACCAAGTCAGACTCAACAGAATCATTAGTTGTTCCATCATATGATCCATCATCCCAAGTGACAGCTAGACCTTTTGACTTTTTTAACTTATTAACGCACTTCGCAGCTATGTGACCAAACCCTTGACACTCAAAACATTGAGGTTTCTTCTTTTTTGGGTCAACCTTGTCATTCTGATTTTGGACTGTAACTAACAGTTACAATGTCAGTTAGTTTAGCATCGAAATCAGCATAAACTTCATCCTCGTCCATCCTGAGCTATTCAAACCGTGAATGTAACAGTTGGAGTTTAGACTGTCTAACGATTGAAGTCCATTCATGAGTAACTTGGAGTATATCCCAAGCTTATTTGGCAATTTCGCATGTAGATATCCTTCTAAACTCACTCACAGTCACAAATTGAAAAGTGCACACAAAGCTTTTGAATTCTAGTTAACATTGTTCAATTCAGCAGGATTCCACTCACTCGATGGTTTTGGTTTTGGTTTATTCGAAGTCTCATCCATCATCTTGGGAGGTGAGTATCCTACCTCTACAGCTAACCAAGCTCTCTCATCAAATATTTCAAGAACGCTCTCATTTTCACTTTCCAAAAGGTGTAGTTTGAGCCATCAATCAAAGGGAACCTAGATATGGACTCTCCTTCACGAGGCACGTCCATCTCCTAAGTTCAAAATCTAGCCCTAGATAGTTAACCTAAATTTAGATAACCTAGTCTGATACCAATTGAAATTACCTAGGAGATAATGAAATAAGCCTAGGGGGGGTTAAACATGTTTTTTTTTTATCAATTTTATGATCAATTAAAATTATTTTACGGAATTTCAATTTTAATCGGTCACGAAATCCTAATTCTTTAATCAGATTAATCAAACAATGATGAATATAAGTGCGGAAAATAAAACATGAGACGACACATATCTTTACGTGAAAAACCTTGAAAACTTTTCAAGGAAAAAACCACAGATACACTCGAGTATTGATGCACTATGAATCAAAGATATTTACAGACTCTATGAAGTTACGACTTACAATAATTCTTATATGCCGTTTTTCACTAGACGTCTGAAAGTCTTGAATCACGCGCGCTACCACGAAGCTCTCGCTTCGATCTCCGTACTCAGACGGCTTTACTTCTCAACGGATCAAAGAACCACGAAGCCTCCTAAACTAATCTTCGTAGTTTGATGGTTCCGTTTCTCAACGGATCGATGCAACCACGTTGCAATGGGTGGTGTGATGATTTTTCAGTAACGGATCATCCAATTGTTCATAAACATATCAAACATTGGAGCACAATTGAATAATCACCAAAAACTAGAAAAACCCTCGATATAGAATGATCAAAGCAATCTATTTTTCTCTCTATCTGCAAACGGATCTGATTTATAAAAGAATTGCAGAGATCTGACAAAAGCCTCATCCCCCAAACTCTGTAGAAAATCCTCCTATTTATAGAGAGAAGAATCCTATTTTGAGTAGACTTGTTTCCTCCTTGGACTAGGATTCTTCCCCTGTATAATCATCTTGTAATTATGAGTGAATCTACCCAACTTTGATGTAAATATACCATATGCACGTGCTAGGAGGTCTTGGAATGTAACCCAAGTAATTATAGTTCACAACAAGTATAATTGCTCCAGTCAGAATTCTACAAGTCGGTGGCGTACGCCCACCATTACGCCTATGCGTAGCTCAGCCTATGCCTATGCATAGGCATAGGCGTACCCATATGCGCTGGTAGGCATAAAATTCAACTTTCTAGTCACTTTTTAGTTGTATGCGCTGGTAGGCGTAACAAAAATCATAAGATCCACCTTTTGCATTTCTCCTTCCATTTACACCCTTTTCAGTCATCTAACATGTTTTCCAAAGTTCCGGCTTGAAAAATGTCCGTTTCGCCCTCCAGAATGTATTTTCATGGTCCAAACTTGTTTTCTCTTCATTTCTCTTGTATTTTTCACTACTTTAAGCTTGATTTGAGTTTGACTAAGTTTGCCGATGCCTTTGCTTGACCACTTTTATTTTCCTAAACCTATCCGACCTCACAATTCACTCAATATGGTTATTGTCTAGAGTATGCCAAAAATAAACAATACTAACAAGTGTTTTTATAGTACAGAATCGTATAAAATCATAGCAAAATCGTAAAATCGTAAGATTTTATCAGGTAGAATCGAGATTCTTACTACCTTGACTTGTAGGGATCATTTGAGGTAGATAATGATTGATACCCCTAAAAGTCCCTTATCAACATTTGGCTGAAACAACAAATAAAAACAAAATAATTCTTGAAATATCTAAAAATGTGATATAATTGATTTGCTCTTTCTTGTTTCTTTATTTCGCATTATAACTATTACACAAGTTATAGAAAGTCCATATTTATTAAAAGAAAAAGAAAAGTTAGAAGTTAGATCCAAGATAAGCATTATTTATAGTAATTAGGCAAACACAACGAGTGCTTTAAAATTTCACTGGACAATTTATTGGACACTAGGCATTGTTGATAGCGTAATTTAATGAACCTGTTAAATATTAATCAATTAAAACTAATTTACAATGTCAAAGTAAACTATTTAAACTGAAAAAAAATTATTTATAAAGTATTTTACAGATAAGAATTTATTTCCTCAAAATGACTCTACCAAAAGTAAAATAATTTAATTCATAAGCACTCTATTAAATAGAAGTAAAAGGGCATCATAATCATTTCGAAGATAATAGAGTTTGCTTAATTAATTGCCTCATTTGTCAAGAACATAAGTAACAATACAATACATGGGGGAAGCCAGAAAAAAAAAATTGGGGGGCCCAAACTAGTGGCATGCAAATATATTTAACTAATATATGTCTGTAAAGTATAATATGTATATGATGTGTGATGATAATATATAATCCAAAGATAAGAAAAGTACAATCAAAATACTAGGAGGAAAAAATTAATATACGCAAGAAAAAAAGTTTTATTTGACAATTGATTCATTCCTTATATTTCTTCATTCCATACAATCAAAATAATTATTTCTTATAATTTTCTTGAATAATATAATTCCTCTTTGGCAAGGGTATATCATTATTATTATGATGATAGTTTGAAATAAAATACTTATATAAAACAATTGCACAAAATTTAATAAAAAATAATTGTGATGATCAAAGAAGTATTTTAGTTGTTTATACCAAACGTTGTAATAAAATTTCACCTTTTTTTTTAGGTAAATAATACTACTAAATTTAAAATAAAATTTCACCTTTACAATTGAATATATAAATAATACAATACAATTATTATTCTAGACGTTCTTGTTTTTTTTTTTTTTTTTTTTAAAGTTACTATTCTAGACATTTTTGTCATTGTGCTATCATACTATTTTCAATGTCTTTTATTTTCATGCTCCAAACACTCGTTGATGAAGCTAATATTATTGTTTTAATATTTTGTTAGTAAATTTCATCTTAAAAATGTTCAAGAAGAAAATTTAATTATTTTTTATTATACGTCGTAAGATTACTAGCATTATTTGCCAAGAACTTATCTTAATTTCAAATAGTAAATGTGGTGCATGTCTATATGCCAATGAAGTTAGAATATGTTGAGTGTGATTTAAATATTAATGAATAATACTTCCAACAATAGAAATAGCTAGACGTTTTTAAACAATGTACCTGTTTAATGACAACTAAAAAATAAATATAATAAGTGTTTATGTTTAATTCAAATGATAAATAATAAACAAAAATGGTTACCAAATGAGCCCCTATATTATGCTATATGTTTTACATATTCATGGAAGGCAAAATAACTTCTAATATTCTTCGTACTCTCTTGCTGACAGTGGCAACCTCCAAGCCTAGAGCTTGTTAGTCAAGAAATGGTGAATCAGTTTTTCAGTAAAGTTTATAATGATTATAATGACCGTTGGGAATCTTTACAACTTCCAACCAGATCCAACCTATCGTTCAAATTCCAGTCAATGCTCTAGTTTACCACTATGTACAAGTTGGTGAATGCAATTACAATTGCTTACGTTTTTCATGAATTTAAGACTGTAATGTGTACTGATTCTCATATGTTTGTTGTGAACTAGAATCAATGTTAAATAAAAGATGTGTATTAATATTGGAATATTAATGTGCTTTGATGTTTTTTCCATACTTAATATACTTATTAAATAATTGTCTCTGGAATTAATTTGTGTTTAACAAGTCTAATTATCGTATAAAATACCAATATCACCTATTTAATTTAACCTTCTATATCAATATCAACTGATCAATTAGAAAAGTTCTATTTCTTTTAGGGCATGTTTGGATAGGTGGTTTTGGGTCTGATTTTGATTTTGGTCTTTGATTTCAAGATCAAATCATGTTTGGTTGGTGGGTTTTGGACTGGGCTTTTTAAAACCAACCACTAAAACCATGGTTTTGACCTACTAATTTTGATTTTTTTTTCTCTCTCTATATATATATATGGCCGAAAATATGAATTATTTTGAAAAAAATTATTTTTTGGGAATAAAATTATTTATTCCCAAAAAAAATTATTTTTTCGGAAAAAAAATTATTTTTCGAAAAAAATTTATTTTTAATACATATTAGTATATATATATATATATATAATTATACCAAGACCAAGATCAACTCCTTACCAAACATTATATATAGGTTTTAGATTTACCTAAAACCACCCAAGACCACCAAAATCAAAATTACAAGACCAAAACCAAAACTAAGATCAAGAAATTTCCCAAACCGTCTTATAGTTTTGATATGGATAAAGTAGCTTTAAATATTTGCTTGATTTTTTATGATTTGATTGATTGACGAGGATAAATTTTTTTAAAAATAAGAAAATATAAAAAGAAAGATAAATAAATATCTAGAATAGATCTCCGACAAGACGACAAGACTTGAAAAAAATCCATTCCATATATGAGTCCCACCCAATTTTTCTATTCTTTCACTAAGATGATCCAAAATTACTCATTAAAGCAGTAGCGAATAAAACTATATGTAATAATGTATGTATATACAATTATAAATATGGGAGGTATTATTAATATTTTTATACATTTATTTTTTAAAAAAATTAAAGATTGAAAATTAAAAATTAATTATAGTATATCTCAAAAAATCATAAAAGGAGATGGATGGGCATTTTATTTTTAATATCATGCGGTTCAAAAACATTATATCAACAAAACATTGTCAATGAGAATAAATAATTATAACAAAGAGTGAGCCCGCAAAAGAAGTGCGAGAGAAAAGAGAAAAGAGAAGAGAGAAGTAAGGAGAAAAAGAGGGAAAAGAGAGAGAGAAAGTGGTGTTTTATAGTATTCTGTTGTTAATTGTTAATTTTTTTATTGTCCTGTAAAAATAAGTTATTATATATTATTATGTAATTAATTTTGAGCGAATTAATTACTAATTAGAAAGTGATTAATTCCTAACAATTAGTTACCGGCTGGATCTCAAGCCATACAAACCACAAATATGATTTGTTGTGACAATTTTTGAGGGAAAAGTGTTTCAATTAGAGACAAAATATGAGTTTGTCTATGCTACTAAATGTTCTAGAAACAAGTATGATTATTCGTGTCAAAAAACATTGGCCGGAAGTTGGCGGGCTTTTTCACCCTTCTTGAAACAATTACATTTTATTAGTTTTCTTTTAAAATACTATATTATGACATTGTTTATGTTATGGTAACCATTTATTTTGTAACCATTAATTTATTGTAATTACACGTGCAATATGGGTAGTGGATAACAGAGCATGTTTTAGTTTCCCACTAACTTCATTCTCTCTCATACCCCATATCAACTCAACTTCTTCTCAATCAGATGTCATTTTCAATGTGGCAATTATATGAATATCGTTATGTTTCTCTGTGCATCTCTGTGATGAGTAAATCCCTATGAAAAATGGACAACTTTCTTGTAGTTTGTGATTTGATGTAACTGTTCAGATTTTATCTCGGATAAATCTTTCTATTAATAAATCTATTCTTGTTCCTCAATCTTCGGAGAATGCGGCATTGTATTATTGTAAGTTCTCTATTCCAAACATTTTCTGAAAGTAAACGACAAATTTTAAATCTTAATGTAGGTAAGGCATATATCGTTGAATCAGTCTTTTTCACCACATCGTGTATAACAGGAATCGAACCCCCTCTGGCTCACGAGCAAACGGATGCTCAGACGACGCACCCCCCGCGGCTGGTGAACTAGCCCCCTCCACCTCTCAACCCCCCACCTTATTCCTCGGGCGGTGCACCCCCTGCCTTTAGTAAGGTTATAGGTGATAGTGTGGAAAACATCCAAAGGCGGTTTTTATCCAGAGAGCAGTGTGAGGGGCCAATTACCATCGAGAGGCTTAAATTTGGGAAGTAGACTCTCTGGTTTCTCGATTACTGATAGCTTATTGAACAACAATTGACCTAATTCAAGTTAAGGTGAGTGGATTTTTTTATCTTCATATTCAATTTAAAGTTTTGAAATCTTCCCCATATCAACTAAACTTATCGTTATTTCTACTATCGCAAATTTGGGACGCAGAGTATCTAATTTCTTTACTACTGGTAGCTTATCGAATAACAATTGACCTAATTCATTCTCAAGGCAAGTGAATTTTTTATCTTTACATTCAATTTAAAGTTTAGGGTTTTTTCAAACAAGTTTTTTACCCGATTATACGAACCAATTAGATAGGCATATATACAGGTATCATCATCATCATTGAATGGCTATGATGTGTTACAGTAATCTAGTCTAGAATTTTCTACTCAAATATCTTTAAGTCTAGAAAATTATGAAATTTATGAGATATTGAATTTCGAAATCTTTTAATTTATATAGGTTAATATCTTTGGATATTTTCCTTTGTCTTGTCTCACAGTGGCAGTATATTACATCATTTACCGTGTCACGCCCAAAATTTCCTATGACTCCGAGAGACAAGCCTAAGAGGCAAGGGAGTGACTGCGGAAACAAAATAAAGACGAAATGGAATATTAACTACTAAAAGCCCATAAAAGGGTAAAATGGTCATTTTACATTGAAAACCGCTTAATTATACATTATAAAGGCTGTATCAATAAGTAGGAATGGTTTTGAAGTCAAAACCAAAAATATAGTTTTCGGCAATTTTCACAAAATTACGTGCGCTTACAATAAGGAAAACAAGGCTGAAAACACTGCAGTGGGCGCTTAAGCGCACCCATCGGCGCCCACTAGTGCTTGGCATGGCGCTTAAGCTCCACCATCAGTGCCTGAAAAATGGGTGAAAATCCCAACTCTCTGCTATAAATGAGTATTTGCAAAACTACCTTCAATCTCTATAGACTGATTCAATATTACACTAATAACCTTAAAAATGTTACGTTTCGTGAAAATTTATGATAAAATGACCGTCTTGCCCCCGATCTCCATTTTAGCATACCACTGACTTTTTAAGTGTTAATTTCTTTTCAAATGACTCAAAGTCATTTTCCAAAGCTCAAAGTTTTAGTTGGAGTAGGCAAAAAGGGGTTTTTTCATTCAAAACAGAAAGGATTTATTTGAAAACCTAGAAAAATGTCGTTTTCGGTCAAATTCCCAATAACAAAATTCTATAGCAATAATCCACTTCACAACTCAAAGGAAAGGATTCAAAGACTACATTCAAACACCTTAAGATGAAACATGTCATAGTTTGATTAAAGTATGTAGTTTTACATTGTCGGCACCGAAGTGCACCCAAAAGAATAAAATCCCTGCACATAGCACTCCAAGTGATGTACATCAATATAAACTACTCAACTAACATGCTAGCCGGCAAAAGAATAAGTTTAATTGCTTTGAAATACTTAAACAAAAGAAGCACATGAATACAATTTGCATATATGCTCTACAAAAGAAAGTGTGCCGTCTCCATAAGCGCAAAAGGAGCGGAACCAACACCGTATCTCCACCAAGTGACTACGAGCCTCCTAAAGTGGGATCATCACCTAAAAATATATATAAAGTCGTGGGGTGAGCTCACTAACCCAGTAGAAAAAGCGTTATCGCCTCAATCTTGGTAGTCCGAGTGGTACAACTCACCCAAGGTTCTTGCCAATAATCCTAGGTCAAGTTTTTGTTCTACTAGCTCTCACGTCACTCTGGGACCCCATCAAACTCAACAATCAATTCCTCCAACATGCCCATATCATAGTCATTCAAGAGTATATCATGCATCAACATAAATATCACAATTACATATTTGACAATTTAAATTCAATGTGACCCAACACACCTTATGGTACACATCCTATCCACTAAGGTCAACAAATACAAGCTCTCTAACCATTCACGAGATGACCCGTGACAAATATAGAGTGTTGTTCCGATTATCCTCTTGTGATAATTGACACTTTCAACAAGGAAGATCGGTTGCACGAGACCACCCATGACTAAAGATCCAAAGATTGAATGCACGAGACAACCCGTGAATTTGAGGATGGGACGACTACCCTATACCACAATTCCCGGATATACTAGTTTCATAGGTTGAGAACACCCCCTGGCCAATTGTTGCGATGATCTGACATAAGTCTACTCACACATGGTTACATGACCCATATAAACCAACACCCATGTACTCAACACTACACGGTGTACTCAATATACAACAAAGATCTCAATAAAAATCATGCCTTATCACAATACATGTTTTACATCACTATGAAATATATTGTGCCCAATTTATCATCATGCTCATAAGTACACACTTATAAGCAATATTACATAACAAACATTATTATCACACAATCATGCTTTTCAAGGGCCTAGTTTCTCGTCTACGTTGTCAAGATACAACTCGCACATATACATCGCATATATATACATAGACGCACACCCTCGTACAAATATTAAAACAACTCATTTTTTCCCTACCTCAATCCAAGCAAGCTAATTTCAAGAGTTGTAAAAGAGGTCCAAGCAAAGCTACTAATTCAAGTGTGCTTCCAAGAGTGAGGCTGGTTGCACAATTCACCACAATTCTATTTAATACATCATTTTATTAAAAGCAAGATTAAAATGGTGTTACAACAAGCTTAATGATCAAAAGTGGCTCCAACCACAAATGTAACTCACTTGATGGTTGAAACAAAGCTCAACCTTCCATAAGAATTAATAAATGGAAGAACACAATCTTGTAAACAAAACCTTAGAATGGAAGAAAAAACTTACCAAAAATGAGTTCAAGAACACCACCCAAACCACATCAAGCAATAACTCATGGTCATCCAAACATAGGGAGAAGAAGAAAGCAAAACCCAAGAGAAAAAGGGCTTGGCCGAAAATTTGGTGTAGAGATTTGTGTGTGTAAATGTGTGTGTTCTTGGTGAGATGAGTGGAGAAGATGATGAGAGTGGTAGGAAAATGAGTGATAGAGATAGGTTTTGTGTGTAGAGATTTTTATCAAATGGCTAGGAAGAGAGTTGACTAGAGAGAGTTGATCCAAGGGTCCTCATCAAGACAACACATGAGTGTACCAACAATATACACCCACCAATTATACCCCTAGGGTTACTACTCAATTATAAGAGTGTCATTTTGACTTTCAATTACCCTTTTAACCCATGTATTCCTCTCTATTTACCACAATGCCACTCACACCAACATTTAGCCACTTCTCCACAAATTCCACTAAGTCTTCCATATATGAAAATACCAATTTACCATTTGGTCATTTATTTCACGAAATCGTTTTCAATACTTTTCATTATTCACAAAATGAAAATACTATGTCCAACTTCCAAATTTAATCACAAATAAATCACGTAAGTCATGAAGAGCATATAAACACATTAAGCACATAATCACATAAGCAAATTATTATTAAATAATTTTTTTTAATTATGACGTAAAAATATCGAACGTTACATACCGAATGACAATAAAAAAAATTATATTATTTCTTTTTAGAATAAACAAAAGTGTTTCACTATTTACAGTGTAAGGAATCTCAAGCCATCAAATGCGAAAAGAAATTGTAACAAAATTGTACCACTTTTTATTTATTAAAAAACATATACAAATTATTAATATCTAAGGACTTTCTAATTACTTTTTATGAACTTATTGTCTTGGAAAATATAAAAAGTAATAACACAAAAAAAAATGTAATCAAAGTGCACCACCGATTTTATTTATGAACATTGATTTGAAAAACACACACAAAAAACTTAATAAAGTATAAGAGTTTTATTTTCATATATGTTGAAAAAATTGAGTGGACGAGTTGTGACCCTAGAAAACATATTTTACTAGAAAGGTTGTGACCATTGGAAGCACTCTTTAGTAGAAAGGTTGTGACCCTTGATAACACCCTTTAGGAAAAGGTTGTGATTGTTCACAATAAGTCACAACCCTTGGAGGTCTATAAATACCCCCCATGGGTCATTTGCAAATCATTCCAGAATTTCATAATTCATTTCTTCTCTCCTTTCTTCGTTCTTCACTTCTCTGCATATATATTGTGACACCCCCAAATTTCCATGCATAGGTTGGCCAGGCCCATACACAGAAAACTAGGAGCATCAGTAATTGATAACATAAACACATAATAGAAGACATAAAATAGAAATATAATAATAACAACAATAACAAAATAATGATACAACTTATACATGAAGGAGCATCAATACATCCTTAAATAAAATAAGTCCCACACAGTACAACTTGGAAATCCCATAAACATGGACCCCTAGAAACACACTTATAAGAAATACAACATATGACATTTATCGGATCCTACCCTGGAGTGGAAGGAAAATATGATAGAACCGGACGGATAGATATGAAGTCCTCAACCCTGCTGGTGAAACTGTCGAGGACCTGAAACAACAAAAATGTGGGTTAAACCCACGAGCAAGTACAACTCTACATGATCCCAAGCAGAGTACCAAAATCCATCCCCTTTCCTAGTGACACCTAATCCCAAAATTATATTATAAAATAATAATATATTTAACTATAAATATAGTCACTAATATACCACCATTTAATATAATTATGTTTATAAATTTCTTACATTAATCTAATTTTTCCATACAACATCCAATCCATGCCCTACCATAACCACGTACCCGACAACTCACCCATGTCCCATGGTACTAGTTAGACTGCAGTAATAGTCAGCCTCCTTGTGGTTCCTTATAAATTTCCAAAACATAGTTATTTAATTTAAATCTTATGATTTTACGAATTTAATAATTCACTCGTAATCTTTAATCGGGAACGTATATCAATTTATAAGGTCGAGCCTGGGGGGTCTAGGGGGGGCGGCGCGACCATTACCTGAGCGCCCCCCTGGCGGGGTCTGGGGCAGCGCCCCAGCGCCAAGGTATACGGTATTTTATACGGTCGAAAATATGTAATCTAGTATAATTCATGATACACATAATAACAATATAAATCAATGTCCAGAGTCTGATAACAAAGAAAATAGATAAAAACAATTACATAAATATGCAATATTTTTCTAATAACAGTTTTGAAATCTTTGTCAACATTGAAACCTAAAATATTTATGTATTCAGATATTTATACTAAGTTCCAACTATATACACATCATCAGAATCATACCAACAAGACACATAACCACGAATCCATACATGTATAGCTACACATGGTAAAAACAGATTTGTATGTATAGCTAGATATAAACATAGTCTCATACATATATCAATATATCACCACAAATCTCTATATATATACAAGATCTGTACATATATGTATAACCAGAATATAAATCATCATATATATATATGAATATAAATATACTCTAACAGATTTGTACATATATGTCTATATAAGTCTACTAATCTCTACCTATATGCAAGATCTGTACATATGATCATGGATCTATACATATACATATAAACAGAATATATATCATCACATAAATAAACATGAATATGAACATACTCTAACAGATCTATACATATATGCCTATATAGATCCACGAATCTCTACATGTATACAAGATCTATATATATACTTACGGATCTATACATATATGTACAAATAGAATATATAAGTCACATAAATAAACATAAATATGAATATACTCTAACAGATCTATACATATATGCCTATATAGATCCACGAATCTCTACATGTATACAAGATCTATATATATATTTACGGATCTTTACATATATGTATAAATAGAATATATAAGTCACATAAATAAACATGAATATGAATATACTCTAACAGATCTATACATATATGCCTATATAGATCCACGAATCTCTACATATATACAAGATCTATATATATACCTACGGATCTATACATATATGTATAAATAGAATATATATAAGTCATATATGAACATGATTTACACATACATATACATATATGAAAAATATTATTTAGCAGATTATAGATGCACAAAGTAAAGGCTACGAAATTTTAGTACAAAGAGGAAGAGTAGAACATATGTCTTGCCTGTAATGTAGAGCTGAATCCACCACAAGTATAGATCCAAACCAATTCTAAGCTCTCAACCTCTCAACCCTCACAATTTCGGGTATAATTGATGAAGAAGAAGAAGTAGTAGAATAAATGATATGGGGGCTAGATCTGAAGTTAAGGATGCTTATATAGAAGATGTTAGGGTTAGGGAAATGTCCAAACTAACCTTGTATTATGCATAAATCACCAAACTGCCCAAACACTAATGACAACCTTGCCCCCTTCAGATCACAAAATTTCATTATAACCTACTAGAGTTAAAAAGACTAAGATAGCCTCATTCAATAATTTAAACACTCAATATGCCATCCAAAATAATTAAGGGAATAAATATCCATTAAATACGGGGTATTACATATATATACATACATATAGTATAGTATAGTATTAGTAGTTGTTGAGAGTACAACAGAGAAGAAGTCCATTAGTTCTCCAATTTGTAATGCTGCTATTGGAGAAGGAAGGTCGTTGTATCCTAGGAGACAGACGCTATAAAGACCGTGAGCACCGTAGCGGGATGAATCTGTCTTAAGGACATAGAATCTAATTCTAGACTCGGCCTAACAGGTTCTTTATTTTAATATTATATATTTTTTAATATATATATATAATTTTATTATATAGTATATATTTATTTTTGTTTAATATATATATAATTTTATTATATAGTTAATATAGCTATATATATCTATATATATTGTAAGACATTAAATTATATTTAAATAATACTATAGTATTGCACACATATTGAACTACAATCTTAAGACAAATCCGTTTAATATTATAGTATTATTTGAATATTAAATTGCGGTATGTATATTTTTATATAATAGACGAATGGCAAGTAGTTGTACTACAATTGTGCCTATTGTTCCTGTCAGTCAGGGAAAAAAGCCCGAAAAGTTTAATGGGGTAAATGTGACTAAGGTTGGGAATAAAAAGAGGAAATACTTTGGCTAAGGTCCCAGCAAAGGACTGAACACAAATTTCAATGGGAAGTGTTTCATCTGCGGTAAACAAGGACACTGTGTTAAAGACTATCGAAGTGTGAAATCCCAGAATCACTCCAAAAAGAAGACTACTGAGGTGCACATTACCAAGGAGGAGAGGTTAACAACTGATGTGTCAGAGCTAAACCTTTCAGCGATATTGTTAGAAGTCAACCTTGTGAGCAACAATAGAGAATGGTGGGTGGACACAGGAGCTACTCGCCATATCTGCTCAGAAAAGAGGATGTTCACGACCTATGAAGAAATAAAAAATGGTGAACAACTGTACCTGGGAAACTCCTTTACTGCCAAGGTTGAAGGACAAGGCAAGCTAAAGCTGCTTATGACCTCAGGAAAAGAACTCACTCTGAATAATGTGTTGTATGTCCCAGACATTAGGAAGAACTTGATTTTTGGTTCTCTTTTAAGCAAGAATGGGTTCAAGCTAGTCTTTATTTCTGATAACTTTGTACATACTAAGAATATAATGTATGTGGGAAAAGGGTATTTAAGTGATGGATTGTTCAAATTCAGTGTAATGACTATTATACCTAAAGTTAATAATAACACAGTTAATTCTGCTTACATGATTGAGTCATTTGAAGTATGATATGGTAGGTTAATAGATGTTAATTATGATACTATTCGTAGATTAATTAACATGGATTATATACCTAAAATTAAGTTTGATATAAATGAAAAATGTCAAACTTGTGTTGAAGCAAAATTAACTAGAACTTCGTTTTAGTCCATTAAGAGAAGCACTAAACCTCTAGCTTTAATTCATAATGATATTTGTGACTTTAAAGCTGTGCCAACCAAAGGTGGGAAAAGATATTTCATCAAATTTATTGATGATTGTATAAGATACTGTTATGTATACTTGTTAAGAACCAAAGATGAAGCCTTGGAGATGTTTAAACATTACAAAAATGAGGTTGAGAATCAACTTGACAAAAAGATCATGGTTTTAAGAAGTGATAGAGGTGGTGAATATGAAGCACCATTTACTGAAATTTGTTCAAAACATGGTATTATTCACCAAAATACCGCTCCTTATTCACCTCAACAGAATGGTGTAGCTGAATGGAAAAATCGTATACTAAAGGAAATGATGAATGCTATGTTGATAAGCTCTGGCTTAACCCAGTATATGTGGGGGGAAGTTGTACTTTCTGCAAACTACATTCTCAATAAGTTATCTCAAAAGAAAAGTAATGTGACACCTTATGAATTATGGAAAGGTCGAAAACCTTCCTATAAATTCTTAAAAGTGTGGGGGTGTCTAGCAAAGGTTAATGTTCCTACACCAAAGAAAGTAAAGATATGACCTAAAACTGTAGATGGTATTTTCATAGGCTATGCACATAACAGTAGTGCATTTCGGTTTCTGGTGCATAAGTCAAACATTCCTAATATTCATGTCAATATAATTATTGAATCAACGAATGCTTATTTCTTTGAGGATATATTTCCTTGTAAAGAAATAAAATAAAAAAGTTATTTTAAAAGAAGTTTTGATACTACTAATAGCAATATACAAGAGGATGGTCACCAAGAGGTTATAGCCAATGAAAATTAGGATGGACTTAGACGTAACAAGCGAGCTACAACGTTTACTACATTTTGTCCTGAGTTTCTAACCTATATAGTGGAGAATGAACCACAAAGCTTTCAGGAAGCAATATGTTCTCCAGAAGCTCCTTATTGGAAAGAGACTATAAATAGTGAAATTGAATCCATCATGCAAAAACACACTTGGGAAGTAGTGGATCTTCCTCCTGGATCTAAACCTTTAGGGTATAAGTGGATCTTTAAGAGGAAGATGAAGGTTGATGGTTCAATTGATAAATATAAAGTCAGGCTTTTTACTAAGGGTTTTAAACAAAATGAAGGCTTAGATTATTTCGATACTTATTCACCAGTGACTAGAATAACATCCATTCGATTGTTACTAGCTATTGCAGCATTGCAAAATTTAGAAATACATTAAATGGATGTTAAAACGGCTTTCTTGAATGGTGAATTAGAAGAGGAAATTTATATGGAACAACCTGAGGGTTTTGTAGTTCTAGAGCAAGAAACGAAAGTGTACAAACTGGAAAAATCCTTATATGGATTAAAACAAGCACCTAAACAATGGCATAAAAAGTTTGACAAAGTGATGTTGTCAAATGGGTTTAGAATCAATGAGTGTGATAAATGTGTTTATGTGAAAAATACTCAACATGATTATGTCATTGTTTGCCTATATGTGGATGATATTCTAATTATGGGTAGCAATAATGATAACATTCAAACTATCAAATGGATGTTGACCAAAAACTTCGATATGAAAGATTTAGGCATTGTTGATGTCATACTAGGAATCAAGATTTCTAGGACATCAAATGGTCTAGTATTATCTTAATCTCATTATAATGAGAAAATACTAGAAAATTTTGACAAAGAAAATAGTGGTTTTGTTAAGACTCCTGTTGATATAAATCTTCATTTATCGAAAAATACTGGTCCTAACATATCTCAACTAGAGTATTCTCGCATTATAGACAACTTAATATATTTAATGACTTACATACATACTCAGTTAATAAATGGAGTAGATATACAAGCAATCCAGGAAATCAGCATTGGACTGCGATAAAAAAAAGTCATGCGGTATTTGAGATATACCAAGGATTATGGATTGCATTATACCAGATATCCAGCAGTACTTGAAGGATACAGTGATACAAATTGGATATCTGATACAAAGGATTCAAAGTCCACAAGTGGCTATGTCTTCACGATTAGAGGTGGAGCCATATCTTGGAAATCTTTGAAACAAACGTGTATTGCCAGATCCACTATGGAACCTGAATTTATTGCTTTAGATAAAACTGGTGAAGAAGCTGAGTGGCTTCGTAATTTCCTAGAAGATATTCCAAATTGGCTTCAACCTATGTCGGCAATATGTATACATTGTGATAGTCAATCGGCGATTGCTAGGGCACAAAGTAATATATATAACAGGAAGTATCGACATATACGTCGAATACATAACACCATTAAACAACTACTCTCTAATGGAATAATCTCTGTAGATTATATAAAGTCAAAAGAAAATTTAGCAGATCCGTTTACAAAAGGTTTGACTAGAGATCAAGTGTATAGTTCATCGAGGGGAATAGGTTTAAAGCCGAAAGCTAACGAGTCATCTTAATGGGAACCCAACCTAGTGATTGGAGATCCCAAGATCTAGGTTCAAAGTGACAACAGAAATTCTAAATGACTCACTAGAAGCACTGGGAAGAAATAAGTATTCTACCCATTTCTATGATGAGACAGTGCAACTATAGTGAAGATTAGGATACGTTATGCTTTTAATGACTCTTATATCTTGAAAATTCAAGTAGGATATGGTAGGATATTCTTAATAAGAAGTCATCTATATGAGTGTGAAGTGGGGCCGCTTCTATGAAACTTCCAAGGCTAAGTTGTTTAGAGCACTCATGAAGTATCAGGCGTTGTTTAGGGCCAAAATGAACACAACAATGAGAAATAATTAGGTGCGGAAGGAAACTGTGTGTTTGCTATTGTCTTGGTTTATATCAATGGCTGAACAGTTTAAGACATCATGTTCACTGATTAGCTAATAAATCCGATAGTAATACACTAAGGAAGGTTCAAGGTCAAAGCTACTTCTCCTGATGCAGTAACTTTCCAATTGTACTCTTTATAGTGTCTGTATTTTCATTTTTTTCATTTGACGTCAAAATCTCATTCATGTGGGGGATTGTTGGAAAAATTGAGTGAATGAGTTGTGACCATTGGAAACACCTTTTATTAGAAAGGTTGTGACCCTTGGAAGCACTCTTTAATAAAAAGGTTGTGACCTTTGATAACACCCACCATTTAACAAAATGTTGTGATTGTTCACAATAAGTCACAACCGTTGGAGGTCTATAAATACACCACATGGGTCATTTGCAAATCATTCCAGAATTCTAGAATTCCAGAATTCATTTCTTCTCTCCTTTCTTCCTTCTTCACTTCTCTGCATACATATATACATATATATAGTATAGTATAATATCAGTAGTTGTAGAGAGTACAACAGAAAAGAGGTTCGCTAATTCTCCAATTTGTAGTGTTATTATTGGAGAAGAAAGGTCGTTGTATCCTAGGAGATAGATGCTATAAAGATCGTGAACACCGTACCGGGACGAATCTGTCCTAAAGACATAGAATCTAATTTTAGACTCGGCCTAACAGGTTCTTTATTTTAATATTATATTTTGTTTAATATATATATACTATACAATAAAATTATGTAGTATATATATATTATTTTTAATATATATATATATATAATCATACTATATAGTTTATATATCTATATATTTTGTAGTTGATAAGTGCTCAATATTGTCCATTTTAAGCCCATATCTTGCTAATGTTACATCCTTACATTCCATTATTTGGTATTTTTACGTCGTTTGTGTGTCTAAGCGTGTTTCAAGAGCTTAATGAAGAAAATGAGCTAACTTTGGTGAATTAACTAAAGACATGCTTATTTATATCCAAGAGGAGAGCTTAAGAGGTGTTTTCAAGAGAAAAGTGGCTTCCAGAGGGCAGAAAAGTCAATGTTTCGAGCCGCAACTTCAAGAATCATGCTTAAGGAGTCGAGGGGGGTTCAAACGACACTATTCCTAAGAAAAGTGGTTTCCATGAAAAATGTTGCGATCCATCTACGGACCCAGTAGCTAAAAGTGGCTAGAAAGTGACATTTTGACACCCCATCTATGCCCATCAGAAGAGGCCTACATGCTGCGTATAGACCCTCTACGCGCCGCCCATAGTTATCCTGTGAACTTAATGTGTGAAATTCTTATTTTGGCCCTAACTTAAGTTTCTTTGATGCTGCTACGATTCCAACACTTTTAAGGCACGTGATATACACATATTATATGTCAGATTAAAAGATTTTGATATTTTGGGCCGAAGTTGGGCACATACAACATGCCAAATTTTCAGTCAACTTTGAGCGGCCATATCTCTATTTTGCAGTCGAAACAGATCCAAATGGAGTGATTCTTGAGCCTAACATCAAGATCTTGAAGTCAGGTTTCCAAAAAGCTATTACACTCCTCCATCCAATGTGTGTAGCTTCAGTTATGATCAAAAGAGTGAGATGTGTCTGCAAGAAAAAGCTGGAAATTTCATATTCGAGCCAAAATCCTAGTTTGACCCGAATTGACCTGGATGACTTTGTATTCAACTCCAACACCTATATGCACGTTTTTTAGACATATTATACACCAGATTAAAGGGTTTTGATGAGTTTGGAAGAAAATCACATAAAAGGGGAATCCTACTCTCGACAGAAAAGGAAGGCAATTTAGGGTTTCCCTCCCCTTTGTCTATAAATACCAAGGTCTGAACCAAACCTAAAGGACTTCTTTTTACCCAATTTTCAGAGCTTTATTTTCAGATTTATATCATCAAAAAGGGAGGAGCCATTCAAGACCTAGAGATCAGGATAAGACGACCATGAAGGGCGATTTTACATCAACGATGCAGTCTCCTCCTACCATAGTAACTAATTCGGTATCTAGGGTTTTCTAGTAAAACCCTAGCCATGTAATGTAGTTCTCTCATTTGTTTTCAATTGGAACAAGGGAAAGATGTGACCATACTATGATGATTGTTGTAGATGTGTGACGTTTTTATTCTTGACACAAGATTCTATATTTGTTCTTAATTCTTGTCTTAGATTGAATGAATATATTATCTTATTCAATCATGATTATTCACAATGGGCTGGAACTCGGATGCTTAATTCATGATTTTCTACACAATGATGCTTAACACTTGAAACCCTAGGTTTACACAGGGCATGCCTCGACGAGGTAATATAGACATGCTTTAGTTTAATTTCATGTTGCAGGAGTAGATTAGAGTAAAGTAAATAACATGCACTAGTTACACTCCGTCCGAAAATGGGCTGTAGTGAATCCGGTTGATGGTATCCTTTTTACGGTCGTATTCGACTATTTGCGGTACAACCTGATTCACATTTATGGATCGCCTCTTAGAATTGAGCAAGTAAGCAGTTATGTTATGCGGTTAGTGGTGGAGTATGGAAACCCTAGATTTTATTTCTATTGTTCTTGTTTTAATTTATCTTTACTGTTTTATTAGTTAACTAATTCAGAAATCAAAACCATCAAATCATATTTTTTTATAGCAATTTAAGAGTATTATTTTACGAGAATTCAGAATATGACTTAGTCTCTGTGGGATCGATAACCTTTCTCAAGCCGAACTATACTATAATACGATTCGTGCACTTGCGATAGGTAAAACTTAAGTCATCTTAAGGATGTGTTCTTAACACATATTTTTAGCACACCCCGGCGGACAATAGTAGTACATATAGATATATATATATATACTCTAAGACATTAAACTATATTTAAATAATACTATAGTATTGCACACATATTGAACTACAATATATTCATCACCATGTTAAATTCTGAAATAAATATAAATAAATAAAATTAATAAAATTAAAATCTTTATATTACTCCATTATTTCCATTTACAAGACCAAAAAGGAAAAACAAAACGTTAAAAAATAGGGTTAATTTCACTAAATCCCCTTATACTATCCAATTTAATCAACTAACCCCCATTGTGTCCACATTATTTCCTATACTATTCAATTTCATCACTATGCCCCCTCTCCCTCACATTTTCAGTCAAAAATACCTAAACTACCCTCAATAGTGTAGGGGGTTTAGTGAAATCAACCCTTTAAAAAATTATTTTTCGAAAATCAATTATATTTTTCGCAAAAATTATAAATTCAAAACAATATATATATTTTGGAAAAAATATATATTTTTCGAAAATAATATATATTTCGGACAAAATATATACATTTTGGACAAATAATATATATTTCAGAAAATATATATATATATATTGGAAAATGATATATATTTCGGAATATATATATATAATTCATCAAAAATATATATTTTCTGATTTTTTTTAAATAAATATGATTTTTTTGTGAAATATATATTTTTTCCAAAATATGATATTTTTTTTCCAAAATATGATATTTTTTTTCCAAAATATGATATTTTGTTTTCCAAAATATGATTTTTTTTTTCGAAAAATATACTCCCTCCATTCCAATTTAGTTGTTCACTTTAGACTTTTCAACAAATATTTTTATATTTTGTGTTTCCACTTTTTTTTCGGTGAATATTTGTGTTTTCTCTTTTGCCCTTTGGTAATGTAGTATAATTGTAGTTTTTAATGGGACCCATTACTTTTTGAAGTTAATGAAGAGGGAGAATTTTGGAAAGTATGTGATAATATTGTATTGGAATTCGAAACTGAACAACTAATTTGGGACAAGTAAAAAAGGCAAAGTAGACAACTAAATTGGGACGGAGGGAGTATATTATTTTCCAAAATATGAATTTTTTCCGAAAAATAATATTTTTTGTAAATAATATATATTATTTTCCAAAATATAAATAATATATATTTTTCGGAAAAAAACATATTTTGGAACATAATATATATTATTCGCAAAAAAATCATATTTTTTAAAAATAATTCGGTAAATATATATATTTGACAAATTATATATATATTCTGAAATACATATCATTTTCCACTATATATATATATATATATATATATATATATTTCCATGAAATATATATATTTTTTCCGAAATATATATTGTTTTCGAAAAATATTTTTTTCCCGAAATATATATATATTTTTGAAATTTATAGTTTTTACGAAAAATATAATTGATTTCACTAAACCCCCCTATACTATTGAGGGTACTTTAGGATTTTGACTCAAAATGTGAAGGGGAGAGGGCATAGTGATGAAATTGAATATTTTAGGGGGTAAAGTGGACACAATGGGAGTTAGTTGATTAAATTAGATAGTATAGAGGGGTTTAGTGAAATTAACATTAAAATTTATAATCAAAGTGTGCCATTAATTGGAGATTGAACTACCCCTTATACCATTCAGTTGCCTTGCCTCTTTGAAGAAAGTACAGTATGCTTGAAAATTTAATTATAATTCATAATTGTCTTTATGTCTAAATTTGAACGTTTCAAATTGGTTTGTTACAGGCCATGTTGGTCCATTTACTATTTTATTTTTTTATTTTTTCTTTTGTAACAAGTATTGGAGTGGTTTTTCATTAGGGGATTCTCATTCAATAGCCAAGTGTAAAATATAAAAAAAATGGAAAACAATTTGAGCTTCTATAAGACATGTATATATGAAGATTCACTAGTTTGTGTTTTTATTGTTAAATTCAATTTTCTTTTGAACAATTGAATTTATAATTTTAGGATTTGTTGAAATTGAGGTAACTTAGTTTGTGGATTTTTTTATGTAATTAAGTTGGATTTCATAATTTATTATTCTTAATGAAATTTGACATTGGACATATTTCAGGACTATGAATAGTGACTAAACCATTGCGTCACTAAAATATAAAAAATACAATTAGTAACTGTAAGAATACTTTTGTATATTGTTTATGTATGACATGTTCTAGACAATAACCATGTTGAGTGTTAGATAGGTCAGTTTGGTTTCAATGACATCGATAAACTTCATCAAAGGCAGAATCAAACATTGAAGTAATGAAGAATACAAGTGAAGCATGAAAGTGAGCATATTGAGGGAAAATGTCTCCTGGAGGGCGAAAACGACATTTTCCAAAGCTGTCACTTAAGCAAAAAGTATCGTGGGTTCAAGAGGGTCATTTTGGCGCAGTTGTGGAGAAAAGTGGTTTTAACAAAAATGTCTACGCTTTCAGTCTCAAAAAGTGACTGAAAAACACATTTTTACGCTTGGACCTACGCTTTAAGCGTAGCTGCAGCAAGTTTTTGCCTATTTTTGCCTGTGATGTCCAAATTGTTCGGGGGTTGGTTTTATGATATGACCACGACTTATATACATCAAAGTGCGTTCTATATACAATATATTCAATAGAATATAGGGTTTAGATGTGTAATTTTGAGAAAGGGCAAACTTAGAGTTGGATCATCATTGTCTATAAATACCCAAGTCTACAACAAGAGGAGGCACGCCTTTGAGAGATCTCTGCAGTATTTTATCGTTCATATTGTTCTACAGAGATATTGATATAGATAGATAAAATATCATTGAGTGATTCTTCTAGTTATCACTTGTTTTGGAGTTAATTCTATCGTGCTTCTACAACAACGATCTTATGCACGATTGAATCATATAGATTCTGAAAAATCAACACACCGTTGATTGCAACTTGGTTGTGTTGATTCGATTGTAAAACGAAGTCATCTGAGTGTGGAGATCGGAGCGAAAAGCTTCATGGTTATTTGATTTGTTGAGAAACAGAGCCGTCAGAGTACGAAGCGGAGCGAAAGCTTCGTGGAACGCGAGTGAATCTAGACTTTTAGACGTCGAGTGAAGAACAACATATTACATTGGTTGTATGTACTGTTTTTATAGAGTTTGTACAAATTATTTTATTCATAGTGCATCGATACCCGAGTGTATCCGTAGTTTTTACTTGGAGTCTTTCCAAGGTTTTCCACGTAAAAATATCGTGTGTCTCTATTGCTTTATTTTCTGCACTTAAATTCTTGTTTGCATGATTTATCTTGATAGATAATTGGATTAAAATTGACTTTTCCGCAATTATTATTAATTTGTTAATGAATCCACAAAAAGCCTAATCACCCCCCCCCCCCCCCCTCTAGGTTGTTTTCATTGATCGTCTAGGTAATTTCTATTGGTAACAGAGCGTGGTTGCCCCGATTTAGGTTAACTACCTAGGGTTAGATCTTGAACTTAGACATGGCATTTCTTCGTGAACGAGGTTTTCTTGATAAGCCTTATGTTCTTGATAGGTTAAATAATGAGGGTGATGATGATTGTGATGATTCGCTTCAAGCTAAGTATAATAATTTACATGATAAATATACTCATCTTAGCGAAGTTTTCTCAAAATATATTGGTAGATTTAAAAGTATTGACAAGGAAAAAGAATCCTTAAGAGAAGAATTAACCAGCATTACCCATAACTTTAATCAACACATAACTGATAAGTCAGAATGATTGAAAATTTGAGAAAGTTTGAAAAAGAAAGGATGGAGGTTTTAAAGCGTGTAGAAGATCGCAATAAGGAACGAACAACTGTAAGATCTGATTTCATTGATAAATCTGTGAAAATTGAAGATATGGAGAAATATTTGGAAGATGCTAACTCAACTATTCATAAATGATCTAGTGGAACTCTTATGCTTGATCATATGTTGAATGCAGTAAAATCTGTGGGAAATACTAAAGGTTTGGGATTTGGAGGAACATCGAGAAATAATAATGTCATTCCCAAAACTATTTTTGTTAAGGAATCTCGTGTATAATCGAGTTATTCTAAAGGTAAGTCTAATAGGAATTTTAATGTTCAATCTTATGTTAGAAAACCTGTTGAAAGAAGGGATATTTTTACCTCTAAGGGTTTAAAAAATGGTTTTCAAAAGTTTGTTCCAATATGCCATCATTGTGAAGTGAAAGGTCACATTCGACTTTTGTGTTCAAAGTTAAAAGGAAAGATTTTGAAATCTAAGAGGAAATTGAGAACTCATAAAAGACCCAATATTGAATATCAAATTAGGGTTTTGAGTAAAGAGATAAAGAATTTGTCTAACCATGCAAGTAAAACACCTAAGATCAGACAAACATGGATTAGAAAAGGTGAGCTACATTATTGTGATGCTCATACATGGGTTAGAAAAGGTGAGTTACATTTTTGTAAGGCTCATACTGAACTTAGAACATGTGACTCTAGGCACATGAAAGGAGATAAGTCAGTAGTTAATAATCTCAAAGATAGTGTTGGTAAGAATGGTTCTTTTGATGAAAAGAAAAAGTTTAAAATGTTTAGGAAATGACACCATTGTTGCTTCTGGTCTACCTAGACTAGAACATGTTGATTGTGATAAAGGCCAAAAGGCTAATTTGCCTAGCATTAGTCAGATATGTAATGATTATCAATATGTCAATTTCCATCATGATAAATGCATTATTAATGACTATTTTGGAAATTGTCTTATGGAAGGTGTACGTACATCTGATAATCAGTATTGCATATTTCCTAAAGTTTGTACTGAGAAAGGTCTTGAGTTTATATCCACAGATTCGCAGTCAACTGACATCTCTACAAAATCATTAGATTTTCAAAAGCATGTGCATCTTAGAAAATCTAGTGACATGTTATCATTATGATAGATGTCTTCATATGTATTATTTTAGGAATATCTTGCATTATCTTTTATCCTAGAATTGATACATTATCATGCATTTTGTATTATTTGCATGTTTATTTTATTTTATTTTATTATGCATGCATCATGTTTTGTTACTGTTAGGGTTATACATGCATGCATCATTATGACAAAAACAAATTTTAAATAGAAAAATTCTTAGCTTGTTGAGCTTGGCTAAGGGTACAAATGGTTGTCATATTTCATTTTATTCTCATATTTACTTTTCTTATTATGCTTATGAGAATTGAAGTCGTTAGTCTGACCTAAGATTATGAGTTGTTTCACTTGACATGCTTAAGTATTATTTTTAGAACTCATTAAACTTTGGGTGCTTGTTTTACTTTAGAGATGACTGTAATACTTGTTGAAACTTTTAGTCTTTTTTATTTAATCCGGAGTGATATGTAGGTTCATGAGTTATGCTAGATTGATCTATGCTTTTAAATACCTTTTGCATGCTTATGAATGTTGTGGTGATGTTGAACAGAAGAAAGAATGAGATATTTAAAATATAGAAATGCAAAAAGTAGTTCTTCGATATGAGTAACCTGGCTTCTTGCCTCAGTAAGCATTGAGCATTCACGTAAAAAGGGGAGAAGACTATTGAGCATAAATCCCATGGAAGAAGCCCACGCCCAGTTGGTCGGGACTAGAAATCCTCGCTGGAAAGTCCGGAGCTGAGAAAGACAAAAACGGATATGGTGAAAAGGTTGAAAATATTAAATTATGTTTTCTTTATTTAGCAATAAGGTCTAAGTTAATGATTTAACTTCTAGTTTAGTTTTTGGACTGAAGTATCATCAAGATTAGTGAGAAGATTATTAAAACTAGTACGTATTCTTTTCATCTTAGTTGTTTGCTTGCACCTGAATATTTTTTCATATATGAAAATGTTATGTATAGCTTGTCTTGTGACTGCTTATGACTACAAGGTACGTGTGCTGATTTTCTTCACTATCATGTGTATAATAGCTAAGTCAAATATGTTATATGATGTGTTAATGACTAACTCGTTGTCTCTTCTGCTCTGCTCACACGGTTCTAAGAACAAAAATATTTTTGGTTGTTTTGCATTTTGCATTCATGCATTAGTCCTAAGTTCATGCATTGTAGAGATTTATGTTACTTGAGAATCTAGATATATTCTAATAGAGTATTTTATCTTAGTATTTAGTGCTTGGCTTAGATTTTCTTGAGTATCGTCTGTGATCATTTCCCTATGTTTTCTTCTTCAGGCTTTCCCTTAGTTCTCTCATGTGTTTTGTTTGTTTTCATTGTTCCTTATCATTTTAGTGACAAAAAGTGAGAGTAATGTTTTAAGGGGGAGAAGTATTGAGTAAGGGGGAATAATGGTTTAAAGGGAAAAAGTATTGAGTAAGGGGAGAAAGAGTGTGTTTTATGGTCATTGTGCTTACAAAGATATTGTATTTTTATTCTGATAATTTTTTATCTATTTTTCACACTTACATTTAATGGTTTGTTCAGTGTTGTGGTTACAGTTTATATCTATGTTTGTTGGTATGTGTTCATAGGTATAGATGTTATGTTGTTATTAGTGAGGTTATATTGTAAAACATGGTTTTGTCTCAGAAATGCCAAGGGGGAGATTGTAAGAACAATTTTGTATATTTTTTATGTATGGCATGTTATAGACAATAACCATGTTGAGTGTTAGATAGGTCGGTTTGGTTTCAATGATATCAATAAGCTTCATCAAAGGCAGAATCAAGTATTGAAGTAATGAAGAATACAAGTGAAGCATTAAAGTGAGCATATTGAGGAAAAATGTCTCCTGGAGGGCGAAAACAAAATTTTTCAAAGTCGTCACTTCAAGCAAAAAGTATCGTGGATTCAAGAGGGTCATTTTGACGCAATTGCGAAAAAAAGTGGTTTTAACAAAAATGCCTACGCTTTTAGTCTCAAAAAGTGACTGGAAACACATATTTTTACGCTTATAGGTATGCTTGGACCTATGCTTGAAGTGTAGGCCCTGCTACCCTTGAAGTGTAGCTACGACAAGTTTTTGCCTATTTTTGTCTGCGATGTCCAAATTGTTCGGGGGTTGGTTTTATGATATGACCACAACTTATATATATCAAAGTGCGACAAATTTAGGGTTTGAATCATCATTGTCTATAAATACTCAAGTCTACAACAAGAGGAGACACATCTTTGAGAGATCTCTACAGTATTTTATCGTTCATATTCTTCTACAGAGATATTGATATAGAGAGAGAAAATATCATTGAGTGATTCTTCTAGTTCTCTCTTGTTTTGGAGTTGATTCTATCGTGTTTCTACATCGACGATCTTATGCACGATTGAATCATATAGATTCTGAAAAATCTACATACCGTTGATTGCAACTTAGTTGTGTTGATCCGTTTGTAAAACTAAGTCATCTGAGTGCGGAGATCGGAGGGAAAAACTTCATGGTTATTTGATATGTTGAGAAACAGAGCCGTCAGAGTACGAAGCGGAGTGAGAGCTTCGTGGAGCGCGAGTGAAGATAATAGATTACATCAGTTGTAAGTATTGTTTTCATAGAGTCTGTACAAATTCTCTTATTCATAGTGCATCGATACCCGAGTATATCCATGATTTTTACTTGGAGTATTTCCAAAGTTTTTCACGTAAAAATATTGTGTGTCTCTATTGCTTTATGTTCTGCACTTAGACTATTCTTTACATGATTTATCTTGATAAATAATTGGATTAAAATTGACTTTTCCGCAATTATTATTAATTTGTCAATAAATCAACAAAAAACCTATTCACCCCCCATGTTGTTTTCATCGATGGTCTAGGTAATTTCAGTAATAATATATAATCATTGCTAAATAACACTCTTTTGTGAGAACTAGTTTTCAGAGACAAAATTTATAGACCCAAATAGCATAAATTTTTAAGGTACCTACAAAGATTTCATCATTATTTCCAAAACAACGTCTATCATGACTTGATTTAGCTACGAAAAGTTGTCACAATAAACATGTATTTAGAGACCACTAACATTTCATCATTAGAAGTTCAAGTATTTAGACGACATAGTTTCGTCCCTACAAATATAAATTTTAGAGACGGAACCTATATTTCGTCTCTGTTGACATTTTGCCACGGCTACATTGGGACAAACGAGCGACAAAATTTCTTTGTCACAAAATATATTTAGAGAGAATTTTTTTACATTTTTTGACAACCTGTTTTGTTAAAAAAAAAAGTCATATTTGCTCCCTTGAATTAAAAGAGCATCCAAGCCCATACATGAGTTGGGTAAGCTGTCAGATACGTCTCGTAAAGTATGAAATTTGGGCTCATGCCTTTTAGTGGATCTGTCACCGAGACCGGCCCGTTATTGTTTTCGATAAAATTATGGCTCTAGTTTGTGGCCATGCTAAACTTCAAGTGAAAATGAGGGCACTTTATTGCACCTAGACTGGCCCTCCTAGTCCTAATATGACCTAATTCATCTCAAGAAAGAATATAACCACATTGTTTTCTCGTAAATTATTCATTACTATAACATTTACGGAACACACCCTCCGACACTCGTCCTTTCAAAGGAAGATAAAAGAAATCGCGAGTGAGTGCAAAATTCAACCGCACGCTTCGGCAATCAAGTTAGTCAACGAGCACGTGTGACCTCATTACCATATGATTATAATAATTGCAATACACGGTATATAGATATCAATCGAAGAAGAAAAATAATAAAGTAAAAGAACAAAGAGATAAGAATTATGATCCTCTATCATTCCTTGATTCACTATCTTTTGTTCACATCCAAAATTAAACCCTCATCTACATCGATCGTCTGAAACAAAGTTGTTTATATATTTGCAAGTACTTGGTCAAACTAACTAATCAAGTAAAAAGCTATGTGTGTATATTAAATATATATATATAGAGAGAGAGAGAGTATAATTATATATAAAGATGGAGGGTGTGGTGTGGCCGACATGAAATGCTAAGTGGCAAAGCATAAAGAAAAGATGGATGGAGACTAAACTCAAAACAAATGTAATAAAGAAAGGTCCCTCACTAGAGAGAAAAAGAAAAAGGAATGATCTTTTTCAGTAACACATTTATTTGACTAACACCTTAGTTCCATTCAAAACGTAGCCTTTTCAGGAAATGCCATGTGCTGTCGACCTAGCTAGCTGTTTTGTTTAAACAAGAAAATTCTTTGATAGATATGCCTACACTACAAAGAATATATATAGTACTCTTCGTACTTCCTTGTAACTAAACTTATGACAGATCCAACAATTTCTCAGTGTGTTTGAGCATTGTAAAAACAGGGAAGTAATATTGCGTGTGGACGGGTTTGCTTGAAGGTCAAAAAGATATTATAAGAAGAAAAATAGAAACTCATAAGTCTCATATTATCAAAAGCCCGCAATGTCTATTTTATTTCATTTAAAATCAATTTTATACTGAAGGGGAAAAAGAAAGTATCAATATGAGGGCGGAATCAGAAATTACCATTTGTACAACTTATTGAATAATATATAAGACTTCTCTCGAATAATAATTATTACGGTAAATTACTATGACCTCCCCTAAGATTTTGGATAATTACTTTCAGATTAAAATTTGTGTAAATTTACTCTCACATCCCCTATAAAATTAATATTATCCTAACATTTGTATGCATTTACTAAAGTACCCCTAACTTAAGTATTTTAAATTGAAGTAATTTACTTTGACATAAAATTACGTTAAGGTTTTATTAACTTTGGTATGGGTAACCTTACTATCAAATAAAGTTAGCTTTATTAAATTAAGAAATAATAAATATATTAAAACCAAAAGTATCCTTGAAAGTGGCAAAGATATTGAAATAACTTCACCAACTTGCTTGGGAAGTGATAAAGATGTTTTGAGTGGTGTCAAATGATGGGTATTTTAATATTTTAAATGATAGAAGGATATTAGACATGCAAATCATAAATTTAAAATACTTAAGTTAGGGGTATTTTAGTAAATGCACAAAAATATTAGTGTAATATTAATTTTATAGGGGAGGTCAGAGTAAATTTATACAAATTTTAATCTAAGAATAATTATACAAAACCTCATAGGAGGTTAGAGTAATTTACCCTAATTATTATCTTAATGCTTTTGCTAGAGGCTCTGAATGGCCCAGCAAAAGGTTGTCTATGTATATTTGTAATAAGGTGTTTACTCTCTTTTGGTTTTCCTATCTGTGGTGGTTATGGGTTATCTATTGGGGTTTGGCGCCACTCTAATTTTGTAAGTCTTTGTCTTGTTTATATCTATCTGAATAATAATTTTTCAAAAAAAAGAAAAGAAGAAGAACATATTTATATTTTAGAATTAATTTGATATGAGATTTAGTACTTATAAATATACTTAATGAATCTATATATACTAGCATTATAGTATTATACAAAAAATAGTTAATACTGCATGCATACCGACAGGTCATGACTGAAGCCTTGTATAATTGATCTAACAGCTATGGCCAACTTGGAAGTTTGTCATTACATAGACTAGGTGATCACACAGACCTACAAATAGACCTGTCAATGGATTGGATTTTGACCCGAATTCGATCCGAATCCGATTCGATTAGCCATATTTGGATTGAAAAAAAATCCGATAACCCGAATACGATCCGAATCCGATAATCCAATTCCTTAACAAATTGGATTTGGATTTGCCTAATCCGATCCGATAATAACCCGATCCGATTAATTTTATATATATATATATATTATGTTATTAATATGTAAATATTAAATGATATACTTAATTATATTTCAATTTTTTTTTTCGCTTTTTCATTTTTATGTTTTTATAGTCATGTATTATAAGCATTGATTGTAAAATATATAATTTAGTGTTTAATATTCTTAAAAGATAACATAAAAATAAAAAAATTTAATAATTTTTTGTATTTTTTTTTTACTTAATCGGATCAGGTTATCGGATTGGATATCCGAAAATTAATAAATTCGAATTTGGATCAATAAAGTAAAAATTCATCGAATTATCGAATCGAATCGAATCGGATATAAGCTTATCGGGTTCGGATCGAATCAGGACAGATCCGATCCAAATCCGACTTGTTTACATGTCTACCTACAAGACATGCTTCGGTTCCAAAGGGCACAACAGATAATAATCTCTCATTTGTCTGTTCTTCATTTCTTGTCCTTGCAACTGGTATTGTTCTTTATTCACGTCATGTTGTTTTCTTGGTGTGGGAATTTTATTAATTTCAATGTAACCCTCTTTATTCAGGCCCAAATCTCATAATCGATGCAGAATTTGCTTTTGCTGCGACATTAATATTTTATGTGCTAACTAGAGTAATAAAATGAGATACGATATGAATTAAAATGGTATGATTGATTATATAAAAGTGTTCAAGTTATATAAGGGTTGATGCGGACACGATACGAAGTACTAGTGTCGGGTTAAGGTCAAATTCGAGTAACCCGAACAATTCGTTTGACATAATTATATTTATATTTATTTTTATTTTTTTATCTTCTCTAATTAATCATGGATTGAAATATATCAATAAGTTATACTTGGTTCGTGTAAAATTCAATTTGATTTTGCTGATAAACAAGTTAAATAGTTCGTTTCATATTGGATCGTGTCAAATTTAATTTAATATTTATGATAAATAGGTTAAACGGGTTACATGGATTGGGTCGGATTACCTGTATAATTAATGGGTTGAGTTAGAGTTAAACATATTTGACACGTATATTAATCAAGTCTTTTGTGACACGATTTAATCGCAATAATTTCTAACAGAAAAATAATTTCAATAGTTTTAAAATCAACAAATAATTCAAATTTAGATCAACAACCTTTAATAAAAGTTTACGAATCTAACAACATATAATAAACCACATAAAATACTAGTCAACAATAACATATTAAATACTAGTCAAATACATCATATAAAAACTACAAGTTTATTCTATAACAAAAACTAGCAAGCTCACAATTGGGGTGTAAAGGGGTGACTCGCGATAAAGGTTAATCCGCGTGGATTTATTTATTTGGGAAAATGACTCAAATAAGGTTTGTACGCGAGAGCTTGCATTATATAGAGGGAGGTATAATGGACTGATGTGTTTATAGCTCGCATCTGAACTCATAATCCTAAATGCTGCTTGCGTAGGGAGTACTATTCGGAATCTAGGGGAAATGTTTGGGATATGTAAATAATGGGTCGCGACCCTATTTACGCTATCCTAAGCAAGAATACCTTAAAGAGCCCGATAGTATTCAGGGTCATGAAAAATGTATGCATGCAAAAGGTCATGACCCAGCAAAGCTATACAACATGTTTCCTTGGCGAAGGAAAAATCAGATCCGCGATGAAACATGCGCGAATCACAGGTCACGGAGCACAGTATGATCCGCTCAAGGGATTACGCGAATCAGTTTCGCGTAGTCAAGGGCGTGAGACGATACTGTGCAGGATATTTATGGCGCGAATTGGTATGGCAGGATCCATGTCGCGAGACAAGTACTGACGTGGCAATGCAATCCGCGACGACTACTGGACTCTCACGTTTATAAATAAAAGTGCGAGAGCTCACTTCAAAGGACTTTTGGGGGGGGAGAGACTAAGGGAGAGAAATTATTTTGCAATCACTTGTAACTGCTATTTTCTCTTCCATTTCTCTTTTATTTTTTTCTGTAAAGTAATCAAAAGCAATAAAAGTATCAGTGCCATTATTTAATTGACGAACTTGTGTAGAAACTATCTTCACATCATTTAATTCATTCGAACCCCTACATGGGAAAAAAACAACTTATTTCTCGGAGTTGCGCACGACAGTGATGGAGATGGGAGGGAGGGCCGAGAATGAGAGGCGCAGTCGTGGAGAGATTCGGATGTTGTGGAAAGATTAATTTGGATGTTACAAAATAGGTTTAAGGTTTTTTTATGTATATATATATATAGAGAGAGAGTATAGGTAAGTAAATATTTATTTTATTTAAGAATATTAGTGTAATTGTATATAAAAAGTTGTAAATATATATAATTTATGTAATTTTGATATTAAAAATTATATAATTATTATGGGGGGGGGGGGGGGGGATTTCCCTAGAAACCCCTCAAACCGTCCCCGTCCCATAACTATCAGATTGTTTTTCCTAACCCCCATAACCATCCCATTTTTAAATATTGTGGTTAAAAATCGTAAAAAAAAAAATGGAGAGGTTTGGGGCAGTTCCCCGGCAAGGCAGAGTTTTTGATCATTCCTAGACACGACTCATTTTAACCCGACACGAAAACATGCTCCACGGACACAAATTGCCACCACTAACACTAACAGTCTTAAACCATTAAAAAAAATAATTAACAATGTCCATTTTATATTGTTCTCAAATTCCATTAAAGCAATGGACTGATTTATTCTTTTCTTTTAATTTTTTCGCTTGCAAAAGTATACCACTACATGCATGAGCATAACAATTTAATCCTGGTAACCACTATGGTCACTAACTATATAACAAATACGGACTCAGGCCCCCCTACAAGTTAATATACATTCATTGACACACAGAAATCTTTAATCCAAGAAAAAGTCCGTAGGTACCAATTTGGTTTTAGAGTATATATGATTGTTTTGCTTTCCTATGTATACAGACAATATGTCATGTGCAGATTATATGCCAAAAAAAAAAAAAACATAGACAGAAAGGAGGAACATATGTATACGTTCTAGACACCACTATTTGATATTTTGAAACGAAAGAATATTAAAATACCACAACTATACTTTTATACAATTTCGCTCTACTTAATTGTTTTAATAAATAGGGTAATTTATAGTGGAACCCCTGATGTTTGGGTCAATTTCACCTAGTGGCCCATCAATCCAATTTTTTAACAGAGACATCTCATGAGGTTTACAAAAGTGTTGCAATGACACCCCTGAATGCATGAAATGACTTTAGTGTCCTTGATTATTTTAATTTTCATTCTAAAAGTCAAAGTTACCCCCATTATCTAAATCTTACACCTCACCCGCTACCCTAACCACTCTTATCACCACATCCATATTATATAAAAAAATATACAATAAATATATAAGATATACAATATATATATTTTTATTTTAACTACAAAAATTCAAGAACATCTAAAATATACAAAAGGATCTATTTAAAAGTAATTCTACCCGTAAAAATATTTTATCAATAATATAGTATAGAATTTGATTATAAGAAAATTATACTATTTAATTAGTGCTTTTAATTCTAAATATATTTTTGTTTAAATATTTCTCATTATTTTTAAAGAGTTATAACTTGTAACTATTATAAATATTACATATCTAATAATATATATTATTTTTTATGAACGTATAAAAATACTTATATTTCTATACTATTGCCAATCAATAATTTTAGTGGGATTTGATAATATAATTTTTTTTTATTTTTAAATATAATTTAATAATAATTAATAGTTTTAGTGCGAATCTCGAAAAATGTTTTGGAACTTTAAAGTATAAATAAAAAATAAATAAATTGTAACAAGAGTAAACAAAAAAATAAAAAGTTATAGCATAATAAATATTTCTTTGACATTTTAAGTAGTATACAGTTTAGTGGGATTTAGTAATAATTAATATATTTTGTGAAAAGTTAAAAATAATTTTGTATTAATTGATATAAAAATAGAATAATTGAATTTAATAATATTTAATGGGAAGTACAAAAGAACTTTGTAACATTTAGTGTAAATATTAAATAAATGAATAATTATAATTATTTTAATAAATAATTAACAAATAGTATAAAAAATAAAAATGGCTTATAATTAAATAACAAGAGTGAACATAAAAAAATACTATATAATAAATTAAATATTACTTTGATTTGTATAAATAGTATTATAGTTTAGTGAAATTTAGTAATAATTAATATATTTTGTGGGAATGTCATAAGAGTATTCTAACATTTAGTATATAAGTAAATGAATGATTATAATTATTTAAATAAATAAAAAAAGTTTAAAATGTGTAGAAAAATTAAAAATTGCATGTACTTTTATAGAGGTATAGATATAGATACTAATAATAGGGTAGAGTTGAGGCATGGGGCTAACTTGAACATTTTACATGGAAATTAATATAATAAAGGGCACTAAATTCATTTCATATCTCCAAGGGGTGTCATTGCAACACTTTACAAACCTCAGGGGGTGCCTCTGTTAAAAAAGGGGTTGACAAACCACCAGGTGGAATTGACCCAAACTTCAGGGGGTGTCACTATAAATTACCCTAATAAATAAAATCTCTAAGAAATTAAGTTCATTTTATTTTTATACAATTTCGCTCTACTTAATTATAGGTCCTGCCCCATGAGGACCAATTAATTCGTCCTCCCCAATAATATGGTCCAATACAAACAAGACACATGACTAAAATCTTATTAAAAAGGTAGTTGACATAAAATTCATAAATTCACCAATCAAAGCCAATTTCTTTTGAAAAATAATTTGGCCACGTATCCAACTTATATTGAACAATATCAGCGAGAAGACGAACTTGGTCCTCATGGGACATGACCTAAATGTTGTCCTTATTTTAATAAATAAACCTCTCAAGAATCAAGTTCAATTTTTTTAAAGATAATTATGGAGTTCAAGATCAAATAATAAACAATTAAATCATTTCCTTATTTAAGAAGAATAAAATGGAATATTAGTCTAGGCATTGTTTGGATCGGCTTTTCAGAAGGTGTTTTTGGCTTCCTAGAGACAAAAGCTACTTTAAACGCTGTTTGACAATTTTTTTAAAACAACTTCTTGATTTTGAAAAAACATTTAAAAGAAGTTAGGAGATATCAACTTCTCAAAACGAAGTATCCTTCTCTTTTTGTTTTGAAAAAAGTTACAAGCAAAAGCCCTGTAAAATGGGCCAACATGTTAAAATGTGAAAATTATTCCAAAACTGAAAACATAATACTTTGTTATAAACCTAGAGGATACAAATTGGTAGTACAAACAGTAGCATTGCTTAGTTCTTATTATAAATACATATATATTTACATGTTCATGTACATGGATATTCGTATTAACATAATAGCTAATACGAAAAATTAACTACTATTGAAATACTTAAATTCATAATTTTGAATTTTTTTTAAAAAAATATCAATGTAAGGGCCAAAAATTTCTTGCCCCATTAAGGAAAAGGCCTATGACAATTATTCAACGAACAAGTAAATCTGGGTCCAATAAAGAAAAATAGAAGTCCATCAAGAAAGGCTCATAATTAGACAAAGCGTAGGCCCAATTAGAAAGTCCATGAGTCGTTCCAACTTGGGGTTCAAGCCAAAGATCAAGTTAGATAAAGGAAAATAGTGATTGAATTGTAATGAAAAATAAAATCCCTAGAATAAAGGAATTTTATTCTAATCATAATGGGGTAAGAAAACCATTTACTCTTATATAAATATGGTCTTGGAGCCTCAATTAAACTCAATTTGAGAGTAGAGCAAAAATTGCATCTACACTGTGGCGTCGTCTGTGGGAAGACGATAATTTTTCTTAATTTTCTTCCAAACTTCAACCCTTTTCTTTTTCACCAAGAAACCTTGCGAAAGTATCCATAGCGATAACTAGATCTTCAGCAGCACTAGGGGAAAGTGCCACCCAAAACGCACAGATCATACAGATCATGCAATGATTGGAAGCGGTGGAGAAAAAGAATGAAGACCTTGAACAACAGAATGCAAATCTATGCTAGTAGATAACCCAGATGCCAATACCAGCAGGCGTGGCCAATGGATTCAACAATAATGGAGGTGTCCCAGATCCGTCGGGGCACGAGGAGGGGAATGGAAGCATAATGACAGATGATCAAGAAGAAATCTCTATTCCAGCACCCGGTGGTCTGCCACTTCAGCAACCTCCAACCATTAAAGACTTGGAGGACATGACTTCTGAGATTCAGAAGCAAGTGTTGGAAAACATGAAGGCTTAGACCCCCTCCATGAAGGACTTTGCATCCCACGATGCCATTGATATGAACAAATCACCTTTACAAACGAAATAGACCAGACAGAGTACCCGAAGAAATTCCATTTGCCAACTTTCACCTTGTATGATGGGACCAATGACCTATCAGACCACATTTACCAGTACCAGACGAAGATGACCGCCTGGAAGAAGGATGAGGCCCTCTTGTGCAACGTGTTTCCTACCAGCCTTACAGAAGCACATCTCCTATGGTTCAAGAAGCAACCACTTGGATCAATTGGGAGTTGGAACAAGTTATGTGAACTTTTCATAGTACAGTACTAGGGAAACCAGAGGAAAAAGAAGACTATCTCTAGCCTGTTTACAATAACCCAGGAAAAAGTGGAAAGCCTCTAGAGCTTCTTATCCAGGTTCACAAGGGAAATATCTTCCATTGACCAATGTGATCAATTATCAGCAGTTGAGGCTTGCAGAATGGCCCTGATCCCAAGCACCAAGTTTTATGCATCTCTAGTAAGGAGGCCCCCTAGAAACATTGGGGAGTTAAATTCCAGAGCCCAAGGCTACCTCAGAATTGAAGAGGAGGAAGCAGTCCGGCGAAAAAAAATAGTTATGGTTACTATTAAGGCCAGCACAAAAGATCGTATCAAGGGCCAAAAGCAAACTCACCTAGAACCTGGCCCCTCATAAAAAAATCCAGTTGATAAGAAGCAAAGGGTTGAGGAAAAGGTAACCCCCTCAGAACAAATCTCAATAAACTCTATTAGGAAAAGAAGGGGAAGGGAATATTTAGACCCCTCTACTAATGAGACAACCCATGGAGCAGAGAGATATGACCAAGCATTGCGCCTTCCATAATGAGTATGGCCATCATACCAATGATTACCAGAACCTGCGCAGGCAAGTGGAGGCGATGATTGCAAAGGGAGAACTAGCTGAGTATGTGGCAAAGGACCAGACCCATGCAGAACGTCAGACGAATGCTCCTCAGAACAACACCTAGGCAGGGTAACCAGTATGGGTGATTCATATGGTTTAGGGAAGACATATTACCGAAGAGACGGATGGGGTCAGGAGATCCCAGATGCGTCAAGCGCACAAGCTCAGAAGAATTGGGGTGGGGGGGGGGGGGGGGGGTATGCCAGACGTCCAATAAAAGGGAGGAGTTACAGATCATTTTCACTGAGTCAGATCTGAGAAATGTCTAGGTACCCCATGAAGACCCTCTGGTCATATCATTACTGGTGGCCAACTGCTTAGTCAAAAGAGTCATGATAGACCCTAGCAGTAACACGAATATCATGACAAAATGGGCCTTTGAAAACTCGGGTTGGATATAAACCAGATGCAACCAGCCAGAGTTCCCCTCGTCGGATTCGATGAACGACACGTAGAACCAATCGAAGTCATCCAACTGTCCGTATTAGCCACAAGAAGAACCCTCAAGGAGAACTTTGTTGTGACAGACGTCAAACCATCATATAACCTCCTGATGGGCAGTGGATGGATTCACATAATACAAGGGGTTCTTTCAACCCTACATCAGGTCATGAGATGCTTCGACCCAAATGGAATCGATGTGATAGATATCCAAGGGGATCAGGTGGAAGCAAAAGAATGCTATGCAGTCACCATGAAAAATTTAAGTAAGTGGACCAAACTAAAGGAAGAGAGGCAGGAAGGTTCTAAGTACAGAGAAAAATAACAATTACAGACAGAACCTTTCGAGGAGGGTCGGGGAAGTCAGGTCATAACAGAACCACTCCAGGAGGTAGACATCAGCCTTTCTGGAGATGGCATAACCATATTAATTGGTTCCACCCTCTCAACTGTTGAAAAGGTAGACTTGGTCAAACTACTGTAAGATAACATAGACATATTTGCGCGGACATACTTGGATATGCCTGGCATAGATCCCTCATTTACACAACATAATCTCAACGTCAACCCTAAGGCCAGACCAATAAAATAGAAGTAGAGGCCATTCGGGGTAGAGCATAATTAGATTATAGCTGATGCCTACTCATGAACTCAGCTGATGAGGAGAAATGACCTTTATCATAGAGGAATATACGTTTTGTTACAAAGTAATGCCTTTTGTACTAAACAATGCAGGTGCTACTTACCAGAGGCTGGTAAAAAGAGTCTTTGGTCACCTGATGGGCCATACAGTAGAGGCGTACATCGACGATACGGTGGTAAAAAAAAAAAAGGACCACCTCCAGCACTTAAAGGAAGTATTCGAAGCAGTCAGAAACTATGGAATGAGGCTCAACCCTTCCAAGTGTGCATTTGGGGTTTCATCTGGACAATTCCTGGGTCACATAGTGAATAGAACAGGAATAGAGGCCAACCTAGCTCAAGTCAAAACCCTGATACACACAGAGGAACCCAGAACCCAGAAGGAAATCCAGACCCTTACAAGAAGGGTAGCCGCACTAAGAAGGATTGTCTCTAGACTCACAGACAAGTGTAGACCTTTCTTTTAGGCCATAAGAGTAGGAAAAAGCAAAGTCTGGGGACCAGAACATGCCCAAGCACTCCAAAAGTTGAAAGAGTACATCATGAGCCCCCCAATACTAATTTATCTAGAGCCAGGAGAAACACTACATCTATACTTAGCAGTGTTAATCTCCTCCACTAGTGTTGCACTAGTCAAATAAGAGAATATGTGCCAGACTCTAGTCTTCTACACCAGCAAGTCCCTGTCAGACCCATACATCAGGTACACCACCACTAAGAGAGTTATTATGTCACTAGTCAATGCCAAGAGAAAACTCAAACACTACTTCGAGACACATCCCATCATTGTCCCAATATCATTCCCCATCAGGGCAATAATGTCCAAGCCTGACCTAATGGGGAGAATTACCAAATGGGAAATTGAATTGGGAGCCTTCGACATCACTTATGTGCCCAGGACAGTGATAGGTGTCAAATATTAGATATTTTGACCCCTTAACTCAATATTGTTACGTCCTTTCATTCTATTATTTGGTATTTTTATGTTGTTTGTGTGTTAAAGCATGTTTCAGGAGCTTAACGAAGAAATTGAGCTAACTTCATTGAATTAACTGAAGTGCATGTTCTTTCTATTCAAAGAGGTAGTTTGACGGTTGATGATTTATTGTTTCTTTTGTCGTTGCTTCACCAAACTCCGGTCAACAAAATTTATAATACCTACAAATACTTTACTTAAAATAGTATATCAAGAAGTAGGGTCGAACCACTCTCAACTTAGAAATCGGTTTGAGACTAGGATCCAAAACTATAATTTTCGAGATAAAAAGAAATCACTTAAAACAATTCTTGAATTTTTGAATAATAAACTAAAATAACTAGATAAAATTATCAAATGGTGGAAGAAATCTCAAGGGAAGAGAATCTACCACCTGGGTCTATATAAATAATATTATATATTTCTATTGCAAATTCTCCTCCAACCTATTAAACATAAACATAGATATTGGTAGGCATTCCCCGAATTTCCATTAATTGGTAATCACGGAAAATCCTCCCTCTAATGTTTTGGTTTAAAAATAAATAAATATAAATAGTGGAAGGCATTCCCCGTATTTCCATTGATTGGTAATCACGGAGAATCCTTTCTCTATTTTCAACCTCTATTGTAGGTTTTGTCACTTAAAAGAATTATTTCGGGAAGAGAATTGAACAATAAGAAATAAAATAAAATTATGTATATCTTACCCAAGGTGGCTTCATCACTCCTTTGAGAAGATGTTTAAGCTAGAATAATAATGTAGAAATAAAATATGATGATAGAAGAAATTTTCATTAACTAAGAAATAGATTACAACAAAATAAAAACTTGATACAAGACTAAACTCTCTCTACAATTTCTCACTCTCTACCATCTCCTCCCCACAAGATCTAACTACCCTCCTATTTATAGAGAAAATTGGAATATAATGACATCTTGTAAAGTGAAATTGGATCTACTTTTCTTTTCTTTTCTTTGAATATTGATGTTTTCCAAGTCATTTTATTCTTTTCTTCATGTGCATTATATTCTTCATCTTCCATCCATGTGCATTATATTCTCCATCTTCCATCCATGTGCATTCCTTTCTTCACTTTAATATATTTTCTTCATCTTTTCCAATTAAAACCTATAAGAAATAAAAAGATATATATAAGAACATTTATACAATAAAATGGTGAATTAAAAATTTATTTTTGACATTTAAAATAGTGATTTTGTGAACTTATCAAATTACCCCCAAACAAGCTATTGCTAGTCCTCTTGCAAATAAGGGCAAAATAGATTAGTTCGCAAAATTAGACTTTTATTAATTTTAACTAAAGATGTACCACTTTCGCAGGCTGCTTTCGATTGCATTTACCATATGCAATAAGGCCTTAAACCCCTAGGTTACCCTAGTGGACGAGCAATAGCCTCGTGAGGGTTGGATATATTACCCACAACTTCTTCATTCTTCATTTTTATGCATTCATGCATTCACATATTCATTAATCAAGCCATGATACAATATATAAGATAATATGAATACAAATACTACCACTCACTACCGAACAATAACTATCTCAAGCTAATGATATGAATGATCTCCACTGAAGTAAATAATTTCATTACTTTCTACTCCCAATCTAGACAACCTTCCGTGTTTTTGTGAACATTCTACTATGGTATGTTAATCTTTCTTCTTCTAATTCATTGATCAAACTTTGCCATATTTTTCGGAAAAAAACTCATTATTTCTATCATTTCACTTCCATCCCTTTTTGTATTTATAAGCTCCGAACTTTCCAGCGATGATTTTTAGTCGCAACCAACTGGGCCCGAGCTTCTTCCATGGGATTTATGCTCATTAGTTTTCTCCCCTTTTTACGCGAACAATGATATTGGTGACACAAAGGTCCGGTTACTCAGATCGAAGAACTACTTTTTGCATTCTTTGAAAATAATTTTTTTTTAAAATTTTCTCCATTTTATCTCCCATTCTCCCCTTTTATAGCGGCAAAGCTAATTTTTCAACTCCATAGTCAAAGATCAACTGTTTTTCCCATAGTGAATGTGTGCATGTGCTTATAGGTCAAAGTTGTCCTTTTCGTTTTCAATTTCACTAATTTATTTACCTATGTAAAACCACATCATTTCACTAACTCAATCTAATCATTACTCTCATGAGCGGGAATATCGCATCACAAACTCTTGATATATCATAAACACAAACTTAATCAACTTATAATGCAAAACACTCATGCATAAAAACAAAAAAACTTTTCCAAACAAAACCAATTTTCAATTTTTTTTTTTAATAATGAAATTCTATTTTGATTAAATAGATATCCACCCCCAAACAAAAATAACACTGTCCCTAGTGTTTAAAAATACATCTAAGAGACAAATTGGAACAAATTACCGCAATTGAGGTGGTGTTTTTGGAGTATAGTCCCTGCAAAGATTCTTGGCAAAAGAAAAGTCAAGTGATTGAAAATATTATGACAGACTTTACCCCCAAACAAAATCTAAACATATCCAAATAGAGTGAAAAAAATAAAATTGATAAAAAAATTTACACAACTGACTGGGCTGCCTCCCAGTAGCGCTAAGTTTAACGTCTTCAGCCAGATTCAACAGATGTGCTACCCCTAAACAGATCAGTCCGAATAAATCATATCAATGAGGAGAATTTCCTCATTTTCAGAAGTTTCAAGTTCTAGGAAAGGCTTTAAACGATGAGCATTAACTTTAAACAACTGTCCATTCTTAGGGTCTTGTAACTCAATGGTACCATGACTAGAAATGTGATGGACATAGTACGGGCCTGACCAACGTGACCTTAACTTCCCAGGAAACAATTGAATACGAGAGTTATACAAAAGAACCTTTTGTCCTATGAAAAACTCCTTTTTGAGAATGTGTTTGTCATGTTCCAACTTAGTCTTGGCTTTATAAATTCTTGAACTCTCATAGGCATCATTTCTGATTTCTTCTAACTCATTAAGTTGAAGGGTCCTACGTTGACCGGCTTTATCATAGTCAAAGTTCATGGCCTTGATGGTCCGATAAGCACGGTGTTCGAGTTCAACAGGCAAGTGACATGCTTTGCCATAGACCAATCGATATGGGGACATTCCTATAGGGGTCTTGTAAGCAGTACGGTATGCCCATAAAGCATCCTAGAGACGAATTCTCCAGTCCTTCCTTGTGGGGTTAACTATTTTCTCTAAGATCTGTTTAATCTCCCTATTAGATACCTCAGCTTGACCATTGGTTTGAGGGTGATATGATAGGGCCACTTTGTGATTGATTGCATATTTGGCCAACAAGTTTCCAAAGACTTTGTTGCAAAAATGTGAACCATTGTCACTGATTATGGCTTGAGGTGTTCCAAACCAAGGCAAAACCTGGTCTTTGAAAAAACGCACCACAACTCTATGGTCAGCTGTTTTGGTGGCTAAAGCTTCTACCCATTTTGACACATAATCAACTGCTAAAAGGATGTAGAGATTGCCAAAAGAGGATGGAAATAGTCCCATGAAATCAATACCCCATACGTCAAAGATTTCAACGACGAGAATCGATTGTTGAGGCCATTCGTTTCTTTTGGTAATCTTACCTAGCAATTGACATCTATGACAAGCTAGACAATATGTGTGGGTGTCTTTGAAAATGGTTGGCCAATAGAATCCTGATTGCAAGATTTTTGCAGCTGTTCGTTTGGAACTGAAATGGACACCACATGCCTGGTTATGACAGAAGGAAATGACAGACTTTTGATCTACCTCTGGAACACACCTACGAATGATCTGATCTGGACAATATTTAAACAAGTAGAGGTCATCCCAGAAATATTCCTTAGCCTTGGCCAAAAATTTATCTTTCTCTTGTTTAGACCAGTTGAAAGAAATTTGACTAGTCACAATATAATTGACAATATCTGCATACCATGGTGCATGAGATATTTCAAATAATTGTTCATCAGGAAAATAATCAGAAATGGGAATGGAGTCACTAGTGGATTCAATAACAAGACGGGAAAAATGATCAGCGACTACATTCTCGGAACCTTTCTTATCTCGGATCTCAAGGTCAAATTCTTGAAGGAGTAAGATCCAGCGTATCAACCTAGGTTTTGCATCAAATTTGGACAAAAGATGTCTTAACGCTGCATGATCTGTATATATGATGACCTTATATCCAACCAAATAAGATCTAAACTTCTCAAAGGAGAACACGACTGCTAGCAACTCTTTCTCAGTGGTTGAGTAGTTGATTTGGGCATCATTTAAGGTTTTGCTAGCATAATATATGACATGTCGTGCTTTATCCACTTTCTGGCCTAAAAGAGCACCTACTGCATAATCAGACGCATCACACATAATTTCAAAAGGCAAGTTCCAATCAGGTGAGCGAATGATAGGTGCAGTAGTGAGTGCTGACTTTAAGTACTCAAAGGCGGACTTACAGGCATCAGTAAACTCAAATTGTGCATCTTTAGCTAGAAGATGGGTCAAAGGTCTAGCTATCTTACTGAAATCTTTGATGAAACACCTGTAGAAACCGGCATGACCTAGGAATGCTCTAATATCTCGAACAAATTTAGGGATAGGTAGATTGGAGATTAGATCAATTTTTGCTTTGTCTACCTCAATTCCTGCACTGGAGATATTATGACCTAGGACAATTCCCTTTTGGACCATGAAATGACACTTTTCCCAGTTAAGTACCAAGTTATTGTCACGACAACGTTGAAGTACGAGAGAAAGATGGTCTAGATATTGCTCAAATGATGACCCAAAGACAGAGAATTCATCCATGAAGATTTCTAGAAACTTTTCAACCATGTCACTAAATATACTCATCATACATCGCTGAAATGTAGCTGGTGCATTACACAAGCCGAATGGCATGCGACGATAGGCGAATGTACCGAATGGACAGGTGAAAGTAGTTTTGTCTTGGTCATCAGGGTGGACAGGAATTTGATTGTAACCAGAATAACCATATAAAAAGCAATAGAAGGCCTGACCAGCTAATCTTTCTAACATTTGGTCGATGAAGGGAAGTGGAAAATGGTCTTTTCTAGTCACGCTATTCAGTTTCCTATAGTCTATGCAAACTCGCCATCCAGTTTGAATGCGAGTAGGAACAAGCTCATTATGGGCATTGGACACAACAGTAATGCCAGACTTTTTAGGAACTACCTGGATTGGACTCACCCATTGACTATCAGAAATTGGGTAGATGATATTAGCATCAAGAAGTTTGATAACTTCTCCGCGGACAACTTCTTTCATATTGGGGTTAAGTCTCCTTTGAGGTTGTCTACAGGTTTTCGCATTATCTTCTAAGTGAATGCGATGTTGCACCACTAGAGGATTAATGCTCTTGATATCATCAATGGACCATGATATGGCTTCCCTATTTGTCTTAAGAACCTCAATTTTAATTGATATTCTTGTTGTTCAGTTAACTCAGAAGATATTACCACTGGAAAAGTCTCAGATTCACCAAGATACGAATATTTTAAAGTCTCGGGTAAAGGCTTTAATTCAATATTAGGTGGTTTCTTTGTATTTTCAGAGTCAGTGTTAACTGGCAAGGACAATGATTCGAATTTGGATTTATACTTGGATGCTTCAAAGGTTGGGGCAAAGTCTAGCAAATCATTTACTTGGCTAATGTTATTAGTTTCATCCAAATTATCATCAAAATGGGCTAGACAATGCTGGAGTGGATCCTCAGGATATGAGTGGTTAAAGGTGTGGTTGGTCAATGAATCAATGAGACAAACATCTTCAACAAACTCTGATTCAATGGGTGTTTTCATCAAATTGAACACATTGACTTCCACTTTAATGTTCCCAAAGGTTAAGGTCATGCTACCATTTCTACAATTGATCAATGCATTGGCTGTGGCTAAAAATGGTCGACCTAAAATGATTGGAATTTGTTTACCTTGGGTTGGTTAAGTGTCTAACACAATGAAGTCTACGGGGTAATAAAAATCATTAAATTTTACTATCACATCCTCAATGATACCCCTTGGAATTTTGATGGATCGGTCAGCTAACTGAATTCTAACATCAGTTTTCTTCAAATCAGTCAATCCCAAATCCAAGTAGACTGAATATGGTAACACATTGACACTGGCACCAAGGTCCAATAAAGCTTGAACTTCAAAATTTTATCCTATCCTACAAGTGATAGTTGGACTACCAAGGTCTTTGTGTTTAACCACAGCTTGATTTTGTAGGAAGGAGGAATAATGTTGGGCTATGAAGGCTTCCTTAGGGATATTGGTTTACCTCTTAACTAAGTCTTTAATGAATTTTGCATAAGAAGGAATTTGCTTAATAGCAGTGAGAAATGGAATGTTAATCTGGAGATTTTGAAAAATCTCTAAGATTTCACTGTATTGAGAATCCTTCTTATTGTTGACTAGTCTAGAGGGAAAAGGTGCACGTGGAATAAACAGCTTTGGAATGACCTCATCAAGCTTAGGACCTTGGTTCTTTTTGGATTTTTGGGAATTGGGTGGAAGAGATTTGGATGGTTCAATTTCATCATTGATGGGTGGCTCAACCTTATTATCAATTTTATTTTCCTGACGTGAGGGTAATGATGGAATTTACATTGGCATTTGATTGGTCAGAAGTGGAAGGAGTCCCTACAAGATTAACTCCTTGTTTTTTTGGATTGATTTCGGGTTGGCTAGGCAATGTACCCCTTTGTCTTTCAGACAGAGCTATAGTGAGTCGACTCAACTGATTTTGGAGAGACTGCTGAAATTGCAGTTGATTTTGAGTCAAGAGATCAAAGTTATTTTCTAACTTTTGAAATCTTTGATTGGAATGCTTATTGGATTGATCAAGATTAAGGGCAAGCATTTTCAAAGTGTCCTCATAATTGGAAGTATTATTGACCGGTGGGACAGGAGCAACATAGTTGTTCATGGGATCAACTGCTAAATCTCGGCTTGGATTGAACTGGTTATTCCTAAGGAATTGATTTTGAGGAATTATTGGTCCTTGAGTTGGAGGTTGCCTATTGGAGTGACCTTGAAAACCAGTTTGACCACTTAAGTTTTGTGGATGTAAATTTTGTCTCCATGAAAAATTAGGATGGTTTCTAGTATCAGGATGGTAACTTTGGCTAAATGTATTAGGCAATGGTCTCCTAAAGGTATTGAAAGCACAAACTTGCGCATCCGAAGGTTCAGATGTACAAGAGACCGGACATTCCTCTGTTGGATGAGATAAACCAGAACAAACATTGCATTGTGCAGGGGTAGATATTAGGGCAAATGCATCAAACGTTTTACCTAAGTCTTTCACTCCCTCAGCAAGACTTTGCATCACAGATTTTAACTCATTTTCAGGTTTGATCTCATAAAAACTAGATGTTCTATTCATTTGATCATTCCTAGAAAATTCATTATCAATTTGGTTCCAATTCCAATTTTGGGCATTTTCAGCTAGTTCCTCCAAAAATATATATGCTTGGTCAGGGGTTTGGGCCTTGAACTTTCCTTGGTGCATTGACTCAATCATGGTTCGGTTCATAGGTGAAGTCCCTTATAGAAGAAATGGACTAGTTGTGCTTTATCAAAGCCATGGTGTGGGCATTTGAGTAGCAAGTCCTGAAATGGGTCCCAAGTTTGATGGAATTGTTCCTCAATTTTCCCTTTAAAAGTATTAATGGCATCTCTCATTGATTCGGTCTTTTGTATGGGATAAAACTTACTCATGAATTTCCTTGCAAGTTCATCCCATGATCGAATGGAGTTGGGTGGAATGGAGTTTAGCCATGATGCAGCTCTATCTTCTAAGGATAGGGGGAAAAGACGCAGTTTGACACCCTCTTCATTCAAATTTTGATTTTTGAATGTGTTGCATATTGTTAAAAACTTCCCTAAATGGATATAGGGTTGTTCGCTTTCAAGTCCATGAAAGTTTGGCAACATATTGATTGTGGCTGGTCTAATCTCAAACTGGGGTGCATCATTCTCAGGTAGAACAATGCAATTTGGTGGGTTGGCTGTGATTGGGGCAAAATAATCATTAAGAGTTCTCGGTGCAGCCATTGATGAATTATTGGTGGTTGACAGATTTAACAAGGTAGTTGATTTTTCTTCTAAATCAAAGAGTGAGAGATCACTAGGAAACCTAACTAAACGCTTGTTAACTCGCAACCACTAGGGCATAAACAAAAAGAAACCTAAAAAGGCTAGATGATGGACAAATCTCACAAAATTTTTGGCTTTGTTATCTTGAGCTTAAATTCAAGGGTGGTGAATTTTTAAATCTAATCTTATAGAGAATTAACAGGATGGTGTCCAAATTAATTCTCTCCTAATTAGACAGCTCCTACTCTATTCCAGATTAAGTCGATAGATTACCAGTTAAGGATCATCAAACTAACAACGGAGTAGTTCCCAGGAAAGTGTGCCGAGGCACGTGGTCTGCTTAATGGCGCGTCAACCACACTCCTAGACAGAATTTCCTACCGTTTATCAATTTGATAATGACTCACTGGAGTGACTACCAACTGCTTCCTTCCTAGAGGGCCTATGAGCTCGTAACCCTAAATTGGATTATTGCTAATGAGTTTTAAAATTAGGCTCATGGTTTAACAAATGCAAGGATTTTTGTGTTTTGTGGGCCACGGAAACGGATGATGAAATCCCGACCGTATCTTGTGGGAATTTTACCCTTAAGTATCTTATGCAAAATGCTAATTAAAATATGCACAAACAAGAGAAAAAGAAATAAAAAAAAAAAATGGGAGCTTAGGGGAATTTCTAATGTTATTCTATCCTAGAATTCGCATGAAAAATTTGTGTCTAGAAAAAACTAAAAAAATAAAATAATAATAAAAAATATATATAAATAAACTAAATACAAAGGATGGGAACTTAGGGTAATTTCTAATGTTATTCTATCCTAGAATTCGCATGCAAAATTTTCACCTAATCTAGGAAAAATAAATAAATAAGAAGGGTTTAGAGATATGGAATTTGGCTGACGAACCGGTATGGTATCTCCTGCAAAAAAAAATAAAGAACAAAAATAAACAAGTAAGTAAATAAACAAATAATGAAAACAAAAATGAGTGAATAAAAAAAAAAAATTAAACTAATCTGTTTTTTTTTTCTTTTCGTTTTCTGTTTTTTTTATTTATTATATATTTTTTTATTTGTACCTTAATATTAGAATGTTAGAAAATGGGTTAAATAATGATAGATGGCTACTAGTATTAAACAACAATAACAAGCTACTAGACTTCGTTGTTTTTTTTTTTTTTTTTTTTTTTTTGGAACTAACAATCACACATCAAAGTCAACTAGTATATATGAATTAAACAAAATAAATGGAATGGACAATCAACTCAACAAACTGTCCAGAATGATTCCGTTTTTTTTTTAAAAAAAAAAACTGTAAAGAAAATTTGGAAAGTCCAAACTGCAGACTTGGAAAGTCAAAACGGCAGATTGATTTTTTTTTTTTTTTCAAATGAAACCTTATAGTGTTGGAATCTACTGCAGTTTTTTCAAATAATTTTTTTATTATTTTTTTTTTCAAGAACCTACTGTTGTTATACAATGAACATATTACAAAATGTTTTTTTTTTTTTTCGAAAATTAACAAAAATCACACAATATAGAAAATTTAAAATAAAGGAAGGGATAGAAAATTCGGGTGGGTTCCCAAAAACTTGTAGTCTTGAATCTTTGCTCCGAATTCAGTGTTGATGCGGCAACGGCGCCATTTGACGGTTGATGATTTATTGTTTCTTTTCTCGTTGCTTCACCAAACTCCGGTCAACAAAATTTATAATACCTACAAATACTTTACTTAAAATAGTATAGCAAGAAGTAGGGTGGAACCACTCTCAACATAGAAATCAGTTTGAGACTAGGATCCAAAACTATAATTTTCGAGATAAAAAGAAATCACTTAAAACAATTCTTGAATTTTTGAATAATAAACTAAAATAACTAGATAAAATTATCAAATGGTGGAAGAAATCTCAAGGGAAGAAAATCCACCACCCGGGTCTATATAAATAATATTATATATTTCTATTGCAAATTCTCCTCCAACCTATTAAACATAAACATAGATATTGGTAGGCATTCCCCGTATTTCCATTAATTGGTAATCACGGAAAATCCTCCCTCTAATGTTTTGGTTTAAAAATAAATAAATATAAATAGTGGAAGGCATTCCCCGTATTTCCATTGATACCAAATCACGGAGAATCCTTTCTCTATTTTCAACCTCTATTGTAGGTTTTGTCACTTAAAAGAATTATTTCGGGAAGAGAATTGAACAATAAGAAATAAAATAAAATTATGTATATCTTACCCAAGGTGGCTTCATCACTCCCTTGAGAAGATGTTTAAGCTAGCATAATAATGTAGAAATAAAATATGATGATAGAAGAAATTTTCATTAACTAAGAAATAGATTACAACAAAATAAAAACTTGATACAAGACTAAACTCTCTCTACAATTTCTCACTCTCTACCATCTCCTCCCCACAAGATCTAACTACCCTCCTATTTATAGAGAAAATTGGAATATAATGACATCTTGTAAAGTGAAATTGGATTTACTTTTCTTTTCTTTTTCTTTGAATATTGATGTTTTCCAAGTCATTTTATTCTTTTCTTCATGTGCATTATATTCTTCATCTTCCATCCATGTGCATTATATTCTCCATCTTCCATCCATGTGCATTCCTTTCTTCACTTTAATATATTTTCTTCATCTTTTCCAATTCAAACCTATAAGAAATAAAAAGATATATATAAGAACATTTATGCAATAAAATGGTGAATTAAAGATTTATTTTTGACATTTAAAATAGTGATTTTGTGAATTTATCATAGTTTGAGACAAAAATGGCTTCCGGAGGGCAAAAATGACATTTTCAGATGCCGTCATCTTAAGTAAAAAGTATCATGGGTTCAAGGCAGTTGTTTCGGTGCATTTACGATGAAAAGTGTTTTTGAAGAAAACACTTACGCTTTTAGTTTCAAAAAGTGACTGGAAATCACATTTTTACGCTTGGACCTACGTTTGAAGCGTAGGCCAGCTACGCTTGAAGCGTAGGACAGGTACGCTTGAAGTGTATCTATGACAAGTTTTTGTGTGTTTCAATGGTTTCTGCCTGTTCTACCCCCGGTTGGATTCGAAGACGTGCTTGTGACTCCAGACCTCTGTATACATGTATATACACTTATATATTAGATTTTAGGGTTTGCATGAGGATGAGAGTGAAAAGAGTGTAAAGGACTTCTCTATACCATTGCCTATATATACACGATCATATATCAGTGTAAGGGGTTGTTGGTTTTGGTTCGGAAGTTCAGAGACGTTCATTTAAAGGTTTGCTAGTTCATGTGTAGATTTTTCTCACGTCCAGACTTGTTGTTGTTGAAAGTTATATTTAAACCTAAAGATCTAGAGAAGAAGACCATGGAGATTATTTCTACATCACCAATGCATTCACCTTCCACCATGACCAACTAACTCGGTATCTAGGGTTTTCTAGCCAAGTAATGTAGTTCTTTCATTATTTTTAATTGTAACGAGGGGAAACTGTTGACCATACTATGATGATTGTAGTAGTTAAGAAACCGTACTGATTTACAATATAAAATTCTATGTTTGTTCTAAATTCTTATCTTAGATGGAATGAATGTATTATTTTACACAACTATGATTATTCAATATGATCAAGAACACGGATGCTTAATTATGGTTTTCTACACAATGGTGGTAATGAAACTTGAAACCCTAGGTTGACACAGGCCATGCCTTGGCGATTTAATATAGACATGCTTTAGTTTATTTTCATGCATTAGGAGTAGATTAGAGTAATATAATTGGCATGCACTAGTTAGGTCAGTCATGAGATGGGTTGTCGCAATCCAATTGATGGTACTCCTTTTTGGGATCGAATTTAGCTATTTGCGGTACGACCTGATTCACAGTTATGGATCACCCTCTTATAGTTGATACAGTGAGGAACTATATTATGCGGTTAGTGGTCGAGCGATAAAAATCCTAGTTTTCTCTCTCCTCTAAATCACAACCAATTTACTTTGCTTTCTAGATAATTTTAGTTAAAATAGATAATTTTGTCTTCGTCCACCCAAACAAACCATTTTCAGAAAATATAATTTAGTATTTTTGAATTGGTAAAGTGAACAATCTCAGTCTCTGTGGGATCAATATCCCTTACTCAAGCCATTACTATTTTACAATTGATATGTGCGCTTGCGTAGGGTAAGGTGTCATTTTTAATTACATATTTTTACACACCTGACGTCACATCAGACATCTATCAAGGGGTAGGCCCTAACAGATTTCCTTTTGGAAGTGAAGCTGGAGTTGGAGCATCAAGAGCTAGATGAGCCATAATGGAGTCTGTTTGTTGATGGATCGGTCGGAGTATCGGGGGTCGGGATAGGACTAGAAGTCATAACACCTGATGGCACCAGAATTCAGCAATCAGTCTATCTGGAGTTCCCAGCCTCCAACAATGAAACTGAGTACGAGGCACTATTAGTAGGTCTCAGACTATGTTAGATTCTCCAAATCAAATGCCTCAAAATATATAGCGACTCCCAGCTTGTAGTTAAACAAGTTAATGGGGATTATGAGGCTGGAGAAACAATGGAACCATATAGAGCAATAGTTCAGGCGGAACTCAGCCACTTCGACCAATTTATCCTTAAATAAGTACTAAGAGGCCAGAATAAAAGTGCAGACAGATTGGCCAACATGACGTCATCCAACACTCAGGACCTGACCAGAGACCCAATAGATTACCTTGAGATCCCAAGTATTAAGCATCCAGCCAGTGTTTGCATAGTTCCATGGGAACCCAACTGGATGGACCCAATCGTGTCCTACATTAGGGACGGGACTCTTCCTGAAAATAAACCTGAAGCCAGAAAGGTTCGCATGAAATCTTCTAGGTACTCCCTGATCACTGGGAAGTGACATTTGTGTAGAGGGGGTAAAAATAATTGTTAAAAATAGCCTCTTATGACACCGCTAGGTTTTACCCTACGTAAGTGCACGTATCAATTGTAGAATAGTAACAACTTGAGTAAGGGATATCGATATCACATAGACTAAGATTGTTCACTTTAATAATTAAAAAATAATGAGTTATATTTCTCAAAAGTTATTTGTTTTGGTGGTCGAAGACCAAATTATCTAATTTAACTAAAATTATTCTAAAAAGCAAAGTAAATTGGTTTGTGATTCAAGAGAGAGAAAAATTACGGTTTTCATCGCTCCACCACTAACCGCATAACATAATTCTATCAATGTAACAATTGCAAAAGGGCGATCCGTAAACTGTGAATTAAGTTGTACCGTAAATAGCTAAATACAACCCCAAAAAGAATTACCATCAACCGGATCGCGATAACCCATCTCATGACTGAACTGATTAGTACATGCCAATTAAATTACTCTAACCTACTCTTAATGCATGAAAATAAACTAAAACATGTCTATCCTAATTCGCTAAGGCATGACTTGTGTCAACCTAGGGTTTCAAGTTTTATTACCACCATTGTGTAGAAAATTATGAATTAAGCATTCGAGTTCAAGCCCATAGTGAATAATCATAATTATGTAAAATAATATATTCATTCCATAAAAGACAAGAATTTAAAACAAATATAGAATTTATGTTAAGAATAAAAACGGTTTCTTATCTACTGCAACCATCACAGTATGGTCACATTTTCCCCTCGTTACAATTGAAAACAAAGAGAAGAACTACATTACGTGGCTAGGGTTTTGCTAGAAAATCCTAGATACCGAATTACCGCTCATGGTTGGAAGAGACTGCACTGTTGATGTAGAATCACCCTCCATGGTTGTCTTGAATGAATCCTCCTTTTGATGAATCTCTAGAGATTGCTCTGAAAATTATATGAACGAAGCTCTCCCAAAATCTGTAAAAGACTTTGGTATATACAGGCAAAACTGAGGGAAACCCTAAAGTGGAGAATAGGATTACCCTTTTTCGTAATTTCACACTAAACTGAGGAAAACCCTTCAATATAATGTATAATATATGATATATATGTGTTTATAGGTAGTGGGGTCAAACTCAAAGTCATCCGGGTCAAAACGGATCAATTCGGGTCAAAATAGGATTTTGGTCCGAATCTGAAATTTTTAGTTTTTTCTTGTAGCACACCTCTCACTCTTTTGATCATATCTGAAGCTACACATATTGGATGGAGATGTGTAATATATCGTTGGAAACATTACTTCAAGCTCTTGATGATAAGCTCAAGAATTACCCATTTGGACATTTTTAACTGAGACATGACTACCCGAAGTTGATTGAAAAATTGTGCTAAAAACACTGTAATTACGCTTTTAGCGTAAGCTTAAGCGTAGAAATGTGTTTTCTGACTACTTTTTGCTTCTGTAAGGGTAGGCTTAAGCGTAGATTCTTCATGAAAACTACTTTTCTCCGTAACTATGCTAAAATGATCATCTTGATCCCACGAGACTTTTTGCTTTAGGTGACGGCTTCAGAAAATGCCATTTTTGCCCTCCGAGAGGCTTTTTTGCTTGAAAACACCTTTTTTTGCTCTCTTCTTTGAATATAAATGAACATGTCCTTGGTTAATTCACCAAAGTTAGTTCTTTTTCTTCATTAAGCTCCTGAAACACGCTTAAACACACAAACGACATAAAAATACCAAATAATGGGGTGTAAGACAAGATAGGGGCTTAAAATGGATAATGTTGAGCACCTATCACACCCCCAAACTTACATATTGCTAGTCCCTTAACAATGAACTCAGGGAAAAATTCCTTGTGATGATTTCTAATCTAACTAATCTAACTTAATCCCTTGTTTTCATGAGGATCGACGATTACACTTAGCACATGTAACAAGCCTTTTAAACCCCTAGGTTACCCCTAGTGGACGAGTGAAGTCTCGTGAAGGTTTCTAGTGATGGTACCTATAAATATCTTAGGTCTTTGTAATCACGCATTCATGAGTTCACACACAAGTCAATTAAGTCATGATACAATGCAAAAGACAATATGGATGAACATCTCACTCGCTACCGCACAATAACTATCTTGAGCTTCGTGTCATGAATTGTCCCCACTAAAGTAAATAACTTCGATACTCTCTACTCCCAATCCAGACAACCCTCCGTGTTTTTTTTGTGAACATTCTACCATGGTATTTCAATTCCTCTTCTCCTACTTTATTAATCAAATTTTGCCATTTTTTCCATAAAAACTCATATTTCCACTTACCATCCCTTTTTGTCTTTCTAAACTCGGACTTTCCAGCAAGGATTTTAAATCACAATCAACTGGGCCCGAGTTTCTTTATGAGATTTATGCTCATTAGTTTTCTCTCATTTTTACGCGAACAATGATATTGGTAATACCAATGCCCGGTTACTCAGATTGAAGAACTACTTTTTGCATTTTATTTTTCACAATATATTTTCAACTTTCTCCATTTTAACTATAACATCTCCCCCTCTCCCCTTTTATTGTGGCAAAATTATTATTCAACTACATAGTTAAAGATTAACTGTCTTTCCCATAGTGAATGTGTGTTTGTGCTTATAGGTCAAGGTTGTCCTTCTCAGTTTCAATTTTACTAATCTATTCACCCATATAAAGCACATCACTTCACTTAGCTCAATCTAATCATTACTCTCATGAGTGGGAGTATCACAACATATACTACTCATGTATCATATACATAAACTCAGTCAACTTGTAATCCAAAAGAATCATGTGTGAAAACAAAGAATTTCTTTCCAAAAAATTTTTAATTTTTTTTTTCAAATTCTTTTCTTTTCAAAAGTTAAATTCCTAAACTATACCCTCACCCCTAAACTTTAAACAAACCATGTCTCCATGGTTCATAAAACAAAGGAAAGAGTACAGTTACCCTTGAAGCGTGATTTCAAGCTTCTGCAATAAACACTTGATCTCCTCCCCCGAGCTTGATTTGGATCACCTGTAGATATACTCTACACACATACCCAATATCATAGCAAAGGAAAATAAAATTTATCATATGTTTTCGGAAATCATCAAAATATTGCTCAAGGAATGAAAATTTTTATTAAGAATAAAATAACAAAGATTTGGCCTTAAGGACCTACAACCTTTATGAATTTAAACTATAAAGACGTGGCCTTAAGGGTCTACCGTCTCTAAGAATTGAAATTGCAAAGACTTTCCCTTAAGGGACTACAGTCTCTAAGAATGGAAATTACATAAATTAAATAATATCTTATTCTATAAACCTAGGCTAGAAACTAACTTTCACAACCTAGGACCAATGTTTAACGTCGTTGGCATGATAGCTCCTCAAAGGGCTATCCAACACCCTTCCTTAGTGCAACACTTCCCCTAATTATAGGACAAAATATAGGAGGCGACTTTCTCAGTGTTCTCACCCATAAACAATTAGTACTATCCATGACATCAAATATAGAACAATAATCACCATATAAAGTACCTTCTCTATCACGTTCTAACTACACCCCATGTATAGGAAATGTATCCAACAAATCCTCATAATATCTTAGTCTCTGCCTATGTATCCCAATCTTTTTATCGAATCCTACTTCTTCGCGGGGGTAAACTAATTTAACTCTAAATGGTTCGTCCCTTCTTAACCGGATCTTACATGGAAATAATTTCAGTTTCGAATTACACCGTCGTCCCTTCCGGCTGAGCTCAAGGAACTTAAGACAAACATGCTTAGCATGATGTACTCTTGTCCAAGCTATGTAAATTTAAACATCCTCATACGCACAATTCCGTATCCCCTTACACTCATTTCTTAATCGTGAATCTTCCCATGTATACAACTCCTCTACCATGTTTATACTCAACACTCGCTCATCTGGAAAGGTGTCCTTAAGAGGGGGGTCATCCTTAGTAGTTTTTCTAAAAGTTCGTGACAACTGATCATCTTTCACAGTCTTTTTCTCTTTCAGCATACCGTCCCATTAATCCTCCATTAAACCATACAACACCATCTCAGAAAGCGTATCTTTAGGTACCAACTTTTGTGGAGGAATAAGTGAAGGTCCAAACGAATCTCTCGATGCTCTCTTCGGCTGCGAGTACAATGCCGCTTCCAATGCCACGATGACTTCCAAATTGGATCTTTGTTGGTCCTCCCAGTTTTCAAAATTCGCCTCCACATCATGCTTATTCGTCACTAAGCTCTTCGCTCGACATTCAGTGGCGTCATACAACCCAATCTTATAAAGTGAGTTGTTAGGCACCAATGTCGTTGGCGACACAAATGGAGATTCAGGCGAATCTTTTGGCTCCTCCCCTAGTTGCAAACCTAGAGCTCTTTCAAATGCAACTATCACTTCTAAATTAGAGAGGTGTTGATCCTCCCACGTGTCAAACTTTGATTTTGAACTTTCAATCACAACATCCAGGTCATTTCTTGCTCGACTCTTCTGAGGTACCACTTCCTCAACCATTTCATCAATATTAAAACACTTGGCTGGTTCCGGTAATTGATGGTTGATATCAAATACATTCATTCTCATCTCTAAATTCCCAAAAGATATATCCATAACCCCTGTTTTGCAATTAATGCATGCATTTGCCGTAGCCAAAAACGATCTTCCTAAGATAATAAGGATATGTATCCTTGATCTGTGGTAAGGTTCCATGTCTAACACCACAAAGTCTACAGAATAGTAGAACTTACCCACTTGAACAATGACATCCTTCAGAATTCCTCTTGACTGTTTAGTTGATATGTCTGCCAATTGAAGTACGACCGCAGTGGGACTGAGCTTACCCAACCCTAGTTGTTGGTAGAATGAAGTAATTAATTTAATACGCACACTTAGTTTAAGAAGAACTCTACCAATTTCATGGTCTTCGATGACACATGGAATAATGGGCACACCGGGGATCTTTCCTCTTAGGTGGTGTATCGCTCAAAAGCAATGAACTTACTTGCTCAGTCAATAGTATTTTCTTTGGACACTTTGCTCTGCTCTTTCACTTTTGTGTGCAGAGGTCCTTGAAAAATTTAGCATAAGGTGATATTTGGTCTCTAATGTCTAAAAGAGGCAGATTACTCTTGACTTGTTAGAATGTATCCAACGTATCATTCTCCTTATACTTTCCATACGAAGTCGACTCTCGAAGACGTTGAGGGTAAGGTGTTGCCTTCTCATAGCTCGCCCTATCCAGCTCTTCTGGTAATGTTTGGTCTTCTTCCTCCTCTTGGGGTTGTTCTCTTTGAACCTCTTTCTTCTAAGCTTCTTCTTCTACCTTGCTTTGAACTTCTTTGGCCTTTTGCTTTTTCAGCCTCTCCTCATGCTGCTCCTCAGTCTTACTATCCACTTCTCAAAATTATGACTGCTTGGACTGTCTTATGATGAGTCTCAATAAAGGATCCACACTCCAGTGCTTGTTATGTCTTTGGGTTAGCCACCAACTGATTAGGAAATATTTTGTCTATCTTATCTATAACATTCATTAGTTGTGTCATTTGGGCTCCCATTTGAGCAATGAATTGGGAATGAGAATTCAGTGTTTGGATGGTAGCCTGAGAATCATTAGATTGATTTTTGAACTTCCACAGGGCACACATCATATCTTCTTCAAAGCCAGTTAGTCTTGGTGGTGGATTTTGAGTTAAATTTTGATGTTGGAGATGGTTTTGAAGATATGGAGGGTAAGCTTGATTTAGATTGAATCCTTAGGTTTGGTTTCCTTGAGGCTGAGTTTGATAATTAAATGGTTAGACAACCTGATTGTTATTGAATGATTGGAGAGCCTGATTATTATTGAATGGCTGAAGAGCCTGAGAATTATTGGATGGTTGTCTGGGTTGGTAAGTTAACTGCGGATTTCAAGCCATGATTTTTGGTTGGGAGTTGAAGGATTATTGCATATGCTAAATGTAATCGAGACAACCAGCGAAAATGGTGTAGTTAGAATTTTATTTCTTTTTGTTTTGCTCGAGGACTAGCAAAATATAGGTTTGGGGGTATTTGATAAGTCCATTTTACATACATATTTTATCCCAAAATGTATATTTGTTAGTAGGTAAAACTATTTATTTTAATTAATTTAGAAGTGTAATAATGATAAATGCATAAAACTTAATTTATATAATAAAATTGTTGAATAAATCATTTTCAATGTCATTAAATTACATCTACATTTATGTCTTTCATTTATAGGTGTAAAGTGAGAAATGAATCAAATGCACATGGATGAAATTTGGATGAATCAAATGCACATGGATGAAAGTTGGATGATTCAAATGCACATGGAAAAAGAACAAAATGTGATGGAAAGTGATGAAAAAGAAAAGAAAAGAATATTTCATTTCTCTTTACAAGTTGTAATTTGATTCCAATATTTCTCTATAAATATGGATACATCTTGAAGAGGAAAGAAAATGAAAGAAGGAGGAGAAGAAGGAGGAGAGCAAGAAGGACACCAAAGAGGAGAATAATTTATCTTCAATTCCGGGTTTTATTGTTCTTACTTTGTTATTTTCTTTTTAAACATGTGTAACTAAATTCTTAACTAAGGTTGAGGATGAAACCACCATTTATGAAATAAATTCCTTTTAGTCTTTTATCAATTTCCATGTATATGGTTTAAATGCTTATGATTTTCGCTTCATAGTATTAATTGTTTTAAATTCATTTCACTATAAATATCATGTATTTATAGTAGTTAAGAATTCTTATCACAATTAATCAAGCTTGGATTTGATGAGTTTATAAGTAAAAATCTTTGATCTTATGTGATCCATTAAATTGCATACATAGGATGCTTAGAATTTTACACTTTAAAGCGAAGGAAAATCTATTTCATGAAAATATATTTCATTAGTGCGTTATTGTTAAATCTTGAGAAAGTAATAAGATTGATTTCTAAATTACTACTCTAAAATTGGAATTGATAAAAGAATAATTAGAAGTTTATGGATTAGTGGTGGTGGATTCCGATACCTTAGTATTTTCTCCCTATTATTCTCGCTTTAATTATTTGTATTTCGATATTGCATGTTTAGTATAAAAATCACTTCAACAAACAAACTTTGAGAAACTAGGTTAGTTTTAGATTAATTTGAGTTTAATTAAGTTCTCTTTAAAGCATTCCCTTCGGTTCGACCTCGTTCTTGCATAACCTAAACTACAATTGATTCGTGCACTTGCGAGTAATATTTTAAAACACACCAAGTTTTTGGCGCCGTTGCCGGGGAATCGCAACAAGAAACTAATTAAATTTAAGTTGATTTAATTCTTCTACTAGTTATTTAAAAAAAAAAAAAAAAAAAAAAAACAGATTTTAGAAGATACTGTTTTGCTTGAATCTATTGTTTCGAAAAAAAAAAAAACAATTTAAAAAAAATATCGAAACTACTGTAGCAATTTCATGATACTGTAGCAATAATATTGTCACTTTGAAAAAAAAAAACAAATTAAAAAAAAATAAAAAAATAATAATAAAAAAATTTCATATTCCAGTAGTTTTATTCATTGTAAGCTTTTGATTTTTTTATTTTTTTATTTTTTGTCAAATCATACTCTAGTAGCTTTGCTAAGTTTTTTGTCGAATTTCTACTATAGCATTTCGAGTACTGTAGTAAAAAAAAAAAAAAATTTCATTTGTGATAAGCTACTGCTTTGTTTAAAAAATAAAAAAAAAATTCTTTCTAATTGTGATAGTACTGTAGTGTTTCTTCACTTTTAAATTTAGAGATTAGTATTTTATTAGTGATAACAAATTAGAAAAAAAAAAAAAAAAATAAAAATATTCAAAAACTACTGTAGCATATCGGCTACTGTAGCAAAACAAAAAAATAATAATAAAAAAAAAAAAGAAAAATTTATTTTTTATTTTGTTTATTCTTAGCTTAAGTATAGAATTAGTGTTTGTCTGCTTAAGTTTATAATTTTTGTTATTTTTATTTTTGTTTTTAAGTAATTGATCCTTCTTGAATTTTTTAGGTAATATTTTTTTTGAGATTGCATTGGATAAGCAAATACTTGGATTTCTTTGTGCCAACTTCACTAGTATTATTGCGGAATCCAGGTAAGTACTCTTATCTTTAGTAAATATTATTATTTTTTTTAGATTAGGTGAACATAGTTTTTATATAGGTGAAATTTTGCATGCTAAATTTAGGATAGAATAACACTAGAAATAACCTTTAGGTACACACTTTCTTCAAATTTATTTTTGTTATTTATTTTATTTTATTTTGTTTACTTCTTTCTTTATTTATTTATTTAAAAAAAAAAAAAAAAAGTTCACACACTCACTCCCTTTACTTTTATTTTTGTTGACTTGTTTGTATGTGCATTTTTTAATTTAGCATTTTGCATAAATCTTTTAGTAAGGGCATTAACCCTCTAACAAGATAAGGATTGGATTTCATCACCAATTCCTTGCCCATTAGGTTAAAAATCTCCTTACATTTGTATACCCTTGGCTAAATTTAGTTTAATTTAAAATCAAGTAGACGTTGGCCAATAGGTTTTCATATAGCTCATAGGATCCTCTTGGACAATGTTAAACTTTTGGTAACTCCAGTGAGTCACTATCAAATTGATAAACGGTAGGACAGTTCTGTCTAGGAGTGTGGCTGACGCGACATTAAGCAGGCCTAGTGCCTCGCCACACTTTCCTGGGAACTACTTCGTTGTTAGTTTGATGGTCCTTAACTGGTCATCCACTAGTTTTCTCTGAAAGGGAGTAGGAGCTGTCTAACTAGGTGAAGATTATTTTGGAATTAGTCCTAGTAATTTCTTATATAGGAAATTTAAAACAAAAAAAAAAAAAAAAATAGAAATCACTACCCTTGAATTAAATTTCAGATAAAGAAAATACTTGTTTTGGTAGTGTATTTGTTGAGTCATGGGGTCTTCCTAGTGCATGTTAGGTCGGCGATCTCTGAAATCAAAGTTGGCACCTTTAGATCTAGAAATTGAGAGAACTTTTAGAAAAGGTGTAAGGAATTCTAGTGTTGGAAAAATCATTGAAGTCAAGATGGAGGGAGAACATAATGAAGTGAAAGCCCTTAAGGATTATTATACTCCCGCACATATCACAAATCCTTCTTGTATTGTATTGCCTGCTACACAACATGCCCATTTGGAGATACGGGCAGCAGTAATCAATTTACTGCCGACTTTTAGAGGTTCGAACTTTGAAGACCCATACCTTCATGTTAAGGAATTTTTAGAGATTTGTTCCACATTGAATTTTCAGAATATTCCCGAAGAGTCAATTAAGATGAGGTTATTCCCGTTCTCTTTGAAAGAGAAAGGCAAGTCTTGGTTATATTCGTTGGAACCAGAATCAATCAAATCTTGGGATGAACTCTGTAAAAAATTCCTCACCAAATTCTTCCCTAGACATAGAACTAATTCCCTTCGCCAAAATATCATGGAATTTGCTCAAAAAGAAGGTGAACAATTTTACATGTGTTGGGAAACATTCAATGATTTGCTACTTAAGTGTCCCCATCATGGTTTTGAAAAATGGCGCTTAGTTGAATTCTTTTATGATGGATTATCAGCTCAAAATCGTCAACTAATTGAGTCACGAGGTGGGGTAGATTTCATGTCTAAAAATGAGAATGAGGCTTGGAAATTTCTAGATGCGTTAGCTGAGAGTTCCCAACATTGGGAATACTCAGGGAGGGTTGAGAGAAGAAGTTTACCAATGTCTATGGATACCAAAAAGGGAGGAGTCTATGAGGTTAGTGAGGGAACTGATTTGAGTGCAAGGATAACTAGTCTCACCAGAAAAGTGGAGGCTATAGAGATGAAAAATGGAAAAAGTTCTTCAGTCCATGTATTTAGTGAGACATGTCAACTTTGTGAGAGTCCATCTCATACTGCTCAGAGGTGTCCCTCTATAGCATCATTCCATGAGTGTATAACTGAACAAGCTAATGCACTAAACGACTATAAGAAACCATTTGGCAGTCCCTATTCTGACACATACAACCCCAATTGGAGAAATCATCCTAATTTCTAATGGAGTCAAAATCAGTCTCAAAACAACCCGGGTATGCAACATATGCAATCCCAAAGGCAACCACCAGCATCATATCCTTCCATGTCCCAAAATTCTCATCCATATGTCCCCCAACAACCAAGGAAACCAACACTGGAAGATACATTACAACAGTTCATGCAACAAACTAGTCAATCGATTTCTAAATTAGAAACACAGATTGGCCAGTTAGGCACTGTTGTAGGAGAGAGGGAAAAAGGAAAATTTCCTAGTCAGCCCATTCCCAACCCAAAGGGTCAATATCATGTGAGTGAACAGTCGACCTCTGGTCCAACTGATCAAGTCCAGTCAATCATAACCCTAAGGTCAGGCAAACAAGTTGACAATCAAGTCAAAATTCCAAGAAGGGAAACTGTGAAAGGTAACCATGAACCAGAAAAAGAAAACAAAATGGAATCTCAAGTTGACAAAAAAGTCCAAATTCCCGATCTTGTCCCCAATTCTCTAGTAGAACCTTCAGTTAGGAACTTTGTTCCTACTGCACCATTTCCTCAAAGACTCCAAAAGCCTAAGAAGGGGCATCATTACAAAGAGATTATGGAAATATTCAAACAAGTCAAAATCAATATTCCATTTCTCGATGCAATTCAACAGGTCCCCTCTTATGCTAAGTTTCTGAAAGATTTGTGTACGGTTAAACGTGGATTGAATGTGTATAAAAAAGACTTCCTTACATAGCAAGTAAGCTCAATTATCCAGCACCGCACACCACCTAAATTCAAGGATCCCGGTTGTCCTACAATCTCATGTACAATAGGTAACCAGATAATTGAGCAAGCTTTGCTTGATTTGGGTGCGAGTGTAAATCTGTTGCCATACTCTGTGTATGAGCAACTCGGTCTTGATGATTTGAAACCCACAAAGGTAGTGCTACAGTTGGCAGATCGTTCAGTCAAGGTACCTCGCGGTATCATTGAGGATGTGTTAATTCAAGTTGACAAATTCTTCTTTCCAGTAGACTTCATAGTCTTAGACACTCAACCTGTGGCAAATCCCAATAGCCGAATTCCTGTTATCCTTGGTCGACCATTCCTAGCCACTTCAAATGCTTTAATCAATTGTAGGAATGGTGTCCTAAAACTTTCATTTGGAAACATGTCTGTTGAGCTTAATGTTTTTAATGTGAGCCGACAACCATCAGAATCTGAGGATATGAGTGATGTGAATCTAATAGAGAGTCTAGTACAGGAGACTTTTGAACATTCAAGTTTTGATGATCCTTTAGAGGCATGTCTAAATCACTTTGGGTGTGATTTTGATCTGGATAGTGTTTGTGAAGAAGTGAATACCTTATTAGATTCTGTCCCTTTTATGGACATTGAGAATTGGAAAGCCAAGGTAGAACTCCTTTCACCAATTGAATCTAAACATGTCTCATCTGTTGAGTCACCTCCAAAATTGGATCTGAAAGTTTTACCTTCTGAACTGAAGTATGCCTACTTAGGTCCAGATGAGAGTCTTCCTGTCATCATTGCTTCTGAGTTAAATAAAGAACATGAGGAAAAACTCTTAAATGTCCTTAGGGAGCATAAATCGGCTATTGGGTGGACTATATCAGACATTAAGTGTATATCTCCATCCGTGTGCATGCATCGTATCCATCTTGAGGAAAATGCTAAAACTTTGCGAGAAATGCAAAGACGGCTTAACCCCAACATGAAAGAGGTCGTTAGGGCAGAAGTCTTGAAGTTGTTAGATGTGGGGATCATATATCCTATTTCCGATAGTTCTTGGGTAAGTCCTGTTCAGGTCGTGCCTAAGAAATCAGGTATCACGGTAGTCACAAATGATGCCAATAAGTTAGTACCGACCCGATTGACCACTGGATGGCGAGTGTGCATTGATTATAGGAAGTTGAACTCTGTCACTAGGAAAGATCATTTTCCACTTCCTTTTATCGATCAGATGCTTGAGAGATTAGCCGGTCATGAGTACTACTGTTTCCTAGATGGTTATTCTGGATATAACCAAATTCCTATTGCACCTGAGGATCAGGAGAAAACCACATTCACTTGTCCTTTTGGAACATTTGCCTATAGACGTATGCCATTTGGATTATGCAATGCACCTGCTACTTTTCAGCGGTGTATGCTCAGCATATTTTCTGATATGGTAGAACGTTTTCTTGAGGTGTTTGTGGATGACTTCTCCGTGTTTGGCTCATCCTTTGATGAATGTCTCATTCATTTGAAACTCGTGCTTACACGTTGTGAGGAGAAAAATCTGGTCTTAAATTGGGAGAAATGCCATTTTATGGTGAAAAAGGGGATTGTCTTGGGGCATGTTATTTCAAAGAAGGGTATAGAGGTTGACAAAGTTAAGATTGATCTAATTTCCAATCTTCCACCACCACGTACGGTCAAAGAGATTAGGTCTTTCTTAGGTCATGCTGGATTTTATCGTCGATTCATTAAAAACTTTAGCAGCATTTCCAGACCACTTTGCAATTTACTTGCTAAAGATGTTGCTTTTGTCTTTGATGACGAATGTCTGAAAACCTTTAAGAAGCTCAAAACATTGTTGACCACAACACCTATCATGAAGCCACTGAGTTGGGATGCGCCTTTTGAGATTATGTGCGATGCATCTGATTATGCAGTTGGAGCTGTGTTAGGGCAACGTGTGAAAAGGCTACCCCATGTGATCTATTATGCAAGTAAGACATTAAATGAGGCACAACTGAATTACTCTACCACTGAAAAAGAATTGTTAGCAGTTGTGTTTGCATTAGACAAGTTTAGGTCCTATCTGTTAGGGTCTAAAGTCCTCATTTTCTCAGATCATGCTGCACATAGGTATCTCTTCTCTAAAAAAGATGCTAAGCCGCGCTTAATTCGATAGATCCTATTGCTACAAGAGTTTGATCTAGAAATTCGAGATAAGAAAGGGTCTGAAAATGTAGTAGCTGATCACTTGTCTAGGCTCATTCTTGAGACATCCCTAGACTCCATGTCTATTCTTGAGTCTTTCCCTGATGAACAACTCTTTGTTATATCTGAGTCACCTTGGTTTGCCGACATTGTGAACTATCTTGTCACAGGTCAAATGCCTTCACATTGGACTAAGCAAGATAAATCCAAATTCTTATCTGAGGTCCGTCACTTCTTTTGGGATGATCCGTACTTATTCAAGTATTGTCCTGATCATATTATTCGAAGACGTGTCCCCAAATGTGACCAAACTAGTGTAATCTCCTTTTGTCATGATCATGCATGTGGAGGTCATTTTAGTTCAAAGAGAACCGCTGCAAAGATATTGCAATTTGGATTTTACTGGCCCTCAATCTTTAAAGATTGTCATTCTTATTGCTTAGCATGTGAGCGATGTCAAAAGTTAGGGAGTATTTCACGTCGAAATATGATGCCTTTAAACCCAATTATGATTATTGAAGTTTTCGATGTTTGGGGCATTGATTTCATGGGACCATTTCCTAATTCATTTGGCAATTTGTACATCCTTGTCGCAGTTGATTATGTGTCTAAATGGATTGAGGCAATTGCATGTAAAACTAATGATCACAAGGTAGTAGTCAAGTTTTTGAAAGATAATATCTTTTCACATTTTGGTACACCCTGTGCTATTATTAGTGATGGGGGGAAACATTTTTGCAATAGGGTTTTCGAAGCATTAATGAGAAAATATTGTGTAACCCACAAAATTGCACTTGCTTATCATCCCCAGACTAGTGGTCAAGTTGAGTTATCCAATAGAGAAATTAAACACATTTTGGAGAAAACGGTTAACCCAAATAGGAAAGACTAGTCCTTGAGACTTAGTGATGCACTGTGGGCATACCGTACTGCATTTAAGAACCCTATTGGAATGTATCCTTACCGAATGGTGTATGGCAAAGCTTGTCATCTCCCAGTTGAGTTAGAGCATAGAGCCTTTTGGGCTATTAAACAACTCAACTTTAACCTTGACAGAGCAGGAGTCCATAGGAAGCTTCAGTTGAATGAGTTGGAGGAAATTAGGAATGATGCTTACCAGAGTACAAAAATCTATAAAGAGAAAATGAAAATAAGGCATGACAAAAGTATTCTTAGGAAAACTTTCACACCTGGTCAAAAAGTCTTGCTGTATAATTCTCAGTTGCATTTGTTTCCAGGAAAGTTGAGATCTCGATGGTCTGGTCCGTTCATTGTTCGAATTGTTCATCCATATGGAGCCATTGAGATTGAAAATCCAAAAAATGGTGATGTGTTCAAAGTTAACGGTCAGCGTTTGAAACCATTTTTAGAGTTACTTTCTCAAGAAGGGGAGGAGATCTTTCTGAGTGATCCTGTTTATCAGGATTGACCTATGTGCTCTTGTTGTACATATCTATTTTAGGATTTTTTACTTTATTTTTAATTTTTGTTTTGAATTCTAACAACTCATTGTTGTTTGATAGCAAGTTTGACCAAATCAACCTACCATGAGTCAGGTGATACCTTTTCACTCTTGTCTTTTTGTTTACAAAGTGTGAGTTTGTCCAACATTAGGGACAATGTTGAGTTTAGGTTTGAGGGTATAGTGTCTAATTTGTTGTTTTGTAATTCATTAATTTTGAAAAAAAAAAAAAAAAAAGTAAAAAAATTGAAATTTTTTTTAAAAAAAAAAAAAAAAATTGTGTTCACGCATGAATGTTTTGCATTACAAGTTGATTGAGTTTGTGTTTATGATGTGTGAGTAGTATGTGATGCGATATTCCCATTCATGAGAGTAATGATTAGATCGAGCTAAGTGAGGTGATGTGGTTTTACATGGGTGAATAGATTAGTAAAATTGAAACCGAAAAGGACGACTTTGACCTATAAGCACAAACACACATTCACTATAAAAAAAAAATTGATCTTTGACTATGTAGTTGAGAAATTAATTTTGCCAGAATAAAATGGGAGATGAGGAGTTGATATAGATGAAATGGAGAAATTTTTGAAAAATAAAATGCAAAAAGTAGTTCTTCGATCTGAGTAACCGGACCTTGGTATCACCAATATCGTTGTTCGCGTAAAAAGGGGAGAAAACTAATGAGCATAAATCCCAATAAAAAAGTTAGGGCCCAGTTGGTTGGGATTAAAAATCCTCGCTGGAAAGTCCGGAGCTTAGAAAGATAAAAAGGGATGAAAAGTGGAATGATGGAAGGAATAATTTTTTGGCAAAAATTTGATCAATGAAGTAGAAAAAGAAAGATTGAAATACCATAGTAGAATGTTCACAAAAACACGGAGGGTTGTCTGGATTGGGAGTAGAAAGTAACGAAATCTTTTACTTTTGTGGGAACCATTCATGACACGAATCTCGAGATTAGTTATTGTTCGGTAGTGAATGGGAGTATTTGCATCCATAATATCTTGTGCATTATATCATGACTTGGTTGATGAGTATGTGAATGCATGAATGCGTGATTATAAAAAATTGAGAAGTTGTGGGTAGTATATCCAACCCTCACGAGAATCGATGTTTGTGGGTATCATCACTGGAAACCCTCACGAGACTATAACTCGTCCACTAGGGAAAACCTAGGGGTTCAAAGGATTATTGCATATACTAAATGTAATCGAGACAACCAGCGAAAATGGTGTAGTTAGAATTTTATTTCTTTTTGTTTTGCTCGAGGACTAGCAAAATATAGGTTTGGGGGTATTAGATAAGTCCATTTTACATACATATTTTATCCCCAAATGTATATTTGTTAGTAGGTAAAACTATTTATTTTAATTAATTTAGAAGTGTAATAATGATAAATGCATAAAACTTAATTTATATAATAAAATTGTTGAATAAATCATTTTCAATGTCATTAAATTACATCTACATTTATGTCTTTCATTTATAGGTGTAAAGTGAGAAATGAATCAAATGCACATGGATGAAATTTGGATGAATCAAATGCACATGGATGAAAGTTGGATGATTCAAATGCACATGGAAAAAGAACAAAATGTGATGGAAAGTGATGAAAAAGAAAAGAAAAGAATATTTCATTTCTCTTTATAAGTTGTAATTTGATTCCAATATTTCTCTATAAATATGGATACATCTTGAAGAGGAAAGGAAATGAAAGAAGGAGGAGAAGAAGGAGGAGAGCAAGAAGGACACCAAAGAGGAGAAGAATTTATCTTCAATTCCGGGTTTTATTGTTCTTACTTTGTTATTTTCTTTTTAAACATGTGTAACTAAATTCTTAACTAAGGTTGAGGATGAAACCACCATTTATGAAATAAATTCCTTTTAGTCTTTTATCAATTTCCATGTATATGGTTTAAATGCTTATGATTTTCGCTTCATAGTATTAATTGTTTTAAATTCATTTCACTATAAATATCATGTATTTATAGTAGTTAAGAATTCTTATCACAATTAATCAAGCTTGGATTTGATGAGTTTATAAGTAAAAATCTTTGATCTTATGTGATCCATTAAATTGCATACATAGGATGCTTAGAATTTTACACTTTAAAGCGAAGGAAAATCTATTTCATGAAAATATATTTCATTAGTGCGTTATTGTTAAATCTTGAGAAAGTAATAAGATTGATTTCTAAATTACTACTCTAAAATTGGAATTGATAAAGGAATAATTAGAAGTTTATGGATTAGTGGTGGTGGATTCCGATACCTTAGTATTTTCTCCCTATTATTCTCGCTTTAATTATTTGTATTTCGATATTGCATGTTTAGTATAAAAATCACTTCAACAAACAAACTTTGAGAAACTAGGTTAGTTTTAGATTAATTTGAGTTTAATTAAGTTCTCTTTAAAGCATTCCCTTCGGTTCGACCTCGTTCTTGCATAACCTAAACTACAATTGATTCGTGCACTTGCGAGTAATATTTTAAAACACACCAGGACATAAGTGGGTGATTTCTGGCATTTAAAGTATATGAATTAGTGAATGGAGCATTATTTGAGTAGTTCCACGACACATTAGCATCGACAACCATTATGTACTGACACTCAGTTTGAGAATACTCAACTTCTGCATCTAACACTTCCTTCGGAGGGGAATGACTTCGCTGAAGAACTTGTAAATTCTTTCTAGTTTCTCTCCTATCAATGCCATTGAATCTCTCACATTATCATGATTCAAGACATGAACTTTCTCAGATCTTCTATCTTGTTCACCTCTAGACCTTAACTCAAATTCATATTAAATCGTATTCTCACTAATATTGTCAAATAACTCTAAAAGTTCTTTTGCCGGCTTCAGGATAAATTGACCTTGTGTTGACACATCTATCAAAGTATTATGTGCATTTCGAAGTCGCATGTAAAAATTCTTAGCTATATCCTGCTGAAAGAACCTATGGTGGGGACACTTATACAAGATTTCATTATATTTCTCCCACGCATCATGAAATTGCTCACCAGGAAACTCTCTAAAGCTTTTGTTTGCATCTTGTGCTTCTAAGGTCTTTCCTATGGGATAATAATTTTCTATGAATTCTTTTTTAAAGGTTTCCCAATCAATTTTAGTTGCTTTAGCCAATTTGATATACCATCTTTTGGTTCTTTCCCTCAGCGACCAAGGACATAATCGCACTCGCAAGTCATTCTTGGATAAATTATCATACCTAACAGTAAATGCTACCTCTAATAAATCATTTATGTGTTGGTATGGGTAAGTCCAAAGTACTTTGGAAACATATCAATGACACTAGATTTGATCTCGTAGTGTTTGACTGCATCTTCTTCTGGAAATTAAGCATACGATTCATACGCGGACGACGCATAATATCCCTTCAAAGATGTGGTTGGTGCCTTTCTTGTATCAACATTACGGTCGGCCATCTTCTTAAAATTTAGAACATTTTTTTTATAATCATAAAATCACAGGGTTTTTTTCTTCCTTTTTCACTAAAAAAGCTGAACTCGTTTGCAAAAATCGACGTTTCTGACAGTTTACACGAAAACTGTAGATTTTTCTTTTTTAGAAAATAAAACTAATTACTTCTAAACTCTTCTAACTATTAACAGAAATAAAGCTAAAATTATATGAAAAATTAAGATAAACTAAAACTCACAAGAGGTCCAACGACACAACTTTCACCCCTCCGTCAAATCCCTTTGTGCTTCTCAGAGTACCTCGCAAAAACACAAAAAATTCAACTTTAAATACAATACAATTACGCAATGTAAATAAATTACTAAATCTATTGAACAATTCTTAGTCTCTAGAAACAGCGCCAAAAACTTGACGTCTATCTAGAGGGGGTAAAAATAATTGTTAAAAATAGCCTCTTATGACAATGCTAGGTTTTACCCTATGCAAGCGCACGTATCAATTGTAGAATAGTAACAACTTGAGTAAGGGATATCGATCCCACATATACTAAGATTGTTCACTTTAATAGTTCAAAAACAATAAGTTATATTTATGAAAAGTTGCTTGTTTTGGTGGTCGAAGACCAAATTATCTAATTTAACTAAAATTATTCTAAAAATCAAAGTAAATTGGTTTGTGATTCAAGAGAGAGAGAAACTAGGGTTTTCATCGCTCCACCACTGACTGCATAACATAGTTCTATCAATGTAATAATTGTAAGAGGGCGATCCGTAAACTGTGAATCAGGTCGCATCACAAATAGCTAAATACGACCCCAAAAAGGATTACCATCAACCGGATCGCGACAACCCATCTCATGACTGAACTGATTAGTATATTTCAATTAAATTAATCTAATCTACTCCTAATACATGAAAACAAACTAAAGCATGTCTATCCCAATTCGCCAAGGCATAGCCTGTGTCAACCTAGGGTTTCATGTTTTATTACCACCATTGTGTAGAAAATTATGAATTAAGCATCCGAGTTCAAGCCCATAGTGAATAATCATAATTGTATAAAATAATATATTCATTCCATATAAGACAAGAATTTAGAACAAATATAGAATTTTATGTCAATAAAAAAATGATCTCTTATATACTACAATCATCACAGTACGGTCACAGTTTCCCCTCGTTATAATTGAAAACAAGGATAAGAACTACATTATGTGGCTAGAGTTTTGCTAGAAAACCCAAGATACCGAATTAGCCGCTCATAGTTGGAAGAGACTGAACTATGGATGTAAAATCGCCCTTCATGGTCATCTTCTCTGGATCTCTAGGTCTTGAATGGCTCCTCCTTGAGATGAATCTCCAGATATTGCTCTGAAAATTATATGAACGAAGCTCTCCCAAAATCTGTAGAAGGCCTTGGTATTTATTGGTAAAGTTGAAGGAAACCCTAACTTGGAGAATAGGATTACCCCTATTCGTAATTTCACACTAAACTGAGCAAAACCCTTTAATATAAGTTATAATATATGATAAACATGTGTTTAGAGGTGGTGGGGTTGAACTCAAAGTCATCCGGGTCAAAATGGATCAATCCAGGTCAAAATAGGGAATTTGTTCCGAATCTGAAATTTCCAGCTTTTTCCTGCAGGACACCTCTCACTCTTTTGATCATATCTTGAGCTACACACATTGGATGGAGGTGTATAATATATCGTTGGAAAGATGACGTCAAGCTCTTGAAGATATGTTTAATAATCACCCCATTTGAAAAATTATGCTGAAAACACTATAGTTACACTTTAAGCGTAGGCTTAAAGCATAGATTTTTCATGAAAACCACTGTTCTCCGCAACTATGCCAAAATGACCATATTAATTTCACGATACTTTTTGCTTTAAGTGACGGTTTCGGAAAATGCTATTTTTGCCCTCCTGGAGGCTTTTTTGCTTGAAAACACCTTTTTTGCTCTCCTCTTGAATAGAAATGAACATGTCCTTGGTTAATTCACCAAAGTTAGCTATTTCTCTTCATTAAGCTCTTGAAACATGCTTAAACACACAAACGGCATAAAAATACCAAGTAATGGAATGTAAGGACATAACTAATGCAAGATAGGGGATTAAAATGGACAATGTTGAGCACCTATCAAGAAACTGTACATAAAGTATTTTGGAGGACCATACCTCAGGTGCCTTAACCCCTCAGAAGCTAGAGCCATCATGAAAGAGATACATGAAGGAATATATGGAAATTACTCAAGAGGGAAGTCCCTTGACATAAAGTGCTCAAGCAAGGCTATTTCTGGCTCTATCTCTCTCAAGACACAGAAGCCTTTGTTAGAAGATGCCATAAATGCCAGATTCATGGAGATAGCATCCGTCATCCTCCAGAGCTCTTGAATCCCACACTCAATCCCCATCCTTTCGCCTAGTGGGGGATAGACATTGTGGGGCCTTTTCCCCAGCCTTGAGGGAAGTGAATCTAGCACTTATCGTAACAGATTACTTCACCAAATGGGTAGAAAGAGAGTCATACTCAGTAATTACATAGGCACGTGATTAAAATCATCTAGTCAAATATTATATGTTATTTTGCGGCCCCTAGGGTCATAATGATTGACAACAGGTTGAACCTACATAACAAATGAACTAGAGCTTTTTGTGAGCAACACGACATCCAGTTAAAGACATCCTCAGTTGGGTACCCACATGGAAATGGTTAAGTAGAAAGGTCCAACAGATCAATTTTGAACATCCTTAAAAAAAAGTTGGAAGATCCTAAAGGAGTCTGGGCAGATAAATTACCAGAAGTTTTATAGGCATACAGGACAACTCCAACGCTTCCCATTGGAGAAAATCCATTCTCTATGATGTATGGGGTATAAGTTGTGATCCTTACAAAAAATATAGTGTCGACCATAAGAACTGAATTCTATCAGTAATATCAAAATAATCAAAATCTAGTGCACGCTCTCGATGCTCTAGAAGAAAAGAATGACAAGGCAGCTACCAGACAAGTTGAATACCACAAGAGGATCAGAAGAAGCTACAACCAAAAGGTGAAAATGAGAAAGTTCCAGGTTGGGGACATGGTCCTTAGGAAAAACATTCGCATCATTGGTAAGCTTCGCAAAAATTGGGAAGGTGATGTGACGTCAGGTGTGTAAAAATATGTGGTTAAAAATGACACCTTAACGACGCTAGGTTTTACCTTACGCAAACGCACGTATCGTATTGTAGAATAGTAATGGCTTGAGTAATGGATATCGGTCCCACAGAGACTGAGATTGTTCACTTTAATAATTCAAAAACAGTTAATTATATTTTTTGAGAATGGTTTGTTTGGGTGGTCAAAGACCAAATTATCTATTTTAACTAAAATTTTCTAGAAAGCAAAGTAAATTGGTGTGATTCAGATAAGAGAGAAAACTAGGGTTTTCATCGCTCCAACACTAACCGCATAATATAGTTCTTCACTGTATCAACTGTAAGAGGGTGATCTATAACTGTGAATCAAATCGTACTGTAAATAGCTAAATACGATCCCAAAAAGGAGTACCATCAACCGGATTGCCACAATCTGTCCCATGACTAACCTAACTAGTACATGTCAATTATACTACTCTAATATACTCATACTGCATGAAATTAAACTAAAACATAGCTATTAAATCGCCAAGGCACGACCTGTGTCAACCTAGGGTTTCAAGTTTCATTACCACCATTGTGTAGAAAAACCATAATTAAGCATCCAAGTTCTTGCTCATATTGAATAATCATAGTTGTACAAAATAATACATTCATTCCATCTAAGACAAGAATTTAGAATAAACATATAAATTTATATTGCAAATCAGTACGGTCTCTTAACTACTACAATTATCACAGTATGGTCAATAGTTTCCCCTCGTTACAATTGAAAATAATGAAAGAATTACATTACTTAGCTAGGGGTTTGCTAGAAAACCCTAGATACCGAGTTAGTTGGACATGGTGGAAGGTGACTGCATCGGTGATGTAGAAATGATCTCCATGGTTTTCTTCTTTAGATCTCTAGGTAGGACTATGACTCTCAACAACAGCAAGACTGAATGAACCTCTATGAATGAACCTGAACCTCCAAAAACTCACGACTGAACAACCTCCAAAAATTAACTCCCCAAATTCTGATATATGATCGTGTATATATTGGCAATGGTATAGAAAGGTATTTTACAGTATTTTCACTCCTCATGCAAACCCTAAAAACTGAAATATATATATAAGTGTATATACATGTATACAGAGGTCAGGAGTCGAACCGAGGGTAACAGGCATAAACCATCAAAAACCCATAAAACTTGCCACAGATACGCTTCAAGCGTACCTCCAAGCGTAAGTCAAAGCTTACCTCCAAGCGTAAAAATGTGTTTTCCAGCCACTTTTTGTAACTGAAAGCGTAGGTATTTTATGGAAAATCATTTTTCTTCGTATATGCACCGAAACGACCGTCTTGAACCCACGATACTTTTTGCTGAATATGACAGCTTCTGGAAATGACTTTTTTGCCCTCCAAAAGCCCTTTTTTTTTTATCTTTGACTGCCTCTTTAACTCTCCTCTTTGAATAGAAAGAACACACTCTTTAGTTAATTCACTGAAGTTAGCTCCACTCTTCATTAAGCTCCTAAAACATGCTTTAACACGCAAAAAACATAAAAATACCAAATAATGAATGAAAGAACGTAACAATAGTGAGTTAAGGGGTCAAAATGTCTAATATTTGACACTTATCACACTCCCAAATTTACATATTGCTAGTCCCTTAACAATAAACTCAGGGAACTTTCTTGTGATGATTTATAATCTGTCTACACTAACTAACATAACCTAATCCCTTGCTTTTGTGAGGGTTGACGATTACACTTAGCACATGTAACAAGCCTTTTAAACCCCTAGGTTACCCCTAGTGGACGAGTGAAGTCTCATGAAGGTTTCCAGTGATGGTACCTACAAACATCTCAGTTCTCTGTACCCACGCAGTCATGAATCCACATACAAGTTCAATTGAAGTCATGATATAACGTAAAAGATAACATGGATGCAAATACTTCCACTCACTACCGAACAATAATTATATCGAGTTTCGTGTCATGAATGGTTCCCACTAAAGCGAATGATTTCACTACTTTCTACTCTCAATCAAGACAACCTTCCATGATCTTGTGAACACTCGACTATGATATTTCAATTTCTCTTCTCCTACTTTATGGATCAAATTTTTGCCATTTTTGATAAAAACATACCTTTTTATCTTTCCGTTTGTATCCCTTTTTGTTTTTCTAAGTCTCCAGACTTTCCAGCGAGGATTTTTAATCCCAACAACTGAGCCGAAGCTTCTTTCATGGGATTTATGCTCATCAATCTTCTCCCCTTTAAACGCGAACAGTGATATTAGTGATACCAAGGCCTGGTTACTCAGTTTGAATAACTGTTTTTTGCATTTTATTTTCTCAAAAAAATTTCAATTTTGTCCATTTCAACCATAACATTTCCCCTTCACCACTTTTATTGTGGCAAAATTATTTTTTCAACTACATAGTCAAAGATCATTTGTTTTTCCCATAATGAATGTGTGTTTGTGCTTATAGGTCAAAGTCGTCCTTCTTGATTTCAATTTCACTCATTCATGTAAAATCACACCACTTCACTAATTCGATCTAATCATCACTCTCATGAATGGGAATGTCACATCACATACTACTCATACATCATAAACATGAACTTAATCAAATTATAATGCAACTCAATCATGCGTGAAAGTAAAGAACTGCTCCAATTTTTATCAAAATTTCAAAAATTTGCAAAAACATTTTTCCTTGTAATCCTATATCCTCATCCTCAAACTTAAATGAGACCATGTCCTCATCGTAAAAAATAATACATGGGACTGAATATAGTTACCCTTGAAGTTCACTTCTAGATTCCAAAGCAAAACATGAATCCCTCCCCCAACCTTGATTTGGATCACCTATAGATATAATCAACAAAGCATAAATATCCAATCATAGCAAAGGAAAATAAATTTCATCATAATATCCAAAAATCAACATATGTTTTCAAGAAATCAAAGATTCTTTTTTTTATTATTATTATTTTCAAATGGCAACCTTCATATATCTATGATAACATACGCACCCCCAAACTTAAATGCACAAATGTCCACAGAGTACGATTAAAAACTTCAAAAGAATTCAAAATATCAACATATATAATGTAAGCGTGAAAATCTGGGGACACATCAAACGTGATACGATTGATCATAAAAACTGCCATTTTATAAAATAATAAAATAACACATACATTTAGAAAATGATCATTAAAGCGGTCACGTAAAGCCCTATAATAAACTATCCACTCGATAATTTAATTCCAATGCACCACAACTGAAACAAAAATAAAGTAAAAAAAAACTAAACTAAGACTAAGCTAAACCTCATCATCAGAGGTCGGTGGCATTAGCAGAATGTGTACCCCCATATGATGTCTCATACCATCAACCCTATGGCATATATGCCTATGATCTCGCCACCGGGCCTATCTCTTTTGATCAAATCTCTGCTCCAGCCTCTGCTCTAATCCATGTATATGTGCCATAAGAGCATCAAACTGAGCTTGAGATAAAGTGACAGTACCACCAGCAGGCGCCTGTGGCATAATAACCTCCTCCTCAACTGCCAGCATATGTGGCATAACAGCCTTGTCATCAATGGCACGAACATCCTGAGCCATACCTTCATCAGCATCATCAGCTTGTGCCAGGTCCTATGCACCATGTCCTGGTAATAGACCAAACCCCCGTCTCTATGCCATAATAGCCTCCCCATGTAACCGAGTTCAGACACCTTTCCACATTCCTCTGGAATACGGAGACGTATCCCTGAATTGATTCGGCTCACCCACATCCATCTCGATTCCGGCATCAAATATCAACTTCATCACTAAGCACAGGAATTAGACCTTGAATAAATGTTGCCGCACTTTTGACTCCTTGTGTAAGTGGATCTAATGCGCATAAAAGCCCCCCCCCCCCCCCCCCCCCCATAAAATCTGGGGAATAGAAATCCACCGCTTGAACTTGAAAGCATAATGGAGGGCCGGAAGTGGTGCATAACACATAGTCACATGGTTGTGCGGAAGAATCTGTGAATAGACTATCACGTCCCAAAACCAGAGCCTCGGGTGATAGTTCGACTTCTTCGTGCGGTTATTTCGGTCATCAGCCACTCCCCTGCAGTTTGAAGTGAAACAAGATCGGTAAGAGACGGGAGTATCTCGGGTATATGTGAGAATTTTACAGCTAACTCGGGTGGACACTCGTCCGGAATACCCCATGCATCAGCACTAATCTGGGGAGTAATCTCAAACTTAGTACCTCGGACCACTATCCGTAGCCTCCTCCCTCTGTTGAAATGTTGTATATGTAGTCAAAACTTCCGGATCATATCCTTGCAAATATGTTGGGTGGCCGGGGCAAGAATAGGTAATAAGTGGCGGGCCCTTAGTCGACCTATCGTCCAGGTAGGTACTGGCAGTTGCCACTCAAACATGGCCACCAGATAGATATGCTCATGTTGATACTTCTTCTGGATAGCCTGATCTAGCAAATCCTCAACCGATGTCGTCCGGGGCACAGGTAAAAATATAGTCAAAACTCCGGGATCACCCTTCACTGGTGGCTCAATTACCCTATCATCCGGATGATCATCATCATCTCCCTGATTAACATCATCCTCGTGTGTACCACCATCACTCTCGGTATCCGCATCCATCTTCTCGGCCTGCGGCTCAGGCACAGGTGGCGGTGATAGTGAACATGGGATAACTAGATCAACAATAAGTCGACCATGTGGTAAGTGAATATCACGGCCCTGTGTGCTAGACTCGGGCACCTCCGCCTCAAAAGATAAGGAAGATGAAAAAGCTAGGTCGATATACTTTGGTCTCGAGGCACATGTACTTTGGTGGAAAATAGGTGCTCGGTCGGGATATGATGATCTCGATCTCTACAGAATATCTCGCTCTACTGGTCTGGCCACCTCGGCCACTCGCCTCGTCGCATCCTTCATTCTCGCCATGCCTATAATATAGAATTTTCGAAAAGTGAGCGATATTATTCCGAACACCGAATCAAAATCAAACTATATCTAAATATACCCAATATGACTAATAAACAAGTCTTCATCCCCAAAACGTTTATATTCAATTCGTTTTCAAAGTCCAAAAACTTAACTTTTTTGGAAAATGGATCAAAACACGATTTTGCTCGGACTCGTTCATCAATACTAGTTTAGAATAGTTAAATAAGTCATTTGAAATCAAAATAATGGAACAAAATTCACCGAATCAAGAGAAACGATGATTTTCCAAAAATTAAGTTTCGGAGACTTTTCGAGTTCTTCACGCGAATCCAGACGAATCACCAACTAGTCTGACGATCCACTGGCAAGGAATGATGAGTAATCAGTAGAAATAAACCTCGTGAAGATTGGTGGAGAAATGATGGAGAGAAAGAAGTTTGATTGGAAATAGAGGGAATGGCCTGACGGGTCTGTTTTATAATAAGCCTGTCACTACGCTTGAAGCGTAGGTCCACATGGCCCAAAATAATTTTATTCATCTTCAAATGTTGTATTCAACCCCATGCACTCTCAAGGATTCCTACACACCCTTATCTATCCTATTGGCTCAATTTACCTTTCTTACTTAGATGACGATGGTTTCGCGACTCGATTGTACAAACTCGATCTTTAATACAAAAAATACTAAATTAATGTCTACAGGTACAAACTAGGATCAAAATCTACTCTTAATCACCTAGTACCAATATTTAACGTCGATGGTGCGATGTTGCTACCTTTTAATACTCCGGATCAAACTTATCCAGCTCGGGTGTAGGTTCAGTTAGATTAATCATTTCTACCACACACTCGGCTGGTTGAACTTCTATGTAGTGCTTCAATCTTTGCCCATTGACAACATATTTCTTTCCAGTGTCAGGATCATCGAGCTCCACAGCTCCATGGGGGAAAACCTTATTAATCTTGTATGGCCCATCCCATTTCGATTGGAGCTTACCAGGAAATAACTTGAGTCTCGAATTAAACAGCCAAACTTTCTGGCTGGGCTCAAAACCTTTCTTTATAATATGCTTATCATGAAACGCTTTTGTTCGAGCCTTATAAATCCAAGAGTTTTCATATGCATCATTTCTCAACTCCTCAAGCTCTTGAAGTTGGAGTTTTCTCTGCGCACCGGCCTTCTTTATATCGAAATTTAATCTTCGAACAACCCAATATGATTGGTGTTCTAGCTCTACAGGGAGATTACACACTTTTCCATATACCAATCTGTATGGTGTCATACCAATTGGCATTGTAAATGCAATCCTATACGCCCAAAGTGCATCATTTAGCATTCTCAGCCAATCCTTTAAGTCAGGAAGCACAGTTTTTTCCAAGATATTTTTAATCTTCCTATTTAAAACCTCCACTTGCCCTTGTGATTGGGGGTGATAAGGCATACCAATTCAATGAGTGACACTGTATTTATCACATAAAACAGGAAGAAAGTGGTTGTCAAAATGGCTTCCGCCATCACTAATCAACACTCGTGGTATACCAAATATTGAGAAAATGTTCGATTTCATAAACTCTTCCACCACCTCATGGTCAGCATGGTTGGTGGCTATAGCTTCTACCCATTTTGAAACATAATCAACCCCCACAAGTATGTACTAATTCTTATTTGTTTTCAAAAATGGTCCCATGAAATCAATACCCCATACATCAAACAATTCCACAATCAAAATTGGGGGTTAGAGACATCATGTCTCATCAAGATATGGAACCCAACTTTTGGCATCGTAAGCACGTTTTACAATACTCAAAAGCATCTTTGAATATGGAAGGCGAGTAAAATCCATTCTGCAGCACCTTATGAGCTGTCTTCTGAGCTCTGAAATGCCCTTCACACTCTAGTGTGTGACAAAATATCAATATGTTCTGCACCTCACTTTCTGGAACACATTTTCTGATAATCTGATCAGAGCAATACTTGTACAGTCACGGATTATCCCAGATATAGAATTTGACTTGGTTGAAGAATCGATCCTTCTCATTTATGGACCATTATTTTGGAATTCAACCTGCGGCTTTATAATTGATAATTTTAGCATACCACGTTATTTGTTCCACAACAACCATATTGAACAGATATTTATCCGGGAATGAATCCTTAAGACGAGTAGTTTCCTTTGTGGTCTTGACAATAATCCACGACAAATGATCCGCAACAACATTCTCCGAACCCTTCTTGTCTTTGATTTCCAGGTCAAATTCTTGCAACAGCAAAATCCACTAGATCAGTTTGGGTTTAGAGTCCTTCTTGGTTAGCAAATGCCTCAACGTGGCATGATCCAAGTAAACAACAACCTTAGGGCCCAATATATATGATTGAAATTTATCCAAGGCAAAAACAACTGCCAGCAACTCATTCTCGGTAGTGGTATAGTTCATCTGAGCTTCATTAAGAGTCCTACTAGCATAGTAAATTGCATATGGTAGCTTATCTTTTCTTTTACCCAACACAGCTCCTATGGCATAGTCAGAAGCGTCACAAATGAGCTCAAATGGTAGAGACCAATCCGGTGAATGAATAATTGGGATTGTTGAGAGTTGAGTACGCAGCTCCTTAAAGGCATGAAGACACTTTTCATCAAAGATGAAGGTCACATCCTTAGCCAATAAGTTGCATAGCGACCTAGCGATCTTACTAAAATCTTTAATAAACCTTCGGTAAAACCTAGTATGGCCCAGAAAAGAGTGCATCTGCTTAATAGATATGGGAGGAGCTAATTTTGAAATTAATTCAACTTTTTCTTTATCTACCTCTATCCCTCGCTTTGATATAATATGACCCAGTACTATCCCTTCTTGAACCATAGAATGACTTTTTTCCCAACTTAGGATCAGATTTGTATCCTTGCATCTCTTAAGCACTAGTTCTAGATGTTTTAAACAGTCTTCAAAGGTTTCTCCAAAAACTGAGAAGTCATCCATGAACACTTCAAGAAATTTCTCTACCGTGTTAGAAAAGATAGACATCATACACTTTTGCAATCTTACTAGCGCATTACATAAACCGAAAGGCATCTGTCTATACGCAAAAGTGCCATACGGACAAGTAAAAGTGGTTTTCTCCTGATCAACATGATCAATCGCCACTTGGTTATAGTTGGAATATCCATTCAGAAAGAAGTAGTAACTCTGCCCGGCTAACCTCTCCAGGATTTTATCAATGAATGGCAACGAAAAATGATCATTTCTGGTGTTCAGGTTAAGCTTCGTGTAGTCAATACACACATGCCATCCCGTGGTCATGCGCTGTGGAATTAGCTCACCTTTTGAGTTTGGCACCACTGTGATGCATGACTTCTTCGGCACCACCTAGGTTGGACTTACCCAAGTGCTATTAGAAATGGGGTAGATGATACCCGCATCTAGTAATTTCACCACTTTTTTCATCACCACATCTTTCATATTTGGATTCATCCTTCATTTCATTTCTCTCGATGGCTTTACATCCTTCTCAAGATGTATGCGATGCCTGCAAATCGAGGGGTCTATCCCTTTCAAGTCAGCAACACTCCATCCTATTGCCTCTTTGTTCTTACTCAGGACTTTGACCAGACTTGAATCTTGTTTTTCTATCAGTTTTGAAGAGATAATCACAGGAAGGGTCTCATCGGGTCCCAAGAAAACATATTTCAGCTTTTCAGGCAGTTCTTTGAGTGCCAAGGCAGGAGGAGTAGTTAAGGATGGAATGGGTGGAGTATTTGAAACAATCGGAAGTGGTTTAATTGGCTCACGCCATGATTGAGTGTATAATGCAGTCTCCATCTCATCCAACTCTACATTTTGTAGCTTCCAATGTGATTCCCAATCAGCAATTTCCTCATCCGGCCATTCTTTAGTCATAAATGACTCTAGCTCATCCTTCTCCAGGATTTGAGTTACAAAATTTCCTATGATGTCATCTAGTTCAACGCACTCATTAATTTGAAAACATTCCCCCGATTTTAGGCAATTGATGGCTTCCTTCGAACACATTCATCATAACCTTCATATTTCCAAAAGTGAGACCATGGCTCCGAAATCACCAGTGTGGCCAAGAATGATCTTCCTAATATCACAAGAATGTGTTTCTTTGAGTCAGGGATAGGTTCTGTATCCAGGACTACGAAATAAACCGAAAAATAGAACTTGTCCACTTGAACAATGACATCTTCAAGCATTCCTCTTGCCTGTTTAACTGATCGATCGGTGAATTGCAATACAACTGATATGGGACTGAGCTCTCCCAACCTTAGTTATTGGTAGACTGAATAAGGAAACAAATTAATACTTGCACCTAGATTAATAAGAGCTTTACCAATTTCATGGTCACTAATGACACATGGAACAGTGGGAGCACCGAGATCTTTCCTCTTAGGTGGAGTATCGCTCAAAATAAATGAAATCACTTACTCAATCAAGAGTATTTTTGTTGGATTCTTCGCTCTACTCTTTCGCTTCTGGGTGCAAAGATCCTTGAAAAACTTAGCGTAAGGCGGTATCTAGGCGATTACATCTAAGAGAGGTAAATTAATCTTGATTTGTCAGAATGTTACCAACATATCAGATTCTTTCGGCTTCCCGTACTTAGCCGGCTCTCTAAGACACTGAGGAAATGGTGTTGTCTCCTCGTAACTTGCTCTGTCTAGCTCTTCAAGTAATGTCTGATCAACATTATCTTCCACTGATGGTTGATCCTTCTTGACTTTTTTATCCTTCTTTCTTTGCTCTTCTTCAGCTTCCTTCCTTTGTGCTCATTTGGTTTCCTTTCTTTTCTGCAACCTTTCTTCATGTTCCTCCTCAACCTTACTCTGCACTTCCTTTCCACTTCTTAGAGTTGTGATTACTTGAACCATCTTACTAGATTCATTGACAAATGATCTGAGCTATAATGTTTATTGTGGCCTTGGGTTAGCGACAGGATGAGTAGGCAATCTTCATGGTTCTCTTACATTCCTCTCATTTGCCATTTGGCCCATCTGCATATGTAGTTGTGCCAATGATTGGTGATGTACAATTTGGATCAACCTAAATAAATAGATTGAAACCAAATCAAATTTAACTCGCAAGTATACGAATCAAGTGTAGTAACGGTATGTATTACGAGATCGTTCCCACGAGGATTGGTTATGACAACTTAGTTTCAAAAATTATTATTTAACTAATTCAAAAAAGGATTGATGATTTTAGTAACACTAATATAAATACAATAATACAAAAAGAATACCAAGGCGTTGATTCCACCACTAATCATCACAATTCTGATTTTCAATTGTAAACTAATTAAATATCTGATTAATTTCCTCACATCTAAATAATACTAATTATTAAGTCCATAGATGGTCTATCCGGGTTAGGGCATAGGTTCAATTCAATAATTTATTATCTTGGCCATAAATAATAAATAAATCAATGAAGGAAAATATAAATCAGAACTATCTATCCATGGTAAGGCATAAATAATTATAATTTATTATCTTCTTCTTAAATTTCCAAGTAAATTACGTGTTCATGGTCAGACACAAGTAACCTATATGCTAGGAATGAAATACGTTCAATTTTAGTCTCGTTAAAACGCATAAAATGGAAAGCATAACATACATATAATAATATTTTGTTTCATGAAGGTGTACGATTACACTAACTTTGCCACACCCCAAATTTCCTAGGACTCCGAAACCCGAGCCTAAGAGCTAAGGGAGTGAATGCGGAAGTAAGAAGAAATGAGAACCAATGACCTTCAATCATCAAACACCCACAAAAGGGTAAAAATGTCATTTAACTCCTACAATATGTCAATAAGATCACTCGGGATCGAAATAGGAGCAAAACGAAACAAACGGTATCTTAAACGGATCGTTTAAGCACCCGTGCCCACCCAAGGGTAAAATGGTCATCACAGGGATGAGGTAGTGATTTCAAGGTATAAATAGAAGTTTTGGACCAAAAAGAAGTTATAGGAATGAATGGAACCGAATTTGAAGGTACGAGACGGAAACTACAACATTTTGATAAATCGGTCGTCGTGAGGTGCCGAGGCTCAAAACGTATTGTCACTTTCAAACGACCATTACATCTTCAAAAATGACTCAAATTAAGCGATTCAAAATCCTAACATCAATATCTTTAAGTCATCTTTCTAAAAAGATAAAGATCACCTCAATCCAACGTCTGTAACTCTAGATATGACCGAAAGAGTGAAGGAGTGTCGAAACAGGATCGGACTAGAACACCCTGGGGAAAAATCAGTCGACTGACCTCACCAAAACTTTTACGGCTTTTTTCCAATCGACTGACGCAATTCTGTCAGTCGACTCCCGGACCCAAAAATGCTCAAATTGATCCGAAAATCACCGTAACAACTACATATACATGTTTATGCTTGAATATACCTTTAGTTAGGTCCATACCCCAAATTATGTTCATCAAACGTAAATGTTTAAACCAAAAACCTTCCTATAAGATTTACTAAAGTTATCCGTCTTGCCCCCGGTCTCCGTTTTAAATATTGTCGGTTTCTAAAACTCAAAATCTTTGTAAAATGAGTTTAAGATCATTTCTAAAACAAGGAAATTTAACGGGTTACGGGGGTGGGCGAAAACGGGTTTTTCCATTCAAATTGAAAAGGATTGGTTTGAAAACCTAGAAAAATTCCGTTTTTGGCCAAATACCTAATACTCACATTTCATGGCAATTAATCTATTTCACATTCACAACTCCAATGAAAGGATTCAATAATGACATTTAAAGCACTCTAAGGCGAAACATGTTATAGTTGTTCAAAATAGACATTTGTACAATCCGGCACCGAAGTCCACCAAAAGAATATAATCCCCGCGCATAGCGCTCCAAGGGATGTACATAGACAATAACACCTCGACTAACATGCTAGCCGGATCAAAATAAACTAGTTTTTCAAGTTTGATTTACATGGGCAAAAGAAACATATTGATACATGTTTATCGACCTAATGCCCAACAAAATAAGTATGGTTTGCCTCCCATGCACAAAATGGGCGGACATATAGCCACACGTCCACGGAGAGACTACGGAACTCTCCCAACGGAATCATCACCTGAAAAATATATAAGGCGTGTGGTGAGGTCACTAGCCTAGTAAAGGAAGCGTCATTGCCTTCATCTCGGTAGTCCGAATGGTTCAACCCAACCAAGGTTCATGCCGCTAATCCTAGGTCGGTCTCTTATTCCACATGGCTCTCATGCCAATCCGGAACCCCATCGAACCCAACAAATAAGTTTCCCCCAATTATGCTCACAAACAATTTTCCACAATTATAGCATGCTTCCATATTAATATCATATTCACATATATATGATAGTTCAAGTGCAATATGACTCAACACACCCCATATTACACGTTTGCCCAATATAGGTTAACGAATACGCACCCTACTCATTTATAACGAGAAAGAGTACCGCCCCGATTCTTCCCAAGTGATTTTGAAACTTCTCACTTCAACAAGGAAGGGGGTTTGCACTAGACGACCCATGACAAAATATTCATATAACGAATGCATGAGACGACCCGAGACTTTGAGAATGAGACGACTCACCCTATAACCCATTCCCGAACTCATTATTTCCGTAGGTTAGGAACACCCCCTGGCCAGTTGTTGCAACGATTCGACACAAGACTACTTACACACACGAGTACAAAACCCGTATAAACCTACACCCATGTTTTTGACATTACATGGTGTACCCCAAAATGCATGAAAGTTCTTAATCATAACCACATGCCATCACAATACATGCTTCTATCAAATAACATTATATTGGATCCAATTTATCACAAGGCTTACAATTTAACATTTGTTAAGCAATAAACCACAACATGGATTTATATCACAAAATCATGTTCTCAAAGGCCTAAATCATAGTCTAAACTATCAAGACTAACTCGTATATATATATATACGGCATATATACACATAGACGCACACACCCTCATACAAAGACGAACACAAATCATTTTTCCCCTACCTCAATTCCAAGCAAGAGCACCAAGAACTAGTAAAGGCTTCCAAGAGTGAGTCGAATCAACCCAACCTCCTCCAAAGCCAATAATAAGTTCAATTCACCCGGAAGCTAAGCTTCAATGGAGTCTTAAGCAAGAGCTATAGATAAGACAACCCCATAATCAAAATTTGAAGACAAGTATTCAAGAATAGAAGTTAGGGTTTGAAACTAGAACTTACAAAGGAGGATAAATCACTTACCAAGATTTGACTCAAAAGGAAGCTTAGAGTACCAATATCAACTTTCATGCACAAACCTCCTTCAAATTCTCATCAAAAGGAAGAGAGAATTTCACAACTTGAAGAAAAAGAAGTGAAGTGAGGGAGATCAAGAGAGAAACGTATGAGAGATAGAGAGGTTTGTGATGAATGAGAGAAATGTATTGCACTTTAGAAGATTAGAATCAATACATAATTGTGTATATATATAACTCATAAATGAGTGTTCTAATCCAAGGGTTCAAAACAAAGATGGGGAAAAAGGAAATGAATCCAAGGGCTAGGAATAAGTTTTGCTAAGTGGAAGACTTATTACACCACTCACAAAACCTATTAATTTGCCAAACAAGGCCTTATCATCCAAGGGCTTAGAATAAATATGGGAATCAATAAACCATCCAATGGTTGATAAAAAGTTTTGCCAAGTGGAAGACCAACAATAATGGATTATTCCATTTAAGTGCCAACCAAACAAGGCCTTATGATACAACGGTCTAAAACAAAGATGGGAGAATGAGATCAAGGGCTAGGAATGAGACACCACATGAAAAGTGGAAATGACCAAATTCTTCCCAAGTTAGGGTTATTCACAAGAGTGCCATCAAGACTCTTAAATACCCTTTTACCCCTTGTCATCCTCTCTAATTACCAACATGTCACTCATGCCCTAATTCTTACCCAAAATCTCTACACTTTCCAGTAATTGCTAAAAATGTGAAATTACTCATTTACCCCTCGATCATTTCTTTCCCAAAATCGTTTTCAATAATTTTTATTATTTTCAAAATGAAAATTCAACATGCAACTTACAATCTTTATATCACATACAACATGTAAGGCATGTTAAAACACATAAACACATTAAGCACATAAACACTTAATTGTTTAAATAAAAATTTTAATTAACACGTAAAATATCGGACGTTACAAACTTACCAAACTATCTAACTAACTAATCTTTTCTTTCGTGAAGGTGTATGATTACACTTAGCACGTGTAACAAGCCTTTTAAACCCCTCGGTAAAACCGAGTGGACGAGTGAAGTCTCGTGAGGGTTAAATATACTACCCACAAATTATTTCATTCTTCATTCTTGTATGCTCATGAAATGAAATAATCATTAACTTATGCAATGCCATAATTTTGTTAGAGTAAAATGCATACAAGTTATCCCCGTTCACTTATAAGTAACAATTTTCATGAATTAAACTTAAAAGAATGGTCCCCACAGTTGTGAAATAAACTTGCTAAATAGATTAAAACCAAATCAAATTTAACTCGCAAGTATACGAATCAAGTGTAGTAATGGTATGTATTGCGAGATCATTCCCACGAGCATTGGTTAGGACAACTTAGTTCCAAAAATTATTATTTAACTAATTCAACAAAAGATTGATGATTTTAGTAACACTAATATAAATACAATAATACAAAAAGAATACCAAGGCATTGATTCCACCACTAATCATCACAATTCTGATTTTCAATTGTAAACTAATTAAATATCTGATTAATTTCCACACATCTAAATAATACTAATTATTAAGTCCATAGATGGTCTATCCGGGTTAGGGCATAGGTTCAATTCAATAATTTATTATCTTGGCCAAAAATAATAAATAAATCATTGAATAAAAATATAAATCACAACTATCTATTCGTGGTTAGGTATAAACAATTATAATTTATTATCTTCTTAAATTGCCAAGTAGATTTCATGTTCATGGTCAGACACAAGTAACCTATATGCTAGGAATGAAATACGTTTAATTTTAGTCTCGTTAAAGTACATAAAATGGAAAGCATAACATACATATAATAATAAGAAGGAGAAATATTAGTCTTGGCCAAGCAAATTAACTATCTTTTATAGAAAAATAAAACAAGATCGACCAAACCCGAAATCATAACTGGAAGACGTCTTAGATTTCTTCGTTGATCGCACAAGTCTTCCCCTTATATTCCTTGGCCGTCAATTGTCCCCCTCTATAGGGGAGACCCCTATCTTTTATAGAAAAAGATGTCTTTATTTGGTAATCTGATTGATTCACGGTTAAGTCAGGAATGTATCTTGTGATGTATATTGAAGAATGATATATAATTTCTTCATATATGGTCAATATTGCATCTAAAATAGCTTAGAGATCTTTCCATGTTGATTTGGGTCGAAACGGGTCCCACAGATGTGTATACAGATTGCTGAATTTATTTGTCGCATTAGGGTTTACCAAGTACTCGGTGAAGCCTCTACCGAGTACTTGGTAGACTCCAGGTCTCGCGAAAATGAGCGCACGTGCGCTAAAACTCACGGCCAAATTTTCCTTCTTCCGCGTAAGTGCGCGGTCTTTCGCACTCTACCGAGTACTCGGTGAAGGAACTACCAAGTACTCGGTAGTTCTTCACCTTGAATTTTTCACTTCATCTTCTTTGCTCTGTTTCTCTTCTCATCTTTTTTATTCTTCAGTCCTTTTGGATCCTTGACTTGTTTTTGGTCTTTTATTCATGATTTCGGCTCTCGAACAATCTTGAGTCACAGATCTAGTTAATTCACCGGATTAAACTCGTTTTACATAGCATTACCTGAAATATCTTAAAACACGAAACTATATAAAACAACCAATATAATAATCATAAACATAACATTGTATAATTAGGAGCCTTAAATATATGATATTTGGCTTTGATCAATTGGGTATGAATGCCTAGCTTGTTATGAATGTCTAATATGACCTGCTCTAACCTACGAGTCTGGAAACCAGGTGGAGGAGTTTGGCTTCTTTGAGACTGGGTTTGATAGTTATATGTTTGCATAGCCTGATTGTTATTAAATGACTAAAGATCTTTGGAATTATTGAATGGCTGAAGAGCTGGGGAATTTTTGAATGATTGGAGAGCTTAGGAATTATTGGATGTTTTGGGTTGGTAACTGGATTGAGAATTTCTAGCTATGATTGTTGGTTGTGAGTCAAATGATTGTTGACTCTTTTGGAACCTTGGTTGTTGGTTATATGATTGTGGTCTCTCAGTGAACCTTGGTTGTGGGTTATATGACTGTTGTCTGTCTGTGAATCTTGGTTGTTGATTAGATGATTGTCCCTATTGGGACCTTGATGGTGGATTCTCCACATTTGTAGATTTATAGGACAGGAGTGGATGATTTCTGGCATTTGAAGTGTATGAATTGGTGAAAGGGGTATTATTGAAATAGTTCCATGATGCATTGGCATCAACAACCATTATCTCCTAACACTCATTTTGAGAGTACTCAGCTTCTACCTCAAATGTTTCTCTCAGAGGGGAATGACATCGCTGCATAAACTTTTCAATTCTCTCTAATTTCTCCCCAAAACCTGTTATGGTATCTCTCACATCATCATACTCTACAACATAAGATTTCTCAGGTCTGCAATCATGTTGTCCACCTCTAGACCTCAACTAAGATTGATATTGAATTTCGTTTTCACCGATATTATCAAATATCTCCAAAAGTTCTTTAGCTGGCTTCAAGATAAATTGACCCTGGGTTGCTGTATCTATCAAAGTCTTATGTGCATCTCCAAGTCTCATATACAAAATTTTTAGCAATATCCTATTCAGAAAACCTATGGTGAGGACACTTATACAAAATTCCATTATACCTCTCCCAAACGTCATAAACATGTTCACAAGGTATCTGCCAAAAGCTTTTGATTGCATCTTGTGCTTATGAGGTCTTTCCTATGGGATAATGTTTTTCAATGAATTCTTTCTTAAGGGCTTCCCAATCAATTTTAATTTCTTTTTCTAATTTGATGTACCATCTTTTAGCTATCTCTTTTAATGACCAAGGAAATAATCTCACTCGCAAGTCATTTTTGGACCGATTGTTAAACCTAATGGCAAAAGCTACTTCTAGGAAATCATTGATATGCTGGTATGGGTCCTCTATTTTAAGCCCTGAAAATTTTGGAAGCATATTAATAATGTTTGTCTTGATCTCGAAGTGCTTTACTCCTTATTCCTCCGGAAAATTAGTATAAGAATCATACGCATCGGGCGCGTAATATACTTTCAGAGATGTCTCTGGTGCCCTTGGCGAGTAGGATCTTTGGTCACCTATTGTTTCTTCTTTTGGCTAGCATTGACGCTCTTCAATAGCTCGACGTATACGACGGAGAGTCTTTTCGATCTCAGGATCGTACTAGTCTAACGCAGTGCTTAAAGTAGAGCGGATCGATCTATCGGTCATACGTTACTCAAACGATTATTATTTTTTTCTTTGAAAATAACTAAATTAACTACTCTTAAACTACTTTAACTATAAACATAAAATCAAGCTAGAATTAAATGCACAAAATCAAGGCAACACTAAAACTCACAAAAGTTCCAGTCGTAACTTTAGATGTTACGTTTTTCCCTTTTATGCTTCTTAAAGTACCTGTCAATCACACAAAAATCTAACTTTAGCAACAACTATAATAATGCAATGCAAATAAATTACTAAATTTATTTGAACAATGCTTCAGTCCCTAGCAACGGTGCCAAAAACTTGATGTGACGTCAGGTGTGTAAAAATATGTGGTTAAAAATGACACATTTATGCTAGGTTTTACCCTACGCAAGCGCAAGTATCGTATTGTAGAATAGCAATGACTTGAGTAAGGGATATCGATGTAATTCAAAAACAGTGAATTATATTTTCTGAGAATGGTTTGTTTGGGTGGTCAAAGACCAAATTATCTATTTTAACTAAAATTATCTAGAAAGTAAAGTAAATTGGTTGTAATTAAGATGAGAGAGAAAACTAGGGTTTTCATCGCTCCACCACTAACCGCATAATATAGTTCTTCACTATATCAACTGTAAGAGGGTGATCCATAACTGTGAATCAGGTTGTACTGCAAATAGCTAAATACGACCCTAAAAAGGAGTACCATCAACCGGATTGCGACAACCCGTCTCATGATTGACCTAACTAGTACATGTCAATTATACTACTCTAATATACTCCTACTGCATCAAAATAAACTGAAGCATATATATATTAAATCGCCAAGGCATGGCATGTGTTAACCTAGGGTTTCAAGTTTCATTACCACTATTGTGTAGAAAACCATAATTAAGCATCCGAATTCTTGCTCATATTGAATAATCATAGTTGTGCAAAATAATACATTCATTCCATCTAAGATAAGAATTTAGAATAAACATATAATTTTATATTACAAATCAGTACGGTCTCTTAAGTACTACAATCATCACAGTATGGTCAACAGTTTCCCCTTGTTACAATTGAAAATAATGAAATAACTACATTACTTGGCTATGGTTTTGCTAGAAAACCCTTGATACCGAGTTAGTTGGCCATGGTGGAAGGTGACTGCATCGGTGATGTGGAAATGATCTCCATGGTCTTCTTCTCTGGATCTCTAGGTAGAACTATGGCTCTCAACAACAAGACTTAATGAACCTCTATGAATGAACGTGAACCTCCAAAAACTCACGACTGAACAACCTCCAAAAATCAACTCCCCAAACTCTGATATATGATAGTGTATATATAGACAATGGTATAGAGAGGTCATTTACAGTCTTTTCGCTCCTCATGCAAACCCTAAAAACTGATATATATATATATATATATATATATATATAAGTGTATATACATGTATATAAAGGTCTGGAGTCGAACCAGAGGTAGAACAGGTAGAAACCATCGAAAAACTACAAATCTTGTCGCAGATACGCTTCAAGCGTAGCTGGCCTACGCTTCAAGCGTACCTCCAAACATAGGTCAAAGCTTACCTCCAAGCGTAAAAATGTATTTTCTAGCCACTTTTTGAAACTGAAAGCGTAGGCCTAAGCATAGGTATTTTATAGAAAACCATTTTTCTTCGTATATGCACCAAAACTACCATTTTGAACCCACGATACTTTTTACTAAAGATGACGGCTTCCGGAAATAACATTTTTGCCCTCTAGGAGCCCTTTTTTTGTCTCCGACTACCTCTTTGAATAAAAAGAACACACTCTTCAGTTAATTCACCAAAGTTCTCCATTTCTTAATTAAGCTCCTGAAACATGCTTTAACACACAAACAACATAAAAATACCAAATAATGGAATGAAATAACGTAACAATAGTGAGTTAAAGGGTCAAAATGTCTAATATTTGACACCTATCAGAAGGACCCTACATCGTGATAGAAGTCATTGGCAAAGGCACTTACCAGTTGAGGAAATCCAATGGGCGCATGGAGCCCCAGTCCCAAAATGCCTCCAAACTAAAGAGATATTATCCTTAGATAGATTCTCCTTTTTTCAAGCCTGACAGAGGAAAATTACGTTTACATTATTTGTCACTTATTTCATTACAATGAATAAAAGAGGTTAATGCCTAATTTCATTCTTTTAATTCCACACTCGAGCAATCAATTGCCAATGTATTTTACTCATTCCTATTTAAAAAGAATAATTTATTCCTAAATACTAAAATTGGCAGATGCATATGCCTGAGCCATTTAAAAGTGGAATTTATTCCTAAATACTAAAAATGGAAGAGGAATTTATTCCTAAATACTAGAAATAACAGAGGCATATACCAGAGCCATTTAAAAGAGGACTTTATTCCCAAATACTAAAAATGGCAGAGGCATAAACCGAGCTATAAAAAAAAGAGGAAATTATTCCTAAGTGCTAAAAATGACAGAGGCGTATACTTGAGCCATTTAAAAGAGGAATTTATTCCTAAGTGCTAAAAACGGCAGAGGCATATGCCTGAGCCATTAAAAAGATGAATTTATTCCTAAGTACTAAAATGGCAAAAATAGGAATTTATTCCTAACTACTAAAAATGGCAGAGGCATATGTCTGAGCCATTTAAAAGAAGAATTTATTCCTAAATACTAAAAATGGCAGAGGCATATGCCTGAGCCATAAAAAAAAAAAAGAGGAATTTATTCCTAAATGCCAAAAATGACAGAGGCATATGCCTGAGCCATTAAAAACATAAATGAATTCCTAAAGTTCATCCCTAAATTTTCAATCAAACCAAAATTTATATGCCATAGGCATATACTGGTAAAATAAATATTAGTTAAGGCATACAAACTTTGGTAGATTCAAATTATCAAAAATTAGGCAATTCATGAATAAAATAAAAAAATTCATTAAGATATGTATTACAAAAATTGCTCAAAGGGGCTACAAATGCCCAGAGGCAAAAAATAATAATAATAATAATAATAAATAAATCGAAAGGGGGAGCCTAAGTTTTACACTTAGCACTGAAATCTGGCCTAAAGCTATCCACAATTTCTGTGGGAGGAAAGGGTGGAGCCTTTGAGTTCTAAGGGTCAGCAGTAGGGTCCCCTAAAAGGAACTTCAAGAAGAGCTCCTCAGTTGGGATGGGGTCAAGAACCTTATAGGGATGTTGAACCCCAAGATGGGCATCCATGGCATTAGGATCCTTAGGGTTCCTCTTCTCTGGTTCCTTCAAAGCATTGACGAAACCACTACGCCAAAACTCACCAACAACGTTGTTGTTGAAGACTTAATAGCGCGAGTGCATGTCTAAACTCCCTTTCTTGCACATTTCCAACTCAAAATGAGGGAGGGTCAGGCGGTGCTAGAGATCTTCGATCTCGGAGTTAGCATTGGCCATGCTCTCCTTCAAAACTGCATTTTCCTCCTTCAGATATGCATTCTCTCTAGACAGTAGAGTCTCCCTCCCATCCGCCAGAGCCAGAGCCAAAGCCATAGTAGCTTTGAGGCGGGCCACCTCATCAGCCTGATGAGCCACCTCACCAGTGTGAGTCTCACTAGCAAGGCACGGAGCCCCAGTGCAGTAAAAGACCTGCAAAAAAAACAAGCCAAAAACGGTCAAAAGCCATAGGGGCAAACTACAAAAGAAAGGTGAAACAAGGAAAAGATAAGGAAGGAGGACATACCCTCATCATCATACCCATAACCTTGTCAGGAAGGTCAGGGATATCCAAAGCCTTGAACGCAGCCAAGTCTTCTTTACTCCAGACGGACTTGGCCCTAGTAACTATTGCCCCCGTAGAAGTGGGGAGTCGACCAAAATCATCTTCCCCAGAGGCCTTCTCACCCTCAGAAGCTTTCCCCTTTAGCTTCTATCTTTTCGATGACCTCTCCTCAGCAGAAGGGAAAAAACGGGATGGAGGAGGCTGGGGCAAGGAAGGGGTCGTAGTCTGGCCTGTAGCAGACACATTTGCTGCAGCAGACCCAGTTGTTGCAGCAAATCCAGACGTTGGGGCTGTAGTTGTGACTCGGGTAGAAGTCCCCTAAGTGGTAGGATCTGGGATGAACTCCAAGTCATCATCCATAAGCTTGGGGCGGCTCAGGTGAAACATGTCTGCTTTGGCTCCTAGCTAGGATATATCCTATAAATTGGTAGGAGTCAGAAGATCAGTACACAATGGACGTTCATGCCAAAGCTTTCTCCTAAGCACTTTAACCCTTTTGTAGACCCTACTAGAGTATGAGTCTTTATAATCAACACCCAAAGACTCATATATATATATATTCTACTTTATGAATGTCACACTCAAGGCACAAGCAAGAGGTTGTGTGACCCTGGAGGATCTGGTAAAGGTTGAAATTTCAAGGGCCAAAGGTGTTGGGGATTGGAAATATAGTAGATTGGGGGTAAAACTAAGAACTCTTAATCAAAACCATCCTCTCTTTCCACCCCTTATCATAATCATTGGTACCCCCAACGATGCCTCTACCCTTGAAGGGGTAGAACATGAACCTCCCCACGCTGCCAGAGATCTCCAAGATCTGATAGCATAAGAGGAGGTCATCAAAACCCAAATGTAGGATTAATCTGTTTGCCCATGGAAACCCAAATGCTAATACTGTTTGCCAGGATTAGCATGGAAACAATTTTGAAGAAATTAGGATTAATCTATAAAGGGGCTATCCCCATAATGAAGAAGATAAAATGGAAGAGGGGGTGAAGTGGGAATCTAACCAATTTGACCTGGTTATAGGAAAGGAGGAGGTCATGGGGGTCAATGCCCTCCCCCTAGGTAAAATCCAACTTGGGATCATAGGCCACAAATTCTACCCCTTTTGGTGGCCTCACCAATTTCTTAAGGGATTTGATGCTTGGGGTTTTTTCTCTGGTCAACAGGGAGCCTATCTAGGTTCTATGAAAAGGGCTCCTCAATATCGTCAGCACCCTCACCCTCTTGAGGGATTACAGGAACATCTTCAGTATGGCTCTGAACAGACTCCCCATGGGACAAAGGGGCCAACTCTTCACTAGCATTGCTAAAACTTGAAACAAACATGGTGTAGAAGAAGAGGAAGTCTTAAAAAACTTACAGAAACAAAAAAAGAGGTCGCTGGAGAAGATCACTGGGAAAGGTAGCAGAAACCAAAAAACGACAAGAATCTAGTAAGCATGAACAAATGCAAAAGAAGATTAGATACTCAAGAACAAAAAAGGCAAACTGCAAAAAGTTAAAAGACTTTTGAAAATGAAGGGATTCCTAATGTTAGGTAAACTGAGTATTTATAGAAGGGAAGAGGTGTGCTCAAAGGGCGCATTTAATGGGGTTGGAGGCGTTGCAGCTTTATAAGAGGGACATACGCGACGATTAAGGGAATCAAGTTGTCATCTTGAATGCTAAAACCACACGTAAGCCCAAGTCATAATTGCTATGACGTCAGCCCACTATCGCATATACACAAATGCACATATATGCATGCATGTATGTATGTATGTAGAAACGAAGAGACACTTATCAAAAATCCATTGTTTGGGTCAGGCCCAAAAGACATTGACTCAGGGCCAAAGGGGCTAGTGTAAGGGCCAAAATTCTTGGCCCATCAAGGAGAAGGCCCAATGACAATTATCCAACGGAAAAGCAGATCTGGGTCCAATAAAGAATAATATAAGCCCATAATTGGTCAAAGCTTAGGCCCAATTGGAAAGCACATGAGTCGTTCTAACTTGGGATTCAAACGAAAGATCTAGTTAGATAAAGGAAAATAGTGATTGAATTGTAATAGGAAATAAAATTCCTAGAATAAAGGGATTTTATTCTAATCATAATGGGCCAAGAAACCCATTTACTTTGATATAAATATAGTCTTGGAGCCTCAGTAAAACTTAATTCGAGAGTAGAGCAAAATCTGCATCTACAATCAATTTCGATTTTACTTCTCATAACCTTGATATTTGATCTATAATTACAATTATTATTAACTAGTAACTGAAATTTTAAATAAATAATAATTTATTTTCAATCTTACCGGACTAACTCGATTGAAAGACTTTGAACCTTACTTTTATATATGAAGCATACGGGCACATATTCAATATTTACTCGATATAAATGATTCTGAACAGTTGAGGTTATGATTGTAAACATAATCTGAATTTATCGATCCATTTGAATAGAGTACTTTAAACACCTCCCGTAAATTAGTTGGACTAATCCGAACACTTCACCCATAAAATTTTTAATTATTAGATGATCAACTAAAATTGTGTTCATCTATAAATTCATACCTATATGAGTCAAAACAATGGTCAAACTGAGGGCTTAGTGGTGGGGAGAGGATCTAATATGCGCCGAAAGGTACAAGAACAACATCATCCAACGGTGGGATAGAGACAAGAAAAGACACGATTTGAATTGAATCTGTGTGAAGTCTGAAAGAGCATCCCAAAAGCTTTAAGAGACATATACAGCAAATTGGTGTTTATTTTGTCCTCTTGTATATAATAATTGTTAATCTCCAAAGTTTGTAATCCCACTTTTGGTCAAGCAATGGCCTTCTTATTTATAGTCTACAACTCCCTTTTAGAGTACAACATGCTTCTGAACAATGTGAATCTTTAGGCCAAATGCTCTTAGACCACAAATTTAAATTAATTCTACTTTTTATTTGTATATGATTGTTTGAAATGATCAAATCCCGGTTGTACCGATCAATCACTCGCCCCACAATTTAAGTCCTGTTCTCATGGACAGCACTCTAAATTTAACTGAGCGATTTCTCAAAAAAGTATATAGACCCGCGCATAACATATATATATATATACATATATGTATGTATAGTTCTATTTGGATGAAAAATCTGTTTAGTGTTTGTCAGACATTTAAAAAAAAAAAATTAGTTTTGGAAGAACGTTTAGAAGATGGTAGAAGATACTAGCTTCTCGAAATAGCTTTTTTTTTTTTTTCTTCCGAAGAAAGCCAGAAACAAAAGTTCTGCCAAACCGGATCATAATATATAAATAATCAATAAAAAATGTACGAGGAAAAGAAAGATTGAGAACTCAAGTCTTGTGAAAACTTCTACTTCCGAAAACTTCTCAAACTCACATTGTTTGGTATTGTAAATCCATTCTCTTCAAAACAAAATGGAAATTGAAAAATCAAATAAGATTATCCAAATACTATTCTTAAAAGGGTGAATGGCGCAAAATACTCTTATAATTTTAGAAATGTGCATAAGTTTTTCTTATTGGTTTTTAATCACCCGTACACTTTGCAAAAAGTGCAAATAGCCCCCTCCAAACCTTTTTTCCAGTGATTGAAGGGGGTGTTACTCCCTTAAAAAATGTATTATAATTTTTTTTCAGTGGGGGCGGGTCAACTAAATCCGTGCGTGATCATGATGTGTAGTGTCTGGAGAACAATGGCTTCGGAAGGAAATTTTTACATGCACCAAAGATTTGGTTAGTTTCAATTCTATTAATTGTGAGCATTTGAAATTCAATGTACCAACAACGTTCATGGGCTTCTTTTTCTCTTTTTACTTTTTTCTTTTTTCTTTTTTCCTTGATAAACAACGTGCATGTTTAAAATTGTGTTTTTCTACTATACTCGACTCGATGCTATGAAGAAATAAACAAATATATATATATATATATATATATATGTATAAACACATACATATCTATTATCTTAAGTGTTCATTTAAGGAAGAGCTATAATCAGTAAATCCTCCTATGATTTCATTTTGCATCAACTAATCCCATCTGTTTCAGAAAACACTCATGCAATTTTCAAATTGTATCAACTTGCCCATTTTTTATAATTTTGGATAAAATACCCTTGAAAGTAGAGGGGTTTACGGATAAATAATTTTTTTTTATGGGTAAATTGCACTTTGACCCCATGTTATTAGTATAAATTACACTTTCACCCCTTAGTGTTTCACTTTAACCCCTCAACTAAATTTTGAGATGTGAAATGATTAAATTACCCCTAAATTTGTGTGAGGACCTACTTGTCAACCCATAAAGATGTGAAAAGACCAACCTACCCTCCTTTTACAACAAATATATATTTAAAAAAAAATTCGAAAAACAAAATATCGAAAAATATATATATTTGGGAAAAAAATATAAATATATATTTTTTTGTATTTTTCAAAAAAAATTATTTCGGGAATATATATTTAACAAAATATTTATATTTTTCGAAATATTTATATTTTTCCCTAAAATTTGTTTTCCAATTTATATATATATATATATATATATATATATATTGTAAAAGGAGGGTAGATTGGTTTTTTCACATCTTTATGGGTTGACAATTAGGTCCTCACGCATATTGAGGGATAATTTAGTCATTGCACCTCTTAAAATTTGGTTGAGGGGTCAAAGTGAAACAAATAAGGGGTGAAAATGTAATTGGTAAAACAAGGGGTTGAAAGTATAATTTACATTAACAATAAGGGATGAAAGTATAATTTACTCATAAAAAAATCATTTATCATTAAACCCCAGGGGTATTTTTGTCCAAAATTATAGAAAATGGGACAAGGTGATACAATTTTTAAGTGAATAGGAATTTTCTGAAATGGAGAGGGGTTAGTTGATATAAAATAAAATTATAGGGGAATTTACTAATTATAACCCTTTAAAAAATGGCTACTAAGCTATTTTAGTTGGGGAGGTTGTCTCAGTCTTGGATTCACAACCGCAATTAAAGGTTGACCTAAAAAATCAAAGGTTTAATGGTCACATGCCCTTCCCCAAACGGGAGATCAAAGGTTCGACCCTTAATGAAGAGCTCGTAATTAACATGTTGAACGTTTTATTGCCATGCATATCACTCCTCGTATATATAAGGCTTTATTGCATTATTTCTCGTGTGTAGGTGTAACTCCATATGCACAGCCTACTACTCTCTCATAATGACATTAATTCAGGTATTTACTGGCTATAACATATTTAAATATATATATATATATATTAGTATGTTGGCATGTATCAGTATAAACACCATATATAACAGGAAATAATCAATTAAACACATAGTCAAACATCATTTTCCTAGATCTAAATTGCGTGTGCTGGATCTTAGTGTATTCTATCATGCCAAATAAAAGTTTTAAAATGAAAGAAACGAGTCTCACATTGTTGAATTGTAAAATTCAGCAGTACGTACTGCATGCAACATAACGATAAAACAAAGATAAATTATATATATATAACTGAAAGCATTCATTACAAGCTAAATATAAGAACCCACCACAACACACTAATTAAAGGCCACATACATTTAAAAAGAAAAAAAAAAGTAAATATATTACATCTACATTATACATACATAGGAACCAGATTTTCTCCTCCAAGATTGAGAAAGATTAATTAGAAACAGCAAAAGCAAAAGAGAATTGTATTCACATGAGGAAAGGAAACAGTAAGTACTCCTCACAACTTTGCAATATATATATACAACTAAATTACTAACAAGCCGGACAATTAAGATAAATGAAAGATTACAGAAAAAGGAGTCTTTTATCATTAATTATAACAAAAAGTAAATAATGTCAGTAGAGAGGAAGAAAAAGAAATAGTGAACAAAGAACTTCAGTTAGTAATACTACCCTTTGTCAGCTTTGATCCTGTCAAATAATTCTGTGTCCCATCTCAAAATTCAACTTGACCCACCACTCACTCCACTTGTTTATCATGTAAAACAAGCAATTTATCCCATTAATGTGATTTTACTGTTTTACCCTCTTCCCATATGCACATATTTCCTTCCATGCACACATTCTTTTCCTGGATTACATCCTCACCTCATTCCATCCCAAAAATTGGTGTCTGAAACACTGAGAGATTGGGTTTGGCTGATTGAAATGTATGAAGTGGTGGGACAACCCAATCACCAAAACCAGTCCTATCATAACTATTGTTGCTAATGGTACTATTTAGAGTGCTAATAGGTGTAGCAAAACTAGAAGTGTTATTGCTTTGTTGCTGAAGATAATTATAATTACCACTATCAAGTAAGCCAACATTGTTACTGTTGCTAGTACCATTCACTGTTGAAGCCAGAGAGAAATCCATGCTGAAAGGTGTTGTACCCTGATATAGTGTACCATTGTTTGAAGCTTGGTAGAGGGTTGTTGAAGTTCCACTTAGGGTTTTAGTGTTGTTCAAGGATGGTTTTTGATACCCTAGGATGGACCAGTAATCTATTGATGCTGTGTCTTGTTTGATGGGCAGTGCAAAGCTCAGTGTGGAGGCTGCAGGCCGTGATGCAAAGGATAATGCTGAGGAGGCAGAAGAGAGATCCCGGTCATCTGACCGGAGGATAGTCTTGTTGTCGGAAGTGGAATCGGATGACGTTTTTGACTTGCCGTTGATGCCTCCGACGGGGAGATTGTTACTGGCAATGCTTTTTACGTCGTATCGGCTCATGTCGAAGTTGGTCACGGCGTTCAAGCCTCTGAACTTGATGGCGGCAATGTCGTATGCCTCTGCAGCTTCTTCTTGAGTGCCTGTTTTACACCATTCATACATTCTTATAAGTACAAATGTAGGCCAATATTTCATCATATATTCATCCATATTTTATTTTACATTTTTTTTTTAAATATGTGATTAAAAAAAATTGTCTTACTAAATGTGCCAAGGTAGAGATCTTTGTTTCCTGCAACTCTTCCTATCCTTGCTTGCCAGCGACCATGTTGGTGGTGCCTGGAATTAATTAAGTGATCATAATCAATATTTAAGATAAAGTTGGCATTAGTCAATGTACAGAGTTATTAAATATACCATAAAAAGTACTGAAAAGTGAATGAGATCAATGTACTAGACAAAATTAACAAACCTTGTCACTCCTCTATAGATTGAGGCTCCTCTAGAAAAGCCACTACTTTTCCTGCAATCAATAAAAAATAAATGTTAATGGATGAGCTCGAAAAATCCATTAGATACAACCAGCACTGACCAAAAAATAAACAAATAAAACAAAAAGTGTTATGTAGTATTGACCTTCGAAGTGAAGCAACGAACTCCTGCCTAGTCATATTCTTCATCCCCACTATTTCCTTCTCATAGTTAGACGCCTTCGAAACAAAAACAAATTAGTTAAATAATTGCACTATATAGATAAAAAAAAGTATAATATACAATGGAAGAACAAATAAATAGTCTCAAGACAATCTATATATATATATATATACATACCGGAAAATTCGTAGTGGTGGTTGGACCCCAGTACTTGAGGGCGGCAAGATCGTAAGCTCTAGCTGCTTTATCTTCTTTGTCATAACCACCTATATTAATTTACATATACATATATATATATATATATATATTCATAATAAAAATTAAAATGGGAATCCAAGAAGAATCTAAGACGTGAATGCTTAATTACTAAATTGATGCAAGAAGAATCTTGTACGACATAGGCAGTACGAAAAAAATGATGAGTTTGATTATTCTTAGATAAGGAAGTAAATGAAAAGACCAGGAATAAATTAAAGTAGTACTCACCCAAATAAACTGAAATTTTGGAATGATGATTTTAGTTCAGCCACGACCACCAATGATTCCACCATTACATGCCAAACAAGGAATAAAAACATCAATAATATAGAGAGAGGTACACACAAATTAGAATCTTTTCCCTAATGAAATAATGGCTCATTATAGCACCATCCACTACTTGAAACCTAATGCGCGCCTTTAGGTTTTCAAAACAACTAGATCTCAGCCGTTGTTTTAAACCCATCTACTCCAATCACACACACATCCACGATTCACATTTCAGCACCAAAAGAACCATGGTGTAGGTTAAGTAAATTATACCCAGTGGCGCAGGTTAGTGAAAACACCCAGAAACCCTAGGGTATAAAACATATATATATTACATATATAAAACCATACCTTGACGTCCTTTCCGACTTTGGCCTTCTCTTCTGCAACTATTATCCCACAAATGAGCTTCATATCTTCCTGTCCATCGATGCCTATCAAGTAAATATTCAAAAATAAGAGCACTTATATTTGTAATTTTTAATTTAATCGAACTAGGATTTTTAAAAAATAAAAAATTAATCGAACTTACCCACATATCTAGGCATACATATATATATATATATATATATATACATACATATTTATACGGAAAATTACCGGGTGACTCCACGGTAGATCGAAGTGCGTTGTCCGAAGGTCTCGACGGCCTTCTTCGCCGGAGGCTGAGGCGGCGCCACCACCAAGTTGTTCTGGGTGTCAGCTTGCACGGATGAAATCCCACGCAAGAAGCTGGCAGCTATGGTTTTGAGCTCCGAATCATAAATCTCCGAAGCCGACACACTCACCGGAGTATTCACAGCAAACTGACACACATCGGAAGCTCCTCCGGCAGCAGCGGCAGATCCACCAAGAAAATCCTCAAGCTTCGGACCCCCACCACTGGTGAGCATAGACAAGTCTTGCACCCCATCTTCTTCACACCTATCAATAACCCCACCACCTATATACAAATAAACACATCATGCATGTTAGCGGTTGTGCACAGTTATATACATATATATATATATAGATGGATAGATATCGACATATATTTATATATTTTTTAGAGTATGTGGGCTTTTACCGTGGGTAGCGTTGAAAGATTGAAAGAGGTTGAATTGAGAGGAATCAGAAGACAAGTTGTGGTGGTGGTTGGAGAGAGAGAAGCCGAGCCAGTTCTGAGAAGAATCCATATGTGGTGATAGTTGAGCCTGAAAGAGATGGTTAGTGGTCTTTGGGAACTAGCAATAGTATTTTTAGAGAGAGAGAGATGGGTGATTGAACCGATGAAAATGTAAATGTAGAGGGTCACAGATATAGAGGTGAAGAGGAGAGAGAGAGAGATTGCACGAGCATCGATGCAGTCTTTATCTCTGTTTCTCTGAGAGCTAGGGTTATTTATGGTTCAATGACAATAATGATAATGAATAAATGTAATTTAGTAATATAGTGAATGCAGAGAGAGGCAAGTGGAAGCATTTCATAGGATGATAGGGCGGTCTCTCTCTCTATCTGTCTCCCTTGACCAGAGAGAAAAAGCAAACAATTCTAGAGAGAGAAAGTTTTTAGAGTGAGGTGTTGTTTGTGGGGAAGCAAGAGGGACGAAATGGCGACACGATGACCCTTGATGAGGAGCTTCAAATCATTTCATTGGTCCCACTTTCTGAAACGTGTCATTTATTTCTTAAAAAAAAAAAGAAATTAAGATCCAAATTAGTAAAAGAATAGTGTACTCAAGGTTTGCCGATCTTCATCGCGGTAACGATAATAATATTGGTGTAACGGATTCAAGTCAGTATCGGGATTACGTAACGGGATTTAATTATTGTAATCGTGAATTTTTTAAAATCTTGCATATCTCACTCAAAATGTTTTAATTGGATAATTTTAACAATATGAATGAATAAAGATAATTTTTTGGTAGATTTAAGTGAATGTTATTTAATTTTTTTAAAGAAATTTAATATATAAAAATAAGTTATTAATAAATCTAATTGTATCGTCATTATTTTAATATTTATTATTAAATTAATTTTAAATTTTAATAAGTAAAAAATTAAAATCATAAAAGATATAATTTATTAGTAGATCATCTTCTCTTCGTAATTGATAAGGATGATTCTCACCCTAAGATTATTCCAATGAATTATTAGATTGATTTGTAACGGTCGGTTCGGGTGTGGGAACCGACCCACACCGCTATAACAGCCCATAACAATAACGGATATTCCAAAAACTATTACATAACGGTCGTTACGACGAACCATGATTTAATGAATATACAACTCGCGCCTCATTAGGAGATTTTATTTCGTTTCTGTCTACATTACAGAAAAGAAAAGGAAGTAAAAGTCCAATCTCAGTTGTGTTGTTGCCTGTGTTTGGAATCTATTTGCACATATATTATGGAAAATTAGAATAAAATGTATTTACGGAAATTAGAATATCTGACCCGAAAAAGTAATTAATTCTAATGGATTAGTCCCAAAAGGCTAGGTTTGCATTATTAGCCTCGTAGATTTTAGTCCCATTGTATAATTGTATATGTTTTTCTGTTTCAAATAGTGATAATGTCCTTCAACAAGTAGTAAGTTTCATGCTTGGGTGCAAATAATTTGTTACTACCGTAACTACAAATATAATCTAAAATTTATCTATTCTTATAGGGGTCACTTTGCACTGAGTCTTATGCATTACTGGAGGCCAAAAGCTCTGATACTCCAATTTTTTAAATTGAAAAAAAAAATAAAATAACAATGATACGTAGCTTCAATAAACATCGGTTATCTACAAAGGAGAGAAGGAAATGTTTTTCTTTCATATCAAATTACTTTAGCAAATTCTCGACTTCTTAAACTTTCAAAGTAACACGCGCCATTTTTTTATTTTTTTGGGTAAATAAATGAATTTATAACCAAGAGGAGAAAGAATACATACAAAAGAAAAAAAAACAAAAAATAAAAAACATAAAACAATCCTCACACACAAGAGGATTACCAACCGTCAAAGCAAATACAAAGCAAAACAAAATCAAGGACAAGAGCGATGCCCAAATGAGTCATCCTCTCAAGGAAAAAACCTTAAAAAACTCACGACCTATTCAATCATCTTCATCACAAAAACCTCATCCAATCTTGATCCAAAACATGGTACTTCAATTCAACACAAGCTCTGCAGAAGAAGAAATCTACCCTCCGGCCAAACATGGCCTACCAACAAGCACATCCTTCAATCGTGGACAATAGTCATGGCGACTGGGAAAGGGAACGGGGAATAGGAATGGAAGAAGAAACAACAGGTTCAAGCTGGTGTACGGGAAGGGTTAGAGGTTGGGGGAATGAGAAGAATTGGTTACGGGTGGCAATTTCAAAGGAAAATGGAAGACACCAATCCATTGCAATAGATCGGGTAAAGGGGCAATTAAGCATCTGCACTGAGAATAACTTCATCCAAACAACATCAACAATGGCTTTGAGAGTTCCTTCAGGAGGTAAGTATTGATTTCTGAAAACCCTATTATTTCTCTTTCTCCAAACATGGTAGATGTAGTTAGTTAGGGTTAATTTCCACATTAAAACCCTAGTTTTTCCTAGTTTGTCTTTCCAATTACAGGAAGCCCAAACAAGGAATTGTTGGCATGAGTTTGAACCAGTGTAGAACCCACATTTATCCTGTAGATTAGCCCATATCCATTGTGTATAACAACATTGCTTAAATAGGTGCTCATGATTTTATGTTGCCTTGAGACACAAAACACACATATTGGGTTGCATCTTAGGTTAGGTTGATATTTAGTGCTTAATTTCTCTTGTATTGCCAACCACAAGCAAAATGATTGCTTTGGTATTCTATTTAAAAACCAAACCAATTTCAACCAGTGAGACTTGGGGGGGGGGGTGGGGGGGGGCAAATGGTAGCAATGGTATATTTGAGGGTGTAGGTTAAGGGGATGGGCATCATTCAATGCAATCAGTGGTTGCACCACCGGGAGGGGAAATGGTGAATAGGTCAAAATAGGGGTTGATAATGTTTAGAAATTGTCTAGGCCAATGCCATATTCCATTAACCAAGAAAAAAGATACCTTTAAGTGCTTGTTGGAGAGTCATCTTTGTCTTTGGGTAGAGTTAAGTAAAGCAGTGTGAATAGGGCCACAAGGAAGCCAGTTGTCATAGTAAGCCGTAGTCAAATTCTCATCACCTATTTTGTGCTTGATCATAGGTTGGGCAAAGCTTCTCATCTGAAGTAATTTTCTCCAAAACCAATTGCAATCACCAGGGATCTGCAACTCACAAAAACTTTTTCTTCCAAGTTCATTCTTTCCAAATTCCATTAGATTTAGTTGAGTAGAGGTTCTATATGTGTCTTAGAAGGGAAGCCTTATTCCATTGTTGGAGATCCTGAAGACCAGGTCCACCTGCATTTTTGGGGTGTAAATATGAGTACATGGCACTTTAGCTTTCTGTCTATCCAAAGAAGGGTCACTCCATAGAAATTTTTGTATGACTCCCTTAATGATTTTACACACTTTACAAGGGATAATTAACACATTAGTCCATAACGTATGAATACTAAACAATGTAGAATGAATAAGATGCAATCTGCCTGTAAATGGCCGAGCCCTAGATGCCCAGCTTGCCACCTTTGAAAGCATGGCATCCATAAGGCATTTACAATCAGATGATGAGAGTTTAGTAGAAATGAGGGAAAGCCCTAAGTATCTGATAAGAAAAGTACCACAGAGAAAATTAAAAAGGGCACAAATATCATCCTTTAACTGGCTCTGGACACCACAAAAAAAAATTTTGACTCTTACTAGAATTAGAGGAAAGGCCTAAAAGAAGAGAGAAAGTGTCTAAAGCATTCTTAATAATCTGAGCAGAATTGAGATTACCATAGAAAAACATCATAATAACATCAACAAATGAAAGATGAGACAGTTTGGTAGCACTACATCTCCAATGATAAGAAAACAAGTTGTCATTAGAAGTCATAAAATTTGTAATAGCAGAATGGACCTCCATACCGATAACAAACAAATAAGTGGAAATGGTGTCCCCTTGTCTAAGACCTTTAATACTCATTGATGTCCGTCCGAAGTGGTTAAAAATATGCTTTAAGAATGCACCATTATAACAGCTTAGGTTTTACCTATCGCAAGCGCATGAATCGTATTGTAGTATAGTTCGGCTTGAGAAAGGTTATCGATCCCATAGAGACTAAGTCATATTCTGAATTCTCGTAAGATAATACTCTTAAATTGCTATAAAAATATGGTTTTTGGTTTGTGATTGATTAACTATTTAACTAATAAAATAGATAAAGATAGATTAAGACAAGAACAATAGAAATAAAATATAGGGTTTTCATACTCCACCACTAACCGCATAACATAACTCTCTACTTGCTCAATTGCAAGAGAACGATCCATAACTGTGAATCAGGTCATACTGCAAATAGTCGAATACGACCCCAAAAGGGATACTGTCAATCGGATTCACTATAACCCATCTCCGGACAGAGTGTAACTAGTGCATGATATTTACTCTACTATAATCTACTCCTACTGCATGAAATTAAACTAAAGCATGTCTATGATACCTCGCTGAGGCATGGCCTGTGTAAACCTAGGGTTTCAAGTGTTAAGCATCATTGATGTAAAAAATCACACTATGTTTATGATAACATGATTGTGTAAGAAGATATATTCATTCAATTTAAGACAAAAATTAAGAACAAATATATAATCTTGTGTCAAGAATAAAAACGGTTACACATCTACAATCAATCATCACCGTATGGTCACAACTTCCCCTCATTACAATTGAAAATAAATAAAATAACTACATTACTTGGCTAGGGTTTTGCTAGAAAACCCTAGATACCGAATTAGTTGTTCATGGTAGGAAGAGACTGCATCGTTGATGTCAAATTGCCCTCCATGGTCGTCTTCTCCGGATCTCTAAGTCTTGAATGAATCCTCCCTTCTGATGATATGAATCTGAAAAGAAAGCTAAAAATTGGGTAGAAAGAATCCCCAAACTCTGTAACAAAGCTTGGTATATATAGACAAAGTTGAGAAAAACCCTAAAGTTGCCCTTTTTCGTAATTTCACATCGAACCAAGCAAAACCAAACAATCTGATATATAATATTTCTAAAACATGTGTTTAGAGGTGGTGGGGTCGAACTCAAAGTCATCCGAGTCAAAACGGATCAATCCAGGTCAAAATAGGATTTTGCCCCGAATCTGAAATTTTCAGTTTTTTTTTTTTGCAAGACACCTATCACTCTTTTGATCATATCTGGAGTTGCACACATTGGATGGAGGTGTGTAATAGCATTTTGGAAATCTGACTTCAAGATCTTGATGTTAGGCTTAGGAATCACCCCATTTGGACCATTTTTTCACTGAGATATGGGCTCCCTAAGTTGGCTAAAATTTTGTGTTGAAAACACTGTAGCTACGCGCTGCCCATAGGGAGCTACAGGCCGCCCGTAGGTTGGGGCATAAAAATGGCACTTTTTAGTCACTTTTAGCTACTGGGTCCATAGGTGGTGCGTAACAAAATCCTTGGAAATCATTTTTCTTGATAATTGTTCCGTTTGAACCACCTCGACTCCCTTGTTATGATTCTTGAAGTTACGACTCCAAAAAATGATATTTTGGCCCTCCGGGAGACACTTTTCTCTTGAAAACACCTCTTTAGCTCTCCTCTTTGAATAGACACAAGCACTTCTCTAGTTAATTCATCAAAGTTAGCTCGTTTTCTTCATTAAGATCCTGAAACAAGCTTAAACACACAAACAACATAAAAATACCAAATAATGGAATGTACAGACATATCATTAGCAAGATAGGGGCTTAAAATGGACAATATTGAACACCTATCACACCCCCAAACTTACATATTGCTAGTTTCTTAGCAATGAACTTAGGAAAACTTTTGTGAGGATCTTTATTCCAGCTACTCTATACTAATCTATACTACTCCCTTGCTTTCGTGAGGGTCGACGATTACATTTAGCATGTGTAACAAGCCTTTTAAACCCCTCGGCAACACCAAGTGGATGATTTAAGTCTCGTGAGGGTTAGCTATACTACCCATAACTTCTCCATTCTCTGTAATCACGCATTCATGAGTTCACACACGCATTAACCAAGTCATGATATAATGTAAAAGATAATACGGACGTAAATACTCCCACTTACTACCGAACAATAATTATCTCGAGCTTCATGTCATGAATGGTCCCCACTAAAGTAAATGACTTCGTTACTCTCTACTCCCAATCTAGACAACCTTCCATGTTTTGTGAACATTCTACTATGATATTTCAATCTTTCTTTTTCTACTTCATTTATCAAACTTTGCCATTTTATTTTAAAAACTTATTCCTTCAATCATTCCACTTTTCATCCCTTTTTGTCTTTCTATGCTTTGGAATTTCCAGCGAGAATTTTTAATCCCAACCAACTGGACCGTAGCTTTTTTATTGGGATTTATGCTCATTAGTTTTCTCCCATTTTTACGCGAACAGTAATATTGGTGATACCAAGGCCCGGTTATTCAGATCAAAGAATTACTTTTTGCATTTTATTTTTCAAAATAAAATTTCAACTTTCTCCATTTCAACCATAACATCTCTCCTTCTCCCCTTTTATTGTGGCAAAATTATTTTTTCAACTACATAATCAAAGATTAACTGTTTTTCCCATAGTGAATGTGTGTTTGTGCTTATAGGTCAAATTTGTCATTTTCAGTTTCAATTTTACTAATCTATTCACCCATGCAAACCACATTACTTAACTTAGCTCAATTTAATCATTACTCTCATGAATGAGAATATCACATCACATACTACTCATACATTATAAACACAAACTCAATCAACTTGCAATGCAAAACACACATGCACAAAACTCGGGTATCGATGCACTATGAATCAAGAAGTACACAAACTCTTTGAAGTTTTAGACTTACAAATCACTCATGATCTGTCTTTCTTCACTCGACGTCTGACAGACTTGAATCACTCGCACTCCACGAAGCTCTCGCTCCGCTCCATACTCTGACGGCTCCACTTCTCAATGGATCAAATAACCACGAAGTCTTCTGCTCCGATCTCTGCACTCAGACGATTATGTCTCCCAAACGGATCTAAGCAACCAAATTGCACAAGGTGGTGTGATGATTTTTCAGCAACTAGCTCATTCAATTGTGCATAGGATCATCGATGTAGAAACACAATCGAATAAACTCAAAGAGAGAACTAAAAGATATATGATCACTCAATAATTTTCTCTCTCTATCTCTCAGCAGAAGTATATGTGAACTGTAGAAGAATTGTAGAGATCTCTCACCAAAAGCTCTTCTCAAATCTGTAGTAACCTTCGGTATTTATAGACAATAGCTGAGGGAGACCCTAATGTTACCATTTTTCGTAATTTCACACCGAATCAAGCCAAACCCTCAAATCTGATGTATATTATGTGTATATCATGTGTATTGAGATGTAAAAGTCGCAGTCACCACAAAGAAAACAACCATGAGACAATTTTGTCATTTTCACCATTTAACCACGCCAGACCCTACGCATGGTGCGTAGGGCCAAGTTAATTTTGGTTTGGAGTTGCATTAAAATAACATTTTCTAGCTATTGGATGGGTAAGTCATGCGTAGTAAAACCCTTGAAACCAACTTTTCTTGGGAATACTGCCATTTGAACCCCCACGACTCCCTTGTTATGATTCTCGAAGTTTCGGCTCAAAAAAATGTCGTTTATGTCATTCGGAATACATTTTTCGCTCAAACTTGTTTATTCTTCATTTCTCTTGTATTTTCCATTTACTTTAAGCTTGATTTGAATGTGACAAATCTTTTCCATGCCTTTGCTCTACCACTTTAAGTTTCCTACACCTACCCAACTTCACAATTCACTTAAAATGGTTATTGTCTATAACATATCAATAATAAACAATAATAACAAGTGTTCTTACACTAAGTATCAAACTGAGCTGGAGTTGTAATTCTTTCATTTTACAGGTAGCCTACATTTACATGAGAGAGAGAGAGGCTAGCTTTTACACTAAGCAATCAAACAAACACAAAAAGATTTTGCCAGAAGAAGGTGAGGAAGCAGATTGGCAGAGAATTCGGCGTGACAGTGTTCGCATTTGATTTTTTATTTCCTTCTTTTACTGTAAAAAGTAGTAGTAGTTCGGTTCTAAAATATACAATTGAAGTCCATAATTGAATTATCCCTCATATTTGTCCACGGTCAAACTATGCTGCATAAAGTAATAGCAGCACAATAGTGAATGAATGATTCTCCACGTTTGCAACCTAATTATAATATTCCTCCATTAACACCTCCCACATGATCTTCCATAATTTATTTTGTATTGATATGCACATTATACACACGTAGTATATATATGTATGTATATATGGTTTTGGTAAGGCTTATATAGCATTATTATATATTTGTACATTCTGTGGGTTGGGAAGGTCTCGTATCTATCTATTCTCTCTTTTAGCTCCCAAGCATGTGTTTTCTTGGTGCAGACAAGGTTTGCCGCCCAAGTACATCCAACGATTTTAAACCCTCAGATCCACAGTTTGAATATGATTATATATGAACGCTATTATTGAAACTCTTTTCATTAATTGGACCCTTTAAGCATTTATGATGACTGATAAATTCTGATGATATATATATACACACAACATATAATATTGCAGTACTATTATTTTGAGACTCCTAACAATAATAGAAATGATGTTGCATATAATTTATAATTGTGTAACAATGGAGGCTCCAACTGTATACGATTAAAAAGACATTCACTTATTATGGCGCAATGACCAGCAAAATGATCCATACCCCTTTACTCTCTCTTTTTTCATGATATAACAACATGCATTTCACATTTATATATTTTCGTACACTCAAATAAAAATGTCGAAAAAGTAAAATGAAGGACAAGTAACACTTGTGGAAAAAAAATCATTCGATTTAAGTGAATTATGGAATTTTTTTCATAGTTGATAGATTGATTTGAATATAATGCCCAAATAAATAAATAATAAAACATATTAAATGAGTAGTTAAAATGTTAAATAAAGCTCCCCTACAAAGGGGGTGGATTATGAAGAAAATAATGGCGGACGCACGTGCCTTCGTCTTATTTTTTTTTTCACCGTGCCTTCGTCTTTGAGTGCATGCAGAGGCTCCCTTGGTACCACGTGTCACAAGGCTTGACCCTTGAGGACGCAAGGGCGGTGAGAGGTAGGCAGCACGTGACATCTCATAATGCATATCAACTTGCACGTGCAATCTTGAAAAACACACTGGACCAATGGATCGGTGTAACATTGGAGACCATATAAATCTGGGCTTGAATAAGCGTGCATTCAATCAATCAATTTTAACATTATGCACTCACCCCCATTATTCACTAGAATCACTACTACTATTTACAACTCGAATTAACCACTGTTATTCACCAGTCACAACTCAACTTGACTAAATAAACTGCAATGCTCCTCGAGTAAATGGGAACACAGCAGTGACTAATATTTCGAACTGAAAATGACTAAGCTTAGGCAAAATAAAAACACTCGTGCCCAATGGCCCAGTTGGTTTAGAGCCCCACACACTGCGCACCTTCTAACATAATCTAACGAATAACTTTCTTGCCATGAATAAAATAAAATAAAAACACGGCCCTGCAATATTTAGAAGCGTCGAGTGATCTTCATTTCTGTATAAGTAAGAGCCCGTTGAGGGATCACTAGCTTACAAGCTGTCTGAACCACCGTGCTCTCTGGCTACATGGTCCTACAATGGGAATGTGGATTGTTGAGCCATGGTGTATTTGAGAGAATGGGTGTGTTCCCTGTGTTACTATCTACTGCTCTATGGGCCATCTGAATAGGGTCCTTACGAAGGGGTAATACCTCCACAAGATGACCATAGATCCGCTCATCAGGGGCTGCGGTTAGTACAGCAAACAAACCAAACTTTCCACAAACAACTCCAACTCTGAATGAATAAAGTCTAAACATAATTCTTAGGCTCGTTTCTTAAACAAGTCAAGCTCGAACACTTCTCCATGCAGCTTAAACAAGCTCGGTTAAACTCCCTTTTTAAACTCAAATATATTTTTATACATAGACAATGTAATACCAGACTAACCCATAAAGAAATATTTAACAACTCTCCACTTAAATTAGATACCAGCCCAACACTAACAGAAATAAAATTCCAAAGCCACTGTCTTTCTCAATTACCCAAGTGAGCCAAGTCCCATGTCCCAACTCCCAAGCCCAAAGCCCAATAGTGTGCAGAATTTCTTCTCAACTAATCCACAAAAATAAGCACTCCACTCAATCACTCAGGTCAATCTACAGTCGAAATCACCCAAGTCTATACCCTTGGAAGTTCATTCTTCCTCCTTGTGATATCAGTGTAAACCCATAGCCGACAGGAGACCTCTACTATTCAAAATGGTCTCTCACTAGACATCCATCCATACAAATATAAAGATTTGTATATATATGCATAGACCACCATTTGCTGACCACAAATTTTTGTTTTAGGAGGGTATGCACCATTTGTTAATAAGCTCGATTTGCCCAAGCTCAAGCTAATTGAAGGATTGTCGAACCAAAAGCTAAAGCTCGACTTGACAAAGCTCACCCAGGCTACAGCAGTCTGTCCACATTTTAAATAAAAATGGCTTTGGCTACAATTTATAACCAAGTGGAACACTAAAATATCTCAAGGCATGCATATGGTGCCATATCAAACAATAATAAATATCTGAAAGGTTAAAGGTGTGCATGCATCAGTAATCCAGCCTAAACGTGCAATTCAATGCCAGAATAACAAAATAGAGCCTAAATGTGCAATTCAATTCCAGATTAACAGAATATAATTATGGTCCTCCTACAATTAACATAATCGGGGAAGTTCATATACAACCCTCTAACAGTGAATGTAGAGTGACTACAAGTGCCTTAATGGATTTGTTTCTCCCCAAAAGAATGGGAGGGAATCGAGGAGTTGAGCCTGAAATGGCAAACCGAAGTTTCCAAAGTGATCTATCAATCGACTAATAGTCGTTTCATGGCAGTTCCGTTTATCAGGGGCAAATAGTTTTCATTTTCCATCTTATAAAAAACCCTTTTGGCTCCGTAAATGTAAATCCTAAATGTGAACAAAAGTAAAAACAATAGCATAAAAGGATACATATCTTGATATTATAGAGTAAAAAAAAACTCTTCTATTCAGTTGTTAATGCCGTCAAGTACCAACCCGCCATTTCAAGCACATGAATATAGTGTCCATGGGCCTTTAGCCTGAGTAGCATAGTCTGTTGATAAAAGCCGACCATAACCATAAGGAACCCTAGACTCTTTCAATTATTAGAGTTTTGCACTTCTAGACCATGCAAGAGACAAACGAATTTAACTTCCAGCTAAGCATGACGTCCGCCATTCCCTGTTATTTTCCTTTATCTAGGAGGTCAGATGTCATAGCCAATCATGCTCCTACTGCTGCCATCTCCAGCAACTAAAACCTGCTATGCTCTATTCTCGCGAAGGATGTGATATATAATCTACAATATCTATCTACTGCCCCAAGCTTATTCTTACTACAGGTCAAGTAGTGCAACATGTGATAATGATCTATGATCTACCACATCTATCTAGTGCCCCAGGCTTATTCTTACTTCAGGTCAACTAGTGCATCAACAGTGAAAAGACACTTTGCATCTGGACTAAGTTGAGAGAAGATCATAAAATATCACATTGCCACGAGTGTATAAGGAATTTGACACAACTATATTTTAAAGTTGTCTGACTTCTCTCCTCATTAACATATAACAGCCATGCTAAACTTCATAACACTCTAAGAGAATAAAATAAAGCATTTACATATAGAAGAAAAGAGACATAGATAGAATCTGCTTACTAGTCCCCTAATTAATTTCATCTTTCTTATTTAAAGACATCAGCCATTGCCAGTAGATTTGAAGTGAAATTCGTCAATCGTCGAGTAAATCAAGCCTTCCTCTACAAGGGAACCAATGGATTCCCTGTCAAAGTCCCAAAAGAAAAACAAAAAATATCAGATATTTTATGCATTAAAAGACGCGCGCGTGTGTGTATGTGTGTGTGTGTGTCTGAGAGAGAGAGAGAGAGAGAGAGAGAGACATGATTTTCTCCATTGGAATGTTTAAATGATGGGCAACTTCATCACGATGTACACCCTTTTCTCGTGCTCTGGAAGATTACAAAAGATTTGGTCAGTAACAGCAGGCATCACAAAGGATCATAAACAAAGAATCATTGATCAAACGTCCAAAGATGTTGAAAAGCAGATATGGATTAGAACAAAATTCAAATAGACAGGTAGTCTAAAATTCATCTATACAAATAGACAACAGGACTAAGGCAAAGCAGAAGTCCACATACCAGTCAGTTGCCTATAGAATGTGTGCTTTTTCATTAACCGATGCACTTAACATGTCTAATCAAATAAAATAACACAGTATAAATCCAGCTACAGCAGAAAGAAGCTTACATATTGGTAAAGAACAAATTTCTCCCCCACCACTAGCCTATGGCCAAACATGCAGTAAATCAAACAGGCCCCTCAAGTTTGGCAAAGTAGAACAAAACCTTACCTAAATCTTTTTTTTTTTTTTTTTTTTTTTTTCTGCTAGAGATTTCTTTCATTTATCCTTAACAACAGTATGCGCTTGCACAAACACAGAAAACATAGTGGCTGAAGGAAGAACAGCAAAAAAGTCAAAGGAAATAGAAGTCATCATAGATAACTCACAGGCTTGAAGGTTGCTGCAAGTAATCTATGACCATCTGGTCAATGCCCTTGAGACCATCAATGCTGTATTGCCCAGAAAACTGATAAAGGAAAATAACAGAGGACCAGTAAATGCATCAATTAGGAGCAGAGCACCAAACTCTTGATATCAAGTTATCAACTAAAGTACCTGATTTGGTGGGGCAACTTGATATCCCTTTGAAGGGGTGCTAACTGCTGAATTCAGCATATGTGCTGGAACAGGGACAGTGACACCACCCTGTCCCTGTAGCTTCTAAAAGCAAAAAACAAATTCATCAGGAGAATGAAGCAGGATGTATAAAAAATTCACTTATATTCATGTAATTTATTTTTAGCTTTTTTATCTGGAAACAATCAATACCAATACCCGTAATCTGGTGTTGTAGAAATGGACATAGATGCATTCAATGAAGTGGCATGAAATCTCATTGTAGTCTGTCACTGGCCTGAACATCATAACAAAGCTCAGGTTACATCTTGATTACAAGCAGACCAAAATCTTGCATTAAAAAGATGAAGCATCAGCAATTCTTTTTGTCTCTATATAAATCATTATTCATGCGGACAGGAAGAAAATCTTTGTAAAGCAGCACCAGCTTCGTCAAAGTCCTAGAGAATTTTACTGCTTTTGTTGCAATGATTTCAGTTTAAATTTGCTAATTGCTTCTTGGCCCTCATGGACCAACATTACAAATCCTCACTACATCTTCACTCAGATTGTATCAACTATCTGAAGACAGGTTTTGAATTACCCTGTAACGTCCGTTATTTTTCCGACCTTTTTATTTAAAGTGTTAATGTGAATTAAATGTTTTATGTGCTCCTACGTGCTCTTATGTGTTTAAGTTCTCCACTTGAAAAACAATTCGGTTCTATAGCGTGCTTTAATTGTTTTTAGAGCTTCTAGGGCCCGGGACATACCCGGTGGGACCGATGGTCAGGTTTAGGCCCGAAAGTATTTATTTTTATTGTTGACATTTTATTTCATTAATATATATGTTAAATGGATTTATGAAATCATTTTCGGAAATTTTCCGCTAAACAATAATTTTGTAAATTCACATGTGTGTGAGATAGTGGGAAAAGCTAGAAATTTACCAAGTGTTGGATCCTACTAAAGGGTGTATGTATAGGTGGCATAGTTGTGATTAAATGAAGGTTTCATGGGTTAATTGGGAAGAAAGGAAATGTGAATTGTCGATGGGCATTTGATGGAACTTGATAGATATTTCTTGAGAATTCCCTAGAGTTTGATGAGGTATCAAACTCTCCTTCTTCCATATTCATCATCATTTCCCAAACTCATTTTGGACCCTTGGATGAGAGAGCTATGAGTGAAAAATTCCCTATATATATAAATTGCATTGACCCAAATTAATTTCAAGATTTCACTTTCTCTCAACCAAACACACCCTATCTCCCCCTCACCCCTTGAGAATTTCGGCCACCTCCTCCTCTCTCTTCATTTTTTTTTCAATTTTGCTCTCCACTTCTCTTTTTGTTGAGAAATTGAAGTGATGAACATGAACTTTGATTGGGGTATCCTAATCTTCACTTTGGTATAAGAAATGGGTAAGCCTCTCTTGAACTCTCTCTCTCTCAGAACCCAAATTTCTTATTTATTGGAAACCTATCTCTAAATCTTGTAATTTGATTTCTATAGTTGTTGATTCTTGAGAAAGGACCTTCCTTGAGCATCTATTTACTCCAAGCTTCACTTTGAAATCAAATAGTGGTAAGTTCTCTCTCTTTGGATAAGATTTTGTTTCCAAACCCTAAGTTCTCAACTCTTGAAATTTTATTCCTAAATTTTGTAATTTGATGTTTATCATTGTTAATTCTTGTGAAAGGCACCCTTGTGATCACTTTCTCTATTTGGTTGTTTCCTAGTGACTTAGAGAAACTTTGTTGGGTATTGGCTCACTTTTGGAAGACTTTCCTTGTGATTCTTGAACTTGTGCTCTACTACTAGCTTGGCTCCCTCTTGGGCTTCTCTTGGCTTGGAGTTGAGGTAAGGGATGACAAACCGTTTTCTCTCTTGGTTTCGTGGGTATGTGCGTCAAAGTGTACAATGTAGTTTATGCACTTGAATGAGTCACAACCTAGACACATGAGATTTTAGGCCCCTTTGATATTTGCATTGATATGTGGTTGCTTGAATAACATGAATCTTGCTTGAGAAACATAGATATTGAAATGTGTTGCTTGGAAATGAGGAAAAGCATGTATAAGTTGGAAATTGGCATTATATTGACATGTTATGTAATTTGGTTCACTTGAGGTATAGTTGATATTTTAGTGACACCATATGCATATATATCTATTTGGTGTTGTTTTCATGTCTCATTCATGAACCCTATGTGAGTAGACCATTCGGATCGTCGCAACAACTGGCCAGAGGGTGTTCTCGCGACCCACGGAACTAGTAATTCCAGATTCAGAGATGGTAGGGGAGGACTTGGTCCAAACCCGGTGTTCGTTGACGATCTTGTAGTCCTCGTATTTGATATTATTGGCGACACGATATCCGTTTACCCCTTAGTGGATAGGGGTTGCATGGGCATCACATTGCATCCTATTATTGTACTATTGATTTTCATTGTTATCTTTACTTACGATTTCTTATGCTTATATATGTTGAGCATGTTGGGAACTTGTTGTGGGTACGTTGGAGTCCCGGATTGGCGTGAGAGCCATATGGGACAACGGACCGACCTAGGATTGGAGGCATGCACCTTGGGATTGGGATTGTACCATTTGGACGGTCGAGAATGAAGCGGAGACGCTTCCTCTACTGAGCTAGTGTAGTTCACCCCATTATTTTAAAACTTTTCAGGTGACGAACCTACCACAGGTGGACCTTAGCATACCGGTGACCATTTTGAAGACTAGTTCACACTTTTGGACTTTTGGTGGTTATGTATGCTTTTATGTGTATTTGGTGTATCTTGAGTACTCTTGACCTCATAGTTGTATCTATATTCTTTTGATGGCTAGCGTGTTAGCCTGAAACATTTGATGTTGTGGAAGGATTATGTATTAAAGTTACGCTCACTCTAACAGCTAAAGCTTTTAGAGCAGTTGGGTAGTTAACATGGTATCAGAGCAGGAAGTCATATGTTTGAACTTCACCGTCACCCAAGTTGAAAAAAGGTTGTTTCACGTGTTGGACCAAACAGTAAGCCACACGTGAGGGGGCGTGTTGAAGGATTATGTATTAAAGTTACGCCCACTCTAACAACTTAAGCTTTTAGAGTAGTTGGGTAGTTAACAAATGTATTATTTTTGGAGCGCTACAGCGTCGGTTTGTTTTATGTACGTACTTGTTGTATTTTGGGTTAAAATGACGCCAAATGATGGCAAGATGTGTATTTTTGGACCAAACTATGTTCTAAAAGCTTAATGTATGTATATTGATATATGTGTTATGGTTTAGGCCCCTTTTGAACAAATCACAAACTCTTTCAAAGTTCCAAGACAACTTTTTCGGTGTTGGTCAAAGATCACATTTTTCGTTCACTCCCGAGCTCCGGTGACTATTTTCAAATTCCGAAAGTTTTAGGATCACTTTTCCAATATTTATGAATTTTTGGGACAGGTGGTGTCGAAAAATCGGAGGCCGAATGCAAAACGGCTTATTTTCGGGCACAGTTCACCCGAAACTGGGACAACCCAGTCTGGGAGACATGTCGCCCCTGGGCTGCGAAATCCCCATTTTTCGGGTTGTGCTCCGATGTTTTGTTTCGCTTCCCGTTGCCTCTTGCGGTCCCTTTTGCACCCCGTATGGCTAGATTAATGTAGTTTTTGCCATTCGGACTAACCATTCTGATTTCATGTCCAAATCGTTAGTTTCGTTCCGCTTTTCATTTTGTTTCTCTCCTTTAAGTCACTCCTTTAGTTTCTTGGACTTGGTCTCGGGTTCTAGAAATCTCGGGACATGACAGCTCCTAGCCATGTTATGGTATCATACTGAATGTGTTGGCTGATAAACAGGTCCAAGTCATTATGGTCTGAATGCAAAACAGCATCACAGCTCATAATTAACTGAAGAACTAAGAACCCAGATACTAAAATATAAACATCACCTAAATGACAGTACAACATTGCTAGAACATTCTCTTATAAAAGTGCAAGATTCTACAATTTTCTAATTTCCAACAAGATTCTCTTATAAAAGTGCAAGATTCTACAATTTTCTAATTTCCAACAAGAACATGCGCACATAGACACCACAGACACGGGCTCTTCCCTTAAATTCTGTGATTCACATTGTACGAATAAAGTAAGGTTGTCACAATCGGGGTTCTCCATAGGAATTGGTGGGGTCTCCATCGAATCGAGAATCATAAGTTTCTACCAAACAAGTAGACAGAAAATTCAAATTATCTTTATAGACAAATATATCTAAAATATAACAATAATAAGTCCAAAACCCAATAAACGTTTTACAGTACTACTCAGTAGAGTTACATACATCATGGAATAAATTCATACATTTATAAGATAGCTGCCACTTCATTTGGGTATCAATTAATTCCAAGCCTTCACACATTAACTCGTCAATTTTCTAATTCTACCCAAGGGCTGAACTATAAAGCATTGTTGTCAGACACCGCAATATCGTTGGGGTCTCCATAGTATCGTTGGGGGCAATTCAGATGGAAAATTGTATAGATTCTAGCAACTAACAGATATACAATCAAACTAACTACTTAGACACGAACACATCTATAATACAGCAAGAATAAGGCCAAAACCAAAAAAAAATGTTTCCAGGTACTATTCAGTATGGTGACAAGCATCATGGAGTAAATTCATACGTATATATAAGAGAATGTAGCTCAAAACGGAAAGCTCTCATGACAACTATGCAACATTAGTCTAATTAGAATCGTGAGAAACGATTCTAATACGCAATAGATGCTAGGTAGTAGGTCCAAAAGGAATTCACCGAGGTTTGTACAAGAGTAAATCAAAGATGGCAAAATAATAATAAAAGTAACAACAATAGTACAGTCAAATACCAAACATTATCTATACAAAAATTAGGTGGCAGATACCTCTGGTTTTTCTACCAGAAATTAGTCCATTGTATTAAAAAAAAACAAAATGACCAAATTTTCATCATATGAACATCAAAAACTGAGCTACCAGTAAATAATTTAATACCAAGTGGCAATTACTAGATCAAACTAGAGAAAATTGAAACCAATAAGTCAAGAACATAAAAATAGAAATAGAACAACAAGCCTAAAAAACTCATCTCTATTCACCGCAGAATCACATTCCCTATTCAGATGAAAATACCATGAAATCACATACCGAAAGAGGAAGGGAATAAAGAAACTGATTCTGCCATTCTAACTTAGAGTCTCCTAATTCTATGACTTAATCATCAATTCTACTGATTCTACTTTGATTCTTATAAAAAATATAATCAATGTGCAATTCAGATTTTGGGGCCTAGGATCGTAATATAGTGCAATGTGTAGCATGTACTTCTTCAAGTTTTCATTCTAAACCTTTATAGGTCTGAGATCATAAACCATACAGCAGGACCATTATAATCTTGAAATATGACAAAAAAATATATATAATATATAAAATGGCCATGAGAAAATATATATAATATATAAAATGGCCATGTTCTCATGGCCATTTTATTAATGAGGAGCATAATGTGCTCTGCCTACAACATAACCTGTAGCACTGACACTATAATAACTTCAACATAGATCAAGAAAGCATTTCTAAAATTTAATGTTTCCCTGATCCCCCCAATAAATGAGCATTTTCCATAACATTATTTAAAGTTACTATGCATGCCCGACAACATTGAGGTTGAAACTAATCAAAATGATACATTTACAAAACATTAAAAAATAAATCAACAAGTACAAACATATTAATACTTCACAATTTTAAGCAGAATTAACCAGAATTCAAAACTGATGTATTTCACAGCTAAAATGACTAAAGAAAATAAACAAAGAATGATAACAAATATAGATTTCAACAACTTACATCCTATAGTGATTTGATTCGATTGGATCTACTTTACAACCCCACATAGAATCCCTAATTTAGCCATGTATAGGCCAATGTTGTTAAAGGCACGCCTAGGCGTTCACCTAGGCTCCAGGCTCCTTGAGGTGCAAGATTTGTGACTCAAGTGTGGGCAAGAGCTCCTTTGACAACATTTACGCCTTTTTATAGATAATAAATGTTTTAGTAATAATTTTATTTTTTTTTTTATATTTTCCATTGTACGCCTCACTTCACTCAGGCATGCACTTCACCTAGCGCTTCGCGCCTAGGCTCCAGAGGACCTCTAGTGCCTTAGTGTGCCTTGCGCCTTTAATAAGTATGGTATAGTCAAGAAAAAGACTTCATCCATAACATCTGCCTCACAATACTTCAGTGCCCCAATCTATGAGGCCCAAAAAGTTTTTACAGAAGTTCTGCATTCTCATTCACGCACCTAAAACCCAAGCAACAAATCCAAATGCAAACTTACGAGGGGACAACCATGGCATCAGACCTTAGATACATCCTCGACCAATTGTCATTTCCAGGCATTTGACTTAGATATCTACATTTCTCTCGTTCATAATATTCTACTCTAAGAGCATTATCTTAGAAAGGTCTTATAAAGACATTTAGCCAGTCTAATACAATACGTATCACATATACTAAAGCATACTTAAACAACGATATAAACCAGAACGTTTACATAAGATTAAAACACGCCATGATATTAGGCAAGTACAATTTTCACCAAAACTTGGGCCTCCATATATGATCCCAAAATAGGGCCACCAAATACCATTTTAGTGCATCAAGAGTTATCCTTCATTAGATATTATTCTAATTTACTCATGCTTAATATCTCCTCCTCCTTCCAAATGGAAGTTTCTCCAGGGGAGAAATGAGTGTACGTGTGTAGATTACCTACCCAAATATAAAATTACAAGTCCAAGCACAACCTTAATGTGAATATCTCATTATGATGGGGAAGGGCATAAAAAAAGTTGGTTTTACTCCCTAGAGGCCTTCACAAGAGGCAATATCACACACCATTGTATTACTTTATAATTGCAGCAAATGGAAGTTTTCTATTTGATTTTTGATTATTCACTAGGCAATATCAATAGTTCAATAATCTCTAAGAGAGAAAAACCCTTTCCAGCGTCAATGTAGGAATAAAGAATTATAATATACATGTTACCCTTATAAATATCAAGAAATCGGCCAAAAAACATTAGACTTGTAGTAGCATTCCGATTTCATGAATTAAGACAATAGCCACCCACTATATCAGTCTAAATTTCTTTGAGGTCAATAAATTACTTAATCCTGAAATTACATAAGCAGAAGAAAAAAATTATCTAATTCAAGATAACCAAATCTGAGATTATCAAAATTAATAGTTCCCAGTAAGAAATTAATACTTCAGAACCAGTACCTTATTGAGAAGACGACCAATTGCCTCTTACCCTGAAAGCCTTTTAAATGTCCATGAACACGAACATACATTCCATCCCTTGATTTTAATACATTAAATTTTAAATTAATCTGCAAAATTATCAGAAGGGAAGGAATTTTAATTGACAAGGCTAGTTGGTAACTTACAAAATTGCCTCCATTTCCTTCGTGTCCACAGCTTCATTTACCCTTAAAATCATAAAACACAACTTTAGCTTGGAATGAACAGTCAATTACCATAATCTACCCAAAATCACATAGACAATATAATGAAAGAAATGAAATAATCACCATCTATTGCAGTCAATACGTCCTGTTCCATCATCAATAGCAAATGAAACATCAGTAACCCTCTCAGCTTTGTTCAATACCATCCCCACCAATGTAACCTAAACAGAGTTCAAACTCAATAAAGACATATATACACATATATTTACATATATTTATTATGTATATGTGTATAATAAATATGATCCAGAATATCAAACTAAGAGAAACCCTACGTTGTTGACATCGACACCATCGATTAGAAAATTGGATTTATCGTCGCTGGACTGAAAAGCTTCGCTTATTTGCTTTACGGTTAATGGGAGCAATGGTTGAGAATCACGATTCTGCAAAATAAAAGAGTAAGAGAAAAACCCTAATTTAGTTTCTGTTTGGGAGCAGAGTAACTCTAATAAGATAAAGCTAAATTATAGTAATCAAACCCTAGATTTATGAAATCGCACCCAAACTGAGCTTAACAAGTACAATATATATATACACACTTCAGTTACAGATAAAAAGAAAAAAATCATTATTTTCTCTGCTGGGAGGAGAGGAATAGTGAAAACAGAAAAGTCAGAAAGTAAAAATGATGAGTGATGAGAGAGAGAAGGGTGTACTTTGGCGGGAGAGAAGGAAGGATCGGCGGTCTGAGTGGCCTGAGAGGGCATGAAACCACCGCCGGAGAAGGCGGCGTTGCCGTCGAACTGGCTCGCGTACATTTTCTCTCTCTTTCTCTATAAGCCCTAATCAGAATCACTAGTTATCGATGAGATTAAAAGCATTTGGTTTAAACATAAGTGGTAATGTTTTATATATACGTGTCCAATGGAATTCCCGCCAAAATTCTAGCAATTCTATTTTCCTTGTGTACGCATTTTTCCATTAGGGCTTGTTTGGTTTTGGTTTTTGTTTTTGTTTGATATTTTTGTTTTTTGTTTGCCACTGTAGCTGTTTTCCGAACAATAATATGTTTGGCTCTCCTGTTTTGTTTTAAATAGTAAAAAACGTTTGTATTTTTAATACCCATTTTTGCAAACAAAAAAAAAAAGATTTTTTTTTCATTTTTTACTATTCACTCAAAATATATATGTATATATTTACTTCACGACCACCGCCACCACTACCACCGTCATCACCACAACCGCCAGCGCTACTACCTCCGACCACCACCACCACTTCCCTTTGCCTCGAAACACCACCACCGCCTCTGACCACCACCACCACCATTTCTTTTTGCCCCAAAACACCATATATGAGATAACATTAGAGGAGGAAAATAAGCAGTTGAAGGAGGTTGTGGCGGCGCATGGAAGAAATGGGATTGTTGGGCGTTAAACAGGTACATGGGGTCGTGATGGTACGAGTACAGGTCAAGTTATGAAGGGGACATTACCACATGAAGCGAAGAAATAATTGGGTGTAGAGGTAGGGAGCATGCAGAGAGGTGCAGATTCTGTTCATGGTAACATTAGGGCTGGAGTTACAAAATCATGGGCACAGGTTGCTAGGGTTAGCATGTCGGAGAAGACAAAGATGAACTATTATCCTCCAATTGTGAGGGGGAATATGAAGGTTGTCTCCCCTCCAAGAAAAGTGGATGAGATGGGTAAAGCTAGATGGGGTAGTTGTTTGGTAGGGTATTTTCTGGGTAAAAGGCTCCCCTTTGGTACTGTAAATTTGGTTGCTATGAGATTATGGGGTACGTAGTGAGGGATTGGTAAAGGTCCTTAGTACTGAAAGGGGTTTCTTCATATTTCAGTTTAAAGAGGAGGCTAATTGTGTCGATATTCTTGATAAGGGACCTTGGCATTTTCTTGACCATTTGTTGATCCTAAAGAAGTGGCAGCTGGGGATGTCCATGGACAATGAAGATGTTATTAATTTGCCCCTATGGGTAAAATTTTTAAAAATTCCTTTTGAGTATTGGCACTCTGAATGACTTAGTTATATGGCTAGTGTTATGGGGAAACCATTATATACTGATACTACGACTGATGCTGCTAGCGAATGAGTTATGCTAGAGTGTGTGTGGAGGTAGGGGTGGAGACGGAGTTGGTTTCTCGATTTTTATTGGATTTTCCTGATGGTCGGGAAGTCCATAATTCTGCTGAGTATCAATGGTGGCCTGCTAAGTGTAAGCATTATAAAGTCTTCGGTCATTCTACTGTTGTTTGTGGTAAGAATAAAACAACTTTTGTTAAGGGTGGGGAGGTGAAAGATAAAAGTAAGAAGGAAGGAAGAATGGGTAGTTATTCAGTGGAAGGGTAATATCATCATTGAGGGTTCTTCGAAGGTTTGATAGAGGAGGGGGTAGTAAATGTGGATCATGTTCCTATGGATGATGCTTTGAATAAGGGGGTTGATGTTACTGCCTTGGAGGTTATTCCTTCTACAGCTGAGAGAAATGATCTTGGCGTTCAAGCTACTAAGATGATTGAGGGAAAAGCTAAGAGAGGAAAGGTGGATGGTATGGTTGTGTCTCAACAAGTTGTAACCTCTTCAGTAGACTATATAGATGTGGAGGATGAGATAATGGTATTGGAATGATCTGATTTGGGGACTTCTGATGGTGTAAATGAGGTAGATTCCATTCCTCAACATGGTATCCAAGATAATAAGAAGGAGAAGCTAGAGAAGGGGGACAAGGGGAGGGGTGGTAAGAGCTCAGGTGTGTCTGTTTTGAGGCCTAGAAGTTGAGGTAATCTAGCTAAAGGGTCTTGATGACTTATGTAACATGGAATATAAGGGGTTTACATCATCCCATGAAACAAAATTAGGTTGGAAGGATTGTTTCTGAGTATGGGTTATCCTTGTTGTGTTTAGTATAAACTAAGGTGAAACATCATAATGTGGATAAGGTGTTTGCTACTTTAATGAAAGGGTGGGAGTTGCTTACTAATGTTGCTTAGTCTGATAGTGGTAGCGTATAGGTTTGTTGGGATGCTAGTAAACTGGAGGTTAAGTTGTTGGGGGTTCTAATCAAATGGTTGTATGTTCTGTTAATGATTTTGTTTCTTATAATGTTTGGTACCTTTATGGGGTGTATGGGCATAATGATGTAGTGCCTAGGAGAGCCTTGTGGCTTGATTTGAAGAGGTGGGCTAATACCGTGCAGAATGAAGCTTTTTTGGTTATGGGGGATTTTAATGCTATTTGTTATAGTCATGAGAGGTTTAGAGAATCTATGGTGTGGGACTCTCGCATAAAGGAGTTTGGGGTATGTTTAGAGGAAACCAGCTTGTTTGACTTGAGGCATATAGGGATGCGATATACTTGGTCTATTAGGACTTATTAAAAGAAGTTGGATATGGTTCTTGTTAATGATAAATGGAATGAGGTCTATGGTGTTTCTGAAGCTGTTTTTGAACCTTTTGGGATGTCTGACCATGCATTATGTTTGGTTAAGGTTAAAGTCCAATGTCAAAGAAGGGGTAAACCTTTTAGGTTTAATAATCATTTGGTTAACCATCGTTCTTTCTATATGGTGGTGGAGGATTGTTGAAGGGTAAGGATTATGGGGACTCCTATGTATCAAGTGGTGCAAAAACTAAAGCTGATAAAGACTGAGTTGAAAATTTTGAACAAGAAGTGTTATTCTGATTTATCTACTCAGGTCAAGGAGTGTAGGGAATGTTTGCATAAATATCGGAGAATTATTGATGTTGATCCTTCAAATGATTATGTTAAGCAACTTGAGAAGGGGCGCTTGGAGTATTATATCACTTTGGCAGCTGCTGATGAGTCTATGTACAAGCAACAATCAAAGGTAAAGTGGCTCTAGTTGGGGGATATGAATACATCATTTTTCCATAAGGTGGCAATTGCAACAAGGAGACATAACAATATTCACTCTTTAGTTACAAAGGATGGAGTGAGGGTGGATGACCAAAAGCATAGCTGATGAGATTATAGGGTTCTATGAAGACTTGTTCAAAGCTAATAGTCCTGGAGTGGTTTCTGATCTGAGACAGTATGTGTTGAAGCTTGTGCAAGCTGAGGATGCTTTATACATGGTGAGGCATGTTATTGCTGAAGAGGTGAAGAAGACTTTCTTTTCCCTGAAATATGATAAAGCCCTAGGTTCTGATGGGTTTAATGTTTATTTTTTCAAGAAATTATGGCATATAGTGGGGAGGGACATTGTTGTTGCTATTTTGGATTTCTTTCAGAAGGGGAAGTTGTTGAAGGAGATAAATTCTACTATCATTACCTTAGTTACTAAAGTGAATAATCCTACTTCGGTGGCTGATTTTAGGCCTATCTCTGTGTGCACTACATTGTACAAGTGTATGGCTAAGATTATTGCTAATAGATTGAAGGCTATGTTTCCCTCTGTTATTAGTTTGAACCAAGGTGCTTTTGTTGCTGGAAGAGACATTGTTGATAATATTTTGCTAGCTCAAGAGTTATTTAAAGGTTATCACAAAAATAAATCTCCAGCTAGAGTGGCTCTAAAGGTGGATCTTAGAAAGGCCTATGATACAGTTTATTGGGAGTTTCTACAAGCTACTTTGCAAGCTTTCCAGATTCATCTTATAATGATACAATGGATTCAGGTATGTGTCACCTCTTCAAGGTTTTCTGTTAATATTAATGGAAGGTTACAGTGCTACTTCAAGAGTGGAAGATGATTGAGGCAAGGGGACCCCATGTCCCCTTATCTTTTTGTTATGGGTATGGAGATTTTAACTCGAATGTTTCACAACAGGATAGGTAAAGGGGATTTTGCCTACCATTGGAGGTGCAAAGAGTTGAGTTGAGTAGTCTAATGTTTGCTGATTACCTTATTATGTTCTTTGCTGGGAAGTTAAAGGTTGTGAAATGCCTTAAAAAAGCTTTGGATCAGTTTAGTAGGGTGTCAGGTTTGTGCCCTAATGATTCTAAGAGTATGGTGTTTTTAGCTGGGGTTAAGGAGCTTCATGCTTTTAATATCTTAGACATGCTTCAATTTCAAGTTGGGATCTTACCAGTGAGATACCTGGGTGTGACTTTGATTAGTTCTGGATTGAAGGGCCAAGTTTGTTCTCGATTTGTGGATAAGATTGTAGCTAGGGTGCAAAGCTGGTAAGCTAAGTTCCTTTTTTTTGGGGGCAGATTACAATTACTAAAATTTATCTTGTTTGCTAACAAGTGTATTGGGCTTTTATTTTCCTTCTTCTTCAAGGTGTTGCAGGATATTAATAGTGTGTTGAGAAAGTTCCTATAGAGTAGTTCTCATATAAGCAATGGGGGTACTAAGGTGGCTTGGCATGAGGTTTGCCTCCCTATGCAAGAAGGAGGGTTAGGCATTAAAGATGTACTAGAATGGAATGAGGCTACTAGGATGAGGCATCTTTGAAAAGTTTACAATCCCATAATAAAGTCTGTGTGGGCTGATTGGATTAGGATGTATGAGTTGAAGACTTTTTCCTTTTGGGAAGTGCAGGTTCCTTATGGGTGTTCTTGGACATGGAGAAATGTGTTACAGCTCAGGGATAAAGCTAGGAGATTTGTGAAGTATATTGTAGGTGATGGTAGTAATGTTTCTTTATGGTTTGATAATTGGTTACCAGAGGGCCCTATCAATTTAATTGTCAGTGAGTAGGCTATGGTGAATTCAGAGCTTGGTGTGCAAGATAAGGTTAGTAGTATTGTTCTGGGTGGGCAGTGGTTCTTATCTTCCAACTTGGATTGGTTGTAACAGAAAATTCATCCTGATTTTTATCCCCATCCAGATGGGGATAGAGTGGTGTGGATTATAACTAGAGGGGCTTTTACAATGAAGTCTACTTGGGAGATTATTAGAATAAGGAAGGGTAAAGTCCCTTGGTTTTCTGCTATATGGTTTAAACAGACTATTCCCAAACATGCTTTTCTTCTTTGGTTAGTTATGCTCAATAGGATTCGGACTAAACAATTTCTTATGACCATTGGATTGGTTAATCAAGCTTCTTGCCCTTTTATCACACTATGATGAAAGATAGGAATCATTTATTTTCAATGTAGCTTTGCTAGGAGGATTTGGAATGATCTTAAACCTAAAGGTAATGATGATTGGCATGGTGGAGTGTGAGATAAGATGTTTGCTTGGATGTGTACTCATCTTAACAACAAGTCTTTGCTAGATGTGTTGAATAAGGTGATGTTTGTTGCTATTGTGTATCATATTTGGATTGAGAGGAATTGCAGAATGTTTCAAGATCAGTTCTCAGTGGAGGAAGAAGTCCAGAAGAAGATTGTGTCCACTGTTAGGTTTGATCTTTTTCATACTTCTGGTTTCAAGGACACTCAATTTAATAGGGAGTTGGTTAAAGCTTGGGATTTGTCTGTGTATTTGTTGTCTTAGGGCCTAATATGTCTATGATTTGGTGGTGGTTTCAGTTGCTCTGGAGTTAGGATTGTAGCTGCTGGTTTCTTTATCAAGGGCTGTATGCGAGGAAATATATGAAAGTGGTTGGATTGGTGCAGTTTCAGAGGCTTGGTGCAGGGATGGTTGCAGATAGGGTAGGGTACAGAGCTTGGGTTTTGAGGAGAAAGATGCGTAGTAAGCTTGGTTATGGCTTCGTGTGGATTAAGAGTAGTATAGATCAGTTTTTCATGCTTATGTTGATGAGTGTTCTTTTTGTATTCTTATGGTGGGTTTTTGGGTTTCATATATGGTTATATTTTGGCTTGGGGTATGCCCCAGAGTATTATGTATGATCTATACGATCATTTATTTCTTTTAATATATTAAAGTTGACTTTTCAAAAAAAAAAAACACCACATATAAATATGTATATATTTACAGGAAAAACATCAATACCAAAAATGTTTTTATTCTATACTCTAACATTCCACAAACACAAACATATATTTGTGTTTTTTCTAAATTCCACAATAACAAACACTAACAAAAACCTAAACTAGTTTGGCATGTGTTTCTTTCTTCTTCAATTTCTAATATTTTTTTTTTATTATTTTCATTTTACTATTTATCTTTCTTCAAAATGATTCATTAATTTGTTTGGTATAGGAAATAAAATGATGTTCAAACTAGCCCTCTCCTTTTTTAAGTTACTCTTTTTGAGTTTTTCCTAGAAACTCATCTCTATTTTAAAAAACATTTAAACTCATTTCTCCTTTCATAAAAAAATTCGATCTGCATCCCATGATTTTCTATATGATCACATGTTCTACCATACATGTCTGAAATGATATAACTTGCTATCGTCTTTTGGCTTTCAAAATCAGATAAAAATTTGTCTTCAGCATATATTAGGCAAGTGCAATTAGTTTCACATTATTTGCAACTAGATAATGGGTCTAAAAACAAGTATAATGATTGAACTGATTTTCATTTTCAATATAACTATGAGTCAGAAATCCAATAATTTTCATTTTCAATATAAATATGAGTCAGGTACACCCTGTCCTGGGACCCGAACTCTAGCCCGGGTTGTAACACCCCGTTTCATTTTCTATTTTTTTCTGAATTATTCCTGATTTATTTTCGGTGATGATGTCACTTATTCATGACGTCATGGTTACTCTATGTATTTTACGAGTAATTTTTTAGTGTTTACACTTGGATTCGATTGCGCGACTTGGCGATCATCACCTTAACGACTTTGTGGAGTATCGATGATGACTATGTGACTGGACAATAACGTTTAGTAGTTTCGGACTTGGTAAAACGTTTACGTGTGTTCTTGTTATTGACTACGTGATTGAGTTGTGATGATTGACAGCTAGTGTTATCGACTAAATGGATTTGTTTCGACGCTTGATGTTTAGGGCTTCAACTCAGTGATTTGAGTTCGGTAGTTAGTGCTTTAGGGGTTCGATGTTTTGTTTCCCCTAGTTATGGGGTTAGTACGTGCCTTGTTTAGCTGACATGCTTAGGAGTATTGATAGTTCTTTCGCTCGCTTTTTTTATGTTTGTATATACGTGCTCTATGTGTTGATGCCCTGTGTATTGATGTGACATTAGGTGTCTTAGTTGCTTGACTTACGTGCTTATGTGTATTTGTATTGCTATGCTCATTTTTCATGTTTATACGTACGTGATAAGTGTTAATGCGATTTTGTTTAAACCTGTAGCGTTTAGTATTTCGACTAGACGACACGTTTGGTTTGTTCGACATTTATGGTTTTGATTCGATTGGTTTGTTTATCGTATTAATGCTTATGGTGTTCGCCGTGACACATACCATGTGTTTCGGAAGTTGGGTTTCATACCCCAGATTCTATACTCCGTTTATTTTATTCATTCGGTGTTGCGATTTAAATCAGAATTATTAAGGATGCATTTGGTTTCCGGATTTTATTAGTTATTTCAGATACCGTGGGGTTTTCGGTGAATTGATTGGTGATTAATTTTTGAACCCCGACGAAGTTACTTAGGCTTATATTGAGTTTTATTATTGATTTGAAGTCTGATGAATTTTATGGGCTCACGTGGAATCATTTGAGTATCCCCGGTATATTTTATGGGACATGGATATATTGGATTATTATTGCCTAATGAAAAATGAATATAGATACATGGATATAATATATGTCTTGGGGTTAAAAAGGTGAATTGGCAAGAGATAGGAGTCACATGTGTAACTATGAAAAATTTGGGAGTCACGTTTGTAAATATGGAGAATTGGAGAGTTGCTTTTATAATACTGGAAGAGTAAAGAGTTGAAATGACAATTGACACTAAGTATATATATGTATACCCATATGGATCAGTGAGAGAGGCGTTGACCGAAGACTCTTCTCCTTCTTTCTTCTCTTCTGCGCATAGATGTTTCATCCCTCCAATTTACGCCGGTTGTCTTCTTCATTTCCGGCGAGGAGAGAGAGAGAGAGAAAGAGAGACGAAAAGAGAAAGGGAGAGGTCGCGTCTGTGCGTGCGACCTGTTGCAGTAGAGTCGTCGGCAGAAGGCGGCGACGAAAACTGGAGCGAAAGCCGCTGGTTGCGGCTCCGGCAATGGCGACGTGGCGGCGTTGAGGTGCAACTCTGGTGGTCGCGTGGCAGTGAGAAACTGTGTGACAGTGATGAGTCCGGCCAACCGAGTCGGGTCGACTCAGTGGCGAGTCGAGCTCCGTTTGATCTGATCTTCGGAGGGTAGCTCGGCCTTGGTACCTTACACGTTATACCCAAATTTGGTGCGAAACCGTTAAGCGGTTCTCCGGGAAATTCAGATTTTCGGTAAGGATTTCAGTTTTGTTTTGTTTTAGATTTGTCCAAAATTAATTATTGAGAATTAACGAGCTTTGAGAATATTAATTAGGTTGTCGAGGCGCACGTTATGGCATATTCGAGAAACAAAACCGACAACTTTGGTCGGCGAGCACTGTTCACGGCGGAACAGTTTGGGACTGTTTGTAAGCGTTTAAATTAGGTGGGGAATTTTATATATTTTTATATATATGTTTATCTAGAACTCATTAATAGTGCGTAGAAAATGTTAAGTTGCCCCATTGTATGTTTATGGATAATAAAAGCATGAAATTAGATTCCTAAGCGATAAATGGAATTTAAGAATTTTATAAAATTCACGAAATACCCATAACCGAATAAATGAGGTCGGGAATAGAAATTCCCTGGGAAATTAAATAAATTAATTCCTTGAAATTTTTTAAGAAATGAAATCTTACTTAAATTGGATTAAAATAGGTGGTTTAGTACCCTTGGACTTAAAGTAGGATTTTGTAGAATTTTGTGTGAAATTAGAACCTGTAGTTAGCCCCCGGATTATATGTAACTGAAATTAAAATACAGTGGGGGCGAGGCAGATTTGATATTGAGGGACGTAGGGCCGGTTAATAAATATTTTCTCTATTATTTATATTTTATTTAAATTAAAAATATGTTAGGGGATTTACGAGAACGTGGAACGTTGAAAGTTAGACACGGACTTAGTTTCCTTTTATTTGTTTTTCTCGTAAAGAATAAAGAGGTGGAATTACGAATTAGATTGCCCCTGAGGTGGGCTTTATTAGTCGATGATTATTGGGATATAAATTGAAAGCATGTGAATATATGAAATTATAAAAAAAATGGATAATGGATAATTCGGATAATTTCGGGAGGAAATTATCGTAATTCGTTGTTTCAAGCAAAAACAATTATATATTGTGAAACGATTATATATTTTGACATTGTTGTACAACAGTGATTGAAATATATTTGTCATTTGAAAATATTATATATTGATTTTGACTCACTGTTGAGGCATAATATACACATTTCATGCACCATGAGCATTGATATTGCATTAGGTGTGGTTTCATGTCTCGTTCATGTATCATTGGTTTAAGTGAGTCTTCCGGGTCGTCGCAACAACTGGCCAGGCGGTGTCTCTCGCTACCGGCGGACTAGTAATCCGAGAATCAGGGAGGCGTGGGAGGATTTGATCCGAACACGGTGTGTTTTCTTTTACGAGTCAATATGATCCTCGTGGTTGTGTTACTTTGGCGACATTATACCCGGTTGTCCCATGCTAGATAGGGTGTTTTTGGCATTGTCATTGCATTATATTCACATTGAGCATTCATTCTTTTATATTGTTGAAAATTTCTGTTATTGAACGGATGGTGTTTGTAAATTTATTATAAATGGTGGAAATGAACTCAATGTGATTAAAAGTTAAATATTTTAAAAATTTAAAAGAAAGAAAATCTAATAATGTTAAAACCTGGATTAGTAGAGCCACGGTTGACATGTGTTCCAGGTGCTTACGTGGATATAGATGAAAAGAGGTTTTGATAATTAATTGTTTCCCCCTTGAGTTGGAGTTGAGTTGAGTTGACTAGTCATATATTGGGACTTGGTTGTGGTTGTGCCTTTGGCCACAATAAGCCTTTGTGATTGGTGATTAGTGTTATCACTGGATGATTATTAGACCACTTCGGTAGTGGAGAGAGTTGTTCAGGTTAAAGGTCGGGTAAGACTCGTTAGTCTGACATTGTTTCTCTTGGCTTGTGTATTTTGAGCTTGTCGCTCACCCTTCCACTTTAAAAGTGTTTCGAGTAGTAAATGGTTTTTAGCTGTGTGCCTTGAAAATCTCCTTTCCTACATGTTCTGGTAAAGTTAGTGAACTCTGGACATGGTTTGTTCCGTTCTTGAGACTCAAGGTCAGTTCTGAGATCTAGATATGTTTTTAGAGTTTGATTGTTTCAGGTTCCTCCTAGTTGTTCCGAGCAACACTTAAATCCCGGTGTTGGTTTGGTAACCTTTGAGGAGTTGTTTATAAATTCCTATATTAAGTTGAAGGTCTTAGAACCTGTTTCGAAATAAGTTTGAATGTGACTTTGAGGTGATATTCAGTTGAACTCTAGTAGTTCTTTTCCCTGTGTTATTGTTTCTTGGGTTTTAACCCGAACATGTGTTTCTAAAGTTTCATTCCTTAAGGTAAAAAATATGATCATTCGTGTTTGTCTGTGGATCTTCTCGGGTGAGAGAAGTGAGACTAAGTTAAGCACACATAGTGCGATTCCTAGTGTTTGGTTGGGTTCAGAGGCATTGGAACCAAATATGATTTGACCGGGCCCTAACTTTTCCTTAAAAACCGGTTGAATCCTTCGGGATTCAACATTTTTCTTTAAAAACTCGAGGGCCATGGCATCTGTTTGGGACTAAATAACTCTAGTAACCCTTTCTTGCGCCTCGATAGACGGTATGAGTTAGAGGTGACCTTGTTGATTTGTACCATTTTTAGTGCCTCGATAGGCAGTGTGAGTTAGAGATAGTTCGGGTGGTTACCAAATCCAGTGTGGTGATAATATATTTCCTTCTGTATTTCTTTGGGGTGAATGGATTAGTTCACGAGATATTGTAAACAAAAAGGACTGTATTGAGGATACCATTGGACTGTATTGAGGATATAAATTGTGATAGTGAGACTCTCCAGGTATGATTTGATAGAGGTGATGTGTAAGAATTATGAATTAATTGTGGACATGATTATTGATAAGTGCACAAAATAGAGTAATTTACCTAACATAATGTCCTCATATGTATATATTTTTATTTCATGCAGGGGTTGATTTGCAAAAAAAAAGAAAAAGAAAGCAAGAAGGATGAAAATGAAAAAAAAAAAAGAATTGGTGGTGGAGAATGTAATAAATGCACATATATATATATATGTGAAAGTGTATGTGAACGTGTGTATGTGTGTAAAAGAAAGAAAGAAAAAGTTAAAATATATATATATATATATATATATATATATATATATATATGAGAGAGTTGGTGAGTTGGTGGGCCAATGTAAGAATTAAATATGAGAGAGAGAGGGTTGGTGAGAAGGTGGTTGGAGAGGAATTAATGATTCTGAAGTGGGTGGATGTGTATTAATGACACAATTGTCTATATATATCTTGACAATTCGGGAGTGAAAGGGTGGAGGAGTGAAAGGAGTGGAGGAGTGAAAGCTTATAATACTTTTGTACCATTTTCATATTTTGTGTAATTTTTGCTCTATCAATGAAATTTTATTCTATTACCTTGTTTCATTTTTTTATCAACATGCTAGCTTAAAACTCTTCTCAAGGGGGTGATGAAGCCACCATGGGTAAGATATAAATAATTTTATTTTATTTCGTATTGTTTAATTCTCGTCCCGAGAGTATTCATTTTATGAATCTCAATGAACAAAAACCTTACAATAGAGGTTGGACGCTAAAAAATAGAAGGAGGATTTTCCGTGATTACCAATTAATGGAAATACGGGGAATGCCTACTACTATTTACATTTTATTTAAACCAAAACATTAGAGGGAGGATTCTTCGTGATTACCAATTAATGGAAATACGGGGAATGCCTACCAATATCCATGTTTATGTTTAATAGGTTGGAGGAGAATTTGCAATAGAAATATATAATATTATTTATATAGACCCGGGTGGTGGATTCTTTTCCCTTGAGATTTTTTCCACCATTTGATAATTTTATCTAGTTATTTTAATTTACTATTAAAAAAAAAATTCAAGAATTGTTTTTAAGTGATTTCTTTGTATCTCGAAGAGTAAAGTTTTGGATCTTTGTCTCAAAACGAGTTCCAAGTTGAGAGTGGTTCGACCTACTTCTGACTATACTATTTTAAGTAAAGGATTAGTAGGTATAAATTCTTGTTGATCGGGGTGTGGTGAAACAACGACATAATATCATCAAATCACAGTCCATCAAATGGCGCCGTTGCCGGTTCAACATTGAATTCGGAGTCAAAGATTCGAGACTACAAGTTTTCGGGAACCCACCCGAACTTTCTATTCCTCCTTTATTTTAATTTTTCTCTATTGTGTGCTTTTTGTTAATTTTCGCAAAAAAAAAAAAAAAAAAAAACAAAAAATAAAAAAATAAAAAATAAAATAAAATTACACAAAAGTCAAAGTAGCAGGTTACTTTCCCAGCTCCTACTTTTTGACAAGTTCGTTTGAGAGAAAAAAAAAAGGAAAAAAAAGTTGGCCAGAATTGTTTTATAATTCCAGTAGCTTTTCAGAATTGTGTGGTACTAGCTATTTATTTTTTTTTATTTGTATAATATAATATGTAGGCATTGATAATAGAGTAACTTTTCATATCTAGGTAGACTTTGAAAAAAAGAATAAGAAAACGAAACAAAACAAAAAAACAAATCTAGCTGCGTACCTATTGCTACATGCTATTGATGAGACTCAAATTTTGATTTGTTAGTTACATCAATTATTGATTTGCTACTCAGCTACATTCAATTCTTGTGCCCCTGGAACATTTAGGTCACCTTATGAACCTTGCACCATCTATGTCTATATATTTTATGTACATCTAAATTTTGTAAAAAAAAAATAAATAAAAAAAATAAAAAAATAAAAAAATAAATAAAATTAATTTACGCAAAAGTCAAAGTAGCACATCTTTATATCTATTTCATCTCTTTTGTGGGTTCGTGTCCAATAAAAAAAACATAAAAATCAAAAAATAAAAATTAATATAAAAACCGTAGGAGTCAGATCAGTAATCATTTTGCAAATTACTTTTGTTTCCCCTATTTATTTTCAAAATAATCAAACCCACCCATAAAAAAAAAATACAAAAAAATAAAAATAAAATAAAATTAGATTAGTTTAATTCTTATTATTTTTATTATTCACTCACTTTTATTTTCAATTTTTTTTTACTTACTTGTTTATTTTTGTTGTTTTCTATTTGCAGGAGTTACCGTACCGGGTCGTCATCCAGGTTCCATATTTCTAAACCCTTGTTATTATTATTATTATTTTCCCCTAGAATAGGTAAAAATTTTGCATGCGACCTCTAGGGTAGAATAACATTAGACGTTACCCTAGGCTCCCGTTATTTGTATTTAGCTTTTTTTTCATATAAATAGTATCTTAAAAAAAAAAAAGATTTTTTTTTTTTGTATATTTCTTTCTTATTTTATTTTATTCTTGTCTTGCTTGTGCATATTTTAAATTAGCATTTTGCATAAGATACTTAAGGGCAAAAATTCCCACAAGATACGGTCGGGATTTCATCACCTGTCTCCGTGGCCCACAAATCACAAAAATTCCTTGCATTTGTTAAACCATGAGCCAGATTTGATTAAAATTCATTAGAAATCAGCCACTTTAGGGTTACGAGCTCATAGGCCCTCTAGGAAGGAAGCGGTTGGTAGTCACTCCAGTGAGTCATTATCAAATTGATAAACGGTAGGACAGTTCTGTCTAGGAAAGTGAGGTTGACTCGGCATTAAGCAAGCCACGTGCCTCGCCACACTTTCTTGGGAACTATTCCGTTGTTAGTTTGATGATCCTTAACTGGTAATCTATCGACTTAATCTGGAATAGAGTAGGAGCTGTCTAATTAGGAGAGAATTAATTTGGACATCATCCTATTAATTCTCTACAATATTAGATTTAAAAATTCACCACCTTTGAATTTAAGCTCAAGATAAAAAAACCAAAAAAATTGTGTGATTTGTCCCTCATCTAGCCCTTTTAGGTTTCTTTTTGTTTATGCCCCAGTGGTTGCGAGTTAACAAGCGTCTAGTCAGGTTTCCTAGTGATCTGTCTCTAATTGATTTAGAAGAAAAATCAATTCCCTTGTTATATCTGTCAACCACCAATAATTCATCAATGGCTGCACTAAGAACTCTTAATGACTATTTTGCCCCAATCACAGCCAACCCACCCAATTGCATAGTTCTACCTGAGAATGATGCACCCCAGTTTGAGATTAGACCTGCCACAATCAATATGTTGCCAAAATTCCATGGACTCGAAAGTGAACAACCCTATATCCATTTAGGGAAGTTTTTGACAATATGCAACACATTCAAAAATCAAAATTTGAATGAAGAGGGTGTCAAACTGCGTCTTTTTCCCCTATCCTTAGAAGATAAAGCTGCTTCATGGCTAAACTCCATTCCACCCAACTCCATTAGATCATGGGATGAACTTGCAAGAAAATTAATGAGTAAGTTTTATCCCATGCAAAAGACCGAATCAATGAGAGATGCCATTAGTACTTTTAGAGGGAAAATTGAAGAACAATTCCACCAAACTTGGGACCGATTTCATGACTTGCTCCTCAAATGCCCACATCATGGCTTTGATAAAGCACAGTTAGTCCATTTTTTTTATAAGGGACTTTCCCCTATGAACCGAACCATGATTGAGTCAATGCACCAAGGAAAGTTCAATGCCCAAACCCCTGACCAAGCCTATATATTTTTGGAGGAACTAGCTGAAAATGCCCAAAATTGGAATTGGAACCAAAGTGATAATGATTTTTCTAGGAATGATCAAATGAATAGAAAACCTGGTTTTTATGAGATCAAACCTGAAAATGAGTTAAAGTCTCTGATGCAAAGTCTTGCTGATGGAGTGAAAGACTTAAGCAAAAAGTTTGATGCATTTGCCCTAATATCCACACCTGCACAATGCAATGTTTGTTCTGGTTTATCTCATCCCACAGAGGAATGTCCGGTCTATTGTACATCTGAACCTTCGGATGCGCAAGTTTGTGCCTTCACTACCTTTAGGAGACCATTGCCTAACACATTTAGCCAAAGTTACCATCCTGATACTAGAAACCACCCTAATTTTTCATGGAGGCAAAATTTACCTCCACAAAACTTAGGTGGTCCATCCGGTTTTCAAAGTAACTCCAATAGGCCACCTCCACCTCAAGGACAAATCATTCCTCAAACTCAATTCCCCAGGAATAACCAGTTCAATCCAAGCCGAGATTTAGCAGTTGATCCCATGAACAACTATGTTGCTCCTGTCCCACCGGTCCATAATACTTCCAATTATGAGGACACTTTGAAAATGCTTGCCCTTAATCTTGATCAATCCAATAAGCATTCCAATCAGAGATTCCAAAAGTTAGAAAATAACTTTGATCTCTTGACTCAAAATCAACTGCAATTTCAGCAGTGTCTTCAAAATCAGTTGAGTCAACTCACTGCAGCTCTGTCTGAAAGACAAAAGGGTACATTCCCGAGCCAACCCGAAATCAATCCAAAAGGAAAAGGAGTTAATCACATAGCGACCACTTCTAATTCTGACCACTCAAATGACCATGTCAATTCTATCACTACCTTGAGGTCAGGAAAGAAAATTGATAATAAGGTTGAGACACCCATCAGTCATGAAAATGAACAATCCAAATCTCTTCGACCCAATTCCCCAAAATCCAAAAAGGATCAAGATCCTGAGCTTGATGAGGTTATTCCTAAGCCGGCTGTTCCACGTGCACCCTTTCCCTCTAGACTAGTCAACAATAAGAAGGATTCTCAATACAGTGAAATCTTAGAGATTTTTCAAAATCTCCAGATAAACATTCCATTTCTCACTGCTATTAAGCAAATTCCTTCTTATGCAAAATTCATTAAAGACTTAGTCAAGAGGAAAACCAATATTCCTAAGGAAGCCTTCATGGCCCAACATTGTTCCTCTTTCCTACAAAACCAAGCTGTGGTTAAACACAAAGACCCTGGTAGTCCCACTATCACTTGTAGGATAGGAGAAAATTTTGAAGGTCAGGCTTTATTGGATCTTGGTGCCAGTGTCAATGTGCTACCGTATTCAGTCTACTTGGATTTAGGATTGACTGATTTGAAGAAAACTGACGTTAGAATTCAGTTAGCTGACCGATCCATAAAAATTCCAAGGGGTATCATTGAGGATGTGATAGTCAAAGTTAATGATTTTTATTACCCCGTAGACTTCATTGTGCTAGACACTCAGCCAACTCAAGGGAAGCAAATTCCAATCATTTTAGGTCGACCATTTTTAGCCACAGCCAATGCTTTGATCAACTGTAGAAATGGTAGCATAACCTTGACCTTTGGAAACATGAAAGTGGAAGTCAATGTGTTTAATTTGATGAAACAACCCATTGAATCAGAATCTGTTGAGGAAGTTTGTCTTATTGATTCATTGACCACCCACACCTTAAACCACTCTTATCCTGAGGATCCACTTCAGCAGTGTTTAGCCCATTTTGGTGATAGTTTTGATGAGGCTAATTATATTAGCCAAATCAATGATTTGCTAAACTCTGCCCCACCTTTTGAAGCCCCCAAGTATAAATCCAAATTTGAATCATTGTCCTTACCGGTTACCACTGAATTTGAACATGCAAAGAAACCACATAAGATAGAATTAAAGCCTTTACCCGAGACTTTAAAATATTCGTATCTTGGTGAATTTGAGACTTTTCCAGTGGTAATATCTTCTGAGTTAACTGAGCAACAAGAGTCCCACTTACTTGAGGTTCTTAAGACAAATAGGGAAGCCATAGCATGATCCATTGATGATATCAAAGGCATTAGTCCTCTAGTGGTGCAACATCGCATTCACTTAGAAGATAATGCGAAAACCTGTAGGCAACCTCAAAGGAGACTTAACCCCAATATGAAGGAAGTTGTCCGCGGAGAAGTTATCAAACTTCTTGACGCTGATATCATCTACCCGATTTCTGATAGTCAGTGGGTGAGCCCAATCCAGGTCGTTCCAAAAAAGTCTGGCATCACTGTTGTGTCCAATGCCCACAATGAGCTAGTTCCTACTCGCATTCAAACTGGATGGCGAGTTTGCATAGACTACAAGAAACTGAATAGTGTGACTCGGAAAGACCATTTTCCACTTCCCTTCATCGACCAAATGTTAGAGAGATTAGCTGGTCAGGCCTTCTATTGCTTTTTAGATGGCTATTCTGGTTACAATCAAATTCCTGTCCACCCAGATGACCAAGACAAGACAACTTTCACCTGTCCATTCGGTACATTCGCTTATCGTCGTATGCCATTCGGCTTGTGTAATGCCCCAGCTACATTTCAGCGGTGTATGATGAGTATATTTAGTGACATGGTTGAAAAGTTTTTAGAAATCTTCATGGATGACTTCTCTGTCTTTGGATCATCATTTGAGCAATGTCTGGACCATCTTTCTCTCGTACTTCAACGTTGTCGTGACACTAACTTGGTACTTAACTGGGAAAAGTGTCATTTCATGGTTACAAAGGGAATTGTCCTAGGTCATAATATCTCTAGTGCAGGAATTGAGGTCGACAAAGCCAAAATTGATCTAATCACCAATCTACCTATCCCTAAATCTGTTCGAGATATTAGAGCATTCCTAGGTCATGCCGGTTTCTACAGGCGCTTCATCAAAGATTTCAGTAAGATAGCTAGACCTTTGACCCATCTTCTCGCTAAAGATGCCCAATTTGAGTTTACTGATGCCTGTAAGTCCGCCTTTGAGCACTTGAAGTCCACACTCACTACTGCACCTATCATTCGCTCACCTGATTGGACCTTACCTTTTGAAATTATGTGTGATGCGTCTGATTATGCAGTAGGTGCTGTTTTAGGCCAGAAAGTGGATAGAGCACGACATGTCATATACTATGCTAGCAAAACCTTAAATGATGCCCAAATCAACTACTCAACCATTGAGAAAGAGTTGCTAGCCGTAGTGTTTTCCTTTGAGAAGTTTCGATCTTATTTGATTGGATCTAAGGTCATCATCTATACAGATCATGCAGCGTTAAGACATCTTTTGTCCAAATCTGATGCAAAACCTCGGTTGATACGCTGGATCTTACTCCTTCAAGAGTTTGACCTTGAGATTCGAGATAAGAAAGGTTCTGAGAATGTAGTCGCTGATCATTTGTCCCGTCTTGTTATTGAATCCACTAGTGACTCCATTCCAATCTTTGATTATTTTCCTGATGAGCAATTATTTGAGATATCTCATGCACCATGGTATGCTGATATTGTCAATTATATTGTGATTGGTCAAATTCCTTCCAACTGGTCCAAGCAAGAGAAAGATAAGTTTTTGGCCAAGGCTAAGGAATATTTTTGGGATGACCCCTACTTGTTTAAATATTGTCCAGATCAGATCATTCGTAGGTGTGTTCCTGAGGTAGACCAAGAGTCTGTCATTTCCTTCTGTCATGACCAGGCCTGTGGTGGCCATTTCAGTTCCAAACGAACTGCTGCAAAAATCTTGCAGTCAGGATTCTATTGGCCAACCCTTTTCAAAGACACACACACATACTGTCTAGCTTGTCATCGATGTCAATTGCTCGGTAAGATAACCAAAAGAAATAAATGGCCTCAACAATCAATTCTCGTCGTTAAAAACTTTGACGTCTGGGGTATTGATTTCATGGGACCATTTCCATCCTCGTTTGGAAATCTCTACATCCTTCTAGCAGTTGATTATGTGTCCAAATGGGTAGAAGCTTTAGCCACCAAAACAGCTGACCATAGAGTTGTCGTGCAATTTTTCAAAGACCAGATTTTGCCTCGATTTGGAACACCTCGAGCCATAATCAGTGACAATGGTTCACATTTTTGCAATAAAGTCTTTGGCAACCTGTTGTCCAAATATGGAATCAACCATAAAGTGGCCCTATCATATCATCCTCAAACCAATGGTCAAGCTGAGGTATCCAATAGGGAGATTAAGCAGATTTTAGAGAAAACTGTTAACCCCACAAGGAAGAACTGGAGTCTTCGACTCCAGGATGCGTTATGGGCATACCGAACTGCTTACAAGACCCCTATAGGAATGTCCCCATATCGATTGGTCTATGGCAAAGCCTGTCACTTGCCTGTTGAACTCGAACACCGTGCTTATTGGGCTATCAAGGCCATGAACTTTGACTATGATAAAGCCGGTCAACGTAGGACCCTTCAACTTGATGAGTTAGAAGAAATTAGAAATGATGCCTATGAGAGTTCAAGACTTTATAAAGCTAAGACTAAAATGGAACATGACAAACACATTCTAAAAAAGGAGTTTTTCATAGGACAAAAGGTTCTTTTGTATAACTCCCGTCTTCAATTGTTTCCTGGGAAGTTAAAGTCACGTTGGTCAGGCCCGTATTATGTCCATCACATTTCTAGTCATGGTTCCATTGAGTTACAAGACCCTAAGACTGGACAGTTGTTTAAAGTCAATGCTCATCGCCTCAAGCCTTTCCTAGAACTTGAAGCTTCTGAAACTGAGGAAATTCTCCTCATTGATCCGATTTATTCGGACTGATCCATTTAGGGGTAACACCTCCCTTATGTCTGGCTGATGACGTTAAACTTAGCGCTCCTGGGAGGCAGCCCAGTTTGTTGTGTAAATATTTTCTACAAAATTTCTTTCTCACTCTATTTGGGTATGTTTCGATTTTGTTTGGGGGTAAAGTCTGTCATAATATTTCTAATCACTTGACTTTTCTTTTGCCAAGAATCTTTGCAGGGACTATACTCCTTACCTCCACCTCAATTGCGGTAATTTGTTCTAATTATCTCTTAGATGTATTTTCACACACTAGGGACAGTGTTATTTTTGTTTGGGGGTGGATATCTATTTAATCAAATAGAGTTTCAAAAAAAAAAAAAAAAAAAATCTTTGTTTTTATGCATAAGTGTTTTACATTATAAGTTGATTAAGTTTGTGTTTATGATGTATCAGTAGTATGTGATGCGATATTCCTGCTCATGAGAGTAATGATTAGATTGAGTTAGTGAAGTGATGTGGTTTTACATAGGTAAATGAATTAGTGAAATTGAAACCGAAAAGGACAACTTTGACCTATAAGCACATGCACACATTCACTATGGGAAAAACAGTTGATCTTTGACTATGCAGTTGAAAAAATAGTTTTGCCGCTATAAAAGGGGAGATAGAATGGAGAAAATTTAAAAATTTATTTTGAAAGAAATGCAAAAAGTAGTTCTTCGATCTGAGTAACCGGGCCTTGGTATCACCAATATCACTGCTCGCGTAAAAAGGGGAGAAAACTAATGAGCATAAATCATATGGAAGAAGCTCGGGCCCAGTTGGTCGGGACTAAAAATCCTCGCTGGAAAGTCCGGAGCTTAGAAAGATAAAAAAGGGATAGAAGTGGAATGATGGAAAAATAAATTTTTATGAAAAATGGCAAAGTTTGATCAATGAAGTAGAAGAAGAGAAATTGACATATCATAGTAGAATGTTCACAAAAACACGGAAGATTGTCTAGATTGGGAGTAGAGAGTAACGAAGTTATTTACTTTAGTGGGGACTGTTCCTATCATTAACTTGAGATAGTTATTGTTCGGTAGTGAGTGGGAGTATTTGCATTCATATTATCTTATATATTGTATCATGGCTTAATTAATGAGTGTGTGAATGCATGAATGCATGAAAATGAAGACTAAAGAAGTTTGTGGGTATCTTCACTGTAAACCCTCACGAGGCTATTGCTCGTCCACTAGGGTAACCTAGGGGTTTAAGGCCTTATTGCATACGGTAAATGCAATCGAATGCAGCCTGCGAAAGTGGCACATCTTTAGTTAAACTTCAATAATATATCATTTTTGTGAACTTATCTATTTTTTCCTTATTTGCTAGAGGACTAGCAAAAACTTGTTTGGGTGTAATTTGATAAGTGCACAAAATAGAGTAATTTACCTAACATAATGTCCTCATATGTATATATTTTTATTTCATGCAGGGGTTGATTTGCAAAAGAAAAGAAAAAGAAAGCAAGAAGGATGAAAATGAAGAAAAAGAAAGAATTGGTGGGGGAGAATGTAATAAATGCGCACACATATATATATATATGTGAAAGTGTATGTGAACGTGTGTATGTGTGTAAAAGAAAGAAATAAAAAGTTAAAATATATATATATATATATATATATATATATATATATGAGAGAGTTGGTGGGCCAAGGTAAGAATTAAATATGAGAGAGAGAGGGTTGGTGAGAAGGTGGTTGGAGAGGAATTAATGATTCTGAAGTGGGTGGATGTGTATTAATGACACAATTGTCTATATATATCTTGACGATTCGGGAGTGAAAGGGTGGAGGAGTGAAAGGAGTGGAGGAGTGAAAGCTTAGAATACTTTTGTACCATTTTCATATTTTGTGTAATTTTTGCTCTATCAATGAAATTTTATTCCATTACCTTGTTTCATTTTTTTATCAACATGCTAGCTTAAAACTCTTCTCAAGGGGGTGATGAAGCCACCATGGGTAAGATATAAATAATTTTTATTTTATTTCGTATTGTTTAATTCTCGTCCCGAGAGTATTCATTTTATGAATCTCAATGAACAAAAACCTTACAATAGAGGTTGGACGCTAAAAAATAGAAGGAGGATTTTCCGTGATTACCAATTAATGGAAATACGGGGAATGCCTACTACTATTTATATTTTATTTAAACCAAAACATTAGAGGGATGATTCTTCGTGATTACCAATTAATGGAAATACGGGGAATGTCTACCAATATCCATGTTTATGTTTAATAGGTTGGAGGAGAATTTGCAATAGAAATATATAATATTATTTATATAGACCCGGGTGGTGGATTCTTTTCCCTTGAGATTTTTTCCACCATTTGATAATTTTATCTAGTTATTTTAATTTACTATTAAAAAAAAAATTCAAGAATTGTTTTAAGTGATTTCTTTGTATCTCGAAGAGTAAAGTTTTGGATCTTTGTCTCAAAACGAGTTCCAAGTTGAGAGTGGTTCGACCCTACTTCTGACTATACTATTTTAAGTAAAGGATTAGTAGGTATAAATTCTTGTTGATCGGGGTGTGGTGAAACAACGACATAATATCATCAAATCACAGTCCATCAATTATGGTTTTTCTCTTCTGGTAGTCCTAGTGAGTGATCTTACCTCCTAGTAATCTTGAGTGGCGTGCTCGGTGCACGGTATAATAGATAGTTAGTTCTGGTTGTATCTCTAGACGAGAGTGTGTATTCGACTGGATGCCTTTATACACTAGGTGTTAGGATTAGCTGTTTACGGGACTTTATGTATATATATGTGTATATATATATTGATTCGACATGTGTATATACGAGTGGTAGATATATCTTATGATATGTGTTGTTTAACGACTCTTGAGTAGTTTCGAGATTAGTTGTGAGATTATTGTTGGGTGTCTCGGATTGGCGGGGGTGCCATGGGAGACGATAGCTTGACCTAGGATAGATGCATGCACACGGGATGGTTATTATTTTCTAGACGGCTATTAGTGTGATGTTTTGATATTATGGTGAACGCGTGGTTTTACTCACCCCCACAACAGGTTGCAGGTTTGCAGGTGGACGCAACACGACTTATGCTCGACAACGACGATACGGGTGATTTGGGACGGTAGTTTTATCCCTCCTTCCGTAGTCATACATGTGTGTTCTTTCATTATTTTTGGAGCCAGGCTGTTGGCAGATTCCCTTGTGTTGTATTTTCACTCCATGTATTTATTATTTTGGGGTGTCATTGTATCTGTTCGGCACTATCATCAAGTTTTATGTATTCTTATTTGAGCTTGGTGGCTCAGTCGGTACTTGTTGTTTTGGGGTGCCTTTATACCTTTTCAACATCGCCATATGATTTTCTTTATAATTTCATTTGATCATTTGGGGCTCTATTGATTTTAGAGGGGTTTTAGAAAGGTATTGGTGTTCTTTTCCATTACCTCGGCCCTAGTAGGTTTCTGGAATGTTGGACTGCGTGCCATTGCTTTTATTCTTGTTATTATGGGCAGGTTGTTCTGTTGTGTTGAATTTGGGTTGTCCGGATGTTCCATTTACAGACGAAACTCTGCCGGATTTTCATTAGAATTCTTTACTGAGTTTTTATAACTCAGGTGACATGGAATACTTCATTTTCATTCCTATTCCATGTATTTCGATGTTTTTTGTAAATCTTGGTTGTCGTTTTCTGTGACGTCATACTTCAGGATTCACTGATTCTCCTGATTGGAGTCTCAGGAATAACGGGGCGTGACACGGGTGGTGGCACCCAGCTGGGCTTGGCGTGGCACCATATCAAAGATTGGGTTTAGCTCTGATACCAACTATAACAGGTGGATGCTTCGTGGATTAACCCAAAAGCTTAAGCTGATAAGTAAGGCTAACATCCACTCATTTAAACCCCATTCATTTTTCCATCTTTATCTGATGTGAGACAAATGAGCAGCCTCTAACACCTTGTTTTTAAGATCCTCTATTATTATTCATTGTGCATGCATGAATCTACTGATAATCTATCATTTCATCAAGTGGTTTTTTTTTTTCTAGATTAAAATTAACAAACTTCTATATTTTGACATCTTTTATACTTGCTTCATTTTGAAAATGAACATCCTCTCTAGCTTGTCTATAACACACATGTTTTTCAAGTGCCACAAATTTTATCACAATTTTTTTAATTCTAATTTTTAATTTTCTTCTTTCATTCTTTTAGTATTCCTTTTTGTCCAATGTTTAATTATTGTAAAGGTAATGAGATGATTTCGAATTGCTTTTATGAGATAGCTAAAACTTATATGATTTGACGATGTGGAATTCCAATACCTTAATGAGTATTTCTCTCAGTGGATTTCAATTTTATTATTTTCCGGTTCAAGTCAAAAATATATTTGAAGTAGATTTTAATTTGCGTAAAATAATAAAATTTTAAGCCTCACCTTTATTCAAAAATAATTAAAATAAGGGAAAATTCATTCTCAGTCCTACTTTTAAAACATATTTTCAATCAAGTTCAAATTTGAAATTTTGTAAACTCCTTTTCCCATATTGCCCTTTAATAATGACCTATCAATAGGTAAATTCATTATTGGTTTACACATTACTCTTTTTATCAGATTCAAGATCTTATTCAAAATTTTGCTTTTTTAACATTTACAAAAACAATTGATATATATATAATTTAATTTAAAATTATGCATATCTATATAATTTTCTTGATATGCTCACCTTGTGTAGCATGTTTATGGTCAAATAAATACTAATTTGAGATTGTAAATCAATAAACTTCTCTTTGTTTTAAAAAATAATAATACAAGTGTACCAAATCTTTTTATTTTTCTTTATTTTCAAGCAACACCAACTAAACTGGTGTGTGTGATAGACAAAAAAACTCAATTAATGGCGGTGCTAACATTCTCCCCCTAGTTTTCTTAATCGCCTTGCTCAGGCTATCATTTTCAAAAAATCCCATTGGTTTTAGAAATATGTTAACTCTTACTCTAAGTTTATAGCGTTCCTCTTATATATGTAGAAAATGGTTCGGTAATATTTGGTCAGCATAGAATATACATCAATGCAGAACTAGTGAAAGTCCAAAATTTGTTACAATATAACCCATTGCTTAATGATTTTAGAAACTATATAGAACTAGTCATATATGAACATTCTGCTTACTATAAAGCCTGGCGAAAGGTTAATCCAACTTCTCAATATGATTATAGATTAATAGATCACAATACTAATATGGAAAACTTCATTAAAACCCGTTTACCAAGTGTCCCTAGAGATGGAAATCTCTCAAGATGTTTTAGCCATTATTTCAATAGAAGAAAATGCAATCAAAACACTTGATGATAAGGAAGACAAGAAGAGTTATTATTCGTAGGGAAAATGGCGCTAAACACTCCTATGGTTTCAAAAGTGTTTGAAAAATCCTCATCTAGTTCATTTTGTGCAGATAACCCCACTACTATTCCAAAAATGTGCACTTTGACCTCCTTAATACTATTTCATTAACTTTTTTGGCTGGAATTCAGTCACGTGACGAGCACAAAATACCTATATAGTTTCAGAAATGTGTAGAAAACCATTATCTCAGTCACCAAAAAAGAGCTTGGAGGGGGCTATTTGCACTCTTTGCAAAGTATAGGGGTGTTTAGAAACTATGAATGGGATTTTCCGCACACTTTTGAAATCATAGGAGTGTTCAACGCCATTTTCCCATTATTGCTAGGCTCCGGATTAGATACAATAGTTTCACTTGGACTTGGCTATGATGCATATGTGGATGAATACAAGACTTTTCAGATCTCCATCTCTTATGTTAATTTTTAATTATTTCATGAGTTTAGGAAGTTAGGAATAGGTTTTGGAGCTAAAAAGAGAGTCACAGAATTGAAAAGGAAAAGTTAGAACGTTCCAGCACCTTTCGATTACTCGAAATTACATTTTCCAGTACTCGATCATTATGAACTACCGAGTACTCGACATTTCACTTTCGAGTACTCAGTGACTAAAATTCGAACTGAACTAGGTGGAACATGGCAGTTCTTATTAGGGTTTACTCTTTGCTTTCCCAAATCATTCCAAACTTTCATTTCCTCTCAAAAACTCTCACCCTAACCTTCATACACCTTCATTATTCTCGATCCAACAAGAATCAAGCCAAAAATCATTTTATTCAAGCATATATCACACTCTCTATATATATACGCATATACACACACACACATACCTTCGTTTTTCTCTCAAATCCCTCAGTTTTTGTTCAATTTTGCCCGAATCAAGCCCAGAATCATTATCCTTGTTATAATCCGACCAAAACCCACCGATTATTTCACTCGATTCGAAGCAAAAATCTCTCTCCCTCTCACTTTTGAACCTATATATATATATATATATACGCCTATACACACATTCGAAAACATCAAAATGGCACCGAAGAAGAGAGGGAGAACTGCATAGGATGGAAACTATTTTAAAACTTTATTAACTTATATCATAAAGAATATTAGTCTAGTGTAGTAAGTATAAAGTCTTTACTAACTATTGTAATTATAAACTAGTCTCAAGTAGCTTTGTGTAATTACATAACACTTAGTGGTCCTTGTGGTCCCCTGTCCAAATAGACGCCACATCACTGAAAGGATAACTTCTAGTAAGAGAGTAACCGGACTCTCCACTGCTTGTAAAGGGCTGTCGACGGCGAAGCTTGAGTTGTGGGTGTTCAAGTGATTCTTTAGTACAATATATGTGTGGTGATATTTTCATAAAGAGAGATGATTAAATAGGTTAATATTGGAATATTCTTTGTACATATAAACTTGTAATATAGGTTAACCATAAATAAAAAGGGTAGTATAGGTATTATATTTAATATAGGACTTGTGTGGAAATATAGCTCAAAAGTATGACTTAGTTGTTCTACTAAATATTTTTTAGGACTGATTTATTTTTTATGTGTAAAAATAAGACTAGAGTGGAATTTTTCCTTAAAATAATTAAATGAACAATATAATAGACACTTATTCATACACATGGAAATTGATGGATAAGCAATATAATTTTATTACATTGATATATGTTTCATCCTTAATTAGGAATGACAATGGGCGGGTACGAGACGGGTTCGCCAATATCCATCCCCGCGGGTTTGTCACATGTTACTTTTTCATAAAACATATCCGTCCCATTAATACTTCATACCCGTGCCCACCTTACCCCGCCCCACTATTGTCGGTGTCATGTTTAGCATCGATAAAAAGAGTTTAGTGCACAAAAAATAAAAGAAACAATAAACTCTAAATCTACATACAATTTTTTATTTTTTTAAAAACACTACCCTATGAATATTTTCTTTCTAATCATCCAATAATCGAACTCACTCTATATTTCTCTGGTTTTTTTTTTTTTTGTATATATTCGGCTAGTCGTTCTATTTGGTTTGAGATGGAGAGCCCTATAGACACTGTTTGAGTAATAAAATATTTAATCGTTTATTATTATTATATAGATATAAATTATTAAAAAAAAAATTTAAAGTTCATGTAAACAGGGAGGGGCGAGGGGGGTCTTTACCAAACAAGACATCATCCCATAATCCGTGATGAGTTCAATTTCTTTTACCAAACTTACCCTTACTAAAAAAAAAGGCTCATAAAAACCCTTATATAAAGAGCAGAATTGGGCGGAGCTCCGACAATTTTGTAGAAATTGTCATCCCTATCCTCAACCTTATTGAATTAGTTACACATGATAACACTATGTTTGGATACCAAGGAGTTGAAGAGATTTCATTTTAAAATGGAATTTATGTTTTTTTGGAAGAAAATGGATTTTTAAGAAAACAGGATTTCATGGGATTGTAAGGAAAATATTACTTCCTTGACAAATCCAGGATAAATTAATCGGATTTGCTGAAATTTGGAAGAAAAAAAATTATCAACTTACTAAAAGAATGATTAAATTACAAAAATAACTCTCCTTATATTTAGGTTAGGTCTCTACTAGACTCTTTCTTGGACTTACTAGAGAAGTATTTATGTCATTATTATGAATATTTTTGTATTTTTTAGTAGGATTAAGCTTCTATATGTAAGAATGATCAAACCAATATTTTTACATATGTATATATGTATCTGATATTTTTTATGTTCTTAAAGATTATGTTTCATATAACATACAACAAATTATATTAAATATATACTGTTTGGGTGTCACTTGTATTCTACGATTCCCATTATCCATAAGTATAATTTAAATATGTGTGCATTTTTATATGGGCAATACTTGCCTCAAGATATGTAAGGAGGATCTTCTTACTTACACGTGGTATGGTCCAATAAAAAATTTACATGTGTCCTAAAATTTCAAAATATTTTTCTAACTTTTAAATTCTTTTCATAATCATAGATTTGATTAGTTTGTAAATTTTTTTAAAATAAATTTAATTATGGTAAAGTTTTACAAATTTAGTACACGTGTAAATTTTTCATTAGAATACACCACATTTAATTAGAAAATTCCTCCTTATATGGCTTGATGGAAGCATTGCCCTTTTTATACATAACCTTATTTTATCTCTATAAATTATTAGGTTTAGTTTGTTATATTTTGTAACATTTTCATATATTTTTTTCAATGTTTTTTGCGATTACCATCATCAAACTGAAGAATGATGTCAAATTAGATTCATTTGTATATATACACTTATATATATATACACACACACTCATCTATGTCTTGTAAAAATTCTTTAAAAAATAAAAACATTCATGTATGTATATAAAACTATGTTTCGGTAATTACTTCTAAAGTTATGAGATGTGGGCGATAAAATATGGTAAAACGTCACACATTGTTAGGAGATCCATATGATCAAGCAGCAACATAAAAAGCTTAGCATGTGCAACATAAAGATCCATATGATAATGATATCACCCCTGTGAAGAACATAAACTAACTCATAGAGGATCATCATCATAATGTAAGGTCTGAACAAATATATAGTCTAGAAGAGACAAGACTTGAGCCATCCTCACATTTAGGTTAGAGGGTTTTATCCTTTGTAAGGAGGGGACTTTGTACCTGACTGTAGTGAATACTTCATTAAACACTTGGTTGTAAGGTCTAATCTCCCATTTGTAGTATCTCCTATTTCTCTTTGACTTGAAGATGTAAACAACTGCACCAAGGCTGTAGTAACCGTGTTTTCTATGTGTATGTCTTTATTATTGTAACAACCCCTTCCCTATCCTAACACAATACTTTCTGCTTTGGCTCACCCGTACGAGAGACTTCCCAGTGGGTCACCCATCCTGGGATTACTCCACATCAAACACGCTTAATTGTGGAGTTGTAGTGGGTTCCCGACCATCATGGTTTTAAAACGCATCGTGTCATAAAAGAGTATGAAACTCATATATAACACATAACATTTCTTTACCCAAACGATGTGGGATTGTGCATCTGTAGCTCGCCTAGTGTGGTAGTCTGCCAATGCCACTTGCACCCGCCCACGACACACCCGTCCACATAGGTCGCCACAATCTACCCCCCTAGGAAGCCCGACGTCCCCGTCTGCACACTTCCGGCTGAGTCAGGATCTAATACCATTTGTAACAGCCCCCTCCCTATCCTGACAAAATACTTTCCGCTTTTGGCTCACCAGTACTAGAGACTTCCCAGGGAGTCACCCATCTAGGGATTACTCCACATCAAACATGCTTAACTGTGGAGTTCTGGTGGGTTCCCGTCCATCACAGTTTTAAAACGCGTCATGTCATAGAAGGGTATGAAACTCACATATAACACGTAGCCTTTCCTTACCCAGGTGATGTGGGATTGTGCACCTATAGCTCACCCAGTGTGGTAGCTTGGTAGTGCCATTTGCACCAGCCCATGGCACTCTCGCCCACATAGGTCGCCACATATATAAAGGGTTGGCTGTTTGGGGGAACACATCTATACCTACTACTCACACTTGTAGAAGAGAGAAGAGTTGTTGAAAGGGTTGGCTGTGATTCGTTAGTATAGCAAGGAGGTGATTGATGCCTACCAGGTTTTCCAGGCAAGTTAACCTTGCCTTATACATCTATATATAACTAGTATTTATGAGTTGTTACAACAACATGAAATTATATCTATAATTTGTGAATTGTGATTGATTGTAGTACATTGTTTATATACGTGTAATCTGGTTATATATATTTATGTCAATAATAAACCTAACCTAATTGATTACAACAAATTCCAAATTTGATAGAATTTGCATAATGACGATTAAATAGAAAATTAGGATTCCGTTATTATTATAGTATATGAGATTTCATTCGCTATTGAATACAATACGTTATTGTAAGGTTTTTGAATACAATATTAGTGTAGGTTATTGATTAACAATAGTGCAGTAGGGTATATCAGATTATATATGTTGTTGAATACAATAAATTATATATTATATTACATTCAGTGTTTAATACAATAGATTATATATTCGCGGTTAAATACAATAGATTATTATAAGGTTTATCACTGTTAAATATTGTTGATGTAATCTTTAGTTGTATACGTAGTATGATTAATATTTTGGGATGTAATCATTACGTGCGATTAAGTAATGTGATTATACGTTGTTTAAGTATATAATTCATTTATAATCTGAATGCTAAAGACGAGTATATATAGCATGAAACTAGTGAAAGAAAATAAGCCTAAAACTATTTAGAATATTTTAAAGCATTTTGGTATACCATTTTGGAAGATTTATGTTAGTGAAAAGTGTTTGTGAAAACATTGGAATATTACTAACTTATTTAATAAATATCTTTTTGGTTATTTGTGTTCATTTTTGTAATGTTCCATTATTGGTTAGTTAAACAAGAAAAGGTGCGTATGAATATATTGTGTCAGTAAGACTCTATGAAATAGGTTGTTAGTCATGGTCCGGGACCTGCCTTGAAGGAGTGCGCTACCTGTTATTATGGTCATTGGGCTTAATGGGCCCTTATGTGGACGTGGTCTAGGACTATCTGGGTGTTTAGACGTTTACCCAGCCACTTGTGTGTTAACGGTAGTCAGGGACTATTTGTTGTACACTGTATCATTGAAGGAGGGGAGCCTGAGGCTCAAGTGAGATCAGTTGACGAGATTTGTTCTTTAATAAATTATTTTAGTAGCTCATAAATTCTAATTGGTATTATGTTTTGTAATGTGTCTGAATCCTTTTTATATACGGATATATAAATTCGGGTTAACTTGCTGAACAATGATTGTGTTTAGCATTTCTTGCTGAGCTTGTGAGCTCAACTCATTATTATTTCAAGCACACGTTGATTAGCTTGTGGCAAGGACACTCGGGGGTCGTCAAACTTTGCGATCATTATTTCGAAGTTATTTTTAGTATTTATTTGAGAACATTATAATAAGCTCACATGTCACTAACTTTTAGTGAGTAATTTGATGTAATAATGATTCCACTTGGAAACATTTTTTAGTTGTTATTGTTGACACTTTATTTAATGTCAGAAGTGTTGAGTATTGGGTTACGCTATATTGATCATGCCCAAGAATTTTTATTAATAAAAAGTTTTCCTTTTGTTGTGGATTTTGGGGTGTGACAGTTTGGTATCATAGTCTAGGTTAAGAGTGACCTGGCTGTAAATTGTTTTAACAAGGATTAAAAATTAATTGTTTTCCAGGATGTCTAGAAATGGTAGAGGTAGAGGACGCGGTGGTAGGAGAGGGGGACTTGCCGGTGTTGGTCGCAGTGGCGGCGTTGCTCCATTAGAGGAGGCCGTGCGGGTTTTGAATCCCAACACCAGAGAGACTTCCTTGACTACACTCATTAGGGATATACATCGGTTGGGTGCAGTGGACTTTGTTAAAACTTCTGACCCACTCGATGTGGATAAATGGGTTGAGGATATGGAGAAGTTTTTTGAAGTAATGTAGTGCACGGAGGTACAAAAAAGGGTGATATGATTTTTTTCTTGTCTAGTGAGGCCCGTCAGTGGTGGCAATCTATCACCAGGACTGTTGCTAATTTTTGAGTTATGACATGGAACGAGTTTAAGACTCATTTCTACGAGAAGTATTTTCCACGCGCTGCTCGAGAGAAGAAAGCCATTAAGTTCATGAAGTTGGAGTAAGACAACACAATGATCGCTAGTGAGTACGAGCAGAAGTTTAGGGAGCTTTCTCGGTTTGCTCCACACATAGTTGCAAACGAGAATAACAAAATTAGGAAGTTTGAGGAAGGGTTGGTATCGCACATCAAGAGATTGGTGAAACCTCAGATTTGTACTACTTACTCAAAAGTGGTTGAGTGTGCTTTGGCTGTCGAGGCTACCAATAATAGCATTTATCAGCGACAAAAGGAATAGAAGGCTGAACAGAAAGGCAAGGGTAATGGTAGCACTGAGCAGAATCAGAACGAACAACGTTATCGTGCTCAAAAGGATAGACAAGGTCAGTAGGGCCAAAAAGGCACACATGATTGGAGAGTCGAGAAATGACAGAAGCAAGATGGAGCTGAGCAGAGCACAACCTTGGTGGCATCCGTCAGTTCTATGGGCAGTGTTTCAACTGTAATGAGAAGGGACACATGGCTCGCTATTACTCAAAGTCGCGGAGAGATGACCAGTAAAGATGGCAGACATCATAGCAGCAGGGTGGAGTGAAAGGTTATGCTCTTGTACCGGATGGGGGACAGGATCGTGCACCACCAGCAGTGGAAGGTACACTCACTATTTATGGTAGTGTGGCTTGAGTACTTTTCGATTCAAGTTCTTCATATTCTTTTATTACATTGTCATTTATGGATTCACTTGGACTACACCCCAAGTATTTGAGCGATGTGTTATCTATGTCGTGATTGTCTAGTTCGGATTAATGAGTTGGACTTTCCTATTGACTTGATTGTTTTGCGAATGTTTGACTTTGATGCTATATTGGGTATGGATTAGTTAACAAGATACCATGCTCAGTTGGACTGTCATGAGAGGATAATTGTCTTTTCCATTCTGGGATAATTACCATCTCATTAAAGGTGTGTTGAGTTTGAGGGCACCATGACTATGCGATTTCTTGCTCACGTTGAGGTGGTGGAACAACATGTGGTAATAGAGCAATTACCTATTGTGTCAAAATATCCAGATGTATTTCAGGATATTTCGAGTTTGCCTCCTATGAGGATAGTGGATTTTCACATCGACCTTGTACTGGGTACTTTATTGATCTCTCGGACACTGTACAGAATGACACTAGTGGAGCTAAAATAATTGGACAAGCAGATTCATGAGTTGCATGATCGTGGATTTATTCGGCCTAGTACGTCACCTTGGGGAACACCTGTTCTTTTTGTCAAAAAGGAGGATGGGTCACTGTGATACCCCCTAATTTTCATACATAGGTTAGCTAGGCCTATACCGAAAACCAAGGAGCATCAACACTCAATAATAAACAAACACCGAATCAAAAGACATAATAAAGAATTAATAGAGTCTTAAAAGTTTAATTTTCTTGAATAAATAAATTCAGAAATCCAAATCCCCCAAGAGTACAATTCGGGAATCCATATCTATGGACCCTTAATCATAAATGAAAACAAGAGTCTAAAACTATTTATGAATTGAGTCCCTACACTGAAACAAGATGGAAAACTGAATAACTCAAGAAGAAATGAGATGAACCCTCAACCCTGTGGCTGGAACTACTGATGACCTGAAATGTTAACAATTGTGGGTCAGACCTACGAGCAAAGTAGACTTTACATGATCCCAAATAGAGTACCAATAATCCTATCATCTACCCACTATAAAAATAAGAGTAATACTATAATTCCTATAATTTTAAGTGCCACGGCTAAATAAATATCCTCTAGAAAATAGGCAAAACAAATAGAGTACAATCATAATTAAATAACAAGTCGATAAATAAAACAAATAAATCGCAACCAAAATCAAAATCACAGGTCAATAGGCAAATCAAATAAAGTGTAACCATAATTAATTCACATTCTAATAGACAATTTATCCATGCCTAACCATAACCACGTACCTGACAACTTATCACTTTTGTGACTAGTCGACTATGGTACAAATGAGACTGACTTAATAGACAACTCATCGTGGTTTCCTCCATTTCAAAATAAAATAAAACAAAATAAATAATAAATATTATTTATTTCGTATTCGGAGAATTTATTAGATTTGATCTCAACATCAACATAAGCAAATAATATATATAATTTATTCAATTATTTGTTTTATCCAATTACTATAACCGTATCAGTTTTGCCATGTACTTAGGCACCAAAATTGGTTTGGAACAAAACTGTAATTATGCAAAAATAATCCACGGATAAGAATTAATATTAATTATTTACATACACAAAACTATGCATGTATACACCTATTACTTATGACTATGCATCATGAGTAATTGAATTCTCCATAGTTATATTTATAAATATGTGTACATGTGAGAATGCTAGTGTAATGATTAATTACTCTAATCCAAGCTACATGTCTATACCTAGCTAACATATGTCATTGCCACTATGGATACGAATAGCTGTATAGTTATATATCTGTAGGCATGCATGTGACCATCTACCATTTAATTGTCAAGACAAAAATCAATTTCCTACACAACTATTATAAATATATAATCAAGCCCACAAAGTAATGCTACATATATCTATATTCAAATCTCAGATTCATGTACCCCACCTATGTAACGTGTCCAAAGCTTGTAGAAACCATTAATACATCATACAAACTGCGTCGATTCGCATATAACGAACACCACTCCCACCTCGTTATTTCGAATTTATATTTCGTACACGAATTCAATTATAAAAATCCTCCGAAGCTATATACACACATGATAGATTTTTAATTGATAGGTCAAAACATCCTAATTACTAAGTAAAAATAAAATAACATCTACAATCTATACAGGTATGATGCACAGAAAAGAATCCAAGGATAATATTAAGTTATACATATACACAAAATCTCTAAAACTAAAATATATAGATTCTAGGATTATAGGTTCAAAGGGGAAAAAAAGAACATTCTACTTGCCTAATCTTGAAATCACACACGACAAACTAATCAATGCTTCTTCTCTTCTTCCACGCAACTCTTTCTACTCCCCCTCTATAAAATCGACTGATAGAAAATGTAGTATTGTTTTAGGGTTTTATTTTAATTATATATATATATATATATATATTTAATTCTGCCAATAGGCCCAAAAATATAATAGCCCATTGGCTAATAAGCCTGACTAAATAATTTATAATTAACTAATTAATTAAATTAAATATATCCAATTTAAATAAATAAAATAACAGGGTATTATAGTCACTCCGATTGTGTGTGGACTATCGTGAGCTGAATAAGGTGACGATAAGGAATAAGTACCCTCTACCACGTATTGATGATTTGTTTGATCAGCTTAAAGGAGCACAGTTGTTTTCTAAGATTGACTTGCGGACATGTTACCATTAGTTGAGGATTAGGGATGAGGATATCCCTAAGACTGCTTTTAGAACTCGATATGGTCTTTTTGAGTTTTTAGTCATGCCTTTTGGGTTAACCAATGACCCAACAACTTTCATGGATTTGATGAATTGAGTGTTCAGACCTTACTTGGATCAGTTTGTTATGGTATTTGTTGATAACATTCTGATATATTCTAAGATGAAGGAGGAACACGAGTAACATTTGAGTATTACACTTCAGACTTTGTGCGAGCATCAACTCTATGCTAAGTTTGAGAAGTGTGACTTTTAGCAAAATCAGATCAAAATTTTGGGGCATGTGATCTCTAGGCATGGGGTATCAGTGGATACGGCCAAGGTGGAAGCTGTGAGGAGTTGGGGATGACCTTCTACTGTCACAGAGGTTCATAGATTCTTGGGACTGACCGGATATTATAGACGTTTTATTGAGGGTTTCTCGAAGATTGCTGCACCTTTGACTCGTTTGACTAAAAATAATGCAAAATTTATTTGGGATTATAGATGTAAGCATACATTTAAGGAGTTGAAGAATAGATTGAATTTGGCACTAGTTCTTACCATTCCTGTTAGTGGCGAAGGATTCGATATCTACACTGATGCTTCATATTAGGGTCTTGGATGTGTGCTAATGCAGGATGGTAAGGTTGTAGCTTATGCATCTAGACAGCTAAAGCAACATGAGAAAAATTATCCCACTCATGACTTGGAGTTATCAGCGGTGATCCTTGCATTAAAGGTTGAAATTTGAGTTATTCTCGGATCACAAAATCCTTAAGTACCTATACTCACAGAAGGAGCTAAATATGAGACAACGCAAGTGGATGGAGAAGATGAAGGATTTTGATATGACTCTTCAGTACCATCCGGGAAAGGAAAATGTAATAGCAGATGCCTTGAGTCAAAAATCGAGAATAGTGGTTGTGGTTCAGGAATGGATAATGTTGGAGGCACTAACAGAGTTCTCCATTACACAGACACCTCAAACTGTGGGGTCTATCCTTTGTAGCTTGATAGTTTAGCCGACATTGATTAATCGCATTATCTAGGCTCAGGCTCAGGATGATAGGTTTCATGCCAAGGTATCCATGATTGCTGAGGCCGAGGACGATATTGAGTGGAGACGTGGAGTAGATGGAGGTGTCATATTTTGAGGTAGGCTATGTGTTCCAGACTTAGCCGATCTCAAGAGAGATGTTTTGGAAAAGGCACATCATAGTAGATACACAATGCATCCAGGAGGCACTAAGATGTATCATGATCTTGAGAGACAATTTTGGTGGGAAGGTATGAAGCGTGATGTGGAAGAATTTGTAGTTAAATGTATCACCCATCAATGAGTGAAGGCCGAGCACCGGAAACCACCTGGATTACTACAATCTTTGCCGATACTTGTATGGAAGTAGGAATATGTGACTATGGATTTCATTATTGGGTTACTGAAATAAAAGAAGAGCCATGATGCGATATGGGTGATGTGGACCTCTGACCAAAATGGCTCATTTTCTTCCCATTCGAGTTACAGACAAAGTAGAGATGTTATATGAGCGTTATGTTGCAAAGATTGTCAAATTACATGGAGTGTCAGTGTCTATTATTTCTGATCGTGATCCTCGTTTTGCTTCTCAGTTTTGGAAGAATTTTTAGAAAGCCTTTGGTACTTCAGTGAGTTTGAGTACCGTTTTTCATCCTTAAACTAATGGATAGTCCGAGAAGGTTATACAAGTGGTGGAGGATATGCTTCGTGCTTGTGTGTTAGACTTTCATGGCAGTTGGAAGGATCACATTCCACTAATCGAGTTCGCATATAATAACAATTATCAGGCAAGTATTAACATGACACCATATGAGGCTCTTTATGGCAGACCTTGTTGATCACCAGTTTGTTGGGCTGAGGTTGGTGATAGTAGTTTATTGAGGCGTGATAGTTTGTTGGGGCTTGACATTGTACGGGAGACTATAGAAAATATGACTCTTATTCGGGAACGAATTTGTACAGCTCAGAGTTGACAGAAAAGTTATGTGGATCGGCGACGTCGAGCATTAGAGTTTAGCATGGGGGACTTGGTGTTCTTGAAAGTCTTACCAATAAAGGGAGTTACTAGATTTGGTAGGAATAAAGGAAAGTTGGCATCACGATTTATTGGACCATTTAAGATCACAGAGAGGATTGGGGAGGTAGCTTATAGATTGACGTTACCACCCAGTTTGTCAGCAATGCATGATGTCTTTCATGTATCCATGTTGAGGCGATGCTTGAGGGATGATACACAAGCCTTCAATTTCACGGAGGTTGAGTTGCACCTCGATACGACTTATGATGCGACACCTTTTGTATTATGGACCATATGGTAAAAAAATTAAGGCGGATGGAGATACCTCTAGTGAAGGTATAGTGAAGTGATCAGGATGAGAGGGAAGCTATGTGTCACACCCCTAAATTCCTGAAACTCCAACTCGGAGAATCAACGAATCCCGAGGGGTGACGTTAGTAGAAGCGACCACTAAAATCAATAATAACGAGGAAATACATGGAATAAGAATGAAAACAAGGTATTCCATGCCCACCTGAGTGATAGAAACTCAATAGTGAATTCTAATGAAAATCCGGTAGAGTTCCGTTTGTAAATGGAACATCCGGAAACATAACCACAACAAAACGGAATAACCTGCCAATAACAATTTTAATAATGATAATGGCACGCAACCCAAAATTCCATAAACCTACTAGGGCCGAGGTAAACCGCTACCTTTACACAACCCCTCTAAAACCTACAGAGCCACAATGCTCGAATAAAAATTAAAAGAAAACCACATGGCAGTGCCAAAAAGATACAATGGCATCCCCAAATAATAAATACATGGAATAAAAGATACAACAAAAAGGGAATATGCCAATAGACTGGCTCCCAAGATAAATAAGAAGATAAAAGAATAATTATGGATAACAGGAATCAATCTAATTAAAATGTCCCAAATCACCCGCACCGTCGCTGCTGTATGTGTCGTGCTACATCCACCTGTAATCTTGCAAACTGTGTAGGGGTGAGCAACAACGATGCTCACCAAAAATATCTATAACAACACACCCCTAGCCGTCTAGGAAATGTTAACCATCCCGTGTGCATGCATCTATCCTAGGTTGGTCAGTTGTCTCATATGACACCCCCACCAATCAGAGACCCCAAAACAGCCCCACAAATAACCTCAATCATATCCAAGAATCACAATAAAGTACAAGAAAAAAATACAGCACAAGCACATCTCAATCAACTAGTCTCAATCCTATAATTGCATATAATCACATTCGAGTATATATCTATATACCTAGGATATATATAACCATGTAGATAACTAATCATATTCATATAGGCAGAAATATAAGTAGCCTAATATGCACCCTCATCTAGGGATACTACAAGAACTAACTATTAATCACACCGTGCATTGAGCACTCCGCTTAAAGTTCCTAGGAGGTAAATAGGTCACTCCTTAGGACTACCAGAAGGGAATAACCATAATCACGCCCACAACTAAATCACAACCTCTACATAGCACCATTATCAAATCATCCCTAGAGAGTCTCACTTTCACAATTTGCAACCTCAATCATATCCTTTTATCCACAATAACTAGTGAAATAGTCCGTTCACTTAAAGAATCATTTCTCTAAGACCTCCTACAATAAAGAGGGTTTATAAAACTAACTAGCGATCACATGGTAAAGATACACTGCTACCATCTAATCATTGAAAGTAATATAAGTGGACAAGCTCTATCATTAGATCCAATTTGATAATCACAAGACAATCTCCAATTCACACTGCCTACTGAGACACAAGAAAGGGGTACCGAAGTCATTTAGTCCCAAACGGATGTCGAGGCCCTCAGGTTTTTTAAATAAAAATGCTAAACCCCGAAGGATTCAACCGGTTTTTAAGAAAAATTTTTAGGATCCGGTTAAATCTGTTTGGTTCCAACATCTCCAAACCCAACCAAAGTAATAGGAATCGCACTATGTGTGCGCAAATCATCATCACGTCTCTTACCCGATGAGATAACAAGGACAGTAACAACACAAATGAATATAAGGTCCGCTCCAAAGGCTGAAATCTTAAAATCCTAAGCCCGGGCTAAAAACCAAGGAACAATTACGATGAAGAGGAAGATCAACCACAAGAGTTTAACTGAAAACCATTTCAAAATCCCTTTTTAAATTTCCGTTAAAACTAATCCTTAGACCTTCAATATTAGTTTAAGAATTTGAGAAAAACTCTAAAAAGATACCCAAAACATAACTGGCTCAAAAGGAATTTTAGAAACAACTAGAAAAACCTGGAGTGCTCGAACTCCAATGATGCCGAGACCCCGGAACCAACCTCGAGATCTCAAGAATAAGTATTAAATAGTACCCTGTACCTACTGTCTTCACCAAAATGTTTTTAAATAGAGTTTTATGACATTTGTCAAAACAGGGATTGCTTTAAACACTTCCGGTCCCAAGACTTCAAAAATATATTATAAAACAAGTTTTTAACTTGGGATTTTCAAAAACAATTAGTGGGAGCCGGTTAAATGAAAAACATAGCTTTAAAAAACCCAAAAGCTTTAAGTTTTCAACAAATTTTAGAGAACCTTAGTTTGACCCAAAAATCCAAACCGTAACCCAGATTTCAATGTACATGAGTTAAATACCGTTTAGTTTTTAAAACCTTTTCAAAGTGAAAAGGGAATGACGAGTTCAATGTAATAATGATCGGAATAAATAAGACAAGACTAACGGACTTTAACCGATCCTTATGATCGGTGGCCAAACCTCAATTGGTTTGACCTGCTAGGAAGGGTTAATAAATAATGATAATAATAATGATGTGTGTAAATAAACCCTTATAGATGACCTAGTTTTCCCTATCGCAAGTGCATGAATCAGTTATAGTATAGTACAATGAGATAGGGTATATCGAATCCATAGAGACTAATAATTCTTTAACTCTTTTATAATTACTTCTAACTAAATTATTAAGGATAGTTTGATTGTTTTGTTTTCTATAGCTAATAAACATAAAATAAATATGAAAGATAATTGGTTTTGGTTGTGAACAATGGAGATAAAGATCTATGGTATTTCTAACTCCACCACTAACCATTTAATATATTCTCTAAATCATTTAATTGTAAAGGACGCTCCATCATATGTGAATCAGATATAGGGTCGTAAACATTGGCAATCCCTAATCCCAAAAAATGAATAATTCATCCATCATTGGCACAAGCCATCTCTATATGAGTATAACGAGTACGTGCATCTATTATAAACTACTCCTACTAACATAAATTAAAAGCACGTCACTAATTATCATTTTCAAGCATGGTCTGTCTAAATCAAGATTACATGTTAATAACCACTATTGTGTAGAAAATCATGAGTTAAGCATCCGAGTTCTAGCACATATTGAATAACCATGATTGTGTAAGATAAAACATTCATTCAAACGTAATCACTCATCTACACAATCATCACATACGTGTCCTTCATTTTCCCCTTATACAATAAAAATAAGAAATAGTCTACATTACATGGCTAGGGTTTTGTTAAAAACCCTACATACCGGTTTAGTTGTTCATGGTGGTGGTTGTTTGCATTATTAATGTAGACACTCCCTCCATGGTTGATGTTCTGCTCCAAACTCCAATATAACACTAAGACAAAGCTCTAACAAAACCTCTTTTTTGCTGTAAGGGATACCCTTCTCTTTTATAGAAAAAGTTGCGTCTTTATTTGGTACTCTGATTACTTCACGGTTAAGTTAGGAATGTATCTTGTGATATATATTGAAGAATGATATATAATCTCCTCATATATAGTTAATATTGTATCTAAAATAGCCTAGAGATCATTCCATGTTGATTTGTGTCGAAAGAGGTCCCACAGATGTATATACAAATTGCTGAAATTATTAGCCGCATCAGGGTTTACTGAGTCCTCGGTAGCTTCCAGGTTTCGCGAAAATGAGTGCAAGTGCGCAAAAATCTCGGGCACTTTTTCCTTCCTCTGCGCAAGTGCACGGACTTTTGCACTCTACCGAGTACTCGGTAGTTCTTCACCTTGAATTTTGTACTTCATCCTCTTTGTTCCGTTTCTCTTCTCAGCTTCATTCTTCTTTAGTCCTTTTGAATTTCGCACTCTACCGAGTAATTTTGTCTTTTATAGGTATCTTATTCATGATTTCGGCTCTCGAACAATCTTGAGTCACATATCCAGTTAATTCATCAAATTAAACTTGTTTTACATAACATTGCCTGAAATATCTTAAAACACAAAAACCGTATAAAACCACCAATATAATGATAATCATAGACACAACAATGTATAATTAGGAGTCTTAAATATATGATATTTGGCTCTGATCAAGCCCCCAAACTTCAACATTGCTAGTCCCTTAGCAATCACTTCAAAAATCAAAATTGGTGATAATTGTGTTTTCAGTACAATAATTTAAAATCTATCTAACAAACTAACTAATTGACTATCTAACTTACCTTTTCTTTCGTGAAGGTGTATGATTACACTTAACACGTGTAACATGCATTTTAAACCCCTCGGCATTACCGAGTGGACGAGTGAAGTCTCGTGATGGTTAAATATACTACCTACCAATTCTTTCCTTCTTCATTCTGGTATGCTCATGAAATCAAATAATCATTAACTCATGCAATACTATAATTTTATCAGAGTAAAATGCATATAAGTTATCCCCACTCACTTATAAGTAACAATTTTCATGAATTAAACTTAAAAGAATGGTCCCCACAGTAGTGAAATAAACTTTATAATTTCTATAGCCGATCCACACAGTTTTCCGTATTTTTGTGAACATTCTCTATGGTAGACTAATTTTCATTCTTCTACTTCATTAATCAATCTTTTCCATGACACAACTTCAATATACTCTTTTCATTTTTATCCCTTTTTATCTTTCTAGGTCTCCGGACTTTCGAGCGGGGATTTTTAGTCCCGACCAACTGGGCCCAAGCTTCTTCCATATGATTTATGCTCATTAGTTTTCTCCCTTTTAAACGCGAACAGTGATATTGGTGGTACCAAGGCCCGGTTACTCAGATCGAAAAACTAATTTTTGCATTTAATTTTTTTTTATATATTTTTCTCCATATAATTCATTTTTCATTCTTCACTACTCCTTTCTCCCCTTGTCATTGAAACAAATCTATTTTTTCAACTACACAGTCAAAGGTCTATAGTTGTCCCATAGAGAATATATGCATGTGTTTATAAGTAAAAACTATCATTCTCGGTTTTAATTTCACTCATCTATTCACTCATATGGACCATATCTTAAAAATTTAATTTAACCAAACTATTACATACTCATGAGTAGGGTGGTTGCATACATAGTACCTTTCTAGTCATAATATGTACACAAATTAACTCATACTTAATATCAATCACATATTTCGAATGAAGAACTTAATAAGATTTTCAAATATTTTATTTTTCTAATGCCCTTAAAAGTTTGACAAATAACTAATTTCTACCCCCCCCCCCCCTAAACTTAAATCAGACCATGTCCTCATGGTCTAAAAAAAAAATAAAGGAAGAAATTGTTACCGCCCTTGAAGTGTAATTTCATTTTTTTTTTGCATTGTAGTGCTCGTATCTCCCCCAAACTTGTTTTGAATGGTCTATTAAAGCATCAAACACTATGCAATACCCAAGATCATATCAAGTAGAGATAAAATAATTAATAAATTGGAATATAAGATATAAAATAATTTTTCAAGGGAATAAAATTTTATTTAATAAAAGCACACATGATTTGGCCTTAAGGGCCTACAATCCTATAAATCTCAAAATTGTAGAAAAATAAAAACAAAAACAAAATATGAAACCAATCCTAAATGGATTTGGTGGGAAATAACAAAACAAAATAATAATACTTAAAAATTCTACATCTATTCCCTTATTCCTATGAATTTTCCACATTCTCTCCTTTAGCCATATCTAGTAAAGTCATCATTCCATGTGTTGAATTCCTTTGTCCACCACTATCTTAGCTCATAAATGGATGATCTTCCAAAGAATTGATCATGATCAATCTTCTTAGGGCCCGTATGCATAGGCTCATCAGTGGCATCCAAGAATTCACCCAACTGATCTTCTATTAATGCTGTGATGAGGAAATGAAATAACAACTTCACATCCGTATGTATTGAGGCGCATAAATTTTGCTCAAGAGTGTGCCAACACTCCATCATCTTATCATAAATTAATTCTGGGATAGAAACCCAAAATAATTTCTTAAAGCAGTAGAGCGTATACACCATCCCTCGATATAAATATTGATCTTTATCCTTTGGACATGCTTGCTTCTCCAACATTCCATCAATATACCAAAACTCTAGATCTAACTCCGTCTTTTTTATCCAAAATTGAGTTGGTGGGTTTTCAATCCCATCACAAATCTCCCTAACCATATCATGAATGGACGGAATAAGATGTGGAATAAGTCAAAACTTACCATTAGGATCAGAGGATAATTCATGAGGAATTCCCCATGCCTTCGCAATAGCCTCAGGAGTTATGTTAATAGACCTTGAATTATAGCGTATAGTTGTACGTGCGATCAGACCTCCTTCTCCTTGAACATCATACCTCATATTGTAGTAAAAATTAAGCATAATATTAGGAAAAGCTTATAGATTCTCCGTCTTGTAAAGCTTCTCTAATCGCCGCTCCTTGAAGGCTCGATCTGTCATGATCTCCAATAGGTCATACGTGATGTGCTTATAAAATACACGCTCGTACTTAATCTAATAATCAGCAAAAGGGTCACCCTTTAGTGTAGCCTCTTTTATCTCCTCCTCTATCAAACTTCCAATAGCCATACTAGCTTTGCTAATAATTTTCTAAGAATAATAAATAAAGTGTGGAAGAATGAAGGGAAGAACCCTATATTTATAGATGTGACTCTAAGTCCTTTGTAGGGGAGGAATGACTTAATTTATAGCAGAAATCTATAATAGGACTTATAAGAATGGAAATTTTCGAAAAGGAAATAAGAGTTAATGTAAATTTATTCATATTTGAAAATGATTTCATATTTATGGAAAATTTTGATAAAACTCTTGTAATCCTTCATTATATTTTATTAAAACTATATACTATGTTATATAAGTCATTCAAAATCCTATTTTGAAAGGAAAATCAAAATTTCATAACTATAGAAATTGATTTTCGGCTTTTTAGAAAAATCAAGTTTTTCCAGGAATCACCGAATACTCGGTGAGAAAACTATCGACTACTCGATAGTTCTTGTACCAAAATTATTTTTCAAAAATACTTTTATACTTTTAAAATAGTTTTTAAGAAAGATTACACATAATATATATATATATATAAACCATTATACATAATTATATATATATTCACAATAGATTTTTGTTTTAAACTAAAAATACTTAAATATGTAAATATAAAATTATACAAAAATATTTATAATGTTAGTGAAAACTAAATAATATAATAGGTTTTCATAAAAATAGTTTTTATATAAGTCGTATCCTTCTCCCAAACTTATTTTTTTATAATGAAAATAGACACTTCAAATAATTTGCTCGTTTTAACAAAATATCCATTCTCATTAATTTTCAAAAGTCATAGGGAAATGGAATCTAAAACAAAAATAAAATTAAAATTAAAAATAAATCAAAATTCATACTACAAAATAACGATTCACAGCTCGGCCTAAGGCAATATATAGAATAAAAATTTCTGTCAGCTCGTGATCGTACACTCTCTAAATCCTAATCTAAGACAACAGTGGTGGTGGTGGATGAGAAGTAGAGCTGGCGCCTAGTCGCTCCATGATAGCCTGAAATTCACGAGCTATCTCTGTTTGGATCTCGACCTGCTCTTTCTCTAACCGCTCCTGACGGGCTACTATGTCGTCATACTGCTCCTGAGATAGCGTCACAGTCTCTCTTTGTCTAGGGGCCTGAGGTATCTCCTCATTGGTCGCCTCATCATCATCTTCATCCCCTCTGTCTCCTTTTGTATCACTCTCAGACTCCTTCTCCTCCTCAGCTGGCTGCGTAATGGCCCGACTCTTCTTGCCTTAAGAACGGCTAAAAACTCCCAATGCCATAGGTGAGTTGACGTCCCGTACCACCTCTCCCTCAACCGACTGAATATCAAGATGTCAAAAAATACCGGTGATCAAAGAAGGAAAGGGGAGTAACCACTTCTTCGGCTTCACTGCTGCCTCGTCGGAGAGTTGCTTTAGCATAGTCCTCAGGATATGAACTATAATGCATGAAATTGAAACCCAACATTGTGTAAAGAAATAATACCTCACCTCCAGAAGAAGACTTCTTCTCTCGGTGTCGTGACTTCGGGGGCGGACCTGCTCATGGAGTACAGTGTCAAGAAACCATAATCTCTTGGGAAAGTATCATTTCCCCACACAAGATACGCTCTTCGGATCCCCGTAGTGCCCCTCGCACATCTGTAGAACTATCTCATGGACATCGGGGAATGGCTCAAGAGATGGTGGAAATTTCTCTTTCAAATCTTCCGGATATTCGTCCGGAATACCCCACACTGTTGCAATGAGAGCCGATTCAATCGCAAAAGTCCTACCCCTCACTGTCAAGGATAATTCAGTCGCCACATCATCAACAAGGTTGCGATAGAACTCGCAAACCATTTATGGGTAGTACATGGGCGATACCGGAGTCAACAATGGTATCAACCTCCTCTTCATCAGCTTCCTTACACTTACCTTGGACTTTTGCTCGACTCTGAAATCGGTCTCCTTTTGGGCCGATCGTGCTCTCATCTCGGTAACTGTTGCAGATGATTCTCCCTCCTCTGTAGTTCTCCTTTTCTTAGGTGCCATTGATCAATTTTTGAATGGATTTTAAAGTGTGTATACGTGCCTATATATATAGCTTCGAAAATGGGAATGAGAGACAAGATTTTAGCATGTTTTTGAAAGGACTAATTTGTGGGTTTTGGTCGGACTATGGCTAGGATGAAGATTTGAAGATTGATTTGAACTTAAACGGTAAAATATTAGGGATTCTAGGGAAAACACGAAGGTGTATATAGGTCTGTATATATATATAGGTTTGTATTGGAGGAGAAGAAGGGTTCTTGGTTCGAATCGAGTGAAAGATTAGGTGGGTTTTGGTCGAATTGATGAGAAGATGATGAATATTTAAGTGGTCTGGATTAAAATGAACAAAATCAGTGGATTTGGAGAGGAAAACGATCGTGTATATATATATATATACACACATATGTATATGTGTTTATCGTAGAGATAAATATTCGTTTATCGATTGATTGGAGGTGCTATTTTTGTTGGATCAAGAGTGATGAGAGTATACGAGGGTTATGGTTAGAGTTCTAGGGAGATAATGAAATATTTAAGTGATTTGAGAGAGAAATAAGTGTGCCCTAATAAGAACTACCGAGTTGCCCGGTCTAGTTCGACGTCTTTAAGTCACTGAGTACTCGGTGAAAATGCTACCGAGTACTCGGTAGTTCATAGGTGCTAAAATTTGTCAACTTTTCTCTCTTCAACTTTTGACCCGTTCTTTCATTTCCTAAGACCCAGCGTCCCAAGGGGGGTGATTGTGATGTCCCACATCGCCCGGGTAGAGGTCTGGAGATATGATTATATGTGCAATGTTGTCTCCAATTGGTATGAGGCCTTTTGGGAGAAGCCCAAGAGCAAAACCGTGCGGGCTGGGCCCAAAGCATACAATATCATATCAAGTGTTGGAGCGGGGTGTTACAATTGGTATTAGAGCCAGAGCCCGACTGGAATTAAGTATGGGAGCATGCACATCACCCGTGGGTCACCAGCAAGGACGCTGGGTCCCAAGGGGGTGATTGTGATGTCCCACATCTCCCAGGTAGAGGTCTGGGGATGTGCTTATATGTGCAGTGTTGTCTCCAATTGGTATGAGGCCTTTTGGGAGGAGCCCAAGAGCAAAACCGTGCAGGCTGGGCCTAGAGCGGACAATATCATACCAAGTATTGGAGTGGGGTGTTACAATTGGTATCAAAGCCAGAGCCCGGCCGGAATTAAGTGTGGGAACATACACATCACCCGTGGGTCGCCAACGAGGACGCTGAGTCCCAAGGGGGGGGGGTGATTGTGATGTCCCACATCGCCTGGGTAGAGGTCTGGGGATGTGCTTATATGTGCAGTGTTGTCTCCAATTGGTATGAGGCTTTTTGGGAGGAGCCCAAGAGCAAAACCATACGGGTTGGGCCCAAAGCGGACAATATCATACCAAGTGTTGGAGCGGGGTGTTACAATTTGTATCAGAGCCAGAGCCCGACCGGAATTAAGTATGGGAGCATGCACATCACCCGTGGGTCGCCAACGAGGATGCTAGGTCTCAAGGGGGGGTGATTGTGATGTCCCACATCGCCCGGGTAGAGGTCTGGGGATGTGCTTATATGTGCAGTATTGTCTCCAATTGGTATGAGGCTTTTTGGGAGGAGCTCAAGAGCAAAACCGTGCGGACTGGGTCCAGAGCGAATAATATCATACCAAGTGTTGGAGCGGGGTGTTACAGTTGAGATGAGTCATTCGTTGAGAGTTGAATTGAGTTCCCGGTTAGGAATAGAGTCGGGATAGTATTTCCCGTTTTTGTTGAAGTGTTGTCATTTTTGGACTTCATTCTTCATTCTCAGTGGTTCATGTCGGATGCTGAGTCACTCTGCATGGTGTTGTAGATGTTTTGGTGTGTTCGGGTTTGGGCCGGATTCATCCGGTTTTGTTTCAGAGCTTTTCGGGTTCATTCCTTGACGTTGCATTATGGGGGCCACCGAGTACTCGGTGATGATTCTACCAAGTACTCAATGAGTGCATAAGTCCGCGCGCATAAAGCCCTAAATCCACCCGAGAGTTTTGGGCATAAAATGGCTACCGAGTACTCGGTGGGTATGATACCGAGTACTCGGTGAAAACTAATTTGTGTACTCTTTTTAACTTATTTCCCTTCTCTTCCTTATGCTACACTACTTCTCCTACTAGGCTAGGGACATGGTTTACTGGTCTTTACGAATGAGTTTTGTTGGGTTTAAAGATCAGATTAGATACACCTTTCCTAAGTGTTGGTCGCGGTGTGATGCTGAGCCACTCCTTTGTATCATTGTTTGATCCGCGGGGTTGGAAATAGACGTTGGGTTCTATGGTTCCAGCGCATCACTTTTCCTTCTTCGTTCTCGGGGCGCCATAGGAATCCTTGAGTTATGGTTGTTTGGTTAACTTGAGAGTGTATTTTCTCGATATGTGTGTTTCATACCTTATTTCATTTTGAGTTTCGGTTATGATGTGTGTGTCTTAGTGCACATACATATTGGTGGTTTTCCTCGTCATGGGTGGATGTCCCTCCATGTTGACGAGATGTTCCGATTATTTTTTTGGTTAGTATTGGAGTTTCATTCCTTGTTTCATGTCATGGTCTTGTGTGGCCATTCTTGAGGGTAGTGTTCATGTACCCTTCGTGGTTGAGTAGGTATCCTTCCTTGTTCATAGTGAGGACGTTAGTAATTGAATCGATCCCCTTGTGGATGGTATCGTGAGATTGATGTTGTGGCATGAGTAGTGCTACTGGTATGAGTAAGGTTTGCCTTTGTGAATTGGTGGATTTGTCGTATGTGTATTGTGTATATATGGATTAACGATGATTATGTGGGTATGTAAGGACTTGAGAGTTTCCTTAGTACTGGTTATAGATATTCCTTCTTATGGGCATCGTGGTGATCGTAGTTCATTTGGATCCTATGGTTATTGTTGTGGCCACTAGAGTGATTAGCTATGTTACGACAGGGTATTGTGTACTTGGAGTACGGTTATGTGAGTAGTGTAGACTACTAGTGTTAGATTGGTGGGTACTAGTCATAGTGTTCTCTCGTGAGGTTAGGACAACTTGGCTTGTACTTATTTGTTGTCTCTATGTATACGTATATATATACATATAGGTGTGCGTTTTCCATATGATGTGATATTATGGATTCGTTACGTGCTAGTTGCCTTGATGATGATGCATGGTAGGGGACTAGAGGAATTTGTTTCAGGGGTCTCGTATTGTTGTGATTGCCATGTGGGACAATTGATCGGCCTAGGGTAGATGCATATACACGGGTTGGATCGCACTAGGTTTGTACGGTCGAAGGATATAACAGTTAGGATTTCCTTTTTCCTACGGGGCTCGATGAGCTCACCCTGGCTTTGGTTTGCCCTGGTGGTCTACACCAGTTTGCAGGTGATGTTTCGGCTAGGTATCAAGTTTCTTGCAGGATGGCTCGTGGCACGGATGCTGTTGCGGGTTTTGGGACGTTTGTACTTAGTGTTGTTCCAATTTAGTTTCCTTTGTTTGTCCCCTGTATTGGGACTGTTGTTGTACTTCTTGGGAGTCAGTCTGTTGGCATATCCCTTCCTTGTATTTGGTATCGTTGCATCTTTATAGAGATGTATTCTTTCGGCACCTAGACGTGCCTTATGTATCATTTGGTTTAGCTTCCGCTTTATTTGTGTATGGAATTATCATTGTTAATAATATTCCATTCGTTTTATTGGTATTGATATTCTTAGTTTGTCATTCATTTTATGTATCATGACCCTGGATTCCTCTGATGTCCCGGTTTTGGAGTCTTTGGAAATTTGGGGCGTGACATGTTTGATTTATAATCTGAATGCTAAAGACGAGTATATATAGCATGAAACTAGTGAAAGGAAATAAGCCTAAAACTATTTAGAATAATTTAAAGCATTTTGGTATACCATTCTGGAAGATTTAAGTTAGTGAAAAGTGTTTGTGAAAACATTGGAATATTACTAACTTATTTAATAAATATATTTTTTGTTATTTGTGTTAATTTTTATAATGTTCCATTATTTGTTAGTTAAACATGAAAAGGTGCGTATGAATATATTGTGTTAGTACGACTCTGTGAAATAGGTGGTTAGGCATGGTCCGGGACCTGCCTTGAAGGAGTGCACTACTTGTTATTATGGTCATTGGGCTTAATGTGCCCTTATGTGAACGCGGTCCGGGACCATCTACGTCTACCCAGCCACTTGTGTGTTAACGGTAGTCAGAGACTATTCGTTGTACACCGTATCATTGAATGAGGGGAGCCTGGGGCTCAAGTGAGATTAGTTAACGATGTTTGTTCTTTAATAAATTATTTGAGTAGCTCATGAATTCTAATTGGTATTATGTTTTGTAACGTGCCTAAATCCTTTTTATATATGGATATCTAAAGTCGGGCTAACTTGTTGAACAATGATTGTGTTTAGCATTTCTTGCTGAGTTTGTGAGTTCATCCCATTATTATTTTAGGCACACATTGATTAGTTTGTGGTGATGACATTAGGGGGTCGTCAGACTTTGCGATCATTATTTCAAAGTTATTTTTAATATTTATTTGAGAGCATTGTAATAAGTTCATATGTCACTAATTTTTAGTGAGTAATTTGATGTAATAATGATTCCACTTGAACACAATTTTTAGTTATTATTGCTAATACTTTGTTTAATGTCAGAAATGTTGAGTATTGAGTTATGCTATATTGATTATGCCCAAAAAAATTTATTAATGATTTTTTTTTTGGTGTGAATTTTGAAGCGTGACAAAAGCATTATTTTCTGAAAAGGTTTAGGAGGTTATTACCCTTAAAGGGAATAACACCGGGGAATTAGAGTCTTCCCATTTGTGGTGAGGGCATCCCCAATGATTGCCTGACCATAAGGAGGCAACTCTAGAGACTTGTTATGAGCAACACATCATACATTGGAAATCTAATTCACTTAAAATACTATTTATTCCAAAAAAACACAAATGAAAATTTATTTCATTACCAATTCAATTCCAATTCCTATTTCAAATCCAAATTTTAAATAATTTAATTCCAAGTACAGTGTAAAGAAGTAAATAGATAATAACATCAATGATATAAAATAAATGAAACCCAAATCTTTGCTCCTTTATTCTAAGGTTATTATCAGTAATTCTCCTTGTAGTTTCATTTTTGATTAACTAACTCCATCTAGTTTTGAATACTCCCATATGATTAGCAAAATATATCAACTTGCCCCCCTCCCTATAATTTTGGATCAAAATACCCCTGAAGTTTAATTAAATTCCAAAAAAACATATAAAATTCAAAAAATATATACATAATTCATAAAAATATATATAAAATTCATTAAAAATATATACAAATTAAAAAAAAAACATATAAAATTTAAAATACATATATATAATTCGTAAAAATATATATAAAATTAAAGACAAACATATGAAGTCGAAAAAATATATTAAATTCGTAACAAAACATATAAAATTCGAAAAAAACATATAAAAGTCGTAAAAAATATATAAAATTTGAAAAAAAAATTAAAATTAAAAAACATATAAAATAGAAAAAAAATTTAAGTTTGTAAAAAATATATATATAAAATTCAAAAAAACATATAAAATTCGTAACAAATATATAAAATTCAAAATATATATATATAATTCGAAACAACCTTATTACCAATCAAATAAAATATCTCGAAAGCATATAAAATTCAAAAAACTCATATTACCTATCAAATAAAATATCGCGAAAACATAAATATCATTTTAATTTTAATTAGGAATAAAATCATATAAATTTATTATTAAATCACATGAATGGGTAGATTCTGTTGGACCCTCCATATTAAAAAAGGGTTAGTTCAATTCGCACTTTGTTTATTGCATGAAAATGGAAAAAAACAATTGACTTCTAAAAAAGCACTTTTAACACCACAAATTATTTTAAAACTATGACCATACTCTATTGTGACATCTAAATGTTTTTGAAAAAAAAATCAAATATAGTGGAAGAGCACTTTCTTGGATTGTATTGCTCAACTTTCATTGGTTCTCTTGATTATGATTTTTCTACCCCTTTTTTATTTTGGATAATCTTGTTTGAATATACTATTGTAGTGTGCCAAAGAATTATATATATATATATTTTGAATTTTATATATGTTTTACGAATTTTATTTGTTTTTTTTTATTTTATATGATTTTTTGAATTTTATATGTTTTTTTTATTTTATATATTTTTTCCGAATTTTATATATTTATATCGAATTTTATATATATTTTTAATGAATTATATATATTTTTTACGAATTATATATATATGTTTAAGAATTTTATATATGTTTTACAAATTTTATATGTTTTTTTTTCGAATTTTATATATATTTTTTATGATTTTTATATATGTTTTCAAATTGTATATGTTTATTTTTAATTTTATATATTTTTTCCGAATTATAAATATATGTTTACAAGTTTTATATATATATTTTAAATTTTATATGTTTTTTTAAAATTTTTATATATATTTTTTATGAATTTTATATATTTGTTACAAATTATTTATATATATGTTTTGAATTTTATATGTTTTTTTTAATTTAATTAAACTTTAGGGGTATTTTGGTCCAAAATTATAAAAAATGGGCAAGTTAATACATTTTGCTAACCATAAAGGGGTTAATTGATCAAAAATAAAACTTAATGGAGGTTTACTGATAATAACCCTTTATTCTATTCTCCGTATCTACGTTCTCTTTTCATATCACCCATATTTATGTGTGTCTTGGCCAACCAACTCTTTTACATCAAATTTAATTTTTCATTCAGTTGATTTATATTTGTTGCGCTCTTTTTATCTTTTCAATTCTCTCTTTGTTGCATATGTTGTCTTGTCCCTTTTCTTCACACCACAAGTTCCAATACATACGCTATGTATGGGCATTACACACCTACATACATGTTTATTTATTTATATTTTTTTGGCAAAATTGCAAAATACTTCCTTGAATTTTTCTCAAGTGAGTAAAATACCCACTGAACTTTAAAAATGAGCAAACTTTCCCAAAGTAAGGAAAATATCCCTTGAACTTTAAAAGTGAGCATTTTGCGTTCGTCATTCATTTATGCATTTACTCATTTACCCCTTTAGCACTTTGCTCCATTCACTCATTTATACATTTATCCTTTCTAATAAACAAATAAAAAATTAAAACAATTAAACTAATTTTTTTTGAGAAGTAAAACTAAACTAAATTTTCAATTACTTAATTATAATTTAAGTATTTTATATAATTTTTAATTTACATTCTATATTTTAACTCTAAACTTGTTTTATTTATTCTATTTTTTAATATTTAATATTTTATATATTATGTTTTAAATTTTACTTAATACTTACAATTCAATTGTAATAAACCTAATTGTATTTAAACTCCATCACTAAAACCTAATACTAATTTGGATTATATGAAATACAAATAAGTTAAAAATGTAATAGTAGTAGAAAACTAGAAATTTCTCCATTTTTTTAATTTTTTAATTTTTAGGTTATAAGTACAATGAGTCTTAATACAATTCTTAGTATTTTAAGTAAAAATAAAACATAACATATAAAATATAAAATTTCAAAAAATAAAATAAGTAAAACAAGTTTGGAGTTAAGGTATAATGTGAATATATATATATATATATATATATATATATATATATATATAACGAATAAGATTTATAATTAGATTATATTTAAGTAATTAAATTTTTTATTTTATTTTACTTCTCAAAAAAATGAGTTTAGTTCTTTTAATTTTTTATTTAATTATTATTATGGATAAATTACTAAATGCATAAATGAGTAAAGGGAACAAAGTGATAAAAGGGTAAATGAGTAGATACACAAATGAGGAAGGGGACAAAGTGCTCACTTTCAGAGTTGAGGGGGTATTTTGTTAACTTTGAGAAAGTTGGAAAAGTTTGCTCACTTTTAATGTTCAGGAGATATTGTGCTCACTTGGGGAAAGTTTAGGATTTTTTTGCACTTTTGCCATATTTTTCGGAAAATTTAAAAAATGACAATTTTTGGAGCCTATATTAAAAAAAGTATAACATGCAAAAAATAATTTAAACAAAATATCACTTAATAAAAACAATTACAAAAAAAGGAAACATACAATTTTAGTCTATAATGCCCTTTAACCTACTTTTATTCATTTCCCTAAATGTCCTTATCTTGTATTTTATTGAAACAACCCTAATAAATTAAAATTTTTAAACGAACATAACTACCCTTCCATAAAATATCATCTTAACCAAATCTCCTTCTCACAGTCGTCATCTCCATAAGTCTCTATCAACCAAATTAGCCAAGCCTTACTCTTCTCTTTTGATATGCTTCTACTTCGTTTAGTATTTTCTCCACATCTAGGATCGTACGGTACATAATCTTAACTTTTTTTGTCCTTTTTATTTGTTTATACAAGAATGAACTATTTGTATTATTTTGAAAAGAATATATATATATATATACAAATAGTTCATATATATATATATATGAACTATTTGTATTATTTTGAAAACAATATATATATATATATATATATAATTCTGTACTCATGGTTTACCATGAAAAAAATATTTGTTGGAAAAATAAAAATTATGCACAATGACCTATTTTAGTTAAACTCATTTTAATCAAAACTATGATCAACAAAATACTAATAAGGAGATTATCACGAAACTTGTAAAGTCATGTAGTATAAAACTTTTGTTTCGTTAGATAACATATTTGACAGATGATGTAAAACTTTTTGAGTCATATGATCAACCTTTTTGTCTCACTTAACCATTACAGAGAGTGTCGCAGCGAGTTTCTGATTTCCGAAAAATAGGATGAAGATTTTATTGTAAATTTTTTATTTTATAAGGTAATACATTTGACGCAAGATATGAAACGTTTTGACTCATAAAGTAAAACTTTTGGTTTCATTTAAAATTTAGCAAGAGTGAATGTGAGTAAGTCTGAAAATTTATTTTACATATAGTATATAGGAAATACAAATACCATTACTTATTATGTTGTAGTTAGTTGATTTTTCAATATTTTATTGTCATATGTTAATTAATTAAAATTAATTTTGTTATACAGTGTAAGAATGTCTAACAACTCTGTCACTGAGTTCATTTGTGTATGCCACTTTGGCGGTGAACTCATACAATCTGGCGGAGAAATAACCTATCATGGTGGTAAGATAATGGGGGTCGTGGTGAACACGCACATGCCAGTAGCCGATTTATTCTGCAGCACTATAAACATTGCACTGACTTCCTATTTAGGAAAAAAATGCAGATGGGAAAGTGGAAAAATCCCATTGGTTCGTTAACAGAGAAGAAAATTTAAGAAGATATGCAGAAAGGGCTTGCATTTTCATGTTCAAGGTCTGGCAACTTGGCATGTTCACTTTTTGACGCCGATAATGTGATGTATGGGGTTATTCTGGGTGAAGGTGCTTCTTGCACTTGTAGGGAGTGAGAGTTGTCGGGTATTCTATCTTCTCATGCTTGTCGTGCAATTCGAGAATGCTTAGTTCATGTGTATGATTTTGTTGAATCATACTTGAGGATTGAAAAACAATGTCTCATATATGATATGACAATGACCCCAATGCCACATTCATTTGAAATTCATGATAGCTTGCAAACTTCAGCAGAGAATGATGTTCATTCCTCCCAATCCTCTCATCCGTCCATTGATGAATCTTATTTGCGGGTTAATCCTCTAACGCGAGGTCGTTAGCTAGGCCGTCCGCATGTTAAACGGATTGAGTCACAATTTCATAATAAGAACGTCACTCAGTGTTCAATTTGTTATCAAACTAGTCATAATCGTGCTACAAGAACCCACTTCCAGGATAGTCCACTTATTTCAACGACATGAAATTGGAGGATGTGCTACATTAATTTTATATTATTTGAATAAAAACTGTTTGTTAATGTTTATTGTTACGTAATGTCGTATTATTTCTTCTTGAGACATTGTTTATGTTTAATGAATTTTTAGCCAGTGGATTTGATTTTGTTTGAGTGACATGTATTTCTAGAATGTTAGTGTATTCTCATATTACATGTTTTCCAGAATGTCAATATAATGTCATATTATTTTCTCTTGAGATATGTATTTTCAGAATTTATTGTAAACTTATTATTTCATCATGTAACTTTTTATATTAAGAAGTAAAACTTATATTTCAACACATAAAACTTTTGACGCGATTTATGTAACTTTAATTATTTCACCTATAATTACAAATAATTAACACTTCCAAAATGTTAGGTAATACTTATATTGCACTGAGTAAATGTTATATTACACTGAATAAAACTTATGTTTTAAAGCACAAAGCTTTTGACGCAATAAATGCAATTTTTTTTGTTTCACAGGAAATGTACAAAAAATGAGCAGTTCTCAAAGTTCATAAATACACACTTCCAGAATGTCATGTAAAATTTTTGTTTTATTGAGTAAAACTTCTAATTCTTTCCGTAAACTTTATATTTCATTAGGTGAAATATTTGATGCATGATATGAATTCTCTTGCAATATCAACCTAAAATCAAAATCACACACAACACACATATATATAACTCACGATTTTGCCCGACTCCGCAAAATATTCCAATCGCTTTCGCATTCACTTCGATCAACACCTGGTGAATGCTCTGATCAGGTGAGGCGAGGCGTGGCGCAAGGGTAGGAGTATTGAACTGCTGGAACGAGAAAGGTAAAACCTAGAGAAAAGGAAAGATGTCGTAGGGAAAGTGAAAGATGTGGTAAGGGTAATAAGGCCATTTGCTTAATGAGATATAATTGTTATTATAAAAATTATATAATTGAAGGACAAATATGTAAAAATAGTTATAAATTAGTGATGGATATTTTAGTCTTGCAATTATTTAAACTTGTCAAAATTTTAATTATTTTACCTAAAGTTATCCCTTTTGTAATTATTTTTGTTATATAATTGAAGGACAAATATGTAAAAACAATTATAAATTAGTGAGGGTATTTTAGTCTTGCAATTATTTAAACTTGTCAAAATTTTAATTATTTTACCTAAAATTATCCCTTTTGTAATTATTTTTGTTAAGTAACATTTTGTTTAAATTATTTTTTGCAAGTTATTCTTTTTTTAATATAAGCTCCAAAAGTTGTCCTTTTTTAAAATTTCTGCATATTTTTTTGGTAACGAACATCATGTTTACTTCAACTATATGATTTCATGCATTGCTCTAGTCATTCAAAATTAAAGCTAAAACATGACCAATTAACGAGATTGATGATTTTGTTTCAGAATTATCTAAAAGAGAGAGAAGTCTATAGGTTAGTATTATATATAAATTTGGGATAAAATATGTAAAACATACGTACTTATCAAAAAGAATAACTAATTTGCGTGTTTTAGTTTTTAAACATTCATTAAAATATATTAAAATATATATATACATTTACCTTTTTAATTTTTTTCCACGTCATATTATTTACCTTTTTCCCATAATAACTTTATTTATAACTCCTTTATGAATTTAGCTCTTTTTCTAATTGTAATCTCTTTCTACTTCTACCTTAATCAATAGTTTCTTCTAGAGAATAATATGGTGTATATCTAAAATATTATATATACTAAAGAAGGAGAATTACAATCTGTATTACGTACTATCAATCATGCTTAGTATAATCCCTAGAAAACAATGAATACTATTCATCATAGTAAAATAATAGGGTTAACTTCATTTAAACCCCTGAGGTTTGTTCTATCTTCACTTACACTCCTTAGGTTTGCATATCTTCATTTACACCCCTTACTTTTCAATATTCTCATCACTTAGACCCCCTGAATGATGAGATCAACTAATTTTTTTTTAAAATCCCTAAACTACCCTCAATGTCTTATCCTTATTCTGTTTGGAAACAAGGATAATGCTTTTATCAATTAGACCCCCTCCCATCATTTAATAATTTAATTTGTATTAAAATTTGAAAATATATATAAAATTCGAAACAATATATATTAAAATTTGAAAAATATTATAAATTCGAAAATAAATATAAAATTAAAAATATATATAAATTTCGAAATTTTTTTTTTCAAAAAAACATATTAAATTTTGAAAAGAAATATAAAAATCGCAAAAAACATAAAAAAAATTGAAACAAATATATAAAATTAAAAATAAAACATATAAAATTCAAAAATATATATTAAATTTTGAAAAGAATTATTAAATTCGAAAATAATTATAAAATAAAAAAAAAAACATATAAAATCCAAAACCCCAAACACCAACCCCAAATATTCACAAACAAATATTTAAATTTTTTGAAAACTAATTTTTTTAATTTGTGAATAAAAATTAAATCATAAAACCCCTAACCCAACCCTAAATATTTAATTTTTACAAACACATTTAATTTTTACAAATAAATTAATTAATCTCTCTCTCTCTCTCTCACAACACACACACACACACACACTGCACGCATATATACATATATATGTACACACACACACACACACATATATATATATATATATATATATACATATATATATATATATATTACCACACCCTCCCACTGTTAGCGCCGTCGCCATCCCCTGCCGGCGCCGCCCCCTCCCACCACCACCCCACTCCCATCGCCGGTGCCGCCCCCCATATATATATATATATACATATATACACACACATATATGTACACACACACATATATATATGTCGGTGGATGATGTGGTGGTGGTAGTGGCGGCGGGTGGTGGTGGTGGTGGCGGCGGCGACGACGGTGGTGGTTAGGGTTGGGTTGGGTTGGGGTGTTTGGTTGGAGGGATAAATTGATTTAAGGGGGTGTTTGGTTTATGGGTTAAATTGATTTAGGGATTAAATTGATTTAAGGGGTGTTTGGTATAAGGGTATTTTAGACATTTCACACCATAAGAGAGTGTAAATGAAGATATGCAAACCTGGAAAAATGTAAGTGAAAATAGGACAAACCTCAGAGGGTGTAAATGAAGTTAACCCAAAATAATACTAGTAAATTATTAGAGCAATTATAAGATATGCAACAATGGTATTACTATCCTCCTCTCATAATTGTCCACTTTTTCAATTTTATTTGTCATAAATATTTATCCAGTTTCGAATCCCAATATAATATAATCTTATATTTTTTCAAATTATCTTATACTTTTTCAAATTATCCGGATTTGAAAAAACAATGACCCCATTAAAAATTACAATTATACTATATTATCAAAGGGTAAAATTGAAAACAAAAAATATTTAAAAAAATATTAAAAAATCAAACATGAACAACTAATTTGGAACAAAGGGATTACATAATTCTATTTTAATATTAATGGATATGGAATCATTTGAAATAGTATGATTATCTTGAAAGTTCTATATTGTACTTGTTTGGGAGCGTATTTTTGTCAATTGTTGTACTTGTAACTTTCAAAAAGAATAATGCAAATATTGAATGAATTAAGTTTTATGTTTTATTGTTTTTTATTCAACGGTGAACTTTGAGGTGGAGAGTAATGATCTCTCTCTAATAGGTACGTTAAAAACATGTATATAGCAAGCATACGAACAGTAAAGATTAGATGTGATCGATGTAAATAAAAAATTACATAAATAAAATTTAGTATTTCACATCTTAGAATAAATTTTATTTTTTACTGGTAAGTTAGTTATATAATGTATTTTTATAAGATGAATTTGTCCTTTTCTCCTAAATGTATTCATTTTTTTTTGGTAAGTAAATACCCACACACCCACATGAGTCTCCATAGGACTCAAACCCTAACCTCCCACACACTCACACTTTGGGGAGGAAGGTAATACCATTAGACTACAAGATATTTGGTTTATATTCTCTTTTTAACTCTAGCCATAAAATTATTTGATTTTTTATTTATTTTATAGTCTTATTTGTTGCAAAATCTTCCCCAGAAAATGATGTATTCTTCTTAATTTTATTCTAATAATACAAACATTTTGAATTTTTAGTTATTATAACATTTTATATAAAGTTAATTTTATATTCTATTGTCTTCCTAAGCTTTTCTAAATATGAAGTTACTAGTTTTTTTCATTTATTTATAATCCTATTCTCTTTATGAATTTTCCTACCATAGTTTATTATCTAAACATGCTAGGAGCATGTGTAATCGATAATTTCATTTAGAATTTCTACAATTTCATCCCATCGTTTAGAAGAAATAGCTTAATTTATCTGTTCCTATTGGTATACAGGTAGCATGCTTCCAAGTCGGCCTGGTCGTGAGGAGTTAAGAGATATTTTCTTGTGCTGATTTGGATCTCGAGTTACAAAATGAGGCCGGAAAGGTTGAGAACAAAGTGGTGATTGGTTCGTAACGCGTGGCAATCTGCCACCTTCCGTGACTATGCACAAAGGTGGCGTGAGGTAGTTGCTCAAGTAAATCCTTCCTTGTTAGAGAGGGAGATGCTTAGTACATTCATTCACGTTTTGAAGTTAGTGATCCCGGCTTAGTGAGTCCTTAATTTCTTCCGTGATGAACTGTTGGCACCAGTCCTAAATTTTGTTGTTAGGAATTTTGTAGTAGTTTCCAAATTCTCTCCCAAGGATTCTCCTTTGTCAAATATAAAATAAACAGACAAATTAAAATAGAACATAAGAATTTAAGTGAAAACTCCAAACCGGAGAAAACCACTCACATTGTCAAAGACAACCAGAGAAATATCACTATGTGAAAAATTGTTACAACCACACTCTCAGTAATTTTTCTCTCACCCCGAAACCCCAATTACAAACCCAAAAGAATTTTCCCACTAAATTCTCTCTCAAACTTGTCTCTCTATAAACTTTTGTTTCTCTTCTATTTTGGGATTCCCTTTACAACACAAACCTATCTCTATTTATAGAGTTTTTAAACCGTATTTTGGATGCTTGGAGAAGCTTTGAATTCTACTTCGTGTATAAACCGTGTTGGTTACTATTCATGGTCAACGGTTGAAGCTTCCTCCATTGATGCTTCATGGTAGCTTCCTTCCAGCATGATCTTCATCCTCCAGAACATTGTTGATGAAGCTTGCAGCTTCATGACTCTTCTACTAGCTAATGACGCTTGTAGCTTTATGATTCTCCATGCTCCTTCTTCTAGCTTCTTGCTTCTTCATGAACTTCATTCTTGACTCCTCCAGTTGTGTGTGGATCCTTCAGGAATGGTATAGTTGGAACTTGTATGGTATGGAACCAACAATTCATCACCAATGATTTTTGTCAAATCCTAACAATCTCCACATTTGACAAAAATTCTTTATAGTTTCTGCTATAAACATTGTCTTCACCAACATCCACAATTCTCAACACAGAGAATTATCATACTCCACCATAAAGAGTACACACACTTAGAATCAACCATTCTAAGAATTTTTTCTCAGCACATGTCGAACTAATTCGCTGAAATATTATGGTGCAACTTCCACGTTGGCTTTCCTGGAAGTTCATCAGCCATCGACATCAACTCCACCACAGACCTTGCATCAATGACAACCAATGTCCGTGTGAAAATTTGTGGACCCGTTAACAATAACACATCCTCTTTTCATGGAAAATTTTGGAGACTAGCGGCATGCCATGAGGATTTATATGCTCCTTCAAAGAACATCAACAAAGTCCACCTCTCCAAAAGCAGACATACTATTAGCTTCACCGTACCTTGAGTTGCTTACCAAACTAGCTCCACCTTTAGGATAATTTCTCTTGAGAGGCCCAGATTGTCCACACCCCTAGCAAACCGATTTCTTATTCATGGAGTTCTTCTTCTTCCAACTTCCAGCTGCAACCAATGCTGAGTTTTCAGGCGACACACTATTTCCACCACTCAACCTTTTTTCTTCAGAGAAAATTTTCCCGGTGACTTCTGAGAAAACTATCTTCTCCTTCCCATGAATCAAGATAGGCTTCATGTGTTCGTAGGAAAGTGGAAGGGAACAGATGAGCATCAACGCTATATCTTCATCATTGTAACGCCCCAAAAACTACAAGACCTCCCATACTGGAGTCTAGGATCACTATAGCGTCACCTGGCAAAACTAACGAAAATTGGGCAGAGTTCCGTTTATACGGGAACCCTCCGGTGGATAAGGTCCACTCCAAAATCACCCTGTATATACATACATGACACTATCTCCATAAACATCTTGACCACAATGACAATAAAGGACCGGGATCGACAGCACGTCACGCCGCCACCCCTCCGAGCCCCACAACATATCCACAGTCTAATAAAATAAATATAGTGCCAACGAAAAGTAAAGTACAAGCCAGTCCGATGATAGATATAAACCACCACACCCGTAGGTGCAAAAAAAATAATACAACATTCCGAAATAAACGAGCTAAACATAAACTAGCCCTACATTGGCTCAAAATAACAAAGTGTAAAAACAGGTCTAAACGTGCCAATAAAATAACAGCAGCTCCATGCGACCCTGTCCAACTCATATCCTGAAAATAATCAACACGAGGGGAATGAGCTCAACGCTCAATAGGGAAATGCCCCCTATCTCTTGATAGGCGCTCAAAAGTGTCCATTTTAAGCCCATATCTTGCATTAGTTATGTCCTTTCATTCCATTATTTGGTATTTTTATGTCGTTTGTGTGTTCAAGCATGTTTGAGGAGCTTAATGAAGAAATAGAGCTAACTTTGGTGAATTAACCAAGTTCATGCTCATTTTTATCCAAGAGGAGAGTCAAAGAGGTGTTTTCAAGACAACAATGGCTCTCGGAGTGTAAAAATGACATTTTCAGAAGTTGTCACCTAAAACAAAAAGTTTCGTGGAATCAAAATGGTCATTTTGACACAATTGCGGAGAAAAGTGGTTTTCATGAAGAATCTACGATTAAGTCTACGCTTTCAGAAGCAAAAAGTGGCCAGAAAACACATTTTTACGCTTGAACCTAAGCTTAGAGCGTAGCTCCCTACGCTTAAAGCGTAGTGAACAGTGTTTTCAGCATAAAATTTCAGCCAACTTCAGGAGCTCATATCTCGGTCAAAAAAGGTCCAAATAGGGTGATTATTAAGCCTATCATCAAGAGATTGAAGTCATATTTCCAACGATATATTACATGTCTCAATACAATGTATGTAGCTCCAGATATGATCAAAAGAGTGAGAGGTGTTCTGCATGAAAAAGTTAAAAATTTCAAATTCGGGCCAAAATCCTATTTTGACCCGGATTGATCCGTTTTGACCCGGATGACTTTAAGTTGACCTGAACACCTATATACATGTAATTTACACATATTATACATCAAATATTAGGGTTTTTCTTGGTTGGGTGTGAAATTACGAAAAAAGGTAATCATATTCCACAAATTAGGGTTTCCCTTGGCTTTGTCTATAAATACCAAGATTTGCTACAGATCTAAGGGACTTCTCTTTACATAATTTTGGGGACTTCTCTCCACATAATTTTGGGACTTCTTTCTACCCAATTTTCAGATTCATATAGCATTCAAAGGAAGGAGTCATTCAAGACCTACAGATCCGGAAAAGAAGACCATGGAGGGCGTTTCTACATCAACGATACAGTCAGCTTCCACCATGAGCAACTAATTCCGTATCTAGGATTTTCTATTAAAACCCTAACCAAGTAATGTAGTTCTTCTTTGTTTTCAATTGCAACGAGGGAAAACTGTGACCATATTATGATGATTGTAGTAGATGAGAAACCGTTTTTATTCTTGATAAAAGTTTATATATTTATTTTGATTCTTGTCTTAGACTGAATGAATATATTTATCTTACACAATCATGGTTATTCACTATGGGCTGGAACTCGGATGCTTAACTTATGATTTTCTATACAATGGTGGTAATAAAACTTAGTCTTGGCGATTTAATATAGACATGCTTTAGTTTATTTTCATGCATTAGGAGTATATTAGAGTAATTTAACTTATGTTTACATAGGTCATGCCTTGGTGATTTAATATAGACATGCTTTAGTTTATTTTCATGCATTAGGAGTATATTAGAGTAATTTAATTGACATGTAATAGTTAGGTCAGTCATGAGATGGGTTATTACAATCCGGTTGATGGTAATCCTTTTTGGGGTTGTATTTAGCTATTTGCGGTATGTCATGATTCACAGTTTATGAATCGCCCTCTTGTAATTGTTACATTGATAGAATTATGTCATGCAGTTGGTGGTGGAGCATGGAAACCCTAGATTTTATTTCTATTGTTCTTGTCTTAATCTATCTTTACTGTTTTCTTAGTTAATTAGTTAATCAATCTCAAAACCAATAAACCATATTTTTCTAGCAATTTAATAATATTATTTTACGAGAATTCAGAATACAACTTAGTCTCTATGGGATCGATAACTTTTCACAAACTGAATTGTACTACAATATGATTCGTGCACTTACGATAGGTAAAACCTAAGCTGTCATAAGGGGCCATTTTTAACACATATTTTTAGCACACCCCGACGGACATCATCTCTATCATAACTGGCGAGACTAAGATGTTTTCCCCAAAACCATAACTGAATTCCATCCTGGAAAATAAGACACATCTCATCTCGGTCTACATACCTGTGAGATCCACCACTTGACCCACTGAATACTCATCAATCCAACTATAACAGTAAGAAAAATCATAGAACATATAAACATATCTCAATAAGCAAATATCGTGCAATGATATGCGAATGAAATACAGGTCCTCGTCTACCTACACTCACAATGCCGATCCTCACTACAACTACAGTGCTGAGTCGCAACCAGACGTAGCTCTCTCTACTACCCTGCAGTCAACTAATGCGGCAAACACATGCATAGTGACTCATCTAGGATGACCTAACTCCGAAGTCCCTATAATACCGTGGGATGGTCCAACTCCAAAGTCCTAAATCAGAGGGGTGGACCAACTCTGAAACCCCTACACCCAGATAGTCGTATCCCGACGTCTGGTGCTCAATACAACGCATGCTTTCACAGTCCCTAATGACATCAAACTATACCTAGCACCCTAGGTATATAGGCATGAATTTAAAATCAATTTAAATACATACGTAACATGCTCAATTAAAATCGTAGAAGCACAAAACACATCACTCTCAATGATACCCATTTTTATTATCTATTTTCCAAATAATCAAATCAATTTAATTAATACACGTAGAATTCTTGATAAAATTAAATAAGCATGAAACACATCATCATATCATCAACTCTCAATAATACCAACTCATTATTTATCTACTTTCCAAATAATCAACAAATCATGGTATTTTCATCAATTTTGATTTAAACACATTTTTATATTACATTTTAAGCCATTTAATTTTATAATTATCACAAGAATAATTCACATGCCCAATGATATAAAACTCAAAATTTAAAATAGGCTTCCCTACCTCTAGAATGGTGCACACACACGGCGACAAACCAACACCAGTTCCCGAACCGCAATCCCAAAACATAGATTTTTGTACCGTTAATCCAATCTGACCCCACGATGCACCAAAATGATCGCCACGATGCCTAGAACAACATACTAAAATACGATTAAAATCTTTACACGTTAAGGCATGCAAATCAACTTACCTATTGAAAACGCGATCTACGCCAAACCGTTCAATAAAATCATCCCAAATTCGGATATGACATGTACGATACCAAGGCGCAACTCTCCTACGAATTTTATGGTAAATGAAGTAGCAATTGTCACCAAAATGGCATCGGAAACTCTGGCCGAACCGATTGCTAAGGGGCTGCCTCACAGTCGGACCTCCTCCCCCTCACAGCTGTGCCTCCCCACCTATGTGCCATCGTCACCGTCATCTTTGTGCGCTGCTGCCGCCGCTGCGTGATGTTGTCGCTGCCCCTGTGTGACACCGCCGCTCCTTTTCTCTCCCTCTGGCCGGACTCTATAATCCCCTCTTCATCATCTTGCGACCAAGCCCTCTCCCTCTCTCTTGATCTCTCTCTCTCTTATATCGCGAGGAGGAAAAAGAAGTATAGATGGTTTGCACGCGTGTTTGTTAGCCGATGTGTGTGTGTATCTATATTATATATATCTTATATATTGATAACATATATATATACACCTATATTAATTAATTAATAATAATAATAATAATAAAATACCAGTTCTTACAACTTCCCCTCAGGAGATTTCGTCTTCAAAATCACAACGTATCTACAACCATGAACAAATCCTAACCAAACTATCAACTCCCTTTATCTCGAGTCACCTCTTCGACGCATTGATTCTACTAACTAACCCTAACCAGGGAAAAGGTGCCACCCCGCAGTACTTGATGACGTGTATCTAGGATCTATACAAGTCGGGCCTCATACGACACATCCTCAACCACGTCGATATCAACCCACTGTAGATCAAGTGAAGGATCTAGCTGACACATCCGTACCTAGAAAAATAAAAGAAATGCACTATGGACAATGGCTAACACCAGAGGTAAAACTAGCTGGTAAGCCGCCACCCCAATCCGATCCAAAGATACAACAAAAAACCAGACATGGGGATAGCTTGCCGTTCCTCCCCCAACCCTTACAAACCCTCCCTCTCTTGGAGAGACTTTGAAGAACACGAGGTTGCCCACCTCGAAGGCTAAAAGGATGACTCCTACTATCTGTGTAGTCCATCAGTCAGTGCTGCGCCAAAACAAGTCACTGATATAATTATCATTTCCCGATGCCTCAAGGACTTTCTCCGCACCCTCCAGGGTGAATGAAAACCAAAGGCTGGCAACAAGCCACAAAAAGAAATAACCTGATGAACATATAAGTAACGCAACAGCCCAATGTCCAAGGAATACAATAATGTGACACGCTCGGCTGATACGTTGCCCGTCCAAGATACAAATTTTAAAACATAAACATGCCGAAAGCAGGATTACTCAAGAGGAAAAGATGTCTCCTCACAACTACCATAATTAATATCTAGTTCACTGTCAGGAAAAAGTGTGAAGGAAAAAGAAACGAGCAGAAATGAGCAGAAACGTGCTCAACAAGAAGATCATATTGCCTCTTCCCCCGACGTAACATGACGTGCTAACACTTCACTGTGGAAACTACTAACCATGGTCTGACCCGCGATTACACCCTGGTACACATGCCAACAAGACCCTGAGTACGAACCTCGTACCCCAACCGGCACGTGAGACAAAAGCATACGACCATGACCTCATAAAGGAAGAACCACAACGGTCAACCTTTATAGCTAAAATATCTATAGAAGGAGGAATAAACTAATTCATCCGCACGACAACTTGTCTTAATATCAGTTAATCTAGTCTCAAAGTTGGCGAAGACCTCATCCTCCTCCACCTTCAGCTGTTCAAATTGAGAATTCAAAATTTGAAGCTTTGATTGTTTCACTTTCGACGTTCCTTCATGAGTGACTTGGAGAATGTCCCAAGCTTCTTTGGCAATTACGCACATAACAATCCTCTTGAACTCACTCGGAGTAACAACATTATATAATGCATTCAACGCTTTTGAGTTCTAATACGCGCGATTCGTCTCAGCAGCAGTCCACTCGCTTGATGGTTTTGCTTTCACTTCATTAGTCATATCATCTTTCACAGTGGGAGGTGAGTATCCTACTTCAACAGCATTCCACGCACTTTCATCTAAGGATTTTAAAAAGGCTCTCATTCTCGTTTTCCAATATGTGTAATTCAACCCATCAAACGAAGGGGATCTAGATATAGAACCTCTTTCACGAGGCATCTCTATAGTCTAAGTCCACGATCTAACCCTAGGTAGTTAACCTAAATCAGGGCAACCACGCTCTAATACCAATTGAAATTACCTAGACGATAGTGAAAACAACGTAGAGGGGGGTGAATAGGTTTTTTATCAATTTTATGATCAATTAAAATTATTTAGCAAAAATTCAATTTTAATTAGTCATAAACCCTAATTCTTAATTCAATTCTCAAAATAGATCAATCAAGAAAATATGAATATAAGTGCAAAAATTTAAATCATGAGAAGACACAGAGATGTTTACGCGGAAAACCTTGAAAAGACTCCAAGTAAAAACCACGGATACGCTTGGGTATCGATGCACTATGAATCAGAAAATTTGTACAGACTCTATGAAAACAGAACTTAAAACCAATTTAATTTGTTGTTCTTCACTCGATGTCTAAAAGTCTAGATTTACTCGCGCTCCATAAAGATTTCGCTCCGATCTCCGTACTCTGACGACTCTGCTTCTCAACAGATCAAAATCACCACGTAGCCTCCTACTTCGATCTCCGAACTCAAACGGCTCCGTTCTTCAATGGATCAATGCAACCACGTTGCTATAGACGGTGTGTTAATTTTTCAACAACTATACCATTCAATCGTACATAGAAATCATCGATGTAGAAGCAAGATTGAAAACGTCCAATAACAAGAGAGAACTTGTGTATCTCTAATCACTCAATAATATTCTCTCACCATATGTATATCCTTGTAGAAGAAAATGAAGCTGTAGAAAACTTGCAGAGAATTATTAAAGACGTGTCTCCTCTTCTTGCAGACTTGAGCATTTATAGGCAATGGTGATTAAAACGCTAAGTTTGTCCTTTCTCATAATTTCAGGTCAAATTGAGTATAACCCTTATATTCTGATGAATATAATGTATATAATACGCACTATAATATGTATGAGTTGTGAACGCATCATAAAACCAACCCACGAATAATTTGGATATTGCAGCAAAAAATAGCCAAAAACTTACCGCAGCTACGCTTCAAGTGTAGGCCCCCTACGCTTGAAGCGTAGGTTCCAAGCTTAGCCTGGAATACCTTCAAGCGTAAAAACCCACTTTTCAGTCATTTTTTGAAACTGAAAGCCTAGACATTTTTGTTAAAACCACTTTTCTCGGTAACTGCGCCAAAATAACCCTCTTAACTCCCCGAAACCTTTTGCTTGAATTGACGACTTTGGGAAATGCCATTTTTGCCCTCTGGGAGACATTTTTACTCAATACTGCACTTCTCTTGTATTTCACTTGTATTTTTCACTATTGCCTTTTATTGTAGCTTGTAGATGTCGTTGAAACTAACATAACCTATCTAATACTCAATATGGTTATTGTCTAGAACATGCCATATATAAACAATACACAAAAGTGTTCTTACATGATTCACAAAGCTTTACCTCGAAGAGGTCTTCTGCCTCGACTTTGGCCATACTAAGCCTCTCGAAGGTAACAGAGTTGTATGAAGTCTTGCATTGCAAAACTATCTAAAATAAAACATTTATACAGAAGTAAAACAAAATTAAACGTCTTGTGAGTATTTGTTCCTATACTACCCATGTCAATCACCCACAAAAATTAGAATTAATATTTGACACCATGCCTAGTCTTTCAAGAAGTCACTTAGGGAATGTTTGGCTAGTGAATTCTAGAAAACTTCACAACTGAATTCTAGGACAACTCTGAAGCAACAATCATCAACTGAATTTATCTATTAAAATCTTCTGTCATATGGTGTTAGTTTTCAATATGAGTGGGCGAGTACAATCATCAAGTATGCATGGTGTTCCAGTATGGTTCTGGTACTTTGATTAAACTTGTACCAGAATTTGAGGAACAACTTTGAATTGAGAGACTTGTAGTGTAAACGAATTTCTGTACCTTGTTAACAATAACTCAAAAACTAAGCGTGTAAGGGTAATTGATGTTCCAGTATGGTTCTGGTACTTTGATTAGAAAAAATATCAGTTCTAGTCTCTTTGTCCATGTTTAATTCATATTCTATGTTTTGCTGCATTTACTTGTTGTTCATCTTCCAACATGTGGGAGGAGTATTTGAGCAAGATATATATATTAATCATAAATTAGCAGTTTGATATATGTTGTTGTGAATCATTTAATTAACTTTTCAAAGAACTTGGTATCAAGTAGATAGATAACTCAGTGATGCAATCTCCAATTGTTTCTTCATTTTGCTTGTTCACAGTCTTCTCTGTTTCTGCCTTTTCTCTCCCATTCATTTGAACTTCCATACCCTTTAAAACCAATGTTTTTAGGTTCTCTGATGCATTCAAGAATATAGCTTCCAAGAAGCTTTCTTCGGAGAATGGTGTGTGCAAACACAAATTTCGTCTCCGAAATTCTAGGAAACACAATAGGAGCAAACAAATGATTTTATTGATAATAAATGATAAAATATATGGTACAATTCTCTGTGGTCGATTCTTAAATAAATAATAGTCTTCCTCTGATTAAATATACTAAAACTCCGGTGCAAGGGCTTTGAAAGCTTGATCTTGAACCGTTACTTAATTGTTGCTTGTGTCTTTCGGGATTGAAGAGGTCTTGATTTGTTGAAGGTTTTTATAGAAGAATGTCACAGGTGTTGCGTGCTTATTGTTCTTCGTCTTCAAGAATTTATGTTGAGTTGGAGTCGGCAGAGCTTTGTTGCAGTATTCTTCTCCTTTTTTTTTTTTATGCCCCCTGAATGTGTTGGGTAACCTTGTATTTATAAGCCAAATGTGGAGTCTTAAATTTGGAAAGTACCCACCAATCATGTTTAAAATCCCAATAAATAAAAGATATTTATTTCTTTATTATTTTTTGAGAATAAATTCAAATTTAATTTGAATTATAAGCATAAAATTTAAACCTCTGAGAATTTGACACGTGTCCATTTGTGGGACCCGTAATGTCAATGAAATTGATCAAAACTTATTGACTTAATTCGACCGATCCAATGGTGATTAAATATTCACCAATTTTATGTGCCTACAAATTGCCCTCGCTTCAGAGCTTAGCTTCGTGCATGCTTGTCTTGCAGGAGTAGACAAGTTTTGAATAATATATATATATATATATATTTTTGGGTTGTTGCCAAGTTTTTTTTTTTAAACTGAATGAATGTATTAGGATAGCCCAAAAATTAAATAGAAAATACGGTCCATGACACCAAAAATGGGTTCAATTGGAATCCAAAAACCTTGTTTCCCTTTCTTTTGTTTTCTTTTTTTCCAAGATTTGTTCACTTGGAAACCAAACTTTTATTTCCTTTTGAGTATGAAAAACAAGTCTATATATATGTTGTGCTTGTCCAACCCTAACATATTCAAAATTGCATTCACAAACAAGCCAAACCAAGCCATAAGTCGCCACGGTGAGTTTTTTTTTTCTTTTCTTTTCTTTTCCGCTCACAAAGCTCTATTGGTTTTTTGTTTTTGTTTTTTTTTTTTACTTTCGTGGTTGAGTAATTGTTGTTGTTGTGTGTGCGTGCGTACTAGTGTGTGTAATTATATATATATGTGTGTGTGTGTGTGTGAGTTTGTGACTTTATGTATACGTGTGTGTGTGTGTGATTTAATGTATATGTGTCTGTGGGTCTGATTACGATAGTGTGTATATATGTATGTGTGATAGAGTGTTGTGTGTGTTATTTTTGGTGTGGTGGTGTGTGTGTTTGTTAGTGTTTGAGTTAAAGGTAAGGGGACAGAGAATTTTTTTTCTTTTTAAGTTGGTGTGCTTTTAGGTTTTGTGAGAGACTGAAGTGAACGCCGCCTAACAGTACAATGCTTTTCTTTTTTTTCCATCACAGGTTGTTCTCTTGCTTTTGTGAAGATTCAAGAAGACTTTTGCAAACCACCTATTTTGTACAACAGTAGGTTTTTTTTTTTTTTTTTTTTAACTCACCATGCCTTCGGAATATATGCACTCCTTAGAACAAAAATATTTGTCCCTTCGGGGTCCCAATGCTTTATTAGTCCCTTCGGGGTTATAATGTTACATCAGTCCCTTCGGGGTCCCAATAATTTATCGGTCCCTTTTAGGGTCACAATATTTTATCAGTTCCTTTGGGGTCACAATGCTTTATCATTCCCTTCGGTGTCCCAATATTTTATCAGTCCCTTCGGGGTCCTAACGATTTATCAGTCCCTTTTAGGGTAACAATATTTTATCAGTCCCTTCGGGGTCACAATATTTCATCAGTCCCTTTGGGGTCCCAATGCTTTATTAGTCCCTTCGGGGTGACAATGTTACATCAGTCCCTTTGGGGTCCTAATGATTTATCAGTCCCTTTTAGGGTCACAATATTTATCAGTCCCTTAGGGGTCCCAATGCTTTATCAGTCCCTTTTAGGCTCATAATATTCTAGACTAAATTATTAAAATCAATCCAAGAAGAATTGTTTTCCACATCCATTACTAATTTTTTTTCCAGGCATACAATCATGGTAGTCTTCAAGTGTTTAGAGTCGCAGACAGTCACCATTTTGGAGCGACATAATGACTCTGCCGAGAGAGGCACTACTTTGGAGGTTGGGACACCCCTTATGGGTTGTTTTGCTTTACAGGTGTCTCGCTCCGATTCTTCGCCATATTCTTAGTTGTCATACTGGTCATGCGAGATTACTTGTGGGCTCACAAACCTCGGGTACAACCAGAAGAAGAACAAAGGCTTAGTTGCCCATGCTTTGACGCTACGATCTGTTTTGCATAAGATTGAGGCAGAGACCGCTCCATTTTCACTTTTGGGGCAAAAAGTGGCTGCTAGAGAATTTATATGGAAGACTCCTCTGCAGATTTTTTCCCTCTTTCCATACACTGAAGGATACTGAGAGTGGGCGGAAGACATCTTAGGCCGCCAAGAATAGTTTCTAAAAGAGAAGAATTTATATGATGCAATATATGTTTCACTATTTTCATACTCTCAGCATGAGAACATTCTCCAAGCTTTCCTCGAGTTATGGTGCCCTTCTACTAGCTCCTTCCATTGTGTTGCGGGCGAGGATTCTATTTCCCTTCATGATTTACGCGTCATAGGAGGTATTCCTTTTGGCTGCAAGCAATACGAGGAAGTCATTCCCTCTACTAGAGAATTATCAGAGCTCGATCGAGAAGGGAATTATTTTCTTCCTCTTAATTGTGGATATCTATTTTTGGCCTTTCATCGCATTCGTAAGAAGTAGAGGAAAAAACAAATGGTGGGAATCGTTGATTGGGTGACCTTTTGGTTTAGAGATGTCAGGCGATATCGGGATGCATCAAAAAAGGTGCAAAGAAACCCAAAATCACAGCCAAAGTCTCATTCAACCTTCCGGCGCGATCCCTCCTGTGCGAGATTGGTCTCGCCAAGCAGATGAGATGAGATGTTTACTAGTCTTGGAGTGGCGCAAGAAATGAAGAAGAAAACTTATTTGGACGCCTTTTTAGCATGCTGGTTATGCAAATATGTCCTACCGTCAAATCCTGATAGCATCATTCGACCTGGCGTATTCAAGGTTGCAAGCATGATCGCAGATGGCATCAAATTTTGTCTCTCTGTCCTTGTTTTGGAAAATATCTACAGAGGTTTGAATGACATTGTTTCCTCACCTGACCTATGGAGTTTAGTGCTATATTTTATGCACATTATGTATATGGATAGATAACTGACTATTTCAGAACCCACTCTCCTACTTTGGAAATGCAATATCTTCCTCGAATGATTTTATATGCAAGTATTGGGCCTGCCCAACACGTTGATGAAGTCGTAGCTCAAAACATGCTTCGATCATGTAAAAGTGTCCCATTTCCTTATCATTCCAGGACATCTTCGATGCAGGAGGTGCTAAAAGATGATAGTCGACTATCCATTTCCACTCATGAGTACTTTTCTAGCCTCCGATCAGGTTACTTGACATTGCGCCAAAATGATTTTATCATTGTCGAGCCATATAGTTCGCACATGTTTTGCAAATAATTCTTTTATCATCAGGATGTTCCTAGTGAATTGAAAGATGGTATTCGCACTAGTAGTCTGGAAGAGATCTCAAAAATGTGGAGGCTTATGACAAGTTTCAAGACTGGGAGTAAGGTACAACTTTCTTCGAGTTCCAATTTTAATAAGTTCTTCGTGACACAAACTTATGCCGAATGGTGGTCAAAAGTCTATGTCGACCCTTCTATAGTCACAGAACCTATTGTGCCACAAAATGATTGTACTTCTGCACCTAAAGGTAGGAAAATCATTGTCAGGAGAAACAAGTTGAGCATCTCCTCTAATCCATTGCTAGCAATTCCATCTAGTGGTCATGGTGTTGCCGAGAGTTCTAGGAGTCATATTGCACTAGCTGACTATGTTCCGCCACTCATTCGAAAGCGCCAACGTTCTCCAATAACGGACGATTCGGATGGGGAAATCAGTACTAATGATCGTGATCGCAATTGAAATCATATTGGTGATAAGCAGAACCATGTTGTTACTCCAAGGCAGGAGAACATTCCTCAAGGTTTAAATGATTTTTTTCGAGGAGTACCAAGCAGTTCACAACCCATGCAGGTTATTGCTTTTATTTTTATTTATTTATTCATATATATATTTTTATTTTGTATACACAATGTATCCTCATTTTATTTATTTATAGATAAATGAAAATGAGAGTTTTCTTGGAGGTTTGTTGGAATTTGATGATCTTCCAACGGGCAGTGAAGATTCCATTTTTAGCCCTGATATGATGAACCTAGCTGACGAGATAGGGAATGAAGCTACTCAGCTCTTGCAAGATGTCAATAAGCAGAATTTGGAATCAATGATACAAAATGAAGTACCTCCTATGTCCACTTTGAATGTACTTACAAGGGATGGACCTTGTAATGCCATTCCATCTCCTCCGCCAGCAATTTCCCTCGAGGTGTCTATTTTCAATGTCAGGAACATGGTTCTTGATGCGCAGCGCAAGGCTGCTTTAGCACTAGCTGACGCCATAAGAACAATGGTGTTCAACACAGAAGTCCATGAACTATCTTCGATAGTCCACAAGCTCCCACCATTTTTCGAGTCCCTTTCACACTTTCCAGGGGATTTTTGTGGTTTGAAGAAAAGATTGATACATATATGCATAGTGTTGGTACATATGTTGCCACCAAATCTTCTTTTGCTTGCATGGTGCCATCAACCACACAGTCGCAACAATTGGCTTTTATTGACTCACAACTTGCTAGTGCCACTGTTCTGGAATGTGACATTATTAAGTATGCGGACTCACTTTGGGCCAACTTGCATGAAGTCAAACATACAGAGGCCAAGTTAGCAAAGGAGCTGCAAATTGCACAAGAAGAGATCAAGCAGATCGAGACTTCTTTGTCAGAGACTGATGCTAAGTTGTCTCATGAGAGAGAAAAGATTACCAAACTCAAGGAAGACTGCAAAGTGATTGAGGAAGCTCAGATTCTTACTGCTCAAGAAGTTCAAATAATGAAGACTCTCGAAGACAGGTTGCAAAGGGAACGCGAGGAGCTTTCAGATTTGTCGCTTTAGTTTAGTTTATCATTGTCATCTATTATTTTAGATTTCTCACTCTAGTCTTGACCATTGTTTTCATTTATCATTCACTATTTTTTCTTGGAGTGGATTATTTACTTTGGTAATAAAATAGCCACTTGATTTCTTATATTTCAGTATCAATGAACATTTTTCTATTTTTTTTTTGGATGACTGAACTCGGAACAAACTTCCAAGTTGCCTACTTACCCTTAATAGGGATCAAGCCAATCACATAGTTCAATGATGATTTTTATTTTTTGGATGACTGAACTCGGAACAAACCTCCAAGTTGCCTACGTACCCTTAATCGGGATCAAGTCAATTGCGTAGTTCAATGATGGTTTTTATTTTTTGGATGACTGAACTCGGAACAAACCTCAAAGTTGCCTACGTACCCTTAATCGGGATCAAGTCAATCGCGTAGTTCAATGAATATTATTTTTTTCTGGATGCAGGTGGCATTCACAATTTTAACTCATGTGAGCTAGGAGCATCGTGTAGTTTAGACTCGTGCGATTAGGAGTGTACAATATTTGTTCAGGGATAATATCGCTTAAAAAACTTAGGCCATGTTTGGTAGGCGGTCTTATTTGGTCTGGTGAGGTCTGGTCTGGTCTGATATGGTCTAGTCTAATCCGGTTTGTCTAGATCCTGAACTTAAAAGTCTGTTTGGTAAGCGGTCTGGTCTAACTATTTATTTTTTATTTATTATAGTATTTATTTATGTATTATTTATTTATTTTATTTATTATTTCTTCACTTTATAAAATATTTTATTAATTTATTATTTATATTATTAAATTATTATTTATTCATTTATATATTAATTTCTAAATATATTCTATTTATTTATTATTATTTCATTATTTAATTTATAAATTATTTATTCATTTTTAATTATTTAAAAATATATTTTATTAATTTATTATATTAATATTTATTTATTATTATTATACTCATTTTTTGTTATTATTATATCTATTTATTATTTATTATTATTATTTATACATTTTAAATTATTTACGAGTATATTTTATTAATTTATTATTTAGTCCATTTTTTATTATTTTATTCATTTTTTTTATTATTATTATGTATTATTTAATTGTTTTTTTATTATTTTTATTTATTTTTAAATATTTTTTATTTAATTTTTTATTTATATTATTAATTATTCATTTTTAACTATTTATAAATATATTTTATTATTTATTCATTTATTTATTATTATTATATTAATTTATTTATTATTATTAGGTATTATTTATTATTTATATATATATTTTAAAATATATTTAATTTAATTTATTATTATTATTTATTTATTTTTCATTATTTATAAATATATATTTTTAAGAAGACCAGACCGGACCAGGTTGAACCCTAAAAAAATTTGGTTCAAAAAACACCCCATTTGGTTCAATTTGGTCTGGTTCCAAATTTTGAGACCAAATCCAAACAAAAATGGTCTAGTCCCTGAAAACAAAGACCAGACCAAATAAGACAGCCTACCAAACAGGGCCTTAGCATTGATGTGTAACACCCCGTGTTATTTTCCTTTTTCCTGAAATTATAATTATATTTAATTTCAGTAATGACGTCACTTGTTCATGACGTATTATTTATTCTTGGTATTTGATACCTGTAAATTTTTCGCGTTTAGTTTTAAAGTCGACTGTATGACTTTACAGTTTCTCTTTGACGACTACACGAATTCTTATTCTCGACTACGCGATATCGTTTCGATTATTTCGGTTACGGTATTAGTACTTTTACGGATCCGGTGTGAAGTGTATTAAATTACTTTCTCGGTGTTCCGATTGTTGGGTTTCTGCCCCTATGTATTTAATTGGGCGTCCCGTTATTAATTCGGGCTTACGAGATTATGTTCGGACGTTCCCGAAAATTATTGGGGTTTACTGTATATATATACATTTAATTATATATATATAGTTTTGGGGTCATTTCGCAATTACGGATACTTGAAGGGTCAGTTTCGCAATTAAGAATAAGTTGAGGGTTAGTTTTGCAATTAGGTCACATATATATGTATATGTATATGTGAAACCGTATCTGCTCCATTTCTTCTTCTCTCCTCTACCCGACACACTCAGCCTCTCCTCTTCTTCATTGAGCGACAACCACACTCTCTTACCCTCCATGGTCGCCGGTCAGGCGAGAGAGAGAGAGAATCGCCGGTCATGGCGAGAGAGGAAGAGCAGAGTCGGCTGAGGGATGACCGTCGGTTGCAGCTGGTCGGGAGCAGCGACGGTGAGGGGCTGCTGGGCTGTGGACGGCGGCGGCGCTGGTGGCGAGAGGCGGCGGCACGGGCGGCGTGAGTCGCCGGAACGGGAGGCGCACTGGTTCGTGTAGCAGCGCGTGGACAGGGGCGTGTTCGGCTGGGCTTCGGCCATTTTTTCGGCAACCTTCCGGTGATCGGTTTGAGCCGATTTTCGGTGAGTAGCTCCGTATATACATGGTGTTCGTTATATATTAATTTCGTGATTTTAGGATGAACGATTTGTCCAGAAATCGCATTAATAGGTTATAGATTTCGTTTGGGGTATTTTAGATTTAACCCAATTAATTAACCGATTATTAATGGGCTTCGTATATATCGTATAGGTTGTCAAGACGGACATTTCGATATATTCAAAATAATTATCGGACGATTTTGGTCGGCGGGCTTCGAGTTCGGGCGCCGATACTGTGTTGTTTCGGACTGTTCGGTAACGTATAATTAGGTGGGAAACTTTATTTCTCACTCCACATTATTGAAGTAGTTTTGGGTGTGCAAACCCTTATTTAATTTATTATAGATATATTAAATCGTTAATTTAAATATCTATAATTCGTTTAGAATCGGAATTGGACTTAGGAATTAATTTAAGAAAATTAATTAAATTATTTCCTACGAGATTAAATATATTCCTAATTGAATTGAATAGGAATAGACGACTTAGAAATTCCTTTGAGAATTAAATGAGCTAGAAGATTTGTAAACGTTGGACGTGAGAGACTTAGACGCTATTCTAGGTTCCTTTTTATTACGTGGATTATCTGTTTAAATTATTTTAAAGAAATGATAAGGGAAATTGAAATATTTTCTAAAGAATTAAGAAAATATATTTTTGAAAATATGAGTTATATATGAAATTGTTTTCATATGATTTAAATGCTTTATTGTATTTTAAAGCATGAAAAGAGATTTTGAGATTTATATTACCATGTGGGTATTTTTATAAATATGATGTATTACATATTTATGATTGAGATATGATTTGATTGTACACCATGTCGTGTGAGCACATGGGTGTTGGTGCATGTAGTGCACGGTTTCACCATTGGCAGAGAGAGTTCATTTGGTGTGGTCTACTTCCCTTGTGCGTGGGGCACGAGTAGACGTTTGTGTCGGATCATCACAACAACTGGCCAGGAGGTATCACGCCTACGGAACTAAAAAGCCGGCAAATGTGAGTTAGGAGTCCAGGTAGAGGCTCATGTTCTTGACTCAAGGGTAGTCATGGCGTACGGAGTTGCATGTTGGGCTCTCGTACAACCGTCTTCCCTATTGAAGTGATAGAGAGAAAATCACTTGGGAAAGGTCGGTGTGGTAACTCTACACTATGATGAGTGGACAGAGTTTGTATCCGTTACCCTTGGGAAGGGTGTGTTGTGTGTGAGTATCACGGGGAGTGTTGAGTCACATTACACTGCCTATTATTTATGTGATCTCGTTTAACATGTATATGTGCTATATTACATGTGTTGTTGGGGCATGCTATTTATGAATATTGTAAATTAAATTCATATTTTATAAATGCTCAGTTGAAAGTAATTAATGTGGAAGAAAATGATAATATGCCATTATAAATAAGTATAAATGAAACGAATATATTTATACTTGTTGTTGTATACCTTAGTACCCTTGGGGGAGGTTATGCGTGTTGGCATAGTGATTCATGTGGCTAGCGGAGGCTAGTGGTGGACCGTAGGCTTGACTTGAGTTGAGGCCTTAGAGATTGTGGTTAGTAGCCTTAGAGATTGTGGTTAGCAGCCTTGTGATTGTGGTTAGTAGCCCTGTGATTGTGGTTAGTAGTTTGGTGATCGTGGTTAGTTGTGTGAACTCTTTTGAAGATGTGAGGTTAGGGATGATTTTTGTATCAATTGATAATTGAGGCCTTAGAGAAGGCGAGTGATGAGTTGTGTGAGATTTTGATTGATGAGAAGGGGTTATGATTAGGGATTTATTTAGTACTCGAGGTACCGTAGCTTGACAGTCTCGGTTCTTGTGCTTAGTTCATTCCCCTAAGCATTCCTTGTACGGTGTTTTGTACACTAGTACGTGGTCGTTGACTTGTATGTCATTCCTAGATTCCTTGGTTACGGCGTGGTGCCGAACCTCTTCCTCGTGGTATCATTTGATTTGGTGGAGTTGGAAACGGATGGTGGTCTTCCGTGAGTCCAACGTGTTGTTCTTCCTTTATTGTCCTTTTGGGCATTATAGGAATCCGTGGAGTTGTTCATTCTTATGTGGCTGTCATTTCGAAAACGGTGCTTTCTAAGTTTTGAAAGTAAACTTTTGTATTTAAAAGGAAAAACCCGTTTTCGCCTACCCCCGAATAAATGAACAGTTTTAATACTTATAAAATGATCTTGAGATCTTCTTTGAAATGATTTTCAACTTTTAAAAGCCTGTGATGGCGACTGACGGAGACCGGGGGCAAGACGGTCATTTTTACTGTGTGATTTCTAAAAAGAAAACTATTTTATCACTTGTCTAGAGATTCTGAGATTTTGAGACTTCTTTCTCAAAATCTCGACTTGTAGTATTTTGAAAGGTGGTTTCTTGTTTCACCTTTTCTTCGGATCGTTCTAAGTCTCGGTTAGGAGGCTTGGTGTTGTTCAGTGCACACTTATAGTGTTGCCTTTCCTTTTCTTTGGGTTGTTGATGTCACCATCTAGGTGATTGGGGTTTTTCACTTGTTAGGGGCATGGATGCCGAATGAAATGGTTTGAGTTTTAAAAACCTTTTTCTTAAAAACTATGGAAATCCTTGGGATTCCTCTTTTATTTACTTTCATACTCGACCATTCGCTTTTGGTTCCCTTGTCCACTTGTGGTGTTCCTTTCTGGTTCATTCGTGATGTTTTTTCCTTGTTTGGGTATTCTTAACCTTGACATTGTGTCTCGGTTATCTGTTGGTGTAGCATTGGGACTCCTTTTCCCTTGCTTGGGTTCTTGACTCTTACGTGGTTTTTCATATCCTTAGTGAGAGCGTTGGTGATTAATTGACATTGTTGGAGATAGTAATTGAGGTTTGTTATATATATATATATGTATATATATATATATATATTGGTGATAGTATTATGAGGTTAATGTGATGATGTGACTTATGGTATCGAGGAATAGATGTGATTGAGGTGATCTAGTTCCTGAGAGGTAGATTCCTCTAGGAGTGGGATAAGATTTGTTATATATATATATTGTATATATATATATATATATTGATGATGGTTGTGTTAGTACGCAAGGACGTGGGTGTTTTCCTTCCTGTGTTATCGGGGTGTAGGATTTGAGCCTTCCTTGGTACTATTGGTGGATTTTGTTTCCTGTGGATATTAGAGGTGAGTGTGTTTCCCTCTGTTGGATTTGGTGGTTAGCGAGGTGAGCATTGATGATTGTTAGATTTGACTTGGGTTGTTGTGTACCTAGTGTACGTTGATGAGAGTAGTGTAGACTACTGGTGTTGGGTACTTGGAGTACGAGTTTTAGAGACTCATGTTGTGTATTTATATATATATACGCGTATATATATATATATATATCTTCCCTATATACTTATGTATACTCGTTTACGATAGTATATGAGCGTGTGACTTGGGTTTGCGTGGATGGGACTAGTTGGGCTATATTTATATCTTATTAGACGGTTTAGCTTTACCTAAACTATCAGAGGATGTGGTAGTTAGGATATCTTTTCCCACTGAGCTTATTTGCTCACGGAGGGAATTTCATTGGCCCCCCTGGTATTCCACGCCAGGTTGCAGGAAATATACGGCTATGAGCAGGATGCAGTGCAACGGCAGCTTCTTTTGTTTCCTTGTTACAGGTTTTGGAGTTGCGTTGGGTGACGCGGTTACGGTTGCAGCGCGACTGGGTTTGGGGACGGTAGTATTCTTCTTTCAGCTTCCTTACCCATTGTTATGGGATTATCATGTATTTCTTTTGGGAGCCAGTCTGTTGGCATATCCCTGTTGATGTATCTTTTATTTCCTGTACTTATTCTTTCAGGATGTATTGTATCTATTCCGCACAGTTAGGTACTTTTCTGTATTCTTATTCGAGCATTTGTGGCTCTGTTGATTATAGAGGGTTTGGAGGGGTTTTGGTTTCTTTCCACTACCTCGGCCCTATTAGGATTGATGAATGTGGGGCTTGGAAGCCATTGTGATTATTGAATTGCTTTGGGCAGGTTATTGTGTTGTGTTTGGTTGTCCGGATGTTCCATTTACAAATGGAACTCTGCCGGATTTTCGTTAGATTCCGCTGCTTAGTTTTATTGGTCATTTGGGTATGGAATATACCATTTCTATCATTAACCCATGTGTTTTCTTGGTTAATGATGTCTTAGTTGGTCATTCGTATTAAGGATCACATCCTGGATTCCTTGGATGTCCCAGTTCGGGAGTCTTAGGGATTTAGGAGCGTGTCTGTTGGTATCTAAGGATACTCTTGTGTTTTTAGTATTCGTGTTGGCATGGAGTATATTTTTATTGTTATTCCATGTACTTCTTTGTTATTGTTGACTCTAGTAGTCGCTTGGTTTGCGTCACCTTTTAGGGGCGTGACAACATGGTATCTGGACATTCATTGCAACCCTTTATGGGTGTTTGATGATTTAATGTCTTTTGGTTCTCGTTTCTTTTTACTTCCGCATTCACTCCCTTAACTCTTAGGCTCGGGTTTCGGAGTCCTAGGAATTCGGGGCGTGACAGATGAGTCTAACTCTAACTCCATCTTCATCAACAATCTTGTAGGCGCCATTGGTGTATACTTCTTGCACCATATCGGGCCCATCCCATTTTGAGGTGAACTTGTTTCCCATACGACGACTCATGATAATGGGTCTTTGTATGGCCAGTACCAAGTCGCCAACTTGAAAAGATCGAGGACGAACTTTTTTGTTAAAAGCACTTGAGAGCCGAGCTTGATAACACTCTGACTGTTGTTGAACTTCAAGTCTTCTTTCATCTAACGCCTCCAACTCTTGAAGACGCAATCGAACATTCTCCTCGTTCATCAAACCTTTTTGCACGGCGATCCTCAATGAAGGGATTTGTTGCTATAGTGGAAGGACCGCTTCCACACCATAAACAAAAGAGCACGGTGTCAACTGAGTAGGAGTACGAAATGTTGTTCGATATGCCCACAGAGCCTCCTCAACTCGTTCATGCCAATCCTTTTTTGATTTCGAGACCACATTCTTTAATAAATTGCAAAGAGTCTTGTTGAAAGCTTTTGCCTGTCCATTTGCGGGTGCGTTGTACATTGAAGACTTATACTATTTGAAGCTAAAATTTCCACATAAATCAGTCATCAAATGATTATCAAATTAAACACAACCCATTCTCAGTGATGATGTGATGAGGAACCTCGTATCAAAAGATGATGTTGGTCTTGATAAAATCAACGATAGTTTCCTTTTTTACCGTTTTGGCAGGTATTGCCTCTGCCCACTTTGAAAAGTAGTCAGTTGCTGCGAGAATGTAAAAGTGACATTTAGAAGACTTTATGAAAGGTCCTACTACATCTAGGCCCTATGCATCAAATGGCTATGATGAAATTGTAGGGTGTAATGGTTCAAGCGGTTGGTGCATGAAGTTAGCATGAAATTGACAAGCCTGACACCTTTTAGCATAATCCATTCAATTCTTAACCATGGTCGGCCAATAGTATCCCATTCTTTTCACTCAAAAGTGAAGCTTAGGACCTGACTAATGAGCCCCACAAACTCCAGAATGTGCTTCTTCCCTTGCATGGATTGCTTCATCTTTTCCAAGACAACGAAGGAATAACTCCTCATAAGATCTTTGAAATAATGTATCTTTGTAAAAGATAAATAGAGATGCCCTACGACGTATCTCAGTTTTGTGTCGAGGTTCCTCAGGTAGCTTCCCATGTTCCAAATAATCAATTATGGGTCATCTCCAATCATCGGTCTTAGTAATCATGACGGAGATCGCATTTGTTTCATCCATCTGAGCTTCAAGTAATTGTGGCAGTACCCAGCGTTAGCACACTAGCACAGTGAATGTTTCGTCTTCTCCTAATGCTATGGTTGTGGCCAAGTTGGCTAAGGCATCTGCTAAACGATTTTCATATCTTGGGATATGTTCCAATTTAATGCTTTTAAATATAGCTAGTAGATTGGAAGCATATTGAGAATACGGAATCAAGCCTTCTTTCTTGACCTTATAATCCTTGAGAAGTTGGTTGATCACCAACTTGGAATCACCGTAAACTTTAATGTTTGAAATTTTCATCTCATGTGCCATTTCAAGGCCAATTATCAGAGCCTGATACTCAACGACATTCTTTCAACATTTCTTAGTAAAAACAAATGCATATGGTAAAATTTACCTTTGTGGAGAGATAAATGACACCCGCTCCGGCTCCTTTAGAACGTGTCGCACCATCAAAGAACATCATCCATGGGGAAAGGATGTCAACCATAAACACTTCTTCATTAGAAAAATTATAAAAAATCTCCCAGTCAGCCGGTATCGGATGATCGGCTAGAAAGTCAGCAAGTGATTGTCCTTTAATTGCCTTTCGTTGAATGTATACAATTTCAAACTCATTGAATAAGATTGCCCATCTTGCAAGTCGTACGGACAGAATAGGGCTTAACATGACATACTTGAGGGGGTCTGCCTTTGCAACCACATGCACTGTGTTAGCCAAGAAATAGTGTCTCAATTTTTGAGACGCAAAAACTAGCGCAAGATTCGTTTTCTCAATTGAAGGATATTTAATTTCTGTAGTGTTCAACCTACGAATCAAGTAATAAAGAGTATTTTCCTTATTCTCCTCATTATTTTGTGCTAAAAGAGTGCCTAGAGATTCTTCTTCAGCAGCAATGTATATAATGAGTGGCTTTCTAGGCACGAGAGCTCCTAACACTGGTGGATTGAGTAAATATTGCTTGATGTCATCCAAAGCATTCTGACAAGCTTGGTCCCATACAAATGGAACACTTTTCTTCATGAGTCGACTAAATGGTTGACACCTTCCAGCCAAGTTTGAGATGAACTGACGAATGAAAGCTAGTCGCCCTTGAAGACTTCACAATTCGCATAAATTTTTGGGTGGTGGCATTTTTTGGATGGCTTCGATTTTGGAAGGATCGACTTCAATGCCGCAATGTCGGACAATGTCGGACACTAAATGCACATTTTAGAGGGTTAATCTTGAGTTGAAACTTCCTTAGTCGATCAAAAACTTTGTGAAGATCTTAGAGATGGTCATTTCTTTTCTTGGTTTTTACAACCAAGTCATCAATTTCTTTTCTTGGTTTTTACAACCAAGTCATCAACATAGCATTCTATGACTTTGTGCAACATATCATCGAAAATCTTTTGCATGGCACACTGATAAGTTGTGCCGACATTCTTAACTCCTACAGGAATCACTTTGTAACAGTAGATCCCCTTCGGCGTGCGGAAAACAGTCAACTCCTCATCTTTTGGAGACATTCTTATTTGATTGTAACCAGAAAAGCAATCCATGAATGACAGAGCCTCGTGCCCTATTGTTGCATCCATTGTAAGTTCTGCCACATGTAGAGGAAAATCATCTTTCGGACATGCAACATTCAAATCACGAAAGTTGACACAAATTTGAATTTTCCCATTCTTCTTCTTTACAGGGACTCTACTAGAAATCCATGTTGGATATTTTACTTCCCGAATGAAGCCCGCCTCAATGAGTTTATTGACTTCATCTTCAATATTTGGGATAAGGTCAAGCCTGAAGAAGTGCTGAGATTGCTTAATTGGACGTGTCCCATGTCTTATTGCCAAGTTATGGACTGTGACATTTGGTTTGAGTCCCGGCATTTCTTTATAAGTCCAAGCAAAAATGTCCTTGTATTTAGCTAGTATGTCCGTCTACTCTTTTTCTTCTACAAGACTCATCAGTGCACTAACGAACACTGGTCTAGGTTCTTTAACTGATTCCAAGTTAATTTCTTTAAGTTGATCAATAGTTGCTTGCCCCGTCTTCAAGTGTTGGAGGCGCTTCCTTAAGTTTATCCTCTTGAGACTCTTCATCCATGTTTTCTTCCTTGATTGTAATATGATAAGATGTGACATGAGTAATTTTCTCTTCATCATCTTCTGAATTTTCTTGTGTAGGAGATTTTGTGAAGACAACGGTTCATCTCTTGGCCTTCAAAATTTTGTCAACACTGACTTCCACTTCTACTTTGCGTTTTATATGGGATGGAATTAAGCTTTTTTCATCGTTATCCTTTTCAGGCTTGAGCTCGTGACTCATCCATCCTACTTTCTTGCACTCTTCTCTAGATGTGATATTGTTGCTTCCAAGTCTAGAGAATACCGATTTTCGGGACTGAGGATTTATGGTTTCTCTGCTATCGACATGGACATGTTTATTAAATGCAGAAGCCCGAGAAGTGTAATTCTCATGAGGTAGTTCATCAGTTCTATTTGTTGTGCTCAGCCTTTGGAACACATAAGCACAATGCAGAGGGGTTTCAATCCGATCAAACACCGATTTCTTAAGCCTCTAACACACTAATGTATTGTGTGTTTTCTCTTCTTTTTCTTATTTTTGTAGGGATTCGAATTGGTTCGCTAGGCTTAAACCCCAAACCGGTCTTGGGTGCGTTGATCGCATGCCCTTCTTGTCACAACTTCATTTGAGTCTTATTGAGGCCATGAAACTTTTCGCCAATGACATCGGGATAAAATTGCCCAAGTTCCGATGGATTTGAGAAGTCATACCCTGCGTTAACCAGAAGCTTATATGCCTTAAGGTCAAATTTCTCCCTTGTTATTTGATGTGGAAGTGCCTTCTGCTTCATCGAGTCTTGTGTGCCAAAGACAGAACCTGCTAGTGGTGGCTTTACTATTGAAGACTTCTCAACCTTTATAAGAGGAATCATTAGGTTATCTTTGAGAACTTGTGTATCCTCGCTTGTCGAGGCAAGAATGAGTTTTGTCTTCATTTTTGTTGCTTCTGACAGCTCAACAAAGGGTGATTATCCTTCACTTCTTTTGGATTTTGGAACATACTTGAAGACAACCTTACCTTTACGAATTTCAGAGGACAGTTCAGACTTGTGTGTTGTATCGTGTGCAATGTTTTCTACAGGGGACAACTCAGCTTATTTACCTTTTTCCGCATCTACTTTTCTTGTGAAGAAACTATTAGATGGAAGAATCTCAGCCAGTGTGTCAGTGTTTAAGTTAAACTTGGCATCCGCAAAGTGAGACTCTACCTCAGAAAATAGTTTTTCGTCTCCCAACACAGTTTTTGTACCATTATTGAAGAACTTAAAACATTGGTGCAATGTAGAAGGGACTACACCATTTCCATGGACCCAAGGTCGAGCTAATAGTAAATTGTAAGAGGTCCTTACATCGATGACATGGAACAAAGTCTCAGCGTTCAATTCACCAATGGTGAGGGGAACTATTACCATGTCAGTTGCTCGTTGTCCCCCTCGATTAAATCCTTGAATGACTAGCCGACTTCGAGCCAACTCGTCGATTATGATGCCAAGGTTTCTCATTGTGGATTTTGGCATGATGTTCATTGCGGAGCCCCCATCAATAATACTACGAATGACCTTTTGCTCCCGAATGTACCTAGAGACAAATAACGGTCCATTGTGAGGTTTTAACCCAAGTTGAAGATCTTCATTGGTGAAAAGAATCAATGCACAACACAAGGCACACATAATCTTAGGGGTTTGCTCTTCTGTACCTCTAACGGGGCGATTTTCTGTTTTGTCAAAATATTGACTATCTACTTCAAATGTTTCTTGTTCATCTTTCTCGTCAACCTCGGTGGCCGATACCGTGTAAACGGTTAGACGTTTATCATCAGTAAGATATCCAATAGGAAATAATTTTACCAATGTAACACCTCGGTGAGTATCTCTATTTGAGAGCTCAACTGTTTGACGTTCCGTCATGGCTTTTTGTTGCTTTTATGGGCCTTGCTGAATTTTCTTCCTTTTTTACCCCCAGTTTGGGTTGGTATGTTGAACAGTAATGCTTTTTTGTTTGCAAGATCTTCTTCTTGTTACAAGAGTCCATCCTTCCTTTACTTGTTCAGACAAAATTGCATTCGGCAGAAAAATGATAACTGGATCCAATGAACCAAATTGAATGGTCTTCAAGCTCTTTGGTTGTTTTCCATGAAAAATTTGCATATCAGATTTTGCTTTAGTTGGGCTAGCTAAAACAGAGGCAATGGTAGTATGATTTGCTTCAGCTATTTCATTCCCACCCAAAAGGATCTTGCCTTCTTTTACAAACTCAATACCAACTCTTTGAATATAAAATACTTTTCAATTGGATGGCTAACGATGCGATGATAAATGCAATATTTAGGGTCCTTCACTCATCCCATCTCTGCGGGGCGTTTACATTCTAGTAGGTCGATTTCTTTTTTCTCAAGTAAAAATTCTAGTATGCCGGCCACATCAGAGTATGGGAATGGGTATGTCTTGTTCTCTAATTCTTTGAGTGTTGGGCGAGGCTTTTCAGTATCTTGAGTTTTAGTTTGCTTGGTAACTTCCTTATTCTTATATTTCATAGTAATTTTCAATGGCACTATGGTGATGACCATGGTTTCTTTATGGTTTTTCTTTGTTTGTCTTTCATCTTTCTTTCCATCTTTTTTATCATTTCTTTGTTCTAAGACAGAGACATCCTTTCCACCATGAGCATTGATGTTAATCTCCATATCATGCTCATGTGGTCAATTCCTCAAAAGTTTGGGTTTTGATGCCTTGAAGGATATAGAGAAGTCCCCAATGCATACCTTGCATGCACATTTCAACAACAGAGGTTTCTGAGAGTCGATCTTTGCAATCCAATCTTAGTGCCCTCCACCTATTGATATAGTCCACGACCGGTTCCTCTTTCCATTACCTAATGTTGGTAAGTTCTATCATGCTTACCGTACGTCGGGTGTTATAGAAGCGATTCAGGAACTCTCTCTCCATTTGGTCCCAACTGTTAATTGATTCAGCTTCTAAGTTAGTATACCAATCAAAGGAGTTTCCCTTTAGAGAACGAACTAATTAATTCACCAAAAGATCGCCCCCTATCCCTGCATTATTACAAGTCTCCACAAAATGGGCAATGTGTTGCTTGGGATTGCCCTTCCCATCAAATTGTTGTAACTTAGGCGGTTGGTATCTTATCGGTATCCTCATATCATTAATTCGCTTAGTGTATTGTTTTGAATACATGAGAGTGCTTCGGCTTACTCCACCATATTGTGATTTGCTTGTATTGGAGATCATGTCTTGCAGTTCTTGGACAGATAAAGAGCCCACCGAATGAGCGAAATAGGTTTGGTTTGCCCCCTGCTCAGATGTGGCTATATGTTGATCCTTGTCTTTCATGGCCACTTGCGGTGTAAAACCAGGAGGGTGAGTAGGTCCTTGAATTGACTCGCCTGACTTTTAGGCCTCAAGTTTGTTCATGAGTGTTGCGATTTGTAGATCTTTCTCTTCAACGGTTCTGGTGAGCTTTTCGATGGCTCGACTCATAGTAGCCATTTGATCTTCGATTGATGTTGTATCAGTCATCATGAATTTCATATTGGTTGTGTGTGAATGACTTTGGTAATCTAAGTACTCTGGATCTGAACCTTTTGGAGTCCCTGGAGTAAATCCTGATTGTGATCCTGTGCTTGAGTTACAATCAGAAATAGAGTGCGACGCTCTACTTTTGGGAGAACATTCTTCAAAAATAGGGAAAGCTTCCTTAGACTTTATTGTATTGATCTTCCCTGTTCTTAGAGACTCAAGAGTGATGAATGGTTGTCTTTTTGTGCTTTCAGGTGGCGTTGGGTCGACCACCCTTCTTTTTTCACTTTGTGCCAATAAAGCGAATGCCTTTGCCTTCTGACCGGTTACTGCGCTTGTGGAGGTGCTACTATCAGTTGATGAAGCATCCACATTCTTGACAGCAATTATGGTTGGGGCTTTACGAGTTGTGGAAGTGACAACGTTCTTTCCACCATTCTTTGATCCTTGTTCAAGTTGAGCGTTCTTGGGAGCCATTGACGCTAGCAAGGTAGAGACTTGATGAATGATTAAGGAGATGAAGATGAGAGGCAGAGACGACCCACCGGGCGTGCTAGAAATTTGAAAACACAAATTTCGTCTCCGAAATTCTAGGAAACAAAATAGGAGCAAACAAATGATTTTATTGATAATAAATGATAAAATATGTTGTACAATTCTCTGTGGTCGATTCTTAAATAAATACGAGTCTTCCTCTGATTAAATCTCCTAAAACTTCGGTGCAAGAGCTTTGAAAGCTTGATCTTGAACTGTTACTTAATTGTTGTTTGTGTTCTTCGGGATTGAAGAGCTTTTGATTTGTTGAAGGTCTTTGAAGAAGAACGACACAAGTGTGGCGTGCTTGTTGTTCTTTGTCTTCAAGAATTTCAGAGGTTTTGTTGAGTTGGAGTATGCAGAGCTTTGTTTCAGTCTTCTTCTCCTTCTTTTTTTTTATGCCTCCTAAATGTGTTGGGTGGCCTTGTATTTATAGGCCAAATGTGGGGTCTTACATTTGAAAATTACCCACCAATCATGCTTAAAATCCCAATAAATAAAAGATATTTATTTCTTTATTATTTTTTTGAGAATAAATTCAAAATTAATTTGAATTATAAGCATATAATTTAAACATCTGAGAATTTGACACGTGTCCATTTGTGGGACCCGTAATTATCAATGAAATTGATCGAAACTTATTGACTTAAGTTGACCGATCCAACAGTGATTAAATGATCACCAATTTTACGTGTCTACAGTGTGATTGACCTTGTTTAACAATATGTTGAACCTAGAATTAGAAGCATCATATCTACTTGGAAGGCTACTCAAATATGGTAGCCTAACCTGTGTTTGCGACTTATAAGAGAGAAAATTATTTTGTATTCAAATTTACCTTATAGTTTCACTAATTAGATAGAGATCAAAACTACTCTTATTGTATTTGAAATTATAGACAGATTGAGAGTATTATTGTTTTGTCAAGAAAATGACACATTAATTCATTTTTCCAACTGCATGTTGCAGACTTTCTAAAAAATACTTGAGCCACCCAATTCACCAACTTTAAGATAATGCAGATAGCCTCCATGTGTTAATTTCATAAGCTCACTCCTTCTACAAAATTCATCTTTTCTTCCACAATCTTTAGACATTCCTAAGGTTCCTTTCGGTGTTTTAAGCAATTATCAAGCCTTGTAATCTCTATTTTTTATTTTTGTACTCTTTTCCATGCAGTTTTGCAGCCACTTGTTTGTTTTTGATGTAATCATTTGACCTTATTAGCGTCTTACGGGAAGAAATGGAGGGGGAATTCATCTTGTGTATTTTATCCTGGGTTATGATCTTCGGTTGAAAATAGTGGCCTAGAGTTTAGGAAAATAAATTTATGAAAAAGAATTAGAGAGAATATGTTATTCCTCGTAACCTTAGACTTCAAAAACTACATGTATAATTCAAATGTAAATACAAATAGATACCCACTAACCCACTAATAGGAGTGTGCACGGATCGGATTGGACTGGATTGAAGATATTTTGGATCCGATCCACTCCAACCGGATTCACAATTTTCGAAATCAATCAAATCCATTTTGTCACGCCCCAAATTCCTAGGACTCAGAAACCGAGCCTAAGAGCTAAGGGAGTGAATACAGAAGTAAAAATAGATGAGAACCAATGACCTTCAATCATCAAACACCCACAAAAAAGTAAAAATGCCCTGATACCATGCGGTTATGCCCCTAAAATCCCCGAAACTCTAATATAGAGAATCAACAAATTTCCAAGGGATGACGTTTGTCAAGCGACCACTAGAGTCAACAATAATAAGGAAATACATGGAATAACAATGAAGAATATACTCCATGCCAAACCGAATACTAGAAACTCAATAGTATCCTCTGATACCAACAGACACGCCCCTAAATTCCTAAAACTCCCGAACCGGGACATCCAAGGAATCCAGGATGTGATCCTTAATATGAGTGACCAACTAAGATATCATTAACCATGAAAACGTATGGATTAATGATAGAAATAGTATATTTCATACCCAAATGAATGATTAAACAAAGCAGCGGAATCTAACAAAAATCCGGCATAGTTCCGTTTGTAAATGGAACATCCGGACATACCACCACAACAGAATAACCTGCCAATAACAGTTTGATAATAATAATGGCTCACAGGCCCCACATTCATCAATCCTACTAGGGCCGAGGTAGTGGAAAGAAACTAAAACCCCTCCAAACCCTCTATAATCAACAGAGCCACAAATGCTCAAATAAGAATACAGAAATGCACTTAGTTGTGCATAATAGATACAATAACTTCCTGAAATAATAAAGATAGGAAATAAATGATACACCAATAGGGATATGCCAACAGACTGGCTCCCAAAACAAATACATGACAATCCCATACAAATGGGTAGAGAAACTAATATCAGAAGACTATCATCCCCAAATTATTCGTGTTGCAACCGTAACCGCATCATCCTGTGCAACTCCAAAACCTGTAACAAGAAAACCAAAGAAAACTGTCGTTGCACCGCATCCTGCCCAAAGCCGTAACATTTCCTGCAACCTGGGGTGGAATACCAGGGGGCAAATGAAATTCCCCGGTGAGCAAATAAGCTCAGTGGGAAAAGATACTCTAACTACCACATCCTTTAGCAGTTTAGGTAATGCTAAACTATATAGCAAGATATATATAACCCAATAAATCTCATCCACGTAAACCCAAGGCACGCGCTCATATACTACCGTAAACGAGTATATATATATCGGGAATATATATATATATCAATATACATATATATAAGTACACAACAAGAGTCTATAGGGTACAACTAAGACTCGTACTCCAAATACCAACACCGGTAGTCTACACTACCCTCACCAACGTACACTAGGTACACGACACCCAGGTCAAACTAACAAATCATCAAGTGCTCATGATGCTAACAAGAAATCCAACAGAGGGAAAACACGCTCACCTCTAATATCCACAGGAATCAAAATCCACCACTAGTACCAAGGGATATTCATAACTCACACCCCGATAGCACAGGAGGAAAATTACTCACGTCTTTGTGTACTAACACAATCGTCATCCATATATATATAACAAACCTCATCTCATTCCTAGAGGAAATCTACCTCTCAAGAACTAGATCAACTCAATCACATCTCTTCATCAATACCATAAATCACATCATCACCTTGACCTCATAACATTATCATCAATAAGATTGATCAAATCGCTAACACTCTCACTGTAGGTGAGGAAAACCACCCAATCAAATCACTAAGAGTACACGAACCCAACTCACAAGAACGACCACCTAAGGGTCACCAAAACAAAGCAAAGGAAAAGAGTTCCCAATGCTAAACCAACAAATAACCGAGACAACAATGTCAAGGTTAAGAACACCACAAGTGAACAAGGAAAGAATACCATAAGTGATCAAGGAAACCAAAAACGAATGGCCGAGAATGAAAGTTATAAAAAGATGAATCCCAAGGATTCAATAGTTTTTAAGAAAAATGTTTTAAGTTCGAACCAATCCATTTGGCATCCATGAACATACGAAAAACTCAAATCACCTAGGTAGTGTCATCAACAACCAAGAAGAAGGGAAATGCAACACTATATGTGTGTGTTGGCTTTGAAATTCCATTTCAAACAATAACTCTTATTTTGATATTAACAAAACATTCAAAACTGTGTTTGGTACTAATATGACTTTGAGCTAAGTGTTTCAGGAAGTACAGGTAAATGTTTCAGAAAGATCATTAATACCAAAAAGCGACAAGCGATAAGGAAACTCATGCACATACTCGAAGAAGGACAAAAAGGACAAAGAAAGTACAAAAGCTGGACTCAAGACCTGGGGTAGATAGGTCGGGGTGAGAATATTGTAACAAGATATCTTATGCGCTGATTGATCTTATAAGCTCAAGTAATTAAACAAATGAACTCAAAAACGGATCAAAAACGGACCTTGAACATTTTATTGGAGTCACCTAGTCGACTGGCCATAAAATGGCAGCCGACTAGCTGTGACCCAGTCGACTGGCCTAGGGCCCAACCGAATGGATGAACCAGTGAGTTATAAACATTTTTGATTGCCTGAGGTAGTCGACTGACCTGTCCAAGGCTGTCGACTGACTAATGAGGCAGTCGATTGGCCTTCTTAAGGCAGTCGACTGACCATAGCCATTGGGGAAAATATTTTAAATCTTTGCATGGAGGCAGTCGACTGGGTGCTTCATGATTTTAAGGAAAAATATTTCTAATCAATATTTTTGCCCAAAAAGAAATGATTTTGCTTGCAGATTTTCAGGTCTTATTCTCCATATTGTCTAGGGTGAGATACACTCTCCAAACCCTAGTGTTACACTATATAAAGAAAGAGATATTGATTAAAAATGCTAAGGTTCTTGTGTGAGAAATTTTTTTAAAAATTCATTCATCTATTATTTTCTCTCAAGCACTTTCTGGAAAATCTTTTGATAGCAAGAAAGATCAAAATCTCGTTTCTTATTCCCATCATTTTGAAGATTTAAACTCAAGCTTTGTGCTTATTCTCTTACTTGAAAATATATTGTGAGAATATATATATCTTGAGTTCTTGAAATATCACCTAAAAACACTTGAGCTTATATTGATCTATCTTCCATAAAAACCTTAGGGTTTGAGTGTTTTTGTTTCTTGAGTGATATATTGATTACATACATAAATTTGTGATCTTGGGTGAGTGAAGCCCATTGTATCAAGGGAGGATTGTTCTCTTGATTGTGTGAAGAGCTAGTTAGCTCTTTTATAAAGGTTTTGCTATTCCACCTATTGAAGGAAGAGCCATAGTGTGAGGATCAGGAAAGTCTCAAGGAAGGGGATTCTTTGAGCCGAGGAGTAGGAGTTACCGAACCTCGTAAAAATCACGGTGTCAATTTCTCTATCTCTATCTCCTTATTTTATGTTCATGCATGCTTAATTTATAGTGTGGTAAATAGCTTGTTGAAATTAAAGTAAAATTACTCATTACATATTTACCTTGTAAATTACTATTGAACCTTGTTGCATGTTCTAGTAAGAATTAAAAAGAGTTAGAAATTATTTTTAAAACCCTATTCACCCCCCCCCCCCCCCCTCTAGGGTATTTTAGTGACTTACAATTGGTATCAGAGCCTAATCTCTACTTGTTTTAGACTTAACCGTCTTAGAGAACGATCACGGCCTCAAACATAGTCACTCATGTAGAAGGACAATCAAACAATAGGCCCCCATGGTTTGATGGTTCATACTATAGTTATTGGAAGACTAGAATGATAGACTTTCTTCAAGCTATTGATTATCAAATTTGGCTAGTTATTGTTGATGGACCTTTTACTATTACCAAAGTAGTTGATGGAAAAACTATTCCCAAATTGCCCAACGAATGGGATAATGATGAGCGTAGACTTATGTCATTTAATGCCAAAGCTAAGGTTAATCTAAATTGTGCCTTAAGTCCAAATGAATTTAATCGAGTCTCTACTTGCTCCACGGCCAAAGAAATGTGGGATAAACTTGAAGTTACTTATGAAGGAACCACTCAAGTTAGAGAATCTAAAATTGATATACTTATGCATGAATATGAATTATTTGCCATGAAAGAAGATGAAAATATCAATTCTATGATGTCTCGTTTTACTAATATTTTGAATGAACTAAAGCATCTTGGTAGAATTGTTCCTAGATCCGATGCGGCACGAAAAGTCCTTAGAAGCCTTCCGGTCAAATGGGATGCGAAGGTGACGGCTATTAAAGAAGCACATGATCTTAGCACTATGAGTCTTGATGAGATTTTCGGGTCACTCCTTACAGGGGAAATTACCTTGAAATCTCGTGAAGAAGACGCCAAGCCTAGAAAAGGTATAGCCTTACAAGCTTCAACTAAAAGTGAAGCAAATGAGAGAATCGAAGAAGAGGTTGATGAAGACATTGCCTTGATGACTCAACAATTCAAGAGATTTCTTCAACGAAAGAAGGCTAAAGGTCGGAGGTTTTTAAAGAGCAATGAACCAAGAGGAGAGACAAGCAAGAAGGAGTCTATTACTTGTTTCAATTGTGGTAAACCGGGGCACTATAGAAATGAGTGTTTCAAGCCCAAAAAGGATAACGAGAAAAGGCCAAACAAAATGGCCATGAATGCAACATGGGATGATTATGACTCTTGTGATTCGGATGAGGAAGAGAATGGTGAGGAAATTGCAAATCTTTGCCTCATGGCAAGTGAAGATTAGGTACATTTCAATTTACATGCATTAGATAAATCCATTTTATCATATGATGAACTTTTATTTTCTCATAATGAATTACAAGATGCATTTGAAAATTTGTATGATGAGTTTGAAAAACTAGCTAAAAAACATAGTTTGCTCAAGAAATCTAAATCTTCATGTAATTCCACTTGCCACACCATAGTTGATGTAAATGCAACTAATGACAAAAGTATGAAGATAGAAGAGGAAAATATTTTGTTGAAAAAGACCATTGATGATCAAATAAACATCTTAGCAAAATTCACAAAAGGAAAATAAAACTTGAGCATCATGCTAGGAAGACAAAGAAACTCTTTTGACAAATGCGGCTTAGGATATGATGCATTCAACAAAGATGCACTTTTATTGAAGAAAAGAAAATCATTAAAGCATACCTTTTCAAAACAATCTTCATTCTCAACTTCTATTGATCACAATCATGTTTCATGCTACTATTGCAAGAAAAGAGGTCACAAAGCAAATGTATGTTTTCTAAGAAAGAAGAAGAAAATTGTCTCAAAAATGTTTTGGGTTCCAAAAGGAACCATTGCATCTCTACGTGCAAAAGAGAACTTGGTAACTAAATCAATTTGGGTTCCAAAAGGAACTATTGCATCTCTTTCTAACCAAGATGGACCCAAAATAGATTGGGTACCAATAAAAGTCACGTAACGTTGTTTTGTAGGTTTGTTTGAAGTCCGCCTCAAAATAAAGATGGTTTCTTGATAGCGGATGTTCAAGGCACATGACGGGGGACAAATCGAAATTCATGTCCTTAAAATCTTATGAAGGAGGAAACGTTACTTTTGGTGACAACTCACAAGGCAAAATTGTTGGAATTGGATCCATTGGTATATCTTCTTCTCTAACTATAGATAACGTACTTTTAGTTGATGGTTTGAAGCATAACTTGTTTAGTATTAGCCAACTTTGTGACAAAGGTTATGATGTTATCTTTAGGTCAAATGCATGCATAGTTGAGAAAGATGGAAATCAATTGTTCAATGCAAAGAGAAACGGAAATTTATATACTATGTTGCTATGTGAATTAAATGAACAAGATGTTAAGTGTTTTTTCACATCGAGTGAAAATAGTTGGTTATGGCATAGACGCTTAGGACATGCTAGTATGGATCTTATTCAACGCTTGTCCAAAAATGAATTAGTCAAAGGCCTCCCGAAGACTAATTGTTCAAAAGATAAAATATGTAGTGCATGTCAAATAGGTAAGCAAGTGAAATCTTCTTTCAAGAGAAAGAAAGATATCACCACTTCTCGACCCTTAGAGTTACTTCATATGGACCTCTTTGGTCCGGAGAGAACGACTAGCTTAGCCGGGAAACTCTATGTACTTGTTATAGTAGATGACTACTCTAGATTTACTTTCTTGCTCATAAAAATTAAACTCACTCCATTCTCGATAAATTTGTAGAGTCATTCAAAATGAAAAAGATTTGAAAATCAAGAAAATTAGAAGTGATAGGGGTAGAGAATTTGTCAATCAAGATCTAGAGAAATTATGTGATGAATTTGGTGTATCTCATGATCTCTCGGCTCCAAGATCTCCTGAACAAAATGGGGTAGTTGAAAGGAAAAATAGATCTTTACAAGAAATGGCTAAAACTATGTTAAATGAACACAACCTTCCCCGAAGTCTTTGGGCGGAAGCGGTAAATACCGCTTGTCATGTCATGAATAGAGTTATCATTCGAATGAAATTGGGTAAAACTCCGTATGAGTTGTGGAATGGTCGGAAACCTAATATTGGGTATTTCAAGGTGTTTGGTTGTAAATGTTTTGTCTTAAATGATAAAGATAATTTGGGAAAATTTGAGTCCAAATCGGATGAAGCAATTTTCTTAGGTTATTTCTCAACAAGTAGAGCCTTTAAAGTCTTTAACAAAAGGACTTTGACCATGGTAGAGTCTATCCATGTTGTTTTTGATGAATCACCACCTCTACCCTCACCTAGAGTTGACCTAGATGATGATGAAGTTGTAGGGATTGAGGATAGTTTCAATAATCTCAATATCTCCAACTCGTCAAGTAGGCAAATGGATAAGAGTAAAGTTGGAAATAAATCAAATGATGACTTGACTTGCTCCATTCCTAAATCTTGGAGGATTGTGCACAACCATCCTCTTGACCAAGTCATAGGAAACCCTTCACAAGGTGTTAGCACAAGATCTCAACTTAGAGACTTATGCAACCACATGGCTTTTGTGTCCAATATTGAACCCAAGAACTTCCACGAAGCTCAATGTGATGATTCTTGGATTATGGCTATGCAAGAGGAACTAAATCAATTTGAACGCAATCAAGTTTGGCTTTTATTCCCTCAACCCACACATCAAACTATAATAGGCACTAAATGGGTTTTTCGAAATAAAAAGGATGAAAATGGAGTGATGATTCGAAATAAAGTAAGATTGGTAGCTCAAGGTTACAATCAAGAGAAAGGCATTGACTATGATGAAACCTTTGCACCCGTAGCTAGATTAGAAGCAATTAGAATGCTTCTTGCATTTGCATCATCTAGAAATTTCATTCTCTATCAAATGGATGTAAAAAGTGCTTTTCTAAATGGAACTATAGATGAAGAAGTGTATGTGAAGCAACCACCCGGCTTTGAAAATGAACGTTTTCCAAATCATGTTTACAAATTATCTAAAGCCTTGAACGGGTTAAAGCAAGCTCCTAGAGCTTGGTATGAACGGCTTAGTGATTTTCTACTTCAAAAAGGTTTTTCTAAAGGCAAAGTTGACACCACTCTATTTACAAAAACTGTCAAGAATGATTTGTTGATTATCCAAATATATGTTGACGACATTATATTCGGATCAACAAATACTTCCCTTTGCAAGGATTTCGCATCTAACATGCAAAACGAATTTGAAATGAGTATGATGGGTGAGTTGAACTTCTTCTTAGGGTTGCAAATCAAGCAAAGCTTGGATGGCTTATTTGTTAGCCAATCTAAGTATACTAAAGATTTGCTAAAGCGATTTGGTATGGAGGAAGCCAAACATGCCATTACTCCTATGAGTACCTCTATTAAACTCGATAAAGATGAAAATGGAAAATGTGTTGATATTACTAAATATAGAGGCATGATAGGAAGTTTACTTTATTTAACTGCTAGTAGACCGGATATTATGTTTAGTGTATGCTTATGTGCTCGCTTTCAATCTTGTCCTAAAGAATCTCACTTGCTAGCCGTAAAACGTATTTTTCGCTATCTTAATGGGACGATTAACTTAGGACTTTGGTATCCAAGTGGTACTTCACTTGATCTCAAAAGTTATTCGGATGCCGATTTTGCGGGTTGTAAAGTTGATAGGAAAAGCACAAGTGGTACATGTCATTTTCTAGGTCACTCGTTAGTTTCATGGTCAAGTAAAAAGCAAAATTCGGTTGCCTTGTCTACGGCTGAAGCCGAATACGTTGCGGCCGGTAGTAGTTGTGCTCAAACTCTTTACATTAAGCAACAATTACTTGATTTTGGGCTTGTGTTCAATCGTGTACCTATTAAATGTGATAACACTAGTGCTATTTGTATCTCAAAGAATCCTATTCAACACTCTCGCACAAAGCACATAGAGATTAAGCATCATTTTTTACGGGATCACGTAGCTAAAGGCGACGTTGAATTGGTTTTTATTGATACTAAGAATCAATTGGCGGATATTTTTACTAAACCCCTCTCGGACGAACCATTTTCAAAAATTCGTAGGGAATTAGGAATGGCCATGGATTTTGATGTCATCAGTTAATTTTCACAAATTCTCGTCCACGTTCTCGGCTTTCAAAATTTCAAATTTTTCAAAAAGTTTTTGAGGGCCAGTCGACTGCCTCATATACGGCCAGTCGACTGGATCAACCAGTGAGTTTTTGTGTTTTTAACGATCTTCAGCCAGTCGACTGCCTACATTGGCCAGTCGACTGTCTCCATATGGCCAGTCGACTGCGTCTGCGTGAACCTTGTTTTTATCTCTTCTTTCTCTTCGTCTTCTCTCCACTATCTCCACGATCTCTCCCATTTCTTCTCTCCTTCACGCCATTTACTCATCTTTAAACCACCTTTCCACTACACCACGATCCTCTCCTCCTTCATCACCACTCCCCTCTTCTTTTTCAGTTATCTATCTCTATATATATATCCATATATATTTTGTTACAGTTTCACTTATCTCTCTCTGACTTCACTAATTCTTTTCGTTTTCCTCTCAAAATGCTTTCCATCATCTTGGTTCTTATCTCTCTCATGGCTCCTAATGTTGTGCGCCTCAAGAAACGCGCCCATAGGGGTGGAAGTTCTTCGGCTGCACCTCCTCCACCTCCGTCTCCTGTTCATGAGCACACTGATTCCGAACCTGAATCTGATGTCTCTGTCTGCTCTTCTCGGTGATGACGACAGTGTTCGTCTTTTCGAAACTCAGTTCATTCATCGAAAATTTGCTCGGAGTCGCATTGTGACTCAACCCTTGTGCGAAGAGATTGGCGCTAACACGTTCAATCTTTTTCAAAATATGGGTTGGGATTTCTTTCTCTCGTTCGATGTTCCGCTCTATCCGAGGGCTGTCAAAGCATTCTACACCAATCTGGTGAATCCTTCTCAACCACGACTTATCTCCACCCAGCTTAGCTCCAATGTTGGGGGCACATCAGTGAAGTTCACCGAAGCAGTAATCAATACTGTTTTTCGGCTACCTCCTGGTGGTATCTCCTACTACCGCCCATCCATTTGGTACTCTTCGAGTGATTTCGATCCTCTCGAAGCAGTTCGGGCCATTTCTGTGAATAAAACCACCACTGCCATTGCTGAGTTTCCTTCTTCCTCGCTTACTCCCGAGGCTAGACTTGTGCACAATATTATCACGTATTCCATTTTGCCCAAGTCCGGAAGCCGGAGTCTTGTGTCGATTATGGAAGCTTTCCTTGTCTACTGTGTCATGACCGGTCGGCAGGTCAATCTTGCCTTCCTCTTCATTTCGGTAATCCTCGAGTGCCACAAGAAGAAAGGCGCACTTATTTTTCCTACCCATTTATCCTATCTTCTCAGTCGGAATGGTGTGCCACTTGCTGACGAGCCTACGGAGCACAATCCAATTTTTCTGGACTACACTCATCTCAAGCAAATGTACATTGGCTAAAATGCTGATGGAGTGTTGGTCTCTCTTAGGGCTGCCCCTACTGCGGACCAAGTCGGTCCTTCTGCTCCGCGTCCCGACGCTCCTCGTCCCGAGGCACCTCGTCCGGATGCTCCGAATTCTTCATTTCCATCTCTTGGTAGCGATTTTGATATTTCGGATTTTGGGTTCGGGGGTAATCCCGAAACTCTTACCCAAATCTTGGAAATCGTGAAGCGCAATGAGGAGGCCCAAAAGAAGACGGCCGAGGACATGAAGCGCCTTGAGGACAAGATCGACCGCCTCACCACCGCCATGGATGCACTTCATCGTGACCCTCCGCCTTTTTGATGTCGTCAAAGGGGGAGAATGTTTGGGTTGTAGGGGTGTTTGGCCATAGGTCCATTTTGCGTAGCATAGGACGTTACCTATGTGTGTTGTTTATGTTATCTTTAGTTTTATTTCTATGCTTTATTATTTTGTAATGTGTAGTAGTAAAACAACATGTACTGAACTTGCAATTATTAATTAAAAAATGTTGTCTATATTTTTCTTCAATGCATTACTTAAATGATTATCGATTTGCAAATTTTACTTCCAAAGGGGGAGCATGAAAATAAAAATGAAAGATGCACACATTGACGGGGAGTATCACTTGATACTTTACCAATTATGAGCAAACACGAAATGTTTTGTCAACATCAAAAAGGGGGAGATTGTTGGCTTTGAAATTCCATTTCAAACAATAACTCTTATTTTGATATTAACAAAACATTCAAAACCGTGTTTGGTACTAATATGACTTTGAGCTAAGTGTTTCAGCAAGTACAGGTAAATGTTTCGGAAAGATCATTAATACCAAAAAGCGACAAGCGATAAGGAAACTCATGCACATACTCGAAGAAGGACAAAAAGGACAGAGAAAGTACAAAAGCTGGACTCAAGACCTGGGGTAGATAGGTCGGGGTGAGAATATTGTAACAAGGTATCTTATGCGTTGATTGATCTTATAAGCTCAAGTAATTAAACAAACGAACTCAAAAACGGATCAAAAACGGACCTTGAACATTTTCTTGGAGTCACCCAGTCGACTGGCCATAAAATGGCAGCCGACTGGCTGTGACCCAGTCGACTGGATGAACCAGTGAGTTATAAACATTTTTCATTGCCTGAGGCAGTCGACTGGCCTGTCCAAGGCTGTCGACTGACTCATGAGGCAGTCGACTGGCCTTCTTAAGGCAGTCGACTGACCATAGCCGTTGGGGAAAATATTTTAAATCTTTGCATGGAGGCAGTCGACTGGGTGCTTCAAGATTTTAAGGAAAAGTATTTCTAAACAATATTTTTGCCCAAAAAGAAATGATTTTGCTTGTAGATTTTCAGGTCCTACTTTCCATATTGTCTAGGGTGAGATACACTCTCCAAACCCTAGTGTTACACTATATAAAGAAAGAGATATGGATTAAAAATGCTAAGGTTCTTGTGTGAGAAATTTTTCTAAAAATTCATTCATCTATTATTTTCTCTCAAGCACTTTCTGGAAAATCTTTTGATAGCAAGAAAGATCAAAATCTCGTTTCTTATTCCCATCATTTTGAAGATTTAAACTCAAGCTTTGTGCTTATTCTCTTACTTGAAAATATATTGTGAGAATATATATATCTTGAGTTCTTGAAATATCACCTAAAAACACTTGAGCTTATATTGATCTATCTTCCATAAAAACCTTAGGGTTTGAGTGTTTTTGTTTCTTGAGTGATATATTGATTACATACATAAATTTGTGATCTTGGGTGAGTGAAGCCCATTGTATCAAGGGAGGATTGTTCTCTTGATTGTGTGAAGAGCTAGTTAGCTCTTTTGTAAAGGTTTTGCTATTCCACCTATTGAAGGAAGAACCATAGTGTGAGGATCGGGAAAGTCTCAAGGAAGGGGATTCTTTGAGCCGAGGAGTAGGAGTTACCGAACCTCGTAAAAATCACGGTGTCAATTTCTCTATCTCTATCTCCTTATTTTATGTTCATGCATGCTTAATTTATAGTTTGGTAAATAGCTTGTTGAAATTAATGTAAAATTACTCATTACATATTTACCTTGTAAATTACTATTGAACCTTGTTGCATGTTCTAGTAAGAATTAAAAAGAGTTAGAAATTATTTTTAAAACCCTATTCACCCCCCCCCCCTCTAGGGTATTTTAGTGACTTACAGTGTGCACTGAACAACTCAAGCCTCATACCCGAGACTTAGGAATGATCTGAAGCAAAGGTGAACAAGAAAACACCTTTCAAAACACTACAGGACGAGATCTTGAGAAAGAAGTCTCGAAATCTCGACAAAAGTAATAAATTAGTTTTTCTTTAAGAGACCACACAGTAAAAATGACCGTCTTGCCCGTGGTCTCCGTTAGTCACTATCATCGACTTTTAGAAGTAAAGATATTTTTAAATAAAATTCTAAGATCATTTTATAAAGCACTAAAACTTTTAGTTGCTACGGGGGTAGGCGAAAACGAGTTTTTCCTTTTAAAATACAAAGAGTTTAGAAAACACCGTTTCCAAAAGACAACCGAATAAGAGTGAACACAACTCTACTGATTCCTATAATGTCCAAGAGGACAGTAAAGGAAGAACAATACGTAGGACTCATGGACCACAACCATCCGTTTCCAACTCGACAAAAAAATCAAATGACAACACGTGGAAGAGATTCGGCACCATGCCGTAACCGATGACTGTAGGAGTAACATAGAAGTCAACGCTCACATACTAGCGTACAAAACACAATACAAGGAATGCTTAGGAGAATGAACTAAGCATGAGGAACAACGCAGCAACACTACAGTACCCTAAGTACTTAATTAAAATCACCACAACCATAACCTCTTCCAACCCAATCAAATCTCTAAATACGGTTGATAACTCATTCCTCAAAAGGTGAAAGACACCTAAAGGTCTATATAACAACGTCCACTAAGTTCAAAATCTCATCTCTCGCCTTCTCTAAGGTATCAAATCTCAATTGATACTAAAATCAATCTCTGACCTCAAATCTCCAATAAGGTCACACAACTAACAACAATCACAAAACTATTAACTGCCTCCTCTAAGTCCTCAAATCAAAATCAACTCTACAGTCCATCACTAACCTCAACCAACCACAGAAGTCACTGTGCCAATATACTTAACCTCCCTCAAGGGTACTAAGTATACAACCACAAGTATAAAGATATACGTTTCATTTATACTTTAATAATTACCGTCTTTAATTCATGTTTCACATTATTCATTTCCAGTTGAGCAGTTATAAAATATGAATTTATTTTACAATATTCATAATGAACATGCTCCAACATCATATATATATATACATATCAATGAAATCATCTGCAATGCAATGTACTCACAGACCGTCTGTGATACACACACAAAAAAACACCATTCCCAAGGGTAACGGATCCTTCTCCACAATTCCCCTGAGGATACAACTCACTAGGGAATGTAGGTTTATCGTACCGTCCTTCCCAAGTGTTTTACACTTTTTAATCAGGATGACATCACCACGACCTAGTCGAGCACATAGGCTTTGGACGATGAGTCCTCCCCCTATCACATCTGCGTTTCTCGGCTTTTTAGTTCCGTGGGAGCAAGAAGCACCCTCTGGCCAGTTGTTACGACGATCCAAACACTAACGTCTTCCCGCACGCAAACGGAAGTAGACCACACCAATTGAATTTTCTCTGCAAAAGGTGAAACCATGCACTACATGCACTAACACCAATGTCTCACAATACATGGTGTACGCAATAAAAATCATGATTCAACATAAATATGTAATGCATCATATTTATGAAAATACCCACATGATATCAACATGAATATCAAAATCTCCTTAACATGCTTTTAAAATATAATAAAGACTTTTAAATCATGAGAAAACAAATTCATGTTTTAAACAACATATTTTCTTTAATTCTTTAAGAAAATATTTCAATTCCACTTAACATGTCTTTAAACAATTTAAAACAAATAATTCACGTAACGTAAGGGGAACCTAGCATAACATCTAAGTTTTCACGTCTCTCACGTTCACATATCTCCTAATGCAGTCAAACGGGAAAATAATATCAATTCCTAAGTCCACGTCTAACTTTTACAAGATTCTACTAACCGATTTAATCCTCAAGGGGATTTCTAAGCCGCTTATTCATATTCAATTCAAATAGGAGTTATTTAATTTCGTAGGAAATAATTTAATTAATTTCTCAAAATAAATTTCTAAATCCTACTTCGATTCTAACCCAAATATAGATATTTAAAATTCACGATTTAATATATCTATATTAAAATAAATAAGGGTTTGCACACCCCAAACTACGTCAACGATACGGAGTGAAAAATAATTTTTCTCACCTAATATACGCTTACAGAACAGCCCACCGTGAACAGTATTAGCGCCCGAATAGAGAGCCCGCCGACCAAAGTCGTCCAAAAAATATTTCGAATATATTGAAATGTCCGTCTCGACAACCTATACGATATATACGAAGCCCATTAGCAATAGGTTAATCAATTTGGGTAAATCTAAAATAACCCAAACGAAAATCATAACCTATAAACGCGATTTTCGGACAAACCGTTCAACGGAAAATTACAAAATTTTAGTATGACGTACCTAACATCAATACAAAGCTACCCTCCGAAAATTAGTCCAAACCGAGGTCGGGTAGTCGACCAAAGAAATGCCCAAAGTCCTGGCCGAAATGGCGCTGCTCGCGCCACCTCGGCTGCCCAGTTGCGAGCCACCACCAGCGCCGCCCCTGCGCCTCTTGCGCCGCCGTCTAGCCCAACTGACGACCACTATGGGTCATCACCCCGTCTGCTAGTCGCTACCGTCGTTGCTCCAGCCACAGCTCCTCCAGCGAACCATCGCCTGGCCTTTCCTCTCTCTCAGCCGACTCTCTCTCTATCGAGGGTGGTCGTGCGTGAAGGAGATCAGCTTTGTCAGTACCGATATACATATATATCTATATATGATATTTCATATATATATATATATATTTATCTAAAATACATATATATATCAATACCTACATATATATATTTCCCCATTAATAATATGTGTCCAATAAATCCCAAAATATATTGGGAGCCTCCAAATAATATCTCGTGAACCCGTAAGTCCACGTGATGGCCAATAACAAATCCCAATTAAATATACCGGGAGAGGAACTCAAACGTCGGAACACCTAACAAGCTCGGTCGATTAAAACGTGTCATCGTCCAATCGAAGTACTAAAAGAAAAACGTTAAAACGAAACTGCGTAGTCGAGAATAAAAATTCCATGAAGTCGTCCAAGAGAAACTGTAAAGTTATCCAGTCGACTTTAAAACTAAACGCGAAAAATTTACACGCGAAATACCAAGAATAATATGAACGTCATGAACAAGTGACGTCATAACCGAAATTAAATGAGAAATAATTTTACTAAAAAGAAAGTAACACGGGGTGTTACACATTTATTCAACGAAATCAAACCAAACTGGACCGCGGTGAGCCGGATTGGTTCGGATAGGTTTTGCGGATTGAAACATAAAACTATATTAGCTAAATTAAGGTAACAAATTTACTTGAAGTCCTTTATATACTGCACACCACCACTTGTTAATTCAATGAAATAATGCAAATATCAATTAATACATCATTCCTACTAGTTGTTTTTACCTCAATTCCTCCAAAAAAATAAAAGTTGAATAACTCATTCAACTCCTAAGGTTAGACCCGCTCACGTGAGTTTCTTGTGACATTGAAAAATTAAAATTCATTATTATAAAGTATGTTTTCTTTGCTTTCAAAACTAACACAATTTTTGGTTTTTGTGTGTAAATAAATATATATAAATAGATATAGTTGTAAGTTGATAGATCAATAGTCAATTAAATTATAAAATAAATTACTCATTATTATTATTTTGCTTATTTTGGTTTGAAAAATAGAATGCATCAAAATAAAACTCTTTTTCTCCTTCTATTTAATATAGTGATGAATGTTTAAAAATAATAATGATTAATGTATAAAAATAGGCAAAAGTGCATAATACCCCGGTTCAGTTGCAAAATACCCCCTTTTGTTATTTTTGCCCCAAATCACTACCCTGTGCTTTTCAAAAGTTGCAAAATACCCCCATGTGCTTTTCTTAGCTCCAAACCACTACCATGTGCTTTTCAAAAGTTGCAAAATACTCCCCTTGGTTATGTTTTACACAAAAATATTAACCATTTTGCCCCCTTATCTTGTAATAACCCATTTTTAGTATTTTGTTTACTTTTTTTTCTCTTTTTCAATAATATAATTAATAATTCAAAACTTCACACACATATATTTATTTACAGGGGTTTTCAAAATCGTTTGGTAGTTCTTTTACCTTAAAAATAAAAGGAAAAAATACCAATATCAAAAGATAATATAATTTTATATATGTTAATATTTGAGTTTGTAAACAGAATGAGGAAAAAGGGAAAAAAAGAAAGGAGGAGGAGAGCTAAGATTTAGTGAAATCCGTAATTCAAAATAATGTTACTTATAATTTAACAAATTTATATATATATATTTTTTGGTATTTACGAAATTGTTTTGGTAGTTCTTTTACTTATATTTTTGGTAGTATTTTTTTTGTAGCTTTAAATTGATTTTCATGAATTATGTATTTTTTAACGAATTAAATATAGAAACATATATAAAATTAAATTCCCTTTTGATATGTGGTATTTTTTAAATTTCTTTTAAAAAAATGATAGTATGAATCGGAACCAGAATTTAAATTTTGATTTCGGTTCGGTTCCGTTTCCTATTTTTAAGGAACCGAACCGGTTTGAACACCCATGTAAATAAATATATGTGTGTGAAGTTTTGAATTATTAAGTACATTATTGAAAAAGATAAAAATGCAAACAAAATACTAAAAATGATTTATTACAAGAAAATGGGCAAAATGGTCAACATATTTGTGTAAAACATAACAAAGGGGGGGGGGGGGGTATTTTGCAGCTTTTGAAAAACACGGGGTAGTGATTTGAAGTTAAGCAAAGCACAGGGGGTATTTTGAAACTTCTGAAAAGCACAAGGTAGTATTTTGGGGTAAAAAATAGCACATAGAGAGTATTTTGCAACTGAAACAAAGCACATGAGGGTATTATGCACTTTTGCCACAAAAATATTAGAAATGTCTGACATTTTTATAATAGTACTAGCCACTATCATGTGCATAGCACTATACGTAACGTAAAATTTGGCTTATATTGTAATGTTAAATGATGAATATTTCACAATATGAAGTACTTTTTTTCAATAATAATCACAGTATTTTTTTATTAAATAGATCAAGTATTTTTGTCATTTAGAAGTTTTATCTTTTATAATTGTAATATTTATTATAACAAATATTTTAATTTGGATAAATAAAATGTATTCTAATTAAACTAAGTTATATAGATATTTAAGCATGAAATTAAAATATTTTAAATTTGGGTGACCATCTATCTCTCTTTGTAGTTGTTGGATAATTCAATTATACTTCATTTTTTAAAGAAGATATAGATATTTAAATAATACATAGTTAATAGCACATTTTAATGATAATTCTTTCAATATAATTTATATTAAAATTTTAAATTTGGGCGTACATCTATCTCATTTATCTCTCTTTGTAATGGTGAAAAGTACTTTAATTTTAATTACTTGAAGAAGATGCATGTATTGAAACAATCTAATGCACTTTAATGATACTTATTTGAATGTAGTTATTGAAATTTTATATTTAATTAATTTTAATTTTATAGTTTAGTAGATAAATATATGAAAACAATAGTCTTACACTTTTATAACATTATAGATATAAATAGATAATTATACATTGTAAAGTAATATATTGTGATTTTGTTTGAAATAGTATATTAGTGATATAAGATATTATAATTTGGTTTAAAATAATATATTATGTGATATATTATTAATATAAATATATTAAAATATATATGAACAGTACTGGACTAGACCGGATTAACCGAATTATTAAAAATAAAATCTAGAACCGATCCGTAAAATACCGGATTCGGTGTTTTTGGATCCATGTCCACAATCCATAATGAAACTGATCCAATAGGTCTGGACCGGATTGGTCAGATTGGATTTTCGGATTCGCTGAATTTTTGTCTTCCCTTACTCACTAACATAATATTTAGTAGGGTAACTCCCACTAACATAGTCATAAATTATTATAGCACAAATCTCTTCCACTAACACTAACTTTAAGACACCTAATGAAATTATGTAACATCAAAACATACTAAATATCAATTTTATTATTTCCATCACCCCCCTTAAACTTGATTTTTCTATTTCAAGTAAACTTGTCAATTTCTGAAATTATTTCAAACTTAAGGGGCTTGGTGAAAATATCAGCAACTTAATCTTGTTCATAAACTTTGAGTTCCACCTCCTTCTTGTTTATGAAATCTCCAATAGAATGACATGTGTCATTCTTCTCTATTAACATAGTTTCTTCATCCATAGCAGTGTTCCACTTTTTGACTTGTATTGCCTTTTCACTTTGTTCGTCTACTTCACCTTTATATGCTAATAACAACGTAGGCTGCACTTCACCAACAAAAGTTTTCTCTTCTTCTACATTGTTGGTAGTAATTTTGCATTCCGAAGCATAATGACTAATTTTTTCATAATTGTAACATTGATACGGGACTTGTCATACCTCCTTCCATATGGTCTCGAATGGTTTCCTCTTCTACAACCTTATCTTTATTGTTGTGAGCTGTAGTATTTTTCTTCATTAGTGATTGTGTGATGACAACTTTTTCACTTCTTCCTCTTTCTTGGCCACGTTCATTTCCACGTCTTTGGCCCTTTTGGTTTCCACCATGCTTTTCATCTCCATCATTCAAAGAAATCTTTGTTTGGAGCACTTGTTCAAAAGTCTCTTATTTCTTCACCACTTTTTCTTCATGCGTTTGTCACGAACCCATGAGTTTATCAACTGCCATCAACTCCTGTGAGACAGGTGGAAGTTACAAGTATAGAAGGGAGTGACCTGGAATATGTAAATCCAAGACACACTCCAAGAAGAAGGATTCAGTTTGATTCTTTTCCAACTGAGGTTGCATGTAACGTAGCCTTTATGTTACTAGCTATCTTCCAAGCACCAGACAGCCAGGAAGAAGAAGAACCGATTGGAAGTGCTGAAGGTGCAGTGGTGGAATGGGATGTTCCAGATATAAAGACCAATTTCGGAGGAGTTTCTACCAGAAGAGACCCAACCTCTTCCAGCAAGGAATGTCAGTCAGATAAGGTAATATTCGAAAAACCTCCTATTGCTATGACTCAACAATTGAGGCCTTTGTATGTAAAGGTGTGGATAGATGGTCGACCTGTGAGTAGGGTGTTGGTTGATAATGGGTCTGTTCTCAATGTAATCCCTACCAAAATAGTAAAAAAAAATAGGAAAATCCATCGAAGATGTTATTCCTAGTCAAACATCTATAAGTGGGGTAAGAGGAGGAAAGTTTAGTACCAAAAGAGTCTTACCATTAGAGGTGACCATTGGGGGGAAAACTAGTTATGTTGCCTTTTTCATTATTGATACTTCTTCCACTTATAAACTTTTACTGAAAAGATATTGGATTCACCCAAATATGTGTATACCTTCTTCATTACATCAAATGCTAATCTTTTGGGATGGAAATGAAGTCAAGATAGTAGACGCAGATAATTAGCCTTTTGTAGCTAAAGTGTGTTTGGTCGAAGCTGCCCTATATGAGGAAGATTGTGTGTTAATTAGATTTACCAAAGTGAATGAATTTGGGAAACCAGTTGTAGCTACAATGAGAAGAATATTAACAGGGATAGATATAGAGGAATTATTCTTGGAAACCACTAGGCCGGAGGTAAAACTTCAGGCCTTATCTGGCAAATCAATTTCCTATGATTATTGAAGAAGTGAATGAGAAAGAGGAGCAAAAGCTCAGAGAGCAGACCTATGCGGACGCTTGCATTCGATTGAAGTCTTACTTATTCAAGAAGAGGATGTACTTGGAAAGTCAAGAAGAAGTTGAGTTTTCGGCCAATTTGGCCGAAGCTCAAGGTGGAATTCTAAAAGAAACCTAAGGAAGAATGGACGCCCAATAGTTGTGAAACTACCTAGATGATGGTGAAAATAGCCTAGAGGGGTGGTGAATAGGCTTTTTGTGGATTTATTGACAAATTAATATTTAATTATGGAAAAGTTAATTTTAATCCAATCACAAAACCCTAATTCTCAAACCACATCATTCAAGCAATATCAAGCAAACATCAATGTAGTGCAGAAAATAAAGCAAGAGACGACACAGAGAATTATATGTGGAAAAACCAAGAAAATGTTCCAAGGAAAAAAATCACGGGTACACTCAGGTACCGATGTACTATGAATCAACAAGTACAGACTCTATGAGAGTTTTAGACTTACAATCACTCCTGATATGTCTTCCTTTACTCGCAGTCTGAAACCCTTGAATCACTCGTACTTTACGAAGCACGCTTGCTCCGCCAGACACTATGAGAGACTCAAAAATCACACCTGATTTCCCTTTCTCTACTCACGGTCTGAAATCCTCAAATCGCTCCGTACTCGGATGGCTCCACTTCTCAATGGATCAATGCAACCTCGTTGCAATGGACGGTGTGTTGATTTTTCAGCAACCAATCATCCAATCGTGTATATAGAACTTCGATATAGAAGCACGATTGGAGAAACTCAACATAAGAGATAACACCAATATGTATGATCACTCAATAATCACCTCTCTATGTGTATCACTCTATTGAAGAATAAAAATGATAGAATATTACACAGCTCTCACCAAAAACCCTCTTCAAAAATCGTTGTAAAAAACCGTAGCCTCTTCTCTTGTAGAACTTTGGTATTTATAGACCAAGTCAAAGAAAATCTTATCCTTGCCCTCTTACGTAATTTCATAATGCCTTGATAAATCCTCTAAAATTTGATGTAAATATGTGTATACGCCAATACATAAAGGTCTGAAGTCATCGATCACTTAAAAACTCGAAGTAGGGACCAAACTGGAAAATTCCGAAAGCACCCCGAAACAAATCCTACATAACAAGTGATCACGTGACCAAGCATTGGGACCTACGCTTGAGACCTATGCTTAGGTGTAGGTCTAGGCGTAGGGTCCCCTCCCAACTCCAAAAACCACAGCGTAGGCCAGAGCCAATTTATCCTGTTTCAGTATCTGCTAACGTAAATATGTTGCATCTTTTGCAAGTTTTTCATATTTGAGCTAGACTAGTCATCTCGAACTCCCGATGCTTTTGGTTGAAGTCATAATGTCTAGAAAGAACAATTTTGCCCTCCGGTGAAGTGACGATGTCTGGAAATGACAATTTTGCTCTCCGGAAGATTTCTTTGCTTTGACACACTCCATGACTTCTTTCTCGAGATAGAAATGAACATACTAACAACTTGATTTCAAATATAAAAAATTCTTGACATGACAATTCACTCAACATGGTTATTTTCCTAAACATGCCAAACGCAAATAATACTATAAATGTTATTACAATCTCCCACTTGGCATTTCTGAGACAAAACCATATTTTTACAATATAGCCTCACAATCAACATAACATATATACCTATGAACACACACCGACAAATATAGATATAAATTGTCACATTACTTTCATGACGGCCTACCGATCCTGTAACCATAACACTGAACAAACCATTAAATGTAAGTGTGGAAAACAGATATTTAATGATCATAAGGAAAACACAATATCCATGCAAGCATAATGATCATAAAACAGACACTCTTTCTCCCCCTTAAATCATTACTCCCCCTAAACCATTACTCCCCCTTACTCAAAACGTCTCCCCCTAAAACCATTACTCCCCCTTACTCAATATTTCTCCCCCTTTTTGTCACTGAAATGACAAGGAACAAAAAAAAAAATCAAAGCACACGAGAGAAACAAGGAAAAACCTCAAAAAGAAAACATAGGGAAAGAATCACAGAGGATACTCAAGAGAATCTAAGACAAGCACTAAATACAATGCATGGATTTAAGACTAATGCATGAATGTAAAATGCAAAACAACCAAAACTCTTTTTGTTCTTAGAACCATTTGAGCAGGGCAGTAGAGATAATGAGTTAGTCATTAACACATCATATACGCATATTTGACTTAGCTATTATACACATGATAGTGAAGAAAATCAACACACATACCTTGTAGATATAAGCAGTCACAAGACAACCTTTACATAACACTTGCATATATGAAAAATATTCAGATGCAAGTAAATACCTAAGATGAAAGCAATACGTACTAATTCTGATAATCTTCTTCACTAATCATGATGATACTTCAGTCCAAAACCTAAGCTAGAAATCAAATCATTCAATTGGACCTTATTGATTATTTAAAAAAAATAATACCCTATTGACACAATTTATTCTTTGCACCTTTTCAACTTTTTCGCCAAATCCTTTTTTGTCTTTCTAAGCTCCGGACTTTTCAGCGAGGTTTTTTAGTCCCAACCAATTGGGCCCGAAGAATTAACACGATTTAGTTACCTCTCAATCGCAAGTACGCGAGTAGTATATAGTATAGTTGGGTATAGAGGGTTATCGAACCACAGAGATCAAAGTCCTATTTCGAATAATTATAAAGTAGAAAATTGAATTATATTATAAACGTTATTTTATTGGTTTGTTTTATAAACCCCTAAACATAAATAAATAAAAAGATAATTATTTTGGTTTAAATCAAGATAAATAAGTTTAGGGTTTTGTTCCAACTCCATCACTAGCCTAATAATATAGTCCTTTAATTATCATATTGCAAGAGGGAGATACATCTTATATGAATTAGATTAGTAATGTTATAAGCAGTTGCCTAATTTTCAAAGAGATGCAATCGGTCCGATTCGCTAGAATCCATCTTCGAATAAAGTATGACTAGTGCATGCATCTTTACTACAACTACTCCTAAAGCATAAAATTAAAAGCATGTCTATATCCTCTTCTCTTAGCATGGACTGTGTAAACCTAAGACTTTATGATGCCAATTAAGAACCATTATATAGAAACCATTCTTAAATCTTCGGGGTTCCAACCTCTAGTGATAAAACATAGTTGTTCAAAATTAATTATTAATTGAATCTAAGACAAGAAGATAATTAACAAAGAATCTTATTTAGGTTATATGTTCGGTCTCTCACAACAAAATCATCATATAAGTGTTATTTAGCTTCCCCTCTTTGCAATAAAAATAAATTAAAGTTCAACATTACTCGGCTAGGGTTTCGTTGGAAACCTTAGATATCGACTAGCCGTTCATGGAAGGAGAATACTGCATCATTGATGTAGCCATCATCTTCATGATTGGTTGGTTGGTTCTTGAGTTATTGAGGAGAATATCCTATCTAGAAAGAGACTTTATTTTGAATTCTCTCTTGGAAAATATGATCTGAGATGTTCTGAGATATCTTCTCTTCATGAAGTCTTCACATATTTACAGACAAAATTTGGTGTAAGTATGGCATGTCTTTGCTTACACTCCTAGAAGACTTGGTGTGAGGATCAAGTAATAGTTGTAAATAGACCAATATATCCCTCAATATGCTGGTATAAGGAGCTAGAATTCTGCTGTATACTTTCACACGAATTCCAATGTTCGTGCTACCGATTGATCGAGGGTTCCATCGATCGATCGGTGGTCCCTGAATTTTAACATTTATTTATTCTGTGATTTTATGCTTCAACTGCTTATACTCTGCTTCGCTGACTTGTACGTTGCTCTGAACTGAGAGTTTTTATCTTCTAAGTGTCATTCTGGATAAAACATATTTACGTTAAAACTTCTGAAACATACTTAAACACACAACTTGGATAAAAATACCTTATTAATAAAATAAATAGACTAAAAAATGGTTAATTAACGCCCAGAATATCAAATATTCTGGTCTCATCACAAGATATAATAAAACGTACTGTTGACCCACCGATTGATCGTTAATGTCCCACCGATCGATCGCATACAAACTAGGGTCCGTTCACGTTCATTTTTCTTTTACTCTGCCGATCTATCGCGAATGTGCTGGAGATAGTTCACAATTATTGCCACCGATCGATCGGTAACGTGAAATCGAGTTGGGATTTTTCGCACAGTAATACAAATCACAACCAAAGTTTTCACAACACAATAAAAGTGCAAAATTTAAAAGCAATAGAACGACATACAAATTTTTACGTGGAAAAACCTTGAAAAAGTTTCAAGGAAAAAATCACTGATACCCTCGGTATCGATGCATTATGAATAAAAGAGTTTGAACAGACTCTATGAAGGTTTGGACTTATAATAGCTCTGATTTCTCATTCCTCACTCGACGTTTGAAAGTCTTGATTCACTCGTGCTCCACGAAGCTTCTTCCTCTGATCTGCATACTCTCATGGCTCCGCTCCTAACAGATCAAAACACACACAGTGCAACAGATGGTGTGTAAATTTTTCAGTATTTAGGTCATCCAATTATGCATAAAAATCACAACTGTTGTAGCACAATTGGACAACCCCAAAAAATAGAGAGAACTAAAGGATGAATGATCAATCAATATTTTTTTTCTCTCTCTATCTCTCTGCAGAAAGATCTTTTCTGTGGAATAATTGCAGAGCTCTCAAAACCTTGTCTTCTCTTCTCAATATCTACTCATATTTATAGAGAAAGAAGCCTTCAATTATGGAATAGAAATCTTCAATTATGGAATAAGATTTCTTGATCTCCAAGCCTTTTTCTTGTCTTCCAAGTCTTTTTCTTATCTTTCAAGTCTTGGTCTTTTTACCATTAAGTCTTCAAACTTTAACCAATATACCTAATTCATCCAATATATTTATTGACTAGACATGCCAATATAAATATGTTCTTACATATTTTTATGTCTTTTAGCAGTATAGGTGTCAGTTGTTGAAGGGAAAAGATGGGCAGACATGTTTGTATGTTTTGAGGCATTGCATCGTTCTGTTATGGTGGCTTTGGGGTTATCACAAGGGGGTATGCCTAATGTAAGTTTTTGAGGCTTTAGCCTCTTGGTGATTTTATAAAATTCTTGATTCTCAAAATAATAATAATAATAATAATGATAAGAATAGATATATGCAGGTTTTTATTGATGAAGTGGATCCTCCGGTTTCCTCCTCGAGGAATTGATCCTTATTGTTTTCCTATTTCAGAAGACATAGGTTATCTCAGTTATGTTTGACCCGATTCATTGTGATTGGTGTGTATGAATTTTCTTACTTACTGGTCAGTTAGTTATATAATACATTTTTATAAGATGAATCTACCATTTCCTCCTAATTTTATTCTTTTTTTATTTTATTTTAGCCATAAATATATATTTTTATTTTTCTTATAATCTTATTTCTTTCAAAATCCTCCCTAGAAAATAATGTATTCATTTTAATTGTTTAAAAATCCGAATATTTTGTTTCCTAAATATGAATTTACCTTTTTTCTTCAATTGATAATCCTACTCTCTTTGTATGACTTTCCCTATCATTATTTATCATCAAACTATGCTAGGAGTATGTATTATCCAGAGTTACATTTAGAATTTCTACCATTGTATCCCGTCATCCTTAGAAGAAATAACCTAATTTAGCAAAAGAATTTATTTACTTGTTTAATATTACTAGCTAAGAGCATGTGCGAATGTACGTGGCGTAAATATTAGCTTCTACTATATTGATATATGATATGCACATTACGTAAAATAGATTCAAGAATTGTATACTAATTTATATATTGCACGTTACGTAAAATATATTCAAGAATTGTATACTAATTTATATATTGCACGTAGCATAAAATAGATTCAAGAGTTACATATTTATAGTAACTAGAATTAATCTATTTAGAGTGCAATATTTCACTTGTTTGAGTGAGAATAAATTGAAGATTTGTTCATTTTTTTCCTCACATATATCTACTAATTTTCAATAAAAAATGAATAATTGTAACTCTCAAAAATATTCTTTGTATAAACTTTGAAAATTTAAAAATCAGGAAACAATATTCTTGCTTAAGAGAAACGGGAATTTAAAAATTAAATAAAACTGAAAAAGACAATAAGATGGAAAGTTGACCTAAATGAGTTACATACGGCAACTATAAACTTTGAATAGATCACCTAAAACAAATCAGGAAACAATATTATAGCTTAAGAGTTATATGTATATAAGGAGATTGTTAATGATTGTGAGTTGTAACTCTATGAGGAATGTAAAGAGGTGTAACGCTTAAAATTGTTCAATTAATTGCAACTCTCAAGAATGGTAAGAGGTTAAACATGTTGCATTAATCCCCTTATAATGAAATATGGTAAGAGGTTAAACATGTTGCATTAATCCCCTTATAATGAAATATTATGAGGAATGTCGTTATGTTGTTGTACAATGTTGTAGTTTATTTCTATAAAACAAATGTTTTTTTTATTTAAAATATTATATTAAAGTGGGGAAAAATAAATCAAGGGTCATACTTCTTTAATGAAACAGATTTTATAAATAATAAAACAAAAGTTTTTTTTATTTAAAATATTATATTAAAGTGGAGAGAATTAATCCAAGGGGCTTACACTTTTAGAATAGTATATATATAGATATGATTAATGACATGCATTTCGTCTTTACAGTATAAATAGGTATGTATAGATATAGTTATATTACTCACGGAAAAAAAAAACAGAGAGAGGGAAAAAAAATGGGCTAACCTGTATATCAAAGAATGTAATATTTATTGGCCAAATCCTATAACTTTTGCCTTCATTGATTATTTAATTTTTGTCTTGATTGTTTAAATTAGAAGTTGAAGTAGGAGTTTAGTTAGGAGTTTTAGACCTAATTTGCCTTAAAGTAGGAGAAGTACACCCTCCAACCCAATACATAGTTTTAGACCTTATAGTATGAATAAAACAATGAGGACACCGCCAACCTAATCCAAAATAAACAAGGAATAGTAATACTATCTTATCTACCCTAAGCTAAGCTTATAAATACCAGTAGGTACTAAATTCCCTAATATTTTATGTCTATATTATTCCATCCCCAAACTTGACGATTTCCGGTGCTCTGGGTTGATTTTCGGAGTGTAGTTGCGTCTCGGTGTCGTGTATGACATACTCAAATTTGATGCAATTTTGTTGAACGGAAAATCGAGAAAATAGGTACTCCGAGACTTGTTAATATGTCAGATTTAGAATTACCTAAACAATGGTTTCTAAAAGACTTTACATCAAAAGGTAAAACACCTGTGGTACCTGTACATGCATGCCCTAAATTTCCCTTAAGAGTTATGTCAAGGAAGAGAGTGAAGAGAGACGATTCATCATCACCACAAATCCTTCCCTATGAACTCCTGATGGAAATACTATCATGGCTACCAGTGAAGTCCATTGCATGGTTCAAGTGCGTATCCAAGTCTTGGCTCACCATGTTGTCACAACCTTATTTTGTCAACATTCATGTCACTCGTTCCAACAACTTCACAGTGGTGCATGCTGTTTCATACCGATCTTTTTTGAAACGTGGTTATGATCCGAAGAGGACTCTATTCCTGTCTTCTTCTTCAGAATCTCAAGGAGCAACAATTGACCTCTTGAATAATAGTTATAATAACGAGCCGGAGCTGGTTAGTATCGCCAGCTCATGTCGAGGCTTGATATTATGTTACAGTCGTTTGAATACACTCGTTTTAGTGAATCCGTCTACTAGACAAGTCAATACATTGCCAGACTCCGGATTGGAAAGAATAGCTTCAATTGGACTTGGCTATGATGCATTCGCGGATGAATACAAGGTTGTTCAGATCTCCATCTCATATCCTCCTCTACAACTCGTTACCAATTTATATTCACTTAAAACAAATACTTGGAGACGGATACAGAATTTTCCTTTCCCATTTATGTACTCGAGGTCGGGAGTGTTTGTGAATGGAAATCTCCACTGGTTCAAGAACGATTTGATGCAGGGGGATCCGAGTCAGACGATGCCGAGTTGTCAGATTTCTCATTGATGGCGCTGAATTACCTGGAGCGGGAGGATCAGCGCAAGGATGGCAAGAAATCGTGATCTAGCCTAATTAGGGCGGTTTCCATGCACGTGTCAATTTTTTTGCCATAATTCTAGCTACAAGTGTCCGAATCGTGCCCGTGACCCCAATTCAGAAAGCTAATTTCGGCGCGTATGTCGTGGCCACTGAGTAACGCTCAGTGCACCTCATTTCGAGCCCTAAATCTGTTATTTTCCTTTTCGAATCTCTATTTTTAGTTAATTTTTGTTATTTATGGTAATTTTCTATTTGTCGATTAGGAAATAATTCTGAACCCGATTTGGGCCAGATTTTTGGCAATATTTTGTTTTATTTCCGTATTTTGTTTTGGTAAGACTTTTAGGGTTTTGCTATTTTTGGTAAAATCCTATTAAGGGTCGAATTTCAGCTATTTTAACTCGGCTTGTGGGTTGTTTTTTGTCATTCCCGAATATAAAGAATTTTATTGAATTCCAGAGTGTTCTCTGTATTCTGGGTCGAATTCTCCCATTTTTTCTTGCAAATTACCTATTGCACTAGCCTGCAGAATAATCTCTATTATGTTCGGCGTCACAATTCGAGTAAAATGGCTTATTTCAATTTAGCTGAGGAAGAGTTCGGGGATGTCCCATTACCTAGGGAGAAAATGTTACCACGAATTGATCCTCCTTCGATTGGGAGTTTCAAAGGATGTCTTTGTTTCATGTCTGAAAATAACTGCTATAGCATTACTTTTTGGGTGATGAAGGAATACGGGGTGAGGGAGTCTTGGACTAAATATGAGTTCGTCCGCTCATCTGAAAGGGTGAAGGATTTACCATATCTCTCACAAAATGATGATGATGGTGATGAAAATGTATTTGTAATTGCTGATAGGAAATGTGTTTTGTGCCATCTAAAACAAAAAACATATAGCCACGCAGAGTTTTACAATGCTCCTCAATATTGGGATGAAGCAGTAACTTGTTTGGACAGCCTTGTTTCACCCAATTAGTTTTACACATGAAAGTGGAACACGAGATCTTAAAGAAGGTGAGAGTTAATGTAATTTTGAATTTTTGACTTATCACTTTGCTTTTCCTTTTAATTATTTTACCAGAAAAATAAAATTTTACTTTGTTGTTATAAACATGGATTTCATTCTGTATGTCTGCCTATCTAATTACCAATTTACTTGTTTGATGAGGAGAAACTTTTAAGTTTAATGCCAACTAGTTTCGAAAATTTTGTTTGACTGGGTTGTTACAATGTGACTGGTTTAGATGGGATTTCTTCCTTTTATAAAGTTGTATTATAATTAAGATATGCCCTCTAATCGTCATTGGTCTCTTGAGATATTTGGTCCGCAGCAAAGGAAAAATTATGTTTATTCAACTAAGCATAACTGTAACTGAGATGATACTTAATGGGTGGACTAGGACATAAAATCTTCAATTTATCTTTCACAAACCTTACCTCGAAGAAGTCTTTTGCCTTGACTTTGGCCACGATATGCCTCTCGAAGGTAACAGGGTTGTATGAAAACTATCTAGTAGAAATATTTGTTCCTATACCACCCATGCCACACCCCCACAAAAATTAGTTTTAATATTGACAACGCAAAACCAGCAAGTCTTTCAAGAAGTCACTTTGGGAAACTTTGGCAAGTGAATTCTAGAAAACTTCACAAGTAAATTCTGCAAGAACTCTGAAAGCAACAATTAATACTCTAACCAAATATCGGTGATATAGGAAAATTTACTTACCTTATATGAGTATAGACTTGTCAATTTAGAAAAGGTAATAAATTACACTGATCAGAAGATAATGAGAATTTTCAGACTTTATTTAACAAATATGGTCTGGAGTCTCAGACTTTATCTATCAAAATCTTCTGTTGTATGGTGTTAATTTTCACTGTGAGTGGGTGAGTACAATCATCAAGTAATAGTGCATGGAGAATTTGAGGAACAACTTTTAATTGAGAGACTTTTAGTATAAACCAATATTCGGCTACCTTGTTAAAGATAAACTCAAAATCTAAGTTTGTAGGGGTAATTGGTACGCTTCTAGTACGTTGATTCGAAACATTTTTAAGTTCTAGCATCTTTGACGTCCATGTTTATCTTCACATTCCGTGGTTTGCTCCATTTACTTCACATTCCGTGTTTCGCTACATTTACTTTTATAACCATATTTATTAGTTTGATACAAGAAGTGTTGAATCATTTAACTTTTGAATGTACTCGGTATCTAGTAGTAGATACCTGAGAAGAGGTAGTTAAAACAGCGTGAGATCTTATTAAAAGATATTGAAATCCTGATTTCAAATACAATGTCTTCCTTCTTGTGGAGGCAGTTTGTCAGTCCCATATCGTTCGGGTACAGTCAGTGTTGTCTCCAATTGGTATGAGGCCTTTTGGGAGGAGCCCAAAAACAAAATCGTACGGATTGGTTCTAAAACGGACAATACCGTACCAAGTGTTAAAGCAGTCTTTTACACAGATAAATATAAAGCTTCCTCATTGGAATTGCATATAATATATACATGTATGTATGTATGTATGTGAATATGTAAATACGTATGAGTTTATGTATATGCATGTGTGTTCATAATTTTATATATATACATTTATGTGTACATATATATATATATATATATGAGTGTATATATGTTTGTATATATATATATATATATATATATATATAGTTCTTTGGAATTAATAATGGAATATTTGGAATTAGAATGCAATATCAAATCCAAGGTCCAAAACGGTACAGCCGAACGGACCCTATATTACTATTCCGTTTCGCCATTACAATCACTTCCTTCAGTTGAAATTCCAGCAACACGAACCCCTTTTAGTAAAAATCCTATCATCATTTCACCAACAGCTTCATATTCCTTCTCTAATCTCTAATTTGTTTAAGCATCACCTCAGTGATGCAATCTGCAGCTGTTCCTTCAGTTTGCTTTGTCGCAGTCTTTTCTCTTTCTGCATCTTCTCTTCCACTCATTTGAACTTCCATACCCTTTATAGCATTCAAGAATATAGCTTCCAAGAAGGTTTCTTTGGAGAATGGTGTGATTGGCAAAGCACCAATCTTTGTGCCTGAACTATCATTCATCGGCATTGACTCAAGCAACCACTGGATTAGATTCTTTCTTCCATTCACACGATCTGATTCCGGACTTGTTTAACAATTGAACCTAGAATTAGAAGCATTATGTCTACTTGGAAGATTACTCAAATATGTAGGTGCGGAACAAGGATTTCAACATATACACTGCAAGATTTATCATCTTCTCTCACATTTTTTATATAAGCGCCGGAAAAGGTTCTGTAATTTTCGGCATTACGCCAAAAATGCGGGTAAATGGGTGCCTATGAAAAAGAGATATGTGCCCGGATTTGACCTCAAGACTTAAAGGTGAGAGAATTTATCCAAAACCACCAAACCATCTATTCTACAAAACATTTCATGTTTTGTTGATGTTCATTAGCTGATATAATGGATGTAGCTGTTTTTGTAAAATAATAGAAAAACCTCAAAAACTTAATCTAAGATGACAATTGACCATCGCAACCACTATGCTACAACGAATTTCATGATTTTTCGATGTTTATTAACATGATATAGTTTCCGAAAACTATTTTTTTTAATAAATAGTTACAGAGGTACATCTCCAACATACATTTTATATGTGTATATATAAATATATATACAGAGAGAGATATATATCATCACCCTCCAATCTCTAATCACCATCACTAAATAGCCCCACCTACGCCACCTCCGTTACCCCACCACCGCCAATACCCCCAATCTCTCACCCATGCAGCAAACTCCCCCATGTTTTCTTTCTCTATAAATCAATTCATAAACCCCCAAATTCAGTTTTCCAAAATTTTGAATTGGCCAATCCAATCTGGGTATTGTTCTCAAGCTCGTTCTCTCGGTTCCATAGCGAAGAGGACCACTCTTTCGACAGTGCAAAGTCGACAACAAAGGCGATTGAATCGGATGCAAAGCAGGGAGGCTTGATCGGAAGAGTGTCCCACATCGCCTAAAAAGTCTGTTGAAATTGGGTATATTATGGAGAGAGGAAGTGGGCAGAAGGAAATAGTAACCAAGGATGAAATTACTTGTAGCATGAAATTGGTGTTGAAATACAATGAGTTAGACCTTACTTGTTGAGGGATCTTAAACAAGGAGGATGAACTCTATGTTTGCTTGAGGGACCACAGTATTGAAGTTTGCTTGAGGGAACAAGGTCTCCATATAGACTAAAAAAGAATTGGACTACTTTTAGCGGCACTTATTCAGAAGTGTCGCTAAACATCTATTATAGTGGCACTTTTCACAAAAATGCCGGTAGATACCTGCAGTTCACGAGAAACGCCGGCGGTGGCTTTCTCGGCGGTTCACCAAAAGCGCGGGTAAATTTTTCTCCGACGATTTTCTGAGTTTTACCGGCACTTAAAAAGTGCCACTGATTGTAATTTTTCTTCTTGTGATAGGGAGGCCAACCGAACTAATTTTGTTATTATACAAATATATTAAAATTTAAAATATTTAGTAATTAATTATATCTATTACAAATAAATAACTAGCAAATGTTTGACATATTTGTTCTTCTAAAGAAAATAATAATAATTGGCCTTATTCAATCATTACCAAAAGTAAAAACTCAAAAAATTACTATTAAATTTGAACTTGAAGATTTTTTAAATAATAAAAATAATTTATCATACCATTTAAATTAAAAATTTGAACGTTTTCTTTTCCAATATTGATATTCAAGTAAACTGTAAGAGAAATTTATTTTCCATCTTGTAACGAAGTTGTATTTTGATAAATTTAATCCTAAGAAATGCGCTTTCGGAAATTTCCAGATACCAATTTATTTCGCCCCTCTACCAATCTCAATTTTATAAAGCTATCAAATTGGTAACTTTTAATACCTTGAGCAGATTTCACATCATAATTTATATTTCAATTTGAAGAAGGTAAATTTCGGATAAGAAGATAATCAGAATTTTCAAACTTTATTTAATAAATATAGTCTGGAGTCTCAGACTTTATCTATTAAAAACTTCTGTCATATGGTGTTAGTTTTCAATATGAGTGTACAATCATCAAGTATGAATGCAAAATTTGAAGAAAAACTTTGAATTGAGACACTTGTAGTGTAAACCGATCTTCTGATACCTCGTTAACAATGACTCAAAAACAAAGTTTGTAGGAGTAATTGGTTTTCCAATATGGTTTTTAGAGAACACTTGCTAGTATTGTTTATTTTTGGCATGTTCTAGATAATAATCATATTGAGTGAATTGTGAAGTCAGGTAGGTTTAGGAAAAAATTGAAGTGGTCAAGCAAATGCGTCAAAAAGGTATCGACAAGTTTCGTCAAATTCAAATCAAGCTTAAAGTAGCAAAAAATAAAAAATAAATAAAGTTAATAATATAATGTATTTTTTTTTATAACCGTAATGTCCGGGTCAACTTACGCACACCTCGACTAACTCACGGGACCCGTGCAAGGCGACCCCCTCACGAATCGGGTAAGGCTCAAACTATGTCCGCGGTCGTGACCCTAACAAATTGTTTGCAACTTGTAGGAATCGAACCTGGGACCTCATGCATATATAATGTATTTTTATAATTTCAATATGCCATTTCCTCCTAATTGTATTCTTTTTTTAATTGTAGCCATCAAATCAAATTTCTCCTTTTTTTTCTTTTTATAATCTTATTTCTTTCAAAATCTTTCCCATAAAATGATGTATTCTTTTTAATTTTATAATAAAAAATAATTTTTTTTTGCATTTTCGGTTATAATACATTTTCGTCTATTATCTTCCGAAGCTTTTCCTAAATATGAATTTACCTTCCTTTTTTTAATTTATAATTCTACTCTCTCTGTGACTTTTTCCATCATTAGTTATTATCAAACCATGCTTGGAGTATGTATAATCCAGAATTTCATTTTAGAATTTCTACCAATTCATCCAGTCATCCGTTTAGAAGAAATAACTTAATTTATTAGTTTCTATTTGGATATATTTTGAAATTGTCAACATACATAGATACATTCGACTGATATTTAATTATCATATATTTGTATTCATCGAAAGAATCATCATGAACTTATTATTTTGGTTTTACTTTACAAATTTTATGTTTTATAAGGATTTATTTATCAAAAGAATTTATTTAATTATTTAATATAATATAGTTAACGACACGCAGTTCGTCTTTACTAGTAGTCTAGCATCTACATTATAAATCAGTATAGATAGACATAGTTATGTTACTTACCTACATGAGGAAAAAAAGGAGAAAAGAGGATTCCTGCTGCAAGTTTCTCTCTAAATGATGGTATGTTTTAGCTGTTTTGTATGTGGCTTTGTTCTTAGGCCTGATAATGGGCTATGCTTCTTTGAACTTAAGCCCATGTCTTTATTTTATTTCCTTTCCCTTCCCCTATTTCTTCTCTCCCTCTCAATCCCTCTTGCCTCATGGCATTTTTGTATCTTCTCTTTTTCTGTTATATTACATTAATTTACCCAAAAACAAAATAAAAAAATTACGGGCTAACCTGGTATATCAAACTAGTATGTAATATTTATTGGCCAAATCCTTTAATTTTTGCCTTAATTATTGTTTAGTAGTAAGAGCTAATTTGAATTAAACTAGGTGAAGTACACTGTACACCCTCCAACCTAATACAAAGTTTTAGACCTAATATGAATCAAACAAGGAGGACACTGCCAACCTAATCCAAAAAAAAACACGTATACTTTGTTATCTACCAAAAGCTAACGTTATAAATATACTATTAGGATCGATTGTCTAATTTGTTACTCACACAACATAATCACACACAAAGGGACACAAGAAATTATACGTCGTTCAGCCCAAAAATGACTTACGTTCACGGAGCACACAACTTTCACTAATCTGGATAAAAGATTTACAAATCACTCTCTACACTCTTTCTCTATTTTTCTCTGTTGTTGTGGTGGTGATATGGTTATACATATGATGCACATATTTATAAGAGCAGAGGTGAAGAAGATGACAAATGAGTTGCCCAAATTTCTCTTTCGTCGGCGTCAATCTTCCCTTCAATTTCAAAGTTAGGTCGGGCCAAACTTCCAGATGGGAGACTGCCAAATTCGTGACATGTGTAATGACGTCATTTGATTCCATACCAACAATCTCCCACTTGGAGTCAAAGAACGCTCCATTCGTGATTAGTGAATAGTTGTGTGCTCATTTCCGTCTTCAGTCTCGAAGACTAACTGAAGCTAAACATACCTTCAGTTTCTCTGTGGTTATTGTCTTGGTCAGCATGTCTACTGGATTCTTGCTACCTTGGATCTTTTCAAGTGTCAGCAACCCATCTTCTAATAATGATCTGATAAAGTGATAAAGAAGTCCAATATGTTTGGTCCTCAAATGAAATGATGAATTCTTTGCCAAATGTATCGCACTCTGGCTATCACTGCGCAAAACATTATTCTCTTGCTTGAATCCCAATTCTGCTAACAGACCTTGTAACCAAATCATTTTTTTAGTAACCTCTGTCACAGCTACGTATTCTGCCTCTTTTGTAGATAACGCTACAATCTTTTGTATCTGCGAAACCCAACTAACTGTTGTAGTACCTACTGTAAAAATGTACCCAGTAGTACTTCTTCTGTGATCTATCTCTCCAACAAAATCTGAATCTACATACCCATGTAGTTTCACTTCTTCTTTTCCGAAACAAAGGCATTTGTTCGTGGTACCTCGTAGATATCCCAATATCCACTTTACTGCTTCCCAATGCGCCTTTCCTGGATTGGACATGAACCTACTAACAACTCCCACTGCATATGCAATGTCTGGTTTTGTGCATACCATGACATACATCAAACTTCCGATAGCTGAAGCGTAAGGTACCTTAGCCATGAAGTTTTTCTCTTCGTCTGTCTTGGGAGACTGTTCTTTAGATAGTCGAAAGTGACTAGCTAATGTTGTGCTAACTGGCTTAGCATTACTCATGTTGAACCACTTCAGAATCCATTCAACATAGTCAGCTTGAGACAACTACAAGATACCCTTTTGCTTGTCTCTATTGATTCTCATCCCAAGAATCTGCTTCGCTACTCCCAAGTCTTTCATCTCGAACTCATTCAATAGTTACTTCTTCAACTTACTAATTTTTTCAAAATCAGACTCAGCTGCTAACATGTCATCGACATAAAGTAGAAGGATCATATAGCTTGTGTCAAACCTCTTGAAGTAGCAACAATGGTCAGCGTTGCTTTTGTTGTAACCATATCTCTGCATAAACCCATCAAATTTCTTGTACCACTGCATCGGTGCTTGTTTTAAGCCATACAAGCTCCTTTTAAACTTACACACAAGTTTTTCTTTGCCTTTGACTGAGAAACCCTCCAGTTGCTACATGTAAATCTCCTCCTCTAGGTCACCATGGAGGAAAGCAGTTTTGACATCTTACTATTCTAGGTGCAAATCTTCCGCTGCAACAATGCTGAGAACTGAACGAATGGTATTCAGTTTTACAACCGGGGAAAAGATGTCAGTGTAGTCGATTCCTTTCTTCTACTGGAAGCCTTTGACTACGAGCCTTGCCTTGGGTCTCTTGGAACCATCATGTTCCTCTTTAACCCTGTACACCCATTTGTTCTAAAGAGTTTTCTTTCCAACACGCAACTTGGCTAGCTCCCATGTTTTGTTGGAGATAAGATATTGCATCTCATCTTTCATCGCATGCTCCCACTTGCTGGCATCTACTGTTTGACATGCCTCTTCATAGCATTCAAGTTCTCATCCATCAATGAGCAACAAGTAATTCATGTATTTCCTATTCGGCACATGAGGTCGGGAGGACCTCCTAGGTTCAAGAATCGGAGTTGGAGACTGTGGTTGATCATTCCATTGTGCATTGCTCTCTACAATAGGTTCTTCTGGCTGGAAACTCTCAGTTGTCTATTGTACCTCACTGTTGTCTAGAACATCATCCAACTCGGCATACACAGGATCTCTCTGTGCTGAATCACTGGAGGTTGTTGTGTGTTTGTCCTTGTACATTACTTTTTCATTGAATACTACATCCTTACTTCGAATCAGCTTCTTGTTTTGGTCATCCCAGGTCTGATAACCATGTTCATCCTTGCCATATCCAATGAAAGTGCATTTTTGTGATTTCGGATCAAGTTTGCTCCTAGCAGGATCACTGATATGTACATATGCAACACAACCAAAAACTTTCAAATGTGAAAGTTTTACCTCTTTGCCGCTCCATACTTCTTTTAGTATTCTGAACTCCAATGGTACTGATGGACCTCAATTAATCAGGTATGCAACCGTATTGACTGCTTCTGCCCAAAACTGCTTCGATAATCCTGCATGTATCCGCATGCTTCTGGCTCTCTCAGTCAATGTCCAGTTCATACGTTCTGCTATGCCATTTTGTTGTGGTTTACCTGGCACAGTTCTTTCTAATCTGATACCTTTCTCATAACAGAACTTTTTAAATCCGGTGTCTTCATACTCGCCACCGTTGTCGGATCGTAGCTTATTTATCTTCAAGTATGTGTCATTCTCCACCATGGTTTTCCATTTCTTGAACACCTCGTACACTTCAGATTTATGCTTCGAGAAATAAACCCATACCTTCCGAAAATGGTCATCGATGAAAGTCACGTAATAAGACTTTCTGCTAAGAGATAAAACATTTTTCGGCCCCAAGACGTCAGTGTGAACTAGCTCAAGCTTCTCCTTTCTGAGGGTCTACCACTCCTTTGGAAACTCACTCTCTTCTGTTTGCTGAGGATGCAACTTTCGCAGAAGTCTATATCAACCAATTTTAAGTCATGTAGTTTACCCTTTGAGTGCATAATGTTAAGCCTTTTTTCACTCATGTGACCTAGCCTTTGGTTCCACAGATTCTTGTCCTCTTTGCTTTCTGTAATTGCTATTAACATGCTAGCACTGATAGTTGTGTAGAGAGTATCATTCTTCTTTCCACGTGCCATTGTCATAGCTCCCCTGGAAACCTTCCAATCTTCATTGTTGAAGGTTGTCACATAACCTTCATTCGCCAACTGACCTACCGAGATCAGATTCTTCCTCAAATCTGGAATGTGTCTCACATCCTTTAACTTCCATACAGATCCATTGAGCTTGATCTGTACATCACCCTTGCCAATAACGCTGCAGGGTTGATAATCTCTAAGATAGACCTTTCCCATGTCACCTAGTATATAGCTCTCAAAGAGCTCTCTACTTGAGGTGGCGTGAAATGATGCTCCAGAATCTAGCACCCAAGATTCTGCCTTGCTCTCCAAAGAACATATCAGTGCATCCTTTTATTCTTCCTCTGAGACAATGTTTGTCTTAGTCTTGTTCTCCGGTTCCCTTCTATAAGATTTGCACTGGTGTTTATAGTGACTAGTTTTGCCGCAATTCCAACATTCAACTTCTTTGAAATTCTTGGGATTTTGAGATTGTGATCTTCCGTTTCTGGACTTGGAATGACCACACCCATAGCTTCCACCTTTCTTCCAGTTGAAACTTCTGCCTCTGCTTTAAACATTCAATGCCAAGCTACTAGTAGAAGAGTCTGACATTTGTCTTTTGATCTCTTCTGTGAGTACCATACTCACCACATAATCATACCACAACTTTTCTTTCCCTGAAGAGCAATCGGTCGCAGTCACTGTGCCGCTCCAATTCTATGGTAATTGGCTTAGAACTAAAGTCGCTTTCATTGTGTCAGAAATTGACATATCAACTGATTCCAACTGCCCAACAATGTCATTAACAACATTAAAATGTTCACTGACCTTTCCATTCTCGGACATCTTCAGATTGACCAATCTTTTGATGAGATGTACCTGGTTTACTGCAGACGGCTATTCGTACATGTTTGAAAGGGAGTCCATGAAAGACCTCGTCGTTTTCTCATTTCTGATGTTGAAGGCTACTAATTTAGACAAGGTCAGTCTCATCGTGCCGAAAGTCTTCCGATCGAGAATTTTCCAATCCTCTTCTTTCATCATCTCTGGCTTCGTTCCCTCCAACGGTCTAAATAAATTTTTCTAAAATAACAAATATTCGATTTGCATTTTACATAAAGCAAAATTTGTACAGTCAAATTTATCGATCATGGTTGACTTGTCTTCTGAAGTTGATGTCAATGTCATTGCTCCCACTCCGAAAAATAATTTTGTGAATAGTATCGTATCTGAGAACAGTGTTGTATTCTGCAACAATGCTATACGGGAACAGTATCCGTATCTATGAACAGTGCCTGTGTGAATAGTGCCTGATATATATATATATATTTTCTCTCTCCCACCTTATCACCACCAAAATTCACTATAAATTTTTTTAATCATTTTCTCTCCCTAATCCTCAAAAGTATGTTCCCCATACTTACCTTACCTTTAATTTTGTTTATTCTTTTCTGCAACTCTCTTTTTACTTTAATCTTCTCCTCCCTCTCTCTCGGCTCACTCCTCTTCTTCCATCTTCAATTACTTCATGTGCCAGACAATTAATTTTGGTCACAGATTCTTGCTCAATCTACTATCTATATATATATATATATATATATATATATATATATATATATATATATATCTTATAACATGTATAAATATATATATATAGATAAGGTGCTGAGGAGATGGTGTATATATATATATGACCTATTTATTTTCCTTCAAACAGAGCCACGGTTGGTCAAGAGCAAGAGAGCAGTCATCTTTGCGCCAACTGGAATTCTGAACCGAGGCAGTCACGCGAAAGCGGTGGAGGAGGCGGTGGGAGACTGATCTGGTTGGAAGCTTCACGGTGGTGTCGCCTTTCATGGTGAGTAAAACAACTCATAACCTATGCTCTGATACCAATTGTTAGGATCGATTATCTAATTTGCTACTCACACAATACAATCACACACAAAGGGACACAGGAAATTATACATGGTTTGGTCCAAAAATGACCTACATCCACGAAGCACACAACTTTCAGTAATCTGGAGAAAAGATTTACAAACCACTATCTACACTTTCTCTATTTTTCTCTCTTGTTGTGGTGGTGATATGGTTATACATAGGATGCACATATTTATAGGAGCAGAGGTGAAGAATGTGACAATTGAGTTGCCCAAATTTCTCTTCCGTTGGCGCCAATCTTGCCTTTAATTTCAAAGTTAGGTCGGGCCAAACTTCCAGATGGGCCGCTGCCAAATCTGTGACATGTGTAGTGATGTCCTTTGATTCCATACCAACATATACCAGTAGGCACTACCTGTACATGTCCTAAAATTCTCTTGGAGTTATGTTTAACCAAGAGAGCCAAGAGAGTCGATGATTCATCATCACCACCACCAATTCTTCCGTATGAACTCCTAATGGAATTACTGTCGTGGCTACCGGTGAAGTCGGTTGTACGGTTCAACTGGCGTATCTAAGTCTTGGCTCACCATGCTGTCAAAACCTTGCTTTGTCAACCTTCACATCAATCGCTCCACCAACATCATAGTGGTGCATGCAGTTGCACTCCCAACGTTTCCAAATCAGCGTCATCATTTGAAGGGAACTCTATACCTGTCTTCTTCTTCAGAATCATGAGGAGCAACAATGGACCTCTTCAATAATAATAAGCCAATTTCATACTTAGTTATTAGAAACATGGATTCACTCTTTATTTCAATATGCCTAGCTAATTAACTATTAACTGTTTTGCAAATTTTATGAGTATATATGGGCTTGTCAATTTTGAGAAGGGAAATTATACTGATGAGAGGATAATCAGAATTTTCCGACTTTTTTTAGAAAAATATGGTCTGGAGTCTCTGAATTTATTTATTAACATCTTCTGTTGTATGGTTCTAGTACTTTGATTCAAAAAAAAATTCGGTTCTAGTCTCTTTGTCCACGTTTATATTCGCATCCCGTGTTTTGCTGCATTTACTTGTTCTCCATGCGAGGGAGTACATGAGCAAGATATAAGTTGCAACCATATATATATTATTACTTTGATATAAGTTGTTGTGGATCATTCAACTTTTGAATGTACTCGGTATCAAGTAGTAAATAATTGAGAAGAGGTAGATAGCACAGAGTGAGATTTTATTATGCCTTCATTTTTTTGGAGGCAACAGATAAGTATCAAGATTTCTCACAATGTAATTGGTACTGTTCTAGCTAGTACGTACTTCGTTTCAAAAATTTTTAAGTTGTAGTCTCTTTGTCAACGTTCTGTGTTTTGTTGCATCTACTTGTAACCATATTAGTACTGTGTATCAAGTAGCAGATAACTGAGAAGAGGTAGTAGTTAGAACAAAGTGCGATATTATTCAACTATGTTGAATCCTAATTTCAAATATAATACCATCATTCTTGTGGACGCAGATAAATATCAAGATTCCTCACAAATATTTCAGCAGAAGTTCCAGCAACATGAACCCCTTTTATTAAAAAGCTCCTTCTTCCTTACAAAACAATAAATGAAAGTGTTTTTCGCACATATCAAGCAGGTGGTGGATCCTACCCTGAAAAAATTTCCATAAACCATCAAACAAATAGAAGATATTTATAGTATATTACAAAGGCCATAAAAAAATAACTTTAAAATCCACAAATATATAAGTCAAAACAAATGACATAAAAACTTTTTTCCATCCTTAGAAAAAGATCACCAAATCCTGTTAATACTTGACAATGACACCCCCAAAGAATGACCATTAGAGGGAGAAGAAGATAAGAAATAATGAAGAACTTGATTAGTAAAGTTAGACCAAAAGTTTCCCATTGGCCCCTGGCCTCCCCAAACTCCAAACTTTGAATGTTACTAGAGTTGAATTCTTAAACTTGCTTGTTTTGATGGTTTTCTTGATCTCCTTCCACAGCCAAATGCTTGACAACTTTGAACCGCCCTCGGGTTGTCCATGGCCAATGCATGGTCTAGGTAGCCCCAAGCTTTGCATTACCGGGGGAGGGCTTGGTGGTGGAATGTTGACCTTTTTCACCGCAGAATGATTGGGTGTCCCTGGTTGTAATTCCCATTTAAAAGGAACCCCTTCAACATTAGTTGGATCATTGTAGTATTTATGAGAAGTAAACGTCTCATTGAAGATTTTCTCGCATAAATTCCATCAAAAGTAATCCCCCATTCCATCCAAGTGTAGAAACTGTCTTTTGATCTCTGCTATGATATGAATTTGCATCCACTTCATGTTAGATATGGTGACTCATTTCCTTGCAGGGAAAGTTAAACTTAGCCACCAAACAATCACAATTATGGTAGGAGATCAATCAGTAGACTCCAAATTGGAATTCGTTTAGGAAAACCAATTGACTTCTTCTCCACTCCATACTCTCCTATAAATATAGGGTATGGCCTATTGTATTATGTGCACAAAGAAAGAGAAAGAAGAAAAGATATAGAGTAGTATTTCTTGGTGTGAGTGAAACACCGGTGAGAGTCATGAATAATATAAGCTTATTCTGGTGATACAGGCATGACTATACACTTTGTGTGTGCGTGTGTATGATCTACGCTTTCCGTGGACATAGGATGATTTGGTCGAACCCCATATATATCTTTGTGTCGATTGTTTGGTATGTGTTTGTGACCGTTTTTTGATTTGCAGGTACACACGGCTTCAAACAGAGGGTGTGGAAACCCTAACAAGTGATCTTGGGCGGGTGTAAAAAACCCTAACAAGTGGTATCAGAGCCCCAGGTTGGAGCAAAGAAGAAGCCCAAACTTTCTAGTCGAAATGCGAAGTTCAAAGTTGCCTGAAATCGAAAACCAACCATACTAGGAGGACTGGCTTGAAGAGATAAAACCAACGTCATCTGTCACACAGTGATCGGAGCCTTCACGCACCGCTAGAAGAAACTACCGGAGATCCCACACGCAGGTCACCGAAATAAACCAGTCTGGCGACGTACCTCGCCGGAGAAGACGCTTACGTCATCAGGTGACGTCATACAATGACGTCAACCAGTGACATCACTACCACGTCAGTAAGTACCACGTTAGCCACCACGTCAACATTATTTTGTCTTTTAGTGATGAAATTTTTTTGGGCTCATTTGGAGTCATTTTTTATCTATTTTTTACGCAATTGAAGGCATTCTTAAAGTTTAGGACAGCTCCGATTGCAACCATGAGATCGGTTCTGAGTAATTCAACTCCGAACACCTCAAAAAGGCTTAGTGAGAACTATGGGAGAAGAAAATGCAACAATGATCGTGAGGTTTGACAGTACAAACTTTGCCTTATGGAAGATACAAATTAAGGACATGTTATACCAGAAGAATTTGCATTTACCAATGGAAGGACAGAAGCCAGAATCGATGAAAGAAGAAGATTGGAAAATCCTAGATCGAAAGGCTTTCGGTATGATCAGACTGACGTTGTCAAAGTCCTTTGCATTCAACATAAAGAATGAGAATACAGAAAGGTCTCTCATGGATGCTCATTCGAACATGTACGAACAACCGTTTGCAGCAAATTAGGTACATCTTATCAAAAGATTGGTCAATCTGAAGATGTCTGAGAATGAAAAGGTCAATGAACATCTCAATATTCTTAATGACATTGTTTGGCAGTTGGAATCAGTTGATAATCATTGGCAAAATGAAAGCAGCTTTTGTTTTAAGCCAATTGCCAGAGAGTTGGAGCACCATAGTGCTTGCGATCAGTAGCTTTTCAGGGACATAATAGTTACAATATTATTCCGTAGTGAGTACGGTACTCATAGAAGAGATCAAAAGATAGATGTAAAACTCTTCTAACAATGGCTCAGCATTGAATATTGACAACAAAGGCAGAGGTTCGAGTAGAAGGAAAGGTGAAAGTTATGGACGTGGTCGTTCTAAGTCAAGACAGGAGTCTCGAAATTCCATTGAGTGTTGGAATTATGGCAAACTTGGTCATTACAGAGACCAGTGCAGATCCTCGCAGAGTGCAGCGAATGACAAGACTGAAGTTAATTTTGTCTCAGAAGATGATGCGTTGATATGCTCTTTGGAGAGCAATACAGAGTTTTGGGTCTTGGAGTTTAAAGCATTATTTCATGTCACCTCAAGTCGAGAGTTCTTTGAGAGCTATACACCTGGTAACCTTGGCAAGGTTCATTTAGGTGACGATAAGCCCTGCAATGTCATAGGCAAAGGTAAAGTACATATCAGACTCAATGGATCGATATGAAAGCTAAGAAATGTGAGACACATTCTAGAATTGAGAAAGAACCTGATCTCAATAAGCCAATTGGCGAGTGAAGGTTATATGACCACTTTCAGTAAAGATAAGTTGAAAGTTTCCAGGGGGACTATGACTATAGCACGAGGAAAGAAAAAATGTACACTCTACACAACCACCAATTTTAGTACAGTGATTGCAGTTGCAGAAGGGAAGGATGATCATAACTTGTGGCACTAGAGGCTTGGTCAATGAGTGAAAAAGAGCTCGCGGTTATCCTTTTGAAGGGAAAACTACTAGTGAAATCAATTGACATCGACTTCTATAAGTGTAAGTAGAAGAGGGTCAGTTTCCATAGCAACAATAGAAGTCTCATAGTAGAGAATCTTAAGCTAGTTCACATGGGTGTCTGGGGGCCAACAACTGTCTCATCTCTTAGCGGAAAGTCCTACTTCGTGACTTTCATTGATGACTAGTCCAGGAGGATATGGGTTTACTTCTTGAAACATAAATTTGAGGTGTACGATGTGTTCAAGAAATGGAAAGCCATAGTAGAAAATGAGACATGGTTGAAGGTAAAGAAACTGAGATTCGACTTTGGTGGAGAAAACAAAGACTCCAGGTTCAAGAACTTTTGCTATGAGAACAGTATCATATTAGAGAAAATTGTTCCAAGTACACTACAACAGAATGGCGTAGTAGAATGTATGAACCAGAAAGTGACTGAGATAGCCAGAAGCATGCGCATTCAAGCAGGGTTGCCGGAATAGTTCTGGGCAGAAGCAGTCAATACAATAACTTATCTTATGAATCGTGGTCCATCAGTACCATTGGAGCACAGAATACCAGACAAGGTATGGAGCGGTAAAGCACAAAGTGATCCTGTGTATGTTAAGATAGAAGATGTTCTAGATAATGAGAGTCCTCAGTCAGAAGAATATATTGCAGACAGCAATACTCAACAGGATGATACACCGCAGACTCCGACTCCTAATTTTGTGTTTAGGATGAGTTCACGGCCGCATGTGCCGAATCGAAGATATCTGAATTATTTGTTACTTACAGATGGAGATGAACCAGAATGTGATGATGAAGCATGCAGTGTGATAGGAGCCAAATATCATACATTTAAGGCTCCTAATTATACATTGTAATGTTCATAGATATCATTATATTATTGCTTTTATACAATTTTCATATTTTAAGACATTTCAGGCGATGGTATGTAAAACAAGTTTAATTCGGTGAATTAACGGGATTTGTAACTCAATATTGTTCGAGAGCCGAAATCATGGATAAAAGACCTATAAAGGATAAACAAAACAAGTCAATGATGTAAAAGGAATGAAGATGAATAAAGCCGAAAAGAGAAATGGAGCAAAAGAGGATGAAATGTATAATTCAAGGTGAAGAACTACTGAGTACTTGGTAGACCCTTTACCAAGTACTCGATAGAGTGAGTGCGAAATTCCGCGAACTTACGTGGAGGAAAGAAAAATCACCCGAGAGCTTTTGGGAACTTACGCACGTTTGCACGCAATCCTGGAGCTATCAAGTACTCGGTGGAAACTTTACCGAGTACTCGGTGAGACCAAAACCGGCCAGCCAAGTCAGCAATTTGTACATGCACCGGTGGGACCCGTTTCTACAAGAATCAACAAAGAATGATCTCTAGGTTATTTTGAATGCAATATTAACTATATTTGATGAGATTATATACCATTCTTCATAATATATCATGATACACATTCCTGATTTAACGGTGAAGCAATCAAATTACCAAACAAAGACGTCTTTTTTTCTATACACTACAAGAAATCATGGTTTTTGAGATGGTCAAAACTGTCTCTAATAAAGCGTCTTAGCTATTCTTTTGGGATGGTATTTTTGGAGCGTCGCTAATAAAACAGTTTTGGTGACAGTATAGACCGTCGCTATTAAATTTACTATTAGGAACGCTTTATATCGTCATTAATGACACTGTCCCTAATGAGTGACTTTTTGGGACAGTAGTTAATGTCACTATTAGTTATATTATTCCGTCACAAATATTTATTTGCCACAGTTTTGGAACGTCTCAAAATGCTTATCGAAAACGTTTCGAACGTCTCAAACGCTTTATATCGTCATTAATGACACTTTCATAGAGCTGGTAAATAATACACCATTAATCATAAAAAATTCAAGGATATTTGTACTAAGTAAATTTTATACATACAAACAATAAAGTACTTATAGGAACTTCCAAAATGGAAGAACACTAAATTTACAAAATAAAAAATTAAACCTTGCAACTTAAACTTCAACACTGGAGTGACTACAACAAACAACACCATCACAATACATTATACCACAGTAAACTCTGCATGGACTGATACCACTGAAATTGAGAGAAACGTGCAAAAACCTCCATCATTTTATCCTGAAATAAAACTCAAGTCCAATTAGGCACATCAAGGTTGATTGAAACATATTTCATTCTAATGGCACAAAATAACAAATAATTTATATGTATAAGTGATAAAAATTCTTACACTGATATAATTATTGGTCCATTTGGCATGTGCCCTTCTCGCTTGAAAGACACAAAATTTCACTAGAGTAACAAATATATATGCAAACATAGTTCAACAGGAGAGATGGAACATGCATTGTAGAACACATGAATATAAACCTATAAATACTATTTAAACAAACCTCTGATTCTATGATTGTGTATCACAAACATGTAGTAACAAATCTCAACTCTTGACCAAACTCATGGTGATCTTTAACCAAAAATTCAAGAACCAAAGTTAGGAAACAGAGGTATCCATGGTGAATTTGGCATATTAAGCAAATAAATAAGAGAGATGAAGATCCTAGCCTATAAAGCTCATACTTTGAATCCACCACCTAAACATTCAGAGGTATCCACATTCCATGAGAAGTTTATCTATCACATTTTTCATTACAAAAATTACCAAGACCAGCTCAATACAAGATAAACATCTGAAAAGGAAATTCCATCAAAAGGAAAGGAGAATTAATAGATGCATAAGCACAAATATACAACAATAACCAAATAAAGTACAAACCTTGCTAGTTTGAAGTGCAGATAAGATTATTCTGGTAGTCCAATGCAGTACAAGGGTCAACTGTTTGATAACATAAATCATTGGAGCAATAACCAACTCATATGGAAGATAATAGAAATTCCAACTCATTGGTACCTTATAACTTTCTTTTTTCAGTAGTAGTGTCACACCCCAAATTCCTAGAATTCAGAAATCCGAACCTAAGAGCTAAGGGGGTGAACGGAAGTGAAAAGAAATGAAAACCAACGACATTCAGTCATCAAACACCCACAAAAGGGTTACAATGAATGCTCAGATACCATGTTGTCACGCCCCTAAAGGGTGACGCAAACCAAGTGACCACTAGAGTCAACAATAACAGAGAGAATGCATGGAATAACAATAAAGAATATACGTCATGCCAACACGAATACTAGAAACTCAATAGTATCCTCAGATACCAACAGACACCCTCCTAAATTCCTAAGACTCCCGAACAGGGGCATCCAAGGTATCCAGGATGTGATCCTTAACATGTATGACCAACTAAGACATCATTAACCAAGGAAACATATGGATTAATGATAGAAATGGTATATTAAATACCCAAATAAATGACAAAACTAAGCAGCGGAATCTAACGAAAATCCGGCAAAATTCCGTTTGTAAATGGAACATCCGGACAACCAACCACAACACAATAACCTGCCCAAAGCAATTCAATAATCACAATGGCTTCCAAGCCCCACATTCATCAATCCTACTAGGGCCGAGGTAGTGGAAAGAAACCAAAACCCCTCTAAACCCTCTATAATCAATAGAGCCACAATTGCTCGAATAAGAATACAGTAAAGCACCTAGTTGTGCAGAATAAATACAATAACCATCAGAAAGAATAAATACAGGAACTAAAGGATACATCAACAGGGATATGCCAACAGACTGACTCCCAAAAGAAAATACATAACAATCCCATAACAATGGGTAGAGAAACTGAAAATGGATACCTATCATCCCCAAACTCAGTCGTGTTGCAACCGTAACCGCATCACCCAACGCAACTCCAAACCTGTAACAAGAAAACCAAGGAAAACTGTCGTTGCACCGCATCCTGCCCATAGTCATATATTTCCTGCAACTTGGCGTGGGAATACCAGGGGGCAAATGAAATACCCCTGTGAGCAAATAAGCTCAGTGGGAAAAGATACTCTAACTACCACATCCCCTGGTAGTTTAGGTAATGCCAAACTATCTAGCAAGATACATATATAGCCCAATTAATCCCATCCACGCAAAACCCAAGGCACGCTCATATACCGTACGTAAGTATATAACGGGGATACATATATATATATACAAGTATGCATGTATAAGTATGCAACCTGAGTCTACAAGGTACAACTGCGGCTCATACTCCAAGTACCAAAACCGGTAGCCTACCCTACTCTCACCAACATATACTAAGTACACAACACCTGAGTCAAACCTCACAAATCATCAATTACTCACAACACAAATCAGAAGATCCAACAGAGGAGATCACACTCACCTCTAATATCCACAGGAAACAAAATCCACCACTAGTACCAAGGAAGGCTCAAATCCCACACCCCGATAACACAGGAAGGAAAACACCCACGTCCTTGCGTACTAACACAACCATCATCAATATATATATATATACAATATATATATATAACAAACCTCATTCCATTCCTAGAGAAAGTCTACCTCTCAAGTATTGGGTCACCTCAATCATATCACTTCCTCAATACAATGAATCACCACATTAACCTCATAACACTATCATCAATAGGTTTAATCAAATCCCTAACACTCTCATTATAGATGAAGAAAACCACCACAAGTGTTTAGGGAACCAACCGAACAAGGAAAACCAAAAATGAATGGCCGAGAGTAAAGGTTATAAAAAGATGAATCCCAAGGATTCAATAGTTTTTAAGAAAAAAGTTTTAAAACTCGAACCAATCCATTTGGTATCCATGCCCCTAACGTAAGAAAGCTCAAGTCACCTAGGTAGTGACATCAGATAAACAAGAAAAAGAGAAGGGCAACACTATATGTGTGCACTGAACAACACCAAGCCTCATACACGAGACTTAGAATGAACCGAAGAAAATGTGAAACAAGGAACCACCTTTCAAAACACCACAGGTTGAGATTTTGAGAAAGAAGTCTCAAAATCTCGAGACAAGTAATGAAATAGTTTTCTTTTAGGAAACCACACAGTAAAAATGACCGTCTTGCCCCCGGTCTCCGTCAGTTGCCATTACCGGCTTGTAGAGTTTAAAACCTTTTTTTAAGAAGATCCTAAGATCTTTTATAAGTATTAAAACTTTTCATTTCTACGGGGGTAAGCGAAAATGAGTTTTTCCTTTTAAATACAAAAGTTTATTTTCAAAACTTAGAAAACACCGTTTTCGAAATGACAGCCAAATAAGAGAATGAACAACTCTACTAAATCAAATGTCAACATGAGGAAGAGGTTCGGCACCGCGCCGTAACCGAAGACTCAAGGAATGGCATGTAAGTCAAAGATTACATACTAACGTACGAAACACAGTACAAGGAATGCTTAGGGGAATGATCTAAGCATGAGGAACCACCCTACAGTACTCTAAGTACTTAATGAAATCACTTCAATCATATTTATGAAAATACCCACATGGTAATATATACATAAATCTCAAAAAAATCTCTTTACATGATTTAAAATATAAATAAGCATTTAAATCATGACAAAACATATTTATATTTTAAACAATATATTTTCTTTAATTCTTTAGAAAATATTTCAATTTCCCATGTCATGCCTTTAAAATAATTTAAACAGATAATCCACGTATAATGAGAGGAACCTAGCATAGCGTCTAAGTTTCTCACGTCCAACGTTTACAAAATTCTCTAGCCCATTTAATTATCAATGGAATTTCTAAGCCGTCTATTCCTATTCGATTCAAATAGGAAATTATTTAATTACATAGGAAATAATTTAATTAATTTTCTTAAATTAATTCCTAAGCCCAATTCCGATTCTAAACGAATTATAGATATTTAAATTAACGATTTAATATATCTATATTAAATTAAATAAGGGTTTTGCACCCCTAAACTACTTCAATAATGTGGAGTGAGAAATATAATTTCCCACCTAATTTACGTTTACCAAATAACCCGAAACAGCACAGTACCGGCGCCCGAATATGAAGCCCGCCGACCAAAATCGTCCGAAAACTATTTCGAATATATCGAAATGTCCGTCTCGACAACCTATACGATATATACGAAGCCCATTAATAATAGGTTAATTAATTTGAGTAAATCTAAATTAACCCAAACGAAAACTATAACCTATAAACGCGATTTCCGGGCAAATCGTTTAACGTAAAATCATAAAATTTATGTATGATGAATACTACGTATATACGGAGCTACTCACCAAAAATCGGCTCAAACCGATCACCGGAAGGTCGCCGAACTGTCGCTCAAAGGTCTGGCCGAACCTCCCCTACTCGCGGCTGTCCAGCCGCGGCCTTGCCCTTGCGCCACCGTGCGCGACTACCAGACCGCAACGCTGTAGCCGCCACGCCGTCGCCAACCGCCGCGAACCGCCGTCTGCAACTCCAATCGCCGCTGCTGCTGCGGTGGCCAAACCAGCCCTGGTCGTTCCTCTCTCGTCGCTCCCTTTCTCTCTCTCTCTCTCTCTCTCTCTCTCTCTCTCTCTCGCCATGACCGGCAAAAAAATGGAGAAGCAGGAGGAGGCGCAAGTCTGCAGAGAAGAGAAGAGAAGGAATGAGGTGAAGCAGGTGGATCGTGCAGAGAGGAGAAGAAGAGTGGTCTGTTGCGTACAAGTATACGTATATATGCACTATATTGCACAGCTAACCCTCTAGTTAATCGTAATTACGAAATAACCCCAACTTCAATATATATATATAATTAAATATATATATATATACAGTAAACCCCAATAATTATCAGGAATGTCCGAACATAATCTCGTAATCCCGAAATAATAACGGGACGCCCAATCAAAAATATATCGGGTTAGGAACCCGACAACCGGAACACCGAGAAAGTAAATTAATACGCTTCACACCGGATCCGTAAAAGTACTAATACCGTAACCGAAATAATCGAAACGATACCGTGTAGTTGATAACGATAATTCACGTAGTCGTCCAGGAGAAGCCGTAAAGTCATCCAGTCGACTTTAAAAGTAAACGCGAAAAATTTACAGGTATCAAATACCAAGAATAAACAATACGTCATGAACAAGTGACGTCATTACTGAAATTAAATTATAAATAATTTCAGTAAAAAGAATAATAACACGGGGTGTTACAAGTAGCAACTCCATTCTTCAGTTCAAAAGCTCATTTGAATCTATCGGTTTCGTTTCCAATATGTCATTTTCCATAGAATTGTCAGTTGAAGAATGGTCCAGGTTTAATTCGGCTGAAACTGCTTATGAACAAGAAATTGTATAACAAATTTGAACAATTTATGGCACAAATTCAACTAGTCATTTAAAGAGGACTAAAGATATAAATAACTATTTTTAGAAAACTAAACAATTTCACCTGATCTACTAAAAATCAATCAAAGAGGATCTTAAATCAAATAAAGAAAGTATGTAAACATTTTCACAAATGGCAGGCCTAGACAATTTTCTTCAAAAAGGAAAAGGAAAAGGAAAATAAAAGTGGCTAATTGGAATTCAAGGATGAAGACGTCCCCAAATTTTACTCTAATTCTACTTTCAACCAACTGCTAGAGTTTTAGTCCTACAAAGTTACAAACCATCAGATAAAAGTTATAATATATTAATCTGTTTGGAGGAAACCATACTTATTCTCCAAGTGAGATAGGAAAAGAGTATTTGTCCATACACTTTGATTCCCTTATATGCAACTCAAATGTCAGATAAAAGACTTGATTCAAAACCTTCTATAATCAATACTTTGATACTATTTTATCAAATTTCAAATTAATCCGAAGTATTTTATAACATCTTTCTGCAAATCATTAGTTCAAGTGAATTGAGTATTTTTTATTTATCTGTTTGGACTTGTTTACTTCTTTTTTCTTTGAAATTAGATTAGTAACATCGCTCACCTCCTCTTATCACCAAACAAAAATGATTGAAAAGCCCTAATTTTGCTAGTGGGCTAAATTTCTTACACATAATGAACATTTAAAAATTTCTGATTAAATAACAAAATTGGCTAAACAAAAAGCCCTAATTTTGCAATTGGGGCTATTTTCTTACACAATATAAGTTTCTTGGATCAACTCAAATCTTGCAGAAACAGAGTTATAAATGCTAATGGCCACTTTGCATATGCATCAAAACTGCTCACCCAAAAAAAAAACCCAATTCCAAAATTTGAAAATTTGGATTCCACAAAATTCACTCTCCATATTACAAATGTTGAAGGAAATAATTACCTTGTGTGCCGGTGTGAGTTGGGAGCTTCATCTCAGAATTGTTCGCGAGCGAGTTGTTCTTCATACTCGCGGGAAACCCTAAATTTAGTGATGCTTACCTCTTTTCTACCGCAAAACATGCCCTCTTGGTAGATGTTTCCGGCGATCCTCTCTATTGCACCTTCTCGTACCCGATTCAACATCACATTTTCATTTTGGTATGTTGAAGGACAGATCTTAGGAAGAAATTTCACCCACAATAGACATGGGGTAGCTACGGACGGGGCGGCTCTAAGGAAGAAGTTTGGAGAGGGACTTGTAGTGGGAGGAGAGTGCCGGTGGTTTGTCGGAAATTTAAAGAAGAGGGAAGATTGAATTTGGGAAACCCTAACTGGTCTTGTGAATCGGTAGAAAGAAGGAAGAGATAGGTAGAGGTGAAGAGGACTCGGTGGCGGGGTTTTCAAAATTTTGGAGACCAAAAAGACGAGTTATAAAATAAGTCCTTATTTTTACAAGTCCAATTCAAGAGGGGATTATTTTACCCGGTTTTGTTTTTATTATTTTAATGAAAAACTCAAAAGCTGAAAATTAAGATAATAATTATAATACTATGAAAAAGCATAAAAAAAATTAAAATGCATAGTAAATAATAATATATAGAAATAATTCAAGTAGTCCTACAATAAAGAGTTGATTAATAAATAAATTTATGTTATAATAATTTAAAATCTTAATTAAAAAACAATATGATTAAAGTAAAATGTATGCAAAAATAAAATAATTATGAAAGATATTTATTTATTATTAAAATAATAAAAATATTAAACTAAGATTTTTTTAAAAAAAATACTTGAGGATTAATATATATATATATATATATATATATATATAAATCATAATTCTTACACTTTGTAAACTATTTTTTTATTATTATAAAAGATCATTGGTGTTATATCAAATAAAATTAATAAATGTTTTTAATAATATCCAAAATTTAATGTCATTTATTAAATCATTTACAAATGACGAATAGAAAGTTCATATTATTATATAATTGAAATTCTGAAAATGTACAAAACATAATTTAAAATAGTGTAAAATGAAATAAACCCTCTTGAACTATTACACTTTTGCAACTAACTCCCCTGGACTAAAACAAACCACCTTCAACTATCAATTTGTAGCAATTTGCCCCAATTCTATTGCAAAAGACTATTATGGCCTTACTATTATAATTGTTAATTCTTTAAATTATATAATATCATTTCTCTTAGTTAGATTATTAATTATATCATTCACCTTAAATGTATTAAAGTAAATATACTCTTAAATGCTAAAATAAATAAATTTATAAGTTGTAATTATTTTATTTTAAAATTAAGTAACTTGTTATTAAAATTTAGTTTGATTTAAATAATAAAACTCATGATCCTATTTAATTTTTTTATGCCAAATGTAAACTTCTTTTCATAGAAATATATTCATAAATAAATCACAATTTACTTAGATAATCTTCACCCTTTGATTTTCTAATGTTATATATATAAATAGTTTTAATTAAATAGATAAGCATTTTAGAATTTTATTTAATTCTTATTTAAACAACCTAAATAAATTATTCAAAACATAAAATTTTAAAAATCATGTGTAATTCTATATTAGTTTGAATGAAGAATATGCCATTAAATTATTCTTAATTATTTCATAATCTAAGTTAATAAGAAAAATATATCAAGTAACATTTATTAAAGAAAGGGCATTTAAATCATTCATAATAGTTTTTTAAGAAAATGGGGCATTTTGCAACAAATGTGATAGTTTAGGGGGGTTTGTTGCACAATTTATAGTTCAAGGGGGTTATTTGCAAATCTGATCATAGTTCAGGGGGGTTTATTGCATTTAACCCTTTAAAATATTTACACTTTTATAATAGTTAGTATGTACGGGTAGATATATGGAGTTTGTGTAGTCCATAGTGCTTTGCGTCTCGTGCTAATCTAGAAAATACACATAATCTACATGTTTATACTTCTATATATAAAAGGAAATAAGATCCCTCATTTTAGGAGAGAACAGAGAAAAGATAAACTAAAAATAAAACACCACACACTTAGGTTTCGGTTTCCTCCACTTGTTTCCCTGACGAAGAACATCTTATAGATGGGTAAATCATCGTATGAAGGCAAAAATTAACTTTTCCATAGTCAATGACTCGATGTCATAGACAATTATGAATAATTGAATCGATAAGATGAGACTGGTTTGTGTCTTGAGCGTTGAATGAGTGAGTGGTTGAAATTGAGACAAGTCTATGAAACGACATAATAGTGAAAGACTAATTGGTCTTACAAAAATAGTATATCACTATTGTTACTATGTTCCTGCCAAACAAGTACCTCTCAATTTTTTCATGCAAAATTTTCATTTTGGGCATAAAATATAAAAAAATAAGACTTTTTGGCACAATAAAATACCGCCTTTTAGTGACACTTTTTGTTTTACCGTCACTAATAATATGTCATTTAGTGACAGTTTTTAGACCGTCACTAATAATACAACCTTTAGTGACATTTTTTTAGACCGTCACTAATAATAGCCCTTTAGTGATAGTTTTTTTGACTGTCCCTAATAATAGTCCTTTTGTGACAGTTGTTTTAGCCCATCACTAATAATAGCCCTTTAGTGACAGTTTTTTAGAACGTCACTAATGGATTGTCCCTAAAAGTCCGAATTCTTGTAGTGATAAAAGAGAGGGGTCTCCTTACAGTGAAGAGTCTTTCATTGAAAGATTGTTTTGATATTTTGTAGCAGAAATATTGAAGAGGAAGAGATCGATAGAAGAACAACCATGGAGGGCGTGTCTGCATCAACAATGCAGACATCCACCACCATGAACAACTAAATTGGTATCTAGGATTTTTAACAAAACTCTAGTCAAGTAATGTAGACTCTTTCTTATTTTCAATTGTATAAGGAGAAACTAAAGGACACGTATGTGATGATTGTGTATATGAGTGATTACGTTTGATTTTATATAAGATTCTATGTTTATTCTATGTGTTGTCTTAGCTTGAATGAATGTTTTATCTTACACAATCATGGTTATTCAATATGGGTTAGAACTCAGATGATTAACTCTTGATTTTCTACACAATAATGGTTATTAACATGTAATCTTGATTTAGATAGACCGTGCTTGAAAGGGATAACTAGTGACGTGCTTTTAATTGATGTTAGTATGAGTAGTTTAGAGTAGATGCATGACCTAGTTATGCTTGATTAGAGATGGCTTGTGTCAATGATGGATGAATTGTTCCTTTTTTGGTATGATAGACCGCCCTTTACAATTGAATGAATTAGATGATATGTTATATGGTTAGTGGTGGACTTAGAAAACCCTAGATCTTTATCTCCACTGTTCACAACCAAAACCAATTATCTATCATATTTATTTTCTATTCATTAGTTATAGAAAACCAAACAAACAAACTATCCATAATAATTTAGTTAGAATAATTATAAAAGAGTTGAATAATCATTAAGTCTATGTAGATTTGATATACCCTATCTCATTGGTACTATACTATAAATTGATTCGTGCACTTGCGATAGGTAAAACTATGTCAACTTTAAGGGCTTATTTTCACACACTATTATCATTATTATTATCTATTACCCAAGCCTAGTTGGTTAATCTAAACAATGTGTTGACCACTGATCAAGTTTTTGGCACCGTTGTCGGGGACTAAACGATTTTTTATACTTTTTCATAATTATAATAGCTAGATTATTTTATTTTCTTTATTTTTATTTTCATCTTTTTAAAGTTGAATTGCGTGTTTTGACGAGGTACACCGAAATAAGCGAAAGGAGAATCGAAGAAGCAGGTGGCCACTATTTTGCTAGACCGTTTGTGAGTTTTAAGTGTATTTAGCATTATTGCACAATTTTACTTTACTTTTCTTGTTTAATTTCATTTTTTTTTTTTTTTGTATTTATTAGTATTGAAAAACAAATTCTGTAATTTTCGTATAAATTGTCAGAAAGTCGGATTTTAGCAAACCATGAAAGATTTTTGAGTGGAAAAGGGCCACTGAACAGAACTCACTAAATAGCAGTGAGCCCGGGTGATTTTAGGCCAAAACACGTCGTTTAAGGCCTCAAAACCACGATTTTAGACCTTAAAGTTCTTACTTAAATCCTCTTTTATTTTATTTTATTTATTTTTCTCTTTATTAGTAGTTTCGTCTAATGTATTATAATTTTATTTTTGAATATTTTATTGATTGTATCGTTGGTCGTTGTAACACCCCGTGTTATTTTCCTTTTTCCTGAAATTAATTCTAATTTAATTTCGGTAATGACGTCACTTGTTCATGACGTATTATTTATTCTTGGTATTTGATACCTGTAAATTGTTTTGCGTTTACTTTTAAAGTCGACGGGACGACTTACGGTTTCTCTTTGACGACTACGCGAATTCTTGTTGTCAATTACACAGTCTCGTTTCGACGTTAGTTTATTCGACGTTTAATGATTAGTGTTTCGATTGAATGACGACGCATTTTAATTAATCGGGCTCGTTTTAAGTGTTCCGACATTTGGGTTCCTAACCCGGTGTATTTCTTTCGGACTAATTTGGTTATTTGGCGTCCCGTTATTATTTCGGGCTTACGAGATTATGTTTGGGCGTTCCCGATAATTATTGGAATTTATGGTTTATATATATATTTAATTACAATTAAATATATATGTATAGTATTGGGGTTATTTCGAAATTATGGACATTTAGAGGGTTGCTTTTGCAATTAGGGCATATATGTGTATATGTATATACACGTCTGCATCTTCTCCTACACGCCATCACAGACCACCTGCTACCTCTCCTTCATGACCGAACCTGCTTCTCTTCATCCTTCTCCATTTTTGTCTTACACAGAGAGAGAGAGAGAGAGACTGTGTGAGGCTGACCGAGAGAGAGAGTCAGCAGCGGGAGAACGGAGACCGGCTGGAGCAAGGGGTCGCACTTGGTACAGGCGACTGGTTCGCCGCAGCTGTAGCAGCTGCGATGGCGAGGCGGACGACAACGGCAAGGCGGCTACGGCGTGGTGGTCCGGTGGTGGCACAGTGGCAGTCGCGTACGGTGGAGACGCAGCTGGAAGCATCGCACGTAGCAGCAGCGACAGACCATTTTCGGCCAGAACCTTTGGCCATTTTTTCTGTCGACTTCCCAAGCTCGGTTTGGGCTGATTTTCGGATGGTAGGTTCGCCTATATGTCAGGTACGACATGTAAAACTTTCGTAATTTTACGTTGAACGGTTTGTCGGGAAATTCGATTTGAAGTTTCGAATTTTCGTTTGGGCTATTTTAGATTTAGCCAAATTAATTAACCTATTGCTAATGGGCTTTGTATATATCGTATAGGTTGTCGATGCGGACGTTTCGATATATTCGAAATAATTTTAGGACGACTTTGGTCGGCGGGCGTCATATTCGGGCGCCGGTATTGTTCACGGTGGGTCCGAAACGGCTGTTCTGTAAGCGTATTTCAGGTGGGAAATTATATTTCTCACTCCGCATTATTGAAGTAGTTTAGGGGTGTAAAACCCTTATTTAATTTAATATAGATATTTTAAATCGTTAATTTAAATATCTATAATTCGTTTAGAATCGGAATTGGACTTAGGAATTAATTTAAGAAAATTAATTAAATTATTTCCTACGAGATTAGATATATTCCTAATTGAATTGAATAGGAATAGACGGCTTAGAAATTCCCTTGAGAATTAAATGAGCTAGAAGAATTTGTAAACGTTGGACGTGAGAGACTTAGACGCTATTGTAGGTCCCTTTTTATTACGTGGATTATCTGCTTAAATTATTTTAAAAAGGCATGTTAATTGAAATTGAAAATATTTTCTAAGGAATTAAAGAAAATATATTTTGAAAATATGAAATGTATATGAAACTGTTTTCATATGATTTAATTGCCTTATTGTATGTTAAAGCATGAAAAGAGATTTTGAGACTTATATTACCATGTGGGTATTTTTATAAATATGATGTATTACATATTTATGATTGAGATATGATTTGATTGTACACCATGTCGTGTGAGCACATGGGTGTTGGTGCATGTAGTGCACGGTTTCACCATTGGCAGAGAGAGTTCATTTGGTGTGGTCTACTTCCTCTACGCATGGGGCACGAGTAGACGTTTGTGTCGGATCATCACAACAACTGGCCAGGAGGTATCACGCCTACGGAACTAAAAAGCCGACAAATGTGAGTTAGGAGTCCAGGTAGAGGCTCATGTTCTTGACTTTATGGTAGTCATGGCGTACGGAGTTGCAAGCTGGGCTCTCGTACAACTGCCTTCCCTGTTGAAGTGATAGAGAGAAAAATCACTTGGGAAGGGTCGGTGTGGTAACTCTACACTACTTGATGAGCTTGTATCCTCATAAGTATGTGGACAGAGTCTGTATCCGTTACCCTTGGAAGGGTATGTTGTGTGTGAGTATCACGGGGAGTGTTGAGTCACATTACACTGCACACTGTTTATATGATCTCATTTGACATGTATATGTGTTATATTACATGTGATTTTGGAGCATGCTAGTTATGAATATTGTAAATTAAATTCATATTTTATAAATGCTCAGTTGAAAATGAATAATGTGAAACAAGACTTTAAATGTGGTAATTATTAATAAGTATAAATGAAACGAATATATTTATACTTGTTGTTGTATACCTTAGTACCCTTGGGGGAGGTTATGCGTGTTGGCATAGTGATTCATGTGGCTAGCGGAGGCTAGTGGTGGACCGTAGGCTTGACTTGAGTTGAGGCCTTAGAGATTGTGGTTAGCAGCCTTGTGATTGTGGTTAGTAGCCCTGTGATTGTGGTTAGTAGTTTGGTGATCGTGGTTAGTTGTGTGAACTCTTTTGAAGATTTGAGGTTAGGGATGATTTTTGTGTCAATTGATAATTAAGGCCTTAGAGAAGGCAAGTGATGAGTTGTGTGAGATTTGATTGATGAGAAGAGGTTATGATTAGGGATCCATTAAGTACTCGAGGTACTGTAGTCTGACAGTCTTGATTCTTATGCTTAGTCCCTTCCCTTAAGCATTCCTTGTACTGTGTTTTGTACGCTAGTACGTAGTCGTTGACTTCTATGTCATTCCTTGAGTTGTCGGTTACGGCGTGGTGTCGAACCTCTTCCATGTGTTGTCATTTGATTTGGTGGAGTTGGAAACGGATGGTTGTCTTCCGTGAGTCCAACGTGTTGTTCTTCCTTTACTGTCCTTTTGGGCATTATAGGAATCCGTGGAGTTGTTCATTCTTATGTGGCTGTCATTTCGAAAACGGTGTTTTCTAAACCTTGAAACAAACTCTTTATATTTAAAAGGAAAAACCCGTTTTCGCCTACCCCCGTAAAATGAAAAGTTTTAATACTTATAAACTGATCTTAGGATCTTTTTTGAAAAGATTTTCAACTTTTAAAAGCCGGTGATGGCAACTGACGGAGACCAGGGGCAAGACGGTCATTTTTACTATATGGTTTCTTAAAGAAAAACTATTTTATTACTTTTCTTGGGATTCTGAGATTTCGAGACTTCTTTCTCAATATCTCATCCTGTAGAGTTTTGAAAGGTGTTCCATTGTTTCACATTTGCTTCCTATCATTTCTAAGTCTCGGGTATGAGGTTTGGTGTTGTTCAGTGCACAGATATAGTGTTGCCCTTCCTTTTTTCTTGGTTTTTTGACGTCACCACTTAGGTGATTCGAGTTATTCCACATGTTGTGGGCATGGATACCGAGTGGATTGGGTTCCTTGTCCGGGTGTTCTCACTAAACACTTGTGGTGTTTTAACCTTGACATTGTTGTCTCGGTTATCTGTTGGGTTAGCGTTAGGACTTCTTTCCCCTCGCTTTGGTTTCCTTGTTCGGGTGTTTTCACTAAACACTTGTGGTGTTCTTTAACCTTGACATTGTTGTCTCGGTTATCTGTTGGTTTAGCATGGGGAAGTCTTTTCCTTCGCCTTGCTTGGTGACCCTGAGGTGGTCGTTCTTGTGAGTTGAGTTCGTGTACTCTTAGTGATTTGATTGGGTGGTTTTCCTTGCCTAGGTGAGAGTGTTAGTGATGTGATTGACCCTATTGATGATAGTATCATGAGGTCGATATGATTTATGGTATGGTGATATGATTGAGGTGATCTAGCCTTTGAGAGGTAGATTTTCCTTAGGAATGGGATGAGGTTTGTTATATATATATATTGTACATTTACAATATATATATATATATATATATATATATATATATATATGGATGACGGTTGTGTTAGTACGCAAGGACGTGAGTACTTTTCCTCCTGTGTTATCGGGGAGTGAGTTATGAGTATTCCTTGGTACTAGTGATGGATTTTGATCCCTGTGGATATTAGAGGTGAGTGTGTTTCCCCTCTATTTAGATTTCTGGTTAGCGTCGTGAGTGCTTGAGAACTTGTTAGATTTGACCTGGGTGTCGTGTACCTAGTGTACGTTGGTGAGAGTAGTGTAGACTACCGGTATGAGTACTTAGAGTACGAGTCTTAGTCGTACCTTGTAGAATCTTGTTGTGTATTTATACTTATATATATATACGTGTATATATATATATATCCCCGTTATATACTTATGTACGGTAGTATATGAGCGTGCCTTGAGTTTTGCGTGGATGAGATTAGTTGGGCTATATATATATCTTGCTAGATAGTTTAGCATTACCTAAACTGCCAGAGGATGTGGTAGTTAGAGTATCTTTTCCCACTGAGCTTATTTGCTCACTGGGGAATTTCATTCGCCCCCTGGTATTCCACGCCAGGTTGCAGGAAATATACGGCTATGAGCAGGATGCAGTGCAACGACAGCTTTCTTTTGTTTCCTTGTTACAGGTTTTGGAGTTGTGTTGGGTGATGCGGTTACGGTTGCAACACGACTGGGTTTGGGGACGATAGGTATCTACTTTCAGTTTCTCTACCCATTGTTATGGGATTGTTATGTATTTTCTTTTGGGAGCCAGTCTGTTGGCATATCCCTGTTGATGTATTCTTTAGTTCCTGTATTTATTCTTTCTGATGGTTATTGTATCTATTCTGCACAGCTAGGTGCTTTACTGTATCTTATTCGAGCATTTGTGGCTCTGTTGATTATTAGAGGGTTTGGAGGGGTTTCGGTTTCTTTCCATTATCTCGGCCCTAGTAGGATTGATGAATGTGGGGCTTGGAAGCCATTGTGATTATTGAATTGCTATTGGCAGGTTCTTGTGTTGTGGTTGTTGTCCGGATGTTCCATTTACAAACGGAACTCTGCCGGATTTTCGTTAGATTCCGCTGCTTAGTTTTATTAGTCATTTGGGTATGGAATATACCATTTATATCATTAACCCATGTGTTTTCTTGGTTAGTGATGTCTTAGTTGGTCATTCGTATTAAGGATCACATCCTGGATTCCTTGGATGTCCCAGTTCGGGAGTCTTAGGGATTTAGGAGCGTGTCCGTTGGTATCGGAGGATACTTTTGAGTTATAGTATCCTATTTGGCATGAAGTATAGTTTTTATTGTTATTCCATGTAATTCATTTGTTATTGTTGACTCTAGTAGTCGTTTGACTTGCGTCACCCTTTAGGGGCGTGACAACATGGTATCTGGGCATTCATTGTAACCCTTTTGTGGGTGTTGTTGACTGAATGTCTTTTGGTTCTCGTTTCTTTTTACTTCCGCATTCACTCCCTTAGCTCTTAGGCTCGGGTTTCGGAGTCCTAGGAATTCGGGGCGTGACAGTCGTGATGAACCGTCAAAAGAAACGCTCTATTTGAATTATGAAATTGAAAGTATTATGCTTAATTCCTTAAAAGAAAAGAGAAATAATTCAATAGGAGAGAACCTAGTAATAGAAGACATGACTGACCATGAAATACAACCAATAACTTTAAAAGAATACTACGCTCCTTCAAGTGACATTTTTCCATCTGATATAGAGTTGTCAGGTGTTACGGCAACTTTTGATATTGACTTAGAAATAATTAGCGAGATATCTAAATTTCATGGATATAATAATGAAAATCCGTATCTACATATTGATTTGTTTCTAGAAATTTTTTCAATCACTAGAACAAATGGATTAACAGATGAAGGACTTTGTTTACGTCTTTTTCCTTTCTCTTTAGAAGATAGGGCACGAAAGTGGTTTAGGAATTTAAATCCAGAGGTGAGAATGAGTTGGGGAACACTTCGACAAGAGTTCATTAGTAAATTTTTTTCATTAAGTAAAACCTATGAGATACAGGATGCTATATTTAGTTTTTCACAAAAAGAGGGAGAGTAATTCCATGAGATGTGGGAATGGTATAATGAACTTTTGAAGGACTTTCCGCACCATAAAATCCCAAAAACAGAATTGGTGCACATATTTTATAAAGGGCTTAATGAGTCTTGTAGATAAATGGTAGATAGGGCGTGTGGAGAAATATTTTTTCTTAGACCAGTTGATGAACTTTGAAAGTTGTTTGAGGAGTTGAGTGAGAATTCCTATCAAAAGGCATCGATGACTAGAGATCCTACGATAACTCTTAATAACCTTGAGAGATCTGAGGATATTTACAATAATATGTCACCAAAAATTGACAAGATGGGCCAAAAGTCTAACGAATCCATGAATTTCACCAATTTTCACCTACAAACGTTTGTCTCGTATATTCCAAATCCTTCTACATTGTCAACAACTATCCAATGGTGTACCAAAATAAGGTAATACCAAAGGAATTTAACATTACCTTTCCCAAAACAGCCTATAATTCTTATTCTAATGCATACAACTCGGGTTGGAACGATTATCCCATTAACAATCATCAAGTAAATGTCCAATTTTACCCTCAACCATCTAATAAATTCCAATTTGAGGAATCAAATCAATATTTTTCCCAAGAGCCATTGAGTTTGGAAGATAAGGTTTTAGCGGCCTTAGGAAATATTGAAGTAACCACTCGTGAGTGTGAGGAGATTACACACAAGGTAGACAATTCATACTTACAATTGGAAAATCAAAATTTGTATTCGTATAATTTAAAGCATCCTTAGAATGAAGATTTTGTTCCGGATTTAATTCCATGTTCACCTCCCCAGTCAAACAACTTTGAAGATAGAGTTTTGATTTCCCTTAGGGCAACTAATTAGTGCTTTAAATAGAAGAGAAGAGGAAAGGCCACGTCAAGCGATAGTTGATACAATAGACCAAAGTATAGTTGAGATAGGATTCCTTAATGAAGAAGAGGAAACTATTCCAGCCAATATAACTTATGACGACGAGGAGGAAGAGGATTACAATCAAATAGATGAACAATTTTAGGTAAAAAATGAAATCTCACAAGAAGAGTGGACACAAATTACTCCCTTACCACAATAACTAATTGAGACGTCATATGAATTTAGAGCACCATTTTCCCAACGTCTCGATGAGCAACTCCACGATGATAAACAAGGAATGGAGGAATACTATGTAATTGAGGGAATTGATGAGATGATGGAGGACTCATTACCTCGTATAGTGATGGAAAATTCGTTGGACACAAATAATAAACATGGGATGAATATAGAGCATGATAAAGGAGGAAAGTTATATGATGATTATTATTTGTTTGATGTCATTCATATTACGACTAATCCACATTGGACATCAGTTAATGACTCACTTCCCAAACTTAGACCAAAATTTGGTGGATGTGTAGCAGAGAGGAAATGTGTTGGATAGTACAATTAAACGCAATCTTGCCAAAGACGGTAAATATTTGCGCTGGTAATCCGGAATTGTATATTAATTAGATTTTATGTTCTTTTTGCATGTGTTGTGATTTCTTTTATTTTAAGGAATGTTTTTAGGATTAGTTTATTAGTTTTTTAAATTGTAGAAGTTCAGATAGATTTTTTTTCAATCTTTTAAATTCTAAATGAAGATTCGTTTATTAGGAAAATTTACACCCCTGCAATGAAATCCTATATGGCATAATAGTACAGGGTTGGGGGGGGGGGGGGGGGGGGGATAGTACAGGGTTGGGGGGGGGGGGGGGGGGGGGGGAATATTATCTATACATACTAATTTTATATATACATACATATGTATAATTTTTATATATCTATTTTATTTAATTTAAATTATCTATATAAATACAAAAAAAATTATTCACACTTCTATACATATATTTATCTATACTAACTTCTTATATATATATATGTATAATTTTACTATATATATTTTACTTTATTTCAATTATTTATATAAATATATATATAGAAAAAATATTATTTATATATAATAAAAATATATATATTATTATTTACCACTCCTATATATTTTTATGTATACTAAATTTTTATATATATCTATATGTATAATATTACTATATATATCTAGTTTATTTTATTTAATTTAAAACAATACAAAAATATATTAATAAATAAATTGAATTTTTGATACAAGAACTACCGAGTACTCGGTAGAATTCCCACTGAGTACTTGGTGGAACCTATAAAATATTAATTTTGAAAATATATACATAATTAATTATTTTATATATTTGTTTAAAAATAGGATTTTGACTATATTAATTTAGTAACTATATATTTTTAATAATTTTTGCTTTAGGAAAAGAGAGTCTAGAAAAGTTTCCATAAATACGGATTCATTTTCAACCTTGGAAAAATTATGCATTAAAGCTGTTACCATTTTAGAAATTTCCAATTCCACGCTTTCTATTCCAGATTTCCTGCCATAAATTAACCATTCCTCTCCTATAAGGGACTTGGATTTAGATATATATATATATATATATATATATATAGGTTCTTCTTTATTTATTCTTTCACAATTTATTCCATATCTATTAGAGAAAAAGAATAGTAGTATGTTTTATTTCACATCCGAGTCTTAAAAGTTAGTAAGACATTATGGGTAATGGAAGTTTGAATGCAGAAGAGATTAGGGCATCAACTCTAAACGATGATTCTCTTGCGGATTATTTCCTAACATAGTACGTGACTTCTTCCACAATATGAAGTATGGTTTCAAGAGAGAAGGGATGATAGTACGTACAACCATGCGATACAATTCAAGGCTTATTGGGGTATTTCTCGAAGCTATTCTAAGGTTTGGAGAATCCCTAATGAATTACCCACTATCTAGAAGGAATTTTTTTATCGAATTCCATATCCAATTCCTTTTTTTCATAAGATGGTAAAGTATATTTGCAATGGACTTGAGAATCCACCCACTAGACTTTAGATTAAGAATATAGAGCTCAATCCTGAGTTTTGGCATCTTGATGTGATTTTGGTTAAGCAAACATGTCCGATGAATCAAGAAGGAAAACGATATCGCGTCATAGTTCATGTTATTATAACTTTAAAAAGGGATTTTGGGTCTATATAACGGAATTGATTTATGATAATATAGTGGAGTGTTGGTATGAAATTGATCACAATAGGGAGCCCATTGAGAACAAAATGACTCACACTTGCTATTTTCATATCTCATCACTGCTTTAATTGAGAACCAATTAAGTGAGAAAGTTACTATAAATGAGATAAAAAAGTGGTAGGTTAATGGAATGCCCATTTGGAGGTCAGAGATTTCACCGTATGTGGCTAATAAGAGGAATATAGTGAATCTGTAGTATAAGGAATGGATTAGAAATTTTCTAGATTTCTCTCTTTACTTTTAACTATTTTTATTTTCTTTTACACCAAATTCGTTTAGGATTGGTTTTATATTCTGATTTTTGCTTTTATTTTAATTTTCTACAATTTTTATTTACTTTAGAGGATTGTAGGCCCTTAAGGCCAAATCATGTGTGCAATTATTAATAAAATTTTATTCCCTTGAAAAAAAAATTTATATTTATTATTGCGGTTTATTAATTATTATCTTTCCATTGGATATGATCTTGGGTATTGCATAGTATTTTATGTTTGAATAGATCATCCAAAACAAGTTTGGGGGACATACGTGCATTATAATGCAAGCAACCGGAATTACACTTCAAGGGCGGTATGTCATGCCCCTAATTTTCTAGGACTCCAAAACCCGAGCCTAAGAGCTGAGGGAGTGAATGCGGAAGTAATAAAAATAAAATAAAATCATTTTTAAGTCGACAAATACCCGTAGAAAGGTAAGTGGACATACAACATCTCAAAGATGCCAAAACAATCATACGAGATCGAAAAGAAGGTAAACCGAAACACTCGGTACCTTGAACGAATCATTCCAACCCCCCATGTTAGCCCAAGGGTAAAATGATCAAATCAGGGGTAAAATGCTAATTTCTAACTACAAATACAAATTTTGGACCTAACACAAGCCATAGGAATAAACGGAACCTAATTTGAATCTAGGACGAAAGATATATGAATTGTTGAAATGGTGTCAGACAACACCGACCTAAAACAAAAAGTTGAAGTACCCCTCTTTCACCAAGGGTGAAATAGTCATTTCAGTGTTAAACTAGTCATTTGAAATTTAATATCCAGAATTTGAACATAGGACAACCCATAGAAACAAACGGGGGTCCATTCCGACGTGCGAGGAGGAAAATACGGATTTTTGAAGATTGGACGTCGCATGCCTCTACAACAGGCCATAGCATGCCATGTCGCACGCTGCACTGCGCGTTGCAGCGCATCGCGCGCGCGCACACACAAAGCAAGCCTACGCGGCATGGTGCTGGCTGCCATGCCTAAAGCTAAACATAAAACAAAAAAATTAAAAAACTTAAAATTTTTTCGAAGTGTTGGGAGTTGATGCCACTGGTTTTTCAACAAGTTTTCAAAACATGCAAAATCTCATATTTTGCAATATGGCTTCATTTTTCGTGCCGTCGGTCCCGAAAAATCATAAATATCATAAAAAAGAGTTTTTCATTGGCGGAACCCAAAAATAGTCCCGAGACCTTGGGAAACGCGTAAAACGTAAACTTAGCATAAAAGTGATTTTTGTAAGTTTTCGTAAAATCTTCCGTCTTGCCCCTAGTCTCCGTTTTAACTACCGCCGGTTTCTAAAAGTTGAAATCTCCAAGAAAATGAATTTATTTAAATCTATTTCTAAAACAAGGAAGTTTACCGGGGTTACGGGGGTAGGCGAAAACGGGTTTTTCCATTCAAAACGAAAGGGTTTGTTTGAAAACCTAAAAAAATGCCGTTTTCGGCCGGACACCTAATAACCACATTCAATAACTATCATTCACATCACACTTACGATAAAAGAATTTATACATTTAATAGTTAAACCGCACCAAGGCAAAATAGGACATAGTTTTCATAACACGAATTAATCTTATATTTTCGGCACCAAAGTGCACCAAAAGAATATAATCCCCGCGTATAACGCTCTAAGGGATGTACATCATGCAAGCTACTCGGCTAACACGCTAGCCGGCAAAAGATAAGTATCTAGCATTTGTTTACAAGTTTTACAACAAGAGTAGCATGTTTATACATGTGGATTACATTACTACTCTACAAAATAGGTACATCGCCTCCTTATGCACAAAAGGCGAAATCCACAACATATCTTTACCAAAAGACTACTAACCTCCCAGAAAGGGGTCACCACCTGAAAAATATATAAGTTGTGGGGTGAGATCACTTGCCCAGTAGAGGAAGCGTCATCGCCTCAATCTCGGTAGTCTGAGTGGTACAACCAACCCATGGTACATACAACTACTCTTAGGTCGGTCTTTTGTTCCACATGGCTCTCACGCCAATCCGAAACCCCTTCGAACCCAACAAGCAATTTTTCCCAACATGCTCACATTATAGTCATTCAAACTTAGCATGCTTCAAAACTGAAATAATAATCACACATATGATAGTCTAAATGCACGATGACTCAACACACCCCATGATACACACGACGCCCAACTTAAGTTAACAGATACATACTCTGGCCATTTACTTCTGAGGATACAAGTTTATCAAGTAATGTAGAGTACCACACCGACTCTTCCTAACTGATTTTTCTCTCTATCATTTCAACAAGGAAGACGGTTGCACGAGAGCCCAACTTGCAACTCCGTTCCCCTAGACCCAAAGGTCACGAATATGAGCCTCTCTTACGACTCCCAAACCGATAGCACATTTTTGGCTTATTAGTTCCGTAGGCGTGAACACCTCCTGGCCAGTTGTTGTCACGATCCGACACAAGACTACTCACACACGTTTACACAACCCGTATAAACCAACACCCATATTTTTAACACTAAATTGTTTTCTCAAAATGCATGAAGGTTCTCAATTATAACCATATGCCATCATAATACATGATTATCTCAATTTGCATTATATTGGATTCGACTTAACGCAATGCTTACAATTTCACATTTATAAGCAAGTTCCCATTTATAAGTAATATTTCTCAATATGCTCTATCACAATACATGCTTATTTTATTAGGAAATATATTGTACTCATATTATCACAATGCTTACAATTGTACCTTTATAAGCCATAAAACACAACAAGCACTTATATCACAAAGTCATGCTTTCAATGGTCTAAATCATCATCTAAGTTGTCAAGACACAACTCACATATATACACGACATATATACATATAGAAGCACACACCCTTGTATAAACATGAAAATAATTTATTTTTCCCCTACATCAATTCCAAGTTGAGTTCAAGGAACACAACAATTGAGTCCAACGATGTGAACCCACCAACCAGGTAAACAAATGAATAATGGCTTCAAAGAGGATTTTTCCGGAAATTTGTAAAAGGTTTTCCAAGCCTTTATAAGTTCAAGAAATTAACAACAATATCAATGTCACAGCCCTAAATTCCAAAGACTTCCGAAGCGAGACATCCGAGGAATCCGGGGTATGATCTATACAAAGAGCGACCAATTAAGATCCCAAACAACCATAAAACGAATGGAATATTATTAATAACAATAATTCCATACCAAAATCAAGCAGAAGCTAAACCAAATGATACATAAGGCACATCGAGGCGCTAAAAGAATACATCTCTACAACGATGCAACGATGCCAAATATAAGGAAGGGATATGCCAACAGACTGACTCCTAAGAAGTACAACAACAGTCCCAATACAAGGGACAAGTAAAGAACACTAAAATGGAACAACTCTACGTACGAATGTCCCAAATCCTGCAACAACATCAGTGCCACGAGCCATCCTGCACTCCAAGATGTCTGTAACCGAAACATTACCTGCAAACTGGTGTAGACCACCAGGGCAAACCAATGCCGGGGTGAGCTCATTGAGCCCCGTAGGAGAAAGGGAATCGTAACTGTCATATCCTCCGACCATCCAAGTCGAGTGAAAACCAACCCGTGTACATGCATCTATCCTAGGTCGGTCAAACGTCTCAGATGACACTCACGCCAATACGAGACCTAGGGAACACATCCCCCTTGTCCCCTGCCATGTATTAACAAATAGGGCAACTAGCACATAATGAAACCACAACACAATAACATATAATAATGCACACCTATATATATATATATGCATGTATATATATATATAGAAAATATACAACCAATACAAGCCCCGTAGTACAGACGACCTCATAGATCACTTCCACTAGTACCCACCAATCCCACACTTACAATCAACACAACATCTATCACCAAAAAATGGGAGCAACACTCCTATTCATAACACTTCATGAATAATAACACTCATACTTCCTAGATCACGAGCATACCGAGCTCCAAAACCTCAAATCTGTATCAACCAATACTACCAATCACCTCACATGTCACTACCCGGCATTCATAAACCCAACACAAAGGTATAACAGTCACTTCAACTTAAGGAAAGTCACAAAGTTTGCCGAACACCAAAAGGAAGTGAAAGGGATTGAATAACCCATCACACCGACCACTCAAATGTCACATGTTCGCCAAAGGATAAAATTGTCATTTCAAGGGAAAATATGTATTTTCACACCTTACCCCACCTATTTGGACATAGGTTAAACAATAGTAATAAACATAACTGAATTCAAAGCCCTAACGTGAGATATATGAATTTTTGAAAATGGCATCGGACAACGCCGACCCAAACAGAAAGTTAAAGTACCCCTATTTCACCAAGGGTAAAACAGTCATTTCAAGTGAAAATAAATTATTTTAAATTTTATATCAAATATTTGGACATGGTCCAGGCCCTAGAAACAAACGGGATCTAAATCAAAGCCACGAGGCAAGAGATATGCATATTTGAAAACGGTATCGAACAACGCCGACAAAAATGGAAAGTTGAAGTATCCCACTTTCACCAAGGGTAAAACAGTCATTTCGAGTGAAAATAAATTATTTTAAATTTTATCTCAAAAATTTAGACATAGGGCAAGCCATAGAAACAAACGGACCTCAATCCGAGTTACAACGTGGGAGAAATGAATTTTTGAAAATCGACCGTCGGATGACTCTACACATGACCTGGCGCCCAAATGCGTACCAAATGGGCGATGTGACACCCTTGGGCATCATGACGCCCCTAGGCTACGCACAAATGCCCCTCTAAAGGTGAAAATGTACAAAATTTTCATACGGACTCCGTTCTTTGCGCCGTCAGTCCCGAAAAATCACAAATATTTGAAAAGTGAGTTTTTCATTTGTGGATTTCAAAAATAGTCACCGAAACCTCAGAAAACATGTAAAACATAAAGTTTGAATAAAAGAAATTCGTTAGAAGCTCATAAAATTTTTGTCTTGCCCCCGGTCTCCGTTTTGTACACCGTCGACTTTCAAAGGTCTAAATATTTATATAAAAATGAATTTACAACCATTTCAAAACTCAAAGTTTTAGTCGGGGTCCTGGGGGTGAGCGAAAATGAGTTTTGTCCTTAAAAACCAAATGGACTTAAATACAAGTCTTATGAAAAATCCGTTTTCAGGAAAACAAACCGAAACACCAACAGAACGACCAAAGCGAATTTAGATACGCTCAAATGGAGCAAGGAAATGAATAACCGAGGTAAAAAGACAACTCGAAGGCAAGACAAGTGACCATATGCAAAAACACTAACTCTAACTCAACCATACCTAGTTCGATATCAAAATCTCTAAACTCCACAACGACTTATTCAAGAATTTCCACAACTTCAATGACATTCCTATCGTTAAGATTGTTGAAGGGAACCTAGTGCCCGTTGCCTCGGAACCAACTAGTTCCAATCAGAACCTCTTCCGATTATTTCAAACCTCAATTTCACATTTGAAACCACATCTCTTAGGTTTCTAACAATATCACATGGCCATCAATACACAATCGACTCGGTTCACTCATAATCTCATCTATCATGACCAAAACATCAATAAAATTATTGACGACACGTTATTACACCAACGCTAACTATACCACAAAACCATCACCTGCCTTCTCAAGGCTTCAACTCACATTCAACTCAATGGCCACAACAAACTTTACTTATCACAAGAAAGTCCTTAAACCAACTCATATCATCCACCCAAAGTATATAAGCACATATCAACAACTATAAACATTTATCTCACATTGTACTTTAAACAAGGCATGCAAATCATATTTTCACATCCTTCCATTTTACTTTATCATTTTAATAACATGTGAATTATATATCTCAAAATTCACATTAAACATGCTCATTGACCACATGGAATAACATCATGATCCACATGTAAACATAATCACATATTAGCAACTCATATGCAATGTGACTCACACACCTCATGAAACACACTTTGCCCAACACAGGTTAACGAATACGCATTATACCCATTTACACTGAGAAAGAGTACCGCACCGATTATTTCCAAGTGATTTTGAAATTTCTCACTTTCAACAAGGAAGGCGGTAGCATGAGTCGACCCTTAACTAAAGATTTATATACCGAATGCACGAGACGACCCGCGACTTTGAGGATGGGACGACCCAAAACTATATCAATAATTTTCGGCTTTTTAGTTCCGTAGGTGGGGGACACCTCTTGGCCAGTTGTTGTGACTATTCGATACAAGACTACTCACCCATGATTACACGACTGGGCATAACCCAACACTAATTGAATTCTCAACACCAAAAGGTGAACACCATATGCACTATGTCTCAAAAGACCCATACACCAACATAAATATGTATCTCATCATATTAATCAACAACATTCCCACAATGTCAACATGAATGTTTTTCACCATTCAACATGCTTTTAAATTTCATTTAAAACAATAATCAACAAGAATGCCTTCTCATGCAACATTCATACTTCAATTCATCAAGTTGTCCTTTAATACACAAGGATAACATTTTCATTCATATAATATGCTTATATCTCAATTAAAGCATTTAAATCACAAGGATACATTCTCATACACAAAAAATGTCCCAATTCCTCAAGTTGTCCTTTAATTCACAAGGAAAACCATTCCATTCTTTTAAACATACTCTTAGTTCAATTCAAGCAAGTTTATCACCAATCACATATCAACCACAACATCACTTTCCAAAATACCTCAAAGGTACTATCCAAATGATCTAACATAATCTCACTCCAAGGCTATATCCCTACCACCCACATACATATATGTATAATTACACTTACACATATACACAACTATATCCACATACATATACACATATATATAGGCATACAAGCATACTTCAATATGAAAATTCTCAAGAATAACAACCCAACTAGCATACATCATAGTCCTAGCAATTTCATTACCAAGTACTCCATATACAAGGGTTCATTCTCATAACATGTTCAAACCCTAACTTCACAATTCAAGGACACTCTTAACAAATTCATCTAAGTTTAGGAGTCCTAGAATCAAACTCATACTCACACAATCATAAGATGAGCTAGTTAAGAAATTTTCTCCTACCTCTTGAAGAGTAAAGCACAACCACAAGGCAAGGCCTATGAAACCCTAACTCTCACCCACACCGAAATCAAAGGAAAAAATTGATGGAAAGCTTCACCATAGCCTCCTAACAATGAATCCAACTCCAACACAAGAGAAGTACAAGAATCATTAAATGGTTTAACAAAAACCTAAACTAGGGTTTGAATGGAAAATACACAAGGAAGGAAGAACACTTACCAACCCTTGGCTCAAACCAAAGACAAGAACACCATGAACATCTTCCATATTGATGGTCACACCAAACTCCCAACTTAGGGTGATCAAATCAACCTCTAAGTGAAGAAGAACCAAGAGGGAGAAAAGGAGAGAAAACAATGAAGTCTTGCAATGAAAGACCAAGTGATGTGTAGAGATTCTCCACTCACACCTCTCATAATCCAAGGGTCCCAAACAATTATAGGGAAAAAGAAATGAATCCAATGGCTAGGAATAAGTCTTGCCATGAAAGACTTATTACACCACACACAAAACCCATTAACTTGTCAAACAAGGCCTTAACATCCAAGGGTTTAGAATAAGGCAATGGAAATGAATTAATCCTCCAAAGGTTGACAAGAATTCTTACCAAGTGAAACACCAACAATAATTCATTCTTGCATTTAAGTGTTAACCAAACAAGGCCCTATGATCCAAGGGTTTAGAACAAATATGGGAGAAAAAGATCAATGGCTAGGAATGAGACACCAATTGAAAAAGGGAAATGACCAAATTATTCCCAACTGAGGGTTAATTACAAGAGTGTCATCATGCCTCTTAATTACCTTTCTACCCCTTATCATCCTCTCTAATTACCAACATGTCATTCATACCCCAACACTTGGCCAAGTCTCTACACTTTTCACCAAATGTTCTAAATATGAAAATACTCATTTACCCTTTGGTAATTTCTTTCCAAAAATTGTTTCTAATTATTTTCATTATTTATAACATGAAAATATAACAAGAAATTCACATAAGTACTACACCGAACGTCTACAATAAACTAGGATAACACTTTTAGGAATGCAACACGATTGCCAAAGCTCCGACGAGAAAATGTTGCACGAACCCACGTAGTTGCCAACGAACAATAAACCACGAAACCGGAAACGAAAGTTCACAAAGTCATCCAGCTAAATCCGAAACTCAAACGTGAAAAATTTACACGTACCGAGAAGACACAAGACGACATGAATAAGTGACATCACAAAACGTTAAAACTTGGAAAATAATTCCAGAAAATAAAAAGGAAAATGCGGGGCGTTACAATCAATTTAGGGTGTTTTCAATACATTGAACCCCAATGGAGGTAATAATTTCAAGATTGACGCAAAACCCTAAATTAAAGTGAGCTAGGGTTCCAACCAAAAATAAAATGAATCAAGGTAAAAGACTTACCACTAACTCATTCACAACATGATTTCAAGAGATAACTAAGAGAGTATCAAACAAGCTTGAACCATCACATTTCCCCAATTTATGATTTCAATTCTCTCCAACTAGCAACAATAATTCATTGAGAGAAAAGAATTATTAAATAGTCTAACAAAACTTCAACCATGGAAAGAACAAGAATCCATGAGAGTAGTAGAAAGCTTCAACAATAATGGAAGCCAGAACTTGAATTTAGAGAGAAATCAAGAGAAGTGAAAGTAAGCTTACCAAATAAGAGTAGATGAAGATCAAGAACACCAACCCACCCAATTCTATTCACAAGCTCATCAATATTCAAGCATGAAGGAAGGAGAAAAAGAGCTTGCAACCAAGAACAAGAGAAAGAGCATGTGTGGCCGGTTCCAAGGAAAAAGAAAGATGTGTGTGTGAGTTTGTCTTTGAGAATGAAGACTTAAAAAACATATATGTATATATGTATAAGATTCATTTAGATATTTAGAATCCAATGGGTAGGATTAAAGCTATAAGAGAAAGGTTTAATCCAAGGGCTAACATGATGTTTTGTCAAGTGAAAGACTTTGAATAATGCATTCTTGCATTTAAGTGCAACCAAACAAGGCCCTATGATCCATGGGTTGAGAATAAAGATGGGATAAAGAGATCAATGGCTAGAATTTAGACACCACTTAAAAGTGTAAAATGATAATTTTCATCCCAACTTAAGGTTAATACAAGAGTGCCATCAAGCCTCTTAATTACCCTTCCACCCCTTGTCATCCCCTTTAATTACCAATAAGCCACTCATGTCCCAACACTTAGCCAAAATCTTTACACTTTCCACTAAGTGTTCAAAATATGAAATTACTCATTTTCATAAAATATGTAAGTCATGCTAAGTAAATAAACACATTAAGCACATAATCACATAAGTACTTAAGTGTTAATAAAATTTTAAATTAGCATGAAAAAATACCGGACGCTACACGATAACAATTTCTTCCTTGTTTTATTTTTATTCTTAGACCATGAGGACATGGTCCACTTTAAGTTTAGAGGGAAGGAATTAGTTATTAGATGTTTTTAAGGGAATGAGAAAATTGAAAAAATTTATTAAGTTTTTTATTCGAAATAAGTGATTAAGGTCATGTATGAGTTGATTTGTGTACATTTTATGACTAGAAAGATACTATGTATGCATCTACCCCACTCATGAGTATGTAATAGTTTAGTTAAATTGAATTTTTAAGATATGTTCCACATGAGTGAATAGATGAGTGAAATTGAAACCGAAAAGGATAATTTTGACTTATAAGCACATGCACACATTCTTTATGGGACAGTTAGTTGACCTTTGACTATGTAGTTGAAAAAATAATTTTATTTCAATGACAAGGGGAGAAGGGGAATAATAAAGAATAAAATAAAATTATATATATAAGTATTATGGAAAAAAGAAAATATGAAAAATAATAATAATAATGCAAAAAGTAGTTCTTCAATCTGAGTAACCAGGTCTTGGTATCACCAATATCATTGTTCGTGTAAAAATGGGAGAAAACTAATGAGCATAAATCCCATGGAAGAAGCCCGGGCCCAGTTGGTCGGAACTAAAAATCTTCGCTAGAAAGTCCGGAGACTTAGAAAGACAAAAATGGATAAAAATGAAAAAGTTATATTGAAGTTGTGTCATAGCAAAACTTGATCAATGAAGTAGAAGAATGGAGATTAGTTTACTATAGAGAATGTTCACAAAAACATGGAAAACTATGTGGATCGATTGTAGAAATTAGCAAGTTTATTTCACCAATGTGGGGACCATTATTTTAAATTTAATTCATAATAATTATTGTGTATGAGTGAGTGGGGATAGCTTGTATGCATTTTACTCTGACAAAATTATAGTATTTACATGATTAATGATTATTTGATTTCATGAGCATACAAGAATGAAGAATGAAATAATTTGTCGGTAGTATATTTAACTCTCATGAGACTTCACTCATCCACTCGGTATTGCTGACGGTTTAAAAGGCTTGTTACACATACTAAGTGTAATTGTACACCTTCATGAAAGAAAATGTTAGTTAGATAGTTTAGTTAGTTAGTTTTATTTTCTTGTATTACAAACACAATCATCACTATTTTTGATATTTTTCTATTGATTGATTGCTAAGGGACTAGCAATGTTTAAATTTTGGGGCTTGATAGGAGCCAAATATCATACATTTAAGGCTCCTAATTATACATTGTTATGTTCATAAATATCATTATATTGGTGCTTTTATACGATTTTTGTGTTTTAAGACATTTCAGGCGATGGTATGTAAAACGAGTTTAATTCGGTGAATTAACGGGATTTAAAGCTCAAGATTGTTCGAGAGCCAAAATCATGGATAAAATTCAAGGTGAAGACTATATTAAAAGGAATGAAGACGAGAAGAGAAACGGAACAAAATAGGATGAAATATAGAATTCAAGGAGAAGAACTACCAAGTACTCGGTAGAGTGAGTGCAAAAGTTCGTGAACTTGCGGGGAGAAAGAAAAAATCACCCGAGAGATTTTCCAAACTTACGCGCGTTTGCGCGCAACCCTAGAGCTACCGAGTACTCGGTGAGATCAAAATTGGCTAACCAAGTCAGCAATTTGTATATGCACCGGTGGGACCCGTTTCTACCAGAATCAGCAAGGAATGATCTTTAGGCTATTTTGGATGCAATATTGACTATATTTGATGAGACTATATACCATTTTTCATGATATATCACAATACACATTCCTGACTTAACAGTGAAACAATCAAAGTACCAAACAAATATGCCTCTTTTTCTATAAAAAAGAGGGGTCTCCTTTACAGTGAAGAGTATTTCGTTGAGAGATAGTTTTAATGTTTTGGAGCAGAGATATTGAAGATGAAGATATTGATAGAAGAACAACCTTGGAGGGCGTGTCTCATTAATGATGCAGACAACCACTACCAAAAACAACTAAACCGATGTCTAGGGTTTTTAACAAAACTCTAGCCAAGTAATGTAAACTCTTTCTTATTTTCAATTGTATAAGGGGAAACGGAAGGACACGTATGTGATGATTGTATAGATGAGTGATTATGTTTGATTTTATATAAGATTCTATGTTTATTCTATGTCTTCTCTTAGCTTGAATGAATGTTTTATCTTACACAATCATGGTTATTCAATATGGGTTACAACTTGGATACTTAACTCATGATTTTCTACACAATAGTGGTTATTAACATGTAATCTTGATTTAGACAGACCATGCTTGAAAGGGATAACTAGTGATGTGCTTTTAATTTATGTTAGTATGAGTAGTTTAGAGTATATGCATGTACTAGTTATGCTTGATTATAGATGACTTGTGCCAATGATGGATGAATTGTTCCTTTTTTGGGATTAGGGTTTTGCCAATGTTTGTGACCCTATATCTGATTCACATATGATGGACCGCCCTTTACAATTGAATAAATTATAGGATATGTTATACGGTTAGTGGTGGAGTTAAAAATACCCTAGATCTTTATCTCCATTGTTCACAACCAAAACCAATTATCTATCATATTTATTTTATGTTCATTAGTTATAGAAAATCAAACAAACAAACTATCCTTAATAATTTAGTTAGAATAATTACAAAAGAGTTGAAGAATCATTAGTCTCTGTGGATTCGATATACCCTATCTCATTGGTACTATACTATAAATTGATTCGTGCACTTGCGATAAGTAAAACTAGGTCAACTTTAAGGGCTTATTTTCACACACTATTAACATTATCATTATTATTATCTATTACCCAAGCCTAGTAGGTTAAACTAATCATGGTTTTGACCATCGATCACAATGCAGTAGATGTGAGCCAGTAGGAGCTTGCGATGAAAGATAAGATGAAGTCCCTTATCTCCATTAAGACATGGAAGCTAACCGAGTTGCCGGTAGGAAAGAAAGCTCTCCATTCTTCGATTGAGAAACTGAATACCATTCATTCAAGCATTGTTAAAGTAGAAGGTTTGCATCTAGAGCTGTTAAATGGAAAATCTGTTTTCTACCAAGGTGATTGATTGGTTCTAGTCGTATGAAAATAAAAGTGTTTAAAATAGAGAATTAACATGATTTAGTTTTACCTCTCAGTCGCAAATACGCGAGTATTATATAGTATAGTTGGGTAGCGAGAATATCAAATCATAGAGATCAAAGTCGTATTTCAAATAATTATAAAGAAGCAAATTAAATTATATTTTATAAATTTTGTTTGATTGGTTTTTTTTTATTAAACAACTAAACATAAAATAAATTAAAAGATAATTATTTTTGGTTTCACTCAAGATAAACAAGTCTAGATTGAATTTCAACTCCACCACTAGCCTTATAATGTATTCATTTAATTATGTTATTGCAAGAGAGAGGTACAACTTATATGAATCAGACTAGTAACGTTACAAGCAGTTGCCTAGTCCCAAAAAGGATGCAATCGATCAACATGGACTGTGTAACGTTAGTATGACTATTGTATGCATCTATACTACAACTACTCCTAAAACATGAAATTAAAAAAACACGCTAACAATCATCTTCTCTCAACATGGACTGTGTAAACCTAAGAGTTTATCATGCCAAATAAGTATCATTATGTAAAAACCATTATTTAAACCTTGGATTTCTTGCCCTTAGTAAAAGCAAGGTTATTCAAGATAAATCATTAATTTAATCTCAGCTTAAGTAAAGAATTAATAAATAATTCTTATTTAGGTGGTCTTGTTCGCTCTCTCACTACATAATCATAATATAAGTGCCCTTCATCAGATTCCCCCCTTTACAATAAAAATAAATAAAAGACTACATTACTTGGTTAAGGTTTCAATGGAAACCCTAGATACTGACTAGCCGCTCATGGAAAGATAAGACTCCATTGTTGATGTAGTCGTCATCTTCATGATTGGACAGTTGGTTATTGAGTTCTTGAGGAAGGGAGCCTCTGTAAAAGAGAGACTTTTTATGAACGATCTATTCTATAATGAAAGATATATTCTCTTCATGAAGTCTTCCTGTATTTATAGACAAAAGTTGGTGCAGATATGGCATGTTCTTTAATTGCACTCCAAGAGAACTTAGGGACTAATAAATGGCGTTGAATGGACGATTATACCCTTTGATATACTTGTCCACAAAGTCAGAATTTTGCAATATAGTTTTGCACAGATTCCAAGACGACGATTTCTGAATGATCGAAGGTTCCACCGATCGATCGGTGGCTCCTGAATTTTATTATTTATTTAATCCATGAATTTCCTTACTTCCGCCCCTTGTACTCTGCTTTACTGACTTGTACCTTACTGATTTGAGTGCGAATATCTTCTAAGTGTTGCTCCGAATCAGGCATATTTGCTAAAAATCCTAAATTAACTCATTTTTGCATTAAGGCCCTGAAAACATGCTTAACACACAACTCGGATAAAAATACCAAATTAATAGAATAAAGATACTAACTAAAGGTTTATTAACGCCCAGAATACAAATTATTCTGGTCTGATCACACCCCCAAACTTGAATATTGTTAGTCCCTTAGCAATAAAAATAAAAGAAAATATCATGAAGAATAGCTAATCTAATTTATCTAAACTATTTAAACTAAACCCATTTCTTTCGTGAAGGAAAAATGATTACACTTAGCACGTGTAATAAGCCTTTTAAACCCCTAGAAAAAATCATAGTGGACGAGTGAAGTCTCGTGAGGGTTAAATAGACTACCCACAACTTATTTATAATCTTTACTTGAAAATATTAATGAATATTCTTGTTCGTCAACTAGGAAATGATATAATCCATAAAATAAATGTAAGCAAATAAATTCTACTTATACAAAACAATAATTATCTCAGATTAGTGTCAAGAATGGTCTCCACTAGTGGTGAAACTTAGCTAATTTCTACTTCTAGAGCCAACAATCTTCTGTATTTTTGTGAATTCTCTCTATAGCACATTTACTCCCATTTATAGTTTTTCTCTTCTTTTTTTTTCCTCTTTAGATAGGGTTTTCCTCTCTCTTTTTGCTTTTTCCTCTTATATATATATATATATATATATATATATTTCTTTCTTTTCATGGAAAAGGCTTTTTTCTCCTATTTGCTCTTTCCATTCATGTTTTGATACGTCATTCTCCACTCTTTTATATTGTATCGTTTAAGAGGGAGAATGTTAACGTATTTCTTTTTTATCTTTCATAATATATATATTTTTCTTTTTTTTCCATTCTTCGGAGATAATAACTTATATGTTCATAAATATAACTATAGAGATCGTGTGCATGTGCTTATAAGTCAAGATTGTCTTTTCTAGTTTCAATTTCACCAGTTCACTCACCTATGGAGAACCACATCCTTTCCCATTTCTAATTTAATCATTATTCATATAAGCAGAAAATATAGCATACATATACTTTATAAACTATTCTCATTTTCCTAACTAATTCACAAGTTTAATCAAGAATATGCTTAAATAAAGATATATAAAAATATAGTATTTAAAATAATATAGTAAATATTTATTTTACATATAATTATGTATATATATCTATTTTATTTTATTTTTGTGGATGTTAGGAGTTAGTTATATATGTATTATATATATATGAAGCTATATATATTGTATATTTATATATATATATATATATATATATATATATTTTTTTTTTTAAGTCAGTCAATCGATCTCACCATAGGTCGATCAATTGCCCACTACTCTACACATTTTTAACAGTAGCAAACCAGTAGGTAATGCAACATTTTCTATATATTTTTTCTTAAAAACTAAAACATTTTCATCCCCTTATATTTATGTCTATACTATCCTATCCCCCCCCCCCCCCCCCCCCCCCCCCCCCCCCAACCAAACTTGAATCAAACCATGTCCCCATGGTTCTAATAAACATTAAAACATAGGGATAGAACAATACTACCACTTGTTAGAGCAAGATTTCAGGATGTTGTCGAAACCTTCCCCAAACTTGGTATGTGCCATAATCTGCATTTTAATCAAGACTAAAACCAATATCATAATATAATCATTTAAAAAGAAACAATAAATATAAGGGAGAGGATTTTTTTATTTTTTTATTAATGACGAAAAATTAAAGATAATCTGGCCAAAGGTCTATAATGAATTGAAATTTGCATTAAAATAATAATAATGATTGATGACTTATTTTATTTATTTATTTATTTTATAAATTAGTCAAATGATTCATATATATATATATATATATATATTTAAAACTATATTTTTAAAAGATAGCATGAAACCTATAAAATAATATATAATATATTAAAATTATTTTCCTTCCCCTAAACTTTGTTAGAAGAGAGAGGTAAAAATAAATTATGTTATTTATGTGTAAATAAATATAAAGAATAAAATAAATATAAAAAGATATTTATGTTAACTGTTAAAATATATATGTATAGATATATATTTATTATTGTATATATATATATTTAGATATATTGTAATTTTTTATTTTTTATTTTTTTTTATTATTATTTTAAGACAAACAATGATTTGGCCTATAATTTGATTAATTGAAATGACAGAAATTAAATGACCTATTATTCTACAAACTGAGGCTAGAACTAACTTTCATAGCCTAAGATCAATGTTTAACGTCTTTGGTACGACTGCTCCGCAAAGGGATATCCAACACCCTTCAGCTCTACCACACTTCCCTTGATCATGGGACAAAATGTAGGAAGTGATCTTTTAAGTGTTCTTGTTTGTGAATAATTATCAATAAAATTGCCATCGAATAAATTATTTTCATATAAAGGCGCTAATTTGTCATGTTTTAACTCTATCCTATGTATGGATAATGTTTCCAACAAATCTGCTTCCAACTCATAGGGTAATGGTTCCTTCATCAACTCATTCATCTCTTCTATAACAAAACATTCATCATTTTCTTGTTTTCTAAAGTGAGATGGCTCATTGAGACGTTGAAAAGCTGGTATTCTAGGTTCATATGTCATCTCAATTAGCTCTTGTAATGGGATAATAGGTTGCTCATACCCTTTTTGTAAAATTTCTCCTGAATATTCTCGTTCTTCGTCATCAATCATAACATTTTCCTTCACTTGCATATCAATTTCTCTTTTACTCCTAACAATCGTGTTGGCCTGAATTATCTCACGTTTAGGTCTATTAGTAGATACTAAGTTACTTATGTGTTGGTCTTTTGGATTATCTACCATTTGTGTATTGACTTCTAAATTGCTAAAGGTATTTAATACTTTTTCCTCGATAGTTGACGACCTTGGAGGTGGATTGAGATTAGGATGTATGAATTGAGGTGGACTCGTGGGTTGACAACAAAATTGGAATTTTTCCTGATTTTCAAAAGTTTGTGGATTTGTATGGAAGTTCTGGTCTTGATTTTTATTTCCCACAGCCAGTAGGTGGTATGACAAATTGGAATGATCTCTCAAATCCGGGATAAATGAATTAGTATAGGGGTTATTGGCCAGTTTAGTAAAGTTAATATTGGTTTCTTCTAGTATTACCCTAGTGTTTTGGTACACCATTGGACAGTTGTCAGCAAAAAAGAAAAAATCAGAATATTCGGGATAAAATTCTTTTGGGGAGGAGTTAGAGAAATTCAAGAATACGTCAGGCCTTTGGCCCAAATCGTCAGCTTTTACATCTACGTACAATTCTTCAGACCTATTCAACTTATTAAGAATTATCCTAGGACCTTTAGTCATTGACGCATTTTGATAGGATTCTTCACTCAAATCCTCAAACAACTTCCAAAGTTCATCTACCATTCTAAGATAAAATGTTCCTCCACATGCCAACTCTACTAATTGTCTACACAAATCATTAAGTCTATAATAAAACCTAAACAACAATTCATGTTTCAGGATATTATGGTGCAGAAACTTCCTCAGAATTTCATTATATCATTCCCACATTGCATGGAATTCCTCTCCCACAATTTGTGAAAAAATCAATATAGCATTCCGTATCTCATAAGTTCTACTTATTGGGAAGAATTTATGCAAGAATTCTCGTTGAAGAGTCTTCCAATTTGTTCTGACATCTGGCTTTAAAGTCTTAAACCACGTTTTTGCCTTATCTTTCAAAGAAAAAGGGAAAATGCGTAAGTACAGTCCCTCATTCGTTAATCCATCTATTTTGGTGGTCGAACTAATTTCTAAAAATAAATCAATATCTTGATACGGGTTTTGCACTATTGTATCCATAAAATTTTGATAACAGGTTAATTATGTCTGGGTCAATGTCATATTTATATTTTGTAACACCCGGCAATTCAATATCGAATGGGGAAGTGTAACTAGAAGGAGTGTAGTACTCTCCTAATGTTATTGGTTGTATTTTATAGTTAGTCATGTCTTCTATTGCTAGGTTTTCTCTTCTCGAATTAGTATCGGATTCTTCCGAACAGTTATAAAATTGTGGTTCTGAGGTCCTAAACGACGTGTTTTGGCCTAAATTTGTCTAAGCTCACTATTATACAGCGAGTCTTGTTTATTGACCCTTTTACACTCAAAAACCTATCATCATTTACTAAACTCGGACTATCTGACAATTTACACGAAAATTGCAGTTTTTTTTTTTTACTATGTAAATATTGTGAATAAACTTTATACTTTCTATATATATATTTTTTTGCACGAACAAAAGCATTTCCGATTGATCACCAATCATACCGAATAATCGAATTATTTTCCGATCGATCTGAGAACTTATCGAACGATCGGTGATGCTTACCGATCGATCGTTGATACGTTATCACCCCTATTTATATTGTTTATATTATTACAACAAAAAACATCTTCTATTTATTTGGTACATTCGGTCAATTTCAGGATCAAAAGCCTTAAGGGAACAATTAATTGAACGACGTCCAAGCATAAACAATAAATAATATTTAAATAAAACAATAACTTGCAATAAATGAATAATGCAACAATAATATAAATTGAAATAAATAAATTTATATCAATTATTTATTTTATTATTTATTTTATATATATACATAGTAAAAAGATATATATATATGTTATGCAAATCTGTATATTTTTATTTTTAGGAAAAGATTATATTTTGATTTGTTTCTATTATGATAATAAGATATATAGGTATGTAAATCTGTAAATATTTTTTTTCCTTTTATAAAAGATTATATATTTTTTTCTGATACTGTTGAGATATGGTTCAATGTATCTATCATGTTTTTAGTTGTTTTTGTACGAACATAAGTAATTCGGTCGATCACAGAGTAACGAATGATCGGGGTGATTATCGATCAATCAGAGAATATTGCAAACGATTGTAAAACTTACCGAACGATCGTTGAAGACGTCGATCGATCAGAGATTGGAGTCCATGAGTTTTCTGGAAATCTGCAGTTTCAACAATAATTGTTCTTCCAAAAAGAAAAAATGCGAAAAGTCAAAAAGAAAAACTAAAATTGATACAATAATTCAAATAACTTCAATATAATAATCTGAAATATCCGTTTGATCCCCGACAATGGCGCCAAAAACTTGTGATCGGTTCTAGTCGTATGAAAATAAAAGTGTTTAAAATAGAGAATTAACATGATCTAGTTTTACCTCTCAGTGATAAGTACGCGAGTAGTATATAGTATAGTTGGGTAGAGAGGGTATCGAACCACATAGATCAAAGTCGTATTTCAAATAATTATAAAGAAGCAAATTAAATTATATTTTATAAAGTTTGTTTGATTGGAATGTTTGATTAAACAACTAAACAGAAAATAAATTAAAAGATAATTATTTTTGGTTTCACTCAAGATAAACAAGTCTAAGGTTCAATTCCAACTCCACCACTAGCCTTATAATCTATTCCTTTAATTATATTATTGCAAAAGGGTGGTACGACTTATATGAATAAGACTAGTAACGCTATAAACAGTTGCCTAGTCCCAAAAAAGATGCAATCGGTCCGTATTCGCTACAATCCATCTACGATTAGTATGACTGTTGTATCCATATATACTACAACTACTCATAAAACATGAAATTAAAAAAATACGCTAACAATCATCTTTTATAAACATGGACTGTGTAAACCTAAGACTTTATCATGCCAAATAAGTACCATTATGTAGAAACCATTATTTAAACCTTGGATTTCTTACCCTTAGTAAAAGCATGGTTGTTCAAGATAAATCATTAATTCAATCTCAACTTAAGTAAAGAATTAATAAATAAATCTTATTTAGGTGGTCTTGTTCGCTCTCTCACTACATAATCATCATATAAGTATCCTTCATCAGATTCCCCCTTTTGCAATAAAAATAAATAAAATACTACATTACTCGGCTAAGATTCTGTTGGAAACCCTAGATACCGACTAGCCGCTCATGGAAAGATGAAACTCCATTGTTGATGTAGCCACCATCTTCATGATTGGACGATTGGTTTTTGAGGAAGGGAGCCTTTCTCAAAGAGAGACTTTTTATGAACAATCTATTCTATAATGAAAGATATATTCTCTTCATGAAGTCTTCCCGTATTTATAGATAAAAGTTGGTGCAAATATGACATGTTCTTTACTTGCACTCCAAGAAAACTTAGGGATTAAGAAATGACGTTGAATGGGTGATTCTTCCCCTTGATATACTTGTGCACAAATTCATAATTCTGCAATATAGTTTCGCACAAATTCCAAGACGGCAATTTCCAAAAGATCGAAGGTTCCACCAATCGATCGGTGGCTCCTGAATTTTATTATTTATTTAATCCATGAATTTCCTTGCTTCCGCCACTTGTACTCTGCATTACTGACTTGTACCTTGATGATTTAAGTGCGTATATCTTCTAAGTGTTGCTCCGAATCTGACATATTTACTAAAAACCCAGAATTAATTCATTTTTGCATTAAGGCCCTGAAAACATACTTAACATACAACTCGGATAAATATACCAAATTAATAGAATAAAGATATTAACTAAGAGTTTATTAACGCCCAGAATACCAATTATTCTGGTATGATCAGTGACCTAGAGGAGGAGTTTTATATGCAGCAACCGTAAAGTTTCTCAGTGAAAGGGAAAAAGAAGACAGACGTTACAAAGTTTGCAAAGCGAAGTCAGAGGCGACAGTGGTTGCAAGACAAAGTGGCCAGACCAAATAGAGGTTGCAGATTCTGTAGACAACTAGATATTTCTCATGCAGTGAGAGCTATCAACATAGTCATGTTGACCAAAGTGGTGACAACAGAAGAACTGAAGTAGTGCTCAACTTCAGTGGGTCTTCAAGCTTGAAGATAGAAATGAGGGCACCGTAATGCACTGATCATTGATGGAATTGATTATTGGATGAAAAGTCGTCAAGTGGGAGATTTTTAGATATGGTGACTCATTTCCTTGCAGGGAAAGTTAAACTTAGCCACCAAGCAATCACAGTTATGGTAGGAGATCAATTAGTAGACTCCTAATTGGAATTGGTTTAGGAAAATCAATTGACTTCTTCTTCACTCCATACTCTCCTATAAATATAGGGTCTGACCTATTGTATTATGTGCATAAAGAGAGAGAATGGAGAAAAGATACAGAGTGGTATTTTTTTGTATGAGTGAAACACCGGTAAGAGTCATGAATAATATAAGCTTATATTATTCTGGTGATACAAGCATGAGTATACACTGTGTGTGTGCGTGTGTATGATATGTGGATCATCCCCTTGTAATCCTCTATTTGATTGATAGTAAAACGGTGTTCTCCGTGGACGTAGGCTGATTTGGCCAAACCACGTATATATCTTTGTATCGATTGTTTGGTGTGTGTTTGTGTGTGTTTTCTGATTTCCAGATACACACAGCTTCAAACAGAGGGTGGGGAAACCCTAACAAGTGATCTTGGACGAGTGTAAAAACCTTAACACTTCACTCTATATAGATATTAAGAAAAAAAATAGAAAATTTAAGGGTTATTATCATAAAATCCCCAATACTATGACATTTGTATCAAACAACCCCCACCACTATCATATTGCCCCATGCACTATTAATTTGTCTCAAATTGCCCCTCCCTGCACTATTTGACTATGTTAAATGACTATATTAACCTTACCATTTTAATTACTTATCTTAATTTCTCTATTTCAAGGACAATAACAAAGCAATAATAAATAAATATATATATATATATATATATATATGCACTGACAAATATTTTCATCACCTTCAACATAAATTTATTCGATAATTTAATTCATATTCTTTTTGTCATAAAAAAATATTAATAGTAATGTAGACCCATTTTATTTTAAATAAAAATTTGGATTGTGTAATTTAGAAAAAAAAATATTGCTTTAATTTCGGATTGAGGCTAATTATGAGTTTATTATGAAACTAAATATGCCCATTTTTGTTAGTGCACGGTATTAAAGCAATATTATTTTTTTTTCCAAAATTACACAATACCAATTTTTATTTGAAAGGAAATGGGTCTACATTACTATTAATATTTTGATGAAAAAAAATTATGAAGTACATTTTAGAATAATTTTATGTAGAAGGTGATGAAAATATTTGTTAGTGAATGTGTTTTTTATTTTATTTTCTATTGTTGCTTTGTTATTATCCTTGAAATAAAAAAATTAAAATAAATAATTAAAAGGTAAGGTTAATATTATCATTTAACATATTCAAATAGTGGAAGGAGTGGCAATTGAGTTAAATTAATAGTGCAGGGGATAATATAATTGTGGTGGGGTTGTTTGATACAAATGTCATAGTGTTGGGGGTTTTATGATAATAGCCCAAAATTTAACAAAATGAAGAAACTACTCTGTTTTCTTCGAAAATGTTTGAGTTAGGCAAGACATTATATTTTTCTTCTATCTATTGATTGGAATGAAATTAGTTAACACAAAACTTATTAGGTGCCTAACCGCTATTAATAAGTTTTGTGTCTTTTCTCTGTTTTCTTTTTTACCATTCTTTAGTGATCTCATTCATACCTATGATTCAGGATTGGGAATTAGCATTTCCCACAGATAGTACTTTGGTTCTAGTCTAAATACTTTAATCTCCTAACTGGATTTTCCCAGATGGAGGAAAGATTGATAATCCATAACTTATAACATATATTTGGGACTATTTATATAGCATGGAAGAGGAATTCCACCCTTGAAAAAGAAGAAGAATTTCAGCAATATATTCCAGGTCTACTCGGATTTTAGGCTTAACTAGGATTGAACTATAGAGGCCATATTGTAGACATAGACATGTCAAGTTCATATGGTCAGTTCGGAATCAATGGAAAGGCAAGTTTGTGACTTATAATGGATAGATCCAGTGGTTGAACATTGGTATGTACAAACTAATTCATGTAGATGTAAGGTCAATTGAAAAAAAAAAAAGAAAAAAAGAAGGTAAATAAATAACTTATTTTGCCAAAATGGTGTGATTCATACAGTTACTCAAGTCTTATTTGGCAAAGTTTTTGTTTTTGGCTTTACATAGAAGAAAAATATAAGTAAAATCCGTTTTGAGAATATGGTACCCACTAGCTTCTTCTAAACATTCTTCTAAGGCCCAAAAACTCTTCTAAAATTTTTGTCAAACATCGTTAAAAATAACTTTTCCGTTCAAACAAACAAAAACAGTTTTTGAAAAGCCAATCCAAACATGCCATGAGATCTTCAAATTAGAATTATTTTTAAGTATTGAGTGTATTGACACATTCTATATCAATTCATTTGTATAAAAGTTCAATACTTGATAGAATTTTGAAATTTGAGCCCATGCAACTGAGAAAATGTACATAGTATGGAGTGAATTATTGGTCATGACACAATTAAGCAGAATCACTCAACATTCATAGAACTTTCATAAAAGCCTTCAATATAGAAGACATGTAACAAATTAATGTCATTGATATATATATTTCTTACACTTATAAATTAAATTGAAATCTATAAGAGCCATGAAACATTGCTGCAACTGTAATTAAACACGTTTGGCAACACAAACCAGTACCGCTGTGACGTTCCAAGGACTGCAACCAAAGAGCCCCTCTAGCAAATTCCTCCGAGACCTTGATGGCTGCAAAGGACGACCCCTAGACGACGATGAAGAAGAAAATGAAGATGACCAAGGACTTGAATTAGGAAATGATGCTATGAACTCCCCATCCGAATAATCTCCAATCTCTGATCTTTCGAAGCGTTCTGAGCTGGTATTACTAGCATTAGTACTCTCCTTGGATCCATTTTGCACCCTTTGGTTCTTCTTGAATTTCTTCCAAAACCACACTACCCTTGACCTTGTTGAGCCCTTGGAGGGTTGGTCCACATAAGGCCTAGGTAGCCCCATGCTTTGCACTGCCGGTGGAGGGTTGAGCGGCGGAATCACCTCATTTTCCGGTGGATGCTTTGGCGTCCCCGGCTGCATCTCCCACTTAAAGGGCACACCTTCAGCACTCCGATAATATATACGTGAAGATTGAACTACTGAAGACTCTCTGGAAAGAATTCTACCAAACGAGAACTCTTCTCCTTGAAGCACAGAAACTTGTTTTCGTGAATCATCATCTTTATACTCCATAAATTTTCTTTGCATGTAGAAGTTGATTTTTTCCTTCTTTTTCTTTTTCTTGGGCCTCGCTAGCAATATTATTCTCCTTCAAAAAAATTCTAGGTTATAGAAAGTGCACTTTAACAAATGAACTATTGTAATAAGGTGCAAACTAAGATCACTAGTGAAGCTTGTATTAAGGGAGGATTAATACTTTATAGGTAAGGTTGTGTTGACTATGCATTATTGTGTAATGAGGGTGTGAAAATTCACAGAAACTTGCATGTATATGTAGAGTTCTAAATCCTCCAAAGTGAAGGCAATAGTTGGAGTACTTGTGCACATGATCTAGTTGTTTCTACACCTAAAAAAGTGAAATATGATTTGCTATAATGACATTAAATTATTTAGTTGTATTTGTACATTTCAGTTTACTCATATGTTACTTTTCTTTTGAGTGACTCGGTCATGACTTTGATCACTGGCAAGAAATTAAACCAAATAAAAAGGAAGAAATTACCTTTGTTCTCAAGGTTACGTTAACATTTTGGCCCTGTTAGGAAGTTATATATATGTATGTATATATATGTGTGTGTGTTGCATGTAAATTCAATTACCAAACCCTTAAGACATGCCCTAGCTTTCTAATTTCTATCTACTTAATAACTACCAAATTTATTATTCTCTGAATTGAGGGAAGCTGCAATAGTTACACTCGGCCACTTGTCAACTCAAAAGAAGTACCACGTAAGCTATATTTCATGGCTTTATGTGGAATGACATGAATGCCCCTCGAACTCTCGCTGTTATTGGTCAATGGTCATGGACTCGGAAGGAAACTGACTTCAATTTCTTGCTAGGCTCATACTCGCATTGCACAAGAGCCAAGGTGTTGTAGAGAATAATCAATAATCGATTCATTGAACTTCTACTAGTACTACTCTTCCAATCAATCAAAAATATACTTCATTGACTTGAGTGATAATTTTATTTTTTTTTTCGGTTAATCTTGAGTGATATTTTTTCTTCAGCATGTGATTTGATATTTGTTTAAGCCAAGTAAAGATGATTTTTTTCCCTTATTATTAACCTATATTGTAAGTTGTTAACCAAATCAAAGAAATTAAACTTGCGTCCATTTTCAAGTATAAATTAATAGAGAACATAAAAATTAGATTCTAAGACATCGATCTTGGGAGTTGAATTTGTTTTTTTAAAAAAATTAACAGAGAACCTAAAGACTAAATAAAACATTATTTAGTTGCTTTTGTGGCTAAACACTTTATAAATGTATTGCGTTGTAATGCAAATTGATTGCCTCCAATATAAGTCTTCTCACTAGCCTCAATACAAAAGAAAGTAAACCCAATTGAAATTACCTAAACGATCAATAAAAATAACCTAGAAGGGTGGATGGATTTTTTGTGAATTTATTGACAAATTAATAATAATTATGGAAAAGTCAATTTTAATCCAATTCTCTATTAAGATAAATTATGCAAATAATAATCTAAGTGCAGAAAATAAAACAATAGAGATACACGATATTTTTACGTGGAAAATCTTGGAAAAACTCCAAGTAAAAATCACGGATACACTCGGGTATCGATGCACTATGAATCAAGGATTACACAGACTCTATGAAGTTTTAGACTTACAAATCTCTCCAGATCTGTCTTTCTCCACTCGACATCTGACAACTTTGAATCACTCGCGCTCCACGAAGCCCTCGCTCTAATCCGTACTTTGACGGCTTCGCTTCTCAACAGATCAATGAACAACGAAGCCTCCTGCTCCGATCTCCGCACTCAGACGGCTCCGTTTCTCAAACGGATCAAAGCAACCACGTTGCAATCAATGGTGTGTAGATTTTTTAGAATCTAGGTTATTCAATCGTGCATAAGATCGCCGATGTAGAAGCACAATTGAATACACCTTAAACAAGAGAGAACTAGAAGATGATCACTCAATGATTTTCTCTCTATATATCTCACTCTGAAGAATAATATATTTTGTAGAATACTTGCAGAAATCTCACCCTATTTATAGAGTAGGAAACCTTAGTTTTGAGATAACGTGTTTCCCACATTTCTTCTTTGTGTCAAATCCTTCCAATTTGGAGTAAAACTGACTTATGATTATATACAAACGTGTATATAGGTCAATAAGTCGTAGCCACATCATCAAACTTCAAGTCGGGGTCAAATTTGACAATTCTCAAAATCTGTAATTTTTCCCTCGCCAGACACCTACGCCTTAGGCATAACCCTTGAGCGTAGATGCGGTAGAATACTGAGCATACCCTTGAGCGTACTTTTTCACTTTCTATCCACTTTTAGGTTCTGTAGGCGTAGACTTGAGCGTAGATACTTTGTGAAAACCACTTGATTCCGCAATTGTGCCAAAATGACCGTCTTGATTCCACGAGACATTTTGTTTTAGGTGACGGCTTCGGAAAATGGCTTTGGGTTGACTATCGGTTGACTCGGAAATTTTCCTGGTTCCTTTACATTCCTCTGATTAGCCATTTAGTCCACCTAGATGTGCAGTTGTGCCAATGCTTGAGTATGAACGCCTAGGATGTTATGAATATCCATTATTGTTTGCTCTAGCCTACTAGTCTGAAAATCGGGTGGAGGAGTTTCGTTTCTTGGAGGCTGACTCTGGTAGTTATATGATTGCATAACCCAATTATTATTTAATGGCTGAAGAGCTTGATTATTATTGAATGGATGAAGAGCATGGGAATTATTAGATGGCTGTCTGAGTTGGTAATTTAACTGAGAATTTCGAGTCATGATTGGGGGTTGGGAGTTGAGTGATTGTTGACTCTGTTTGAACCTTGGCTATGGATTATATGACTATTGTCTCTCAGTGAACCTTGGTTGTGAATTGGATGATTGTCCTTCTTGGAACCTTGGTTATGGGTTCTCTACATTTATAGATTTATAAGAAAGAAAAGGGTGATTTCTGGCTTTTGAGGTGTATGAATTAGTGAAAGGAGCATTATTTGAATAGTTCCACGATGCATTGGCATCGATAGTCAATATGTCCTGACACTCATTTTGAGAATACTCAGCTTCTACTTCTAACAACTCTCTTAGAGGGGAATGACTTCGCTGAAGAAACTTATCAATTCTCTATAATTTCTCTCCTATCAATGCCATTTTATCTCTCACATCATCATGATCTACGACATAATTTTTCTCAGATCTTCTATCCTGCCCACCTCTAGACCTCAACTCAGATTCATATTGAATTGTGTTCTCGCTAATATTATCAAACATCTCTAAAAGTTCTTTTGTTGGCTTCAAGGTGAATTAACCTTGTGTTGACACATCTATCAAAGTCTTATGTGCATCTCCAAGTCCCATGTAAAAATTCTTGGCTATATCCTGTTCAGAAAACCTATGGTGGGGATAGTTATACAATATTTCATTATATCTCTCCCATGCGTCATGAAAATGCTCATCGGGCAATTCCCTAAATCTTTTGATCGCATCTTGTGCTTCTGAGGTCTTTCCTATGGGATAATGTTTTTCTATGAATTTTTTTTTAAGAGATTCCCAATCAATTTTAATCATTTTAGCCAATTTGATATACCATCTCTTGGCTCTCTCCTTCAACGACCATGGAAATAATCGCACTGCAAGTCATTTTTGGACAAATTATCATACACAACAGTAGAGGCTACCTCTAAGAAATCATTTATGTGCTGGTATGGGTCCTCAATTCTAAGTTTAGAAAATTTAGGAAGCATATTAATAACCTTTGTCTTGATTTCAAAGTGCTTTGCACCTTTTTCTTCTGGAAAATCAGCATAGGAATCATACGCATCGGGCGCGTAGTATTCTTTCAAGGACGTCTCTGATGCCATTAGTTGGTTAGCTCTTTCGGCACCCATCGTTTCTTCTTCACTGATTTGGCTGGTGCCTTCCTCTGACTGACGATGATGCTCTTCAATAGCTCGACGTAAATGACGAAGAGTCTTTTCGATCTTAGGATCGTACTTGACTAACTCAGCGTTAGGATTATAATGGGTCGATCTATCAGTCATACGCTACACTAACGACTATTTTTTTTTTCTTTTTAAAATTTTATGAAATAAAAATTAATTAAATTAACTACTTCTAAATTACTTTAACTATAAACAAAAATTAAAGCTAGAATTAAATGCAAAAATCAAGGTAACACTAAAACTCACAAAGGTTCCCGACGCAACTTTAGAAGCTCCGCTTTCTCCTTTAATGCTCTTCAGAGTACCTGTCAATCACACAAAAATCTAACCTTAGCTACAACTACAATAACGCGATGTAAATAAACTACTAAAGCTATTGAACAATGCTAAGTCCTCGGCAACGGCGCCAAAAACTTGATGTGCGTCAGGTGTGTACAAAATATGTGGTTAAAAACAACACTTTAACAACGCTAGGTTTTACCCTACGCAAGCGTACGTATCAATTGTAGAATAATAATATCTTGAGTAAGGGATATCAATCCCATAGAGACTAAGATTGTTCACTTTAACAGTTCAAAAACAATGAATTATATTTCTGAAAAAGTTGTTTGTTTTGATGGTCGAAGACCAAATTATCTAAATTAATTAAATTATTCTTGAAAGCAAAGTAAATTGGTTTGTGATTCAAAAGAGATAGAAAATTAGGGTTTTCATCGCTGCACCACTAACTGCATAACATACGTCTATCAATGTAACAATTGCAAGAGGGCGATCCGTAAATTGTGAATCAGGTCGTACCGCAAATAGCTAAATACAACCCCAAAAATGATTACCATCAACCGGGTCGCAACAACCCATCTCATGACTAAATTGATTAGTGCATGCCAATTAAATTACTCTAATTTACTCCTAATGCATGAAAATAAACTAAAGCATGTCTATTCCAATTCGCCAAGGCATGACCTGTGTCAACCTAGGGTTTCAAGTTTTATTACCACCATTGTGTAGAAAATTATGAATTAAGCATTCGAGTTCATGCTCATAGTGAATAATCATAATTTTGTAAAATAACATATTCATTCCATCTAAGACAAGAATTTAGAACAAATATAGAATTTTGTATCAAGAATAAAAATGGTATTTTATCTACTACAATCATCACAGTACGGTCACAATTTCCCCTCGTTACAATTGAAAACAAGATAAAATCTGCATTACTTGGCTAGGGTTTTGCTAAAAAATCCTAGATACCGAGTTAGTTGGCCATGGAAGATGAAGATTGCATCTTTGGTGTAGAATCGATCTCCATGTCCTTCTTCTCTGGATCTCTAGGTCTAAATATGGCTTTTCTTCTTCAGAGATATATAACTTCAGAGGCTGCTCTGAAATTGAACGTGTAAAGAAACTCTGAACACAAACCCTTAATTCTTATATAAAGCCTTGTATTTATAGGTAAATGTGGAGTTCGCCTTTTTTGGTCATTTCACCATCAATCCACCTAAACCCTACTCTCTGATGTATATTATATGTATTGCACGCACATTGAGGTATATGAGTAGTTAACGCATCATAGAATCAAAACGGGGACAAATCGGACCTTACAGCTAAAAATCCCAGAACTTTCCCGCACCTATGCCTTAGGCGTACCCTAGCTACGCCTTAGGCATAAGTCAGGCGTAGCTCAGGTGTAGATCTTCACTTTCTAAGCACTTTTTGCTCCTGTAGGTGGAGGTTTTTCATGGAAACCATTTTCTCCGCAACTGCGCCAAAATGATCGTCTTAATCACACGAGACTTTTTGCTTTAGGTGACGACTTCTAAAAATGTCGTTTTTGGCCTTTGTGAGCCATTTTTATCTCGAAATGCCTCTTCGACTCTCCTCTTGGATAGAAACGAACATGTACTTGGTTAATTCACCAAAATTAGCTCTATTTCTTTGTTAAACTCCTGAAACATGCTTCAACACACAAATAACATAAAAACACCAAATAATGGAATAAAAGGACGTAACTAACCCCTCTATATTTCCCACAGATTTACCTACACTCAACATATGATCAAGCTTATTAGTTTCACTAGACCATGTATGAATAGTTGAGTTAGCATCTTCCAAATTCTTTTCCAAATCTCCAATCTTCACAGATTTCTCAATCAAATCAGATCTTACAGCTATTAGTTCTTTATTGAGATCTTTTACACTCTTTAAAACCTCCTTCCTTTCTTTTTCAGACTTTCTCAACCTTTCAATCCATCCAGACTTATCAGTCATGTGTTGATTAAAGTCATGGGTAATGTTGGTTAATTCTTCTCTTAATGATTCTTTTTTCTTGTCAACACTTTTAAATCTACCAATAAATTTTGAGAAAACTTCTCTAAGATGAGTGTACTTATCATGCAATTTATTGTACTTAGCTTGAAGAAAATCATTACAATCATCATCACCCTTATTAGTTAACATATCAACTATAGGGGCCTATCAAGGAAACCTCGTTCACGAAGAAATTACATCGTCCAAGTTCAAGATCTAACCCTAAGTCGTTAACCTAACACGGAGCAAACCATGCTCTGATACCAATTGAAATTACTTAAACGATCAATGAAATAGCCTAGGGGGGGGGGGGGGGTGAATAGGCTTTTTATGGATTTATTGAAAAATTAATAATAATTGTGGAAAAGCCAATTTTAATCCAATTCTCTATCAAGATAAATCATGCAAAGAATAATCTAAGTACAGAAAATAAAGCAATAGAGACACGTGATATTTTTACATGGAAAACCTTGGAAAGACTCCAAGTAAAAACCATGGATACACTCGGGTATCGATGCACTATAAATCAAGGATTACACAGACTCTATAAAGTTTTAGACTTGCAAATCTCTCCAGATCTGCCTTTCTCCACTCAACGTTGGACAACATTGAATCACTCACGCTCCACGAAGCTCTTGCTCTGCTCCGTACTCTGATGGCTTCGCTTCTCAACGGATCAATGAACCACGAAGCCTCCTGCTCCAATCTCCGCACTCAGACGGCTCAGTTTCTCAAACGGATCTAAGCAACCACATTGCAATCAATGGTGTGTAGATTTTTCAGAATCTAGGTTATTCAATCATGCATAAGATCGTCGATGTAGAAGCACAATTGAATACACCTTAAATAAGAGAAAACTAGAAGATCATCACTCGATGATTTTCTCTCTCTATATCTCACTCTGCAGAATAATATATGTTGTAGAATACTTGCAGAAATCTCACCCTCAAAGCCCTCATAAAATCTGTAGAGACTCCTTCTATTTATAGAGTAGAAAACCCTAGTTTTGAGATAACTTGTTCCCCACTTTGATTATGATTCCTTCTTTGTGTCAAATCCTTCCAATTAGGAGTAAAATTGACTTATATTTATATACAAACGTGTATATAGGTCAATAAGTCGTAGCCACATCATCAAACTTCAAGTCGGGGTCAAATTTCTCAAAATCTGCAATTTGTCCATTGTCAGGCACCTACGCCTTAGGCGTAACCCTTGAGCGTAGATGCGGCAGAACACTGAGCGTACCCTTGAGCGTAGATACTTTGTGAAAATCACTTTTCTACGCAACTGTGCCAAAATGACCATATTGATTCCACTAAACTTTTTGCTTTAGGTGACGGCTTCGAAAAATATCGTTTTTGCCCTCCGGAATACATTTTTACTCAATAAGCTCATTTTGCACTTCACTTGCATTTTTCACTACTTCAATGCTTGATTTTTCCTTTGTCGATACTTATAGATGTCGTTGAAACCAAAACAACCTATCTAACACTCAACATGCTTATTGTCTAGAACATGCCATAAATAAACAATACTCAAAAATTTTCTTACACCATCATTGATAAATGCTAAGCTTTGTAAATGGATGAGTAATGAATGTTACTTAGCCCGACTACATAGAGAAGACTTTGAATGTTGCCAATTGCCAAATAGAGTAAACCTCTCAACTTAGTAAGTGTTACCCAAAGTCTAATTATCATTTTCAACTAGTCTGTCATACCTAATTATCATTTTCCTTCACACCATTATGTAGTCGAGTAGTTGGAGAAATTAAGTCTATATAATTGTTTTAAAAATATATATATATTCTTGGCCTAGATGCCCTTTTTGAAACATTGAACCAAAAGAAGAAATTTAAAAAAGGAAAATGAAATTAATAGAATTGACTTCCTATCTATAACTGAACAGATTTTCACCAAGAAATAACCACGATTAATTTGAAATCAGGTAAATGCCAAATGTTTTGATAGCATTGCTTTTGGTTGAGAAGGTGAACAATAGGAAAAACAAAAAAATAAAAAACCCTAAATAACCTATATGACAAAAAAAAATTAAAAAATAATGTAGGGCTCATGAATCATATAAGGTCACAAATACTTGCAGAAATAACGACTAGTGACTTATGTAATACGGTCACAAATAATTAAAGGGAAAAAAAAGTCACAATTAACTCTCCTCGAGGTAAAAGTAGTCCCCATATTAATAGGAACGACCAATGAAACAACTTTAACACCAATATGAATGGATGGATAACAACTTCAACGACTAGTTGAGAATTTCAAATTCAAATAGTCCTCCTTCCTACTAGGAACCAACAACACAACAGCTACTTAAAACTCCATTTCAGAAATCAATCACAAATTCATAAAGACCATATATATATAGGTGAGAATTTAGAAGACAATATGGCAACACAAAGCAACAGCAATAAACATGCATCTTCTTCTCATCCTTTGGTAGTATCAACTCTGTTAGAATATATAAAGGCCTAGGCCCATCTAGATAACTAGGCCTAACTTATTTTATATTATCTTGTTCTCCACTCTCCTACTTAAATTAGATTGATTTATCTCACACCAAGTTTACTTGTTCACCACATATTTTTTCCTATATATAGAGGTCATCTCTATTATAATTTATATACTTTAGAATATAGACTTCAATATACAATTCAATACAGTTTCATATTCTTTATTATCTTTGTTATATTCTTTCCATTATCATATTATCAAAGCATCATTTCTTCTAACATGGTATCAGAGTCAATCGGTTCTTGATAGTTCTTTCCATTTTTCGTCGTCTCTGCCGGAGATGGCACTTCATCTTCCATCCCCAGTGGTAATCTTCAATTAAATTCATGCCATCGTTGCCTCAATTTATGTTTTTCTTCTCCAAATTCTTCTTTGGTCAATATATATATATATATATATATATCAACCAGATCATAAACTCACCTTGTGTAGAATCCAGACTCTCAATCTTTCTCTTTTCTATTTGTACTCCTATTTCTCAAAATCCTAATTCTCAAAATCTCACAATTACCACAAACCCTAATTCTCAAAATCTCATCATCCCACTCCTTAACCCCCAAATTAACACCACCACCATGGACCCACCAAAACCCTACTGGCGATTCACCAAAATAGAACAAACCCATCCACAAACCTCATTCAGCATTAATTAACAGATCATTGGTTTCTCTCTCTAATCTCTCAATCTCTTTTCAACTAATCACTTTACCCATATCTGTACATATCCGCCTCTGGGGCATCGTCGTCTGCACCACTTCGTGCCGCACCTCTCCTTCATAACCTGACCACTAATCCTCAAACTCAAGGACCACTAATTCTGTCACCACCTCGCACCGTTGCGGCTGCACCGCCGCCTTTCCTCCGCGTCGCGCCTCCGTGCCAAACCCTTTGATAGCACAACACCTTTCGGGTCGCTGGCTCTATTTTTGGTGGCACATCTATTGGTGTGTTTGGTGCAACTCAGTCTTCTTTATCTTTATCAAGAACCATCTTCTGGCCATCACTCTTGCTCTCGCCATTGCCATCAGCAGCGCTCTCCCTCCAGTTCGCGCCATGGCCATCGCTCTAGCAGATCCAAATCCAGTTCTCGCCATCGCCATCGATCTCCTTTTCGATCTACACGGCCACAAGCACTATCAATACCAACACGTATATGTCGAATGGAAAGCAAACTTTATCCTCAAGGTACATGGCTTCAGCTCCCTCACTCTCTTTCCGTTCACGAGTTTCGCCGCCCCGGAGGATACCTAGTCCGCCTCAGGAATATGAAATTGAGGCATATGTTGCTTTTGGCAGTACCATTCTTGTCTCCACACACAACAGGAGCGTATTTTTCTTACAAATACTTGGCGTCAGTTTATGATAATAACCTTACCCTTTGTTGGTAAGGCTGTGTATACGTTTGACAAACTATGGTTTACATATTCTTATTATGGCTATGTAAACCAGAAACCATAATGGTACATATTCCTAGAACCTTCGAGTTCTTTTTATCACCAAAAGTGACTATCCTACCATGACATTCCTCGAAAAATTCAAATAATGACTTATCTCCAGTCATATGTCTCGAACATTCACTACCCAAATACCAAGAAATAGACTTGCGTGTTCTAAGTGCAGTATGAACTACAAGACAATGTAGCTCACTTTTTCTCACCCAAGCCTTCTTCATCTTCAAAGCTCATTTTGCCAATCTTGACAAATTCTTCATTTCTTCATTCAGCATTCGAATTTGATCTTGAACGCGATATCAATGTTGAACTCTTTGTTCCTTCACTAATTGCAGAGTCATCCCTCTCAACTTCGAACACCTTGGTCGAATGTGACCACTGACACCATAGTGGTGACAAATAGGAACAAATCTCTGAGCTCCATTAGTTGACCTCCTAGGATATCTAGAGGTAAGGAAAGGCTTGCTTTCAACAAATCTTCAAGCATATGATTGAGCCCTATGATTCCAATTTGAATTTCCTTTTGAAGAAGTCGATGCTACTTGGGAGGCTTTTACAAAGGTGGTTTTTGCAGCAACATTCGAATTTTGCAATACTCCAACAAGACCTAGTCCCTTTGTATCCTGCGAACTTTTCAACACTCAACATATGATTAAGTTTAAGAGTTTCACTAGACCACTTTTGAATAGTTGAGTTAGCATCTTTCAACTATTTTCCAAATTTTTAATCTTAGTAGATTTCTCAACTAATTCTTTATTGAGACCATCTACTAACTTCAAAGCCTCAGTTTTTTCAAGTTCAGACTTATTCAAATCCATAATCAACTTGGCCTTTTGATTTTGTAGAAGATTTAGAGTTTGAGAACTATTGGCTAATTCATCTTTTAAGGAATGCAATTATTTGTCCATGTTAAGACTTTTAGTCAACAGTTTCATGTGATTCTTGTGAAGTTGTGTGGTCTTATCAAGTAATTTATTATAAGACACTTGGAGCGTTTCATCACAATCTTCATCACTCTCAGAACCTTATTCTTCAGACATCGCCAAACTTGAAGCAACTCCATTAACCTCCTTGCTATGTATAACAAACACAGTAAAATTCTCAGAATCATCACCTACTTCTGATTTTGTCACATCACTAGCTGATCTATTATCAAATTCATCATCCCAACTGACAGCTAATCCTTTGAATTTCTTCAGAGTGTTTGCACACTCTTCAGTTATATGACCATATCCTTGACATTCAAAACATTTGGGTTTCTTCTTTTTATGATCAGACTTATCATTCCTAATTTGAGTCTTATTTCTACTTCTAGACTCACCCAACTTATCTCCAAATGTTTGTCCTTGGCCATTCTGTTTAGCCCTAACAAATTTATTTAACCTCTTAGCAAACATGGCAATATCATTCAGACTCAACTCACTTTCTTCATTAAGTTCAACCTGATCCTCCCTAGTGGTTTTGAAGGCTATGCTCTTCTCTTTTGTGACACTAGCCTTCTTAAGGGGATTTTTGAACATCTCCATCTCATAAGATTTTATATTTCCAGCCAATTCCTCAACCTTAATTTATTTAAGACTTATGACCTCTGAGATGACAGTGACCTTAGATCGAAAACATTCACGAAGAGACCTAAGGATTTTATTTACTATGGTAGTCTTATGAATAGGCTCACCTAGGTTATGACAACCCGTTACAATACCAGTTAACCTCGCCTCAAAGTCGGCTAGACTTCATCCTCTTCCATCTTAAGCTGCTCAAATCGAGAATTCAGAATTTGAAGCTTTGATTGTTTCACCTTCAATGTTCCTTTATGAGTGACTTGGAGAATGTCCTAAGCTTCCTTGGCAATTACGCACGTAGCAATCCTCTTGAACTCATTCGGAGTAATAGTATTGTGTAACGCATTCAACGCCTTCGAGTTCTAATTAGCGTTATTCGTCTCGGCAACAGTCCACTCGTTGACAGTTTTGTTTTCACTTCATCAATCGCATCGTCTTTCACAGTGGGAGGTGAGTATCCTACTTCTACAACATTCCATGCCTTCTTATCTAAAGATTTCAAAAACGCTCTCATTCTCGCTTTCCAATATGTGTAATTCGAGTCATCAAACAAGGGGGACCTAGATATGGAATCTCCTTCACGAGACATCTCCATCGTCTAATTACAGAATCTAACCCTAGGTAATTAACCTAAAAAGGGGCAACCATACTCTGATACCAATTGAAATTACCTAAACGATCAATGAAATAAGCCTAGAGGGGGTGAATAGGAATTTTGTCGATTTAATGATCAATTAAAATTATTTAGCAAAAATTCAATTTTAATTAGTCACAAACCCTAATTCTCAATTTAATTCTCAAAAACAGATCAATCAAACAAATATGATTATAAGTGCAGAAAATAAATAATGAGAAGACACATAGATGTTTTACGTGGAAAACCTTGAAAAGACTCCAAGTAAAAACCACGAATACGCTCGGGTATCAATGCACTATGAATTAGAGAATTTGTACAGACTCTATGAAAACAAAACTTACAACCATTGTTATTTGTTGTTCTTCACTAGACGTCTGAAAATCTAGATTCACTCGCGTTCCACGAAGCTCTCGCTCCGATCTTCATACTCAGACGACTCTATTTCTCAACAGATCAAAATCACCACGAAGCCTCTGCTTTGATCTCCGCACACAAATGGCTCTGTTCTTCAACGGATTAAAATCACCATGAAGCCTTTGCTTCGATCTCCGCACACAGACGGCTCCGTTCTTCAACGGATCAAAGCAACCACGTTGCAATAGATGGTGTGTGAATTTTTCAGCAACTATACCATTCAATCGTGCATATAAATTATCGATGTAGAAGCATAATTGAAGACGTCCAATAACAAGAGAGAATTTGTGTATCTCTAATCACTTAATAATATTCTCTCACCATAAGTATATCTCTGTAGAAGAAGAAGAAGAAGGTGTAGAAAACTTGTAGAGAATTCTTCAAGACGTGTCTCTTCTTGTTGTAGACATAGGTATTTATAGACAATGATGATCCAAACCCTAAGTTTGTCCTTTCTCATAATTTCACATCCGAACCCTATATTCTGGTGAATATAATATATATAGAACGCACTTTGATGTATATAAGTCGTGGTCATATCATAAAACCAACCTCCGAACAATTTGGACATCGCATGCAAAATCTGGTAAAAACTTGTCGCAGTTACGCTTCAAGCGTAGGTCCAAGCGTACCTCCAAGCGTAAAAATATGTTTTCCAGCCACTTTTTGAAACTGAAAGCGTAGGCTTAAGCGTATGTATTTTTGTTAACATCATTTTTCTTCACAACTGTGCCAAAATGACCCTCTTGAACCCATAATACTTTTTGCTTGAAGTGACGGCTTTGAAAAATGTAGTTTTCGCCCTCTAGGAGACATTTTACCTCAATATGCTCACTTTCATGCTTCATTTGTATTCTTCATTACTTCAATGTTTGATTATGTCTTTTACAAAGCTTATCGATGTTATTGAAATCAAATCATCTTATCTAACACTCCACATGGTTATTTTATAAAATATGCCATACATAAACAATTACAATAAATGTTCTTACTGTAACACCACGTGTTATTTTCCCAATTTCCTGAAATTATTTTCTTTTTATTTTCGGTTGTGACATCACTTGTTCATGACGTCATGGTTATTCTTGGTATTTCACGTGTAAATTTTTCGCATTTTATAGTTGGAGTTTCTTTGGTGATACGGGACTTGACGATGACGTCTAGTGTTTCAAACTTAGTGAAATGTTTACGTGAGTTCTTGTGCCGACTATGTGGGTCTGTTTAGATGTTTGACGTTTAGTGTTTAGGAATTAGTGAAATGTTCACGTGAGCTTTTGTTGTCGACTACGTGGTTTCATTTTGAAGCTTGACGCTTAGTGCTTCGACTGGGTGGCGATATGCTCAGTATGTCTGACGTTTAAGGCTCCGACGTTGTTGTTCGAGTTCGGCATTTAGTGCTTTAGGGGTTTGATGCATTATGTTCCCTTGTAAGTGGCTTAGTACGTGTTTTGTTTAGCTGACGTGCTTAGGAGTATTTGTATTCTCCTTTCTCGTTTTCTCTATGTTTTATTTATGCGATATAGTTGGGACGTTATCACTTAGTATTTTGTCAAGCCTAGGATGCGCCCTGTGATGTCCGGTGTAGTTATTTTAGTTCGTATTTAAATTGTTGCATGCCCCTATAGGTTGATGTGGTTGTACATGTTTGTTTATATCAGATTCTTTTCGTGCCTTGTTGCTTGTAGTTATTTGATGGATTTTGTATGTATCCGGTGTTCTGGTGGTTGGGTTTCACACCCCGAGCTATTTATATCAGTTTATTTTATTTTTGTGCGGTACTCGACTCGGAGGATTTTTGAATTGTTTCTTTGCGAGGGTTTGAACCGATGTTTTAGTGATTGGGTTTTAACCCCGAGCTAGTTATACCAGTTATAATAATTATCGGGCGTCCCATAGATTTTCCGGGTACGCGTGTCATTGGTTTGGGATTTTTCGATAATATTTCATATATTATTATTTATTAATAAATTGAGGTTAAATGATTATCATTTTCGTTATTCACTCAACGCAGATGATTTTAGTCCGTTTATTTGCGGTGGTTATTTGATTGACGGCGTAACGGGCCATCGGGCCGAGAATTTTCTTGCAATATTTTATAATTAATTATTTTAAAGTGAGTGATAAATTTTGGGTTTATTATTATTACATAATAACTAAAATGTGTAATAATAATTATTGGTATTTATATATATATAAATGGAAATTATATATATGTATATTGGATAAATGGTGTGTGCCTGGTATAGAGAAAAATGACCGACATTTATCTTATTCATCTCTCCTCTTCAATTGGCACCAGTTCTTCTCCACCATCATCATCAACATCATCGTCTTGTAGGCAAGGGAGAGAGAAAGGGGAAGATAGGGTCGTCGTTGCTATTGTCGCGCGAGAGAGAGGGGGTTTGGGTCACCATAGCAGGCGATAATGATGTGCAGAGGCGGGCGGCGACGGCTGAGTCAGGTGGTGGTCGCGAGCTACAGACGACGGTTGCGTGGTGGCCCAAATTGGGGTTTCGCGTAAGAGGATGCGTCTGATGGAGGGACGCGACCTAGGGTTTGTAGTCGCTGACCCAGGGGCGGCAATGGCTTGCTGAGGAGCGGCGGCAACTCGTAGAGGCGACGACGCCGCGAGGAAGAGTTCGTGCAGTGGTGACGCGCAACAGGGGCGTTTCGGCCGAAACTTTTACCGGTGGTTTGGTCGGCTTCCTGATGTCGATTTGGGCTAAAATTTTGAGGAAAGCTTCATCTCAATACTAGGTACGACATACTAAAATTTTTTATTTTTTCGTTTAGCGGTTTTTTCGAAAATTCGATTTATAGATTCGAATTTTTGTTTGGGTTATATTAGATTTATTCAAATTTATTAACCAATTGCTAATGTGCTTCGTATATATTGTATAGGTCATTGAGGCGAACGTTTCGGTATATTTGAAATAATATTTGGGTGACTTTGGTCTGTGGACTCTATATTCGGGCACTGACATTGTTCACGACGAGCCTTATCGGGGTTGTTTTGTAAGCATTTATTTAGGTGGGATTTCTATATACATATCTATTTCTCACTGTTAGCACGTAGGAATTTCTAGCACTTTCAGCGTATGTTCATGTGTGTGTGATAGCCGGAGTTAGCGTTCTTAGCTATAAACGAGAACTAAGAAATTTTATAAAATTGATGATATATCCATAGGTGGAGTAAATGGGATAGGATATAGAATTTCCTTGATAAATTAACTTATATAATTTCTCTGAAAATTTTGAATAATTAAAATCTACATAAATTAAATTCAAGAGGTGACCTAATGCCCTTTAAATTTTAAAGTGGGTTAGTTGAATTATGAAATTGGATTTAAACTTAGAAATTAACGATAAGTTTCCCCTGATTTTGGTGGTTTAGTGAAATTAAAAATATGTTAGGGGATACGTGGAAGGAGGGACGTTAAAACTTAGATGTGGTTCTAGTTCCCTCTAAATTTTCTCGTAAATTATAAATAATTGAATTTATGAACTAGATTGTCCCTGGAGTGGAGTTATTAGAATTCAGTTATTGAAATTTAAATTAAAGCATGGGGATACGTAAGATTTATAAGAATTGGGTAATTAAGAACTTGGGTAACCTCGGGATGGAATTGTCGTGGTTTATTGCTTTAATTTAATCATAAAGCATGCTTTAAATGAAAAATGGTTATATTGTGAACTTGTTGTGTATCAAGGACGGTAAGATAAACATAAATCATTTGAAAATGTTGTACATTGATATTGACTCACTATTGAGGCATGATATGAATATTGTATACACCATGGGCATATTTGCATTGGGTGTGGTTTCATGTCTCATTCATTTACCTTTGGTGTGAGTGAGTCCTCGGGTTGTCGCAATAACTGTCCAGGCAGTGTCTCTCGCTACCGGCAGACTAGTACTCCGAGAATCAGGGAGGCGTGTGAGGACGTGGTCCGAACACGGTATGTATTTCACAAGTCGATAAATTCCTCGTGGTTGTGTTACTTTGACGACATTATACCCAGATGTCCCTTGTTAGATAGGGTGCATTGACATTGCATTGACATTCACATTGAGCATTTATTTGATATGTGCTTATCTGTTGAGATTTTCTGCTGTTATTGATTAATGATATGGAGCAGGTTTTAAGTGGATAAATTTTAAATATATATATATATATTGTCCCCTTGAGCGTTAGGGCGCAATAGTTGAGTTTATAATTATGCTCCTAGATATAGAGGTCCTTTGATAATATTAAAAAACTGATTAACGGATTTTCTCAATGTCAATGAGGGCTTAAAAACCCTAAGTTGAAAAGTAAAAAAGATTTAATAATAATTAAAAACCAGGGTTATTGGAGCCATGATTGGCGGGTGTTCTGAGTAGTTAAGTGGAGCTCAGTAGAAAAAGATACCTTTGTGTGTATCTATTTCCCATGAATTGGGTATCTAGTTGAGTTGATTAACGCCTCATACCGACACTTATATGAGGTTGTGATTTTCGGCCATATAGGCCTTCATGGTTAGTGACTAGTGTCACCGTAGAATGGTTGGTGGACCACTCTAGTTGTATGGGGAGTTTTTCAATTTAAGAGTCGTTCAAGGCTTGTTAGGTTGACCTTCCCTCTTCTACCTCCTGTATTTTGAGCTTATCGCTCTTTCGTTCACTTAGGTGACGTTTTGAGAAGTAAACGATCTTTAGCCCATGAATCTTGAGGTCACGGGTATGGTTTGGATCTTTGGGACCAAACCAAGGATATGTAAATGTTTTGAAAACTTAAAGCTTTTGGGTTTTTATAAAGCTGTAATTTTTTCCTTTACCCAGGTCCCGCTAACTATTTTGGAAAACCCAAAGTTAAAAACTTGTTTTATGAAAGCGTTTTGTGAAGTCAGTGACTATAGGGCACTGGTTGCCCCTGTTTTTGAGATCTCGAGGTTGTTTCCGATATCTCGGCATTGTTAGGGTTCAAGCACTCCAAGCTTCTCCTAGTTTGTTTCTGGGATTCCTTCTTGTCGGTTTTGGTTCAGGTATTCTCAAAGTTTTCCATAAATTTTTAAATTATTATTAAAGTTCTTAGGATTGGTTTTGAAATAAAATTTAAGGAGATTTTAAAATGGTTTTCATTTTGAACCTTGTGGTCATTCTCCTGTCTCCTTGACGTTTCCTTGATTGTATAACAGACTTGGATATTTCAGGGCCTCATCTGTTAGGGCGGTCCTTATGTTTATTTCTTTGATGTTCCTCTTGTCATATTTCTGGTATAAGACATAGTGTTGATTTATGCACACATAGTGCAACTTCTAGTACTCTGGTTGGGTTCGGAGGCGTTGGAACCAAACAGATTTGACAGGGTCCTAACTTTTTCTTTAAAACCGGTTGAATCCTTCGGGGTTCATCATTTTTCTTTAAAAACCCGAGGACCTCAGCATCCGTTTGGGACTGAAGGACTCCGGTAACCCTTTCTTGTGCCTCAGTAGGCATTGTGAATTGGAGATTGTCTAGTGATTGTCGAGTCTGATCTAGTAATAGAGTTTTTCTCCTTATATTACTCTTGTGAAATAGATGGTAGCAATGTATCTGTATCAGATGGCCTATTTACCTCCTAGAGACTCGGAGTGGCGTGTTTGGTGCCTGGTGGGATAGGAAGTGAGTTCTTATAGTATGTTAGACGAGTACGTGTTTTAGACCTTGTTTGTGTATGCCTTTCGGGATATGATTAGTTATTTACGAGGTCTTATATATATATATATACGTTGATTTGATATGGTATATGCGTTACGGATATTTCTGTTGTTAGGTGCATTATGTGATTATTGAGTAGATTTAAGGTTGTTGATGAGGTTATTTTGGGGTCTCTGTTTGGCATGGGTGCCACATGAGACAACTGACCGACCTAGGATAGATGCATGCACCTGGGATGGTTAACATTTTCTATACGGCTAAGAGTGTGTTATATAGATATTTTTGGTGAGACCCCAAGGTTGTGCTCACCCCCACACAGATTGCAGGTTTATAGGTGGATGCAGCAAGGCGTGTTTAGCGGCTATGGTACGGGTGAATTGGGACGTTTTTAGTTAGTTTTGTTCCTTTTATTCGTAGTTTTTCTTGTGTATTCTTATTTCTCTTGGGAGTCAGTCTGTTGGCATATTCCCTTTCATTGTATATTTTAGTTCGGGTATTTGTTGATTCGAGGTATCATTATACCTTTTCGGCATCGCCATGTGGAATTCTTTATAATTTTATTTGAGCATTTGGGGCTCTATCAATTTTAGAGGGGTTGTGTAGAGGTATTGGTGTTCTTTTCCACTACTTCGGCCCTAGTAGGTTTCTGGAATGTTGGGTTGCGTGCCATTGATTTTATTTATGTTATTATGGGCAGGTTATTTTATTGTGTTGATTCTGGGATGTCCGGATGTTCTATATACAACGAAATTCTGTCGAATTTTTGTTATAATTTATTACTGAGTTTCCATCACTCAGGTGGCATGGGATACTTTATTTTCATTCTTATTCCATGTATTTTCTCGTTATCATTGATTCTAGTGATCGTTTTCAGTGACGTCATACCTCGGGATTCGCTGATTCTCCGAATGAGAGTCTCAGGAAGAACGGGGTGTGACACTTACAGTATGGAAATTCAAATGAGTGGAAAATACAACGTAGAAACAGAGAAGACTATAAAGAAGCAAAATGAAGAAACAGTTGAAGATTACATCACTAAGGTGATGCTCATATAAATTAGAGATTCAAAGAAGGAATATGAAGTTGTTGGTGAACTGATGATTCAGTTTGTTGAGGCATTGGTTATCGAAAAATGAGGTTTTTTAATAAAAGGGGTTCATGTTGCTGGAATTTCAGTTGAAACAAGTGATTGTATTCACGAAACCGAATATCTATGGAGTATTTCCATGAGAAACTCTCCTTCTCTCTGCAGTAGCAATAAGGAAAATTTTATGAGGACTCTTGATATTTATCTGCCTCCGCAACAATGAAGCCATTCTATTTGAAATCAGAATTCAATGCTTTAATAAGATTTCACTCTGGTGCTAAATACCTATTTCTCCAATTATCTGCTACTTTGATACCAAGTACACTGAAAACTTAAATGATTGACAACAATATATATCAAACGAATAGTTTATGGTTACCATTTATATCTTCCTCACATGGAGGAAAATAAATAATGAGTTAAGGCAGCATAACACAAAATATGTAAATATAAATGTCGATAAAGAGACTAGAACTTTAAAAAGTTTCGAATCAAAGTACTAGAACCATACGGGAACACCAGTTACCCCTACAAACTAAGTTTTCGAGGAGTTGTTAAAAAGGTATCGGAATATTGATCTACACTACAAGTCTCTCAATTCAAAGTTCGTTCTCTAATTCTGCACTCATACTTGATGATTGTTGATGCAGGGGGATCCGAGTCAAACGATGTCAAGCTGTCAGATTGCCTATTGATGGCGTTGGATTACCTGGAACTGGAAGATCAGCGCAGTGATGGAAAGAAATCGTGATCTAGTTTAATTGAGGCGGTTTCCGTGCACGTGTTGGTTTTTTGGCCATAACTGTAGCTACAAGTGTCCGATTCGCGCCTGTGACCCCAATTCGGAAAGCTAATCTCGGCGCGCACGTCATGGCCACCTAGTCACACTAGGTGCACCTCGTTTCGAGCCCTAAATCCGCTGTTTTCCTTTTCAAATCTTTATTTTTAGTTAATTTTTGCTATTTATGATAATCTTTTATTTGTCAATTAGGAAATGATTCTGAACCCGATTTGGGCCAAATTTTTGGCAATCTTTTGATTTCTTTCCGTATTTCGTTTTGGTAAGACTTTTAGGGTTTTGCTATTTTTGGTAAAAATCCTATTAAGGGTCGATTTTCAGTTATTTAAACCCGGCTTGTGGGTTGTTTTTTTTCATTAACGAATATTAAGAATTTTATTGAATTTCAGAGTGTTCTCTGAATTTTGGGTCGAATTCTCCCGTTTTTCCCATGCAAACTACCTATTGCACTAGCCTACAGAATAATCTATATTTTGTTCGGCGTCAATTATACTCACGCACTCATATAAAAAATTAACACCATACAAAGAATATTTTAATAAATAAAGTTTGAGCTCGGTACTATAGTTATTAAATATGTCTAAAAAATCTGATTATCTTCCAATCAATGTAATTATTTACCTTCTCCAAATTGACAAGTTAAGTAAATAAGTAAATAGTTTCCCAAAATGACTTCTCGAAAGACTAAGCATGGTGTCAATATTAGATGAAGTTGCCATGAGACTTAAAAGTTTATCCTCATCAAATAAGTAAATAAGTAATTAGCTACTCATACATACAGAATGAATCCATGTTTCTAACACCAAATAATGAAAATCAAGGAACAATTAAAAACTGCAGCAAACTGTATTAGCAGTATGTAAAGCAACTTTTCTTAATCTTTTGGGCAAATAATTAAGAGGAAAATTAAAGTGAGAATCAAAAATTCAAAATTACATTTACTTTCACGTTCTTTAAGATCTCTTCATCCGCTTTCATGTGCAAGAATTTGGTGAAACAAGGCAATGCAAATAAGTTTATTTTTTTGATAACTGGGGTGTCTTGGGCTTTTGTCCCAATTAATTCACGGGATCTTTGCAAATCGACTATGCAAATAAGTTAGTAGCATTGTAAAACTCCGCATGTATCAATGTGAACTTGTTATTGGAATGACTGACATGAAGCTTGACAAAGTAAGGATTTGCCAACATGGTGAGCCAAGACATGGATACGCACTTGAACTGTACAACGGACTTCACCGGTAGCCATGACAAAGTATGAAAACCGAGGAACAATTAAAAATTGCAGCAAACGGTATTACTAGTATATAAAGCAAGTTTTCTTAATCTTTTTGGGCAAATAATTAAGAGGAAAATCAAAGTGAGTGAAATTACCTACACTATCAATGAAAATAGCCTAAAGGGGGGGTGAATAGGCTTTTGTGGATTTATTGACAATTTAATAATAATTGCGAAAAAGTCAATTTTAATCCAATTCTCTATCAAGATAAATCATGCAAAGAATAATCTAAGTGCAGAAAATAAAGGAATAAAGACACGATATTTTTACGTGAAAAACCTTGGAAAGACTCCAAGTAAAAACCACGGATACACTCGAGTATTGATGCATTATGAATCAGAGAATTTGTACAGACTCAATGAAAACAGTACTTACAGCCGATGTAATATGTTGTTCTTCACTCGACGTCTGAAAGTCTAGATTCACTTGTGCTCCACAAAGCTTTCACTCAGCTTCGTACTCTGACGGCTCCGCTTATCAACGGATCAAATAACCACGAAGCCTCCTGCTCCGATCTTCACACTCAGATGGCTCCGTTCTTCAATGGATCAACGCAACCACGTTGCAATAGACGGTGTGATGATTTTTCAACAACTAGATCATCCAATTGTGTATAAGATCTTCGGTGTAGAAGCACAATTGGAAAATCCCAATAACAAGAGAGAAACTCGAATATATATGATTACTCAATGATTTTCTCTCTATATATATCTCTGTAGAAGAATATGAACGATAGAAAACTGCAGAGATTTCTCACAAACCCGTACCTCCTCTATTATAGCCCTTTATATTCATAGGCAATGTAGAGGAGAAACTTTAATCCACCCTTTTTTTGTAAGTTCACACCAAACCCATTAAAACCATAATCTATGGTCTATGTAATGTATATAGTACGTACTTTAAGGTGTGAAAGTCGTAGACGCATCATAGAATCAAAACGGGGGCAAAACGGATATCACAGCAGAATTTTAGTCGTTGCTATGCTTTAAGTGTAGTCCCCCTACGCTTTAAGTATAGGTCTAAGCGTAGAGCCAAACGTAGGGTCAAGTGTAGCTTTTCACTTTCCAACCACTTTTTACTTCTATAAGCGTAGGCTTAGGCGTAGGCATTTTTATTAAAACCATTTTTCTCCACAACTGCGGCAAAATTACCATCTTGAATCCACGATACTTTTTCCTTGAAATGACGGCTTTGGAAAATGTCATTTTCACCCTCCGGGAGACATTTTTTCTCAATACGCTCACTTTTGCGCTTCACTTGTATTTTTCACTACTTCAATGCTTGATTTCGCCTTTGTTGAAGTTTGTAAATGTCGTTGAAACCAAAATGACCTATCTAACACTCAACATGATTATTGTCTAGAATAGGCCATAAATAAACAATACTCAAAAGCGTTCTTACAGTCTCCCCCTTGGCATTTCTGAGACAAAATCATGTTTTACAATATACGCTCACAAATAACAACAGAACATCTATACCTATGAACACACACTGAAAAACATAGATATAAACTATCACATTGCTTTCATGTGCGATCTACCAATCATGTAATGTCACGCCCCAAATTTCCTAGGACTCCAAAATCCGAGCCTAAGAGCTAAGGGAGTGAATGCGGAAGAAATAAGAGATGAGAACAAATGACCTTCAATCATTAAACGCCCACAAAAGGGTAAAATGGTCATCACATGGCTAAAGTAGTGATTCCAAGGTATAAATACAAGGTTTGGACCTAAAATAAGTTATAGGAACAAACGGAACCGAATTTGAAGGTACGAAATGGAAACTACAACATTTTGGAATCGGTATTCCTACGTTTAGAGTCAAAAATCTACTATCCACTTCAATCGACCATTGCGCCCTCAAAAACAACTAAAATGAGGCGATTCAAAAGCCTAACATCAATATCTTTAAGTCAGTTTTCTAAAAAGCTAAAGAACACCTCAATCTGACACCCGTAACTTGAGATATGAGCGAAATAGTGGAACAGGTCAGAGCAGGGCTGAACCACCCAGTCGACTGGCTAGTGACCCAGCCGACTGGCTGACCCAGTCGACTGGATGAACCAGAGAGCTCAAGATTTTGAAGAAAAATTTCCTCCGTTTCACCCAGTCGACTGCCCGAAAGGGCCAGTCGACTGCCTGGACCAGAAAACCTCAAATTTGGCTCCCATACAGCCCCAAACCCTTAGAAACTATCAAGAAAGATCTCAACTGGTCCTTGGGACTTTATAAATGAGTAAAAATCCCCCTAACCCGGAATAAGAAGAAAAATGGTTATTTTTATCATCTTAAAAATCCGTAAAAATAACCGTCTTGTCTCCGGTCTCCGTTTTAAAGACCACCGGGTTATAAAGATCAAAATCTTCTTAAAATGAGTTCGAAATCATTTCTAAAACAAGAAATTTTACCGGGGCTACGGGGGTAGGCGAAAACGGGTTTTTCCATTCAAATCGAAAAGGGTTGGTTTGAAAACCTAGAAAAACGCCGTTTTCGGCTAAACACCTAATATTTGCAATTCGTGGAAAATCATACAATTTAAATTCATAACTCCAAGTAATAATATTCAAGAATGACATTTAAACGCTCTAAGGCGAACATGTTATAATTTGATCAAAATACACAATCCGGCACCGAAGTGCACCAAAAGAACACAATCCCCGCGCATAGCGCTCCAAGGGATATACAAAATCAATAACACCTCGGCTAACATGCTAGCTGGGTCCAAATAACATGGTTTTACAAGTTTAGTTTACATGTGAAAAAGGAACATATTTATCGACCTAATGCCCAACAAAATAAAGTGTGGTTCGCCTCCCATGCACAAAAGGGCGGACATACATCCACACGTCCACGGGTAGACTATGGAACTCTCCCAACGTGATCATCACCTGAAAAATATAAAAGGCGTGGGGTGAGCTCACTAGCCCAGTAGAGGAAACGTCATTGCCTCCATCTCGGTAGTCCGAGTGGTTCAACCCAACCAAGGTTCATGCCACTAACCCTAGGTCAGTCTCTTGTCCCACATGACTCTCACGCCAATCCGGAACCCCATCAAACCCAACAAATGAGTTTCCCCAACATGCTCACAACATAATTTACCACAATTATTGCATGCTTCAACATCAATAACATAATCATACATATGGGATAGTCCAAGTGTAACATAACTCAACACACCCCATAATATGCGCTTGCCCCAATTCGGGGTTAACGAATACGCACTCACTCATACTATGAGTAACGAGTACCGCACCGATTCTCCCCAAGTGATTTTGAAACTTCTCACTTCAACAAGGAAGGCGGTTGCATGAGAGCCCCACTGACAACTCCCATACTACGAAGATCCGAGAGTGGCGCATACCACCACGATGGGGCAGCAACCAACCCTATATCCCCAATTCCCAAATTACTAGTCCGGAGGTGGGAGACACCTATACCTGGCCAGTTGTTGCGACGATTCGACACAAGACTACGTACATAGGTTTACACATATCGCTTAACCCAACACCCACGTTTTGACACTAAATAGTGTAACCAAAATGCATAAAGGTTTTCGATCTCAACCCTATGCCATCACAATAAATGCTTACAATTCACATTTATAAGCCATAAAACACAACATGCATATATATATCACAATATCATGTTCTCAAAGGCCTAAATCATAGGCTAAGTTATCAAGACTAACTCGCATATATATATACGGCATATATACACATAGACGCACACACCCTCGTACAAAGACAAAGACAAATCGTTTTTCCCCTACCTCAATTCCAAGCAAGAACACCAAGAATAAGTAAAGGTCTCCAAGGTGAATCGAATCAACCCAACCTCCTCCAAACCCACCAATAAGCTCAATTCAACCGATAGTTAAGCTTTAATGGAGTCTCAAGCAAGAGCTATAGATAGACAACTCCATAAATCAAAATTTGAAGACAAGAATTCAATAATATAAACTAGGGTTTGATACTAGAAATTCTAGAGGAGGAAGAATCACTTACCAAGCTTTGGCTCAAAAGGAAGCTTGGAGCACCAACATCAACTTCCATGCACAAACCCCCTTCAAATTCTCATCACAAGGAAGAGAGAATTTGACAACTTGAGGAAGAAGGAGTGAAGTGAGGGAGAACTTAGAAAGAACCTTATGAGAGAAGATAGATATTTGTGTGGATGAGAGAATGTCTTGCAAATGAGAGAAACTCATAAGTGTAGAGATTCTCCACTAACTCTTCTCAAATCCAAGGGTTCAAAATGAAGCTAGGAAAAAGGAAATGAATCCAAGGACTAGAAATGAGTCTTGTCAAGTGGAAGACTTATGACACAACTCACAAAACTCATTAATTTGTCAAACGGGGCCTTATCATCCAAGGGCTTAGAATAAAGATGGAAATCAAATAACCATCCAATGGTTGAGAAAAAGTCTTGCCAAGTGGATGACCGACAATAATGGATTATTTCATTTAAGTACCAACCAAACAAGGCCTTATAATCCAAGGGTCCAAAACAAAGATGGGAGAATGAGATCAAGGGCTAGAAATTAGACAACACATGAAAGGTGGAAATGACCAAATTCTTCCAAAGTTGGGGTTAATTACAAAAGTGCCATCAAGACTATTAAATACTCTTTTACCCCTTGTCATCCTCTCTAATTACCAAAATGCCACTCAAGCCCTAATTCTTACCCAAAATCTCTACACTTTCCACCAATTGCTCCAAATGTGAAATTACTCATTTACCCCTCGGTCATTTCTTCCCCGAAATTGTTTTCAATAATTTTTATTAATTTCAAAATAAAAATACAACATGCTACCTACAATTTTTATATCACGTACAACATGTAAGGCATGCTAAAACAATTAAACACATTAAGCATATAAGCACATAATTGTTTAAATAAAAATTTTAAATTAACCCGTAAAAATACCGGACGTTACATGTAATCACAAAACTGAACAAACCATTAAACGCAAGTGTGAAAAACATATATAAAATTATCATAAGAAAAACATAATAACAATGCAAACACAATAATCATCAAACACTCCTTCTCCCCCTTATTCAATACTTCTCCCCGTAAAACCATTACTCCCCCTTACTCAATATTTCTCTCCCTTTTTGTCACTGAAATGACAAGGAACAATAAAAAAAACTCAAAGCAAATGAGAGAAACAAGGGAAAGCCGCAAAATCAAAACATAAGAAAAAATCACAGAGGAGACTCTAGAAAATCTAAGTCAAGCACTAAGTACTAAGATAAAGTTCTCTATTAGATTATATTCAGATTCTCAAGTAACACAAATCTCTATAATGCATGAACTTAAGACTAATGCATGAATGCAAAATGTAAAACAAAAATATTTTTGTTCTTAGAAACATCCAAGCAAGGCAATAGAAACAATGAGATAATCATTAACACATCATATTCGCATATTTGACTTAACTATTATACACATGATAGTGAAGAAAATCAGCACACATATCTTGTAGTTATAAGCAGTCACAAGGCAAGCTTTACATAGCATTTGCATATATGAAAAATATTCAGGTGCAAACAAACAACTAAGATGAAAACAATACGTGTTAATTCTAACAATCTCCTCACTAACCGTGATGATACTTCAAATCCAAAACCCAAACTAGAAGTCAAATCTTTAGCTCAAATCTTATTGCTAAATAAAGAAAACAGAATTTAATCTTTTCAACCTTTTCACCATATCCCTTTTTATCTTTCTAAGTTCCGGACTTTCCAGCAAGAATTTTTAGTCTCGACCAACTGTGCCCAAGCTTCTTCTATGGGATTTATGCTCATTAGTCTTCTCCCCTTTTTACACGAACATTCAATGCTTACTGAGTCAAGAGGTCCGATTACTCAGATCGAAGAACTACTTTTTGCATTTTAATATTTTAAGTATCTCATTCTTTCATTCTTTCATTTTTTCAACATCACCACAACATTCATAAGCATACAAAAGGTATTTAAAAGCATAGATCAATCTAGCATAACTCATGAACCTACATATCACTTCAGATTAGATGAAAAACACTAAAAGTTTTAACAAGTATTACAGTCATCTCCAAAGTGAAACAAGCACCCAAAGTTGATGAGTTCCAAAAATAATACTTAAACATGTCAAGTGAATAACTCATAATCTCCAGTAAGACTTACAACTCCAATTCCCATAAGTATAATAAGAAAAGTAAATATGAGAATATAGTGAAATATGACAACTATTTGTACCCTTAGCCAAGCTCAACATGCTAAGAATTTTAATTTTAAACTTTTTATCATTTTTGTCATAATAATGCATGCATGATAAATCCTATTAGTTGCAAAACATGATACATACATAAAAAATAAAAAAAATAAAAATGCAAATAATACCAAATGCATGATAATGTATCAATTCTAAGATAAAAGATAATGCAAGATATTTTTAGAATGAAACATATGAAGACATCTATCCTAATGATAACATGCCACTAGATTTTCTAAGATGCACACACTTATGAAAATCTAATGATTTTGTAGAGATGTTTGTTGACTGAGAAGCTGTGGAAATAAACTCAAGACCTTTCTCAATACAAAATTTAGGAAATATGCGATACCAATTATCAAATGTACGTACACCTTCCATAAGACAATTTTCAAAAGAGTCATTAATAATGCATTTATCGTGACGGAAATTGACATATTAATAATCATTGCATAACTAAATAATGCTAAGCAAATTAGCCTTTAGGCCCTAATCACAATCAACATGTTCTAGTCTTGGTAGACCAGAAGCAATAATGGTGTCTTTTCCTAAACCATTAGACTTCTTATTTTCATCAAAAGAACCATTCTTACCATCACTATCCTTGAGATTATCAACCACTGACTTATCTTATGTCATGTGCCTAGAGGATTCACTATCTAAACACATGGAACTAGAGTCACATGCTCTAAGTTCAATATGAGCCTTACAATAATGTAGCTCACCTTTTCTAACCCATGTTTGTCTAATCTTAGGTGTTTTACTTGCATGGTTAAACAAATTCTTTATATCTTTACTTAAAACCCTAATTTGATCTTCAATATTGGGTATTTTATGAGTTCTAGATTCCCTCTTAGATTTCAAAATCTTTCCTTTTAACTTTGAATACAAATGTCGAATATGACCCTTCACTCCACAATGATGGCATATTGGGACAAATTTTTGAAAACCATGATTAAAGCTCTTATGAAATCTAGAGGTAAACGGAGACTTAATCTCAAACGGTTTTCTGACATAAGATTTAATATTGTGATTCTTATCAGAATTACCTTTAGAAGTACAAGATGTTACATGGGATCCTTTAACAAAGATAGTTTTGGGAACATCAACAGACTTATGGGTTACCCCTTTGTATTTCCCATAGATTTTCCTACACTCAACATATGATCAAGCTTAAGAGTTCCACTAAACCATCTATGAATAGTTGAGTTAACATCTTTTAAATTCTTCTCCAAATCTCCAATCTTCACAAATTTATCAATTAAATCAGATCTTACAGCTATTAGTTCCTTATTGAGATCTTTTACACTTTTTAAAACCTCCTTCCTTTCTTTTTCAGACTTTCTCAACCTTTCAATCCATTCAGACTTATCAGTCATGTGTTGATGAAAGTTATGGGTAATGTTGGTTACCACGAAGCCTCCTACTCTGATCTCCGTACTCAGACGGCTCCGTTCTTCAACAGATTAACACAACTATGTTGCAATAGACGATGTGATGATTTTTCAGCAACTAGATCATTCAATTGTGCATAAGATCTTCGGTGTAGAAGCACAATTGAAAAATCCTAATAACAACAGAGAACTCGAATATATATGATCACTCGATGATTTTTTTCTCTCTCTCTGTATATCTCTGTAGAAGAATATGAACGATAGAAAACTGCAGAGATCTGTCATAAACTCGTACCTCCTCTGTTGTAGCCCTTGATATTTATAGGCAATGTAGAGGAGAAACCCTAATCCGCCTCTTTTTCATAATTTCACACCAAACCTATTAAAACCTTAATATCTAGTGTATATAATGTATATAGTACGTACTTTAAGGTGTGAAAGTAGTAGACGCATCATAGAATCAAAATGGGGGCAAAACGGACATCACAGCAAAAATCAACATAATTTTAGTCATCGTTACACTTTAAGCGTAGGCCCCCTACACTTTAAGCGTAGATCTAAGTGTAGAGCCAAGCGTAGGGTCAAGCATAGCTTTTCACTTTCTGGCCACTTTTTACTTTTGTAAGTGTAGGCTTAGGCGTATGCATTTTTGTTAAAACCACTTTTCTCCGCAACTACGCTAAAATGACCATCTTGAATCCATGATACTTTTTCCTTGAGGTGATGGCTTTGGAAAATATCATTTTCGCCCTCCGGGAGACATTTTTCCTCAATACGCTCACTTTTGCGCTTTACTTGTATTCTTCACTACTTCAATGCTTGATTTTTCCTTTGTCGAAGCTTGTAAATGTCGTTGAAACCAAAACGGCCTATCTAACACTCAACATGGTTATTGTCTAGAACATGCCATAAATAAACAATACTCAAAAGTGTTCTTATAGTGAGAATCAAAAATTCAAAATTGCATTTACTATCACGTTCTTTAAGATCTCTTCTTCTGCTTTCATGTGCAAGAATTGCGTGAAACAAGGCTATGCAAATAAGTTTTTTTTTCCATTAACCTGGGTGTCCTGGGCTTTTGTCACAACTAATTCACGGGATCCGTGCAAAGTGATTATGCAAATAAGTTAGTAGCATTGTAAAAACTCCGCATGTATCAATGTGAACTTGTTATCGGAACGACTGACATAAAGGTTGACAAAGTAAGGATTTTCCAACATGGTGAGCCAAGAGTCCAAGACTTGGACACACACTTGAATCGTAGAACGGACTTCACTAGTACCTATGACAGTATTCCCATCACCACCTCGTACGGTAGGATTGGTGATGATAAATCGTCTCCATTCTTCGTCATGGACATAACTCTAAGAGGATTTTATGCACAAGCTAGTGTAGTGCCTACTGGTATTATTAGCTTAGCTTTGGTTAGAGAAGATAGTTTATTTTGTATTAGGTTGGCGGTGCCCTCCTCTTTGTTTAATTCATATTAGGTCTAAAACTTTGTATTGGGTTAGCGGTGTCCTTCAAATTGGGTCTAAAACTCCTAAGTAAATTCTTATTAATAAATAATCGATTAAGGTCAAATAAATATATACACAAGCCCATGAAACACATGATAATATTGTTCTTTGGTATCTTGCAAGAGATATTCCTAATAAAAATATAATCGAAGCCATATACTTATAGAATATAAAATATATTAGACTACAACTGCAATTAGGATTTTGAATTTATAATTAAATTCAATTGATTTGTAATAGTTAAATTTAAGTATAATTAGTTTAAAATAATATATAATTCAAAAATAAAAAATTGGTCTTATACTATATATAATTAGGATTATTAATTTAAAATAATGTTGTAGTAATCGAGTTTAAGTACATTTGAGTTTATAATTTAAAACATAAAAATTAATTTTAAAAAATCATAATATAGATATTTAAACACTCAAATTCTTTGTATTTTTAATAATAGTATACAATTATACTATATAGTAGACCTATGAAGCTCGGACACGACACGACACGATACGGATATGACGATATTGCAAATTTCAAAAAAATAGGACACAACACACCTCAGACAGGTCTATTAAAAAAAATTATGTATACATATTATAGTGCACAAAAACTTCATTTATCACTTAAATAATGAGAACCAAATAAACTTAAAAACAAAAATAAACAAATAGGTTAAAAGAAATGTCTAATATGTTCAAAATTCTTCATTACTACCATCCAAGGAATCAAATGCATCTTTCCCAACATCCCATGTCTTAATCTCTCCCTCGTTATATCTGTATATATTTTCTTGATAGAAGACAAATATTGGAATGTAAAACTACCAACTCTTTGGCTCTTTGTGGTGTTATCTTGTTCCACTTCAAATAGTAGATAAATAAATAGGTGTTCCAATTTATCACACAAGATGAGTAGGAACAATGATGTCCAAATATCTTCAAAACTAAAGATTGGATTAGGGGTGTTGAAGCTCCATAAGTGACCCACCAAATTACCGACTTCGTAAGTCCTCTATCTTTCATGGAATCAACATATCCACCGCGTGTCCACCGTGTGTCCCCCACATGTCCCCTAAGTGTCCATCGCGTGTCCAATTTATAAAAGAAAATTCAAGACCCAACATGTAGCGTCCGGTATTTTTACGTGCTAATTAAAAATTTTAATTGATGATTAAATGCATATGTGATTATGTGTTTAATGTGATTTTGTGCTAAATGTGTTTATATGTTTAGCATGACTTACATGTTTTATGTGATATTAAATGTTGTAAGTTGCATGTTGTATTTCATTTTGAGAATAATGAAAATTCTTGAAAACGATTTCGGGAAAGAAATGACCGTATGGTAAATGAGTAATTTCATATTTTGAGCACTTAGTGGAAAGTGTAGAGATTTTGGCTAAGTGTTGGGGCATGAATGGCATGTTGGTAATTAGAGAGGATGACAAGGGGTGGAAGGGTAATTAAGAGGCTTGATGACACTCTTATAATTAACCTTAAGTTGGGATGAAATTTATCATTTTACACTTTTAAGTGGTGTCTAAATTCTAGCCATTGATCTCCTTCTCCCATCTTTGTTCTCAACCCTTGGATCATAGGTTCTTGTTTGGTTGGCACTTAAATGCAATAATGCATTATTCATAGTCTTTCATTTGGCAAGACTTCATGTCTGTCCTTGGATCAATTATTCATTTTCCTTGCTTGATTTTCAACCAATAGATGGGGAGAGTTGTGAATGGAGAATCTCTACAAACCTTAGGGTTAGCCCACTTTGCATGACTTCAATCCTCTCACAAACTTTTGCTCTCTCTTCCTCTTCTTGTTTATTGGGGATTGCTCTTGTTAGTGTTCTTGAACCATTTAGTAAGTCTTCTAATCATTTTAGGGTTTTGGTTGCTAAGAACCCTAGCTTTCAAGTTTATGAATTCCTTTAGGTGGACATTGATTATAGTCTTCTCTTGTTCATGTTATAGAAGGTTAAGTTTTCTTTCAAACTACCAAGTGAATTGTTGGCCAAATGGTCAATCAAAGAACAATTATCCGTTTTGATGATAACAAAATGTTAAGTACGTGTTTTGTACTAATGTGTCTATCCAGTTGAGCATTATAGATTAACAGGATATTTATCGAAAGCTAAAGAAAGGACAAAAAGATCAATTCACACTTATGCTTCAGAAGATTGATGAATCAAGAATTGGGGTAGATAGGATGGTGAGCGAATTGTATCAAAGGGTTTATGCAAGGATTTCACACTTATAAGCTCATCCTAATTCAAAATAAATGAAATGGAAAAATCAGGCGACTGACCATGCAAATCAGTCTACTCAATGCACTGCCAGTCGACCGACATTAACACGTCACTCGACCGACCTCGCCAGAGAGTTTTAAGGCTATTTGCCAGTCTACCGACATTGAAAATTCAGTCGACTGACGAACATTCAGTCAACCGACATTAACACGTCAGTCGGCTGACCTCGCCAGAGAATTTAAAGGTATTTGCCAGTCGACCGACTTTGAAAAGTCAGTCAACGGATGAAGTCACCAGTCGACCGACAGTTCATGCCAGTCGACCGACCTGGACAGAGAGAATTTTGGTTATTTGTCAGTCGACCGATATTGTAATGTCAGTCGACCGACAGACAGGAATCAGTCGACCGATCGACAAGAATCAGTCGACCGACGAAACTAAAAACGGCCATATTCAGAGCATTAATGGCTCTCACCTGTCCCCAGCTACCACTACTCTCAGCTCACTCTCCTAAAGTGAGTCTCACTCTCCTAAAACTTGCCCTAGCTATATATATGTAGAGATATTGATTGAACCAAGTATCTCTCTTCATTATTCTGCAGAAAAAGTTGTCCTTCATCCTTATTCTCTCTGAAATATTGCTCTTCATTCTTATTCAATAGCAAGCAAAGCTTGAGCATTGAAAGCTAGACTGCTCTCATTTATTTCCAATCATTTTCTTTGTGAGAAGCTAGTGAGATAAGATATTTGTTCCAACTCTTGAATCGTTGATTCCTAGAGTGTGTAAGATCTTGAGAGAACCAAACACTTCACATTAAACACTTGAGCTCATACATTGTGAATCTTTCATAAACCCTAAGGGTTTTGAGTGTTTTTATTGAGTGTATCCTTTCATTATAAAAGGAGAAGAGATCCTTGAGTGAGTGAAGCTCATTGATCTAAAAGAGGGGTTTGTCATCTTGTTTCGTGCGACGGGCTCGTAAGCTCGTGTGTAAAGGTTTGTTATTCCATCTACAAGGAAAATCCATAGTGTGAGATTGGGAAAGTCTTAAGGGGGGATCCTTAAGCCGAGGAGTAGGAGTTACCGAACCTCGTAAAAATCGCGGTGTCATCTCTCTCTCTCTCTCTCTCTTGCTATTTCATTTGATTATTTACATGCTTACCTTATCTTGATTCATATTATTTGATAATTGCTTTCACTTGGAAAAATATTTATTGTCATCTTCATAAGTGTTCATTAATTCTTTTTTTCAAGTTTAATCAACTTGTTAAAGTTAAGCTAAGTTAAACGAAAAAAGTTGGAAATATTTTTTATATCCCTATTCCCCCCCCCCCCCCCCCCCCCTCTAGGGCTAATTAGTGACTTACAAGTTCCATTGATAGTAGCTCTTGAAATCATCTTGTGGAGAAGCTAGTGGTGAGTTCCCTAACTTCTACTCTTAAGCTTTCAATTCTACATGAAATCCTAAAATAGAAATCATTAGGGCTTGAATTGATTCTTGTGGTTGGAGCCACTTGTGTATAAATTTTGGTTTCTTGTGACACCAAAGTAATTGTGTTGTTCATATGGTGTGTTGCTAGTGTTGGAAGTTATTGTATTGAAAATATGGAGTGGTAGCTTGAGTTGTACTTCTTTTGGGCATATTGTGTAGCTTACTTGGAATTGAGGTAAGGGAAAAATGAATTATTTTCATCTTTGTATGAGGGTGTGTGCGTCTATGTGTGTGTGTATATATATATATATATATATATATATACGAGTTGTGTCTTGACAACTTAGACGATGAATTAGACCCTTGAAAGTATGATCTTGTGATATAAATGCTTGTTGTGTTTTATGGCTTATAAATGTGATATTATAAGCATTGTGATAATATGAGTACAATATATTGCTTAATGAAATGAGCATGTATTGTGGTAGAGCAAGTTGAGAAATATTGCTTATAAATGTGAAATTATATGCATTGTGATGAGTTGGAACCAATATAATGCAAATTGAGATAATCATGTATTGTGATGGCATATGGTTGTGATTAAGAACCTTCATGCATTTTAGTTACACCATGTAGTGTCAAAACATGGGTGTTGGTTGATAAGTGCTCAATATTGGTCATTTTTCACTCATATTTTGTGTTTGTTATGTCTTTACATTCCGTTACTTGGTATTTTTATCTCGTTTGTGTGTGTAGGCATGTTTCAGGAGCTTAATGAAGAAACAGAGCTAATCTCGGTGAATTAACTGAGTTCGTGTTCGTTTCTATCTCGAGAAATGAATCAAAAGGTACGTCGGAGCAAAGAAAAGCTACTGGAGAGCAAAATGGACATTTCACGACATCATTATCTCACCGGAAGGGCAAAAATGTCATTTTCAAACATTATTAATTCACCGGAAAGCATCGGGAGTCAAAGGCGACCAGTTTAGCTCAAATACAAAAAGACAGATTCTTACATCAAAAGTGCATTATACCTACGTCACCAAAGAGAAAAATGGGCAAATTGGACTCAACATACGCTCCTAAGCTATGTTGTGGTTTTGGACCCTACGCTCTAGACATACGCCCTAGCGTAGGTCCCATATGATGGTCATGTGATCCCTCAACATGCTGAAGTTGTTTCGGAGTTGTTTCAAAAAATTTCAGTTTTGTCCCTATTTCGATATTTCAAGTGATCGGTGATTCCAGACCTATACGTACAAACTTATACACATATTTACATCTGATTTTATAAGATTATTGATGTATTATTGACGGGTCGCGGTTTGATGTAAATGTCGTTGCTTCACCACACCCCGGTCAACAAGAATTTATACCTACTAATACTTCACTTTAAATAGTATAGCAATAAGTAGGGTCGAAACACTCTCAACTTGGACGTTTTGAGATTATGACCCAAAACTTTAATTTTCGAGAATAAAAATAAATTAATTAAAAACAATTCTTGAATTTTTGAATAGTAAACTAAAATAACTAGATAAAATTATCAAATGGTAAAAGAAATCTCAAGGGAAGAGAATCCACCTCTAGGTCTATATAAATAGTATTATATATTTCTATTGCAAATTCTCCTCCAACCTATTAAACATAAACATAGATATTGGTAGGCATTCCCCGTATTTCCATTAATTGGTAATCACGGAAAATTCTCCCTCTAATGTTTTGGTTTAAAAATAAATAAATATAAATAGTGGTAGGCATTCCCCGTATTTTCATTGATTGGTAATCACGGAGAATCCTTCATCTATTTTCAACCTCTATTGTAGGTTTTGTCACTTGAAAGAATTATTTCGGGAAGATAATTAAACACTAAGAAATAAAATAAAATTATGTATATCTTACCCAAGGTGGCTTCATCACTCCCTTGAGAAGATGTTTAAGCTAACATAATGATAGAGAAATAAAACATGATGATAGAAGTATTTTTCATTAACTAAGAAAAAGATGACAACAAAATAAGAAACTTGATACAAGACTAAATTCTCACATACAATCTCTACCATCTAACTCCCACAATATCCAACTACTCTCCTATTTATAGAGAAAATTGGAATATAATGACATCTTGTAAAGTGAAGTTATATCTACTTTTCTTTTCTTTTTCTTTGAATATTGATGTTTTCCAAGTCATTTTTTTCTTTCTTCATGTGCATTATATTCTTCATCTTCCATCCATGTGCATTCATTTCTCACTTTAATACATTTTCTTCATCTTTTCCAATTCATACCTATAAGAAATAAAAAGATAAATATAAGAACATTTATACAATAAAATGGTAAACTAAATATTTACTTTTGACATTAAAAATAGTAATTTTGTGGACTTATCAAATTACCCCCAAACAAGCTCTTGTTAGTCCTCTAGCAAATATGGGCAAAATATATTAGTTCATAAAATTATACTTTTATTAAATTTAACTAAAGATGTGTCACTTTCGCAGGCTGCTTTCGATTGCATTTACCATATGCAATAAGGCCTTAAACCCCTAGGTTACCCTAGTGAACGAGCAATAGCCTCGTGAGGGTTGGATATATTACCCATAACTTCTCTAATATTCATTTTCATGCATTCATGCATTCACATACTCATTAATCAAGCCATGATATAATATATAAGATAATATGAATCCAAATACTACCACTCACTACCGAACAATAAATATCTCAAACTAATGATATGAATGATCCTCACTGAAGTAAATAATTTTGTTACTCTCTACTCCCAATCTAGACAACCTTATATGTTTTTGTGAACATTATACTATGGTATGTCAATCTCTCTTCTTCTACTTCATTTATCAAACTTTGCCATATTTTTCGTAAAAACTCATTATTTCCATCATTTCACTTCCATCCCTTTTTTTATTTATAAGTTCCGGACTTTCCAGCAAGAATTTTCAGTCCCGACCAACTGGGCCCGAGCTTCTTCTATTTATGATCATTAGTTTTCTCCTCTTTTTACACGAACAATGATATTGGTGATACCAAGGCCCAGTTACTCAGATCGAAGAATTACTTTTTACATTTTTTTCAAAATAATTTTTTTAAATTTTCTCCATTCTATCTCCCCTTCTCCCCTTTTATAGCGGCAAAGCTAATTTTTCAACTACATAGTCAAAGATCAACTATTTTCCCATAGTGAATGTGTGCATGTGCTTATAGGTCAAAGTTGTCCTTTTCGGTTTCAATTTCACTAATTCATTTATGTAAAACCACATCACTTCACTAATTCAATCTAATCATTACTCTCATGAGCGGGAATATCGCATCACATACTACTAATATATCATAAACACAAACTTAAAACTTATAATGCAAAACACTCATGCATAAAAACAAAGAACTTTTCCAAAAAAATTCAATTTTTCAATTTTTTTATTATTATTATTATTTTTTAATAATAAAATTCTATTTTGATTAAATAGATATCCATCCCCAAACAAAAATAACACTGTCCCTAGTGTTTAAAAATACATCTAAGAGACAAATTACCGCAATTGAGGTGGTGTTTTTGGAGTATAGTCCCTGCAAAGATTCTTGACAAAAGAAAAGTCAAGTGATTGGAAATATTATGACAGACTTTACCCCCAAACAAAATCTAAACATATCCAAATAGAGTGAAAAAATAAAATTGATAGAAAATATTTACACAACTGACTGAGTTGTCTCCCAGAAGCGCTAAGTTTAACGTCTTCAGACAGACTCAATAGAGATGTAATGGAATTGATTGATAACCAGAATAACCATCTAAGAAGAAGGTCGAACCAGCTAATTTCTTCAACATTTGGTCAAAAAATGGAAAAAGAAAATGATCATTCATTGTCCCACTATTAAGTTTTCGATCGTCTATGCAAACTCATCGTCCAGTTTAGATGGAAGTATTAACTAACTCTTTATGTTCATCGAAAACAACAGTGATATCAGTCTTGTGAGGAACAACTTGGATTGAACTGACCCATTGAATATCAGAAATCGAATAAGGAATAATGCCTATGATATCATCAATGGACCATGCTAGAGATTCCCCCTATATGTCCGAAGAACCTTAAGTAGTTTGGGTTCTTGTTGCTTGGTTAAGTCAGATGAGATTACCACAAGATAAGGCTTAGAGTCATTAAGGTACGAATTCTGGAAAGTCTCGGGTAAAGGATTTGATTCGACCTTTGGTGGTTTCTTCGCATGCTCAATTTCAGTGGCAACTGGCAAGGACAATAATTCACACTTGGCTTTATACTTGATGGTTTCAAAGAATGTAGCAGAATCTAGCAATTCATTGACTTGACTAATGTAATTAGCCTCATCAAAATCATTACCAAAATGGGCAAGACAATGCTGGAATGGATCCTCAGGATATGAGTTGTTCAAGGTATGGGCGGTCAATGAATCAATGAGACAAATATCTTCAATATATTCTGAATCAATGGGTTGGTTCATTAAATTAAATACATTGACTTCCACTTTCATGTTCCCAAAGGTCAAGGTTATGCTACCATTTTTACAATTGATCAATGCATTGGTTGTGGCTAAAAATGGTCGACCTAAAATGATTGGAATTTGTTTCCATTGAGTTGGCTGAGTGTCTAGCACAATAAATTCTACGGGGTAATAAAAATCATTCACTTTTACTATCACATCCTCAATGATACCCCTTGGAATTTTGATGGATCGGTCAGCTAACTGAATTATAACATCAGTTTTCTTCAAATCAGTCAATCCCAAATCCAAGTAGACTGAATACGATAGCACATTAATACTGGCACCATGATCCAATAAAGTCTGACCTTCAAAATTTTCTCCTATCCTACAAGTGATAGTTGGACTACCAGGGTCTTTCTGTTTAACCACAGCTTGGTTTTGTAGGAAGGAGGAACAATGTTGGGCTATGAAGGCTTCCTTACGGATATTGGTTTTCCTCTTGACTAAGTCTTTGATGAATTTTTCATAAGAAGGAATTTGCTTAATAGCAGTGAGAAATGGAATGTTAATTTGGAGATTTTGAAAAATCTCTAAGATTTCACTATATTGAGAATCCTTCTTATTGTTGACTAATCTAGAGGGAAAAGGTGCATGTGGAACAAACAGCTTTGGAATGACCTCATCAAGCTTAGGACCTTGAGTCTCTTTGGATTTTGGAGGATTGGGTGGAACATTCTTTGATTCTTCAATTTCATCACTAGTGGGTAGCTCAACCTTATTATCAATTATTTTCCTGACCTGAGGGTAATGATGGAATTTACATTGGCATTTGATTGGTCAAAAGTGGAAGGAGTCCCTATAAGATTAACTCATTGTCTTTTTGGATTGATTTCGGGTTAGCTAGGCAATGTACCCCTTTGTCTTTCAGACAGAGCTACAGTGAGTTGACTCAACTGGTTTTGGAGAGACTGCTGAAATTGCAGTTGATTTTGAGTCAAGAGATCAAAGTTATTTTCTAACTTTTGAAATCTCTGATTAGAATGCTTATTGGATTGATCAAGATTAAGGGCAAGCATTTTCAAAGTGTCCTCATAATTGGAAGTATTATGGACCGGTGGGACAAGAGCAACATAGTTGTTCATAGGATCAACTGCTAAATCTCGGCTTGGATTGAACTGATTATTCCTAGGGAATTGATTTTGAGGAATTATTGGTCCTTGAGTTTGAGATTGCCTATTGGAGTTACCTTAAAAACCGGACTAACCACTTAAGTTTTGTGGAGGTAAATTTTGCCTCCATGAAAAATTAGGGTGGTTTCCAGTATCAGGATGGTAACTTTGGCTAAATGTATTAGGCAATGGTCTCCTAAAAGTATTGAAAGCACAAACTTGCGCATCCGAATGTTTAGATGTACAATAGACCGGACATTCCTCTATTGGATGGGATAAACCAGAACAAACATTGCATTGTGCAGGTGTAGATATTAAGGCAAATGCATAAAACTTTTTGCTTAAGTCTTTCACTCCATCAGCAAGACTTTGCATCATAGACTTTAACTCATTTTCAGGTTTGATCTCATAAAAACCAGATGTTCTATTCATTTGATCATTCCTAGAAAACTCATTATCATTTTGGTTCCAATTCCAATTTTGGGCATTTTCAGCTAGTTTCTCTAAAAATATATAGGCTTGGTCAGGAGTCTGGGCCTTGAACTTTCCTTGGTTTATTGACTCAATCATTATTCGGTTCATAGATGAAAGTCCCTTATAGAAGAAATGGACTAGTTGTGCTTTATCAAAGCCATAGTGTGGACATTTGAGTAGTAAGTCATGGAATCGGTCCCAAGTTTGATGGAATTGTTCCTCAATTTTCCCTCTAAAAGTACTAATGGCATCTCTCATTGATTCAGTCTTTTGCATGGGATAAAACTTACTCATGAATTTCCTTGCAAGTTCATCCCATGATCGAATGGAGTTTAGCCATGATGCAGCTTTATCTTCTAAGGACAGGGGGAAAAGACGCAGTTTGACACCCTCTTCATTCAAATTTTGATTTTTGAATGTGTTGCATATTGTTAAAAATTTCCCTAAATGGATATAGGGTTGTTCGCTTTCAAGTCCATAAAATTTTGGCAACATATTGATTGTAGCGGGTCTAATCTCAAACTGGGGTGCATCATTCTCAGTAGAACAATGCAATTGGGTGGATTGGCTGTGATTGGGGCAAAGTAGTCATTAAGAGTTCTCGGTGCAGCCATTGATGAATTATTGGTGGTTGAGAGATTTAACAAGGTAGTTGATTTTTCTTCTAAATCAATGAGTGAGAGATCACTAGGAAACCTAACTAAACGCTTGTTAACTCGCAACCACTGGGGCATAAACAAAAAGAAACCTAAAAATGCTAGATGATGGGCAAATCACACAAAAATTTTGGCTTTGTTATCTTGAGCTTAAATTCAAGGGTGGTGAATTTTTAAATTTAATCTTGTAGAGAATTAATAGGATCGTGTCCAAATTAATTCCCTCCTAATTAGACAGCTCCTACTCTATTCCAGATTAAGTCGATAGATTACCAGTTAAGGATCATCAAACTAACAATGGAGTAGTTCCCAAGAAAGTGTGGCGAGGCACGTGGCCTGCTTAATGGCGCGTCAACCACACTCCTAGACAGAATTTCCTACCGTTTATCAATTTAATAATGACTCACTGGAGTGACTACCAACCGCTTCCTTCCTAGAGGGCCTATGAGCTCGTAACCCTAAATTGGATTATTGCTAATGAATTTTAAAATTAGGCTCATGGTTTAACAAATGCAAGGATTTTTGTGATTTATGGGCCACGGAAACGGGTGATGAAATCCCGACCGTATCTTGTGGAAATTTTGCCATTAAGTATCTTATGCAAAATGCTAATTAAAATATGCACACACAAGAGAAAAAGAAATAAAAAATAAAAAACGGGTGCTTAGGGGAATTTCTAATGTTATTCTATCATAGAATTCGCATGCAAAATTTTCACCTAATTTAGGAAAAAAATAAAAAAAAATAACAAGAGTTTAGAGATATGGAATCTGGCTGACGAACCAATACAGTACCTCCTGCAAAAGAAAACAACAACAAAAACAAATAAATAAATGGAAGAGAAAAAAATTAAAAAAAATAATAGAAAATAAGAAAAAATAATAGTAATAATAAAACTATAACTAATCTAGTTTTTCAAAATTTTCAGTTCTCTTATATATATATATTTTATATTTTATTTATTTATTTATTTATTGTGGATTACTGTTCCAAATTTCAAGTAGAGAATTACAGAATGAAAGTTATGTGGATAAATTCAATCCTAACGAAAGCAAAGAAAAAGGAAAAATAAAAAAATAAAAATGAAGATATAAAGTCAATCAGATTGATTCAAAATGCATGTTAGTTCCACACCATATAGTATATAAGAGTATAGATATGAAACATTGAAATAATGGGATCGATGCAAATCAGATGCCAGATTTGTTTTTCTTCAAATCAGTAAATGCTTCTGGTCAATCAGAGGCCGGTTTGACCACTGTTTTTTTTTTTTTTTAAAATAAAAATAGAATACAAAACCAATCTGTTAGAAAGCACTCATTTTTATTTTTATTTTTTAAAAAAAAATACTAAGAAATTGGGACCTACTGGAATAAATGTTACTGAACTTTGTTTGCTGCTGTCCAGAATGTAATGAATTTTTTTTTTTTTTTTTAGAACTCAAATGTAACCTTACACTGCTACTGGAAGTTTGGAACGTCCCAATTTGTTTTCAATTTTTTTATTATTTTTAAAATAAAACCTCAAGAACCTACTGTTGTTACACAATGAGCAGATTACATAGTGGATTTTTTTTATTTTTGAAATTTAACAAAAATCACACAATATAGAAAAATTAAAATAAAGGGAGGGATAGAAAGTTCGGATGGGTTCCCGAAAACTTGTAGTCTCGAATCTTTGACTCCGAATTCAATGTTGAAGCGACAACGGCGCCATTTGACGGGTCGCAATTTGATGTAAATGTCGTTGCTTCACCACACCCCGGTCAACAAGAATTTATACCTACTAATACTTCACTTAAAATAGTATAGCAATAAGTAGGGTCGAACCACTCTCAACTTGGACGTTTTGAGATTAGGATCCAAAACTTTAATTTTTGAGAATAAAAATAAATTAATTAAAAATAATTCTTTAATTTTTGAATAGTAAACTAAAATAACTAGATAAAATTATCAAATTGTAAAAGAAATCTCAAGGGAAGAGAATCCACCACCCGGGTCTATATAAATAGTATTATATATTTCTATTGCAAATTCTCCTCCAACCTATTAAACATAAACATAGATATTGGTAGGCATTCCCCGTATTTCCATTAATTGGTAATCACGGAAAATCCTCCCTCTAATGTTTTTGTTTAAAAATAAATAAATATAAATAGTGGTAGGCATTCCCCGTATTTTCATTGATTGGTAATCACGGAGAATCCTTCATCTATTTTCAACCTCTATTGTAGGTTTTGTCACTTGAAAGAATTATTTCGGGAAGATAATTAAACACTAAGAAATAAAATAAAATTATGTATATCTTACCCAAGGTGGCTTCATCACTCCCTTGAGAAGATGTTTAAGCTAACATAATGATAGAGAAATAAAACATGATGATAGAAGTATTTTTCATTAACTAAGAAAAAGATGACAACAAAATAAGAAACTTGATACAAGACTAAATTCTCACATACAATCTCTACCATCTAACTCCCACAATATCCAACTACTCTCATATTTATAGAGCAAATTGGAATATAATGACATCTTGTAAAAATAGTAATTTTGTGGACTTATCAATTATGAAATTACAGAAAAAGGGCAACCATTAGGGTTTCCCTCACTTGTCTATAAATATGAGAGATTTAGGGTTTAGAAGGATATATGCTTTTAGGGTTATTTTTAGTTCTGTTTTTGGAGACACACGTTCATTCATAGAGTTCTCTTCCATTGAAGAGAAACAACATTAAAGCCCTAGAAATCTGGAGAAGAAGGCCATGAAGAGCATTTCTACACCAACAATTTAAACTCCCTCAACCATGATCACCTAATCCGGTATCTAGGGTTTTCTCGCAAAACCCTAGCCAAGTAATGTAGTTCTGATTTTGTTTTCAATTGTAGAGAGGGGAAGCTGTGACTATACTATGATGATTGTGTTAGATGAGAGACCATTTTTATTCATGATACAAGTTTATATATTTGAATTGATTCTTGTCTTAGACTTTTTGAATATATTTATCTTACACAATCACAATTATTCACTATGGGCTAGAACTCGGATGATTAATCTGTGATTTTCTACACAATGGTGGTCATAAAACTCGAAACCATAGGTTTACACAGGTCATGCCCTTACAAAATGATATAGACATGCCTTAGTTTATTTACTGCTTTAATTTACTTTTCTGTTAGTAGTCGGCATGCACTAATCAGTTTAGTCTTGAGCTGGGTTGTCGCGATCCGGTTGAGAGTAATCCTTTTTGGGGTCAAACTGCTGGCGTGGTACGACCTGACTCACAGTCAATGGATCGTCCACATGTAATTAAAATTAGAATTTGAACTATATTATGCGGTTAGTGGTGGAGTGAGGAAACCCTAATTTTCTCTCCCTCTGAATCACAAACCAATTTACTTTACTGTCTAGATTAATTTAAGTAATATTAGATAATTTACAAAAATCAATTCTTTTTTGAAAACTATAATTTAGTATTTTTAGATTATTAAAGTGAACAATCCTTGTCTATATGAGATCGATATCCCTCTACTTAAGCAAAACTATACACAATTGATCTGTGCGCTTGCAGAAGGGTAAAACCTAAAGTGAGTTAAGGTGTTATTTTTAACCATGTATTTTGCACACACCTAACGCCCACCAAGTTTTTGGCACCGTTGTCGGGGACTTGACATTGTTCAATAGCTTTAGTAGTTTATTTGCATTGCGTTAGTGTAGATTAAAGCTAAAGTTGAAATTTTTGTGTGAATTTCAAGTACAATTGAAGAGCGTGAAAGGAAAAGACAAAGTTGTTGATGTTGCGTCTGGACCCTTTGTGAGTTTCAATTTTGCTTGGTTTTTGCATTTAATTTTTAGCTTTGCTTTTTGTTCATAGTTTAGATTAGTTTAGAAGTAGTTTAGTTAATCTACTTCAATCATTTAATAAATAAATAAAAATGAAAATTTTGAAAAAGAAAAAAAAATTAGTCTATGTCCGATCGATCGACGCTTTCAAATTCAAATTCTGCGTTAACAGTATACGACCCAGAGATCGAAAGAACTCTAAGGCGTTTACGAAAATTTATTGAAGTGCATCGTCAGACAGAAGAGGTTGAGATGGGTGACAAGAGAGTTAATCCACGAAGAGGACCAGACACCTCATTGAAGGGATTCTACGCACCGGACGCGTATGAATCGTATGCTGAATTTCCAGAATAGGAAGGTGCAAAGCATTTCGATATCAAAACGAGTGTGATCAACATGCTCCTAAAGTTCTCTGGTCTCAGGATAGAAGATCCATACCAACATGTCAATGAATTCTTAAAGGTTATATCAACCGTTAGGTATGATGGTTTAACTAAAAATGATCTAAGAGTGCATCTATTCCTATGGTCTTTAAAAGATAAATTAAAAGGATGGTACATTAAATTGACTCAAACAACTAAACTTGATTGGGAAACACTTAAGCAAGAATTCTTAGAGAAACATTTTCCCATAGGAAAGACTTCAGAAGCCCAAGATGCGATTAAGTGATTCAGACAATTGCCAGGAGAGCAATTTCATGATGCGTGGGAAAGGTACAATGAGATTTTGTATAAATGTCCCCACCATAGGTTTTTTTATCAAGATGTTGCTAGAAATTTTTACATAGGTTTAGGTGAAAAGCACAAAAATCTGATAGATGCCTCTACACAAGGTCAATTTACCTTGAAACCCGCAAAAGAGCTTTTAAAGATGTTTGATAACATCAGTGAAAATGCCCTTCAGTATGAATCTGATTTGAGGTCTAAAGGTGAACTGGATAGGCAATCAGAAAAAGCATGTGAGGTTAATCATGATATGAAAAATCCAGCGGCACTGATAGAGGAGAGGTTAGAGCGATTTGAAAAACTTCTTACCAAAGAAGTCATTCCCCTAAAAGAAAAGTTTTGAGGTTAAACCGGATTATTCTCAAAATGAGTGTGAGGACGTAATAGCCGCTGATGTCAATGCAGCATGGAATTACTCCAATAATGCCTCATTCTCCAACTCGTACTCTCTAAATAATAGAAATCATCCATTCATGTCCTATAAGTCCACAAATGTGGAGAATCCTCCAGAAAAAGTTCAACAAGGACAGTGGTCTAATTCTCAATTCAATTTTCAACCAAGACAGCAATTTACCTCGCAGCCAAGGTTCCAACAGAGTCAGCAATCATTCGAATCTCAGCCAAGAATAATGATTCGAAATTCTCAACCAAATTGCCAACCCAGACAACTATCTAATAATTCTCTGGCTCTTCAGCCATTCAATAACAATCAGGTTATCCAACAATTCCAATATCAACTCCAGCCTCAAAGAAACCAAACTCCACCACCCGATTTTCAAAATAATAAGATAGAGCAGACCTTGGTGGACCTCCAAAATCAAATGGGGGTAAATACTCAAGCACTGGCCCAAATCACCATGCACTTAGGACAAATGGCAAATGAGAGATATACTAGAGAGCCAGGTCAGTTGCCCAGTCAACCTATCGCTAACCCAAGGATCCAGCAAGTGCAAGAGCTTGGATCATTTACCAATACTAATCACGAGTCTGTTCAAGCAATTAGGACTCTAAGAAGTGGAAGGGTAGTGTAAGCAGAGTAGAGGAAGAACACAAGGAGAAGTTGCGTAGAAGAAAAGAAGCTGAGCAAGCTCAAAGGAAGGAAGTGGTTGAGAGTGGAGAGGCTAAAGTTCAAAAAGATAAACTGCCAATAGATAAGAGTGTGGATGAGACATTGTTTGATGAGCCAAATATGGTGAACTACGAGGAGGCACCATTATTTCCTCAACATCTTAGAGAACCGGCTAAGTATGGGAAAATAAAAGAATCTGATATGTTGGATACATTCCGACAAGTCAAGATTAATCTGCCGCTCTTAGACGTAATTGCCCAAATCCTACCTTATGCTAAATTTTTTAAAGATCTCTGTACATAGAAAAGGAAAAGCAGAACAAAGAATCCGAAGAAAATACTCTTAACTGAGCAAGTGATTTCACTTCTGTTAAGTAATACTCCACCGAAGAGGAAAGATCCTGGTGCTCCCACTATTTCTTGTGTTATTGGTGACCAGGAAATAGGTAGAGCCCTTCTTGATCTAGGTGCAAGTATTAACTTGCTGCCTTATTCAGTCTATAAACAGCTAGGGTTGGGAGAGCTCGGTCCCATAAAATTTTTACTGTAGTTTGCCGATCAATCTGTCAAGAAGGCGAAAGGTATTTTGGAAGACGTCATAGTTCAAGTGGGCAAGTTTTACTTTCTAGTTGATTTTGTAATCCTGGAAATGGAACCTGTCCCAGAATCAAATAAACACATCTCAGTGATCTTAAGCAGACCATTTCTGGCCACAGCAAATGCGTGCATAAATTGCTGAACCGGAGCCATGGATTTGACCTTTGGGAACATGAAAGTCAAGATGAATATGTTTGAGGGAAGCCAACAATTACCTGAGTCGATGGACTGTTTCCAGATAGATGAGTGCAATGAGCTAGATGATATTATATGTGATTTTGCGACTCGAATTCTGGAAAAAGACGAGCTTGAATAATTTCTGGCAAATGAAGTGCCGAATGAATAAATTAAGATTGGAATGTAAATGTGGAAAGGCAGAATAATGAATTGGATAAAATTGAGACTGCGTTATACGCGCAACCTTGGAAGCAAGAGCCAGTGGAACCACTCTCAATAGTTTCAAGTACTCCCCCAGTTTCATCACTTATAACTCCGCCTATTTTAGAACTTAAGGAGTTGTCAGAAAAGTTGAAGTATATTGGGATCCGACAAAACTCTTCCTGTAATTATTTCATCAAAGTTGACAACAGAATAGGAATCGAGTCTGATTGAGGTCTTGACCAAGAATAAAAAAGCAATTGGGTGGAGTGTGGCTGATTTGAAAGGGATTGATCCATCAATTTGCATGCATTGGATTTATTCGGAAGATGAGGTGAAACAGTTAAGGGAGATACAGCAAAGATTGAATCCGAACATGATGGAGGTAGTAAGAAAGGAAGTAGTGAAGTTGCTGGATGCGGGAATCATTTACCCGATCTCTGATAGTAAGTGGGTAAGCCTAACTCAAGTGGTCCCGAAGAAATCAGGAATCACGGTGGTGCCCAATAAAAAGGGTGAGCTAATTCCTCAACGCACGACCACGGGGTGGCGTGTGTGTATCTACTATAGAAAGCTCAACTCTAACACCAGGAAGGATCATTTTCCATTACCATTCATTAATCAAATCCTGGAAAGATTAGCTAGACAAAGCTATTACAACTTTTTGGATGGTTATTCCGGCTATAATCAAGTGGCAATTGATCATACGGATCAGGAGGAAACCACTTTCACTTGTCCATATGGCACATTCGCATACAGATGGATGTCTTTTGGGTTATGTAGTGCGCCAACAACATTCCAGAGGTGTATGATGTCTTTCTTTTCTGATATGGTAGAAAAGTTTTTGGAAGTATTCATAGATGACTTCTCAGTCTTTGGGGCAACCATTGAAGACTATTTGAGGCATTTAACACTAGTACTTGAGAGGTGAAAAAAGACTAATTTAATTCTTAGTTGGGAGAAGAGCCATTTTATGGTTCAAGAGAGAATAGTACTTGGTCACATTATATCTAAGCAGGGGATTGAGGTCGATAAAGCAAAAGTCGAGCTGATTTCAAAATTACCTCTTCCCACATCTGTGAAGCAGATACGCTCTTTTCTGGGCCATGCTAGGTTTTATAGAAGGTTTATCAAATATTTTAGCAAAATTGCCCGGCCATTATGCAATTTATTGGCTAAAGATGTAGTCTTTGTCTTTGAGGAATTGCATATTAAACTCTCATCTGCCCCAATTATCTGTCCACCAGACTAGTTTCTACCGTTTGAGCTGATATGTGACATTTCAGATTATGCAATCGAAGTTGTGCTAGGGCAGAGAAAGGACAAGTTGCCCTATGTGATTTATTATGCCAGTAGAACTCTGAACGAAGCTCAGATGAATTACACAATTACTGAGAAGGAGTTGTTGGCAGTAGTGTTCGCCTTGGACAAATTCAGATCATATTTGTTAGGAACCAAGGTGGTCGTATACTCAGATCATGTCGCGCTGAGGCATTTACTAACCAAGAAAAACTCTAAGCCCAGACTGATTCGATGGATTCTGTTGCTACAAGAATTTGATTTGGAGATCAAAGATAAAAAGGGTACGGAGAATGTTATAGCTGATCCTCTGTCAAGAATTGTCGTTGAGTCTACAAAGGATGACACTCTTCTTAAGGATGAGTTCTCAGATGAACATCTATTCAGTATGGCTATTATGGAACAGATACCGTGGTATGCAGATATTGTCAACTATAAAGCCACAGGTAGAATTCCTAATTGATGGTCTAAGCATGAAAAGGATCGTTTCTTTAGCCAAATAAAATTTTATATCTGGGACAATCCGCGACTGTACAAATATTGCCCGGATCAGATAATTCATAAATTTGTTCCAGAAAGTGAAGTTCAAGGCATTTTGACATTCTGTCATACGCTAAAGTGTGGAGGGCATTTTGATGCTCAGAAAACAGCTCACAAAGTCCTTCAAAGCATTTTTTATTGGCCCACCATATTCAAGGATGCATTCGAGTTTTGAAAATCTTGTCTAAGATGTCAAAATTGGGATCCATATCTCGATGAGACATGATGCCACTAAATCCTATTTTGGTGGTTGAGTTGTTTGACGTCTGGGGCATTAACTTCATGGGTCCGTTTCCAAAAGCCGGCGATAAGCAGTACATATTAGTGGGAGTTGATTACATTTCTAAATGGGTAGAGGTTGTTGCCACATCACATGCGAATCACATTATGGTTGAGGAATTTGTTAAATCCAATATCTTTTATATATTTGGTATGCCACGAGTGTTGATCAGTGACGGCCGCAGCCACTTCGACAACCAGTTTCTTCCAGCCTTGTGCAAGAAGTACGGTGTCACTCATAGAATTGGAATGCCATATCACCCACAAATGAGTGGTTAAGTAGAGGTTTCGAACAGGGAGATCAAGAACATTATTGAAAAGACAGTGGATCCTGATTTGAAGAATTATCCAAGAAGGCTAAATGATGCATTGTGGGTATACAGGACCGCTTACAACGCACCGATTGGTATGTCACCATACATATTGGTCTATGGTAAGGCGGGTCATCTCCCTGTGGAACTCGAGCACAAAGCATATTGGGCGATCCGAAGATTGAACTTTGATATCAAAAGACCGGGTGCTTAGCGGAAACTCCAACTCGCAGAGCTTGAGGAGTTGAGGAACAATGCATAAGAGAATTCTATAATATATAAAGCTTGAACTAAAGCATTCCATGATAGACATATCAGAAAGAAAAGCTTTGAGGTTGGCCAGAAAGTATAGTTGTTTAATTCAAGACTCAAATTGTTTCCTGGTAAGCTTCAGTCAAGATGGGACGGGCCTTATAGAATTACCAAGGTTTACCCCCATGGAGCGGTGGAACTTGACGACCCTGACAACAGAAAGCGATTTGTGATGAATGGTCAGCGTTTAAAGCATTATATAGAAGTTGTGCCGACAGAGAGTGTCGTTGAAACAGTTGATTTAACAGAACCGGCACCAGAGCTGGATGATTTTAATCCTGAATACTGAGAGGCGGCAACGTCGAGCCAACGACGTTAAACATTGGTACTAAGTGATAAAGAGCAGCTTTTGATCTTAGTTTGTAGTTGTAAAATAGTAGTTTAATTCGGTGTTTGAAATTTTTTAAGATCGAGTACGAAATAGTCGTCATCATTTGGAGGGGTATTTTCGTCCACGAAGTGCCAAATTTCGACAAATTGAGGTCACTCATGTCAATATGTGTGTATATGGGAGGTTTGAGTGTTCGAGAATCGAGAATGAGCAACAAAGTGGTCGAAGCCAAAAATCCAACTTTGGCACCTACGCCCAAGCGTAGGTCACGGGACTGTATAAAACAGTCACGCGGCTTTTCATTTTCAAATTTCGTTTTTTTCCCTCTCCTCTCCACCGAATCGACTCCCGTTTGTTCCTAAAGACAAATATTGATATTTACTATCATTTCCAAGCGGCGGATCATCAGATTAGTAAGCGGTGTGTACGGATTCGCGTGAAGAACTCGACTGGTCTCCGGAATCTAATTTTGGGGACTTTTCCATTTCTCGCGATTCGGTAAGTTTTGATCCATTCTTTTGGTTTCGATTACTTAATATAAATATTCTAAACTAGTATTGATGAACGAGACCAATCAAAATCGTGTTTTCATCCATTTTTAAAAAGTTGGGTTTCCGGCTTCAGATACGAGTTGAATATCAAATTTTTGAGATAAGATTTTGTTTAATCGTCATATTAGAATACTTTAAATATATTTTTGAGTTTGATTCAGTGTCCGGACAGTTTTTCGCTCATTTTTCGTAAAAATCCAAATTCTGTAGGAATGGCTCGTGTAAAAGGAGCGAGGAAGGCGGATGAGGGAGCATCTACATCGGGGACAGCAGTGCGAAAAGATAGATCACGGTCACTGCCCCTAGAGAGTACACGACCTGTACGCCATAGTACCCGGGCACCGAGACCGATGTATGTTGCGCCGGATTCGTCAGATGAGGAGTTTGAGAAGCCGATTATATCGACGGAGGGCATTGAGTTAGATTTAAGATTTGGTCAGATGACAGTCCCACCTGCTACACCGAGGGCACCATCAGGACCCCAAGCACAAGCTCCAGTCCCTGAGCCATCACCACTACCACATGAGTCGAAGTCATCCGATGAGCAGACTTCTTAGAGTGGTGATAGTGAGGATGGGGAAACAGAGTTGGAGGACACTGAGCGTGGCGAGGTGCCGTATCCCCAGCTGATAGTTGATGGTGACGAGGTGATCTCGTTTCTTACAGATGGAAGCATTCAACAGTCTCCAAGGAGACGCTGATGACTCAGGCATTGAAGAATGGGTTCCGACAGGAGTGCACTTTTGCTATTGCGCCACTTGAACGGATAGAGCCAGTTCCATATTAGACTATAGGCATACTGAGGGAGCGCAGATTATTATCGATCCTAGCCCCAGCTATACCACATATTTGCCCTGACATGATTAGCGAGTTCTGGCTTCATTTGAAACATTACACCAGAGGGACTCGGTTAGTGATAGTGGTGCAGGGGCGGGAGTTTGAGATTACTCCCGAGAGTATTGCTGCTGCGTGGGGTATTCCACAAGAGTGCCCTGCGGAGTTAAAGGAGTGGTTCCCATCTATGTCAGACCCACTTCTGCCATTTTATGATATGGTGAGACTGCAGACTGAGGGGTAGTGGGCCGATAATAGGCGTAATGGGACCAAAAAGTCTAATTATCATCCGATGTTGTGGCTTTGGGATGTGATAGTCCGGTCCAATGTATTACCACATAGCCATCAGACCATGTGCTACCCGTCATTTCCGGCATTGCACTATGCTTTTGAGTTTGTTCACTGGTACTCTATTCCACTCGCTCTTTGGCAGACTTTATTCCGGCATTATATTCACTTGTGTCGGGAAAACAAGGTCGGGACTGCCAAGTTTCAGATGATTCTTCCCTGCCTTGTGATGAAGTTGATATTTGATTAGGGATTACAGATGGATGTTGAGGATATGTTTTCCCGGTTAGTTACGTATGGAAAGGGAGCGTGGAACAAGGGGTGGCTCAAGAAGGGTCCAGTGACATTTGCTCGTCGGCACAGGTTCGAAAGAATTTTACTGTCGGGTACACAGGAGGATAATGTGTATATGCCACAGGCTGAGGATGAGATGCCTGAGGTGGAGGTGCCATAGACTGAAGAGGTTGTTATAGGCGATGATGTGCCACAGGCCCCAGCTGGGGGCGCTATTATGATGACTCAGACTCAGTACGACTAGTTGATTGGCCGTATTGAGGGATTAGAGCGCTCATTTACAGAGGAGAGGCAGGTTCGACGGCGTGAGCACCGTGAGTTGATGGATAAAATGATGCGACATATGGGAGTGACCGTTCCATTACCACAGCCACCTCCGGATGATGCTTAGTAGTTGTAGTTTAGTTTTGGTTATTTTATTTTGTTTTTAGGATTTTCCTGTTTTAGCTATTCACAGTAGAGATTAATTGTAGAGCAGAGAGTCATGTTCAATCTTTTATCACCGTTTTAACAATCATCTCTAACTGATTGTGCTATTTTTGCTTTTATATAAAATGACAGTTTTGACCGCTATTACTGATATGCGTGCCTTCTTATGTTGATTACGATGAGTATGTGTGATTTTATTTTCACACTATAAGTACATGTGTGAGTTTAAGTTTGGGGGTGCATTGGTTATTAGGAAGCGTGTCATGACGTGTTTTAAAAAAAAAAATTGTTACCCTACCCTACGCCCAAGCGTAGGGTAATTCGTGGCTGGGCCAGAAATTTTGAAAAAATAAACCCTTTTTGGGATGTTTTGGCCTGATTTGTACTTATACTTGTATTTAGATTTGTTTAAGTTATTTTTAAGAATTTGTGTAGATTTTTTGTAGAATTTTTAGAATAATCCTAATCTGACAAGAAAACTGCAAATAGAAGATGGATTAGTTATTGATTTTTCTTTCCTAGTCAATTAAGGGTTTTGAATCCTTTTTCTCTTCTAATTATATTCCATTCATCTATAAATACATCCATAGGGTAGACACAATTCATAATTCACAATTCTCAAAGAGTGAGCATTAGATTGGGTATTCTTCTTCTATAATTCTTTTATTCTTTCTACTTAAAGGAGGGTTAGTATGGTTAATTCTAATGAAGATTATTCTGACCCGAAAGAGTTCATAGAGGAAACGAAACCATATGTGGTTATAAAGAGCACGAATAACGAAGCTACGAGTCGGAAGGGAAGCCGAACCACACCAAAATCGTTTTTGCAGTGTCGGTTGCAATTTGAGGAGATATTTCATCTGGAGAGGATGAATCGAGTTTTAGTTGCACCCAGATGAAAAATCCTTAGAGAACGAGGATTGAAGAGTCTAGAAAAACCGACCGGTGAAAAGGTGTATCCGGGTTTGGTCCAAAAATTCTATGAAAATATGATAGTTTTGGGACTGCCAGGATTTGAGGTGATAAGGGCTAAGGTGACTCGGTAGAGTGCTCTTGTTATGATTGGAAGAAGAAGTATTGCCGATGCATGGAATATACCAATCGGTACTCTAGCAAATTTACATGGAATTTTGAAGGAGCATCTGATAGTATGGCCACATAAAGATGAAGATATGGTGAGGGAATTGTGTGCGGTTTCAGATACGAGGGATCAAACGTGTGAAAATTGGTGGTTGAAGTCGGATTTACTTTATTTGGATTGTGTTATTGTGACTCAACTTCGGCCTAATAATCGAACAAGTGCAAGAGATCACACTATGTTTCAAAATTTGTATGCCCTAACTCATGGGTATGAAGTGTGTGTTCCAACTTTGATTATGGCTGAGATGTTGTATGCTCGAGCAATTGTGAGTCGAGAATGGGCGGGGGCTGATAAATGTGATTATTATCTTCCATACTCATTTTTGCTATCAAAAATCATTGCTGAGCAGTTGGGTGATAGAATGAAGGAATTGGATGAGATGCAGTGGACATTCATGAAAATATATCAGGAGTAAGATTTACAGAAGTTGAGAGAGACTGCAGATTGCCGGATATGGTTGAAGAGTGTCGTGTCGAGTGATTAAGAAGAAGAAGCGGACTAGGAATGAGGGTTAGGATTTTTAGGTTATTCTATTTGTAGAGACGGTAGACCCTTAAGGCCATGTCTTTGTTTTTTTATTGTTATTTTTATTATTTTAGGATTGTAGGCCCTTAAAGCCAAATCAGTTTTTTTTATTTATTATTGTCATCAATAAAAATAAATAAAATAAAAAAATTCTTTGATTCCTTGATAACATGTGTCGATTTCTGGATGTTTATGATACAATTTATTTTCCATTGATATGATTGGGTGTGTGTGGTTTATTAATGATATCTCCAGGTGATCCAATTTAAGTTTGGGGGAGAGGATTTGTGCTTTGTTTTGGAATCCAGAATTGAGCTTCAAGGGTAACTGTATATGTTCTCTTATTTTATTTTTGACCATGGGGACATGGTCTGATTTAAGTTTGGGGGTAAGGGTATAGTATTGCAAGGAATAAAGATTTTTGAGGAAAAACAAATTGGAACAATTCTTTATTTTTACGCATAAATGTTTGACATTTACAGTTGATTAAGTTTGTGTATATGATGTGTGAGTAGTATGTGATGTGATGTTCCCGTTCATGAGAATAATGATTAGATCAAGTTAGTAAAGTGATGTGGTTTTACATGGGTGAGTTAATGAGTGAAATTGAAATTAAGAAAGACGACTTTGACCTATGAACACAAGCACGCATTCACTATGAGAAATATGTTGATTTTTTACTATGAAGTTGAAAAATAATTTTGCTACAATTAAAGGGGAGAAGGGGAGTTGTTTTGATTGAAATAGAGAAAATTGAAAAACAAATTGAGAAAATAAAATGCAAAAAGTAGTTCTTTGATCTGAGTAACCGGGTCTTGGTATCACCAATATCATTGTTCCCGTTTAAAGGGGAGAAGACTGATGAGTATAAATCCCATGGAAGAAGCTCGGGCTCAGTTGGTCGGGACCAAAAATCCTCGCTAGAAAGTTCGGAGACTTAGAAAGACAAAAAAAGGGATGAAAAGTGGAAAGATTGAAAGAGTATGTTTTTACTAAAAATGGCAAAGTTTGATCAATGAAATAGGAGAAAAGACACTGAAATATTGTAGTTAAATGTTCACAAAATCACAAAATGTTGTCTGGATTTTAAGTAGAAAGTAGAAAAATCATTCACTTAAGTAGGAACCATTCATAACACAAAGCTTGATATAATTGTTGTTTGGTAGTGAGTGAGAATATTTCCATTCATATTATTTTGTGTGTTGTATCATAGCTTATTTGACTTGTATGTGTGAACTCATGAATGCATAATTACAAAAGAATTGAGATGTTTGTAGGTACCATCACTGGAAACCTTCACGAGACTTCACTCGTCCACTAGGGGTTTAAAAGGCTTGTTACACGGGCTAAGTGTAATCGTCGGCCCTCATGAAAGCAAGGGATTAGGTTAGAGTAGATAGGTTAGATAGAATAAAAATCCTCACAGATAATTTTCTCTGAGTTGATTGCAAAGGGACTAGCAATATGTAAGTTTGGGGGTGTGATAGGTGCTCAATATTGGTCATTTTTTGCTCCTATTTTGCGTTTGTTATGTCTTTACATTCCGTTACTTGGTATTTTTATCTCGTTTGTGTGTGTAAACATGTTTCAAGAGCTTAATGAAGAAATATAGCTAATCTCGATGAATTACCTGAGTTCGTGTTCATTTCTATCTCGAGAAAGGAATCAAAAGTTGCGTCAGAGCAAAGAAGAGCTACCGGAGGGCAAAATGGACATTTCACGACATCATTATCTCACCAGAAGGGCAAAAATGTCATTTTCAAACATTATTACTTCACCGGAAAGCATCGGGAGTCAAAGGCGACCAGTTTAGCTTAAATACAAAAAGACGGGTTTTTACATCAAAAGTGCATTATACCTACGTCACCAGAGAGAAAATTGGGCAAATTGGACTCAACCTACACTCCTAAGCTATGTTGTGGTTTTGGACCCTACGCTCCAGACCTACGCTTGCTGAAGTTGTTTCGGAGCTGTTTCAGAATTTTCCAGTTTTGTCCCTACTTCGATATTTCAAGTGATCGGTGATTCCAGACCTATACGTACAAGCTTATACACTAATTTACATATGATTTTATAAGATTATTGATGTATTATGAAATTACAGAAAAGGACAACCATTAGGGTTTCCCTCACTTGTCTATAAATATGAGAGGATTAGGGTTTAGAATGATATATGCTCTTAAAGTTATTTTTAGTTCTGTTTTTGGAAATACACGTTCATTCATAGAGTTCTCTAACATTGAAGAGAAACACCATTAAAGCCCTAGAGATCTGGAGAAAAAGGTCATGGAGAGCATTTCTACACCAACAATGCAAACTCCCTCAGCCATGATCAACTAATCCGGTATCTAGGGTTTTCTCACAAAACCCTAGCCAAGTAATGTAGTTATAATTTTGTTTTCAATTGTAGAGAGAAGAAGTTGTGACTATACTATGATGATTGTGTTAGATGAGAGACCGTTTTTATTCGTAATACGAGTTTATATATTTGAATTGATTCTTGTCTTAGACTTTTCGAATATATTTATCTTACACAATCACAATTATTCACTATGGGCTGGAACTCGGATGCTTAATCTGTGATTTTCTACACAATGGTGGTCATAAAATCCGAAACCCTAGGTTGACACAGGCCATACCCTGACAAACTAATATAGACATGCCTTAGTTTATTTACTGCTTTAATTTACTTTTCCGTTAGTAGTCGGCATGCACTAATCAGTTTAGTCTTGAGATGGGTTGTCGCGATCCGGTTAAGAGTAATCCTTTTTCGAGTCAAACTGCTGGCGCGATATGACCTGATTCACAGTCAATGGATCGCCTTCATGCAATTAAAATTAGAATTTGAACTATATTATGCGGTTAGTGGTGGAGTGAGGAAATCCTAGTTTTCTCTCCCTCTGAATCACAAACCAATTTACTTTGTTGTTTAGATTAATTTAAGTAATATTAGATAATTTACAAAAATCAACTCTTTTTAGAAAACTATAATTCAGTGTTTTTAGATTATTAAAGTGAACAATCCTCGTCTCTGTGGGATCGATATTCCCCTACTCAAGCAAAACTATACACAATTGATTTGTGTGCTTGCAGAAGGGTAAAACCTAAAGTGACATTAAGGTGTTGTTTTTAACCACGTATTTTACACACACCTGACGCCCACCATTGGTTTATACGGGTTGTGTAAACATATGTGCGTCGTTTTGTTTCGGATCGTCGCAACAACTGGTCAAGAGGTGTTCACGCCTACGGAACTAATAAGCCAAAAATGTGATACCGGTTTGGGAGTCGTAAGAGTGGTTCATATTCTTGACCTTTGGATCTAGGGGCATGGAGTTGCAAGTTGGGCTCTCGTGCAACCGCCTTCCTTGTTGAAATGATGGAGAGAAAATTCACAAAAGTAAATGGGCAGAGTATGTATCCGTGTGTATCATGGGGTGTGTTGAGTCATGGTGCATGTAGACTATCATATATGTGTGATTATGATATTGATATTAAAGCATGTTATATTTGTGAATAATTATGATGTGAGCATGTTGGGGGACTTGTTTGTTGGGTTCGATGGGGTTCCAAATTTGCGTAGAGCCATATGGAACAAGAGACCGACCTAGGATTAGTGGTATGAACCTTGGTTGGGTGGTACCACTCAGACTACCGAGATTGAGGCGATGACATTTCATCTACTGGGTTAGTGAGCTCATCCCATGACTTATATATTTTTCAGGTGGTGATTCATTTCCGAGAGGTCCGTAGTCTCTCGGTAGAGACACGGTGTTGATTTCACCCTTTTGTGCATAAGAAGGTGAACTACTTATTTTGTAGAACATTAGTGTAACTCACATGTATAACTATGTTCCTTTTCTTGTCAACTTGTAAATAAATGATAGATACTTATCTTTTACCGGCTAGCGTGTTAGTCGGGTATCTTACATGAATGTATATCCCTTGGAGCATTATACGCAGGGACTTTATTCTTTTGGTGCAGTTCGGTGCCAGAAATGTAAATACTATTTCATTTTGTGGAAAATAATAACATGTATTGCCTTAAGGCTTTGAATATTACTCTAAGAATCATTTTTTGTAGTGATGTCTAATGGATTTTCGATATTGATGTGCTTATTAGGTGTCCGGCCAAAAACGGCATTTTTCTAAGTTTTCAAACAAACCATTTTCGTTTTGAATGGAAAAACCCATTTTCGCCTACCCCCCCGATAACCTTGACTAAAACTTTGTGTTTTAAAATGATTTGAAGTTGTTTGAAAAGAATTGAAGATTTTAAAGTCGGTGGTCTACTAAAAGCGAAGACCGGGGGTAAGATGGATAATTTTATGAAACCTTAATGGGTGTTTTTATTCAAAGTTTATGTTGAGTTGGAATGACTTGGAATCATAGGATAAATGTGAAATGATCCTTTTATATAATGGATATAAGTATGAAGGTATATTAGTTGAGGATTCAATCACATTTGGGGTCATTTTTGGAGGTTTCGAATTAAATCAGCCGACTGATGGAGAGCCATCAGCTGACTGATGAAATCTTGGTCTTTCTAGCCATTTTCTTTGAGGCTTCGAATTAGATCAGTCGGCTGATGGCTTCCCATCAGGCGACTGATGAAAATCTGAGTTCTCGCCATTTTTTTTCCTTTGCTTCGAATTAGAGCAGCAGACTGATGGAGATCCATAAGTCGACTGATGTGCATGGGAAGCCGTTTGCTGTACTTGGGCAGTCGACTGATGTCCACGGGCAGCTGACTCATAAAATTCGTAGGTCCCTGTTTCAGTCCAGTTTCGACCCCCGTTCACTATTTCGGTCATATCTCGAGCTACGGGTGTCGAATGGAGGTGTTGTTTAGCTTTTCAGAAAGATGGCTTAAAGCTCTTGATGTTAGGCTTTATAATCGCTTGATTTGAGTAATTTCTTAGGGCGTAGTGGTCGATTGAATGTGACGATATGTTTTGAACCTTTTACATTTCGCGATGCCCGATTTTCAAAATGTTGTGGTTTCCACCTCGCACCTTCGAATTTGGTTCCGTTTGTTCCCATGACTTGTTCTGGGTCCAAAATTTGTCCTTATACTTTGAAATTAATATTTTCTCCCTGAAATGACCGTTTTACCCTTGGGTGAACATGGAGTGTTTAAATAGTCCGTTTAAGGTGTCGTTTGATCTTTCTCACTCTTATTTCGATCCCGAGTCATCTTGTTTGCATTTTTTAGGCAAGAAATGTCTATTATTACCCTTGTGTGAGTGTTTGACGACTATAGGTCATTTGTTTTCGTTTCTTTTCACTTCCGCATTTACCCCCTTAGCTCTTAGACTCGAATTTCGGAGTCCTAGGAAATTTGAAGCGTGACATTGTATGTTTATTTTACCCTTATACGGGTATTTGACGACTTAAAGGGATTTTATTTCGTTTCTATTACTTCCGCATTCACTCCCTTAGCTCTTAGGCTCGGGTTTTGGAATCCTAGGAAATTTGGGACGTGACACGACACGTATAGTATTAGACTACTAATAAAGATGAAATGCATGTGATTAACTAAATAATATTAAACAATTAAATAAATTATTTTGATAAAATAGAATATTGCAATCAATAAAATCCTTATGAAACATAAAATTTAAAAAGTAAAATCAAAATAAGAAGTTTATAATGATTCATTAGATGAGTATAGATCGATTAGTGAGAATTAAACATCATTAGTATCTATGTTGAGTCGTTGACAGTTTCAAAATTTAGACAAATAGGAACTGTTAAATGAAGTTATTTCTTCTAAACGAATGATGGGATGAAGTTGTAGAATTTCTAAATGAAATTCTCGATTATACATACTCCTAGCATGTTTGGATAATAAATTATGGTGGAAAAAATCATAAAGAGAGTAGGATTATAAATAAATAAAGGTAAATTCATATCTAGGAAAATATTTAGAAGATAATAGAATATAAAAACAACTTTATATAAAATGTATTATAAGCAAAAAGTAAAAAGGTTTATATTTTAAATTTTAAATTAAAAAGAATAAATTATTTTCTGGTGAAGAGTATAAAAATAATAATTTTATGGCTAGAATTAAAAAGAGAATACAATTAGGAAAAAATGGCAGATTGATCCTATAAAAACACATTATATAAAATTCAAACGGGTTGCCTATTTGAAAAAGATTGGAACTTGGTGCCTCATGAAACCGAACTAAAAAATGAATTTCGTTCTGATTCCTGTATCACATTTAAAAAATTAAAATACATCAAAATATTAAGTGTCAAATGTCAAATGGTAAAAAATAATATAGAATCTTAATTCAACTAAATGGAATACGTCATCTTTTACAAGCCCCAAATAAAACGAATGCAAACTGAATAGCCAAATAAATGGAGGTAGTAGTATTTCAATACTACATCCCATGAAGGCATAAATTCAAAAGTTTTTATTTAATAACTAAATAAATGAGGGTATTTGAAAATAACAGAAAACATGCTCCAATCACCACTAGTCTATGATTCAAACTCTAACATCCAAAAAACTTTAAATACTCAAATTAATAGTCACTTCACTTGCATATTAAAAATTAATAACTAAAATAAATTATAAAAATTGGAATCAAGCCGATATCACTGGTTCTCTTATTTTGTGACCGGAACAGTTCTGAAACCGGAATCGAAGTATTGATCCCGTACAGTTTGGTTCGGAACCCTAAAATAAATACATAAACAGGTTCAAATGAAGGGTTTTTTGGACTTAAATCCTACTATTTTGGGTAGATTTTGACATTAGTCCATTTTAAATTATTTTTTTTTGAGATTGATCCCAATTTTTATAATTTCAACTAGTCAACTAATAGTTAACTTTACCCTCAAATTGTTTTTGTCTATATTCCAAAATTGCCCTCTAAATATTTACCCTATCTCTCCCAATACCAAATATGATAGCACAGAATTGAATAGCAGACATATGATCCTGAAATCATCTCTTCCAAGTATATACCAACTACATTTTGAGTATTACAAGGAAGTAAAAGTACAACATCAATTTGGACCCTTGTAAAGGAGGAGATTGGAATTCAACTTTTAACCACAGATTTGAGTGCCTTGCAGCCGTAGCACCAACGCAAATTATAAACCCAATAAGATGAAAACTTGGCTCACCATAAATTCATAAATAGAGAAATATATTCAGAGGTATAATTCACTAACTTTTTTGTTGAACTGAGGGCATAATAAAAGCAGAAAATAAAAATTTACCGGCCCAAAAGTATACGAATTTAATTAGCTGAAATGGGATTCCAACTATGTTCCTTAAATGACCTCTTCATATTTGTAGAATGAATCATTCTCTTCATATTTGTAGAATGAATCATTTGCATTCGAGGGTTCCTCAATCTAATGCATAGTCTCACAACGGTGATGGTGAAATTGGTGCATGTGAGATATATATGCATTTATATATGGTATATGTTTGCACAAAAACATAGAAATAAACTCCTCATAATTTAAAATTATTTCACTATAGGAGTTTAATCTACATAAGAATCCCAAGATGAATGTATGACTACACCAACCACAGAGAGTAGGGATTTGTGGAAAAGGGAGAAAAAAAAAAGCCACCGTGTAAAGAGAGGCAGGGTAAATATTTAGGGTTCATTTTGGAATATAGACAAAATATTTTGTAGAGTAAGGTTGACTGTTAATTGATTACCAAAAATTATATAAAAAAAGGACCAATCTCAAGCAATTTTTTAAAAAGGGATTAATGCCAAAATTTACCCAAAATAATAGTATTTAAGTCCAAAAAACCCTAAAATAAAATATTGGTAAAACCCCATAAATATATTAAGGCAAAAGTGCATAATATCCCCGGAGCTTTGCAGAAGTTGCAAAACTACCCTCCGGGCATTTTTTAGCTCCAAATCACTAACATGTGTTTTTCAAAAATTACAAAATACCTTATGTGTTTTGCTTAGCTCTAAATCACTACCATGTCTTTAATACACTCATTGGATATGTTTTACACAAAAATATTGATCATTTTGTCTCCTTTGTCTTATAATAATCCATTTTTAATATTTTATTTACTTTTTTTTTTCTTTTTTTCAATAATTCAAAACGTCACACGCATATATTTATTTCTAAGGGTGTTCAAAACCGGTTCGGTTCCTAAAAAATAGGAACTGCCGAACCGAAACGAACCAAACGGGAACAAAAAAAATAAAAAGCTACCAAAAATATAAGTAAAAAAGTTACCAAAAATATTTCGTGAAAAGCTACAAAAAAAAAAAAAAAATTACTTCGTGAAAAAATATATATATATTTGTATATTTACGAAAAAAAATTCGTTTAATTATTTGTTAAATTATAACTTACAAAAAATAAAATCACAAATATACAAATTTTTATATATTTTTTCTCGAAGAAAAAATTTTTTGGTAGCTTTTTTACTTATATTTTTGGCAGCTTTTTGTTTTTTGTTTCTGTTCGGTTCCATTCTGGTTTCTATTTTTAAGGAACCAAACTTGTTTTGAACACCCTTGGAAATAAATATATGAGTGTGAAATTTTGAATTTTGAATTATATTATTAAAAAAGAAAAGAAAAAAGTAAACAAAATACTAAAAATAAATTATTAGAAGACAAGGAAGACAAAATGGTTAATATTTTTTTGAAAAACATATCAAAAGAAAATAAAGAGGACAAAATGGTCAATATTATGTACTTTTGCCATATAAATAAGGCAAAAGAGTATAAAACCCCCCTATATTTTTTAAGGGTTGCAAATTACCCCTCTATGCTTTATTTTGTTTCATTTCACTACTTTCACCTTTTTAAAACAAACAAGCTATTCCATTTACACCACTATATGTCCAAATTACCCCAAATGTTTCATTTTATCATTATCATCTGTATTAAAATTTAAACAAAATATATAAAATTCAAAAATATATATATTAAATTTCAAAAATAATATATAAATTTCAAAAAAACATATAAAATTCGAAACAAATATATAAAATTCGTAAAAATATATAAAATTCTAAAAACATATAAAATTCAAAAATATATATTAAAATTTGAAAAAATTTATAAAATTTGAAAATAAATATAAAATTCAAACCAAAATTATAAAATTCGTAAAAATATATATTAAATTTAAAAAACAAATTATAAATTTCAAAAACATATATTAAATTTCCATTTTTTTTATAAAATTCAAAAATAAATATAAAATTAAAAAAGATAAATATAAAATTCGAAATAAAAATGATGTACCTAAAAATATAATAAATTGTATTGTTGTATGTTGTACCTAAAAATTATGTAGGTTGACATGTTAATTCTACTTTGAAGAGACAAAAAATGTGAAGAACAAACCCATAAAAATTAAGTTTTAATATTAATTTTCTCTCTTATCTAGTAGCTTATGATTTATAGTTCCACCAATGGTACTGAATGAATCTGCATATCCAATAAAATAATCCATTTTGATTGTCCTATTCGGATCACAAAGCACCCCCAATGACATATAAAATTCAAAAAATATATATTAAAATTTGAAAAAAATATAAAATTCAAAAACAAATTCGAAAAAAAAAATATAAATTCGAAAAATATATATATTTTTTTAAAACATATATAAAAATTTCAAATATATATGTAAAATTCGGAAAAAAAATATAAATTCAAAAAATTTGTTTTCCGAGTTTTATATTATTTTTTCCAAAATTTATATATATTTTTTGAATTATATATATATATATTTACAAATTTTATATGCTTTTTTCAAATTTTATATTTATTTTTGAATTTTATATTTTTTTTTGAAATTTAATATATATTTTTTGGAATTTTATATATTTTTAGAATTTTATATATTTTTTACGAATTTTATATATTTGTTTCGAATTTTATATGTTTTTTTCAAATTTATATATTATTTTTGAATTTTATAAAAAAGAATCGAAATTTAATATATATTTTGTTTAAATCTTAATATAAATGATAATAATAAAATAAAATATTATGGGTAATTTGAGCATATAGTGGTGTAAAGTGATATAAATGAGATAGTTTGCTTGTTTTAAAAAGATTTAATGTAATGAAATAAAGCAAAAAATTTTGCAACCCCGTGTTTTTATTCTCTTTTGCCTATAAATAAAGACGAAAGGATAGCCCTACATCACAACCGTTCAATACTAGCCATCCAACGGTTATAAAAGAAACCCTAGACTATCCATCATTTAGACCCCTCAAAAAGCCTCTCTCGCCTCTCATTTTCTTTCACGCATACAAACCCCCTATTTCTCTACAACTAGACATGTCAATGGATTGGATTTTGATCTGAATCCGATCCGATTAGTCGGATTTGGATTGCAAAAAAATCCGATAACCCGAATATGATCCGAATCCGATAATCCGATTCCTTAACAAATTGGATTTGGATTAGCCTAATCCGATCTGATAATAATCCGATCTGATAAAATATAAATATATATATGTGTATATATTTAATATTGTACATGTATATAAATGTTAGTTGTTAATTATTTTATTATTTATTAATAATGATTGATCATAAATACAATTATTAAAAGTATGAATAATTTTAGTGTTTCAGTATTTATTGATTTTTGTATTTTTTTAATTAAATATTCGGATCAGATATTCTATAATGAAGAAATTCGAATATGAATTAATTAAGTGAAAATCTATCGAATTATCGGATTCGGATCGCGAATCGGGAGTTTTTGTTATCCTTATCAATAGACTTATCAATAATCCGATTATGAATCCGATATTAATCGGATATGGATTGAAAATAAAATCCGATAACCCGATTAGGATCCGAATCCGATAATCCGATTTCTTAACAAATTGGATTTGGATTTAACTGATCCGATCCGAATCTGATCCATTGACAGGTCTATCTACAACCTCTCTCTCTTTACAGCCTCTCTCACGGTCTCACCCGAGCAAGAGACCACTCTGCTCTATAGATCCATCATCTGATAAGGTAGTTTCCTCTCTTTCTTCCGTCCGATTTTCTGGATGTTTTTCATCTGTTGGTTCCATGGATTTGTATATGTTTATCTGTAAATATATATGTATATGCGTAAATATGTATAAGTATACGTAGATCCGTTGTTTTGATAAGATTCGTGTATCTTTAATGTCTTTCTGTTTTGTATAGTTAGATCTATCTGTTTGGGGGCTTTTTGGAGTATGCTTTGCTTTGATTGTTTTTGTTGCAGACAAATTTGTAGGCACCAACATGTTTGGTGCGGCTTACTTTGTTTTTGTACAGTAGCCTAAAACTTGAAACATTTTGGCCATAATTCGAAACACCAAATTGACGTTTTTGGGTGTTTTGACACTGTAGCGTGCCCATTTGTTGTAGACACTGTAGCGCCATTTAAAAGCCAAAATCAAAGTGTTACAGGCCATTTTTCTCTCTCATTCCTATGGTTTGTTCTGGCGATTTTGCGGCTATTTTTTTGTATAGAGATATATCTACACATACATACATACATACTTTTGTAGTTTTTTTTTTTTTTTGAAAAGTAAGAATCCACACTCGCACACCCACAATGTCTTCTAGGAGACTCGACCCCTCACCTTCCCAAATTGGGAAAGGAGGTTATACCATTGCTGGTGAGTTTGTCATCGATACTGGGTTCATGGAGAGTAGAGACTATAGGATTTGAAGATTAACTAACCCATTCCTCTCAAACTACTCTCTCATTCCAAATCCCCTACCTATTTCTTTGTCATCTCTCTAACAACTCATGTTTAATATGATTTTGTGGAATTTGCCCTAGTATTATGTATAAATTTAATATACATATATATGTATGCAATTAATTTGAGGCAATTATAATTTTCATTGGTCACATTATTTTCGGGTTTTTCATACACATTTGTGATATAATTTTTGTATTTGTTATTATTGTTACTGTGTGGCCACAAATGTGATATTGTTATTTTGGGGATTTTTTTTATACCCATTGATTATATAATTTTTGTAATCTTTCTTTATTGTTACTTCAATTATTTCTGCACAATGTTTTTAAATACTATATAAATGATAAATGATAAATGAGTTTTACTGCATTACCAAAGATGTTTGTGATTTAGATTTTAGCTTAACCTAAAACAAAAGACCAAAAACAAAAAGTGTTCCAAACGGGCCTGTGTATGTGTTTCTTTTTTTTGGCATGAATTTTAATTTTTGTAGGTGGATTGACAATCTTGATTTCTGTATGTGAAGTTTATATGTATATGTTCTTAACTTGGATATATGTAATAAATTATCCAAACATTATTCCACATTTCTTCTATACACAAGAAAAGAAATAAAAATATAGGATTCAACTCTTATTCACTTTAAAACACTATGTACATATATACTACTTAAAAAGGAATTGCCTTAAGTACAAAATTAATCTTCCAGCTTCAAATCTATTGCTCATGTTTATAAGTAGCATGTTAAAGTTTGATTTATTTTTATTTCTAACTATTTATCTTCAGATGTTTGATTCTTGAAATGTTAAAGTTCTGATACATCTTTACAGGGTCTTTTTCTTCAGATGTTTGATTCTCTTTACAGGGTCACTCTCGTTTTTTCAATCAATGGTATTACTGAAAATTTTGTATTGAAATGTCAGGCATTATACTTATTTGAATGTTTTTAATATGATCAGGTATAGTACGGGATTGATTAATGTTTTGGATGTAACAGAGTGAAAAGCTTCTAGAACGATATGCCTTGTCACGTAGTTATCTTATTTTTGGACTTTTCAGCACCTTATACTTTCTTTAAAATGACATATTTATTTTTCCCATGTTATTTACTGTTTGAAATAATCTTCGTTGTATATCAATTTTTTATTTCCTTGCACATGTAATGGTAACTGAAGTCATAAAATAAAAATGCTTCAACTACCAATGTCTATGACTGAAAATTAATATTTCTCCTTTATTTATAGGTTTGATTATAGGAAGAGGAAAAAATTCAAGGGAATCAATTGTTACGGAAAAAAATAAGTATGTTTTGTTTTGGCAATTAGTTTTTCTTAGTTAATGATCTATGTGAGATTTACTTCGCTTTCTTTATTTTTTATTTTTTTAAAAAAGAAGAGAACAAGATAATCACAGTGTATACGTATCGTTTTCCTTGTTCCTTCTATATATAAGGGGCAAGTAATATTATTGTTATTATAGAATTCCCATTTATTGCAAAAAATAAATGGTCCATATTACCCTTTTGGGGGTTTGCTGTTACATGTAACTTATTTTCTGATTTATTTTTTATTATTTATTTATGCTTGTGTTTGTGGTGTGGTATGTTCATGATTCAACCGAAGTAGAATTATTCATGTATAAGGTTATTTACATGATCATTTGGATATTAATGGAAATGACATAGTGACCACTATGTCTTTTGTTGTTACTGCAATAGTTCCCTTTAGTATTTGGCTTTTGGTACATATGTTTCTTCTACTTAGTTTCAGTTGTCTTTACTTGATCCTCATATCTCATCAAAGTTCTAGCATCCATACTTGCTGCGCCTGCAAACGCAACCCCAAACGGCGTGCCCTCAATTTCCGCCTCATAGGCTATCAGTCCTTGTTTTATGTGAAGCACAACCATCAACAACAATGGTGCCAGTTTGATTCCCAATAGTGGGCAACCCATTAAAATCCACTTTCGTGGTGATCCACTTATAATTGGGGAAATCAAATATTTCTGTCATTCTTCTTTCTTTGAGAAGGGTGGAATCCAGACCAAATAACTGGAGTGGAAATGGTTTTAGAGGCTGTAAAACAAATCCAATTAAATGTGATTGTTAACCTAGAATAGTATATAAAGGGAAGCCAATTATTTCAAAACTATATTTACATAGTTTTTTTATATACTTTGCATTTGATTTATATATATATATGTACATATATAGATACAGATATGATTGTATACATTCAATGCCTCAATGCCTTAGCAGCTCTAGATAATAGAGCCATTTTGATTTTTTTGTGTTTCTTTGGGAAGGTTGTATTGTATGTGTATGGAAAGCCTGTAGCACATGTATGGATAATTATCTAGGACTCTACATTCTCTGAACTCTCTCTTGTAGGACTGTACATAGCAAAGATAATTTTCCTTCCTAAATACTTGCAATATTATCCATACATGTGCTACAGGCTTTCCATACACATACAATACAACCTTCCGAAAAAAACACAAAAGGCATTGAAGGTATACAATCATATCTGTATCTATGTATTTACATATATATATAAATCAAATACAAAGTACATAAAAAAAAATTATGCAAATATAGTTTTGAAATAATTGGCTTATGTTTTGGCCTTAAACTGAGTGGAATAGAGACATAGCAATGTAGTCGACACTTAAGGTTTGGTGTTGTATAAGTTAATCTAGACATAGCATGTAGTCGACAACTTAAATATGCAATTTCAAATTTGATTCCACACTTGTCAAGATATTATCCCTCTTTTCTGTGCAGTTTTGTCTATATAGGTTAACAATCACATTTAATTGGATTCCACACTTAAATATTTGATTTCCCCAATTATAAGTGGATCACATGGTTAAAGAGCAATCTCAAGAACTTACTTTATGTGTTTTGCCTATTCCACCCAATCCCATTTGGAATTCTTCTATGTATCCTGATTTTTACACGAGAAAATTATTATTACGAATTTTAATAATAAGAAATTTGAAGCATGTTCACACTACATAAATATTGTAATTTTATGTTACCACAATATGAAAAAGCATTCACCAAACTAGGGTAGGCTACCCAATTTTATTTTTTTTGTTTTGTATTTTTAAAAATATATATATTAATATTTCTATAACCTTTAAAAAAATTAATTAGTTTAACAGCGCAATTTGTACTAAATTCAAATGCAATCTAACAATTTTATATTTCAATTGTTATAACTATAGACTCAAAGAAAAAAAAAGAATCTCAATTTTTTAACTTAATGAAACTAATGTGTAATACAAATCAAATTATTATTCTTATCGTACCCGCACAATGTTTGACGGTTATACTTAAGGCTCTCATGATTGTCGCACTCATACAACGAAAATAATAATTACCTGAGGACTGAGGAGGCATATTGTTCTGCAAGACTTCGATTTAGGTCCAAAACATTGATCGATCCCCAATTATATACGATCAAACTGCAAATAAGTATAATACCTTCAATTTCAATCCAAAATTTATAAAAAGAAAAAAAATTGCTTGAAATAAACTAAAGTGACCATTAAAAATCCTAGATTTATAATGTATGTTAACAATATATTGACAAAGTGAAATGAGTAACACATAATATTTTATAAAGTTGAGGAGTTTAGACTTGCAAATTTATAATATATGTTAACATTATATTGACAGTGAAATGAGTAACACATAATATTTTATAAATAAATTAAAAGATTTACTATTGTTTAAAATTGAATAAGATTTAAATTGTAAAATCAAGTTTGGTAAGTTTGGGTAGATACTCAAAACTACTATGACGGGTTGTAAGTGGATCAACACGCCGGTCAAAACGATGTATTCTAAAAATAATTATTCATATAATACTCTCAATGCTTTATTACTGCTTCAAAATTACAAATAGACAAGAACACAAAACTATCATTACACTGCACCAATTAAAATCAAACCTGATTTCTATTGAATTAGCAGAAAAATAAAGCGAAAATAACAATGGCAATTACTCTATATGAATAGGTCAAAAGCGTTGGACGGTTTAAATAATGTTATGGTTGAAGATCTATACTCTTAATTTCCTCATTCAAGTGACCCCATAAAGATCCTAAAACAATTTTAACTACCAAACATCTGGAAGAAAAAAACGAAGAAAGGAAAAAAAATAATCAGATATTAACATGCTACTTATTATACTATTGAAATGGAGATGTAACCACTTTTTACTAAAAGAGAGAGAATGCAAAGTGACACATTAGTATGAAAAAATTATTTAAGGCTTAAATTCTCTCCATATTAGTATATATAAATATAGTTCTATTTCCTCTCTATATATATAAGTGCAAGTACATATATACATATGAAAAAAATAAAAGAATTAAAAAAGGAAATAAATTAAAAAGAAGTCACCAAATGAAAAAACATATTCTGTAGATAGGTAACAAATGATTTATAAAATTTTATCAAAGCCAATTTTCAAATTACTAAAAATCTAAGAAATTATTTCATGAAAATATTTAATAGCACGGGGGAATCTTTCAAAAAAAAATTAGAAAAAAAAAAAAAACTTCTTTATAAATATATTTTTAATATTTATATATTATTGTTAATTATAGTATGATAGTTTGTTACAAACATTATTACAAAATTATAGATATGAAAAGATTGGTAGGAGTGGGAATTTTTTTTTTACAAATGTTGAACTATTAACTTGAAATTTGTTTATAAAACCTCCAGAAAAACCTCAAAAGAAATCAAGGTTATAGGAACACAATACGGTATGCTCAAAAGGCACAAAATATAAAAAGATGAAAAAAGGAACATATTCGCACATCATTTTGAATTATACAAAATTTATTTATTGAATTATAAAAAAACAAACAGCAAGATAGACATAATTGAGAAAATTAAAACCAAAATCCACGCATACATTTAAGCTATTACGACATTTGGGTAGCAGATCTGTAGAGATGAAGACACTACATACAAAGATAAATATATACACCACAAAGTTCATTTCGGATTAATACAAAAGATCTGTAGAAATGAAGACACATATACTCAAATCTACAGATCTGTAAATATACACGTACACATACATATATACAGAAAGATAAACATTTACACATTTATATAAGCATATATTTTGTATGGAACTGACCTGGTGAAGAATTGAAAGAGTTAGCCAGAGTATAGAAAGGGAGTGATTGTAGAGCGAGAGTTAGCCAGAATATAGAAAGGGAGTGATTGTAGAGCGAGAGTTAGGGTATTTTTTTAGAGCCCAACGTATTAAAATTGTGAGTCCATCTTTTTGTTATTTGTTTTGAACTCAGAGTAGACTAAAATAAACTATGCACAGAGAGAATCGACCTTGGGCAGATGAAGATTTGAACATGTCTTCTTGAGGAGAGAGAGAGGGTTTGAGGATCTGTTGAGCGAGAGATGCGACAGAGATCTTTTTTATAAAGGAGGGACACTTTTAGGGTTTCTTTATTACCCCTTAAATAAAGGGTAAATACACTTTCATGCCCTCTTATTTGGACATATTCCAAGTTCTCCCTTCTGTTTGAATAATTACAGTTTGACCCCTTGCAGTTCATAGTTTCACTTTCCCCTACTTCAAATCAATGTCGGTCAATGATATAAAATGACTTCATTGCCCCTCAGATCATGTAAATACCTTATTGCCCTTCCCAAGTTTTGAAATAACAGTTTAACCCTCAATTTAAGGACGAAAATGCCCTTATGTGAGTGATGTTAGTTGGGTCTAGTCTTTGGATTTGAAGAGGGACATCAAGCTCTTGTTGAATGTATATAGAACTCTCCCTTCATGTAGCTCAGTTCTTTGTAATAAAATGTGTAATGAAAGCTTTTACTGGTGTCTTATCTTTCGGATCATCTTGCACATCTCCTTAATTTTTTCTATGAATAAAAAATAAAATGGTTTTAATATGTTTTTCTAAGTTTAACACTACCATCTTTAGAAACCTGGGTCATGAACTTTTAAGATGGGGTTTCTGAATCAGGGATAAAATTTGTGAAGCAATTTCTCAAAAGAGAGCGAATTGATTAAACTCAAATGGTCCTAATTGCCAAATTGATATTTCTCCTTCTTCACTATTTGCATAACAACCATATCTGTGAAGAAAAATCATGGTAGTTTTTTTTTTTTCATTTACCGAATAAAAAACTACCATGATTACTCTTCTCCGGTGCCGCCTCCGCCGTTGCGGCACTATCGGTTTCATCTGTCGCCGCGGCCACAGTCGGTCTCGTGCCAGGATGATCTCGGAGGGATTGGGTGTTGTATATATGGGGATGATTTCGTGGTGTTGTATATATATATATATGTAATATGTATGCGTTTTCTTTGTCGTCCAGCAGATCCTTGAGCACGACCAGCAGCAATCGCAACATTGAGTTCATAGAGGTTGTGTGTTTAGAGAGAGGACGAAGAAGAAGAAGGTTATGTTAGGTTAGGTTATTTTAATTTGGGTTAATTTCACAAAACCACCCTATACTATTTAATTTCATCACTATGCCCTTTCTCCTAACATTTTGAGTCATAATACCTAAACTACCCTCAATAGTATAAGGGGGTTTACTGAAATCAAGCCTTTAAAAAAATTATTTTTCGAAAATCAATTATATTTTTTGAAAACAATATATATTTTGCAATATATAAATATATTTCATGATATATATATTTGATAATGATATATATTTCGGAATAAATATATATTTTCCGAATTGTTTTAAAAAAATATGAATTTTTTTTGTGAAAAACATACATTATTTTCCAAAATATAAAAATATTTATTTCGGAAAAAAATTATATTATTTTCGGAAGAAATAATATATATTTTTCTCAAAAAAAACATTTTTCGGAAAAAATTCATATTTTGGAAAATAATATATATTTTTATCAAAAAATTTCTTTTTCGGAAAAAAATCATATTTTGGAAAATAATATATATTTTTCTCAAAAAATTTATTTTTCGAAAAAAGATCATATTTTGGAACATAGTATATATTTTTCCCAAAAAAAATATTTTTTGGAAAAATTTCATATTTTTTTAAAAATAATTCGGAAAATATATATTTTTGAAGAATTATATATCATTTTCCAATATATATATATTTCTAGAAATATATATATTTTTCGAAATATATATATTTTTTCCAAAATAAATATTGTTTTCAAAAAAAAATTTCCGAAATATATATATATTTTTTGAAATTTATAATTTTTTCAGGAAGGGGACGAAGAAGAAGGTTAGGTTAGGTTATTTTAATTTGGGTTAATTTCACAAAATCTCCCTATACTATTTAATTTCATCACTATGCCCCTTCCCCTAATATTTTGAATCATAATACCTAAACTACCCGCAATAGTATAAGGGGGTTTAGTGAAATCAAGCCTTTAAAAAAATTATTTTTCGAAAATCAATTATATTTTGGAAAATATATATATTTTGCAATATATAAATATATTTCGGCATATATATATTGGATAATGATGTATATTTCGGAATAAATATATATATAATTCGACAAAAATATATATTTTTCGAATTGTTTTAAAAAAATATGATTTTTTTGTGTGAAAAATATACATTATTTTCCAAAATATAAAAATATTTATTTCGGAAAAAATAATATATATTTTTAGCAAAATAATTCTTTTTTGGAAAAAATTCATATTTTGGAAAATAATATATATTTTTCTCAAAAAATTTATTTTTCGGAAAAAGTCATATTTTGGAACATAATATATATTTTTCCCAAAAAAAATATTTTTCGAAAAAATTTCATATTTTTCTAAAAATATATATATATATTTTGAAATTTATATCATTTTCCAATATATATATATATTTCTAGAAATATATATTTTTTCCAAAATATATATTGTTTTCAAATTTTTTTTTCCAAAATATATATATCTTTTTTGAAATTTATAGTTTTTACGAAAAATATAATTGATTTTTGAAAAATAATTTTTTTAAAGGCTTGATTTTATTAAACCCCCTATACTATTAAGGGTAGTTTAGGTATTATGACTCAAAATGTGAGGGGAGGGGGCATAGTGATGAAATTGAATAGTATAGGGGGTTAAGCAGACACAGTGAGAATTAGTTGATTAAATTGGATAGTATAGGAGGGTTTTGTGATATTAAACCTTTTAATTTTGGTTAGGTTAGATTTTAATGAAGGACAAATAGGTAAATTAATATTTCAAATTTTTTTAAAATAAAAATATGATGGGCAATTTAGTAATTTTTAATTATTGATCATCTAAAATGACTTATTGAGGGAAAATTATAATTATTCAAATAAGAGGGGATGAAAGTGTAATTTATCCTTAAATAAAATAATGAGCATTGATGTTGCATTTAGAAAGGCTTCAGAGGGTAGGTCTGTGTATGTAAATATAAATGAATCGTCTGCAGTTCGGGCCCCACCTGCATCCAACAGTCAGCAACAAATCACTTTCCCATCGGACGACTCTCATTTTGCCATGCCAGCTGGATTAAAAGCCAAATCTGAACCATTAGTCTAACCCTGGTTAGATATTATATATGTATTTTATTTAATGTTTATTTTTGGGCAGTGTGGTTCCTATTTTACCCCTAAAAATATTTGTACACAAATACAAAAATATAAGAGAGACGTTTTGTAAGCAACTATTTGTTTCCCCAAAACCGAAAGCAAGTCCGAAAGCCAAAAACCCTAGTTGCTACAAACTCCTCTCGCCTCTCTCAACACAAGCGCTACCCTCACTCTACGATCTCCAGACTTGCCCTCGCTCTACGAACCTGCATTCAAGGTTAGTTCGATCTCTCTCTGGAATTTGGAATTTGGGTGGAAATATATATGTATATGTGTATATATGTATAGCTATGTGATAAATCTGTTCTTGAAAGCTCATGGTCTGGTTGTTTCAATTTTGGGTTTGAAATTAAGGTTTTCTTGTTGAAAGAAATTGGGGCTTTCCAGGTTGTATTATCATACAGAGGGTATGTGCATATATTTAGATTAATTTGATTTTGGTACTTAGAAGAACCAATCTGATATAACAACTTGAACACAGCCTTGTCCTCTTTGACGAATTTCTCCAATTCCCGTTTTACCTTTCCATTGATTGCTACTGCGATGCTTACTTCACTTATCTCAATTTCCTCCCATTAGTATGCTAATTCTCCTAAGCAGTGAATTCTTGCAAAATGAAAACAGTTAGTACTTGCAGTTAAATAAAAAGATAGGTTACCAATTGAAGTTGAAGAGCTAGTAATCATTTGAGAGGACCTCCAAATTTGTCATTCTTTTCTTACAATCCCATATACTAAGATTCCCCTATTAACCTGCAAAATTTCACTTTTTTTTTTTTCTGTTTTATATAATAAACAAATAACAGGAGAAAAAAACACAACCTTATATCCCCAAACTAGAGAATCAAATTGGATATATTTTTAGTACTGGAGAGAAATAGAGACACATTTTTCTGTAACCGAACTCTGAACTCTACATTCAATAACATAGAATAGCATCCTTCAAATTGTTCCAAGAGAAAAGTGGAAAAAAAGCAAAAAGAAAAAAAACACAAACAGAAACGGGCTCATTATTGGTAACCCATAATGAATTTACCCAAACTTTTTAAATAGCAGCACAAAAATAAATAAATAAATATAAACACCCAGAGAGATATGTATAGAAAATTTTCAAAAGAAATACCAAGAACAAATTTAAAAAATACCATAACAGCTTATAATTACCCCTTCAAAATCCGAAATCTCTCAAACCCATCTGAACTAGCACAATTCAGTTAAAACCCATCATATTTTCTCTCTGAAAAAGGCACCAACTTGGGAGAAATTCAAACAAGACTTATATATGCATATATACGTATACATTTACACTGTATATGCAGAGCTCTATGCAGTTTAGCAGAATCAGATGACGTGACCCGAAAGGAACCTTCCAACCCGTTACGCACCAAAATACAGAGAATTTTTTTTTTTTTTTTTTTTCTGTCAACTCTCAATTCGTAGTATAGCTAGTTCATGTTAATTTCTGTGGATGTTCAACCTTAGAAAAGTTCAAAACTTTCTCTGGGAACTTGAATTTTGTGTCTATTGTGTGTTCAACATGTTTTCTTATTCACTTTAATAAGCATGTATGATGTGTATATATATATATATTTATATATATGGATATAAATTCGACAACTGAAGTCTCTTATCTGTAAATTTTATAATCCAGTGTTGTTTGGCCTCTAGACTAAACAAGCTAGTGATTGCTGGTGAATAGAAAAGAAAGGCATGTATAAATCCATATTGGGTATATGCATATAGCAATTAAAATAAAACTTCGGAGTTGGATAGTAGTATGTGATTTGATCTGAAGTTCATTATCTGTTACCAAAAAGGGCACTTCATTTAAGGGAGCTACTCATGTGTGATATAAAATGTGACAACTATCATAATAGGAAAAACAAAACTATTAACACTGCTGGTGATTACAGAAAACAAACGGTGTTTTTCAAATCGATCTTGTGTATCTGAAGTTGGTTGACACATTAGTAAATGTTTCTTTAATGCCACATTCATGTCCGTCGAACTGCTTAAATTGCTAGTTTGTACTTCAGACAAATTTGCTGATTGTTTGTAATTAGTTGGCAGCGGCACCACCTTCTGTTAACTATGGGTATTATTTCCCCAGCAATAGTGATTGGTCATACAATGACCATGGATTTTTTAAAAATTAGCTTATGAAAAAAGGAAAAGAAAATAAACTCAGAGGTTTAATCTATTGTGGTAAAGTGTGGTCGGTCTTGTTGTTAAAGTAGGTTTAATCCATTATTCAAACTTGGCACCTAGACTACTTGGCCGCCAGTTCCTTTGGTTTCCATGGTCTAACTCCTATGTCGATATTGCTTTTTCTTCTAATATGCACCTGTTGCCATAAAACGCCTTCAACCTTCAAACCTAACTTTGAATTTTCAATAAAAATCACTAGTTTCATTAAACTGTTGTATTGAAAATTGCTATTTTATATCTTGTTTGATGTTATTCATATCATAATTGCAAAACTAAATTATTAAATGAGTTATTTTTGGATACAAGATGGAGCCATAGCCAAGAAAATTCAAAATTAGCTTGATCAAGAACAGATTAATGAATATGCACATTATAGAGTAAATCAAGAGAATCAAAACATAAACCCTAACCTACGAATTGGACAACTGCAAAAAACCCTAAATAAATAAAATACATTGTGGCGAGAGATCTTTACCAGCGATTTCGTCTTTTGACTTTCTTATTGGGTAGAAATAACACACTCTTTAGTTAATTCACCAAAAGTTAGCTTCATTTCTTCATTAAGCACCTGAAACATACTTTAACATGCAAACAACATAAAAATACCAAATAATGGAATGAAAGAACGTAACAATAGTGCGTTAAGGGGTCAAAATGACTAATATTTGACACCTATCATCTTCTTAGCCCCAAAATGTCCTTTGCATTCCAAAGTATGGCAAACTTTTAGAATACTTTACTTCATATTGAGGAACACATTTTTGGATAATCTGGTCAGGACAATATTTAAACAACAACGGATTTTCCTAGATATAATGCTTAACTTGCGAAAATAATCTATCACATTCCTGTTTCGTCCATCCCCTAGGAATCCTACCCGTAGCTAAGTAATTAACTATGTCAGAATACTAGGGTAGTTCTACACTAACATGAAATAACTGCTCATCAGGGAATGAGTCATTTACTGGAGTATCATCTTTGGTTGATTCTACTTGTAATCTAGATAAATGATCTACCACGACATTCTTCGCACCCTTCTTATTCCTTATTTCCAAATCAAATTCTCGTAATAGGAGAATCCATCTAATTAATCTAGGTTTAGAATCTTTCTTTGATAAAAGGTATTTGAGTGCCGAATGGTCAGAGTATATCACCACCTTAATCCCAAGTAAAGAGGACCTAAACTTATCCAAGGCGTAGACTACAACCAATAATTCTTTTTCCGTGGTAGTGTAATTCATCTGTGTTTCAATAAGGGTTTTACTAGCATAGTACACTACATGTGGTATTTTCTTTTTTTTTTTGGTCCAAGAACTACTCCAATAGCATAATCTGAAGCATCACACATTAATTCAAATGGTCCTGACTAATCCGGAGGTTGCATAATTGGTGCAGTGGATCATAAGTTTGTAAGTATCTCAAAAGCCTTATGGCACTCCTCATTGAACTCGAACGACGTATCTTTTGCTAAGGCCCTGTTTGGTTCGCGGTCCGGTTCCATGTGGTCCGGTCTCATAATGATTTTTTTGGAACCGGACATTGTTTGGCAACACGGTTCCAAAAAAACAAGGACCACTTGTGACCAAATGGGGTAATTTGAGACAACCAAAAATGATGGTCTCAAGTGGTCTTATATATAATTGTCTTAACACATGGGACCATAAAATTTGAAATATATATATAAAATTAAAAAATATATATAATTTGAAAATAATATATAAAATTAAAAAAATAATATAAAAAATTTGAAATAATGTATAAAATTTGAAATATATATATAAAATTCAAAATTAATATATAAAATGCAAAAAATATATTTAAAATTTGGGAAAATAAAAAATTCCAAAATAATAGAAAAATAAAAAATAATGTATAAAATTCGAAAATAATATATAAAATTTGAAAAATAATATAATTTTTTTAAAAATAATGTATTAAATTCGAAAAAATATATATAAAAATCAAAATTAATATATAAAATTTTAAATATATATATATATATAATTTAAAAAATAATATATAAGTTTTGAAAAATAATATAAAAAATTTGAAATAATGTATAAAATTTGAAAAAAAATATAAAATTCAAAAATAATATACAAAATTAGATATATATATATATTTTTGAGAAAATATGAAAAATTTGAAAATAATATAAAAAATCAAAAATAATATATAAAATTCAAAAAATAATATAAAATTTGAAATAATTTATAAATTTTGAAAAATATATTATTTTTGAATTTCTTATATTATTTTCAAATTTTTTATATTTTTTCAAATTTTGTATATTTTTCATACTTAATATATTTTTTGAATTTTATATATTATTTTTTTTATTTTTTGTATTATTTTCCAAACATAAGACCAAACAGCTTGAATAAGACCATAAGACCAGACAGTTTTACCAAACAGAGTTTCAGAACACCACCCAGATAAGACCAGACCAGACCAGGCCGGACGTGCTACCAAACGGGCCCTAAGAGACTGCAGAGTGGTCTTACTATTTTACTAAAGTCTTTATTAAAGCGTCGGTAAAAACCTGCATGACCCAAGAATGATCATATGTTCCAAACCATGGTAGGCAGAGGTAAATTAGATATTAATTCTACCTTAGCTTTATCTACCTCTATTCCTCGTTTGGAAATAATATGGCCAAACACTATCCCTTCTTGAACCATAAAATGACTATTTTCCCACCTTAGAATGAGGCTAGTTTCTTTACATATTTTTAATACTAATGTTAGATGTTCTAAACACTCATCGAATGTTATCTCGAACACCGAAAATTCGTCCATAAACAATTCCAATAATCTCTCTACCATGTCCGAGAAGATAGACATCATGCATCGTTGAAATGTAGATGGTGCATTACATAATCCAAACGACATTCGTCTATATGCATAGGTACCATAAGGACAAATAAAGGTTGTTTTATCTTGATCTACAGGATCTATTGCGACTTGGTTATACCCAGAGTACCCATCCAGGAAACAGTAGTAACTCTGTCCTGCTAATCTTTCTAAGATCTGATCTATAAAGGGTAGCGAAAAATGATCTTTCCTAGTATGGGAATTTAACTTCCTATAGTCAATGCATACCCGCCACCCAGTAGTTGTACATTGATGAATTAATTCTCCTATTGCATTTGGCACTACCGTTATACCAGGTGTTTTAGGTACTACTTGCGTTGGACTTACCCGTGTGTTGTTTGAAATTGGGTATATTATTCCTGCATCTAATAACTTTACTACTTCTTTTTTAACAACCTCTTTCATATTAGGGTTTAACTTTCTCTGTATTTCCCTTGACGGTTTCACATCTTCCTCTAAGTGAATTCAGTGCATACATATTGATGGGTCTATCCCTTTTAGTCAGCCACACTCCACCCTATTGTTTCTTTATGCTCACCTAATATTCTTACTAATTTTATCTCTTGTTCAGGATTTAGTCATGTTGAAATAATTACGGGTAATATTTTGTTCGGCCCTAAAAATACATCTTTTAAATTACTAGGTAATTCTTTGAGTACCAACTTGGGTGGAGATACTAATGATGGTACTAGAGGAATACACGATATTGTAGGCAAAGGCTCTTTCGGTGTTCTCCAAGGTGCTACCTCGAATGCTTGCTCTATTATGGCTATTTTTTTCTAATTTTGGTAGTTGCTGTTTATTTTGAGACTTAACATAGTCGTCTATAATTTTGTTATTCACCGCCCTCACTAATGGGTCTTTAGTCAATATTTGTGGTGAAATTTTCTCCACTAATTCATCAATCATGTCGGTTAGAAGGCATTCTTCCCTTTCAGGTAATTGGGATGGATTTGAAAAAATGTTTTTTCTGACTTTCATATTTCCAAACGATAAATCCATAATCCATGTTCGGCAATCTATGCATGCATTTGCAATTGCTAAAAATGGATGGCCTAGGATCACAAGTATTTGTCTCTTAGAATCATAAATAGGCTCCGTGTCTAGAACAATAAAATCAACTAGGAAATAAAATTTATCGATTTGCACAATAACATCCTCTATTATCCCTCGTGGTTGTTTAGTGGATCGATCTGCTAGTTGTAACACAACAGGGTTGGAGATAATTTACCTAATCCCAGTTGTTGGTATACCGAATATGGTAGAAGGTTTACACTAGCCCCCAAATCAAGCAATGTTTTTCCAATTTCTTGATCCCCGATTACACATGAAATTGTCGGTGCTCCTGGATCTTTATATTTTGGAGGTGTGATGTTGGATATTATAGCGCTTACGTTTTCAGTTAATATTATTTTCTCAGTGTTATTCATTCGAGTCTTCCTCTTTTGTGTACATAAATCCTTTACGAATTTAGCGTACGAAGGAATTTTGTCAATAGCATCAAGGAGAGGAAGATTAATTTTGACTTGTTGCAACGTTTTTGCTATCTCTTGAATCTTTTCTTCATAAGGAATAGGCTCTTGTAAACACTGTGGAAATAGAGCTTTAGGTTTGTAGCTCGTTTCACCTATTTCTTTTATTGGTGTTGGGTTTTCTATAATTGGTTCTTGTTTCTTTTTAGAAACTAATTCTTCCTCTATTTCGATAAAAACTAATTCTTTTTAGAAACACTGTGGTTAGGGTTTTGATTAAAGGTGTTATTCTGAGTTTTATACGAAAAATTAGGATGATTTTGCCAACCGGGGTTGTAGCTATTTGAAAATGGGTAATTATTTGGATTGGTAAATGTGACATAAACATCCTCAGTGATATATTCAGATTTTGGTTGTGTATAAGGACAATTATTAGCGTAGTGCGAGGGATTAGCACATACTGAACATACTTTTTGAGGTGTGGGGTTTATATGAGTGGTTCTCATTAGTTGATCAAACTTTTTGTTTAGTTCATCCACTTTTTATGTGACTTCATACATCTGACTTACTTCAAATGTACTCTCGTGGAGCTCTAATTTCAGACATATTTTGTCGGGAATTTTCACTAAGATTTTTAAAAAGATCCCATAGGAAGTCTATGGTTTTCTGTGTAAATGTTCCTCCACATGTTGCATCAACTGTATTTTTATGACCCTCTCCTAGTTCTACATAAAAACTTCGAACTAATTCGTGACTAGGGAATCCATGATGAAGGCATTTTCGTAAAATTTCATTAAATCGTTCCCAAGTTTCATAGAACTCTGTTCTCCATGTATTTGTGAGAACATTAAGATTGCTCTACGGGTCTCGTGTGTTTTTCCCACTGGGAAGAATTTGCGTAAGAATTCTTTCTGAAGCTTCTTCCAGTTGTTTCTAATATCTTCTGGTATTGTACTATACCAAAGTTTCGCTTTATCTTTTAGGGAATGAGAGAATAATCTAATTTTAAAATTGGCATCCGTACATCCTCTTATACGCACAATGTTACAGACATCTAAGAATTCATCTATATGATGATAAGGATCCTCATGAGCGTTCCCATGAAACTTAGATAACATATTAACTATAGCAGGTTTAATTTCGTATTGGTCCGCCCCTGCTGGTATCGCGATTTCTAATGAGGAAGTATACTCTTGCGGATTATAGAAATCTTTAAAGACAATAGGTAGAGTTACTATTGCGTTATCGCCCATAGTTATATTGTTTAAATTATTTAAATTCTTTCTTTTATTTATCTAGTACGTTCGATCAATTTCTGGATCAAATGCTTCAAGGAGATTATTAATTGAACGACGTCCAAACATAAACAATAAACAATGATATTAAATAAAACAGTAGGTTGCAATAAATGAATAATGCAACAAATATATTTAAATAATTAAATAAATAATACCTGCTAGCTTCTTCTAAACGTTCTTCTAAGGCCCAAAAACCCTTTTAAATTTTTTGTCAAATACCGTTCAAAATAGTTTTTCCTTTCAAACAAGCAAAAACAGTTTCTGAAAAGCCAATCCAACATGACACGAGATCTTCAAATTAGAATTATTTTGAAGTATCGAGTGTATTGACACATTCTATATCAATTCATTTGTATAAAAGTTCAATGCTTGATAGCATTTTGAAATTTGAGCCCAAGCAACTGAGAAAATGTACATGGTATGGAGTGAATTATTGGTCATGACACAATTAAGCAGAATAACTCAACATTCATAGAACTTTCATAAAAGCTTTCAATATAGAAGACATGTAACAAATTAATGTCATTGATATATATATTTCTTACACTTATAAATTAAATTGAAATCTATAAGAGCCATGAAACATTGCTGCAACTGTAATTAAACACGTTTGGCAACACAAACCAGTACCGCTGTGACGTTCCAAGGACGGCAACCAAAGGTCACCTCTAGCAAACTCCTCCGAGACCTTGATGGCTGCAAAGGACGACCCCTAGACGAAGAAGGAGAAGAAAATGAAGACAACCAAGGACTTGAATTAGGAAATGATGCTATGAACTCCCCATCCGAATAATCTCCAATCTCTGATCTTTCCAAGCGTTCTGAGCTTGAATATCTTCCAAAACCACACTATTCTTGACCTTGTTGAGCCCTTGCAGGGTTGGTCAACACAAGGCCTAGGTAGCCCCATGCTTTGCATAGCTGGTGGAGGGTTGAGCGGCGGAATCACCTCATTTTCCGGTGGATGCTTTGGCATCCCCGGCTGCATCTCCCACTTAAAGGGCACACCTTCAGCACTCCGATAATATATACGTGAAGATTGACCTACTGGAGACTCTCTCGAAAGAATTCTACCAAACGAGAACTCGTCTCCTTGAAGCACCGAAACCGGTTTTCGTGAACCATCATCCTTGTAGTCCATAAATTTTCTTTGCATGTAGAAGTTGATTTTTTCTTTCTTTTTCTTTTTCTTTTTTTGGGTCTAGCTACCAATATTCTCCTTCAAAAAAATTCTAGGTTATAGAAAGTGAACTTTAACAAATGAACTATTGTAATAAGGTGCAAACTAAGACCGTTAGTGAAGCTTGTATTTAGGGAGGATTAATACTTTATAGGTAAGGTTGTGTTGACTATGCATTATTGTATAATGAGGGTGTGAAAATTCACAGAAACTTGCATGTATATGTAGAGTTCTAAATCCTCCAAAGTGAAGGCAATAGTTGGGAGTACTTGTGCACATGATCTAGTTGTTTCTACACCTAAAAAAGTGAAATTTGATTTGCTATAATGACATTAAATTATTTAGTTTTATTTGTACATTTCAATTTACTCTTCTGTTACTTTTCTTTTGAGTGACTTGGTCAAGACTTTGATCACTGGCAAGAAATTAAACCAAATAAAAAGAAAGAAATTACTTTTGTTCTCAAGGTTACGTTAACATTTTGGCCATGTTAGGAGACTATATACATATATGTATATGTATATATATATATATATGTGTGTGTTGCATGTGAATTCAATTAAGAAACCCTTAAGACATGCCTCTAGCTTTTCTAATTTATATCTCCTTAATTACTACCGAATTTATTATTCTCTGGATTGAGAGAAGCTGCAATGGTTACACTCGGCCACTTGTCAACTCAAAAGAAGTACCACGTAAGCAATATTTCATGGCTTTATGTGGAATGACATGAATGCCCCTCGAACTCTCGCTGTTATTGGTCGATGGTCATGGACTCGAAAGGAAACTGAGGGCCCGTTTGGTAGGCGGTCCGGTCTGGTTTTATCTGGTCTGGTCTTATCTGGGTGGTGTTCTGAAAGTCTGTTTAGGCCCTGTTTGGTAGGTGGTCTGGTCTGGTCTTGCGTTTAATGGGACCAGACCGTGTTTGGTAACATTGGTCCCAAATTTTTGGTTAGACCAAGTAAGACCAAATCAGACCAAAATGGCCTCATTTCAGACAAAAAAAAAAAGGTGGTTCCTGGTGGTCCGGTCTGGTCTTATTAATAAAATATATTTATAAATAATTAAAAATGAATAAATAATAATAATAAATTAATAATAATAATAATAAATTAAATAAAACATATTTTAAAAATAAAATATAAATAATAAATAATAAACAAAATGAAATAAATAATACCTAATAATAATAAATAATGAATATAATAATAATGAATAAATAATAAAATATATTTATAAATAATTAAAAATGAATAATTAATAATATAAATAATAAATTAAATAAAACATAATAATAATAATAAATGAATATAATAATAATAAATAAGTATAATAATAATAAAAATGGACTAAATAATAATTAATAATAATAAATTAATAAAATAAATAATAAATTACATAAAACATATTTAAAAATATAATAAAAATAATGAATAATAAACAAAATGAAATAAATAATAATAATAAATAAATATAATAAAAAATAATAAATAGATATAATAATAAGTAAATATAATAATGAATAAATACTTCATAATAATAATAAAAAATGAGTATAATAATAATAAATTAATATTAAATTAATAAAATATATTTTTAAATAATTAAAAATGAATAAATAATTTATAAATAAAATGAATTAAATAATGAAATAATAATAAATAAATAGAATATATTTATAAATTAATATATAAATTAATAAATAATAATTTAATAATAAAATATATTATAAAGTGAAGAAATAATAAATAAATAAATAAATAATAAATAAATAGTAAGACCAGACCGCTTATCAAACAGATTTTTCCAGATCAGATTAGACCAGACATGACCAGACCGGACCGGACCAGACCAGACCAGATCATACCAGAAAGACCGCCTACCAAACATGGCCTTAGTAAAGTTGTCTGGTCTTATGGTTTTATTCAAACTGTTTAGTCTTATGTTTGGAAAATAATACAAAAAATTCAAAAAATAATATATAAAATTCAAAAAATATATTAAGTATGAAAAATATATAAAATTTCAAAAAATATAAAAAATTTGAAAATAATATAAGAAATTCAAAAATAATATATATTTCAAAATTTATAAATTATTTCGAATTTTATATATTATTTTTGATTTTTTATATTATTTTCAAATTTTTTATATTTTCTCAAATATATATATATATATATATATATCTAATTTTGTATATTATTTTTGAATTTTATATATTTTTCAAATTTTATACATTATTTCAAATTTTTTATATTATTTTTCAAAACTTATATATTATTTTTTAAATTATATATATATTTAAAATTTTATATATTAATTTTGATTTTTATATATATATTTTCGTATTTAATACATTATTTTTAAAAAATTATATTATTTTTCAAATTTTATATATTATTTTCGAATTTTATACATTATTTTTTATTTTTCTATTATTTTGGAATTTTTTTATTTTCCCAAATTTTAAATATATTTTTTGCATTTTATATATTAATTTTGAATTTTATATATATTTCAAAATTTATACATTATTTCAAAAAGTTTATATTATTTTTTTAATTTTATATATTATTTTCAAATTATATATATTTTTTATTTTTATATATATTTCAAATTATATATATTTTTTAATTTTATATATATTTTAAATTTTATGGTCCCATGTGTTAAGACAATTGTATATAAGACCACTTGAGACCATCATTTTTTGTTGTCTCAAATTACCCCTTTTGGTCCCAAGTGGTCCTTGTTTTTTTGGAATCGTATTGCCAAACAGTGTCCAGTCCCAAAAAAATTATTATGAGACCGGATCACATGGTACCGGACCGCGAACTAAACAGGGCCTGACTTCAATTATATTTCATGCTAATCTCATACTCATTGCAAAAGAGCCAAGGGGTTGTAGAGAATAATCAATAAATGATTATTGAATTTCTACTCATACTACTGTTCCAATCAATCAAAAATATACTTCATTGACTTGAGTGATTATTATTATTATTTTTTGAGTAAATCTTGATTGATATTTTTTCTTCAGCATGTTGTCACATATTTAGTGTTTTCAAAGAACCGTGCAGTCTTAGACACCTCTAAGATGCTTGAGAAATGTTAAATAAGCTTTTGTGATTCTCTAACTTAGTGGACAACTAAAGCTAGGTGAATGCGAAAGGTAGTGTGTAAGAAGAGAAAGCTGGACAAAAGAGCTTAGAAGACAATTGAACTCAAGAGAACTTGTATTGTTTGAGAACTTGGGTGATTGCTTGGATGGTGAGCAAATAAGCTCCCACCTCTATTTATAGGTCAAGGGTCTTACAAGGAAAAATAGAGGGATTTCTAGAATTCTCCATGTCTAGTCTACTCTAGAATGTTCTATACAATTCTAGTATATTTTATATAAGTCTAGACAACTCTACAATACTCTAGAGAATTCCGGAGAAGTGTGGAGAAATCTAGAATATTCCGGTTGCCAAGTAGGATGTCAAGTAGAATCCTACGAAGCGCTTGCGTGGCGTAACCTCTTAATATGGGACGTGACAATATGATTTGATATTTGTTTAAGCCAAACAGAGATTATTTTTTCTCTCATTAGTAACCTATATTGTAAGTTGTTAACCAAATCAAAGAAATTAAACTTGCATCCATTTTCAAGTATAAATAATTAGAGAACATAAAGATTAGATCAAGGAGATCATCGATCCTTGGGGTTAGATTATTTTTGTTTTTATTTTGAAATTAATAGAGAACCTAAAGACTAAATAAAACACGAGGAATGTCGCACCTCTCATTGGTCAGTTCAACTTTTAATATGGTATTGAAAGTGTTTATCAATTTCAGTCTCTTCTTACAAAGTCCAAGATGATGGTAATAACTTTTTGGATAAGTGTTCTCTTTTATTTCTCTTTTCTCACGTTCTACCTATTACATACTACTATCTATTACAAGCTATTAATAATTGTTGATACTTTCAAATTTTCCATAAACTTAATTATTTATTTGAAATGTTCTATTTTTTTATTCTATTTTTATTTATTTCATTTTCATTGGTAAGCTCTTATTTATTTCATTTTCATTTGTAAGCTCTGATTTTGATGTGGTATTGAAAAAAAAAGTCGTAGTTGAGTAATTTCAGTCGGTGGTAATAATCTTTTGGGATTTGCATTACCACACATATTTTATTTTTCTTTCCGCATGATATTCTCTTTATTACATACTACTATTGATTCTTTATTATTTTTAACTCTTATACAAACTTGATTTTTTTTAATTTTATTATTCTATTTTTATTTATTTCATTTTCATCCGTACAAAAACCAATGAAATATTCTAATAGTGTCATTAATCATACTCAATTAAATATATAAGTAAATTATTAATCAATACCCAATAAAATATTTAAATATATACTAGGCATAATAATATAATGCAAAAAGAATCATGCTATACATATATATATAATGTGCAAATATCTTGGGTGAATGTATTTAAAAGTAGTTTATTATTTTTGAAAGTTTGAGTATAGTCTAAAAAATAATTTATTATTTTTTAAAATTTTGAGTATTTTGGAGCAGTTTTTATTTTTGTACAAATATATATAAAATTATAAAATAAATAAATAAGTTTATGGTAGATTTAAAAGTAATCAACAATTATTAATAGTTTGTAATAGATAGTAGTATGTAATAGGTAGAACATCGTGAGAAAAGAAAAATAAAATAGGACACTTACCCAAAAAGTTATTACCACCGTCTTTGGCTTAGTAAAAAAAGACTAAAATTAATGAACTACTTTCAATACCACATTAAAAGCAAAACGGACCAATGAAAGGTGTGACTGTAGCACAGTCACTGTGACTCTAGTTAGCATTCCTCATAAAACATTGCATGGGTTTCGTTGCTTTTGTGGCTAAACACTTCAGAGTTGTAATGCAAATTGATGACCTCCAATAAAAGTATACAAGTCTTCTCACTAGCCTCAATACAGAAGAAAGTAAACTCCATCATTGATAATTGCTAATTAAGTTTTGTAAATGGATGGGTAACGAATGTTATTTAGCCCGACTACAGAGTAGACTTTGAATATTGCCAATTGTCAATTTCCAATTGCCAAATAGAGTAAACCTGTCAACTTGCTTAACAGTCACTTGATGCATTCAAGCAAGTTTTACCCAAAGTCTAATTATCATTTTCAACTAGTCTGTCATACCTAATTATCATTTTCCTTCACACCATTATGTAGTCTGAGTAGTTGGAGAAATTAAGTCTATATAATTGTTTCAAAAATTATATTTTTCTATGTCTCATTTTAAGGGGTACAAATCGTCTCAAGTGAGCTCTTCAAGTGAAACCATCAAGTGAGAGTCCCACACCAATCCAATGGTATTCATACACTCATCTCCTTCTCTCTCTTATGTCTAGGGATCCGAATTTTTGAATGGATAAATACACACCATTGGATGAGTGTGAGACCCTCAATGGATCTATACACACACTTGAGACAATTTTTTTCCCATTTTAAGTGTGCATTTTAAAAACCCAAATCTCTCCAATTCATCTCTCACTGGGAGTATTCCAGTGAGATCCAACTATTAGGATGATGCCACCTTGTTGATTTTGTTTGAGGATTTATGAGGTGGGTCCCAGTAAAATTTGAGCCAACTTTTAAGTTTTAAAACTTACCAGTTGCACTATTCATTAACTCATTCGGTACATATGTATATATTTATATTAGATATTGGAAAAATGTCACATACCTCTCTCCTGATGTTTATTGATATTACACGGTACTCTTATTATTTTTAAAATATTAATTTGGATGAATTCCTAGATATAAATTTATGAAATGACCCTCAATAAACTTTTTTAAACTATTAAATTTTTACATTGCCACCACCCTAATGGGTAAATTACAGTTTCACTCCCAAAAAATCTAAAAAGTATTTAAATTTTAAAAATATATAAAATTAGAAAATATATATTAAATTCGTAAAATATATATATAATTCAAAAAAATACACAAAACTCGAAAAATATATATAAAATTCCGAAAAATATATATATATATAATTCGAAAAAATATATAAAATTCTAAAAATATATATAATTTGAAAAAATATATAAAATTATAAAAAAAACATTTTTTTTAATTTTATATTTGTTTTTTCAAAATATATATATTTTTGAATTTTATATATATTTTAAAATTTTATATATGTTTTTCAAAATTTATATTTTTTGCCGAATTTTATATTTGTTTTTGAATTTTATATATATTTTTTGAAATTTATATGTTTTTTTTCAAAATTTACATATTCTTTTCGAATTTTATATTTATTTTTAATTTTATAATGTTTTTCGAAATTTAAATATATTTTTTTCAATTTTTATAACGAAATTCGAAATTTGATGTATATCTTTTTGAATTTTATATATTTTTTCTAAATTTAATATAGGTTTAATGGGGTCGTTTGCTTGTTTTAGAAAGGTAAGAGTAGTAAAATGGGGGCAAAAAAAGCATAGGGGGTTTTTATGCTCTTTTGCCTTTTATATATTTATTTCAAATTTTATATATATATTTTAAAATTTATATATATTTTTCAAAATTTATATATATTTTTTAAAATTTTAAATATTTTTTCGAATTTTAGGGGGTGAAACTGTAATTTATCCCATTAGGATGGGGCAATATGAAATTCAATAGTTAGGGGGGTTTAATGAAATTAATCATGAAAGGCAATTAGGTAAAATCACATATGAAATTAGAGTTGACCTGCTTGACTTTGGACGGAAGGGGTGAAAGTGATATCCGGAGCTAATCTGGAGGGAGGTATCTGCTCAATTTTGAAACGGTAGGGGCAACGCGTGTAATATCATTAAACCTCAAAGGAGGTATGTGATATTTTCCCTTAGATATATATATATATATATGAGGTATTGTACGAATCAATGCAAATTAGGACTTTTGGTTTCCCCCCTATCCAAAACTCCAAAACTTTTATCTTCCATCTCTGAATCTGCCACAGTGAAATCCTAAAGCTAGCACTGTTCATTCACTTATTCTCTTTTATATATTATATTTAGAAGCACTGTTTGTAAATCTTAATTTGGACTAAAAAGAGAGGGAAATAATAATAATACAAAAATTACATTTAATCATAATATAAATACAAAACAAGGAGGAAAAACTCAAAATATAAATATTAAATACTTCCACGCCTTAATAAAAATCACTATATATAATTTGTTAGTAAACACAACTTTAATGAAACACCTTTGAAACAATGTCGTTTTCGGCCAGACACCTAATAATCACATTCAATAACGAGAATCCACTACACAATATTAAACGAAAACAGTCGTAGATTAATAATCAAATGCCCTAACGCGATACATGTCATAATTTGAACAAAATACATAGTTTTACATTTCCGGCACCGAAGTGCACCAAAAGAAGGAAATCCCCGCGCATAGCACTCCGAGGGACAATACATGAAACTATAACTCATCCGGCCCATTAAAAGAAAGTAATACATTATTTAAATTACAAAATCGCAAAAGAAGGCATGTGAGTACACGTATCACTTATAGTTCACAAAAAGATAAAGTCCATCACTATAAGTCACTACAAGAAATCTTGGTTTTAGGGACAGTCAAAACCGTCCCTAAAAGTCTCAAAACCGTCCCTAAAACTGAAAATGGACCGTGCCTAATAAAAGCGTCTTTAGTACTCTTTTGTGACGGTAAAATCCGACCGTCACAAATAGCCAACATTTAGTGACGGTTTGTACCATCACTAATAATTATATTATTAGTGACGGTTTGGACCGTCACTAATAATTGTACTATTAGTGACGATTTTGGACCGTCACTAATAATGTACTATTAGTGACGGTTTTGGACTGTCTTAAATAAATTTTAGAAACGGTTGTGAACTGTCTTAAATAATTAATTTGACTGTCCCGAATAATTATTTGAGATGGTTTGATTTGTCACTAATTTATTTTTTCTGTTATCATTTCTTTTGGTTACTATTTACAGTTGATTGTCATTTACATTTGTTTAGAGTTATAACAAAATTAAGAAAAGTGCCATAAACATAATTCAAAGCAAACCTAATAGAAGTAAAAGAACTTGAGACATAGAGCTCATAAATAATTCAAGGACATTTGTACTGTGAAATTTATAAATACTTGTTGGAACTTGCAAAATGGAACAACACTAAATTTACAAAATAAAAAATTCATCCTTGCAACCTAAGCTTCAACACCGTAGTATACAAATGTCTTTGTAAATAAATCATTCCAATATATTCAAAAATACTATTACAAAAACTAATAAGAGAATAAATGTCCAAAGCCTCCTTATGCCCAAGTCAAAACCTACAAACAAAACAAAAAAAAGAAAATATATCATAAGAACTGTTTCATAAAACAAAATGAAAACAACAATATATAATAATTTCGATTTGAAGTTAAATTTGCATAGTAATATGATAATTCAATACGATATTCAATAAAAAAATTCAAGGCAACAAAGAACAACATTCTAAAAAAATAGCAAAAAGAAAAAGAAAAACCAATAGTTTGGCACATTGCCCTACTGTATACAGAATAATATTGGATGCAACATGATAATAAAGACCTAGTAGATATTACTAATCGCCCAAATTAAACTGCAATGGAGGTTTAAGCAGTATAACATGGCAATCGATTTCACCCTTCTGAGCGACTTAACCACGAGAATAAACTTGCCAAACTCATGAAAGTGTTATTTATTTCAAGATACATCTTGTATACATGAAGTTGCTTAAATTAGGGAAGACAATAGCTAAAAGATATATAACCGAAAAAGAACCTTTTGGTATGAGTTTACATTAACTTATAGAAGCACGTATATAATCAAGCAGGACAGTATTAAAACAACTGAAGTTGCTCAGTTAGAATCGTAAGAATCTGTATAAATCATCAGGGTATTTAATGCATGAAATCGTTAGAATCGTAAGTTTTATAAGAATTAAATAGATCAAGTAGGTCAAAACAAACAAAATATCATATAACAAGTTATTCTAATAGATTAGTTTTGATGATCTAACACCACCATTCCAATCACTGAGGTTAAATAAGTTCTTCATAACTCTTAAATGATAAAGAACATGAAAAGAAGAAAACCTTTTTTGCTGCTTCTACTGTGGCAAATTCGACATGGGCATATGTCCTAGAAATCTCGGGATTCTTTGCAAAACGGATGCTTACTATTTCTCCGATGTCTTTAAAAAAATCATCCCTGTAGGATTAAATAGCAATCAGACAAAGACAAGCTTAAATAAATGTCACAAAGTTGAAATAAATACATACAGATCAGTTCTTTCAACATACAACGATAAGCTGGCAACGAACAGTGTGTTTGATACTGTGTGTTCCAGAGTGAAAGGTCTTTGGACCTACATCAGAAATTATTACAATTTCTCTTCCAATTTCAAGTAATATAGTTCATACTAATTACACATGTAGGAGAACAGAAAAGGCAAAATAAGTTCCAAAAATAACATAGAAGATCAATTGAATTAGTGCTTACGGTATTATTTCCAGATCTGGAATCAATATCATTGGTCTCTGACTTGTTGAATGCATCTTGTATAGCCGAGAAAATTGAGTATACTTAGTCAAAGGCATTTTGTTGGAGCATGAAAAGAACGAAGATTTTCTAAAAAAGCCTACAGCTCCTTCAGTTATCGTCCAAGAAACAAATTTAAGGCATGTGACAACTAAAACAACCATCCCTTTTTGTAAACCCAAAACATATATAATTTTCTTTCATTACAACTTGATACCTACCATAATATTCAATATTAGCAACATGCAAACTGAAACTCACCTTATTAAACATAAACACATGTATAGATGATAAAAGAATAAAATATTTAAATTATCATATTGGAATTTAATGTTTTTATCTCTAATGTTGGACTGAAATGTGTCTGTAGAACCGACCTCGACATCACCGCCGCTTTTATCGAAACTTCTTACAACCGCTTGTGCTTGTGCTTGAGCTTTCCATTCCTTTTGCTTCGAGTCACTGTCACTGCTACAATTTTTGGAGAATGAGAAACTAACTTCACCAAACTGAAGCAGGGTAATTTATGACAACGTTGATTTAGAAAAGAAAAGAAAATTCATTTTTTACCTGCTAAATGGAGTGTATGAGCACCGTTCCCTAGCAAAACCAAGTCTCACATGATGACCTAATAAGTCTTGACCATCCAATTTAATAGCCTGCAGTATAAGTAATGTACTTAGGAAAACAATATATAAATTGGCCAGTCCAGCACCGTTCACATGTCACATCCTTCACAAATACAAACTTATTAGATACATGATAAGGTTACCAGGGATCACAAAATATTCGATATACAAGCCATGTTTTCAATATTATATCCATAGCAACAAGGATCAATTTAATTTAACTGGATTACAAAACACAATCGATCTGATATGGAGCATCAAGTTCATCTAGAAACAACTAACACAAAGGCTTGTTCTTTTAGATACGAGGTATGAGTCAATAAGCCCCCTGATGTCTATTTGTTTTTAAAAAAATTATGTTATTACCATGATGCTCTTTATTACTACGCACCAAATAATTTGTTATGCAAGTGGGTGTACTCATTCATAATTGGATATACACATATCTGAATAAATCATCAGGGTATTCCATTGCATGAAGTCGTTTGAATCAGAAGTTTTATCAGAAACCAAATACAAAAAATGGGCCGAAACAAATAAAGCATGATATAACAAGTCATTATAATTGATCAGTTTAGATGATATGACATAACCATTCCAATAACCGAGGTTCTAATAGTTATTGATATCTCTTCAACGATCATGACCGGGAAAGAAGAAAACCTTTTTTGCTGCTGCTACTGTGGCAAATTCGACATGAGCATATGTCCTAAAACCGTCGGGATTCTTCGCAAAATGGATGTCAATTATTTCTCCCATGTCTTTAAAGAAATCCTCCCTGTAGGATTATATATCAATCAGAAAAAGACATTATTAAATAAAGGTAATAAATTTGAAAGAAATACATACACATCAGTTCTTTCAACAAACAACGATAAGTTGCCTACAAACAGTGTGTGTGATACTGGGTGCATCAAGAGTGAAAGGACTCCGGGCCTGCATCAGAAATTATTACGATTTCTCTTCCAATTCCATGGCATTTAAATTGCCAATATAGAAATTGACATGGTTCTTATGATAGATATTCAAATTGCTTCCTTCCTTTTATATCCCTCTTTTATATTTTCAATTTTCAGTGACCAAAGTTACACTATGTTGCAGAGTCAAATCATATGTTGGTGTAACCAGAGGACTGACCTTGGATTTGTGCTTCAATGAGAACAGTATTTGGAACATATAATTAGAGATAAAATGCAATCGACCTCTGTTCACCGCCTTCTCCTTCGCGGTCCTGGGTGGAGCCGATTCTAGGGGGCTCTACGATGACGTCGTAGACTATGCCGGAGACCACCATGAAATAGGTCAGAAGAAGGGGAGCTTCAGGTGGAGGAGCAGGAGACGGAGGAACCTGTAGGGGAGAAGTTTGAGGGTGTGGAGGATGGGGTCGATGGAGTCCATGGATGGATCGGAGGAAGAGAAGGTTAGGGTTTCTGATTTGGGCGCCATTTTTGGGGGAGGAGGAGGTGTGTTTGTGTAGGGCATCGATGGAGTAGAGAAAGGACAGTGAGAGGCTAGAGGTTGCACGAAGATTTTAAGTGTGGGATTTATAGGGTTTCTTTTAAAATCGTTGAATCTACCCACCCAATTCGACGGTGGCTAACTATTCTTTTCATTTTTTTTTCTTTGGTAAATTTAAGAGGTAATTAAGTAATTATTTTATTTTTGGAAAAATTAATTATTATTCTATTTAAATATTATTAATGGAACTTTACTAACGAGCCGAACCCTTAATGAGTCGAGCCCATGTTGTTCATGAACAGTTTGTCATTTGCAGCCCTAGGGGGAAGTGATGTTAATAAGGGCTTTATTTTGAATTTTAAAACTACTTTTTATTATAAAAACTAAATTTTTTTAGAAACGAAAAAACTAAATTTTTGTAATAAAAAATAGTACTTATTACGAAAAATAAATTTTGTAGCAAATATTATTTATTTGTTAGAAAACATTTTCATAATAAATAGAAGAAAATTAACTACAAAAAATAAAAAATTCGTAACAAAAACTATTATTTGCTATAAAAATTAATTTTTGTTGTGCAATTGAGTAAATTTCCAATTCAAATTACTATAAATTGACTTCAATTGAGTGAAATTGTAAATCATCAATTCAAATAAGTGAATTTGAGTAAATCCCAAATTCGAAGTAGTGAAATTGAGTAAATCCAAATTCAAACTAATGAAATCGAGTGAAATTAAGTTCAATTGAGTAAATCACCATTTTAAAATAGTGAAATTGATAAAATCTTCAATTCAAAGTACTGAAATTGACTTCAATTCAATGAAATTAAGTAAAATCTATAATTCAAAGTAGTGCAATTGAGTGAAATTTAGTAAATCCCCCGATTCAAAGTAGTTTAATTGATAAAAATAGTGACTTCAATTGAGTAAATCATCAATTCAAAGTACGTAGTTTGATTGAGTTTAATTGAAAAATTCTCAATTCAAAATAGTGAAATTGACTTCAATTGAGTGAAATTGAGTAAATTAATCTACAATTCAAAATAGTGAAATTGAATTCAATTGAGTAAACCCACAATTAAAGTAGTATAATTGAGTGAAATTAAGTTCAATCCCCAATTCAAAGTAGTGATATTGAGTAAATCTCTCAATTCAAAGTAATTTAATTGAATGAAATTGATAAAATTCTCAATTCAAAGTATTTTAATTGAGTAAATTTGAAAAAATTCCCAATTTAAAGTAATGTAATTGATTGAAATTGAGTAAATTCCCAATTCAAAGTAATAAAATTGCGTAAATTCTCAATTCAAAGTAATAAAATTGCGTAAATTCTCAATTCAAAGTAGTGAAATTGAGTAAATCCTCAATTTAAAGTAGTTTAATCGAGTAAAATTGAAACAATCAACAATTTAAAGTAGTGTAATTCAGTGAAATTAAGTTCAAATCATCAATTCAAAGTAGTGAAATTGAGAAAATCACTCTATTAAAAGTAGTTTAATTGAGTGAAATTGATAAAATTCTCAATTATTCAAAGTAGTGAAATTGAGTAAAACCCTAATTCGAAGTAGTTTAATTGAGTAAAATTGAAAATTCTCCAATTCAAAGTAATGAAATTGAGTAAAACCCCAATTGAAAGTAGTTTAATTGAGTAAAATTGAAAAAATTCATAATTTAAAGTAGTGTAATTGAGTGAAAAAATAAGAAAAAATAGAATATTTTAACACAAATACCCCTTTAGTGACGGTTTGTTTGGACCGTCACTAATTGAGCCCTTTAGTGACGGTTTGTTGGGACCGTCACTAATATACCACATTTAGTGACGTTTTTTCGAGACCGTCACTAAAAATGACCCCTTTAGTGACGGTTTGTTTGTACCGTCACTATTAGCCCTTTAGTGACGGTTTGTTTAGACCGTCACTAATTGTGCCCCTTTAGTGACGGTTTTTCGGGACCGTCACTAAAAATGACCCCTTTAGTGACGATTTTTTTTTACCGTCACTATTAGGCCAGCTTTAGTGACGGTTTTCTTGGACCGTCACTATTTGGCCGCTTTTAGTGACGGTTTTTAGCCCGTCACTAATAGACTGTCACAAAAAGCCTTATTTCTTGTAGTGAGTACAAAGAACGAACAAGACGCCAAAATCCATCGATTAGCTACGGACCTCTAGTAATGGAACCATCACCTGAAAAATATTATATGTCATGGGGTGAGGTCATTAGCCCAGTAGAGGAAGCGTAATCGCCTCAATCTCAGTAGTCTGAGTGGTACAACCCACCCAAAGTTCATGCTACTAATCCTAGGTCAGTTTCTTGTTCCACATGGCTCTCACACCAATCCGGAACCCCATTAAATCCAATAAATAATTCCCCCAATATGCTCACATCATAATTATTCACAATTATAGCATGCTTCAACATCAAAACTAGTCATATATATATAGCAGTTTAGATTCAATGCGACTCAACATACTTCATAATACACACTTTGCCCAACACAGGTTAACGAATACATACTCTGGCCATTTTACTTTTGAGGATACAAGTTCATCAAGTAAATGTAGAGTACCGAGCCGATTCTTCCCAAGCGAATTTTCTCTCTTTCATTTTCAATAAGGAATGCGGTTACACAAGAGCCCCGTTTGCAACTCCGTGCGCCAAGACTCCAAAGGTCAAGAATACGAGAGGAGCCCACTTGCGACTCCTAACCCGGTATCACGTTTTTGGACTTACTAATTACATAGGTGTGAAACACCCATTGGCCAGTTGTTGCGACATTCCGACACAAGACTACCCACACATGATTACACGACCCGCATATTCCAACACCATAATTTTGACACTACACGATGTACTCAATATGCATCAAGGTTTTCAATAATAATCATGTTCCATCACAATATATGTTTTTCTCATTTGTAATATATTGTGCTCAATATAACCATCATGCTTACAATTTCACACTTACAAGCAATGGTTCATAGCATGCTCAATCACAATACATGTTTTTCTCATTAGGGAATATATTGTATTCCATTTATCACAATGTTTACAATTTCACATTTATAAGCAATAAATCACAACAAGCAGTTATATCACACAATCATGCTTTCAATGGGCTAGTTCATTGTCTAAGTTGTCAAGACTCAACTCGCATATATATATATATATATATATATATATATGTTAGGGTTTTTACACCTGTCTAAGAACACTGTTAGAAGCTGTGTGTACCTGCAAGTCAGAAAACACACACCAAACAATGGACACAAAGATTTATAGTGGTTCGGCCAAAATAAGCCCACGTCCACTAAGAGCACCGTTTCACTATCGATCAAATAGAGGATTATAAGGGGTTGATCAACAGATCAAACACACGCACACACACACACACAGTGTATACTCGCGCATGTATCACGGGAATAACATAAGCTTATATTATTCCTAACTTTCACCAAGAAGAATACTAGCATGTATCTCTTATATTCTCTCTCTCTATTTGTGCACCCAATATAATAGGAAAGACTCTATATTTATCGGGAAGGATATAGAGGTGGTTTTGTCTTTTAATCGATGTGGGACAACTTTCAATACAAAGGAGTCACCCTTATATATATATAACAATCTCCCACTTGACGACTTTGCCACCATCAATCAACTCCATCAATGATCAGTGCAGTACGGTGCCCTCGTTTCTGTCTTCAAACTTGAAGACCCACTGAAGTTACGCACAACTTCAGTTTTTCTGTTGTCACCACTTTGGTCAACATGTCGGTCGGATTCTTGCTTCCTTGAATCTTCTTAAGTGTCAACACTTCATCCTCTAGTAGAGATCTAATAAAGTGATGATGAAGATCTATATGCTTGGTCCTTGAATGAAATGTTGAATTCTTTGCCAGATATATGACACTCTAACTGTCACTGTGCAAAACACTCTTCTCTTGCTCAAATCCCAACTCTAACAACAATTGTTGTAACCAAATCATTTCTTTGCTAGCCTCTACCACGATACATACTCAGCCTCTGTAGTAGATAAAGCTACGATTTTCTATAATTGCGAAACCCAACTGACTGTTGTAGTACCTACTGTAAAGATATAACTAGTAGTGAATCTTCTGTGATCCATCTCACCAGCAAAATCTAAATCCACATAGTCACATAAATTCACTTCGCCTTTACCAAAACAAAGGCATCTGTCGGTGGTACCTCGTAGATATCAGAATATCCACGTCATTGTTTCCCAATGAGTCTTTCCTAGATTGGACATGAACCTGTTGACTGCTCCCATTGCATATGCAATATCTGGTTTAGTATAAATCATCACATGCATCAAACTACCAATAGCTGAAGCGTATGGAACACTGGCCATGTTGTTCATCTCTGTTTCTGACTTGGGAGACTACTCTTTGGATAATCTAAAGTGACTAGCCAAATGTGTGCTAACCAGCTTAGCATCACTCATGTTGAATCTCTTCAGAACTCAACCTGAGACAACTGCAAAGTACCCTTATATTTGTCTATGTTGCTTCTCATACCAAGAATCTGTTTCGTTGCCCCTAAGTCCTTCATCTCAAACTCATTTGTCAACTACTTATTCAACTTACTGATTTCTGCAAAATCAGACCCAACTACTAATATGTCATCAACATAAAGTAAGAGGATGATGTAACTTGTGTCAAACCTCTTGAAGTAGCAACAAGGGTCAACGTTGCACTTGTTGTAACCATGTCTCTTCATAAATCCATCGAACTTCTTGTACCACTGTCTTGGAGCTTGTTTCAAACTATACAAGTTCTTTTCCAACTTACATACAAGTTTCTCTTTACCTTTCACTGAGAAATCTTTCGGTTGTTGCATATAAATCTCCTCATTTAGGTCACCATGGAGAAAAACAATTTTGACATCTGACTGCTCTAGATGTAAACCCTCTGCTACAACAATGCTAAGAACTAAACGAATGGTATTCAGTTTCACAACCGGAGAAAATATGTCGGTGTAGTCGATTCCCGCTTTCTGCTGAAATCCTTTTACTATGAGTCTCGCCTTATACCTCTTAGAACCATCATGTTCTTCTTTGACCCTGTAGACCCATTTGTTATGGAGAGTTTTCTTTCCCACCGACAGCTTGGTTAGCTTCCATGTCTTATTAGAGATAAGAAACTTCATCTCATCTTCCATTACAAGCTCCTACTGGCTCTCATCTGCTGCACTGCATGCTTTATCATAGTATTCTGGTTCACATCCATCTCTGAGCAATAAATAATTCATATATCTCATGTTCGACACATGCGGCCGTGAAGTCCTCTTAGGTACAGGAATAGGAATCGGAGACTGCGGTGTATCATCCTGTTGAGTAGTGCCATCTTCAATATGTTCTTCTGACTTAGTACTCTCACTGTCTTGAACATCATCTAACTCAACACACACAAGATCACTCTGTGTTTTAGGCTCTGAGGTAGTTGTGTGACTATCCTTGTACATCATTTTTTCATTCAACACTATATATCTGCTTCGGATCACCTTTCAATTCTAATCATCCCACATACGGTAGCCATACTCATCACCACCGTAGCCAACAAAAGTACACTTCTGTGACTTGGGATCAAGCTTATCCCTTACATTATCACTAACATGTACATATGCAACACAACCAAAAAAAATTAAATGTGAAAGTGTTACCTCTTTACCGCTCCATACCTTTTCTGGTATTCTGTGCTCCAATGGTACTGATGGATCTCTATTGATTAGATACACTGTTGTACTGACTGGTTTTTCCCAGAACTATTTTGACAACCCTGCCTGAATATGCATGTTTCTGGTTCTCTCAGTTAATGTCTAGTTCATACATTCTACTACGCCCTTTTGTTGTGTTATACGTGGAACAGTCTTCTCATATCTGATACCGTTCTCATAGCAAAATTTTTGAACCCGGTGTCTTGATATTCTCCACTATTGGCTTTAAAATTTACTTTCGGCAAACAATTCCAAAATTGATGATAACAAATCATTAAAGAGTGTTTAATACTAATGAATTATCGAGTTTATGTTTTCAGCAAAACACAGGTGAACGACTTGGAAAACAAGAACGGAAAGAAAACGACTCGGAAATAAAGATTGAATAAAAGCGAAAAGCCGAGAAAAAATTGAAGCACGAAAATGGAAAATCAAATAATTCAACGGCAAAGGCGAAATTCAAAGACTTAAGACTCGGGGTAGATAGGTCGGGGAGTGATCATTGTAACAAGGTAATTTTATGTGTCGATATTGTCGTATAAGCTCAAGTATAAAATGAACTGAACTCAAATGGAATGAAAAACGCTTTACCAAACTTAAACGGAAAGAAAAATGTTTTTATTAGATGTTTTTCAAGCTATAGTCGACTAGAAGAACCCTTTGTATTTTCTAGTAGTCGACTAAATCAATCAGAAGCTACATGTTTTTCATCCACATCAAAGTAGTCGACTAAAAGAACTTTGAGTCGACTAGACTACAACTTGTAGTCGACTAGAACTCAATCTAGTCGACTAGATGAGCCAAAGTAGTCGACTAAAACAATGATGTACTCGACTAGTTTCACCTTAAATCTTGCAGTTTCAACATAAAACATTTTCCATGTTTTGTGGATTGTGCTTAATGGTGTTCAAACGACTCTTGACTCTAATAATTCAATACTCATTCTCTTAAACCTAATGCAATGCTATATATAGAATGAGATGTGTATATTGAAGGCTAAGATATTGAAATACAAAGAGAAAGGAAAGCTCTCAAAAATTATGCAAAAATTTTCTCTACAAAAAGCCATTGAAACCAAGCTTTGAAAATATGATTTTCTCCAAGTTTCTTTGAAAATCAAAACCTCTAGTATCTCTTTTTATTCTCCAAATATCATTCATTGATCATATCCTTTGAGAATACATTTCTAGAGCTATTGTAAAATCACCAAAAACACTTGAGCTTATATTGATTTATCTTCCTTAAAAACCCTTGGGTTTTGAGTGTTTTTGTTTTTGAGTGATTTTATTGATTACATACGAATTTGTAATCTCGGACAAGTGAAGTCCACCGATTGTTCAAGAGAGGGTTGTTCTCTTGATTGAGAGACTAGCTCAAGAGGCTTGTGTTGTAAAGGTTTGTCATTTCACCTGTTAAGGAAGGGCCATAGTGAAATGATCGGGAAAAGTCTCAAGAAGGGGTTCATGAGCCGAGGAATAGGAGTTACCGAACCTCGAACAAATCACGGTGTCAATCTCCCTATCTCTTTCTCTTTACTTGATTAATTTGCATGCTATAATTGCTTGAATATCTTGTATGCTAATTTGTCTTGCAATTAATTGTTATAGAAGTTTAAATTAAATCATCCACTAGTTTATTGAGAAATTTATTTTCGTTTATAGCGTGTTCCAATTTCAAAAATAGTTAAAAATATTTTTGAACACCCTATTCACCCCCCCCCCCCCCTCTAGGGTTAATTAGTGACTTACATCCACCATTGTCGAATCTTAACCTCTTTATCTTCAAACATGTCTCATTCTCTATCATAGCCTTCCATTTCTTAAACACATCGTACACCTCAGATTTATATTTCAAAAAGTAAACCTATACCTTTCTGGAATGGTTGTCGATGAAGGTGACAAAATAGGACTTTCTGCCAATAGATGATACATTTGTTGGCCCCTAGAAATCAGTGTAAACTAGCTCAAGTTTCTTATTTCTAAAATATCTGCCGTTTTTCTGAAAACCAACTCTTTTCTGCTTACCAAATATGTAATCCTCACAGAAGTTGATATCAATCGAATTTAGGCCTGGTAGCTTTCCTTTTGCGAGCATAACTTTGAGCCTTTTTTCACTCATGTGACCTAACCTCTGGTGCCATAAATTGTGATCCTTTTTGCTTTCTGCAACTGCTATCAACGTGTTAGCTTTGGTGGTAGTGTACAGCGTACCTCTCTTCTTTCCTCGTGCTATAGTCATAGCCCCTCTGGAAACTTTCCACTTTCTTTCACTGAAAGTGGTCACATAACCTTCACTCGCCAACTTGTCTACTGAGATCAGGTTCTTTTTCAAGTCTGGAATGTGTCTGACATCCTTCAACTTCCATATCGATCCGTTGAGTCTGATATGTACTTCACCCTTGCCAACTACACTACAGGGCTGGTCATCACCTAGATAAACCTTGCCAAGGTTTCCAGGTCTATAGCTCTCAAATAGCTCTCAACTTGAGGTGGCATGGAATGATGCTCCAGAGTCCAAGACCAAAAAATCTGTTTTGCTCTCCAAAGAGAATATCAACGCATCATCAGTTTATTCTAAGACAATGTTTGCCTCAGTCTTGTTTTCCGCTACCTTCTACGAGGATTTGCACTGGTTTTTGAGATGACCAGTTTTGCTGCAATTCCAACACTCAATCTCTTTGCAATTTCTGGGACCTCGAGACTGTGATCTTCTATGTGGTCTTCCCTGTCTCGACTTGGAACAGTCACACCTTTGGTTTCCGCCTTTCTTCATATTCAAACCTCTACCTCTACTGTCGACATTCAATGTTGAGCCACTGTTAGAAGAGTTTGACTGTTTTCTGATCTCTTCTGTGAGTATCATACTTTAACGTTTCAACCCCTAAACAATTACTGATTGCAGCCTTTGTGGCACTCCAACTCTCTGGCAATTAGCTTATAAGAAAAGCCGCTTTCATTTTGCTAGTGATTAACATCTCAACTCATTCCAACTGCTCAACAATTTTATTAAAAACACTGATGTGTTCACTGACCTTCCCATTCTCGCACATCTTTAGATTTGCCAATCTAGTGATGAGATGTACCGCATTCGCTCTGGAAGGTTATTCATAGATTTTTGAAAGACTATCCATGAGAGACTTTGTTTTCTTTTCATTCTTGATGTTGAAGGTGACGGACTTTGACAACGACAGTCTGATTGTACCGAGAGCCTTTCAATATAGGATAGTCCAATCCTCGTCTTTCATCGATTCTGACTTCTTCCCTTCTAGTGGAAAGAAAACAAATCTGGAATAACACATCCTCAACTTGCATATTCCAATAGGCAAATTTTGTACCGTCAAATTTGTCAATCTTTGTTGTCTTTCCTTCTCCCATAGCTCCCACTAAGCCTATTCGAGGTGTTTGGAGTCAAATTACGCAAAAATAATTGCACAATTGCGTCCGGAATGATCCAAAACCTTAAGAACGCCTTTGACCATGTCAAAAACGGGTAAAAAATGACTCCAAACGAGCCAAAACAAAATTCAACACTAAGAGACAAAATTGGTGCTGACATGGCACTGCTGTTGATGTGGCAGAGGAGATGCTGAGGTGGCAAGGTGATTACGTCAGCATTTTCTCCAAATTTCCTGTCGCCGGGTTGGTTTTTCCTGTAACTTTTTTGGCTAATTTCTGGCAGATACTTCCAACCATGCATGGGGGCGCGTGCCAGCTCTAATTGAGCCGAATTTTACATCTAAATGTTCTTCTTCGAAAGAGCTTTCCGCTGATATATTATACGACATATTTCAATCAACGATGCTCCGCGAAATAGCCCCGAAATAAAACTACTGTGCGTGGAGTCCAAAAAATCTGGCCGAAACTTGCGGCGGCACGTGGTGGTGCATGAAAGCTCTGGTGGTTGTGCAGTCAATGTAGTTCACTTCGTCTTGTCAAGGTGAATCTCCTGGTGTGGTCAGTTTCTGATTTTGTGCACTTTGATCCTATGAATCTGGACCAGAACCTACGGACTTCTTCTTTGCTTCAACCTGAAACTCGGATATCACTTGTTAAGGTTTTTACACCCGCCTAAGAACACTATTAGAAGCCGTGTGTACCTGCAAGTCAGAAAATGCACACAAACACACACCAAATAATGGACACAAAGATTTATAGTGGTTCGATCAAAATAAGCCTATGTCCACTAAGAGCACCGTTTCACTATCGATCAAAGAGAGGATTACAAAGGGTTGATCAACAGATCAAATACATGCACACACAGTGTATACTCGCACATGTATCACTGGAATAATATAAGCTTATATTATTCCAAACTCTCACCAAGAAGAATACTAACATGTATCTCTTTTATTCTCTCTCTCTATTTGTACACCCAATATAATAGGAGATGCCCTATATTTATAGGGAAGGATATAGAGGTGATTTTGTCTTTTAGTCGATGTGGGACAACTTTCAATACAAAGGAGTCACCCTTATATATATATATAATAATATATACGGCATATATACCCATAGACGCACACACCCTCGTACAAAGATGAAAACAATTCGTTTTTCCCCTACCTCAATTCCAACCAAGCCAACTCAATAATGCCCAAGAGAGGTCCAACCCAAGCTACCACTCCAAGTGTTTAATATAATAGCTTCCAACTAGAAATACACCATTCATAAACCACAAGATTATTATGGTGTCAATAATAACCGAAATTTTCAAAAGTGACTCCAACCACAATAATAGAGTTAAAACCCTAATGAATGAATTTCTAGGCTTCATAAAAGGGAGTACTCAAAACAAATGAGATAGTTAAGACACTTACCAAAGTCCCCAATCCAAAAGTGAACTCAAAACTACAAGATGAACTCCAAGCTGTCAATAATCGAAAATCGGTGACAAGGTTCAACTTATGGTCCTTAACAAGATTCAAGAGAAAAGGAAACCAAAAATCAATAGTTGAACATAATAATTCAATAATGGAAAATCTAGGGTTTGAAGTTCAAAACCTCAAGAGAGCTAGAAACTTACCCCAATACTTAGAGCAAAAGGAAGAGGAGAGCAACCCTAGCAATTCCTATGTTTAACACTTCTTCAAACTCCAAGTGAAAGGAGATGAAATCAAATGAGGAAGTGATGAAGAGCAAGAGGGAAGGATAAGTGTATAGAGAAAATAAGTTTGTAGAGAAATAGAAAAGTCTTGTAATGAAAGACTTATGAGTTTGTAGAGATTTCCCACTATCTCTCACACTCATCCAATGGCTTATAATAAATGTGAAATAAAATGGAGGAGATTCAAGGGCCACAAAGTGGTATTGCAAGAAGACTAAAACTCAAAACCCATAAAGCTAACTCAATTCCAAATAAGGCGTTAGCATCTAAGGGTTGAGAATAAAGCAAGAAAAATGAATAAATGATTCAAGGGTTAACTTGAAGTCTTACCAAGTGAAAGACTAATAATAATGCATTCTTGCATTTAAGTGTCAACCAAACAAGACCCTATGATCTAAGGGTTGTGAACAAAGATGGGAGAAGGAGATCAATGACTAGAATTTAGACACCACTTAAAAGTGTAAAATGACCACTTTTTTCTCAACTTAGAGTTAATTACAAGAATGCAATTGTGACTCTTAATTACCCTTTTACCCCTTTTCATCCTCTCTATTTACAATTATGTCACTCATACCCTAACACTTAGCCAAATCTCTACACTTTCCACTAAGTGTTCTAAATATGAAAATACCAATTTTTTACCCTTCAGTTATTTCTTTTCTGAAATTGTTCTCAATAATTTTCATTATTCTCAAAATGAAAATAGAACATGCAACTTACAATTTTTAATATCACATAAAACATGTAAGTCATGCTAAGCACATAAGCATATCCAACACAAAATCACATTTAACACATAATCACGTATGCATTTAATCATTAATAAAAAAATTAAATTAGCACGTAAAAATACCGGACGCTACAATAATATTCAACTTCTTAATTAAAACTTTGAACTTAATATTATTGTAGAAGTATCAAAGTAATACATGTAATTCTTTACATAGTTGAGATGAGATTAAGGTGAGAAGAGTAAAGAGATAACGAAATTAGGATTTGGTATGGGATGAAAACTAAAAATAAATAAATTAGGAGACTAAGGTTTACTTGTGGATATGTAATTATATATGTATATAAGTATAATATATAAAAATTAATAAGGGTAAGTATGTAATTTACTATGTAAGCGGGGCGAACCTCCTCGGAACCCTGCCGGGTTTTTTACCTTTCCCCCATACCCGCCCCCATTTATTTAATCGGGTCCCCATGCCCGCTTAAATCGGGGCGATTCCCCACAAAAGCGGGGATTTTTGCCATCCCTGCCCATGATGATGTGAAGGTTTGTAGTGTAAGTTTTTATCATTTTAATGCGTGAAGGTTAAATTGATAAATTGATACAATAAAGTACTTTGACATTTCAAATGTGGACACTTATTTTGGAAAGGACAAAAACATGAAAGTGAACACTTAAATTGGGACGGATAGAGTATTTTTTTTTCTTAGCCTAGATGCCCTTTTTGAAACATTGAACCAAAAGAAGAAATTTTAAAAAGGAAAATGAAATTAGGGTCCGTTTGGGTGCGCGGATTTGGAATTATATTGGAATTGGAATGTCATGGTATCTCAATTCCACAAATACAATTTCAAATACATTGTTTGGATGTATCTTGGAATTAAAGTGTAATTGGAATTCAAACTCAAAACTAACCCAATTTAAATGTAAAATGCCATAACTTTAAATTTAAAATAGACAATATAGATAAATATATCTATATATATAGATATAAGTATACAAGTATAGGTATTCATATATATATACATGTGTATGTATGTGGGTATATACATATATATGTGTATATATACATGTATGTATGTGAATGTATATATATACGTGAATTTATATGTATGTGTGTGTGGCTATATATTTGTGTGTAGGTGTATTCATATTTGTATTTATATGAGTCTATGAGTTCATAAATATATACATACATATATATAAATGTGTATATATGTTTCTATATATAAGTGTGTTTAAATATATTTGTATATATATAGGTGTGTGTGTATATATATAGACGTATGTATATATATAGATATTTATATATATGTATGTATGTTGGTGGTTATGAAAATTATGTTTTTAGAGCAAGAATATTTAGTGGGTTAAGGTTTCGAAAAGATGTGGAATTGGAAATCACAACTTCTCCTTCTGGAATTCAAGTTGTGGAATTGGTGTCCTTGGAATTGCGTTTCAATTCCAATTCCAAAGTATTTTGTTATACATAAACTGAAATTACCTAAAATACGGTGAATTAAGCCTAGAGGATAGTGTATAGGTTTTTTATGAATTAATTGACAAATTAAAATTTTAATTGCGGAATAGTCAATTTTAATTCAATTCTATCACAATATAAATCACGCAATAATAAATATAAGTGTAGAAAATAAAGCAGAGACGACACCAATATTTTTACATGGAAAATCCTTGGAAATACCCCAAGTAAAAATCCACGAATACGTTTAGGTATCGATGCATTATAAATCAAGAAGTACACAGACTCTATGAAGTAAGGACTTACAAAATCGCTCTGACTTGTTGTTATCACTCGACGTCTGAAAGTCTTGAATCACTCGCGCTACCACAAAGCTCTCGCTTCGATCTCCGTACTCTGACGGCTCCGCTTCTCAACGGATCAAAGAACCACGAAGCCTCCTACTTTGATCAAGGTGATGTGATGATTTTTCAGCAACTAAATCATCCAATTGTGCATAACGATCTTCGGTGTAGAAACACAACTGGAAAACCCCAATAATAAGAGAGAACTAGAATATATAATTACTCAATAATTTTATCTCTCTATATATCTCTGTAGAAGTATATGAACGGTAGAAGAATTGCATAAATCTCTCAAAAGTCACACCCTTCTTTTTTATTTAACTCATATATATAGATAAGAGTCTTCAATTAATGGTAAGAATCATTTTCCTTTCAGGATTCGTATTTCCACCATTAAATCTTCCAAATATAAACTAATATGTCAATGATAGTCCAATATACCAATATTAACTTCAAATCATGTCCTAAAGTGGTTAGGAGTTAATTGCGTAGCAAGACAAAACCTTTCAAATAAGAAATTCGCAATTCCCAATTTTTACAATTCGCCACTTACCAAGTACTCGGTGAGCCTGTATGCGTGCACAATTGTGCGATAAGATGCACAACCTTCTGGAAATTCACGTTGTCATGCGCTAAGTCACAAAGTACCGAGTACTCGGTAACACTCCCACCGAGTACTCGGTGGGACAAAATACAAATTTTTCTGAAATCTTTATTTCTTTGTACTGCCGCTTACAGCAATTGTTCCACTGAATATCCTTTGTATCTTCACCACTTTATACACACATTTAACACTGAACTCGATCTAAACTCATAAATCTCAACATGGTTTTTTATCATAATCATGTCATTAATGAATAAATGTTATTACAATCTCTTCCTTGACATTTCTAAGACAAAACCATGTTTTACAAATATATCCTCACGATAAAATAAAATCTATACCTATGAACACACACCGATAAACATAGGCATTGACTTTTCTTTTGATCTCATGATGATCTACGAATCCAGCAATCACAATACTTAAACAAACATACATGTGAAAAACAATTGTGGAAAATAAATAGCAGGAATAATCAATATTAAATGATCAAAAACAAAACGAATAATATCAACATGAAGCATAATGATCATTAATCAATATTATTTAATTTTCCCCCTCAAATAAATATTGTAAGAACATTTATAGCATTTATAGTATTACTTGTATTTGACATGTTCTAAACAATAACCATGTTGAGTGAATTGTCATGTTGAGTGAATTGATAAGTCGGGAAGGTTTAATAGGCATTGACAAGCTTCGTCAAATTTAAATCAAGTCTAAAGAAGTGAAGAATACAAGATAATTGAAGAAGAAACAAGTTTGAGTAAAAAGTGTCTCCTAAAGGGCAGAAACGTTATTTTTTCAAGCCGCGACTTCAAGAATCATGACAAGCGAGTAAGGGTGTTCAAGTGGCACCATTATCAAGAAAATTTGGTTCCGAGTATTTTGATACACCTGACCTATGCCTACAGCAACAAAAAGTGGCTAGAAAGTAAGTTTTCTACGCCCGAAGCACACACATGCATATTTGCCCTACGCTCCAGGCGTAGGGGTCTGATGAATTTGAGTTCTAGAAATTCCCGTTTTGCCCCAGACTTGTTCTCCTTTGAGGCGGCTGCGACTTTACACCTAGATATACATGTTATACCGAGAATATACATGAGAGTTTAGGGTTTTTCTTGGTTCGGGGTGAAATTACAGAAAAAGGGTAACATTAGGGTTTCCTTCAGCTCTATCTATAAATAGGAGGAGCCTCTACAGATTTTAAAGGAGCTTTTGGTGAGATCTATGCAGTTCTTCTACAGATTCATATTCTTCTACAGAGATAGATAGAGAGAGAAAATCATTGAGTAATTCTATATCTTCTAGTTCTCTCTTGTTTAGAGTTTTTTCAATTGTGTTTCCACATCGATGATCTTATGCACAATTGAATGACCTAGATTATGAAAAATCTATACACAACCTTGTACAACATGGTTGTTTAGATCCGTTTGACAAACAGAGCCGTCTAAGTGCGTAGATCAAAGCAGGAGGCTTCGTGGTTCGTTGATCTATTGAGAAGCAAAGCTGTCAGAGTACGGAGCGGAGTGAGGGCTTTATGGAGCGTGAGTGATTCAAGGTTTCCAGACGTCGAGTGAAGAAAGGCAGATCTGGAGGGATTTGTAAGTCTAAAACTTTATAGAGTCTGTATATCTCTTGATTCATAGTGCATCGATACCCGAGCGTATTCGTGGTTTTTACTTGGAGTCTTTCCAAGGTTTTTCATGTAAAAATATCGTGTGTCTCTATTGCTTTATTTTATGCACTTAGATTGATCTTTGCATGATTTATCTTGTTAGAAAATTGGATTAAAATTGACTTTTCAGCAATTAATTTTAATTTGTCAATAAATCCACAAAAAGACTATTCACCCCATCTAGGCTATTTTCAGTGATCGTCCAGGTAATTTCAAATAATCAAATAAATACTTCTCCCCCTTAACTGTATATCTCTCCCCCTTACTAAATAATTCTCCCCCTTTTGTCACTGAAATGACAAAGAAATAAATAATAATAAAAATAATCAAGAGAGTTGAAGGAGAATAGACAAATCTATGGGAAAATATACAGGAAGACTAGAGAATCTAAGCAAGGCATTCATGAAGACATAGCACTCTAAAGAATATATTCAGATTCTCGAGTAACAAAAATCTCTACGATGCATGAACTTAAATCTAATGCATGAATACAATGCGCTCAAACTAAGGAAAATATAGATTTTGTTCTTAGAAACATGTGAGCAAGGCAGTAGAGTCAATGAGCTAATCATTAACACATCATATTCACATATTTGACTTAGCTATTAAACACACGGTAGTAAAGAAAATCAGCACACATACCTTATAGTTATAAGCAATCACAAGACAAACTTTACATAGTCTTTGCATATAGGAAAAATATTCAGGTGCAAACAAATAATTAAGATGAAAATAATACGTACTAATTTTAATAATCTCATCCCTAATCGTGATGATACTTCAGTCCAAAAACTAAGTTAGAAGTCAAATCTTTAGCTCGAACCTTATTGTTTTTTAAGGGGAACACAATTTATTTGTATTTTTGTCTCGAATTTTTATCTTTTCCACCCCTTTATACATATATATATATATATATATATTAATTTTTATCCCATTTTTACGTGAACACTCAATGCTTACTGAGGCACGAGGCTCGGTTACTCAGATTGAAAAAATTGAGATAATCGCGTCCGCCTTTTTACGCGAATACTCAATACTTCCTAAGGTACTGAGACACAGTTACTCAGCAGACAAACCATTGCTCTAAGGGGTTTTAAAGAGACATTTATATAATTTATTAGTTAATTCTTTCAGCTTTCAACATTACCCCAATATTCATGAGCATACAAAAGGTATTCAAAAACATTGATCAATCTATCATAGATCATGAACTTACATATCACTTCAAGTTAGATGAAAAAGACTAAATTTTTTAGCAAGTATTACAGTCATCTCCGAAGTGAAACAAACACCCAAAGTTAATGAGTTCTAAAAATAATACTTAAATATGTCAAGTGAATAACTCATATCATCATGTCAGACTAACAACTTCAATTCTCATAAGCATAATAAGAAAAATAAATATGATAATATAGTGAAATATGACAACCATTTGTACTCTCAGTCAAGCTCAACATGCTAAGAACTTTTTATTTTATAATTTTTATGATTTTTGTCATAATATATGCATGAACAATCCTAAAAATTTCAAAACATAATGCATGCACAATAATAAACAAAATAAAAATGCAATATAATAAAAATGCATGATAATGTATCAATTCTGGGATAAAAAATAATGCAAGATATTCCTATAATGATACATATGAAGATATTTATTCTAAAGAAAGCGTGCCAATATATTTTCTAAGACATATATGCTTTTGAAAATCTAATGGTTTTGTAAAGATATCTGCTAACTGAGAATCAGTGGATATAAACTCTAGAGACACTATACCATCTTCAACAAGATCATGAATGAAATGATGTCGAATATCAATATGTTTTGTCCTAGAATGTTGAACAAGATTTTTAGAAATATTTATAACACTAGTATTATCATAGAAAATAGTCATTATGTTTTGTGAAAAATCATAATCCAGTAACATCATACGCATCCACAAAATCTGAGTACAACAACTACCAACAACTATATACTCAGCCTCAGTAGTGGAAAGGGAGACAAAATTTTGCTTCTTGTTATGCCAAGTAACTAAGCAATTACCAATGTAAAAATATCCTCCACTAGTACTCTTTCTATAATCTACATTACCAGCCCAATCAACATCAGGAAAAGAAGCCATATCAGTATTAGATCCTGATGGGTACCACAATCCATAATTAATAGTCCCTTTTACATATTTAATAATACGTTTGACAGTAGTAAGGTGAGACTCTTTAGGACTAGCCTGGTAATGTGCACAAATACCAATACTAAACGTTATGTTGGGTCGAACATCTTTGCCTTTAGTGTCTATACTAAGTTTGACACTTGTACTCATATGAGTGTGAACATCCCTAGCCTTATCTAAATGAAACTTCTTTACTAATTCCAAGCATATCTAGTTTGAGAAATACAAATTCCATAAGTTAATTGCCTAATTTGTAACCCTATAAAGAAATTCAATTCTCCAATCATGTTCATCTCAAACTCATGCGTCATTTGTTCTCCAAAATAATGAGCAAGTTGGTCAGAGGTGGAACCAAACACTATATCATCAACATAGATTTGAGCAATAACTATATTACTTTCAATTTTCTGTATATAAATAGTGTTTTTTCTACTCCCCCTCGGGTAAAACCTATTCCCAACAGGTAATCGGGCAATCTCTCGTGTCAAGCTCTAGGAGCTTGCTTTAACCCATACAACACTTTCTGAAGCTTATAAACATGACCCAGACAATAAGGATCTTCAAATCCTTTGGGTTACTCTACATACACTTCCTCATGAAGAATGTCATTTAAGAATGCACTTTTGACATCCATTTGATATAACTTAAATCCAATATGACATGCGATATCGAATAAAATATGAATAGATTCAAGTCTAGCAACTGGAGCAAACGTATCATCAAAGTCTACACCTTCCAACTGAGTATAGCCTTGAGCAACAAGTCTAGCTTTATTTCTTATAACCGTATCATTCTCATCCTTTTTATTCTTATATATCCATTTGGTACCTATTACATTTATATCATTTGGTCTAGGCACAAGATACCCCACATCATTCTTAACAAATTGTTGAAGCTCTTTTTGCATTGCATTTATCAATTCATTATCTTGAAGAGCTTCTTTAATATTTTTTTGTTCTAAGAAAGATGTATAACAAGCATAAGAGATTTCATTCCTAGCCTTTCTACAAGTCACCATCATTTTATCAACAGATCCTATGACTTTATCTAAAGGATGATTTAACTTAACTATAGCAAATTGTTCTTTAGCAGAAGTAGCCTGAATATTATGAGACGATTCATGTGATCCTATAGGAGTAGGAGTATCTTCATGATCCGCTTTATCCTCTCCAGTTTCGATAGAGGAATCATCATCTAAAAGGAAAAATGACTCACTACCTTCTTTATCTACGGAAGATTGAGACTCATTAACACATGAGTCATCAACAACCATATTAGCAGATTCCATCATTGTTTGGGTTCTAAGGTTAAAAACCCTATATGCCCTACTAGTCGGTGAATACCCCAAAAATATTCATTCGTCACTCTTAGAATCAAATTTTCATAAGGACTCCCTGTCTCTAAGAATATAACATTTAGATCCAAAAACCCTAAAATATTTTATATAGGGTTTCTTGTCATTCCACAATTCATAAGGAGTATTTAAAGTGTTAGGCCTAAAATAAACTCTATTTGAAGTATAACAATATGTGTTTACTGTCTCGGCCCAAAGGTTTCTTGGAACATTCCTTCCATGTAACATAACATTTGCCATTTCCTGAAGAACCTTATTCTTTCTCTCAACAATCCCATTTTGTTATGGAGTATGCGGTGTAGAAAATTCATGCTTTATTCATTTTTCATCACAAAAAGTATCAATCCATGAATTTTCAAACTCCTTTCCATGATCACTTCTTACTCTAGTAATAGGATAATTTTTCTCAACCTGAATTTTTAAACAAATATTCCTAAAGTTTTCAGCAGCTTCAGACTTTTCACTCAGAAATCCTACTCATGTATATCTAGAGTAGTTATCAACCATAACAAAAATATACTTCTTACCTCTTTTGCTTAATGTCCTAGTAGGTCTCATTAAGTCAATATGCAATAATTCTAAGGGTCTAGAAATATGTATGGTATTAGTCTTCTTGTGTTGACATCTAGTCTGTTTTCCTTTTTGACACGGACCACACACAAGACCTTTGACATACCCAAACTTAGGAATACCTTTAACAATTTCACTCGAGCTAACAACATTATATAAAGCATTTAAAGCTTTAGAGTTCTAATTAGCACTATTTGTTTCAGCAGTAGTCCACTCCCTAGCCGGTTTTAATTTAGATTTATTAGTAGTTGCGTCTATCACAGTGGGAGGTGAATACCTTATTTCTATAGCAAGTCAGGCTTTCTCATCTAGAGATTTCAAGAACGCTCTCATCTTAGCTTTCCAATAAGTATAATTAGAACCATCAAACAAATGGGACCTAGTCACAAAACCTCCTTCTCAAGGAACGTTCATCGTTTAAGTTCAAGATCTAACCCTAGGTCGTTAACCTAGAGGGAAAACATTGGAATTACCTAGAAGACGGTGAATTAAGCCTAGAGGGGGGGGGGGGGGGGGGGGGGGGGGTATATGGGTTTTTTATGAATTAATTGACAAATTGAAATTTTAATTGCGGAATAGTCAATTTTAATTCAATTATATCACAATATAAAGCACGCAATAATAAATATAAGTGCAGAAAATAAAGCAGAGACGACACCAATATTTTTATGTGGAAAAACCTTGGAAAGACTCCAAGTAAAAATCCATAGATACGCTCAGGTATCGATGCACTATAAATCAAGAAGTACACAGATTCTATGAAATTAGGACTTACAAAATCGCCCTGACTTGCCGTTATCACTCGACGTCTAAAAGTCTTGAATCACTCACGCTACCACGAAACTCTCGCTTCGATCTCCGTACTCTAATGGCTCCATTTCTCAACGGATCAAAGAACCACGAAGCCTCCTGCTTCGATCAAGGTGGTGTGATGATTTTTCAGCAACTAGATCATCCAATTGTGCATAACGATCTTCGGTGTAGAAACACAATTGGAAAGCCCAATAATAAGAGAGAACTAGAATATATAATTACTCAATAATTTTTTCTCTCTGTATATCTCTGTAAAAGTATATGAACGGTAGAAGAATTGCATAAATCTCTTAAAAGTCACACCCTTCTCTTTGATTTAACTCATATATATAGAGAAGAGTCTTCAATTAATGTTAAGAATCATTTCCTTTCAGGATTCGTATTTCTACCATTAAATCTTTCAAATATAAACTAATATGTCAATGATAGTCCAATATACCAATATTAACTTCAAATCATGTCCTAAAGTGGTTAGGAGTTAATTACGTAGCAAGACAAAACCTTTCAAATAAGAAAATCACAATTCCCAATTTTTGCAGTTCGCCACTTACCGAGTACTCAGTGAACTTGTATGTGTGCGCAATTGTGCGATAAGATGCATAACCTTTTGAAAATTCACGCTATCATGCGCTATGTCGCAACGTACCGAGTACTCGGTAACACTCCCACCGAGTACTCAATGGAACAAAATACAAATTTCTTTGAAATCTTTGCTTCTTTGCACTGCCGCTTCCAGCCATTGTTCCACTGAATATCCTTTGTATCTTCACCACTTTGTACACACATTTAACACTTAACAACTCGATCTAAACTCACAACTCTCAACACGGTTTTTGATCAGAATCATGTCATTAATAAATAAATGTTCTTACACAAATAATAGATTTGGAATTGGAGTCCCCAATTCCAATTCCAATGCTCCAATTTTATGATCCCAAACATACCCTTAATAGACCTATCTATAATTGAACGGATTTTCACCAAGAAATAACCACGATTAATTTCAAATCAGGTAAATGCCAAACCCTAATTAACCTCATAAACTGCTTTTCAATTAGTTAGATTTTTCTTTTTTCTCATAGAATGAAGGAAAAAGTAGGGCTCATGAATCATATAATAAGGTCACAAATACTTGCAAAAATAAGGGCTAGTGACTTATGTAATACGGTCACAAATAATTGAAGGGAAAAAAAAGGTCACAATTAATTCCCCTCAAGGTAAAAGTAGTCCCCATATTAATAGCAACAACCAATGACACAACTTTAAGACCAATCTGAATGGATGGATAACAACTTCAACGACTAGTTGAGAATTTCAAATTCAAATAGTCCTCCTTCCTACTAGGAACCAACAACACAACAGCTACTTAAAACTCCATTTCAGAAATCAATCACAAATTCACAAACACCATATATATATATACATATACATATATATATGGTGAAAATTTAGAAGACAATATGGCAACACAAAGCAACAGCAATAAACATGCATCTTCTTCTCATCCTTTGCTAGTATCAACTCATTGCTCAGGATTAAAATCACTCTATCGCACATGTCGGCGCCATTTCTCTTGTTCAGAGCTGTCTGATCATCTTTTATTGACTAACCCTGTATCAAGAAGATCAATGACCCTTGAAGGACAAACTACCCAGAAGACGCGAACAAGGTCAAATGACTGCATCAAAGACAAACAAGCGGCCGCGAAACTCTACTGGGAAAGAGCACACCAATTAGAACTAGAGATTACAGAGCTTGATAATTTGTTAAACACCGAAAAGAAGCTTAGGGATGGTCTAAGCGATTGGGGAAGAAATTATGAATTTTGTGGAAGGAGTGAGTTTATGAAACTAACACATGGAGGCTATCTGGTTAATCTTAAAGTTGCTGAATTGGGTAGGCCTTGTCGAAAACATCTGGTCATGCATGTTTCGGAACCTGCAATGTTACTTGTTGAGGCTGGCTCAAGTATTACACAGGTAAAATCACTAATTCAGTACAAATTAATAGTTCAAATCCTAATCAGTGTATATATGAAGTTTCTTTGCCGAGTATGTGATAAAAGAAAAAGAAAATACACTAAACAATGCTGCTCTTATTTCCTAGACCGGCAGATTTTCTAGAGTGACAGTTTATGAACCTCTTTTGCTAGCTATAGTTTCATGAACTTTCAAATACAATCAGACTAGTTTTGCTCTGTATTTAATTAGTCAAAGTGTAAGCTAAATTTGGATAAGAGAGAATTTTCTATATAACAAATGGTAAACGCATACAAGAAATAAAGATTTTAACAGCGGTTACAATCGCCACTAAAGGGGTAAAAACTGTTGTTACAACCTTTAGTTGTGGACGGTAAGTTGTCACCTAAAATCGCGACATCAAATTTTTTTAAACTACAGTGACATTAAATTTTCTGCGACCGTGGCACCCCTATATTTTTGTCACTATAGGCCAATTTCTTTGCGGTGACAGGTGATATTATATCTGAGTAGCCCAACTAATTTGTTTTATCGGAAAAATTTAGGTGATACCATATTTGAGTAGGCTTCCTGGCTAGCAGATATGATGATTCTAATTCTACTCTCAACTGTTGAACAGATTCTGAATCGGATCGCGTTAATGGGGAGAAACAATCTGATCCACTGGTTGCTTGAATCACTGCCAATGAATGAAATTTCAGGCACAAAAATTGGTGCTAGGTCAATCACACCATCCTCCGAAGAAAGCTTCTTGGAAGCTATATTCTTGAATGCCATAGAGAACTTAAAGACATTGGTTTTAAAGGGTATGGAAGTTCAAATGAGTGGCAGAGAAAGGGAAGAAACGGAAGAGACTACGAAGAAGCAAAATGAAGAAACAGCCGGAGATTGTATCACTGCGGTGATGCTCATACAAATTAGAGATTCAAACAAGGAATATGAAGCTGTTGGCGAAATGATGATAGGGTTGGTTGAGGCATTGGTTACCGAAAAAAAAGAAGGCGGCTTTCTAATAAAAGGGGTTCACGTTGCCGGAATTTCAGCTGAAACAAGTGATTGTATTGGCGAAACGGAATATCTATGGAGTATTTCCATGAGAAACTCTGCTTCTCTCTGCATTAGCAATAAGGAAAAATTTGTGAGGAATCTTGATATTTATCTGCCTCCACAACAATCAAGGCATTGTATTTGAAATCAGAATTCAATACTTTAATAAGATTGACAACAACTTATACTTTAATCAGAATTCAATTCAATACTCTGGTCCTACCTGAAAAGTTAAATGATTGACAACAACTTATATCAAACTAATAGTTTATGGTTACCATTTATATCTTGCTCAAGTCCTCCCTCACATGGAGGAAAATAAATAACAAGTAAAGGCAGCATAACACAGAATGTGAATATAGACTTGGACAAAGAGACTAGAACTGAAAAAAGTTTCGAATCAAAGTACTAGAACCGTACCAATTACCGCTACAAACTTTGTTTTCGAGTTATTGTTAACAAGGTATCAGAATATCTGTTTACTCTACAAGTCTCTCAACTCAAAGTTCTTTCTCAAATTCTGCACTCATCCTTGATGATCGTACTCACGCACTCGTATTGAAAATTAACACCATACAAACTAGATTTTAATAAATAATGTCTGAGCTCCATACCATAGTTATTAAATATAAGTCTAAAAATTCTGATTATCTTCCCATCAATATAATTTACCTTCTCCAAATTGACAAGTCCATACTCCTATCAAATAAGCAAATAAGTAAGGCAATAGTTTCCCAGTTCGAACTGGGGTAACCAATAATTTTCCCCCAAACTGGCTTTTAAGCAAGGCAACTTTTCTTAATCTTTTTGGGCAAATAATTAAGAGGAAAATCAAGGTAAGAGTCAAAAATTCAAAATTACATTTACTCTCACCTTCTCTTCTTCGGTCTTCATGTGTAAGACTTGGGTGAAACAAGGCTATGCAAACAAGTTTTTTTGCAGGCTTTTGTCCGGACATACATGTGATCCGTTTTGCTATTCAAACAACTTAGGAGCATTGTAAAACTCCGCATGTATCAATGTGAACTTGTTAGTGGAGCGATTGATGTGAAGGTTGAAAAAGTCAGGATGTGACAACATGGTGAGCCAAGACTTGGATACGCACTTGAACCGTCCAACCGACTTCACCGGTAGCCATGACAGTATTTCCCTCACCACCTGGTCCGGTAGGACTGGTGATGATAAATCGTCGTCTCTATTGTTCGGCATGGACATAACTCCAAGAGGATTTTATGCACAGCTAGTATAGTAGTGCCTCCTGGTATTATTAACTTAGCTTTGGTTAGAGATGGTCTATCCTATATAATCCTGGCTTATTTTGTACTAGGCTTATTTTGTACTAGGGTGGCGGTGCCCTCCTCCTTGTTTAATTCATATTAGGTCTAAAACTCCTAAGGGCATGTTTGGTAGAGCTGTGTTTGTATTTTTTTTTTTTTTATTTATCCAAAAATATAAGTATGTTTGGTAGGGATGTTTTTTGGGTCGAAATTGAAAAATTAAAAATTAATAATTAATAATATAAATAATAAATATAATAATAATAAAAAATGAATACAATAATAATAAATAAATATAATAATAATAAATGGACTAAATAATAAATAATAATAATAAATTAATAAAATAAATAATAAATTACATAAAATATATTTAAAAATAATAAATAATAAACAAAATGAAATAAATAATAAATAAATAGAATAATAAATAATAAGTAAATAGAATAACAAATAAATACTTCATAATAATAATAAAAAATGAGTATAATAATAATAAATTAATATTAAATTAATAAAATATATTTTTAAATAATTAAAAATGAATAAAAAAATTATAAATAAAATGAATTAAATAATGAAATGATAATAAAGAATTGAATATATTTATAAATTAGGGATAACTTCATTTACACCCCCTGAGGTTTGTCTTATCTTCATTTGGACCCCCTCAAGTTTGCATATCTTCATTTTCACCTCCTACTTTTCAATATTCTCATCACTTAGACCCCCTGAACGATGACATCAGCCTGAATTTTTTTTAAAATCCCTAAACTACCATCAATGTCTTATCCTTATTCTGTTTGGAAACAAGGATACTGTTTTTATCAATTAGACCCCCTCCCATCATTTAATAATTTAATTTGTATTAAAATTTGAAAATATATATAAAATTTGAAAAATATTATAAATTCAAAAATAAATATAAAATTAAAAAATATATATAAATTTTGAAATTATTTTTTTTTAAAAAAAAACATATTAAATTTCAAAAATAAATATAAAAATCACAAAAAACATAAAAAAAATTTGAAAAAAAAACATATAAAATTCAAAAAAATATATTAAATTTCAAAACAAATTATAAAATCTAAAATAAATATAAAATAAAAAATATATATAAATTTTGATTTTTTTTAAAAAAAACATATTAAATTCAAGACAAATATATAAAATTAAAAAAAACCATATAAAATTCTAATAATATATATTAAATTTAGAAAATAATTATAAATTTCAAAAAAAATATAAAATTTGAAAATAAATATAAAATTCAAATATATATATATTAAATTTCAAAAAAAAAAACTAAATTCGAAAATAAATATAAAATTAAAAAAAAATTAATTCTCTTTCTCTCTCAGACGCACACACCACACACACATATATATATACACACACACATATATATATATATAGATCTATCTATATATATATACACACACATATATATATATATATATAAGTCGCCGGCCGACCCCCTCCCACCGCCTCCCCGTCGGCGCCGCCCCCTTCCCACCACCGCCTCCCCGTCGGCGTCGGCCCTTCCCACCGCCCCCTTCCCCCTCCCCCGATGGGTCTATATATATATGTATAGATCTATATATGTGTGTGTATAGATCTATATATATATGTATAGATCTATATATATATATATATGTGTGCGTGTGTGTGTGTGTGTGTGTCTGAGAGTTAGAGAGAGAGAGAGAGATAGAGAGGAGAGAGAGAGAGAATAAATATTGAATAGATATTGAGGTGTTTGGTTTGAGAGTTAGATTGATTCTAATGGGGTGTTTGGTTTAGGGTTTAAATTGATTTAGGGATTAAATTGATTTAAGGGGTGTTTGGTATAAGGGTATTTTAGACATTTCACACCATGAGGGGGTGTAAATGAAGATATGCAAACCTGAGGGGGTTAAAATGATGATAGGACAAACCTCAGGGGGTGTAAATGAAGTTATCCCTATAAATTAATATATAATAATATAAATAATAAAATATATTATAAAGTGAAGAAATAATAAAGAAATAAAAATAATAATACATAAATAAATATTATAAATAAATATTGTTGCTCCAGGAATTAAAAAACACCAAATTTCAGTTTTTTCATTTTGTACTAAAAGGGGCATGTGTTTATTTAATGTAGTTTGAAAACACAAACATAAAAAATCCAACCAAACATGCGTTTTAAACTAAAACCCACAAACAAAAACAAAAACCAAACAAACCCTAATAAATTCTTATTACTAAATAATCAATTAAGGCCAAATAAATATATAAACAAGCACATAAAACGCATCATAATATTATTCCTTGGTATCTTGCAAGAGATATTCCTATTAAAAATATAATCGAAGCCATATACTTATAGAATATAAAATATATTAGACTATACAACTGCAATTAGGATTTTAAATTTATAATTAAATTCAATTGATTTGTAACATTGTTAAATTTATGTATAATTAGTTTTAAAATAATATATATTTCAAAATTTCAAAATTGGTCTTATACTATAATTAGGATTATTAATTTAAAATAATGTTGTAGTAATAGAGTTTAAGTACATTTGAGTTTATAATTTAAAACGTAAAAATTAATTTCTTAAAAATCATAATTTAGATACTTAAACACTCAAATTCTTTGCATATTTAATACTAGTAGAAGTATATAATTATACTATATAGTAGACCTATGAAGCACAGACACGGATGCGGTGACATGATAAATTTTAAAAAAATAGGACACGACATGCCTCGTACAGGTCTATTAAAAAATATAATTTTTTTATATATACATATTATATTGCACAAATATTTCATTTATCACTTAAACAATAATAACCAAATAAACTTATAAAACAAAAATAAACAAATAAGTTAAAAGAAATGTCTAACATGTTCAAAATTCTTCTACCATCCAAGGAATCAAATACATCTCCCCCAACATCCAACATCTTAATCTCTCCCTGGTTATATCTGTGAAAATTTTCTTGATAGAAGACGAATATTAGAATGTAAATCTACTAACTCTTTGGGTCTTTGTGGTGTTATCTTGTTCTTCTCCAAATAGTAGATAAATGAATAAGTGCTCCAATTCATCTCACAAGATAAGGAGGAACAAGGTTGTCCAAGTATCTTCAAAACTAAATATTGGATTAGGACTATTGAAGTTCCATAAGTGACCCACCAAATTACCGACTCTATAAGTCATCATTCTTTCATGGAATCAACATATCAACCGCGTGTCCACCGCGTGTCCCCCGCGTGTCCCCTAAATGTCCATCACATGTCCAATTTAAAAAACAAAATTCAAGACCCGACACGTATAGTAGTAGACTACTAATAAATATGAAATGAATGTGATTAACTATATAATATTAAACAATTAAATAAATTATTTTGATAAAATAGAATATTGCAATCAATAAAATCCTTATAAAACACCAAATTTAAAAAGTAAAATCAAAATAAGAAGTCTATAATGATTCATTAGATGAGTATAGATCGATTAGTGAGAATTAAACATCATTAGGTTTTTTGTGAATTTATTGACAAATTAAAATTAATTGTCGAAAAGTCAATTTTAATCCAATTCTCAAACAAAATAAATCATACAAAGATTAATCTTTGTGCAGAATATAAATCAATAGAGACACACGATATTTTTACGTGGAAAACCTTGGAAAGACTCCAAGTAAAAAATCACGGATATGCTCGGGTATCGATGCACTATATTTTTATTCCATAATTGAAGACTTCTCTCTATAAATATTAGGAGATGTTGAGAAGATAAAACAAGTTTTGAGAGCTCAGCAATTCTTCCACGAAAAATATCTTTCTGCAGGCAGAGAGAAAAATATTGATTAATCATTCATCTTCTAGTTTTCTCTAGTTTTTGGGGTTATCCAATTGTGCTACAACATTGGATAAGCTAGATACTGAAAAATCTACACACCATCTGTTGCATTGTGTGTGCGTTGATCCATGAGGAGCGAAGCCGTCAGAGTATGGAGATCGAAACAAGAAGCTTCGTGGAGCACGAGTGAATCAAGATTTCAGACGTCGAGTGAATAACAGTAAATCAGAACTATTGTAAGTCCAAACTTCACAGAGTCAGTACAAACTCTTTAATTCATAGTGTATCGATACCATAGGGTATCCGTGATTTTTTCCTTGGAGCGCTTCCAAGGTTTTTCCACGTATAAATCTGTTTGTTAATTACTACTTTAAAATCTGCAAATAAATTATTGTGTGGTTAATATAGTCTGATGTAGTTTGAATAGAGAAAGTTTTTGTGAAATATTTAACGATAACAATTTGCACACTGTTCCCAGAATTCGTGTTCAGAATTTTTCGAACGATCGGGGGTTAAGCGAACGATCGGTTTTAAGTTATCAGTGCATTTATTTCAACTTGTTATCATAACCTGAATACACATTAATCATACTCTACGTATCACAATAATGATTTTAGGACATCACCAAGTGGTTATCCACAAGATATTTATTTTTATTAAAAGGAAAATAATTTTAATAGAACTTTATTACTTCATTAAAAATATATATTTAATAATAATTTATTATTTTTATTAAGACAAAAATATTTTAATTAAAAATTCATTATTTTTATTAAAATATATTTTTCAATAAGAATTTATTTTATCTCTAATATATATTATTATTTTAGAAAAAAAAATTTAATGACCTATTTATTCTAATTAAATTTAAATATTTCGCAAATAATTTTAATTGGTCATTAAATTTACAAAAAGCCTATTCACCCCCCTCTAGGCTTATTCCCGTTATCTCCTAGGTAATTTCAAAAAAGAATAAATTATTTTTTGGTGAAGAGTATAAAAATAATAATTTTATGACTAGAATTAAAAAGAGAATACAATACAATTAGGAAAAAAATGGCATATTGATCCGATAAAAACACATTATATAAAATCCAAACGGGTTGTCTACTTGAAAAATATTGGAATTTGATGCCTCATGAACCATGAGGTATCATGTTCGAATCTTGTTGACACTTCGTTAGTTCTATGATCTCGGACATAATTTGAATCTTATTCGATCCATATATTTTAGGGTAATTGTTTCTATTAACGTGAATCACATATAAACTTCACTTATGAGCAAGAGACTATTACTTTAATAAAATTAGACTTAATTTATCCAACATTTGCTTAATAATTATTTTTTGAAAGTTACCACCATTAACAAAAACATGCGAACAAATAAGTACAATATAGAAATTTTAACAATCAGACTATTTCAAAGGATTCCATATCCAGTAATAATAAATAAAATTATTTATTACTTTTTTATTTCTTTACTACTTTCCATACCGTTTATATCCGTACCATTTAAATCTTGCTCAAGTCTTTCCTCACATGGAGGAAGATGATGACAAGTAAATGCAGCAAAACAAAAAATGTGAATATAAACGTCGACAAAGAGACTAATACTGAAAACAAATTCAAATCAAAGTACTAGAATCGTACTAAAACACCAATTACCCCTAATTGTTAACAAGGTAAATTGAAAAATATTTTCAAATCAAAGTACTCGAATTGTATTTAAACACTAATAACCCCTACAAAATTGTTTTTCTACTTATTGTTAACAAGATATCAGAATATCCATTACTCAATTCAAATTTGTTTATGTATATTGAAAATGAATATAAAAAATTGAATTTTATTTTATTCAAGTTTGATAAACTAATGAAAGTGTGTGTGTGTATATATATAGATAGATAGATAGATATATAGATAGCAATAGAAAATTGGGAAAATTATACTTAAGGGACCAAAATAAAATTTAATAGCCGAAAAGGGATAAAAAAAAAAACAATATAAGGACTGATTACTAAAACTTAATTTAATTTAAAATTACAAAACTATCCTTCTTATATATAATAGAATGCTTACATTTCTCTCTGTATATCTATATAACTATATATATCTATATCTATATACTAATCCAGTCAATATATAGACGATGATAAGAAGATGAATATGGAAGAAGAGGAACCTTCAGTCAGCAGCTCCGTTCCGTTATCCTTGCCTTAGGTGGATTCCTCCACATCCACTCTTTTTAACTCTGGCCTCTCTCCAAACCTCCTTCCTCCGCCGCCGCCGCCTCCTCCTCAGCAGCGTCGTCGGCGGCATGGCCTTGTCTGCCACTGTCGGGGGAAAGGATGAGGATCAGCAACTGAAACAAACGAGTCGGATTGAGCTTAGATTTGTGTTTGTTTTGTGTTGAATTTGCTTTTTTTTTTTTGTGTAATTTGTACGATTAGATGTGTTTGTTTGATCAAATCTGTACCCTAACTATGTGTCTGTTGCTTGATTTCTGAGATCCTAGTAAATTTAGATATGAATGATGAATTTATGTTATAATTTCGATGAAAATATTAGGGCTATTATCAGAAAATATTAGGTTTCTAAATTGTTCAAAAAATTCTTAGGATGCGTTTGGAAACTAGTGTTTTCGTTCTCGTTTTTTATCTCGTGAGAACAAAAAAATTTCTTGTTCTTGTCCTAAGGGTAATTCGGAAATAAAAATATGTTTGGTTGGAAATTTTGTTTAAAAAATTTTCGGGAACAAAAAAATAAAAATAAAAATTTTGGAGATTTAATATGGAGGTTAGGGAATCTGCAACAATTAAATTTTTTTTTTTTTTGAGAACAAACAGTGCCGAAAATAAAAAAATATCATTTTGGTGTTCTCAAATTTTGAACTAAGGGTGAGAAAAAGTTTTTTTACTGTTCACGAAAACAAAAACCATCAAAGGCTCTCAAACGTATTTTTGTTCCCGTGAACAGTGGAAAAAACAAGAATAAAAACGGAAACACCCCTATCCAAACGCACCCTTATGATTTCAAAAAAAATTCTATGATTTCTAATTTAATCAAATAGACCATAGTCATTTATAAGATTATGAAAATACCTTCCAAAACTCTAATTTATTCCATTTAAATCTCAATTTCATTTTAAATCTCAATTAAACTATAATTTCTTCCAATTATTTCAATTATCACAAATTCACTTTCTCTCACCTATTTATTCTAAAACTCTAATTTTTTTCATTTATTACAAACCCACTTTCAATATAAATTTCAATTTCAACTCAATTCAACTATAATTCATTCCATTTATCATAAACTTACTTTCAATTTAAATATCAATCTCAATCCAACCCAATTTAACTCTAATTCATTCCATTTATCATAAACCCACTTTCTTTTACTCATTTACTCCAAAACTCTAATTCTTTTCATTTATTACAAACTCAATTTCAATTTCAACCCAATTTAATTTATAATTATATATATATATATATATATAATAATATATACATACTTATTTACACATATAATTATATATACGTACATATATATATACACACAATGATATATACATATATATTTACGTGAATAATATATATATTTACATATATATAATTGTGTATATATATATATATGTACGTATAAATAAGTGCGTATATATGATTATATATATATATATAGTGATATAGAGAGACAAATATAATTATAAATTGAAATTGAGTTGAAATTTAAATTTAAATTGAAAGTGAGTTTGTGATAAATGGAATGAATTAGAGTTTTGGAGTAAATAGGTGAGAGAAATTGAGTTTGTGATAAATGAAATGAATTAGAGTTTAATTAGGATATAAATTAGAGTTTGGAGGGTATTTTCGTAATCTTATAGAGTGCATGAGGTATTTAATTAAATTGAAAATCATAGGGAGGTTTTTGAAACTAAAGTAATTTTTTTGAACAATTTAAAAATCACGGGGGTTTTCTAATAATAGCCCAAGATATTATTTCAAGAATGGTAAATTACAGTTTCATTCCCTCTTGTTTGAACATATTACACTTTTCTCTCTATTGTTTGGATAATTACACTTTTCCCCTCTAATTTGCTTTTGGGTAACACTTTACCCCCTCCATATGATTTTAGGCATGATTTTACATAATTACCCTTCATATTATGTAATAATTTTATGGGTAAATTTCAATAAACCCCCCTATTCTATTGAATTTTCAAATTGCCCCCACCCTAAATATATATATATATATATATATTTTGAAAATAATATATTAAATTTTGAAAATAATATATAAAATTTGAAATAATATAAAATTTGAAAAGAGAATATAAAATTCGAAATATATATATAAAATTTGAAAAATATATATATATAATTCAAAAAAAATATATATAAAATTATGGAAAAACTCTATAAATTCTAAAAAAATATGTAAAATTCTAATATATATATATATATATATATATATATAAATTTCGAAACAATATATTAAATTTTGAAAAAATATATAAATTTTGAAATATATATATATAATAAGAAACAAATATATAAATTTTGAGAAAAATATATATAATTCATAAACAATATATTAAATTTCAAAAAATTATAGAAAATTCGAAAATAAATATAAAATTCGGAAAACACATATAAATTTCGAAAAACATATATAAATTTCGAAATATATATATAAAATTCGAAATAAATATATATTATTCAAAAAACATATATAAAATTAGAAAAATATATAAAATTCGGAAAAAATATATAAATTCAAAAACAAATTATTTCTAAAAATAAATATAAACTTCAAAAACTACTATTTCAAAATCATTGAAACCGATGCCTCCAACATTGATTACAGAGGCATTTTAAAACAAAAACTCTCCCTACTTCTCTAAAATAGTTAGTTTGTTACCATTCTGGAGTATGGAACAAAACACAAAGTAATTATAACACTATTAAACAAGAAATTCTTGCAATTGTTCTATGTATCAGTAAATTCCAAGATGATATTTTAAATCAAAAATTTTTACTTCGTGTTGCTTGCAAAAGTGTCAAATATGTTTTAGAAAAAGATGTTAAAAATATAGCTACTAAGCATATTTTTGCCAGATGACAGTCAATTTTAAGCATTTTCCAATTTGATATCGAATACATTCCTGGATATGATAATTCAATCCTAGATTTTCTTACCAGAGAATTTTTGCAAAGCCCTGATGACAAACAGACAACCACAACCACGTCCAAGAGGAGGGATCTCTCCGCTCAAACCTCATCCCCTAGTTAAAACTGAACCTTCTACTTCCCTCGCTTCAGTAAACAAGTTCACAAGCCTAGGGACCCCCTTAGGTCCGCGTCATACCTTTAGTTCAGCACTAACTACTCCACATGATCCTTTCACCATTCATGCACCAGCCACCAATACTCCACCTCTCCGCCGATACAACCCCTCAGGAAGATCAGAATATCTTCAAAAAACTTACCATACCCTTTTCTTCATCGAACCTCATTTTTCTCATACAACTGATCCAATTGCCCTAGTAAAACAGTTCCCCCCCCCCCCCCTAATTTTCATTGGATACCACACACCCCTAGTCATAACTTGCAATATTACAGAGACATCCTTTACCAAACCAAATATGTCTTCATCAAACTTGTCTCTGATCGCAATTATCCAACAAAAGTCATTTACCACTCCCTGTACATTTTGAGGGTTGTCTCCCTTAAAGAATGGGGAAACCATCCCTCTGATCCCAAAAAGTTAGATAACTCACTCCCATTCACTTACAATGACTACATAGATGCCTGGTTCAAAATTTTTCTTTTTCAAACAGAAACCTTTAGACATTCTTGGTTCGTCAATTTTGATAGCAAATTTAATAGTCAACTCCCGTCTTGTTTTGTTAAGTGGTGGAATGACCATGGCCCAGATGACGATGTTATACCTGAAATCCTCTGGGAACAAATCCTTTATTTTGAAACTAAGTTCAAAGTCCCTTCTTATGATCATCAATTCCCCCTACTACTAATTTTCGCCAAAAAATACAAAATTCCTTAGATTTTCAAATGGCATTACAGCCTTAAAGGTGATACTGGAACAGTATGTAGAGTCCATTATACTAAATGGTGAGATCCTTTCAAAATCGAAAGAATTGTTCAACAAGTCCAACTCGAATTCCCAAAAGAAATTTCTCAACCACTCAAGGCTAACCCAGTCACACAAGTCCTTGAAACAGCACAGTCAAGTTCTTCTACAGAAACCACAGTCAAGAAATCAACCTCCAAGAAGTCAACTTCCAAAGCTAAGCTCAAAGAGAAAATGGAAAAGTTTATTGCCCAAATAGAAGGAACTTCAAGTAGTGATGAAGAAGATGAATTATCTACAGAATCCAAATACAAACCATACCAGGATGCCCAAGATCCCTTCGATATGTCTAAAGATTAAGAGGAAGGGAAAAAGTCAAGCTCAAGTCAAAAGATACAAGAAAGGCACAAAAAGACAAGAATAATGAATAATGACTTTTTACTACAGTAAACCGTCAGCACAAATGACAAATACAGTACTTAAAAATACCGACAGAATACTATTTCAAACAGTAAAAGGAAACAATTCTCTGCCCCGAAAGTCAAAAAGTCAACAGTGAAAGGAAACAGTTCTCTGCCCTGAAAGTCAAAAAGTCAACAGTGCAAAAACCCACAGTAATTTAGTTATATTCTCTATATAAGCAGTCAAATGTAATGGTTTTAGATAAGTTTTAGTTTCCAATTTTATTTCTACTTTTTAATCCCTCTCTCTTTCTCTTCTCTTCTCAAAGCATGTTAAGTCTCCGAACCCAGATGAAATTGTCACACATCCACTTGTAAGTTCATCTATCATAGTCAAATATATTTTTGAATCACTATAATATTCAGTTAGATTTTCAATCAATTGAAATTACCTATTTTGCATTAAATTCTTCTATAATCACTTTAATCTTAAGAGAGTTACGGTGTACGACGGACCTTAGTCCCACTCTGCCAAGACCATTTCTATTATTAAACTGCTTGGACGGTTGTGTCCTATATACTTATATTAATAATATATTGTTTACATTATACTGGAATTGCATGCATTTCTTTGATTTAAATCTATGATTATACTTTGATATGTTCCTGCTCAATTCAAGTCAAGTATTTACTTCCCTTTTGGTATCAGAGCCATAAAGTTTCGTGGATTTATCTAGTAATTTACTCAGATTTGTTAATCTATAGTCATTTATATGTTCTTTTATATTGTACTTCATCTTTTCTTTCTCTACTTATTGGTGTCACCTCCCCATAAACTGTAAAACCAAACATTAAGTCCCTTGGTGAGCTTATAGGCATTTTAGGACATGAACGGTGATGTCGATGGGATAAGGTATGTGTTATGAAATGCAACAAATATTGAAAATAGGATAAGCATAATTATAATGATCAGATAATAGGGAAATTGATTAATCATGAGTCGTTTATTTAGATCTTCCTCCTCTCGACCTAGTCGAACAAGCCTACCTTCCATTCCAGATATTAATGATATAATTAATGAAGAAGAACACACCTACACTGATCTTGAAAGTCACAATGATTGGAATATCCCTAGAGTACCCACAAATCAAATTTACAAAACTAGTTTCATTAAGTCAACCTTTTTTACAGAATACACGGTCAAAATTGTTGAACAAGTATATGCTATAAACAAATAACACGAAAAATGCCAATTATTTTCTCCAAAAACTATAAAACAACACCGCGAAAAAGGATATAATTTTATCCATATTGATCTTGTACAAGTTGCAGTTGATCCATTAACTATTTTAGGACAAAATGCATCGATTCTTCTCTGTCTAAGAGATGTTAGGTTCCTCGACTATAATCAAAGTTTAATTAGTGTCATTGAAACTAGCTTATGTAATGGTCCGGTCTACTTTGATTGTTTTCCTAATTTCAAGTTAAGCCTAAGTGACTGTCACATACTAAAAGCTTTAATATTAAACATCAAAACATCAGGTTATGCCATGTTTGCAGGTGCTCATCCCCTAAGCTTAATTTACAGAATTTACTACAAGATTATGAAAACCAATTTAAATATTCATGCTCTAGTCAAAAGTCCTAAAGATCAAACTCTATTAATTCAAAGTAGTATTTCTAATGCAAATATTCGCATACCAAAAACAATTGCCTGGAAAGATGTTTCCCTCCTAAATGAATGGTTACTTGAAAATGAAAATCACCCAACCAAAATCGAGAATGATGTTCGAAATCTTGAACATGTGCAACAATTCCTAGATGGAACTGTTAAGTTAACATTTGATCGATCTAGACACAGTTACTCTTCGGTTAGTTCAAACTCTAAAATATTCACCCCCCTACCGATTAGGGAAAAAACTATTAACCATAATACATAATTTATAGAATCTCTAATCCACCGATCCAGACGTGATCATAGATTAAAAGGAATTCAAAATGATGAACAAGTATCTACTCCATGTTATGTCCCAAACATATAGATTGAAGATTCAATCTCTAACCACTCCCTTACACAAACTGATTTTGAGACCGACATTGTTAATCCACAACTATGTGTTTTAAGTACATCATTTTCCTATGACCTTCTAAAGTTAGAAGTTGAAGCCAAGTCCAAAGAAAATAAAGCAAAATGTCAATTATATAGAACAAGTTACACACATGAGGAGAGAACAAAAATTACAAAAAAATGGCAAAAAATCATGATAACAAACCAGTTAAAAATTAGTTTCTTTGATTATCTTGAGAATTACTACAAAAAAATTAAATGTTCTTACAAAACATGATAAAGCAACTGTTTCTTCTAGTCACCCTCTTTTAGAAAACCTAATTGTTAACCACCTTGGAACAGAAATCCCAGCCTCCTCTTTTAAGGTTGTCACCTCCGCAATTGATCCTAATACTAAAAAAATTATTGAACAAAACAATTTCACCAATCAATATTTAAGTATGCTAGGTTCTCAATTAGACAAAATAGAATCCAAACTTGACGCCTCCACCCCTGTAACGAAAACTATTGATTCCCCACTAATCAAGCTTCCTACAAAACGTCAAGGACTACCTAACAAACCAAACACAAGTGACTCATCTGCCCAAATTGATAAATTATTAAAATCCTTAGAATCACAAATGATCAAGGACTCAAAATTTCTCACAGTTCTCAATTTTGATTCTCATAACAATACTGATAACTGTCACGCCCCAAATTTCCTAGGACTCTAAATCCTAGCCTAAGAGTTAAGGGAGTGAATGCGGAAGAAAACAGAAATGAAATAAAATTCATTTAAGTCGTAAAATACCCATAAATAGGTAAAATAGACCTACAACATCTCAAAGATGGCAAAAAGATCCCACGGGATCGGAAAAGAAGTAAACCGAACACTCGGTACCTGGAACGGAATATTCCGACCCACCATGTTTACCCAAGGGTAAAATGGTCAAATCAGGGATGAAATAGTGATTTCCAACTACGCCTACAAACTTTGGACCTAGCACAAGCAGTGCGAACAAACGGAACTAAATTTGAAGTCACGAGCAAAGAGATATTAATTTTCGAAAGTGGTGCCAGACAACACCGACCCAAAACTAAAGCTGAGGTACCCCTCTTTCACCAAGGGTAAGATAGTCATTTTAGAGTTAAACTGGTCATTTAGAATTTCATTCCAATAATTTGGACATAGGAGAGCCCATAGAAACAAACGGGACCTAAATCAAAGGTGCGAGGTGGGAGAAATGAATTTCCGAAAATGGTCGAAACAAGGCTGAATGTCCGGGAGTAGACTGCCCGTGTACGAGAGTCGACTTCCCAATGTCGAGAGTCGACTCTCCAATGTCGAGAGTCGACTGCCCTAAGACGAAGCTAAAGGAAAAAGAAGCTGCAATGTCATATTTCCGGCAGTCGGCTTCCGGCTCTTCGGAAGTCGACTGCTTCAATACGAAGCTTAAAAAATGACCCAAATAGTGATTGAATTCTCAACTAAAAACATTTCTCCAACCTATATTTGATTGATGCACATTTAATCTATGATTCAAGTCATCCTAATACAACATGAACTTTGAACAAAAATACTAATTTAAAGTTCGTAAAGTTATCCGTCTTGCCCCCGGTCTCCGCTTTAAATATCACCGGTTTCTAAGATTCAAAGTCTTTGAAAAATGAGTTTAAGACCATTTCTAAAACAAGAAAATTTACCGGCTACGGGGGTAGGCGAAAACGGGTTTTTCTATTCAAATCGAAAAGGGTTAGTTTGAAAACCTAGAAAAATGTCGTTTTCGGCTAAACACCTAATACTCACATTTCATGGCAAATCATCCAATTCACGTTCATAACTCCAAGTAAAATATTCAAAAGTGACATTTAAACGCTCAAAGGCCAAATATGTTGTAGTTGTTCAAAATACACAATCCGGCACCGAAGTGCACCAAAAGAATACAATCCCCGCGCATAGCGCTCCAAGGGATATACATAGACCATACCACCTCGACTAACATGCTAGCCGGATCAAAATAATATAGTCTTACAAGTTTGGTTTACATATGAAAAAGGAACATATTTATCGGCCTAACGCCCAACAAAAATAAAAGTGTGGTCCGCCTCCCATGCACAAAAGGGCGGACATACATCCACACGTCCACGGATAGACTACGGAACTCTCCCTACGGGATCATCACCTGAAAAATATATAAGGCGTGGGGTGAGCTCACTAGCGCAGTAGAGGAAGCGTCATTGCCTCCATCTCGGTAGTCCGAGTGGTTCAACCCAACCAAGGTTCATGCCACTAACCCTAGGTCGGTCTTTTGTCCCACATGGCTCTCACACCAATCCGGAACCCCTTCAAACCCCACAAACAAGTCCCCCAACATGCTCACATCATAATTATTCAAAATTATCGCATGCCTTGACAAGATTATCACAATTACATATATGACATATGAGTGCAATGTGACTCAACCCATGGTACACCTTCTTAACCCGTGAAACTCAATGCACAACCCAGTTACGACATTGAAATCCGGAAACGGATGCACAACCCCGTTGCGACTTCATATGCGCAACCCCGTTGCGACTTCATATGCACAACCCCGTTGCGACTTCAAATGCACAACACGGTTGTGATTTCATACGCACAACACGGTTGTGACTTCATATGCACAACCCGGTTGCGACTTCATATGCACAACCCGGTTGCGACTTCATAATCCAAAGACTCGTGGACAACACGAATAAACCTACACCCATGTTTTGACACTACATGATGTACCCTAAAATGCATGAAGGTTCTCAATCATAACCACATGCTATCTCAATACATGCTTCTATCAAATAACATTATATTGGATCCAAATTATTACAAGGCTCATCATTTCACAATTAATAAGCAAGTTCACATTTATAGTAACATTTCTCAACATGCTCTTTTATTAGGCCATATGTTACACCACCATCATCACAATACTTACAATTTCATATTTAGTAAGAAATAAACCACAACATGAATTTATATCACAAAATCATGTTCTCAAGTGCCTAAATCATAGTCTAAGCTATCAAGACCAACTTGTATATATATATACGGCATATATACACATAGACGCACACACCCTCATACAAAAACAAAGACAAATCGTTTTTCCCCTACCTCAATTCCAAGCAAGAACAAGCAAAGCCTCCAAGGTGAACCGAATCAACCCAACCTCCTCCAAACCCAACAATAAGCTCAATTCAACCGATAGTTAAGCTTTAATGGAGTCTCAAGCAAGAGCTATAGATAGACAACTCCATAAATCAAAAATTGAAGACAAGAATTCAATAATAGAAACTAGGGTTTGATACTAGAAATTCTAGAGGAGGAAGAATCACTTACCAAGCTTTGGCTCAAAAGGAAGCTTGGAGCACCAACATCCACTTTCATGCACAAACCTTCTTCAAATTCTCATCACAAGGAAAAGAGAATTTAACCACTTGGGGAAGAAGGAGTGAAGTGAGGGAGAACTTAACAAAAACCTTATGAGAGAAGATAGATATTTGTGTGAATGAAAGAATGTCTTGCAGAGAAACTCATAAGTGTAGAGATTCTCCACTCACTCTTCCCACCATCCAAGGGTCCAAAATGAAGTTAGGAAAGAAAAGAATGAATCCAATGGCTTGGAATAAGTCTTGCCAAGTGGAAGACTTTTTACACAATTCACAAAACTCATTATTTTGCCAAACAAGGCCTTATCATCCAAGGGCTTAGAAAAAAGATGGAAATCAACAAACCATCCAATGGTTGAGAAAAAGTCTTGTCAAGTAGATGACCAAGAATAATGGATTATTCCATTTAAGTGCCAACCAAACAAGGCCTTATGATCTAAGGGTCCAAAACAAAGATGGGAGAATGAGATCAAGGGCTAGGAATTAGACAACACATGAAAGGTGAAAATGACCAAAATCTTCCAAAGTTAGGGTTAATTACAAGAGTGCCATCAAGACTCTTTATTACCCTTTTACCCCTTGTCATCCTCCCTAATTACTAAAATGTCATTCATGCCCTAATTTCTCACCCAAAATCTCTACACTTTCCACTAAGTGTTCCAAATGTGAAACTACTCATTTACCCCTCGGTCATTTCTTTCCCGAAATCGTTCTCAATAATTTTCATTAAATTCAAAATGAAAATACAACATGCTACGTACAATTTTTATAACACGTAAAACATGTAAGGCATGCTAAAACAATTAAACACATTAAGCACATAAGCACATAATTGTTTAAATAAAATTTTTAAATTAACCCGTAAAAATACCGGACGTTACAATAACTCTGCAACCTCATCCGAAGAAGACATAAATAAGGATATACGCAAGTTATAAAATGCCTTTGAAATCAATAGAATCACACATCGACCAATTAACACTACCAGTATTATAAAAAATTGGTATCCCCAACCTACTCCTGTCGATATTCAATATGAAGAAAGAATCTTCCAAAACCAATTTTCTGTGTCATCTAAAAAAATTTATAAATGGAATATTGATGGATTCTCTGAACAAGAAATTTTAAACAAATTAAACCACTTTTCTATGACAGCTAGTAGTTACCTCACACATCACAATATGCATCAACCTGATATTGTAGAATTACTCGCCTCTGGATTTTCTGGCATGGTAAGAAATTGGTAGGATAAACATCTTACCCAAGAAGCAAGAGACAATATAACACATGCAGTCCAAAAAACAAAAGATGGAACCCCTATTTTTAATGAAGAAATTGGTCTCAGACTCCCTGACGGAGTCAATACATTAATTTATACAATTATAGATCATTTTATTAGCAGACCGAGTGACATTACTTCTAGAATTCATGATCAACTTAGTAACCTTAGATGTCCTACATTGAGTGATTTTAGATGGTACAAAGATACTTTCTTGTCCCGTGTTATGTTATGAGAAGATAGTAATAAACCATTTTAGAAAGAAATATTTATTAATGGATTGCCCAGCCTTTTCTCTCATAAAATACGCACAGAACTGAGTAATACAACTGATGTTATTGAATATGACAATCTAACATACGGTAATATTATTAGTCTAATCTAGAAAGTTGGACTCAAAATGTGTATAGATATAAAAATTAATAATCAACTTAATAAAGATAAAAAGAAGGCTAAATATGAAATAGGCACATTCTGTGAACAATATGGATTAACCCCAATTGCACCATCTCGACAAACAAAGAAATCAAAATAAACAAAATCCTTCCCAAAACGTTATACTCGCCCTTATAAAAGGTATAATAAAAAAATTCCAACATAATGAATTCTATGATAAACAAAAGTTTAAAAAGAACGAAAAATACACGAGAAAAACAAAACCTTTTAAGAAGAACAATAAAATTGATCTAAATAAAGTTACATAAATTTATATTTTTTTCAAACTTGGTTTTACCTATTTGCCCTTCAATTACCCAATTTATTACTATATTTGATTTTATTTTAAAAAAAAGTATTGGAACCAATTTGTCTCTCTTCCTCTTTCCCCACCAGTTTCATCCCCTCTTGTTTGAACATATTACACTTTCCCCTCTCTTGTTTGGGTAATTATACTTTCCCCCCTCCATCTGAGTTTAGGTATGATTTTACATAATTGCCCTCCATATTATGTTATAATTTTATAGATAAATTTCAATAAACCCCCCTATATTATTGAATTTTCACATTGCCCCCACCCTAAATATATATATATATATATATATATATAATTCGAAAAAAAATATAAAATTTGAAAAGAGAATATAAAAATCGAAATATATATATATATAATTTGAAAATATATATATATAAAATTACGGAAAAAATCTATATATTCTACAAAAATGTGTAAAATTCTAATATGTTTAAATTTCGAAATAATATATTAAATTTTAAAAAAATATATAAATTTTGAAATATATATATAATAAGAAACAAATATATAAAATTTGAGAAAAATATATAAAATTCATAAACAACATATTAAATTTCAAAAAAAATATAGAAAATTCTAAAATAAATATAAAATTCGGAAAAAATATATAAATTTCGAAAAACATATATAAATTTAGAAATATATATAAAATTTGAAACAAATATATAAAATTCGAAAAACATATATAATATTCGGAAAAAATATATAAATTTAAAAACAAATTATTTCTAAAAATAAATATAAATTTCAAAAAATATATATATATTTAAATTTATATTGTTTTCAAAGTTGGTTTTACCTATTTGCCCTTCAATTACCCAATTTATTACTATATTTGATTTTATTTAAAAAAAAGTATTGGAACCAATTTTTCTCTCTTGCTCTTTCCCTGCCAGTTTCATCCCCTCTTGTTTGAACATATTACACTTTTCCCTCTCTTATTTGGATAATTACACTTTCCCCCCTCCATCTAATTTTAGGCATGATTTTACCTAATTACCCTTCATATTATGTTATAATTTTATGGGTAAATTTCAATAAACCCCCCTATACTATTGAATTTTCACATTGCCTCCACCCTATATATATATATATATATATATATATATATATATATATATATATAATTCGAAAAATATATATTTAATTTTGAAACAATATATAGAAATCAAACAAATATAAAATTTGAAAAGAGAATATAAAATTCGAAATATATATATATAATTCAAAAATATATATATAAAATTCAAAAAATATATATATAAAATTAGGGGGGAAATCTCTATATTCTAAAAAAATATGTAAAATTCTAATATATATATAAATTTCCAAATAATATATTAAAATTTGAAAACATATATAAATTTTGAAAAAAATATATATAATAAGAAACAAATATATAAATTTTGAGAAAAATATATAAAATTCGTAAACAATATATTAAATTTCAAAAAAATATATAAACTTCGAAAATAAATATAAAATTCGGAAAAAATATATAAATTTTGAAAAACATATATAAATTTTGAAATATATATATAAAATTCGAAACAAATATATAACATTAGAAAAACATATATAAAGTTAGAAAAATATATAAAATTCGGAAAAAATATATAAATTCAAAAACAAATTATTTCTAAAAATAAATATAAATTTCAAAACATATATTTTTTAAATTTATATTTTTTTCAAAGTTGGGTTTACCTATTTGCCCGTCAATTACCCAATTTATTACTATATTTGATTTTATTTTTAAAAAAGTATTGGAACCAATTTTTCTCTCTTCCTCTTTCCCCACCAGCAACCCCTCTCTATCCCCTCCATCGTACTGCACCTCACTTTCTTTTTCAAAATATATATATATTTTAAATTTATATATTTTTTTCAAATTTTATATATTATTTTTGAAATATATATTTTTTGAATTTAAATATTTTTCCCGAATTTTATATATGTTTTTTTAATTTTATATATATATTTCAAATTTTATATATAATTTTTGAAGTTTATATACTTTTTGAATTTATATATTTTCTGAATTTTATATATTTTTTCTAATTTTATATTTGTTTTTCAATTTTATATATTTGTTTCAAATTTTATATAGAATTTTTGAAGTTTATATATTAATATTTTTTTCGAATTTTATAATTGTTTTTAAATTTAATATATTATTTACGAACTTTATATATTTTTTCCGAATTTATATAATTGTTTCCGAATTTTATATATTGTTTCTAATTTTATATTTGTTTTTTGAATTATATATATATATATATTTGAATTATATATATATTTTTTGAATTTTATATATTTTTTTGAAATTTAACATATTATTTCTAATTTTATATATATATATTTTTAGTGTGGGGGGCAATGTGAAAATTCAATGGTATAAGGGGGTTTATTGAAATCAACCCATAAAATTATAACATAAGATGAAGGGCAATTAGGTAAAATTATGTCTAAAATCATATGGAGAGGGAAAAGTGTTACCCAAAAACAAGTGATGAGGTGAAACTGTAATTTACCCTTTCAAGAACAAGAGAAATTAGAATCTAATGGGGTGTGATTTTTAGAGATAGAGAGAGAGAGAGAGAGAGAGTGTAAACAGAGAGAGTGTAAACAGAGAGTTGAAGAGGGAATGTTAAAAGACAAAATTACACTTTAATGGTTCCTAAAGAGCAATTAAGTTCTAGGATTGGCCCTCATATAATTTTTTTTAATTTTTTTGTATCCATTTTCAGCTATTAAATTTGATTTTGGTCCCTTAAATTTAATTTTCCTAGGAAATTTATCATTCTGATTTGTTTTAAAAAATTATTCTATTTATAAATATAATTTTAGTTTAGGGCTATTATCAGGAAATCTCCTGTGATTTCAAAATTATTCAAATAACCCCCTATAATTTGAAAAAATAACCCTATGATTTTATATTTGATCAACTTACCCCAATTTCTCGAATTTAAGATAAAACTGCACCTGAAACTAGAGGTGGTTTATTGAAAAATTTTTAAAAAAATGAAAAAACAAAAACAAAAATGCCCTAGTAAAATATAAAAATACAATTAAAAAAAATCATTTTGACTCCAATCATACTAATTGTTTTATATATATTTTATGATAAAAGTGTTTTTTTATTTATGTTGAAATAAAAAATTAATGCCGATTTATTTTTTTGAACTACCAATTAGGGTAAAATATATAAAAAAATAATAATTCCAAAATATAAAAAATATTTTGAACTACCAATTAGATTCTTTTTTTCATTTTTAAATTTGGTTTATATATTTTGCTATAAATGATTTTGTTTTATTTATGCCAAAATATATATTTTTTGAACTACCAATTATAGTAAAATATAGAAAAAATTAAGTCCAAAGATAAAAAAAATTATTTCGAACTATTTATTAGATTGTTTTTTTTTATTTTTAATATTTTTTATATATTTTACTATAAACGGCAAAAAAAATTGTTTTTTTCATTTTTAATATTTTTATATATTTATGCCGAAATAGTAGGTGTTCATTTATTTGGAGTAAAAAAGTTTTAGGTTTATTATCCAATTTTCTGAAAAAGAAATTTAAATTTGATTTTAAATATTCAATTTTGAGTTTTTAATTTTGATGCTACTTGTAACATTTGATCTTTACCAATGAGATCCGTAGTCGGGTCATGTTGTAGTGGTGCAGTACAATCACCTACTACGTTTTGTTTTTATTTAAAATTGAATAGTGTTAACATAACTAACTTTGTTAAATTTTATATTCTCAGCTATACTTCTAACATAATTAAAACTCTATTTTCTCAACACTTTCAACACAACCAAAAGTCTAAATTCTCAACAATGAACTAATTCCAAGCTAGGTTTTTACCTTAATTATAAGTTTAATTTTTGGCTTCTCACTTTCAATACAATTAACTCTGTGAAATTCATTTTTAACAGATTTTATCTTTCAATCAATAACAAAATTTAATTCTCAACATATTTATTTTTAAAATTTGATATTTATTATCAGTAAGTTTATTATCATTTTAATCTTCATAAAATCTCAGTTTCGGATGGATATAGAAAAAAAACGCGTTACCTAGTCGGGATTCATACACAATGGGACAATATTAATTATCACGCATAATTAATATTGAGGACTAAGTTCGTCCTTACTGATGATGCGGTCCAATATAAGTTGCAATATAAGTTGGACACGTGACCAAAATCTTTTTAAAAAAAAAAAATTAACATTGATTTGTGTGTTTATGAATTTTATGTCCAACTTCCTTTGAGAAACATATATGAGTGGGTTTGTGTTTATGTTTGTTTTTTATTTTTTTATTTTTTTTTGGGTGGGATATAGGAAAAAAATGCTTGACCCAGTCTGGATTCATACACAATGGGACAATATTAATTATCATGCATAAAAACATAAAGCATAAGAAATATAAGTTGTAAACATGGAGTATAAGAAACATATATGAGTGGGTTTGTGTTTATGTTTGCTTTATTTATTTTTGGGTGGGATATAGGAAAAAAATGCTTAACCCAGGATTCATACACAATGGGACAATATTAATTCTCACGCATACAAACATAAAGCATGAGAAATAAATGTTGTAAACTAGGAGTATGAGAAACATATATGAGTGGGTTTGTGTTTCTGTGTGTTTTTTAAGGGTATTTGCAAGTAATATGGTCGGTGCATGTTATCAAATATATTTCGGTCGGTTTAGGTGTGTGGATTTGGAATTGGAATGTCATCATATCTCAATTTTACAAATATAATTTTAAATATATTATTGTATTTTGAAATTAAAGTGTAATTGAAATTCAATCAAAAAGTCAACTCAATTTAAATGTAAAAGGTCATAACTTTAAAATTAAAATAGACAATATAGATAAATATATATAGATATAAGTATACTAGTATAGGTATTCATATATATACATGTGTATGCATGTATGTTTATACATGTATGTATGTGAATGTGTATATATACTGAATTTATATATATGTGTTTATGTGTATATATGTGTGACTATATATTTGTGTATAGGTGTATTCATATTTGTATATATATGCGTTTATGAGTTCATATATATATATATATAGGGTAAATAGCTTAAGACCCCCCTCAATTTTACTTTATTTCTCTACTATACCCCCTCAATTAATTATACCCCCCTCAACTTTCATTTTCTTGCACCATGGGCTTGCCCTCAAATATTTTTACCCTTTTACCCTCCAAACTTTTTGTATTTCCACCTTACCTTTAATCATATCCTTACTATTATATTTCTTAATTCTTTAAATTACAAAAATATTATTTCTTTTAGTTAGAATATTAATCATGTCATTTACCTTTAATGTATTAGACTAAATATACTCTCAAATGTTAATTTTTTTTTTATAAGTTCTAATTATTTTATTTGTAAATCAATTAACTTGGTATTAAATTTTAGTTTGATTTAAATCATAAAACTCAATACTAATTAATATATTCATAAATAAATCACAATTTATGAAAACAATATATATTTTTTGAACAAAATATATATTTTGTTCAAAATATATATATTTCGGAAAAAATATATATATATTGGAAAATGATATATATTTTGGAATATATATATAATTCGTTAAAAATATATATTTTCCGAATTCTTTTAAAAAATATGAATTTTTTCAGAAAAATAATTTTTTTGGGAAAAATATATATTATGTTCCAAAATATGATTTTTCCCTAAAAATATATATTATTTTCAAAAATATGAATTTTTTCCGAAAAATAATTTTTTTGAGAAAAATATATATTATGTTCCAAAATATGATTTTGAGTCATAATACCTAAACTACCATCAATAGTATAAGAGGGTTTAGTGAAATCAAACCTTCAAAAAAATTATTTTTTTAAAAAATATGTATATTTTAGAATATATATATATTGGAAAATGATATATATTTCGGAATATATATATATATGATTCGTCAAAAGTATATATTTTTCGAATTGTTTTAAAAAATATGATTTTTTTATGAAAAATATACATTATTTTCTAAAATATAAAAAATATATATTTCGGAAAAAAATTATATTATTTTCAGAAAAAAATCATATTTTGGAAAATAATATATATTTTTCTCAAAAAAATTATTTTTCGGAAAAAAACATATTTTGGAACATAATATATATATTTCCCAAAAATTTTATTTTTTGAAAAAAATTCATATTTTTTTAAAACAATTCAAAAAATATATATTTTTGACGAATTATATATATATATATATATATTCCAAAATATATATCATTTTCCAATAAAACTTAATTTCATTTAAATCATAAAACTCATTATCCTAATTAAAATATATTTTTTTCCAAATGAAACTTTCTTTTCATAAAAATATATTCATAAATTGTAATTTATTTATGAATATATTAATTAGGATTGATTTTTATGATTTGAATCAAACTAAAATTTAATAACAAGTTAATTGATTTACAAATAAAATAATTAAAACTTAAAAAAAAATAATTAACATTTGAGAGTATATTTAGTCTAATACATTAAAGGTAAATGGTATAATTAATATTCCAACTAAAGTAAATAATATTTTTGTAATTTAAAAAATTAATAAATATAATAGTAAGGATAGAATTATAGGTAAGGTGGAAATACAAAAAGTTTGGAGGGTAAAAGGGTAAAAATAATTGAGGGCAAACCCATGATGCAACATTTTATAAAACTTTAGGGGGTTCTAAGCTCATTTCATAGTTGAGGGGGTATAGTAGGGAAAGAGAAAGCTCATTTCATAGTTGAGGGGGTATAGTAGGGAAAGAGAGTAAAATTGAAGGGGGTTTAGGCTATTTACCCATATAAATATGTATATATGTTTCTATACATAAACATGTTTATTTATATTTGTTATATACGTATATAAGCGTGTTGTATGTGGTGGTAAGCATATGTAGGTCGTGTGCATAAAAAGCATATGTGACCAACCCGTCATTTGCATGACATATTGTGAAGCATTAATTGGTTTCTGTACAAATTAAACTACCACATTGAGTCATTGACCCTAACGAAAATAATCAACCTATCACATTGCACATAATACGATATACTTGGACATCCTTCTACTTCAATTATAATTTCTACTTAAATTAGTTATAATTCAAGTATAAATTGAATTATATAACTCCAATTCAATTTCTACTTAAATTATAACTATAAATTTAATTTAATTTTATCACTTTAATTCAAGTATAATCATATTTGATAACACCAACGCTTATTTAGGTATGAATTATGTATTTAAATTCTATCACTTAAATCTAATTTATTTTTAATTGTATTAAATTATATTATAAATCTGATTGTGATAGAATACTAAAATTTTAATTATTTTTTATATTTTGTTTCATTCTCTTATTAGAATTTAATTGTAATTAATAATCCTAATTTAATAAAAAAAATAATGAATCTCATTTACAATTGTATTTAACAATCATAATCCTAAATGGACTATAATAGTAAATCTCATCTATAATTGTAATTAATAATCCTAATCCTAATGGTATAAGGGATAACTTTGGACATGTAAACTTAATTATGATGGATTAAAATCCATTATATCAACATACAATTATAAGTATTATAACAATTTGGTACAATCCTATATATAATCATACGCCATTAAGACCCTAAGATTCTCAAGCCTTTCCCTCTCTCCGCCCCCATTATAATTTTTCTATGGACAATTGTACTAGTTAGGCTCAAGCATCTCCCTCTCTCCGCCCTCATTGTAATTTTTTTATGGACAATTGTACCAGTTCGGTTAGTATTTATTTTTTCACTTTTCTTTTATTATAATTCAATATTTATTTATTAACTTCGATATAAATCTTGATAGCTATTGTGGTTTGATCAAACTTAATTTATTTATTTTTTGATTTTTTAATGCTTGAATTTATAGGAATTTCTTTACAATATTGTTTGAATTAAGTTTTATTAACCATTCTTCTTAAGGTACTATTTTATTTCATATTTATATTTGGAATATTTGTAGTATGGTTAATCTTATTTTGCAATTATACTAATTTTTTTAATAATATATATTTTATTTTTATGCAAACTTTAAATTACAAAACACGTGCTTTTTACTAGTGTATATATATATATATACATACACACACATGAATCATAAGACTATGTGACTAACCATAACAACTACAATCAATTTGTATTATGGCTCTGTTTGGATTGACTTTTCAAACGTTATTTTTGGCTTTCTGGAGAGAAAAGTTGTTTTAAGCAGTGTTTAACAAAAAATTTAGAAGAGCTTTCGGGCCTTGGAAGAACGTTTTTTAGAAGTTGGGGGTACCAGCTTCTCAGAACAATCTTCTACTTAACTTTTTCTTCTGCGTAAAGCTAGAATCAGAAGTCATGCCAAACATGGCCTATGTAAGTTTGCTTACACCCCAAGTCTATATTGTGAGTGTAGACAGGTGGACTTAAGTCGTGTGTGTACTGTGTGTATGTGTGAGAGGGACTAAATAGACTTTTTGTACAAATACACGACATGTGTTGCCTTGACTTCAAATGATAACTCTACACTTACCTCATTAACTCAACTGACACCTCATCAGCACAAGTAGGGTTAGTTTGCCACGCGTGTTTTGGTTATGGACATAGAATCGCATTTAAAACCCATAACCTCAGGGGCCAGTGTAAGGCCAAATTTCTCAGGCCTGTTAGGTTAGCCCAGATGGTTCAAGTATTAATGGGCCTGCCTATGAAGACCTAAGGTCCGACCCATCAAAATAGAGGATTCTATAGTTTCTTTGAGAACAAGTTAGGAGAAGTTTGAGACAAAAAAGGGATGAATGTAAATCCCTTTGATTTAGGGATTGGATCACAAGCTAGATGGGCCAAAAAGCCCATCTAATTCCTGTATAAATTAAGGCCTTAGAGCCTTAATAAGATTCATTATGAGTGTGTGTAAAAAAGTGCATTTACAGTTGTGTAACGGATTTTGATGACATAAGCCTAAAAAGGTGTTTTATGAACTATTTTGCCCTTAAAATGTGTGTGATGTCAAATAAAAGTTTTTTATTATTAAATAGTTAGGGGCAACAACATCATTTCACGGTATTCCGTTAGAAAAACTGATGGACATTAATACCAGCGGGTTTAGATGGGAAGATGGAAAAGGAAGGGTGCCTAGGTGGGATATGACAAACCTCAGGGGAGTCTAGGTAGTATTCACCTAAAAAAAAAGTATTCATGAAATAGAATTATATTTTCATTACATAAAAAGTACAGACAAAGAGGAAGGAAACTTTGAGCCTCCTTTGGTTTACATTTCTGAAAAATGAAGATTATAAAATTGTAAAAAATGTTTATTTGGTTCAGTTTCTGAAAACAGTTTTCAAAAACTTCAGTTATAAAAAGGCATGTTTTCACATAACTCATTTTTATTGTTCTTAAAAAACTGTTTTTTGTTCTCAGAATTCTAGAGAACCGTTTTCAAATATACAAACCAAGAAAGTCATTTACTACTTTCTTTTTTTTTTCTCAATTTAATTTTACTCATTAGTAAATGTATAGAGTTTACAAGAAAATTTAGTGTGATAAAGTTGCTCAGTCTCAGGAACAGGGATGGTCATAGGGCGGTTTTCCCAATCCCTAAACCAAAAAAATGTAAATTTTCATCCCTCATAACTGCCCCAAAAGTGTTCTGACAACTTTGTTTTTGGTTGAAAAGGTGAACAATAGGAATAATAATAATAATAATAATAAGAACCCTAACCTCATACATCTATGAAACACGGACACTTTGTCTAGGTTCGTCGTATTCGTGTCGGACACGCGACCACACCAAAAATACGTGTCTTGAATTTTTTATAAATTGAACATGCAGTGGATACTTGGGGGGACACGCGATGGATCGGTTGATTCCATGAAAGATGAAAGATAAAGGACTTATGGAACCGGTAATTTGGTGAATCATTTATGGATCTTCAACACCCCTAATCCAATCTTTGAATATACATAGACATCCTTGTTCCTCCTCCTTTTGTGACAGGAATAAGAACACTTATTCTTTTATCCACTCTTTGAAAAGAAATAAGATAACACTACAAAGAACCGAAGATTTGGTAAATTTTGTTTTGAACAATCAACATATTATAGAAGCAGAAGGCCAAGCCCTACACAACAACAAGGGAACAGTCTAAGATCCCAAAAGAAAAACCCCAAAGCCACCACAGGAGGAGGACCCAAAGGGGAAAGAAAAACCTAAAATAGAAGCATTTACTAACAAGAATGACACCCCTATCAAAAGGATTAACAAGAAAGTGTTAGGAATACCGATCCAGAAAATACACAAACACACAAGCAAATATAACACCAAGATATATACGTGGTTCGGTCAAAATTAAAGCCTACGTCCACGAGAGAGAGTTTCACTATATTAAGGAAGAAAAATGGGGAAAAAGAGATTACAACTCTCAACTCAAACTCTACCTCACAACTCTCTCTGCCTCACACTTGAACTATCTTGGTTCTCTTGGTTTGTGATGATATTACAACACACACACACACCCATATATATAGTGATGGATGAGAAGAGAAGAAAAAACCCAAAAACAACTTGTAGTAACAAATCTTGACATTGGGAGAGGACAGCGCCGAGTATCTCTTCACGCGTTATCCGTTGACAGCTTCAAATCTTAACTGTTGTGTTCACACAGGTTCAATGGAATGGAACCCTTCAATTATCTTCCTTCCATACATATCAGAGGAGAACGTCTTCTGATGCTCTTCAGTTGGTGTCCATCCTAGCTATGTCTCTACATAGCTCTAGCTTCTCACGAGTTACCACATTTGTTAACATATTTGTTGGTTTCTCGTCTTAATGGATCTTCATAAGTTTCAACAGTTGTTTTTCCATTACTTCGAGTATCCAGTGATAGTGAATGTCGATATGCTTTGTGCAGGAATGGTATATTGAATTCTTGCTCAAGTCCAAAGCACTGTGACTATCACAATGTATTTGTACTCTTTTTGTCTAATTCCTAATTCTTGTAGAAGCCGCTTCACCCATAACATTTCCTTCCTAACTTCCGTTGCGGCAATGTACTCTGCATCTGTTGTAGATAAAGCGACACACTTCTGCAACTTGGATTGCCATGAGACAACTCCCCCTGCAAAAGTAAATAGGAATCTTGATGTAGATTTCTTGCTATCAATATCACAGGCCATATCTGAATTTGTATAGCCCTCCAAGATTGGTTCAGCTCCCCCGTAACACAAGCATAGCTTCGATCTACCCTTCAGGTACCTGAGAATCCACTTAATTGCTTGGAGTTTTTATTTAGTTATTTATTATATATATATATTAATAATATTATTATTATTATTATTATAATAAGGTTAGTGCTAAACAAAGATTCACCATGGCCCACATGGTGCTTTCATTTTCGTTAGTCACTAAACCGAACCCGAAACTAACGGGTCGGATCGGGTATAAGTGTGTGTGTGTGTTTTGTGAAAAATTGAAAATGAATTTTGATGTGTAAGGATTGAAACTAGTAGAAAATTGTTTGGTTTGAATTTCTAAGATAAGAAAATTAGGAGAAAATTGTTTGGGTTTTTTTTTTTTGAAGTTCTAAGATAAGAAAATAATCTAAAAATAGAAAAAAAGATTATTCCTTCTTTCAAATATTTTTTTTTTATAAAAAATTATAAAATAAAAATACTAATTAAGATCTAATATCTCCTCTTATATGTATATATGTATATATAAAAATCAAAATTGATTTTATTTTTCTATATATGTATTATGTATATAAATTTTAAAACTCAAACCAAGAACTCTTTTGTACATATATATAGATATATATGTGTATATATTGGTTAAAAATCAAAGATCAAAGTTCAGATCTAAAAGGATATAGATATGGAAAATGTTTATATATATACAGATTAACATAATAGAGAGAGGCAAAGAGAGAAGGGAGAGATAGATCTAACTATATGTGTATATACAGATATAAATACACAAATTAACAGTAAGTATTAGAGTATAGAGAGAGGGAAAGAGAGGAGGGAGGGAGATACGGCGGTGACTAGCGGCGGGGGCATCGGTTGTGGGAGAAGATATTCGTTGCAACGGTTGTATAATCCTACATGGTATCCCTTAATTGTTTTCAGAACCAAAAAAGTTTTATCAATTACACAGTGATCTTTTATCATTACAAATACTTCTTATATATTTATGTTAATTACACAAAGTTTCTATCTTCTTTTTTTTTTTTAGTAAAACATTGAATAAATATATATGTAATAAAAACCCATAAGTGAAAATAAAAATACATTGAAATATTTGTACACTAAATTGTCACAAAATTATGGAATGTTTGATTATATTTTTTGGTTATATATATTTCGGAAAATGTGACATGCTTTGCTTTGAGATTTGTTTTTGATAAAATATTGAATAAATATATATGTAATAAAAACCCATAAGTGCAAATAAAAATAAATTGAAATATTTGTACACTAGATTGTCACAAAATTATGGAATGTTTAATTATATTTTTTGGTTATATATGTTTGATTGTCATAAAATTATGAAAATGTGACATGTTTTGCTTTGAGAAATTTTGTTTTGATAAAACGTTGAATAAATATATATGTAATAAAAACCCATAAGTGGAAATAAAAATACATTAAAATATTTGTACACTAGATTGTCACAAAATTAAGGAATGTTTGATTATATTTTTGGGTTATATATATCTTGGAAAAAATATATATATTTCGAATATATATATATATATATATGTATATATATTTCAAAAGATAATGTATATTTTTTCAAAAGATATATATTTTTTATAAAATATATAATTTATTCGAAATATACATATATATTGTATGAAATATATAATTTTTTCGAAATATAATGTAATTATGTAAATATAGATATATACTTGTGCAATTATATCTAACTTGTGGGGTTGTTGTAAAATTAGGTTGTGGAAATCTGAGGTGGACAACTAGCTAGTAGAAATAAGCAATTACTTAAACTAGTAAAGGAAGTTTGTGTAATTAACATTAAATCCAACGTGTAATTAATATAAACTTATAAGTAGTATTTATAATGATAAAAGATCACGGTGTAATTGATAAAAAATTTGTGGTTCTAAAAACAATTAAGGGATACCACATAGGATTATACAATCGTTGCAGCGAATATCTTCTCCGGTTGTGGACGGCAGCGAAACAAAGAACTAAGGGGAAACAAGTATGGAGAGAAAACAAAGAACTCGTTTTGAAAAGGTTGGTGACTAGAGTTTTGCTAATAGTTGTATATATATATATATTAAATCCGGGTTCCGGGTTCCAGGTTAGGTTTGGGTCCAACCCGAATTTAAGTGAATCCCGAACAGGCCCAACCCGAGTTGGGCCCGAGTTGAACATTTAATGAACCCGAGCCCGAAAATTTCAGGTTGGGCTGGGCTGAGGCAGCCCAAGTTGTAGGCCTATTCTTGGGTGAAGAACTTCAGCATGTTTCTTTCTTACCTCTTAAAAACCGCGGTTAAGATTGATGGCTAGATGTGGAGTAATCGTCCGTAGTGAGACTTTCTCAATTAAACATTACCGAGCCATATTCCTTAATAACGTGATTCATAGGAACTGTACCAATGAGGCAGAGTTGGAGGGTATTGAGTTAGCTGTGCATGTTTTAATTGCACCGAGTATAAAAAAGATCAAGTTGAGGTGACTTGCTCAGTGGGTTGAATGGGGACAAAAGGGCCCTGCTCATGTTTAGCAGCAGCTGGCAAAATTTACCCAAACTCACCAACCCGCCCATACCCGTCCATACCCGTACACTAAATTTGGGTGTTTGGGTGAGTGCTTTTGAATAGGAGTTGGGTTGGATGAGAGAGTGAAAAATACGGGTTGATAGCGAGTTGGGTATGGGTACCTGTATAAACCCGCACGTCCCTTAATGTTCCTCCGCTCAAGGCTTCTTCTCAGACCGCCTCTATTCATTTCCCCAGTTCATTTCTATCTCTCACGGCCTCACCCCTCTTTCTCTCTATATATCAATATACCACGTATATAAATCTTATCCACTGTATCCACACACACACATATAACTCCAATCTTTATATATATATCATGTATATAACTACTATCAATATCAATTAAACCTTAACTTTTGGAAGCAATAAAAGGTCAGAATTACCTTCTTACTCTTAAAATATAAGGCTATTATATAAAAAAAAAAAACCCTATGGTTTTCAAATTGTTCAAAAAAAACCATGTGGTTTCAAAACCCCCCCTATGATTTCCAATTTAATCAAATACCCCCTGCCCTCTATAAGATTACTATAAATGCCAAAAAATGCACAACACAAGAATGAATCATTTATTTAGATTTTGCTTCCTTTATATACATTCCCTTTTTGGGATTTGAGCCCATTAGGGCAACATTATCTTGCTTACATTATTCATTCTATCTCTTATACATCACTATCTTTATTTTTAAGTAATTCTAGCTTGAAATGGGCCTAATCTTCGGGCTTTCGGTGACCTTGTTGGGATATCAGCCTGATAGGCCCGATGCCTGATGGGCCTCTGTGGGCCTGGAGATTTCCACACTTACACAGACCCTTTTCTTGGTTGTGGGCTTTCGGGAAGTCAGGCCCATTACCAAGAAGGTAAAGTGTTGGAGGGAATATATATACATCACCCCTATCGGGGTGACATGGCAAGTTCATTAAATAGGACAGTTGTGCCATCATTAACATTTCAAATTCATGACTTAGGTGGCCTTGATTCGCGCGATGGGGGCTGAAGAGATGGCATAATGCTTCGTTTCTTGTGCGCATGACTCTTCGCATCCTTCGGTGACCTCTATAAATACCCCAGGGTCCATTTGTGAAACACTTCTTGCATTTCAAAGCTCTTGGCTCTCAAAAACTCTCTGCAACTTGGTTTTTCCTCTTGTTATTGCCAGAATCTGCACCTCTTTCCCGGAAAACTCATGAAATTTCACCGGAATCCACCTTAGAGTAAATTCTGTATTCCATCTCTCCTACCTTTCTGTCAATATGTCTGATAGTGATGATACTCGGTCGGGTAGTGACTATCTCCCTTCTTCTGTCGATCCCGACACCTCCCTTAGTTCCCCATCGATAGAGGTGGTTAGAAGGATCAGATCTAGTCCTCCTGAAGTCACCCAAAACGTTGTTGTGGGTGGGGATCTGATTGGAGGAAGATTGGGAGATTAATTCTATGTGGATCCCCTTTCCCATACACATAGGGTAGATATTGTGGTGAAGAAATTAAAGGTTTAATGTAGGATACCCAATGGGGTGATAGTTAAGAATTATCCCAAGAAGTGTGATTTCAAGATAGGGGAGGGGGTTAGGGATGACCAGATCTTGTTGTCGGTCTTCCATCTTCAGGTCCTTCGTTTCCTGATCCACCCTTTCTTTCTCTATGTCCTATCCACCTTAGGTCTAGCTCCGCTTCAAGTGGGGCCCAATATTTTTAGAATCGTGGCTATGGTCCTAATGATTAATCGGGAGATGGGCCTTGATCTAGGTCTCGCTGAGCTCATGTTCTCTTATAAGATACAGGACCAGAAGGACTGTAGGGGTTGGTACAATCTTTTTCCTTTAAGTGGGAGAAAGATGTGCGATGGTAATGAGAAGTCCAATAAGGGGTGGAAAGAAAGGATGATCCTGGTGAGCGGGAATTAGAGGCTTCCCGGCTCAGCCAGATTCGTAGTCCCTAGGGTGTTTAATAAACATCTATTCCCTTTCTTCAAACTTTATCATAGAGGGTTATGTTATTGTGAATAGTGCAATGATAAGTTGGGTCATCATGTGCTAGAGTTTCTGGGAGCGCCCGATCGGTTTAAAACTCCAAACTATATCTTATCCCGATTTGATATCCTTAAATCTAAAATATGGGGCCATCCCCTGAGGATGCGTGGCAATTACCTGCCTGGTGCTAATTTGCAAGAACTAACATCAGAAGGAGAGAACACCATGTTGAGGATCCCGCCATCCGTTCTTAAGAAGAAGGCTAAGCGAGTACCGGGCTCTCAAACCAACCCTTCGGTGCCACGGGATGCCCAAGCCAATCCGACATCCTAGGGTACTCCAACTCCTCCCCTCAGGGTTGTTCCTCCACCACTATCAGGAAGTCCTCCAGCAATTCCTCATCCTCCTTCCGGGGATGGTACTGCCGATTCGCCTTTTGTCCCTTCTTCGGGGGGGATTCCCGTTCCTGGATCCTGATCAGTTGAGGGAGGGGCCACTCTAATGGGCGCACAATGTCCCCGGTCTGAGGAAGATGTCCCTGGCCGATCGGTTTTGCCCCATCTAACCACGACATCATTGCCAAGCATAATGGCAGAGTCCGGAGCTACATCTGGGAAGGAGTAACTCGTCCCATGGGGACCAAAGATAAAACTTCCGAGCGGTGGCTTCTTGGTTACGGGGAACGATACCATTGATGATGATATTGTTCTTCGGGAGATGGGTCTCCAAATCTGGACCTCGGTAAACCGAAAGAAGCTGACATAGATTGATCAAGCAGAGTTGGCCTTGACCGGTCCAGAGATTGCCATGAAGGTACGTGTTTGACCTTGTTGTTTCTCCAGTCACCCTTTGTATTCCTGCATTTTATTCATTGATTTGGCTAACACTTACATTTTTTCCTTTTTTACTTATAGCAGATGTTCTACCTAACCCAAGCTTATAATGTAAAGCTAGAGGAGGATAACAGGTTGCTCAATAAATCTTTAAAGCTCCTGAGGTTGAAGGAAGACGCAAGAAAAAAGGTGGCTTCCTTGTTATCGGTAGCTAATAATAAGTTGGAGGTCCAAACCACACGGGAAATCACTGCAGAGTAAAAGCTTCAAGCAGCCCAAGAGAAGATCAAAGAGATGGAGGCAGTTCTTTGGGCCCTGGCTGCTGAAGTCGAAGGCTTGAAGGTAGAGAATGAGGGCCTAAGGGCACCAAGAAGAAGCTTCTGGAGGAGAAGGTTGAAACTGAGAACCTTATAGCAATGGAGAGGTCAAGAGTGGAAATGTGACATCGGGGTGACAATCAGATGTACAAGCGTCTCTGCAACACGGCCCAGTACCGAATCGGGTTCAGTTGGAGGACTTGCTTTCTGAACATCCAGAAACCTGTTGAGGAGAGGGACTTTGCCTTAGTGGAGGAGTTGGATGAGTCTTTGGGCATTGCTCCGCCGTATGATGATTTAGTCGGAGGTCCGGATGATATTCTTTTTTGTGAGTTCTTGACCAAACCTCTTTCGGGGCCCACTCCTAATTCTGATCCCTCAGCGCAACCTGCTCTTGTCCAAGTTTTGAACTCGACAATTGCTCATGTGGACTCAAATGCGGTAGGCACTGAGGCTGGAACTTAGATAGTGAGCCCTCTCGGGCTTCAGTCTAGGCTTCAGGGTCGTAAGACATAGGATTTTTCTTTTTGTAAAACATTTTGTAAGCCTTGGCCATCGGGGCCCATATTTTGAATGAAAATCATGGTTCATGTCCAGTTGACTTCTGCAATACTTAGATTATTTTTGCCAAAAAGTGTTGTGTCTTTCGGGCACAAGAGGCCATGCGGGAGACATAACAACACTTGGTTTATTTTTCATAAAATTTTGATCTCTTCTGGATCAGTGTTGTGTCTTTTGGGCACTTGAGGCCATGCGAGAGACATGACAACACTTGGTTTGTTTTTCATAAAATTTTGATATCTTCTATATGAGTGTTGTGTCTTTCAGGCACTTAAGGTCATGCGAGAGACATGACAACACTTGGTTTATTTTTCACAAACTTTTGATCTCTTCTGGATTAGTGTTGTGTCTTTCAGGCACTTGAGGCCATACGAGAGACATGACAACACTTGGTCTATCTTTTTTCATAAATTTTGATCTCTTCTGGATCAGTGTTGTGTCTTTCGGGCACTTGAGGCTATGCGAGAGACATGAAAACACTTAGTTTATCTTTTTGCATCAATTTTAATATTTTCTGGATCAGTGTTGTGTCTTTCTGGTACTTGAGGCCATACGAGAGACATAACAACACTTTGTAAGCTATTTTTGCCAAGAAAAATAATTTTACTGATGCATATTTTAATTGATCCGGCGCTGGGGCCTTTTTACAAAAGTGAACAAAGTAAAAGTAAACTTGGCCTGTTACAGGTAGTACCTCTTCAGGCGAGAGGCATTCTGGGAGTTCGGTTCCATTCTACCGTCTTTATTCCATCAAACACGGTATACTCCGCGCCCGATGACTTTGGTAATGGTGTATGAACCCTCCCAAGGCTCCCTGAGCTTGCCCACAAGTCAAATTTTTCGTCTAATGACCATGTCTCTAACCTGGAACTCTCTTCTTTTAACTTTTTGATTGAAATGGTTCTGGACACGCTGTTGGTAGGCGACCAGCCTAATCCCGGCTGATGTGTTTTAAATTATTACTCGCAAGTGCACGAATCAATTGTAGTTTAGGCTATGCAAGAACGAGGTCGAACCCAAGGGAATGCTTTAAAGAGAACTTAATTAAACTCAAATTAATCTAAAACTAACCTAGTTTCTCAAAGTTTGTTTGTTGAAGTGATTTTTATACTAAACATGCAATATCGAAATACAAATAATTAAAGCGAGAATAATAGGGAGAAAATACTAAGGTATCGGAATCCACCACCACTAATCCATAAACTTCTAATTATTCTTTTATCAATTCCAATTTTAGAGTAGTAATTTAGAAATCAATCTTATTACTTTCTCAAGATTTAACAATAACACACTAATGAAATAGATTTTCAAGAAATAGATTTTCCTTCGCTTTAAAGTGTAAAATTCTAAGCATCATATGTATGCAATTTAATGGATCACATAAGATCAAAGATTTTTACTTATAAACTCATCAAATCCAAGCTTGATTAATTGTGATAAGAATTCTTAACTACTATAAATACATGATATTTATAGTGAAAGGAATTTAAAACAATTAATACTATGAAGCGAAAATCATAAGCATTTAAACCATACACATGGAAATTGATAAAAGACTAAAAGGAATTTATTTCATAAATGGTGGTTTCATCCTCAACCTTAGTTGAGGATTTAGTTACACATGCTTAAAAAGAAAATAACAAAGTAAGAACAATAAAACCCGGAATTGAAGATAAATTATCCTCCTCTTTGGTGTCCTTTTTGCTCTCCTCCTTCTTCTTCCTCTTCATTCTTTTCTTATTCAAGATGTATCCATATTTATAGAGAAATATTGGAATCAAATTATAACTTGTAAAGAGAAATGAAATTTTCTTTTCTTTTCTTTTTCTTTGAATGTACATAACTTTCCATCACATTTTGTTCTTTTCCCATGTGCATTTGAATCTTCCAACTTTCATCCATGTACATTTGATTCATCCAACTTTCATCCATGTGCATTTGATTCATTTCTCACTTTACACCTATAAATGAAAGACATAAATGTAGATGTAATTTAATGACATTGAAAATGATTTATTCAACAATTTTATTATATAAATTAATTTTTGTGCACTTATCATTATTACACTTCTAAATTAATTAAAATAAATAGTTTTACATACTAACAAATATACATTTAGGGATAAAATATGTATGTAAAATGGACTTATCACCGGCTGCCTCCCTTTTTTCTTCTAGTAAATCAAGGTCGTGAGCCAGATGCTAGTTATTTGGGCCTTCCACCCAGGCCTGGCACCGGAGGGTTGGAACCCTGACCTCTGTGGGGATCACAGCCTCAGTGTTGTACGCCATGGCAAAGGGGGTTTCCCCAATGGGTTGCCTGGGGGTCGTTCTATATGACCAGAGGACTTCAGGTAGCTTATCGAGCCAAGACCCTTTAGCTTCCTCAAGTTTTTTTGCCAGGGTGTCGAATATGGTTCGATTTGTCCTCTCAGCCTGTCCATTCCCTTGTGGGTACCCTACGGAAGATGTATTCTGGTTGATACCATGCTCGGCAAATAACACTTTCACCTTCTTATTGTCTAAATTTGTCCCGTTATCCATCATAATTTCCCTTGGTAACCCGAATTTGCATATTATGTGGGTCCAAATGAACTTGATGACGTGGCTACTCTTAATGGCTGGGTAGGCTTCAACTTCCACCCATTTAGTGAAGTAATCAATGGCCAGGAGGACATAGGAATTTGATCGAATTACCTTTGGGAGAGGTCCTACGATATCCATTCCCCATCGGGCGAATGAATGTGGGACTATGGTTGGGTGTAAGAACTCGGGTGGTCGATGGATAGCGTTCTCGTGCATCTAGCATGGCTTGCATCTCCGGGCATAATCATCGGCCTCCCGTGACAGATAAGGCCAAAAGTATCCTTGGGAGAGTATTTTATGGGCAAGGGATCTTCCCCTAGAGTGGTTCCCGCAAGATCCACTGTGGATCTCCTGCATCATTACTCTTGATTCTGAAGACGTAATACACTTTAAATAAGGACCCGAGAAGGACTTCCGATAGAGCTGCCCGTTTATAACTGAATATCCGGCTAAATTCTTCCTGATCTTGTAAGTTTTAGCTTTGTTTTCCGGGAGCATCCCATTTCTCAGGTAATTCATCAAGGGATCCATCCAGCTGGGCTCCCATGGAATAAGCATCAGTTGTTCGGGTTCTTGAATACTTGGTCTGGTTATAAAATCCACCAACACAACCCGGATCAGGTCCTCTCCAGCTGAGGACGCCTGACCAGCTAAGTGATCAGCTACAGAGTTTTCATTTCTCGGGATCTGAGTGAAGGTTATTTTTTGAAAGCTCTTTGTTTCCTTCAACACAAGTGCCTGGTAAGACTCCATTTTGGGGTCTTTTGCCTCGTATTCTCCTTTAATTTATCGAATGACTAGCTGAGAGTCATTGTGCACTGCTAGGGCCTGAATCTGGAAGCTTCAGGCTAATCTTAAGCCAGATACGATCGTGTCATATTCAGCCTTTTTGTTAGAGGCTGGGAACTGTAGTTGCACTGACATATGGAGGTGTGTCCCATCGGGTGTCTGAATCTCTAATCTGATTCCCGATCCGATAGAACTGGCTTATCCGTCCACAAAAGCTTCCAAGTGTCTGGTTCAATTTGCTGGTCGGTTCTTCAGTTTTAGCTTCAAATAAGAAATATGCCACCGCATGTCCCTTGATGGGAACCCGGGGTATGTAAGTTATGTCATATATGCCCCACTCGATGGCCCATTTGGAGATTTTACCCAAAAGGTTAGGTTTTGACATAATAACCCGGATAGGCGTGGAGGTCGGGACAATGATTGGATGAGCCTCAAAGTAATGCCTCAATCATCTTTTGGCATTTACCAGTGATAGAACCAATTTTTCTTGCATGTTGTATCGGGTTTCCGCTTCAGCTAAGGATTTACTGGTGTAGAAAACTGGCATCTGCAAGTTCTCATCCTCTCTGATGAGGGCTGCACTGGTTGAGATGGAGGATATTGCCAGATACAGATGTAAGACTTCATCGGGACCTGGTGTGGATAGGATCGAGGGCCTGGTCATGTGTTCCTTTAGCTTTGCTAGGGCTTCAGATTGCTCAGGACCCCAGACTTCTCCCTTTTTTGCCTTGATCGCCTGAAAGAATGGTCTGCATCGATCGGTGAGTCTTGAAATGAACCTGCTAAGGGCAACCACTCTTCCAGTTAGGACTTGAACGTCTTTATGTGTCTGGGGCTTCTTTATTTCCATCAGGGCCTTGATTTGTGTCGAGCTGGCTTGGATCCCAGTCCGGTCCACGATATGTCCCAGGAATTATCCGGATGACACGCCAAATGAGCATTTCTCTAGGTTGAGCTTCATGTCATGCCTCTTGAGGATGCTAAACACTTGGTGTAGATGTGCAAGATAATCTTCCTTTCCTCTGCTCTTGACCACAGTGTCATCAATGTAAGCTTCAATCACTGTACCCATCATTCCCTTAAAGATCTTATTGACCAATCTCTGGAAAGTGGCACCTGTATTTTCAGACCGAAGGCCATAATCTTAAAGTAATAAGTACATGTTTCAGTAATGAAGGATGTATTTTCCTCGTCCATCAGGTTCATTCTTATTTGATTGTATCCCGAATAAGTGTCCAGGAAAGTTAGACGTTCGTAGCCAGCGGTAGTGTCCACCATCTGCTCAATCTTTGGCAGTGGAAAGCTGTCCTTCGGGCATGCCCTGTTCAGGTCAGTAAAATCAACACAAACCCTCCACTTACCATTCTTTTTCTGGACGACTCCTACATTTGCGAACAATTCGGGATACTTGACTTCCCTAATAAAACCAGCCTGGAGCAATCTGGACACTTCATCCGCTATGATCTGGTTCCGATGCGCTCCCATGCGCCTTTATTTTTTCCTGATTGGTCTCAAATTTGGGTCGACGTGTAATGAGTGTCGGGCAATAATAGGATCAATACCTGGCATGTCTGTATGTTCCCATGCGAAGACATCGGAGTTGTCCTGCAATAACTGTGTCAGTTTTTTCAATTCACAGTCGGTGAGATTTGTACCTGCAAAAGTAACTTTTTCAGGGCTATCGGGTATTATAGAGATTGGTTGTAACGGTTCGACCATGATCAAGGTACCCGGATCCCCCTTATTTGATTTCTATTTAGGGCCTGGACTCTGATCCTTGGAATGGGACACCTTTGGGCCTTTTCCCTTCCTGATCTTCTTCAGAGTGACCGCAAAGCATTCCTTGGCAGCCACCTGGTCCCCCTTGATATCAATGATGTCCAAACCGTTCGGGCTTATACATCTCATCATTTGGTGAAGGGTTGAAGGCACGCCCTGTATCTAGTGAATCCATCCCCTTCCCATGAGAAATTATACGAAGGCTTCACATCCATTACAAGAAATGTTTCGGTCAGGGTCCTTTGTGCAGCAGATACTGGCAGTTGGGTTTCCCCGATCGGTTCGATTTCAAGCTTTTCAAAAGCCCACTTAGTAATGACGTTTGCACTAGTCCCGGGGTCGATCATGACTCTCTTAATAAGGCAGTTGGCCACCATAATTGTCATAACTAGAGGGTCATCATGAGGGGTCTGGATATTCTGAAGGTCTGATGCGGAGAAAATAATTTGTGTTTCTCCTATCCTGTGGTGGCTTTCGTTGACTTCGTTGACTTTTCTCATTTTTTGGGCTCTTCGCAGCTGGCTCCGGCTAGATTCTTCCATCTCTTTGGAGGCGGAGCCACCAAGAATCATGTTGATGATCCTGACCGGCTGTGCGGCTGCGGGGTTTTAAGGGGCGTTGGGAGCTTGTTAATCAGTCTTCGGTCTGTCCCGTTGGATGTAGTCCCGGAGCTCGTCGTTTGAGATTATGGCACTCATTTGTGATGTTCCCGAAATCGCCGTTGAAAGCACAATGTTTTGACTTATCCCTTTGATCCAATGGTTGCCTGATGGTTGGGGGTTATTGGAAGATCCCTCTGGCCTTATTCTCTTGGTAGAGTTTGGCAAGGCTGACCCTCAGGGGGGTCACTCTCTCTTCAGATCTGGGACGTTTGAAAAGGTTCGGGGCTGGAGGTCCTGAAGGAACTAAAGGTCCCGATGATGTTGGACGCTTTCAATCGGTTTCCTGATCCTTTGATCGGGCTTCAACGCTGACCAAGGCTGCCCTCTTCTGCCTGATGGTCTTCTCCTCTTCAATCCTCAAGTACCCTTGGGCTCCGGAGTTTAACTCCCCAATACCCGATGGAGGGCATTTCACCAGAGACTGGTGGAACTCGGTCCCTGGAATAAGGGCCATCCGGAAGGCCTCAACAGCAGAATGTTGTTCACAGTTATCAATAGAAAAAGACTCAATGTTGAATCGAGATAGGAAGCTTTTCAAGGATTCTCCTTTCTCCTAGATCATAGTGAATAGGCAGGATATGGTCTTCTTTTGTCTCTTGTTCCCGTAATACTAGGCAACGAATAGCTTGGTCAACTGTTGCCAACTATCGATGGATCTGGGTGGTTGCTTCCTGAACCATAGTAGAGCTGTATCAGTAAGACTTGTGGAGAATACCTTGTAAAGCAAGGACTTGTTCTCAATGTACATGGTCATCTTCTGATGAATCTGATAAATATGTTTCTCGGGATCCTTGGTGCCATCGTAGGGGGTAAACTGAGGCATAACAAATTTCTTCGGAAAAGGTTCCCGGGTTATCTCGGGGGTGAAGGGCCAGATCATCGATAAACTGGGTTCTCAAGTGCCCGAGGACTTTCCTTTGGAACTCGGCCATCATTGTTTGGATATTTTGGGGGGTCATGGCTTCGTTGGTGACGGGAGCCTTTCCTAAGCGCTGGGAGGACTCGGCATGCTCTTCCAGCTTGTCGTCATTTTCTTGGTTCTGAGAGTGGTTGAGCGCCACTGCCGGAGGGGCAGGTGGTTGTAGAGCCATACTCGTCATGAGCTCCGTATTCCTCAGCGGCTATCAGGCATTGCAGGATTTGCTCAATGGTGTGAGGACCTCCTACATGGCTGTCCCCGGTGGTCGGAACATCCGCTTGCGAACGGGTGACCGGCATGGTTGTTTGGGAAGTAGTGGGTCAGTGTGAACAGAGATTTATAAGATGATGAAGAATATAAACAAACTCTCAGATCTGGAAGGCCAAGGCACCACCACAGATCTCTAGATTGAATAAAACAAACTCAGCTTAACAAGATGGGAAGAAGGAGATGATTTACAAATCCGGAATAACAAATCTAAAAAATCAAGAACTCTAAGAGTTTCCCACAAACGGCGCCAATGTGTAAATGTCAAAAAATGCACAACACAAGAATGAATCATTTATTTAGATTTTGTTTCATTTATATACATTCCCTTTTTGGGCTTCGAGCCCATTAGGAAAACATTATTTTGCTTACATCATTCATTCTATCTTTCTTACATCACTGTCTTTATTTTCAAGTAATTCTAGCTTGAAATAGGCCTAATCTTCAGGCTTTCGGTGACCTTGTTGGGCTATCATCCTGATGGGTCTCTGTGGGCCTGGAGATTTCCACACTTACAATTACAAAATACCCTCCAAACTCTAATTTAAATCACAATTAAACTCTAATTCATTTCATTTATCATTAACCTACTTTCTCTCATTCATTTACTCCAAAACTCTAATTCCTTCAATTTATCACAAACTCACTTTCAATTTAAATCACAAATTCAACACAATTCAACTCTAATTCATTTCATTTATCAAAAACTCACTTTCAATTTAAATTTCAATTTCAACTCAATTTTCAATTTATAATTATATATATATCGCTATATCGCTATATATATATATAATCATATATACGCACTTATTTATACATATATAATTATTTATATGTACATATATATATACACAATTATATATACGTAAATATATATTATTCATGTAAATATATATACGTATATATCATTGTGTATATATATATGTACATATATATAATTATATATGTATAAATAAATATGTATATATTATTATATATATACTGATATAGATATATATATATATATATATATATAATTATAAACTAAATTGGGTTGAAATTGGAATTTAAATTGAAAGTGGGTTTGTGATAAATTGAAGGAATTATAGTTGAATTGGGTTGAAATTGGAATTTATATTGAAAATGGGTTTATAATAAATGAAATGAATTAGAGTTTTGGAGTAAATAGGTGAGAGAAAGTGGGTTTGTAATAATTGGAATAAATGGAAGGAATTAGAGTTTAATTGAGATTTAAATTGAAATTAGGATTTAAATGGAATGAATTAGAGTTTTGGAAGGTATTTTCATAATCTTATAGAGGGTAGTGGGGTATTTGATTAAATTAGAAACCATATGAGGGGTTTTGAAACCATAAGGGTTTTTTGGAACAATTTGAAAAACATAGGGGGAGTTTTTTATAATAGCCCTAAAATATATACATATATCTCTATCAGATCTATATTTTATTTTTTTATTTTTTTATTTTTTTTTAACACAATCTATTAAAAATCAAGTTACAAGAGACGAGCAACAAATTTCTGTACAAAAAACTGAAAAGATATATAAGAGGGCTTCCTATATATATATATTAATGAATATATATAAACACACACGTGTATATTTATGTGTGGGTTCAATAATGCAAGAAGAAGTAAAAAAAATATTCAAGTTTGTGCATCTGTATATATATATATATATATATATATATAGATAGATAGAAGTTTATTTATGTATGACAGAATTAGTTAGATGGTCATAGAGTAAAGAGGTAACATTTATGTATATATATGTGTGTAGAATTTGTAGGGTTAGATTTCATGAATTTTAAGTATTAGATAGGTGGTGAAGGGAATATATAGATATAAATTTATACTATTTTTATTAACAAATTAAGTTTCATAGAAAAAGAGAGAATATATAAATATTACATCTCAATCTTTTATGCACTTTGAGATTTTTATAATATAATTATAGATAAAAAAAATAAAAAAATAAAATTCAATAAAGTTGACGGTCAGGTCGACCCGTGGGTTGGCTTGACCCAATAACAGCCCGACCCATTTATGACCCGATATAATAGGTCGAAGATGGGTCACTGACCCGCATACTTATGACCCGACCCAAACCCAACCGTTTGCCACTCTGGTTTAGCTTTTTATAAAATTTCTCAAGTTACAACTATTATTGTTTCAAATTGTATGTCTCTGTTTTATCTTGATGTGCTGTTCAAAAAGAATGTCTATGTTTTATCATGTGATGTATGACTTGCTTGGTGGGTCGGAGGGTGACAAAAGGGCCCTTAATTACATTCATTATTGTTTCAAAATGTATGTATTTGTTATATATTGATTTGATGCATGTATTTTGACAGCAAGTTGATGGCTGCTGAGTGAAGTGAACTCATGTGCGAAACTAATGAACCAGGTCGCCTTGCAAGAGCTGTGATGTCGTTGTATTACCTGGCAAATACAGCCATGTGGGAGGCCTCTATTGGTGTCGTGTTCGAGTTCGCTGCTGACCTGGATTAGCAATGATGGCGCTGCCTCGAAACTCCTGGCGGCCTCAATGTCTACCGTTGGGCGAAAAATGCTTATCCCTTCCGATTTGATCAAGAAGACTGAAGGGTTCGTTCTAGATAGACGGCTTAAAAACAGAACTGGACCCAAGCCAAAAAGAAGAAACAAGGCCTAAGGCCCTAAGCTGCTTTGTATACAAAACATGAGACACAGCAAAATGATGTATTGGCTTGGTTTGATTGAGACGGTTTGTGTTGTTAGGCAATTAGTAGCTTTGGACTACGGAATTAGCATGGTTCGAAAATATTGAGCACAATAAATGATTTCTTAGTGTTTCATGAAAATACTACGTGGAAAAGATGTTTTAATAAATCAGTAAATTTAAAATATAATGTTAATCATTTATTAGAGATAGGGTAAATTTGGTGGTATACATCTGTGTATTTTATTTACTGTTATAAGTAACTGATGTAATTATATTCAAGTCAGAAAAAACTATCGTTGGAATAAAAAACATGTCTAACTGAAATACATTTTAAGTTCAGAAAGGCAAAATGTATTTTAACTGAGCTAGGAGTGTTGTGTTTTGTTCTTTTTCACTTCATCATAAATAAATAACCGTTTCTTCAAATTCTTCATTTCATATCCTAATTTTGCAAACATTGACCATTCTGGATATGTGCAGATTTGTTTTAGTTTATAGTTCTGCAATCAAATTCTCCAAACAACATCGTCCTAGAATATGTATAAAATAAAAGGGTAGCGGAGAAAAAGAAAGAGAGGATTCTAGAAAGGAAAATTAAATGTCAACTGAACAAACCCAAATATATATACACACATGAACAAAACAGTTAAATAAGTGACCAATCCATTGAAACTTGATTTAATTTACTAGCTGCAATTGATTAGAGTATAAGATGAATGTGAATTCATACAAAAGGATACCCCTAAACAACACATCTACAGACGTTTTAACTAAGAAACGACTAGGTGTTGATCACATTAACATTACAGCTTAAAATTAAACCTTTGAGATCTGCTACAGAATCCGAATGGATCATTCTGGATACTATGATGATATACATAGATTTTACGTACTTCTCTGCCGCAGTAGAGCTTGGTAAAATAAAATGCTCAGGTCCATGTTGACATGAACAGAAATCTAGAGCTAGCACCGAGATTGGGTCGAACCCAGATTGGTGATTTCACACACCCTGAACAGCAACGATAGATATATTAAGATTTACACTACTAAGAACAGCATGGCGTAAATAACACACATGTATATATAAAAGAACTGACAATACAAAGATATTATTCTCCCCAATTGACACTTGCCATTCTTCTTGCCAAGCCAGAATAACGATTAGGGTTGGCAACCAATTACTCCCTCTAGTAACTCAGTTTCATGGGATATCTACAAAAAAGACCAACTTACCAGCTACCATACATTTCTTACTGCTTTCATATAGTTTACCGGTAGATAAAGATTGGATTACACGATTCACGAAGGTGGATAGTGATAAGAGCCGAATGTCGTGTGCATTCTAGGCTCGTAACTAGGTATTGTTAGTCTATATATTATACTATCTTGATATTTTTATCCGGTTTGTGCTTAAGTGCATTTCAGGTTCAATGCACGTAAAAATGAGTTAATTTTGGTAAATTAAATGGAATGCCGGCTCAAGACAATTCGAGAGCTAGAACCGACTCAAAATGGAGCAAAAGACATGAAAAGGCCAAGGACATCGAAGAAGGTATTATGAAAGATTGCACGCAAAACGAAAAGATACAGCAAAAAGGTTAAAAAGTGGACAAAATGGAAATTGCGATCAATCGCCGGAAGCTAAGATCGATCGCATCGTTGGTGCCCGAGATGAAATTTTTCTTTGGGACCCGTTTGACGTGTTGCCCACTCCATAATGTTTTGGGAAGTACTTTAGACATATTTTGATCAACTTTGAGGAGTTTTAGGCCCACTAACAAGATATACACACCAATGAAAGAGTCCCACTTCAACAAATCAACAAGTCCAATCCAACCAAGGCTCCAACTCTATAAATGAGAGTTTAACATCAGATTTTGGGGGATTCTTCTTTGCAATTTATTAATACGTGAAAATATCTCTTTCAAGCAACCGAGAGGAGAAGACAACGACAAAAATAGAAGAAAAAGCCGAGACGTCCATGGATTCGACCTCGACCTCGACCTCACCGATGCGATCTCCTACCACCATGAGCGGCTAAACCGATATCCAGGGTTTCTACAAAAACCTAGCCAAATAATGTAGACCGTATTTATTTATTTCGATTGTAAAAGGAGAAGTTAAAGAGAACTTGTGTGATGATTGTGTAGATGAGAGACTGAATCATTATTTTATACAAGATCTTACATTTATTCTACTTTTGTCTTAGATTGAAATAATGTTTTATCTTATACAACTATATTTAATCACTACGAGCTTGAACTCCGAAAGTTAAAATATTAATTTTCTATACAATGGTACTTAAAACATGAAATCGAGATTTAGATAGGAATGCTAAAGAGATGTGATATAGACACGAGTTTAATTTCTTACAATTAGGAGTAGAATATAGTAGTAGCATGCAGTAATCATTCTCATTCTGAAAATGGGTTGTGGCCGAATCAGATGGAATGTATCTCTTTGGGGACCAGAAACTCGCTTGTAGCAGTAGTAGTCTGATTCATATAAATTGTATCTCCCTTTTATAATTGAAGGGATAAACGTCTATATTACAAGGCTAATGGTGGCGCTAGATACACCCTAGACATTCTCTCTATTGAATTTTCTCACATATTTTATTACTTGTTTTAATCTGTTTTATTAATTGTCAAAAATAGCTATAATCAACAAACCAAACAACTTTTACTCGCAATTAGACCATACTAGCATATTAGAGTCAGAATATAACCTAGTCTTTGTGGAATCGACATTCCCTTTCTCAAGCCATACTATATTAAAAAACGATTCGTGCGCTAGCGAGATAAAACTAAGTCAATTCTAGGTTTCATTCTTAAGTATATTTTTAGCCGACCTATCGAGCCGATCAGATAGCCTCAAACCAAATAAGTTCAAAGTCATTACATCTCAAACCTTTTAGGATGTCTCCAGTTATGGAAGAGTGAATAAAATATTCAAAAGAGTAAGTAGCACTTCCCTGAAATCCAAAATTCCATTATGTGTTTGCCATAATTTAATTAAACCATTTTCCAACAGTAACTCTTGCTAATTTCAGTCAAGTGAAGAGAAAATAATTTTTTAGAGTTCCAATACTATATGTATTAAGAAGAAAAAGCCCGTTTCAAATCATTTTCCTCTTTAATTTTTTTTTTGGTAGGTAAATCACGCTCGAGCAAACTATTTACTCACAAGGAGTCGAATCCTAAACCTTCCTCTTGGAAGGAGGAGATGCCATTTAAGCTAAGCCCTTTGTTGTTCAATTCCATCTTTTTCCCTTTTCCCACTCAAAGCAAGCTTATAATCTATGGAGTATATAACCACCAAGCAAAAAGAAAATATGATGGTAATAGATGAGACTTGATTAATTGAAACATAGCTAAGTGGTGATGCAGTGATATAGTACTATGGCAAAGATGGGCAAGAATCACGACATAACTAATAACCTACCTCAGATGGTGACGAAGCAAGTGAATCCCTGTCAGAATTAAGATGGCCACTCAATCTCCTGGATATATATGTATATTAAAGAATACCTTGAATCTGCTGACAGATGGGGAAAATGCAAGAGAGTACCTTGGTTTCTCAGACTTTGCAAGATGTTTAGACATAATGGATGCCTGCAATATAACCCAATATGGCATTCAATTACCCAAAAGATAGAGAAAAGAGAAAGAAGAAAGAGAAAAAAGACGGCTTTAAGGATGTAAGATATTGAAATTCCACACATCCAGTCTATGTTTTTGGAAACAACCAGAGTTGCTAAGCACATTGTTGAACTACAACTTAATATTGGGGACAACAACTTAATATCTGCAACACTTCATCCTGTTCTAACATTTTTTCACACAGATACCGAGTCAGACCCAATTGAAATAAATGCAGTCGCAACAACTGTATGAGCAGAAGAATCTGCACTATGGCTTAATAATCCAGAAGGTATTACGTCTTCAATGTCCATGTGTTTGTCTAATTTTGCCATGCAAAAATACTTCATTCTTACATTCTTTAAAGTTACTCAAGATTTGAATGTATATATGAAAATTTCACAAGAGCACAAACAGCCATAATATTGGCAAATGACAATGTCTCTTATCCATGTTAGGTCTTTACAACTTCTACATTATTAGCTGATAAAAAACAATATGAAGCAGACATAAAAAGCAGCAATGCATGGATCATGTCAGATTTCTTAGGAAGTACACTTACATACCTGTGCAAGGAGGAAGAGCCAACTACTCTTCCGCCTTTCCCTAAAGATGCAATTATACGTAAGTGGTGATAATAAAAAGGTAGTATAATTCGTATATAATTTGCTTGCAAAGCAAAAGATATTCAGAACTTACTTTGCATGCCTGTAATATATGTATTACTTTAAAGGAAAGCGCGCTCCACAAAGTTACAAAAACGAAAAATCAACAAATTCAAGCAATCAAAGATGGGAGGAGCTTCTAAATGAACTGGAATCTCTCAAGGCACAGAAGAACAACATACATATATAGAACTAGAAGAATAGGAAATTTATGTATATACTTCATTCTTACATTCTTTAAAGTTACTCAGGCGCTTTGAAATTTATGTATATATGAAAGTTTCACAAGAGCACAAACATAAGCCATAATATTGGCAAATGACAATGTCTCTTATCCATGTTAGGTCTTTACAACTTCTACATTATTAGCTGATAAAAAAACAATTTGATACAGACATAAAAAGCAGCAAGGTTGCATGGATCATGTCAGATTTCTTAGGAAGTACAGTTGCATACCTGTGCAAGGAGGAAGAGCCAACTACTCTTCCGCCTTTCCCTAAAGATGCAATTATACGTAAGTGATGATAATAAAAAGGTAGTATAATTTGTATATAATTTGCTTGCAAAGCAAAAGGTATTCAGAGCTTACTTTGCATGCCTGTAATATATGTATTACTTTAAACAAAAGCGCTCCAAAAAGTTACAAAAACGGTAAATCAACAAATTCAAACAATCAAAGATGGGAGGAGCTTCTAAATGAACTGGAATCCCTTAAAGGCAGAGAAGAACAACATACATATATAGAACTAGAAGAATAGGAAGATATGTAAATACGAAAGGGTTGGCTAGCACATTGATATGCCTATCAACCAAGTCCAGATTAAATTCCATGGACGTTGCACAAAACTCAGATTCAGTTTAATTTAGCAATAATAGATAGGTATAGTACCTGTTCCTGGATTATGCTCCTCGCCTCAACAAGTTGAGCCTCAAGCTCAAGCTCCCTCTCAGTTACTTCAGAAGTGACTTCTGCTCCTTTTTGCGCATCTTGAAGCTGAACCATGCGCTCCTTAATTTGAGAGTAGAAAACAAACATATCAAGGTATGTTCTCAACAAAAATGCCAAATGAACATATACATATATACATATATATATATATATATATATATATATTATTTGTTTGCTACCTTTATTGAGGCCACCTTATTTCGGAGACTTTCTTCTATTTGGTCCCTAGCCATGTGAAAAGGCAGGTCGAAAACATCCTGCAAATCATTAATAAGACTTCTCGGTTCAGAACCCAACTAGTCTCGAAACTTTCCATCTGCATAATCCCAACAATCTGCCATACCGTCTTCCCGCCCAGTGGGGACCGCGAAGAGTCAGCGTCAGGTCTATCATTGACTGAAAAAGATTGCTTGGACAAACCATTTGGAGCATTTAAGAAATCACGCATATCCACCTGTAAGTTGGATGTACCTTAGAACACATTTCACAAAATAAAAGGTTCTCGCCACAATTATCATGTGTGAAGTCAATAAGAATAGATATAATCTAGTGAAGTTGCTAAATTTGTGTTTCAATGTACTACCTTCTTTCCATTACTGAATGTTCCCACTTAAACACCTTGTGTTCCATACCAGAAAGAAATGGTAACACTTCTAGATCACACCTTTATACTTTCAGATGTCACAATCTTGCTTAGGGGACATTATTCTTCCCATTTCAGAAAACTGCATGCGCTGGTGTTTTACAACTTAACTAAACCTTCGATCCAGAAATGACTAATCCACTGTATTCATCAGGAGTCCACTCCCTTTAATGGTTGTTAAAATCCCAATCAGGGTTGTAGAATCTTACTAGCCTACACTACCAAAATGCCAACTCGATCCTGATTATTTATTGTTGAGAAGTAAAATCGCATTAGGACCCATAAATCGGAAGTAGGATCACACAATCTACTGATCCTACCAGAGCATGTTATTTTGCTTATCTAATGAATTTAGTTGGGAGTATAACCCATTTTGGGAAAATAAACATACATTTTAAATTTAAAGCCTAATATTGAGCCTAAACAAAAAATAGAGTCCCACCATCCAATGTAATCCAGCACTGAATTTCAAAAGTTTGGCTCAACACTATAACAATTTCTCCTATTTGCTTAATTCTCTTTTCTTCTTTCTTTTTCTGAACAGAAATTTCATATTTCCTCCTATTTTGTGCACTATGAATCAAAAACAAAGAGACACTTCTTTATTATTATTATTATTATTGCTCTTGAAATTTCTGTTCTGTTCTTTATTTTTAGACCCAAATGTGCACTTTTCAACTAAATTTCTCAAACAATTAGGCAACTAAATTGTACTTTCATTTTTCTGTTTCTCTGTTCTCTTTTTTCCATTTTTCCTGATTTCAAATTATTTTTTTGTGAGATTCTGCTTGATTGTTATGCTAATGCTTTTGTATAAACAAAGTTAAGAAATTGATTTTACATGGTTGTCATGTGTGCTGTATAATTTAGTGTTAATTGATTTTGTTAGAAAGTCTAATGATAGATGCTTAGTCTTACTCTTTACTTATTTCGGATATATTTGATTTCGCAAGTTAGTCTAAGTTATTTTTCTAATAGTTTTATATATATGATTTTGGATCTGATCCTACAATCTTGATATTATACCTCTCATTGAAACTACATAGAATTTTGTTGGGGCAGCAGAAGCGCCGAATCACCGAGATCCAATGAAAGCCAACAAAACAATCACACACAAACACAAGATTAACATGGTTCACCCGAAATCGGGCTACATCCATGGATGAGAAAGAGATTCCACTATGATTCGTAGAGAAATTACTATAATAGAGAATTTTCAACACCTGAAAACATGCACAAAACTCCCTAGAGTTTTCTTCCGTGTATCCCACTAAACTCCCTCTCGCCATCAGTGTTCACTCTACCCCACAAATAAATATATCTTGTTGTAACAAACGCATCAAATCACACGAAATCAAAACAAAAAATTAAGCACACCACACAAAGATTTACAAGGTTCGGCACAAGTCGTGTCTACGTCCTTGACGAAGATCCGGCGAAAGTTCCACTATGCAAGAAATAGGATATTACAAGTACAGCCACAAGAAACTCTAGCTCTCTCTCTCTGCGAATTAGGGTTATATTTTTCTCTCTACCACTCTAACCCTAATTGCCCTTATATTTATAATGGGCTACAAAAGAGACTAAACAGGCCCACGACCCACACAAAGCTCAATTTTTGGGTCAACCGGGTCACAACGCGACCCGAATCTAAATTTGGGCCATAATATCACAAATCTATACCCACGATCTCCCTCATAAGGCACATCTCTCTCAATCTCATAAGACTCAATCCAAAACCTAGGTCTCTAACAAGAAATTACCTTACATAATACAACTCTAAAATAGAATCCTCAAGGCATAATTTCCAACAAATTCATCCATACAACCCTTATCTCAATTTGAAAATTGTGATTGAAGTGTAAGATCCACCTCAACACTTTAGGTGGCTATAGGATCTTAATTGATTTAGACAACATACAAGGGGTTGAAGGAACAGGACATAGTTCTGGCTGAAAATAGAGTACATTGAATCACAAGTATTTGGCTTATCTAAGAAAAGTTGCTTCCAAATATCTGAGGTCATGAATGCTTGATGCAAATAGAAAATAGAAACCACAAAAGAATACTCCAATCACCGTTGGAGCCTAGATTTCTAAAGGGAAATCTGGGAAAAGCCTGAAATAACACCCCAAATTTGGAATACTTCAAAATTATATTGATTAAAAGTTTATTACAGCAGATGTATAGGTTGCCATATATATAATTATGCTATTAAAGACACTTACACTTCCTAGACTGACTTTCAAAATACCCTCTACTATTTCCATGACATTCTATGATTTCCCATACCATCATTAATATCTTTGACTATTGACTACATTAATTTCAAAGCCCATTCTCAATACATAACAAATTGCATCAATCCCTCCTTAGAAGAAACTCATCTTGGAGTTAAATTTTGTCCAGCAATCCCATCTTCACTACCATCTTTGTATGGATACAAATCAGTAACATTGAATATAGGGTCAATTCCCAAATGCTTAGGCAATGCATTTCCTCCAATCTTCTTGATAATCTTGTAAAGACCAATCTTTTTCTTACTCAGTTTAAAATACGAGCCAGTTGGAAATCTACCATGCCTTTTTGTACTTGGCATTTGATTCTTCAATTTTCAGCCTTATTTGATCATGCAACATTTTCATTTCATCAGCCATATTTCTCCCCTTAGTGTTGTCTTCCCAATCTGCAGTATAGGAGTCAATCATGTCGGCAAGTCGATAGGAAAAACATCGTCGAACTCTTTCAGTACCTTGTCCATTTTAGCAGATGTATGTTGTAGCTTCTCCGTTCTTTCCATAGATAGAAGCACGTGTGCAACTTCATTGTCCTCAAATTCACTTAGATATTGTCAGGATGTCAAGTATGCATGCCCTTCCTCCTTCTTGGGCTCAGGAAAGTCTTCATCTTTCATTGGAGCTAGGATTACTCTAACCTCATTCTTATAAAATGCATACACATTTGTTTCACCAAGGTGGATAGTCTTACTATCAAACTGCCACGGTCTTCCCAATAAAAGATGACAAACTTCCATATTCACCACATCACAACAAACTTTATTGAAATATTTTCCAATTGAAAAAGGGACAAAACATTGTCCAGTTACCTTAACTTCACCCCCTTTCTTGAACCAAGCTATTTGATAAGGTTTTGGGTGTGGCTGCACTTTTAATTTCAGCTTGGTAACCATCTCTTTGAAAACTAAGTTCTCACAACTACCTCCATCAATAATGACGTTGCAAAGTTGCTCGCAAAAGGTACATTTGCTTCTGAAAATGTTGTTTCACATCCAATCAGCTTCGAGTTGTTTTGGTAATAACATAACTCAACGAACCACCAAATTTGGAAGATCTCTATCTTCGAATGTGACTTCATTTTCTTCAAAATGTAGCAAACTATCATCGTGAACTTTATCAAATTGATTCTCCGTGTTGCTGGAATCATCCTCATTGATAAACAAATTACTAGCAGCCTTTCGACAATCAGAGGATTTGTGCCCTTCTTTACCGCACTTATAGCAAATTATTTTATTTCCCATGGACTGGAATAAGGTGTTACTACTTCGGGGAGTAGTATTTGTTGTTCCACGACCCTGGCCTTGACCACGACTAAAGCTAGCTGCTGGTGTATTACTTTCCTACATAACATTGGTTGTTGTTCCAGCCTTTTGAATGTTGTTTTCTTGACTAAATTCAGCTTCCAATTGAACTTGTCCTCTTCTGACCTGATTTGAATAATTGTTGGACTGATTTTGCTGCGTTTCGACCTTCGTGGCTAACTACACAACACTTGTTAAAGTGTAACAAGATTGTAATTCCACCAGGTTTCTTATATTTGGTTTGAAACCCATCAAATAACGATGAATGACCTGTGTTTCTGTCTCAACCAATTATACTCGAGTTCTCATCTTGTAGAACTCATTTGTATACTCCCGAACCATGCGAGTTCCTTGATAAAGGGATTGGTAATGGTGGAACATAATTTTTTCATAGTTTAGTGGAAGGAATTGGCTCCGGATCATCCTTTGCATTTTTGTCCAGGTTTGAACACGCTCTTTTCCCGATTGAACTCTAGTTAGTTGAACTTGTTGCCACCAAGAAGATGCATATCCCTTCATTTTGATAGCCACCAATCTTACCTTCTTATTCTCCGGAAGGTCAAGATACTCAATAATTCTTTCCACTTCATTAATCAAATCCAAAACTTCATTCGGTTGCTCTTCTCCTGTGAAAGTTGGAATCTCCACCTTAATACGTGGATCTTGATCCCACTGAAAGTTACATTGAAGGTTGGCTGCCTTGCATGTGGTAAACCTCCATCTTCATCATCTGAAAATTCTTCAGGCACTTACTGAAATCTTTCCGCTGCTGGTAGGTTTCTCCTATTTCCAAGTTGATAAACATTCATTTGAGGTCCCCTTTGTCTTTCTATGGTTGGATTAGGAGGGCAGACAAGTCCAGCTTGCTCCAATCTGGTGCACAACTGATTAATCTGTTGTCGCAGGTTCTCCAAATCTTCTTTTGTAGCGGCATTACCAGCATGTTGTGCCTAAGGCACTTCTGTATTGCTCACTTGGTTTCTTGATTGCCCAGCCATAGATCCGCAAAATCACAGATCTGATAGCAAGCTCTGATACCACTTGATGCAAATAGAAAATAAAAACCACGAAAGAATACTCCAATCACCGTTGGAACCTAGATTTCTAAAGGGAAATCTGGGAAAAGCCTGAAATAACACCCCAAATCTGGAATACTTCAAAATTATATTGATTAAAAGTTGATTACAGCAGATGTATAGGCTGCCATATATATAATTATGCTATTAAAGACACTTACACTTCCTAAACTGACTTTCAAAATACTCTCTACTATTTCCACGACATTCTATGATTTCTCATACCATCATTAATATCTTTGACTATTGACTCCATTAATTCCAAAGCCCATTCTCAAGACATAACAAATTGCATCAATGCTACCCTACATATATAAGATAACAAGATACCTCTATAGTGGAACAATAGAGGTAATAAGTGGTTGAACTTTCCCTCCTTATCCTACCCCCCCAAAGAAGAACAACAATCGTAACCACCAAGCTCTCTATTAACAGCATGTTGCTGCAATTACAATGATAGGAGAAGAGAGGGCATGAGAAGCTAAGGATGATAGTGATAGTGGAAGTGACAGCCAATGTTGTAGATAGTGGGGAACTATGTTGCTGCAATTACAAGGATAGGAGAAGAGAGGGCATGAGAAGCTAAGGATGATAGTGATAGTGGAAGTGACAGCCAATGTTGTAGATAGTGGGGAACTATGTTACATGGACTCTGTCAAAGTAGGTGAAGTACCTGTATGTTTGATACATATAAGTCGGACATGGGTATGAGATGTGTTCGACGCTTTTGATTGGATGTTTGCCTAAACTTATACTCCAGTAATTCCCTTCTATTATACTGTTCCCTTAAATGAGTGAAATGTCAATTTTTAGAACCATATTTCATAGAAACATAATTGTACTCTTAAAAATGTGTATGTGTGTGTGTGTGTATAATAAAGAAACTAATATATAGCCAAGTCCTATTCGAGATTTGACAAAGTCCAACATTGTGATACACCCATGCCCGACACATGTACTCGAGTCTATTTAACGTAGGTGGGGAAACATTATAAAATTAATCCCAATTAAGTTTAATTTATTCCTTATAACATAAAAAGGATTAATGCTGGACAAAATTCATGTCTTGCTTTGCACAGCCACCTAAATTTTAGAAAGCTGTAAAGTCCCCTGACTCCCCTCAATAGTTTACTTAAAACAACGAAAGAAAATAATGTTCATACCCCTCATTCTCATTACATGACATAAACCAAAAGGCAATATATGGTAATTCAAAGATATGCAATCTTCTTCCAAATATTTTACTTGATTTGGACATCTTCCTTTAGTACCTTTGGTTGGACAATAAACTAAGTACAGCTTAGATACAAAGAAACACTAAATTTTAAGCTAAGCTACAGCTTAACAAACTGGTCTAAACGTAGGCCAAGACAATAGCTGAAATAGTTAAGCAGAGAAGCATTCACAAGTTTTGATGGAAAGATGACGGAGAAATATTTTGATCCATTGGTGTTGATAGTAGAGGTAAAGATTAAGCAGCAGTAGTAAATTTGATCGGATCACAACACAATGTTTCTTACCAAAGACACACGAGGCCATGATAGTAATTGGGCTAGAGGATGGTGGCATTTTTGGGGATGGTAGTGGGTTTAGAAAGATCTAAAGGTGGTATCATAAAGAAATAGTGCAACTCACGTTATCCTGAGATTGTTCCTAAAGTGTCATTCATACAATTTCTAGTTCAACAGTCTTAGATTCTATACTGCAGCTCCAATTATAAATGAGACATCTTAAAAGTAACTCAAGCAGAGCCAATTATAATAATTGATCCTACTGTGATTTTGTTAAACTGTTAAGCTTAGAACCTACATAGTTACAATGACCAAACAATGATGCTGGAAATCTTATTTTTTCTGTATATTAGTGCCTTAAGCACAAAGAATGCTATCTATTTTCGTGGGTTATTTGTATTTCTCCCGTACATGATATGAAGCAATAAATCAGTATCGCCAATTTACAAATCATTTAATCCTTCCCTTCCATTAAAGACACAAGCAACAACATGCTATTCAAATGCAGACTTGGAGAGCTTCTCAATCAGAAAACAGAAATCTACTACATCAGCAGCAATAAATATTTGGTACTGCAACTATAAGAACAAAAATGTCAAAAATGAAACTGCCATAAATGCTAAAAAATATTAAAAAATACCTGCATTGAACGCAACAATGCCCTCAAATCCGCATTCTCTGCCACTAATTCTTGATTTTTTGCCTCATAAGCATCCACCTACAAATAGCAAAAAGGCACACATCAGTTAGAATTGAATCATCATCATCCTTGCCATAGAAAATCATGCTTCATACAATCCTTTTATAGAAATCGTTGTCAGCCTTCTTCCCATTCCATGTTCCACGTTGCCTGCCTTCTTTCTGTTTTTTACATAGCATAAAGACCATTAGAGAAATGAGTTTTACAGACTTAGTTCACAATATGAGTAGATCACCAATTACCTGAAGCAAATTCATTATCTCCATGCCTGATCTAGTTTCTTTCTTTTTCTCCATCAACACTTGATTCAGCCTCTCCTGCAAGAAAAGATCACTCTCTATATAATCTATCTAAATATAATATCCAATTCATGCTCTATTCTCTTCTCTCTTCCTTTTTTCTTTAATAGGAAAGTCATGTAACAAGTAAACATCACAGAGTCCTTTTAGAGAGCAATACTACGTGTGAAAAGGATCTTACCTGCAGCTTTATATACTCCTTTTCTTTTTTCTTCATCTCATGTATCTGTTGAGTCTTCACTTGCTTTAGCAAACATTCAGAACTTGTCAGGATCAGCTATTCCACAATTCGGTAGCAAAATGCAGCAGAACATTAAATACAGTAATTGGAGGAAAATTACTCAAGCTCAGAGGTCTTGTCAAGTCTTTTATTAGACACCAAGTTGGAAATGGAAAAGCTATATCTCTTTGGTATGATTTATGGCTCCCAAATGGCCCTCTTGTTGATGGTTCTGATGGTGGTGATGGCTTTGGCTTGAATGTGTGCTCTAGATGGAGTGAACAATCTAAGGTTTGCAAGATTATCAGAAGGAATGAGTGGAGAATTCCTCCTTCTCTCACTAATCGTACTCCCCATGACAGTTTCATTAACCTCCCCATTATCCATCAAGGTTCTGAGGATGAAGTTACATGGATTCTCTCTAATCATGGCAGTTTCAACTTCAAAACTACCTATCTTGCTCTCCTTCCTCCTTCCATTGCATCTCTTTGGCACCATTCCGTATGGTTTAAATACCATATCCCTAGGCATGCTTTTATAGCATGGCTGGCTATTCAGAACAAGCTTTTCACTAGAGATAAGCCTCGCATTCCCTTGGGTTTTTCTATTATCTGTCCTCTATGTGGCAGTGAACCAGAAACTAATGAACACCTTTTCTTCCTATGCACCTTCTCTAGTAGAGAGTGGCAGTGGTGTCAAGAGAAGTGTGGTGTTTACTTGGGGGATTACCCTATTAACAGAATCATTTTATGGGCTTCTTCTATGTGGGATAAAGAGACCTAGAGCATTGTGGCCACCATATTCAGGCTCTGTTTGGCAAGCACAATTTTCTTTTTATGGAAGGAGAGGAACCATAGGATTTTCTCTGGATCCAGCAGCTCTCATGTGCATACCATTAAAGGCATTGAAGAGTGCTTTAGGCTCAGATTATTGGCTTCTAAATTCAGATTCTCTTCTCAATGCAGAACCTTTGCTGCTCCTTGGAATATTGCTGTTTCAGATTCATATTGATGATAGAATGTGAATTGTGTTTAGCTTGTTGGTTTAGTTTGTTCTAGGCCTGCTGGGTTTTTTTTCCTCTTGGGGATTTTTGTATAGGCTTCCCAGGTTGTTGGGAAGCATCCTCTTTGTTTTTGTTTCTTGCTTGCCAGTTTGTTGGGAAGCCTCCTTGTGTTCTCTTTGGTTTTCGTTTATATATTGAATTACCCCAAAAAAAAACATTAAATACAGTATAGAGTCCTGACCTGATTACCAATAACCATCCTTTGAAATTCATCTCTCTCCTGCTGTAACTTTTCAATTTGTGCCTTAAAAGCTGCTGTAGCTTTAGCTTCCTAATCACATGGAAGTTTCCAGAAAATCAACAGAAAGGACAAGTTAATATAGAATGACTGCTGCCACATCAAAATCATTTCTATCCATAATATATTAAAGACATCTGCTTCTAACCGTCCGAGTAATTGTAGCTATCTCTCTGTCTTTAGCTGATATTTGTGCTTCAAGCCTCTCTACTTTGGCCTCTAATCTTGATATGTCTGACAAAAGTCTGAAATAGAAAATTCTGACATTATTACAATTCTTGGACTCTAAACTGAACCATGATTGCGTATTTACATATGTAACCACATAAACTAGGGAGTTGGGGCCCATGCTATAGCAATCGTAGCATGTTGACCTCCAACTTTCTCTGCAATGATTTCTTAAATGGGAAAGATATAATACCATTTTTGGAATCTAAAATAACGGGCATGTCTACAACTGTATCAATATAAACTCAGGGCCCATGCAATAGCAATCATAGCATGTTGGTCTTAGTTATGAGAAACGTAACAAACATGACATACACAAAAAACATTAAAATTTATGTGATTAGACACAAGTCGAGATGTGACGAAAAGCTTCACAAAAAAGTAGGTGATTACGAGTTTAAGTCTCCAAAACCCTAGCTTTCGTTCTCACTTTCTTTACTTTAATTTTCAATGTCTACACCCACTTCAAACCTAGAAGCCTTATATACCAGATTTAAAAAGATACTAAATAAGTTCCACAACCTGCAATCAAAAAAGGGTGAAAATGTTCATTTTCAGGTCAGCCAAATTTGGGTGACAACACAAGTCTCCAACTTTCTTTGCCATTGCAGAACTGATTTACACCATTTCCCAAAACCTTTTATTATAATTTTAATGATTCACACCACATTTGTGCCTAAAGTGTGATCCGCATTTCACAATATAAAGTATACATCAACCAAAGAAAACTTATGGAGCAAAACAAAATCAAAGTGATATGCTGAATTCAAAAAAGAATACAGATCTTATCCCAAATTATTAACTACAAAGGTACTTACCGCTGTCTCTGTTCATTAGCCGACTCTCTAAATTCTATATCACGTTGTCTCTGCTGCAACAGAGAGTATATGCAATTGCAAGTCCGCGCTATCGATACCTACCGAAGACTCAAAATTGACATCAAATTCAACACAAAAAACAAAACATATATATACGTATATGTATATAAAATATATAAAATAATAGCTAACCGGATCGTTGGCGAAGAGATCAAGAGACGCCGGAAAACCAAAGGTAACGAGCGTCTGATTGAGATACTTGGCACAGTGATCCAAGTTTCCAATATCGGCAAATGTGTACTCACTGAACACCAAATCAAACTCAAAAGTTAAGAGAATTACAATTCATGGGATACTCAAGGCCTATAATCAAAGAGAAAGTAGAAGATCTCACCTCATTCCGAAGTTGGACTGAGTAGATGACTGCAGATATAATATATATATATATATATAGAGAGAGAGAGAGAGATGTGAATTTAGAGAGAGAGAGTGAAAGGGGATTTTTATGAATTTGAAGCAGCTTGCTAGGGTTTCAAGAAATCATACTCTGAGATCGATGTCTGTGTCAGTTAATGACATTGCTGAGAAGTTGTTCAGTACTGATAATGGCGTGTGTATCTATATAGATATATGTGTATCTATATAGACTATAGAGACACACACAGTGAGGGTTTTTTTCACTTTAAAGATAGATCTATTAAATGGTGGGGAAATTTGAAATTGAAATTTTAAAGAAAATCAAAGTGGAGTCTTTTTGATTTCGCAGTGGTTTGATAGTTCAGATATAACGGTCGGAGCCCAAAGCTTTCTTTAGTGGCCCGACCCGTTAATGGATTGATGCGGCCCTTGCGAATTTGGGCCTAAAAGCCCTAAACAGGTCTGCGACAAACAACTATACTGTGTAGCTACTTAGCAACTGAGAGAAATTTTCTGTAATCACTAGGGGTTGAAGGGTTTCTGTTTCTGTTTGTGTGTTTTGGTTTAAAACACATGTTTAGTTGGATTTTTATGTTTGTGTTTCCAAACCACATTAAACAAACACTTGCCTCTTTTAGTACAAAATGAAAAAACCAAAATTTGGTGTTTTTTCACTCCACTATTTATAAAAATGAATTTGGTCTTACTATTTATTTATTATTTATTATAATATTTATTTATGTATTATTATTTTTCTTTTTTTATTATTTCTTTATTTTATAATATATTTTATTATTTTATTATTTATATTATTAAATTATTATTTATATTATTGTTTATTAATTTATATATTAATTTATAAATATATTCTATTTATTTATTTATTATTATTTCATTATTTAATTCATTTTATTTATAAATTATTTATTCATTTTTAATTATTTAAAAATATATTTTTATTAATTTAATATTAATTTATTATTATTATACTCATTTTTTATTATTATTATGAAGTATTTATTTGTTATTATATTTACTTATTATTTATTATTATATTTATTTATTATTATTATATTTATTTATTATTATTATTTATTTCATTTTGTTTATTATTTATTATTTTTATTATATTTGTAAATATGTTTTATGTAATTTATTATTTATTTTATTAATTTATTATTATTATTTATTATTTAGTCCATTTATTATTATTATATATATATATTTATTATTGTATTTATTTATTTTTTATTATTATTTATTTCATTTTGTTTATTATTTATTATTTTTATTATATTTTTAAATATGTTTTATGTAATTTATTATTTATTTTATTAATTTATTATTATTATTTATTATTTAGTCCATTTATTATTATTATATATATATATTTATTATTGTATTTATTTATTTTTTATTATTATTTATTTCATTTTGTTTATTATTTATTATTTTTATTATATTTTTAAATATGTTTTATGTAATTTATTATTATTTTTATTAATTTATTATTATTATTTATTATTTAGTCCATTTATTATTATTATATATATATATTTATTATTGTATTTATTTATTTTTTATTATTATTTATTTCATTTTGTTTATTATTTATTATTTTTATTATATTTTTAAATATGTTTTATGTAATTTATTATTTATTTTATTAATTTATTATTATTATTTATTGTTTAGTCCATTTTTTATTATTATATTCATTTATTATTATTGTATTCATTTATTATTATTATTATATTTTATTTTATTTATTATTTATATTATTAATTATTGATTTTTAATTTTTTAATTTCAACACAAAAAACATCCCTACCAAACATACTTATGTTTTTGGATGAATAAACAAAAAAACCAAAAACCTGTTTTTTGTTTATTTCAATACAAACACAAACACAGCTCTACCAAACAGGCCCAAGTTACTAACTTTTATCATATATTTTGAATTTCAGAAATAAAACATAAGAAATATTTTCTTGGAATGTTATAATTATAATCTTTTTAATCTATTTTATAGTTTTTTTAAATATTATGAATAGTTTTTTAAAAAAAAAATAGCATGATGGTTTGTAATTATCTGAATGTTCTAAAAATTATTATATTTTTATCTTTATTATTTATAAATTACAAGAATGAAAACAAATTACTTGGAGAATCTAATAATAGACTTTTAAAACAAATTTCAATATATGTTGTACACACAAATTCCACAATTAACAAAAAAAATAAAATAAAGACTTTAGTATTGTAAATAAAAAGATTCAATCTCACTTCATAAGATGATCAAAAGGGGAATTTATTGAATGGGTCGTTTATATTTTGTTTTTTTGTTCTTTGGAAAACCCAAACCAAGGCATCAGACACAGGGTTTGGATCCCAGTCCTACAAATTTTCTTGTTTGGACGCCATCAAATGTATCATGTACCTGACATTGACAGATGCAAAAATAAATTATGTTGATATATATTAATTATGTTGTTCATGTCAAGAGTGACATTGTGTATTAATAAAATATAGATATGGTCTCTGTTGATTTCCAGCTTCAATTAAAATAATTAATTAATTAATTAAAAAAAAAAAAAAGAATAAGTGAGGTGGTGATTGAGTGGTGCGGGGTGTATCATTGTGGCCAATTGTGAAGCCACAAGAAGAGTACGTAGTCCATCCACTAGGATCGTCCACGTGTCTGAGAGATGGAACGGCAAGAAATAAAATGATTATATAGTAGGATCCGGAAAAGGACGGTTGCCTTTTGCTAAAAGTGAGGAGGTGATGGTTGGTAGTTGGAAAGTAATGATGATACGAATTCTGTTGAACCGTGGTTAAATCAACAATGCTCTTTATTTATTTACTTTTTTTATAATCGTGATGTCGACTAGTTTACTCACATTTTGATTAATTTAAAATATTTCGTGAAAACCGACTATCTACATAAATTGGATAAGATTAAGATTATGTCTGTGATCGAGATTTTAACGAATTATTTACTCCTAGTCAGGGACTGATTTATTTAAGAACCAATGAGGGTCATGGCCCCCACTGAAAAAAAAAATTTATATATTTTTTATCTTAAAATTTTAAATATTTTGTATTTAACCCCATTAAAAAAAAAATTACCTTAGATATCACAAAATTTAGATTTCTGTACAACTAAGCCCCTACTAAAAATTTGTTTTAAACCCAAAAAAAAAAAAAAATTAGCCCCCACTTACACGGATTCCTATATCCATCACTGCTCCTTATAGTATCAATATAGTGCGTATAATCTCATGTTGTTCTTTGATATCCTAATATTTCAAATAGTATGTGTATTGCATGTATTTGGCATTTTCCGGTGACGGGAGGTGTAAAATCTCCAAAATACCCTTAGTATAATTTTATTTTATTTTTTAAAGGATCCTGGGAGATTAATCCCCTATAGTATCGATATAGTGTATATAACCCCCATGTTGAACTAAAATGTATAGAAATATAAAAAATGACTAATACTTTTATAAATAGTATAGATAAATAATTATTTAGTAAAAAATAAGATATTATAATTTAATTTAAATTAATATATTATTGATATAAGATATTACGATTTACATTAAAATAATATATAATTGATATATTATTAATATAACTATCTTAAGATATATGTGAACAATAACGGATTGGATCGGATTATCAAAAATCAAAACCAAAACTAATCCGTAAATAATTATTATAATTCTCTCTCTATATATATAAATATATATATATCATATATATTTTTTTTTGTAGGGTTCCAATTATAAGGACATCAAACCATTCTTCTGCTTTCCTTGTCTCCTTTATTCCTAATATTTTTTCGTGTCAATCATAATATTTCTAATTATATACAAAGTCAAGGTTTATTCGGAATTGGAGAAGGAAGTCTTCACAAGAGGAAGGATATTTGGAAAATAATTGGAGTAGTGGGTTTGAAATATACACACCTATATGTATATGTACATAGGGATGTGATATAGAAAAGTGATGGGTTAATTTCATTTATATCCCTGAACTTTGTCTATACGTTTTTTGACCCTAGGTTTGCATAATTGCAATTAGACCCCTTACTTAAGCAAAAATAACTCATTTACACCACCTTATGTACCTTTTCAAACCTGACACATGTTGAATACCTAAACTACCATTGGCCATATCCCTACTTTAATATATCAATTTGACCCCGACACAAGGGGTGTAAATGAAATTAACCCAGAAAAAATTATTTACATATTTGACTAATACAAGTATTTACATTTTAAAATATTTATATTTACATTTATCAAATTTGTAAATTAATACAAGTTTTCATTTTTTATTTTTATTTTTATTTTTTTATTTAAAATATTTATATTTAGACACACTACATAAAATAAAATAAAATATTATACTTTAAATCAAAATAAAAAAAATATTTGCATTCTCAAAAAAATACTAAATTGTACACATAAATAGTATTTTTTGGTCACGCAATAAATTTATTTTTATTTTTTATGTAGATAATAGAATTAACTTGTCAATTGTAATTTTAATTTTATTATCATTGTACGAGCATTGTAACTTTAATTAATATTGTACGAACTTTTTTGGTCATATAATAATTTTATTATTTTTTTACCTTGCTAATGTATATACATATCCATAATATAATAAAATATTTAGTAATGAAAATATAATACCTTAATATTCAAACATATACATTTATAATATTAAAATAACTATAAAAAAATTATTTATATAAATTTAATGATAAATTTATATTTTAAATATAATTATAATATATCACCACTTATATTATTGATTTATATAATTTTTTCTTAAACTTTTCCCTTTTAGAATCACCTTTATTTGGTTTCTCCATTACCTATTATATTATATTTATATATAAACATATTGACATAATATGTAGAGTATATGTATATATATATATATGTGTGAGTCTGTATGCGTAAACCATTCGTGGGATTAGATAATTTTTATGAGATTATCATTTAACCTCTGAATTTTATAAAATTCAATTTTGATCCCTAAATTTATCATAATTACAATTTGCCTCCTAAAGTTTTCTAAAATTACTTTTTCACCTCTGAACTTTATGAAATTCTATTTTGACTCCAACTATTTACTAAAATGACATTTTGATAATTAAATTGTTCATCTATAATGGTTAGTTCTACCACTTATATTTTTTTCATATAATTGGTTGTACCGTCTCTGGATTTAATTTAACCAATCATATAATGTTAAAATATATCTAGAGAAGAGAGATTATTTTTCTTGACATTATCCAAAGGAAAAAAGGACCGAGGACATTTAATTCCAGGACATGGACATTAACTCTATAGACATAAGAGAACTGTGGACCTTAAACCTCGAAAGACATAAAAGGACAGTGAACTCTCTCTATATATATATATTATTGATTTATATTTATGTCACTAACATTTATTTTTATGTTACTAACATTTAATTTATATTATATTGGTGGATAAAACTACCAATTTAATTTATGTTATATTGGTGGATAAAACTACCAATTTAATTTATGTTATATTGGTGATTAAATCTACTAATTTACTCTATATTAAATTGGTGGGTAAATCTATCAATTGCAGTTATATTACTTGCATTTATGATTTATGCACTATAAGAAAGATGTGTGGGGAAAATAATTCTCATTATCTTTCAAAATAATTATTTATTGTGTTACTAACGTTTGTGCTTAATGTGATATATATTTTGCCATTTTCATTATCTATTGCATTTTTGGAAAATAAAATATGATTGCAAAAGGATTTGAATAGTAGCTCATGGAGAATCCGACCATATTTGACTACGGTAAATCTGGATTGCCTTACCGTTAAGCCACTAGGTTCTTTGTGTCATATATATATTTAATATATATGAATATGTGTTATGAATGAATATAGTCAAGAAAATCTATTTTTAAAGAAGAGAAAATTATATTACCATTATTCTACAAGATGACCTATGAAGGGATCAAAAGGAGACAGACGTCGGGCGGACCTCGAAGCACTCTCCTTCTCATCAAGATGATCAGTTGTGTAACTCTCACACGTTGATCTTACACGAAGCTCTTGGGCATGAGTTTCGAATCGGATGGTTTCCTTAATTAGTCTTCTGAACTTTGCCCTGATTTGCTCCCTTGCTAGGGTAGCGTCATCCCGCGCTACTTCCTCGATATCCTAGACCCGCTGCAAAAGCCAATCAAGATTGATACCGGGGAATTTTGCCTCAGCAAGAATAGAATGTGCAATCTCGAGGTCATCGAGCGTAGTATTAGCCAAGCAAAATAAACTTGTTCTTTCAACATAGCCAACCAGATTATCAAGGGCAAAGGCCTAAAGAAAATGAGGCACCCCAGCTTTGAAACTAGTAAAGGTCTCTGGATATCGACTCTAGATACGATTCAGGGTATTTACACTCCAGATGTGACATTGGAGGTGACCCCAATTCATCAATTCCTTAATAGGATTTCTCCGATAAGGACGCCTAGCATGAACTGCAAATGTCCTAAATCTTATCATAGGACCCAAGGAAGAGCTAGGCATATCTACAACAGGTGTGGCACTAGGAACCATCGAAGAAATTACGGGAGTGTACCCCTCATGATCCAAGTCTATAGGATCCATGCTGGCTTGAGCACCTGAAGTGCTGACTCGTCGCGTAGAGCGAGACATAGGGACAGAAGTGCCAAAAAAAATCACAATCTTCATCTTCTTTAAAGGAGGATTTTCTACTCAAGTTAGATGGGATCGAAGTCCCCTTCTTCGTGTGATAACGCCCTTTGGATGAGGATTATCTGTCCGAGATGGAGGGGATCGAAGTACCCTTCTACGTGTGATACCCCCCTGTCTATTGCGAAGGCTGATGGGCATATTATCCTCATAATAGGACTCATGCGAAGGCTGATGTTGATCCATTCGTGGTAGAGGAGAAGCAGATTTCAGATCTACAGAAAGAGGAGTTGGATCTGCAATAAAGAAAATTTATATGTCAATAATGCAAAAGATGGTAGAGAAGTGAGATATTTATAAAGGATTACCAGGGGCAGAATTGGAAACAGAGGTTTTCCAAGGACCTTCCAGCCACGAGTAGTCATCTGTGACAAAAATATCATTGAGGTCATCCATGGGGAACACCAAGGGAGATGATAATTCGTTATTGTCATCTAGAAGAGAAAACAAAAATTTAGCATTATCCAAGGGATCCATCTAAAAGAAGGAAGTAGGGAGACACTGATTTGCGCTCTCTCTCTTCTCTTTCAATATATATATATGTCTAATATATATATACAATAGTATAGCTATGTGTTGTTTTCTGTCTTGCAGGTTTACAACACCGAATATAAGGCATTCCCAATGGGAAAATTTAAAAGGGAGAATTTTTCAAAATTCAAACCTATATGTTATTCATTATTATGAATCACTAACCCCTGATAGGTGAATTATTCAAAACCTAAATTTGCAGGTTATTGTAAATCAAAATTTTCTATTATTAGGGGGAGAAATGATAAATTTCGAACAGTATGGTGAGATCAATTTCTATACATCAATTATTTTATTTTGATGCTCGTACTAACCAACATATGTAGGAAGTACGATGAATTGATGGTTTTATTGACAGGAAAAAAGTGAAAGAAAATCACATATACCAGCTGCCAAGTTTGATGTTATTTCTAACCAGTCAATGAAAAATGAATCTCTGACTCATCTGAAACGTCGTTAGCTAGTCAGTGCAAATGTATTGTTCCTTAGCGAATGAATTCTTAACATGAAGTTGGTGCTCGTGAGTAGCCACTCATGGAAGTGATCTATTCAAAATGATCTGTCAATCAGTATAGAGCCCTTGTGGCTATGACCCTTAATATGGGTGAGGTATCGAATGTGAATAATACCATCAATGAAGAACATGCCCTTGGTGAAGATTCGTACATATCAATAAAGAATATGTATCACAATAAGATGGTTGTAGACACCTGGGAACACTCATGAATTATTTGATGAGGATTTCAGTCTTTCAGTGTCGAATAATGTCGATATGAATGATTGGTCAAAATAAATTATTGAGATGCATAACCCGACTGGTAACTCACGATTTTTAACAGAGGAGTGGCAACTCAACAAATGACTAGTAGCTCACGGTTTCCAAGGAAAAACTGGTATTGTATATAAGAAAATTTATTCTTATATAATATTTGAAACCATATTTGTTTCATAACAAGTTTTGCAGTTGTAGTAAATCTAGACATGCATCTAATGGACGTGGTTATGATATATTTACATGGATCACTTGATAGTGATATTTCAAAAAGATTAAGTTGCTTGAAGCAACTCGTTTAAAACCACGTGTCATGTATTCTATCAAATTACAATAATCGTTGTACAAAGTCGCCTCAACAACTATACATTATAGGAGGATTATTCTATTTCTATGTGACACAGTCGCCTCAATGACTTTACATTATAGGAGGATCATGAGGATAATTATATTTCTCTGTGCATAGTCACATCCAAAAAGTCAGACTATGTGTATGGAAACATCGTTATCGCATGGAAATCTATCACTGCCAATTCTTCAATTCATTCATGAAGCAAACCAAGAAAGTCTATAACATGGATATATCATGTAACATTTATATAAGATATATCAAAGCTCTATTCGAATGTTGGTCTAAGATCTAGGTCTTGAGCTTCAATATTAAAGCAGATAATACGCAATATTCAAATGCATCATCTCAAGAGCTATCATACTTATCGACTACTCAGATTCCTACTAAAAAGGGGGAGAAATTATGTGAAAAATGTATCTACAAGTTGTACTATTTTTCCTTCGACCGGGTTTTTTCCCACTAGGTTTTACTGGCAAAGTTTTAACGAGGCAACTATAATGCAATACCATATTCATCCACATCAGTATGTTGTACTCTTTTTTCCTTTGATCAGGTTTGTTCCTACTGGGTTTTTTTGGCAAGATTTTTAATGAGGCAGATGTGATACACCATTTTCAGTTACATCAGATGATTGTATTTTTTTTCCTTCATCGTGGTTTTTTCCAGACAAAAGATTTTAATGAGGCAAGTCTATGCAATATCATTTTGCAGCTACACAAGAATTTTGTACTCTTTTTCTTTCGACCAGATTTTTTTTTATTAGGTGTTTCTGACAATGTTTTAATGAGACATGTTTCTCAGTCGATTGAACCCCAGTGAGGAGTGTTATAAACATTAGTGATAGGGTCCATGCCCACTACCACATGTCCCCCTCTATCTCTTAATTACTTCATATCTACTTTGTATCCCTCTTTTTTCTTTGCCTATAAATTAGGCCTCGTTTGTAGGAATGGGGAAGAATGAAGATACACAGAATGGATTTCTCTAAAATTCTCTTTCTATATTTTTATCTTTCTCTATATGTTTTCATATATATATTTGCATGTTGTGTAGATATATTCTATACATATCATATAGTTTTATAATATCATATAATTTATTAAACTTTATTCAATTTTCTATCTCCTCTCTGTCTCCTCGATCCCCCCACCATCACCACCACACCCATCAGTCAAATTTTGGAATTGTAGACATAGAGCACCAACCTTCTCTTTATCATACAGATGATCAGCCATTTTTAAGCTTGATTAGGCATTGCTGCCCAATAGTATCATTCCTTAAATGAATAAAATCAGATATATATAGTCATAAATTCAATTTTTCATTTTCGGGAATTACAATTCATGGCCCAAACTTTTTGTTCCTGCAATTTCATGGCAAAGGAATCAAATTTTTGAAGACAATTGGTGTCACGCCCTGAAATTTCTAGAACCCGAGAACAAGTCTAAGAATTTAAGGAGAGCAACGTAATGCGGAAAATAAAACAAAAAGGCAAAAAAGAGGGAAAGTACAAGGACCCAAAATACCCTCAAAATTATCTTAAATAAGTCTCTAGTACATCCTAAGAGAGTTCATAAGACATTTTGGAAAGATCCTAAAGAATCCCCGAAAACCGACAAGTGGTCTAAAAGATCGAAATGAAGCGTCATATTCAAATGACCATAACTCACTCCAAACATGTTCAAATCTAGTGATTCAAAAGCCTAAACTCAAGAGCTCGAAGTTAGCTTTCCAACGTCGCAAAAAATGTCTCAATCGGAGCTCTTTAACAAAAGTTATGACCGAAATAGTGAACATGGGTCGAAACGTGCACAAACAGCCAGTCGACTGCCATATGGCATCCAGTAGATTGCCCCAAGGAAGGCAGTCGACTGCCCAAGGTCAAAAGTTAAAAAAATGTTGCGGAAAACGAGATATAAAGGCTTAGTCAACTGTCATGGTCTAAAATGTTGAAAAACTGCCTCGAAACCACCTTAAACCCTTATGAAACATGAATGACAACCTCTAAACTATTAGGAAACTTTCGGAATGATAAAAACATCACCGGAACTCGAGAAAGAGAGAGAAACATGTATTTTGGTTAAAAACACTTCCTTAAAAATTCGTAAAAGATATTTGTCTTGCCCTCGGTCTTCGTTTTTAATACCGTCAGTTTCTAAAAGTTAAAATCTTTAAGAACATGAGTTTAAATTTATTTCTAAAACACAAAATTTACCGAGATACGGGGTTGAGCGAAAACGGATTTTTCTTTAGAAATTGAAAAGGTTTATTTATAAACTGAGAAAAATACCATTTTCGGGAAAACACCTAATAACGACAATTATCACAATAGACAAGCCTTTAAATACAAAATGAAGCAATTCTTCATTTAAAATGCCCTAGGGCGGTACATGTCATAGTTTTATAAAAGAGAAGTAGTTTTACATTTCCGGCACCAAAGTGAACCAATAAAATAAAGTTCCCGCGCATAGTGTTCCAAGGGACATACATCAAACATAAACTACATGGCTAACATACTAAACGGCAAAAGAATAGATTTTAATCATTTGGATTACAAGTTCACAAAACATATGAAGACATGTATCATCTATGCTCTACAAAATAACGTAGTCCGTTTCCATAAGTACAAAAGGACGGAAAAACACCATAAGTCCATTGAGAGACTACGAGTCTCCCATAGCGGAATCATCACCTGAAAAATGATTTAAAGAATGGGGTGAAAGTTAAGAATTTACTCACACACAACTGAGGCTCGAATCATTGACCTCCCATTTGGGAGTAAGGGCTTGGTACCACTAGGCCATTAGGCTTTTGGTCCCAACAATCAATTTCCCCAACATGCTCATATCAAATTCATGCAACGATATAACATGTTTCAACATAAATATCTCAATCACATATGTAGCAATTTAAATGCAATATGACTCAACACCACCCATGGTACACACACTATCCACACTATGGTCACGGATATAAGTGTCGCCTAAATCGTTCACTTGAAGTGGATGTACACTCTCAACAAGAAAGATTGAATGCACGGGACGACCCGTGACTAAAGAGGGTTGGAACAATCCATCCCTATATCACAATTATCGGACTTACTAGTTCCGTAGGTTGTGGAAATACCTCTTGGCCAGTTGTTGCGACGATCCGACACAAGTCTACTCATACATGGTTACATAACCGCCATACACCAACACCAATGTACATAACACAACAAGGTGTACTCAATATGAAAAAAGGTTTCAATTGAACCATGTATCATCATAATATACTATACATCATATTGCAACATATTATTCTCAAAATACCAACATGCTCATATTCATTCACATATAAGCAAAATTTCTCAACAAACATTACCATCACAATATCATGCTTTTCAAGGGGCCTAAATTCTCGTCTATATTGTCAAGACTCAACAAGCATATACATTACATATATACATAGATGCACACACTCTCGTTCCAAAACCAAAATGACTCATTTTTCCCCTACCTCAAGTCCAAGCAAGCACAAGTTCAAGGTCCAAGAGGTTCCAATAATAACTCACCAAAAGTGTTACAAGGTTCACAAAACTTTTCACAAGCTAGCAATAAATTTCAAGGAGATTACAAGAATGTCCTTCAATAGACTTTAAATCACAAGTGTGGTCCAACCCACAAGAATAAAGTCGAAACCCTAATGAAGGAATTTCTAGGGCTTCATAAATGGAGTATTCAAAAAGAAAGATATGTGTATGAAACTTACCAAAATCTTCTACCAAAAGTGAGCTCAAAATCACAATGACGCACACCAAGCATTCCACAATTAATCCAATCGGTAGAAGGGTTTCAATTGGTCTCCTTAACAAGAATGAAAGCATAGAAATTAAATTTCAAGGTTTGAAACCCAAAAGTTCAAGAAATATGAAACTAGGGTTTGAAGTTGGAAAACTCAAGAGAGGCTAGAAACTTACCCCAAAGCTTAGACTAAATCAAATAGGAGAGTAATCCAAATAACTTTCATGTTGAATATTTCTTCAAACTCCAGGCAAAAGGAGATGAGATCAAGGCAAGAAATGGAGAAAAATAAAAGGGAAAGATAAGTGTAGAGAGAAATGAGTTTGCAAGAGATAGGAAAGTCTTGCAAAGTGAAAGACTTATGAAGTGTAGAGATTTTCCACTCACCACTTCCCACAATCCAAGGATTGATATTAAAGCTAGAAAAGTGAAGGAAAGATCCAATGGTGCACAATAAGTCTTGTTATAAAAGACTATACACAACACACACAAAAACTCATTAGTTTACTAAACAAGACCTTATGATCTAATGGTTGATATTAAAGATGGGAGAAAGTGGGTGAAATCCAAGGGTTGAGATTGTGACAACACAAAAGTGTTGGAAGAGTTTAACCAACTCCCATTACTTTACAAAAGTGCTTTAAAGAGTGACTTTTACCATTAAATCCAAGTCTTCCATCTTTATCACAACAATGTCACTCATCACATATATATATGCCCAACACTTTTGTGATAATACAATTTTATCTATAGGTCATTAAATTTCTGAAATCGTTTTCAACACTTTTCATTATTTACTAAATAAAAATACAACATGCAACTTACGAATTTAATTATCAAGTAGAATATGTAAGTCATGTAAAACTAGGGGTGACAATTCGTGTCAACGGGTCGTGTTTGTGTCGGGTCGAAATCGTGTTCGTGTCGTGTCGTGTTCGTGTCGTGTCGTGTTCGGGTCGACCCATGTAAATTATGTAATTCATTTAGCTTATTTATTATAATATTTTAAATTAAATTTGACATAATCCAACACGAAATAAATTATTTAACCTATTATCAACAAAATTAAATTGATTTTGACACGATCCAGTACTATTTTATTGATATATTTCAATTCATGACCAATTAGAGAAGAGAAAAATATAAAAATAAAGATAAATATAAACAGTAATCGTGTCAAACGTGTCGTATTCGGGTTATCCGTGTCGTGTTCGGGTTGACCCTTATATTCTCGTGTCGACCCATTTAAGGCCTTAAACCGTGTCATGTCGTGTTCGTGTTCGTGTCGTGTCGTGTCGGGTCCAATTTTGTCAGTCCTATGTAAAACACATAAACACATTAATCACATAATCATTAATAAAATTTTTAATTTAGACACGAAAATACCGGACGTTACAATTGAAAATATTCTTTCTAAGAAGTCTTCCATTGCAAAAGGAAAATTATAAGTAAAAACAAGAGCCATTGAATTGATTCACTGCAAGTATATACATTTTAGAACTTATTAACCCCGGAATATAGTCCAGCCACCGGAAAAATTTATACATTCTCATTGATCGGCGGTGGTGGTGGTTGGGATTAGGGTTATGGTTGGGGTGGAGGAGGGAGGTTGAGAAAGTGGGTGTTTGGGTATAGAGATAGGGAGTGTTTGGGTGGATAGCTTTAAAATTCAAAATATAGTTGTTTGGCAAAGGGCAATATCGTCTTTTCTTTCTTAGTCAACGCCCAAAAGTGATCAAGGGGTGTAAATAAGTTATTTTTCCTTAAGTAAGGGGTCTAAATGCAATATGCAAACCCGGGGGGTCAAAATGATGTATAGATAAAGTTTAGGGTATGTAAATGAAATTAACTCAAAAGTGATTTTATGGTCATTTCACAACATTTATTTATTTTTTATATTTTTTAAATATACACTGAGGGCATTTTAGACATTTGACTCCTCCAATTACCGGTAAATGAAAAATATGTGCAATATGAACACTTTTTGAAATATTAGGGTCTTAGAGAACAACAGGGGTTATACGCACTATATCGACACTACAAGGGGTTAATTGTTCGAGACCCATTAAAGGGTAATATAGGAATTTCATGATTATAAATGTCATGTGCAAAGGATAATATAATAATTTCACATTTTCACGGCCAAAGATGGCCGGCTAGTGACTGGTAGGGAGACAAAATGCATCATTTTTAGAAACTTCTGAATTTATATACACAAAATTAAACTTTTGGGGGTTTACCGCACACAATAACAAACTAGGGGAGAGGGTTTCGCAAATATCCCTTTAGATATTTTATAACTTGAATGTTTGAAGGTTAAATTGGTAAATTGATCAAATTGGGACACTTATTTTAGAACGAATAGAATAGAAAATGTGGATACTTAAATTGAGACAAATGAATACTTATAAAGATATATTAATAGTTTTTTAATCAAATTATTAATATCTTGTCAAGAGAGATTGTCATACAACATGATGCAAATATATATATACACACATATATATTCTATACCTATACTATTATATTTTTTTCACCTATATCTATATTATTATATGAGAAATGCTAAACATAATGAATTTTGTTCATGATATAATCATGAATGATGTGGATCCATACATGACTGACACGTGTCTATTATAATTACTTAAAAATATAATAAAAAAAAAAAGTGAAAAAGATGAGTAATTTTTTGGTATGTAAAGATTGATGTGATGTTAAAATTAGAATTAAAAATTAAAATAAAAATTAATTGGTATCAAACCAATCTTTTATTGAATCGTGTTATTATCTTGAATTTATTTTTCATTATTATCCACACTATTATTTAAGATGTATTTGGCTGACATATAAATTTTTTACTCAAACGGAGTGAAATTACAAACTAAGATGACAAGACTATTGAACTTATCATAAAAGAAAAGACATCAGTGTAACTTAATTAAACTTAATAAATTGTTCTTTTATTTTAGTTTATTTGTTGAAATTTTTACATTTTTTTATTATTTTGTGTTGGAATTAAAGAAATTATATATATATATATTTCTCCTCATTAGTATTTCTTTCTTTCTTCTTTTTATTATGTGAATGAACTACATTGAAACATATGTTTATAGCCTGGGCATATAATGGCTGGAATCAATCAAAGCACATGCATGAATCAATTTGAAGATTCTGAATGAGACATTAAGTTCAAGAACATAAATATTATTTTACCTTTCTCTTTTCCTTATTTGTACCTCACAAAGTTGCCTGGGAAAATTTTGCGAGGAGTATGTAAATGCATTAGGACTGGCAATTCGTGTCAACAGGTCGACCCATGGGTCAACAGGGCAATCTGATACTAGTTGAAACGAAAATTAAACATTTTAAATATGATATAATCCAACACGAAAAATAAAAAATAAAAAATAAAAATGAAATTGAAATTGAATTTGACACGATCCAGTAATAGCTTATTAATGTATTTCAATCCATGACCAATTAGAGAATAGAAAAAATCAGTAAATAAATATAACAATAAATATAATCGTGTCAAACGGGTCAATTCGTGTCAGAAATTGCCAGCTCTAAAATGCACCATAAGTCTTAAACTAGTTTTATTCTTATTTTATTAAAGCATCCATTTTAACATTTCTAAGTCCATGTTTGGTTTTTGTTTTTGTTTCATATATTTTGTTTTTTGTTTGTTACTATGTTGTTTTCCAAACAAAAATATGCTTGACTTTCGTGTTTTGTTTTGAATAGTAAAAAATATTTGTGTTTTTTTTACCCATTTTTGCAAAAAAAAAAGGTATTTTTTTTTTAATTTTTAACTATTCACTCAAAATATATATGTATATATTTACACCACGACCACTGCTGCCACTAGTGACAAATCTAGGATTTGTGTTCAGTGGGGGCTAAATGTGGATATCTTAAATTTAAGGGTAAAAATTATTTTAAAAAAATTCAGTGGAGGCTAAATGCTAAATATTTCAAATTTTAGGATAAAAAATGTCGGACATTTTTTTTAGTGGGGGCAGTGTGGGGGTCTTTCATTGTATCTGTCACTGGCTGCCATGGCTACCGCCACCTCCGAGCACCACCACCAGTTTCTTTTGTCTCGAAACACCACCATCACCACCATCACTTTCCTTTGCCCCAAAACACCTCATATACATATGTATACAGTAACGGATCTAGAAATTTAGGTGAGTGAGGGCATAACTACAATATTAAAATTTTAGTGGGGTTTTAAGCTATTTTTAAGAAATTCAATAGGGGCATAATTGCAAAATTCTTAAATTTAAGGATAATAAAAATAAAAATAAAAAATTAGTGGGGGCGGTGGCCCCCACTGGACCCAAGCTTAGTCTTCGTGCCTGTATGTATATATTTATAACAAAAATATTAGGGTAATTTGCATTGACACCCCCTGAGGTTAGGGTCAATAGCAATCAGATTTCGGTCAATTTTTTTTTGGCACTCACACCCCCTGAGGTTCCTCCTTCGTTGCAATGACACCCCCTGGGCGGGTGAAATGTCTATAATGCCCCTTTAATTATTTCACTTATTACATTAGGGTAATATATAAAGTATGAAATTACTCATATGCCCAAACACTTCACCCCTCTAAAATTACTAATTACACTTCCACCCCTTATTACAAAATATATATTACGAAAATTACAATTTAATTTTTTTTCTTTATAATATAATTTGTATATATAATTACGAAAATTAAAATTACGAAAATATATATATAATTTGTAAAAAATATATAAAATTTGAAAAAATATATAAAATTTGAAAAAATATATAAAATTTGAAACAATATATAAAATTAAAAAATATATATATCAAATTCGAAACAAATATATAAAATTCGTAAACAATATATAAAATGCTAAAAACATATAAAATTTGAAACAAATATATAAAATTCATATATATATATATATATATATAAAGTGTGACTGAATTTTAAGTGGACAAGCCTCAAAGTCATTAGTCAAGGTAACGGATCCTCTCCAACTCTCTGTAAAGTTATTTCAATGGCCACGATGGCAACACATACCCTACGATGGTGACCGAAATCGGAATCGAACCGATACTTTATTAAAATATTTTAATCAAAATTAAATATATTAATATTTGGATTAAAATTAACGGTTCGTTTCCGGTTCTCATTTTTAAAGAACCAAAAGTATCGGAACTGAACCGTTAATTTTGATCCAAATAAAAATTTACTTTCGGCTCTTTAAAAATGAGAACCGGAACCGAACCGTTAATTTTGATCCAAATATTAATATATTTAATTTTGATTAAAATATTTTAATAAAGTATCGGTTCGATTCCGATTTCGGTCACCATCGTGGGACATGTGCCATCATCGTGGCCATTGAAATAGCTCTGCAGAGAGTTGAAGATGATCCGTTACCTTGACTAATGATTCTGAGACTTGTCCACTTAAACTTCAGTCACACTTTATATATATATATATATTTGAATTTTATATATTTTTTAGAATTTTATATGTTTTTAGAATTTTATATATTGTTTTCGAATTTTATATATTTGTTTCAAATTTTATATGTTTTTAGCATTTTATATATTGTTTACGAATTTTATATATTTGTTTCGAATTTGATATATATATTTTTTAATTTTATATATTGTTTCAAATTTTATATATTTTTTCGAATTTTATATGTTTTTTCAAATTTTATATATTTTTTACAAATTATATATATATTTTCGTAATTTTAATTTTCGTAATTATATATACCAATTATATTATAAAGAAAAAAAATTAAATTGTAATTTTCGTAATATATATTTTGTAATAAGGGGTGGAAGTGTAATTAGTAATTTTAGAGGGGTGAAGTGTTTGGGCATATGAGTAATTTCATTCTTTATATATTACCCTAATGTAATAAGTGAAATAATTAAAGGGGCATTATAGTCATTTCACCCGCCCAGGGGGTGTCATTGCAACGAAGGAGGAACCTCAGGGGGTGTGAGTGCCAAAAAAAGGTTGACCGAAATCTGAGTGCTATTGACCCTAACCTCAGGGGGTGTCAATGCAAATTACCCAAAATATTAATATTAAACATATTTCTATTTTACATTCCAACCCTCCACAAACACAAACATGTATTTATATTTTTTCAAATTTTACAATAACAAACAAAAACAAAAACTAAACATGGTTAAATGAAAAACATTACCATTTAATGAAATAACATGAGACTATTTGAAGAAATTTGACAACTTGTCATGAACTTAATTTTCATAAACATGACTAAATTCAGAAGCGCATGTGAATAAAATAGCAATAAAAAAATAAGATCATAATGATATGCTGACCGCCCAATGATCAAGTTATTTAACTCTAAATTAATTTCCACGACCTTGAAAGTAGGAACTTGGACTTATATACAGCTCGCCTATGTTGACCTCAAAAACCATTTCATTTCTTTTTGGTCAATTTGAGTATCCTACAGTGAACGTGTATGCTGTAGTGCTGGTCAAAGTCAAAAGCAAGCAGAGGGTAAAACTGACTATTGACCTTGCAAATGCACATGTGAGTGGATCTTTTGATCCGGATTCAATTTGTTTAGTGGAATATGAATTGAAAAAAAAAAATGGGTAACCTAATTATGATTCAAATATAATAATTTAATTTTTAATAAATTAGATTCGAATTTATGCTAATCCGATATAATAATAAATCGATTTGATTAAATTTTATATATACACAAATATATACTATGTTATTAATATATAAATATTAAATAGTATATTTAATTATGTTTCAATATTTTTTTTTATTTTTTTTAATCTTTTTTATAATTATGTATTATAAGTATTGATGGTAAAATACATAATTTAATATTTAATATTCTTAAAAAATAAAAATAATTTATTTTTAATATTTTTACCTAATTAGATCGGATATCTGATGATGAAGAAATTCGAATTTGAATCAAATAAGTGAAAATTTATTAAATTATCGGATCGGATCGAATTGACTAATAAACTTATCGGATTAGAACATATCCGATTCGTTGACAACTCTACTTGCAAACATAAATATGTATCTAATGCCCGTTTCACATATATTACAAGTGTATCTTTTTGAAAGGTATTGTTACAAAATATTAATATTTATTTTTAAGACTACATACTATCTGAATTCGTTACATTCATAAGTGTATGAGGATTACCAACCATGACCCAATGTGGTATTATATTTATTTTTAGGGTAAATAGCTAAAAATACCCCTCAATTTTCTTCTCTTTCTCTACTATACCCCCTCAATTAATTATACCCCCCTCAACTTTCATTTTCTTGCACCATGGGTTTGCCCTCAAATTTTTTTACCCTTTTACCCTCCAAATTTTTTTTATTTCCACCTTACCTTTAATCATATCCTTACTATTATATTTCTTAATTCTTTAAATTACAAAAATATTATTTCTTTTAGTTACAATATTAATTATGCCATTTACCTTTAATATATTAGACTAAATATACTCTCAAATGTAATTTTTTTTTAATAAGTTCTAATTATTGTATTTGTAAATCAATTAACTTGATATTAAATTTTAGTTTGATTTAAATCATAAAAATCAATCCTAATTAATATATTCATAAATAAATCCAATTTATGAAAACAATATATATATTTTGAACAAAATATATATATTTCGGAATATATATATAATTCGTTAAAAATATATCTTTTCCGAATTCTTTTAAAAAATATGAATTTTTTCCGAAAAATAATTTTTTTGGGAAAAATATATATTATGTTCCAAACTATAATTTTTTCTGAAAAATAAATTTTATTGAGAAAAATATATATTATGTTCCAAAATATAATTTTTTCTGAAAAATAAATTTTATTGAGAAAAATATATATTATTTTCAAAAATATGAATTTTTTCCGAAAAATATATATTATGTTCCAAAATATGATTTTGAGTCATAATACCTAAACTACCATCAATAGTATAAGAGGGTTTAGTGAAATCAAACCTTCAAAAAAATTATTTTTTGAAAAAATATGTATATTTTGGAATATATATATATATATATATATATGATTCGTCAAAAGTATATATTTTTTGAATTGTTTTAAAAAATATGAATTTTTTATGAAAAATATACATTATTTTCTAAAATATAAAAAATATATATTTCGGAAAAAAAATCAGATTTTGGAAAATAATATATATTTTTCTCAAAAAAATTATTTTTCGGAAAAAATCATATTTTGGAACATAATATATATTTTTCCCAAAATTTTTATTTTTTGGAAAAAAATCATAATTTTTTAAAACAATTCGAAAAATATTTTTTTTTGACGAATTATATATATATATTCCAAAATATATATCATTTTCCAATAAAACTTAATTTCATTTAAATCATAAAACTCATTGTCCTAATTAAAATTTTTTTTTGCCCAAATGAAACTTTCTTTTCATAAAAATATATTCATAAATTGTTATTTATTTATGAATATATTAATTAGGATTGAGTTTTATGATTTAAATCAAACTAAAATTTAATAACAAGTTAATTGATTTACAAATAAAATAATTAAAACTTACAAAAAAAAAAATTAACATTTGAAAGTATATTTAGTCTAATACATTAAAGGTAAATGACATAAATAATATTCTAACTTAAAGAAATAATATTTTTGTAATATAAAGAATTAAGAAATATAATAGTAAGGATAGAATTAAAGGTAAGGTGGAAATACAAAAAGTTTGGAGGGTAAAAGGGTAAAAAAAATTGAAGGCAAGCCCATGGTGCAACATTTTATAAAACTTTAGGGGGTTTTAAGCTCATTTCATAGTTGAGGGGGGATAGTAGGGAAAGAGAGTAAAATTTAGGGGGGGTTTAAGCTATTTACCCTTATTTTTAAGACTATATAGCATATACTATCTAAATTCGTTACATTTATAAGTGATCAAGACCATTATGAGGATTACCGACCATGACCAATGTGGTATTTATATATAGTATAGGCGCACTGAATGCAACCTGACCAGTTTAATTATTAGAAAATTACCTAACCAGTGATGTGCCCAGATTCACTTTTCATCTTCAGTTAAAAATTCAGATTAGAGTATGTTGTTTTGCCGAATTCAATTGTTGTTTGGCCTCACACGTGTGTTTTCTGTTCTGTATATTGAATATTTTAGAATTTATTAAATTTAAATTGTGCTGATCTTTTTTGACGGTGTCTTACTTTTTATTATGTAGATTAATCAAGTCTGCATAACGAAAAATTTTATGTGTTGCCTCATGTTTTAAGTTTCCTGATGTCATTAGTTTTCTTATCATTAAATATACCCTTTTTATTGTATATACATGCTTTATAAAGGGCATAATTCTTGATTCAACTATCAATTAGGTATTGGTCATGTTTGGATTGACTTTTCAAATGTTATTTTTGATTTTTTAGGGGTAAAAATTATTTTGGATGGTGTTTGACAAAAAATTGAAAAGAATTTCTGAATTTTGGAAGAACGTTTTAAAAAAGTTGGAGGATACCAGTTTCTCAAAACAACTTATGTTTCTCTTTTTCTTATACGTAAAACTAGAAGTAAAAACTATGTCAAACAGGGCTTAGTAAATGGTACTCTTTTTTTAGTATCCTTTTGTTTAATACTAAGGGTGTGTTTGGAAAGCCTGTTTTTTGTATTTGTTTTCTGTCTTCAAATATAAAAAATGTTTTTGTATTTGTCTTTATTTTTTTCAGCAAAAAACTAAAAACAAAAAAGCGTTTGGATGAAAATTTGTATTGAAAAATAAAATGGTATTGGTGGGCGGCGGCGGTGGGCGGCGGTGACCGGCGGCGGCGGGGGGCGGTGGTGGTAGATGACTGGCGGAGGTGGTGGGGGCCAGCAGCGGCGACCGATGGCGGGGGGTGGTGGTGGTTGGTGGCGGCGGCGGTGGCGGATGTGGTACCCTAAACAGTGAAAAAACTCAAAAAATAACTAAAAGTTGTATTTAGTGTTTTCATCACATTTACATACTATTCACAGAAAACAGTTTTCTTGGGAAAAAAAAAGTGAACAGTAAACGTGTTTTTTTTTTGAACTGGGTGAACAGTAAAAAAATAAAAATTGTTTTTTCGTATCCAAACGGACCCTAAGAGCCCGTTTGGGAACCATCGTTTTTGTTTTTGTTTTGAGAACCAAAAAACAAGAATAATTTTTGTTCTTGTTCTTATTTTCTCACCCAAAAGAACAAGAACAAAAAACATGTTTGGGGCAAAAAAACACACATATTCTCACACAATTTTTCCTCTCTATCACAAATTTTTTTTTTGAAAAATCCCAAAAAGAACAATAAAACAAGTTTTTGTTGTTCTCTTGTTTTTTCTACTATTCACGAAAACAGTTTCCAATTTGAGAACAGAACAAACAGTAAAAAGGGCTGTCAAACATGTTCTGTTCTCCTGAACAGTGCCAAAAAACAAAAAACAGAACAAAAACAAGGTTTTCAAACGGGCCTAACTTTTCCCAATAAACAAGTCACATAGACTTGGACCATCAGTTTTTCTATTAATGAGTCTGACCTCCCTGGTTTGTAGTTTTTTGTTATTTTCAATTTTACTCGTTGTAATGGAGACTTAAAAAAGAGTACCATTTACTTGTTTTGATTAGTTGGAGATTGCTCATCGCTGTAGCCAGTAGCAACTAGCAAGTTGACAGCTCTTCTGTATCTCTCATATTTATTCAATACTCACATTGTTTTTAGAATTTTAGGCTTTGGAGACATACAATTCATGTTGTGTGGATAACCAATTCTCAATACAAACACACACACAATTGACACAAAATATTATAGTGGTTCCCCAAAAAACACGGGTACGTCCACTTTGAGAGTTGTTTCAATATAGATGGTTTGAAAACAAAGGTGTTCAGGAGGAAGATACTAAACCGGTATCGACTCGACTCAACCGTACACACACTCTCACTCACAGAAACTCACAAGTTTCTTTAACTCTCGTGTATCACTCAAGTATATCACTCACGTATATATAGGATTTGAAAGAGGAAGCAAACATGACTACTATCATGTGTTGGCAGATAAGAGAGAGTGAACAAAAACATCACGCATGTAGATAAGTGTGATAGATAGAGGTGCATGCATGCAGCTGACATGCATGCAATGTATGGAAACTGTCAATTCTCCCCCTTCCATACAAATCGAAGGAGAACATTTCCTGCTGCGCTTCAGTTGATGTCCATCTGAGTTATGTCTCTGCATAACTCCAGCTTTTCTCGAGTAACAACTTTAGTCAACATATTAGCAGGGTTCTTGTCTGTATGGATCTTAACAATCTTCAGTAATTGTTGTTCCATCACTTCGCGTATCTAGTGATAGCGAATGTCAATATGCTTCGTACGGGAATGGTACATTGAATTCTTGCTCAAGTCCAGAGCACTCTGACTGTCACAATGTACTTTGTATTCCTTCTGAATAATACCCAGTTCTTGGAGAAACCGTTTCACCCACAACATTTCCTTTCCAGCTTCCGTTGCAGCAATGTATTCTGCTTCTGTTGTAGATAAGGCAACACACTTCTGTAATTTGGATTGCCATGACACGGCTCCCCCTGCAAAAGTAAAGAAAAATCCTGATGTAGACTTCCTGCTATTAATGTCGCCGGCCATATCTGAATCTGTATAGCCTTCCAAGATTGGTTTTGCTCCCCCATAGCACAAACATAGTTTTGATGTACTATTTAGGTACCTCAGAATCCACTTAACTGCTTCCCAATGGTCTTTGCCTAGATTCGAGAAAAATCTGCTCACAACGCCTACAGCGTGAGCTATATCCGATCTGGTGCAGACCATTACATACATCAAGCTTCCAATAACTGAAGAGTAAGGAATTGATTCCATCTCTTCTTTTTCTTTCGTAGAAGAGGGACATGATCTCTTGCTCAGGTTGAAGTGATTAGCCAGCGGAGTACTGACTGGCTTGGCATTTCCCATGTTGAACTTTGCAATCACCTGTTCAACGTACTTCTCTTGTGACAACCATAGTTTCTTGGCTTTCTTGTCACGAACAATCTTCATGCCCAAAATTTGCTGAGATGGGCCTATGTCCTTCATATCAATGGACTTGGATAGTTTTTGCTTCAGCTTGCTAATCATATTAGCATCCTGTCCAACTATCAACATGTCGTCAACATACAGCAATAGAATAACGAAATTACCATCCGGGAATTTCTGAATGTAGACGCATTGATCTGCAGAAGTTCTCTTGTACCCATGACCCACCATGAATGAGTCGAACTTGATGTACCATTGCCTCGGAGCTTGCTTGAGGCCGTAGAGACTCTTCTTTAGTTTGCAGACCATATGTTTTTTCCCTGTAACATGAAAACCTTATGCCTGGTCGATGTAAATTTCCTCATGTAGATCTCCATGGAGGAATGTTGTCTTGACGTCCATCTGTTCAAGCTCTAGATTCAGACTAGCTGTCAATCCGAGTATCACTCGAATTGAGATCATTTTCACAACTGGTGAAAATATCTCATCAAAGTCAATGCCTTTCTTCTGTTAAAATCATTTGACGACCAATCAGGCTTTGTGCTTTATCGCCTTTCCATTGGAGTCTTTCTTTAGCTTGAACACCCATTTGTTCTTCAATGCTTTCTTGCCTTTCGGAAGTCTCACCAAATCATACGTTTGGTTCTTCTGCAAGGAACTCATCTCTTCTTGCATAGCTTCTACCCATTTACCTTTGTCTGTATGGGTAGTTACTTCCTGAAAGCATTCTGGCTCCCATTCATCAGTAAGCAAAATGTAGTCTGACTCCGGATATCTCGTCGACGGAATCAGAGGTCGGCCTCTTTCAGGTCTCCTTGTCTGAGGCTCTGAAGGAGCTACTTCTGGTTCTGTAGCTTTTGGTGGAGGGGTTAGTGGCTCCCCCTGCTCAACACCTTCAGGTTCCTCCTCTGCTTCTGGAAGTTCATCCTGCAGTTCTTCATTGTCGGGGATGAACTGTACTGGTTCAGGATTTGGAATGATATTTGTAACACTGGAATTCGCACCACTGGACTCTGTGGTTTCTTCAGTGACTTTGTATGTCTGGTTCTCTTGGAACACAACATCCCTGTTTCTGATGACTTTTTTCGCTTCTGGATCCCATAGTCTGTATCCGAATTCTTCGTCTCCATATCCGATGAAGATGCATGGAGTTGATTTCAGATCGAACTTTTGTCTTTGCTCCTTGGATACATGTGCAAATGTCTTGCACCCAAATACTCTCAGGTGAAAATATGAGGGATCTCTTCCAGTCCATACCTTTTATGGTACTTCGAACTAGAGTGGTACAGATGGTGATCTGTTGATCAGGTAAACGGCGACTCTAACAGCTTCACCCCAGAATGGCTTTGACAACTTAGCCATACTGATCATACTTCTGGCTCTGTTCATAATGGTCTGATTCATTCTTTCGGCTACACCATTATGTTGCGGGGTACGTGGGACCGTCTTCTCATGTCGGATACCGCGTTCAACGCAGTATACTCGGAACTCATTGGAAGTGTACTCGCCTCCATTGTCTGATCGGAGGCACTTCAACTTCTTTCCAGTTTCCCGCTCAACCATGACGTGGAATGCTTTGAAGTAATCGAGTACCTGGTCCTTTGTTTTCAGAAAATATACCCACACCTTGCGTGAAGCATCATCAATGAAAGTGAGAAAATATTTGCTACCGCCTAAAGAATCCACTTCTAAAGGACCTCAAACATCAGTATGAATCAAACTCAACAACTCTGATCTTCTTTTGGCAGTTAAGTTAAAAGAGACTCTATGTTGCTTTCCAAATAAATAATGATCACAAGGGTTTAAATGAATACCTTTTGATACTGTGATTAACTTCTTCCGAGCTAATGTAAGCAACCCTTTCTCTCCCATGTGACCGAGTCTTTTGTGCCACAAATTTGGTGAAGTCTCGGCTTCAACTGCATTGAGACTGTCAGAAATCACCTTCACATGGGTAGTGTATAAAGTACCGTGTATCTTTCCTCGGGCAACAATCATGGCTCCTTTTGTCAGCTTCCAGATAACATTGCTGAAGTAGTTGTTGTAGCCTTCCCGGTCTAAAGTTGTGCCTGAAATAAGATTGAGATGCAGATCTGGCACATGTCTCACATCTTTTAAGACCATACTGCAGCCAATACAGGTCATGATATGGATATCGCCGATACCCACAATCTTCGAGAAACTTGTATTTCCCATTCTTACTGTACCAAAGTCTCTTGCTTTGTAAGTGGTGAAGAAATCACTGTGGGGAGTGGCGTGATAAGATGTTGTTGTGTCAATCACCCACTCGGCTTCATTGCTTCCATCATGAAGGAATACCTCTTCATCGACTGAGCATATAGTGATATCTCCTACAACAGTGACCAGTGTGTTGTCATCTTCATTCTGTGTCTGGTGGCTGCTTTGACCTTGCTCTCTTTGGAGTTTACGAAAATTCTTTTTCAAATGTCCTACAATACCACAATGATAACAAACATAGTTACCCTTTTGTGGATTTTTGTCGTTTTTGGGTCGGCCGCGGTTTTGGGACCTTCCTTTACTTCTGCCTCTACCAGTTCTGTAAGATCGTCTGTGACCTTCGGTGAAAAACGCAGGTGTTTGATTCATGCCGGTTTCCTTTCTTCGGGCTTCTTCACTGAATATAGCATCCTTGACAGTCGCCATAGAGAGTTTGGGGGCTGAGTTACCGAGGGAAACCACCAGTGTCTCCCAATTGGGAGGTAAGGAACTGAGCAGAAGTAGTGCCTGAGTTTCATCACCAATATTTAACTCTACAGATGCAAACTGGTTCACCAGGCTCTGAAACTCGCTGGTGTGTTCGGCTGCAGAAGCTTCGTTCTTCAACTTCAAATTGATTAGTCGCATCATAAGAAGCGTTTTGTTTCGAGCTGTCTTGGCCTGATACATATCCTCGAGCTTCTTCCAGAGCTCGTAGGCATTGGTCTCTTGAGCAACATGGTGGAATACACTGTGGTCAATCCACTGTCTGATTTGGCCAATCGCCTTTCTGTGCATCTTGGTCCAATCTCTTACCGCGATTAACAGTGGATTTTTGCCTTCGTTTTCTAACGGGTCTGCCAAATCCTTTCAATTTAGCAGATCCTCCACACGGGGTTTCCATATGGAGTAGTTCGACGCCGATAATTTAATCATGGCACCGGATCCTGAATCTTCCATCGAACCAAATCAAATTTAAACTCTCCTTGGCTTGTTTGATATGTTTGGAGTAGAATCACGCAAAACAGAGTGTACCGTTGCGTCCGGAACGGTTGAAAACCTTAAGATCGCCTCTGACTGCGCTCAAATCCAACTTAGGATGAGTCCGGAACAGTCAAAACAATGGCGAGGGGCAAAATTGTAATTTTGCAAAGCTGAGGGGCAAAAACTGTAATTTTGAAAAGTTGTTGATGACGTGGCAGTGACACGTGGCAATGACGTGGCACAAGTCGGGGAGTGACGCGTGTCAGACACGTGGCAGATTCTCATGATGACACGTGGCCCTACTGACGTCAACAGTGACGTGGCAGGCCATGTGACATCATCGCTGACGTGGCGCGCGTGGGCTTCACGCGCGTTGCAGGGTGGCGGCGCATGAAGCGCGTGGGCCTCACACGTGCTGGAGGTAGACGACGCGTGAGGCGCGTGACACCGAGAGCTGCGACGCGCGGACCTTCAGGCGGCGCGTGGCGGCTCGTCCGACGGAGTTTCCGGCTGTTCTCGACGGGGATGTGTTCCTCTGGAGATAGGTCATCCGAATATATGGGTGGTGTAGTGTTTGACAAAGAATTGAGCTTCGAAATAGATGATTAAAGTCGACTCTGTTTTTCCAAAAAATAGCTCTGATACCACTTTGTTCTGCGGATAACCAATTCTCAATACAAACACACACACAATTGACACAAGATATTATAGTGGTTCCCCAAAAAACACGGGTACGTCCACTTTGAGAGTTGTTTCAATATAGATGGTTTGAAAATAAAGGTGTTCGGGAGGAAGATACTAAACCGGTATCGACTCGACTCAGCCGTACACACACTCTCACTCACAGAAATTCACAAGTTTCTTTAACTCTCGTGTATCACTCAAGTATATCACTCACGTATATATCTCACATATATCACAGTATATTATTTTCTCTGTTTTTCTACACTTCTCTACTACAACATGCTGCCATATATATAGGCTGTGAAAGAGGAAGCAAATATGACTACTATCATGTGTTGGCAGATAAGAGAGAGTGAACAAAAACATCACGCATGTAAATAAGTGTGATAGAGAGAGGTGCCTGCATGCAGCTGGCATGCATGTAGTGTATGGAAACTGTCAATTCATTCATATATAGTTCTATAGTATAATGAATTCAAATAATATTATTTAAAATCAATATTGATAAATATTAATGTTATATAATAATATTAGTATATTTTAAAAATATTATTAACTGTCCGATACATAATATATTTGACAATACGGGAATCTAGGATCCATATATAAGCATTGTACATAAAAGGTATGGACCGCGAATGTTTTTTTCGTCACTTTGAATCTGAGTATTCTATTACCTGTGTTTCTTATCACCCTAAACTTGTAAGCATCGATGGAAATGTACTTTACTTTTGGTGAGCACATTATATTTGATATTATGAGTTCAGTCACATAATTATGCAAAAATAAAAAGAAGGAAAAAGAAAATGAATAAAAATAAATTAGAACCCTTTAGTCACATGTGATTGGGACATGGGGTAATTGTTCCTATCTGACGCATGGCCTTGTCACATGTGGAAGACCCAGAGTAGGACAAGGCCAAATATTATTACTTCCAGTTTGTTAATATTATAAAGATAAACATTATATTTAAGTACTAATGCTTAATTTATTCACTCAAATTTGGGTAGATCTTTGCCTTCTACCATCGTAAATTAGTAGACAAACATATTTAAGAATGAATTAATAAACATATTTCTTCACAAGGTTCAAATTCTATACTTGTATTATTTTCTAGTGAAGAAAGTTTGAATTAATGTGCTTATTTTTTTTCTGTATGGTTCAAATTAGGTAGGAATCATATAATACTGGACTGTATGGACTCCTATATACAATACTAACTAATGAATACATTAATTCACACTAGCCAAATCTATTTTTTTGTAATGTGTTTTTAGTCCTTTAAAAATTAGTATTTGGACTATATCGTACCATCAAAATCGATCGAATTAGGTCACATACTACGATTCCTTGTTGATTTTGATTTGGTATTCGAAATAGAAGTCGTGCAATGAATCCAATGATATCATATTATACAATATATATATATATATATATATATATATATATATATATATATATATATATATATATATATATGATTGGTTTGGCATGGGTACTATGTGTATAGAGCCGAAAGCATATTGAAAATGAATGATACTTGAAATTTTGAACTAACATTTTATCAAATTGTTAAAGAATCGGTACCAAACCCTCAAGTCGGTTTAGAGTGATTTAGCCTTTTTTTGTACCCTCTAATATTGCGTTTTTGTTTTGATTCATACATTTCTAAAGTAAAAATGTGAAAACATTGTTTATAAAAATGTTTTGCAAGATTAAATAACAAGATTGTTACTAAAAAATGGTAATTTCAAAAAGCGTCTCAATTGTGAAATTTACTTTGCTCCTACTCATCTTCAACATATATTTTTCTAGTTCTCACAATATAAGAAAGTGTCTCAATTGTCAATAGCATTATTCTCCATTTCTCCAAGTAATAATTTAGAGGAAAACAGCTGCTACACCAAATGTGGCTGCAATTATTGGTCTATTTAACCACGTTGGACCCACACACACCCCGGCGAGAGATCCGCCCCCATGACATGAGCCAACACGCACGAGACACACGAGGGCATTTATATTCCATTATACCCTCGAAACTACAAAACAAATAAGTGGCGTTTGGGATCATGTAATTGAAATTGTGATTCTAATTCTTAATTGATTATTTAGATGTAATAAAATATTTTAAAAATGAAATTGAAATGTAATTTTAAGGATACCAATTATATAAGGAGAGGTTGTGATTTTCAATTTTATATATTTTTCAAATCTTGACCCACTAAATATTTTATCTATCAACAAAATTTTCATAACCACCAACTTACATACAATACATAAATATCTCTCTATATATATAGATACACCTATATATATATACATACACCTATATTTATACAAATATATATAAACACGCTTATATATAGAAACATATATATACATTTATATATACACATGCATATATATATATATGAACTCATAGACGCATATATATACAAATATGAATACACATACACACAAATTGATATGTATAATTTGTACGGCACGTGCATATAAGGATTTGTCAATCGGCTACCTACTACCAGACTCTACACATCTCAACAAAATACCTATAGGTAGTTATCAGAATCCTATCAGGATATATATGGGTAGCTGTCAAGATATAAATATAGGGTTATGATCAACCTAAAAATGTACTTTTGCAATAAACTCCCCTGAAACTCCCCTGACCCTATAGCTGAGACACCCGAGGGCATTTATATTCCATTACAAAAGTTTGAGATCATGGAATTGGAATCTTGAAATTGGAATTGTGGTTTCAATTCTTAATTCATTATTTTGATGTAACAAAATATTTTGGAATTAGAATTGGAGTTGAAATGTAATTTCAATGACACCAATTCCACAACTTGAATTTCACAAGAAGAGGTTGTGATTTTCAATTTCACATCTTCTCCAAAGTTTGACCCACTAAATATTTTCTTTCTAACAACAATTTTTTCACAACCACCAACTTACATACAATACATAAATATCTATATATATACAAATATATATAAACACGCTTATATATAGAAACATATATACACATTTATATATACAAATACATATATATATGAACTCATAGACACATATATATACAAATATGAATACATGTACACACAAATATATAGCCACATACACATATATAGACATAAACACATACATATAAATTTACGAATATATACACATTCACATACATACACATGTATATATATGAATACCTATACTTGTATACATATATATATATATATTTATATATTGTCTATTTTAATTTTAAAGTTATGACATTTTATATTTAAATTGAGTTTACTTTGAGATTGAATTCCAATTACACTTGAATTCCAAATCACATCCAAATAATATATTTGAAATTGTATGTGTGGAATTTAGATATCATGACATTTCAATACAATTCCAACTTCGCGCACCCAAACGGACCCTAAAGGCATTTAGAAAATTTGAGATATATATATCAATGTATAAATATCATGTCTTGATGTATCAATTCGATATATTACCGATATTTTTAAAATTAATATTGTCTATTTAAATATCATGGTTCATCATGCTATTTTTGAAATGTGTCAAAATTATTATATATTATCAAATTTTTTTTTAAGATTAATATTGTCTGATTATATTATCATCGCAAACGGAAAATATCAAATCATGATATATATATGGGTTAATTTCAAGAAACCCCCTTATACTATCCAATTTAATCAACTAACTCCCACTGTGTTCACTTTGCCCCATATACTATTCAATTTCATCATTATGCCCCCTCACCTCACATTTTGAGTCAAAATGTCTAAACTACCCTTAATAGTATAAGGGGATTTAGTGAAATCAACAATTTAAAAAAATTATTTTTCAAAAATCAATTATAGTTTTCACAAAAATTATGAATTAAAAAATATATATATATATTTTTCGCAAAAAAAAAAAAAATTTTTCGGAGGGAGTATATTATTTTGGAAAAAATCATATTTTGGAATATAATAGTATATATTTTTCGGAAAAGATCATATTTTGGAACGTAATATATATATTTTTCGGAAAAAAAATCATATTTTGGAACATAGTATATATTTTTCGGAAAACAATCATATTTTGGAATATAATATATATATTTTCGAAAAAAAAAATATTTTGGAAACAATTATTTTTCGGAAAAAATTCATATTTTGGAACATAATATATACTTTTTCGCAAAAAAATTATTTTTCGGAAAAAAATCATATTTTGGAACATAATATATATTTTTCGCAAAAAAATTATTTTTCAGAAAAAATTCATATTTTGGAACATAATATATATTTTTAGGAAAAAATCATATTTTTCGAAATATATATATATATTTTGAAATTTATAGTTTTTACGAAAAATATAATTTATTTTTGAAATTTTTTTTTTTTAGTGTTGATTTCACTAAACCCCCTTATATTATTAAGGGAGGGTAGTTTAGACATTTTGACTCAAAATGTGAGAAGGAGGAGGCATAGTGATGAAATTGGATAGTATATGAAACAAAATAAACACAATAGAGGTTAGTTGATTAAATTGAATATCATAAGGAGTTTATTGAAATAAACCTATATATAATTACAAAAAATAGGACTTTTATTACTCAAACCAAGTCAAAGGTCCTTAACCATGGTTAAGCGGGGTTAGGTGAGTTTAATTGGTGAGTTTTGTTGGGTTGGCGTTGGTTCGTTCTCGGCTGCCCATAAAACCCACCCCTTCCCTCTCTTTATCTCTCCTCTCTAAAAAGAGTCTCTCCAACCACACCTACAACACTACCAAATCACAACACCAGGAGAGACTCTTTCCTTTCTCTTTCCAAATTTTGTCACTTTCTCGCCGGCCAAACGCTCTTCGCTTCCGACTGCAACATGCAATCGAACTCCGTCAAGGTGTCGCCGCTCGATTTGATGACCGCGATCCTCAAGGGGAAGAGCATGGACCAGTCCAACGCGTCGTCGGACTCCGGCGAGTCGCCAGCGCTCGCGATGTTGATCGAGAACAGGGAGCTGATGGTGATGCTCACGACGGCGGTGGCGGTGCTGATCGGCTGCTTCGTGGTGCTGGTGTGGCGGAGATCGTCCGGCCAGAAGGCGGCGAAGGCTGTCGAAGCTCCGAAGCCGTTGGCGGTAAAGACCGAGCCGGAGCCGGAGGTGGATGACGGGAAGAAGAAGGTCACGATCTTCTTTGGCACTCAGACCGGCACGGCCGAGGGTTTTGCCAAGGTTTGTGGTGGTTAGGGCTCATGTGAGTCATTGATTTTGTGCTTTCTTCGTTGTTGATTGATTCAATTGTGAATATTCAGGCACTGGCGGAGGAGGCAAAAGTTAGATACGAAAAAGCGACATTTAAAGTGATTGATATGGTAAAGTTCGACTTTTGTCCCATCTACTTGGTGATTTTTTTTTTTTCTGTGTTTTATTTGAAACTGTGATTTTGACGAATTGAATGAATTGTAGGATGATTACGCTGCTGCTGATGATGAATATGAGGAGAAATTGAAAAAAGAAACTATAGCCTTCTTCTTTCTAGCTACGTGAGTTCTAATTCCCACTTTCTCGTAGTATACACGAATTTATGATTCATATATATATTTATATATGTATGGATGTATGTATGTATTGATTATGATCCGCTGTTGTTTGATTAGATATGGAGATGGTGAGCCAACTGACAATGCAGCAAGATTTTATAAATGGTTTATGGAGGTAAAATTGATCAATGTCAAACATTGCTATTTTTATACTCCGTATTATTTATTAGAGTAAGATTTTCATTTTACCCAAAGGAAAAGAAAATTTGAATTTGAGGGCTGATTTTTCATTAATAGTTACAGGGAAAAGAGAGAGGACAGTGGCTTGAGAATCTTCAGTTTGGAGTCTTTGGCCTTGGCAACAGGCAGTATGAGCATTTCAACAAGGTCTAAAGTGAATTTCGTGTTAAGATTGTAGTTCACTGATATACATTGTGCTTGTTGCTAAAGCTTGATGTTGTTTTTGCATTATTGGGAAACAGATTGCAAATGTGGTGGATGAGATCCTTTCCGAGCAGGGTATGTTTTTCTTGTCCTGTTTTAGCGTTCTTTAATATTGAATTTTGAAAATTTGTGGAATTTGTAATATTTAACTTGGTATATCGGTTCTTTAGTAATGGGATGTTAAGCTAATGTGATTGCAAATGTTGTTTTAAGAAAGTACCTATATGTTGTTCTAGTGCTTGTTGGCTCCTTGTGTTGGTAAATTTTGGTGAGTTGTGGCTGTCTGTATTGTCCATGTTTGTAAACTGGAAACCTAACTATATATACATGGCCTTAGTTGTAGGACTTTTTTTATCCAAGCTTTTGACTCAAACTCCCAATTTTTAGTAATATTTTTAGGCTTCTTCGTCCACTAAGGCAGTGTATATGTTTAACGACCTCAATGGTTTTGTACTTAGAATGGTAAGTCTGTTGAAGTGGCAACTCTTAATTTGCAGTTGATAAAAAGAGAGAAAACTAAGCATTTATTTGTAGAGAAATGCATATATTTTATTTTCTCTTGGTAATTGTTATAATGCGATGGTGAAATTGCTAATACTATGTTCTTCTAAAATTCAAAGCTGTTTTTATTTCAGCTAACATTTTTTATTTTTATTTTTATTTTTACCAATAACAGGTGGTAAGCGCCTTGTTCCAGTGGGTCATGGAGATGATGATCAATGCATTGAAGATGACTTCACTGCATGGTACAAAGAAAAGACGATTAATTATCTGAAACGCGTGAACAATCTATATTTTTGTTCTTTTTTCCATATAAAAGTGTAAACCGACGACATTCACTAATGTTATTAACTGATGCTAATGTAGGAGAGAATTAGTGTGGCCCGAGTTGGATCAGTTGCTGCGCGATGATGATGATACAACTGTTGCTACTCCTTACACTGCTGCTGTATTGGAATATCGGGTGGTATACCATGATAGCACAGATACATCAGTTTTGGACAGTAGCTGGAGTAAATCAAATGGTCATGCTGTTTTTGATGCTCAACATCCATGCAGGTACCAGCCAAAAAAAGTTCTACATCATGGATTTTAACTATATACTTGCCTGTACCCCTATAACCTAATACTTGCACATGTTGTTATCTTAATGAAGATCTAATGTGGCTGTGAAGAAGGAGCTCCACTCCCCCGCATCTGATCGTTCTTGCACTCATCTGGAATTTGACATTTCTGGCACTGGACTTGAGTAAGTTGCTTGTGTCAATTACACTTCTGGATCTGTATTGGAGTAAGAGTACTGGCAATTGCTTCGGTTGACTATTTTATTCTACATGTTTAGTGAGGATGCCTTTCAGTTGAATGTCCAATAAAATGGTTTTAATGGAGATATTGTAAGTGATGTATCAACCCCAGCATTTACCTTTGCTGCTGTGTTTTATCTTCAGATATGAAACTGGGGACCATGTTGGCGTCTACTGTGAGAATCTGATGGAAACTGTAGAGGAGGCTGAAAAGCTATTAGGCTTGTCACCAGATACTTATTTCTCCATCCACATAGATAGCGAGGATGGGACACAGCTGAGTGGAGGCTCCTTGCAACCTCCTTTCCCACCATGCAATTTAAGAACAGCTCTGACTCGATATGCCGATCTTTTGAGTTCTCCCAAAAAGGTTGGTCTTTTTTTCTTTTCATGTTGATTCATTGACCTTCATAATATTTATGTGAATGTTGAATAATTAATTCGTCTGAATGTTGTGTTTTCAGTCAGCTTTACTTGCTCTAGCAGCTCATTCTTCTGATCCGAGCGAAGCAGATCGGTTGAGACATCTTGCATCTCCTGCTGGAAAGGTTTTAATCTTCTTCTGTAGGTTTCATATTAATCTCTTCCTGTCTCATACTCCTTATGGTGATTTATTTTCTTTCCTTTTACAGGACGAATATGCACAATGGGTTGTTGCCAGCCAGAGAAGCCTCCTTGAGGTGATGACAACGTTCCCATCAGCCAAGCCCCCACTTGGAGTTTTCTTTGCGTCCGTTGCCCCCCGCTTGCAGCCCAGATACTATTCAATTTCCTCTTCCCCGAAGTGAGTAGATTCTTCCCACTTTTTACCCTCATTCTTTATTTTACTTTCCCAGCAATATCTTGGAACAAGAGAGTGCTACATCAAACCTCATTGTTTATTTTTTCCACTTCGTTTTGTTCTTATTACCTGAAACTATGTTCCGCAGGATGGCACCATCTAGAATTCATGTTACTTGTGCATTAGTTAAAGAGCAAACACCAACAGGAAGAATTCATAAAGGGTTGTGTTCAACTTGGATGAAGGTACTTCTATACCTGTATATTAATTCCTTCTATGAGGTAGGAAAATGCTGTGGTCTTGCTGTAGATATGGCTCTCATTAGAAAAGGCAAAGTATTCAGGACAATTATACTAATAATTCCTGGAACTGCCATGATACACAGGCCTTTTAGATTTTCCGCATTTAACGTTACCAGGTTGTTATGAAGTTTCCATTGCTGTAGCTTGCACAAACTCTTACGTATGTGGCATGTTTTCTTGGTTACATTTCAGAATGCTGTGCCATTAAAGGAAAGCAGTGATTGCAGCTGGGCTCCCATTTTCGTCAGGCAATCTAACTTCAGACTTCCTACTGATACTAAGGTGCCTGTTATCATGATTGGCCCTGGTACCGGATTGGCTCCCTTCAGGGGTTTCCTGCAGGTTTGAACTGCATGCTTAAATGTTCAATTGCTTTGTCGTTGTCACACTTATTATCCCTTTAAATATGTCATTACCAATCTAGTGTATGACACATTTCAGGAAAGACTAGCTCTGAAAGAAGCAGGAGCAGAACTTGGAACTGCCATACTGTTCTTTGGATGCAGGAACCGTAATATCGTAAGTGATCACAAACTATATGAATCTGCTGCGAATATTATTGTACTTAAATCATGAAATTTCTGATCAATCTGTTTAATGTTTGTAGGATTATATCTATGAGGAAGAGCTTAACAACTTCGTTCAAACTGGTGCACTTTCTGAGCTGATTATTGCTTTCTCACGTGAGGGGCCCACTAAGGAATATGTGCAACATAAGATGACAGAGAAAGTAAGGAAACCCATTGCACAAACCACCATTTGTTGAAAATGAGGTTTTCTTTTAAGAAATTACTATTTATTTCGAGATGCTAATCCTTCCTTTTTCCTTTACCTGGGTGTATCCAGGCTTCAGATATGTGGAACATGATATCTGAGGGAGCATATGTATATGTCTGTGGTGATGCCAAAGGCATGGCCAGGGATGTGCACCGAACTCTCCACACCATTGCGCAAGAACAGGTATGATCATTGGTACTGGATTGGTGGCTAGAATCATTGAAATGTGCATGTGGTGTCAGTTTCCACGTACCTTAATTTAAAGCACAAGTGTAACCACCAATCACATCCTTTTTGTGGTTTTAGATCACCCACGCAGGTGAGATTGCTTCCTCAACCAGGAGCCTTGCCAGTTAAGCTTGGCATTTTCATGTCGACAACTTAAAACTTTTCTATGATGGATATATACCATAATGACGAACACTATACATCATCAACTTGTTTGGACCACTTGTACTTGAATTGACAAAGTAACAAAAACAGTTTCGTTGTCTTCGTAGTTCTAATACGCCACTGTCATTTACTCACCCTACCCGAAACTCGCTCAGTCTGCTAGTAATTTATTCATTTTTTACTCTAGAAGAATGATGGCAGATGGGGACTGAATGAGAATGTGTAGGACTTAACTAACGAACTTTACTGACATTTTTACAGGGAGCTCTCGACAGCTCAAAAGCTGAGAGCCTGGTGAAGAATCTGCAGATGAACGGTAGGTACTTGCGCGATGTGTGGTGATAATTATGACAGTTTAGTCCTTGGTAAATACGAGAAGAAAGAAACTGATAATTATACTTTGCTGAGGCCAACTTAAAAGTGGGAAGACGGCCTTCCACTTATAATTGTAAGAAGGAAGTCCATGTTGTTATTGTATTAGTTGGTTATGTACTCCGGTGATTATTCTTTTTTACTTTACCTATTTTGAAGGATTTTTTGGTCATGTAATTTATATCAACACAATATAAATACAAACATTAGCAATAATTTGTAGTATTGGTCCTCTAAGTTCCTCTAATTAGCTGATTATTTTAGAGATTTGTTTAATTTGTATTGGTGTGGGTGTGGACATAGTTTTGGTTGGAATAAATGGAATATACTAAACCATGTACTTGCACTTTTGGAGTGACCACTGTTGCTCAAAGTACCATTTGGGTTGGACAATTAACTCAGCTAATATTCCTATATGTGGATTTAAACATAATTACATGATATGGAATTGGGAGAGTCAAAGAGCCTTCAATATGAAGAAACAATGGCAGAGGTTATATTCAAGAGTCCTTAACAACAATAAAATTTAAGCCAATTACATGGTCAGAGAGTTGATTACAGAATAAGAAAATATAATCGTTCAATTGGTAATGTTGAATGCCAAAAAAAAGACAAACAGTACACACAAACAAATGGTTTATTTATTTGGGTTTGAAAAATGGACAATACATCAGGGCTGCTAGTAGTTATGTTAAAACGTTTTGTGTTTTTTTAGTGACATAAATTATTAAATTGTTTTTGTCTATTTTTTGCTTCCCTTGTATTGAACAAAAATCTAGTTTAGGTAGCTCCTACATCACGCATCCGATTCTTTTATTTTTAGTGGTAGAAGGCTTAGATGACTCGTGTATTGCATGGCTTGCTTTTTCAATTAAAATATAAATAAAAAATGAAGGTGCTTTCTGTTTCCATTAAAGTAATTATAAGAAATGAATTAAAATATAAATAAGAAATAAAGGTGCTTTCTGTTTCAATTAAAATAAGAAAAAAAAATGAAGGTAAATTAGAGTGACAACTCTTTAAAGTTGAGTAATGACAGGCAGGCAGTCTCAACATGAAATATCATGTTTGAAAAATATACACACTCCTTCCCAAATTCTATAAAAATAACTACAATGCCCTTTGACTTATGAATTGATCTATTTCAAACACTGAAATTAAAAATTTAGGACCTACTTAATTTGTATATTTAAAATTATTCTCAAAAATTATGAGAACGTAAAATTACTTTTTGAGAATAATAAAAAAAAATTCTCTAAAATAACATTTTTATAACTGATTTTTTTGAAAATAATTTTGAGAAAACCTAACCAAACAAAATTTTGTATCATTTTTTGATTTTCTGTTTCAGAAAACAAAAAATCTATTTAAAAAAATGTAAACTAAAAGTATGCCTTTAACTTTTCAAACTTCATTACTATCCCCCATTTTACATATTATACATCGAACAAAAAATTGGTTGAACAAATATTGAACTTAAATGGACAAATTCATTTCGTTTTTTAATAAAACTTTGGTAGCAATTATTTTACAATATATATCGTCACTCAAAGAAATCATTGTTAGGAATTTAGAAACTGAGTTTATATATATATATATATATATATATATATATATAAATGAACAATTCTGTAGGAAGAAGTATTTTAAATTAAATTCTTAAAAATGAATTACCAAAATTTATCAAGCAAACAACTTTGCGTTAATTTTAAGAAAGCATAAAGCATCGAATCAAAGTCGTCACATAATTATTTGAAGTCACCAACCAATGAAAAAAGTGTTATTCTTGAAAGTCATTTAAAATTAATAACAAACAAAGCTATCTTGTGTGTTTTTTTGTTGTTCAACTTTGTCTCCAACACCTCTAAAGTGGTTGAATAAAACTTTTACACCAACACCAAGTCACAAACACAATAAATTGACTTTGGCTTTGTACACGGGACTCTCCTCTTCCGTGATCCTATTGCATCGTTTACATTATGTTTTGCATATTTGGAGAGTAATGGCTCTGATAAATCCACTACCCTACTACAATAGCGCTTATTTTTATTTTTATTTTTTTATAGACTAATCTACACTATACATATTAAGATAGCTTATTGAAATAATTTTTTTTTAAAAAAATAATCACAATTTAAATAATTTAAAATGAGTCATTAAATTTGCATAATAATTTTATTTAATTCAGTTTTTTTTTTTAAAATAGGTCATAGTTTTTTACTTTCAATTCAAATATATTATTTTATTTGCATCATAATGGCTTAAAAACTGTGCAGAAAACCTCTTTCTCCTGGTTTCTAAACTTTGCAAGATGTGCAAATATACCCTCTAATACATTTTTTCGATCAATTTTGTGGCCAGAATTATGTCACAGAGTTACACATGATGTATATTTAACTAAAATACCCAAAAGCCCTTACCCACTTGCCATTCTACTTTTCTTCCAATTAAGTCATTATATATATATAGAGAGAGGAATGGGGTCTCTCTCATTTGCTCGCTATCTGCAAATGTCAAGTACAATGGACATCTTCTCTCTCTATGAGATTACCCCTATATATATATTAAATAAACTACCTTAGTAAGATTAATAAATGAGTTATTGATTAAATTGTTATTCCGTGATACATATATACTAGTAATTATGCATGTACGTGAACCTGATTAACACTTATATTGATTAACACTTATATTACTGCAAATAACTTTAAAATATTGTATTTTTGCAATAAATTTCAATGAATTACAAATATCTCTCTAACCTTTTAATTTGTTGTAATTAATCTCAATTTTATTACAAAATACTATTCTATTTATTAAATTTATATTTTTAAATTATATTATTTTTTTTCAAAATATTAATTAAACCATTCACCTTAACTGCACTAGAGAAAATATCATCAAGTAAAAAATATTTGACTATAATTAAGTTCTTTTTTTTTTTTGCACTTTCGGTTGATTGAAGCAAGGTTAAATAATTTTTTTTAATAAAAAGAACAAAAAAATATTTATTTTTAAGGGCATAAAACTTTGAAAACAAATCAGAATGAAAAATCAAAGTTTATACAATATTAATGAATTTTATCATCATTAATATTGACGTGATTGAAAATAATTTAGAAATGTGTCTAATAATTTATTTATTTATTTTTTAAATAAGGGAGCTATAAAATTCATCAAATATAAATTAATCTTATTTTAGCAATCAAATATCTAAATAACACTCGCTTATTATTGTCTAGGCGACTCAGAGTTGTCCAGGGTCTCCAATGGCAATAACACTCTGTTTTCCGCCTTCACACCCCAATATTTTCTCGCTTAACACCAATTCCCGCGAATCTCACTTTCCTTTCTCCCAAACAACCCCATTTCCAAATGCGAACACCAATTCTCTCAGCAACGACCCATAAGAACCAGAGCTCTGAAAGAGTGGCAAGAGTACGAGGACGCAGTGAAGGACAAGGACCTGGGTCGAGCTCTCCGGTTCTTGCAAGATGTGGAACCGTTGGATTCTTCAATTGGGTCATCTAGGTCTGTGGGTGGTGAATTGGAATTGTTCAGATTGAAGAGGAATTGGGAGATTTTAGATACATGTTTGAATGCTGATGATATGAGGCTTGTTGGGCCTGCCTATACTTTTCTCAAGGACAGAGGATATTTGCCCAATTTTGGCAAGTGCAGGAAAACCCTAGTCTGAGATGAGAGAGAGAAGTTTGAGAAAACCCTAGATTCGTTAAGTACAAAGGCTATAAGGACATGTGTGAGTCTTGCTAGAAACGACGTAGTATTTGTCAAGAATTAAAATGTCTTTTCCCATTTCAGTCTTATTTTTTAAAAGATATCAAATATAACATTAAGGGGTAAGCTGGTAATTAATCATCTCAGGCACCGAAAAAGTTTATTAGGGGGTATAATCTGACAGATTGACCTGGTATAATTGATGCTCCAATGCATCTCACTTGGATGCATCTCAGTGATAATTGGAGATTCGGGTTCCTTTGTGAAGGTTCACCTCCAAAGCTACACTGCACCACTGGAAACCTTTTATCACCGTGACTAATCCATTGTTCCAGCCTACACCAACACACACACATACATATATATATATACATACATATATATATATATATATATGCATGTGTGCATGTATCAGAGTATGATAATTTTATGACTCTGCAACCCTTTTACTATATATATATCTTGTAAACACCATTCATTTTAAATCTGAGGCGGATCAATTTTGCTTCTTGGTTTTCTGAAGGTTAAGGTTAAAACAGAACAACCTATAATCTCTTGGAAAGGATTGACATTCTCGAAACTAAATTATATTCTCCTACACACAAATATATATCCAAACAAAACACAAGACGGGTTTCCAAAGTTTCAATACAAGTAGCAACTCCAACGGGTTCCACTGTAGGATGCCATTACCATTACGAATACAATATTCATGGAGACTGTATCTATAACACTCAAGGCTCAGGCAAAGCAAAGCAATTGTGACTAATACTCGTATATAGCAAGCAGAATACATACGTGGTGTCTCTGCTCCAATGCACCAGCTGCTCAGTAGAATCTGACAGATTTACCTGGTATAATTGATGCATCAATTACTATAGTTAAATTCTACTTGTCTTACTAGATTTCTGCTTATGGATGTCAAATTTAATATTTAGGTCAATGTGGTATGATAATATCAGAAACAACTCTGTTTCATGCTATAAGAGCGCAGAGATATGTTTTTGTGTTAAACTTGAAGCAGTGGAGATTTCATTGTCTCCGAACGTGATAGTCGGGTTACTGACCTCTTTCTTTTGCCATTGGTAACCGACTCTTGTGAGGTGACAACTTAGAAGAACCTATCGGGACATTGTTAAAGCTTTGACTTTTTGATTTTAATGCCATAGTTTTTTGGTTGATGTCAAATTTATTAATCCGACTCTTGTTTGCAAACAGCAACTTGTGGGAATAGGGGTCAGGGATGTGCCCGGCGCAAAGTTTACCGGGCTCATCCCACTAAAACGAACTGGTGAGGAATGATCATTCTGAGCACTTAGTAGACATATTGGATATTTATGTGACATGTTAAGAGTGCCGCTGAATTATATTTTTGTATTTCTAGGTAAGATCTTCAAAGTTGGCCTCCATTTAGGACTGTACCCTTTGGAGCTTTTGCAAATGATAACATGGTGCATCAGTAGTTTTTGCAGCTGGTGATGTTGCTGTTTCTCGTTTAGTTTTTTTTACTGGTATAAGCCATCCTATGCATGTCCGAAGCTCCTCGTTTAGTTTTTTTAATGTTAAATCTGGTAAAAGCCATCCTATGCATGTCCTTAGCTCCGAGTGAGCTGTGAGAACCTCGAACGCAATGAGAATGACCTAGCCTATGATTCCCTTTCAGCAGATCTGTTGATCCTTCAGTACCTCTCAATGAATTAGGCACTTCTTTTGAAGAGCTTATGGCATTGCCCTCCCCTCCAAAATTGTATGCAAGTTAAAGCCTTGAAGTTTTTAGTGTAAAAGGGTGTCATTGGGTCTTTTTGTGAATGGTGTTGTAAATCACTAATGGTGATTAAACTACCCAGGATCAACACAATATTGAGAGAAAACGAATTTATATTTCAAAAACTCACACTCTTTCAAAATACAAATTTTTTTATCTTTTTCTTTCTCACACCTCTATTCTTATGGTCTAGCTTCTATCTGATACACTACACAACACATATGTATATATAGAACTTAATCTAAGACAAGACAAACAAAATCACTTCATGGCAGCCAAATGGGTGACAAATACTTCTGTTGGTTGCACTGTGACTTGAAATGCTTGGCTTTGGTACCATCTAAATAGCATTTGATTTGAAATTTGTACAAATTTAGTTAAAATCTTAGAACTAAATTTTTGTCAATTCCCAATTTTAGCTTTTGAGCTTTCAAACATAGCATAGTGTTTTGGTTAAAGATTTGGTCTGTGAATACAGGCATTAAGACAAGTGCTTGAATGTTTTTTTTTTTTTTTTTTTTTTTAAATAATAATAATAATAAAAAACACCGGATTCATTACTATCCGAAATCGATTTTACTTGTACAACAATAAGAATGTAACCATCTATACATATGTATAGATGGTTATTATGATAGTAATTTCATTTTTATTTAGTGAAAGCATTATGGTTTTCTACAAATAAATACATGGTAAAATACCCGAACACGAATTTAATATAATTTTAGTTTTGATTGATAATATATTTATTGAAATGAAAATTCTGCCAATATTCTTCTCTCCATGTATAAACTATTTATTTATTATCTTGTATCATTTAGTGTTTTTAGATATGAATATATTATGCTCTTAATTATTATTATTTTTTTGGATAGGAAAAAAAAGACTAATAATTTATTGGGTGTTGATAGAAATTGAAATTTTACAAAAATTGAAACCACTTTGCATTGCACATACGTTTTACTAAAAATTATAAGATTTCTATGAAACATGTTGGTAATGTATGAAAATAATTCATTTATCTTTTTGTTTATAAAGATTTTAGAAAGTTTGAATGAAAAACCAAATTGAAAAAAAAAACAAAAAGCAAAAAACTAATATAGAGTTGTTTTTCAATATTATTGTTGTATCAAAATTCCAAATTAAAAATTCGTCAACACATGTTTATTTCTCTTTTTATGCCTCATATATTTTAATTCCAATAATATAGAATTACCTCATATATTTTAATTCCAATAATATAGAATTACAAGGAGCTTTCCACGGATTAGAGCGGAGTTAGTAGAAATATGTAGAAGATTGATAATTTGTAATTATTAACTTAAATTGAGTGGAAACAAGTATATAACATGTAAATATGGTTTACAATCAATTTTCACATGCTTGTAAATTTTATGAATAAGCTGCTAAAATTATGGTCACCTAAATATGTAAATTATTAACTTACTGAAAAGTAAAAAGGGTAAATATTATCCAATGAAAACTCTCGTGCGTGCTTTCGTTTGTTAAACTTATACTTGCTGTGATCAACTTAGCTAAACTCATATTATCCAATGAAAACTTGTTTGTTTGATGCAAACTCATGCTTTAGTATGTTAAACTTAGCTAAACTCGTGGTTTCGTGTGTTAAACTCGTGGTTGTGTTTGGCTGAGCAACCTAGCTACACTCGTGTTCGTGTGTTAAACTCATGCTTTCGTGTGTTTGTGTGTTATGGCAAATAAATTTAGCAACTAGATCTCATAAATAAGCTTGTTTATACAAATGTCTGGGGACAGCCCACTCACAATTCGTTGATGGAAACTTCTACTTTGGGACTTTCATTACATACACATAAATAGTGTATCACTATCATGTATTGAAAGAATTGAAGTTTAGGACTAGAGTTGATTATTAAGAGGTTAAAGTCGGATAATTTTGGTAACCGTGAACTCAACAGTTTCAAACAATCTTGTATCTAAAATGGGATCAAATTGGAGAATACAATGATCCCAAGAAGATTTTGAATGTACAATTATTATATATTGAAAAATTAGTGAAGTATTGGAGCAAATTTTTTCCTCTGTTCTTCACTATTGGCCCCTTTTTATCATTAATACTGAAGACAATTTTTTTCTATAACCAACATACATTGGAGGGAAAAATATATATCGGTGACTAATATAAACTATTTTATCTTTATCTTTCATATTATACTAAGAGATATTATGAGAAAGGGAGAATTTAGGAAAGAGGTGTTTGTCTTGTATTATTAGTATGAGAAATTAAAGAGATAAATTTATCAATGTTCTTCAGCTATAAAATTGAATAGATTTATAACTATAGAATTGAATCAGTTACAAGCTTACTCAGCTGAGCAGGATAGAGGAGAACAAGGTCTAATGCAATTTCAAAGCACTCCTTCAACAGCTATAGCTACCGTGAACACATCAGTTTTATTGTGTTCTTTTCAACTGATGCTACCTAAGCTTAAGCTCATTTGAACACCATTTTAATTACAGCCGATAAAGCTTTACAAAAAGCTTAGTTACATATTTAATTTAAGATGTTTTTCTCAGTCCCAATTCTGTAGAAGAGCGTGTCACACCCAACTTTATCCATCAGACGACGAGGAATGACTTTTTATCAGAAAGGGTGGCAAACTAACCTTCCATCTGTTTTACAACACCGAAGTAACTCTGCAAATGTTCTGAAAACATAGATAATGAACAAAATTAATTCTCAATAACGTTTAATTTTGTTTCTAGACGACTTTGGCTTCAAAGAATATCCTTCAAAAAAATTCCCATAATATATATAATCCCACAAAAAAAAAACAAAATTAATTATGATATTCTCAAACCTTATGCAAGAAACTAAACAAATATATGATACTGATAATTAGCTACCACGATCATTCGTTGTCGGATTAATATAATCAATATACATACTTGTATGACTTCAAATCAAACTACAAAAGTGAAGGTGGAGGAGTTGAGCTTACCTCGTCTGAGTGTGCCTAAACACGCATACTTCGGTATTTGTGGGTCGCCACTCATATGGATTCCGAATTTGTCTTCGCAACCAGAAAAGAAAAACAACCAACAATAAATAAAAATAAATCGACAATTTTAAGTTTCAAATCAATAGCAAATTTTATTGGAGTAAGCTGTTGTACCATGAAAAAGAATTACACACCACCACCGGAAAATAACTCATAATCGTATTCGAATTAAAATCTGAGATCTAGGTATTATTAGGACAGAACTCTAAAAGTATGCAGCAAAGCAATTAATAAGTTAAAGATACACTCCCTTTTTCTTTTTCCATTTCTAAGAAATTTAAAAGTAGAGGAGAGAAAATGAATAACAGTCTAACCTGAAAATGGAGTCACCGTTATCATGTCGCAAAAGCTTAGGTATATATATCCTTTGTACATCTTCAATGCATTAGTTATCAACTCCAAGACTGCATAATAATTATTCTTAGCATAATTAATCATGACAGACCTACACAATATGTCAGAACAATTGTTACCGCTATTATTATTTTTTTTTTGTCTTTTTCGATCTGAAATGTTAAGGATCCACCAACACATAAATGATTCACTATTTACAGGAAAACAAAAAAAAAAGAATAAAATCATTTTGTAAGGAACAATTGAGCTGCTAATTCCCTCACATAACCTCTCTTTCTTCAAGGGGCCGGTGAGAGTTTGAGTAAGCATTTTATTTGCTTGGAGGATGTGGAATTTTTTTTTAAAAAGCTAAAAAGTAACCAAAAAAATTATTAGCACCTTCTTTGTCTATGAAGTCCCTTTCTAGATGTGGGACTAAACACGAAGGGCAGGCAAAACGCATCCTCAAAAGGGAAAATAGAACACCTCAAAGAGAAAATAAAGCTGAACAACACTTATCAACATTGAGAAGGTTATATAATAGAGGTGAACAACTCATTTTTTTAATCAACTTCGAAAAGATTATAGATCATTTATAGACAAAGTTAAAGGAGGAAAAATTTTGGAGTGATTTGAAAGCAACACGTGGACATATGTTAGGTGAATTTTTCTGACACTTACCCTGGGACACGCGAAAGCACGAATTTATCCGGAGTTTAACACACAAAACGTACTACTTTAGCTAGGTTGTTGACAGCCAACACGACTTTAACACACGAAAGCACGAGCTAAGTTGATCACGGCAAGTATAAGTTTAACATACGAAAGCAAGAGTTTGCATTTCATTGGATAATATTGACCCACTAAATTAATAATTTACATGACCATAATTTTAGCAGCTTATTCATAAAATTTACAAGCATATGAAAATTAATTGAAAACCATATTTACTTGTTATATACTTGCTTCCTCTCAATTTAAGTTAACTTAAATATATGTAATTACAAATTATCAATCTTCTACATATTTCTACTGACTCCGCTCTAATCCAATTCAGACATTTGTATAAACAAGCTTATTTATGAGATCTCGTTGCTAAAATTATAAGTGCAGTAACACACAATTTAGACATGCCGATAGTTTATTTATTTATTTTTCCTTTTTGTGTTTTTAAATTAGTACTAATATAGGGTAAAAATAAAATTTAATTAGCTATTTAGTCCAATTCAAACTAAAAACTATATTAATTATACAATTTAGGGCCCATTTTTTTTTTTTTTGGTTCTTTTGGTTTTGAAAGAAGTAGTACTACTGGAGGCCAATTTTTTTATTTTATTTTGTTTCCCAGCCCAATTCGAACTAAAGATTACTTCAATTCCACAATTTAAGGCCCCAATATTTTATATTTCACTCGGTACTACTATAGCAAAAAAAAAAAGAAAAAAAAAGAACTATTTCAATTTTTAAACCTAATAAAACTAAATCATAATAAAATTAACCATTTATTCTAATTAGGCTAGAAGATAAGATTGTTGGCACAACCTTTTGCGATTACACCTAGGATTCTCATCGACTGTAACACTTGTACAACGATAACATTTTTTTGTTGAATATTTATATATGTAAGATATTTTTTTAATAATTTTTTTTTGTACTTCTAGTTCTAGTTTTTAATCACGTAAAACCTTATATATAACACCTATTTAACGAATCTTAGGGTCAGTCCTGGTACAAACCTTTTTATGAATTAATTGACAAATTAAAATTTTAATTGTGGAATAGTCAATTTTAATTCAATTCGATCACAATATAAACCACGCAATAATAAATATAAGTGCAGAAAATAAATCAGAGACGATACCAATATTTTTACGTGAAAAAACCTTGGAAAAACTCCAAGTAAAAACCACGGATATGCTCGGGTATCGATGCACTATGAATCAAGAAGTACAAGACTCTATGAAGTTTTAGACTTACAAATCACTTTTGATCTGCCTTTCTCTACTCGACGTCTAAAAGTCTTGAATCACTCGCGCTCCACGAAGCTCTCGCTCCGATTTTCGTACTATAACGGCTCTGCTTCTCAACGGATCAAAGAATCATGAAACCTCTTGCTTTGATCACGGTGGTGTGATAATTTTTCAGCAACTAGATCATCCAATTGTACATAACGATCTTCGGTGTAGAAGCACAATTGGGAAAACTCAAACCAAGAGAGAACTAGAAAATATATAATCACTCAATAATTTTCTCTCTATATATCTTTGTAGAAGAATATGAATCTGTAGAAGAATTGCAGAGATCTCTCAAAAATCACGCACTTCTCTTAGGTTTAATTCATATAAATAAAGAAAAGTCTTCAATTAATGGTAAAAATCTTTTTTCAATCAGGATTCATATTTCCTCCATAAAATCTTCCAAATATAAATAAATATATCAATGATAGTCCAATATACTAATAATAAAACCCACTTACCGAGTACTTGGTAGATGTTCTTCCGAGTACTCGGTGAACTTTTTCGTGCGCAAGTTCGCAAAACACTCTGGTGGATTTTTCTCTTTTGCGCAAATCATGCGCAAGTTCGCACCGTACCGAGTACTCGGTAATTTTTTCACCGAGTACTCATTGGAACAAAATTGCAAAAATATAATTTTGTCACGTTTTCGCTTCCTTCCAATTGTTATTCCGCTCTTATATATTCACCACTGTATCTTCACCACTTTATACTTGATTTGACACATAAATTCCTTACCATACAATACTTTAACAACTCAATCTAAAATACACAACTCTCAACATGATTTACATAAATAAATGTTCTTATAACAACTAAGTATGGATCAACAATTATTAGTCATGTAGAGAAAATCGTCATCTAACAACTGTGCACAAGTGACCTCGGTGTCTTTCTCATGTCAAGGATGTGCTAAATATTTTTTAATCTTCTTACAGAATTATTTAGCATGCATGATCTTCAGTTCACCTTTATCATTACAGTTCATTGCAATCTTGCTCCTCATGTTGAAAGCAAGCCATTTTCATAACATAAATAAATTTATTTAAAATAATATAATAGCATGGATTAGTGTTAAAGGACGGAGAATTATAAAATATTAATATTTTTGTAAAAAGAAAGTACTACATGAGAGAAAATTCAAAAGTATATGGAGTTTGTCAATATAAATATTATATGTAATTGGATAAATTTAATTATGGAAGTTAACCCATAAAGTTTCACAATTACTTTTTTTTTTAATCTGATCTCTGTGCTTGATATATTTTCGTTACAGTAATATGTTAGTAGAAGTATTGTAGATTTATCTCTATGCTTGATATATTTTTGTTAAGCTAGTAATATGTTAGTAGGAATATTGTAGATGGATGCAGTATCGTAGAACATTGAAAATATTGTAAAGTTTTAAAGATGAAAAAAATATATTACTCTGTAAAAAGTTTCTAAACAGTTTTAAACATGTATATATAGGATGAAAACCATTATAATGCCTCAGTACCTCCTATCAAAAAGGAAATTTCTAATATATATAGGTCGCACCAACTAATGAAAGTTAAAATAACAACCTTATAATTTGTCTCTAAATTGTTCGCCTATATGGTTAGATTGGATAGTAAAAGAAGTGAAGTAATTATCATATGTCAAAGCATCGTTCGTCACAATTAAGTGAGCACAAAGTTAGATTTGAATCATGAGGACAACCATAGGTAGCAGTGAAGTAATTATGATCCTTATCATCTTGTCACAACTAACGTTTATGATTATTATCATCCTGTCACAACTAACGTTAGGTGAAATAATTATCATCTATGTCACAATTAACGTTAGGTGAAATAATTATCATCTATGTCACAATTAACGTTAGGTGAAGTAATTATCATCTCAGTCTTGACACAACTAACGTGAAGTAATTATCATCTTAGTCCTGTCACAACTAACGTTAGGTGAAGTAATTATCATCCCTGTCACAACTAACATTAGGTGAAGTAATTATCATCTCAGTCTTGACACAACTAATCGTTAGGTGAAATAACTATCATCCGGTAACAACTAACGTTGGGTGAAGTAATTATCATCGTAGTCACGACTAATATTAGGTGAAATTATTATCATCCTAGATTTGAACGTGTCCAATTACAACCATCCATACAACTATATATAAAGATGAGAGTAGTTGTCCATCCATACCAACCATGAATGAAAAAAAGGGAGGTAGTGGAGAGGTGAATTTGTTTTTCGTATGATAGATAATGCATGAATGAAGAAGGGCAAAGGAGATGAGAATAATAGATAGTGGTGCACCCTGAAAATGGAGTCACTGTTATCACATCTCATGAACTTATTCAACACAATCCTTGCCCCTTCTTCGAAGCATCAGGATTAGTAGAAGTGATGGTTGATGCTATGAAGAGTGGCCAAAGAATGAGTTGAACAAGCTCTTGAGATATGATAACAATGACTCCATTATCAGGCTACACCACCATCTATTTTTCTATATTTCTTTGCCTTTCTTCATCCATCGTAAATTCAACCCTTTACCTACACCAAATAACTTAGTCGTATGGTAGCCCTCTTTGTCTTGTCCACCGCCCGAAAATCATCTATATGTATAACAGTTCTAGCCACCTCTTTCTGGCCATCGAAGCTGAAGCAACATCTATCATTTAAGCAACATCGATAAAATTTGTTTATCGGTATTTGAAGGGTGGGGGGATTGATGTGGTTACTTAAGGGAGGTTTACTTCCTTGACTAGTACATGTATTGTATGATTTTTCTTAGCAAATTTGTTGAAAGTCCCTCAAAAGCTTTAACAAATCTGTTACTTTATTGTAGCTCTTGATGTTTTTATTTTTTTTTCTTATTTATTTATTTTCGGTATGCAAGTCTCTTGATGTTCTTGATAAGAAATATATGTTGTTACGAGTGAAGGCATTAAGGAAAGAGCTTATAATTTTATTTTATTTTTTATTTTTTTTATAAAGGAAAGAGCTTGTAGTTACTTCAAGAAACCCCTATGCTATTCAATTTAATCAACTAACCCTTACTCTGTTCACTTTATCCTCTGTACTATCCAATTTCATCACTATGCCCCCTCCTTTTCACAATTTAAGTCAAAATGTCTAAATTACCCTCCCTTAATAGTATAAGGGGGTTTAGTGAAATCAACCTTTAAAAAAATTATTTTTCGTAAAAACTATAAATTTCAAAAAATATATCTATATTTCGGAAAATATGATTTTTTTGCAAAAAATATATATTATGTTCCAAAATATGATTTTTTTTCCGAAAAATATATTTTTTTGCAAAAAAGTATATATTATGTTCCAAAATATGATTTTTTTTCCGAAAAATAATTTTTTTGTGACAAAGTATATATTATGTTCCAAAATATGAATTTTTTTCGAAAAATATTTTTTTTGCAAAAAATATATATTATGTTCCAAAATATGATTTTTTTTCAAAAAATAATTCTTTTGCAAAAAAGTATATATTATCTTCCAAAATATGATTTTTTTCCGAAAAATATATATTATGTACCAAAATATGATTTTTTTTTCCAAAAATAATTTTGTTGCGAAAAATATATATTATGTTCCAAAATATGATTTGTTTTTGAAAAATATTTTTTTTTGCGAAAAAGTATTTATTATGTTAAAAAATATGAATATTTTTTCCGAAAAATATTTTTTTTGCGAAAGATATATATTATGTTCCAAAATATGATCTTTTCAGAAAAATATTTTTTTTGGGAAAAATAAATACTATTATGTTCCAAAATATTATCTTTTCCGAAAAATAATTTGTTTGCGAAAAATATATACTATTATATTCCAAAATATGATTTATTTCTGAAAAATTTTTTTTGCAAAAAATATATATTATTTTTTTTCGAAATAATTCATATTTTGGAATATAATATAATCCCTCCGAAAAATAATTTTTTTGCGAAAAATATAGATATTTTTTTGAATTTATAATTTTTGTGAAAAATATAATTGATTTTCAAAAAATAATTTTATTAAATAGTTGATTGCACTAAATCCCCTTATACTATTGAGGGTAGTTTAGGTATTTTGACTCAAAATGTGAGGTGATGGGGCATACTGATGAAATTGAATAGTATAGGAGACAAAGTGGACACAGTAATAATTAATTGATTAAATTAAATAGTATAAGGGGCTTTCTTGAAATAAAAAAAACTACTTGCATGTGTTTATCACTTTACCTTGCAAGTAATGTATAGTGCTTTTGTTTTACTGAACTAAGCTAATAATTAGTTACTCTAATCATCATGGAATGCTTTATGAGTTTATAAACATTTCTTATGGTTTTTCATCACCCAGATGAGTGTGTGACATTTAATAATGATGGTCTTTTGTTCCTTTCATGCAAGTTAAGAAAAGGCTATTATCAGAAATCATGTGATTTAACTTACCCACTCCTGTACAGAAAATTTTATTGATTATTAACAAATTTGATCAACATGCCCCTTCCTTAAAATTTATGACAAAACTGCTCCTAAAATTAAAGGAGAGTTTATTGATAAATGATTTTATTTTTATTTATGCCGAAAAAACATATTAATGCCAAAATAATTTTTTTTGGAACTATCAATTAAGTTAAAATATAAAAAAATTAAGTTCGAAATATAAAAAATATTTTGAACTACAAATAAGATTTTTTTTTTTTTTTATATTTTATTATAAACGAAAAAAAATTGATTTATGCCGAAAAAAAGCATTAATGCCAAAATAATTTTTTTTGGGAACTACCAATTAGGGTAAAATATAAAACAAATTAAGTCCAAAATATAAAAAATATTTCAAACTACAAATGAGATTTTTTTTTTCGTTTTTAACTTTGTTTTTTATATTTTATTATAAACAATTTTTTTTATGCCGAAATAAAACATTAATGCATCTATATTTGGCATAAATCATTTTTTTTCGTTTATTGTAATATATATATATAAAATTAAGAACCTCATTTGTAGTTCAAATATTTTTTATATTTCGGACCTATTTTATTTATATTTTACCCTAATTGGTAGTTCAGTTAAAAATATTGATGTATTAATTTTTTATTTGGCATATATCAAATTTTTTTGTTTATATTAAAATATAAAAAACAAAGTTAAAAACGAAAAAAAAATATCATTTGTAGTTCAAAATATTTTTAATATTTTGGACTTAATTGTTTTTATATTTTATCCTAATTGGTAACTCCAAAAAAAATTTGTTTTGGTATTAATGCTTTTTTTGGGCATAAATCAAAAAACAAAATCGTTTATCAGTAAACCCCCTCTAATTTTAGGGGCAATTTTGTCCGAAATTGTAGGGAATGGGGCAAGTTGATCAAATTTATTAACATCAGGGGGGTTTTCTGTATAGGAGGATCGCAAGTTGATCATTTTTGAAACCATAGGGGGGTTTCCTAATAATAGCCCTTATAAAAAAGTTAAAGTTCTTTCGTTTTGTAATAAAGCATGGATTATTGTGGCCCAAGACTGTTAGAATCGGGAGTCTAGATAGAATTGTTTTGGGGTCCGTATAATCGTAAAATTTTACCTAAACGTATTAATTTTTTTTAAAAATATGAAATATTTAATTTAAAATTCTAAATCATATAAGAATTTTCAAAATTTTCTAATATATTGGGCCTTTAAATGTTTTGTTATAAATTTAGGCCATATATTGAGATATTTGACTAAATCATTAAGTTTTTAGACATTTCATATGGAGAGCTTAAATGTTCAACTATTATTTTAACGTAATAGAATTGTAGTAAAATCGTAAAATCATATAGAATCGTAGAATCGGGATTCTGACAACTATGTCGTGACCAATAATTTTTATTTGAGTGTGTTGAAATATGTAAAATAGATATAATTATTAGAATACTTTTGTACCAACTCATTGATTAATAACAGAGTATAATGCACTGAATTTTCAAAAAACAATTATTTTTCAAAAAAGCATTAGATTTACATAAAATATCTATAGATTAATATCTTATTTAATTAATAGAAAGTATGTGGTCTAAGGCTAATAATTTATCGATGATTATAATGAACATTTTGGAAGGTTATAAAAGGACAAATTATAAAAATTTAGGGCCTGTTTGGGAGCCCCTTTTGCTCCCATTTTCATCACTATTCGAGGCCCATGCAAATTGGGCTTGTTTAGTTACATGCTTTCGCTCCCAAAAAGTAGGAGCAAGCCAGAGCAAACATGCGAAAAGGCCTCAAGTTGATTCTAGTTGCTCGTTCAACTGTATGTGTAGGCCCACCACCACATTTGCTTCGATCATTTTAAACCACATTTTTGCTTATTTCCTCCTTAGCAAACTTTCCTTCTTTCTCTCTGCTCTGCTTTGGGATATTTTTCTCTTTTTCCATTTCAATTTGTTTTATTTTCACTTTATCTCTATTATCAATTGTCACTCTTTTTTCCCATTTTAGTTGGCTAATTTCTTTTTCTTTCTAGTAAACCTCGAAACAAAAATAAAAAGAACTATATAATAGCTGTAAGTGTTTTTTTTTGCTCAAACACTCGAATGAATCTTATTGAGATTTCAAGGTCATATTTTTACAACAAATAATATAGGTTTTTTCCCGTTTTGAATATGATCAAATTCCTTCATTCTAGGGATTTGATTTCCTTCTACCACGGTTGATTTCTTTTTCCTTACTTATCGAATTCTTGGCTTTAGCCCCAAGCTAAAATGACTTATGGGCTAAAGTAAATTGATATTAGAAGGGAGACTCTCCTTCTCAAGTAATGTCCTATAATTAGTTAAAGATGACTCTTCAGTGTTCTGTCTTGGGCTTAATACTTATACACGTCCATTTTCAAGCTCTTCTCAATTGGGCTTTCATTCTTCCTCTCACAGGCCCAAATTTGCCTGTAACTTGAGTAATTATCATTGGACCTTCCTTTTGATGGGCTAGGAATTTTGGCCCTTACACTAGCCCCTTTGAATTTGACCTGATGATTCATGGGTCTGACCCAAATGTTGGTTTTGATTTTTGAAAAAATGACCTTTCGTCTATGCGTGTGTGTATACAGATGTATGTATGCAATCGTGATTTATCCACTGACGTCACCACAATCATGACTTTAGATTACGTGTGGATTTAAATTGAATTTGACGGCTTAATTATCTCAATCGACCCGTTGGTCTGTCTTGGAAAACCGCAACGCCTTAGCCCCATTTAATGCATCTTTTGGATGCACCCTCTCAACTCCTATATATACTCAGTCTTACCTAACACTTGGAATCTCCTCCAAAACTTCACAACTTTTGCTTTTCTGAATTCTCCGCAATCAAACTTCTTTTGCATTTCTTTGTGCTCACTACTTCCTTATTGCTTTTCTGGTTTTTGCTTTCTTCTCTGGTGATCCTCTCCGGCGATCCTTCTTTTATTTCTGTAAGTGTTTTAGAACTTTCTTTCTTTCTATATAATGTCTGAATCTCATGACAGTTCTGCCAGTAGGGAACTACCCCCTGCCTCCCGTGGTGAGTCCGTTGAGAGTCATACTGAGAAAGTTCATGTTCTCCCTCAAGAGGATGAACGTGATGATGACATTGAGGAGCTTCCGCCATATAATCATGATAAAATTCCGGCTGAGCTGCATAGAAATCCCAGTGTCAAAGTACTTAGGAAACTGTTGAGGCCCCCTCAAGGGGTGAAATTTGAGGCCTATGACCCGAAGTTGGAATTTACTCAAGGGGATGGGGTTGGTCCCCATGACCTTCTCTCATCTTATAATTAGGCCAAATAGGTCAGATTTCCCCTTCATCTTTTTTTTTTCACTTTATTTTATTCACTCTGGGAATGGCACCATTCCAATTCAATCCCAACTTCTTCCGAATCATCTCCATGCTTATTCTAGCAAACCGCGACTATGGCCTACACCTGGGTTTTGATGACCTCCTGATGTGCTACCAGATCTTGGAGATCTCTCATAATGTAGGGAGGTTAATGTTCTATCCCTTTAAGGGGAGAGGCATTTGCTCAAGAATAAATGATTATGAGAAGGGGTGAAAAGAAATGATGGTTTTAATTAAGGGCCTATGGTTCTATCCTCACTTTGCCTCCTTTCCCATCCCTAATGTTTTTGGCCCTGACAATTTTAACCCTTACAAGCTTTGTCCTGGCCACTCAATTTCTTGTCTATGCCGTGATTGTGATCTACATAGGGCTGAATATATTTATGAGTCTTTTGGTGTCAGTAGTAAATGGTCTTCTTCCATTAGAGTTCACAAAAGGGTCAAGATTTTGAGGAATAAACTTTTGTCTGAGCGTTTGTAATGTACTAACCTTTTGACTCCTGCTAATTTACAGGACATATCCAAGCTAGGTGCCACAACAAATATGATCTGCTTGACCCACCCCAAGCTTTTTTATGCTCACCAGGAGGCTACCCTAAACCTTGCCACTCAGAGGACTTCTTCTCGAGTCACAATTGCAGCCCCAACTTCTGGTCCTGCTATAACATCTGGGTCTGCTGTAGCCCAAGCCATTGCCCCTTCTTTGCCTCAACCCCCTTCATCTTACACTCACATTTCTGCTAAAGAGAGGTCTTCTAAGAGGCAGAAGTTAAAAGGAAAGGTTGGAGGGGAAAGTGTGGAAGCCTCTCTCCCAACCACCATGGAGGCTATGACTGACAGGGCTAAGTTCCTCTGGAGCAATGAGGACTTAAAAACTTTTAAGGCCCTTGACGATCCTGAGCTTTCAGGCAGGGTCATGGGCATGATGATGAGGGTATGTCTTCATTGTTCTTTCTCTATGTTCTTCTAGTTAGTTGGGTGCCATTGTTTTTTAGCTTTGATAGTTTTTGCCTTGTATTAGTTTTACAGGATTTTTATATTGTGGGGATTTTTGTGCTATACACATCAGACCCATAGTGATGAATTGGCCCATCAGGGTGATGAGGTGGCACGCCTCAAATTTTCCCTGGCCTTGGCGGACGAGAGGGAGACTCTCTTGGTTAAGGAGCCTGCTGTTCTGAAAGAGGAGAATGCAACTTTGAAAAAAAATCAGGGCTAAGGCAAATGTTGAGATTGAAGATCTTCAGTATCACCTGTCCCTCACTCATTCTGAGCTGGAAAAGTGCCGCCAAGGGGGGCTGGCCATGTATTTGGACTATGAAGTCTTCAACAATTGTGTTGCTGGTTAGTTCTGGCATAATGGCTTTGACATCGCTCTGAAGGAGCCTGGGCAGAGGAAACCTGCAGACCTTGAGGCCATGGATGCTTATCTTGGTGTTGAGGCTCCTTATAATGCTCCTGAACCGAGCTCAACTGAGGAGCTCTTCTCAACGTTCCTTGCTGGGAGCCCTTCTGCTGACCCTCAGGACTCAGAGGCTCCATCCCTTCCTCTTACGTAAATCATGGATGCATTTGGGCCTGAGTTTAGGGGGAGATGAGCAAGGGATGTTGATAGAGCCACAATAAAGATCTTGTTCTTGCCTTGAGTTGCAATATATCTCATCTGTAGCACTATCACCTCCATAATATGACCATCTTGACTTTCCTTATGTTTTGATACCTTTTTGCCTTTGGACATTTGTAGCCCATTGGGCAAATTTTTGTAATACATGTTTTATTTTAATAAAAGTTTCTTTGATTAATTTATTCTGAATCTATCAAATTTTGTATGTCTTAACTGATACTTGTTTTACCAGGATATATATACTTATGGCGTACAAGCTTTTGGTCGATTACAAATTTTATATAATTAAATTTTAGGAATAAAATTCCTCTTAAGTTGACCCAAGCATATGCCTCTGCAAATTTTGTACTTGGGAATGAATTCCTCTTAGGTGGGCTCAGGCATGTGCCTCTGCCAATTTTGCACTTAGGAATGAATTCATCTTTAAATTAAGAATAAAAAGAGACATATTAGCAATTGATTGCTAAAACATGAAATTAGAAGAATGAACTTAGCCTTCAGCCTCTTTTATTCATTGTAACAAAATGAATGACAAATAATGAGGGCGTAAATTGCCCCTTTTGATTTTAAGAAACTGAAAATGTGCCTAGGGATAATACCTCTTTAGTCTGGAGGCATTCTGGGAATGGGGCTCCACGAGCCCATTGGATTTCCTTAATCGGTAAGCTCTTTTGCCAATGATTTCAATCACAGTGTAGGGTCCTTCCCAATTTTTACGGAGCTTGTCGATGATGCCAATCTTTTTCCTGAGGACCATATCTCTAACCTGGAACTCACGCCTCTTTACCTTCTGGTTGTAACTTCTTCTTATCCTCTGGTGATATTCGGTCAGTCTTATAGCTTCCTTATCATGCTTCTCTTCTAGGGTATCAAGAGCGTGTATTAAATTCTGATTGTTCTGATCTTCTTGATAGGCTTTAGTTCTTATAGTTGGGACTATATTATTTGTTGGGATTACAGCTTCTGCCCCATATGTCATGGAGAATGGGGTTTCTCCAGTGGGTAACCTTGGAGTCATTCTGTATACCTACAAGACCTCTGGTAATTTATTTGGCCAGAGTCCTTTAGCATCTTCTAATTTTTTCTTTAGGTTGTTCAGGATTGTTCTGTTCGACCTTTCAACTTGTCCATTACCTTGTGGATGTCCAACTGAAGATGTCTTGAGCTGAATGTCATGCTATTCACAGAAAGCTCTGGTCCATCGGTTGTCCAAGTTCAGACCATTATCGATCATAATTACCTTGGGAGCCCCAAAACGGCATACGATATTCGTCTAAATGAACTTGATTACATGCCTATGTGTGATTACCGCGCAGGACTTTGCCTCTACCCATTTGGTGAAGTAATTTGTAGCTATGAGTGCTAACTTAACCTTTCTTAGAGCTTTTGGGAGTGGTCCCACGATATCAATCCCCCACTGGACAAAGGGGTGTGGGTTGAGAGTGGGGTTAAGAAGCTCTGGTGGAGAATGAATGCTGTCTCCATGGATCTGACATTTGTGGCACCTTCTGATAAAATTTTATGTATTTTGAGAAAGGTAGGGCCAGAAATAGCCCCGATTTAATACTTTATGGGCGAGGGACCTCTTTCTTGCATGATTTCCATGCGTTCATTCATATATTTCTTTCATGATTGCTCTGGCCTTCGAAGGGGTAAGACACCTGAGGTATGGTTATCCAAAGGACTTTCGGTATAGTTTCCCATTGATTAGAGAATACCTAGAAGATCTCATTCGAATTTTTCTAGCCTCGGGCTTATTTTTCAACAAGATCCCATCTTTCAGGTAGGATACGATGGGGTCCATCTAACTTGGTTCCCATGGTATTAAACAAAGACTGGCTGGTTGTTTAATGCTTGGGATCTCGAGATAATCTATTGGTGTCACCCTAGTCAGGTCCTGAGTGTTGGAGGATGCCATATTTACCAGTTTATCTGCACTTTCATTTTGCTCCCTTGGTATTTGTTCGAGGCTAAATTGTTCAAAGTGGCCTAACTCAGCTAGAGCCAGAGTTCTGTATGGTTCCATCTTTTCTTCAGCCTCATACTCTCTGTTGACTTGTCTGACCACAAACTGAGAGTCACTGTAAAATTTGAGGCACCTGATTTGGAGACTCTTGCACAATCTGAGTCCTACTAGCAATGCCTCATATTCGGTTTCATTGTTGGAGGTTGAAAACTTCAGATGGACTGACTGCTGAATCTTGGTACCATCAGGTGTTACGACTTCCAGTCCTATTCCAGCCCCCGATAATCCTACTAACACATAGATAAATAGGCTCCGTACTGGTTCCTCCATCTCTTGATGTTCTAGTCCTGGCTCTGTTTCCAAAAGAAAATCTGTCAGGGCTTGCCCCTTAATAGCTGTTCTTGACACATAAGTAATGTCGAAGGCTCCCAATTCTTTAGCTTATCTGGTAATTCTTCTAGTCAAATCAGGCTTAGACATTATTGCCCTGATGGGGAATGATGTTGGGACAATGATGGGGTGTGTCTCAAAGTAGTGCCAGAGCCTTCTCTTGGCGTTGACTAGTGATAAAAATAACTCGCTCAGTAGTGGTGTACCTGGTCTCGGGGGTCTGATAGGGACTTGTTGGTGTAGAAGACTGGAGTCTGGCATGTTTCTTCCTCTTTTACCAATGCAACACTTGTTGAGGAAATTGAAATTGCCAAGTAAAGGTGTAAGGTTTCCCCTGGCTCAGGGGAAATCAATACTGGAGGGCTGATGAGGTACTCCTTCAATTTTCAGAGTGCTTGGGTCTGTTCTGGTCCCCAGACGTTGCCCTTTCCTGCTCTAATGGCCTAGAAGAAAGGTCTGCATTTATCTGTGAGCCTGAAGATAAACTTGCTTAATGCGGCTACACTCCCTATGAGGGTTTATATATCTTTCTGGGTTCTGGGATATTCTGTATGTACCAGGGCTTTGACCTGAGCTGGGCTAGCCTCTATCCTCAATCTGTTTACGATATGGCCCAGGAATTGCCCATATGAGAATCCAAACGAGCACTTGGAGGGGTTGAGTCTCATCCCATAGAGTCTAACTGCTTGAAATACCTCCTTCAAGTGTTGGAGATGGTCCTCTTTCTTCTTGCTTTTAACCATAGTGTCATCAATGTATGCCTCTACCGTGTGGCTCATCAGGTGACCAAAGACTCTTTTTACCAGCCTCTGGTAGGTAGCACCTGCATTTTTCAGTCCAAAAGGCATTACTTTATAACAAAATGTACCTTCTTCCGTGATGAAGGATATTTTCTCCTCATCTGCTGAGTTCATAGGGATTTAGTTGTATCCGGAGTAAGCATCTAAAATGAGAGTTGCTCGTACCCTGTTGTAGCATCCACCATCTAGTCGATTTTTGGCAGAGGAAAGTAGTCTTTTGGGTAGGCCTTATTTAGGTTGGTGAAGTCAATACAAACCTTCCATTTGCTATTATTTTTCCTAACGACAACCACATTAGAGAGCCAGGTGGGATACCTGACCTCCATAATGAACCCAGCTTCCAATAGTTTTCCAATCTCTTCGGTTATGATTTGGTTCCTTTCCACCCCAAACCGTTTCTGCTTCTACTTTATTGGCTTGGCTTTAGGATCGACGTTGAGGTTGTGCTGTATGACAGAAGGATTTATTCCTGACATATCTAAGTGTGACCAAGTGAATATATCCATGTTGTCCTGCAGAAGTTTGATTAGGTCTACTTTTTCAATGGTTGAAAGAGTATAGCCGATGAATGTGGTTCGACCATCCCTTGCGGAATTGATATCTACTTCCTGAAGTGGCTCTATCATAATCTAACTCTCTTGACCCTCCTCGAAAGGGTCAATCTGTAATTGTTATTTCTCCCTCTACTTGGAATTTTCCTGACCCTCATCTTCTAACTTGGTCCATGTATTCAAGTTTTTCATGGTTACGGCATAACATTCCTTTGCCGCCACTTGATCCCCTGGAATATCTATTACATCTACCCCGTTGGGATCAATGCATCTCATGACTTGGTGAAAGGTTGAGGGGACCCTCTGCATCCCGTGGATCCAGCCTCTGCCCATCAGGAGATTATATGATGGCTTGACGTCTACTACCACAAAATTCTCTTTTAATGTCCTTGTAGCGGCCGATACGGACAACCGAATGACCCCAATTGGCTCCACCCGTCGCCCATCAAATCCAGCGAGGTGGACTCTAGCGGGATGCATCTAGTTGGTATCTACCCCAAGTTTGTCGAAGGCCCATTTAGTCATGATATTTGTGCTGCTTCCAGGGTCCACCATAACTCTTTTAACCAAAACATTGGCCACCAAAAGTGAAATGACTAGAGGGTCCTCATGGGGTAGTTGTACATTCCTTAGGTCGATCTCATTGAAGCTAATCTGGGACTCTTCTTTTATGTTAGAGGTCTGGTATATCTTGTCGATTCTTCTGAGCTTATGTGCTTGGCACATCTGGGATCTCTTGACTTCTTCGGTCTCTTATTTCGTGTGACCGACTTGCACCATATGGATCCCTCACATTGGTTGCCTTGTCTGAATGTTGTTATGAGAGGCATTTATCTGACGCTCTGCACGGGTCTCGTCTTTTGCGACATACTCAGTTAATTCTCCTTTTGCCATCATGGCCTCCACTTGTCTGCACAGGTTCCTGCAATCATTGGTGTGATAACCATACTCACTATGGAAAGTGCAGTGCTTAGTCATATTCCTCTGCTCCATGGGCTACCTCATGGGTGGTGGTTGTCTGAAGATCCCCTTCCCCTTTTTCTCCTGATAGAGCTTATTTAGGCTTATCCTGAGCGGGGTTACATTCTCTTCTACCTTCTGCTACTTGTCTACCGGTTTGTTTGATGAGGAGGCAGGCGCCGGGTGGGCTGCTTTCTGGTCTTTAATGCGATCTTTCGTGCGAGCCTCGACGGTAACTATGACTGCCCTTTTTCATCTGACTGCTTCTTCTTCCTCAATTCTAAGATATCCTTGGGCTCTGGAATTTAGCTCCCCAATGTTACTAGGGGGCCTCTTTACCAGAGAGGCGTGAAAATTTGTGTTGGGGATCAGGGCCATCCTGCACACTTCTACTACTGACAACTAATCACACTGGTCGATGGAAGACATCTCTCTTATGAATCTGGATAGTAAGCTCTGGATACTTTCATCTTTTTCTTGAGTCATGGTGAACAAGCTGTAAATGGTTTTATTCTGCCTATGGTTACCATAATACTATGCTATGAAAAGTTCACATAGTTTTCCCAACTTCCAATCGATCCAAGAGGTTATTTTCTAAACAACATAAATGGTGCCTCTATCAGGCTAGTGAGGAACACATTACACATCAAGGCCTCATATTTCTTCCAGGAAGTCATCTTGTTCTGGTACTAATAGATGTGGTCTATTGGGTCCTTTGTGCCATCATAAAGAATGAAAGTTGGCAACCTGAAATTCTTTGGGTACTCGGCCTGATCTATTTCATCTGTGAAAGGTGACTTGATCATGTCGATGACCGCGTGGGCTGCCAAGTCCTTCATGGAAGGAGCCCGAGCCTTCATTCCCTCAAGGATTTGCCTCTGGATCTTTTCATCCATGTGTTCTAGATCCTTTATAGTTGGTGGTTGCAGAGGTAGTGGAACTTGGGTTCTTAGGGCTGAGTTTTCTTCCTGGTTGTCATTGATGGCTCTGCTGCCCGTTCCCTCCCGATTGTTATGCTCATCTATTTCATTCCAGGGTAGATCGAGGTTGACCACCCCGTTGTTGGCGGCATTATTCGGATTGGATGGATTCAGAACCTGACCCTGCCTCTGGCGAAATTTAGCATTCTGCCATTCCAGTTCTTCATTTCTCCTTTCTACTATTGCTAATCTTTCCATGATTGCCTGAATCTGGGCGGCTTGGGCATTGCTTTCTTTGGCCAACACAGAGGTTCTAGTGTCCACCATAGCTATTCTATAGAAGGTTTTGGTGAGGGGAGGAGAGAAAGAAGAAAAAGAACGGAGAAGGATGAGAATCGTATGTGAGAAAAAAGATCAATAAAAATAACATTCGTTCCCACAGACGGCGCCAAAGTGTAAGTGCTATTTTTTTTTCAAACACTTGAATGAATCTTATTGAGGCTTCGGGCCATATTTATACAACAATATGATGGGCTTTTTCCCGTTTTGAATATGATCAAAACCCTTTATTGGGCTTTCATTCTTCCTCTCACAGGCCCAAATATGCTTGTAACTTGAGTAATTATTATTGGGCCTTCCTTTTGATGGGCCAGGAATTTTGGCCCTTACAATAGTTTAGGAAAAATAATTTATTTTATCCAATATTAGAGTTTAGAAAAAAATAAAATCATTTTTATCCAATATTATACTTCAGAAAAAAAAATTATTTACAATATCCATTTTTTTTTATTTGTAGAACTTATTAATTTATTCTATTCAATGTATTAGCAAAATAAAAATAAAATCTCAGATCATTTGAACTCACCAAACATGTTTTGCTTTCAAATTTTGTGGAATCAACAGTTCTACCAAACATGCTTTGATTGCTTCAACTTTCATTTTTCTCATATCAGAATTATCAGCACCAAACATGCTTCTATTTCAGGAAAAGAATGCAGCACATGCTTCATTTTCATTTTGTTTGGAATCATGAATTAGAATCATTTCCCAAACAGGACCTTAAGGACAATAATGGTACACATTTTACAGTAAGGGTGAAAGTAGCATGTGAAGTATTCTATTAAGGAGTTTTTTGCACTTGATCTTTAATCAAAATAGATACATTATGAAAGGCCTGATGGCCTAACGGTACCAGACCCTTACTTCTAAACGAGAGGTTAAGGGTTCAAACCTCGGTGGAGATAGTGTGTGTACGTGAATTCATAACTTTCAAATATATATATATATATATTTATATATATATTTATAGAAATATATATATATAAATATATATATAAATATATATTTTTTATATATTTATAGAAGAAAAAAAAAGATACATTATGAAGTATATATATGAGAGATACATGAGTTGGTAAAGTGTAAACCTGTCAACAGATTAGATTCGGATCGGATCTAGTTAAATCCAAATCCAATTTGTTAAGAAATTGAATTATCGGATTTAGATCCTAATTGGATTATCGGATTTTATTTTCAATCCATATCCGGCGCATCGGATTCGTATCGAATTCAGATCGTAATCGGATTATTGATAGGTCCACTGATAGAGATGGCAAAAACCCCCGATCCCCGATCCGAATCCAATAATTCGACTATTTTTTACTTAATTAATTCATATCCAAATTTCTTCATTATCTGATATCTGATCCGATACTCCGATCCAATTATTTAATTAAAAAAAATATAAAATATAAAATACAAAAATCAATAAATAAATTTAGATTTTTTCTTGTTCTCCAAGAATCAGTAAATATAAAATTACCAATCAATACTTATAACACATGTCCATGACAAATATAAAAATCAAAAAATGAAAAAAGAAATTGGAACATTATTATTAAGTATACTACATTTACAACTCAATATATTAATAAATAGTATATAAATTTAAAGTATAAATACTGGAGACACTGAAATTATTCACACTTTTAATAGTGGTATAGATGATCAATCATTATTAATAAATAACAAAATAATTAACAATTAACATATATATACATGTATAATACTAAAAATATACACATTAAAATATCAAATATATATTTATATATATATGTTATATAATTTCGGATCGGATTATTATCGGATCGGATTAACATAAATCCTTGTTGTGATGAGGTGGCTATGGAATTTAATGTACAAGGCATAGATTAATTATTTAAATTCAAATTCATGGTCCATATCACCTTTATTCTCGCCCATGTGGACTGAAAAGATGGCGCATGACCCCTGGGTTCCATGCCTGGCTTTTCTCCTTCTTCTATTTTCCATATTTATACCTCAAAGTTGTTCATTTGAAACACTTCTCACCCTTTTAGTTTACAAATTCTTCTCTCAATGTTTTGCATATTTCAGCCGGAACGTGCATTTTAGTTCATCGGAGTTTCCGTTGGAGTGTCTCTCTTCTTTCCTCAAGTAAGTTTCCTCTATCTCTTTTTTACCCTTTTATAACCATGTCAGGGAATGACGATACCCAATCAGTTAGCAATATTATTGCCTCTTTGGTTGACCCTGACATTTCTTTGAGCCCCTATTCCGTGGAAGTGGTTGAAACTGAAGGTTCCATTGAGGTTCAACCTACCCACTCGACTGATGCACCCCCCAACCTTGTCTTGGTGGAGGACTTAGCTGGGGAATCTGGTGAGCCAGTCTCTAGAACCTTTAAGGCCGAACCCTTCCCTGCTAGTCTTCGGGTCAATGCTGACCTAAAAAAACTAATATTCGACCATGCTATCTATAACACCCCATGTTATTTTCTGTTTTTCCTGAAATTATTTCTGATTTATTTTCGGTGGTAACGTCACTTGTTCATGACGTTGTGGTTATTCTTGGTGTTTCACATGTAAATTTTTCGCGTTTACATTCGGATTTGATTGGACGACTGGACGATTGTCTCTTTGATGACTTCGTTTAGTTTCTTTGGTGATTACTTGACTTGACGGTGCCGTTTAGTATTTCAAACTTAGCGAAATGTTTACGTGAGTTCTTATTGTCGACTACGCGGTTTAGTTTAAACGTTTCGCTTTTAGAGCTTCGAATGGGTGGTGCACGTTTTGTTTGACCGACGTTTGAGGATTCAACTCAGTGGTTTGAGTTTTACATTTAGTGCCTTAGGGGTTCGACATTTTCGTTTCCCCTTGTAATGGGATTAGTACGTGTTTTGTTTGGCTGACGTGCTTAGGATATTTATGTTACCTTTGCCCATTTTCTCTGTGTTTGTATGTATGTGCCCCTATATGTTGTTGTGACTTTCTTTGTCTGTTTCTTTTTGGTTTCTTTACGTGCCTTAGTTGTTTGGCTCGTGTGCTTAGAGGTATTTGCATTACCTTATTTGTTTCTCCATATTTGTACTTACGTGACGCGTAGTCTTTGATATGTGCTCAATATTGGTCATTTTTTGCCCTTATCTTGCGTTTGTTATGTCTTTACATTCCATTACATGATATTTTTATCTCGTTTGTGTGTGTAAGCATGTTTCAGGAGCTTAATGAAGAAACAGAGTTAATCTCGATGAATTAACTGAGTTCGTGTTCATTTTTATCTTGAGGAAGGAATCAAGAGGTGCGCCAGAGAAAAGAAGAGCTACCGGAGGGCAAAATGGTCATTTCACGACATCGTTATCTCACCAGAAGGGCAAAAATGTTATTTTCAGACATTATCACTTCACCAAAAAGTATCGGGAGTCAAAGGCGACCAGTTTAGTTCATACAAAAAAGACGGGTTTTTACATCAAAAGTGCATAATACCTACGTCACTAAAGAGAAAAATGGGCAAATTAGACCCAACCTACGCTCCTAAGCTATGCTGTGGTTTTGGACCCTATGCTCTAGACCTACGCCCAAGCGTAGGTCAGGAGCGTAGGTCCCATATGATGGTTACGTGATCCCTCGATGTGCTGAAGTTATTAGAATTTTCCAATTTTGTCCCTACTTCGATATTTTAAGTGATCGGTGATTCTAGACCTATACGTACAAGCTTGGACACATATTAACATATGATTTTATGAGAATATTAATGTATTATGAAATTACAGAAAAGGGCAACCATTAGAGTTTCCCTCATTTGTCTATAAATATGAGAGGATTATGGTTTAGAAAGGGGGCTTGGAGGATTGTTTTTAGTTCTGTTTTGGAGATACACGTTCATTCATAGAGTTCTCTTCCATTGAAATGAACCACAATTAAAGACCTAGAGATCCGGAGAAGAAGGCCATGGAGAACATTTCTACACCAACAATGCAGACTCTCTCAGCTATGATCAACTAATTCGGTATCTAGGGTTTTCTTGCAAAACCCTAGCTAAGTAATATAATTCTAATTTTGTTTTCAATTGTAGAGAGGGGAAGCTGTGACTGTATTGTGATGATTGTGTTAAATGAGAGATCGTTTTTATTCGTGATACAAGTTTATATATTTGAATTGATTCTTATCTTAGACATTTCGAATATATTTATCTTACACAATCACAATTATTCACTATGGGCAGGAACTCGAATGTTTAATTTGTGATTTTCTACACAATGGTGGTCATAAAACTCAAAACCCTAGGTTGACACAGGCCATGCCCTGATAAACTGTTATAGACATGACTTAGTTTATTTTCATGGTTTAATTTACTATTTTCATTTACTTTTTTGTTAGTATTCGGCATACACTAGTCAGTTTAGTCTAGAGATGGGTTGTCGCGATCCGGTTGAGAGTAATCCTTTTTGGGGTCAAGTTGCTGGCGCGGTACGACCTAATTCAAAGTCAATGGATTGCCCTCATGCAATTGAAATTAGAATTTGAACTATGTTTTGTGGTTAGTGGTGGAGTGAGGAAACCCTAGTTTTCTCTCCCTATGAATCACAAACCAATTTACTTTGCTGTTTAGATTAATTTAAGTAATATTAGATAATTTACAAAAATCAACTCTTTTTGGAAAAACTATAATTCAGTGTTTTTAAATTATTAAAGTGAACAATCTTCGTCTTTGTGGGATCGATATTCCCCTACTCAAGCAAAACTATACACAATTGATCTATACGCTTGCAGAAGGGTAAAACCTAAAGTGTCGTTAAGGTGCTGTTTTTAACCACATATTTTGCACACACCTGACGCCCATCAATCTTAGACTTATTCGTTTGACTTTTAGAGTTTTATTGTTTTAGGAGTTTCGAAGGATTCTTGAATTACCCGGTGTTCTGGTGGTTGGGTTTTGTACCCTGAATCATTTATCCCCGTTTGTATTAGTTATTTGGTGTTCCGTTGATTTTCCGGGTATTCGTGAATTCGTTTATGGATTTTCTGATGATTTTTCCTTTATTATTATTTAATATTTATTATTCAATTAAGGTTAAATGATTTATTTTTGCTGCCCGCACTTGACGCGGCGGGTTCTGAGTCTGTCAATAGCAGGTATTTTTGATTATCGATTTAGTGGACCGAGAATTGGGATAGATGGACTGAGATCCATCTTTTGTCGGAGCCGAGTTCGGGATTAATTGAATATATATGTGGGTATTTATATATATGTCTTAATGGAATATATATATATATAATTAGAAAAAATATATAGATGTATATGTATCTGATATATATATGTGTGTATAGAAGACACACCTTCACGCGACAAACCCCATTTCTTCTCCTTCCTCCTTCCTCCTCTCTGCGATATCGTTTCCTCTCTCCATCATGGATCGATGTTTCCTCCATCTTATTCATGTTCCTTAACAGATCGGCAGAGAGAGAGAGGGTGACCGAGAGAGAGGGGCTATATGCGTTTGTGGGGGACGCGATCTGGAGGGAGAGAGCTCGCTGGAGGTGGCAAGTTTCAGAGAGGCGATGACCAGGAGTAGAGGTCGCCTATGGTTGTAGCTGGTGGTGTAACGGCGATGTGGCTGAGAAAGAGAGGGAAAATTGCGATGGGGGGGTTCGCGGTTAGGAACTGGTGGTCACTGATCTAGTGCGACGGTGATGGATAAGCTTGATGGTGATGGTCAACGACGTGGTGGTGACGGTGGTACAATTCGCGCTTGTTGTGGTGCGCAAGTGACGAGTTCTACCGGATCGAGTTGGGTCAAATCAGTGCCAATTCTTGCTTCATTTGGCGCGAAATTTTGAGGATAGATTGCTTTTGAGGTCGTACACGATTTACCCGAATTTGGTACGAAACTGTTGAACGGTTTGTCGGGAAATATAATTTTTAGGTACGATTTTTCGTTTAATATTTTTTGCAGATTTGCTCCATTTCGTTAGGCTATTACTGACAGGCTTTAACTATGTTCATTGGGACGGCAAGACGGTCGTTTTGATTTGAGCGGAAATATTTTCGGATGACTTTGGTCGGCGGGCCCCATATTGGGGCGCCGATACTGTTCACGGTGGGCCCATTTCGGGGCTGTTTTGTAAGCGTAAATTTAGGTGAGATATTTTTTTAAATATATCTAACTCTCACACTCGTGGCGTAGGGAACCGTAGATTTTATTATTATTTATTTATCGAGCATGATTTAAATATTTAGGAAATTATAATTTTCTTACTACTCTGTATTCACGTATATGTGATAGCATGTTTCATGTTTCTAGCCATATACGTGATTTATGAGTCTTATGAACTCAAAATGGAAGTGCCTCTAGGTGGACTAGAAAAGAGGCAGAAAATAGTAATTTACTCGATAAATTAAATAAATTAAAAACCTACTTAAATTAAATTGAAATAGGTGGCCTAGCACCCCTTGAATTTAAAGTAGGTTAGTGAATTTGTGAAAATTGTACTTGAACTTAGACGTGTTGTTAGTTCCCCTTTGGTTTGTGTTTTACTAAAATTAAAACATGTTAGGGGTGACTTGAAATTGAAGGACGTGAAAACTTAGACGCTATTCTAGTTCCCTTTTATTTTCTCTTAAATTATAAAGAAGTGATAATATGTGAACTGGATGCCCCTGAGAGGAATTTATTGTAATTTGTTATTGTAATTTGATTTTAAGCATGCTTTGAATAAAAAATGGTAATTTATGCTATATCATTGAGCATTGGGTCCATGTAGAGGCATTTTGCATTCATGTAGCACCGTGGACATATATATTGAGTCGGTGTTGGTAGCATGCCTCATTTGTATCATATATACGTATGGACCATTTTGAATGTCGCAACAACTGGCCAGTGGGTGTTCTTGCACCCAGGGAGCTAACATCTCTCGAATCCTTAGAAGTTGGGGGTGAGGGCTTAGGCCTCACTTTCCATTCCGGACGGACTTGTGGTCTCTGTACTCTATTAGGCGACGCCCACCCTTCCTTTTTTGGGCTTGTTACCCCCATAAGTGAACAGTTTGGGATTCCTTGATATCTATTTAACCCTCATGTAGATAGGGTTACACTTGAGTTGCATTGCCACTGTCGTGAGCATTGACATTGCATTGGTATTCACATTGAGTATTTATCTGTCATATGATTATCTATTGAGATTTCATGCTGTTATTATTTACTAATATTGATCATGTTGAATTATTTTAAAATTGATACTATTCCCTTGGGCGCTACAACGCAGTGGTTGTGAATATGATGATATTTATGGATGTAAATCCCTGGTAAATGATAAAAAGAACTCAATGTGAACGAAGATTTAAAGGCTTTAAGTTGGGAAGTAAAAAGTGGAACAATGATAAGAACCAGGGTTAATGGAGCCACGATTGGCAAATATTCTGGGTGGTTACGTGAGACTAAGTAGAAAGAGGCCTTAGTGCGTAACTTTTCCCCTTTGAGTTGGGTTTCTAGTTGAGCTGGTTTACGCCTTACTGGGACTTAGTTGAGATTGTGACTTTCGGCCATATAAGCCTTCGTGGTTAGTGACTAGTGTTACCGCTGGGTGATTAGTGTATCACTTCGGTTGTGTGAGGAGTTATTCAGTTTAAGGGTCGGTTAAAGCTCGTTAGTCTGGCCTTCTCTCTTCCAACTCCTGTATTATGAGTTTGTCACTCTTTCTTTCACTTTGAAAATGTTTTGGAGAAGTAAACGGTTTTTATCTCGTGTATCTTGAAATATCGGTTATGATTTGGATATTTGAGACCAAACTAAGACTTTCTCAATGTTTTGAAAACTTAAAGCTTTTGGGTTTTTTTTTTTATAAAGCTGTGTTTTTTCGTTTACCGGGTCCCACTAACTATTTTTGAGAACCCTAAGTTAGAAACTTGTTTTATGAAGTATGATTTGAACTCTTGGGCCCGGGAGTATCAGAAGCAACCCTGTTTTGAAAAGTGTCAGAAGACTTTCTTTTAAAAATGTTCTTGTGAAGTCAGTGAGTTCAGGGTACTGTATGTCCCTGTTTTTGAGACCTCGAGGTTGTGCTGAAATCTGAGTATTATTGGAGTTTGAGAACTCCAGGTTTCTTCTAGTTATTTCTAAAATTCATTTTGAGCCAGTTATGCCTTGGAGATCTATTTAGAGTTTTCTCAAATTCTTAAACAAATATTAATGGTCCGAGGACCAGTTTTAAAAGAAGTTTAAAACGGGATTTTAAAATGGTTTTTAGTTTTAACTCTCATGGTTGATCTTACTCTTCATTATCACTGTTCCTTGGCTTTTAGCTGAACTTGGGATTTTAAGGTTTTTGCCTTTGGGGCGGACCTTATATTCACATGTGTTGTTATCGTCCTTGTCATATTCTCATGTAAAAGATGTGATGCTGATTCGCGCACACATAATGCGATTCCTAGTACTTTGGGTGGGTTTAGAGACGTTGGAACCAAATAGATTTACTGGGTCCTAAAACGTTTTCTTAAAAATTGGTTGAATCCTTCGGGGTTCAACATTTTTCCTTAAAAACCCGAGGGCCTCAGCATCCGTTTGGGACTAAATGACTCCGGTACCCTTTCATGTGCCTCGATAGTCGGTGTGAGTTGGAAATGATTTTGTTGGTTATCGAACCCAGTTTGGTGATGGTGTTTTCCCGCTTATGTTTCTCTGAGTGAACGAGTTATTTCACTGGTTATTATAAATAAAATGACAGGATTGAAGTTAGAATTTGTGAGAGTGAGACTTTTCAGATATGATTTGATAGCGGTATGATGTAGAAGTTTGATCCAGTTGAGTTATGGACGTGGTTGTGATGATTCCTTTCGAAAAATCCTAAGGAGTGACTTATTTATCTCATAGGAACCTTGAACGATGTGCTCGGTGGACAGTGCGATGGATAGTTAGTGCTTATGGTACCTCAGGGCGAGAGTGCATATTGGAATATATATGGATATATATATATATATATATATATATATATATATATACACACACACAGACATGATTAGTTACCTACAAGGTTATAAATATATCTTATGTATAGATATATATATATATATATGCGACGTTACTTGTATGCCTTTATAGTACTGAGATTTGTGGATTTATTTATGTTTCATACTATGTGCCTTTTTGTGTGGCATCGGTATATGATTAAGATTAGTTGTGGGGCTATTTTGGAGTCTCGCATTGGCGTGGTTGCCATATGAGACAACTGACTGACCTAGGATAGCTGCATGCATACGGGATGGTTAGAGGTTCCTGGCGGCTAGGGATGTGTTTGTTAGGGATATTTGGTGAGCCATGGTTTTTGCTCACCCCGACACAGATTGCATGTTTGCAGGTGGATGCAACACGGTATGTTCAGTGGCGATGGTACGGGTGAATTGGGACGGTTTTAATTAATTTTGTTCCTTTATATCCGTAGTTATCCTTGTGTATTCTTATTTCTCTTGGGAGCCAACCTATTGGCAAATCCACTTTCGTTGTATATTTTATTTAGTGTATTTATTATTTCGGGGTGCCATTGTGTTTCTTCAGTACTGCTAAGTGGTTTTCTTTATATTTGTATTCGAGTATTGTGGCTTTGAAGGTTTTAGAAGGGTGTGTAGAGGTAACGGTGGTCTTCTTTTCACTACCTTGGCCCTAATAGGTTTCTGGAATGTTGGGCTGCGTGGCAATATCATTTTTGAATTCATTATTGGCAGGTTTCTTCTTGTGTTGTTGTTGTGTATCCAGATGTTCCATTTACAAATGGAACTTTACCGGATTTTCATTAGATTCCGCTGTGTATGGAATATGTATTTTTCGTCATTATTCCATGTATTTTGTTGTTGTTATTGATTCTAGTGGTCGTTTTCAATGACGTCTACGGATGGGAGTCTCAGGAAGAACGGGGTGTGACACTATCCCTTTGGATGTCACCATTTATCACTACCCGATGGACTTAGACTTTAGAATAGGGGATGGTGTAGGTGATGATCAGATCTTCCTTTTAGCCTATCACCTAAAAGTTCTTCGTTTTTCCATCCACCCCTTTTTATTATTTGCCCTTCATTCACTGGGTCTGGCCCCACTCTAAGTTAGATCTAATTTTTTCAGGATTCTGGCCATGATTCTTATTTTCAATAGGGACTTGGGTCTGGATATGGGATTTGCTGAGTTACTTTTCTCTTACAAACTGCAAACCCTTAGGGATTCCAAGGTCGTTTCAACTTATTCCCCTTTCCGGGGAGAAAAATGTGTGATGATCTGGAGAAATCCAACAAAAGGTTGGAAAGAGAGAATGATCTTAGTGAGTGGAAATTGGAGATATCCCTTTTCTCTTGACTTCCCTGTCCCGAAAGCCTTTAACAATCCCCTTATCCCTTTTTTTAAAGCAGTTCATAAGGGGGCATGTTCTGTAGAGTGTGTGATAGGCATTGGGGGTGGTATGCACACAAATACTTAGGAGTTTCTGAGAGAGATCTAGGCCCTAGTTACATCCAATCCCATTTTGACCTTTTGAATTCCCATATTTGGTCTAAAACTTTGAGAAAATGTCCTGACTTCCTCATTGATGTTGCCTTGCAGGAGTTATCTGTATCCAGAGCAAGAGTCATGTCTTTGAGGATTCCTACGATATCCCTAGGCTTGGAGAAAATTCCAGAGCCCTACGCCCCCATATCCAACAGTCCAGCCCTTGCAAACCTTTCTAGTACGGTCCCCCTACCACAGAAGAAGTTCTTCCCCCTCCGACAACCGAAGGGGTTCCTCCCCCCCCCCCCTCGACAACTGGAGGGGTTCCTTCTCAAGCTCCTCTAGCTGCTCCTTCTCACCCCAGGCCTTTGACTGATGAGTAGCTATAACGAAGGGTTCCCACTGACGACACCAATTGTGTAAATGTAAAAAAATTGCACACATAAGAATGTCCTTCGTTGGGGCTCTTAAGGCCATATATATATAAGAAATTGATGGGCTTTTGGCCCATCCAATTAATGATTGATGATAATAAATCCCTAACTTATTGGGATTTACGATCATCCCTTTTATCATAATCATCCCTAACTAAATGGGATTTTAACTTGGTATTCAAGAAATTCTAGAACCATGTCCCTATTAGACTGTGCCTTGGCCTTCATGAGCTAAACTTTGATAATATTTGAGCTATCTGGGCCTACCCGGATGAGCCCGAAGAATAGGACCCTTACAAATAATAATATTGATCTTAATATGTTTGTTGGGTGATGACTTTGTCCTATATTATATTAAATTTGTGTAAAGTAAATTATGTTTAATTTAGATATGTTAAAATTTTATATTATATATTACATAATATAATATTATTATATATGTATATAAATATATAAGTGAGCTTTATCCTTGTTCATTAATATTTTCGAGAAGAGCTCATACTTGTTTGAGCTTGATTCATTTATGAAGCGAGTTTGAAATTTTTTTTCGAGTTTGGTTTACTTATTAAATAAACAAATGCGAGCGGAGCCGAGCTCGAGCTGCTTGTCGAGCGCTTGGTTCGTTTGCAACCCTACTCGTGGGACGCGCCTAAAAAATAAAAAGATAGAAAATTGTCTCTAGTAGGTTTTTGGTACATTAGCTTTCAATAGTTTACATATAGGGGAAAAAATCACTTCCAGTTTTCATCTCACCCTTAAATCCAGTTACACGTGACTATTGCTGATTGGTCCACGTGGCATAAATTTCCACATCAGCAGCATACCACCTCAACAAATAGTGTATTTGAACCTTTAGTGCTTGTTTGGTAGACGATTTTGGGCTGGAAAATATGGTTTTGGGCTGTCAAATTCAAACCAAGCCATGTTTGACACCATTTGGGTTAGGTCAACAGTGTCAGCCCATGGTGTATGATTTGTGTAAATTAGAAACCATGTGAGGAGGTGGTTTTGGTATGGTTTCCCTACGGTTCACAACACATAACCATCAAATTAAAACCAACCCATAACTCCAAATCCATTATTGGTGTACCATTTCATTCTCAATAAAAGTCAAAATTGTCATGCTTGTCAATTAATAAAATAGAATTAAGTAAAACCAAATTAATAATAAAAAATAAAAATAATTAATAAATAATTAGTAATTAATAATAAACAAATATTTAAAAATATTAAAAAAATAAAATTTGAGTAATAAATATTTAAAAATAATAAATAAATTAAAACCAAATAAATAATAAACAAAAATAAAATGAATTAATAATTAATAATTAATAATAAATAAATAAATATTTAAATATTAAATAAATTTGTACAAATATTTTTTTTAATTAGTTCATTTTATTTTTATTAGTAATTAGTTCATAATTTATTAATTCCTAATTATTTTTGGTTACCAAACACATTTCAAGTTACCAAACATGATTTGGTTTCAAAATTTCTGACCCCACCAACTCCACTAAACATGTTTTGGTTTTTCAACTTAACTTTTCTCATACAAAAACATCAGCACCAAACATGATTTTAGTTCAAAATAAAACTAATTCACACCAAACCAAACCACACCAAAACAAAAAACCAAGACCAAAACCACACCATTTCCCAAACAGGCGCTTGGTGCTATGAATATAGACATCCTGGACTGGAAATAAATATTTTGAGGGTCAAGAAGCTTTGCCATCTCCGTACCGTTCACACATTGTGTATATATACACCTCAAACAAGTTGCTTGCTTCCATTAGGAAGGTCCGAACAAAGACTGAAGGACCACTTGGCCCAATGGCATGTCCTCTCCTCCCCAATTAGAAAGGTTAGGGGTTTCGAGTCTCCTTGGAGACAAAAAGGTGTCAAAAAAAAACTTACCTTTTGAAAAAAAATGAAAAAATGGTCCGGACAAAAGGCCGCAACTTGGTCAGTGCATGTGCATGGAATAACATTGAACATATATGAAACTTGGGGTATTGGTACTCTATTGTAATTTCTCTACAAATCATAGTGGAATCTCTTCATGGACGTAGTCCGATTTGGGGTGAACCATGTAAATCTTACGTTTGTGTGTGATTGTTTTGTTGGCTTTCATTCAATTTTGTGTGTTCGGCGCCCCAACAATACCATATAAGGACATGATATATGTACATGCATTTGGTAGAAGGAATGATAACAACTACCCCTTCAATACTTCCCCATTCACAATATAACAAGTGTTGTGAAATTTTAGAGTAATCCAAAAGATATATTAACCCAAATCAAATTTTACTCGCAAGTATACGAATCATAGTAGTAAAGAGTACAAGTATTGCGAGATCATTCCCACGAGGATTGATTAGACAAATTAAATCTAAAAATTACTATCTAACTAATTCAACCAAATATTGATGATTTTGATAAAAGAATAATTGTAAAAGAGATGAAAGAACAATGATAAAGAAAATACCAAGGCTTTGATTTCACCACTAATCAATACAATTCCAATTTTCAATTGAAGTTATTAAATAGCCAAATAATCTTCACACATCCAATAAAAAATAATTATAATCAAACATATGGATGGCCTATCCGGGTTAGGGCATAGGTTCAATTAAATATTTATTATCTTGATCATGAAGAATAAACAAATAATTGAAAGAATAACATAAATCACAACTAACTATCCATGGTCAGGTATAAATAATTATGATTTACTTTCTTCTTCTTAAATCGTCAAATAAGATTACATGTTCATGGTCAGACACAAGTAACCTATATGCTAAAGTTCCAATAAATTCAATTAAAGTCTTGGTTAAAGCACATAAAATTGAAAGTATAGGAAAACATTAAAATAATAAGAAGGAGAATTTAAATGAAAGATTCAACTACTTATTTCAATTGAAATAATAGAATTGTAAATGAAAAGGGTTTCCTCTTAGCCCTGGCCGAGAGAATTAATTACACATGAAGAAAAAAATAATAAAACAACAACCAAACCGAAATTGAAGATGGAAGAACGCCTTTGCTTTCTCCGTGGATTGCACCAGTCTTATCTTCTTTTCCTTGGCTCTTGATCATCCTTTGTGCATCCATATATGCCCTATTTATAAGGGTCCTCAAGGTTTCATCTAGGAAAGTAAATAAGAGAATACAATATTCCCATATTTATTTTCCTAATGGTGATATCTTGCAGCCCACTTTTGACCAATTTGGAGAGTAAATTTGGAAGATATTGGTGAGATACTCTTTTCTTGTTAATCAAGTCCTCTTCCCACAGCCCTTGATTTCATTCCATTCTGATCGTTCCTTCAAAATCTGTGATTATATTACCAAGCTGATGCTGATTTTTGCACAAAATAGTATGCCAGATTTAAAATGTCTTTTTCGCCCTTTAAACTTCAGAATTAGAGTTTCTATGTGAAATACCAATATTCTTTAAATTGAATATGCTTTCTAGGAACACTGGGCTCACACAAATCTGAACAACGGGTTGAAATATATGACCCAAATACTAAGACGTGGTCTAAACAGATTTTGGGCTTGTTTAGATGGATTTAACCCATTTGTACCAGAAATCACCAATAACTTATAAAAATATATAAACACAAATATTAATTAAAATAATTTAAAATAAATGACTAAAAAATATATTTTTGGAGGTTAATCGTGTATGAATTATGCACTTATCAAATACCCCCAAACTTATATTTTGCTAGTCCTCGAGCAAAACAAAAATAAAAACAAAAACAAAAACAAAAAAACCTAACTATACTACTTTTGCAAGAACTCTCGATTGCATTTAGCATATGCAATAAACCTTTGAACCCCTAGGTTACCCCTAGTGGACGAGTTATAGTCTCGTGAGGGTTTCCAGTTATGATACCCACAAACATCCGAAAAATAAGTTTCAAAGCAATATACAATCACATATGTAACCTTAAATAGTAAATTGTCATAAACTTGAGATTTTCGAATCATTAATTTATTTGAGATGTCAAACCCATATTCTCCGTCTAAATTAAATTTAAGCTAAGTCTAATTCACTTATCAAAATTTAGTTGAAGACCCAAATTGTCCATCCTTGTTGTAAAGTGTAACAACTAAACACTAATTCAGAATTGGTCAAAACCTCATGACATAACTCCAAAATCTAAAAAATCATCGGGTTTCCAGAATAAGAACAATTTTACATTGGTAACTCAAGTGATTATTTTTTTTCTTTGACATACTTCCACAAGGAATTGTTTACCCAAGATGAGTTTAATTTACTCCCAACTTCAAGCCAACCCTTTGGATTTTTTTTCCCACAAGGAATTGTTTACCCAAGAGGAGCTTAATTTACTCCCAACCTCAAGCCAACCCTTTGGATTTTTTTTTTCATCACAAGAGTCCTGATTGAATCTCATCCTGGTCTACCGATTTTTTTTCTAAGATAATAGAACGATATCACTAAATTTCAGACCTTTTCTAAAAAAATGTAAGCTGACAATGCTCGTGAAATATGTTTCAAGGTTTAACTATGAGGGTCATCAACTAAATAATGATAAGTATAAAAGACTAAGGACTATCATTCATTTTGACTAGATTAAGTATTTTAGTCTCAAATATACTAATGATTTTCAAATCTCAACCAAACTGATGACAATTCAATACTCAAAGATATAGAAATACTGAACATATTGCATAGGCTTTGAAACCTTTTTTTTTTTTTTTTAATATGAAAATATATACATATATCTATAAAAAATTCCCTTTACCCCCAAACTTGGATCAAATATTGTCCTCAATAGTTAAAAATGAAAGTCACAAGGGCAAGTTTGAGAATTACCTTGGATGACGTATTATCCAACTTCGAGCAAGAACAAGGAGAAAATAAAAAAAATAATAATAAATAAATTTTTTTTTATAAGCATGCCACCCCTAAACTTGGATTATAAGCATCACAATTTTTTTTTTTTAACTCAACAATTTTGATAAATGGGGTCCTCTAGACGAATACACTCCACATCTCTATCTACCAACCCATCTAAGTATGGTTTCAACCTCTGTCCATTCACTTTGAAAATACTACCATCCTTAGGGTTTTGAATTTCGACTGCCCCATGAGAAAAAACATTTGTCACAGTGAATGGACCAGTCCATCTAGAACGCAACTTTCCAGGAAAGAGACGTAATCTAGAGTGGAATAACAAAACTTTTTGGTTGGGCTCGAAGGACTTCCTAAGAATAAATTTGTCATGAAACATTTTAGTCCGCTCTTTATAAATCTTGGCATTCTCATATGCATCCTTACGAATCTCTTCTAACTCATTGAGTTGGAGTTTACGATGTGACCCAGCCTTACCCATATCAAAGTTGAAGGTTTTGATAGCCCAATAAGCACGATGTACTAATTCTACAGGCAAGTGACATGCTTTTCCAAAGACAAGTCGATAAGGGGACATTCCAATCGGGGTTTTAAATGCAGTCCGATAAGCCCAAAGAGCGTCGTTCAACCGTTGCGACCGGTCCTTACGATCGGGTCGAACCATTTTTTCTAAAATAGTTTTGATCTCTCGATTGGAAATTTCCACTTGTCCACTTGTCTGTGGGTGATAAGGAGTGCCAACTTTATGAGTGATGAGGTACTTTTTCATGACAGTTTCAAATGGTTTATTGCAAAAATGTTTACCACCATCACTTATAATTGCACGAGGCGACCCAAAACGAGAAAATATGTTATCTTTTAAGAATTGAATCACGATCCTATGATCATTTTTCCTACAAGGTATAGCCTCCACCCACTTGGACACATAGTCAATAGCTATAAGTATGTATAGGTAACCAAATGAGGGAGGAAATGGACCCATGAAATCAATACCCCAAACATCAAAAATTTCTACGATAAGGAAGTTAGTGAGGGGCATCATGTTCCTACGAGAAATACTACCCATACATTGGCACCGATCACAAGTGGAGCAAAATGCATGTGTATCACGAAAGAGTGTTGGCCAATAAAATCCACATTGTAAAATCTTTGCAGCTGTTTTCTTAGAACCAAAATGACCACCACATGCATGGTCATGACAAAAAGAGATAATACTATGAAACTCATTTTCAGGAACACATCTCCTAATGATTTGATCAGGGCAGTACTTGAACAAATAAGGATCATCCCAGAAAAAATGTTTAACCTCAACAAGGAACCTAGATCTATCCTGTTTTGTCCTGTGTTCAGGGAGTTGACCAGTAACAAGATAATTGACAATGTCAGCATACCAAGGTAACTGGGAGACAGCTAAAAGTTGTTCATCAAGAAAAGATTCATTCAAGGGTGATAAATCCTTAGTGCATTCCGAGACAATCCTAGACAAGTGATCAGCTACGACATTCTCAGAACCTTTCTTATCACGAACCTCAATATCAAACTCTTGTAATAGTAAGACCCAACGAATCAAACGAGGTTTAACATCTTTCTTTGAGAAAAGGTATCTCAAAGCAACATGGTCAGAGAACACAATAACCTTGGACCCTAAGAGGTATGATCTAAACTTATCTACCGCAAATACAATGGCCAGTAGCTCTTTTTCTGTGGTGGAGTAATTGAGTTGGGCATCATTCAGAGTCCTACTAGCATAATAGATGACATGGGGCATCTTATCTACTCGTTGCCCTAAGACAGCTCCAACAACATAGTAAGAGGCATCACACATAAGCTCGAAAGGTAGAGACCAATTGGGGGGTTGTATGATGGGAGCAGAAGTCAATAAGAGTTTGAGCTTTTCAAATGCTTGTGAACATTCATCATTAAAGACAAAAGTGGCTTCCTTAGCAAGTAGGTTGCATAAGGGACGAGAGATTTTGCTAAAGTCTTTAATGAATCTCCTATAAAATCCAGCATGACCAAGGAAATATCGAATTTCCTTCACTGTCCGTGGTGGAGGAAGGTGTGAAATCAGATCAATTTTTGCCTTATCGACTTCTATTCCCCTATGAGAAATGAGGTGCCCAAGTAAAATGCCTTGTTGTACCATAAAATGACACTTCTCTCAATTTAACACGAGATTTGTTTCTTGACATCTTTCTAACACAAGGGATAGGTGGTGTAAACACTCATCGAAAGAAGACCCAAATATTGAGAAATCATCCATGAATACCTCAAGAAAATGCTCAACTATATCAGAAAAGATGCTCAACATACACCGCTGAAAGGTAGCAGGTGCATTGCATAACCCAAAAGGCATGCGTCTATAAGCATAGGTACCGAAGGGACAGGTAAATGTGGTTTTTTCTTGATCTTCAGGAGCAATAGGAATCTGGTTGTAACCAGAATAACCATCCAAAAAGCAATAATGGCTATGTCCGGCTAGTCTTTCAAGCATTTGATCTATGAAAGGGAGAGGAAAATGGTCCTTCCTTGTGACTAGATTCAGTTTACGATAATCAATGCACACACGCCACCCAGTCGTCATTCTCGTAGATATTAAATCATCATTAGTATTTTTGACAACCGTAATCCTAGACTTTTTAGGCACTACTTGGACAGGACTAACCCAAGTACTATCAGAAATAGGATAGATGATTCCCGCATCTAACAATTTGAGCACTTTGGCTCGAACAACTTCTCTCATGTTAGGGTTAAGCCGACGTTTCATTTCACGAGTTGCCTTTGAGTTTTCCTCAAGATGAATACGATGCATACACCTAGAGGGGCTAATACCCTTGATATCTGCTATTGTCCACCCTAAAGCTGTTTTATGTTCTCTGAGAACATTAAACAACTTTTTCTCTTGTGCACTATCAAGATTAGAGGCAATGATGACAGGTAACTTATTAGACGGACCTAAGAATGCATACTTGAGATGCTCGGGCAAAGGTTTAAGATCAAGTTCGGGTGACTCTTCAACAGATGTGACAAGTTTAGACTTGGATGGTAAAAGAGGTTCTACCATGGCTTTCCATTTAGTTGTGTCCATAACAGGGGTAGAATCAAGCAATGAATTGACTTCAGCGATGGAGCTATCTATGTCAAAATCTAAGCCAAAATGGGCTAGACAAGTCTCGAGGGGGTCATGAGAAGATAATTGTGGAAATGAGTCATGAACAAGGCTTTCAATCATGTTAATCTCAAAAGTATCCTCTAAATCTGAAGGTTATTTTTCCACATTAAACACATTGAGTTTAACATTCATGTTGCCAAAAGATAGTTGCATAACCCCATTTCTACAATTTATGACAACATTGGATGTGGCTAAAAATGGGCGACCTAAGATGACCGGAATGTGGTTACTAGGATTTTGGACAGGATGAGTATCTAAGACGACAAAGTCCACTGGAAAAATAAACTTGTCAACCTTGATTAGAACATCTTCAATAACACCATGAGGAATTTTCATAGATCTATCAGCCAATTGCAGTGTTATAGGGGTCGATTTTAACTCACCAAGACCTAATTGTACATACACAGAATATGGCAATAGATTCACACTAGACCCTAAGTCGAGTAATGCCTTCTCAATCATATGATCACCAATGACACAAGAAATGGTAGGGCATCCAGGATCTTTAAACTTAGGTGGGGTGTTGTGACGGATGGTTGAGCTTACTTGCTCTGTGAGGAAGACTTTCTTGTGCACATTTAACTTTCGTTTCTGAGTGCAAAGATCTTTCAAAAATTTGGCATAGGCGGGAACTTGATCGACAAGAGTGAGTACGGGAATGTTTACTTGGACTCGCCTAAACAAGTCCATCATTTCACTATAATTCGTCCCTTTCTTGACTGGGGTCAAACGTTGAGGAAAATGGGCCTTGGGTATATAAACTTCCATAGGATTGGACTCAGAAGAGGTGGATGATTTTTGACACTCTGGTGAAGCATCATTTTCTTTGAATTGCTTGTTGTTCCCTTCTTCTACATCACACTCTTTGGACACAACTTTTGGTTCATGCCTAGGTATTTCTACCTTGTTATCAATTTGTTTGCCACTTCTAAGGGTAGTGATGGACTTCACTTCCTCGTATTGTTCATGCTTAGAACTAGACCTCACCTCATGTTGACCCTTTGGATTAGTTATGGGTTGACTAGGAAACCTTCCCTTCTCTCTCTCAGTTAAGGTAGAGGCAATTTGACCCATTTGAACTTCCAATTTAGCAATGGATTGAGAATTAGAATGCAAGCTTTGTTGGGTATCTTTTTGGAATTGAAGTGAACTTTGCATGAAAAGATGGAGAGTGTCCTCAATGGATGGCTTCCTAGTTTGTGTAGGATATGGTGACAACTGTTGAGTTGATGACTGACCGGAAGCTTGAGGATAAGAATGAGTGTTGGAATTCCTATATGGAACTCCTTGATTTGACCCTTTGGACCATGATAAATTTGGATGTTTAGCCCAACCAGAATTATAAGTCTGTGAATAAGGATCATTGTCTGGTCTCCTAAAAGCATTCAAGGCATGGTCTTGCTCAGATGCATGTTCATAAAATGTCATATTAGATGGACAAGACATTGTGAGGTGGGTTGGGCTTGAACAGATGGAACACACCTCAGATTTAGGTGTCAATGGGGGCCCACTAGCTAACATCAAAGCATCGACTTTTCGAGCCAAGGACTCAATTTTTGCATTAAGGTCTACAGTACTTCCTATCTCATATATGCCACCCTTCTATTGAAGATGAGTATTCCTTTCCACCCTAGTTGAATAATCCCATTGTTGGGAATTTTCACACAAAGTTTCAAAGAAGTCCCAAGCTTCGATGTCACTTTTATCCATAAATGTTCCTCCACTAGTGGCATCAACCATGCGACGGTTTTGGGGTGTTAAACCATCGTAGAAATATTGAACTAGTCGCCACTTCTCATATCCATGGTGGGGACACTTAAGTAGTAAATCTTTCCATCTCTCCCAACATTCATAAAATTGTTCAACCTCTTTTTGTGTAAAATTTGAAATTTCTCTCTGAAGGGAATTGGTTTTATGAACAGGGAAGAACTTGTTCAAGAATTTTTTTGACAAAACATCCCAAGTAAAGATAGATCCTGATTCTAAAGAATTCAACCATGCCTTCGCCTTATCTTTTAAAGAAAAGGGAAAGAGACGTAGACGAATGGACTCATCAGAGAAGTTTTGGAACTTGAATGTGGAACAAATGTCTAGAAAGTCCTTGACATGATAATATGGATCCTCACTATTTAGACCATGGAATGTGGGCAGAAGTTGGATGACACTTGGTTTAAGCTCAAAGTGTGTGGCCGTTGTGGCTGGCAACACTATACATGAAGGTGTACTACATTGGACAGGGGCAGAGTATTCCCTAAGTGTTTTAGGCGCAACCTCTTCTCCCATCTCAACCAAAGGTTTATTAAATTTATATTTACCTTTAGATCTTTTCCTAAATGTTCTTTCAATTTCTGGATCAAAGGATACTAATTTTGGATTTTGAGATCGACAACCTTGCATATACTATACACACACTTAAGAAAGTTAACAAGGATATACCTAGCAGCCAAACAAGTATTTTTTTTTTATTTTTTTATTTTTGTTTTCTAATTTTCTTTGTGAGAATTAATTCAAGGGCAATGTTAATGTTAATTTTCTAATCTTGTAGAGGATTATCAGGAATAGCCATAATAATTCTCTCCTAATTAGAGCTCCTACTCTCTTCTAAAGTAAATCAAAGGATGACCAATTAAGGCCCGCCAACTAAACAACCAGGTGGGTTCCCAGGTAGGTGGAGAGGCACTAAGCTTGCTTAATGACGGGACGTCCACACAACCTTAAGCAACAAAGTCGCCGTTTGACAGAACCTTTCTAGACATTGTTAAGTTGGAAGGTGCTCACTGGAGTTACCAAAGATTATCTTTTTCCAAGAGGGTCCTATGAGCTATATGAAAATCCTAGGGCCAACATCTACTTGATTTTAGATTAAAAAATTTAGGCTTGGGTTTGACAAATGCAAGGAGATTTTTAACCTAGGTGGGCAAGGAATTGGTGATGAAATCCAATCCTTATCTTGTTAGAGGTTAGTGCCCTTACTAAAATTTTATGCAGAATGCTAAATTAAAATGCACAAATAAAACAAGTAATAAATAAAGGAGAGAAGAAAAAAAAAAACAAAAAATAAATACAAAGGAGTGAGTGTGTGAATTTTTTTTTTTTTTTTTTTTTTCAACAAATAAGTGTACTAACAATAATAAAAGAAAAGAAAAAAAAAATTAAAAATAAATATGAATGAAGAAAGTGTGCTCCTAGAAAAAAAAAATCCTATGTTATTCTAACCTAAACAAAAAATAATAAATAATAAAAAAATAAAAATAAGGTTAGAGTCACTTACCTGAATTGCAAAATTATGTAATAGTGCGATTTTTTTTTTCTTTTCTCTTTTTTTTTTTCTTTACGTCCCTTTTCTGTACCAAGCGTCCTGCAGTTGAGGAAGCAGCAATATCAAACCTGTAAAAGGATGACAATGACTTGGATGTTGCTTGGAATTAAAGGAATCACGGAAATTTGGAATGAAAAAAAAATAAAAAATAAAAAAAAAAAAAAATAAAAAAAAAAAACCTAAACTAAGAATTATGATAAATAATAATCTTCAAATTTAATTGTATCAAATACAATCCCCGGCAACGGCGCCAAAAACTTGTTGTGAAATTTTAGAGTAACCCAAAAGATAGATTAACTCAAACCAAATTTTACTCGCAAGTATACGAATCAAGTAGTAAAGAGTACAAGTATTGTGAGGTCATTCCCACGAGGATTGGTTAGACAAATTAAATCTAAAAATTACTATCTAACTAATTCAACCAAATATTGATGATTTTGATAAAAGAATAATTGTAAAAAAGATGAAAGAACAATGATAAAGAAAATACCAAGGCTTTGATTCCACCACTAATCAATACAATTCCAATTTTCAATTGAAGTTATTAAATAGCCAAATCATCTTCACACATCCAATAAAAAATAATTATAATCAAACATATGGATGGCCTATCCGGGTTAGGACATAGGTTCAATTAAATATTTATTATCTTGATAATGAATAATAAACAAATAATTGAAAGAATAACATAAATCACAACTAACTATCCATGGTCAGACATAAATAATTATGATTTACTTTCTTCTTCTTAAATCGCCAAATAAGATTACATGTTCATGGTCAGACACAAGTAACCTATATGCTAAAGTTCCAATAAATTCAATTAAAGTCTTGGTTAAAGCATATAAAATTGAAAGTATAGGAAAACATTAAAATAATAAGAAGAAGAATTTAAATGAAAGATTCAACTACTTATTTCAATTGAAATAATAGAATTGTAAATGAAAAGGGTTTCCTCTCAGCCCTGGCTGAGAGAATTAGTTACACATGAAGAAAAAAATAATAAAACAACAACCAAACCGAAATTGAAGATGGAAGAACGCCTTTGCTTTCTCCGTGGATTGCACCAGTCTTCTCTTCTTTTCCTTAGCTCTTGATCATCCTTTGTGCATCCATATATGCCCTATTTATAAGGGTCCTCAAGGTTTCATCTAGGAAAGTAAATAAGAGAATACAATATTCCCATATTTCTTTTCCTAATTGGTGATATCTTGCAGCCCACTTTCGACCAATTTGGAGAGTAAATTTGGAAGATATTGGTGATATACTCTTTTCTTGTTAATCAAGTCCTCTTCCCACAACCCTTGATTTCATTCCATTCTGATCGTTCCTTCAAAATCTGTGATTATATTACCAAGCTGATGCTGATTTTTGCATAAAATAGTATGCCAGATTTAAAATGTCTTTTTCGCCCTTTAAACTTCAGAATTAGGGTTTCTATGTGAGATACCAATATTTTTTAAATTGAATCAGCTTTCTAGGAACACTGGGCTCACACAAATCCGAACAACGGGCTGAAATATATGACCCAAATACTAAGACATGGTCTAAACAGATTTTGGGCTTGGTTAGATGGATTTAACCCATTTGTTCCAGAAATCACCAATAACCTATAAAAATATAAAACACAAATATTAATTAAAATAATTTAAAATAAATGACTAAAAAATATATTTTTGAAGGTTAATCGTATATGAATTATGCACTTATCAACAAGGACCTGCCATTTGATTATTGATGAATAACTTGTCAAGAGTTTCTGTGTTTCATAAAAAGTAACAGTCAGCAGACCATTCATGCTCCTTTATGTACTTTGAGTAGCATTGAACATATATGCAAACTTTTGCAGGTTTGGCACAATTCTCCTTCAATTTTAATTTCCCCCCAGTAAACCTCCATTAACAAAAACTTGGCATAATATTTATAGATATTATTCTCACATATCATTTTTACTAAAATATGTTCATTAGTAATTGGACCAAATTAACCTCATTTTACTATTTTTAATTATCATATTAAGTTTTTAATCACCGTTCACCATATCGTAAAAATCAAATTGTGAAAATTTTATTTCACTGTGTCAAAAAATCAACTTTTCATAATTTCTTTTCAAGGTATCCGAATTTCATTTAATTTTATTTCAGGTGAAAACAAATAACTTTGTAAAATTTTGATTCACCGTCTTAAAATTAATTTGTCAAAATTACTTTTCAATGTATCCTAATTACATTTCATTCTCCAAAATTTTGTTTCAAGTGAAAATAAATGATTTTGTAAAATTTTTGATTCACCATATCAAATTTTATTTGTCAAAATTACTTTTCAAGGTATCCGAATAACATTTCACTCTACTAAAATTTTGTTTCAAGCAAAACCAAGTAACTTTGTAAAACTTTGATTCACCATGTCAAATAACCATATTCATAACCTAAAAGAACAAATTTGAATCATCAAAAAAACAAAAAAACAAAAAAACAAAATGATATGTTAAAGTGACAATAAAAATTGTGACAAATAAAGTTTGAAACAGATTGAAGTAGAACAAACAATGGAAGGGCATTGAACTGTGATCCGCTCTTGAGCTTCTCATTGCTCGTATAGTGAACCACATAACAATGTTCAGAAAAATAGATTCAACTACAATACTTCTCTCCCCAGAGAACTTTGTATAAACTAGAATTAATTAAGGAAATTGTACAAATAAAAAAGGGGGTTACATAGAAATTCAAGCAGAACTACGTAAGATTGTCATGATTTAGAGTCTAGAATATGTAGAAAGCACAACAGCCAATGCTAGGGCTGCAAATGAACCGAGCCGAGCCGAGCTTTAGAATGTTCAAGTTCGGTTAATTTGCTAAACGAGCCTAGAAAATGTGTTCAAGCTCGGCTCATTTGCTTAACGAACGAGCCCGAGCCGAACGCCAGATTTAACGAGCCGAGCCCGAGCTTGTTCACGAACGACTCGTTTGAGTGCAACATATATTAATCTTCATAATAGTTGTCTGGATTGAGTTGTTGCATGTTTGTTTTAACATATTTTCACTAGTATAATTTTTTATGAATGAATTTTATGTTATGACCGCCTAATTTCTATAATTTTTTCACAATAATCTTCATAATTTGTTTAATTTGAATACTTTCTTTTGTCAAATATGATATAATTTTACTATTTAACTTAGACGAGCCTGTTCACGAGCTTGGCGAGCCGAACATAATAATGTTCAAGCTCGGCTCGTTTACTAAACTAGCCTAAAAATTGTGCTCAGGCTCGGTTCGTTTATTAAACGAACGAGCACGAGCCGAGCTCTTAACGAGCCGAACCCGAACCTGCTCACGAACGGCTCGGTTCATTTGCAGCCCTAGCAATGCCAGTTCCTTCTTACAAGGATTGAGTTAAGCATTGTAGTTTTTTAAATTCAAAATACAATTTTAAAACTACGTGACTTCACATTCCTCACCCTTCAATTCCACAAGAAGAACAAAATACAATTTTCAAACTACGTGATCAATCTCCAATACTAACTTTTTTGCTCGAGTTTGCCATCTCCTTTCAAGAAGAACATTTAGGCCATGATGCACTCCAAGCAAATATTCTTTCTCACTAGATGGCGCATCGGGGAGTGCCTCATGGAAAATTTCCAAAATCCTTCCCTTTCTATCTGTAAGTACTCCACAAAATGCTTCTTTCGTCCCATCATGCTTTTTCTTGAAATCCACAGAAAGGTTTAACTTGTTCCACTGACTAGGTAGCGAAGAACCCCACCAGGGCCTTACACCGCATTTAACCGGATCATCCGAAATATATAATGAAGCCACCAGAGGACTATCCAAAACACAAATTTGATGAGTAAACATGTAATTATAAATCGTTTCATCGAACCACCATTTACTTCTCGAGAACAAAAGTAGGAATTCTGACATCGTAATACATCTAACTTTGGAACCCCGAGCCTCATGCGAATAACTGTTACCCTCTCTGTACAACCCATAATTTTCTAACAGTATCTTGTGCTTTCGGTCGCTATCTGCGTGTGCTCCCGACAAAGTCTTCAAAATAAAAATATACATTTGTCAGAAGAAAATCTGAGTTATACACCAGTTAAAAATTATAAAGATATTAAACTTGCCATGAAATTGTTGATCTTTGGAAAATCTCCTTTCTTGTTGCAAACTGCAAGCGTTGTTAGATGAAAGTTAAAAGGTTGTGGAAAATATAACAACAAATAGAAACCAATTTTAAATAAATTCCAATTAGATGAAGCCACAATAATCATGATTATTTTAAAGCCCTTATATAAGTTGTAAATTACTTTTTTTTTTTAAATTCCTTTAATGCACTTTTTTTCCGTTTTGAATGAAAAACCCATTTTCGCCTACCCCTGTGACCCCGACTAAAACTTTGAGTTTTGAAAAATGATTTTGAGCCATTTGAAAAGAGTTTGACACTTTAAAAGTCGGTGGTGGGCTAAAATGGAGACCAGGGACAAGACGGTCATTTTATTATAAATTTTCACGAAACGTAACATTTTTAAGCTTATTGGTGTAATATTGAACTAGTCTATAGGACTTGAATGTAGTTTTGCAAAAGTCGAATTTTGGCAGAGAGTTGGGATTCTGGCCCAAGAAATGGCGCTTATGGAGGCGCTTAAGCGCCGTTCCAAGCGTCAGAGGGGCGCTGATGGGTGCGCTTAAGCACCCATTTCAACTTTCCAGCCCACTTTCCAACTGCTGTAAGCGCACCCTTTTTTGTCCAAAATGCTTAAAACTTATTTTTGGGTTTTGACCCCAAAATCATCCCTACTTATTGCTATGACATTTTTAATGCTTAATTAAGCGGTTTTCAATGTGAAATGACCATTTTACCCTTTTACGGGCTTTTGGAGTTTAAAGTTCTTTTTTCGTTTTATTTTGCTTCCGCGTCACTCCCTTGTCTTTTAGGCTCGTCTTTCGGAGTTTTAGGAAATTCGGGGCGTGACAACTTGGTATCAGAGTGTGTTCTTTCTCTATAGGACGACGGGTGAGGACCGTTATCACTTTTCGCTTCGTGGTATTTCGTTTACGTCTTGTCACTTACTAGTGGGTGTTATTTTTATCTTCATGACTTGTACGTATGTCGGCATGACAGTATCACTTAGTTTGACGTACCTTGGGTTAGTCATGCTTTAATCCTTTCTTACTTGTTTTCAGGACTGGGATTAGCTTACTTATGGTTCAGGATCTTCTTATCCCTTTTATTGCTTCCGCCTTTGCTTCTCCCTTACTCCATCCTGGTACTACCTTTTTCCTCGCTTGATGATGCATGATTTATCTATGCACTAGTGGCATGTAGTGCGTACTTGACTCGAGTGTGTCGTAATTGTAAAGTCATGGTTACTTGACGGTCGTTAACATTCGATGTCACTCCCTTTGGCATGGATTGGTTATCAACCTTCCGTGTGTGAATTGATTGCTTTTGAGGTCGTGTGTCTATGGGCGCGCCTTCGGGCGAACACTTACTCTTCTTTGGTGATCGCAACAACTCTTATTTGCTTCCTATTATGGTAGGGGTTGTATAACCGTGTGTACGCTAGAGAGTGAGTACTTCATTCGTGGGCGCTTGGAGCGATGCTAGTGTTGTTTTTCATGATTTGTGGAAATCGTGACTTACCTAACTTCTTGTTGGCAAGGGTGACCGACGAAGAAGTATGTGGTTTTGTCGACATACCGAGTGTTGGGATGTCCTTCCCAATATTTAATTTTTTTTTCATTGCGTCCTCACCATGATGTAAAGTTTTCTATTAGGTTTAGGCCGTGTACCCTGCCTATTTTTGTGGCATCATACCGGATGGCACCGACGTCATTCATGAGTCTTGTAAACCATTTATTTGACGTGTTCATGAAGTGTGTTGTTTCGAAAGGTAGTGTCTCGGTCGATCTTTTAAAGTTCAAAGCGGTGTTGAGTTAGAACCAATCTACTAATGTCTTGAGGTTCATAGCTTTTCGAGCGAGCGAGTAGCTATCGAAGGTTTGTTAAGGCCCTTTTGTGCCTTGCAATTGCAATGTTTCAACTTACTCGGTAGAGCGTTAGGTTCATGCGAGATGGAAAGTGTGAAGGGATATCTTCTAGTTGAATGACACAATTGACTACATCTCCGGTTTTAACCTAACCTTAGCGAGGCGTTGGTTAAATTGTTATTGTGATGCTTCACGTGAGAGTGTATGCCTAGGATGGATGAGCAGTTTTGTTGTCCGGGCATGAACCACTTCGGTATCATTTTATGTTTAGGGATGAGTTCCTCTTTCCCTTGTGTCTTAGTAGGTTCCTATGGGGACTTAGCGACTGTGACACGTTATGTTGTGATAACATGTCATTGGTGATTGAGTGGTGTATCTCCTAAGCTTTGGTATTCTCTTTGCTTGAACCATTAACACTGTGTTTGGATGATTGGGAATTAAGGGGATTTGAGGGGATTTCAATTTAAAATGGGATTTAGGTTGTTTGGAAGAAAAAAGATTCTTAAAAAAATTGGATTTGAAGGGATTCCAAGGGAGTTATTACTTCCCTCACAAATTCGTGGAAAATTTGTCGGATTTGGTGAGATTTGAAATAAGGAATTTCTTTACTCCAGATTAATTAAATTACAAATATAATCCTCCTACTATTTATATCTTTGTCCAAAGTTGCACGTGATTATTACTGAGTCAAAAAATCAAGGAGATAGTTTGAAATCATAATCTTCTATTACGTACAATGTTACTCTTTGTTAATTATCATCAATAATGAAGAATTAATTTTGTTTATTAGTAGTAATAGGAGCTCAAACAATATAGATATAGATATAAAATCTTAGTCTTCTAATATAATTAGGTAATTAGGTCTTTAGTTAAAGTAGTTAATTAAAATTAAATTTGTAGAAGTAGATTTTAATTATAATTAGATAATTAAATTTGTAGAAGTAGAGTTTAATTATAATTATGTTACAATTAAAATATAATTTAAAAATACAAAAATAGAGTTGAAACTCTTCACACTTTTAATATTAGTAAGTATAGATATAGATATATGACTTGTAATTTTTTTTTTCTAAAAGCTAAAATATTCATATATATATATTTGGGTGTTCAAGAACCGAACCGGAACCACACCGGAACCGATCCGAACCGAATCGGGACCGGGGTGTTTGGTTCCGGTTCCGGTTCCAAAAATCAAAGAACCAAAATTTTAGGTTCGGTTCCGGTTCTTACCCCTTCGGAACCAAATCGAACCGGAACCGAACCATTTTTTTTTTATATATATTATTTTTATTAATTTTATATTCTTACTTATATATATATATTATATTTAAAATTAAAAGTTATAATTTGATATGTGTTAATTAACTTTGGGTTTGTAATAATTAAAATTTTGAAATACTCTCTTTAATTTACTTTATAATTATATTATTTTTTGATATTTGGTGTTTTTATTATTATTATTTTTATAATAGAAGGAACCGAAACCGAAAAATTGGTTCAGTTCCGGTTCAGTTCCTTGGGTGTTCGGTTTCGGTTTCAGTTTTTAAGGAACCGAAAAAACCGGGTTTGGTTCCGGTTCTAGCGGTTTTGAACACCCCCATATATATAGCAAATTAAGTGATGCAATATTTTGATGATTACTACCACAATAATGAACTGTCGGCGTTAAACGATAAACATCATAAATTGTTATGTTTAGTTTTTAAATTCTTCAAATCTATGAAATTTGTTTTCCATTTTTATTAATATATTTAATATTTCTTCTTAGGTACATTATAATTTTTCAAAAATAACTTATCGTAATAGTAGATGGTTATAAAGAGAAAAAACAATACTAATACATATTAATATTTATTTTACGTGCACTTATTATATATATATATATATATATATATATAATTTACAATTTTTTTTATGATGGGTCAAAAGTTATATTAAATATGCTTTTTACATGTGTAAATATAGTGATATGGGTAAAGAATTAAAAAATAAAAATTCTTTCCAATTCCTTTCAGCATCTAAACACACAAATGGAATTATATTTCACTTGAAATACTGTTTATTCCAAACACACAAATGGAATTATATTTCACTTGAAATACTGTTTATTCCAAACACACAAATAGAATTCTATTTCATTCCAATTCAAATTCCAATTCCAATTCCTAAATGATTTGGTTCCAAACACAGTGTATGGGGTTTTGTAATTAGGTGTTCTTGTGTAGGCATCATGAGGTTCACTTGCCTTTTGGGGCCGTTGCTAATAGGTATTTTCTCTTATGGTATTCAATGTGTGTTACCTGAGTATCATTCTTGTTGTTCGAGGTTACTTTACTTGAGATATAATGTAACTGTGTCCCTCCATTGTTATAGATGGACTTGAGGTATAAGAGTAGTAATTCATTGATTGTTGATTGTCTGTTCGAATAACGCTAGGAGATGTGTTTTATGAGCCTTGAAGTGGTAATATGTGACGAAAGAGTTGTGAATCATTGTGTGGGACTTAGAGATACGATTTATGATCTTGCATTTTCTCTAACTTACAAGTAGTGGACTTGTGTATAAGTTTTGATTTATTTATTGAAAGTAAGAACGGTGTTCGAGGAAACGATTGCTAAATAATTGGTTATGGTTGAATCTTGGGAGTTGGTGTACGTTTAAAATCACTTATTAATGACGATTTTGATTGGAGATTTTGATGTTGATTTTTTTTTTCTGTAGTGTTGTAGTTAATCATCGTCAAGTAAGCTTTGATTTCAGAGATAATTTTGGTGATTCATTTAAGGTATGATTGTTAACTAGGATACGAAAGCGTTAATTATCGAAACATGATTTAAGGAATAGACTATGAGTGTGGTTATCTGTCACGAGGAGATTGTGGACTTGATAAATAGTTATTAGTGTTATATGGTTTATGTTGCGGTTAAAACATGATTTTAGGCCTTCGTTGATCAAGAAAACATGAAAATTGGAGATGTTTAGATTACTATTGATTAAGGTATGAGGTAGTGTGATTATAGTGCAATGAATGTTAGTTAATACATGATTGTGGTTTCTATTCGAAAGGAGGTATGACTTGTAACCTTGAGGTTCATTGGTGGTTGATCACTACAGTTCATGGAGTCGGTTTGAGAGTAAGTTCTTCAGTTAACCCTTGATGTGCCGGGTGTTGAGTGATAGTATGAGTGTTGGCAGTACCAAGTTACTATATCGGTTTACCTTGTCTTCCACATCATTGACCGTGTCTGTCTCTTCATGTGAGTGTTGGACTATCGTGTCCCTTCTTTTCCCTTCATCGCGTACTTAGAGTATGAACATTCTCTCTTCATAGTTGTGTAGTTTGGTGTACTTTTACGGGTTCCGATGGTGTCCCTCGTTACGCAAGTGGAGGTTGATTCGTACTTAGTGTTTGGTTGTTTTATTCAACTATGCTTATAGTATGAGGAAAGTTGGTGTTATTTTGATTGAGACCTAAGAGTTCGTCGATGTACGTTTTAGCTATCTTGGCTATAATAAAGGATCTTTAGTGACGTATGATTTATGTTTCCATTTGAGGTGTGGTTTAAGGCTAGTCGCACCATTCGAATTTAGAGTTGATGACTTGACTTTGAAACAGTCAGGTTTCACTGAGCAATGAGGTTTATTGACATTAGAGAGTGAGTTGTATGATATGATGTACTATGGTCTGTGGTAACATCTAAGTGGTTTAGAACCTTAGAGGAAAGGTTGCATGCAGTATGTAAATTAATGAATTGTGTTGAGGTACGATTGTCATCGAACTGGTAACTAAAGGATTGGATTGAGATGCCTTTTTGGGAGACTACTATATTTTTTTTTATAGATTGACAACTTGAGTAATTGAGGTTTAATCATAGCTTATCCACAAGACTGTGGGTCGTGATCGAGGTTTAAATTGTGATTGGACTTTGGAGATTCAAAGTGTACCCCTAACATTATGATGTAACGTGTGTTAACTGAACCAATTGATAATTTGGGGTTCATAATGATTGATTCAGAAAAGCAATGATATAATGATCATAGAATTCGTCTTGTAAAGAAATTGTTCGAGGTCATTATATATGTATTATGGATTGTGATCGTGATTATGGGTCTAATACTTTAGTGGTTACAATTGTGAACTAAATGGTGTAGTTATGGAGCTAAGGATAAACATTGATATTCGAGGATTTGGTGTCTTTAATTTATGGCCTTGGCATATGTTTTGCTAGGTAGTGTATCTTACTAGTACTCTTGAGGTTGAATATTTGATCTTCCTTACTGAGGTTAATGTGGCACAGGGACTTGAGGTATGATCATTATGATCATGGGAGTATTGGTAGTGATTGTTTAGACTTTTAGTCTTACCTTGAGTTTTGGACCTTAGATTAGTCATCTCGTGCTTGTGCTATTGACTTCATAAGTAGTTCACGTACAACAATAGTTATCAGTCCAACATTTAGATGGCACCTTTGAGGTGTTGTACGGTGGACCGTGTCGTTCACCGACTCGTTGGGCCGAGATTGGTGATGTTGCACTCTTGGAACCCAATATGGTTCATGAGGCAACCGAGAAGATTAGGATTTTTTGATAACATTTGGTTATAACACTTAGCCTACAGGAGAGCTATGCGGATCAGCGTAGCCGTCCCTTATTCTTTGAGGCCGGTGATCATGTATTTTTTAAAGTATCACCTCGAAAGGGTTTAATGTGATTCGGGAGGAGCGTCAAGCTTTCACCATGATTTATTGGGCCTTTCAAGATTCTAGATCGTATCGGTGAGGTAGCGTACCTTTTGTCTTGATTTATTGGGCCTCGAAAGGGTTGCCACCGGATTTATCGCGGGTACATAATGTTTTTCTTATCTCTATGCTTCACATGTACAAGCCAAATCCGTCTCATGTCTTGATATGGTGCATGTTGATGTTGTCGGGGGTGTGTCCTATGAGGAAAGACCCATGAGGATCTTGGATGCGCGAGAGCAGGTTTTGTGAGGCAAAATCATCCCGTTAGTTAAGGTCTTATGGCACCATCGCGGCGTCAAGGAGGCGACTTAGGAGCGTGAGTGTGAAGTTCGGAAAAAATACTCAAACTTGTTTTCTACTTTAGGTACGACTTGATTTCGAGGAGGAAATCTCCTAAGGTGTGGGGGTTGTAACGTCCAGTATTTTTACGTCAAAATTAAAACTTTTATTAACAATTAAGTGCTTATGTGATTATGTGTTTAATGTGTTTATGTGTTTATGTGCTTAGCATGACTTACATGATTTATTTATGATTAAATTTGTAACTTGCATGTGGTGTTTTCATTTCGTGAATAATGAAAAGTATTGAAAATAATTTTTGAAAAATAAATGACCAAGGGGTAAATTGGTATTTTCATATGTGGAAGACTTAGTGGAATTTGTAAAGATTTGGCTAAGTGTTGGTATGTGTGTGGCATTGTGGTAAATGTGATAGGAAGACATGGGTAAGTTTATAAATTGGTGACACAATGACACTCTTGTAAATAGAGGTTAACCTTAGGGGTAAACATGGAAAATGAGTGTTGGATAATGGTACATATGTGTGTTGTCACACTTGTGGCCATATGATCAATTTACTTCTCCCATCTCTCATCCTAGCCATTGGATGGAAATTCTCTACAAACCCTATCTCTATCTCACACTTTGCCTACCACTTCATCTTCTTCTCTCTCTTTCTCACCAAGAACACACACACACACACTCTCACCACAAAGGAATTTCGGCAAAGCCATTTCCCTTTTGATTTTTGGCTTCAAAAATTGTCCTCTTCTCTACTCCATGCTCTCTTGATGATGAAGCCTTGAGTGGTGTGGTTTGGGTGGTGTTCTTGACAATTGTTCTACTCCATTTTTGGTAAGTTTCCTCTCTCTTTTTAGGGTTTTGGTTACAAGGTCCCTATCTTTCAAGTTCTTGATTTTCTAGGTGCTAGTATTGATTTTTGGTTTTCTATTTGTTCATTCTTGTGGAAGGATGAGCTTTGTCTCTAACCATCAAGTGAGTTTACTTGTGGTGGTGCGAAATTCGTCTTGTGGAGAAATCATTAGTGAGTTCACAATTTCCTACTCAATTGATTTTTTTTCCCATAAAACCCTAGTTTAGCTATCATTAGGGTTTGGTTTAATTCATGTGGTTGGAGCCACTTTTCATTAAATGGTGTATTGAATAGAATTGTGAACTAACTCTTAATTCTCTTGGAAGCCTTCTATATGAACACTTGAATTGGTAGCTTGCTTGGACCTCGTTTGGCACTCTTGAATTAGCTTGCTTGGATTGAGGTAGGGGAAAAATGAGTTGTTTTAATTTTTGTACGAGGGTGTGTGTGTCTATGTATATATATGCGATGTATATGTGCGAGTTGTGTCTTGACAACGTAGATGAGAAATTAGGCCCTTGAAAAGCATGATTGTGTGATAATAATGCTTATTGTGGAAAGTTGCTTATATGTGTATAATTATAACCATATTGGCATTTTGGGCATAATATATTGCAAAATGATGTAAAACATGTATTATGATGAAACATGATTTAATTGAGACATAGTTGCATATTGAGAGCACCTTTTGCGTTGTAATTTAATTGATGTCGGTTTATGCTCGGTCGTGTAACCATGTGTGAGTAGACTTTTGTCGGATCGTCCCAACAACTGGCCAGGGGGTGTTCCCAACCTACGGAATTAGTATGTCCGAGAATTGTGGTATAGGGTGGGTCGTCCCATCCTCTAGTCGCGGGTCGTCTCGTGCATTCAATCTTCGGATCTTTAGTTGCGGATCGTCTCGTGCAACCGACCTTCCTTGTGATAGTGGAAATTATCTCAAGGGAGTAATCGGTGTGGCACTCTACATTACTTCATGAGCCTGTATCCTCAAAAGTCAATTGTTAGAGTGTGTATCTATTGACCTTAGTGGACATGGTGTATACCATGAGGTGTGTTGAGTCACATTGCATTTAAATTGTCATATATGTAATTGTGATATTTATCTTGATGTATGTTATACTCTTGAATGACTATGATAAGAGCATGTTGGGGGAATTGATTGTTGGGTTTGATGGGGTCCCGGATTGGTGTGAGAGCCATGTGGGATAAGAGACCGACCTAGGATTTGTAATATGTACCTTGGGTGGGTTGTACCACTCGGACTACTGAGATTGAGACGATGACACTTCCTCTACTGAGCTAGTGAGCTCACCCCATAACTTATTATATTTTTTAGGTGATGATCCCACTTCGGGAGCCCGTAACCTTTAGGGGGAGTTACAGAGTTGGTTCCGCTCCTTTTGCGCTTATGGAGGCAGATTATTTCATTTTATTTTTTGTAGAGCATATATGAGTATATGTGTACCTATATTTCTTTTGGTCATGTAACTCAATGATTTAGACTTATTCTTTTGCCGGCTAGCATGTTAGTCGGGTAGTTTTTATTGATGTACGTCCCTCGGAGTGCTATGGGCGGGGATTCTTTCGTTTGGTGCACTTCGGCGTTGTTGATGTAAAACTACGTATTTTAATCAAACTATGATGTGTTGCGCCTTAGGGCGCTTGAATGAAGTCTTTGAATCATTTCATATAGTGTGGTGAAGTGGATTACTCATATAGATGTGATTATTAGGAGTTTGGCTGAAAACGACATTTTTCTAGGTTTTTAAACAAACCCTTTTCGTTTTGAATGAAAAACTCATTTTCGCCTACCCCCGTGACCCTTGATGAGACAAGAATATTCGATATTCTTGGCGTTAATTAACCCTTTGTTAGTCTTTTTATTTTATTAATAAGATAATTTTTATCCGAGTTGCGTGTTTAAGCATGTTTCAGGGCATTACGCGAATTTGAGTTAATTTTGGATTTTAGCAAATATGCCTTATCTGGAATGACACTTAGAAGATTAATGTCATGCCCCAAATTCCTAGGACTCAGAAACCCGAGCCTAAGAGCTAAGGGAATGAGTACGGAAGTAAAAAGAAATGAGAACCAATGATTGAAGGTCATCAAACACCCACAAAAGGGTAAAAATGCTATGACACCATGTTGTCACGCCCTTAAAATTCCCGAAACTCTAATCTACAGAATCAGCGAATCTCCAAAGGGTGACGTAAGTCAAGCAACCACTAGAATCAACAATAACAAGGGAAATACATGGAATAACAATGAAAACTATACTCCATGCCAAATATAATACTAGAAACTCAATAGTATCCTCAGATACCAACAAATACGTCCCTAAATCCCTAAGACTCCCGAACCGGGACATCAAAGGAATCTAGGATGTGATCCTTAATATGAGTGACCAACTAAGATATCATTAACCATGAAAACGTATGGATTAATGATAGAAATGGTATATTTCATACCCAAATGAATTATTAAACAAGTAACGAAATCTGACAAAAATCCGGCAGAGTTTCGTTTGTAAATGGAACATCCGGACATAAATCCACAACACGATAACCTGCCAATAACAGTTCGATAATAACAATGGCTTCCAAGCCCCACATTCATCAATCCTACTAAGGCTGAGGTAGTGTAAAGAAACCAAAACCCCTCCAAACCCTCTATAATCAACAGAGCCACAAATGCTCGAATACAGAAATGCACCTAGCTGTGCAGAATAGATACAATAACATCCTGATATAATAAGGACAAGAAATAAATGATACACCAATAGGGATATGTCAACAGACTGACTCCCAAAAGAAATACATGATAATCCCACAACAAATGGGTAGAGAAACTAACAGCAGAAAACTATCGTCCCCAAACCAGTCGTGCTATAACTGTAACCGCATCATCATGTGCAACCCCAAAACTTGTAACAAGAAAACCAAGGAAAATTGCCGTTGCACTGCATCCTGCCCATAGCCGTATATTTCCTACAACCTGGCGTGGAATACCAGGGGGCAAATGAAATTGCCCTGTGAGCAAATAAGCTCAGTGGGAAAAGATACTCTAATTACCACATCCTCTGGCAGTTTAGGTAATGCTAAACTATCTAGCAAGATATATATAGCCCAACAAATCCCATCCACGCAAACCCAAGGCACGCGCTCGTAAGCTACCATAAACGAGTATATATATATATGTATCGGGAATATATATATAAATATACAACAAGAGTCTATAAGGTACAACTAAGACTCGTACTCCAAGAACCCATACCGGTAGTCTACATTACTCTCACCAACGTACACCAGGTACATGACACCCAGGTCAAATCTAATAAGTCCTCAAGCACTCACGACGCTAACCAAAAATCCAAATAGAGGGAAAACACACTCACCTCTAATATCCACAAGGATCGAAATCCACCACTAGTACCAAGGAATACTCATAACTCACTCCCCGAGAACACGGGAGGAAAAGTACTCACGTCCCTGCGTACTAACACAATCATCATTTATATATATGTATATATATATATAAGAAACATTATCCCATTCCTAGAAAAATCTACCTCTCAAGAATTGGATCACCTCAATCATATATCTTCCTCAATAGCATAAATCACATCATCACATTAACCTCATAACACTATCATCAATAGGATTGATCAAATCACTAACACTCTCACTGTAGGTGAGGAAAACCACCCAATCAACTCACTAAGAGTACATGAACTCAACTCACAAGAACGACCACCTAAGGTTAACCAAAACAAAACAAACTAAAAGAGTTCCAAATGCTAAGCCAACAGATAACCGAGACAACAATGTCAAGGTTAAGAACACCACAAGTGTTTCGTGAAAACACCTAAAGAAGGAAACCAAAGAAAAGGGAAAAGAAGTCCCGATACTAAACCAACATATAACCGTGACAACAACGTCAAGGTTAAGAACACCCGAAGGAGGAAACCAAAAGTGAATGGCCGAGAGTGGAAGTAATAAAAAGATGAATCCCAGAGATTCAATAGTTTTTAAGAAAAATGTTTTAAAACTCGAACCAATCCATTTTGGCATCTATGCCCCTAACGTAAGAAAAACTCAAATCACCTAAGTGGTGACACCAACAACCAAGAAGAAGGGAAAGACAACACTATATGTGTGTACTAAACAATTACAAGCCTCAAACTCGAGACATAGAGATAATCCAAGCAAAGGTGAAACAAGAACCACCTTTCAAAACTCTACAGGATGAGATTTTGAGAAATAAGTCTCAAAATCTCAGAATCTCTAGAAAAGTAATAAAATAGTTTTCTTTTAGGAAACCACACAGTAAAAATGACCGTCTTGCCCCCGGTCTCCATCAATTGCCATCACCGGCTTTTAGAAGTTAAAAACATTTTCAAGAAGATCCTAAGATCATTTTATAAAGTGTTAAAACTTTTAATTGTTAGGAGGGTAGGCAAAAACGGGTTTTTCCTTTTAAATACAAAGAGTTTAGAAAACACCGTTTTTGAAAAACAGTCAAATAAGAATGAATACAACTCTACGGATTCCGATAATGTCCAAGATGACAGTAAATGAAGAATAATATGTTGGACTCACGGACCACAACCATCCGTTTCCAACTCCACACAAAATCAATGACACCATGAGGAAGAGGTTAGACACGACGCCGTAACCAACGACTCAAGGAATGACATACAAGTCAACGACTATGTACTAGCGTACAAAACACAGTACAAGGAATGCTTAGGGGAATGAACTAAGCACGAGAACAACGCTACAACACTATAGTACCCCAAGTACTTAATAAATTCCCTCAACCAAAACCTCTTCTCACACAATCAAATCTCAAGACACAGGTTGTAACCTATTCCTCAAAAAGTGAAAAACACCTAAAGATCTATACAACAACGTCCACTAAGTCCACGATATCATCACTCGCCTTCTCTAAGGCCCCTATTCTCAATTGATACTAAAATCAATCACTGACCTCAAATCTCCCAAGAGTTCACACGACTAACCACAATCACAAAACCATTACCCACATTCTCTAAGGTATCAACTCAACATCAAGTCTCTGGTCCACTACTAACCTCAACTAGCCACATAGATCATTATGCCAATACACGTAACCTCCCCCAAGGGTACGAAAGTTTACAACAACAAGTATGAAGATATACATTTCATTTATAATTTAACAATTATTGCTTTTAATTCATGTTTTTCACATTATTCATTTCCAGTTGAGCATTTATAAAAGTATGAATTTATTTTACAATATTCATAAATAACATGATCCAACATCATATATACATATCAATGAAATCACATAATGATATGCAATGCAATGTACTCACAGACCGCCTGTGATACACACACAAAAACACACCCTTCCCAAGGATGATTGGATCATTCTCCACAATTCCCCTGAGGATACAAGCTCACTAAGGAATGTAGACTTATCGTTCCATTCTTCCCAAGTGCTTTTGACACTTCACACTTTTAACTAAGGAAGACGTCCACCATAGCCGAGCCGTGAACATCGGGCCTTGGACGATATGTCCTCCCCCTAAATCGTCTGGGTTCTCAGAAGATTAGTTCTGTGGGTGCAACACCCCCTGGCAAGTTGTTACGACGATCGAAACACAAACATCTACCCGCACGCAAACGGAAGTAGACCACACCAAATGACTTTTCTGTGCAAAGGGTGAAACCATGCACTACATGCATCAACACCCATGTCTCACAATACATGGTGTACGCAATAAAATCATGTCTCAACATAAATATGTCATGCATCATATTTATGAAAATACCCACATGATAATACCAACATAAATTTCGAAATCTCATTACATGCTTTAAAAATACAATAAGGACATTTAAATTCTGAGAAAACAGATTCCTGCTTTAAACAATATATTTTCTTTAATTCTTTTAGAAAATATTCCAATTCCTCTTAACATACCTTTAAAATAATTAAAGCAATTAATTCACGTATCACAAAGGGGACCTAGAATAACGTCTAAGTTTCTCACGTCCAACGTTTACAAAATCCCTTAGTCCATTTAATTCTCAAGGGAATTTCTAAGCCACCTATTCCTATTCAATTAAAATAGGAATTTTTTTAGTTCGTAGGAAATAATTTTAATTAATTTCGTAAATTATTTTATATGTCCTACATCGCTCTTAAGCCAATTATAGATATTTAAATTAATAATTTAATATATCTATATTAAAATAATTAAGGGTTTGCACACCCCAAACTACTTCAACAATACGAAGTGATAAATAAAATTTCTCACCTAATTTTACGTTTACCGAACAGCCCGAAATAACACAGTGTCGGCGCCCGAATATGGAGTCCGCCGACCAAAGTCGTCCGAAAAATATTTTGAATATATTGAAACGTCCGCCTCGACAACCTATATGATATATATGAAACCCATTAGCAATAGGTTATCTAATATAACCTAAACGAAAATTTGAAACTTCAAATCGAATTTTTCGATAAATCGTAAAACGAAAAAATACGAAATGTTTACCCATCGTACCTGACATCTAGACGAAGCTACCCTCCAAATTTTAGCCAAAACCGAGGTCGGGAAGTTGACCGAATCGTTGGTCGAAGCTCCGGCCAGAACCACCCCTACTGCGCGTCACTTCTGCGTGAACTAGTTGCGCCACCGCTGCACCACTTTCAGGTCTGACGACCCTCGTAGCACCATCGCCACTGGGAGCCGCCGCCTCCCCATACCGGTGACCTCCATGGCTACTTCTCCCCCTCTCTCAGCTCGACTCTCTCTCTCTCGCCGACAACAAGGGTGAGGAAGATGGATGCGCATGTCTGGTTGTGAGGAGAAGGAGTGTAGCAGGTGGTTGTGTGAAGAGAAGGAAAGTGATGTAGCAGGTCTGTATATACATATACATATATATAACCTAGTTGCACAAATAACCCTCCATTCATCCATAATTGTAAAATAACTCCACTACAATATATATAATTAAATATATATATACAATAAGTACCAACAATTACCGGAAGCCTCCAAATAATATCGCGTCAACCTGTAAGTCCACAGGACGCCAAATAAACAATCCCAATTACATATATCGGGGTAGGAACCCAAACGTCGGGACATTTAACAAGCCTGATCAATTACAACGTGTCGTCGCCCCATCGAAACACTAAACATAAAATGTCGAAACGATACCGCGTAGTCGATAAGAAGAACTCGCATAGTCGTCAAAGAGAAACCCTAAAGTCATCCAGTCGACTTTAAAACTAAACGCAAAAACTTTACACGCGAAATACCAAGAATAAACAATGTGTCAAGAACGAGTGACGTCAATACTAAAATTAAATTAGAATTAATTTCAGGAAATAGGAAAATAACACGGGGTGTTACAATTAAAACACTCAGTTCAGAGCAAAGTACAATTCAACAAAGTAGAGCACAAGCAGATGAAGCATAAAATTGAAAAATAAATAAATATTAAATATCAGGGACCACCGATCGATTGGTAGACTCTCCGATTGATCGGTAGAGCCGACATTGGAATACGTGCGAAACTGTACTGCAGAATTCTGACTCCTTGTGCAAGCATATTGAAGGGTATATTGGTCTATTCACAACTTTTACTTGGTCCTCACACCAAGTCTTCTTGGAGTGCAAGCAAAGATATGCCATGTTTACACCAACTTTTGTCTATAAATATGTGAAGACTTCATGAAGAAAATATATCTTCCATTCTCTTACAGAAATATACAGAAGAATATACAAAGTCTGAGAGAGACTCCTCTCCTCAAGAACCAACCAACTAATCATGAAGAGGATTACCACATCAACGATGCAGTCTTCCCCTTCCATGAACGGTCAGTCGATATCTAAGGTTTCTAATGAAACCCTAGTCGAGTAATGTAGAACTTTAATTTATTTTATTGCAAAAAGGGGAAGCTAAAAAGCACTTATATGATGATTATATAGTGAGAGGCCGAACAAATAACCTAAATAAGATTTCTTGTTAATTGTTTTCTAGTCGTAGATTGAATTAATAATTAATCTTGAACAACTATGTTTTATCATTAGGAGCAAGAACCTCTGAAGATTTAATAACGGTTTCTACATAATGGTTCTTAATTGGCATGATAAAGTCTTAGGTTTACATAGTCCATACTAAGAGAAGATGATATAAACATGCTTTTAATTTCATGTTTTAAGAATAGTTGTAGTATAGATGCATAGTCATACTTTAATCGAAGATGGATTGTAGTGAATCGGACCGATTGCATCTCTTTGGGGATTAGGCAACTGCTTGTAGCGTTACTAATCTGATTCATATAAGATGTATCTCCCTCTTGTAATAATAAGATTAAAGGACTATATTATAAGACTAGTGGTGGAGTTGGATCAAAACCTTAGACTTGTTTATCTTGATTTAAAACCAAAACCAAAACCAAAACCATATCTTTATTTATTTTATGTTTATTAGTTTATAACCAAACCAATCAAAACACCGTTTATAATATAATTCAATTTCTACTTTACGATTATTTGAAATACGACTTTGATCTCCGTGGTTCGATACCCTCTCTACCCAACTATACTATATATTATTTGCGTACTTGCAACTGAGAGGTAAAACTAGATCGTGTTAGTTCTTTATTTCGAACACTTTTATTTTCATATGAATTAAACCGATCACAATTTTTTGGTGTCGATGTCGGGGATCAAACGGATATTTCAGATTATTGTATTGAAGTTCTTTGAATTATTGTATTAATTTCAGTTTATTTTTGCTTAATTTCATTTTTTTTCTTGCTAATATTTAGCCACTACCGAAACTGCAGTTTTCCAGAAAATTCACAAATTTCAGCCACCGATCGAGTGTCAGCATCAATGATCGGTCGGTAAAGTTGACCGATCGTTCTGTAAGTTCTCTGATCGATCGAAAAATAATTCGATCGTTCGGCCTGATTAGTGATCGATCGGAAAAGCTTTTGTTCGTGCGAAAAAAATTAAACAGAGTTCATAAAATAAAAACTATATACATTATATAATATATATATATATATATTTATCATAAAATAAAAAATATATATTTATATTTATCTAACTATTATAATATAAATATATAAAAACATATAAATAAATATATTTCGCAAACCAGAGTTCGCGATCGATTGAGTGTTCGTGCGATCGACCAGATGTTCTAAAAAAAAAATATATATAATATCTATGTATATAATAATAAATTATATTATTAAATATATTATTATTATATATTATTTATAATTATATATATTATCCAATATAAAATATATTTGTATAATAAGTAAGTGAAAAAAAATTTCAAATTATTTTTTTGAAAAATAAATATATATATGTAATAATAATAATAATAATAATAACTCTCTCTCTCTCTATATATAAAAATGTGTTTATTACTTTGTTCATGTAGAATAATTTGATTTTTTTTTATATTCAGTTGATTATATATGTGGTTATCATTTACTTTTCTTACTTAATTTCTCTTTTAGTTTATTTTATTTATTTTTCCTTACATTAGTAGTTTAGTCAAATGCATTATAATTTTATTTTTGAAGATTTCATTGGTTGTATTTTTTGGTTGCTATGAACCATCAAAAGAAACACTCTATTTGGATTATGAAATTGAAAGTACCATAAACGAGGTGTAAAATAATCCAATAGGAGAGAACCTAGCAATAGAAGACATAACTAACCATAAAATACAACCAATAAGATTAGGAGATTACTACACTCCTTCTAGTTACACTTCCCCATTTGATATTGAATTATCGGACGTTATGAAAGATCAATATGAGATTAACCCAAACATAATTGACCTGTTATCACAATTTTATGGATACAATAACGAAAACTCGTATCAACATATTGATTTGTTTCTACAAATTTATTCGACCACCAAAGTATATGGATTAACGAATGAGGGATTGTGTTGACGCATTTTACCTTTCTCTTTGGAAGATAAGGCAAATATGTGGGTTAAGACTTTAAAGCCAGATGTCAGAACAAGTTGGAAGACTCTTCAACAAGAATTATTGCATAAATTCTTTCCAATAAGTAGAACTATTGAGATCCGGAGCACTATATTCACTTTTTCACAAATTGCGGGAGAGGAATTCCATGCAATGTGGGAACGATATAATGAAATTCTAAGTCTGCACCATAATATCCCAAAACATGAATTAGTGTTTAGGTTTTATGATGGACTTAATGATTCGTGCAAACAATTTGTAGATTTGGCATGTGGAGGAACATTTTCTCTTAGACTCGTAGACGTTGAGTGAAAACCCTTATCAAAATGCGTCAATGACTAGAGTTCCTAGAATAATTTTTAATAACTCGAATAGGTCCGAGGAATTGTACATAGACGTAAAAGTTGATGAATTGGGCTAAAGGCTTGACAAATTCATGAATTTCTCTAACTCCTTCCTTAAAGAAGTTTGTCCCGAATATTCTGATTCTTCCCATTTTGCCGACAATTATCTAATGGTGTACCAAAACACTGAGGTAATACCAGAACCCTAAACCCTAAACCTTAAAACCCTCAGTATTTTATTTCCCATGGCCAGTAGGTTGTATGAAGAGTTGGAATGAACTCTAAAATCCGGGTAGTATGAGTTAGTATATGGATTATTGGTCAGATTAGTATACTATTTCATATAACCCGGATTTTAGAGCTCATTCCAATTCCCATACAACCTACTGGCTGTGGGAAATAAAAATCAAAACCAGAATACCATTTTCCTAACGTCTCAATGAGCCATCTCATTATGAAAGAAACTGATGACAACATATTCTCCCATCACAAGAACTAATTGAGATAACATATGAACCTAGAATACGATTTTTCTAATGTCTCAAGGACCCATCTCATTATGAAAGAAACTGATGAATGCTCTGTTATAGTAGAGATGAATGAGTTGGTGAAGGGACCATTACCTCTCATACAAATCCACAAACTTTTAAAAATCAGGAAAAATTCCAAATATGTTCTCAACCTCCGAGTCCACCTCAATTCATATATCCTACTCTTAATCCACCTCCAAGGTTGTCAATTTTTGAGGAAAAGGTATTAGATACCTTTAGCAATTTTAAAAATCAATACACAAATGGTAGTTAATCCAAAAAGTCAACAAATAAGTAACTTAGTATCTACCAGTGGACCTAAATGTGAGACACTTCTGGCTGACACAACTTTTAGAAGCAGAAACAAAATTGATAAACAAGTAGATGAAAATGTTATGATTTAGGAAGAGGAAAAAGAAGATTCGGAAGAAATGTTACAAAAAGGGTATGAACAACATATTCTCCCATCACAAGAACTAATTGAGATAACATATAACCCTAGAATACCATTTTCCTAATGTCTCAAGGAGCCATCTCATTATGAAAGAAACTGATGAATGCTCTATTATAGTAGAGATAAATGAGTTGGTGAAGGGACCATTACCTCATGGGTTGAAAGCAGATTTGTTGGAAACATTACTCATACATGGGATAAAGTTAGAACATGACAAAAGAGCGCCTTTATATGAAAATAATTTGTTATTCGATGGCTGTCTTATTAGAAATTATCCATAAACGAGAGCACTTAAAAAATCACTTCCTACATTTTGTCCTACAATCAAGGGAGGTGTGACAGAGATGAAAGGAATTGGATAGTTGATCTTTTAGGAGTTGTCTTGCCAAAGACGGTAAATATTGGCACCGAAATTCGGGACTTGTATATTAGGTAGATTCTTTACTTTCGATATTTTGGCATGTTTTATAATTTATTTTTGTGGAAGGTTTTATTTTTAGATTTAAAAACAAACTTTTTTTACTCTCCTTTAATATTTCGTGAATGTGAGGCTAGTTTAAGACATCTTGTCATTTACTCACTCGTGTCTCATTACTTATTTATTTATTTATTTTTGTACCTATTCCCTTAAAAATAAATTATTGATGAAAATAAGTTTGGGGTAAGGTTTTTCTTTTAAAAATAAATAAATAAAATATAAAAATATATATATAATCATATAACGTAATATATATAAATCATAGTAATAATAATAATAAATATATATTTCTTATATTTTTCAATTTTTATTATTTTCAAGTTATTATTATATCATAGCTTTAGGTTGTCATTTTTATTTATGCAAATTTTAATTCTTCAGATTGTAGGCCCTTAAGGCCAAATCAGTAGTTTTATTTAATAATAAAAAATTTGTTATTCCCTATATTTTATTGTTTTGCATAAATTTCAGAAAAAATTATGAATTATTTCTTCTTCAATAATTGTTATGATCTCGATATGTGCCTCTTGATAAGATTATTATATTATGCAATTGCCACGAACATTTAAAATATATCAACATATAAGTAACAAGGGACCTAGAGCATGTTTCTAAGTTATACTCAATTCAAGTTCGCGTCATCCAACACTCACTTTGACGCACGCACCCACGTAACCGGGAAAGAAATGGTTTGTCAACCCCTACCTCAAGTCCAATGCAAAGCAAAGAGGAAGCAAACAATGTCCAAGCTTGAGTGAAAGAAAGATTCCAAGCAAATTCCAAAAGGAAGCTCAATTCCCACCAAATGTGATTTCAAGCTATCAAAGGCAATTAATAGAAGAAAAAAAATTCAAAATTAGGTCAATAGCACAACTTAAATGACTAAAGGAGCATTCTAAGGGCTTTAATTAGAATTTTCAAAGTCTCGCAATTTAAGGTTTTTTAGGAGGAATTTCGAACAAAGCTATTAATAGGAATTTTAGAATCAAGAGAAAATTTTCTCAAGAGTACAAGATGAATTTTATTGAATTCAAAGATCAAGGAAGAAAAACTTACCAATCAAGTTCTCCAAAAAGATCAAGTACAAGAAAAGAGTGTCTACCTTGATCCTTGTCAGAATTCACTAGTAAAGAAGAGAAATTTCAAGATTTATACACAACTCCAACAAGAATCAACATAAAGATAATTTTGAAATGGAATGATCAATAGAAGAAGCTCCACTTACCAATCTTGAGATCAATGGAACAAGCAAGAGACAAGGAGCAAACTTGTAGTCGTAAGCTTCACTCAATTCTCAACCAAAAGCATGGAAATTGAAGAAATTTGAGATGTCAGAAAATGGAAGAGGGGAAAAACAAAAAAGGCTGTCGAATTGGAGTTGTGGAAAGGTTGAGAGAGATGTGATTTTTGAGTTTTAAGTCTTGCAATGAAGAGCATTAGTCAACATATAACTTATATATACATATACATACTTTCCAACTTTGCCCTCAATGATCCAAGAGCTAGTATAGAAGAAGGAAGAAATGGATGGTGAGATTCAATGTGGTGTTGACACCTCACCCACTCTAGATGGTTCATATGAAATATCTTGCAAAAAGACATGCTTTAACCTTGGACTTTTTAGAGTACAATAGAGAAAAGGAGAGAAGATGGGCATAATTGACATTTCACAATTTCTACCCATTCCTAAGTTACCTATGGGGTACTCAATTTATTTACCACAATGCCATGCTATTGTATATATATATTTATTAGTGAACTTAGAAGAATTTTTACAAATTCTACCTGTTTCGCTTCGGAAGCGAGTTTAAAAATATCGGTATACTAAAAAATTCCGAAACTAATTTCTAAATTCCTTATTTCGTATAAGAAGTTAAGGAAAATTATCGGAATCGAATTTGAATGTTTTCGGGACCTACTTCCACCATACGTTTTTCGTATGTATCCCGGGTTATCTGATAACGAGAAATTCAATATAAAATAGAAAATAATTCTGAAATTTTTTCTAACCACATATCATTAAGACATAACATGTATAATAACTTTTGAAATCAATTCGGTCATTTAATTCAAATAAAATAAAATCATGAAAAAATTGCATGTAAAAATAGAGGAAAAATTAACGGACGTTACAATCTCTCCACCTTAGGAGATTTCGTCCCCGAAATCAAGACGTACCTAAGTGGAAAACAAGTCAGGGTACTTCTCTCGAACCTCATGCTCATGATCCCAAGTCGCTTCCTCGATTTCGTGGTGACGCCACAATACCTTGACTAAATAATGGTTTTGCCTCGCAAAGCCTGCTCCCTCGAATCCAAGATCCCCACAGGACACTCCTTGTACGAAACATCATCCGCGACGTCAATGTCCACTCAACTCAACACATGGGTTGGATCCGGCTCATACTTGCATAGCATGGAAATATGAAAGACATCGTGAACATTTGCCAACTCGGGTGGCAAAACGAGTCGATATGCATCCTCACACATGCACTCAAAAATCTCAAATGGTTTAATGAAGCAGGATGACAACTTGCCACTACAAACAAATCGCATCAATCCTTTCCGAGGAGAAACTTTCAAGAACGCGTGATCACCGACCTCGAATGTCAAAGAACACTTACGCTTATCCGCGTAACTCTTCTGCTAGCTCTGTGCTATCACTAAACGCTGCCTAATAATTCGAATCTTCTATGTCATCTCGTGAATCACATCAAGACCCAAAAGTGCTGCTTCGCCAACCTCTGTCTAATAAATCAAAGAACGACATGGCCTGTCGTACAACGCCTCAAACAATTTCATCCCAATACTAGACTGATAATCCACTAAGTGCAAATAATCCTCCCAACTGCCCCTGAAATTGATAGTGCACGCTCATAACATATCCTCAAGTATCTGAATGGTACGCTCTGTTTGTTTGTCCCCCTGAGGATGAAAAGTTATAGTGAACCGCAATTTGTATAGAACGAATGTTGTGTGAATATATAGTGCATTCGGTCAATCATGAGGTCAAAACTTTTTCAGCACTAGTGGATAATGCGCGAAGATTGGGAAAGGTCCTAGCACCTCTAAAATGTCCCAGCATTATCACAAGACGAGTAACAATGGTGGTAGATACACAGAATGAGAGGACAAGGGGAGACTGTGGGGATCGCACCAGAAGATCTGAGCCACCTCCTTTGCCTTTTGGTGAAAAAGAAACAATTGTTTTGCTTAATCAGTGGATTACTGACGAAGTTATAACACTACCCACCACCCAAAGGATGCCAACAAGCGAGGAAAAGATGAGGAGTAATTACTGTCCTTATCACATATCCATTTGACATTCTTTAACAGGGTGTTGGGCATTTCGCGAGTTAGTACACATGAAGATAGCATTAGGAGCCCTTGATGTGGCTAAAAACGTGACTAATGAGCTTTTTCCAACACAGGTGGCAGTAGTAAGTGGTCATGATGATATTGAAATAATGAATGTTGTCAAGTGCAAAAATGCTCCAGCTCATGAAATAAATGAGTCCGCTAAGTTCAAAGCTTTCTTCAATGAACTCCCAATTCAAGAGCATGTGAAAGAGTTTTTGAAAGAACAGGCAATTGTTGCTCTTAATCATACTATTATTATCCCGCAGTAGGAAAAGGCTACAGGAGAAATTACATTCTCGGAGAATGATAGGTTGGTCTTGTTTCCTTATAACCGTCATTTATATGTACCTGCTACTATCAATGGTCGCGAAATAAAACGAGCTTTTCTGAATGGTGGAACATTTGTCAATTTAGTACGTATCGTAACCCTGCAAATGATTAATTTTCCTGAAAGCAAGATTACGGCCCATGCTATCTTAGTTACTGATTTCAATGGAGACTAATAATCGACTATGGGTTTCGCGAAATTGGATCTCAAGGTTGGGAAAATCAGGGCTCCCACTAAGTTTCAGTCATTAAAGGTAAGCCATCATATCTACTACTACTAGGAAGATCATGGTTACATGCATATGGTGCAGTGCCTTCATCATTTCATCAAGTGATGAAAGCCAACTGGGGAGAAGACATAATGACACTTAAAGCTACCAAGAACCCTTTTTGTGCTTTTGAGTTTACTTTTCTGAATATGGAGAAAAAAGTGGTTCAGGTGTCTATGCCACACCCTTACCAAAATGGGAAGAATTGTAAGTTGAAGGCATGCATAAAATAAAATCAAAGGAAGTGAATTGGTCACGATTAAAATTGCCCGACGGACGTGTTGTATACAAGTTGTGATGGGGTTAGGGGTCAGAGGCATATACAGTTGGCACTGGCCCCGAAAAATCAAAATCAAAGTCACGACCGGAGCATGGCTTATGCGAAGTTGACATTGGAGATGAAATCATTCCGCGATCAACCTTGATAAGTCATAGTTTGAGTAGAGAAACCAAGGAATCCTTGGTAAGTTTGCTCAAAGAGTATCGGGATGTATTTGCCTGGGAGTACGACTAAATATCAGGGCTCAGTACTGGACTAATCTGTCATCATCTTAATGTGCACCCGACATCAGAAGCAAAAACAACGGGTATTTCACCCACACATGGAAATACAGATCAAAACAGAAGTGGAAAAATTATTGAAAGCAGGTTTTATTAAACCTACTCAACATCCAACATGACTCGCCAATATAGTACCTGTGAAGAAGAAGAATGGGCATATTCGAGTTTGCGTAGATTACCGTGATCTTAACAAGGCATGCTCAAAGGACAATTTTCCTTTACCCATCATTGATACTATGGTGGACGCGACTGTAGGGCACGAGATGTTTTCACTTATGGATGGTTTCAATGGCTACAGTCAGATTAAAATGGCACCAAAAGATGCTGAGAAAACAGCATTTCGAACCCCAATGGGAAATTTCTATTATACTGTGATGCCATTTGGACTCAAAAATGATGGAGCCACGTATCAGAGTGCGATGACATCCATTTTTCACGATCTGATGCACAAGACAGTGGAAGACTATGTGGATGATTTGGTGGTCAAGTCTAAAGTAGCACATAATCATTTAGATGATATAAGAAAAGTGTTGCAATGATGCCGTGAGTACAACTTAAAGATAAATCCTTTGAAGTGTACTTTTGGGGTTCCAGAAGGAAATTTTTTGGGATATGTTGTACACCAACAGGGAATAGACTTAGATCCCACAAAGGCTAGAGCAGTGTTAGAAATGGCACCTCCAAAAACTTGCAAGTTGCTGAAAACATTTTTGGGAAAAATTTCATATCTCAAAAGATTTATTTCAGCACTGGCAGAGGTCACTCACCCACTCATGCCATTGTTAAAGGAAACAACTGAATATAATTGGGGGAAGGAACATCAAGAGGCTTTCGAAAAAATCAAGCAGATTTTGACATCTCCAAAAACAATGATGGCACCACAATCAGGAAAATCGCTAATAATGTATCTCACTTCTACCAGTAAGTCGATAGGAGCATTATTGGCTCAGGAGCATGAGGGAGAGGAAAAACCAGTATATTATCTTAGTCGCGTACTCAAAGGGCCTGAGTCGCGGTACACATCCTTGGAGAAACATTGTTTGGCTTTGGTATTTGTGGCTCAGAAATTTCAACATTATTTGTTAGCCCATCCTTTAAAATTGGTAACTAAAAGTGATCCCATTCGATATTAACTCACGAAACCCATTATGAGTGGAAGAATGACACGCTGGCTATTGGCATTATCTGAGTACGAGATCATATGCTCCAGGCCAAAGGAAGTGAAAAGTCAGGAGTTGTCAGATCTATTAGCTTTATTTCTAGGAGGTTCTGAGCCCAAAGGTAAGGAAGTAGAAATGATGGGAAGCATATAGTACATGTTGGAATTTGATGGATCTTCCACAAAACAAGGATGATGAACTGGTTTTGTGTTAAAAAATGAGGAAACAAAGGAAGAAGTGGTGATGACCTACAAGCTTGACTTTCCTTGCACCAATAACGTAGCAGAATACGAAGGTTTGGCACTAGGGGTACAAATGGCCCTGCAATTGAAGGTAAAGGTTCTTCATATAAAAGGAGATTCAAAACTTGTCATAAAGCAAGTTAATGGGGAGTATTCTATGAAGGAACCCCATCTTGTGCCTTACACAACTTTCATTAGACAGCTGTTGGGAACTTTTGAGTTTGTAAGCTTTCAACATGAGCCGTGAGAAAACAATAGACGTTTTGATGCATTAGCAACATTGGATTCGCGACTACAGTTTCAAGGGATAGACTTCAATTTGAAAATACTGCGGAGAACTAGTTCGATAATCAGTTATGAAGTAGGGCCATAACTTTATTCAAACTAGAGAAGGGATATAGTTCAAGCCTTGATTAGCAATGACATTACTACCCTGAGGTGGGGATATCAAATCATAAAGGGAACATTGTATCATAAGGCTACAGAGGGGATACTAGCTAAATGTGTACCAATAAAGGAAGCACAATGGCTGTTATACAAAGCTCATAAGAAAATATGTGGACAAATGGATATAAGTCTTTACCGAAGTATACAGCGAGAGGAATACTTTTGGCCAAGTACGAAAAATGATGCCACAGAATTGCAAAGCAAGTGTCAGAATTGCAATGCTTACCCATCCGCGAATGAGGGGAAGTTCGCGAATATTACTGACCGATGGGATAAGTATGTGTTTTATCTAAAGGAGGGAATTCTACCTGAAAAGGACAAGTCGCAGATTAAAAGACTGGTTTTGCGGTATATTTTTCATGATGAGAGGTTGTTTCGAAAAAGCTTTGAATGAAGGCTGCTGAGATGCATTGGCGAAGACGAAGTAGGAGAAGTACTAAGGCAAACTCATGAGTTTGGACATCAGGGCCAAAGAAAAATGTTTCAGCAGCTTTTGTTATCTGGGTATTATTGGCCCACAATGGAGAAAGATACTGGATATTTTGTCAGAAAATGTCATACTTGTCAGGTACATGGGGATCTTATTCATACCCCAGCAGCAAAACTACACAACTTGTCCACCCCTTGGCCTTTTCACACCTAGGCCTTGGATATAATTGAGCCGGTCACAGCACGGGATCAGGGGCATGCATGGGTATTAGTTGCAGCTGAAGTGTTTACAAAATGGGTAGAAGATATTCCACTACGACGAAAGATGGCTAACAATGTGGTTAGATTCATAAAAAAAAATATCTTTTGCCGATTTGGAGTGCCAAAAGTTATATTATCAGACAACGGGATTCCTTTTGTCAATCATAAAGTTGCGGACTTATTAAGAAAGTATTCAGTGATCCCCCATAAATCAACACCATACTATCCTAAAGGAATCGAACAGGCTAAAGCTTCCAACAAGGCATTAATCTGAATTTTATCTAGATTGGTGCATGATAATCAGAAAAAATGGATGGAGGAACTTCCTATAGCATTATGGGCACACCGAACATCATACCGTACTGCTATAGGGATGACACCATATGCTCTAGTTTATGGAGCAGAGGCAGTGTTGCCATCAGAACTAGAAATCGCGGCTAAGACACTGATCACGGATAGTAAGTTGGAAGAAAGGATGTTACTGGTTGAAAGTTTAGAAGGGAAAATGGATGAGGCATTTGTGAATCAAAGGGTTTACAGTGACCAACAGGAAAAATGGTACAATAAGAAATTATAGTATCGATGGTTCAAGGAAGGGGACAGAGTGTTAAAGACAGTATCAGCAATAATGCGGGGGCAAATAATGAGAAAATTTGAAACAAAATGGGAAGGACATTATGTAATCATCAGTGAAAACAGTAGTGGGTACTATAGATTAGAGCATGAGATTACTCGCGAAAGGACAGGGCCACTCAATGTAAAATGGATAAAGATGTATCAATCTTAGGTGGAAAATAGATTCATACATAGTATGTAAATATATATATATATATATATATATATACACATGTATTAATTAAAAAGTTGTTTTACATCAGTACAAAATGTGTAAAAGATAGCAAAGTATGTGTACGAGTATATAAAAAACCACTAGTATAATCCATTGCCAATAGGAGATGAGACGTGAAGGTTTTCATGTTCCTCTTGTAGCTCGCGGGAATGTAATGAATGCTCCGCAGATTATTTTAGCCTACGGCTATCTTACTTCGCAACAACTAAAAGAGCACAAGCTTCCTCCACTTTTGCTATACTAGCTTTATATTCATTAAAGGCCTTGATTTCAGCACAATGTTTTGCATATAAGCATTGCACCTTTTCCAAATGAGCTTCCCACCAGGACACGTCCATTTTCATGTTCTTCCAATCTTTGATACAAGCGCGACAAAGAGGTAACGTTTCTGAGGCAAGATCTCGTATGCAAGTTATCATTAACGAGAAAAAGGTATCCATGATAATATGTAAGATGGTTGGTTGGAGAAGTGGATCATGGAGCTCCATAACGGAAAATGTCTCTGGATGGCTATTATAAACACGGTAAAAAATAACCATGTTACATGAATAGCATAGGAAATTGTGCAAGTAAGCCTGATGCTGCTGAGGGGGATTTTAGGTAAAAGGCACGAATGTTGTGTCTGGGATTGATGGATGATGCACATAAGGTAAAGTGGGTCTAGAAACTAAACCTAAATCTTGAGAAGTAGATTCCAGAGGTTGAGTTTGTTGAAAATGGGACTGTTGAGTTTGAGCATGTGGGAGATGGATGGGAAGGAAAAATGATTCAAAGCTGGGAAACGAAAGATTTTGTAAAGTGTTTGGTGGCGAGGAAAAATTAAAGGTCGCTTCATTAAGTAAGGACTCAGGATCTTCAAGCATAAACTCTGAGAATATGGGACCGTGGATAACATTAGCACCCTCAACATAAGCAGGTTCAATATCAGCCTCACGAGAATGAGAGATGTTACTTGTGTTTGTATTATCAGACTCTTGAACATCATTGAGATATGTGCCTATAGAAGGGTCTCCAATGATAGCTTCAACATCAACAATGTTACCTCCAAAAATAGATCTTTGAATCCGCGATCCATCTTCAAGAGTAGTTGTTATCTCCACCACAACATCACCACCAAGATGTTGCATATGCCGCGAATCCAAGGCATCCTCAGAATGATCTTCTTGAGAAAGATTCGTAACCAAGGGGATTGTTATAAAAGTATCAGCATCAGCGGATTCTCCAGGGATAGAATTTGAATTAGTAGGAGGCTGAAGTATGGCACAAACAGGGTCAGTGACCAGACATGAGTTAGCAACCTCTGCAGCATGAGCATCTTCTGTTTGACCATTGTGAATAGTGGTGTCTTCAGCAGTTTAAATAGTATGAATTTCTTCAGTACCATGTGTATGAGCATCACGAATAATCGAGTTCTCAATAGGTTGGACATCAACTGTTGAATTTTCAGACAAAGAAGGAATCAGATGATTATCCTCTTCGTCTAATTCATCCGCAAATACACAAAGAAGGCGTGTTGAAATGGATCTCCCTGCGGAAGAAAGAGGTCTATGAATATTAGGTTAGACTGTTTCCTGTTCTAGAAAATTTGAAAGAATGTCAGCCACTTCACGATCTGAGGCATGAACATCCTTAAAAATCTCTTAATTCGTATCATTACTAAAGGAAATGGTTTGCTCATTGGATTCGTGATTTGAAGAAATTTTGAAAATTATGTAATGATGATGATAAGAAAACATATAAATACAATGTATAATCAAGAAATTCATGGTTGGGTACCTAAAAGTAATGGGTTTGAAGCACGAATGTCCTCTATTTCCTGGATAACGGTGTCAAGAAAATGCCTGCTCTTGTCAGGTGACAAAAAGGCAACAAGTATTAAATTTCCTTTTTGCGAAGGTTTTCCTTTATGCGGAAACTTTTCTATTCGCGGAGAGGTTGGTTTGTCCTTTAAAGATTCAAGGTTAGGAGCTTGGTTCTGAATAGAAGTATCATCCTGGAAAAATGCACTGTCAGCCTCAGTTGCATCATGAGGAGGGTATGAAGCATGAACGTCCAACCTCGGTTTACGAATTAAAGGAATGTCATCTACCTCATCCTCTGAAGCGAACTGTGTGGCAGAAGCCAGAATTTGAGCCTTCTAGGTAACTCTTCTTCGCGAAAGAGGGATGTAGTCCAAAGCATCATTAACAGTATTTCTTCCTCTTTGAGCCAAAGGAACGTTGTCTAAAACATTCTCGGTCGTGGCAGAAATCTAGACACTTTGGGTTGTTCTAGCAGAATGATTCGCGGATCGCTGAAAGATAAAAAAAAAAGAGGGGGGTATTTTGAGGCTAGGGAAATAAATGATAAGATGATGAAAGATATACAAAAGTAAAGGAAATAAAAGAAGTTACCAGTGTCTTAGAAATGGGTTCATTTTGAACCAGTACAACGGCAGGAATTTCAACATGTTCAGAGCGATTTCTCTTGACGGCAGGAGATTGAAGGGGTTTCATTTAATTTTGAACTATAGTCTTTGAGGATTTCTTTTCTTGGGGGGGGGGGGGGGGGGATTTGAAGACTCGGGAACATCGTGATGCTCAGCAATTAAAGGAGACAGTAACACTAGTTTTCTATGAAATCCGCGAGAACCATGAGATTTATGAGGTTTTAAAGAAGAATCACCGAGGAATATGTCCACTAGCTCTTTAGGAATAGGAGGCTCCATCATAAAGGTTTGAAAATGAGTAACAACCTTAAGCCAGAAATCCACGTATGTCACAGTTCGTCCTCCCGCCCGCGACATAGAAGGGATAAAAACCACAAAGGAAAACTGGTGATGTGTTTTTTCATATTCCTCGTAAAAAGATACTAATGCGTTATTATAGTTATCAGGCGATCTTTGTAAAGGAGGGGTGATGTAAACGGTGATCAAAGCCTAGTTGGTGAGCAACTTGTGAAGGGTTATAAAGTGTAACTCGCAAGAATGTTTCGTCAAAAACGGGAAGAAGACACTCAAATTTTGCAGCAGCAAAGGTTAAAGCTTCCCGAGACTCATGTCCGTAGGTAGAAATATCTTCAGTTGGATAGAATAAAGGGAAGTGGACACCCTCTATAGGAACTGAATAAGGCCTCCATAAAAAATGACGGCTTAGATCAATGAAGTCTTCAAGCCTCTTAGTGGAAAATAACCCAGACCAACGAGCAATTCGTGATTTAAGAAATGGAGGATTGGCATTCTCTGGGTGTAAAGTAGTTGGAGGGAAGGTAAGAGTAAGGGGTTTTGGGGCATACTTTGGGAATCTTTCAAAAGGAAAAAACATTAGGAAAATGCATGAGATATGAGTACTAATATCATATCTTCCCACTGATCTGGAAAAATCATTTGCTAAGTTGTCTAATTAAAAATATAGAATGCCTAGAAAGAGGGGAGCCAAGGGTAAACGAGTACCTCACGAGATGATTGAGGTCATCAGAAAGACAAGCTTGTTTGGGCCATCCTCAGGACGTCCCTGGAAAATATATTTGTCTAACCAGTAAGCTAAAAATTCTACTAATTCGAAGTCACCATTGAATTATGGGCTAGGTGCTCGTCTACGATCTCGATCGCGAAAAAGATGAAGTTTTGGTTCATACTCCATAAAGAAGTGATGACACCAATTTGAGTATTTGAGTTTGGCACTCTTGATAATAGGGGCTTCATCAAGAATGGTGCATTTCTTAAAACGACTCCCTCGCCTCGCGGCATAGGCAACACAGGTTTAGAGATAAAGGTGAATCCGTTGATCTTCATCATCAAACGGATGTGCATCTTGTGGGGGCGATGCAAAAACTGGAAGTCTGAATAACACATAGACATCCTCGAAAGTTGGGGTAAAGTCCCCCCAAGCCACCATAAAAGTATGAGAAGAAGGGTTCATTCGAGAGGCCAAAAGAGTAAGCGCATCAGTGTCACGGCGAATTGATAAATCTGAAAAAAATTTAATTGATTCCAGCAAGCCAACCCTTCTCAGTGTCTCATGGTGTCTCTCTTGCTCAAGAATCTGTCTGGACCATATCTTCAAATTAGTAATGGGATAAACATGACCTTCGTATTCGACAAAAGGAAAAGGAACATTTCCTCTTTCGATGAGCAAACACAGAAGGGAAGATGGTGGAATAATGGCCAGAGGAATTTCATCGTCATAATGAATAAACATAGGATCTTCGGCGATATCCCCTGCGGGAGGAAGGTTTTCAATAGACGACCAGAAGTTATCATGTGAAGCCTCAAAAGATGAAGCTTTTCTCTATTCTGCTGGCAATGGGACAGATGGGACATTCCCAGAAGGAATAGCTAAAAGCTTGAGAGTGGAAGAAGAGGACATTGCCATAAAAATAGACAAAGAAGGGAGGTAAAGGATTGAAATTGGGTTCCGCAAAGTAAAGAAGAGGGTACAGGTGCCAAGGTACTGTTGTATGTGTAAAATAAAATGACAAAAATAAGTTAGGGAAAGAGGGAAAAGGAAATAAGAGGATGTAATGAAGAGGGTAGAAAAAATGAAAGAAATGAAGTAAGAGAAGAATATATATGAGTGGAGGCACAGATTTCTAGGAGGTGCATTAAATGCCCGCAGAAGCCGAACCGACCCCAAGGCTACCGCAAAATAGAGTGGCGCGGATCATGATCAGAAATGAATTTTGGTAAACCAGGGACAGATTCCAAGAGGGAAGAATGAGGAGAATCATAAAAATGGTCGAAAAAGCTAAAATAAGGTATGTGAAAATACATATATAAAGGTGTTTCTGCGAAACTTAAAAGATGGTTTGAGGTCTTGGGTTTACTCTTTAGTACTTGGCTAAGTAATAAAGTGTAAAAGGGAAAATGTAAAAGGGGGGGTGGGTGATTCGCATTGATATAATCCGTGAATCCATGGGTCCGACAAGGGAAAGTTGGAAAAAGGCCAACAGGGTATCTCTAAATGAGATTGGATACGCGATAAAGCTCTACAAAGATGCAATTATTGAGGGCTGACAAAGGGGTTCATAGCCAAAAGTCAACCTCACGACCCTATAAGCTTATTGTGTAAGGAGTGCTATTTGACTGGCCTGAGGAAATATTTTGATATGGTGAATGGTGGGTCGCGACCTCATTCATCAAAATTACTCAAAATAAAGTACTTGGAATGCGTCAAATAATGCTCAGGGTCATGTAAATGGAAAATATGCATAAAGGACATGACCCAGGAAACTATGACATCAAAATATAGGAATTCGCGAGAAGTAACCTCCTGATATCGCGGGATGGTAGCGTCGCAGATTGGTAATGTCGTAATTGGAATATAGAGACATAGGTAAATTATGAAGGCTATATTCGCAGATCTACATTACGGATAATCATGCTAACGTGGCAATAACTTATGCATGAACCAATGCCTATAAATAAGGGGTAAATGATTCAATAAAAATGAGGATTTTTTAGAGACTTAGAGAGAGAAATTCCTAGAGAGAGAGAGAGTGATTCCTAGATCTTTGGTTATGTAATTACCATTATCTTCCCTTCTTTTTCTATAATTCTGCAATCATTTGGCATTCAATAAAGATATCATTTTTTGTGAGTATTAGAGTGTGTAGATATTATTTCCAAATCACATCTAAATAACGAACCCCAACAGTTTCCTTCTAACCAAATGCTTTATGGAAAGTTGATTTTCTTTTCCTTTTCTTTTCAGTTCCTTTCACTTTCACTTTCCATCTCATTTCCGTCAAACCAAACGGACCTTTAGGGATGCTTGAACTTTATTTTTAACTAAATTTTAAGGAAAAATTTAAAACGACTTTTTGGATTTACTCTTACGAAAATGACACATTTTAAAAAGTATTTACAAAAAAAAAGAAAAAAAAATCAAGAAAAAAGAATTTCTTATTTAACAACTTTAAGTAAAATAATAATAAATTTGACAAGTTAGTACATATAAGACTAAAATGCCCCAAAACAATTATAAAAGTTTTATGTGGCGAAATAAATTTCTACATTGAGAAATAAAAAATTTAACTAATAAAATAAAAGTTTTACATTCCAAGTCCAAAAATTTTACATCATGTGTCAAAAGTTTTACCTAATGAAATATACGTTTTCAATAAAATCATGCGTTAAAGGGTAGTACGGACCAAATTTGTATTTTTTTTCTTATAATTATTTTTGTTAATTGAATTTTTCATGTAAATAGTTTTTGAAAAGTTGTCATTTTTGAAATTTGACTCCAAAAGTTGTATTTTTTCACAAATTTTAAATGCGAGGGATAAATTTAAATTTAAAAGGATATTAGAGCGTTTCACCTAATAATTATTTATAATAAAGGGTAAAGTGCAAAACAAATTCGCAGAACTATGACTAAATTTTCAAATAACCCCCCTAAACTATAATTTGTGAAAATGACCCCTTGAATTATCACATTTTGTTGCAAAGTTCTCTATTATCTTCTATTTTTTATAAATGACCAAAATGCCCTTTCTTATTCAATTATACTTCACAAAAAAAATTTAACAACATATATTTTTAAATAATTGCTACTAACTTGATGGCAATGTCTATTCAAATTAGCATATATTTACACATAATCTTCATAATTAATTGATTAGATAATGTTTTTAAGTTTTTAAAATAAAATTGAAGTAATTATTTTTAAAAATGAGTAAGTAATCACTTAGAACTATTTTTATATAACATGAACCAAAAAGTGTTTATTGAGTTAGTAGTAAATTATTTATGCATATATCATCTAAAAAGAAAATTTATCTAACACTTACAATTTATAATTATAACAAGTTTTATTATTTAAATCAAACTAGATTATAATAATATATTCATTGTTTTAAAATTTTAACACTTACAATTTATAATTATATATTATTTTCATTTAAGGAGATATTGACTCCAATACAATTAAGCTGAGGGGTTAATTAGTATTCGAAATAAGAGAAAAGATCATTAAAATAATTTAAATAATGATAACTTTAGTAAGAATTAGGGGTGGCAGAGTTTACCCAAAACCACCAACCCGCCCATACCGCCCTCAAATTTTGGGTTATTAGGTGTATGGATGGCAACGGGTCGGGTTTGGAACAGGTTTATCTAATACCATTACCACCCCATTAGAAAATTACTAATACCAAATCCATTCCAAGAACCCAAACCCACAACGGGTTGTAATCGGTAATACCATTACCACCCTGTCGGAATAAACGGGTTACCATCGGATCTATTAAATTATTTCTTCCAAATTATAAACCTTGTAGGAACATTTATTTGTAATGGCATGTTTCTGATCAAAAATCATGTTGAGTGTTGTGAGTCATGGTTTTGGTTAATCAAGTTGATAAATGAAATGAAGATCAACAAACATGTCAAATCAAGTTTAAAGTGATGAAGAATATAAGAATTGTGAAGTGAAGTTGATCGGAAATAGCATTGCAAAGAAATAAACAGAAGTTGGATTTTTGAAGCTGTCGAGTACTCGAGAATGGTTTACCGAGTATTCAAGATTGTGATTTACTGAGTACTCGAACTTTTCATTACCGAGTACTCGAGATTATGCATCTTGGCGTACACCATGAAATGCATACCGGAGACTTTTGTGCGTCATTCCACACTATGTCACGCTATTGGAGTATTACCAGTACTTGAGAAAACAAGGGTCGAGTACTCGAGATTTGGTTTTCAAGTACTCGAAGTTGCCAACTTCAGTTTTTAATTAAGGATTATTCCGATGCCTTAATGACTCATATTCACTTAAATACATGTTTAAGAGTTATTATTAGTATATATTTGGAGACTTTATGGTAAAAATGATAAGTCTTGGAGGATATGAAAAAGACTTGGAGATTAAAAAATCTTATTCCATAATTGAAGACTTCTTTCTCTATAAAATATGAGAAGATATTGAAAAGAGAAGACAAGTTTTGAGAGACGATGTTTTAAGAGCTCTGCAATTCTTCTATAGTTTAGATATTCCTACAGAGAGAGAAAAAGAGAAAGAAAAATATTGAATGATTATTCATCTTCTAGTTCTATCTTGTTTTGGGTTTCTCCAATTGTGTTATAACAAGTGATCTTTATGCACAATTGGATGACCTAGATTCTGAAAAATTTACACACCATTTATTAAACTGTGTGCATTGATCCGTGAGAAGTGGAACCGTTAGAGTACAGAGATTGAAGCAGAAAGCTTCGTGGTTCTTTGATCCGTTGAGAAACGGAGCCATCAGAGTACGAAGATCGGAGCGAGAGCTTTATGGTAGCACAAGTGAATCAACAACTTTCAGACGTCAAGTGCAGAATGGCAGATCAATGTTATTGTAAGTTCTGCCTTCATAGAGTCTGTATAACTTTTGATTCATAGTGCATCAATAATAGAGGGTATCTGTGGTTTTTACTTGGATCATTTTCTAAGGTTTTCAACGTAAAAATATTAGTGTCGTCACTGCTTTATTTTCTACACCTATATTTATTATTACTTGGCTTGGATTATTAAAGAATTGAATTAAAATTGACTATTCCGCAATTAATATTTTAATTTTTCAATTAATTCATAAAAAGTCTACTCACCCCCCTCTAGGCTTATTTTAACATCTTCTCGGTAATTTCAATTAGTATCAGATCGTGGTTTTCCCCGATTTAGGTTAACGACCTAGGGTTAGATCTTGAACTTAGAAGATGGACGTACCTCGAGAAGGATGTTCGGAGACTAGGTCCCCTTTATTTGATGGCTCAAATTACACGTATTGGAAAGTTAGGATGAAAGCATTCTTGAAAACGATAGATGAGAGAGCTTGGCTTGCTGTAGAGGTAGGATACTCTCCTCCCACTGTGATGGATGAGACTATGAATAAATCTAAAAAAAACCATCAAGTGAGTGAACTTCTGCTGAGTCGAATAGTGCTAATTAGAACTCCAAAGCTTTGTGTGTTTTATTTAATGTTATAACTGAGAGTGAATTTAGGAGAATTTTCACGTGTGATATTACCAAAGAAGCTTGGGATATTCTCCAAGTTACTCATGAAGGAACTTCAATTGTTAAACAATTGAAACTCCAATTGTTAAATTTACAGTTTGAATAGCTTAGGATGGAGGAGGATGAAGTTTTTGCTGATTTTGAGGGTAGACTAACCGACATAGTAACTAGTAGCCAGAATCGAGGATAGCTCATTCCTGAGACTACCATAGTGAAAAATATTCTTAGGTCCCTTCTTGAATGTTTTCGTTCTAAGGTTACGGTCATCTCAAAAATAATGAATTTTAAAGAAATTAAACTTGAAGAGTTGGTTGGGAACCTAAAATCTTATGAGATGGAGATGTGTGCTCAATCCCCTAAGAAGTCTAGCGGCACAAAAGAGAAAAGCATAGCTTTTAAAACCACTAAGGAGAATCTTATTGAGTTTGATAATGGGAGTGATAGTAGTCCAAGACAAGTTGATTTGCTCATGAAATAGTTTCATAAGTTTTTAAAATCTTCTTATGGTCAAGAAGTGATTAAATGACAAAAATTTGGAGATAAATTATATGATTATAAAAATAAAAATAAAGACCAAAATCGGAATGACAAGTTTGACCCTAAAAATAAGAAACCTCAATGTTTTGAGTGTCAAGATTTTGGTCACATGGTTGCGGAGTGCGCTAATAAGTTAAAAATGAAAAAAAAAATTCTAGTTGTCACTTAGGATGATGGAATAGCTAGTGATTCTGTGGAATTTGAATTGGTAGATGGGTATAAGAATTTGACTGTGTTTGCAGTACAAAGTAAGGAGATTGAAAAAGTTGTTACAAGATGGGCAATGTCTGGGGATGAAGATTTAGAAAGTGATGAAGATCGTGGGGACTCACTTCAAGATGCTTATAATAAATTATATGACAAATCCACACATATTAGCAACGTCTTCTCAAAATATATAGTTAAATTTAATAGTATTGATAAGGAAAGACAATCCTTAACAGAAAATTTAACCAATACTACCCTTTCCCTAAATCAACTTCAGACACAAAGAACCCAATGGTCTGAAAAATTGATCAAGTCTGAACAAGAAAAGAAACAGGCTTTAAAGAGTGTAGATGATCTCAATCAAGAACTAATTACCCTAAGATCGGAAGTGATTGAGAAATCTACCAGAATTGAGGTTTCGGAAAAGGAATTGAAATATGGCAACTCAACTATTCATAAATGGTATAGTGAAACCCTTAAGCTTAATCATATGTTGAGTTTGGGAAAATTTGCAAGGAATACAAAGGGGTTAGGATTCAAAGGAACAACGAGTAATTCAAATATTATCCCCAAAACGAATTTTGTTAAAGCTTCTCAAGTAGCATCTAATTCCTCTCAAGCTAATTCTGATATAAGAAACATTCCTCATGTTAAGAAGAATTCTAATGCTCAGTCTTATGTTAGAAAACCGGTTGAGTGTAAGCCTTCATTTGCCTCTAAGTATCATAAGGGTTCTAATAATGGTTTTCAAAGGTTTGTTCCTATATGTCATCACTTTGGAATGAAATGTCACATTCGACCCATCTGTTCAAAGTTAAGAGGAAATACTTTGAAATCAAATAGGAAACATAGAACTCAAAAAGGACCCAATATTCATGATCAAATTCGGGTGTTGAGTGAATATGTGAATAATTTGTCTAATTTGGCAAGTAAAACTCCAAAAATTAGACAGACATGGGTTAAGAAATGTGAGCTACATTGTTTTGCTGCCAATACTGCACTTAGAGCACATGACTCTAGTTCCTGATGTTTCGATAGTGGATGCTCTAGGCACACGATTGGAAATAAGTCATTGTTTGGTTATTTCAAGGACAATAATATTGGAACTGCTACTTTTGGTAATGGCAAAAAGTCTAAAGTTTTTGGAAAGGGTACCATTGTTGCTTATGGTCTACCTAAACTTAAAGATGTTTATTATGTTAAAGGCCTTAAGGCTAATTTGCTTAGCATTAGCGAGATATGCGATAATAACCATAATGTCAATTTCACACATGATAAATGTTCTATTGTTGATTTTTCTAGAAATTGCATTATGGAAGGTGTACATACATCTGATAATTGTTATTGCATTTTTCCTAAACTTTGTTATAAGAAAGGTCTAAAGTTTATATCCACAGATTCTCAGTTGACAAACATCTTTACAAAACCATTAGATTTTAAAAAACATGTGAGTCTTAGGAAATCTAGTGGTATGTTCTCATTAGAATAGATATCTTCATGTGCATCATTCTAGGAACATCTTGCATTATATTTATCCTAGAATTAATACAGTATCATGAATTTTTTATTTTGTTTATTATAATACATTTTAATTTTTTGTTTATTATTATGCATGCATCATGTTTTGCTACTATTAGAATTTTTTATGCATGCATCATTATGATAAAAATAAAAATAAAATTAAAAATTAAAAAATCTTTAGAATGGTGAGTTTGGTTAAAGGTACAAAGGGTTGTCATATTTCACTCTATTTTCATATTTACTTATCTTATTATACTGATGGGAATTGGAGGTGTTAGTCTGACCTGAGGATATAAGTTGTTCACTTGATATGTTTAAATATTATTTTTAAAACTCATTAACTTTGGGTGCTTGTTTTACTTTGGAGCCTGAAGTGATATATAGGTCATGAGCTAGGCTAGATTGATCGATGCTTTTGAATACCTATTGCATGCTATGAATAATGAGGTAATGTTGAAAAAAAAAAGGAGAATGAAATAAAGAAGTATATGAATGTCTCTTTAAAACCCTTTAAAGCAATGGTCCTTCTGTTGAGTAATCGAGTCTAGGTGCCTCAAGAAGCATTAAGTATTTGTATCAAAAGGCGGAAGTGATTATCTCAAATTTTCAACCCAAGTAACCGGGCCTCTTGTGTAATGCCCCAAAATTTCTAGAACCCGAGAACGAGTTTAAGAAATCAATGAGAGCAGTGTATTATGGAAAAAAAAGGCGAAGAAGAAGGAAAGTAAAAGGACCCAAAGTAAACTCAAAAGTATCATAAATAAGTCTATAAGACATCATAAGAGAGTTTATAAGTCGTTTCGAAAAGATCCCCAAAGAATCCCCTAAAGCGGGCAAATGGTTGAAAGAATCGAAATGAACCGCCACATTCAAATCACCATAACCCACTCAAAACATACTCAAATGGAGTGATTCAAAATCCTAAACTCAAGAGCTCGAAGTCATATTTCCAATGAGTTAAAGAACGCCTCAATCGGAGCTACGTAGCAATCATTATGAAGGAAACAATAAACAGTGGTCGAAACGGGGCTGAAACAGGGACTTGCGAATTTTATGAGTCGACTGCAAATCATCATCAGTCGACTGCAAGTGAATATTGGGTGTGGTTGATGGACCGGATGCCCTAATTCGAAACCTCACAAAAATGACAAGGAAAACCAAGTTTCCATCAGTCAGGTGATGGTTCTCCATCAGTCGGCTGATTCAATTCGAAACCCCCAAAAATGACTCCAAATGTGATTGAATAAACAACTAACATGCTTCGATACATATACCCATTATGTAAAAGGATTATTACACATCTATCCCATGATTTCAAGTCATTTTTACTCAACATGAACTTTAAACAAAAACACTCATTTAAGGTTTCGTAAAATTATCCGTCTTGCCCCCGGTTTCCGTATTAAATACCACCAACTCCTAAAGGTTAATATATTTTATAAAAAATAATATAAAACCATTTCAAAACTCAAAGTTTTATTCGGGGTCACGGGGGTGAGCGAAAACGGGTTTTTCTTTTAAGACGGAAATGATTTATTTATAAACCGAGAAAAACTCCGTTTATGGGAATAACACCTAATAACGAAAACTACCACGATAGACTATATATCTACCAAATGAATAAATTCATGGTATTCATCATTTAAAACACCCTAAGGTGGTACATATCATAATTCTTACAAAAAGAGGTAGTTTCACAATTCCGGCACCGAAGTGCGCCAAAAGAATAAAGTCATCGCGCATAGCGCTCAAGGGACGTACATCAATGTAAAATACTCGGATAACATGCTAGCGGGCAAAAGAATAAGTCTAAATCATTTGAGTTATTTAAACAAAAGAAGTACATGTATACATTTTCATCTATGCTCTACAAAAGAAAGTGGTATCCCTCCATAAGCGCAAAAGGAGCAGAAACAACACTGTATCTCCACCAAAAGACTACGGGCCTCCCAAAGTGGGATCATCACCTAAAAATTATTTAAAGTCATGGGGTGAGCTCACTAGCCCAGTAGAGGAAGACTCAACGTCTCAATCTCGGTAGTCCGAGTGGTACAACTCACCCAAAGTACATGTTACTAATCCTAGGTCGGTCTCTTGTCCCACATGACTCTCACGCCAATTCGGGACCCTATCGAACCCAACAATCAATTCCCCCAACATGTTCATATCATAGTCATTTAAGAGTATAACATGCATCAACATAAATATCATAATTACATATATGACAATTTAAATGCAATGTGACTCAACAAACCTCATGGTACACGCCTTGTCCACTAAGTGCAACTGATACACACTCTAACCATTCACAAGATGACCCGTGACAAAGATAGAGTGTCGCACTGATTATCCCCTTGTGAGAATTGACACTTTCACAAGGAAGGTCGGTTGCACAAGACAACCCGCGACTAAAGAACTGGAGATCAAATGCATGGGACGACCTGCAACTATGAGGATGGGACGACCCGCCCTATACCATAATTCTCGAACATACTAGTTCCAAAGGTTAGGAACACCCCCTGATTAGTTGTTGCGATGATCCGACACAAGTCTACTCACACATGGTTACACGATCCGACATAAACCGACACCAATTGAATTACAACGCATAAGGTGCACTCAATATGCAACTATGTCTCAATTAAACCATGTTTGATCATAATACATGTTTTACATCATTTTTCAATTTATTATGTCCAAACTGCCAACATACTCATAATTATACACATATAAGCAAATTTCCACAATAAACATTATTATCACACAATCATGTTTTTCAAGGGCCTAGTTTCTTTTCTACATTGTCAAGACACAACTCGCACATATATATCTCACATATATACATAGACGCACATACCCTCGTACAAAAATTAAAACAACTCATTTTTTTCCCTACCTCAATCCAAACAAGCTAATTCAAGAGTGCCAAAAGAGGTCTAAGCAAAGCTACCAATTCAAGTGTGCTTTCAAGAGTGAGTTCAGTTGCACAATTCACCACAATTCTATTCAATACACCATTTAATAAAATCAAGATTAAAATGGAGTCACAACAAGTATAATGACCAAAAGTGGCTCCAACCGCAAGAATTAAACCAAACCCTAATAATAGCTAAACTAGAGTTTCATGAAAAATTAACTCAAGAGAGTATGAAATTATGAGCTCACCAATGGTTTCTTCACAATATGAGTTCAATAGTTACCACAAGTGAATCTACTTGATGGTTGGAAACAAGGTTCAACCTTCCACAAGAATGAACAAATGGAAGAGCACAATCAATACTAGTATAAAGAACTCATGAACTTGAAAGCTAGGATTATTGTAAACAAAACCCTGAAATGGAAGAGAAACTTACCAAAAATGAGTTCAAGAACACCACCCAAACCACACCAAGTGCTAGCTCATGGTCATCCAAACATAGGGAGGAGTAGAGAGCAAGAAACCAAGCCAAAACCCAAGAGAAAAGGGTTGGCTGAAATTTGTGATATAGAGATTTGTGTGTGTAAATGTGTGTGTGTTCTTGGTGAGAAATGAGAAAAGAAGAAGATGAAGTTGTGGTAGGCAAATGAGAGATAGAGATAAGGATTGTGTGTATAGAAATCTCATCCAAGGGTTAGGAAGAGAGTTAGCAAGATAATAAGTTCACAAAATCACTATTTTAAATGTCAAAAATAAATCTTTAATTCACTATTTTATTGCATAAATGTTCTTATATATATCTTTTTATTTCTTATAGGTTTGAATTGGAAAAGATGAAGAAAATATATTAAAGTGAAGAAAGGAATGCACATGGATGGAAGATGAAGAATATAATGCACATGAAGAAAAGAAGAAAATGACTTGGAAATCATCAATATTCAAAGAAAAAAAAAAGTAGATCCAATTTCACTTTACAAGATGTCATTATATTTCAATTTTCTCTATAAATAGGAGGGTAGTTAGATCTTGTAGGGGGTTAGATGGTAGAGAGTGAGAAATTGTAGAGAAAATTTAGTCTTTTATCAAGTTTTTATTTTGTTGTAATCTTTTTCTTAGTTAATGAAAAATTCTTCTATCATCATGTTTTATTTCTCTATAATTATGATAGCTTAAATATCTTCTCAAGGGAGTGATGAAACCACATTGGGTAAGATATTCATAATTTTATTTTATTTCTTATTGTTTAATTCTCTTCCCGAAATAATTCTTTCAAGTGATAAAACCTACAATAGAGGTTGAAAATAGAGGAAGGATTCTCCGTGATTACCAATCAATGGAAATACGGGGAATGCCTACCACTATTTATATTTATTTATTTTTAAACCAAAACATTAGAGGGAGGATTTTCCGTGATTACCAATTAATGGAAATACGGGGAATGCCTACCAATATCTATGTTTATGTTTAATAGGTTGAAGGAGAATTTGCAATAGAAATATATAATATTATTTATATAGACCTGGGTGGTGGATTCTCTTCCCTTGAGATTTCTTTTACCATTTGATAATTTTATCTAGTTATTTTAGTTTACTATTCACAAATTCAAGAATTGTTTTAACTAATTTATTTTTATTCTCGAAAATTAAAGTTTTGGATCCTAGTCTCAAACCAATTTCTAAGTTGAGAGTGGTTCGACCCTACTTATTGCTATACTATTTTAAGTGAAGTATTAGTATGTATTATAAATTTTGTTGACCGGAGTTTGGTGAAACAACGACAAATATTAACAAATCATCAACCGTCACTAGAAAGAGTTGATCCAAGGGTCCTCATCAAGACAACACTAAATTGTACCAACAATAACACTCGCTTTCCAAGTATACCCCTAAGGTTAACCTTTATTTATAAGAGTGTTATTGTGTCCCCAATTTACCAACGCACCCATGTTTCCCTATCATATGTACTAAAATGCCACACACACACCAACACTTAGCCATTTCCCTACAAACTCTACTAAATCTTCCACATGTGAAAGTACCAATTTACCCCTTGGTCATTTATTTTCCAAAATCGTTTTCAACACTTTTCATTATTCATGAAATGAAAGTATAACATGCAACTTAAAAATTTAATTACAAATAATTCACGTAAGTCATGTTAAACATGTAAACTTTAAGCCCATAATCACATAAGCACTTAATCATTAATAAATTTTTTAATTAGGACGTAAAAATATCGGACGTTACATCTTGCCACAAAGTAGTGAGTGTTCGTGTAAAAAGGGAAGAGACAAAATAAAAATATATGAAGGGGTGAAAAAGAAAATATTTGAGGCAAAAAGAAAAGAAAAAGGAAAAATCATGTTATGTTCCCCTTAATTAGCAATAAAGTCTGAGCTAAATATTTGACTTCTAGCTTGGGTTTTAGACTGAATTATCATCACGGTTAGTGAGGAGAATATTAGAATTGGTGCGTATTACTTTCATCTTGTTTGTTTAATTGCACCTGAATATTTTTCATATATGCAAATGTTATGTAAAGCTTGGATTGTGAATTATTGTGTCTACAAGGTATGTGTGCTGATTTCTTTCACTACTGTGTGTATAATAGCTAAGTCATATATACAAATATGATGTGTTAATGATTAGCTTATTGTCTTTGATGCCCTGCTCACATGTTTCTAAGAACAATTTTTTTATGATAAGTTGAGCATTTTCCATTCATGCATTAGTATTAAACTCATGCATCGTAGAGATTTTTGTTACTCGAGAATATAGATATATTATTTAGAGTTCTATGTCTTAATATAAGCTTTGCTTAGATTCTCAGGTCTTCCCATATATTTTTCTCATTGTTTATACTTTGTATTTTCTCCTTCAACTTTCTTGACTATTTTTATTGTTATTTAATTTCTTGTCATTTCAGTGAAAAAAATGGGGAGAAATATTTTAGTAAGGGGGAGAGAGTGTTTTATAATTGAGGGGGAGAATTATTGGTTGTTGATTAATGATCATTATGCTTCATGTTGATATTGTTCATTTTGTTTATGATCATTTAATATTGATTATGATGTTTGCTAGTTGTTTTCCACACTTGTTTTTCACATGTATGTTTGTTTAGTGTTGTGGTTGCACGATTTGTAGATCGTCATGAGATCAAAGTTAAAGTCTATGACTATGTTTGTTGGTGTGTGTTCATAGATATAGATTTTATTTTGTTTGTCGTGAGGATGTATTTGTAAAACATGTTTTTGTCTCAGAAATGCCAATGGGGAGATGGTAGGAACATTTATTTTTAATGGCATGTTTCTGATAAAAAATCATGTTGAGTGTTGTGAGTCGTGGTTTCGGTTAATCAGGTTGATGAGTCAAATGAAGATCAACAAACGTGCCAAATCAAGTTTAAAGTGATGAAGAATATAAGAGTTGTGAAGTGAAGTTGATCGGAAGCGGCATTGCAAAGAAATAAATAGAAGTTGGATTTCTGAAGTTGTCGAGTACTTGAGAATGGTTTACCGAGTACTTGAGATTGTGATTTACCGAGTACACAAATTTTTCATTTCCGAGTACTCAAGATTGTGCGTCTTGGAGCACACCATGGCGTGCATACCAGAGACTTTTGTGCGTCATCCCACTCTATGTCGTGTTATTAGAGTATTACCAAGTACTCGAGAAAACAAGGGTCGAGTACTCAAGATTTGGTTTTTGAGTACTCGAAGTGGAGGTCTCGAGCACTCGAAGTTGCCGACTTCAATTTTTAATTAAGAATTATTCTGATGCCTTAATGACTCATATTCACTTAAAGACATGTTTAGGAGTTATTATTGGTATATTGATATATATTTGGAAATGTTATGGTCAAAAGGTTACGTCTTGGAGGATAAGAAAAAAAAACTTGGAGATTAATAAATCTTATTCCATAATTGAAGACTTTTTTTATTTATAAATATGAGAAGATATTGATGAGACAAGATAACTTTTGAGAACTCTATAATTCTTCCACAATTCAGATATTCCTGCAGAGAGAAAAATATTGAGTGATCATTCATCTTCTAGTTCTCTTTTGTTTTGGGTTTCTCCAATTGTGCTACAACAAGTGATCTTTATGCACAATTGAATGACCTAGATTCTAAAAAATCTACACACCATTTGTTGCACTGTGTGTGCACTGATTCGTGAGAAGCGGAGCCATCAGTGTACGGAGATCAAAGTAGGAGGCTTCATGGTCCTTTGATCCGTTGAGAAGCGGAGTTGTCAGAGTACGAAGATCGGAGCGAGAGTTTCATGGTAGCGTGAGTGAATCAACAACTTTCAGACGTCAAGTGCAGAACGACATATCAGTGCTATTGTAAGTCCCGTCTTCATAGAGTCTGTATAACTTTTGATTCATAGTGCATCGATACTAGAGGGTATCCGTGATTTTTACTTTGAGCATTTTCCAAGGTTTTTCAAGTAAAAATATTGGTGTCGCCTCTGCTTTATTTTCTGCACCTATATTTATTATTGTGTGGTTTGGATTATTAAAGAATTAAATTAAAATTGACTATTCCGCAATTAATATTTTAATTTGTCAATTAATTCATTAAAAGTCTATTCACCCCGCTCTAGGCTTATTTTACCATCTCCTAGGTAATTTCAAACCTAATGTTTTTTTAATGAAGCAACAAGACAAAGAAACACCCATTAAAACACTAATCCAAATATTTTTCAAAAATAATGGTGAATCATGAAATAGACTATATTAGAAACATAAACCATTGTTCCAAATATCTATATGTATAATGTTATAAAAGTGTAAGGCCTATATAATATTTCTATACTTTTATACATTTTAAAAAAATAAGAGTATTATCATTAAAGGAAAAATATCAAAGAATTAAATTTAAAATCTAATAAGAGTATATTACATTATAAGCTTAAAGTAGTTACAAATGGAGATGAATGGACACCCAAATTACTAATTGTTTTTTTAATTTTATGCTTAGATACTAGCCATCTATATTATTTATAAAAGTGTGAGGTTTTATAAATATATATCTATACCTAATTTATTTTTATTTAATTAAAAAAAATAAAAACTAATTACATTACCTCCAACTGAATATTTATATTTTTAATTATTATTATCTGTAATTATAAATATATTAAAATGATGGATAGATAATTTATCTATTTTACATACATATACATTAGGAATAAAAATGTCCATTCTTCCAAGAAGTGATATTCATATTTGTTGTTTAGATTATAAATAATTAAAAAATAGAAAGAAGGATAAGTCTATTTATGTTTTCCCAAGTTGGAAGGGAGTGAGAAATGGAGGAGTTTATTTCAAAATGTTTAAGTTGGAAGAGAGTGAGAGATAGAAAGCTGAGGAGTCTATTTATATTCTAGAAATGCTATTATATCAATGATTTAGATTTTTTGGATGCTAATTATTGAAATTTCAGGATATACCTTCTAGGATATTTTTAGATAGTTGGATTTTACTGTTTGATATATATTTTAGATTTGTTTAAATAATTTATCTGGTTTAGAATAGGCTGCTCTCACTTTCATGGAAAATCTATTTTTGTTATTCAACCATCTAACTAAACTAGAAGTAAATTTATCTTAAACTCCCTCAAGTTTGCCATAATATCATCTATGATAGTTGTAGAAGAATTCTAGTTTACATGGCTAAACCATTTTATCAAGTTAATATTTTAGTAACTTTATTTTTTTAATTTTTGCTAGATTAATGATTAAAATGATCGTTGAAAGCTTGTAATTCACACTTCTATTGTATCAATCTTTGCAATATTGATAAAAAAAATTAATACCTTCGTTCTTTTGACTTTTTAAAAATTTTTAATTCATAATTAAAATGATGAAAACTTCTAATTGTTTCAATTCTTATATTATTGTTTAAATTTAAAATTTAACTTTTCATCCTCTATATGTCACGTGCATCGTGCATCACACGTGTATTATTACTAATAATAATAAATTATAAAAGTATGGGTGACTTCTATTTTTTCTATACATTTATATGTCTGTATCCGTTATTATAATATTTTTAATATCTTTTGTTATATGAGTCGATGTCATAGATTTCAGTTATGGTTGTTTCTAATACTATTTAACGTTCTTAAATCAAAATCAATGATTGGAAATATAATACGTAGAATCTTATAAATAATTGAATTATTTCTATACATTGTTAGGCACTTTATGAAATATTTTAAAATAATTTTATAATTATATGTGATCTTTTTGTTATTCAATATTATTAATTTTTTCATATGAATAAGCACTTTTTAAAATTTAATTATGAATGTTAATAATTACTGATAATAAAAGTTTAAACAATTAAAATATTTAATTGATTGAATATGGTATGTATTTGTTTTTCTAAGAAGGGTTAAAACAAAATCAGAATTCATTAACAGTAATTGAAGTTTTATATTTAAATTATTTTGTTGCTTCTTTCGATTATTAAGAAATTGTATTACTATAACATTTTCAATGGAAATTTATTTTTATGAGATGTTTGGTGTTTGGAATCAACATGCTTGATGTTTAATTTTGGTGCATGAGATTTGAGGTTTAGCTTTTAAAACATTTATTTTATTTTTTTTCACAAATTGATTGAATAAGTAGTTTTAGAGTATCACAATTGTATATATCCTCTTTTATCAAATGTATATATAAAAGTATAAATGATTTTTTACAATTGGATTCAGTTTAAAAAGTTTAAGTAATAAATGTTGTAATGTATAATTTATTCAATTTTGAAGAGAGCTATTGTAATTTATCCTTCATCTTACTTTAGATTAAATGGAATTTCGGTTTTTGCTAATTGAAATTCAATAAGATTATTACGTTCTGTTTTCGATGAAACAGAGTAACTGGACTCTCAGTCGTATTCTATTCTGGAAGAAAAAAGGGCTTCATTTATATTCACACTTTTAACCCGAACGGGTGGCACATTTGGAAAAAAGCAGGGACCTAGAGCCTCAAGAAGGATTAGGTCCATATTCAATTCTTGTTAACTACAATTTCATTTGGGCTACTGTAAATTTATCTGGTCGTTAATTTCAGGATCCCGGAAATTAGTCGAGATGTGCGTAAGCGGGTCAAAAATAAGTCAATGCATCTTATAAGGATTCAATAAAATGAGAAAAATGTTGTTGACCACTGTATCCTTGTAAGGTAAATTCTTACATTCCAATCATACATAATTGTAGTTAGTTTCTTTTAGAACTAACAAAATGAGACACGATATGAATTTAAAGAGTTAGGGTTGACCTTAAAAGGGTTGAAGTTGTATAAGGGTCGATCCGAATACGACATGAGAATATTAGTGTCGGGTTATGGTCAAACCCAGGTAGCTCAGATAACCCGTTTGACATGATTATATTTATATTTATTTTTTATTTTATTTTTTTCTCTTCTCTAATTGGTCATATGTTGAAATATATCAATAAACTATTATTGGGTCGTGTCAAATTCAATTTAATTTCGCTGATAAATAAGTTAAATAGTTCTTTTCGTTTTGAATTGTGTCAAATCTAATTTAATATACTATAATAAATAGGTTAAACGGGTTACATGGGTCGACACGGATAACCTGTTTAATAAATGAGTTGAGTTAGGATTGAACATATTTGACACGTATATTAACCAGATCTTTTTCGATACGACTCATTTCAATCTAACACGAACACGATCCAATGGCTGATGGTATAACTTCTTATCCTATATATATCGTAACACTCACTCCAACACTTGATGCAATATTATCCGCTTTGGGTCCAGCCCACACGGTTTTGTTCTTGAGCTTCTACCCAAAATGCCTCATACCAATTGAAGACAGTACTGCACATATAAGCACATCCCCAGACCTCTACTCGAGCGATGTGGGACATCACAATCACCCCCTCATGGGACTCAACGTCCTCGCTGGTGTTACCCACGGGTTTGTGCAGGCTCCCACACTTAATTTATGTCGGGCTCTGGCTCTGATACCAATTATAACACCCATTCCAACACTTGGTACAATATTAAGTTTAGATACTTTTTATTTTTTTATACAATATCTACTATTTGGAGTATTTCAATCTTCAACAGTTACGGCAACTAAAACTTGTGGATATCCCAACAAAGGTTTGAAAACAACTCATTTCCATAAATAAATAAAATTGTTTGCATGAGGCCGGCTGACTCGCGGGTTAAGTCGACCCGTTTACGATCCAACCCGTTAATAATCCATCATTGACATGTTAATGACCCGCCCGCTAACAGCCCGACCCAAATCCGTTAATGACCCGCCTGTTAACGATCCGCTCCAAACCCGCCCAATTGTCACCCCAAAGGATAAAATATTTTTTTAAAATAAAATTGGGGCTAATTGTAATAAATTAATAATTTGATGAGTTAATTCTAATTTAGGGGAATTTGTTGCAAAAGTGCAATAATTGAAAAGTTTTAACTTTTTTGGACTTTATCATACTCCCTATATTCCAATTTAAGTGTCCACATTCATTATTCATCCCATTTCAAAATAAGAAAAGTCAATATCACTTTATTTGGTCAATTTATTAATTTACCCTTCAATCATTCAAATTATAAAATATCTAAACTACAACCATTACATCATTTGATGGGACTAAGGGTAAAATTGGTTTTTCATTCACTATCATACCAATAAAAGTCACCATCTCAAAAAGTTAGATTACCCAAAATGGACCTATAATATAGGACGGAGGGAGTATTAATTTTCGAGAGAATAATGCGTAACGCGGGTTAGATACAAAAGTCCAAACCCTACCAATAAATCTCCCGCTGCTCTGGTAAATTATTTTCCGTCGTTTCTTCTTTATTCCTGACCCTCGATTTCATTTATCTGCCAAATTCAATATATTTTCCGCTTTTTATTTATTTATTATTATTATTGGGTTTTCCCATTTGAAGTTGATTTCGGTCATAGAATATGTGTCTCTCCGTGTGTGAATGTCTGTCTAATGGCATTTGCATAATTCCATTATACCAGCCATAGTGAATCATCCCCTTTCATGTTTTATTTCGCCCATATGTGTGTGTATAAATATATATATATATATATATATATAGTATTACTGATATCCTTGCTTCTTTTGCTAACTTTGTTTATCAAATCTAGATTTTTTTTCTGTTAACTTAATAAGGGTAGATTGATTGTGCCACGTTCAGTTTAGTTCTTTTGATGTATGTATCGTAGCATAGCCCAAATAGATGGATTCATCATGGTTGATCTCCTGTTTAGACTGAAGTGCATATATATAAATGCAAGTATGGACACATGGAAATGTAGGGTATATTGATTGTGTATAAATATCCTAGTATTATGTTGGTAAAAAGTGAGTGAATGTGTGCATGTCAAAAATTATTTGTTGTATGAAAGTTTTATTTTTACTTTTGAAAGGTGAAAGTAGGATTTGAAGTTATACTACTATGTATCTTTGTGCTTGAAATGATCTGGTAGCTCTGAGTATTGGACACATACTGTGATACTGAACTCCATTTAAAGTAGTTTAGAACACCGCCATCTAGTTATGATAAGGATTATGAGCTTATTTTTTTATTTTTTATTTTTTTGAAAGGTAAAATTTTATAAGAACAAAAGGCTAGAAGCCAGTACAATTACTTAGGGCATACCCTAAGGGGGAGAAACAGGAAAATAAAATAAAAAATCCCCAAATCCACCAAATAGCAAGAGACCAAGCTCTAAAGGAACAATTCTTATGCAGAAAGTAAAGATTAAAGACCAAGTAGAAGAGGAGAGTTTGAGAGCCTTCAAGAGGTTGGGATCTCCAAGAGATCAGCAGGATCAAGAAAGAATTAGCATGACACATAATAAGCATCACAATAGTGTTGTGTCTGGCAGAGAAGTAACTCCATATGGAAAAAGAAGTCATGAGAAGATTGAGGCAGGCAAGGACCATTCATCTTGGATAGCAAGATTCACAGCAGAATCTTTGAAGCCTGTAGCAGAGAATAAAGCGAGCCTTGAGTTGTTGATGATTCTATGCTCCAATTCTTCAAAAGTTTTGAATTCACCAGAAAAAATTCTTTTGTTTCTTTCAATCCATATCTCATAAACAGAGGAAGCAAGAATAATTTTGTTCAAGGTAGCAAAAAGGGACTTGTGATGGACATTAGTGGTAGCCCAAGTGATAGTAGAGAGCCAATCAGACATAGGCCAGTGAAGACCTCCTTTTGAGTTGACTTTCCTCCATAATCTACCAGTGAAGCTACATTGGAAGAAAAGATGGTCCCTGTCTTCCATTCTGGTGTGGCAATACTCACAATTAGCTCTGTTAAGAAGGCCAATCCTTAAACGAAAAGATTTAGTTCTAATCTTGTCAAGGTTAACCATCCATAAAACAAAGCAATGCTTAGGAACAGAAAGAGGAAACCATATGATGTGATTCCAGGCTATTTCCAGCTGCTTGAATCTAATCCAATTCCAGGCTGATTTGATAGTGTATGGACCATTAGAAGGAAGCCAGATGACTTTGTCATTTATGGAGGGATTGAATGGGAGGTTGTAGGGGAATTGGTCTCTAAATTCTCTCCAAATCCTATTATAGGAGAGGTGAAGAGACCAATAGGAACCATCAATAATGCTACTGACATTAGCTTGCTGCCTAAGACCAGAAGATAGAATGAGTCTAGAATGGGAAGAAAGAGGACCGGAGGGAAGCCAATTATCATGCCAAATAGAGGAGTCTCTGCCATTGCCAATAATATACTTAAAAGAAGTCCTGAAAATGACTCTGAGCTTCAGAAGCTTGGACCAAGTCCAAGAGCAATCAGAGGGAGCCTTGACAGTCCAGAAGTTATTATCTTTTAGCAAGTATTTCTTCACCCATAGAGCCCAAATAGAGTTTGAAGAAGGCAATTGAATGATTTTCCATATAGATTTACCCATAGCCGCTAAATTCCATTCAGTGAGATCAATGATACCCAAGCCTCCTTCAATTTTAGGGACACAAATATCTCTCCAAGCCACATTATTTCCTCCTTTAGCAAGCTTGGTCCCAGTCCAAAGAAACTTTCTGAGAGTAGAGGTTAGCATCTTAAGGCCAGCTTTTGGGAGGATAAAGAGAGAAGGCCAATAAACTTGAGTGGAAAATAGCACAGATTTGATGAGTTGCAACCTGCCTGCAAATGAGAGAAATTTTGAGGACCAATTTTGGATTTTTCTAGTGATTTTGCCCATCAAATCTTGGCAATCAAGAGCTTTGAGTTTAGTGGAAAGAAGAGGCACACCAAGGTATTTAACAGGAAGAGTGCCTGGTTGGAATTGAAGAAGTTGGTGGATTTCATGAAGGTCGTCAGCTTTAACCCCTGAAGTAAAAACAAGACTTTTGGAGTTGTTAATGGACAACCCAGAGACAGAACTGAACCAATTAAGACAATCAATGATACAATTAACAGAAAGGGGGTTGCCAGTAGAAAAAAGAAGGAGATAGTCAGCAAATAGAAGGCTTGAGAGATTGAGATCTTTACATCTCCAGTGATGCTCAAAATCAATGCTAACAGTTCTAAGGCTCAAGGCACCAGATAAAATTTCCATGCAAAGCATAAAGAGGTAGGGGGAGAGGGGGTCTCCTTGTCTCAAGCCTCTAAAGCTAGATAAATGACCATTGAGAGTTCCATTAACATTGACACAGAATTTTGGGGTGGTGATGCACATCATAATCCAACTTATCATAATAGGAGGAAAGTGAAAAGCTTTGAGGGTAGCTTTCATAAAATCCCAGTCAACAGTGTCAAAGGCTTTTCTTAGATCAACTTTGAGAGCAATTTTAGGATGGGGAGAATCTCTGTGGTAGTTTCTAAGAAGCTCTTAAGATATTATCAGCAATGTCCCTTCCTTTAATGAAAGCACTTTGGTTTGGACTAATACAAGAATTCAAGTGGGGTTTAATTCTGTTGGCCAAGATCTTAGCAATGCATTTATAAATTGTAGTGCAAACAGAGATAGGTCTAAAGTCAGAGGGGTGACAGGGGTTGACAACTTTAGGCACTAGGGTGATAATTGTGGAATTAACCTCATTGAGAAGCTTACCACTATGAAAAAAGGCACTTACAGCAGCAATAATATCAGTCCCTATAATACCCCAAGCTTGTTTGAAAAAGTGGACATTGAAACCATCACTCCCAGGAGATTTAAAATCTTAAAGAGAGAAGAAAGTCATTCTGATTTCCTCATTTGAGACAGGGAGGGACATGGAAAGGCTTTGCTCAGTAGACAGAGGTTTAATGACATAGGGGCATAGATCAGGAATGTCTCTTCTAAGATCAGGGCAAAGAAGGGTTTTGAAGTAATTGATAAATTCTCCAACAATAAGCATTTGATCATCAATCCTAATACCATGATCATTTGTAATAGAATGAATAGAATTGTGTTTTCTTCTCTGGTTGGCCACTTTGTGAAAAAAGAGGTGTTCTTGTCACCAAGGTTGAGATACTGGATTCTAGATTGCTACATGAGAGAAGATTCTTCAGCATTGGAGATGTGAAGAAGCTTAGCAAAACAAGTCCTTTCATCAATCCTTAAAGTCACATTAGCAGGATCAGAATCAAGCTGAAATTGAAGATGCCTGAGAGAGGTCCTACAATCTTTAACCTGGTTTGAAAGATCAGAATAATGCTGAGAATTCAACTTTTTTAGCAAATTATGCAGGTAATTGGGAGTATTTGAACGGTTTTTGACGGTTTCTAATTATATCAAAATAATGGTTGTGCAGAGAGTAACATTAGAAACCACTATGTTGCTTCCATGGAACACAAAAGATGTCAATAATATATTTTACAAATATGCTATGAAGGGTGAACTTATTCCAGTGGTTGCTCTACTTATGAAACGTACCTCGTAAATGTCATTGTTGACTTTCCCTCCTTGTGATGTGATGTGGTATTTCCCCACTCACGGTGATGTTGGTGATATGTTATTGCCACACTCACGATAATCTAGATAAAAACTTCCAACTACATAATTTTTTTCCTAAATAGGTTATTATAAGGAAATATCATGTTTGATTGCTCGTGGAATAAGCATGTCTCTGCAATAGTGAATTAGCTCCTATGTGTGGAAAAAAAAATGTTTTTATATCATACCAAGTATTATAGATTTTGATAATGATAACATCATACTTGCTTAGCTCACCCTCATCCTCACTTATTCAACCCAATGAGCAAAGCTTGTAGGTTGGTGGAAATGGATGATATTTGAGTAAGCCTTGCTAATTTTGATTTGAATAATCTTATGTTGTATAATATCCACTCGTGATGCTATTATAGTGGCTATTTTTTTTTATGATATCTCATTGCTGCGCAAGGGCGTGGGGGTGGGGTAGGGCCCAAAAGAATTAATCTAAGAATATAAATAAAATAGTATGTATAATTTCCCACCCGCCTTCTTTAGTTTTAAATTATTCAAGGGGGAGTAGGGGTGACAAAAAAACCCGTCCCATTTATCTTACCCAGTTCCGTCCCGTTTAGTTAATCGGGACGGGTATGGGGCAAAAAAAAATTCTCCGATTATAATCGGAGCGGGTATGGGACACCCTCGCCCAGCCCCAAATCCGTCCCAATTAGTTATATAATATATATATATATATATATATATATATATATATGAATAAACATGTATTGACGGATTGTTTATTATGCTTTTGAAATCTTTTATTTTGATTTCATATAGATTTATTGTTTGATTTTGATTTCTTATAGTTAGGTTTGATTTTGAGATTTTATTGTTATTTGAGGGAAAAATAATACGTAAACCAGCGCACATGTGTTGCAATTGGGAAGGTGAGGAGTTCGAGCCTCTTATGAGGGATTTGTGAGTGTGGTGTGTGAGTTTCTTTCCATTTAAAAAAAAAAACGTAATCGGGGCGAGTCGGGTCGGGGGCGGGGCGGGGAGTTGGCGGGGGCGGGGCTGGGCGGGTCGGGGAAATAAAAAATTAATCGGGAACGGAGCGGGTACGGGGCGGGGAAAATAATCGGGTTCGGGGACGGGGCGGGTGATACCCGCCCCGACCCGCCCCATTGCCATCCCTAGGGGGGAGGCATCACAAGTACTGAAGTACCCTGGAAATATGTATTGCTCGGACATGGGTATGAGATATGTGTGGTTGGACACTTAGAAAATATATATAGTCATTTTAATTTTATTATGTTGTTACTTTAGATGAGTTAAGCCTATTTTGAACACCATATTAGATAACGTCATTAAATTGCTATATTAAAAAAAAAATTATAAAATGAACTGACATTTGTCGTGTTCTTGTTTTCATTTTTAAAATATTTAACACGTCTGTCACATGGATATATACCCAGAGGTTCAAAAACCTACAAATTTATTAGACCTAATAAGTTTTGTGCCGATTGTTAAGGGGTTCAAAAACTTACAAATGTATTAGACCTAATAAGTTTTGTGCTCCAATAACTTACAAAATAAAAATTTTAAGAAGAAAAAAAAAAAAGAAAGCCTATTTTGCTATTGTGGTTGAATGAGTCATAACTTATGTACATCATGTAAGATTTTACTCTTTTGGGTAAATGGATTATGGGCAACTACGGAATTAGCATTTTCAACAATGAAATTTGTCAAAAGCACAACTTCACAATAAGACGGTGAATGAATTTATTGGAGATTACTTGAGTATTTGGAAAATAATTTTTCTCGGAAATCGTGAGCTTACTTTTGTAGAAGATTACGTAGTTTGGTCAGTTTTGCATGACTTTAATTAATAGTTGAATACTTTTGACTTAAAACATAATTCTATTACATTAGAATATTTTAGTGGTTCCGGTCCCCCTATATTTAAATCATGGCTCCGCCCGGACTTTTATTGTGCCTTAATGCTATGTATTAGGATCTTGTAAGGTATGGCCTACGGGGAACCATTTGCAAAATCTAACACCTTTGTTTAAATACCTTTTACGGTTTAACCAAATCCGACACTTGGTTTGTTGATTTGGAAAATCTCAAGGCAATTGTTGTACATCTTTTTATTCTGCTGCTACAGGTGATTCAAGGCAATTGGTTTTGTCAAGGATTAGTCTTCAGAGGCTAACACTTTGTTTTCATCACTATTTTTTATTTTTTTTCAAATGTTGTCAGATCGGTGATTGACCTCTAATTCCGAGTTTTTTCTACCCAGACTTCAAACATATCATTAAAATTCGAGTAAAATGCAACAAACCCCCTAAACTATTTCAGTTTTGCAACTAATCTCCCTGAACTAAAAATCACCCCCTAAATTATCAAATTAGTGCAATAAGCCTACATTCCCTTGTAAAAGACCATCCTACCCTTTTAATAAAAAAATTCATTCTTTTAATTATACCACTATTTTTTTTATCTTTTAAATTTTAATTTTACCATTTACCTTAATCGTATTAGCGTCAAGTATATTTTAAAAAATAATAATACAAAAGTTCATAGGAGGTAATTATTGAATTTTTAAGTAATAAACTTGATATTATAATTTTTTTTGATTTAATGTATAAAACTTCTCACCCTAAATTTAAAATTTTTAAATGCTAAAATAAAAACCTTTTTTCCTAAGATATAAAAATTAATTGAATAACAAAAAAACAAATTTTTGTGATATATATAAATAGACCCTTTTAATAAATAAAAATTCATACTTCTAATTATGCCATTATATTTTTTTGATCTTTTGAGATGTTAATTCTACCTAGGAGTGTTCAAAACTGGGTCGGTTCCGGTTCCGGCCGCAACCGATTTTTTCGATTTTTTAAAAAAATAATAATAACACCAAAAATAAAAAAATAATATAATTATAAACTAAATTAAAGAGAGTATTTCAAAATTTTAATTATTACAAACCTAAAGTTAATTAAAACATATAAAATTATAACTTATAATTTTAAATATAATATAAATATATATATAAATGTAAAAATATAACACTAATAAAAATAAAAAAAGTATATATAAAAAAACCGGCTCGATTCCAGTTCCATTCGGTTCCAAAGGGGTAAGAACCGGAACCGAACCTAATATTTTGGTTCTTTGATTTTTGGAACTGGAACCGAACACCCCGGTTCCGGTTCAGCTATTGGACACCCATAATTCTACCATTCACTTTAATTGTATTCGTATTAAGTATATTCTCAAAAATAATAAAAAATATATAAGTTGTAATTATTAATTTTTAAAATGTTGTTTGATTTAATGTATAAAACTTCTCACCCTAAATTTAAACTTTTTCATGGAGGATATATTATCAAATTTGTATAAATTATTCCATAATATATGTTAATAAGAAAAATGCGAAAATATAATTCAATAAGAAAGGGTATTATGGTCATTTATGAAATAATTTCGGCAATTTACAACTTCATGTTATAATTAAAGGGTTTTTTATCATTTTCAAAGTTTAGGAGTTTGTTGGGAAAGAAAGTATATAATTTAGGGGGTTTATTGCACTTCTTAAACAAGCACTATATGCAATGATAGACCATAAAACTATGAATTGCTTAATATTTTAAACGCTTGAGCAATATGATCCATTAAATATGATGTACAACTTATTAATTTAATCCTGATTACAAGAAATAAATGGTTGAACTATAATAGGCGTTGTTTCTTCTTTTCAGTGGTATTATTATTTTGGATGTATTAAAAAGTTAAAGCTTCTTGAGGGGTTTAACTTTTGTGTGGACCCAACTGAGGGCCCTGACTTGTACTAGGCCGAGGTGCCCTAACTAAATTATGATAAAAACATAAAGGATCGGTTTGGATACTAGAAGACAGTTTTTATTTTTTTATTATTCACCTAGTTAAAAAATATATATATGTTTGACAAACGCGTTTACTGTTCATTTTTTTTTTCTCAAGAAAACTGTTTTTTGTGAATAGTGTGTAAAAGTAGTGAAAACACCAAATACAACTTTTAGTTATTTTTTGAGTTTTTTCACTGTTTAGTGTACCACCTCCGTCACCGCCCCCACCCCCACCGCCGCCGCCACCAACCACCACCACCACCCGCCACCTCCGGTCGCCGCCGGCTGCCGCTGGCGCCGAGCCCTACCGCCACCGCCTCCGCCCCCCGCCAGTCACCCACCACCACCGCCCCCCGCCGCCGCCGGCCACCGCCGCCCACCAATACCATTTTATTTTTCAATACAAATTTTCATCCAAACGTTTTTTTGTTTTTAGTTTTTTGCTGAAAAAAACAAAGACAAATACAAAAACAGTCTTTATATTTGAAGACAGAAAACAAATACAAAAAACAGATTTTTCAAACGCACCCAAAAGTAATGAGACTCGACTTATTTTGGAGCCTAGAAATGTCTTCAAACAACTTGAGCTTGAAAATAGCGCAGTATTGTTAAATTACTTTGAATAACAATCCATAACATAGAACATATGCAAAGGTAGTTTGTGTTTATATGAGCTCAAGTAGTGGAGTTTCTAGTGTTGTGTCTGGATTTTTTTGGGTGGCGTGTTTGCATGTCTGTTCTCTTGGAAATATATATGTATGTGCCAGCTTGTTACGTAATCAAAATGTTTTGATATTTGCAATTAATTTTTTAGCTTGAAAAATTATTTAACCAATTGACTTTTGTAAGGGAATCAATTGTTGAAAGATAAAACTTGAATCTGATTATTCATATCCACATGCATGTATCAAACTCACAAGGTCAAGAAAAACTGCACCAAACACCATGCGTGAGTTTGTCAAGATCATGCGTGAAGATAGCATGCTCAAATCTTCAAAGTCAAGAATGACTGCTTAGCAGATTTCAGTTATCATTTTATGTATTTCAAATCTCTATATAAGTGTGTTGTATTGTATTATTGTAATAAGAAGCAATAGAGTGAGAATAGAGAGGAAGAGAATAACAGAGTAATATCCTCTGTGTGTTTGTATTTGATTTTCAAATTAAATAGAGTGTGTTTAAATTCTCTCAATCAACACCACAAGTGTTGTATACTTCTACTTTACCATCATCAGTAGTATCAGAGCAAAATTTGTGAAGCTTGGAAAAACTAGAAAAGTTTTTTGAAAAACAGAGTCGAAGCTTGAAACCTCTATTCGTGATCCATCAGTGCCCAAACCAACAGTTTGAACACATACATAGCTTCTTCATTTCCACAGAAATATTTTCCCGAAGAGAACATGTCCAACCACCCCTGCACGCGCACGAACGCGCCACCAGAAGCCAAGCGAATGAATCCCACCCGCGAGTCATCTTCAACCTCCGGACGCGCGTGACCCCACGCGCATCACTCGCCACACGCACTGCCACGTCATCAGTGACGTCATCACTTGCCACGTCATCTACCACGTCATCTGTGCCACGCCAACTGCCACATCATCACAATCCTGGGAAATTACCAAATTATCCCTATTTGGTATTTTGTTCATTCCGGGCTCATTTCAACTCCAATTTGAACAAACGAAGAGTCGTTTTTGACTAAACGGAACGATCCGAACGTAACCATGCAGTTGGTCTAAACAAATTCAACACCGATTTTTAGAAATAAGCACCTCAAGTGTTTAAGTAAATCCGATGGTGTCCTCCAGCAATTTCTTCCAACCCCAGCTTCCGCGTTTGGATAAAACCAATTATGAGAATTGGTCTATCCAAATGAAAGTCCTTCTTGCCTCACAAGATTTGTGGGAATTTATCGAGACTGGTTATGACGAGCTAGTTTCAAAAGAAAATGAAGATCGACTAAGCGAGACCCAAAAGGTCGTGCTCAAAGAAGCCCGAAAGAAGGACAAGAAGGCGTTGTACTTGCTTTATCAAAGTGTCGATGAAGCAAGTTTTGAAAAGATCTTAGCCGTCAACACTGCCAAGCAAGCATGGGAAATTCTTCGAAAAGCACATCGAGGAATTGAAAAAAAAAGTTAAAGTTCGCCTCCAAGTCTAAGGGGTGAATTTGAACTGTTGCAAATGAAAGACACGGAGTCAATTTCTGAGTACTTTACCAGAACATTGACTATTGTGAATCAAATCAGAAGATATGACAAAAAAATTGAAGATGTTCGTGTGCTTGAAAAGATTATGCGCTCCCTCAACTCAAAGTTCGAGCATGTAGTTGTTGGTATTGAAGAATCAAAGGATCTCGATGCAATGACAGTAGACGAGCTTATGGCCATGCTAGAAATTCACGAACAAAGAATCAACAAGAGGAACACCCCAGGTACTATAGAGCAAGCTCTTCAGTCAAATCTAACATTTAAAGAAAATAAAGAAGAGTGATGGGGAAATTCTCAAAGAGGACGAGGTAAAGGTTGTGGCTATCGAGGACGAGGTGCTGGATCCAAAGGCGGTGGTGGAAGAACCAACTCCAATACCGAAAGAAATAATCAAGGTGGAAGAAATCAATCTTTCAGAGGACGAGGTCATGGAAGCAACTTCAACAATCGCCAGAATAATGACAAAAACAATGTTCAATGCTACAACTGCAACAAGTATGGACACTATAGTAATGAATGCAGAGGAAAGACAGTTGCTGAAGGAGGCGAACAAGTAAACTTTGCCGAGAAAGAAGAAAATGAGCCGAGATCAATGCTGTTGATGGCTCAAAATGAAAATACTGATGACGAAGGTATATGGTATCTAGATTCAGGAGCCAGCAATCACATGTGTGGAAACAAACACATGTTTGTCGAGCATGACGAGACGAGGCAAGGGCAAGTCTCATTTGATGATTTCAGAAAAATCCCAGTAAAAGGAAAGGGCAATATTCTGATCAAGCTCAAGAATGGAGACCATGACTTCATATCTAATGTTTACTATGTTCTAGATATGAAGAACAATATTTTGAGTCTCGAACAGCTCCTGGAGAAAGGCTACGACATCAACATGAAGGATTTGTGTCTAACAATTAAAGATACAAATAAAAATCTCATTGCCCAGATAAAGATGTCAAAGAATAGGATGTTTCCTATGCACATCCAGTACGATGCAGCGAAGTGTCTAAATGCAGTTGTTGAAGACAAGGACTAGCTATGGCATTTGAGATACGGACATCTCAACTTTGAAGGCCTGAAGCTGTTCGCAAGCAAACAGATGGTGAAGGGACTTCCCTACATCAATCATCCTAATGAAGTATATGAATGTTGTGTACTTGGGAAACATCACAGACTGAGCTTTGCTAAAGAAGTCAAATGGTGATCAACAAAGTTGCTGGAGCTCGTTCACACAGATGTGTGTGGTCCATTGAATCAAGAATCATATGGAAAGAGCAGGTATTTTCTTACCTTCACCGATGATTATAGTAGAAAGACATGGGTGTACTTCTTGCAGAAGAAATCAGAAGTATTTGACAAGTTCCAGGAGTTTAAAGCTCTTGTTGAGAAGCAGAGCGGCTACAATATCAAGACGTTGCAGTCAGATCAAGGAGGAGAATATATGTCAAAGGAATTCCATAATTACTGCAAAGAACACGACATCCGACAGCAAACAACACCATCCTATACACCTCAGCTAAATGGTGTTTCTGAAAGGAAGAATCGCACGATCTTGGACATGGTCAGAAGTATGCTGAAAGGAAAGACAATGCCCAAGGAATTTTGGGCTGAAGCAGTATCTTGTGCTATCTATCTGCTGAATAGGTGTCTAACCAAAAGACTCTAGTTCAAGACACCTGAAGAAACCTGGAGTTCATACAAGCCAAGTGTCAATCACCTCAGAATTTTTGGGTGTATTGCTTACACCAAGATTCCAGAAGCTAGAAGAACCAAGCTTGATGACAAAGGACAAAAATGTATCTTTATTGGCTATGGCGACAGAACAATGGGATATAAGTTGTTTAATCCCATCACTAAGGAAGTAATCATGAGTAGGGACGTGATCTTTGAAGAAAATGAAGCTTGGAGCTGGGATCAGAATGAAGATGGAAAAACCAAGGAGCTTGTACTTGAAGAAGATGAAGAAGTAGAAAAAGAAGTTGCAATGGAGCCGCAAATTATACCACATCAATCTCTTGTACCTGCAAGAAATGATCCTTCATCGTCATCATCACCAGATGAAAGATCAAGTGAAAGACCCAGAAAAGTGAGAAGCCTGAGGGAACTATATGAAGCCACTGAAGAAGATCAAGACCAGAATTTGCTATGTTTATTTCTGGATAGTGATCCTGTTAACTTCACAGAAGCCATCCAAGAAAAGAAGTGGAAGTCAGCAATGGATGAAGAAATCAGGACCATAGACAAGAATGACACATGGGAGCTGTGTAGTCTACCAAAAGGTCAAAAGCCTATTGGAGTCAAATGGGTCTACAAGACAAAGAAGAATGAAAAATGCGAAGTTCAGAGATACAAAGCTCGCCTGGTTGCAAAAGGATACAAACAGAGACAGGGACTAGACTATGGTGAAGTATTTGTTCCTGTTGCCCGATTAGAGACAATCAGGCTGATGATATCTATTGTTGCTCAGAATAGATGGAAGTTGTACCAACTTCATGTGAAGTCAGGATTTCTGAACGGATTTCTAGAAAAAGAAATCTATGTCGAACAACCGCTGGGATATACAAATGAAGGACATGAAGACAGGGTGTACAGGTTGAAGAAAGCTCTCTATGGACTGAAGCAAGCTCCACGTGCATGGAATACAAGAATTGACAAGTATTTCCATGAGAATGGGTTCGAGAAATGTCCATACGAGCATGCATTGTACCTGAAGAAAGGTCCAGAAGGAAGTGTATTATTTGCAGGTCTATATGTTGATGATTTAATCTTCACAGGAAACAACCCAGCCATGTTTGAAGAGTTCAAGAAAACCATGATTCAAGAATTCGAGATGACAGACATAGGTCTGATGTCATACTTTCTTCGAATTGAGGTGAAGCAGAATGCTGAAGGAATCTCGATCTGCCAAAGTAGATATGCAAAAGAGATTCTCAAGAAGTTCAGAATGGAATCAAGTAATCCAGTATCAACTCCGGTGGAAAGCAACGTGGAACTCAGAAAGAATGAAGACGGAGGAAATGTTGATCCAACATACTTCAAAAGTTTAGTTGGAAGTCTTCGGTACCTGACTTGTACCAAACCAGATATACTCTATGGAGTTGGATTGATCAACAGATACATGGAGGAACTAGGTCAATCACACCTGAATGCTGCAAAGAGAATACTCCGCTACATCAAAGGTACAATCAATGATGGTTTGCTATATACCTCAACTGATGAATTAAGATTTACTGGCTATTCAGATAGTGATTGGGGTAGAGATTTGGATGAAAGAAAAAGCACATCTGGATTTGTGTTTTTCATTGGAGATACAACATTCACTTGGTCATCCAAGAAACAACAGATAGTAACGCTATCATCATGCGAAGCTGAATACATAGCAGTCAGCTCAACTGTGTGTCATGCTATTTGGTTGAGAAATGTGTTGGAGCATTTGTGTTTTCCACAAGAAAATCCTATAGAGATTTTCATTGATAATCGCTCAGCAATTACACTTGCAAAGAATCCAGTCTTCCATGAACGAAGCAAGCATATTGATACATGGTATCATTCTATCAGGGAGCATGTGCAGAACAGAGAAGTGGAATTAATATCTTGCAAGACAAATGATCAAATTGCAGATATTTTTACAAAGTCATTGAAGCCAAACATGTTCAACAGATTGAAGATGATGTTAGGAATGCAGAAGTGTGGAGAATCAAATTTAAGGGGGAATGTTGAAAGATAAACTTGAATATGATTATCCATATCCACATGCATGTATCAAACCCACAAGGTCAAGAAAAACTGCACCAAACACCATGCGTGAAGATAGCACGCTCAAATCTTCAAAGTCAAGAATGACTGCTTAGCATATTTCAGTTGTCATTTTATGTATTTCAAATCTCTATATAAGTGTGTTGTATTGTATTGTTGTAATAAGAAGCAATAGAGTGAGAATAGAGAGGAAGAGAATAACAGAGTAATATCCTCTGTGTTTGTATTTGATTTTCAAATTAAATAGAGTGTGTTTAAATTATCTCAATCAACACCACAAGCAGGGGCGGAGGGAGGGGGGGCATGCCCCCCCCAGGTTTTTTTTTTTTTTTACTACTACTTATTAAAATTTGAAATTATAAATCTACATAGGTTGGATATTTCTCACAGACCCCTCTATGATTTAAGCCTTATACAAAATTTATAAAATGGCACAAAGTTTATACAGACCCAAATTTAATTGGACACTACTAACAAGTATACATATAATATTAAGTTTAAATTGGACTTTGTTGGACTACTTATTAAAATTTGAAATTATAAGTATACATAAGTTGGATATTTCTCACGGGCCCCTCCATGATTTAAGTCGTATACAAAATTTATAAAATGGCCCAAAGTTTATACAGACCCAAATTTAATTGGATACTACTAACAAGTATACATATAATATTAAGTTTAAATTGGACTTTGTTGGACAACTTGTTTGAGATTATTCAACTATTTTGTGAGTGCCACAACATTGATATACCGGATATGAATGCCCCTTATAGCAAAAAAATAAAGGGTCGATCGCATCATCAACAAGAGAATATCACACTTGAGCATCACTATATGATTGATATATTCTATGGGGCAATTGATTCACAGTTACAGGAGCTGAATAACAGATTTAGTGAAAAGGCAGTGGAGCTTATTATTCTTAGCTCGGCTTTGGATCCTAGAGATGGCTACAAGTTCTTTAAAATTGATGACATATGCAAGCTTGCAAAGAAGTTTTATCCTGAAGATTTCACAGAAACTGACATTGATCTTTTGAAATATCAGTTGCAACATTATGAGGTTGACATACCTAAGCATCCAGTTCTACGAAATATGTCAACAATTTCTGAACTTTGCAGAGGATTGGTAGAAATGGAGAAGTCAAAAATCTATTATTTGATTGATAGATTAATTCGACTTGTCTTGATTCTTCCCGTTTCCACGACAACCACAGAAAGGGCATTTTCCACGATGAAACGTGTCAAAACACAGCTTCGCAACAGGATGGGGGATGATTTTCTTGCCGACTACCTAAGTGTCAATATTGAAAAAGAAATTGCTCTGACCTTCACTTCAGATTCTATTATAGATGATTTTTATTCTTTGAAAAATCGTCGAACTCAACTTTTGTAGCAATTTTTTGCTAATTCTATTTTTTGATGATTCTGATGGATATTGGAATGATTTTGGTGTAAAATATATCGGTCTTATATAGTATCTTTTTGAGCAGTTTTTTATTTTTATTTTTTGTTAGTACTGTGTGAACAGTTTTGGCCCCCCTATGTTGGAATCCTGGCTCCGCCCTGACCACAAGTGTTGTATACTTCTAATCTACCATCATCATCAATCTCTCATGCTGCATGAGTGCTCTTCTGTAATTTTATAAAATGTTGCTAACCATATTTGTGAAGGCATAGACATAAAACAAAGTCTCAGATTGTGGATTGCAGTAGACTGCTTTCTCGTAACCTCATATATATATATATATATATATATATATATATGTTGCTTGTTTTATATTCCTACAGGAAATGCTATCTGATGGACGGTGATTACACAGGGTTTCCTTTCTATCGGTTGCCAGTGAGCATAAGAACAGGTACGGCAATGAAAATACCACCTGCGTTTTTTTCTGAATTTGGATCATTATGCGTCCTTTGGACTAGCAATCAAGAGAGGGTTAACACGCATAGTATGATTTGCTGAAGCACCATTTTCTAATTTAAGTTTTCTTTATGTCGTCAGATCATGAGAATTTGCGCAACAAATGATTGTATGAGAGTTTGTAGGACAATATTGTAAAATTTCTCCTCCACATTTGAACTAGCAGCTTATTTAACTTTTTTGAATATTTGTTTAAAGTCATTGGTGAGTAAATTTGTTTCTGTTCTAGGTTGATGGCACCTCACACCGTGTTCTTTCTAGTCAATTTTTTAGGTTGCGTTTCGTAACGGTACAGTGCAGTGTTAGTTTTTGGTTTTGGTTTGGGTTGGGTTGGATTTGGTTTGATGTGATTTTATTTTGATTCCAAATCATGTTTGGTGCAGATAGTTTTGGTGTGAGAAAAAGTGATGCCAAAAAACCAAACCATGTTTGGTAAAGTTGGTATGGGTTGAAATTCTGAAACCAAATCATGTTTGGTAACTTAGAATGGTTTCACATTTTATTTATAAATATTAAAATTTATAATATTAAAATATATTTAATATTAATATATTAATTTTTAGGAAAGATAATAAAACTATAATATTAAAATATATTAAATTTCTAAAAATATATTTTAATATTAAAATATTATTAATATATTAATATTAATATATTAATTTTTAGGAAAGATAATAAAATTATAATATTAAAATAACTTCCAAAAATATATTTTAATATTAATATATTAATTTTTAGAAAAGATAATAAAACTATAATATTAAAATATATTAATATATTAATTTTTAGGAAAGATAATAAAACTATAATATTAAAATATATTAAATTTCCAAAAATATATTTTAATATTAATATATTAATATTAATATATTTCCATATATATTTTAATATTAATATAATTTCCAAAAATATATTTTAATATTAATATAAATATATTAATATGGTGCAATTATTTAGTTTTGGTTTGGGGTGAGATGGTGCAACCATTTGGTTTTGATTTGAGTTGCTACAGTACCGCACCATCAAAAACCATCTCATTAGATGGTTCCAAAATCATGGGTTGGTACCACCATTTGGTACCATTGGTTTGGTACTGTTGTACCAACACCAATCCTAATAAACATGGATTGATACCATTATTTCGTACCAAAACCAAAAAATTAATTCCAAAACCAGTTACAAAACAGGGCCTTAGGTTGCGTTTGGTAACGGTTTGATGCGGTGTTAGTTTTTGATTTTGGGTTGGATTTGGTTTGGTGTAGTTTTATTTTGGTTTCCAAACCATGTTTGGTGCAGATGGTTTTTGTGTGAGAAAAAGTAATGCAGAAAAACCAAACCATGTTTGGTAGAGTTGGTATGGGTTAAAATATATTAATATTAATATTAAAATTAAAATATATTAATATACTAATATATTAATATTAAAATTTATAATATTAAAATATATTAATATATTAATATTAATATTAAAATTTATATTAAAATATTAATATTAAAATTTATAATAATATTATTATAAATTAAAATATAAATATTATATTCGGTGCTACAGTGCTATAGTGGTTTGCTACAGTACCCGCACCATCCAAAATCATCAAAAAAATGGTTCCAAAATCCTTCACAAATTTGGCACCATGGTTTGCTACAGTAACGATACCAATTTTTGACACCATTTTACCAAACATGATTTGATACCATTTTTTGGCACCAAAATCATATTTTTGGCACCAAATCTATTTACAAAACAGGCCCTTAGAGATTGGCAATATGATGTGGTTGAGTTCAGATTTTTTAAAAAAACTTTTACCTCTTAACCCAATTCCAAAAATGGTATTGGGTAAAACAAAAAAACACATGTTGAACTTTTCACACATCATCTCCATCTCTAGATCTTTATCTATCCTTTATAGATTTCCCCGCCCAAACAAGGCGCTCTATCACTCCCATTCCGATTCCTTTTACAACCAACATTAGTGCCATACTTTATATCTCTACGTTTGCTTATTTATATAGATCATGGTGATTGAAATAAACCTCGAAGTGATGAAGCACATATATTTCCTCAATAGCAATAGCAAAGTACTCGTATCTGATATGTTTCGGATAGATACTCCCTGATATTCCTTAAACGTGAAATAAGTTTAAACTTTAGTTTTCAATTTGTGGCACATATTCAATACTTCTTAGATAATTCGATTATGTATCTAATGCTTTTCGATCACCAATAATACATTCTTAACAACTCGTAAAAATTAAAATGTAATTTTTCTAACAACATTGCCATATTATTATATTGGGTTAACTTCATTTACAGTTTTGAGATTTGTTTTAACTTCAATCACACCCTCTCAGATTTGAATATCTTCAACTACACCCTTTTTGGATTGAGATTTTCATCATTTACACCCCTTGATCACTTTTTTACTAAAATGCCCTTACCCAAACACCCACTATCCATATTCCTAAAAATATATATAAAATTCAAAAATAATATATAAAATTTGAAAAATATATAAAATTCGAAAAATATATATAAAATTCGAAAAAAATATATATATAATTCAAAAAATATATAAAATTTTAAATTTATATATAATTTGAAAATATATATATAATTCGAAATATATATAAAATTAAAAAATTATATATAAAATTCGAGAAATATACATATAATTCTAAAAAATTATATAAAATTCAAAAATAATATATAAAATTCAATATATATATATATAATTCAAAAAATATATAAAAATTTGAAATATATATAAAATTCGAAAATAATATATAAAATTCGAAAAAAATATATCAAATTCAAAAATATATCAAATTTGAAAAATTTAAATAAAATTTGAAATATATATCTAAAATTTGAAATATATATATAAAATTCGAAATATATATAAAATTTGAAATATATATAAAATTCAAAAATATATATATATAATTCGAAAAATATATAAAAAATTTGAAATATATATAAAATTCAAAAAATATATAAAATTTTTGAAATATATATATTTCAAATACAACCTCCACAAGACTAGTATAAGATTTTACCAAGACAAAGCATGTCAAATCCTAAATTTAACAGGTTAATAAGCTACATCAGTGGCACTTCAAAAGAACAGTTATCTGTTAAATTGTAAAACATCAGACAAGTATGTAGAGAAACAGAAAGAAGCAAAAAAAAAAAAACAGTAATTGAGGTGAGGACAAAATCAGAGATATTCAAGCAGATACAGATGAAGTAGCAGTATAGTCCTAAAACAAAAACAAAAACAAAAAAGGGCTTGCACAAAGTACATACACAAATTCCTAAATATCATATCTCCTATAACTACCAAGAGTAATATATTAATGTAACAATATAATTTATCAGTAATCTATGTCTCATTTATGGTGCTCTGCAACATCTATTGGCATCAATAACGATTTCTGCAGTTAAATGTGACAAAAATAAATCTAATAATAATAATAATAATAACTAACACCACCACCCATAATAAAAGATCAAGTTAACAGGGTATTTATCAAGATATGTCAAACCATGTTTAACTTTTTAGATTTAAATTGAGTTTGAATATGAAAAGTAGTTAAAATTGCATGCCTCTGCTTGCCAATTGTGGCAAATAAAGCCCTTACTGGGGAGCTATGTGCAGAATGAACTCCCTCTAATCAGACTCATGCATTAGATTCAACTTAACTCTAGAAAGTCGCCTCAACTGAATGCAACTGTAAGAGTCCGAATTTTTATTCATGATTGAAGACATTTCTCGGACTGATATAGTGTATTGCCACAAGTGGATTGCAAGTGTGTTGTGGATTTAGCTTCCTTTGTAGCTATATTCTGCTCCACAGCAACCTCTTTCATCGATCCACTGCGTCCATGTAAACAGTACTGAACTAATCAAAAGCTTTACAAACAGGACAAAGTTTCCCATACTTCAGCTACGGAATCCAATTCTGTTTAATTATATTGTTTCCAAATGCTGCCATGGGTTTTCTGTTTGTCTTTATTTGATTTAATCTTGTTGCATCACAGAAGTTCATTTTCAGTACAAAATGTAACTAAACCCGTGGAACCAAGAAAGTTGATAGAATGAACAACATAGCATCAGATGGACCAGCAAAAGCACGTAGTTGTGAGCCATCTCCATGGGTCAGAAATGCTGCATTGCCTTCTATTGATCTAAAAGTAGCTTATGAAAGGATAAAAAAGTAAATCTTTTAAGTATTTATTCATCAATTAATATATAGAAGGATTTACCGAATTGGTTAGTGTTAGGAATTAATTCTCATCTCACACTTAGGAATTAATCCCGCCCAATATCATCCATACATGTTTTTACTCACACACATAAATAACACACAATATTTAACGTGGTTCAGCCCCAACTTTGACTTACGTTCACGAAGAGAGAATATTCATTAGGAAGATATTGCAGATGTCCATCGCACCTTCTCTTGATGCAATTGCATACACCTCACCCTCACTCCTCTCTTCCTCATCACATCTCTATATTTTCTCTCTAAGTCTCAACACAAACCCTAGGTCTCTATTTATAGAGTTAAACCACATTCCTTGTTGAACAAGAAAAACTCAATTTCTTGTTGGACAAGGATTACAACTCCTTAGAAAATAAAACTTTGTATTAAGAAATTCTTTTTACAATACAACTCTAAATAGGAAACCTAATTACAATAGAATTTGAGACACTTTCCTAACAATCTCCACATTTGCTCAAATTCTATCATCTTCTCAAAGTTTCACCTTGCTTCAAGCATCAACACTCTTCTACTCATTATTTTATTCTTTTTCATCAACACTTTTCTTCTTCAATTTCTTCTTTTTCATCTACACACATCATGCTCCACCTCCACCGTGACTATGTGCGCTTCTTTAACATTCTTTAACATCAACATCATCTTCAACACTATCTTCAATCATCAACATCATCTTCAACATTCTTCAACATCAACATCATCTTCAACACTATTTTCATGTCCGCGCTCTCTCCGCGATCACTTCATTTTCTTCATCTACATCTCATCTTTATCTTCTTCAAGCTCAATCACCTCTATACCAAGCCGCAATTTCCACTTTCATCATCTCAATTTTTTTTATACTATCCAATCACTATCAGAATCATCATCAGTGATCAGAAAATCCTTCACTTCGCCAAGTCCCAAATCCTCACGGTTCTCATCTTCATAATCAAATCTACACGATCTTCCCAAGAAAAATACCACTACCCTCGAATTCTTTCCTCACATATCATCCCACCAGTGCCTTCAACCTCGTCCCGACCACCTGCCTCTTCGTCATCTCACTCAAATCACTCAATGACTCGATATCATCATCAACTTGAAACCCAATAATTTCGTTAGCACATGCGAGCCACCACTGCTACGCGCTCTCCACCGTGCTGTTGTGCACCATGTCTCCATGCATCAATCGAAACACAACCTCCACTTTATCGACATAAAAAACATCCACAACCATACACTATTGCATCAGACCTTTTTTGCCTTTTCTTCTCCCATAGCTCCCACTGAGCCTATTCGAGGTTTTTGGATTCGAATCATGCAAAACCGATCATACGGTTACGTCCGGAGTGGTCCGAAACCCTAAGAACGCCTCTAACTGCGTCAAAAACGAGTCCAAACGGGCCAAAAAATAATTCAAAACAAAAGACAAAAACTTGTTGATGACGTCATAACCTTCTTGGGGTACGTGTAGGTGCATGGCTAGTCCGATGGGGCTGATTTTTCCTCCGAAACATTCGTCTTACAAAGATATTTCTGTCAATATATTATACGCCTTGTTTCATTCAACGATGCTCTGCGAAATAGGCCCGACACGAAACTGCTGCACGTGGAACCCAAAAAACTGACTGGAACTTCAGGCGGCACGTGAGGGAAAGTGAGACACTTTTCGGGGACCCTATTGACTGTCCCGACTTCGTCTCGTTAAGATGAAGCTCCTGGTATGGTTGGTTTCTGATTTCGAACAACTCTGATCTTCGAATCTGGGCCAGAACATAAGAGCTTCTTCTTTGCTTCAACCTGGAACTCTCTGATACCGATCTGCTTCAACCTTGCTCTGATACCACTTGTTAGGAATTAATTCCCATCTTACAATTAGGAATTAATCATGCCCAAGATCATTCACACCTATTTTTACTCACACACATAAATCAAACAGATAACACACAATATTTAATGTGGTTCAGCCCCAACTTTGGCCTATGTCCACGGAGAGAGAATATTCATTAAGAAGATATTATAGATGTTCATCGCACCTTCTCTTGATGCAATCGCATACACCTGGTGTCCATTGCACCTTCTCCTGATGCAATCGCATACACCTCACCCTCACTCATCTCTTCCTTATCACGTCTCTATATTTTATCTTTTAAGTCTCAACCCAAACCCCATGTCTCTATTTGTAGAGTTAAACATCATTCCTTGTTGAACAAGAAAAACTCAATTTCTTGTTGGACAATGATTACAACTCCTTGGAAAATAAAACTCTCTAACAAGAAATTCCTTTTATAATACAACTCTAAATAGGAAACATAATTACAAAAGAATTTGAGACACTTTCCTAACAATTAGTACTAATAGCAGTAAGACATGAGCCCAACTCTGGGCATTGCCACACCCACCCAATCTAACCATCTTTCCACCACTTGATAAGAATCCAGGACCATAATAGTTCAACTGCAACAATCTATGATTTCCTTGCAGAAATTTAGTGAATATGACAAGTTGACAACTGAAGGAAACAAATTTAACTTTGTTAAGAAAATGTGAAGGAATCCATCATGATTACCACAAGGATTGACATTGCAACAAGAATTGTTATACATATGTTATAACATATTGGGATTATTAGCAAGGCAGAATTAAAAAAGCATCTGATAATACTAAAAAATCATAAAGAGATACAAACAGAAAACAAAAGCTCTGATATGAAGTAGAAAATCAAAAAGAAATAAAAGAAGAATAATATCAACAATAAATCTGTATTATTGAATGAATTGTATTTTTTTGTGTATTATAATAGTACATAAAGGGCCTATATATATAGGCTGAGTATACAAGCATGTTTAATAAGAAACCAATGTGGGACACATTATCTATTACTAACACATATAATTAGAGCACCTAGAATCTTCCAACAATAATCGTGTGCTTCAACACTCCCCCTCATGTTGGACACTGAAATCTTCGCGAGTCCAACTTGATTTTTGAGAATAAAGTCGTCTCTGAACACATCCTGATGCATCTTATCACTTGACACGTATCATACTACTAAACAAATTGATAGCCACATACCACGGACAAATCGAAAAATACTGATGTTGTCTTTACATCCCATGTTGTCTTTGTTTCCTCTACTGTCTCTACATCCTCTAATTTCCCCCCCAAGCTATACTAGTAGCATAAGGGATCAGGGATCCACCTATACCGACAAAATCGGTAGCATAAGGGATCAGGGCTCCACCAGTACTAATAGCATAAGGGATCAGGGCTCCACTTGTACTAGAAAAAAAAATCAGTAGTAACGAATCAGCAGGAAAAATTTCAAGCTTTTGGTAGAAGTCCCGAGGTCTTGGTGATAACAGAAACCAAAAACCAGCAGCAGATCAACACGGGCGTTAATGAGCAAGAGTCACATAAATGGGCTCATAAACAAGTGATAACAACATCAATGAACTCATAAACAATGGCAAAACCATGGGAGATTAGGGCTCTCAAACCCTAAAAGGCGGATAAAACAAGAAACAAGAATTTTGGTGGGGTAAAAGAATTATCCCGCCAAGAATATAATATATATATATTAATTGAATATCGCTGCCAGAGATGGGATATGGAGCACCATCTCCGGCAGAAACGAAGATAAGCGGAAAGAATTACCAAGAATTGGTAGACTCTAATACCAAGTAAAAAATCATAAAGGGATACAAACAGATAACAAAAGCTCTGATATGAAGTAGAAAATCAAAGAGAAATTAAAGAAGAAGAATATCAATAATAAATCTGTATTATTGAATGAATTGTATTCTTTTTTTGTATTGTAACAGTACATAAAGGGCTTATATAGACCGAGTATACAAACATGTTTAATAAGAAACTGATGTGGGACACACACTATCTATTACTAACACATATAATTAGAGCATCTAGAATCTTCTAACAATAATCATGTGTTTCAACAATAATTCACCTGAAAAGTATAAGAATGTTATCCAGTGTCCATAATTGATTAAATGGGAGGACTACAACAAGTAATAATTCAAACCAAACGATTTTAGAGTCTGTGAATGAAGAGGTGAGCTATTATTATTCAAGCATTAATCATTTTTAAAAGATCTGAATCTCAAAATTACACTACTATAACAACTTAAGCTTTTAGAGTAGATGAGTTGTTAACATAGTATCAAAGCCAAAAGGTATCATGTTCAAACGTCACCGTTACCCACATTAAAAATCGTTACACGTGTTGGACCAAGAAAAACGTCATGCAGGAGGGGGCATCTTAAATGCTTTCAATCGAAGGGATTCCTCCTCAAGATCCTCCAACTACTCTTTCTCACCTCAGGCATTCAACTGATGAGCAACCATAACGAAGGGTTCCCACATACGGCGCCAATTGTGTAAATGTAGAAAAATTGCACACACAAGAATGTCCTTCATTGGGGCTCTTAAGGCCATATATATACAAGCAATTGATGGGTTTTTTGGCCCATCCAATTAATGATTGATGAGAATCAAATCCCTAACTTATTGGGATTTAAAATCATCCTTTTTGTCATAATCATCCCTAACTAAATGGGATTTTAACTTGGTCTTCAAGAAATTCTAGAACCATTTCCCTATTGGACTGGGCCTTGGCCTTCATGAGCTAAACTTTGACAATATTTGAGCTATATGGGCCTACCCGGATGGGCCCGAAGAATTTGACCCTTACAAATAATAATATTGAGCTTAATATGTTTGTTAGGTGAGGACTTTGTCCTATATTATATTAAATTTGTGTAAAGTAAATTAGGCTTAATTTAGATATGTTAAAATTTTATTTTATATATTACATAATATATATTTATTATATATATGTATATAAATATATAAGTGAGCTTTTAACAAACCTTGTTCACGAGTTTTGTTCGCGAATATTTTTGAGCAGAGCTCATACTTGTTTGAGCTTGGTTCATTTATGCAGCGAGCTTAATTCACTTATTAAATAAACAAACACGAGCGGAGCCGAGCTCAAGCTGCGTGTCGAGCGTTTGATTCGTTTGCAGCCCTACTCGTGGGAGGCGCCTAAAAAAATAAAAAGATAAAAAATTGTCTCCAATAAGTTTTTGGTCCGTTAGCTTTCAATAGTTTACATATAGGGGAAAAAATCACACCAGTTTCCATCTCACCCAGTTTCCATCTCACCTCTTAAATCCAGTTACACGTGAGTGATAGTGAATTAGCTGAAGACTCCCTTATTAAAACACCTTTTTTTTGGTGATTTATTGCAACCTCTTCGCAACCTTCTTAGCACCCATTTTCAAAGGGATTAAGGTTTCAAATAGGGGAGAATGTTGGATAGAAGGTGGAAGAAGGGATTAGGGTTTCAAAACCTAATTTCAAATTGGGTGGAGTATGGTGGAGATAAGGTGGAGGAAGGGATTAGTGTTTCAAATTGACGATTTGGAACAGTAGTTTAGGAATAGGTGTTGAATTGGAAGAGTAATTTTGAAGGGGAAATTGGAGTCAATGTGTCGATTTTTGAATTGAAATTTTTGGACCAAATTTGGGTGTGTGGAATCAAACTTTTGTGTTTGAAATTTTAGAACAGTATATTTGGGAGGAAACAAGCTGATGTCGCCTTTGCTGATGTGGAACCCGTGTCACGTGGACCAATATCATGCTGACAGCTGTAAACTGGACTTGATTGTTTTCCTCCCGAGTTACCCTCCTTGCCTTTTCATGAATTTGAGAACAATTTTTGACCTTTCTAACTTCCCTTCTTTAATGGTATCAATAAACTTTTACGAGTAGAAGAAGTATGAGATATATAAAATTTTAATATAAAGAAAATAGTCTAAAATATATTTATTAAAATATATAGATTTCAACTTCCAAATAAACATTAATATTCCTGCAAATATAATTTCCAATGAAAACTCTTAGTTCATCCACAAAAATCATTAATATGAAATAGAATGAAGTCCAATTATCTTCAGATGGAAATATATAGTTTCACCTTTTTTCATAGTGATTGATTTTGACTTGGTCCTTTATGTCAATGTCCCAAGGATGTAAATTCATTAATGATATGTTTGGTTGGAGGGAGGGAGGAATTGAGGAGGAGGATAGTGTAGTTATTTTGTGTTTGGTTGGATGGAAGGGAGGAGAGAAAGGAAACATGGAAGTATGTTTCATCCCTCCCTTCTTTACATTTTTCAATTCGTCTGAAGTTGGGCAGAAGAGGAGAAAGAAAATAACTAACTTCTCTCAAATTATAGCAATTTACATTTTTAATGTTCCTAACAATTTGCTTATACATTATATTACATATATTGAGGATATATTTGTAAATTGAATATAAAAATCGTAAACCCCTTCCTTTCTACCAAACAAGAAGAAACTATTATTACATTTATCATATCTATTCTCCATTTCATTCAATCAAACAGAAAGTAAGAAAAACATTATCCATTTCCTAATGATGTCTCATCCATCCCTCCTACTCTCCCTTCCGTCCACTTTTACATCCCTCCAACCAAACGAAGCATAACTAGGGCTGTTTAAAACCGGTTCAATTCTGATTCCGGTTTCGGTGTATGGAACCGAACCGTTCCTTTTATCCTTTTTTTTTCTAAAAATAAAACACCAAATATTAAAAGATAATATAATTATAAATTAAAGTATTTAAAATATTACAAATCCAGAATAAGATGTATAATTAGCGAAATGAAAATAACTAGTAAATATTGTCCTAATTCTATATTCTATATTCTATATCATATCACCATAAGTTATGCAGTAGCAGACTAGCAGTAGTAAAAAGTTCATAATAACAGTGACAGTAGCAAATAAAATCTATTTAGGCGATGTAAATTACTAGTTACTTTGTCACCTTCAGTAGCAATATATTCTAAAAGCACTGTAACTTTGTCACCTTCAGTAGCAAAGTTATGCAGTAGCAGTATATTCTATAGCATACCACCCAACATTCTTATAAAAGACTGATCTTATGATATATTCCAAATTTAAAAAAAAGACGGTTCAAGCTATTTACCCAAAAAAACCGGTTCACCTTCAACCATTCCATTAGAAAATTCAGAATTAGGGAGTAAAGTGAACCCACTTAACCGATCAACCTTCACATATATATATAAAAATAAAATTAAAAAAATTAAAAACCAATTCGGTTCCACAGGTTAAGAACCGGAATCGAACCGAAATTTTTGATTCTTGAAAATTTGGAACCAGAACCGGAACCGAACCTGTCACGCCCCGAACTTTAAGACCCAAAACTCGAGGTGTGATATGTAAGGTTAAGGTTTTAAGAAAATAATAAGTGGAATTATTAAAAATATATATAAATGTTATCTCTTGAATTTCTTCCTTTCAATTCTTGAAAAAAACACCTGTTTATGAAAAAACACATTTAGTAAAATTTTGGGCGGCATATCCTTTAAAATATTTAACTACCGGAAGTGATAAAACATGTGGATATACTAAAATATGAAATATAACCATTTCCAATTCATATTTCCAAATCTCAATCTCAAAATATTCACCAACCCACCATACGCCATACATATATTATTTCAACATTACTTTTCATGTCAAAACACATTATATTACATATAACTTTTATAGACATGGTATTTTACATCTCCAAAGGTTTACAAACCAAAAGTGAATAAATACAGAAAAATATACAACAAAATCCTTATACTCCTAAACAAGTACGCCCAATCTTCAGATAAGTAGAAATTGTCACGTCACGCCTATAACTAGCGTCCGCTGGAACTTGCATCTAAGGGGACATGCAAATGGGTGAGCTCTAAGCCCAGTAGAAATGGGATAATAACTAACAAGTAGCAAATAGCATGCAAAACATTCAAATGGCACATTAGAATATAATAGGATATAGTAGCAACAAAATCAAACATGTCAGAACCCATAAGATTCTTTAAAATTCCCCACGCCCCAAATTTCTATCTTGAACCCTTTTAGGGACCGTTTAACCCTGGGATCGTACCCCTTGCATAAGTCTTCATTTCCTTTTAGGGACGGTTTAACCCTGGGATCGTGCCTCTTGCGTAAGTCTTCAATTCCTTTTAGGGACCCTTTAATCCTAGGACAGTGTCCCTAGAAATTCCTTAATCTCTATGACACAGAGCCCTGCACGTGCTACCCCAATAACCCGCATTCGTAGTGTTAGATTAAACTAATTTATCACAACATATCTGTAAATACCAAAATTTTCACTACACAAGAGAGAATGCCTTTATTCATTTTTGATTTTCTTTATATACATTATCTTAATGGGTTTGAGGCCCATTAGGGCAATGAAGCCTGGATTACATCACTCTTACATCATTACTTTAATTTTTCAAAGGAATTCAAAAATGCAATGGGCTTACAAAAATCTTACTGGGCCATCAGACCGATGGGTCTGGTGCCTGATGGGCCCAATTAGGCTTGGACATTTCCACTCTTACACAGGCCCGATTCTTTGTGATGGGTCGTCGATCAGTCAGGCCCATTACAAAGGATACAGAGTGGGGAGCGAGGACATCACCCCTGTCGGGGTGACGTGGCTTATGCAATTAATGTGATGGCTGTAACATCCTTCGAATATTTGAAACCCACGGTCCGGGTGGCCTCGATTAGCGAGCTGGAGGCTGAGGCGGCGAACGTAAAACGACACGATGTTTCAGTTCCCGATCGCACGGCTCTCCAGGTGTTTCAAAAACTTCTATAAATACCCATTGCCTTATGTCAAATGCACATTGCATTTCAAAACTTATAACTCTCAAAAACTCTCAGCACTTGAGCTGCTCGCTTATCATTGCCAGAGTCCATCCTGTTTTCCAAAAAGGCACCCGAAACTACTTCAGGATTCATCTTAGAGTTTCTTTCAGCTTTTCCTACTTCTATTTCAGTATGTCCGATAGTGATGACACTCGGTCAGGTAGCGACCGCCTCCCTTCTTCGGTTGACCCAGACGCTTCACTTAATACTCATTCAGTAGAGGTGATTAGGACAGTCGGGTCTAGCCCACCAGAAGTTAATCAGGACGTCGTAGCGGTTGGGGATCCGGTTGCAGGCAGTTCGGTCGACCAATTTTACGCCGACCCCCTTCCTCCTACACATAGGGTAGAAACAATACTAAAAAGACTAAGAGTCAAATGTGGGATACCTGATGGGGTAATTATTAAAAACTACCCTAAAAAATACGATTTCAAGAAGGGTGAGGGGGTTTTGGACCACCATATTCTGTTGTCGGCCTTTCACTTTCAGGTTATTAGATTCCCGATCCAGCCTTTTTTTCTGCATACCCTGGCTACCCTAGGTCTGGCTCCACTCCAGGTGGGGCCCAAATTCTTCAGGGTCTTGGCTATGCTCCTGATACTTAATCGGGATCTGGGGTTGGATCTTGGCTTGGCGGAACTTCTGTTCTGTTATAAAATACAGGCCCAAAAGGATTGCAGGGGCCGATATAATCTTTTTCCTCTTAGCGGGAGGAAGATTTGTGATGGCACCGAAAAGTCTAACAAAGGGTGGAAGGAGAGAATGGTCTTGGTGAGCGGGAATTGGAGATTCCCTAGCTCATCGGGATTCAAAGTCCCTAGCGAATTCGACCGGCCTCTATTTCCTTCCTTCAAGCCATTCCACAGGGGATCGTGCTACTACGATCAGTGCAATGATAAGTTGGGCCTCCACGTGCTTGAGTTTCTGGGAGCACCTGATAAATTTAAAACTTCAACTTACATCAGAACCCGTTTTGAACTTCTTAAATCAAAAATTTGGGGATAGCCCTTAAGGATGTGTAACAGTTTCCTGACGGGTTCTAATTTGCAGGCCTTATCAACATAAATGCTAAGAATCCCTCAGGTCGTGCTGAAAAAGAAGGCCAAGCGGGCAGTTAGCCATCAAGTGATAACTCCAGCATCGGGTGAAGATCAAAGCGGACAAGGGTCGCAAAGTGTTCCAACTCCCCTGCCCGGTCCTATTCTTCTGCCATCGGTGGAGGATATCCCGGTGATCCCACCTCCACATATGGGGAATATTCAAATCAATCAGACCCCTCCGTCAAGACCAGAGGAGGTTATTCTCCCTTCTGGGGTCGTTCCCACTCCTGAATTCCGGCTGGTTAAAGGGGAATCCAGCTTAACGGGGACGTGACATCCCCGAACGGAGGAGGATCTACCCAACCGGTCTATCAGGCCCCGTACAACCACAGTGTCGTCTCCCATCATAGTAGATGACAGCGGGGTTGCAACTGAAGATGAGCGACCCGTTCCATGGGCACCAAAGATCACACTCCCGGGCGGAGACTTTCTGGTTGCGGGGCACGCAACTATTGACAATGACGTTGCCCTTCGGGCAATGGGTTCCCAGATCTGGACACCCGTTGATCGAAAGAGACTGAAGACGATCGATCGGGAGAAATTGGCCCTGACAGGTCCAGAGGTAGCTATGAAGGTACTGCTTCAACTTACTGCTTCCTCAATCGTACTTAACATTTATTTATTTCTTTATCAGGCTAACACTTGTCCTTTTGGCAGATGTTTTACTTGACCCAGGCCTACAACGCAAAGATGGAGGAGGACACCAAGTTGCTCCGGAAGTCCAATGAGCTTCTGAGGCTGAAGGAGGATTCCCGGATGAAGGTTGCCAACCTGTTGTCCATATCCAATGAGAAGTTGGATGTTCAGACCCAGAGGGCTATCTCTGCAGAGCAGCAGCTTTAGGCTGTTCAAGATAAGATTAAAGAGATGGAGGCGGTCAGGCGGGCCATATTTGCTGAAACGGAGGCCTTAAAGGCTGAGAATGAGAGCCTGAAAGCTACCAATGAGAGCCTGACGGCCTCCAATTCGAAGCTCCTGGAGGAGAGGGCAGATATCGAGAATCTTCTTGTAACGGAGAGGTTGGTGGTGGAGATGTGCCACCGGGGTGGGAATGAAATGTACAAGCGTTTCTGCGACACTTCCCAGTACCGAATCGGGTTCTGTTGGAGGTCATGTTTCAATGACATGCAGAAACCTGCTGAGGAGAGGGACTTCGCTTCAGTGGAAGAGTTGGATGAAAACTTGGGCATCGCTCCACCGTACGACGATCCGGTCGGTGGTCCGGATGACCTTCGTTTCTACGAATTCCTGACCAAGCCTCTCCCGGGGATGAGCATCACCGCCCCCTCTGATCCTCCAGCTCCTGATGGGAACATTGTTCCAGTGAATCCCAATGAGTCGGGCACCGGTGTTGGCCCTTAGGATTTTGCGTTTATTAAGCATATTGTAAGCCTTGGCCACTGGGGCCCATTTTAAATGAAGGATCATAGCTTTTGTCCAGTTGACTTTTCCAATATTTATAATATTATAGTTCTTGTCCACTTAGTTTATTTTTGCAAATTTTGTGATCTTTTCAGGATCAGTGTTGTGTCTTCGGGCAATTCATGCCATGCGACAGACAATGCAACACTTGGATTCTTTTTGCAAAATTTTGTGATCTCTTCAGGATCAATGTTGTGTCTTCGGGCACTTCAGGCCATGCGATAGACAATGCAACACTTGGTTTCTTTTTACAAAATTTTGTGATCTCTTCAGGATCAGTGTTATGTCTTCGGGCACTTCAGGCCATGCGATAGACAATGCAACACTTGGTTTCTTTTTACAAAATTTTGTGATCTCTTCAGGATCAGTGTTGTGTCTTCGGGCACTTCAGGCCATGCGATAGACAATGCAACACTTGGTTTCTTTTTACAAAATTTTGTGATCTCTTCAGGATCAGTGTTGTGTCTTCGGACACTTCAGGCCATGCGATAGACAATGCAACACTTGGTTTCTTTTTACAAAATTTTGTGATCTCTTCAGGATCAGTGTTGTGTCTTCGGGCACTTCAGGCCATGCGATAGACAATGCAACACTTGGTTTCTTTTTGCGTTTCAGTAGATATTTATGATTTATTTTGCCATAATAATGATTTTTACTGATCAGGTACTATAGCCTTTTTACAAAAAGATCAAAGTAAAAACAAAACTTGGCCCATTAAGGGTAGTACCTCTTCAGGCGAGAGGCGTTCTGGGAGTTTGGTTCCATTCCGCCATCAATATTCCTTCGAACGCGGTATGCCCCGCGACCGATGACTTCGGTAATGGTGTACGGGCCCTCCCAAGGCTCCCTGAGCTTGCCTACGAGCCCAATTTTTTGCCTAAGGACCATGTCTCCAACCTGGAACTCTCTTCTTTTGACTCTTTGATTGAAGTGGTTCCGGACTTGCTGTTGGTAGGCGGCCAGCCTGATCCCGGTAGCCTCTCTTCTTTCATCCAGAAGATCAAGATTCTGAGCCAGGTGCTGGTCATTTGGTCCTTCAACCCAGGCCTCGCTCCGGAGGGATGGAACCCTAATCTCTGTTGGGATCACAGCTTCAGCATCGTACGCCATGGCAAAGGGGGTCTCTCCAGTGGGTTGTCTGGGAGTCATTCTGTATGACCAGAGAACTTCAGGCAGTTTCTCTAGCCAGGCCCCTTTGGTTTTTTTCAAGTTTTTTGGCCAGGGTGTTGAATATAGTTTGATTTGTCCTTTCCGCCTGCCCGTTCCCTTGTGGGTAGCCGACGGAAGACGTGTTCTGGTTGATACCATGCTCGGCAAAGAATGCTCTAACCTACTTGTTGTCCAGATTTGTCCCGTTATCCATCATGATCGTCCTCGGTAGCCCGAATCTGCATATTATATGGGTCCATAAGAATTTGATGACATGGTTACCTTTGACGGTAGGATAGGCTTCCGCTTCCACCCATTTGGTGAAATAGTCAGTGGCCAGAAGGACGTAGGCATTTAACCGAATCGCTTTCGGTAGGGGTCTCACTATATCCATTCCCCATCGGGCTAATGGGTGCGGTACTATAGTGGGATGCAAGAAATCAGGTGGCCGATGGATAGCATCCCCGTGCATTTGACATGGCTTGCACCTTCAGACGTATTCTTCGGCATCCTGTGACAGATAGGGCCAGAAGTACCCTTGAGAGAGTATCTTATGGGCAAGGGATCTACCGCCGGAGTGGTTTCCACAAGCCCCACTGTGAATCTCCTGCATCACTGCTCTAGATTCTGACGGTGTAATACATCTCAAGTAAGGACCTGAAAAGGATTTTCGGTAGAGTTGCCCGTTTATGATTGAGTATCGGGCTGAATTCCTCCTGATCTTGTAAGCTTCAGCTTTGTTTTCGGGGAGAGTTCAATTTCGTAGGTAATCCATCAGGGGATCCATCCAGCTGGGCTCCCATGGGATAAGCATTACTCGTTCGGGCTCCTGAATACTGGGTCTGTGAATAGAATCCACTAGTGCAACCCGGGTCAGGTCTTATCCGGCCGAGGATGCCTGATTGGCTAGGTGGTCAGCTTCAGAGTTTTCGCTCCTGGGGATTTGTGTGAAGGTTATTCTTTGAAAACTTTCTGTTTCTTTTAACATGAGTGTCTGATACGACTCCATTTTTTGATCCTTTGTTTCATACTCCCCGTTGATCTGACGGACAACCAGTTGAGAATCACTGTGTACTGCTAGGGACTGAATCTAGAGGCTTCGGGCTATCCTCAATCCGGATACTACGGCCTCATACTCTGCCTCATTGTTCGTGGCTGGGAACTATAGTTGCACTGACATATGAAGGCGTGTCCCATCAGGTGTCAAGATTTCCAAACCAATTCTTGATCCGGAAAAGCTGGCTGATCCATCCACAAAAATATTCCATGTGTCCGGTTCACTTTTTTGGTCTGGCTCTTCAGTTTCACTTTCAAGTAAAAAGTCCGCTACTGCCTGTCCTTTGATGGAAACCCGGGGTATGTATGTCAAATCGTATGTGCCCAATTTGATGGCCCATTTAGAGATTCTCCCTGAGAGGTCGGGTTTTGACATAATAACCCGTAGGGGTGTGGCTGTCGGGACGATGATCGGGTGAGCTTCAAAGTAATGCCTTAGCCGCCTCTTGGCATTCACCAGTGAGAGGACCAATTTTTCCTGCCTGCTGTATCTGGTCTCTGCCTCAGCCAAGGATTTGTTGGTATAGAATACTAGCATTTGAAGGTTTTCGTCCTCTCTGATGAGGGCGACGCTGGTCGACACAGAGGACACTGCTAAATACAGATATAAGACTTCATCGGGATTTGGTGTGGATAGGATTGGGGGCATGGTCAAGTACTCTTTCAACCTCGTCAGGGCTTCCGATTGTTCAGGACCCCAGATATCTCCCTTCTTCGCCTTGATTGCCTGAAAGAATGGTCTGCATCGATCAGTGAGTCGTGAAATGAATCTGCTAAGCGCAACCACTCTTCCCGTCAAGACCTGAACGTCTTTATGTGTCCGGGGCTCCTTCATTTCTATAAGGGCCTTGACTTGCGTCGGGCTGGCCTGAATCCCGGTCCGGTCTACAATGTGCCCCAGGAACTGCCCGGATGATACACCAAAAGAGCATTTTTCCGGATTAAGCTTCATGCCATGTGACATGAGGGTGTCAAACACTTGGCATAGGTGGGTAAGATGGTCCCACTTCTTTCTTCTTTTGACCACAGTGTCATCGATATAAGCCTCAATTACTGTACCCATCATACCCTTAAAGATCCTGTTGACCAACCTCTGGAAAGTGGCACCTGCTTTTTTCAGTCTGAAAGGCATAACTTTAAAGCAGTATGTACCTGTTTCGGTAATGAATGAGGTATTTTCCTCGTCCAACGGGTTCATTTTTATCTGGTTGTAACCTGAATAAGCATCCAGGAAGGTCAAACGATCGTAGCCAGCTATAGCATCAACCATCTGGTCGATCTTTGGCAATGGAAAGCTATCCTTCGGGCATGCCTTGTTTAAATCAGTAAAATCAACGCAAACCCTCCACTTGCCATTCTTCTTCTGCACAACCACCACGTTGGCAAGCCATTCGGGATATCTGACCTCCCTGATAAAGTCGGCCTGGAGCAATCTGGATACCTCATCTGCTATAATTTGGTTTCGATGTGCCCCCATGCGCCTCTGCTTTTGTCTAATGGGTTTGACGTTTAGGTCAACATGGAATGAGTGTTGGGCAATATGAGGATCGATCCCTGGCATGTCTGTATGCTCCCATGCGAAGACATCAAAGTTGTCCTGCAGCAATTGTGTTAGTTCCTTAAATTCAGGGTCGGTGAGGTTTGTACCTGCAAAAGTAACTTTTTCTGGACTGTCGGGCACAACATGGATTGGATTCAATGGTTCGATCACAACTAGGATACATGGATCCCTCTCCTTTAATTGTTATTTAGAGCCTGAGGTTTGATCCTTAGAGTGGGGTGCCACTGGGGCTTTCATCTTCCGGATTTCTTTCAGGGTGACCGCATAGCACTCCTTGGCGGCCACCTGGTCACCTTTGACATCAATAGTACCTATACCGTCGGGGCTCACACATCTCATGACCTGGTGAAGAGTTGAGGGTACACCTTGCATTCGGTGAATCCATCCCCTTCCCATGAGCAGATTATACGAAAGTTTGGCATCCACTACAACGAATGTCTCGGTCAAGGTTCTCTGAGTGGCAGATACTGGCAACTGGATTTCCCCGATCGGCTCGATTTGCCTCCCATCAAAAATTGCAATGGGGCACCGGGATGCCACAATTTCAGATGGATTGATCTCGAGCTTTTCAAAAGCCCACTTGGTGATGACGTTGGCACTGCTACCAGGATCGATCATGAATCTCTTCATAAGATAGTTGGCCACCATTAGGGTCACAACCAGAGGGTCGTCATGCGGGGTCTGGACATCCCGAAGGTCTGATGCGGAGAAACTGATCTGAGCTTCCCCTGCTCTATGGTGGGCCCCGCTGATCTCGTTGACTCTCATCATCTTGCGAGCTCTCCGGAGATGGCTTCGGCGTGATCCTTCGGTCTTTTTGGATGGGGGGTCACCATGAATTATATTAATGACCTTGACCGGCTATGCGTCGGAGGAGTTCCGGGGGGCGCTAAGGGCCCGTTGGTCAGTCTTTGGTCTGTCCCGATGGACGTAATCTCGAAGTTCCCCACGAAGCAGTAACGTCTCCACTTGTTGACTTAGGTTATGGCATTCATTTGTGATGTGCCCGAAATCGCCGTGGAAGGCATAGTGTTTTGACTTGTCCCTTTGGTCAAGTGGTTGTCTGATGGTCGGGGGTTGCTGGAAAATTCATTTGGCTTTGTTCTCTTGGTAGAGTTTCGCAAGGCTAACCTTTAGGGGTGTCAACCTTTCTTCGAATCTGGGGTGTTTGAATGGTTTTGGGACTGGTGACCCTGGTGGGGCTGATGGCCCAGATGGAGTTGATCGCTTTCGATCGGTCAATCGATCCCTGGATTGAATATCAACACTGACTAAGGCTGACCTCCTTTGCCTGATAGTTTCCTCTTCTTCAATTCTCAAGTACCCCTAGGCCCTGGAGTTTAGCTCCCCAATGCCCGATGGAGGGCGTTTTACCAGAGACTGATGGAACTTAGTTCCTAGAATGAGGGTCGTCCTGAATGCCTCAACAACAGAATGTTGGTCACAGTTATCCACATAAGAGGATTCAATGTTGAATCGGGATAGAAAAATTTTCAGTGACTCTCCTTTCTCCTAGATCATGGTGAAGAGGCAGGATATGGTCTTCTTAAGTCTCTTGTTTCCATAATACTGGGCGATGAAGAGCCTGGTTAGCTGCTGCTAGCTTCCAATGGATCGGGGTGGCTGCTTCCTAAACCACAATAGAGCGGCATCAGCAAGGCTTGTGGAGAACACTTTGCAAATCAGGGACTCGTTCTCAGCGTACAGGGTCATCTTCTGATGGATCTGGTATATGTGTTCTTCGGGGTCCCTTGTGCCATCGTAAGGGGTGAACTGGGGCATAACGAACTTCTTTGGTAAAGGTTCTTGGGTTATTTAGTGGACGAAAGGTGACTGTATCAATTCAGTGGATGCCTGGATGGCCATGTCATCGGTAGATCGGGACCTCAAGTCCCCGAGAACTTTTATTTAGAATTCATCCATCATTGCTTGAAGTTTCTGGGGGGTTATGGACTCGTCGGCTGCTGGAGCCTTTCCTGAGCGCTAAGAAGACTCGGCGTGCTCTTCAGGTCTGTCGCTGCCTTGCTGGTTCAGGGAATGGTCGACCGCCGCCACCGGAGGGTCAGGTGCAACTACCGGCGGGGCAACAGGTTGTGGATCCAACCTCGCCATGAGTTCCGCATTCTGCCTTTCCAAGGCCATGCTACATTCCTCAGCAGCTATCAAGCGTTGAAGAATTTGCTCCATGGAACCCTCTGCACGATTGTCTGCAACGGGTAGAACGTCTGCCTGTGAATGAGTGATTGGCATCCCTGTCCGGGGGGGTAGTGAGTGAAGGTTTTTGAAGGTGGTAGTTGCTCTTTTTGTTTGACAAACAGACTCAGCTTTTTGAGATAGGAAGAAGGCGGCGATTTTACAGATCCCGAAAGGCAGATTTGAAAAATCAGGAACTCCCTGTGTGCTTCCCACATACGGCGCCAATGTGTAAATGCCAAAATTTACACAACACAAGAGAGAATGCCTTTATTCATTTTTTATTTTCTTTATATACATTATCTTAATGGGCTTGAGGCCCATTAGGGCAATGAAGCCTGGATTACATCACTCTTACATCACTACTTTAATTTTTCAAAGGAATTCAAAAATGCAATGGGCTTACAAAAATCTTACTGGGCCATCAGCCTGATAGGTCTGGTGCCTGATGGGCCCAATTGGGCTTGGACATTTCCACTCTTACAATATCAAATCATGTATCCAAACATATCACAAACACATTTAACTCGAACCGATTAAACATGCCACTATTCAAGTTATCTAAATGCCAACTAAAATAGGGTACTTTAACAATTCATGCGATTACACACCTCCATATTCCAACTCATGAAAACCAAGATACTTTCCATTAAAAATATAACTCATATTAAATAAGCAGATAACTTGAATTCATATAACTAAATAATACTTCCAAATTACCAAGGTATTACCCCACCTTTAACTACTGCAAATTTAAATACAGATATATCAAACCCATTGCAATTTCTTAACCAATAAGAATACTATCCCAGCCCATCCAATTTAGACTACTAAATTCTAAAACCAACAGTAGCAATCACAAAACCCATTACATACCAGAATACAACAGTTAAACAAGTAGAAAAAGAATATGATTTAAAATAGCATCAATTCCCAATAATCAAATAATCAACCAACTATAACCAAAACCAAACCGATCTAAAATCTAATCATGTTATTCCATATATATGAAAGTTCCATACCCCAACTCACCACCATCAACACCATATGAGTCAAGATTATCAAGCCAACGCATGCTCCATTCCATTGTCAAACAAAGTTGCGCCACCGATGTTTCCAAATCACAGCATTTTCAAATGTCAAGATTTGCAACTCCATGCTTGTGCAAGTTGGTTTTTGCTTGCTTTCTATTATTCACCTATAAATATGGGTATTGTGTGGGTTGTAAAGACAGAACAAGAAATACAGAGAAAGAAAGCTTTGTGAGAGTGAGAGAGAAGAGTTTGAGAGGTAGAGTTGATTTGAGTGAAATTGTATTTTCCTCCTTCTCCCAATTTTTTCTTCAAACCATAGTAAAATCTCTCAAAATGGACGTTTGTACCAATTGGACCGAACCACTATATATATTGGTGTCTATATTTGGTGTCTGTGTGTTTTTTTTAGTTGGTAAAGGTATAACAAAGTGGTATCAGAGCTTAGAGTAAAAATTAGAGTCGTTTATACGATCTTATTTCGAACCAATCTACTCATCAAAACATCACACCGAACACATTTTCAGATGACCCATCTCCAGACGAAGATTCTCCCGTCAAGAACAGCCCGAACGACCTCCACACGCGCCACCACACGCCACCCAAAGATCGACGCGTCAGAGCTCTCGGTGTCACGCGCCCCACACGTCGTCTACCTCCAGCGCGTGTAAGGCCCACAAGCAGCATGCGCCTTTAAGCTCCAGCGCGCATGAGATCATGCGCCCACGCGTTGCCACGTCACTGCTGACGTCATCAGCAGCCACGTGTCATCACCTTATTGTGCCACGTGTCACACACACAATGGGCCATTTCATCACTGCCACATGTCCATCTAACACCTTGCCACGTGTCACGCCTTTATTCTTCCACGTCATCAATACTTTGCAAAATTACAATTTTGCCCCTCGCCGTTATTTTGACTATTCCAGACTCATTCTAAGTCCGATTTGAGCTCAGTCATAGGCGATCTTAAGGTTTTTGACCGTTCTGAACGCAACGGTACACTCCATTTTTCTTTATTCTACTCCGAATATATCAAACAAGTCAGGGAGAGCTTTAAGTCAATCCGATTTGATGGAAGATTCAGGATCCGGAGCTATGATTAAATTGTCGGCATCGAATTATACCATATAGAGACCCAGGATGGAGGATCTTCTTAATTGCAAGGATTTGGCGGAACCATTAGGAAATGAAGTGCAAAACCCACGTTAATCGCGAAGAAAGATTGGACAAAGATGCACAGAAAAACTATTGGCAAATTAGACAGTAGATAGACCATAGTGTATTCCACCATGTTGCGCAAGAGACCAACGCCTACGAGGTCTGGAATAAGCTCGAGGATATGTACCAGGCCAAGACTGCTCAAAACAAAGCTCTTCTAATGATGCGACTAGTAAATTTGAAGCTAAGGAGCGGAACCTCTGTAGTCGAGCACACCGGCGAGTTTTAGAACCTGGTGAACCAGCTTGCAGTTGTAGAGTTAAATCTTGGTGATGAAACTCAAGCCCTACTTCTGCTCAGCTCCTTACCATCCAATTGGGAGACACTAATGGTTTCCCTCGGCAACTCAGCACCGAACGACAAACTCACTATGGCAATAGTAAAAGATGTCATATTCAGCGAGGAAGCCCGAAGGAAGGAGACCGGCATGAACCAATCACATGCCTTTGTCACAAAAGGCCAAGGAAAATCTTACAGAACTGGTAGAGGCAGAAGTAGAGGAAGGTATCGAACCCTCGGTAGACCCAACAATGAAAAAAATCAACAAAAGGGTAAAAATGTTTGTTTTCATTGTGGCATTGCAGGACATTTAAAGAAGAATTGCCAAAAATTACAAAGGGAGTAAGGTCAAAGCAGTCACCAGCCACAGAAGGAAGATGGCGACTCCATGGTCACTGTTACAGGAGATATCGTTATATGCTCAGTCGATGAAGAGGTGGTCTCCACGTAGGAAGCAATGAAGTCGAGTGGGTGGTTGAAATTGCAGCATCTTACTACGCCACTCCCCACAATGATTTCTTCACCTCGTACAAAGCTGGAGACTTTGGTACAATGAGAATGGGCAATACAAGTTTCTCGAAGATCATGGGAATCGGCGATGTCCAGATCAAGACCAGTATTGGTTGTAGTATGGTGTTAAAACATGTCAGACATGTGCCTGATCTTCGTCTCAATCTCATTTCCGAGACAACCTTAGATCGGGAAGGCTACGGCAACTACTTTAGCAATGGCACCTGAAAGTTGATAAAATGAGCCATGGTTGTCACCCGAGGACAAGTATACGGCACATTAAACAAAACCCATGTGAAAGTAATTTATGACAGTCTCAATGCAATTGAAGATGAGACTTCACCAAATTTGTGGCACAAAAGACTCATACATATGGGGAGAAAGGGTTGTTTACACTTGCAAGGAAGAAACTAATTGCAGTATCGAAAGGTATTCCATTAAACCCTTGTGTTCATTGTTTATTTGGAAAGCACCATAGAGTCTCTTTTAACTCGATTACCAGAAGAAGATCAGAATTGTTGAGTTTAATACACATTGATATTTGTGGTCCTATTGAAGTGAAGTCTTTAGGCGATAACAAATATTTTCTCACATTCATTGACGATGTTTCACGAACGGTGTGGGTATATTTTTTGAAAATAAAGGACCAGGTGCTCGATTATTTCAAGGCATTCCACGCCATGGTAGAGCGGGAAACCGGAAAAAAGCTAAAGTGCCTCCGATCAGACAATGGAGGCGAGTACACTTCCCACGAGTTCCGAGCATACTACTTTGAATGAGGTATCCGACATGAGAAGACAGTCCCATGTACCCCACAACATAATGGTGTAGCCGAGAGGATGAACCGGACCATTATGGACAGAGTCAGAAGTATGATCAGTATGGCTAAGTTGTCAAAGCCATTCTGGGGTGAAGCAGTTAGAGCCGTCGTCTACCTGATCAACAGATCACCATCATTACCGCTGCAGTTCAAAGTACCAGAAAAGGTATGGACTGGAAAAGATCCCTCATACTCTCACCTGAGAGTATTTGGGTACGAGGCATTTGCACACGTATCCAATGAGCAAAGACAGAAGCTCGATCTAAAATCAACTCCATGTATCTTCATCGGCTATGGAGATGAAAAATTCGAATACAGACTATGGGATCCAGAATCGAAGAAGGTTATCAGAAACTGGGATGTTGTATTCCAAGAGAGCCAGACATACAAAGACACTGAAAAATTCACAAAGACCGGTGGTTCTAGTCCGAGTGTTACAAACATCATCCCAGATCCTGCACCAGTACAGTTGACCCAGATAATGAAGAAATACATGATGAAATTCTAGAAGTAGAGGAAGAAGAAGAACTTAAGGGTGTTGAGCAGGGGGAGCCACAAACTCCTTCACCAGAAGCTGCAGAACCAGAAGTAGCTCCTCCAGTTGAAATTTGAAAGAGGGCGACCGCTGATTCCGTCGGGAGGATATCCAGAGTCAGACTATATTCTGCTTATTGATGAGGGGGAGCCAGAATGCTTTCAGGAAGTAAAGACCCATATAGATAAAGGAAAATGGGTGCAAGCTATGCAAGAAGAGATGAGTTCCTTACAGGAAAACCAGAATTATGAGTTGGTAAGACTTCCCAAAGGCAAGAAAGTATTGAAAAATAAATGGGTGTTCAAGCTGAAGAAAGATGCCAACGGAAAGCCGATAAAGCACAAAGCCTGATTGGTTGTCAAAGGATTCCAATGGAAGAAAGGCATCGATTTTGATGAGATATCCTCACCAGTGGTGAAAATGACCTCAATTCGAGTGATACTCGGATTAACAGCTAGTCTGAACCTAGAGCTTGAACAGATTGATGTCAAGACAATATTCCTCCATGGAGATCTACAGGAGGAAATTTACATGGACCAACCAGAAGGTTTTAAAGTTACAGGGAAAGAGCATATGGTTTGCAAACTGAAGAAGAGTCTTTACGGCCTCAAGCAAGCACCGAGGCAATGGTGCATAAAGTTCGACTCATTCATGGTGGGTCATGGTTATAAGAGAACTGCTGCAAATCAATGCGTCTACATTCATAAATTCCCATATGGTAACTTTGTTATTCTATTGTTGTATGTTGACGACATGTTGATAGTTCGACAGGCAAAGACCATTCAGATATGTACTCTTGGGAAGCAGTCAAGTGGTTTCTTAGGTACCTGAAGAGTACATCGAAACTATGCTTATGCTATGGGGGAGCAGAACCAGTCTTGGAAGGCTATACAGATTCAGATATGGTCGGTGACATTGACAGCAGGAAATCTACATCAAGATTCCTATTTACTTTTGCAGGGGGAGCTGTATCATGGCAATCAAAATTGCAGAAGTGTGTCGTTTTATCTACAATTGAAACAGAATATATTCCCGCAGCGGAAGATGGAATGGAAATGTTGTTGGTAAAATGATTTCTCCAAGAACTGGGTGTTAGTCAGAAAGAATACAAAGTGCATTGTGACAGTCAGAGTGCTCTGGACTTGAGTAAGAATTCAATGTACCATTCCCGCACGAAGCATATTGACATTCGCTATCACTGGATACGCGAAGTAATGGAGCTACAATTATTGAAGATTGTGAAGATCCACTCAGACAAGAACCCGACAGATATGTTGACAAAGGTGGTTACTCGAGAGAAGCTAGAGTTATGCAGAGACATAGCCAGGATGGACATCAACTGAAGCGCAGCAGAAGATGTTCTCCTCTGATTGGTATGGAAGGGGGAGAATTGAAAGTTTCATACCCCAACTCACCATTATCAACACCATATGAGTCAATATTATCAAGCCAACGCATGCTCCATTCCATTGTCAAACAAAGTTGCGCCACCCACGTTTCCAAATCACGGCATCTTCAAATGTCAAGATTTGTAACTCCATGTTTGTACAAGTTGGTTTTTGTTTGCTTTCTATCATTCACCTATAAATATGGGTATTGTGTGGGTTGTAAAGACAGAACAAGAAATACAGAAAAATAAAGTTCTGTGAGAGTGAGAGTGAGATAGAAGAGTTTGAGAGGTAGAGTTGAGTTAAGTTGAGTGAAATTGTATTTTCCTCCTTCTCCCAGTTTTTTCTTCAAACCATAGTAAACTCTCTCAAAATGAATGTAGGCACCAATTGGGCTGAACCACTATATATATTGGTGTCTATTTTAGTGTGTGTGTGTGTGTGTGTGTGTGTTTTAGTTGGTAAAGGTATAACAATATAAGCAAAACATATCAATGATAATTAACCAAGTGTAAGAACTGTCTTAAGATAATTCCACATGAATTTTAGAAAGATATATAGATATATATAAATTTTGAAAAGAGTAAACCCCTATCTCACTCTGTCGGTATAAAAATCTTAGCCCCAATTCTTTGAACTGAATCGTCATTTTGAGCTACTGGGTTTATTCCTTGCGAACCACCCGTTGTTTCCTCCAAGAACCCACAGTGACTAACCCTCATTCTCCTTGGTTCCAAGTTGATCCAAATCGTAAAATTACATCAGACACTTGTCATGTGCAAGTGTGAAGAGAAATTGTGTTGTCACTAATGATATATTGGTGTTCTATAGGACACATATCCTTTGCATTGCCCATCTCACTACATCCTATGTAGTTCGGGCCCCACTATGGGCCCCACCAGGTAAAAAGAGTATTTTACCATGAGGTAATTCTGTGGTTATATGAAATACATGGGGGTAAACTTGTCCTAAAGAGAAATACATAGTTGAAAGGATAAGGTGGTCATATACTTGAATACATGAGGGCAAACTTGTCTCAGAAAAGAAAGAATTTGGCAAAAGGCAATATACATCATTTATATGCAATATCCATCACAGATATCAATACAATAGTTTATACATCAGATATGTAATAAACATCAGATATTTATATAACCCACACGTGTGATGAGCTGTATGAAATGACTATATACTATTCCATCGTACTTCTCAAGAGTTTTTCCATCCAAAACCTGATCTCCTTCCCTAATTTCCCCCTAATTTCATAGAAAGATTGAAGATCAAAGAGAGAAAGCTTGTCTCCAGCAAGAGGAAGAGGCTTGAAGATCGGTGTTGAAAGAAGTTCACAGCAGATCGGTCTTAAACACTAAATATTAGGGTCAGTTTTGAAATAGAATTTGAAATATATGTCTCTAAATAGATCTATCTCTAAGCATACACTAATCATTGTGCTGACAGTAATCATTTATGATGATACATTTAGTTTTGTTATTTTGTAAGTTTGGATATTGTTGTATTGATAACTGTTAGGACATGTCTTCTTATTGCTGACTTTATGGTGATGCATTTACTTATACATTGAAGAAACATGGCACTATGTGCTAACAGTAATCATTTATGATGATACATTTAGTTTTGTTAATGTACAAGTTTGGATATTCGTATATGTTTCTTTATGTATTGTTATTACCCACATGTATGGTGACAGTTATCATTTATGGTGATGTATGTACTGTTGTTATGTTCATAACTGTGCTGACTTTTTGATGATGCATTTACTCATACCAGAGGGCCAATTTGTGGTCTAATTGAACGAAACAGGGCCAATTTGTAACTTTATTGGATATTCGTATATGTCTCTTTCAATTCATAAATATGTAGTTAAATTATTCAGATTTAAATTCTGTCAATCCTACTTGTGTTGCAATTAGGTCATCCATGATTGGTCATGTAACATTTTGGCCTTCATTTTCTATGTCTTGAATGTTTGTTATATACTTTGGTAGCATATGGTATATAATTGAATGAAACAGGACAAATTTAGTTTAGGGTTTTCTTAATGGGAAACAATGAATAAAACATGACCAATCATAAAACAACAGCCCAGTATATAAATATGTAGTTAAATTATCCAGATTTAAATTCTGTCAATCCTACTTGTGTTGCAATTAGGTCATCCATGATTGGTTATGCCAAATTTTGGCCTTCATTTTCTATGTCTTGAATGTTTGTTATACACTTTGGTAGCATATAGTATATAATAGAATGAAATAGGACAAATTTAGTTTAGGGTTTTCTTAATGAGAAACAATGAATAAAACATGACCAATCATAAAACAACAGCCCAGTATACACCTCACATGTAAATGGTACTAGGATTATTGGTTGAATATTGTTGTCGCCTAAACAAATTCCAAGAGTTTGGTAAAACTATTAGGTTTCATATCATGGCACTTATTGTGTGAGTGGAATGTTGTGCATTTATTAAGGTAGTTTATTTTTCCCATAAATGTAAGAACTAAACCCTGTACTAGGCCACTGTTCTGTTTTAAAATAGAAATGATATACTATTACTTAGGTCATGCATGAATATTGATCATGCCTTAGCAAATTCCAATGTATTGGTAGAAGATTTGGTTTCATAAGATGGCATTTTGTTTGTCAGTGGAATGTTGTGCAATTATTCAGGTAGTTGTTGCCTTAGCATGTCATTCACCCCTGGTCCCAGCCCTATTTTGGCTTCATTATCATTGTGCATTCATTCATTATTGGTGTTGCCATACCTAATTGATTTTGTATTTGGACACATCTCTGTGCTTATCATGGCACTGTATTATTAATCTCTGGCATATTTCTGAAAATAAACAGCCCATGCCCAATCAGTTTAGTTGGGATATGATTTAAGAAACCTCTACCATGTATGTTTTTGCCCCAGAGTTGCTATGTCATGAACAATTGTTATATACTTTGGTAACATATGATATATAATTGAATGAAACAGGACAATCTGTTAGTTATGTACTGTTAGTCATTCATTTATTATTTCAGCACCTACTTGTACAGTTGCTTAATTATGAAATAGTAAATATTTGTTGGCACTTGTACTTAGAAAATGTTGGCACTTAGGAAAGCTTGTTTATAGAATTATTTTTGCAGTGTTCATGTGATTCTTAGACATCTTGTATTTCTCTTTTGTGTAGATTAATCTGGTGGTATTCAAAGATGACTTATTCTTCTCCTATCATTCATTCCTTGGACACTGACTCAGACAATTCTTCTGATGGGGAAGTGGAGTGGATTCCATCTATTGAAATGGAGTTTGGGTCTGAAACACATGCTTACTATTTCTACAATGCCTATGCTTTCCGGATAGGATTTAGTGTTCGTCGAGGTTGGAGTAACAAAAGCAAGGTTGATGATAGACTAACCTCCAGAAAGTTTGCGTGTTCGAAAGAGGGGATACAAGGAAAGGACAAACGAGATCATTTGGTGATAAGTCCAAGGGCTGAGACCAGGATCGGTTGTGAAGCGTACATGGAAATCAATTTAAATCCTATGACGGGTGAGTATGTTGTTACAAAATGTAACTTGGAACACAACCATTTTCTAGTGAAGGAAGAGTGGTCTCACATGCTTCGGTCGCAGAGGTGGATCATTCATGATGAAGTAATTGACGTTGAGCTGGCTGCGGATGCTGGGATTCTAGTGCGTCAAGCGTTTGAATTGTCTTCCCGTGCATCCGGCGGTAGAGCTACAATCGGTTTCATGAAGGTTGATGTTCAAAATCATTTACGCTCAAGAAGGCAGTATGAACTGGAAAGGGGAGAGCCTACCCGGTTAACTAATTATTTCACTAACCAAAGATGCGAGGATCCTCTATTTCAACATGCTGTCCAACTGGACTCTGAGGAAAGAATTACAAATGTCTTTTGGGCTGACTCTAAAATTATGAATGAATACAATCAATTTGGAGACGTGGTAACCTTCGACACCACGTACAAGCAGTTTATGGAAACCATCCGTTTGTTGTTTTCCTTAGATTAAACAACCATCGAGAAACAACAATTTTTGGTGCAGCCTTTATGTACGATAAAACAACAGAATCATTTACGTGGTTGTTTAAGACACTACTAAAGGTGATGCAAAACAAGCGGCCGAGGACCATATTAACTGATCAGGATGCAGCAATGGCAAAGGCCTTGGCGACTGTCGTGCTGGAAATGAAACATCTCCTATGCACCTGGCACCTAATGCAGAATGTTACAAAGAATTTGAGGAACTTACGTCATGGAGATGTGGGCATTAAGAGTATAATTGGCGAGTTCATGTATGGGGAGGAAAATGTTGAAGAGTTTGAATCACATTGGATTAAGATGCTAACAAATTATAATTTGCAAGAGAATAATTGGGTGGCAAATTTGTATTCCTTGAAACATGTATGGGCATATGTGTATGTGAAGGATAACTGGACAGCGGGCATGCGTAGTACACAACTCAGTGAAAGCTTTAACACAAGGCTCAAACAGTACCTAGCACGGCAATACAAGCTATTGGACTTCTTCCGGCATTTCGAAAATCAACTACATGATAAGAGATACAAGGAGTCCGAAGCTGTCAACGGCATTTCGAAAATCAACTTCTTATTCAGAGGTTGCCAAGGTATAAGTATTTGTCGTCCAAGATACTTCAACAAGTGGGACAACTTTACACCACAAAGATTTTCTTGGCATTCCAAGAGGAGCTCCTAGGGTGTGCATGGAAGAGAAGGTGTTGTCACGTAGTGAACCAAACCTTTGTGGACGGCTAGTTTATGGGATTGGGAGGATCACGGGGACCAAACGATTTGTCGAAAGGTCAGTTAATGATCATCTCATATGCTCATGTGGGAAATTCGAGTGAGAGGGTATATTGTGCAGTCACATCTTGAAGGTCCTGGTTCACGAGATGGCTGCCGAATTAATTCCGGAGAAATATATTGTGAGAAGGTGGACTGCACAGGCAAGCAATGGGATCCCTGAATTTAACAACGCTGCCCAAATGACAGATCCTAGACTTGAACTAAGGCGCCATTATAGGACTCTATGTCGTTACGTGAATTTCATCTCTCTGTCGCAATCTATAAGGAGGACGCCTTCTTGAAGACTTTGGGTCAGTTAAAAGCAATAGCCGAACAATTCAGCGTTCCTTCTTCATGCCCACCGCCTCCGCCTCGTACTGTGCCAGAAATTGTTAATTTGGATTTGGACGATGATATACATATTCTAAGTCATTTCGGTCCTGCGGCCAAGGGTTTCGCTAAAAATGACACTTATAAAGAGCAAAGGTGCAGGCATATTGGTGCTTTGGAGAAAGCATGTGCTCGCAAGAAGAAGTGTGCCAAAATTGCAAAGGTATGCATTGTACTCTATTAACTCTACTATTCTGCATAAGACATAACTTTTTATCCATTTACTTACTATTAATATTTTTAAGACCAACTGACTTTTTTACTTAACTGGAAAAATTCAATAGTCACAGGGCAATAAAATAAATATGGGAGCCAGTACATCTAATTGTGATAGGACCTCATTTAGTGTTGGTAAAATTTATTATGTCCGTCACAATGTGAGTATCAGGTTTTCATACTTGTATAATTATATAAGGGTCATGCAGTTATATGTGATCTAAGAAATTCATTATATTATTTTTGTGTAATTGTCAGGATGTTGAGGTTCCAAAATGGATGTACAAAAATATGATGAAAAATAATTTTTTCAAGGAATGCTCCATGAAGTGGAGTGAAAAAGTTGCAAATGCCAGAGAACGCCAAGCAAGCACCTCCAACCCTGTAGCAGGACCAAGTGTATGACATAAAGTTGATTATGTTAATACTGAGTTTTCCAACTTATACAATAATGTGTGCTCATTATATTTTATTGTTTGGTTTAACTGTTAGGTTCCTGAATTTCCAAGAGCAATGTATCAAGACTTTAAAGTAAATGATTTTGACAACGATCCTCATACTTTTGCTTCAAGGCTCTTTGAAACTCCACCTTCCTATAATGCTATTGCTAATGTAAGATACCTTATACCTTCTTCTGGTATTTAGGGATTCTATGTTATAATATTCTTGTTGGATAGGAAACTTATAACCTTACATCTAATCAAACTAAGAGAACAATAATCTTCACACAGAATACACGGGAATCTCCCTTCACAAATGTCGTTTCAACGTCAACACCCGTTTATCCTACTGTTGCTGCAGGCAACAATGACCCAGAAAGATCCGTAGTAAAGAAATTGAAGCTTGAGGATTGACAAGCATGTCACTGGTTTGGGAGTATTTTAGTGGATTCGGCCTGATTTTGGATGTTGTACAATGAGATTTTGGATGTCGTTAAATTCAGAGCTTCTGATCATAATGTTTGGTCCATTGGTTGAAGTTCATGACTGGTCCTAGGTTTATTCTCTCAACATTTCCCATCTAGGTCATGCTGCATGGAGGGCATAGTAGGAATATGGCTTGGATCAATTGGAAAAGTGTGAGGTTTTGTAACTGCATGACCATCCCCTCCCACCTTTTTGTAACTTATCCTTGGGCATCTATGATTACGTGTTTTGTGCATTGATTTTATATATAACAAACATCACTCTCGTGTGTAACATAGTCGTTACAAGATTGACATTTTAACAAAATTCTGAAAGAATATTGTTTGAAAACTGAGGTGTGGATTCAATGATTAATATTGTACATTCTTTTTACTTGGTAATTTTTTCAAGATGTATACAAATTGAATTATGTTTCATTATATATAACAAACAACACTATCTTTTGTACCTTATCAGTAACAAGAAAAACTGTTTGACAAAATTCAAAAATAGGGAATGGTCATATAGGTTACATTAATAATTCCAGTTCAAAACATTATAAAAAACACCATCATAATCATAACATTACAAAAAGTCCAAAACATTATGAATAAAACCATCTGAGAACACCACACCCTAAAAAACACCAACAAAAATTGTCCACCACCCCTGATTTCCAGAACAAGGCCCTGCAAGACACCATAAAAAATAGCCCACCACCCTGTTTTCCAGAAGACAGCCCTGCAAGATCATGATGTTGAGGTCACACCAACATCGGTCATATTCCAGTTCATCCTCGTTCAAAAGCCATGTTTCCCAGTTAATTTCATGACCGGATTGGTTACAGCACCTTGGAATGTTCTCAAAAAACATTTTGTTCCAGCATCTACTACCAAAAGCAGGGAATAAAGATAACATTTTTTTCCTTGCCCGTTTCATTGATGGATTCAGCAATGCATGCGACCTTAACTTATTCAAAAGAGAAATCTCGGCTTCTTTGTTTGCTTTGGTGGAGTGGAGCAAAGCAATGCACATTGGGTACAGCGATTGGGTGCCATTATTAACGAACCTGACACAGAGTCTCGATTCATTAAAGACCACCCAATCAACCTGCAAGTACCAACAGTGGTTGTTAACACGATGAAGAATTATACAACGTCAAAATTACTGAATAAATTGTTGGAGTTCAAATTTACCACTCCACAAATAAATTGTGCTTCTTCGCCCTCTGCCTCAAAAATATTTGTGAAGAAGGTGGAGGACACTAGTACTGCATCTCCTGGCAGAGATTTCGTCAGAACTTGAATGCAGGATTTGTAGCGCGGCCATGAAATTCTCAATGGGCTAGCTTCTTCATTTGCGGTGAACCTTGAAAAAAATTGAAAAAGTATAAATTAATCTATAATACAAACAAATATATCTTTTTTGACTTGGCCCAGCAAACCCCAATTTTCATTTACATTACAGAGGAACAATTTGAGAAATTCCTAAATTATGAAAAAACCCTATAAATTATAATGAAATTGTTTATAGTGGAGAGGTTAACATACCATTGCACATACTCATCGTGGTTAAGAAAACACATGGATTGAACGCGTAAGTTAACTTCAGCAATCCATGGTCCAAGGACATCCATCTTCCTTCAATACATATATATACTTGTAATACAAAGCCCTATACTTATAATTAGATGGTGTGGAAGAATCTGAAAGGAGAACACGGATATATATAGGCAGAGAGTCGCGTATTCGTCTTCACAAGAAACGGTATCATTACACTCCAAACATCATTAGGTCTAGTATTAGGCTTCACAAGAAACGATACGACCCTTCACTCCTATTTGTTCATTATTGATTTTTCTGGAACTTTTCTATTCCCCATACGACGCCAGTCAATGACATCTCAGTATCGGATCAGATAAAGATTTTTTTGGTCCAATATATATATATAAATGTATATGTGTATACATTTTGTAATTTTTTTATTATTATTCATGTTATATCTATTTATTGATGAAGTAACAAATAAAATATGAAGTGTTGCATGTGTTGGTTGATAAATTGTGTTACTTGATGTAACCAACACATAACTTTAAGTCTAGACTCATGAACCTATATCATTATTTATTCCTATTACATGAATCATTTGTTAATACTGGTACTTAATTTTGGTAAATTATTTAAAGTTAATCAATTATTTGATGTTAAAATTCATATTACATAAATTCTTTCTATTTTATGTTTACGTAATGGAAATGTATACAATATAATATATAATAAATTAAATGGACAAATTAAATAAGCATTCAAAGAAAGACCGATTGAATTGGAGATTTCATCAATTAAATAATTACATAAATTATTAAATTAACAACTACCTAATAACGAAATTTGAATTGGAGATTTCATCAATTAAATCCGAATTGGTACTTTGAATTGCGGATTTCATTAATTACATTCAAATTGATCCAATTGAGGTACTTTGAATCGGTGATTTCATCAATTACATCCTAATTGGTCTAATTTTGGTACATTGAATTGGGGATTTCATCAATTACATCCGAATTGGTCCAATTGAGGTAATTTGAATTGGGGATTTGATCAATTATATCCTAATTGGTCCAATTTTGGTACTTTGAAATGAGGATTTCATCAATTACATCCTAATTGATCCCATTTTGGTACTTTGAATTGGGGATTTATATCAATTACATCCTAATTGGTCCAATTTTGGTGCTTTGAATTGGAGATTTCATCACTTACATCGCAATTAGTCCAATTTTGGTACTTTGAATTAAGGATTTCATCAATTATAGGCGAATTGGTCCAATTTAGGTACTTTGAATTGGGGATTTCATCAATTACATCCAAATTGGTCCAATTTTAATCATTTGAATTGGGGATTTCATCAATTACATCCTAATTGGTCCAATTTTGGTACTTTGAATTGGGGATTTCATCAATTATAAGCGAATTGGTCCAATTTAGGTACCTTGAATTGGGGATTTCATCAATTATATCCTAATTAGTCCAGTTTTGGTACTTTGAATTGGGGATTTCATCAATTATAGGCGAATTGGTCGTGTTGGGGTACTTTGAATTGGTTATTTCATCAATTACATCCTAATTGGTCCAATTTTGGCACTTTGAATTGCGGATTTCATCAATTACATCCTAATTGGTCCAATTTTGGTTCTTTGAATTGGGGATTTCATCAATTATAGGCGAATTGGTCCAATTTAGGTGCTTTGAATTGGGGATTTCATCAATTATAGGAGAGTTGGTCCAATTTAGGTACTTTGAATTGGGGATTTCATCAATTACATCCTAATTTGTCCAATTTTGGTACATTGAATTGGAGATTTCATCAATTACATCATAATTGGTCTAATTTAGGTACATTGAATTAGGAATTTCATCAATTATAGGCGAATTGGTCCAATTTAGGTACTTTGAATTGTGGATTTCATCAATTACATCCTAATTAGTTCAATTTTGATACTTTGAATTGGGGATTTCATCAATTACATCCTAATTGGTCCAATTTTGGTACTTTGAATTGGGGATTTCATCAATTACATCTTAATTGGTCCAATTTTGGTACTTTGAATTGGGGATTTCATCAATTACATCTTAATTGGTCCAATTTAAGTACTTTGAATTGGGAATTTCATCAATTAAAGGCGAATTGGTCCAATTTAGGTACTTTGAATTGAGAATTTCATCAATTACATCCTAATTGGTCCAATTTATGTACTTTGAATTAGGGATTTCATCAATTACATCCTAATTGGTCCAATTTTGGTACTTTGAATTGGAGATTTCATCGATTAAAGGCGAATTGGTCCAATTTAGGTACTTGGAATTGGGGATTTCATCAATTACTTCCTAATTGGTCCAATTTAGGTACTTCAAATTGGGGATTTCATGATTTACATCCTAATTGGTCCAATTTAGGTACTTCGAATAGGGGATTTCATCAATTACATCTTAATTGGTCCAATTTTGGTACTTCGAATTGGGGATTTCATCAATTACATCCTAATTGGTCCAATTTTGGTACTTTGAATTGGGGATTTCATCAATTACATCATAATTGGTCCAATTTTGGTACTTTGAATTGGGGATTTCATCAATTACATCATAATTGGTCCAATTTTGGTACTTTGAATTGGAAACAAATATATAAAATTCGAAAAAATCATATAGAATTCGAATAAACATATATAATTTTTTTAAAAAGTATATCAAATTCGAAATAAATATATACAAAATGGAACAAATATATGAGGAGAGAGAAAGGTCTAAGCAGAGAATATTCGTTTCCCCAATGCCGAAACCAAGTCTGAAAGCCTCTCTCCACAGAACCAAGAAGTTCCTCCACTCTCGTCTCTCTCTCACAAACCTTAGATCAGCTTGTTCTCTTCAACCCTTCTCCGATTTTGCATCACTCCTCTTCTCATAAACCCTAGACGCAAAGGATACTTCTCTTCTCTTTCCGCAGCACTCCTCCACGACCCTAGATCGCGAATACATAGTTCTGTTATGTGCAACAAATTGCTTCAATTTGAGATATGCTCGTTTTCTGTTCGCCTCTCATTCTAGGGTTTTAACTTTCTCTTCACTGACCATATATGTTTGTAGATGTGTGTGTGTATATGTATATATATATTTTATTGTAGATGGGTTTGAGTTTTCTCTTCGCCTACCACAACCCTCTTATGCTTTTGCACAGATTGATGATGTAATTTGGATTCAATTGCTTGTATATATCTGTTAACCTGAAATTTGTAAGGAATAGTTTTAATAAATATTTATTTTGTATAATTTTATTGAATCATATACTGTTAACCTGAATCATCTAATGTTTTTAAAAAGTATATAAAATTCGAAATAAATATATAACCAATATTGTTTATTTTTATATTTATAAAATAATATAAAATAAAAATAATATTTAAACAAAAGGAAACTGTAAGTTTTGGAGGGGAAATTGAATTTTCTTTTTGCGGGAAATTTAATGCGGGAATTTAGAGTTCAAAATTTAAAGGAGAAATTTTCCTTCAAGGCGGGAATACAAAGTTCAAATTTTGGAGCAAAGGGTTTTATATTGTTTTCAATAAGTTTAGCATTTTTACAAACATAAATTGAAACCAAATTACACAAATTATCAATTCCAATCTTCGTTATCCGTCTCATATTCACTGTTCACCAGTAGATTGTTATCACATGGATCCTGCCGGTTAACGTAGCCACGCTTTATATATTTCAGGTACAGTAATTTTGTTGCGTTTTCTTCCAAATTCCAATTTGTTAATGTACAAGAAATAACCCAAACATGAAAATCTATGAGGCACTTGTGAGTTGTGACATTGTCCGTCTTGGACATCATACGGTAAGGAATGCTTTGGTGCAGTACACATTGCAGATCCTAAACGAAACTTCTGCCAATTAGTTATTTGTCCTGCAAGGTCCAAAATACCAATTTCACCATAACCCCGAAAATCTTTACTTCAGATAGCGATCGAATATGCATTTCAGTAAAGGCCTATGTCCCTCCCGCATAAGCATTCCTTCTTCTGCATCAACTCGTCCATACAGTCAAAGAACTTGATCAAGCCAACAATGAAACGCGCATTTGGATTTCCCTTCATACCATGCATGCGACAAATGACAAGTTGTTGATGACAATGGGTTGCTTAGGCCCTTTTTGTTTATCGGTTATGGTCCCATATTTTTGGTCTTGTCATGGTTTTTTGAGACCAGACCATGCTTGTTTTGCCTTGGTCTCAAAAAATATAACCAGACTAAGTTGGACCAAATTGAACCAAAATGACATCTTTTAGGACCACAATTTTTGGTGGTTCTATCTGGTCGGGTTATAAAATCTATCCAAAATCTAACAAAATGTCCTCCAATAATTGAACCACATCTAACCAATATATAACCAAAACACAAAAATAAAATAATAAAATAAAAAATAATAAATAAAATGAATTACATAATACATAAAAATAAAAATAAATAAATATAGAAATAAATAAATAATAAAATATATTTATGAATAAAATAATAATATAAATGATAAATTAAATAAAATATATTTCAAAATTAATACAAATAAATGAATAAAAAATAAACAAAATAATGAATAATAAAATATATTTATAATACATATCTATAATAATAAATAATAATATAAATAATAAATTAATAAAATATATTTATAAATTAATTAAACAAATAAATAAATAATAATAAATAATAAATTAAATAAAAATAATTAATAATAAATAAAATGAATTAAATAATACATAAAAAATAAAAAATAAATAAATAATAAGAAAAATTAATTAAAAAATAAAATAATAATAATAAATGATTAAATATAATAATAAAAAAATAAACAAATAAAATTAATAAAATTAATAAATTAATAAAATATATTTATAAATTAATTAAAATAAATGAATAAATAATAATATAAATAATGAATTAAATGAATTATATTTAAACAAAAAATAATAAACAAAATGAAATAAATAATACATAATAATAATTAATAAATTAAATGAATAAAATAATGAACAAAATAAATAAATAAAATAAAATTAAATAATACATAATAATAATAATAATAATAAATAAATAAATATAATAATAATAATATAAATAATAAATTATTAAAAATAATTTTAGAGACAAATAAAAATAAATGAATAAATAGTAATAAATAATAAAATAAATAAATTAAATAATATATAAAAATAAGAATAAATAAATAAATAAGAAGAAAAATGAATTCAATAATACATAATAATAATAATAATAAATAAATAAATAAATAATAAGCAAAATGAATTAAATAATACATAAAAATAATAATAAATGAATAAATATATTAATAAAAAATAAATAAATGAATAAATAATAATATAAATGAATAAAATATATTTATAAATTAATTAAAATAAATGAATAAATTAAATGAATTATATTTATAAAAAAAGGAATAATAAACAAAATTTAAGACCAGACTAGTTTGCCAAACATGGTCTGGTTCAAAGAAGTTTGGAACAAGACAGTTTGTCAAACATGGTTTGGTTTCAGTTTTCTCAGGTCAAGACCATTAGACCAGACCGCTTACCAAACAGAATTTCGGAACATCACCCAGACCGGACTAGACCAGATCAGACCAGATTGGACCAGAGATAACCGGACCAGACCGGTTACCAAACGGGGCATTAGCCACACGATCCAAAGTTTTAGAAGTGCAACAAATAAAATACTAAATAACTGGAATTTAAGAAAATACTCTAAACCATTTACATCTAAGTTACAGAGTGATGTGAGGTATGTAACACACTATAATCTGTTTACTTCAAATATGAGTATTTTAATGCCTTAGTTTTATTTTTTTTAAAAACAATATATATTCTGATTATTGTAAATATATACACTATATATTCCATGGTATATACATTATATGTTCGTTTATCTATCTAAATTACTATTTAGTATTAATGTCTGCACTTCCAAAGGGGATTTGTATTTAGTGTTGATAGGATATGGAAGATCAAACATCTTCCAAAAATCATGTTCCATAATCAAGATTCAATTTATTTGCATTAGGTGCAATGCATTGATGGGTTGTGGTACTTTATTGTAGGGTGACTGTTGAGCATGAAATTTGAGATTTTTTACAAACTAGCCGTTGGTGGTGTATTTCCCAAAAAATTTGGAAATGCCTATATATATTCAGTAATTATCTGTATGTATTCATTACTTGTATCAAAAAATTTCATCTCTTCATTTTCAATTTCAGCACAATGTCCTCCTCATCTCGCAACCCCAATAGTGGTTGCCGTAATCGATCGACCAGATTATGTATTTGTGGTTTGCGTCCAATTCTGTGTAGATCAACAACAAAAGCAAATCCTGGTAAGTTGTTCTACACATGCGCAGTTAATGGATGCAATTATTTTGACTGGCAGTCACCTGTTCCAACACCAGGAAAGATTTCACATGTTCCACCACCTGGAGAGATATCACATGTTCCACCACCTGGAGACCGATCGCCAGTTACAACAGTTGAACATGGAGAGAGCTCAGCTGCTCGCTCAACTGCTCCAACATTTGGTGAGGGATACTCATCACCATATATATTTGGAAATGCTGAAATATATGGGCTACACAACCTCATCTTCAGGGCTGCTTTTGTGATGGTTATTACATTCACCATTTTATGTGTGCTCAACATCATAATCTTATTCAATGTAATGCTCAAGTAATTTTCATGTAAGATCGCTATGATCAAGTTGTTTTCAGGGGGGACTTTACATTTAATATTTATATGCTATTTCTAATATATCAAGCAGTTAGCCCCAAAACTTGCATACAAATAATTACAATATACACAAAATGTTCACAGCAGTTAGGTTACTCCCAAAACTTGCATACATGTACGTAGAACACAATATTACATATCTCAAATTTCTGGACTCCTATTTTTTGCAGCTTCTGCAATTACATCCCTCAATTTATTCTTCGGGTTGTCAAGAACCTCCAACAACAGTCCGGAACGCAACGAATCGGGTGTATGATGTTGTATGCATGGATTTATGTTACAATCGTGATCTTTAATCTTAGTACATTAGAATATAAGTGGATGGAGTTTGACTTATATTATAAAAATCCGCGGACAGTTGATTCCCGGTCCAGCACTGCATGAACTTGATCAAATACACTCCACAACTCACCCTGGAACCAACCCAACTCAAGTGATGAAAATAGAATATAGGCATGCAATATTGCGGATTAATGCTAAATTAATTTTGTTACAGATCTTACACGTCAGGTTGGACAGGCAGATCTTTAGGACAAACAACCTCCTACTTTCCAAGTTTTTCTTCAGTCCAAACTTTCACGAATTCCTTCTGCGTTCATCCACAAATATACACAATTATGACTATGAAATAATGAATAAGTGATGTCATGTTTAAAGAAGTGATCATACCACAAAAAATGCATATTTTCTAAATGTAGGGGAATTTTCAAGTGAGCAGAGGTAATCTATCATTTTCTTCGGACGGTTAACAACCAATAACATCCAATGCTTGCCAGTACAAACTGGGAAGAATACCTATCAGAGGGACAAGTAAAAAACCTTAGGTTGAAATAAGTATTTATAATACATTACGACTGTCAATAGGTTTTCAATGTCCTAAACAACGTTAACTAACCAATAATTTTTTCTTCGAACGTTCCCTGATAGCACATGACAACTTTGTAGCTATATCATTGTAAACATTCTGAACCAGTCCCGATATTATGTTCGGATTCCTCTTCCTTGGTAGATGCAAATCCTCCATAAATTGTACAACCCGGGTGGTGAAGTAGTAGTGTCCATTATCATCTTCATGGTTCAATTTGTTGACAAAATATTTTACAACTTATCAACAAATTTATGTTAAAGGATTTTTCATGGTTTTATAACTTGAAGGTAATGTTAAAGGATTTTTCAACAATACGCACCGGACTCGAAATGTAATGATCAACAAACAACGTGTGGAGGTCACGCCGCTCTAGATGGTCCCGGTATATTCTCACAAGGCAATCATTGCATCATACAAATTTAAGCAATTCAAAGCTAAAAATATAGTCGAACGCATAAAATTTTACACAATTTTTAAAAATAATAACACTTGCCAGTTGTCATCTCGATCTTCTGCTGCAAATTCAAGCAATTCCTTTTCATGCGGGCTCAGTGCTAATGTACTATTCCCCATGTATGTTCAAGGAGAGAATATATATCTACTTAAAACATTTTGCCTCTTTCCCCTTCCTTCATCCAACAGTGATTCGATAAGAATACCCTTGCCAGGCCCTGCAATACTTACTGGAGTAACAAAAAGAGTAATATCGGTGCACACATCAGTATCAATTTCACCCATAGGAGCGACTTCAAAACTGTCATTGCTCAACTTTTGCTCCTTTTTAGGGTCAGATGCAAAATATTCATCCATATCTCCATCAACAGAACTACCATCCAACCCATCATGTCCTTCACCATTACTGGCATCATGTCATTCACCATTGTTTTCTTCCCTATCATCACACATTCCATCATCATCCTCATTTTCTACACCACTATTAACATCATTTATTTGGCCATGCACTGATTTATGTCTCTTTGCTTCACTAGTACTTCCCCCCCCCCCCGACATTAAATACAAAATCCTTCATCCGCCCAAAGAATGCCTCAGCCTTCAGCATATCACTTCTGAACCTCTTTAGCTTGTCCTGTAAATCATAAAAATCACTCATAGATATATTGTAGGGTAAATCCATTTATGTACGGGAGTGTGAATGCTTACCACAGAGATTTCTCTTTCATTGTCAGAATTATATTCCTCACGGGTGCCAGAGGAAGTTGACCGTCTTCCGCTTCCTTGACGTATGATATGCCTCACAAAAACATAGCAACATAGTTTTTTCAATGTTTAACAAATTAGACAAACAATTTTCCCATCAGAACAGATTGAGTATATTGCACCTGCCCATCACCAAATCCTCCTATACGGAGCTCCCATGCCAGCCGTCGACTCACAACAACGGTATTCCAATATTCCAACTGATACTTATTGCTCCTAGGGTAATCACCCACGCAATCGATACCCGCATGAGATAAAACATCTGCATACATGAAATGGAATTTTGTAAACAATCAACCATAAAGTGCTTGAATACACATATGGAAAGCGCAACAACGTTTAATTCATGTTGCATACCTGAAGGAAAAATATACACCCGCTATACGACTGTTTAACACTACCACTTTCAGGTTGTTTCATTGTCTTAACCAAGTATTTTATGACATATTCACACCAGTTATAAGTGGGGATCCTATCAACTTGGTTAACGACAGCCAACAAACCCTAATGGGTCTCATTACGACCATTTGGAGAAAACACAGTTGAATATGCAACTAATACAAATATGCGCTTGAACATATCACCCTCAACTGTGTCCAGCAATTGCAACACTCGTTCACATTTCAGCCCATCTTTACCTTCAAACTTACCCTCAACTATCCACGAAGCATTGGAAGTGAAATGGCGGTTGGTCGGCACTTTCTGTACACCTGCCAGTAACAGTAATCTATCTTGCACATCGTGTGCACTCATATACAAATCACCAACCTTTTTTAGTCTAAATACACAATCCTGAATTTCAAAGTTACTAATTAAAAATAAACACAAGTCACGGTAGATGTCGCGACATTTTATTTTGAGCCACTCTCCGAAACCCATCTCCTCGACCATCTTTCGCTTCTCTGGAGTAAGCTTCTCAACAGCATCAACAAACATGTCAACATGCCCTCTATGCCAGATAGTTTTGTGCTTGAAACCATCACATATTCTCCCTCCCGCGGTTCTTTTCTGTTTACCACTCAACAATAGCAACAAAGTAACGACATGTTAATATATGGTAACAAATACCTTCACTATTTCTACCACAAACTACTATAACACAAAATAGAAAAACCTTGTATGTTTAAATTGAATTCGATTCATACACTTCACCTCTTTTTTCTTAACCAAATTTCCTTTCTGCTTCTCATCATCATACACTTCCTTTGCATTTTGTCTAAGGAACCTATATGGGGCCTTCTGGGCATCAGTCATTTTCTCCTAATCTGCTGCAACCTTTTTTATTATACCATTATATATGTCCCTACTCACATGACTGTGGCCATGTTGTTTTCGGAATTTGTTAATGCAATGAGACCTGTAGATTAATAAGTATAACACACACATTAAATTTATATACTGCCGAAATAAAATAAATATAACCAATACATATAAACAAACATATCATAATTATGTAGATAGCCAAGCCTTTAGCTATAATAAAAGAATAATCCGGCTGGGCCTTTCACAGTTTAGTTCCTACCATCAGAATTGGAAGATGATGGGCCCTTCCCAGTTTGGTTCCCACCAGTAGAATTGGAAGATGATGGGCCCTTCCCAGTTTGCTTCCCACCAGCAGAATTGGAAGATGATGGCCCTTTCCCAGTTTGCTTCCCACCCTTCACATTTTTTGTCACACTAGCAGATTTGGAAGATGATGGGCCCTTCCCACCAACAACCTTTTTCCCATCAACACCACCCCTCTTCCTTACTTTATCAACTTCAGATTTAGAGTATGTTCTTAACCTACCCATCTAAATTAACAAGGGAAATTTGGTAATATGTCATATGTGCTGTATATTGTTATATTATATTCAACAAAATGACAAATTTAATATTCTATCTAATTAGTGGGTTGCTCAATATTATATTTAACAAAATGAAAAATTTAATATTCTATCTAATTAGTGGGTTGCTCAATATTATATTCAACAAAATGACAAATTTAATATTCTATCTAATTAGTGTGTTGCTCTTTATTTTGTTAATTACTTATTATGTAACTCTTTCAAATGGTCATAACACTTATGATACAGTTCATGGGGATATATGTAATATATTCTTCAACTGAATTAACATAACTCTTTATGCACAATTATTCTTTTTGAGCATTTAGAAAATGCTCAACAATCTTTGCATTCATTTTCTAAGCATTTATGCAAATAATTAGAGATAATGCACAATCTTCAGTAGAGACACAAATCATAGTAATTAAATACAAATTAAATAAACATTAAACCTACAAAAGACATGCCCAAAATACACCAAAATAGTTCAGGGAGAATTTTCTAATAACATAAAACCTACAAAAGATATGTCCAAAATACACCAAAATAGTTCAGAGAGAATTTTCTAATAACATAAAACCTACAAAAGATATGTCCAAAATACACCAAAATAGTTCATGACAAATAAATGTATTCAATATGTATTTCATTTTACAAATTTATGAATATAGATTTTAAGTATGATAAACGAGAAGAAGAAGATTTCAATAACCATGCAAACAATTTCATTAACAAATTAAAGCCACTGACCTATTTATGGGCTCCGGTGAAAGGAAGTCAGGTGGGGATAGTTAATGCCACTACTCCTTACAACGAGAAGGAGGATTGGGATCTACGCTTTGCCTCAGCTCATGAAAAATAGGGTTTCGCTTCCTTCGCCAAACTTAGATTGGCTGATACGTTTTGCCTCAGCTCAGGGAAAATCTTATGGAGACAGCTAAAGTTTGAGTCTGAATTTCAAATGACGCTAGGACATTAGGGTTTAGGATTTCTTAGAGTTTGAGTTTCAATTTCAAATGACGAAAGTGTTAGTCACTAATTAACCCTAGAGGGGGGGGGGGGGTGAATAGGGTGTTCAAAAATATTTCTACCTCTTTTCGAAATTGGAACAATCTATAATAAATACTCAATTTCTACAATAGTCAAGTGAATAATTTCAATTCAATTTATCTAACAACTAATCATAAGACTAATTAGCATATAAGATATTCAAGTAAATATAACATGCAAATTAATGAAATAAAGAGAAGGAGATAGAGAGATTGACATCGTGATTTTTTCGAGGTTCGGTAACTTCTACTCCCCGGCTCAAGAACCCCTTCTTGAGACTTTTCCCGATCCTTTCACTATGGCCCTTCCTTAACAGGTGGAATGGCAAACCTTTACAACACAAGCCTCTCGAGCTTGTCTCTCAATCAAGAGAACAACCCTCTCTTGAACAATTGTTGGACTTCACTTGTCCGAGATCACAAATTCGTATTTAATAATTAAAATCACTCAAAAGAAAAACACTCAAAACCCAAAGGTTTTATGGAAGATAAATCAATATAAGCTCAAGTGTTTATGGTGATTTTTCAATAGCTCTAGAAATGTATTCTCAAAGGATATGATCAATGAACAATATTTGAAGAATAAGAAAAGATACTATAGGTTTTGATTTTCAAAGATTTTTGCAGAAAATCAGATTTTCAAAGCTTGGTTTCAATGGCTTTTTGCAGAAAATTTTTTGTTGAAGATGAAGACTTGTTTTTCTTTGTTTTGCAATCTCTTATCTTACAATATACACATCTCATTCTATATATATCAATGCTTTAGGGTTTTGAGAGTGAGTATTGAATTAGAGAAGTCAAGAGCCGTTTGAAATCCATTAAACATGATGCACAAAACATGTAAAATGTTTTCGTCGAATCTGCAGAATTTTAGGACCTTTTAGTCGACTACTTGGAGTCTCTAGTTGACTAGATGGACTCTTCTAGTTGACTAGAAGAAGTTCTAGTCGACTACTTGATGTAGTCTAGTCGACTCAAATGGTTTTAGTCGAATGAATGATATAGTTTTAGTTGACTACTTCAGTCTTTAGTCCACTACTTCAAAATGGATGAAAACTTGATGCTCCTGATTGTTTTAGTCGACTACTAGAGAATACAAAGAATTATTCTAGTCGACTATAACTTGAAAAATACTTGTTTAAATTATTTTTCTTTCCATTTGAGTTCGGTAAATCAATTTTCTTTCCATTTGAGTTCGGTTCATTTTAGACTTGAGCTTATACAAAAATATCGACACATAAAATTACCTTGTTACAATGGTCGCATCCCGACCTATCTACCCCGAGTCTTGAGTCTTCGACTTTCGCCTTTTGCGTTGAATATTTGATTTTCCGTTTCCGCGCTTCAATTTCTTTCTCGGCTTTTCGCTTTCATTCAAACTTTCTTTCCGAGTTAATTTTCCGAGTCGTTTTCTTGTCTTTTGCTGAAAACATGAACTCGAAAATTCATTAGTATCAAACACGCTTTAAATGTTTTGTTAATATCAAAATATGATTTATTGTCCGAGAATAAATTTCAAGGCCAACAGAAAGCTTTAGGGTTTCTTCGTAAAAAACAGGAAGCGGTGGAGTGAATTTCAGGAAGCGGTGGAGTAATTCTTCGTAAAAAATGGTGGAACGAATTTCAAAACTTTGAGCAGATGGGTTTCTTCTTCAAAAATGGTGGAATGGTGAGAGGCTTCTTCGTAAAAAACGAGGGAGAAATCAATTATAATTGTAAGGGCAAAATCGCCAGTATATAGGAACAGTGTTGGTACACCCTCATATACTCATATGTATAATACATATATACGTATTATATATAAATGTAGAAGGGCATGAATAATTTTTTTTTTTACTGTTGCTGACTTGGCATATACTTTCCTTCATCTGTAACCCACATGACATCTTGACAAATCTGAACCCTTGGATCCGAACTACACCCTCTGTGGTGAGAGGCGAACTTAAGAAGATTTCTTTTCTATAGTTCATATAAGCTTCTAAGTGAAGCTTTAAACTAAACTCTATATATATTATTATAAAATTTCCTCTATGGGACCCACATGAACTAAACTATTATGTACATATACTATTATGTACATATACACACTTATAACAGACTCTTCACCCACTTTAAAAACCCACTATTATGTATAACTAAACTAAACTAAACTATTATGTACATATACACACTTATAACATTATAAGTCTAATGGCAACTACAGTCCCACAACTTAAATAGCAAATTTTCAAATTAAATAATTGTGTCCTTGAGTGAGAAATTCAGAAGCAGACTCTTCACCCACTTTAAAAACCCACAATACCTTAATAGTATATATATACATACCTTATAATATATACATAGAAGTCTATGGATATATAAATAAACCCACTGGCATACGAACATGTATTTGGCTACAACCCACCCTAAATGTGATTGTAATTCTAAATAAGTAAACCTACTAGTAAATTAAACAAGGCATGGTGACAATTAAAATAATATGATATATTCGATAGCCAACCCATGAATCTACTAATCCTACTTTAAATTAAATTGAATTAGAAGGGTAATGAAAATTAAAATAAAAGACAACCGGTCTACTAATTTCTATAATGCCTATTGACACTTAAATATATTAAATATATATCTCCCATTGCACTAAAATTACTAACTAAGCTCCATTAAGAATTAATAAAATTTTAATAACACCAAAGTAAAGAAAAGAAAATTTCAGGGTCTTACAGAACCGCTATGGAACCGGTTCGCCGGTTCCGGTTCAGTAAGGGTTCCGGAATAGCCCTAAGCATAACTACATTTATGACCCAATTAGCACTTCATTTTTTCGTCTTGTTTTACCTTCTTATGCAATTGTTTCGATTGTTTATCAACATACCATGTAATAGGGGTGTTCACGGATCGGATTGGATCGGATTGAAAGTATTTTGGATTCAATTCATTAATACCTGTACAAGTGAGTTTTCCCGACCCATGGAAAAGTCCATCATGACCTGATCAAGTCAAGAAAGACCCAAGATTATGACCCGACCATTGTGCCCGCATCATAACCCGACCGATACATCACCCCCATGGTCCGGGAAGTATCATGACCCGACCATCATATCCATTGTTGCCCCGACCCGAAGAGCATTTTTGGAAGGAACTCGAAGGTTCTAGAAGATACTTGTAGCTCAAGGCAATGGCATGATATAGGATCTACATAGCTGACGTGTAAAGTAAGATATCATGTAAAGTTGAAAATGTTGCCCTAATGGGCCAAAGGCCCATTGGGAAAATGTATATAATTCAATGAAAAGTAATGAGAAAGGCATCTTTTGTGTTGTGCAAATATTGTATCTACACAATGGCGCCGTCTGTGGGAAACTAGGTCAGATCACCGACCATCTTCCTACCTCCAAAAAAAAGCTGTGTGAAACCCAGATACACCTTCCATACCATCCTCACTGTCCAGATATAACGATGCCGGTAACCAAATCACATTCGGAAGCACTGATTCCCGGCACCGGACAACCGAGCGCCCCACCATCGATTGAAAATCTCCTACAGCAGCTTGTGGAAGCTGAGAAACGCAGCCAGGCCGCTGAGGCAAGGAGCCTGGCGGCGGAAAGGAGGAGTGAGGAACTCCTTGCAAGATTGAATCAGGCAACTATCCCACAGATAGTTCCCGATCAATCACAGTCCCATGGTGAGGCCGAACCACGAGAAGAGCATGGTGAAACATCTCACCGACCAGGCAAGGCCCCGGCTACCGGCGATACTCCAGTTACCGACGAACCTCTGACGTCGCAGAAGCTCCAAGAGATGATGGCAGAATTTCAGAAGAAAGTCATGAATGATCTGAGAGCCAGATCCACCGATGACCAGGCCCTCAGAGCCTCTACCGACTCGGTTCAGTCGCCCTTCAGTGTAGAGATCACCCAGGAACCCTTCCCAAGGAAGTTCGTCATGCCCAGATTCACTCCTTACGACGGAACGAAGGATCCCGAGGAGCATATCTACCAGATCCACCAGAAGATGACGATGTACACCGAGAACGAAGCCCTGCTATGCAAAGTATTCCCGACCAGTCTTATCGATGCACCGCTCTTCTGGTTCAGGAAGCAACCGCCAGATCTATTGGCAGCTGGCAGCAATTGTCTGACCTCTTTGTGGCACAGTATTTTGGGAACAAGAGGCAAAAGAAGACCATCTCGAGCCTCTTCACCATGACTCAGGAAAAGGGAGAATCCCTCAAGAGCTTCCTATCCCGATTCAATGTCGAGTCATCCTCCATCGACAACTGCGACCAGCACTCTGCCGTGGAGGCCTTCAGGATGGCTCTCATCCCGGGGACCAAGTTTCACCAATCACTTGTGAAGCGACCTCCCTCGGGAATAGGATAACTCAATTCTAGGGCGCAAGGCCATTTGAGGATTGAAGAGGAAGAAGCAACCCGACAGAGGAGAGCAGCACTAGTCAGTGTGGAAGTCAAATTAAAGGATAAAGCGTTAGACAAATCCCGACAGGATATGAATCGCAAATGCTCGAATCCCCCGAGCCACTCTTCATCTCAGTTTCCCCCTCAACCCGACAGACGTGCAAAGCTTGAAGAGAAGATTACTCCATTGAAAGTGACGCTTGCCAAGCTTTTCCAGGAAAACAAAGCTCGAGGAATCTTCCAAACTCCTCCCCCAATCAGGCAACCCCTTGACCATAGGGATAGATCCAAGCATTCTGCCCTCCATGCTGATTTTGGCCACACTACCAACGATTGCCGAAACCTGAGACGCCAGGTGGAAGGAATGATAGCCCGAGGGGAACTGAAGGATTATATCCAGAGGGATGGTCCAAGGGCCAACCCACCAGCATAGTATAACCAACGGAATCAGGGTCCTGCTCACCCGGTCAGGATCATCAATATGATCCATGGGGGTCCCGACCCATAAAGCAGCGAAGGATCGAGACGCACGCAGATGCGGAGAGCACATCAAATCGCCAGGATATCTGGGATAAACGAGGTCCACCACCGAACTGGGCAATCTCAGATACTCTTCTCCCAGGAGGACCTCCAGGACATCCAAGTCCCGCACGAGGACCCGCTAGTCATCACTCTGATGGTCTTGGGATGTCTTGTGAAGAGGGTCATGGTTGACCCGGGAAGCAGCGCCAACGTCATGACCAAATGGGCTTTTGATAAATTGGAGATCAATCCGAGTGACATCATGACATCTCGAAACCCAATCGCCGGGTTCAATGGAAAACAAGTCGAGCCTCTCGGGGAGGTCAGGCTACCTGTGACGGCGGCCCAGAGAACTCTGTCCGAAACTTTCGTGGTGGTGGACGTGAAGCCCTCATACAATCTTCTTATGGGAAGGGGATGGATACACAGAATGCAGGGGGTACCGTCAACTCTCCACTAAATGATGAGGTGCGTCGGTCCAAATGGGTACGACATAATCGACATCAGAGGGGATCAAGTGGCGGCCAAGCAATGCTACGCCGTCACCATCAAAGAAATGAGGGACAAACCCGATCGAAAGAGATCCCGAGAAGACAATCAGGACCTGGAGTCCAAATAGCAACTACAGGACGGGGAGTCGGGCCCCCCGATCGTGGCAGAGCTTCAGTAGCCGGTGTCTGTAAGGCCTGACAAGGTCACCTATGCAGGTACAAGCCTCACCACTTGTGAATTGAATGAACTGACAACATTCTTACAGGACAATCATGACGTCTTCGCGTGGGAGCATACTGATATGCCCGGCATCGACCCCTCCATAGCCCGACACACATTACATGTTGATCCAAATATTCGACCCGTTCGACAAAAACAGAGGCGAATGGGGGGCCAAAGGAACCAAATCATAGCCGACGAGGAATCAAAGTTGCTGGAAGCCGGATTCATCAGAGAGGTCCATTATCCCGAGTGGTTGTCCAATGTGGTTGTTGTACAGAAAAAGAACGGGAAATGGCGAGTCTGCGTCGACTTCACTGACTTAAACAAAGCTTGCCCGAAAGACAGTTTCCCCTTGCCCAAAATAGATCAAATGGTCGATGCTACTACAGGCTATGAGAGATTAACCTTCCTGGATGCTTACTCGGGTTACAACCAAATCCCGATGGACCCAGGGGATGAGGAAAAGACCTCCTTCATTACGGAAACAGGTACCTATTGCTTTAGAGTTATGCCTTTCGGACTAAAAAATGCAGGAGCCACCTTTCAAAGACTGGTGAACAGGATATTTAAAGGGATGATGGGCACAGTGGTCGAGGCTTACATCGACGACACGGTTGTCAAGAGTAGAAATAAGACTGACCACTTGGGACATCTCCGTAAGGTGTTTGATACCCTGAGGAAACACGGGATGAAGCTCAATCCAGCCAAATGCTCCTTCGGGGTGTCATCGGGACAGTTTCTGGGACACATAGTTGATCGGTCGGGCATACAAGCCAGTCCGACCCAAGTGAAGGCTCTGCTCGAAAAAAAAAAGCCATCCACACACAAAGAAGTTCAAATCTTGACCGGAAGGGTCGTGGCATTAAGCCGATTCATTGCAAGGCTGACCGACCGTCGCCGACCCATCTTCCAGGCGATCAAGGCAAGGAAGGGAGAAGTGTGGGGACCCGAGCAAACTAAAGCCTTGTCCCGATTGAAAGAGTACATGCTCAAGCCTCCCATTCTTGCAACGCCCGAGCCCGACGATGTCTTGCTCTTGTATTTGGCAGTATCATCAGTTTCAACTAGCGCCGTGCTCATCAGAGAGTACAGGAACCTCCAGATGCCCATCTTCTACACCAGTAAGGCACTGGCCGATCCCGAGACACGGTACAACAAACAGGAAAAGTTGGTCTTATCCCTGATCAATGCCAAACGACGTCTCAGACATTACTTCGAAGCTCATCATATCATTGTCCCCACTGCCACTCCCATTCGTGTACTTATGGCAAAGCCCGATCTTTCCGGAAGAATTTCCAAATGGGCCATTGAACTGGGAATTTATGACATAACTTACGTACCCAGGGTCTCGATCAAAGGACAGGCCGTGGCCGACTTCCTCTTGGAATGGGAAACCGAGGAGGCCGATCAGCCCGTTGAGTTGGAAACGTGGAAGTTATTCGTGGACGGTTCAGTGTGCGCCAATGGAGCAGGCGTTGGGCTGGAAATCTATACTCCCGACGGAACTAAACTACAAGCCTCGACGCAATTGCAATTCTCAGCCACCAACAACGAGGCAGAGTACGAGGCAATTATATCGGGACTAAGATTAGCCAAGAGCCTTCAAATTCAATCCCTATCCGTATACAGTGACTCCCAACTAATTGTCAGGCAAATAACCGGCGAATACGACAAGGGATTCGAAAATGGAATGTTACAAAGCGCTGGTGCTCAAAGAATCAGAAGGTTTTCAAAAGTTAACATTCAGCCAAATCCCTCGGGAAGAAAACACCTCCGCTGATCACTTGGCGAATCAGGCATCCGCAGCTGGTGAGGACATGACTCGAGTAGTCCTGACCGACTTCATCACTACACCAAGCATCATAAAGCCCGATGAATTGATATGTCTAGTTCCCCGAGAACCATGCTGGATCGATCCTATATTCGACTATCTAAGTCTCGGGACTCTGCCGACTGATAAGGCAGAGGCAAGGAAAATTAGAATGAAGTCAGCCCGGTACTCGATCATCCAGGGCCAGCTCTACAGAAAATCTTTCTTGGGTCCGTATCTGCGATGCGTAACTCCTTCCGAGGCAGAGACAGTAATGCAAAAGATACATGCTGGAGCTTGTGGAAATCATTCGGGTGCCCGGTCGCTTGCCCATAAAATCCTATCCCAGGGTTATTTTTGGCCCTATCTGTCCCGAGAATCGGAGGAATATGTGCGCAGATGCAAAGCCTGTCAGATGCACGGTAACACTATACTGCAGCCCCCGGAATTCTTGAATCCAACAATCGTTCTGCACCCTTTCGCCCGATGGGGAATGGATATAGTCGGACCACTTCCAAAAGCCATCCGGAAGAATACCCATGTACTCCTCGCCACCGACTATTTCACCAAGTGGGTTGAGGCCGAGGCTTATCCTTCCATAAAGGGGAGCCACGTAGTCAAGTTCATATGGAATCACATCATTTGCAGGTTCGGGGTACCTCGGACCATCATGATGGACAATGGCACCAACCTAGACTGCGAACCGGTCAGGTCGTTTCTGGCCCAGCACGGAATCAATCAAAACACCTCCTCTGTAGGATACCCGCAAGCCAATGGACAGGCGGAAAAGACCAATCGTTCCATCTTCAACACTCTAGCGAAGAAACTCGAGAAGGCCAAAGGAGCATGGTTGGACAAGTTGCCGGAGGTACTATGGTCGTATAGAACCACTCCCCGACAACCGACCGGTGAAACACCTTTCGCCATGGCATATGGGGTGGAAGCTGTAATCCCGACGGAGTATGCCGTCCCGACGCTGAGATCACTGGCCTGGGAAGAGAAGACAAATAATCAACGCTTGTCTCACGAGCTCGACCTACTGGAAGAAAAAAGGGAAATAGCCGGGATAAGGCTGGCAGCTTACCAACAACGGGTCAGGAATCACTTCAATAAAAGAGTAAAGAGGAGGGGATTCCAAGTTGGTGACATGGTCGTCAGACGAAAAATTGGACACGTGGGCAAACTCCAAGAGCCATGGGAGGGACCCTACACCGTCACTGAGGTAGTTGGGCGCGGGGCTTATCGACTACTCAGGAACTTTGATAATCGAAGGGAGCCTAACACACAGAATGCATCCCGACTCAAGAGGTATTATCCCTAAGGATACTCTATTTCAATTACTGTAAAGAAAGGCCACTAAAGCCCGAAAGATTACAATAGAAATTCAATTTCTTCCCGATCATATCTAAGCGTACCTAAACCGTCTCCATGATTATATAAATTTAAAAACCTAAGTGTTGAATCCTCTCCATGGGCCCAAAGCGCCCGAGGGACCTTCACAGACCCACCAGTGGTCAGGTTTTACAAATTATCAGTTTTAAAAACCCAAGTGTTGAATCCTCTCCCTGGGCCCAAAGCGCCCGAGAGATCTTCACAGACCCACCAGTGGTCGAGTTTTATCTGAAAACCTAAGTGTTGAATCTCTCTATGGGCCCAAAGCGCCCGAGAGACCTTCACAGACCCACCAGTGGTCGGGTTTTATCTGAAAACCTAAGTGTTGAATCTCTCCGTGGGCCCAAAGCGCCCGAGAGATCTTCACAGACCCACCAGTGGTCGGGTTTTATCTGAAAACCTAAGTGTTGAATCTCTCCATGGGCCCAAAGCGCCCGAGAGACCTTCACAGACCCACCAGTGGTCGGGTTTTATCTGAAAACCTAAGTGTTGAATCTCTCCATGGGCCCAAAGCGCCCGAGAGATCTTCACAGACCCACCAGTGGTCGGGTTTTATCTGAAAACCTAAGTGTTGAATCCTCTCCATGGGCCCAAAGCGCCCGAGAGATCTTCACAGACCCAGCAGTGGTCGGGTTTTATCTAAAAACCTAAGTGTTGAATCCTCTCCATGGGCCCAAAGCGCCCGAGGGACCTTCACAGACCCACCAGTGGTCAGGTTTTACAAATTATCAGTTTTTAAAACCCAAGTGTTGAACCTCTCCATGGGCCCAAAGCGCCCGAGAGATCTTCACAGACCCACCAGTGGTCGGGTTTTATCTGAAAACCTAAGTGTTGAATCCTCTCCATGGGCCCAAAGCGCCCGAGAGATCTTCACAGACCCACCAATGGTCGGGTTCTATCTGAAAACCTAAGTGTTGAATCCTCTCCATGGGCCCAAAGCGCCCGAGAGATCTTCACAGACCCACCTGTGGTCGGGTTTTATCTGAAAACCTAAGTGTTGAATCCCCTCAATAGGCCCAAAGCGCCCGAGGGATCTTCACAGACTTACCAGCGGACCCAAGGTGCCCGACTATTATTGTCTGATGGCATCAGTAGTCCTACCAAGTTACAATTCAAAATCCCAATTTTTATTAATATTTATGAAGCATTGGATCATACATATTCGCAACAAAGTTTGAATAGGTGAATTCACTTATATTAAAAGGGCCCCAGTGGCCAAGGCTGATACAGTAAAGCTTTGATAAAGTTGTTGCAAACAAAATAAAAAGCAAAAGTCTAAAGGAAGAGCCCTATTCTTCCACCGGAGGGTCCTCATTGCCACCTGAGGCTTAGTTCTCGAGGGATTGTCCTTGAGGCTCATCCAAGCCACAATGACAAGGCGGAGCGGGCAAGGGACCCTAAAGGAACTCACCAAATGCCAGGTCCTCAGATTCCGCTTCGGGATCATCATACGGAGGCCCCACTCCTATGCTGAGATCAAGATCTTCTATGGTCGGGATGTATCTGTCACCCTCAGGCTTTTGAAGCTCAGTTATGCATTCCCGCCAGCCCTACTCGTAACGGTACTTGCTTGTCAGCACAAAACGAGAGATCATCTGGTTACCTCCCTTGTGACACATCTCTACCCGAGATCTCTCTACGCCTAGTGCATTCTCAACCTCGACCTTCTCCTCAAGCAACTGCAGCCCCGAAGTCTTTAACTTCTCAATTTCTTCGGTCAGGGCCTGCACTTGAAGAGTTAGGGCTTCCCGAGCCTGGACTTCTCGATTAGCCATCTGTTCAGCCTCCCGAGCCTTACCCTCAAGGTTGGAAATCGTTGCCTTGGCGGCTGCAAGTTCTAAGGTCGCCGCCTTGGCAGATGCGAGCCCTTCCTCTGCTGCGACGGCCCGGTATGTCAAGGACTGAATCTTCTCATTGGCCTTCTTAACTTGTTCCAGAGCCTTGACGCACCCGGCTTTGTGGACCTGAACATCTCGATTCAGGGCGTTAATGACCCGGGCATCATCCTCAAGCTTGCAATTATACGCATGTGTACCGTGAAGCATCTGAAAGCAAGAATGTTAGCACAAAAGATAAGGGGCGAAATAGAAGCCAAATACACGAGTGTAGAGAAATTATTACCTTCATTGCAAGCTCGGGCCCGTCCAGAGCCAGGCTCATCCTATCATACCACCCCATGGCCAACCTATCAGTCGGGGTCCATATCCCCAGGGCCATCTCTCGCAGAGCTTCAGGGTTATCGATCGTCTGGTCCGCCACCGCCAGATATGGATGACCCTTTCGAGTATCCAGCTTGAATCGGGGGCCATGGGGAACGTGTCTCCCACTCTCAGCAGCTTTCTCGATCTCTCTATTATCCTGTTTCCTGACATTTTTAGAAATGGCAGTACGCAGCTTGGAAGGTCGGGATCGATCCTGGTCCTCGTCATCAGAGCCCAAGTCCCGGGCATCCGATACTGAGGAAGGAACACCCAGTGCAACGCTTCGGCTAGAGCTGGGTCTGGCTGAGTGATCTGCCCGAGGAGGACTCAGACTCACACCTCCCAAGCTCGGAACCAGGGCACGACCATCCCTAACCTCGGCCGCATCCGATGCACCAATTTGCGGACCATCAGTAGGCGGAGGCGGGGGTGTGACAGGATGACGCTCTGCCGGAATAGGAGGGGGGGCGTGCCAGCAGGCCCTCCGGTGGGTCCTGCCGGTTGACTGCTTGCTGGATTCTCACTAACTGGCGGGATATCGGGATTTTCGGAGACTGGAGGGATTCAACCCCACAAATGAAAGATGTAGAGCCAGTATCAACCCTTCTGGCCCTCTTGATCGAAAGTTGGGGCAGGCTAACCGCCTTCCTTTTCCGTTGATCCCCAGACATTTTTCTCTTGAGCTTCTTAGTTCCTGATGACTTGGACTTCAATTTCCTTGACCCTGACGTAGTCGCAACAGAACCCGAGGCGATCCTCGATGCTGATTCTCCCGATGCAAACTCCTGCAATACAGATCCAGTCAGGCAATTCTAGCTATCCATTAAATCCTGACTCCACACTTTAGCATGCAACAGTTCAAATCGAGTCCTTATATACCCGACACCCCTTTTCTCCCGAGGAGCCTTCAGCAAATCCATCACTTGCGTACCCAACTTATCGTTGCACATTTCGCAGTGGCAAGAGGCTCGGGTATGAAATCTCTTAAACTCAGGAAGTCGGGTTGGCTGGAAAACATGGTTGACAGGGATGTTCATAGCATCGGGATGCCTCCACTGACCACTCACTATTATCATCCTCTATTTCCATCCCTTGTTGGATGTCGGGACGTTGTCACACAATTTCCTCTTGACATATGAAGTCAGGTTGTACCGACCCCTATTATCCTTTTGTTCTTGAAGTTTATAAGAGAGCAGAAGCTCGGCCAAACCTAAGTCTAGGTTCAATTCCTTATTAATGAACAAGATCATGGCCAGGATCCTATAAAAATTGGGACCGACTTGAAGGGGGGCCAAACCCAAAGTGGCCAATGTTAGGAGGAAGAAAGGATGAATGGGAAACTTTAGTATGGCCAGGTGGAATGAGGAAAGCAATATCTCCCCGTCCTTCAGACCTTCCCCGATCCTAAAATCCTTGTCCCGAGGGTAGTACCTAACCTCAACCCCTTCAGGGATCCTGAGACTCCTAAGTTGAGTGTTTTTCCTATATTTGGCTGGGAGAGGGTCAGTACAGAAGTTCTCCTCCTCCTCAGCATCCTGACCCGTCTCGACATCATCCTCTACAGCCCGATCCCCCGCTTCCTGATTGACTTCCGGGGGACTAGACCTAGTGACCCGAGTAATCTCTACGGAGGGGGTGCTCACCGAGATTTCGGGATCAGTAACGGTCAGGTCAATGTCTGCCACTTGCAAGTCGCTAACCGACCTGGTATCATCACTCCCGGACATACTTGACGAAAGGTAGAAAATTGAAAAGAACAACTTACAAAAAGGTGAAGATTCCGGCTGTCTCCCCTTGTACTCTTCTCTGGCTAAACGATTTACAGAAACCGGCAACTGTACCAACGATCAGGGATGTGTGTGCCCGGTCAAACTCTTCGCAGCAAGGATCAAAACACTCCGCACAGTGCAAAACTCAACCAAGATCGTTAAAATCCACAGGAATTGATGAGGCAATCTGGGGATTTTATAGGTTCGAAAGTGGGTTTGTGTTTGCTAATAATGCTTGAGTATTGCAGAAAGAAAATAAACGAAAGGAGAGCAAGAGAGCAAATTCAAAAGTGATGCAAGTGTGGCATATGAGGATTATATAGATAGGTGTGACTTTTCGTCTACCCGGGTCAGGGTATCGGATCGACATGACCCAGCCCATCTCACGCAAATCTATGTCGTCCTAGCCACAAATTCAAAATTGTAATGATGGCGACAGCTGTAGCATTTAATGTGTCCCGCGTCATCCGGCATGCTTCTCCTCATCTTCCGCCACGCGTCCCGCGCACCAACTCCAAGGACTTTTCGATGGGCCTTAAGATTCTTCCACCTAATGGGCCCATTGAATGCAGGCCCATGAGATGAAAGAGGGCCTGTGTACATGTGAGTTTTCCCGACCCATGGAAAAGTCCATCATGACCTGATCAAGTCAAGAAAGATCCGAGATTATGACCCGACCATTGTGCCCGCATCATAACCCGACCGATACATCACCCCCATGGTCCGGGAAGTATCATGACCCGACCATCATATCCATTGTTGCCCCGACCCGAAGAGCATTTTTGGAAGGAACTCGAAGGTTCTAGAAGATACTTGTAGCTCAAGGCAATAGCATGATATAGGATCTACATAGCTGACGTGTAAAGTAAGATATCATGTAAAGTTGAAAATGTTGCCCTAATGGGCCAAAGGCCCATTGGGAAAATGTATATAATTCAATGAAAAGTAATGAGAAAGGCATCTTTTGTGTTGTGCAAATATTGTATTTACAATACCGGATTCGTCATTTATGGATCCAATCCAATCCGTTTGCCCAACATATTCAGTCAAAACCAGACCGCAGTGAGCCAAACTGGTTCGGATCGAATTCACGGATTCAAATATTAAAAAATAAATATAGCAAAGAGAATGACAAGAAACTTTCACCAACAGAAGTGAGTGTCACAGTATGCTGTAACAAATAACAATACTAAACATATTTGATAAAAAAATATAGAAAATAAACTCGAGTAAATTGTACATAAACATAGATAATAAACAATACTGGTGACTTGTATTGATAGTATCACAGTAGCAAATTAACACAAACATAGATAACAAACATACAAGTCATACAGGTGATAGTGTCACAGTAGCAAATTGTACATAAACAAAAAATAATAAAGTTATAGTAAATAAACAAAAAATCCATGCAACATCCGAAAAACTTCAACCGATTGATTAAAAAATGCGGTATTACCTTAAAACTCCTCAAACAGTAGTTATGATTACAAAAATAAAACTAAGTTTAGTTAATTATTAACAAATAACTATAAATAAATTGTAGTGAATAAATAAAATATACTTAATATATAGTGAATAAATAAACATACTTGATTTAATATCAAAAGAGTCGAGTGCTTCAATTTGAATCGGTAATTGCGAGGCACGTAACCAATCTTGTGTACAAATTAAGGATTCAACAATTTTATGAGTAATTTTTTTAATTTAGTTATTAAACTCTTTATTCAATTATAATTTAATTATAATTTTTCAAATGGAATAAATGTAAAAAAATATTTTAGAGGCCTTACTTTTTTATAATAGTAAATAACTAATAGAAATCTTCCATTGTATTTTTCTAAAAATTGCAATAGTGAGTGTTTTAATGTATGAAAATATTAGAAATGACATACATTTTCATAATAGTATGAATATATATAGATAACTATTTAGTATAAAATAAGATATTATGATTTAGTTTAAAATAGTATATTATTGATATAAGATATTATAGTTTAATTTTAAATAATATATTATGTGATATATTATTAATATAAATATATTAAAATATATATGAACAATACCGGATTTGACCGGATTATTAAAAATGCAATCCAGAATCGATCGTAAAATAACGGATTGAGTGTTTTTGGATCCATGTCCAATCCAATTCATAAAAAATCCGATACAATATATCCAGATCGGATTGGACGGATTGAATTTATGAATTTGACGGATTTTTGAACACCCCTACCATGTAATATTGATTTTCATTTTTTATTCTAATTTTGAGCTTTCCATCATTTTATTATTTTGGTAGTTTATGTATGAAGTCAAAAGGATAAAAAATTAAAAAAAAATAAAGAAAATCACTTTATCCATAGGGTTTGGCAAACAGGTTATATAACTAGACCTATCAATGGATCGGATTCGGATCGGATCAGTTAAATCCAAATCCAATTTGTTAAGAAATTGGATTATCGGATTCGGATCCTAATCGAGTTATCAGATTTTATTTTCAATCCATATCCGGTTAATATCGGATTCGGATCATAATCGGATTATTGATAGGTCTATTGATAAGGATGACAAAAACTCCTGATCCGCGATCCAAATCCGATAATTCGACTGATTTTCACTTAGTTAATTCATATTTGAATCTCTTCATTATAGAATATCTGATTCGAATATCTAATTAAAAAAAATACAAAAATACAAAAATCAATAAATACTGAAACACTAAATTATTCACACTTTTAATAATTATATTTATGATCAATCATTATTAATAAATAATAAAATAATTAATAACTAACATTTATATACATGTACAGATTAAATATATACACATAAAAATATCAAATATATATTTATATATATATATAAATATATTTTATATCGGATCGGGTTATTATCGGATCGGATGACATAAATTCAAATCCAATTTGTTAAGAAATCGGATTATCGGATTCAGATCCTAATCAGGTTATCGGATTTTATTTTCAATCCATATCCGGCTAATCGGATCGAATTTGAATCGGATTCGGATCAAAATCCAATCCATTGACAGATGTATATATAACCCTCTCTCGCCTCTCCAACCCTCAAAACAAAACCCTCTCTCTCTTGCGATTCCTTCTCTCTCTCTCTTGCCCTCTCCATCTCTTGCGATTCCTTTTCTCTTCTTTTTCTCCCTTAGGGTTTGGAAAGGAAGACGAAAATGCTTCGTCTGCGAACCCTAAACCTAACTTTAAACCCTCTTCGAAGACTGTTTACCGAAACTCAGAATCGGTGGTTGGTCTCTCCTTTAAAAGTTTCATCGATATGTGTTGGATCGATGTCAAGTAGGTCGATATCGAGCTACGTGCCTCCTGGTGAATTCAGTGACAGTTTCGATGATAAAAGAAATTGCGAATTTGGTATCGATCGAAAGCATTGGCTCGTTGTGTTGGAGCCTCCTTGTCCCATACCGAGCCGGATGGCTCTTATTGAGTGGTACATAGAAACCCTAGCCAAGGTTCTTCCCAGGTATTTTACCCCATTTTTATGTTCTTTGCTTCTTGTTATTATTATTATTTTTTAATTTTTTGGATGCTTGTGTTTTTGTGTGTGGTTGTCTATTCATATGTTTGGAAAGTGTGTGTGGTAGTTGTGTCTATACAACTTGAACTCTGCTTCGTATCAATTTATAATCAACATTAGCACACACTGCAGTTTTAGGTAGCCAGTAGGCACAACTGAACACTTTTTCTATGGACTTAATTGATTTGTTATGTAATGGACTATAAAGTATTCTGCCTCTTTATATATATATATATGTATGTATATATAATAGTGTGGGGTGGCCAATTGCTTTTGTGATTAGTAATTCCTCCCCCCCCCCCCCCCCCCCCCCCCCCCCCCCCCCCCCCCCGTTTTTTGTGCTTGCAGAACTCCCAAAGGTTAAATGGGTTGTTCCAGATTCATATGTTGATGTTGAGAACAAGGACTATGGAGGTGATTTTACTTTTCCATCATTATGTTCTTTTTCTTCTGATTTTTCTGTTTTTCTGATTTTTTCATGGTTAACTTGAGAGGATTAAATACAAATAATTTTATGCCAAAATCGCTTGAGGTCCTTTTGAGCTGAGTGAAGTAAGGCGATGCGTTCACCTGAGTTTTCTAGACTTCAGAATGAGAGACCTTTTTTTTAAGAATCTAAATCATGTTGATTTTGTGACTAGTCTCATTTAAAATTGAGCTAAGCTATCCAGTATGGCATTGATTAACCTCATCCTGATCTGGTCTGATTTTCAGATCAATGGTGTTCCCGTAATCAACAGCTACCAAAAAGGCCTCTTCCTCCTCATTGATTCTACGGCTCTTCGCTTCGTTTACCAAATCCCAATCCACTTTCCTCTTGAAATCCAAGTGGGGTGTACCCAAATTTTTAATTCTTCCATTAACCTTCAATTTCATCTGCATTCGAGGATTCGGGTTTGTTCGCTTCACCTTCACTGCTTTTAGGATCACCCTTTGTCAGAATAAATAATGTATTGCATGAACTTTCCTCCTTATTGCTTAATTCTCCCAATTTCCCAGTTTCAAATCCATCAGCAAGAAAATTTTCCATCTGAGTATCAGCAAAATCAACATCTTCAAGGACAACGGAGCTACATTTTTGGTGATGGTTGTGGTGTGAGTGGTGGTTGTAATGGTGGCGGTGGGGCTGGTTGGTGGTGGCGGTTCATGAGGTTGCTGAGGGCACCAACTGTAACAAGATACTGGAACTCCGACAAGAGATGTAACTGTGTATATAGATGATGATATTAGTAAAAGGGTAATAGATGAGAGAAAGTGATAAATATGTCAGTGTTGACTTTTTTTGGAAATGTGTAAAAAGTAGGACTTGTTTGTCCTAACAAAATTTTTATACGACTTAACTGTCTTTAGCATTTAAAAGTAGTACTAGGATGGAATTTTTCCAATAACAAATTATTATTAGAGAACTTTTGTATTAAAAGAGGTCAGTGTTATCAGAGGCACCTAGGCACACAACTGATGCAAGCATTACATATGTATGAGCCTAAATCCTTGACACATGCCAAGACGCGCCTTTGACAGCATCATTCAAGTCCATTGTCCTCTGCTTTGCTGAGCTCCTGCTCACAATCCCTGAAGCTTTGGATATAGATGAAGTTCCATTTCATTGTGAGACAGTTCCTCCGTGTTTTGAAAGAAACACTTATCCTTTCTCTTCTGATCCCCGAACCTTCCAATGACTTTCAAAACATAGTCCTCTTCCGCTCTCCGATCAAAAGAAAGTTAAATAGAACAAGAGAAGTCCCTGATGCTGAAGGAATCCAAGTCGTCAACCAGTCATAGGAAACAAGATGATACGAATTGGGTCTTAAAATTGGCGTCATCATATTGTTTGACTATCATCATGCATAATTCGTTTGCATCATCCCGGGGCAATCAATAACAATAATTGAATGAAACCAATGTGATTTGGTGAATTAATTGGGTTTAAATTGGATCAAAGACAACCAGATTTAAAGGTGTATATACTAACGGGGTAACAAGGACAATTATCGTCATTTAATGGTAGCTCGAAGCTTCACTTAGGCACTGTTCTCAACGTACCTAGCACCTCTACCGGAACTAAGATCACTCATTTTTCTCAACGTTCCTAGCATAATGGGAATAATCTCCTCACCTATTTAAAAATTAAGGTCTACATTGTGTTCAGTTTTTGTTTTCATGTTTGGTATTAATATTTAAAATGACTGATTTCCTTGAATATATGGATTCATTTTCAAGTTTTTTGGATATTTGAATGACATGGTTGGTGGATTTATGTTTTTCATGTTTGATCTTCAACTTTTAATATTGATGCGCGATACAAGTTTTTTGTAGTAATCAAACTATTTAATGTGCACCTTGCACCTAAGCTCTAAAGGACCTCTAATGCCTTGAGCCTTCAAGAAAGGGTAATAAGGACTGTTATTGTCATTCAAATATATGTGCACGCCACGTGATATCACACATTGAACCCTCCGCAGATTTTTAACTGTGAGGAAAATTTTGCTGAAATTGAGATAGTTTAGGGGGTTATATTCCAATGGGTTTCTTGATCTGAGAGTATCTATGGAAGTTTGATGCAGTGTAGCCAAACCTCTACTTTCTTTCTGCTAACCAAATTTTGGAAGGTGTCACATCCTTCTACTTCCTTTCACTTAACCATGCAAAAAAGGGAGTGGACATCGTCTCTTTCCTCGGTTTGCCTCATTCATTCTTCCTACGCTCCTTTCATATAAAAAAAGGCATTTTCGCATGCATCTCTCACATTTATCTTTATAAAGTGGATGGATCATTTAGTTATTCTCTATGGTAAATTGGTAATGGCTTCATGGTTATGCTTTTGTTGTTTGGTGTTACATGTAGTGTATTTTCTGATTTTTTTATTCTTTTTTATTTTATTTATGCTTGTGTTTGTGGTGTGGTATGTTCATGATACAACCAAAGGAGAATTATTCACGTATAAGGTTATTTCCATCCATAAATGTTTCTCTTTTGTGTCGAATTCAATAGTAACTTGAAAGAATTAAATGGTTGCTGAAGGTCATTTGGATATTAATGGAAATGACATAGTGACCACTATGTTTTTTGTTGTTACTGCAATAGTTTCCTTTAGTATTTGGCTTTTGGTACATATCTTTCTTCTACTAACCATAAATTTGGCACCAAAACCATGTGCCAAACAGGCACTTGCTTGTTTGGCACATGGTTTTGGTGCCAAATTTATGATTTTGGTGTGGAAAGTTTAGCCCAACCCTTGTTTGGTGGCTTGGTTTTGGAGCTAAAATGTTAATCCATGGTGTACCAAATGGTTGATTTTCCACACCATCTCTTGATATGATTTGCATGGTTTGGAGTCAAAATGTTAAACCATGGTGTGTGTGAGTGTGTTGTGTTATATATATATACACATGAGTAATAAATATTTAAAAATAATAAATTAAGTAAAACCAAATAAATAACAAACAAAAATATTATAATTATTAATTAATAATAAATAAATAAATATTGAGTAATAAATATTTAAAAATAATAAATAAAGTAAAATCAAATAAATAATAAACAAAAATATTATAATAAATAATTAATAAAAATATAATAAATATTCTAAAATAATAAATTAATTAAAACCAAATAAATAATAAACAAAAATATTATAAATAAATATTTAATAATATATATTTAAAAATAATAAATAATTATTCCATATCAATTTTACCAAACAAAACCAACACCGTACCGCATTGGTTGCCAAACAGGCACTTAGTTTCAATTGTCTTTACTTGATCTCGTATTTCCTGTTGGTTTTGCAGGTGAGCCATTCATAGGGGGACGACCGGTTCCTTATAATGAGAAGTACCATGACCCATGGGTACATGATATTGATGACCGCTTACGAAGCGACAGGACAGCCCCGATAAAGATGGTTTTAAAACCAACTTCTGTGTCACCGCCAGACCGTCAACATCTACCAAGGTACCAAGAAAAAAGTTCTACGTCATGGATTTTATAAATATACTTTCCCCTACCCCTATAACCTAACACGTGCATATGTTGTTCTCTTAATGAAAGCTTTAAGGTGGCTGTGAAGGAGGAGCTCCACACTCCTGCATGCACTGGACTTGTGAATGTTGCCAGCCTCAATGACCCTTCTGAATCTCGTTGAGTAAGAGTACTGGCAATTGTTTGGGTTGACTGTTTTATTTCATGTTTAGTGAGTATGCCTTTCATGTCATGTTTGGGATGCATAAATGGAATGGAATGCCAATTCATTACATTCATTTGTTTGATATTTGTTGAATGAGAATGGTTTTTCTCAAGTAATGGAAATTCATTCATTGGAATGAAAATCCATTTTATTAGTAAACATATGGAATGGTCATTTCATTCCTTAAGAAATGCTTTTAAAATATAGAATTACTAAAATAACCCTTTCATATTTCAATTAAACGAATCACTCTTACCATCATGTCACCAACTTCTACTACTGCCACCGCCATCACCTTCTGCCGCCTCCACCACCACCACAACCTCCATTGTTCACCACTATTATTGTTGTTATCTTTCACCATTTATTTATAAAAAAATTACGGAATAATATTATTTGATTAAAATTATATAATTATCACTAAGGGGTATTTTTGAGATTTTTTTTAAAAGTTCATTCCATTCTTAAAGTTCATCATATTTACAACCAAACAATAGAATGAGAATGATTATTCTATTCCATTCCCTCTTGCATTACATTTCATTCCCACTTGCATTATATTCCATTCACATCGTACCAAACATAGCATCAGTTGAATGTCCATTAAAATATTTTAAATGAAAATACTGTAAGTCATGTATCAACCCCGGCATTTACCTTTGCTGCTGTGTTTTATCTTCAGATATGAAACTGGCTACCATGGAGGGCATTTATTGTGAGTCTTATGACCTTGCCCATGCATAGTCAGCTGCTCTTGAAGACTTCAAGAAGTAACTCCAAATTGTCAATGTACAGGCATATTGTGAGGGATTCGTGAGGGACTTTTCAAAGTATGATGTAGAAGCCGACGATGATGAAAATGCGCTAGATAGTTGAATTTGTAGTTACCATAGCTAGATAGTTGAATTTGTAGTTACCATAACAAATAGTTATTTCCTTTAGTAGTTGTTCATTTATTTGAAGTAAAAAATAGCCCTGAAAATATTTTGTAATTGTTTAAAAAATCGGAGGTGTATTATGCACTTTTCTAAAAAAGAGAGGGTTAATTACAGAAAACACTCCTATACTATTGAATTTAATCAATTAATTCCTTCTATGTCCGGGATTGTCCCTATATTTTTAAATTTCATTATCTTGCCCCCTCACCTAGGAATGGCAATGGGGCGGGGCGGGGTGGGGCGGGGCGGGTATTATATTCCCCATTCCCGAATCCGGTTTAATTTTCCCGTTTCGTCCCCGATTATTTTTTTTATTTTCCACCTCGCCCCACCCCACCCTGTGACCTGGTTATCCCTGTCCCGTCCCGCGATCCGGTTATATATAATTTTTTTTCTTTTTTTATATAATTTTTTTTTTATGAAAAATAATTTTTGAAATTCGTTCATTGCAAAAATAATAGATGAAATGTAAAAAAAATATAAAACATATTGGAATCCACTCCCCATTACAAAACAATAGATGCAATTCATAAAGTAGACAATATATGAAATTCGTCCATAGCAAAAAGAAATTGACATATAAAGCTATTATAAAATACTTGTCTAGACCCTAGCTTGAGACTCCAATAACATCTTGAAAACTGAACTTTAAACTTAAAGACCTCATTCACATAATATTAGTCAGCTTCTTCATATTGCTCCCCTTAGCATCAGCTTCCGCATGACATATTCATGGCACTTGAGAGTTCATACTTTGCCAAATAAAACAAAAAATATATTATCAAAATATAAAAAATTGAAATCATTACCAAATTAAACTAATAGAACATGTATTATACCTCTATTCAAAAACCTCGGACATTAGAGAATTGTCATCATCACAATCACAAAATATATTATCATTTGTTGTATTCACCTCGGATGGAATTCCTATAAACCAAGAACATAATTTTTTTAAAAACAATAAATCATGGCTATAAAAAAATAAAAAATAAAAAATGAGAAAAAAAGTAAACCAACAATTACCATTTTCTTCGGCTAAAAGCCAACTTTGGGAACACATCAAAGCCTCCAACGTAGTTGGATGAAGTCTGCTACGATGTGGACTAACAACCCTACCACCAGTATTGAAAGCAGACCCTAAGGCAATGGTAGACACTGGAATCGCTAATATATCTCGGGCCATCTTTTGTATGGTAGGATATTTCACTCCTGCAGTCTTCCACCACCCCAAAATATCAAAATCATCCGACTGATGCAACAATTTCTCTTCCAAGTACGAGTCAAACTCGGTCTTCTCCCCTCTTCAGGTGCATTTTGACTAAGAAATTTACCAAAATTTGACGAAACACTTGCATTATTTTCACCTTTTTTAGACTTTCTTGAATACTCGGAAAACATATTAGCACAACTTTCTCGCAAATTTTGAGCTTGCACCTTCCATTTTGCTCCATAAATTTCAAGATAGAAGAATTCAACCAGTCGAATCTTATATTGTGGATTTAACACTACTGCCATTGCCAATGCCTCATGACAAATATCCCAATATTTCACATATTTTGCCAACATGTTGCGTGCCATCTCATGAATTATAAAACTTTTGTCGTCAAGCCAATTATATAATGCAACTCTAATTTCACAAATATAACCAAAAAATAAATTGGAAGTAGGATATTGTGACCCAGAAAATAACTCAGTGGTAGAGTAAAACAACTCCAACTTGTCACAAATTTTTTTTCCCATTTCCCAATCCTCATTGGTTGGTGATGTTTTGTAAAGTTTCTCACGTTGCTTCAATCGTGGGAACACATCTTTATACTCTAAAGCAGTTACAAGCATAAGATATGTAGAGTTTCAACGAGTTTTGCAATCCATTACCAACTTTTTGGTACATGAAAGTTTCAATTGCCAAGCCGCTTCTTCAAACTTTTCAATTATACTCGGACTTGTAGTCCAAAAATAAACGCTATTGCGTATTCTTTCAATTGACTCCCCTATTATTTCTAGCCCATCTTTCACAATCAAATTCAAAACATGAGCACAACATCTCATATGAACAATTCTCCCATCTAGTATAAGTGAACTCATATCAACCTTATCAATGACACAATCTACCAAGGCCTCATTGACATAACAATTATCCAATGTAATCGTGGATAATTTTCTATCAATGTTCCAATCTAACATGGTATCAAGTAGCACATCAGTTAAAACTTCTTTATAATGTGGAGCAGGAACATATGTGAACCTATAACATATTAAAAATCAATTTCAAAAATAGTTTAGTTTAATGAGCATGCTAAATAATTAGGACCAAGTTCTGGTAAATAATTTTCTGATTTCTAAAAATAACATCAGGTCTAAAAAATATATAATAACTAGGCCAGATCTGTGAGAGACTACTAAAATTTTCTCTTGCTGAATGCTTAGTTTGTGCTACAAGAAGATTTGGGAAAAGTGGTGGTACTACTCATAGCTAACCATGGCTATGCCCCTAGGAATCTTCTATGTTGTATATGTAATTGCCTTCTCTAAACATTTCTCTAGCTCTACCATTCGAGTTTTCAGTTGTGGCCATGCAACCCATGTCCAGTGTGAAATTCAGGAGAACGAGGCATCACAAAGAGGCACCTCACCTGGATGTCCCATATGTATGCCTATGAAAAATGGACAAAAGTTTAGAAGCAAGACAATTCTTGCAGAGAATGGATTGGCGAACAAGTCTTTGACCAGACTGCAACAAGGTTAGGGGACTAGTGCTCCACACCCACATGAAACTGATGCATTTGAGAATTTGTACATGGTCAAGGAAACTTCGAGGGTATGTCAAAGATCAAGTTACTGCATTTTTCTCATTCTTCATTATACTTCTGTTTTTCTAATTATATTAACTAGAATTGCACTTGGTTGTCACAGTTTGAGATCTTGACTAATCTTCAGAAAGACCAGAGACTGATCCAAAAAGAAAACATGCCTCAGTTGAGGCTTGCACCACCAGCTGTATATCATGAAAAGTTGAAGAAATGAATTGATTTTTTAGTAGGAGAAAGTAGCAGTGGTCTTGGAAAAATAGAAAAACAAGGTAAAAGCAGGCAACTTAAAGAACTCAAAGTGAAGGGATCGGCAATTCGATTTCTGTTGAAATCAAATATATTCGGTAAGTTGTGTTCTCATTCATGTTTTTAGATGCTGAATTCCATGTTTTGTATTTCTAATAAATGGAGACTTCTTTATTAAGCAAGTAAGAAGAAGGGCAGTCCATATTTTATTTCTAATCAATAACAGACTTTATTAATCTATTATTAATCTGTACACCTTTCCGTTGATGGTTAGTTGATTCTTAAATTCAATACTTGAAAATTTTGCTATATAAAGAGGCATGTTGTAATAAATCCTATTATAAAAACAGACAGATATGTGCTGCAATTAACATAAGACTAATCCAAAAAAGTTTTCAAACAAAACAACCCAAAATTGCACTGAAATTTCTTCATGTAAATACTTAAGAAAATTTCAGAATATAAATTCAAAATAAAATTTAAAAGAAACTCAAAATAAAATTTCATACCTCAAAAGTCTTCTTTGCAGTTTCCACGAATCATCAATAAAGTGAGCCGTTACTGCCATGAAACCCTTCCTTGAATGATTACAAGTCCACATATCCGATGTGAGAGCGACTCTGCCATTAATATTCTCCAAAAATCTACATGTTTTAGCCTTTTCAGTCTTATAAATTTTTAAGATATCACTTTTGATTGTATTTCGAGAAACCATCTTAAACATCGGTTGAAGGCTATTCACGAATTTTCGAAAACGACAATGGTTAACCATGGAAAACGGATATTCGTGCACTATTATCATACATGCAAGCTCATGTCTCGAGACAGTTTGATCAAACACATGATTGCGATATGAAACTTGTCCTTCACCTGTCTCATCATTTCTTTTATATGTGCTTTGTAAAACCGATTGTCTCAAACCACTACTGTCCCTCTTTAATCTTGGACACCTCTTTAGATGAACAATCAAACTATTAGTTCTATAACTACTAGGTGTTTTCACTTTCGCATTACAATGATGACACACGCCATACACCATTCCATTCTCTATGATTTTACTAAAATCATTCCAAACTGCTGATGTTAATTTTCTTTTTCTTTCTGTAACAGTTGGAACACTAATTGGCTCATCACTAGCTTTAGGAATTTCAGGGTCAGGGGCTGAAGTGGGAGCCTCAGAGGTGGCGGGAGAGGGATTATCATTTGTAGGCTCTATAACTACATTTGGACTATTTGATTCCTTCTCTAACATCTTTCAATTTTGTAATATCTACAACAAAATTGCACAAAAAATAATAATTTCAGAATATAAATTATAAACTTTTTCTCTTTCTTTCAATGAAAAAGATTAAGAATTCAAATTACAGGAAACTGTACTTCTTTCTATGATATATAAGACTATATATAGCAGTAATTAGAGACCATGTCAATGTAAACAAGGTAGCTAACTATATTTCTTTAGAGACCATAATTATTTATTTTGTTGCAAATTAATATTATTTGTGACAGATATTGATAATTTATAAGGGTGCATTCTTAAGAGGTTTAAAAAAAAAAACAGAAATGTCATTTTTAATTCTAATTATTCTCATAATTTTTGTAATAGAAACAAATAATAATAATAATAATAATAATAATAATAATAATAATAATAATAATAATAATAATAATAATGTTTAGTAAAGCGTTAGTTTCACATAGAAACTATTAAACTCAACTATTAGAGCTTTTACCTCATGTTTTTCCTTTTTGGAGAGAAAAGGGATGAAAGTAAAATTTTCCATAGAAACAAACAGAAAATGAGTTGAAGAGCAGTACCAATGGCTTCGGTCCTTTGAGCTGTGGATGATCAAAAGCTGGCTGTAAATGAGATTCAACACAATCAATCACATCACCATCAGGACTCTGCAATGAAACTATTAACTGAGAGACAACCTTGTTCTTTCTATTATCCCACCAATCAACCGGATTAACAAAGAAGGCCGGCCATAGTTCTGTTGTTGTGCCTGTAATATTTGCAGCATAGTTGTTTAGCTTTTTACTTGCAAGGGAAGGAAATCAAAGATCTAAGAATGTTGCAAATACACTGGCGAAAAAAAAATCGGAAAGTGGCATGCACTACTTCAAAATTTCCAAAATCCCAAGTTTGAAATTCAAGATACAGACTTTGAATTACCAAAACCAATTTTTGAAGCGCCAAAATTCCTAATTTTTGAAATGTCCAAAATTCCCAATTTCTGAATTCCAAAATACAAACTTAGAACTGCAAGAATCCTAAATTTTAAAATCTAAAAAACCAAAATTAGATTTGCCAAACCAATTTTCGAAATGTCTCAAAATCACAAAATGAATGCAGGAACAAGGGAAAGAAAAGCTGAATTGAAGGTGGAATTGACAATGGTTAGGAATGGAGCTTACAAAATATTTTAGGGCATCGTTGAAGAGAATGGTCCTTGAGGTCGCTGGTGATTGGAGTCGTTGAACCGTATTGATCGACCACAGAGGGAATGGGTGGTCGTTGTAGAGACTAGAGGAGCAGCTACCTGGTTGGAGGTTGGCGACTCGGTGCAGAAAGGTCAGAGCAGCGGTGGAGGTCGGCGACTCGTCAAACACAAAGATGGTCGCGAGGTGTTCAGGTCGGTGGTGGAGAAACTCGGTTGAGACAAGGTGAGGCGATGAGGATGAGCGGCGACAGTCGTGCGTGAAGCCTCTTCGCTGGAGTGCGTGAAGGATGAGTGGCAACGTGACAAGCCTGGTGCGCAGAAACAAAGCACTAATTTGATTGCAAATAAATTTGAAGCCTAGATCTGTTGTGAGAGAGAGAGTTAGTAGAAGACATATGGTTTGGGAGTGATGAGAGGCGAGAGGCAAAACGGCGTGTTAGAAGAAGACTAGGGTTTGGGAGGTACCGTATGTCTTAACATAAGATATATATATAGATATATATATATATATATATATATATGGGCTATGTTTGTAATATGTCAAATATATAAGGTTAGTTTAGTAAATAACCAATTAAGCAGGGCAGGGTGGGGGTGACCCATACCCGCCCCGTTTATAATCGGGTAATTTGTTTTTGCCCCATACCCGCCCCGATTAGTTTAACGGGGCGGGACGGGGCGGGGTGGGGCGGGTCCCCGTCGAGACGGGTTTTTTTGCCATCCCTACCCTCACCCTCACATCTTAACCAAAATAGTTGGGGTTAATTTCATTTACACCCCCTGAAGTTTGCTTTATCTTTAATCAAATCCTATCAGGTTTGAAAATATTCATTCAGACCCTTTATTTTTTCCGACACACGTCGTTTACACACCTAATGTCACTTAATATTTAAACTACCCTCAATGTTGAGATAGGTGGTGTTTGGAAATAATGACTCAATTTTTTTACTACTCTTAAATTTTATTATCTCTATCCAACATTTTTTAACTTTTAACATTATTATCTAGTTATATAAATATATTTTTTTCCAACCAATACATCAAAGTCTCAAACAAAAAACAAAAAATTTAATTGGTAGTTAAATTTAAAAGGGGAATTATAAATGAAATATATATATTTCAGAGTAAATTATAATTTGGAGTAAATTATAATTTTAAAAATAGCAAAATAAATGAATGGATAATGGCTGAAATATATACATGAGTAGTTGATGACATCCCATGTCTTTCCATGTGTCTATAAAAGGAGACATCCTAAGGCCAAAGAAAAGGGGGGCCAAAAAGGCATATGAGGTCCTCCTCATCCATGAGAGTTCTAAGGCCAAAGAAATGGGGGGCAAAAAAGGCATACGAGCTCCTCCTCATCCATGAGAGTTCTAAGTCTCTCTCACACCCACTCGCAATTCATGAAAAATGGAGTCAGTATCTTTTTACTCACTGCCATCTTCTTCCTCTCTCTCTTCAAGATTGCCTAGACTTCCACATTTTCTAGTCCACCGTTGGATCCTTTGATTATTTATGATTCTATCATATTTGTGTTTTGATATCACCATTTGTATTATTTATTTAAGAACTCCCTTCAATATTTTTTAATAATTCTTAAATTAAAAAGGATTACCTTCAATTAAACATGGAAAAGTTAAAATAAAATATATATTATTTACATATATAATGCGCTTATTATAAATGTTTATAACAAGCACACAAAAGGACACAATATAAATATTTCTCTATATCTATATCTACTACTATAAAAGTCTTTTTTTCTTTCCATACATTTTTTGATTTTTTTTAGTTTGAATTTTAGTGGATGGTGGTTTTTAATAACGTTTACATTCTTATACAATCCATTATGATTTTTTTCTTATAAATTTAGATGAATGAGTATTAATGGCAGTACAATAATTTAATATAAATATGCAACAATATTGAAATTGCAAAGGATAGATGAGTGTTTAATCTTGATGCATTGGTGTTTTTTTATATGTATCCAAGTATACATATAGATATACATTTTTGTTTAATCAATACCTAATATTATATGACGTTTCTTAAGTAGGGATGACAATTTAATCCGCCCCGCCCCGCATGGAGCAGGTTTGATAAGCTTCTAAACAGGTTTGGGGCTGGTTTGGTATTAAAAATAAAACCCGAAGCGGGTTAGGGGAGCGTTCGGATTTTTTGTAAAACCAGCTCTGAACCCGCCCCACCCCAACCCGTTTATGTTAAAATTTATGTGAGATAACATGAAATACATTGATAAATTTGTTTAAGTTTTCAAATAATTATTTTGAAAAGATCTCATAAATGTAAAGGTGCAGTGGTCTGATCGGAGCCGAATATTGTACATTCTAGGTCCCTAACTCGGTATTGTCAACTCTTATCATCACATTACTTGGTATTTTTATCCGGTTTGCATATTTAAGTGTGTTTTAGGTGCTTATCGTGGAAAACAAGCTAACTTTGGTGATTAACCAAAGTCGTGCCATACACCTATTCAAAAGAGAAGAAAAACGAAGAAAATAGGAGATTTGAACAGAGAAGCGCATCCCGAAGGGAAAAACGGGCATTATACAAGTCTTATATATTGTTAGATGTGCCATAGGGACAAACGGCAATCAAAAAGACCAAAAATTGCAAAAAGTCAAATTTCAGAGTTTTGGGCTGAACATGGGCGCTTACAGTGAGCAAAAGAGGCTTGGAAAGTGAAATTCGACGCTTATCGGTGCTCTGGAGAGTGCTTAAGCGCAACCTTTAGCGCTAGTGAAAAAAATATAGCAAATTTGAAATGGCCATAACTCGGTAAAAAATGCACCAAATTGATTGATTCTTGAGCCTGAACTTAAGCTCTTGAAGTCAGCTTTCCAATGAGATAATAAACTCCTCAATCGAACACATGCAGCAAAATTTATAACCAAAAGAGTGGGACCTGGTCAGCAAAAAATTGCAGGTGTGCTTAAGCGCCCAAGAGCTGCACTTAAGTGCCCTGTACCGACCTTCAATGTGTAGTTTGTCCCAATTTGACTTGTTTTGACCCGTTTTGACTTGGTGTGCACTCCAAGACATTCCAACACGGGCATAATGTATATTTTCATCAAATTTGGGTAGATTCACTCCTAATTGCAAGAGAAACACACAAAGAAGAATCCTAGTTGGAGAAGGATGAGAGTATAGTTGAACTAAGATTCTTTATATTTTTTCCTATAAATAACAAGTCCTGGACCAGAATTAAATGGAGACTCTCAACACATAGTTTCCAGAGCTTTGTTCTGGAGAAATTCATCATTCAAGAAGAGAGCCATTCAAGACCTAGAGATCCGGATAAGAAGACCATTGAGGGCGATTCTACATCAACGATGCAGATCTCTTCCACCATGAGCAACTAATTCGATATCTAGGGTTTTCTAATAAAACCCTAGCCAAGTAATGTAGATTTATTTATTTGTTTCAATTATAACAAGGAGAAACTAAAGAAGACATATGTGATGATTGTGTAAATAAGAGACCGTAGTTATATGTATATATGAGATTCTACATTTATTCTATTCTTATCTTATAACAAATAAATCTTTTTGTGACATCCCACATTGCCTAGGTATAGGTCTGGTGATGTGCTTATATGTGCATGTGTGCCTCCAATTAGTTTGAGGCATTTTGGGAGGAGCCCAAGAACAAACCGTGTGGACTGGGACTAAGGCGGACAATATCGTACCAAGTGTTGGAACGAGGTGTTACAATTGGTATCAGAGCCAGACCCCGGCCAAAATTGAGTGTGGGAGCATGCACAAGCCTGTGGGTTACGCCGGCGAGGATGTTGGGTCCTAAAAGGGGGTGATTGTGACATCCCACATCGCCTGGGTATAAGTCTGGTGATGTGCTTATATGTGCATGTGTTTCTCCAATTGGTATGAGGCCTTTTGGGAGGAGCCCAAGAACAAAACCGTGCAGGCTGAGCCAAAAGCAAACAATATCGTACCAAATGTTGGAACGAGGTGTTACACTTTTATCTTAATCAACCATGCTTATTTAGTATGGGCTAGAACTCGAATGCTTAAGTGATGATTTTCTACACAATGGTACTCATAAAACATGATAATCTAGATTTGAATAGACCATGCTAATGAGAGGTGATATAGACATGTTTTAGTTTAATTTCATGCATAATATGATTAGATTAGACTAATGTAGTTGGCATGCACTAATCACACTCAGTTCGAAGATGAGTTGTAGCCGAGTCAGGTTGATTGTATCTCTTTAGGGATTAGAACTAGCTTATAACAGTACTAATCTAGATTCACTTATGATGTATCACCTTTTTACGATTGAATGAATGAAAATTGTTAGGGTTCGCACACCCTATGTACGAAGCCGTGCACACCTGCAAATCAGAAAACGCACACAAACACACCAAACGATCGACACAAGAATATATACGTGGTTCAACCAAATAAGCCCACGTCCACGGAGAGAACCGTTTCACTAAAAATCACTGAGAGGATTAGAATGGGGTGATTCACAGATCACACACGCACACACACTGTGTATACTCACGCATGTATCACCGGAATAATATAAACGTATATTATTCCTAACTCTCTCTCTATTTCTGTGTACACAATTCAATAGGAGAAACCCTATATTTATAGGTGAGGATATAGATGTGGGTTTCCCAATCTTCCGATGTGGGACAAGTTAATATAACAAAGTAGTCATATTATATATATACCAATATATAACAAATATCTATGCTATGAGGTTAGTGGTGGAGTCGTGAAAAACCCTAGACTTTCTCTTCCTTGATTTCAAATAAAACATTCATTTTTTTGCATTTAGTTTATACTAATTTAGTTAAACAAATCAAACAATCAAACCCTTTTCAAAACCATAATACAATGGTACTAGTATACTAAAGTGAATAACTCCAAGTTTATGTGGGATTCAACATATCCTTTCTCAAGTCATACTATATTACAATACGATCCGTATGATTGCGGAAAGACAAAACTAGGTCAATTCAATGATACATTATTAAGCACTATTTTTAACACACCTAGAAACTAATCAAGGTCCACCAAAAAATACTAGAAGAATACATTTTCTTCATAATCAAAAGAAGCAATAAAATAATTTAACTATTGAACTTCAATTACTAATAATGTATTTTGATTTTTTTACCCCTTCAAAAATATATACTCGGACATAGTCATTCATTAACTATTTTAATTATATAAATATATGAATACAATATACAATACAAATTTAAGAGTTGCATGCATACGTATACATGGAGGCGGAATAAAAATAAAATGAACTTGCATGATGACCAATACTACAAGATTAGTCACTCACTTTACAAGGTCAAGAGGTGTATTGCTACCAGATGCAAGTGTTGCAAATATGAATTACGTATCAAAACCGTGCTCATTCACAAGTTAGCATATTACACATTAGTTAATAGTTTTGAATTTTCATCTTTCAAAAAAAATATATAGTTTTTAACTTTCTATTTCTTTATTGGGTGAAAAAATGGATTAGTGCTTTAGTGGGTATTTTTTTTTTCATGTTTCTTCATTATTTTTTTTTAAGTTAAAAATTTAGAAGAACCGATAGTAACCCGATGAAACTTGTTTATCATGACGGGGAGATAATGGTATTACCGATTCAAACCCATCGCGGGTTTGGTATTAATAATTTTTAAACGGTGTGGTAATGGGTTTAGTCAAACTTGTCCCAAACTCGACCCGTTGTTATTCCTATTCTTAAGGGTTATATAAATTTTGGTTTTCTGTTTGATTTAATGCAAATTAGAAAATTAATGTATTATATATTCAATTATTGTAGTTAGCAATGACACTAACTACTTTAATTTAATATAATTATGTAATAATATTTGAATTTCAAAAGGGTAGATGAGTGTTTAATCTTGATCCATTGATTTTTATATGTGTATATATGTATATACATATAAATATATTTGTTTGGTCTATCTTTTTTTTTTTAGTTTTAAACACCATTTTAAATTGGTAAGCATTAATTGAGTATATTTTATTAATATAAAAATATATATTTTTAATCAATATCCATTCGGCCCGATGCGTCCATTGCTTCTAATAGTATACTTTCCTTTAATAAATTCCTTTTAACAGTTTCTCGATTCTTTCGACCAGCACATTTTTATCTCAAGATCAAAAGGAAAAGTTGTCTTAACAACTAAACCACGTCCAAAGCATATACCAACTAAGTAAACTAAATAAAACTAAATTAAATAATAGAAAATACACAGAAATTAAGCAATAGAGTCAAAGTAGAAATTGTGGATACTCTAAAACTCACAAGTGGTCCAGCAAAATAATCTTCACTGCTTCTCTGCACTACAACAAATCGGTCCTTTAACGACCAAATTATTTACGATCAGCCTTATTTAGTCGCAAATACTATGTTATTAGCAACCAATCGATATTTTGGTCGCAAAAAACTATTTGCTCCGCCATTTTCGGCGACGGTTGTGCGACCAAAAATTTTGGCCGCTAAAGCTCATTTGCAACAATTTGTGACCAACAAATTAGTTGCAAAATGCCCTATCTGTTGTAGTGCTAGTTCCCCTGCTTATTTTAGTGTACCTACAAGAACACACAATCCAACTTTAAAAGGAAGAAACTGATATGTACTCTTGGGAAGCAGTCAAGTGGTTTCTTAGGTACCTGAAGAGTACATCGAAACTATGCTTGTGCTATGGGGGAGCAGAACTAGTCTTGGAAGGCTATACAGATTCAGATATGGCCGATGACATAGACATCAGGAAATCTACATCAGGATTTCTATTTACTTTTGCAGGGGGAGCTGTATCATAGCAATCCAAATTGCAGAAGTGTGTTGCTTTATCTACAACTGAAGCACAATACATTGCCGCAGCGGAAGCTGGAAATGAAATATTGTGGGTAAAGCGATTTCTCCAAGAACTGGGTGTTAGTCAGAAAGAATACAAAGTGCCTTGTGATAGTCGAAGTGCTCTGGACTTGAGCAAGAATTCAATGTACCATTCCCGCACGAAGCATATCGACATTCGATATCACTGGATACGCGAAGTAATGGAGCAACAATTATTGAAGATTGTGAAGATCCATACAGACAAGAACCCGACAAACATATTGACAAAAGTGGTTACTCGAGATAAGCTAGAGCTATGCAGAGACATAGCCATGATGGATATCAACTGAAGCGCAGCTGAGGATGTTCTCCTCTGATTGGTATGGAAGGGGGAGAATTGTAAGTTCCATACGCATGCTCTCCAACATCAACCATCAACACCCACATGCAAACATCAAAATCACGCATGGTTCTTCGAAGTCAAGAATGGCTGTTGTGATCATGCTTCCGAATCACACCACATGCAAAGTCAAGATTTGCATGCCCATACGCAAAGATAATGTTTTGTTTGGTTTCTAATTTGTTCGTATATATATATGGACATTTGTATGGTTTGTAATAACGAAGTGTGGAAACAACAAGAAAAGAGAAAAGAAATACAGGTGTTCTTTGTGAGTAAGATAGTGTGTGAGGTAGAGTTGAGTGTGATTTGTATCCTCCTCCCTCCCCATCATTGTTTTTCTTCAACCGATCGTGAAAACTCTCTCAAAGTGGACGTAGGTACTTATTGGACCGAACCACTATAAATCTTGATATCTATATTGTGTGTGCGTATGTGTTTCGAATTGGTTCCGGCATAACAAAAAATTTTCAAGACAATGTATCATAAGCCTTTCTCAAATCCACCTTCAAAGCTACCTTATTACCATGATATCCTCTAAAAAGCAACAAAACCTAACACACTTCCAATTTTTAAATTTCGGACCATTGCTCAATGCGGGCACCTAGTTTCTGGAATTTCAATTTGTGTGTAACGGTCGGAATTTCAAAAGCTTACAATTTGAAAACCAACCGATTGTTTTCCAATCGGATCGGTCACAACCAAGCTTTGAATTTTCAAATTGAAGCTCACATTTTGAATTTTCGAACCGTTACATGGCTTAATACCAACGCACGATCAGTCCGACTCACCACCTCTCTCTCTCTCTCTCTGAGACACACACACAAAAACAGAGAAACACACACACACGCACGCATGTTCTATTTGGGAGATGGAGGCAGGGGTGCGTGTTTCAGGGTTTGTTTGGGGAGAGGGCGATCCTGCAGATGAAGAGGATGCGTACGGCTACTTGAAGTCTTTAATCAAATACAGGTATGTATTCCAATTATCTTTGAAATTCTATAATTTTTTGGGTATGTTTGTATTTCTTCTTCTTCTTCTTCATGTCAGTGTGTGCATACTTCCCTAGTTGCATGTTGTTAATTTGTATTTTCTTGTATTTTTAATATAGGATTTTCCCCCCTTTTTTGTGACCCTATCAATTGGGGTTTTTTTAATTGGAGATTAGGGTTTTGATGATCAGTTGTTTCCCCCCTTTTTGTGGGAATCACTACTAGATTGATAATGGAGATTTTATGAATTCTATGAAATTTTAGTTGTGTTTTTGGCTGTGCACATGTTCTTTTATCCTCTGTTTAGTTGTTGAGAAAATATTGGAAAAAGTAAAAGAAGGTAAGAAAAAATTTAGTGTATGATGTCTAGAGTATATAAACAATTTCGTTTTTTTTTTTTTCCATGGGGAGTCTGATGGTGTGATTATTCTTTGATTCAATCAAGATTATCAGTCAGTTGTTGAACTACATTTCCGCATGTTTGTTTCTGTTTTTGTTCTTTCTGATTAGAATTTTTACTGACTACCAGAAGTTTGATGAAATGGCTGTGTCTATCATATTGCTATTCAATTTTGTTTCTTTCTCTCCTCCTCCTGTTATACAATTCAACTGTTGATATTTCCTTGATATCTCCTAGATATGTGTATTAGTAGCTAGATTTATTTGTCGAGATCTGAAGCTATTGAATTTTATCACACTTTCTGTCTTTAATGTCTCTCTTCAAAATCTTTGTGTTGGTAGTAAGTATTGGGTATGTAGTTTTCTTGTGGGAAATTTAAAATTAATTTTTGTTTAAATTCTATTTGTTGGATATGGTTGTCAAGATAGGCCATTGCTGCATTTATTAGACTTTGTTCATTTATCAAATTTTACTTGATTTAATCTCTAAACTGCCAATTTCATTTGCATAAAACAAGTATGGATATAATGCCTCTATTGATTACATATGAAGGGCAATAGAATCACTGTAGGCAACAGAAAGGTAATGTAGAGCTTTTCACATACATATATACACAGATATATAAGAAAGAAGATTTATTTGTGGGTTGCAATCTCAGCTTCTACATTAGGTTAGAAAAGCAGCTTAGATTTGGACTTCTTTTGGGTCCTGTCACAATTTTTTTTTATTCAAACATGTCCAGAGGTCTCACATAACCATTCTAACTGCCTTATCACAAACGGTATAAAGACCACAAAGTTACAATTCAGTGTTCGGCAGGCTGAGTTAAGAGCATCTGCAGCCTCATTACAACTTCTATTTCATGTATTCACTTACCACACCACATAAATTTGGAACTAACCACCATTTAGAAGTTGGTTTCTGATGTATCGTGCAACAAATTTGTTGCCCATCATCACTTTCAACTTTCACTAGTTATGCTCATGAGTCATCGATCCCCCATTTGCTCATCTTAACCACCGTCTTAGGTCAGTGGTTGGACATGGCTAAATGGCTCTCGTAAAGAAACATAATCGCCAGGCATGTGTTTCTTGGTTTCATCCACTGCAGCACGTTAAATCCAAAGCCCCTTTGTACACTATTTATCAACAATTTGATTTCTCTTTTTCTTCTTGCTGTTTCTTTAATATAACCCTATAACTAGCCCATTACATCTGTTTATTTCTTTTTTTTGGCAATATTCCACCCCCCCCCCCCCCCCCCCCCCCCCGCCCCCTCATTTTAGTAACTCAAGTCAATTTTGGAATTTCCAATCTCGTAAGTCCTTTTTTATCTTTACTCATGTTCAAATTGATATGTACTCTTTATAGCTTAATGTGTTATTTTCATTGATGTGTTGTAATTGTTCTTGCGCATTTGATGGAATTCAACCAAATTTGGCGCATTGGATGTCTAGAATTGTCACTTGCTAATTATGGGTTATTCTTGTTTGGGTAAGTTAATAGTAAATTAATCCCAAGTTCACTGATATGCAATGGCTACAATCCTTTGGTTTTATATATGTTATTTAGGGCCTTTGGGTTTTGAATCATTTGCAACCCCAAAATATGATAAGAAAGAATCACTCAGGACACCAAAATTTGTTAAGGATGAGGAGAGCATTGCTTCTGCTATTGATAATGTGCTAGAGAGACAAAAGAAGAAGAGGAACAAGATGCATCTTAAGGAATGGAGGTGTATATCATAAGTATATATTTAGTAAGGATATTGAATCACAAACATAGCAATTCCAAAACCTAGAGTATCTGGTATGTTTTCAGACCTACTTTTGAACGTCTTGTTAAATTTATTTTCATCTATGATGTAATGATGATAAACGTTTTCATGTCGACTCTTTTTTAATTTCATACTTTGCATAGGTTTCTTCTAATAAGACCCCGTAAGATGCAAGAAATCAGTGCTTGAATCATCCCTGCTGTTTGGAAGTTGATATTCTTCATCTTGTTCAAGCCAGCCTTAACAACTTATTTTAGGTCATTAGTTGGAATTGACATGTACAATCGTTCGCTCATGTTAAGGTATTTCCCCTCCAATCTATCCAACACAATCAAAATTATTACTTATATTTATTCATTCTTTATCCTCACATTTCTTGCTCTGTCAACAGCAATGGTTTTGCATTTGTTGAGCACTCGAAAGATTGAAGCCAAATCACATTAATTTATGCCATGATGATTTCTAAATGTTGTCAAAATAAAGATAGTTGTTGAGAAACTCCAATTTCAGTAAGGTAGGCGTGTCCACATTTGGTAGATGCAATCTCAGTCAAGTATGTGCCTCCTCATTTGGCAGATTGAATCTTAATTATTGATAACAATTTCCACAAGTTTTTAATTAGTGACATAGGATATCGGGTTTAATGGGATAGACTATCAGAGATTAATATAATTGTCTTTTGCAGCTTAAATTCCTTGGATTTCTGTTCAATTCTAAGAGATAATGATGGATTTCAAAGGACTAATGAATAAACAAAAAAAAAAAGAAGCAAAAGTAAAGTAACAATATCAATAGGTAAAAGGCTAAAGTGCATAATACCCCTATGCTTTGGTTCAATTGTAAAATACTCATTTATGTTATTTTTTTTCCCAAATCACTACCTTATATTTTTCAAAGGTTGCAACATACCCCCTGTATTTTGCTTAGCTCCAAATCACTACCCTATACTTTTCTAAAGTTGCAAAATACCCTCTTGGTTATGTTTTACACAAAAATATTGACAATTTTGCCCCCTTATCTTGTAATAACCCATTTTTAGTATTTTGTTTACTTTTTTTTTTTTTCAATAATATAATTAATAATTCAAAACTTTACACACATATATTTATTTATAGGAGTGTTCAAAATCGGTTTGGTTCCTTAAAAATAGGAATCGGAACCGAACCGAACCGGAACCAAAATTTCGGTTCTAGTTCCGATTCGTACTATTATTTTTTTTTTAATTAAAAAAAGTAAAAAATACCAAATATCAAAAGATAATATTTATTTTATATATGTGATGTTGGTTTGTAGACAAAATGAGAGAAAGAAAGGAGGAAAAGAACTAAGATTTAGTGAAATATGTAATTCAAAATAATGTTACTTATAATTTAACAAACTTATATATATATATATATATATATTGGTAGTTATTCACGAAATTGTTTTGGTAGCTTTTTTACTCATATTTTTGGTAGCTTTTTTTTTGTAGCTTTAAATAGTTTTTCACAAATTACATATTTTTTTCACGAACTAAATATAGAAACATATATAAAATTAAATTATCTTTTGAAATGTGGTGTTTTTTTTAATTTTTTTTTAAATGATAGTTTGAATTGGAACCGGAACCGGAATTATGGTTCTGGTTTGGTTCGGTTCCGATTCCAATTTTTAAGGAACCGAACCGGTTTTGAACACCCTTATAAATAAATATGTGTGTGAAGTTTTGAATTATTAATTATATTATTGAAATTTTATTTTACTAAAAATGGGTTATTATAAGACAAGGGGGGTAAAACGGTCAGTATTTTTGTGTAAAACATAACCAAATGGGCTATTTTGCAACTTTTGAAAAATACAGTGTAGTGATTTGGAGCTAAGCAAAGCACAGGGGGGTATTTTGCAACTTTTAAAAAGAATAGGGTAGTGATTTGAGGCAAAAAATAGCATATGGAGGTATTTTACAACTCAATCAAAGCACAATGGGGTATTATGCACTTTTGCCTAGGTAAAATTTTGATTTCTCCTGACATCGTCCCAAAATTCGAGTTTCAAGCTTTGAATTTGTTTTTCTTGTATATATTAGGGAAGGTTTCTATAAAAATAAAAAGAAAACTCTCCTAAAATTTTGATTTCTACTTACATCGTCCCAAAAGATAAGTAGATAAATAGATTTATATATACTTTTCTACGAAGTAAAACAACAGTTTTCTTTTAGGACCAAACAAGACAAACATAACAAAATAATATATTTAGGCCTGTTTGGAAAGGGCTTGTTTTTGTTCCTGTCTCTTGAATGTCAACCTAAAAGTAAAAAAACAAGACCTTGTTTGAGGCAAAATCAAAATTCATTCTTGTTCTTCCCCAAATCCAAGACCCTAAATTCAATACATATAGATTCATATATAAACACACATAGATACATATATAGATTCATATATATGAATCTATACATATCGATTCATATATATATACATATCGATTTGGGGTGGTAGTGGTTGATTTGGGGTTCGATTTGGCGGTTGGGGGTTCTATTTGTGGTGGTGGTGGCGGTGGCAGTGGCGGTGGCGGCGGGTGGGGGTGGTGGTGGTGGCGGCGGCGTTGGTGGTGGTGGAGGGTGGAGGAGTGGTGGTGGTGATCGAAGCTTTGGATTTGCAGAGAACCAATTATTTTTTTCTTCTTTGAGAACGAGCACAAAAAAACAGGTTTTTATTGTTCTTAAATTTTGAACTAAGACAAGAAAAACATATTTTTTGTTCTCAACACTATTCACAAAAACAAGAACAATTTTTGGGCAACTAAACATGTTTTTGTTCTTGTGAACAGTGGAAAAAACAAGAACAAAAATAAAAATAGGGGTTGCCAAATGGGCCCTTACTTCTCTCTTTCATTTCTGTTTCATTTTTATATTCTTGATGATTTCTTTAAATAAGTGATAAACTTTTGATTTCTTTAAAAAAAAACGGGTTGGAAGCCGTCTCCCATGAACCTCTGTCGCACCTACATCTTTATTTGAGAGCCGAAGTAGATCAATTACAAGTACGCATCCGGTATTTAATGTTTCAACTTCTTTTCGCATTAACAAACTTCTATATAAGGTTGTTAAATTATAATAAAATATAGGTATAAAGTCGGTTTTCCATGAACCTTTGTTGCGCTGCCCTTCATTACTAACTTACATCTTTATTTGAGAGTCGAAGTAGATCAATTACAAGTACGCATTCGATATCTAATATTGCAAGTTCTTTTTTCACTAACCAAGCTATGTATGAGGTTGTTCAATAGTGATCAAACACAGTTATAAAGATGGCTCCAAAGAATCTACAGTGCGTCACCGCTAAGCATTAAGCTACATCTTTATTTAAGAGCCAAATTGGATCAAATAAAGGTACATATCCTATCTCTAATATTGCAACATTTTTTTGGCACTAACCAACTTTTATATGAGGTTGTTCAATTCTGATCAAATACATATATAAAGCGGGTCTCCCACAAATCTCGGTCGCGCCAATTCTTCATAACTAACCTACATTTTTATTTGAGAGCTGGAGTGGATCAAATACAAGTATGCATTTGGTCTTTAATATTATTTTAAAGTTTAGGGTTTTAGGGTTTAGAGTTTTAGGGTTTAGGATTTAGGATATAGAGTTATAGGGTTTAGGTTTTAGGTTCTAGGGTTTAGGGTTTCGCACAAGCCAACCTCTAGGGTCTAGGGTTTTGGGTTTAGGGTTTAGGGTTCAGGGTTTAGGTTTTTGTGTATTTGGGTTTATGGTTTATGGTTTCACACTAATTAACCTTTATATGTGGTTGTTTAATTCTGATCAAATACAGGTATAATGTCGATCTCCCACAAATTTCAATCGCGCTGCCTTTCAGCACTAACCATGATCTTTATTTGAGAGTTGAACTAGATTAAATACAAGTACACATCCATTCTCTATATAAGGTTATTCAATACTGATCAGATACAATTATAAACTCGGTCTGCACTGAATCTCTGTTGCTCCACCTTTCAACACTAACCTACATCTTTATTTGTGAGCCGAAGCGTATAAAATACAGGTATGCATTCAATGTCTAATTTTGCAACCTTTTTTCGCACTAACCCATCATTATATTAGGTTGTTCAATTATGCCCAAATACCGGTTTGATGTCGTCTCCTTTAAACCTCTGTCGCGCTGCCTTCCTATGTCTTTATTTGAGTGTCAAAGTCGATCAATTACAGGTACACATCCGGTCTCTAATGTTTGAACTTCTTTTCGCATTAACCAACTTCTATATGAGTTTGTTAAATTGTAATAAAATACAGGTATAAAGCCGGTTTCCCACTAACTTTTTTCGTGCTACCCTTTTATTACGAACTTACATGTTTAATTGAGAGCCGTAGTAAATCAATTACATATTTGCATTCAATCTTTAATATTGCAAGTTCATTTCGCACTAACCAAGCTATGTATGAGGTTGTTCAATAGTGATCAACCACAGTTATAAAGATGGCTCCAAAGAATTTACAGTGCGTCACCACTAAACATTAACCTCATCTTTATTTAAGTGCCAAATTGGATCAAATAAAGGTACGCATCTTGTATCTAATATTGCAACATTGTTTTGGCACTAATCAACTTTTATATGTGGTCGATCATTTCTGATTAAATACAAGTATAAAGTTAGTCTCCCACAAATCTCGATCACACCACCCTTAAGCACTAACCTACATCTTTATTTGAGAACTGAAGTGGATCAAAATCAGGTACGCATCTTGATCTTTAATATTATTTGAAGATTTAGTGTTGAGGGTTTTAGGGTTTAGAGTTTCATGGTTTAGGTTTTAGGATTTAGGATTTAGGGTTATAGGGTTTAGAGTTTTAAGGTTTAGGTTTTAGAGTTTTATGGTTTATGGTTTAAGGTTTCGGTTTTAGGGTTTAGGGTTTCGCATAAACCAACCTCTAGGGTTTAGGTTTTTGAGTTTCGGGGTTTATGGTTTCGCACTAACCAACCTTAATATGAGATTGTTTAATTATGATCGAATACAGGAATAAAGTCGGTTTCCCACGACTTTTAGTCGCGCCGCTCTTCAGTACCAACCTTGATCTTTGTTTGAAAGCCAAACTGAATCAAATACAGGTACGCATCCATTCTCTATATGAGGTTGTTCAATTCTGATCAAATACAGGTATAAAGCCGGTTTTCATTGAATCTCTAATGTTTCAACTTTTTTTCGAACCAACCAACTTCTGTATGAGATTGTTAAATTGTAATAAAATACGGGTATAAAGCCGGTTTCCCACGAACTTTTGTTGCACTGCCCTTTATTACTAACTTACATCTTTATTGATAGCAGAAGTAAATCAATTAAAGGTGCGCATTCAATCTCTAATATTGCAAGTTCTTTTCGCACGAATCAACCTATGTATGAGGTTGTTCAATAGTGATCAAATACAGTTATAAAGCTGGCTCCAAAGAATCTATAGTGCGTTACCACTAAGCATTAACCTACATCTTTATTTGAGAGCCAAATTGGATCAAATAAAGGTACGCATCCTGTATATAATATTGCAATAAATTTTTGACACTAACTAACTTTTATACGAAGTTGTTCAATTTTTTTTCAAATACATGTATAAAGTCGGTCTCCCGCACATCTCGATCACGCCACCCTTCAGCACTAACCTACATCTTTATTTGAGAACCGATGTGGATCAAATACAGGTGTGCATCTGGTCTTTAATATTATTTGAAGATTTAGTGTTGAGGGTTTTAGGGTTTATAGTTTGAGGATTTAAGTTTTAGGACTTAGGATTTAGGCTTATAGGGTTTAGAGTTTTAAATTTTAGAGTTTAGTGTTTAGGATCCAAGGTTTATGGTTTAGTTTTAGGGTTTAGGGTTTCGCATAAACCAACCTCTTTAGGGTCTAGTGTTTAAGGTCTAGGTTTTAGGGTTTTAGGGTTTATGATTTATGATTTTGCACTAATCACCTTTATATGAGGTTGTTTAATTCTGATCGAATAAAGGTATAAATCCAGTCTCCCACGAATTTCATTCGCACCGCCCTTTAGTGCCAACCTTGATCTTTATTCGTGTGGCAAAGTGAATTAAATACAGGTACGCATCCATTCTCTCCATATGAGGTTGTTCAATTTTGATCAAATGTACGTATAAAGATGGTTTTCATTGAATCTCCGTCGTTCCGCCCTTCGGCACTAATCTACATCTTTATTTGAGAGCCGAAGTTTATCACATACAAGTATGCATTCAGTGTATAATTTTGCAACTTCTTTTCGCACTAACCCACTCTTATATATTAGGTAGTTCAATTGTGATCAAATACTGGTTTGAAGCCATCTCCTTTAAACCTCTGTCGCGCCGCCTTCCTATATCATAATTTGAGGACCAAAGTAAATCAACTACAGGTGCACATCCGGTCTCTAATGTTTCAACTTCTTTTTGAACTAACCAACTTCTGTATGAGTTTGTTAAATTGTAATAAAATACAGGTATATAAAGCTGGTTTCCCATGAACTTTTGTCTAGTTGTCCTTTATTACTAACTTACATCTTTGATTGAGAGCCAACCTAATATTGCAATCAGTTACAGGTACGCATTCAATTTCTAATATTGCAAGTTCTTTTTTCAATAACCAATCTGTGTAGGAGGTTGTTCAATAGTGATCAAACACAGTTATAATACTTGCTCCAAATAATCTATAGTGCGTCACCAACTCACCACCAAGCATCAACCTATATCTTTATTTGAGAGCCAAATTGGATCAAATAAAGGTACGCATCCTATCTTTAATATTGCATTTTTCTTTAGTCACTAACCAACTTTTATATGAGGTTCTTCATTTCTGATCAAATACAAGTATAATGTCGATCTCCCACAAATCTCGATCGGGCCACCCTTCAGCACTAATCTAAATCTTTATTTTAGAACCGAAGTGGGTTAAATACATGTACGCATCTGGTCTTTAATATTATTTGAAGATTTAGTGTTAAGGGTTTTAGGATTTTAGGATTTATGATTTAGGGTAATAGGGTTTAAAAGGTTTAGGGTTTAGTGTTTAGGGTTCGCATAAACCAACCTCTAGGGTTTAGGGTTTTGGGTTTAGAGTTTACGGTTTAGGTTTTAAGGTTTATGGTTTATGGTTTCGCACTAACTAACCTCGATTTGAGGTTGTTTAATTCCGATCAAATACATGTATAAAGTTGGTTTCCCACGAATTTCAATCATGCCACCCTTCAGTATTATCCTTGATATTTGTTTAAGAGTCAAAATGAATCAAATACAGGTACGCGTTGATTCTCTATACGAGTTTGTTCAATTCTGATCAAATACAGGTATCAAGCCGGCTTTCACCGAATCTTCATCGCTCCGCCCTTCAGTACTAACCAACATCTTTATTTGAGAGCCGAAATTACGCATCCAGTGTCTAATTTTGCAACTTCTTTTCGCACTAACCCACCCTTATATTAAGTTGTTCAATTGTGATCAAATACCAGTTTGAAGCCGTCGCTGTCGCCGAAGTAAATCAATTACACGTACACATCCGGTCTATAATGCTTCAAACGTTTTTTTCCAACCAACCAACTTCTGTATGAGTTTGTTAAATTGTAATAAAATACAAGTACAAAGCTGGTTTCCCACAAACTTATGTCGCACTGTCCTTCATTACTAACTTACATCTTTAATTGAGAGCTGAAGTAAATCAATTAAAGGTACGCATTCGATCTCTAATATTGCAAGTTCTTTTCGCACGAACCAACCTATGTCTGAGGTTGTTCAATAGTGATTAAACATAGTTATAATATTAGCTCCAAATAATCCACAGTGCGTCACCGCTAAACATTAATGTACATCTTTATTTGAGAGTGAAATTGGATCAAATATAGGTACGCATCTTGTCTCAAATATTGTAACTTTTTTTGGTACTAACCAACATTTATATAAGGTTTTTCATTTATGATCAAATACAGGTATAAAGTCGGTCTCCCATAAATCTCGATCTTGCCACCCTTCAGAACTAACCTATATCTTTATTTGAGAACCGAAGAGGATCAAGTATAGGTACACATATGGTCTTTAATATTATTTGAAGATTTAGTGTTTAGGGTTTTATGGTTTAGAGTTTCAGGATTTAAGTTTTAGGATTTAGAATTTAGGGTAATAGGGTTTAGAAGGTTTAGGGTTTTGGGTTCAGGGTTTAAGGTTTCGGTTTTATGGTTCAGAGTTTAGGGTTTCGCATAAACCAACCTCTTAGGTTTAGGATTTTGGGTTTAGAGTTTAGGGTTTAGGGTTTTGGGTTTTAAGGTTTATGGTTTCGCACTAACCAACCTCGATATGAGGTGGTTTAATTCTAATCGAATACAGGTATAAAGTCGGTCTCCCACGAATTTCAGTCACGCCATCCTTCAGTATTATCCTTGATCTTTGTTTAGGAGTCAAAGTGAATCAAATACAGGTACGCGCCTATTCTCTGTACGAGGTTTCTTAATTCTAATCACATACAAATATAAAGCCAGTTTTCACCGAATCTCCGTCTCTCCGTCTCTCCGCCCTTCAGTGATAACTTACATGTTTATTTGATATCTGAAATTACTCATCGAGTGTTTAATTTTGCAACTTTTCGCACTAACCCACCCTTATATTAGGTTGTTCAATTGTGATCAAATACCAGTTTGAAGTCGTCTCCATAAAACCTCTGTCGCGCCGCCCTACTACATCTTTATTTGAGAGCCGAAGTAAATCAATTACAGGTACACATCCGGTCTATAATGCTTCAACTTTTTTTCCAACCAACCAACTTCTGTATTAGTTTGTTAAATTGTAATTAAATACGAGTACAAAGCCGGTTTCCCACGAACTTATGTCGCACTGTCCTTGATTACTAACTTACATCTTTAATTGAGAGCTGAAGTAAATCAATTAAAGGTACGCATTCGACCTCTAATATTGCAAGTTCTTTTCGAACGAACTGACCTATGTCAAAGGTTATCTTCTTTCACAGTTTAAGTATGTAGCGGAAGTTATTCGCAAATCTCGTCTGACAGATTCACGAGTAGTTGAAAGTCCCTTGGAGCTCAATGTTCGTTATACTTCCTCAGATGGTATTCCCTTAGGTGATCCTACATTGTATCGTGTTATAGTTGGCAGTTCTCACTGTGACACGACCTGACATTACTTGTGCAATACATATTGTCAGTCAATTTGTGTCTTATCTTACCACTATTCATTGGGCTGTTATTTTTTGCATATTGCGATATCTGCAAATTACTCTACATTAGTGTTTATTATTTTCATTTACTTCTGCTTTGGAACTTCGAGCTTTCTTTAATGCTGATTGGGCTGGAGACCCCATGGATTGTAAGTCCACTACTAGTTTTGTATGTTTCTGGGCGATTCTCTCATCTTCTGGAAAAGTAAGAAACAAATAGTTGTTTCTCGTTCTTCTGCTGAGGCTGAGTATCATGTTATGGCTGTTACTATGGTATAAATAGTGTGGCTCAGATGGTTCCTTGCGGATATGGGTGTGCTTTGTTCTGCTCTTACTCTTATGTATTGTGATAACAAGAGTGCCATTCAGATTGCTCACATCAGTGTTTTTCATGAGCGTACCAAGCATATTGAGATTGATTGTCATTTTATGAGGTTGTTTAATAGTGATCAAATACAGTTATAAAGCTTCCTCCAGAGAATCTATAGTGCGTCATCGCTAAGCATTAACCAACATCTTTATTTGAGAGGCAAATCGGATCAAATAAAGGTACGCATCATGTCTCTAATATTGCAATAATATTTTGGCCTTAACCAACTTTTATATGAGGTTGTTCAATTCTTTTCAAATATAGGTATAAAGTTGGTCTCCCACAAATCTCGATTGCGCCACCCTTCAGCACTAACCTACATCTTTATTTGAGAACCGAAGTGGATGAAATACAGGTGCACATCAGGTCTTTAATATTATTTGAAGATTTAGTGTTGAGGGTTTTTGGGTTTAGAATTTTAGTATTTAAATTTTAGAATTTAGGATTTAGGGTTATGGGGTTTAGAGTTTTAAGGTTTAGGTTTTAAAGTTTTAGGGTCCAGGGTTTAAGGTTTAGGTTCAGGGTATAGAGTTTATGGTTTATGATTTCGCACTAACCAATCTCTATATGAGGTTGTTTAATTCTGATCGAATACAAGTATAAAGCCGGTTTCCCACGAATTTCAGTCGCACCGCCCTTGATCTTTATTTGAGTGCCAAAGTGAATCAAATACAAGTACACATCCATTCTCTATATGAGGTTGTTCAATTCTGATCAAATACAGGTATAAAGCCAGTTTTCATTAAATCTCCGTCGTTCCGCCCTTCGGCACAAACCTACATCTTTATTTGAGAGCCGAAGTTTATCAAATACAAGTATGCATCCAATGTCTAATTTTGCAACTTATTTTTGCACTAACCCACCGTTATATTAGGTTGTTCAATTGTGATCAAATACCTATTTGAAGTCGTCTTCTTTAAACCTCTGTCGCGCCGTTTTCCTATATCGTTATTTGAGAACTGAAATAAATCAATTACAGGTGCGCATCCGGTCTTTAATATTTCAACTTCTTTTCTAACCAACCAACTTCTGTATGATTTTGTTAAATTATAATAAAATACAGGTATAAAGTCGGTTTCCCACTAACTTTTGTTGAGTTGTCCTACATTACTAAACTTACTGGTACGCATTCAATCTCTTGCAAGTTCTTTTCGCAATAGTGATCAAACACAGTTATAAAGCTAGCTCCAAAGAACCTACAATGCGTCACCGCTAAGCATTAACCTACATCTTTATTTGAGAACAAAATTGGATCAATATATATTCGCATCCTGTCTCTAATATTGCAACATTTTTTTGGCACTAAACAATTTTTATATGAGGTTGTTCAATTCTTTTCAAATACACATATAAAGTAGTTATAAAGTCGGTCTCCGATAAATCTCGATCATGCCACCCTTCAGCAGTAACCTACGTCTTAATTTGAGAGCCAAAGTGGATCAAATACCGGTTTGCATATGGTATTTAATATTATTTTAAGATTTAGTGTTTTGGGTTTTAGGGTTTAGAGATTTAGGATTTAGGGTTATAGGGTTTAGAGTTTTAGGGTTAAAGTTTTATAGTTTAGGGTTAAAGGTTTAAGGTTTAGATTTTAGGGTTTAGGGTTTATTGTTTAGTGTTTAGGGTTTAGTGTTTAGGGCTTAAGGCTTAGGGTTCAGGTTTTAGGTTTTTGAGTTTTGTGGTTTATGGTTTCGCACTAACTAGCCTCTACATGAGTTTATTTAATTGTGATCGAAAACAGGTATAAAGCCGGTATCCCGCGAATTTCAGTTGCACTGCCCTTCAGTACTAACCTTGATCTTTCTTTGAGAGCTAAAGTGAATCAAATACAGGTATGCATCCATTCTCAATATGAGATTGTTCAATTTTTATCAAATACATGTATAAAGCTGGCCTCCACCGAATCTTCGTCGCTCCATCTTTCAGTCCTAACCTACATCTTTATTTGACAGCCGAAGTGTATCAAATACTGGTACGCATCGAGTGTCTAATTTTGCAACTTATTTTCACACTAACCCACCCTTATATTAGGTTGTTCAAGTGTGATCAAATTCCGGTTTTAAGTTGTCTCCTTTAAACCTTTGTCAAAGTAGATCAATTATAAGTATGCATCCGGTCTCTATAAGAGTATTGCTTTATGTTATGTATTTTGTCTTTTAGTCTTTTATTGCTTTGTGGGTAGTTTAGTCTTTTGCCCCTTTTATTAGGGCATATAAATAGCTTGTACTTGTGTAAATATATTTCAAGGTTTTCTTACGATTAATGAGAAGATAATAGTTTTCAAGCTTTCATCAAGAAGAGAGAAAATTTTCAAAATCTTCAAGGGTTTGTCACTTTGTCTCTAAACATTCTTCTTATAAGTGAATTTGTGTAGATTGCTTGGATGTGTATCTACAATTTATATATGACAAATTATCATTGAGGTGACTGGTTAGGTTCTAAGAATTTTTTGTAAATTTTTCTAATGAACATGACTGAGAAATGTGTATAATTATTTTCCCTTAGATGTATAGTTATGGTTTGTTTGCACATTTTATTGGAAGAATTTATATACTTGTGTATTTTTCATTGTTCAACTTGTAAGACTTGGAAGGCTTTTGTTTAGGATATATATTTATTAGCTTTAGTTAACGTTTCAACCTTATCCAATATAACTTTCTGAAGAAAGAGGAGGAAAACCTCTATATTTTTCTTATTCATAAACTGCTGAAATATACATAATATATAGGAAGAAGATGACAATAATTATGGCATTATTCTCCCTTGATTTCAGCAACTAAAAAAGGATAAAATCAATTTAAAATAAAAGGAGAGAATCTGGATAAAAGGTATCGAAATCTCATTATAACTTATAAATAACAGAACTCCTAAAATTAATGACTCAAATCTTGAATTTCCACACTCCCCCTCAAGCTGGGGAGTAAATATTGATCATTCTCAGCTTGGTTGTCATGTCTTCAAACTTTGTCCTTGGAAGGGCCTTTGTGAGAATGTCTGCAGTTTGAGAGCTTGTATGAATATACACCGTCTTGATTCTCCCTTCTTCAATTTTTTGTTTTATAAAGTGACGATCAATTTCCACATATTTAGTTCTATCATGATAGACCGGATTATTTGCAATGCTTATTGCAGCTTGATTATCACAGAACATATCAAAAGTCCTCTCGGTAGGAATTTTCATTTCTGCAAGTAACCGTTGTAGCCACATTCCTTCACAAATACCATGAGCCATAGCCCTGAACTCGGCTTCTGCGTTGCTTCTAGCCACAACTGATTGCTTTTTACTCCTCCAAGTAACCAGATTTCCCCAAACATATGTGCAGTAACCAGAGGTAGATCTTCTGTCTGTAATGGAACCAACCCAATCAGCATCAGTGAATACTTCAATACTTTTCTTTGTTCCCTTCTTAAAATACAAGCATTTTCCCGGAGTCATCTTCAAATATCTAAGAATCCGATACACTACATTGAGGCATTGAGGTGTTCATCAGTAGGGTTATTCATAAACTGACTTACCACACTGACTGAAAAGGCAATGTCCGGTCTTGTATGAGAAAGGTATATGAGCTTTCCTACGAGTCTTTGATACCTTCCTTTATCAACCGGGGAGCTTTCTTCTTCTAAGCCCAGTTTATTAGTAGAGTCCATGGGTGTATCCGCAGGTTTGCATCCAAGCATGCCAGTTTCCTCAAGTAAGTCTAGGGTGTACTTATGTTGAGAAACTGAAATTCATTTCCTTGACCGAGCAACTTCCATGCCTAGAAAGTATTTGAAAGTTCCAAGATCTTTAATCTCAAATTCCTTGGCTAAATATTTTTTCAGCCTGAGCATTTCTTCTTCATAGTCACCTGTTAAGATTATATCATCGACATACACAATGAGAATTGTAATCTTACCACCAGGTGAGTGCTTGAAGAACAAGGTGTGATCTGATTGTCCCTGAGAGTACCCATTTCTTTTAACAACTTTAGTGAACCTGTCAAACCACGCCCTTGGGGATTGCTTTAGACCATATAGAGACTTCCGGAGCTTACAGACTTTGTTGTCATTATCAACAATTTTGAATCCTGGGGGAATCAAAATATACACTTCTTCTTCTAAATCGTCGTTGAGGAAAACATTATTGACATCTAGTTGGTGTAGGGGCCAGTCTAAATTTCCTGCTAGTGATAGAAGAACTCGAATTGTGTTGAGTTTAACAACTAGTGCAAAATTCTCTTGATAGTCAATTCCGTAGGTCTGAGTAAATCCCTTTGCAACAAGTCTGGCCTTACAACGATCAACACTTCCATCTGCCTTGTATTTGATCGTAAAAATCCACTTGCACCCCACAGTTTGCTTCCCTTTTGGCAATTCTGAGAGTACCCAAGTACCATTTGTCTCAAGTGCTCGAATCTCCTCTCCAACAACAAGTCTCCATTCTGGCCTTTTGAGAGCATCATAGATGTTATTAAGTATACACTTGACAAATTAGTAACAAAGGCACGATAGCTAGGCAATAATCCTTCATAGGAAACAAAATTTGAAATCGGGTGTTGTGTGCAAGATCTAACACCTTTCCTCAAAGCAATAGGCCTATCAAGATCATCATTATGAGAAGATTTATCATAATCAGATTCAGGAGTAGTGTTACCTGGAAGAGACTCATGTATGCTTGGACCCGGATTGAATTCTTGGATTTGCATAGGAAGTGTTTGATTCTCTATATTCTGTTGATATTTTGTCTTCTTGAATAAACACGTAACTCCTCATTATTTGCAAGCTGTTGTAGACTTTGTGATTGAGTAGTTTCGGATTGGATGGGTTCATGTAATCGGATTGGATGGGTTCATGTAAGGACAGGGTTTAAATATTTTGAGGAGGGTTAGGATCTGGTATATTCATGGTATTTGGTGTGCTTGTGGTATTGGGTCCAACATGATCAAATTCAAGCCAAAAATGATATTCTTGTGTCATTGATTTCTCCCCATGAATATCAATTTTGGGATAGAATGGTTGATTCTCAAAGAATGTCACATCCATAGAAGTATAAAATTTCCGGGTTACTGGTGAATAACATTTGTAACCCTTTTGAGTAGGAGAATAACCAAGGAATAGACATTTTATGGCTTTAGGATCCAACTTGCTTCTTTGTTGTTGGTGAATATGAACAAATACAGCGCAACCAAACACTTTTAATGGAATGGAAGAAATTATACGTGTTTGAGGATAGGCACGGATGAGTGTTTGGCATGGTGTTTGGAACTCAAGGACTCGAGAAGGCATTCTATTAATGAGATAGGCAGCAGTGAGAACAACTTCACCCCATAAATGTTTAGGGACATGCATGGTAAACAAAAGTGATCTGGCGACTTCTAAGAGATGCCTATTTTTCCTTTCCGCAACCCCGTTTTGTTGCGGAGTGTCGACACAAGAGCTTTGATGAACTATGCCATGACTTACTAGATAATCCCCAAGAATAGACTGGAAATACTCTCTACCATTGTCAGTCCTAAGAACTAGAACTTTTGCTTGAAATTGTGTTTGGATCATCAAATGAAACTTTTTGAAAATTGAACTAGTTTCTGATTTTTCTTTCATGAGAAATATCCAAGTGACTCGAGTATGATCATCAACAAACGACACAAACCATCTTGCACCAGAAACATTGTTGACCCTAGATGGACCCCAAACATCACTGTGTATAACAGAAAAAGGATGAGATGTTTTGTATGGCTGAATTTGATAAGAATTTCGAACATGTTTGGATAATTGGCATATCTCACATTGGAAAGAGTTCAGATTTTTATTACTGAATAGTAAGGGAAACAATTTTTTCAAGTATATGAAACTAGGATGACCCAATATGTAGTGCCATAACATGATTGCACTTTTATTTTCAGAACTGTTAACTGAAAAACAATTCCTATAAGACTGACTTGCTAAAGAAACACAACTTGCACTTTGAGTTTGTTCTTCAAGAAGATCATTAGCTCTAAGAAAATAGAGCCCCGAACACTCCTTAGCATTGCCAATCATCCTCCCCGAATCCAAGTCCTGAAATTCACAATGTGTAGGGAAAAATTTAGTAACACAATTAAGATCTCTCGTAATCTTACTAATGGACAACAGGTTACAACTCAAATTAGGAACCAAGAGCACATTTTTTAAAATCAGGTTCTTGGAAATAATAATGGAACCTGTCCTGGTCACAGTGGATAAAGATCCATCAGCAATACGAACTTTATAATTTTCAGAACATGGGTTGTAAGTCTGAAATAATGATGCATCTCCATTCATATGATCTGAGGCTCCAGAGTCAATAATCCAAGGCCTTGAATTATCAGTTTTTACATTTAGTGCACATGAGAATTTACCTTTTTGAGCAAGCGAACCGATCCCAATGACAGATTTTCCATCACTTGATTGAGATTGGCTAATCAATTTTGCTAAGAGATCCATCTGTTCCTTGCTGAAGAGAGTGGGTTCAAGAGTTTGATTTTCTTCTCCAGTAGCCATGTGGCCACGACTTTCACAATCATGAGGAGGTTTTGGTGGCTTCCAATCAGCAGGCTTTCTGTGTATCTTCTAACATGTCTCTTTAGTGTGTCCAGGTTTCCTGCAGTGGTCACACCAAGGTCTGCCTCTCCTTGATCTATTGTCATTGCCTGGAATATTGACCCCCTGAGAAGTAAGGGCTGAGCTCTCTGTAGAGGCTGAAGTGGTTTGAGTTCCCAGCATCACTTTCTTCCTGTTTTCCTCCTCCGTACCTCAGAGAAGGCCTCTCGAATGGATGGTAAAGGCTTTATGCTCAAGACTCGTCCACGAACTTCATTAAGATTCTTATTGAGACCAAGTAAGAACTTGAAGATTCGTTCTTTTTCAACAACTTTCTTGTATTTGATGTTGTCCTCAAGGCAGTTCCACTCCAATTCCTCAAAAATATCAAGTTGTTGCCAATGCCGAGTCAAGGTATTGAAATATTGAGTCACCGTGAGATCCCCTTGTCTTAGATCATGGAGGATGCTTTTGATCTCAAAGATTTATGCCGTATTTTCATTGTTGGAGTAGGTTTCTTTCGCTGCATCCCATTTTTCTTTAGCCGTCCCATAGAACATGAAATTCTCACCAATTTCATTAGTCATAGAATTGATCAGCCATGACATCACCATATTGTTCTCTGATTTCCAAAGTTTAAACTTTGGGTCTTCCTTCGACGGAGGTGTAGCTGCACCAGTAAGATAATCATCCTTCCCCTTTCCACAAACGAACATGATAACGGATTGAGACCATTGGAGAAATTTATTTCCGTTGAGTTTGTGCCCTGTGATGGGAAGAAGAGAGCTTTTAGATCCGCCTAGGTTGCTGGAGATGACAACTCCTTGATCGGACACAATTTCTGAACTCGAACTTGTTTTGTGGCCAGCCATGCCGTATTTTGTCATCCAGAATTCAATGGTGCTCTGATACCATGAAGAAAGAGGAGGAAAACCTCTATATTTTTCTTATTCATAAACTGCTGAAATATACATAATATATAGGGAGAAGATGACAACAATTATGACATTATTCTCCCTTGATTTCAACAACTAAAAAAGGATAAAATCAATTTAAAATAAAAGGAGAGAATCTGGATAAAAGGTATCCAAATCTCATTATAACTTATAAATAACAGAACTCCTAAACTTAAGGACTCAAATCTTGAATTTCCACACTTTCTGACATAAGAAATTGTTGATTGCCATCTAATGGAAGTCCCTTGCTGTAGGTAGAAAGATTAGAGCATAAGCAGCAAGAAAACATGGAAATGCATGCCATTATGGATAATGCCATTGAAAATACCGAGTTCATCTTGCTTGCCTCTTGTAAGTAATTACTAGATATTTATCAAAAAAAAGTAATTACTAGATATGCTTGTAACGATTAAGCATTGTTGTTTATTCTTGTGAAAACCATTTCACCACTCTAAATCAACTTAATTCAGATTATTGGAGATAATGAGTTTATTTGTGGTCTTCTATTTAATTCCTGGTTAATCTGGCTTCCACATGGTGGGGACATTTCCATATTTGATTTCAGCAATGATTGCTAATTGGCCCAAATTCATTCCTAGTGGTGAAATGGTGTCTGATCAGAAGTATAATCATCACAGATGGTAAATGAGATATTGAAGATGTAATTGCTAGGCTAGTGAAGCAACTTGGTTGGCTATTGGTTTAGTTGGTGTTGTCAGAGATATGTTTTATGCTATCAATGGTTGAACTGCTCTTTATAAACATGTGATATATGTTGTAACCATTTCTGTTAGTTGAAACTTATTGCACAGTTGTAGTATTTGATTTTTCAGGACCAAATTCTATAGGTCACAACTATTGGCAGGCCTACCTTGTTGGAAAATGCTCGATTAAGAAATGGGCTTTTCATGATTCTTGGCTAGTTCAACTGTTTATTCCCCTCACTGAAGTTAATTTTATCTCGATCAGTATAAAAGTAGTAGAGTTGGTTATAGTATTACTTGGTGAGGAGAAATAACCCTTTGGAAGAAAGAGTAGTTAGAAGCCAAAGGAAAAAGAAGGTGATGGGTCAGTTTTGTTGTTCCTTCTCTGCCTTAGAAATGATTACCACCTGTTTGGGATTTTCGGATCCGTCTAGTAAAATATTGCTTCTAATCAAGTCTCCCATTGATGTTTATGACCACGGATTGAAGTTCCTGCATGTGTGACGAAACGAATGAGAAACAAGCTACTTGAATTGGAAGAGGAGATTGAGCAAGTAGGGGAGCTGTGCCATCATCTTCCTTGGAAGAAGATTTGGTCATCTCACTCGAATGGTGATGGTAATAGGTGGGAAATGAAAACAGTTGGGAATGGGAGCAAAAAGTGGGCTAAGGTAAACTCTATGTAAAAGACAGTGAGATGACATATGTTTCTTTTTATGAGGGAAGAATAGGTTCCTTAGTATACACAAAGGGGAGTGAAAGTCCATTGTCGCAAGAAGCTCAAAAATGCTTTGTTAGAGTCTTCTATGGATCTGGCACTGATACTAGTGTTTTAGGATATCTCAGCTTCCAACAAATTTATTAACACTATCCTAGCTTGTGGTAAATCTGTAGGCAAGATCCCCACTTGTCGGAGTTTAAAAGGGTATGTGGAGGGATTCACGGATAAACGAGGAGTGGAAAACACATTTGGAATCTGCTTCAACCACTCAAGTGATACGTGAATTGCTCAGTAGAAGTGTAGCTAACCGGAAGTAAATCGTGAGACAATTCGGTTCTCTAGACCCATTGCCGCCCTAGAGAAGGGGTGCGGTGTTGTGACCAGGCGGCTACTTGGCCAACCAATTGAACACATTTTTGCAAAGAAATACCCCATTTGTTTCTTGAGAAGAGATGGGAAACATGCTCAATATCATTTAATTGAATGGTATCATTCTATAGCCTGAGAATTGCATATATAAGGAAGAGTTCCATATTTCAAGTGAGCAGGAGCTATCTATTCAATGTATGGAGTAGAAAAGGCGCAATCTCAACCGGGAGGGTGAGGTTAATCTGAATGTTGTTGTGCAAGAAGAAGGTGCTAAGAAAAGAAAACGCCCCTTTCTACCAACATGAAGCTCGTTGCCAGGGTAAATCGAATGTGAGCATTTTATTACCCACAAGACCTATTTATCTTTGGCCATGTGATATTTCAGCCTGTATTGGAAATGTAATGGATTCCATTTGTTTCTTGAGGAAGTTATTGGGGAGGTAGGGGTTGAGAATGTGATACAAATCATTACATATTCTGCACCGGCCTCCATTAATGGAGAGGCCACAAGTAAACAACTTATGGAAAAACACAAGACAATCTTTTAGGCAGTGAGTGTCTCATTGCATAGTACCGATATCAGAAAGAGTTTTAGATTTTATCAATGAGACATTAGAGAATGCAGAATTTAATTACAGTCATGCTACAGTTTATAAGTTTCTAAGATATCACACAGATGGCTGTGACCTAATTAAGCCCTCTGAGATTGGGTCAGCACTTGCCTTCTTGACTCCAGAGAATATAGGTGTCAGTGAAGGCGAACCTAAAGAGAATGTTTGTTTCTTCTGACCAGTTTACACATATTGAAGTGACTTCGTACACTGATTTTGTGGTTGCCAGTGGCCTGTGTACTCCATTGTTCATATGGTGGAAGTTGAATGTGTTGAAGTTTGGGTTTTAGTACAAATTGAAGAGTATTTCGGATCTAGAAAGTCCCATTGATTGATGATTGAATGTTCCTCCAGGTTACACAAATCTATCACGTCATCTTGATTGTTTACATTTTTATCTAGTTCGGTTCATCTCTCAATTAAGATTTAAATTTTGTATCCTCTGAATTACAGGCGTTTGGTGGTCCTACTATGGAGGAGAATGTCCTGAACTATAACAGAGACTACCCATTCAAGTTCAAAGCTACAGACATGATGGTGCTTTACAATATAGGCTCAAGAGGACTTAGGCGGAAAAGCTACCACAACAGGATGGAATTATCTCGAGCACCAGCAAATGATTGATCTGACATTTTTTTATTGATGAGTGTCAAATATTGTCCATTTTAGGCACCTAACTCACTATTGTTACGTTTTATCATTACATTATTTGGTATTTTTATGCGGTTTGTGTGTTAAAACGTGTTTCAGGAGCTTAACGAAGAAACGAGCTAACTTTGGTGAATTAACCAAAGAAGTGCTTGTGTCTATCAACAAAGATAGCAAAAGAGGAGTTTTCAAGAAAAAAGTGTCTCCCAGAAGGCAAAAATAACATTTTTCGGAGCCGTAACTTCGGGAAACATACCAAAGGAGTCGAGGGGGTTCTAATGGAACAATTATAAAAAAAAAGTGATTTCCAAGTATTTTGATACGCTTACAGTAGCTAAAAGTTGCTAAAAATACACTTAAGCTTCGCTTCGCATTTTTGGCCCAGAAGGAGCTACGCTTAAGCGTAGGGGCCAAGCATAGGTAGAGCTGTAGAAGATGAGTTTTAATCCGATTTGAACTCTTTTGACATATCTTCGATTCCAACACCTCTAAGCACGTGTATATGACATATTATATATCAGATTGAAGGGTTTGGCTCAAATTTGAGGAGAAACACATCAAAGAGGAATCTTACTCAAGTGAGACAAGCTGAATACAAGCAGGACTCTTCTCAATCAATTCTATAAATACCAAGGTCTTCTACATATCTAGGAGCTGCGTTTTTAACCTAATTTCCAGAGCACTTTCTCTGGAGATTTATCTTATTCAAAGGGAAGGAGCCATTCAAGACCTAGAGATCCAGCGAGGTTAAGCGTAGGCTAAAGATTCAGACTCCAGCTGACGCAACCCTATATTTAAATGAAAGGGCTTAAAACATTTCCCTCTCATTCTACTCTCCACCAAAATCTCTCAAACCACACCCAATCTAACCCTAAGGCAATTTCGAACCAACCCATTCATATCTTGCATCAGATCCGTTCCTAAATCGTTCAGGTTCACGTGTAGAACTCGAAGAGTGTCGAAAACCCATTTTTGGAGAAATCATCAAATCTTCTGATTCGGTGAGTTTTTCTTTAATATTTGTATTTCTAATTACTCTTTTAATCATTCTAAACTAGTATTGACGAACGAATTCAGTCGAAAAGATGTTTTTATCTGTTTTTCAAAAGTTGAGAATATCGGCTTGAAGAACGAGTTGGATTTTAAAATCTGTAAGTGTTTTTTATTTGGGGATTTGTTTAAACATCATATTAGGTCCATTTAGAAATGGTTTTGAGTTTGATTTGGTGTCCGGAACGATTTTCTTATTTTTCTTGAAAATGCAGACTGTAGGAATGAGGACGAGGCCACGGACTAGGGGTGCGGGTTCTTCACGAGCGAGACCAAGGTCGCCTAACCTGGTACTAGCAAATAGGTCACCACCTAGGGCACATAGATGATTGATTGTGTCGCCTTCCTCGTCATCATCTTCGGAGGCGACACACAGTGAGCCTAGGGAGACGACTGTTGTTTCATCGGTCGCTTCACCACCTGTTGCACCACCACCACCACAGCCAGAGCCACAAGTGGTTGATGATGAGCATGGGGTATGGGATTCCCTTCGACCGGTACCCCTACAGACATAGTGGAGGATTTATTGGATCGGGCGATGTTGAGGGGTACAATATTGAGAGGACGTACTCCGAGGAGGTTTTTGAGAGGGAGGATGTGCCGGCATGGACTATCCGATGTCTATGGGCACGACGCTTATTGTTGATTCTTTCACCTCCCTCTATTTCAGTCTGCCCGGATATGATCCGAGAGTTCTGGCTGCACATGTGACATTATAGCAAAGGGCTCCGGATGGAGACCAACGTGCGAGGGGTCAGATTTCATATTACACCTCAGAGCATTGTAGAGGCCTGGGGTATTCCTGATGAGTGCCCGCCAGAGTTGGTGGGTGAGTTTACGCCTCTGCCAGAGGCATTCCCAGCCATGACAGAGATAGTTTGGTTGCATACCGAGGGGAACTTGGGAGATGATAGGAACAACTGCACAAAGAAGTCGGATTATCATTTGAGGTTGTGGTTCCTGGACACGGTTCTTCGATCCCAGATTCACCCCCAAGGGAACGCGACTCAGAGGTGGTAGTTATTTCTAATTCTACATTATGCTTTTGAGTTGGGCCACTGGATCTCGATTCCTCAGATTTTATGGAGAGGCCTATACCAGCACTATGTTAATACACAAACTGCAACCAAGGTCGAGCATAGTGGATTTCATATGAGATTCCCGACTTGGTCATGCAATTGGTGACCGATGCAGGTGTAGAGATCGATAAGGAGGTGGATGTGGACCGATATGTACGTGGTGTCTACACAATGGGGTTATGGAGGAACCAGCGGTCGAGACTGGGTCAAGAGATAGTATTACAAAGGAGGCCGTTGTTGGCTCTTGCTGGGGTTGTGCCTCCTGACATGCCGGCTGAGCCAGAGGCTAGACATGATGATGTTGTGCCACCCCATGGAGAGGAGGTACAGGCTGCTGAGATGCCTCAGGCGCCTGCTGGTGTGATAATGTCGCTCACTCATGCACAGTTTGACGAGTTGATTGCGGGGCAGGCGACGCTGAGAGATGAGATACGCCAGTTGAGGGATGAGTTGAGGGTTGGCCAGAGGATCGTTGTAACCGACATGCAGTTGCGCCGAGAGGAGAATTCATAGCTCCGGTGTGGTCAAAGAGTGTTGCGTGGCATAGTAGAGGCACATATGTTTCATATGGGACTTAATCCACCGACGCCACCACCACCGTCCGATGTCGATGATTAGTTTAGGTGTAGTATAGTTTTAATAATTTTTTTTATCACTTGAATGGAATTGTTAGGTGGATATTTTACTACAGTGCGATATATGTCACCGCCTAAACGATCAATCTCTATGTGTATTTTTTATTTTTGACTTTATAAAACTACAAATTTTCGTATACATGTGATAGTATTGCACGTGTTTTACATTCCTAAAACTATGATGATGCATGCATTGAATGTGCTATGATTTTTTAAGTTTGGTTGAGCTTCGAAGTTACACAATGAGGACATGTGTTTGTTTAAGTTTGGGGGAGTGTAAGTTGTATTATATGGGGATATTAGAGCATGTGTATGGCAATTAGGTAAAGGAAAATAGACCAAAAAGGTTTTTGCAAAAGGAAACCAAGCCAAGCCTACGCTTGGCCATACGCTTAAGCGTAGGGCCCATCATAGCAAAGTCCAGAAAAATGTAAAAATTTACCCCAAAAAGGGGATTTTTATATGGTTTTGTGTTTGTACTGTATTAGGGTTTAATTAGGAGTAGGTTTTCGAAATGTTTAGGATTTAGATAGGAATTTAGATAAAAATCCTAGTTCGAGTATGAGATGGAATCCAAGTACATGTTAAAGTTGGTTTGATTCTACTCTCCAACTCCAGATATGAATCAAATTCCTTTTCCCTGTAGAATACAAATCATTCATCTATAAATACAGCCTAATTAGGGGTTCACAATTCCCACAATTCAATATACAAAAGCTTGTGAGGTATAAAAAGATGGTTTCTTCTTCTCCTTTTCCCAGTGAAAGTAGGCATGAGCAAGAGAGTGATTGAATCTGATCTGGAAGAGTTCTCAGATGATGATGCCGCTTCGGGGGTAGTTGATCCTAAAAGGGAGAATGGATTTGTAGATGGAAAATGCACATGTAGGCAAGTTACAAGAGCACCACGAATTCATACGACACCTCGTCATTTATGAAGTGCAAGCTTCAATACGAGTTAATGTTTCTCTTGGACACAATGAAAAATCCGTTGGTAAAGCCAGGAGTGAAGTTTCTAAAAGAAAGAGGGTTAGAGAATTTGGAGAGTCCGGCGGGCTTAAGGGTGTACCCGAATTTAGTTCGGAGGTTTTATGAAAGGATGACCATGGAAGGACTGAAGGAACGATAAGTAATAAAAGTGAAGATTGATGAGTGGAGTGATCTGATCGTGGTTAATGAGGAGGTAGTTTCGAAATTTTGGAAAATACCACTTTTGTGTCCGGATCACTTACTTAAGAAATTTAAGCTCATCCCGAAGGAATGGCCACTCTCGGAGGCGGACATGATTATGGAGATATGTGATAGGCATATTCCAAAATGTATGGACGTGAGTGTGGATAATTATCTTTTGAGCCCAGATTTATTGTATTTAGACTGTGTGCTTAAATCACAAGTCTATCAAAATCATAGGACAAGTTGGAGAGGACATACAATGATTAGAGTCTTATATTACATGCTTAAAGGATATTGGATCACAATACTGGAGTTGATCATGGGAAATATGATGATGGTGCGGCGAATTGTGAAAAGAGAGGTAGAAGGCTGAGATTTCATGGAATTTTATCTCACATATCAGTTTTTTATTTCAAGGATTATTGAGGAGCAATTGGGCTACAGATTGGAAGAGATAAATGAGAAATGTTTGTCGTTCACGAAGTATTATCAAGAAGCAAGTTTCGAATGGCTTGAGATGGCATCAAATATCAATGCTTCTTGGGGAGGTTTTCCAAGTGGAAGTGAATGATGGCTTTGAGGAGCAAGGAATGAATGAGAGTCATGGTTTGACTAGGGTTTGCACGTTTAGAAATTTTTTATGTTTTAAGTCTTTGTTTTAGTACATAGGTTGCAATTTTAAATTCTTAGTGATTGTAGGCCCTTAAGGCCAAATCATTGCAATTTCAATTTCGTAGGGATTGTAAACCCTTAAGGTCAAATCGTTATTTATTTTTATTTTTATTTAATAAAATAATCATTCATTGTGTTATATTGAGTAATAATTTCCAAAAAGCAATGATGAATTTTTTTTTCCCTTGCTATGATATTGGGTATGTGTGCTTTGTTGAAATTTTTTCCAAAAAGCTCGATTCAAGTTTAGGGGGAGAATGTGCATGAAGAGAGGAAATTCTAGGACTACGCTTCAGGGGTAACTATATTCTTTCACATGAGTATGATTGTGAACCATGAGGACATGGTTTAATTTAAGATTGGGGGGAAGGTATAGTTAATATAATGAATGATTGGAAAACAATTGAAAAATTGTGAGAAATTCTTTGTTTTTACACATGAATGTTTTGCATTTAAAGTTTATTGAGTTTGTGTTTATAATTTATGAGTAGTATGTGATGCAATAATCCCACTCATGAGAGTAATGATTAGATTGAGTTAGTGAAGTGATGTGGTTTTACATAGGTGAATGAATTAGTGAGATTGAAACTGAGAAGGACAATTTTGACCTATAAGCACAATCACATATTCACTATTGGACAATTAATTGATTTTTTACTATATAGTTGAAACATTAGCTTTGCCTATGAAAAGTGGATAAGGGGAGTAGTATGGAGGAAATCTGGAAAAAAAATTGATTTTTTTTAAATAAATAAATAAAATGCAAAAAGTAGATCTTTGATATGAGTAACCAGACCTCCTACCACAAAGTAGCAGAGTGTTCGTGTAAAAGGGGGAGAAAACTAATGAGCATAAATCCTACGGAAGAAGTTCGGGTCCCAGTTGGTTGGGACTAAAAAACCTCGCTGGAAAGTCGGAGCTTAGAAAGACAAAAAGGGATAAAGTGGAAAAGATGGAAAGAAAGAGTGTTACATAAAAAATGGCAAAGTTTGATCAACGAAGTAGAAGAAGAAAGATTGATCTACCATAGTAGAATGTTCACAAAAACACGGAAGGTCGTTTGGATGTGGAGTAGAGAGTAACAAAGTTATTTACTTTTGTGGGGACCATTCTCAACATTAGCTCGAGATAGTTATTGTTCGGTAATGAGTGAGAATGTCTGCATTTATGCTATCTTATTCATTATAGCATGACTTAGTTAATAAGAGTGTGAATGCATGAATGCGTGAGAATGAAGAATGGGGAAGTTGTGGGTAGTATAGCTAACCCTCACGAGACTTCACTCGTCCACTCGGCGTTGCCAAGGGGTTTAAAAAACTTGTTATACGTCCTAAGTGTAATCGTCGACCTTCACGAAAGAAAGGGATTAGTGTAGAGTATTTAGATTAGAAAATCATCATAGGATGTTGTTAAAGTTCTCATGTGTTCATTGCTAAGAGACTAGCAATATGTAAGTTTGGGGGTGTGATGAGTGTCAAATGTTGACCATTTTAGGCACCTAACTCACTATTTTTATCATTACATTATTTGGTATTTTTATGCGGTTTATGCGTTAAAGCGTGTTTCAGGAGCTTGACGAAGAAACGAGCTAACTTTGGTGAATTAACCAAAGAAGTGCTTGTGTCTATCAACAGAGAGAGCAAAATAGGAGTTTTCAAGCAAAAAGTGTCTCGCGGAGGGCAATGATATTTTTCGGAGCCGTAACTTCGGAAAACATACCAAAGGAGTTTAGGGGGTTCTAACGGAGCAATTATCAAGAAAAGTGATTTTCAAGTATTTTGTTACGCTTATGTTACGCTTACAGTAGCTAAAAGTGGCTAGAAAGTGCTAAAACTACGCTTGACATTTTTGGCCTAGAAGGAGCTACGCTTAAGCGTAGCAACCGTGCTAAGTGTAGGAGGAGTTGTAGAAGATGAGTTTCAATCCGATTTGAACTCTTTTGACATATCTTCGACTCCAACACCTCTAAGCACGTGTATATGACATATTATATATCAAGTTGAAGGGTTTGGCTTAGATTTGAGGAGAAACGCATCAAAGAGGAATCCTACTTAAGTGGGACAAGCTGAATACAAGCAGGACTCTTCTCAATCACTTTTATAAATACCAAGGTCTTCTACATATCTAGGAGCTGCGTTTTTAACCTAATTTCCAGAGCACTTTCTCTGGAGATTTATATTATTCAAAGGGAATGAGTTATTCAAGACCTAGAGATCCGGCGAAGAAAATCATGGAGGGCGCTTCTACATCAATGATTCAGTCTCCTTCTACCATGAACTACTAAATTGGTATCTAGGATTTTCTAGCAAAACCCTAGCCAAACAATGTAGTTTATTTAATTTTTTCAATTGTAACGAGGGGAAACTGTGACCATACTGTGATGATTGTGTAGATCTGTGATTGTACTTATTCTTGACACGAGATCTTATATTTATTCTAATTTTTGTCTTAGATTGAATGGATATATTATTTCAACCAATCATGTTATATTAAACATAGCGTTATTTTCTACACAATGATGCTTAAAACACTTGAAACCACCTTAGGTTTACACAGGCCATGCATCGGCGAGGTAATATAGACTTGTTTTAATTTAATTTTATGTTGTAGGAGTAGATCAGAGTAAAGTAGATGGCATGTACTAATTACACTCTGTTCGGAGATGGGTTGTAGCGAATCCAGTGGATAATATCATTTTTGGGACATATTCAACTATTTGCGGTACGATTTGATTCATAGTGATGGATCTCCCTCTTTCAATTGATCAAGTAGATAAGCTATATTATGCGGATAGTGGTGGAACGATGAAAACCCTAGTTTTTCTCTACCTTGATCATAATCACAATTTAAATTCAATTTTTAGTTAAATTAGTTATAAATCTCAAACAAAACAATTCAAATCTTTTTCAAACATAATTCAATATTTTTAAATTACTAGGTGAATAATCCAAGTCTATGTAGGTTCGATACTCCTTTTCTCAAACCGATTTGTATTACAATATGATTTGTGCACTTGCGATAGGTAAAACCTTGTCATCATAATGGGTCGTTTTTAACCATTATTTTTATCACCCCTAGACGCACATCATTTATCATTATATGCAGTTTTAGAATTTTCAGTTGAGTCTGCTGATGCCATGGTGATTAAAGAATTGACCCAATGGGATGTTTGGATTTTCAGTGAAGCATGTGCCCGTGCCCCAACCTAATGAAGAAACATGGATCAGCGTCAACCGAGGAGATGCAAAGACCAGTGGAGGGGCTATTAATGGAGATGGGCCTTCTACTTTTCATCCAAAACTAGGAACCTAGGTGATATTTTGAAATTAATATTTCATAAGTTTTACTGCATTTTGTGTTTGTCTGGCTCCAACATAATGTCCAAGACCAGAGGCAATTAAGGTTCAAATGATGTTCTGACTGCCCATATATTGTGGCTCACATTCTGTAAAGTAAACAAACTTTCTGCTTTGTTGGAAATTTGTTGGAAATTGCTAGAGCTTTGTTGTAATGCATTTTCATACAGGTAGAAATTGTGATTTTCCGATAGTAACTGATCTTTGATAGCACCCGCACGGTTGTGTCAAATAGCTTGTTTTGATCCAGAAAACTTGATCTTGATTTTCTCCTTGGGAGAAGGATTGATCTTAATTTTTCCTTGGTAGAAATCTTGAATCTATTTTGCATATTATATATATATATATATATATATATATATATATATACAACTATGCAAGTCACCAGTTCCCTAGTGGAATTTAGACTAGAATCATCGCTTCAATATGAAGTTCCCATTTAACGTGCCCCTGCACAAGTACAATCAAGGGGGAGTATGTCTTGTCTACTTGTTTAATGTCCTTTCCTTTTTCTCAATTAGCTTCTGATTAAAAACTAGAAAGATTGATCTTTTCCTCTGTGTAATTGTGGTAGGGGTGGACAAAAATTCTGGGAATCCGAAAATTCAATCCGTGCAATCTGGTCCGGATATTTTGGATCGGTTTCATTATGGATTTGATTGGACATGGATTCAAAAATACCAAATCTGATATTTTACGAATCGGTTCTGGATTTCATTTTTGATAATCGGGTTAATCTGGTCCAATCCGATACTGTTCACATATATTTTAATATATTTATATTAATAATATATCACATAATATATTATTTTAAACTAAATTATAATATCTTATATCACTAATATACTTTTTCAAACTAAATCATAATACCATATTTTACACTAAATAATTATCTATTTATATCTATAATATTCTCATTAAAATTTACTATTAACATTGTATTATTTAAAGATATATATCTTCTTTAAAAATGGGATTTACTATTCACTCAATTTCACTACATTGAATTGGTATTTATTCAATTTAACTAGTTTAAATTGAGGATTTACTCAATTGAACTTAATTTCACTCAATTACACTACTTAAAATTGAGATTGTTGTCAATTTTACTCAATTGAACTTAATTAAACTACTTTGAATTGGGGATTTATTCAATTTCACTAAATTAAAGTCAATTTCACTAATTTAAATTGTTGATTTTATCAATTTCACTCAATTGAAGTCAATTTAACTACTTTGAGTTGAAGTTTTACTCAATTGAAATTTTCACTCAATTTCACTTACTTTGAGTTGGAGATTTTATCAATTTCACTCAATTAAACTACTCTAAAGTGGGGAATTTACTCAATTTCACTCAATTAAAGTCAATTTCACTAATTTAAATTGTGGATTTTATCAATTTCACTCAATTGAAGTCAGTTTAACTATTTTGAGTTGAGGATTAATCAATTGAACTTAATTTCACTACTTCGAGTTGGAGATTTTTATCAATTTTACTCAATTGAACTCAATTAAACTACATTGAATTGGAGAATTTACTCAATTAAAGAGTCATTATGCTACTGCAATTTCATGATTGTGCTTTTAAGTCCTAATATACTGCAGTGTATGAATTTATTTTGGTCATCACCTGGTGGGTGGGCCTTTTGTTATGATCATCACCTATTTTAAATTTGTATTTGTGGTTCACATAATATTGTGCAGTGTATGAATTTATTTCCTCAATTTAGCTAATATAGGTTTTATGTTTCAATCAACGAAACCGATTCGAACCAATCCGGTTCACCGCAGTCCGGTTTGGATTGGTTTCATTAGACAAATGGATTGGATTGGTTCTGGAAGTTGGAAATCCGGTAATAGTTGATCGGATCCAAAATATCTTCAATCCGATCCGTGTCCACCCCTAAATTGTGGAGAGTGGATTTTAGTTATTTGGTGGGTTTGGGGTGGGAACATTGTTGGGGATTTTCCTAATTCCTTGTATTTGGCTTGGGCCTCTTTTCTAATATATTCACTTAAGGGCTTGTTTGATTCGTGTTTTTGCTTTCGTGTTGTGAAATTTACAAACCATAAGTATATGTTTTTGCTGTGAAGTGTTGTGAGTCAAAACTAGAAGTATGTTTGATACTGATACTTTTGATTTTGTTTTGGTCACTTATTTCCTCCGCTACAGTGGTATTTTTTTTAACAGTACAAAAAATACAAAGAAAACATTATTTTGGTACTTCCTAAAAATGATTATTTACTTTATATTTTTTACTGTAGAAAACAAAATATTGACTGTCACACATGCTTTTGTTGTGAAAAATGGTAAAAAAAAAAAACACAAAATAAACAACAAAACGTAAACAAACAAACCCTGACCTTTCGCAAACATAAAAAGAAAAAGATTGTGCATACGATTGATTATGTATTTACAAATGCATGCAAATGCTAGCTGTTTAAAGTGGTATTTTCCAAATTTTAATTATATATATATATATATATATATATATATATATATATATATATTCGATCAGTTTATGTCATGAATGGAGTCATTAGGCTTGTAACTTGGGCGGGCTCAGCCCAGCCCGTATTTTTTGGGCTCGGGTTCGTTAAACTTTCAATTCGGGCCCAACTCGGATTGGGCCCATTCTGGCTTTAATTAATTTCGGGTTGGGTTCAGGTCCAACCCGAATCTCAAACTAAGTTGAATCTCCACCGTTCGTTGATCTAATCCGACGGTTGAATAATAGCCTTTAATTAAACTCAATGAAACCCTAAAAAACACCATCACCTTTTCCACTAAGCTTAAACGAGTCAAACCCTCTTCCCCATTAGGGATGGCAACGGGTCGGGTTTGGGACGGGTTTGGTTAATACTATTACCACCCCATTTAAAAATTACTAATATCAAATCCGTCCCAAACCCGCGACGGGTTGTAATCGGTAATACCATTACCACCCCGTCGGTATAAACGGGTTTCATCGGGTTACCATCGATTATACGAAATTATTTCTAATAAATTAGAAGCACAATTGATTTACTAAATTATTTGATGACAAATTAAGTTATAATGCGTTTGATAAGAAATTAAGTTATAAACCAAGTATCTCTCTCTTATTCTAGGCATATATTATGTTTTACGTTATAAACCAAATATCCCACATATTTAGACAAACAAATTTATATATACATATGTTGACTGAAATTCTTCCAAAAAAAATTATATATATAGATGTCAGCACCAATAATCAAATTAATAAGTTATATATAGACAAAGACGCACATATATATATATAATTAAAATTAAAATTAAAATCGTAAACGGGTTGGGGTCGGGTTACCAACGGGTTTTCCAGAAAACCCAAACCCGACCCGAACCCACTTTGGGTTTTAATTTTGGATACCAAACCCGCCTCAAACCCGTTTATAAGTTTACCAAACCCGTCCCAATTGGGTTGGGACGAGTTGGAACCCGGCCGGGTCGGATCATTTTGCCATCCCTATTCCCCATACTCACCTCGCCGCCGCCGCTACTCACCCATGCCGCCACCGTTGCTCAACCCAATAGCCACCAATTTATTGTGTCGTCGCTCCCCACCGTCCCTCTCTCTGGACGTCTCTCTCCATCCTCTCTCTTTGTCATTTGTATTGATTCTTTCTCTTTGATTTGTATACATTTGTATATATATATATTGTCTATATATATACACACATTAAATATTAGCTTTGAATTTTAATTAATACACATGTATAAAAGAGCAGTTGGTTTTGATTTTTATATCTATATACATATATATATAGAGAGAGAAAAAATAAATTAATCTTAATTATAGAAGGGAAAGATTTGTAAGAAAGTAAAAAAAAAAAAAAATCCTATTTTCAAATCATTGTTCCAATTTTTCTCTTATCTCATGCTTCGTTTGGTTGGAGGGATGGAAAAATGAAAGGAAGAAAGAGTGGGAGGGATGGATAAAACATCCCTAGGGAAGAGATTGTGTGTCTCCTCCTTTGTGTTTGTTTGAATAGAATGGATAGTAGAAAGGATGAATGTAATAGTATATTCTTCGTGTTTGGTTGAAAGGAATGGATACACTATTGTTATATTAAGTTTACATATTTACCCTCAGAATGTATAATATAGTATATATTTTGAAAAAAGTTAGTTATTTTTTCTCTCATCTTCTGCCCAACTTTGGGCGGATTGAAAAATGTGAAGGAGGGAGGGATGTTTCATCCCTCATTGTCTCCTTCCTCTTATCCCTTCCCTCCAACCAAATACAAAATAATTACACTAACCCTCCTCTTATCCATCCATTCTCAATCCATCCCTCCAACCAAAATTTTTTTTTTTTTCAAACAAAATTTCCATCTACAACAACCACCCCCAAAAAAACCAAAGGTCCTGTCCCAGTGGTGGCCCGGCCCAACCCAACCCGACCCCCTGTCGGGTTGGGCCAACCCAAATTGCAGGCTAGAATAATTTATCCATCCAAACTTCCCCAACCAGAGATTTGTTTAGGGTGGTTTTGCCTAATTTGTGGCTATGTAATGATAGGATCGCTAGCAATACAAGGCAAGTCCATCGACTCTAACACTATTCACAACCATGCAAGAATATAAAATGAAAAAGACAATCTTAGAACTTATTTCAACAGAAAAACTAACAGGTGTACTAAATTTTCAAATAAAATTCCATAACCACCTAACCATAATATTAAAAATAAGCAGGATGCATTCTTTGAACTCATAGGACACATTAATTGTTGGTTCGGTCACAACATGTACCAAACAGAAAAAGGATTTCCAGAAACCGAACAGACCCCAAAATAATTTTATTAAGCACTGCAACCTCCACAAGACTAGTACAAGATTTTACCAAAACAAAGCATGTCAAATGCTAACAATAACTTGATTCTAAATTTAACAGGTTAATAAGCTACAACAGTGCATGGCACTTCAAAAGAACATCAGTTGTATCTGTTAAATTGTAAAACATCAGACAAGTATGTAGAGAAACAGAAAGAAGCCAAAAAAACACAGTAATTGATGGAAAAAAACGGAGATACTCGAGCAGAAACAGATGAATTAGCAGTATGTCCTCAAGCATAAACAAAAAAGGGCTTGCACAAGTACACACACTCCTGCCATTAGAAAATGGCATGCACAAGTACAGACACAAATTCCTCCCAATCATATCTCCTATAACTACCAAGAGTAATATATATATATATGTAACAATATAGTAATCTGGTTGTATCCCTGCAACAGTATATATACTGTCCAGCAATACATCTGAGCAACAAATAATGATGGAACTGAGGTGCTAAAGTTTGTGACTGAAATTACCCATCTTCAGAACAACCTCCTGACAAAAATAAATCTAATAATAATAATAATAATAATAATACCACCAATAATAAAAGTGCAAGTTAGCAGGGTTTTCCATGGTTAAACAAACTCCCATTGAAATTGTGTTCAAATTTCTTGACACTCTTAAGTGCTTCTCCCCCAACTAGCAAAATAAATTGAAGAAACCAAACAAGGTAATAGAATTGCAACCAAATAAACAGAAATCACATTAAATGCTTCAACGGGGTTTGAAATGATATTATACCATATAAGGACATGTTACAGGCACATGCATTTGGTAGAAGGAAAGATAACAAGTACCCCTCCAATACTTCCCCATTCACAATATAACAAGAACCTGCCATTATTGATGAATAACTTATCAAGAGTTTCTATGTATTAAAACTAACAGTCAGCAACCCATTCATATTCCTTGAGTAGCATTAAATATTTTCAACTTTTGCAGGTTTGGCACAATTCTCCTTCAATTATTGTTTGTTTTTTCTCCCCAGTAAACCTCCATCAACAAAACCAGTTGATACGAAGAAAAGGAGACAACTCCTCAAAGTTCAACAATGGAAAAATCCCCTTTCCAGCAATTAGAAGACAAAGAAGCAAAAACCATGGAGCACCAACTCCGTAATCACAAAACATGGTATGAAACGAACTGCAAACCCGAAGTCAAAGAGACCACTGTGGGTATCAAGCATGCAAAATCTTGAAGAGAATCAAAAGTCAAGTTCATATCAAACTGCATACTACCATCCCAATTTATCACGTCAAGTACAAAATACAAATTTTTGTTTCCCTTTTTTACAAGATACAGAGCACAGAATGTAAAGTTTAAAAGATCATGACCCGAGCAGGATGGCATTTCACAAAGTTTAACAGTACAATGGATACAAGTCGAAAGCCGCAGTGCAAAGAATGCTATAAGATCTACCAAATAACATGACACACCCAAAAAAAGAAAAGAAAAGAAAAGTGAGAGAACAAAAACACAAGCTCATGCTGCAACCAGTGGATAATATCTGTCATGTCAATTGCACATATAAACCCCACTCTCATACCTGTGGTTAACCTCATAAAAGTCTGTCTTACCCTCAGAAGCAGGCAATAATGAAACCCCAGACAGTGATTTAGTCCCTTGGGCAGAAAATTTCACATAGCAGACAACATCAATTTCTTCCCCATCATCTTCCTCATTCGTATCCACAGGCATCCTTGCCCTCAACCGACCTGGATTACCCTTAAGCGGAATTTCTTGAACATGCCATTTTAGTTCTTTTTCAGACCTGTTCAAGATGGCTTTGGGTGAAACCTTCAACAAAGATGGGTCAACCGGCAGTTTCAAAACAAATGTCACATCGTTCAAGGGTGCAGGCAAATCAGGGTTAGAAGAATATTGTATCATCACAGAAAGTAAAGTCCCACTGTGACGTTTAATCAGGCGAACCCTCAGAGGCAGTGGAGTTAAACGGGGTAACAAACTGTACTTTAGAATCTGTATAGGCTCTTCCGAGGGTGAAGTTCTCACATGAAACATCCCATTTCCAAGGCTGCTAACACGAGAGCTTTGCATAACCAGTCTCTTAACACTATTTGTACCTTCAATTTTGAAAGAAAACTCCGTTTCTTTATCACCAGAAGCTTTTGGGGGCATTGTTTTTAGATAGACCACACCCTGTAAGCCAGCTCTAGCAAGCAAAGATTCCCTGAATTCTGCCCTAATCTCTTCTGAAATGAACATCTCAGGCCCCTTCATTTCAGTTTTCTTCACCAGGTTTTCAAGAGTAGCACCAGCACCAGCACCAGCACCAGCAGTAATTGGCGGTGGCTCACTAGTATGTAGCAATTCAAGCCCACCAAGCCCTTGGGATTTCGGAACTTTCTTCGGACCTACGAATTCTGATGCATCCAAACCGCCACCCCAAGCTTGATTGAGCCCTTCAAAATCTTCAGGCAAGGTAGACCCATCATTACTAAACTCTATACCACCATAGTCCCCTTCAAACCCTTCGACACCAATGTGTGTTGAATCTGTAGCTGCCGCAGGTGGTAGACTAGTAACTTCAAGACCAGCTAATGCCTTCGACAAATCACTAGAAGTATCCTTATCTTTCTTAAATCCGCCTACAAGCTCCTCAGGCTTATTAATGTTGTCGCTGGCTGCAAACGGATCCTTCTCCACCTCCTCCTCTCCCGGCTTTTGCAGATCCTGTTGCTCACTCAACGAGCCCTGCCCAGTTGGGACAAGCGTTACAGCAACCTCATCACCTGCCTGCAACGCCTCCACAGGCATCTCAAAAGTTGCATTCGAAAATGCCACCACACCTGCCTCATGCTCCAGCGAATGAATTTCCACATTCTTCCAACTATCAGCTCCCCTAATCTTATTCTCTGTAGCAATAGCCGAATGCACCATCTTGGCAATCCCGTCACCGTGCATCGAAGCAAGCATCGCCGCAAGCCTAATATTGCTAATGCCCCTCAAAACTATATCCAACGCCATGTATATCTCCGCGTACTTCCTACTCAACTTCTCCGGGGTGACATCAACACCCCGGCATGCCGTGACAACTACACTAACAGCCTGATTAACTATACTAATACACTCAAACACATTGTTGACACCATCATCTTGGTCCACTGTGGTGATACCCAGAACATAAATCGAATTCACCAAACGGTACACAACCCGGTACCGGCTCTCAACACCCACAATGACCTGCCCGCTCGAGGCAGCAAGAGGGTCATCGCCGAGCGACGTATCACCATCCTCGGCGGACTGGTGCTTGCCGGAGGCAAATGCGAGACGGGTTTGCCGGAAAGCGGAGAGGGCTACTAGGGCTCGGGCAGGGGGGAACCATTCACGGGTCTGGAGCAGAATGTCGGATCCATTGGCGGGTTGAAGGGAGAGAGCTAAACAAGACATGATGATTTGGGGATTTTTTGGATCTTGGGTTTTGGTGGGTTTCAGATGTTTAGTTCTGGGTTTCTTTAATTTTGAGTTGAATTCTGATCTGTGATATGCAACAGAGTGTTCTTTGTTCTAGGGTTTGTTTTGATTTCAGTGGTGGATGCGAATTGGGAGATTTTGATGTGATTAAATGTAAAGATGAGGGTAACTACTAGTACATTGCTAGATATGGAAAATATACATACGCAGAGAGAGAGAGAGATCACTTACGTTTGCATATTAAAGAGGAAGCTCAATTGCTGCTTGGAATTCGATGTTGCACAGACGAAATGTGTGTGTGTGTGTGAGAGAGAGAGAGAGAGGGGTATAGAGATTGGTAAATTGGTGAAAAGAATACGGTGGCTATTGGGCCGGGCTGGGTCTGGATCTATGTGGTCAAAGGCGGACATTGAATCAAATGCCCGAATTGAGTTGACTTTGGATTGGATTGTAGGATTGACCCACCAGTCTAGGGGTGGCAATGGGGCAGGTCGGGGCGGGTATTCTCCGCCCCGTTCTCGAATTCGGTTTAATTTTTCCGTCCCATTTTTTATTATTTTTTAAATTTTCGTCATGTCCCGCCCCGTACCCGGTTATCCCTGTCCCGCACCCCGCTCCGCCCCGAGATCCGGTTATATATAATTTTTTTCTCCTTTTTTATATATATTTTTTTATAAAAAATATATTCTGAAATTTGTTCATTGCAAAAATAATAGATGAAATGTAAAAAATTAAAATCATTAATTTTGAAATGTAAAAAAATATAAAAAACAATTTATGAACTTCATTCATAGCAAAAACAATAGATAAGATATATATATATATATATATATATATATATGAGTTATGTTTGTAATATGTTAAATATATAAGGTTAGTTTAGTAAATAACTAATTAAGCTGGGCGGGGCGGGTCAGTTAATTGAGGCGGGGTGGGGATGATCCATACCCGCCCCGTTTATAATCGGGTTTTTTTTTTTGTCCCATACCCGCCCCAATTAGTTTAACGGGGCGGGTTTTTTTGTCATCCCTACCGACCACTCCTCCACTGTGCCACAAAATATTGGTTCAAATACCTTTTTCTGTCTATTTATATCAAGTACTCGCATACTTTGGTTGATTGTCATGATATCAGATACGATCGCGATCATTAAAATAATTTATTGAATTCAATCAATATTAGTCTTAAAATTAAATATCAGAGGAATATCGATGATGTTTAAGATTGTTGGCGTCTTCCAAAAACGTTAGAAACCAAACGATACATGACGCATTATACAATACGATAAACCATGTCACATTCATAATTCACAGATATCATTTACTTCGATTTCTTTTTAAATTCGTTTAATCACAGATCTTGCTAAACTTGACTCATGAACACTAAATTCACGAATACATTTATGAACCTATAGACATTGTTCACTTTAAACTTATAAACATGGCTTGCATAGGCTTAAAAGTTCTTTAAATTTAAGTTTATGCCATGTAAACCTACACATAAGCTCTTTTTTATGAGTATAAATTAGACCAAAAAATATATATAATACAAGCATAGGTGTCGAATATTGTCCATTTTACGCCCCTAATTCGGTATTGTTAAGTCTTATCATCACATTACTTAGTATTTTTATCCGGTTTGCATGTCTAAGTATGTTTCAAGTACTTAACGAAGGAAACTAGCTAACTTTGGTGAATTAACCGAAGTCGTATTTGTTACCTATTCACAAGAGAAGAAAAACGAAGAAATACAGAGTTTTAAAAAAAAGACACATTCCGAAAGGCAACATGGACATTGTACATGTCTTTTATATCGATGTACCTTCCATAGGAACAAACGGCGTCCGAAAATATGAAGAATTAAAAAAGTCGAATTTTGACATTTCAGATCGAAGTTGGGTGCATACAGTAGGGGAAAACAAAACGGTCAACTTCAAACTGCCATAACTCGGTCAAAACAGCTTCAAATTGAGTGAGTTTTAAGCCTAAAATCAAGAGCTTAAAGTCAGCTTTCCAACGAGCTAAAGAACGCCACAATCGGAGTTACGTAGCTTGAGTTATGAACAAAGGAGTGAGACATGTCTGCAGGAAAAAGCTGAAAATTGCAGATCCGGCCAAAAATCCCAATTTGACTCGAATTGATCTGTTTTGACCCGGATTGACTTTGTGTGCACTCCAAGACATCCTAGAACTAGTATAATGCATATTTTCACCAAAGTTGGGGAGATTCACTCTTAATTGTAAGAGAAGCACACAAAGAGGAATCCTAGTTTGAAAAGGACGTGAATATAGTTAAACTAGAACTCTTCATATCTTTGCCTATAAATACCAAGATTTGGACCAGAATTAAGGGGACTCCAAATACATAATTTTCAGAGCACTATCTCTGGAGATTTACATTTTTTGAAAAAGGGAGTCATTCAGAACCTAGAGATCCAGAGCAGAAGATCATGGAGAGCGTTTCTATATCAACGATGCAGTCTCCCACCACCATGGGCAACTAAACTGGTATATAGGATTTTCTAACAAAACCCTAGCCAAGTAATGTAGTTTATTTATTTATTTCAATTGTAACGAGGAGAAACTGAAGACCACACATGCGATGATTGTGTAGATGAGAGATTGTAGTTATTTAATATAATGGATTTTATATTTATTCTACTCTTGTCTTAGACTGAATGAATGCATTATCTCAATCAATCATGTTTATTCAATATGGGCTGGAACTTGGATGCTTAAATCATGATTTTCTACACAATAGTTCTTAAAACTCAAAATCCTAGGTTTACACAGGTCATGCCTCGGCGAGGTGATATAGACATGCTTTAGTTTTATTTCATGTTGTAGGAGTAGATTAGAGTAAAGTAATTTGCATGCACTAATTACACTCTATCCGGAGATAGGTTGTAACGAATCCGATTGACAGTATCTTTTTGGGGATTATATTTAACTATTTACGGTATAATCTGATTCACATATGATGGATCGCCCTCTTACAAGCGATTAAGTAGATAGATACATTATGCGATTAGTGGTGGAGTATGAAAACCCTAGTTTTTCTTTCTACTGCTCTTGTCTTAATCTATCTTTTCATGCTTTATTAGTTAATTAGTTGATAACAAAAATCCAAAACCATCTTCTCATAGCAATTCGAGAGTATTAATTTTTAAAGTTTAGAGTACGACTTAGTCCATTGGGTTCGATAACTTTTCTCAAGCGAACTATACTACAGTACGATTTGTACACTTGTAAGAAGTAAAACTAGGTCACTGTAAGGGTCTATTCTTAATCACTATTTTAAACCCTAGTTTGACCGCATTAAATAAGATATAAAAGGTGCGATATAGAATTGAATGTTCAATCAATCGAATAGGAGACAACGATCGATCAAGAAAAAAATAGGCGACGATCGATAAAAAAAAGGTGTTGATCGATCGAGAAAAAGGCGGCGATCGATAAAAAAATGCAGCGATCGATCGAAAAAAGGTGATTTCTAGCGGGAGAGGGCCGGAGGTATGAGCTGGGATTTGGCCGAAAAAGCCCATTCCGGGGAGGCGGAGCTTAGGTGAAGCTCGTTGATGGTGTCGTAGTTACTGGTGACACTAGGCCAGAGACATGGGACCACCCATGGCGACACAAAGAATAAGTAGCGTCGCTCTATCGGCGACGAGGTCAGATTTTCCCGCAAGAAGAGATAACAAGATGGTGGTTATGAAAATAAAATGGGTTCTCATTTTTGAGGGGATTGAATATAGAAACACCATTGTTGTGATTTTGTGTTTTTCTCAGGAAGTTCTTGGTGTTGGCACTGGTGAACTCATCATTGGTTAGAGAGAGAATTGAACCGACCAATTGATTGTTCGGGATGTTGAATTGTTGCAAAGATGGGATGTTGAGGTCGGGAATTAAACTATTAAAGTGGTTGTTCTTCAGATAGAGAGTACCCAAATGGGTCAGATAGGTGAAGGAGACGGAGATCTCGTCGGAGAAGTTGTTTCCCGTGAGATTGAGGTTGTGGAGTTATAAAACAGAACATGTGGTGGTGCGCAGATGGGTTCAGAGAGACAAAGCAACGGTGGTTAGTGATGGGGCGGCGGTTTGCTGGTGCGGCTTTTGTGATGTTCTAGAGAGGGAGAGACGAAGGTAAGCGGCGTTGGTGGTTCGCGGGGAATAGGTGAGCTAGGTGGAAAGTGAGAGAAAGAGAAAGGGCGATAAATATGGTAGATCTCAGTGGCAGTGTCGCGGTTTGGTCGCTGCTGTAGTGGAGGAAATGAGGTTGTTGGGTTTGGTGGTGTGATTTGTGGACGTCGGAGATGGCAGCGAGTCCTAGCAAAAACAAAATCACCAGCGGCCAAAGTCGAGAACTCGTGACATAGCCCAAGTTCTCGTAGTACTAAATTCCCGAGTTCTCGTGAGTGCAGATGGAAAAATAAATAGCGTACAAGGCTTGTGGTTGATGGCGGTGGAGGTGGTGAAATCTTGGTAAAAAAAAGATGAAAGAGTCGGTGATGGTCACGGCAGAGGACTAAGTAAGGTGATGGGATGGTGATTGTGTATCACGGCTGGTGTTTTGATAATATAGACAGAGGTGGAGAAGGACAACGACGACTATGGCGGGGTTGGAAGATGGAGTAGTGCGGTGGTCTGACCGGTGGTGGGGCGATTGGTGGAGATCAGCGCTATAGTGGTGGTGCGAATTGGTGGTGGTTGTGGTTCGAATTGGTGAAGATGATGATGTTTGGAGGTTGTGGTGATTTAGCAGTGTTGGTTAGGTGCTAGGGTATAATGGTCTAATAGAGAGTAAGAGATAAGATAGTAGAGACATATATGTTTACCTGTAGATTTGAGATCATGATGTAGAGGCAATGTGAAAGATCGTGAAGATGATCATCATGGATGGGATGAACTCCGCATGTGGGTAGCCAGAGAACAGAGTGATGGATTGGCCATGACTCAGTTTTTGCGAATCATAGACAAGTTGATCCAAAAATCTGAAACAAATTGATCCGAAGATCCAAGACAAGTTAATCTAAAGATCCAAGACGAGTTGATCTGAAGATCCAAGAAAATATAATGAATTTTGGTGGGATGAAAGACAAATACCACCAAAAATATAATATATATATTAAATATTTTAATTAAAGATCGCTGCCGTGGATGGGAGATGGAGTGTCATCCCCGGGAGAGACAACGATAAGTAGAAGGAACTACCAAGAATCTATAGGCTCTAATATCATGTTAGAAGAAAAGATACTTTGATACCTTATTAATAGAGAGAATACAAAAGAGAATAAAGATGAAGAACATATTATTGAAACTGTATATTGAATTGTGTTGAAGTGTGTGTAGAAGTATATCTTTACAATAGAGCTGACACCTATATATAGAGGAGAATGTGTGGAGAATAAGTAAACTTGGTGTGGGGGACAAGTCAACACAAATTAGGTAAAAGAGTGGAGAACAATAAAATACAAAGTGAGTTGGGCCTAGCTATATAGATAGGCCTAAGCCTTAATATATTATAACAAGTTACAAACAGGGGCGGAGCTAGCTATAAGTTAGGGGGGACCTTGGCCCCTCCCAAAATTTTCTTAAATTTTATTAATAACTCATAAATATATATATTTTATTAGACAAGTTCATTAAAAATTGCATACCCCCCCCCCCCCCCCCCTTCTCAGTTTTAAAAAACTTCTTTAGTAGCATAGAATAATATACATTTTTTTATAGATAAATTCATACAAACTAATTACGGCCCTTCCTCAAAAAATATTCTGGCCCCGCCCTCGGTTACAAATCAAGAATTAAGGCATGAATCTTAAAGCAAAAGTTCACAAGAAAATGGAGCTTACAAAATAGATATTCTATACAAGTCATTCTAGTAATAACAACTAAACATCATATTCAAGGGAGATAGGAATCTAACAAAATACAATGGTGTGGAATAACACCTAAACATCAAATTGGAAGCAAGCAGGAATCTAACAAAATAAAATAGAGGATCATATAACAAAACTAGAGAGCACACGAACTAGGGCCTAGGAAAAGGGAATAAAAATGTTACGAACTGATGCTTGAGCTGAGTGACAAAGCTATGAATATTTAAAAACAAGCATGTTGACTGGCACGCGTATGAACTAAAATGACTAAGAAATGGTTCCAAGGAAGATACGTGCGGGACACGAGATGGTACCTCTTCAGAGTTCAGGTTTGTTGACTTGATTCAATGCAAGGTGCTTGCCACTAGTCTTGGACTTGACTATGAAGAAATGAGTGTTGTAATTTGGAGAAAATCAAACAAGAATAAAGATAAAGAAGAAATAATAAGAGAAAAAAATGAAGAGAGAAAGAGATTTGGGAAAAGAGTAAGAGAATGAATTGAATCGTATTCATCCTTCCACTATACTTTGTATATAGGGAAAACTACATATAGGTAGAGTTAAGAAGGGTAAATTACAAATAGGTCAACTTTTAAGTTTTATTTTTCAATTTGATCAACTTAACTAAACTAATTACAGATTGATCAACTTTTTCAATTTAAAGTCTAAAATACCCTCAACAAAACTCCAATTTCTTTCCTCTTCTTCTCTTCCACTCCAAAATCCCCCATTTCTGTTTCTGATCTTCATACCCATTAATTGTTACCTAAAATTACTTCCAAAGTCTCTAATGGGGGATAAAGAAGAACCAAAGAGCACGCAAAGTGGATTAGAACGAAGAAAACAAGAATATAGAACCTAGAAAAAAATTCAATACAGTTCGCCATTTCGGTCTTGAATAATTCGAATAAAACATACAAATATCTTTATCTATATAACCTTGAGGATTCACTTTTCTTGTTCTGACTAAACCTATAACAACCATGAGGTATACTGTATTCAAATTTAAAACTCCAAATTTCTCACTATGAAGAACTGTAGATGCTTAAGGTGCCGATGTGTTCAATCATACTCATGGACAATGGAATTTCATGGGCCCACATGCACACAAGAATAAGGAAACAAAAAAATCAGAAATAACAAAAAACAAATATGAAACTTGCTTCTTTAGGGTGATTTTGTAATGAATTGTGATGTAGTAAAACTACAGATATTTAACCACATTTGCAGAGATCATTGACCTCATTGAAATTTCTAAAAGAAGGTATTAGTATCAATTAACATTTATTCAATTCAAATTATCAAAGTCTTAAAGCAACTACTTTGAATGGGCTACAAAAGAAAAATATTTTCCACAAGCACTTCTAGAAGTTCAAAGCTTAGTTTTTATTACCAACTCCTTTAATTATTTTCTACAATTAAATGATTGGGGTCAATCATTTTACCACTGAGGGATTGATAGAATCTAGAAAGCGGCGACATAAGTTTTATCGTCGTGAATAACATCTGTAGAGAAACAAAATCAGAAATGTAGAAAAAATTAGTAGCCAATTAAATAGCAATAGGCGGCAGCATATGTACAAAACTAACATCAATCACTTTGAAATGGGGGACTTTGGAATGGAATAAAAGAAGAGGAAAGAGATTGGAGTTTTGTTGATGGTATTTTAGACTTTAAATAGAAAAAGTTTATCAATCTGTAATTAGTTTAGTTAAGTTGATCAAATTGAAAATTAAAACTTAAAAATTGATCAATTAGTAATTTACCCTCCCTAACTCTACCTATATGTAGTTTTTCCTTGTATATATTAATAAGTTTCTAAAAATACAAAAGCACCCCATTTTAAATAAATAATAACAAATAGGTCCCTTGCAATAGAGAGTTCATCATCCCGCACAAACTGGTTGGGAGCTGGAGTCATTCCCCTAATGAGACCAAGGCAGGTCGAAACCAGTCAGTGTGCAAGCTATAAAGAGACAGGTCGTGCAAGGCTTACCATGCTCTTGCGCTTCCATAAGCGGGGCATGGTGCTGAACGGATCGTTCCGTTGTGCGGAAAACTCTAGGCCCCTGATAAAAGATTGCATTCAAAAGGTTCAAAAAAATAATTTGGTAAGTGTTTCCCTTACAACTGTGCTGCATAGGGGCATTCACATATCCTTATAGAGAATAGTCTAAATACTACACTATCCGTGATGAGTTTCTATGTTTGATATGGATAATTGAATTTGTTATTAAATAACCTGCTATTTCCTTCCATCCACACATGGTAAACAAAGCTAGCTAATGTAAGTTTTCACACCAACACTCATTAAATTTCATCTTTTGTCTCCAATTAGATGATAACCACAACATAAACTCATCCCATGAATTTGCATTAGCACAGTTCCCACATTGATCCTGCATTTCTTACCATAAAAAATTTATGGATTGAAATTTCATGAAAATATGATCATGGCTTTATGTTGATTTGGTACATTAGGATACAAAAATTAGGTTGCACGTAAGCTTTAGGGTTACCGAGTGATACAAAGTACTTGAACAGTCATTTAGGAAATACTTCTAATAGTAATGTCATGTGAAAAATGTGCAAGAAATATCCTTACTATCTAGCATGTGCAATTTTAACCAATTGATTTCCTAAATAAAAACTCTGAAAATCCTTTAATCGAAAGAATATAGAAATAATACAGAGAAATGTCTTTTATTCTTGTTTCGTTTTAAGCACATTCTAACTATTTCAGCCTTAATATTGACAAGATATGTTTATTCATTCTTCCAAAAAATGGACCCTTGTTTAGGGGGACATGGTTATATTTGCATATTTTGTACATATTTGGGGAGTTTTCCGCACTTCACCCTATATTAAGCTAATTATGTTGTTAAATATGAGTGTGTGACTAACATATAATATTAGCACTACTATAGTATTATTACTAATATAATCTCTAATATATCACAGAATATATATATCTATATATACTATAAAAAATATATGTATACTATATATATATTAAACAAAATATAATAATATATATATTAAACAGAATATAATAATATATATATTAAACAGAATATAATATTAAAATAAAAGAACATGTTAGGCCGAGTCTAAAATTAGATTATATGTCCTTAAGACAGATTCGCCCCGCTACGGTGCTCACGGTTTTTATAGCGTCTGTCTCCCAGGATATAACAACCTTCCTTCTCCAATGACAGCACTACAAATTGGAGAATATTTGAACTTCTTCTGTGTAGTACTCTATACTACAACTAATACTATACTATATGTAAGTATGCCGAGGAGAAAAAGGACAAATGAGAGAAGAAATGATATTTTTATAGGCAACCAAGTGCCTTTTCAGATGACCCGAACAATCACCAGATGTGATGGTTCAACCCGAACCATCACTAGTTATGTTGGTTCAAATGGGTTATGTTTACCCATATAAGATGTGATGGTTTGGTCATGCCTATTAGGTCTTAACCGTCAAGTGACACATTCAAATTGCTCATTCAATTTCCAACAATCCCCTACATGAATGAGATATTAATGTCAGATGAAAATGCAAACACTATAGAGAGTACAATTGGAAAGTTACTGCATCGGGAGAGGTAGATTTTAGCCTTGAACCTTCCTTAGTGTATTACTATCGGATTGACTGGCTAATTAGTGAACATGATGTCTTGAACTGTTCATTCGTTGATGTAAACCAAGACAATAGCAAACACATAGTTTCCTTTCGCACATAATTGGTTTTCATGGTTGTGTTCAATGGCCCTGAACATCGCCTGGTACTTCATGAGTGCTCTAGAAAACTTAGCCTTAGTAGTTCTCATAGAAGCGGCCCCACTTCACACTTGTATAGGTGACATCTTATTAAGAAAATCCTACCATATCCCACTTGAATTTTCAAGATATAAGAGTCATTAAAAGCATAGTTTATCTTAATCCTCACTGTAGGTAGCACCGTCTCATTATAAAAATGAGTAGAAGATTTATTTCTTCCCAGTGCTTCTGGTGAGTCATTCAGAATTTTTGTTGTCCCTTTGAACCTAGATCTTGGGATCTCCAGTCAACTAGGTTGGGTTTCCATTAAGATGACTAGTTAGCTTTTGGCTTTAATCTCATTCCCCTCGATAATCCATACACTTGCTCTCTAGTCAAACCTTTTGTAAACGGATCTGCTAAATTTTCTTTTGACTTTATATAATCTATATAGATTATTCCATTTGAAAGCAACTGTTTAACGGTGTTATGTCTTCGATGTATATGTTGGGACTTACCGTTATACATATTACTTTGTGCATTTGCAATCGCCGATTGACTATCACAAAGTATACATATTACCGGCACAGGTTGAGGCCAATTTGGAATATCTTTTAAGAAATTACGAAGCCACTCAGCTTCTTCACCAGCTTTATCTAGAGCAATAAATTCAGATTCCATAGTGGATCTGACAATACACGTTTGTTTTGAAGATTTCCAAGATATGGCTCCACCTCCAATCGTGAAGACATAGCCACTTGTGGACTTTGAATCCTTTGTATCAGATATCCAATTAGCATCACTATAACCTTCAAGTACTGCTGGATATCAGGTATAATGCAATCCATAACTCTTGGTATATTTCAAATATCTCAGGACCCTCTTTATCGCAGTCCAATGAGTTTTTCCCAGATTACTTGTATATCTACTCAATTTGTTAATTGAGTATGTTATGTTTGTTCATGTACAAGTCATTAAATACATCAAGCTTCCTATAATGCGAGAATACTCTAGTTGAGATATGTTAGGACTAATATTTTTCGATAAATGAAGATTTACATCAACAGGAGTCTTAACAAGACCACTGTCTTCTTTGTTAAATCGTTCTAGTATTTTATCAATAAAATGAAATTGAGATAATACTAGACCAACTGATGTTCTAGAAATCTTGATTCCTAGTATGACATCAGCAATTCCTAAATCTTTCATATCGAAGTTTTTGGACAACATCTTTTTATTAGTTTTAATGATATCAATATTGATACCAATAATTAACATATCATCCACATATATGCATATAATGACATATCCATGTTGAGTGTTTTTCACTTAAACACATTTATTGCACTCATTGATTCTAAATGCAGTTGACAATATCATTTTGTCAAACTTTTCATGCCATTGTTTAGGTGCTTGTTTTAATCAATATAAGGATTTTACCAGTTTGCACACTTTCTTTTCTTGCCCTAGAACTATAAAACCCTCGGGTTGTTCCATATATATTTCCTTTTCTAATTCACCATTCAAGAAAGTTGTTTTAACATCCATTTGATATATTTTTTAATTTTGCAATGCTTTAATAGCTAGTAACAATCGAATTGATGTTATTCTAGTCACTAGTGAATATGTATCGAAATAATCTAAGCCTTCATTTTGCTTAAAACCCTTAGCAACAAGTATGGCTCTCTATTTATCAATTGAACCATCAACCTTCATCTTCCTCTTAAAAATCCACTTATACCCTAAAGGTTTTATTCCAGGAGGAAGATCCACCAACTCCCATGAATGGTTGTGCATGATGAATTCAATTTCACTATTTATAGTTTCTTTCCACAAAGGAGCTTCTGGAGAACACATTGTTTCCTTAAAGCTTTGTGGTTCATTCTCCAACATATATATTAAAAACTCAGGACCAAAAGACTTAGACGTTCTAGCTCTCTTGCTACGTCTAAGTTCATCATGATTTTCATTAGTTATAACCTCTTGGTTAACATTCTCTTGTATATTGCTATTAGCAGTATCATAATTTTTTTTAAGAGGACTTTTATCTTGTGTTTCTTTACAAGAAAATATATCATCAAAGAAATAAACATTCCTTGATTCAATAATAGTATTGACATGAATATCAGAAATGTTTGATTTATGCAGTAGAAACCGGAATGCATTATTGTTAAGTACATAGCCTATGAAGATATCATCAACGATTTTAGGTCCTATCTTCACTTTCTTTGGTGTAGGAACCTTAACATTTGCTAGATACCCCCAACTTTTAAGAATTTATAGGAAGGTTTTATACCTTTCCATAATTCATAAGGTGTCACATTAGTTTTCTTTTGAGGTATCTTATTGAGAATGTAATTTGCAGAAAGCACAGTTTGCCCCCATATATTCTGGGTAAGCCAGAACTTATCAACATAGCATTTATCATTTCCTTTAAAGTATTGTTTTTCAGTTCAGCTACCCCATTTTGTTGTGGTGAATAAGGAGCTGTAGTTTGGTGAATAATACCATGTTCTGAACAAATGTCAGTAAATGGTGCTTCATATTCACCACCTCTATCACTTCTTAAAACCTTCATCTTTTTGTCAAGTTGATTCTCAACCTCATTTTTTTAATGTTTAAACATTTCCAAGGCTTCATATTTGTTTCTTAGCAAGTATACATAACAGTATCTTGTGCAATCATCAATAAACATGATGAAATATTTTTTCCCACCTGTGGTTGGCACAACTTTAAAGTCACAAATATCACTGTGAATTAAAGCTAGAGGTTTAGTGCTTCTCTCAATTGAGTGAAATGAGGTTCTAGTTAATTTTGCTTCAACACAAGTTTAACATTTTTCATTTATATCAAACTTAAATTTAGGTATAGAATCCATGTTAATTAATCTACGAATAGTATCATAATTAACATGTCCTAACCTACCATGCCATACTTCAGACGACTCAATCATGTAAGCAGAAAAATTAACTGTGTTATTATTAACTTTGGGTACAACAATCATTACATTGAATTTGAACAATCCATCACTTAAATACCATTTTCCCACATACACCCCATTCTTAGTAAGTACAAACTTATCAGAAACAAAGACTAGCTTAAACTCATTCTTGCTTAAAAGTGAACCAAAAACCAAGTTTTTCCTGATGTCTGGGACATGCACCACATTATTCAGAGTGAGTTCTTTCCCTAAGGTGGTAAGAAGCTTTATTGTTCCTTGTCCTTCAACCTTGGCAGTAGAGGAGTTTCCCACTAGAGTTGTTCTCCATGATTTATAACTTCATAGGTCGTGAACATCCTCTTTTCTAAGCAGATATAACAAGTAGCTCCTATGTCCACCCACCATTTTCTATTGTTGCTCACAAGGTTGATTTCTGACACTACCGCTAAAAGGTTTAACTTTGACACATCAGTTGCTAACCTCTCATCCTCGGTAATGTGCACCTCAGTAGTCTTATTTTTAGAGTTATTCTAGGATTTCTGACTTCGACAGTCTTTAGCACGGTGTCCTTGCTTACCGCAGACGAAGCGCTTCCCGTTGAACCTTTTGTTTTGTCCTTGGCTGGGACCTTGGCCAGAGTATTTCCTCTTTTTATTTTTATTGTCAATCTCAACCACATTTGCCTTTGAGATTATTAAAGAATTCCCGGTTTTGTTTTCAGATATACAGTTATCTTCTTTAATCCTCAACTTGACAATTAGGTCTTCGAGCCCCATTTCCTTGCACATATGCTTCAAATAATTTTTGAAATCTTTCCAAATAGGCGGAAATTTCTCAATGATAGCTACTATTTGAAATGACTGACTCAATGTCATCTTCGCAAGATGTATCTCATGCAGAATCAACTGAAGCTCTTGCACTTGGCTCATCACAGTCTTGGAGTCCACCATTTTTGTAAGAACATTTATTGTAATTGTTTATGTATGGCATGTTCTAGACAATAACCATGTTGAGTGTTAGATAGGTCGTGTTGGTTTCAACGACATCTACAAACTTCGACAAAGGCGAAATCAAGCATTGAAGTAGTGAAGAATACAAGTGAAGAGCAAAAGTGATAGTATTGAGTAAAAATGTCTTCCGGAGGGCAAAAATGGCATTTCCAAAAGTCGTCAATTCAAGCAAAAAGTCTCGGGGAGTCAAGAGGGTCATTTTGGCACAGTTGTGGAGAAAAGTGGTTTGGACAAAATTACCTACGCTTAAGCCTATGCTTTCAGTTTTAAAAATAGCTGAAAAGTGGTGTTTTTACGCTTGGACCTATGCTTCAAGCGTAGCTGCGGCGGGATGGGTTAGTGATTTGTTTGCACTGAAAACTTATTACGACCTATTATGACTTGGGCTACACTCCTATATATCCTAAGACGTATATAAAGGATATATACACAAAAGATTGACTAGATTCATTCACAATTATAAGAGGATTAAATAAGGGAGGAATCCTAGTACAAAAAGGAAACAATGATTTCTGTAATATTTTCAGTCAACTTCAGGAGGTCATATCTCGGTCAAGAAAGGTCCAACTGAGATGATTCTTTAGCCTATCATCAAGAGCTTGAAGTCAGATTTCTAATGATATATTACAAACCTTAATCCAATGTGTGTAGCTCCAGATATGAGCAAAAGAGTGAGAGGTGTCCTAAAACAAAAACTGAAAATTTCATAATCGGGCTGAAATTTTATTTTGACTCAAATTGATTCGTGTTGACCCGGATGACCTTGAGTTCGACCAAAACACCTATAAGAATGTGTATATCACATATTATACATTATATTGAAGGGTTTGACTCATTTGAGTGTGAAATTACACAAAAGGGTAAGGTTAAGGTTTCTTCTCAGCATGGTCTATAAATAAAAAGTTCTACAAGAAAGGAGGCTACGTCTTTGAGAGATCTCTGCAGTTTTCTATCGTTCATATTCTTCTAGAGAGATTTATGGTGAGAGAAGATCATTGAGTGATTATCCATCTTCTAGTTCTCTCTTGGTTTGAGTTTCTCCAATTGTGCTTCTACATCTAAGATCTTTACACACAATTGGATGAGTGGTTATTGAAAAATCATCACACCGTTTATTGCAACGAGGTTGCTTTGATCCGTTGAAGAACGAAGCCGTCTGAGTGCAGAGATCGGAGATCGGAGCGAGAAGTTTCGTGGTTATTTAATCTGTTGAGAAATAGAGCCGTCAGAGTATGGAGCGGAACGAGAGCTTCGTGGAGCGCGAGTGAATCTAGACTTTCAGACTTCGAGTGAAGAACAACAAATTACATCGATTGTAAGTACTGTTTTCATAGAGTCTGTACACATTCTATGATTCATAGTGCATCGATACCCGAGTGTATCCGTACTTTTTACTTGGAGTTTTTCCAAGGTTTTCCACGTAAAAATATTGTGTCTCTATTGCTTTATATTCTGCACTTAGATTAATCTTTGCATGATTTATCTTGTTAGAGAATTGGATTAAAATTGATTTTTCCGCAATTAATTTTAATTTGTCAATAAATCCACAAAAAGTCTATCCCCCCCTCCAGGCTTATTTCATCGATCGTCTAGGTAATTTCAATTTTGAAGTCCAGAAATCGTCCGACCATGAATTTCTTTAAGCCAACATCCTCTGTTTTATACTTCTTGTCGAGTGACTCCCATAACTCTTTAGCAGTATTAATTGGACTATACACATTTTATAATGTGTTGTCTAATCCATTAAGGATATAGTTCTTGCACAAAAAGTCTCATTGCTTCCATGCTTCAACAACTCCAATTTTCGTTCTGTCAGTCTCAGCCTCTCGTAGCATTGGGGCAGTTTCATTCAAAAACTTACTCAGATTCAGAGTCGTAAGGTAGAACATCATCTTTTGTTGCCACCTTTTGAACTCTGCCCCGTTAAACTTTTTGGGTTTTTCTCCATGACTAACATGAACAGTAGGTATAGTTGTAGCACTACTACTTGTCATTCATCTGTTATTAAATATATAGACCACAATTTAATATTCAAATAATAATACTATAATTATGAATCTGTCTCAAGATTGTTGTTAAATATGAGCGTGTGACTAATATATAATATTAGCTCAACTATATTATTATTATTAATATAATCTCTAATGTATCACAGAATATATATATCTATATTTAATGCAACACAATATATATATATCTCTATATATACTGCTCAGATTTGTTAATCTATGGTAATTATAACTTCTAACTTTAAAAGGTCATAGGAAAATGATTTACTGATTATATTATACAATTGCTTGTATTTCTCTTATTTAAATCTATATTTATATTTACACCGTGATCTGTTCCTGCTCAATTCAATTAATCTGCTTCCGTTTATGGTATCAGAGCCATAAGGTTTCGTTGATTATCTAGTAACTGCTTAGATCTGTTAATCTATAGCCTTTTATCTGTTCCGTTTATATTGTTCTTCATCTTCTCTTTCTCTGTTTGTTGGTGCCACCTCCCCATAAACCGTAAAACCAAACATTAAGTCCCTTGGTGAGCTTTTAGGCGTTTTAGGGCATGAGCGGTGATATCGTTGGGATAAGGTATGTGTTATGAAATGCAACAAATACCGAAAATAGGATAAAACACAATCATAATGTTCAGAAAATAAGAAAATTGATTAATCATGAGTCGTTTATTTAGATCTTCATCCTCTCGACCTAGTCGAACAAACCTACCTTCCATTCCAGATAATAATGACATAATTAATGAAGAAGAACACACCTACACTGATCTTGAAAGTCACAATGATTGGAATATCCCAAGGTTACCCACAAATCAAATTTACAAAACCAGTTTCATTAAGTCAGCCTTTTTTACAGAATACACAGTCAAAACTCTTGAACAAGTATATGCTATAAATAAAGAACACGAAAAATGCCAATTATTTTCTCCAAAAACTATAAAACAACATCGCGAAAGAGGATACAATTTTATCCATATTGGTCTTGTACAAGTTGCAGTTGATCCATTAACTATTTTAGGACAAAATGCATCGATTATTCTCTGTCTAAGAGATGCTAGGTTCCTCGACTATAATCAAAGCTTAATTAGTGTCATTGAAACTAGCTTATGTAATGGTCCGGTCTATTTTGATTGCTTTCCTAATTTTAAGCCAAGCCTAAGTGACCCTCACATACTAAAAGCTTTAACATTAAACATCAAAACTTCAGGATATGCCATGTTTGCAGGTGCCCAACCTCTAAGCTTAATTTATAGAATTTACTACAAGATTATGAAAACCAATTTAAATGTTCATGCTCTAGTCAAAAGTCCTAAAGATCAAACTTTATTAATTCAAAGCAGTACTTCTAATGCAAATATTTGAATACCAAAAACGATTGTCTGGAAAGATGTTTCCCTCCCAAATGAATGGTTACTTGAAAATGAAAATCACCCAACCAAAATCGAAAATGATGTCCGAAATCTTGAACATGTGCAACAATTCCTAGATGGAACTGTTAAGTTAACATTTGATAGATCTAGACACAGTTGTTTTTCCGTTAGTTCAAACTCTAAAATGTTCACCCCCCTACTAATTAGAGAAAATACTACTAACCATTATACAGAATTTGTAGAATCTCTAGTCCACTGATCCAGACGTGATCATAGATTAAAAGAAATTCAAAAGGATGAACAAGTATCTACTCCTTGTTATGTCCCAAACATAGAGACTGAAGATTCAATATCTAACCACTCTCCTACACAAACTGATTTTGAGACTGACACTGTTAATCCACAACTATGTGTTTTAAGTAAATCATTTTCCTATGACCTTTTAAAGTTACAAATTGAAGCCAAGTCCAAAGAAAATAAAGCAAGACGACAAATATATAGAACAAGTTACACGCATGAGGAGAGGACAAAAATTACAAAAAAATGGCAAAAATTCATGATAACAAACCAGTTAGAAATTAGTTTCTTTGATTATCTTGAAAATTACTACAAAAATTAATGTTCTTACAAAACATAAATGGAAAAAACATGATAAAACAATTGTTTCTTCTAGTCACCCTCCTTTAGAAAACTTAATTGTTAACCACCTGGGAACCGAAATCCCAGCCTCCCCTTTTAAGGTTGTCACCTCTGCAATCGATCCTAATACTAAAACAATTATTGAACAAAACAATTTCACCAATCAATATTTAAGTACGCTAGGTTCTCAATTGGACAAAATAGAATCCAAACTTGACGCTTCCACCCTTGTGACTAAAACTATTGATTCCCCTCTAATCAAGCTTCCTACAAAACGTCAAGGACTACCTAACAAACCAAGCACAAGTGACTCCTCTGCCCAAATTGATAAATTGTTAAAAGCCTTAGAATCACAACTAATCAAGGACGAAAAATCCCTCACAGTTCTCAATTTTGATTCTCATAACGATACTGATAACTCTGATACCTCATCTGAAGAAGACACAGATAAAGATATAAGCAAGTTAGAAAATGCCTTTGAGATCAATAGGATCACACATTGACCAATTAACCCTACCAGTATTACAAAAAATTGGTATACCCAACCTACTCCTGTCGATATTCAATATGAAGAAAGAATCTTCCAAAACCAAATTTCTGTGTCATCTAAAAAAATTTATGAATGGAATATTGATGGACTCTCTGAACAATAAATTTTAAACAAATTAAACCACCTTTCTATGACAGCCAATAGTTACCTTACACATCACAATATGCCTCAACCTGATATTATAGAATTACTAGCCTCTGGATTTTCTGGCATGTTAAGAAATTGGTGGGATAAACATCTTACCCAAGAAGCAAGAGAAAATATAACACATGTAGTCCAAAAAGCAGAAGATGGAACCCCTATTTTTAATGAAGAAATTGGCCTCGGACTCCCTGATGGAGTCAATACATTAATTTACACAATTATAGATCATTTCATTGACAGACCAAGTGACATTACTTCTAGAATTCATGATCAACTTAGTAACCTTAGATGTCCTACATTAAGTGATTTTAGATGGTACAAAGATACTTTCTTGTCACGAGTTATGTTACAAGAAGATAGTAATAAACCATTTTGGAAAGAAAAATTTATTAATGGATTGTCCAGCCTTTTCTCTCATAAAATACGCACAGAACTCAGTAACACAACTGGTGTTATTGAATATGATAGTCTAACCTACGGTAATATTATTAGTCTAATCCAGAAAGTAGGACTCAAAATGTGTATAGATATGAAAATTAATAATCAGCTTAGCAAAGATAAAAAGAAGGCTAAATATGAAATGGGCACATTCTGCCAACAATATGGATTACCCCCAATTGCACCATCTCGGCAAACAAAGAAATCAAAACAAACAAAATCCTTCCCAAAACGATATACTCGCCCTTATAGAAGATATAATATAAAATTTCAACATAATGAATTCTATGATAAACAAAAGTTTAAAAATAACGAAAAATATACGAGAAAAACAAAACATTTTGAGAAGAACAATAAAATTGATCTAACTAAAGTTACATGTTATAAGTGTAGTAAGAAAGGTCATTACACAAGAAATTGTCCTATAAAAAATAAAATTAATCAGCTAGAATCCCTGATGAAACTAAACAACAAATTTAAACAATTCTTGAGTTAAAAAACACAAGTGACAGTGATACTGAAATTGAATCTAGTTCCTCTACTGAATCTTCTGCCTCCTGTCTCAGTTCACCTGATATTAGTTTTGGGTGCAAAGATAGTTGTTGTACAAAAACAGTCAATATGCTAAATCGACACCAACATAAAACCCTTAATGTTCTCACCAAAGCAGAAGAACAACAACATCTTCTTCTAGACCTTATAAGTAAAGTTGAAGACCCAGGTTTAAAAAATTCTTATCTTCAAAAGCTTACTAAATTAGTCACCATAAACAAAGATACTCAACCCCCTACCTTAAACAAACCGAATTTTAGTCTTCACAAAACTCTTGAACGTTTTACTCCTAAAAAAGAAGTCACTATACAAGACCTCCAAGCAGAGGTCAACATCGTTAAACAAGAAATCAAAACCCTGAAAAATGAAAACCAAGATATAAAAACCCTCTTTCACACCCAACTCAAAGATCTAGTTAAAACTTCACACCAATTTTCAGTTTCTGATTCCTCTTCCTCTGACAGTAATGAAGATGATGACAACACAAATCATTTTCAAAGTACTGAAGAAGAAACCAATGGTTTGAATCTAATTAACCGAACCTCATTTAAAAAATGAAAAATAAAAGTCACCTTAGTTATTAATAAGGAATACCAAAAAACTGTCATTGCTCTAGTTGACTCTGGAGCTGATCTTAACAAGAAGGCCTGATTCCTAGAAACTACTATGAAAAAACAAATGAGAAACTCAGTTATGCTAATGGTAGTGCAATGAAAATCAAGTATGAATTATCTAAAGCTCATATTTGTCAAGATAATGTCTGTTTCAAAACTACATTTGTCCTAGTAAAAAATATGACTAATACAGTCATCCTTGGCCTTCCATTTTTATACCTTCTTTACCCATTTACCATAAATAATGATGGTCTCTCTACAACACATTTTGGTCAAAATATTACTTTTCCTTTTTTTGCAAAAATTTTCTAGTAAAAAACTCAAAAGCATCATTGATTTTTCAGTCTCTAAAAATATTTGCATTCTCCATCATAAAGAACAATATTGAAATTCTTTAAAAGAAGAAATAATTCACAAACGAACAGAAACACAATTAAGCAACCCTACCCTTCAAAATTAGATAAAACAATATGAAAATAAACTTATTTGAGAAATATGTTCGGAACTACCCAATGCTTTTTGGCATAGAAAACAACATATTGTTAGTCTTCCTTACATCAAATCCTTTACTAATAAAAATATTCCAACTAAAGCCTGACCAATTCAGATGAATGTTGAAGTCTTAGAATTTTGTAAAAAAGAAATCCAAGACCTTCTTCAAAAGAAAATCATACGTCACAACAAATCACATTGGTCTTGCTCAGCTTTTTATGTCCAGAAAAATTCTGAAATAGAACGAGGGGTACTACGTCTAGTCATTAATTACAATCCTCTTAATCAAGTCCTTGAATGGATAAAATATCCTATCCCTAACAAGAGAGATTTAATTAATCGATTAGGGCAAACAACCATTTTCTCCAAATTTGACCTTAAGTCCGACTTCTGGCAAATTCAGATTACAGAAAAAGATAAGTACAAAACTGCATTCACTACACCTTTTGGCCATTACGAATGGAATGTCATGCCCTTTGGCCTTAAGAATGCCCCAAGTGAATTCCAAAATATTATGAATGATATTTTCAATCCTTTCAGTCATTTTTCCATAGTCTACATTGATGATGTTCTTATCTTTTCCAATAACATTGAAGCTCATTGGAAACATCTTAATTCTTTCTTCCACACCATCAAAATCAATGGTTTAGTCATCTCTGCTTCTAAGATAAAACTTTTTCAAACCAAAGTTAGATTTATTGGTTATGATATATCTCAAGGACAAATCCGCCCTATTAGTCGTTCCATAGAATTTGCAGGTAAATTCTCAGACCAAATTCTTGATAAAACCCAGTTACAACGTTTCCTTGGTTCTTTAAATTACATTGCTGAATTTTACAAAGATCTTAGAAAACAATGTAAACCACTCTTCGATCGTTTACAATCAAACCCCCCCTCATTGGACTGATATTCATACCACTATAGTTAGGGACGTTAAAAAATATGTCAAAACTCTTCCTTGCTTAGGAATTCCTTCAGTCAACTCTTTCAAAATCATTGAAACCGATGCCTCCAACATTGGTTATGGAGGCATTTTAAAACAAAAACTCTCGCCTACTTCTCCAGAACAGCTTGTTCGTTACCATTCTGGAGCATGGAACAAAACACAAAGTAATTATAGCACTATTAAACAAGAAATTCTTGCAATTGTTTAATGTATCAGTAAATTCCAAGATGATATTTTAAATTAAAATTTTTTACTTCGAGTTGATTGCAAAAGTGCCAAATATGTTTTAGAAAAAAATGTTAAAAATATAGCTGTTAAGCATATTTTTGCCAGATGACAATCTATTTTAAGCATTTTCTAATTTGATATCGAATACATTCGTGGATGTGACAATTTATGAATTTTGAACTTAGTTTCAAAATAGTTGATTTGTTCCCAAAGGATTTTAGGGATCACATCGTCGTCTGGGCCATGGTCATTCCACCACTTAACAAACCAAGAAGGGAGTTGACTATTAAATTTACTATCAAAATTTACGAACCAAGAATGACTAAAAGTTTCAGTTTGAAAAAGGAAAATTTTGAACCAGGCATCAATGTAGTCATAGTAGGTGAATGGGAGTGAGTTATCTAACTTTTTGGGTTCAGAGGGATGTTTTCCCCACTCTTTGAGGGAGACAACTCTCAAATGTACAAGGAGTGGTAAATGACTTTAGTTGGATCATTGCGATCAGGGACAGGTTTGATGAAGACAGAATTGGTTTGGTAAATGATATCTCTGTAATATTGCAAGTTGTGACTAGGGGTGTGTGGTATCCAATGAGAATTTGGGGGGAAAACTGTTTTACTAGGGCAATTGGGTCATTTGTGTGAGAAAAATGAGGTTCAATGTAGAAAAGGGTATGGTAAGTTTTTTGAAGATAATCTGATCTTCCTGGAGGGTTGTATCTGGTGAGAGGTGGAGTACTTGTGACTGGGGCATGGATGGTGAAAGGATCATGTGGAGTTGTTAGAGCTGAACTAAAGGTAGGACGAGGATCTAAGGGAGTCCCTAAGCTTGTGAACTTGTTTACTCAAGCAAGGGAAGTAGAGGGTTCAGTTTTCACTAGGGGAGGAGGTCTGACCGGAGGGATCCCTCCTCTGGGACGTGGTTGTGGTTGTCTGTTTGCCATTAGGGTTCTGCAAAAATTCTCTGGTAAGAAAATCTGGGATTGAATTGTCACATCCACGAATGTATTCGATATCAAATTGGAAAATGCTTAAAATAGATTGCCATCTGACAAAAATATGTTTCGCAACTATATTTTTAACATCTTTTTCTAAAACATATTTGGCACTTTTGCAATCAACTCGAAGTAAAATTTTTTGATTTAAAATATCATCTTGGAATTTACTGATACATAGAACAATTTCTAGAATTTCTTATTTAATAGTGCTATAATTGCAAAAATGACTGAAAAGATTGAAAATATCATTCATAATATTTTGGAATTCACTTGGGGCATTCTTAAGGCCAAAGGGCATGACATTCCATTCGTAATGGCCAAAAGGTGTAGTGAATGCAGTTTTGTACTTATCTTTTTCTGTAATCTGAATTTGCCAGAAGTCGGACTTAAGGTCAAATTTGGAGAAAATAGTTGCTTGTCCTAATCGATTAATTAAATCTCTCTTGTTAGGGATAGGATATTTTATCCATTCAAGGACTTGATTAAGAGGATTATAATTAATGACTAGACGTAGTACCCCTCGTTCTATTTCAGAATTTTTCTGGACATAAAAAGCTGAGCAAGACCAAGGTGATTTGTTGTGACATGTGATTTTCTTTTGAAGAATGTCGTGGATTTCTTTTTTACAAAATTCTAAGACTTCAACATTCATTTGAATTGGTCGGGCTTTAGTTGGAATATTTTTATTAGTGAAGAATTTGATGTAAGGAAGACTAACAATATGTACTGGAATTCCCAAAAGAAGTTTCTCAGCCACTCAAGGCTAGCCCAATCACACAAGTCATTGAAACAACACAATCAAGTTCCTCTACAGAAACCGCAGTCAAGAAATCAGCCTCCAAGAAGTCAACTTCCAAAGCAAAACTCAAAGAAAAAATGGAAAAGCTCCTTGCCCAAATAGAAGGAGATTCAAGCTGTAATGAAAAAGATGAATCGTCTACAGAATCCAAATACAGGTCATACCAGGATGCCCAAAATCCATTTGATCTATCAAAAAATTAAGAGAAAGGAACGCAGTCAAGCACAGTCAAGCTCAAGTCAACAGATACAAAGGCACAAAAAGACAAGAATAGTGAATAGTGAATAGTGACTTTTTGCTATAGTAAACCTTCAGCACAAAAAACAAATACAGTGATCAACAGTACCGACAGACTACTATTGCAAACAGTAAAAGGACACAGTTCTCTGCCCCAAAAATCAAAAAGACTACAGTGAAAGACAACAGTCGTCTGTCCAGAAAGTCAAGAAATCAACAGTGCAAAACCTACAGTAAACTATGTTATATCCTCTATATAAGCAGTCAAATGTAATGGTCTTCGGCCAGGTTTTAGTATATATATATATATATACTATATAATAAAATTATATATATATTAAACAAAATATAATAATATATATATTAAACATAATATAATATTAAAATAAAAGAACTTGTTAGGCCGAATCTAGAATTAGAATCTATGTTCTTAAAATAGATTCGCCCCGCTACGGTGCTCACGGTCTTTATAGCGTCTGTCTCCCAGGATACAACGGCCTTCCTTCTCCAATGGCAGCACTACAAATTGGAGAACATTCGAACTTTTTCTGTGTAGTACTCTCTACTACAACTAATACTATACTATATGTAAGTATGCAAAGGAGAAAAAGGAGAAAGGAGAGAAAAATGATGTTTTTGGAATGATTTGGAAAATGGCCCAAAGGGAGTATTTATAGGCAACCAAGTGCCTTTACAGATGACCCGAACAGTCACCAGATGTGATGGTTCAACCCGAACCATCACTATTCATGTTGGTTCAAATGAGTTGTGTCCACCCATATAAGATGTGATGGTTCGGTCATGCCTGTTGGGTCCTAACCGTCAAGTGACACATTCAAATTGCTCATTCAATTTCCAACAAATTAATCACAACACTAAACATACTAATGAAACACTCACTTTGATTTAAGTATATTACCTGTGCAAATGGCAAATGCAAGGCTTTGTGATTGTGTGAGTGCAAGCTCTTGACTCTTGATAATACATCAGCCTCTTGGACAGTTTCAAGTTCAATATGAAGGTTAAGTGTAACATTGAACTGGAAAACAAGACATGCTATGGAAAAGTTAAAAAAAAAAATGGTAACACTTCTTTAGCTAATTTCCATTAGATGTTTACAGTACATATTACATTTAATGTTTTACAACCATGGCATTTAAAGATCTCACCAATGCCGAGCCGAAGCAACAGTATCCTCAAGTTTTCTAAAAGGAGGGCACTGGCATGTTAGTTCTTCAAGCAAATGCAGAACGAGAAATTTGTCCTGAAAAGTCATTTACCAGCACGCGGAATTGGGAAAATGGAGAGCCAAGAAGTGTAGAACCTTCAGTCCAGCATGTTCTTTGACCTATTAAATTTCTGTGCTGGAAATCTTTGGTCTGCCCTTAATCCTTCCCTTTTCTCCAAGTTGTTCTTTTTTCCTATGAAGATCTGTATTGGGATCTAAGTCAGGCTACTCCGTGTTCTGACTCTATCTATTATCATTTGCCTGCCAGACAAATCCTCCTCATAACCAACAACCTGGATTTGCAACACAAAGAGCATCATGTTGAAGTTCATGGGGTCAGATTGGTTCAAGTATGAAGAGTTGATACGTCAAAAGGTGGATTAGTTTATTAAAACCAACGCAATAAATTTACATTATTCTTTCTTGAGAAGATGCATATTTTAGAATATCGAAGTTATGGAGACCAATAATAAGAAGCCACCAAAAACAACAGCAAGAGAGGAGCTGAAACCTGAGACTCTGTCTGTGTTTCGCTAAAACCATCATAAATGCCGGGATTTAGATCTTCAGAACGTTTCTGAATGTCATCCTTTGTATCAGTCCTGAAGCAAATTACGCTCAAAGACTAAGTTGAAACAAAATGAGAAAGAGAGCACATAAATTTTACTCCTCTAACTTGGGGCGGGCTTCTGATACCACCTTGTCCACTTTACAGATTTCAATGTTCTAAAACTAATTACTTTCCTCTTCTTCCAGTGCAAATAATTCCGAGTCAGGTTATGATGAAAGATCAAATAATTTCACTAGTTATAAACAAAACACCATATATATGTCAAACCATTTAGCTTCAAACTTCTCTTACTGGCCTTCTAGACAAAACATTACTTTATTGCAACGCAATTGTTCCTAGCAAGGGAACTCAAAGTAGAGATAACCATATTTATATATATATATATATATATATATATATATTATGTAGAGTAAAATTAAAAAATTAAAAACTTTACCGTTTTATCCAGTGCTTAGACAACCCAAAAGCAGAGTGTCCATCTGTAGGATCTCGACTAATTATTGAACAATCAGATGAGAATACATTTCTATCGCATGCAGACCCCTCTGGTGACTTCAGATCGTGAATCTAAAACCAAGAACCATACATTCAATAAGTCATCACACAACGGACTCAATGAAGTTGAAAAAGTTATCATCTTTTACCTTACTGGTTTGCTCTAACAAATCCTCAATAGCAGAAGCTACATCAGGTATGGCATGGGAAACTTCCTCAATGGTTTCTGCAATGTTGTTTTCCACGGAACTCATCTTCCAGATAGGATCGCTTGGATTAACTCCCGAATATAGCAGATCCTTCTGGCTGTCATCTCCCAAAAGCTTTGCCTTCTTATTGTGAATACTTGAATGACTAGCCTCTTCCCTAGAGCTGCCACTTCTGCTACCAATACCTTGAGTTTGTGTTCTCGGGTCCTGGGACTGACTTGGGAACTGGGATGCATTATCTCCAGATATCATTCGAGTGGCTTCTGAAGGATACTGGCTCATAGTGCACAATCCTGCCTCTTGATCTTTAGAAGTAACTTCTTTTGGACAAAATGAACTAGGAGAAACAACACCATTCTGCCCCCACAGGCATAATGAGCACTTGAGCAGACTAGATGAAAATGAAGCAAACACATGCATGGGCGTGCACACGCAGAGAGAGAGAGAGAGAGCGAACCTGCTTGACACACTCGTAAATCCACTCGGATGTAACTGACTGTATCCCCCATTTGCTAGCAGCATCATATTTTGGGCCACTGGTGAACTTGCATAATAAATGAGTGATTTTTTTCGTCAATTTTTCAACAAATTTGGCTCCAAGAACGAAGCACAAATTTCTTAACAGCAGTCTATCTTTCTCATCATACTGTGAAACACAAAACCGAAAGCTTCTGAACCCAGGCAAAGGAATGTGGCATGGAAGTGGAGAATATAGAATGTGACTGCTAACATCCAGCAAGCATCGACCCTTGAATATGGAACTTGAATGTTAATTATGAGGCTTATTGCGGCAACAAAACTATACAATGGCTAGAATTTAAGAAGTAGAATGAGTCTTAAAAACAAAAGAAACAACATCACTAGTAACATTGTGAGAATAAGTGCTCAACTTGCAGTTTCAAAAGGGAAAAGTATCAAGACCCAATAAACCTTTTTTTATATGGTATTTTCATGCGTGGTGGATAAATAAAATTGCTGTTTCTCTAAGAGAAGATAAAATTGGACACCATTTAATTTGCCTCCTTACACTTCTCACCTTGCTAGTTGCTTATAACTTCCACTCGCCTTAACCCTTGGGTCAAAAATACACAACATGCAGGAAGTATATCAGCATGGGTACATGGTGCATGCGTCCAGTTATGACATCAGCTTCCATTTGGATTTCAAGAGAGAGGTTTTCTGATAGGACATGAAGGTGAATACATATATAGAGAGGAAGAAAGAAAAACAGTCGTGTGTCGATCACTAATTGAAGAAAAATAACATGACAATATTATACTGCATTTATGTCCTCAAATTTTAAACACATATTGAACTATGTTGAAAATTCGAGGACTTTTGCTAATGTAACAGGCTCTGTGGGGCTTTTATTCAGATAATTCGATGAACATGAAGCTTCTAGCCCCTAAAGCAGTGAGTTACTTTTTTGTACCTATTTGATCATCATAATTTCTTTCCGCAGTATCTCATTTGGTAAATTGCATTTCTCTCCAAAATCCCATTGTAAGTCATAGTGGGGGTGGGGGGACATCTTAGAAAATAAACCACCTTCTAAAAGTGGAAAAACACAGCACCACAATCTGAAATTCTGATCTTTGACTCCTATCTCCAGCTGTTTATACAACTCCAAATCTGAAAGAAGAACTATAGATCTTTGACTCAGCTTGAGGACAGTTGTTGTGGATCTTTGACACAGCAACAAATCTTGACTTTGTTTACCCTAGAGATAGCTGTTAGTTATTTGACTTGTACTTGTACTTTTGTCCTTAGTATAGCTGTTACTTATTGTATATATAGAGGCCCTTGTACAATCTGAAAAACTAAGAAGAATAGAAATAGAATTCTCTATTCAAGATCTTCTTCATGGTATCAGAGCCCTCTTTCAGTTCTGGGTTCATTTTTCTTCTACATTAACCAGCCTTCATTACTGGTTAACTTCCTTCAAAAATTATCTGAAGTTACATATGTTAGTGCTTCGGATAAAATGTCTAATTGGGAAACCTCATGTCTTATAGAAAGTCCTACCATTCAGATTACTAACCACAAACAGCAAAGCATTGGAGAAGAAATGAGTCATGGCAGCAATAAATTCATTTCAGCCAATATTTCAGGATAAAATGTCTAATTGGGAAACCTCATGTTTTATAGAAAGTTGGTAATTTTTTCACTGTTGTACAAACTACAAATTCAAAAACCAGCCCTTGGATCATAGATTTCGGGGCTTCAAACCACATGACATGTTCATCCAGCCTCTTCAATACCTATTTTCCAGCCTCTGGACAACAAAAGGTTAAGATTGCGGATGGTACTCTATCATCAGCTGTGAGGAAAGGTTGTATAATTCTTTCCAAGGATTTTGTCCTTGAATCTGTCCTACATGTTCCAAATCTCTCTTGCAACCTTATAACAGTTTCTAAACTAACTAGAGATTTGAATTGTATAGCCAAATTCTTTTCTACTCATTGTGAATTTCAGGAACCGTATACGGGGAAGAGGATTGACAGTGCTAAAGAAATGGATGGCTTATTTGTCTTTGAAGGAAGCAAAGCTGAAGAAGAAGGCAAAGGCATGAAAGCTATGCAATGTGGGACTTTCAATCTGGATAGTAAGGATGACATTCTTTTGTGGCACCTTAGGTTAGGACATCCTAGTTTTCCCTATTTGAAAAAATTGTTCCCTTCGTTATTTGCAAATAAAAATATTTCAGATTTCAAGTGTGAAACCTGTGAGTTATCTAAGCATCATAGAGTGCATTTTCCAGCATTGAATTACATCGAGACTAACCCTTTTTCCCTTATCCATAGTGATGTTTGAGGACCTTCGCGTGTCACCAATGTTTCCGGTTCAAAATGGTTAACCTTCATTGACGACCACACTAGGATGTGTTGGACTTATCTTCTTAAACAAAAATCCGAAGCAGCCCAAGTATTTCAAATCTTTTATAAAATGATTAAGAACAAATTTCAGATCCTTCGAACAGATAATGGTAAAGAATATTTTTCAAATATTTTGGGTGATTATCTTGTTGCTCATGGTATTGTCCACCAAACCCCATATGTTGACACACCCCAACAAAATGGGGTAGCCGAAAGGAAGAATAGACACTTAGTTGAAGTGGCAAAGGCCCTCCTAATTCAAATGAGTGTTCCTAAATATCTTTGGGGTGAAGCCATTTTAACAGCCACATAAATCGAATGCCTAGTCGTATTCTTAAGTATGAGACACCATTGAACCAAGTCAAGAAATCCTTCCCATTGACAAAACACCTATTCTCTTCCTTAAGCCCTAAAATTTTTGGATGTACTGCTTTTGTTCGCGATCACAATTCCAACAAATGCAAATTGGATCCTAGAGCCATAAAACGTGTTTTTCTTGGTTATTCTGCAACTAAGAAATGGTACAAGTGTTTTGACCCCACTACCAAAATTTTTTATGTCTCCATGGATGTAACATTTTTTGAAAATAAATCGTTCTTCACCAAAACTTCACTCCAGGGGGAGAATTATCAAATAGGAGATCTGTTTTGGGATGTTATTGTGTTGCCTAATCATGTTCAATCCACACCAAATCCAAACAGCCCTCAACTGAGCTTTATTCCTAGCCCACAATTGAGCCCTGGTAACTCAAGTGAGGGGGAGCAGCCACTACAACAACCATTGCAACCATCACAGCAGCCACAACAGCCGTTGATTAATCAACAACCGACAACCAATGATGGACAGAATGAAGGGCAGCCTAAAGAACTGAACGTTTATACAAGAAAAAACAAGGATAAAGAGACTGGAACATTTCCTTCGCACTACTCAATCCCTGAACCAGCTACGGTCACTTCAAATTCCAATGAGATCATGGAAAGATACGGTGAGCTCCCTAAAGAAATATTTGATATTTCCCAATATGATCTGGACATGCCTATTGCTCTTAGAAAAGGAAAAAGATCTTGTACTCAATATCCACTTTCCAATTATATTTCATATAAGAATCTTAACCCTTCCTTCAAAGCATTTGCTACTAATGTTTGTCAAGAAAAGATTCCGAAGACCATTCAGGAAGCAATGACGGATTCAAAATGGAGAAAAGTTGTGATGAAAGAAATGAGTGCACTCACCAAGAACAACACTTGGGAACTAGTTGATTTGCCCTATGGAAAGAAGACCGTGGGGTGTAAGTGGGTGTTTACTATCAAATTCAAGGCAGATTGCTTGGTTGATCGATACAAGGCAAGATTGGTCGCGAAAGACTTCACACAAACCTATGGGATTGACTACCAAGAAACCTTTGCCCCCGTGGCAAAAATGAATACAGTTCGGGTTCTACTGTCCATAGATACAAACCGGGACTGGCCGATGCACCAACTTGATATAAAAAATGCATTTCTCCATGGAGACCTTGAGGAAGAAGTGTATATGGAATTGCCACCTGGATTTGAAGGTAATTTTGGAGGAAAGAAAGTGTGCAGATTAAACAATTCTCTTTATGGATTGAAACAATCCCCACGTGCTTGGTTTGAAAAATTCACCAAGGTTGCTCGGAGAAAGGGATATACGCAAAGCCAAGGAAATCACACAATGTTTTACAAACACAAAGGAGGGAAGGTAACTGTATTAATTGTGTATGTTGATGACATCATTGTGGTAGGTAATGATGACACCGAAATAGAGAAATTGAAGAAGTCTCTTGCAAAAGAATTTGAGACTAAGGATTTGGGAAATATGAGGTATTTCTTGGGAATAGAAGTCGCAAGGTCAAAAAAAGGAATATTTCTATCACAAAGGAAGTATGTCCTTGATTTACTCAAGGAGACCGGTTTATTGGGATGCAAATCAGAAGATACTCCTATTGACTTTAACCACAAACTTGATGGTATAACTATAAGTCCAATGGTAGAAAATGAGAGATACCAACGATTAGTTGGAAAGCTCATTTACCTATCTCATACTAGGCCCGATATTGCTTATGTCGTTGGAATTATCACTAGGTTTATGCATGCTCCTAATCAATACCATTTTAACGTTGTACTCAGATTCTTAAGGTATCTCAAGGGCACTCCAGGAAAATGATTATATTCTCAAAAAATGGGAATATGGAGATAGAAGCCTACACTGATGCAGACTAGGGAAGATCACTCAGTGATAGATGCTTTACTTCAGGATATTGTACCTTTGTAGGAGGTAATTTGGTGACATGGAGGAGTAAGAAGCAAACGGTTGTGGCTAGATCAAGCGTTGAAGCTGAGTTTCGTGCGATGGCTTTAGGAATTTGTGAGTTACTATGGCTAAAGTCTATCTTAAAAGAACTGAAGATTGGAAGTTGTAATCTCATGAAACTCTACTGTGACAACAAAGCAGCCATTAGTATCGCGCACAATCCAGTCCAACATGATAGAACAAAACATGTTGAAATCGACAGACACTTAATCAAAGAGAAAATTGAATCGGGCCTAATTTGCACTCCCTACAACAAATCTGCAGAACAACTAGCTAATGTCTTAACTAAAGGTTTGGCTAAAAGACAGTTTCAGGAGTTAATTGGCAAGCTGAGCATGACTGATATCTATATGCCAGCTTGAGGGGGAGTGGAAAAACACAGCACCACAATCTGAAATTCTGATCTTTGACTCCTATCTCCAGCTGTTTATACTGCTCCAAATCTGAAAGAAGAACTACAGATCTTTGACTCAGCTTGAGGACATCTGCTGTGGATCTTTGACACAACAGCAGATCTTGACTTTGTTTACCCTAGAGATAGTTGTTAGTTATTTGACTTGTACTTGTATTTTTGTCCTTAGTATAGTTGTTACTTATTGTATATATAGAGACCCTTGTATAATCTGAAAAACTAAGAAGAATAGAAATAGAATTCTTTATTCAAGATCTTCTTCAGAAAACACGGGGAAAAAATATGTACACCTCTCCAAAAAACAAGTTTCCAGTAGTCCATATTTTCTTTATCCAGTAGTCCACCGTGTAATTACATTTCCTTCCATCATTGCGCTTTGAGTTATAAACGACGAAGTACAAAAAGAAAACCAAAGAGTAGATACAACCTCTGACAGAAAACAGGGACATAACAAATATGTAAACTTATACAAGACAAACTTTGCAACACGAGTGCCTTTAATACCTCCCAACTGCAGACCTGAGTGACATGGCTCACCTCATTGTCAGTTGCGTTATATTTCAACCACTACAGAACTTACCATTTCAGATTCTGGACTGGCATAAATCAAAATTAAGTTGCTCCCTAAAGAGGATAATTTGAAAACCAGAAAGGAGGTGACTGGCGGTTTGAAACTCACAGCAATAGGCAATAATATGCATATAAACTGAAGAGGTTGTTCTTGAATATTGATGTTTTATTTTTTCTTTGTCATGTTGTAGCATTCCTGTTAACGTTCTTGTGTCTCTTCACATACAAGAGATCATTCAGACTGGAATACAAGCCAATCTGCAAATGCAAGCATGCAGAGATCGAAACAGCGAACGTAATAGGAGAATAAGGGTCATCAAGGATCCAGTCATCAAACGACTCCGTTGCTCTCTGCAAATCTCTAATCTCCTTTTCTTTCTTGGTAGGTAAAATCAATCTCTCTATAAATACGGGTATATAGATACAATTAAATAATTAGTTCTCCATGTAGTACTTATTCTACTCCTTGCACACGGGTATATTGATTGAGTCTTACTCTAACGACTATTACAGAAACAAATTGGATGAATGGGTAAAAGTTCAGCCACCACGGCACACATAGTTAAGGCAATGGACACAAACAAACAAGAAACACAAACGAAGTGGCTAACTATTGTTACAAACAGGTCTCTGCAATCCACAGTGAGATTAGCAAGAATTTGGCAGAAAAGTGGATGTCCTTCAAAGCACATGGTAACAAGGAAAACGACCAAACAGTCACTTAGACACAAAGCATTCCAAACAGGTACCGCACATTGAGAAAAACAAAAGGTACTCCAAAGAAGGCAAATTTATATAGCACAGATTTTGGAGATCATGATACCATAAGAAATACAGTGATAATCCATTCAGAAATCAGACATAGTACCTCTAAACAAGATCGAACCCAGTGACTTGATACACTGGTACTTTTGGTATCACCAGTCGCACTAGATACCACACCATGACACTCAATGGTGAAGTGGACATTCTGATCATCCACTACTTCTCCTCCCCCTTGAATGACCCATTCAACTATTTCAGCTCTCTGGATGGACAAAGGATAAAAAAATTGTAAGCAAACGTATTTTGAAGACAAATAAAGGCTATAGATTAAATGATTCAATAAATAGCTCAATAAAAATCGATACATGAGGTAATAAAAAAATAAAAAAATAATAAAAAGAAAAAGAAAAAGAAAGAAAGAAACTTCAAACAGACAAATGGCGCACTCCAGCATATTGGAGCGTGCTCCCATTTTGAGTGCTTTCTATTTACATCTTGTTTATAAATAAATAAAAGCATATTGCAGAAACAAAAATTGTTTTGAACAAGTATTAAATTAATAGCTTAGAATACCAGATTGAAAATTAAGATGTTGATATGTGTAGCATATCCATCTAATACCTTCAGAATTCATAGTGGTGCGTTATATTTATTTATTTGGAATGTAGAAATCGTTCAGGATATCAAGAGTCATTAATATGATCGAAGACATTTTCACTTATACGTAATTTGATTATTTACCTTTACACCTCTCACTTTCGTTTGCCTTAAAATAAATTGGTTTTAGGAACGGATGAATAGCTTTGGAGCTTCCCCTAAGCACGTCTTCAGTATGCAAAAACCTTAATTTAGCAACCTCTTTGAAGAAATGGCAACAAAAAGACTGTGCTTCTTCAAAAAAAGTGCCAAAGCAATTGAAGAGCACCTAACAGATATGAAGAAGCCGCTACTAAATCAGCGCACCTTTGGTGTAATGGTATAACCTCACCCCCTTATTGAGGAGGTGAGGGGTTCGAGCCTTTTAGGAGGCATTGTGGCGTGTGAGTTTCTTAACATTCAAAAAAAAAAAAAAAAAGCCGCTACTAAGAGAGAATGAACAAAGTGAGTATTTTATTTAGAGATAGGCACGAGCCACAGAAAAGTTGCTACTCCGAAGTGACGGTGTTGAAGCTTCAAACGCAGAGCTCAAGAACTCAACTTCTCTGAGACTAAACCATCTTCAAACTGATGGGGAGACAGAACATGTGATTGTCTCTCAGAAGACTATTTGCTGCCTTTCTTGCAACCAGTCAACACAAATGGGTTGATCTTTTGGATTTGATCTTTAATGATTTTTCAGATAATAAAGCCACATTTAATGATGTCTGCAATGCACATTGTTAAAAGAATTTTTCACCGGATTTCAAACATAGAAAACTTCCCTCATAGGCTATTGTTATATTTCACACTATATATGGATGTATAATTAGTGTTCTACTCTTCGGTTTGATTTTCGGAGAGAGAATTTGAACTCGTGACCTCAAGGTAAGGAACCTTGCGACCTACCAAATTGCTCTACCTGCACTGAAGAGAAGAGCTGAAAACTAATAGACAAACAAGGAACGAATGCACCCCTCTACCATATCTGTACACACAGAATAACTCTATATACACAATGGTAAAAGGAATCCTCCAGGATCAATGATCACAGAGAAGAGAAAGAGATATTCAAATGCATACCAACTTGATCTTGTTGCCCCTGGCAACAAACCTACCTGAACCATTTCACAAAGTATGTGTTCGGATAGTCCAAAGTTTTGATTGCTAGTTCTTGGTCTTTAGGTAAAAAAATGGCTATGAAGGCGTTTAGGTGCACTATTCCATGATGAGGATTGTAACTTTCCCATTTGTCACAACAACGGAAACATGCTTCTTTCATATTTTGAGGATTGACGAATCAAATGATTTTTTTTTGTTCCAGATTTGCCTCTTCTTTTCCCTCTGAATAATGGTTCAGTTCCTATTACTATCTATGATTTTTTTGTTTTTTCTACATTTTAAGAGTAATTCTATTGCTAATTTCAAATTACAAGGCATGGGCTATATGGGCCCAATTTGGGTCATCTTACTGCTTTTAAATGGAGTTCTTGGTAAGTATGTAATGAACTTTAGAAGTCAGTTTCAGAGTTCCTTATGTAGTGTTGGTCCCATTCTAATTAAGAGCACTCCAACAACCTGGAAAAATCACCATGGTTTTAGTTCAATGGGCTTGAGTATAGAGACTCTGAGGAAAGCTTATGAAACATGGTGTGATGTGTGACCCTATGTGGTGATTTATAACGAATTCTAGGCGGTTAGATTCTTCTTCTTCTTCCCATCTTCAACAGGACACTTTGAAACCTAATGCAATGTCAAGTCCCTTGTGTCCACACTGACACCATTTCAGTCCTAAACTTGCAAGCTTTTCAACATCTGTTTTATCTTTAACCTGCTTGCTCTCTATTGTTGTATAGAACTTGGAATCAGTTTCAGTATACCATGTTTCTTGCCCCGGAAAATTTGTCATATATTGTTTCACTCTCCCTGCTTTAATAATTTGATTACCCCTAGTACTCATTGTCTGAGATATAGAGAACATATGGATATCTAGAAGGGGAACTCTTAATCACATTCGCCTTTATAGTAGTAACAAGACATTTCCTAAGCACACAGTATATCGATGTAGCGCTCATGTTTTATGTCAAATGTGTATGCTTCTCAGAGACTTCAGAGTTTAGACAACAATTTTAACTTTTCATACCCCAGGGAATCTCAGTAGGACAATAATTACATTTGTCATATGCTCGATAAACAGCTCAACATACTTAAAAAAGACTTCAAAGAAATTAGGTAGCCTTCTCAAAGCCAAACATTTAGAGAATGTTCAGTTTATAAAGCCACAAGTTTTGTTTATACTCCATATAGGGATCTTCCACATGTCAAGATGCAGGCATCCTACATCCCACTGAATCTCATGTATATGAGATAGAAAAGGTAATCATTCAAGTGACATTGGAACACCAGCACCATAATCCAAGCATAATGGGCAAATGCATCATATATGCTCACCGGCAAGCATTTCTGCCATCTAAAATAGTACATACATGTTCTGCATAGTTTCTTTTGCAACACTACAGGAAATTAATGCCTTCAAATCTTGAAGACTCTTTGAGTATAATGTCAACGTATTTATAGGATTCTTCAAAATGACACTGATAATTGAATTATATGAATCTCACGGAGGAAAAATAATTGTTTAGTAGCGAAACTACTATTAGCTTGTCATGTCAAAAGCTTGCTAATTTAAAAATACTACAAACAAAGAATAAATAAATAAATATACCATTAATAACAGAAGAGCTTACCCTTTCTTCAGGAAAGGAACTCGAAAAGCGAAATAGCCTCCCCTCGAATACATTGGATGAATTCCTATCCCGAATTTCATTGCTGGAACCATGTTGCAACTCCACTTGACCCTTATTATTGCGATTTAGAAGAGAATGCTGGCTTTGTTTGGCAGATACTACTGTTTCTATCAGAGAGGAATCACTTCTCAAGATGACTTCTGGTTCTTTGCTTTTCTTCAATGACATTTCAGATCCAGAATTCATCTTTCCCCTTAATTGATTGTCTTGTACAATGGACTGAAAAGTGGAGGTTTTCACTTGTTTCATACCAGACATGCCCACTGGAGCTCCCTTGATGGAATATACAGCATCTATGAAACAGAAAATGTAGTTAAGGAAAAAACTGAGAAATCCATATAGAGAAGCACAAGTGCAAACTCGCTGCCATATACCAATATAATCAACAGGCAAAATAAAATCAAGTTGAATTCAGGACCGCAGTTCATGAAAACATATAGCTCTATCCATAGTGACAGGAAAAAAAAACACTGCAGACCCATAAAATAAAACCAACTTATAAATTTCATGGAATGGTTTTCGAACCTTTTGGAAGAAGTGAATCGTAAGCACTGTGCCTCTGGAGCACTGGAAGTTCTTTCCTTTCACGATCACAGTCTTCAAGCCACGTGGTTTTGACCACATGAATAACACCCAAAGCTGCAAGGCCCCTTACCTCCTTCTTTTCACTGCATAATTGATTAAGCTTGTTAGAATTGATAAACTTCAAACAGGACGACCTTTGAGTCAATGTTGGCATAAATGGAATGTATATCCAAAAAGTTAAGAATTGTTGCAATTAACAATTGCATGTGTCTTACAAGTACAATAATATTGTCAAAAAAAATATTTCCTACACAACAAATAATACCTAATTTCACTAGCTTACGTCAGCAACACAAATCTGATTCAGATTTTTGAATCCAGCAGAGTTAATGAACTAAGAAAGTCGAGTATTACAAAATAAGATAAAGAATATGTGTCCTTCATCAATAGGTAAGACTGCAAACCAAATCTAATCACAGTTGCTTCCCATTGAACTAGGGACTAAACAACTCTTTGTGATAACCAACGTTAGTTCCATTTGACGAGGCCAACCTATATGGTTGTTGGTGAGACTCTAGTCAAACATTAATTCTAGCAACACCTGATTTGGACACTACATTAATCAAACTCCCTCTCCCACTGATGATTTTACAGACCTCATCTCCTCATTTGATCAATGTAAAACATTTTGGTACATACCAAGCATCTTTCCGTAGGAGTATAGACTATATGCAAGTCATGACATTGCTTCCTTTCGAATTTTTTTTGTATGGCCAAAAAAAAGTCCAACATCATCTAGGTCATCTAAAGTGTTTTGGTGCATACCTACGTTCTAGGACTTGCGGGTGGAAAACTGGACATCTCCTAGTAGGATTCAGGAATGAACTTCGCCCCAAATATATCTCATTTATGGGAGGGTAATCTTGGAAAAGAGATATAGTCACGATGCGAAGCTGGCAGTCCTTTGACAGAGTTGAGTTCCGGCATGATACTTAAAGTTCGCTATTCTTTACTCTTTTGGGTTCATAGTGTAAAATTCTTATGCAGTATGAGTTATAGTGTCTTTTGCGGAAACATTGCTTATATAGTAGACTGGCTTGGTCTAGCTTTTCTTCTTGGGCCGCACTCCCCGTTTGAGCATTTACAAGTGAAATCTTACTTACCAAAACCGAGGGAGAGGGGAGGGGGATTTGGAGAAAAAAAAGTGTCACCCTATTGTTCTCAATGCTAAATTTCATATAGAAGTGGTTGATGGGGGTAAGGACCAAAAGCGTAGGCTGTGATGTTGTACCAACAATGTAGGCTCTGTTATGAAGGTATGCAAGGTTCACCTATAGGAGGTGAAAAAGTCTTGATCTATACTTCAACTAATTTCATCTACTTTTTCCATCTCAAATAGATTACCAAAATTTAAAATTCAATTCAACAGCAAAATATTAGATCTTACTCAATGCAACATGCAAATTAACATGCCAATCAAGTAGTAGAAAACATGAATTTGAACACAACTTAAAACATGGGAAACCCAAGTGGGAAAAACCAAGGACCTAGTTCAGGCAAACCAAATTCACTATGAGAAAGAAGTATTACAACCAACTTAATAGTTCCCTAAGCCAACTTAGCTATTAACAGACACTATCCACTCTATATTCCACTCAAAACTCAAGTACATAATCCACTAGTAGTAAGATCCGTTTCTCCACCAGTAATTCGATCTCCAAGGGCTAGTCATCCAATCCAATCTTGTTCTTAATTTATAGAGGGTTGTTTTGAACAAGCTTGTATTTGCTGCACAGAAATTCTTTAGTAAGCACACTTAACACTCACCAATTAATGCGAACAATGAATGCTAAAAGAAATATGCTATACAATACATCTCTGTCTGTATTCTCTGTTTACAAAGGATTTGCGCCATGATAATGTACTTATTGGCAAAATAGTATTGTGTAGAAAGAACAGGATTTTTCCGTGTTCTAAGCAGAAGAGGAAACTGCTATCTCACACTGCTAAATCAATCATGAGACACGTCAAATGATGGACGCGACTCTAGTATTCCTCAATAAACAATAATCAGGTTATTTCCAAACACTTTATATGTAAATCAGTTATAACTCTTCATATCATGAATCTCAAAATCCTAATGTATAAATCTGTGATCCGTAATTTTTGCAAGTACATAATATGTAAATTTTTTACCTTTATACCCTTGTTATAGAAAATTATGCTTTTATTTCTCCATTGAAAATTTTATTCCATCTTCAACCATGACCAAAAGGTAACTACCAGCCAGTAACTAATTTTACAGGATTCTAGCTAAGCTAAAATTAATATAATAACAATAAAATATAAGAAAGAATAAATAATATAAAGATTAAGAAATTTTGAGAGGCGAAATATGCTAAAATTTCCCCCAAATTTTCCTTTTCATGCTATTCAAACTCCTAAAGTTTTTTAAAAAACTTCCATATAATGCATTGTCAATATACTCCAAAGGAACCTTAACAACACCAGAAAAGTACCCATCCAAGTATCCAAAGTTGACACAGCCTGGAGTTCTACATCATCAATTGGCCCTCTATACCACCACTTGTGTTTTGTATTGTTAGTACCAGTTTCACCCTAGATTGTTCTTCGGTATATATATACATACATATATAAACACGTTGCATATTCAAGAACATCACATCTACCCCATTGTCCTACGTTGGAAACTACTATCTCCATTTGATGTTTGGGGTTAATTTTCAAATAGAAAGTCAACATATGGACTTCATAAGCATGTCAACATTTGTCTTAACACACTTACAGCATCAAATATAAACAATTCTGAAAAAAAAACTTGAAAGAAAAATGTTGAAAATTCATTGACAGAGGAATGTACATGAGTTCAGAAGATCTTACATCTCTGATGGAGTTCCAACAACAATGTGTGTCAATTTATCGTTGAGCGACATATAACGAGAACCACCACCTCTTCGGACCACATTGACTAGTTTACGCATTTCAGATGCATCAAATCCAACGAGCGAAATTCTGCATTCTGACAAGTACAAATCATTGTCTTCATTTTGTGAGTCGTTGGCAACACAACCATCAAAACTTGTATCATTTTTAGCCTGCATAGCTGGTGCACCACTCTCCTCCATGAAGAAAGAAGCATCTGAAAATGTAGATGACTTGTTTTGTGAGAGTGTAGCTTCTAGATCTGGATCTGCACTCCCAGCACATAAAACATCTGGAAAATTTGAATCTGCAGCCACTGATGACGGGGGGCGCTGCAAATTTCCAATACTCTTGTCTTGGCTATTCTGTGTTGTCAACAAGATCTTTCTAGTATTGACCGAAGACGCAGAACCACCTTGTGGAGGATAGGACTCCTCATTAAGACATGCTACTCATCAGAAAATAATAGCAATGTCAAATCCGTATTGAGAATTCCTCACAAGAGGCACAACAATAATCTTGTTGAGAATTTTAAAACAACCATAAAATTACAGCATGACATCAACACAGTGCATTACCTCTTCGAGCAACAGACTGATCAAACCATTTGCGACTAACAATATGGATGTGGCCCCATCTTTTGGCAACCTTGTATTTGTCACCTTCAGTAGCTTATTAAATGTCAAGGAGACAAATATTTCTTATATTTACATTATTGAATAACACGTAACTGCAAAATATGCCAGAAAGATATGCTTGGAAAAGTCTGTCGTAAGAGGATTACATAATGAAGAAAATCTAATTCACGTCATAACAAAGCACAAACATAGCCATTTTAGAGAAACATCAAAGCAAAAGGTTTTTGGGTAACCTTTCATCTGTCAGCCAAAGGAGTGCAAAAGAGTCAGAAAGTACAGAAACAGCTTGGCAATATACTAAAGTCATCTACAAGAAGTAATAAAAAGAGTAGTCGCAATAATCCAATTAGCAGATTCTTCAGATATCAATAATTTTACTTAGAGTCCCAGGATTACAAAAATAAAATCAAAAGTATATATAAGATTTAACAAGAAAAATGAATAGTTTTAAAACACCAAATTATAATAGTAATACAGGAGAAAATGGACACTAAGCTCAATATGAACAAGCTAAGCTGTCACCCATTCATTAAAATAGATTGAATTTACTCAAACTCTCTAATTTAGGACAGTTTCCATGGACTTATGAGTAGCATCATACCAAGTTTACTTTAATTTTTCCGACCCATAAAAACAAGACTAAAAGACAAAGACAAAATTATATGTATATCCTTTCAAAAAAAAAAATTTAAATATATACATATATATATTGTGGTTCTCCTCTTAAACAAAATGGTTTTGACACACAAAGAAATACAACAATTGTGAACCTTCTCTCAACTTAAAATGGTTTTGACACGAAAAGAAATTAAATTAAACTAGTTTATCTTGTAGAATATTGGCTAAGGGCTTCAACACTAGCCCCCAGGCTGGGGTTCAGGCCTGCTGGTGTAAAAAGAAAATTAAAAATAACAATTAAAAGATGATCCACTGATGAAAATCCTTGTTTTGGCAGGCTTGCATCTAAATTGCTCCCTTGTCAAACTCAAAATTAAAGCAAAACAATGTTCAAATCCTCTTTGCTTCACAACTAGAGATCACTGCTTGGTAAAATACCCAGAGCTAGCTCTGACAACGATGAAAAGGAAGGGCTGAATTTTAAATTAGTGCCAATTTAGGAGAGGGAAACTAAGAATATTCTTTTATTCCCTCTGTTCCATTTAAAGTGTCCCTTTTCAGGAACCCAACTTCTCAAGATGTGGCTTTTAATATTTAGTATTATATTGGTAGGGAATGGATTGCCATGTCTATCCATGTAGGTCCACATGATGTAGTGATGTTTCACATTTAAAGGTTTTTGTAATTTCAGTGCCGGAACGGTAGAATGGGGAATGTTGGAAAATATAGTAGAAAGACTATAGAATTAGACAATTATTTTGGGACAGCTAAATAGGGAAAGGTGGACAGTTATTATGCGGACAACAGATTATTATGAACAGGCCGCGACTTTTTGCAAAATACTACTCGTTTTTCAAAACTGAATAACACAGAATAGGGAAGGGAAATTAGGATGGATGAATCAGTTATGGGAGAAAATAGAATATTAAAGTAAGAAATAAATAAATCAACAGAAGAGTGTATTGGTAAAGGCACAATCCCTATATGACAGTTCAACAAAATCCAGTGATTACCCCAACAATTATAGGAATATGGATAGTCTTAAAGGTGCTACAAGGAAGAAAAAAGCCTAAAAATCATAAGGACATAAGCACTAAATAAAAGGACCACATAATGTCATATTTGGTTGGGGGGTGAAGGGTTAAAAGAAGTTGGAGTGAAAAGGAAGGAGAAGATCTCCTTTGTTTGATCAAGTCAAATATTCCAGGGAAAGGAAAGAAGAAGGAAGAATGTCTCCCCTGGACCCACCAAAAAGCTTTTGCTCAAAAGTGGATGGAGAAGTGAAGAGAAGCATCTTCCCTCTCCACTTCCATCTCTTCCTTTCAGTTTTCCATCCTTTGTATCAGAGCAATAGAGCATTAACTAGAACCTCAAATCAGCACACTTAGGCAAATTTGTGTTCTCAAAATCAAATGGATAAGGCTCCAATAAGTCTTTATGCTCATGTGATACAGGAAAGGTACAAGTGACTCAAAATCAATCCCTTTCACTTAAAAATCATGAGTAGGATATATCACAGACTAAATGTGAGCACTTCTTGGTAAGCTCAGCAGAATATTTGCCGCCATTTTGTATTATGAGCTTCTCCATCTCCTTCCGTTCATCTAAAGAAGAATAGCCAAATTAATATTACAAGAGAGTACATCTTAAGCAGCAGCAGGATATTGATAATATTGATCCATTAATGTCAAAACTACTGCCTACTTGTCAACCTGCAGGTATTCTGGTGACACAAATTGTTAATCCAGAAAAAGGAAGAACCCTGAACGGGTCCTGAGGAACAACACGGTGCTCTTTCCAGCACTGATATAACCAATTAACTGTGACAACTGGTTTCTTTAAAATGTTTGAAGCCCACTGCAAATTGGATGCATAGCAAAACATTTTAGGTTCCAAACAAAGTAAGGGAAGGTGAAAGAAGAAGCAAATGTATAAGATCATGATATTTATGCCTAAGAGCTAAAAACACTTAGCTGTTTGGTCAAAATAAAAATAATATCCACACGTCATGAAGAAAACACCAACAAATAGCTAGAGACACTATCATAGAAAGTGTGACGGGTGGATGTTTCGCGGTTTGACCCAAAAGCTTAAGTTGATGGGTAAGACTAACATCCACCCATCTATATACCCCATTTACTTTCTCATCCTGATCCGATGTGAGATACCTCTAACATTCTCCCCCATCTAAACCCGTGCAACGCCCTCGTTGCGGTCAAACCACCCTGCCTACCCGACCTAGGACCCGGATTCAACCCGGGTAGCGGCACCCAGCGGGTGCTTGGCGTGGCACCAAGTCACGAACTGGGTCTGGGTCTGATACCAACTGTGACGGGTGGATGCTTCGCGGTTTGACCCAAAAGCTTAAGCTGATGGGTAAGACTAACATCCACCCATCTTTATACCCCATTTACTTTCCCATCCTGATCCGATGCGGGACACCTCTAACAGAAAGCCTCTTCAAGATTATTATACACCATACTGACGATTGGAAAATGAACAAACTATAAGAAGTCCCCCCTTTAGCTGATCACAAAAGGACAGCCAAAATTCAATAATGGACTTGAAGCAAAGGGAGGGCGAAAAAGCTTAGCCATTCCTTTACAATACAATGGAAACAAGAAAGGTGAGAGGGGCTCGTTCTAACAAGAATTTATTTCGAGAACCACGTGACGAATTGAGCAGTTAAACCATGGATACACGACTACCATAATAAACAAAAACATAGGTGTGGCCACCACCATTTTCACCAGGCTCCACTGCCATCAAGCAATCATCTGACCCTAAGAGCATAGCCACAGACACAACATGCCATAGACATAATGAAATGGCAAAAAGAAAATACTGAAAATGTAAGGATGGGCCTGGCAATGACAATTTAACAACTTAATAATAAGTAGACTCCAGATTCAAGATTCCAGATATCATGAAATTTGCAACTTCTAAATCAAATAAATTGGCAAAAGAGCACACTTAACAATGTCTCCTTGGGAGGTGGTTAGGTATTCTGTACAAACTTCTTTACTCTTTTGAGTTCAAGGTTTTATTATAAATTTATGGAGGATCTTGTGGCTTTTGAGGGTAGCATGAATCTACAACTTTTGTGCAGTGGTTGGGGGATGCATCCTCCTATTGGGAAGTTTCAAGTAATACTTTGTTATCTAAGCATGTAAAAAGAAAAAGAAAAAAACAACAAAAAAGAACATTCTGGTTTTAGTTATTGTTCCTGGGAACCACCCTGCATCAGTTGTTCCTGCACTGAACTCTGGACATGGATTGAGGGTATGTTATCTAGCCTGGGAAGACTAATTGGACATGAGAGGCTGAGTACTATATGATACCAGATACATGTGTATACAAAATTTTTATAACAAAAATTGAATATTAAATTATATTGGTAAAAAGTCTCTCAAATAAAACATATTTGACCAGGATATTAGGAAATTTAAATATAAAGTGGTACCTTAACTTGTAATCCCCATTGTAGTACTAACTTGCCCACAGTGGTGAAGGCAAATATTTAAATTAGTGGGGTTGATCATGAGCATTATACGCAATTTTTCATTCTTTTTAAACAACAAACGTAGATAACACAATTATAATATTGTTTTAAATATTTCCAGTCATCACATTTATTACATATTGTAAAGGAATTTTAACCTCTTGAAAGCTTTGCCTGATATTTCATTATAAATGTCATTAAATGTCTCTTACTACATACGATGAACAATCTATTGATGTCAATAAAATTTTAGTCCAATTTTTTTTTCCCAAAATTAAATTCTCTATGGCAGAATGAACTAGTCTTCAATAACAATAGCTTGGGGAGAAGAGTAACGGCACTACGACAATCACCTTATTGCCTAAAAGAGGCGATTAGGGCAAGGACTCTACTATCTTTTATATCTATTTCTCACAGAGATTGAGAGATTGAAGAGAGAATGTTTGAAACAGAGAACATGAATTTTGTAAGATTGTGAGAATGACGGTGTGGAGAATTTGGGAAGTGGAATACGAAAAGTATTACATGGATCACTCACAGATATAACACCCGGTCACCAACTAACCGGAGTACCCACAAACTCAATGGCCAAAACTTTCTCCGTTTGTCTCAATCCGTGAAATTTTTCATCAAAGGCAGAGGGAAGATGGGACTGTTGGATGGATAAAAAAAGGGCGCCCAAACCAGAGGAGCGTGGTTTTGAAGTGTGGGATGCTGAAAAATCTATGTCTTTGGCTTGGCTCATTAACTCGATAGAGCCAGAGATAAGTCAGTTTCATGTTTTTTTCAACTGCACGAGAGTTGTGGGAGGCTGTCAATCTCACTTATTTGTACGAGTCAAAAATATTTGATTTGAGGCGTAAGATCCATGAATCAAAACAAGGCACACAAAGTGTGACGGTCTATTTCAATGAAATGAGTCGTCTTTGGCAAGAAATAGACCATTATCAGGACCATGAATGGAAGAATGTGGAGGAGAGTGTGAAATATAAGAAGATCCTTGAGAGAGATAGAGTGTTTGATTTTCTTGCAGGATTAAATGTTGGATACGATCAGGTTAGAGGAAGTTTGCTTGGAAGGAAACTAGTTCCATCTGTTAGAGAGGTTTTTGTAGAAGTTAGAAGTGAAGAATCAAGGCAGACTGTGATGATCAATTGATTACATAACTCAAGTAGTGAGAATTCAGCCATGGTTGTGAAACCCGAGAGTGCCTTTCTTGGAGCACAACGAAGTAGTAAGGGAAATGAGGACAAAGACAAACAATGGTGTGACTATTGTAACAAGTCACGCCATACAAGAGATCGTTGTTGGAAGTTTCATGGGAAACAAGGCGTTGAATTTGGAACAAGGCCTGACAGCAATAACAAACAATCCAGCCAACCCAACCGAGGTTATCAGGTGGCAACTGACAACATGAAGACTCGGACTGTGCAAAAAGGCTCGAAGACCACTGTTTTCAGTAAAGAACAATTAGATTATCTTCATAAGTTCATGAGCAAACTCAGTACCAATCCAACACCTTCCTCTTCAGCTAATATTGCCCAAGCAGGTAACTTTCTCACTGCTTTACACACAAAAAATTCAAAAATCAGCCCTTGGATAATGGGTTATGGGGCTTCAGACCACATGACAGGTTCGTCCAGCCTCTTCAACACCTTTTTTCCAGCCTCTGGACAACATAAAGTTAAGGTTGCAGACAGTGCTTTACCATCAATTGCAGGGAAAGGTTCCGTAGTTATTTCTAAGGATTTTGTCCTTGAATCTGGACTACATGTTCCAAATCTCTCTTGCAACCTTGTATCAGTTTCTAAACTAACTCGAGATTTTAATTGTATAGTTAAATTCTCTTCTACTCATTGTGAATTTCATATACCGTATACAGGGAAAAGGATTGGCAGTGCTAAAGAAATGAATGGCTTGTTTGTCCTTTAAGAAAGCATAGACGAAGAAGACAAAGGCATGAAATCTATGCAACGTGGGACTTCAAATCTGGATAGCAAGGATGATGTTCTTTTGGGGCACCTTAGGTTGGGACATCCTAGTTTTTCCTATTTGAAAATGTTGTTTCCTTCATTTTCTTCGTATAAAAATATTTCATATTTCAAGTGTGAAACCTGTGAATTATCTAAGCATCAAAGAGTGCCCTTTCCAACTTTGAATTACATCAAGTCTAGCTCTTTTGCTCTTATTCATAGTGATGTTTGAGGACCTTTGCCTGACACCAATGTTTCCGGTTCAAAGTGGTTCATAACCTTCATTGATGACCACACTAGATTGTGTTGGACTTATCTTCTTAAAGAAAAGTCCGAAGAGCCCCATGTTTCAAACCTTCCATAAAATGATTGAGAATCAATTTCAGAAGAAAAAAAAAAATCAAATATTTAGAACTGATAATTGGAAAGAATAGTTCTCAATTATTTTAGGTGATCTATTTCTCCACACTTGTTTTTTATTCATGATTGAAGACATTTCTTCGACTGATATAGTGTATTGCAGCAAGTGGATTGCAAGTGTGTAGAGGATTTAGCTTCCTTTGTGACTATATTCTGCCACAACAACCTCTTTCATGGATCCACTGCAGAGCTTGATTTGGCCATTCAATAGTAATGAACTCATCAAAGGCTTTACAAACAGGAAAAAGTTTCCCATGCTTCAGTTAAACCTGTTGGCCTAAGGGTGTTCGTAGGACAATAATATCCGTTTTGATGATAACAAAATGTTAAGACATGTTTAGTACCAATATCAAAATTGAGTTTAGTGTTTCAGGAAAATAGGAAACAAACTCGGAAATAAATGCTAACACATGTTGAAGGACAAAAAGGTCATTTCAGGGCAATCAAACTTGAAGATGAATAACCAACCCTTGGGATAGATAGGTTGGTGAGTGAATTGTACAAAAGGTTTTATGCTTTAATTTCACAACCTATAAGCTCAAGGGTTAAAATTAAAACCGGAAAAAGTTAAGTCTAAATTGAAATGAACTGTCAGCCGACTGATGAAGGCGTCGGCCGACTGAAATTCAACCTTCAGCTGACCGACTGAATCAGTGAGTTTTGGTCCTATTTGTCAGCCGACCGATGGCATGCATAAGCCGACTAATGGCTCAACTGTCAGTCGACTGAACTTCAACTTTCAGCCGACCGACGAACCAGTGGGTTTTGGTCCTATTTGATAGCCGACTGATGGCTCATGGGTCAGCCGACTGACTGTCCACTTTCAGCCGACCGACTGTATCAGAGAATTTCACCCCTATTTGTCAGCCGACTGATGGGGTGTATCAGCCGACCGACGATAGTGCTTCAGCCGACTGAATAAAGTGGTCAGCTTGCTGAACGGTAGGCATCAGCCGACTGACACAATAATGTCAGCCAGCTGATGAGGTACCATCAGCCCACTGATGGTAAATTCAGCTGACTAATAGCCTTTAAAAAAACGGCTAGTTCAGAGCATTTAATGCATTCAACCACTACCCAACCACCACCACTCTCAGCTCACTCTATTGAAGTGAGTTTCACTCTCCTAGCTTTTGACCGAAGTATATATATGATGGTATAGAGTTGTGGAAGACTCATCTCTTCTATCCTCTTGAATTTAAACCTCATAACTCTCTCAATCATTCATCATTCTTTGAAAGCAAAAGCTTGTCTTCTCTCATTCAATTCCAATCATTGTGAGAAGTTAGATAGAAAAGATCTTATGATTATTCTCTTGAGTACAACTCTTATTTATTGTCAAGAGACTTTAAGATCTTAAGTGAACCAAACACATCACTTAAACACTTGAGCTAATACTTTGTGTATTTTTCATAAAACCTAAGGGTTTTTGAGTGTTTATTGAGTGATACTCTTTATTGATTAAAGATTTGTGATCTTTAGGTGAGTGAAGCCCATTGGTCTTCAAGAGGGAGTTGTCCTCTTGTTAGCTTGCTTGTAAAAGGTTAGCTTTTCCACCTGTAAGGAGAAGCCATAGTGAAAGGATTGGGAAGTCTCGAGGGGGGTCTTGAGCCGAGGAGTAGGAGTTACCGAACCTCGTAAAAATCGCGGTGTCATCTCTTTTAATTTGATATCTAGCATGCTCATTGTTGTCTATTAACTATTCGACTTGCTAGTTAATCTCATGTGTAGTTAATCTTAACTTGTTGATCATTAGTCATTAGTTGAAGAGTTAATGCATGCTCATTGATTGATATATTTTGTTAAATCAAATTTATTCAAAAAGAGTAAAATATTTCTTTTATACCCTATCCCCCCCCCCCCCCCCCCCCCCCCCGGGTTTGATTAGTGACTAACAAAACCCATTTCCAATCAAATTCTTTTCTTCAATTTTGAATTCTCAGGCCACAGCATGACGCAGACTAGTGGGATTAACAACCAACTCAGACAAACCTCTACAGGAATAACAAACCTGAGCTTTTTTCTTACAAGTAAACAACGATGAAGTTCTGGGAATCGATTTCTGTTCAGTTATATTGTTTCCAAATGCTGCCATGTGTTTTTCTGTTTGTCCTTATTTGATTTAATCTTGTTGCATAAGAGTGTGATATTTCAAAACTTTAGAAGGTCTTTACTCAAATGAAAGCGAAGATTAAACACGGAGACACAGAGTAGGACACTAAAGTCAACAACTGATACAAATAATGGAGAAGAAAACTGAAAACCTTGTACTTTGCAGCCAAAACATTCTTCACAATAACAAAGCTAACATCCATAGATGCTTTAGCATGAAAAACTCCTCCCATAGAAGTCACCAAATTTCCAATCTCAACCTACAAAATGTTCAGGAACTAAAGTTAACACTAACAATAGGGTTCAAGAGGAAAGGGGCGGGGCAGCAGAGAGGAAATCACATATAATAGCAGAGAGGCAGTTTGTTTAGTGGCATATAGCAAAAGAAAGGTTGTAGAAAAATAACCCACTTATAGAATCCCACATTGCAAAGGGAAAAATAAAACCAATGTTAACATAGAACCAAAGATTGTGACGTATAAAAACCAGTTTTAACATATAACTAAAGATGGTAAGGTACAAAAACTTGGCAACAATATGTAGAATTAAACAAAACAATTTAAGGGGCAATGTTATGCAGTAATTCAGAATACTAAGTATTATATCCGTTTTGTCTCTACTTGAAAGCTTCCATGTTCAAGTGAACTGTCAGGGATTGAAAAGTTAAAGTCAACAAAGTGGAATGCATCATCGGAATCGAGGCAGAAGGTGTGGGGAAGGAAAGAGGGCATCCCAGTTGCATTGAATGGATGTCACGGAAGGGCCTACTCCTATTCTGCTCTTATACATGCTGCTACTATAAGATTCAAAGCGGCGAATACTCCACACAGAGAGAGAGTGTGGCAAGGAATCTGTACAAGAAGAGGAAGTCCGTCAAGGGGGACCTGTCCAGATATTAAATTTGGACATATGTCGTCCAGGTTGTACAGTCTTGATTTACGCTAAGGGCATCAGGAGTGCAAGTAAATGTGGCCATTGGCCATGCTCTGTGGCGTGTCTGGCAAGCTGATGTGGGAGACGCGCAAAGGTGGGCCCAGCTCCAAACATTGCACTCAATTCGCCACATATAGTGTGTGTAGTGGCATGCCACTACACAGTCCTATCTCTTTCTTTTTCTTTTTTACTCAAAAAAATTATTTTTATTGTATATTGTTTATTTTGTCTAATCCAACTTTATTATTATCATATTTATCTAATCAATTAAGATAAATATCTAATCAACTAAGATAAGTATAATTTAATTGTTTTAAAATAAAAAAATTATTATACATAATAATTTCATTTAATTGAATCTAATTTTATATTTAAATAAAAATCATACTTTTTTACTTTGAATTTAATTGATTTATTTTTTCATAATCAAACATTTATTTACACAATAATAACTAAAAGACAATGTATTCGAAATATAATTTATATAAAAAAATATTAATGTTTTTTTTATTTGTGGCATTTAAAATAATTTCTTGTATTTAAAAAATTAATAGTAATTAAATTATTTTAGATAATAAAATAATAATAAAGGGGAGTGAAAGATAGAACTCCACACCATAGGACACACACTCTTTAAATAAAGTGTAGAGCCACGTCATCACCCACTCTCCAAATTGCTGACGTGACTCTCCACATTAAAAAGTGGAGAGCCATGAAGAGTCTCCCACTCCTCATGCTCTAAACGAAGATCAAACCAACAGCTCTGACACATATCTTATTGGACACGTCACACGTGTTGGCTAACAAATGATTGTTTCCATGTCTAAACCACCCAGCACCCCTCCATTGGTCTTTCGTGAAAATTACAGCTATGCTCTTGTGGTTACAACTATTAATCTTCATTTGTAATATTAAACTCAATCAAGCACCTTGGATACCATCTAGACCAATGAAAAGCCGCCACTTGTCACTGGAGTAATTCCAATGAAATGCTACATGTAGGGAATGCATGTCCTACAACTTCTCATGCCACAAGAGGAAGTTGGTATAAGTTGAAGAAACCGTAATTGTTGGCTTATTATACACATGTAAAAGCTATATAAGTTAGAAATATTACTTTTCACCATTCTAAACTTTTAAACAAATAACAAATCACCAAAAAAAAAAAACATTGGTCCCGAAAAAACATTAATTCATTTCTTTCGTCCCTGATGAAATCCTTCAATTTATCATACCATAACATGCAATGTTACGGACATAATCGCCAAGAAGAATTCTCCTCCTTTATATGTCTAAATACTATTGCTAAAAAAATTGCTATAATGATAATTAACAGTCTAAATGTTGCGAATGACAGCACATTCTGAATATCTAATATAGAAACCTGAACTTAGGCTTTAAATGTGGACACGGATATTGCCATATTGGTATCCTCCTTCAGATTGAAATTAGTGTGCACCAAACTCAAAAAACTGAACCTTGGCTTATAACAAGCAGAAGATCGAGTCCCTTAATACTAAAAGAAAAATTAAAAAAGAAACTGAAATATTCATCAACTATTAGTAGTGATCCACTTCTAGAGTTCCAATCATGATTTCTTCAGGATGTCAATTACTTTCAGTTACCTATTATTAGTCCATAGACTCTTCAATGTGACAGTTCAGGGTATATTTTCACAACTTTTAAGGTATGTTAAAAAGAAATTTTATAGGATGATCATTGGGGTTAATATATGGAGTAGAATGTTCTGCGAACCATGTCAGTACTAAGAACAGTACCCGAAGGTTCCATATGCGAATTCAACCTTTGTTGGAATTGTGTAATTGAAACGAGAATGTTGAGAGGGATATTAGGAGTGACATGAAGAGAAAAGGTTAATAATCAGCAGGGAGGGAGAAACTAGAATGCTGAATATCAGTTATAAATTAAGAGAATAGAACTTCATTCTTTCTTCCCTTTACAAGTAAGCTTTCATTATCAGTGCTCAAAAGGGCACTGCATCCAGAGATTACGAAAAACCAAGACTCTCCATCTAGCCACACCAAGAATACATTTAGCCATAGACAAAATCAACAACTCATCTAAAGATTCACAATTCTTCCCCTAAAAAATAAAGAAATCAAAATAGCAAATTCTAAGGCCGGAATAGGGGTCTCTTCCCATCCAAAAGCCCTCCTTTTCCTCTCGCTCCACGAGCCCCACCACAAACAATCTCCATCTAGCCACACCAAGAATACATTTAGCCATAGACAAAATCAACAACTCATCTAAAGATTCATAATTCTTCCCCTTCACTCAAAAGAATAAAGAAATCAAAATAGCAAATTCTAAGGCCGGAATAGGGGTTTCCTCCCATCCAAAAGCCCTCCTTTTCCTCTCCCTCCACGAGCCCCACCACAAACAACGAGGAACCACCCACCAAGTATCACAAGCCAAAGGACCCACTATGCAACTCCACCAAGACTCGAGCATGCTCTGCAGTATTTAGGACTCCACATTTTTTTTTTCTAAATTTTACCAAACCACATATTTAGAGACTCCATCCTAAGGATTCTTCAAAACCAAGACATCACATAACAATCTTTGCTTACCCTATAAATATCTTTTTATTAGTCTCATCGGTATATAAAAGCATTTATTGTTGACCATAACAGATTTTTTATCCTTTTTTGTTTGGTCTAATTACATAGGCTACACAAGGAGGGGATGCCCACTATCTACCCATAAGGCCCGACACCTAAGGGGAGTGGGACTTCTTGTAGTCTTCCACTACATTTTGTTCGGAGGGACAGATGTGGAAGAAAAATAAAGGGAATAAAGGAAGGAAAATATCATATTTAGTTCAAAACTGAGGATGGCAAAGTTATAGGGTTTTGAACCCTTTAAAGCCCTTTTGCTTTTCTGCCAAGGAGTAGGTGAAAATGGAGGGAAAGATCAGAAGATGAGTGATTAAAAGTGAAATGTCATTAAACACTTGCCACTCGAAATCATCTGTATTGTCCCCTCGGGCTTAATCCAGCAAGAATGGGGTCACCAATATGATTTTTCTCTCCAAGTTTTTCTATTACATATCAATTCACCTATTATATTAAAATTTTCTAATAACCTCATCCGATATTAAATTTGGCCACCCCCCTCATCTCTGTTCTTCTATAACTAGTCTTTCTCATTTGACCAGCGCACCCCATGATCTAAGTTTACTTCCTCAAATTTTCTCACCAGTGAGTGCTACACCTAATTTTCCTCACTTTACAGTTTCCTCTCACAGATGGAGATGTTATTCTTGTTTCTTTTTTGGCCAACACCCGGCTTCATGCAACATAAATTGTCTCATAACATCTGATAGAAATTTTCTTTTAGGCTTTGTGATCTTTTTTCATCACATATCCACCATCTTGCCTCCATTTTGTCCAACTTGATCCAAATTATACTAGTTAGACCACTATCTATCTCTCATCCTTTTGAATTATCAACCTACATACTGAAAGTTGCTGCTTTGAAGTGCTGTCATTATACTACTAATGACCACGTCATTATTAAATCTGCACTCTATAAATTCGGTAGTTAGACTAATTCTAAATCCTTCGGATCCTAAAGCAATTTCTCAATGTTTCTAGATAGATTGTTAAATTCTCTTTAGAGATATCTAAAAGCACGATATTATCGGCAAACCTCCTGCACCAGGAAACGCTCATTTTGAAATTCTTTCGTTATTTCATCTAGGACTGATGCAAATAGATACAGGTCATTACTGATCCTTTGTGCAATCCTGAATTTATGGAAAACTCACAAATGTCATAACACTTAGTAAGACCTATAAGTTTTATATTCATAGGCACATAATAGATAGTTTTTATAACACACTTACTACGTTCAAGATATTTCCATCTAAGATATTTTAAATTCTTATGAGTGTTTATTTTTGTCTTCTCGCCTCTACTTTTCTCTCATCTACTGTTCTACTACTATGCTTACTCTGTTTCGTTAATCGTCTTCCCCTCCCAAGTGGAAAATTTTGTATCCTTCCCTAATTTCTCTGTATTTTTCACCTTTCCATGTAGTCTCCAGTAAGGATAGTATGTTTACTTTTCTTTGTTTTAAGGGTCCAAAAATTCATTACACATAACAATTAATCTCTCTAGGTTCCACAGTACTATCCTAGTTTTTGCGACTTAGTTTGAGGTACCTTTTTTTTAGTGAGAATTCATCAGAAGGATGAAATAATTTTTTCCCTTCCAGTTTTTCCAGACACGATAGTGATGAATGACTAAAACATACTAATTGAAAAAGCTAGTCCACTAACAATATTTTTTGCAACAATAAGATAAAATGTTGCTGGACATATGGATTATAGGAGTAAAAGCTTGAAAAGCAATATTTTGTCTTCAAAAGGCAAGATTCAACAAAAATATAAGTCATGCATTCATCTTATGTAGAGCTTAAAGAATCATAGTTGTCAAAAGACGCCCCTAGACCAGAAAGTGCCCTAGACTATTCAAAGCAAAGGCTCCCCTAAATTGCCTCAACCTACAACATGTAAGGCCCTTAATTGTGTGCTTGTCACGGGTTCCAGTTTCAAAAACAGCACACGTTACTTTAAAAAATTAGTAATTTTCCTGCAATGGAAATAGCCATTAGGCCCTTATTGACAGACTTTGCATCATATGCTCTGAATCTGTGATGCACACTAGATCAAATTGTCTAATCTTATTGAGTGTTTTCCCCAAAGTTCACGAGCTTATGACTTACTCCTTGCACACTGAAACTTAAATACTGATAATGACATGAAACGTTCAAGCACGAGAACAATACCTTTTCATCCATCTCAAAACCAGATGCCAGCACTTTGACCCCATCCATTGCGAGGCAACATGTGAACCCTTGATTAGGCAGTGTTCTATGCTCTTTTGCACAGGAAAGCACGCATTGTGGACCTGCGCAAAATAAAAATGCATCAAAGTCAACACTCTTTTGCAACATCCCTTCATTTTCTTTTGACCACTGGACAATAAGTAGCCCTCTCAACCCATAAAACCCCTAACAAAGATGAAGGTGGGATTCTACCTCATTTGTCTAATATGACTACTTAAAGAACTTACTGGCTAGGCTAGAGAGCCCTTGTCTTATCACTTTATTAATCTTCCAGTAACAGGCCATCTAGTTCTCAACAGACTAGGCATGCAGAACAGTAAAGTATAGGTACATTTGACATAATTAATCACATCATCGGTTACTAACAACCATGCTCATTCCTAAACAGGACGCCTATACAGCTTATTCCAGCATAAAGAAATTTACAATTGTAGTTATAGTGTTATACATACTTGGAGAAAGGTTTTGCTGAGTTAATTTGAAATTGAGGTAAAACATTTGTCCATGTGGAAAAGAAAATATGCATTGAATCATGATGGTGTCTGTTTAGCTCTTGGAAACAACGTAAAAAACTTAGCTGAAAAAGTACAATATTCAAGCAACCACCAACAGTTCTTCCCATCTCACAGTTGCAACACTCCAAAAAGGAATGGAAAACACAATGGAATTCAAGAAAAGCAATGGAAACTACATTATATTAAATGATACGCACATAAATATTTTAGAATAATCTACTAAAACTAGATCATATCAGCATAATCTATCTAAATGGGGATAACAAAATAAACAATGTTAAAATAACAGTGCATTAGAATAGAAAAAATAGCATCATTTGGTATTCTAAATTTATTAGAATAATCCAAATAATCTAATCTAAAGCCAACAATTTACAACACTGTACATCAGGGTATGAAAAACTCAAGTCTCACAGTGCAAACTTGAAAGGGGAAACAAAATGAGACTGTCTAGTGTCTATAACATTACAGTGATATATATCCATATATATACACATACACACAAAATTGAGGGCAAAGTTGCAACATACCGAGCAAATTACAGCCCTTGGATCTGAGATCGTCGAACTTTTCCTGAAAATCAAAGATTGGGTGTGAGAAACAGAAAATCAAACTCAAATTGAAGGGAAATGAAATGTGAATCGGTACATGGTCGCTGGATGAGATGACATGGTAATCATTGTTGCCGTTCCGCGAAGGATCGCAGCAGAGAAAAACCTCAGCTCCGTTTTGCTTGAGAGCGTAGTGAAGCGAATCGAAGATTTCAGGCGGCACTAGGTTTCGAGACATGAACACATTCGCTCCTTTGAACGTCTTCGCCATCATCTTTCATCTGCGTATGTATAGTGTGTGTAGTGTGCGTATTTGTGTGTGTATATATAAAGATGTGTATGGAGTTTTCTGTGCTCCGAATTAGGGGATTTGGGAAGCTAGGTTTTGTCTGGGGGTTGAAGATATAAAAAAGTAAGCGCGGGAAGGTCTTATTATTGTGTGCGTGTATATATACAAACATTGTAATTGTAAATATATGTACGGTATACCCCTAAATTTGACCTGAAACCAAATTATTGTACAAATTGAATTCATATATCACATATATATTTATGAGAGACTGCGAGTAGTGTGATCAAATTAATTGACACCAAAACATATTAACAGTTATATGTAATGGGCGTAAAATAATGTTTATCAGAAAATAGGAAAAATTATGTATAACTAGATTAGGGATGATAAATTATTAATTGGTCAATTTTAAAGTCTCATTCTTCAATTTATTCATATTCTCTTCCTCGTTTGCTTATTCAAAGGGGAGATACTCCCTTTTCTTTTCTTGAGTATGAGGGTCATGTTACCCCTATATTTGACTGGAAAATGTGGTCCAACCACATCCTCAACCAGGAGAGACATCGCAACACATTACAAAAAGCTGGCATGTTAAATGCTATCGAATTGTTTTCTGATTTATCTGTTCGCCGCGACGTTGATGCCCTCACTCTTTTGGTGTCGCAATGGAGCCCTTTTCCCACACTTTTATAACAGCTTGGGGAGAATTCACCCCAACTCTAGAGGATGTTTACGTGCTATTCAGACTTCCTATCTTTGATTCGCGGCCATAAGATGTTCGTCCCTTTGACAAAGAGGACCAACGGATTCACTTGCATCTTCAGACCTGTGCCGCTTATGCCGCGAAAAGGGGAAGTCGTTTCAAGCAAGGTGTCATACTTTCTGAAGCCCCCATATTAAAAAGTCCTAAACTCAAGTACTCAAGATGGTGCCATCATTTTTTTATGGAGTATGAGCCCAAGTTACCTTTTCTTCGTGGCTAAGATTGTAGAACTGCCTCTGGTACGGAATTTAATGGTGACTTCGAATTTGCGAGTTTTTTTAGCATATTGGATGGACAGGTATATTTTTCAGGGGCGTCCTGAAGATGACCCAAATAAATTAGTCTTTTTGATGGCCTCTATTATTTCACGAGGTACTCAGCTACCCTTGGCCCCACTCTTTTTGGGCACCCTATATTCTCCATTGGACACCTTGGTAAATGAATTTTTAGGTCAATGGGTAGGTATGATATTAGTACTTATATCCCTTGTCTTTTTCTAATGTTGTTCCTTTTTGAGAGGTTTCCAAAGTATGCCCCAAAACCTCTTACTCTCTCTTCAACCACCCTAGACTTAGAGACTGCCAATCCTCCACCTTTTAAGTCGCGAGCTACTCGTTGGTCTGGCCTATTTTCTACTAAGAGGCTTGACGACTTTATTGATGTCAATCGTAACTTTTCATGGAAGCCTTACTATGTCCCAATAGAAGGCATACATTTCCCTTCATTTTATCCAAACGAAGACATCACTACCTATGGCTACAAGTCTCATGAGGAGCCGATCTTTGTTGCTATCGCATTTAAGTGTCATCTCCCTATTTTTGAGGAGTCATTTTCAAAAGTCACGGTCTACAATCTATCACGGGTTGCACTTCAACTAGGATTCAATCAAGCCATTCATGTCTATGTTGCTCCTACTAAGGAAGACTTATCCGATGAGGTGATGGTGAGCTTTTGCGAGGATTATGAAAAAATAAAACAACTTTTTTCCTTCATGATACAAATTCCTTGAAGGTCGCTTGTAGGGAGTTGAACTGCAAGTTATATAGATTTTTGGCTCGAGATGATTACTAGCTTCCAGACTTTTATGAAGGAGCCTCCTACTCCTGCGGAACCGGCAAACATATATTCTGGTGACTCTTCTCTTAAACTTCATAAATCCCATGGCTCTCGCGTTTTTTACAGCAAGTTGGTATTGCAGTCTCCTAATTATGTTGTTGAGCCTCACAATGAACCAGAATCCTCAAACCCTGCTCCTAAAAGGAAAAAGACTTCAAAAGCTCATTCTCTAAAGCATACCAAGCCCCCTCATCCTCCCACACCTAAGCGTAGACACTCAAAATGCATTGAAGTCCCCGCCATCATACTTTCTCGCGATGAGCCTATATAAAAAAGACTGGTAACTTCCTTTTAATCATCATCATTGTTTCATCCTCTTTTTCTTCAGCTCCTTTTAATCGTGTTGAGCCTATACCAAGCCCCCTCTTTTTTATTTATTTTATTTTTTCCTCATTTTGTATATATATATATATATTATATTTTTTTTAGCGATCTGCCATATCTTCAAAGGTCACTAACAATGTCCAAGCTTCAACTTTTACTACTTCTGTTGGTGATGAGTTGGATCATATTTTGTTGTCTCATAGAATGGACTCATTAGACTATGTTCCCTTATCTCAAAGACAGAATGCTCAGAGAGCTCAGATATTAGCTTTTGCTACCCAAACATCAACTTCAGATGACGAGGTAGATGAAATTCCCTTAATTCGTAAAAAGAGGTCAGACATGCATGCCCCAAACCCCTTCACTTATGATGCAACTGAAGTTGAAGCTACTATTTCTCAGGATGATAATATTTCTCAAGACGCAGCTTCAAATCAAGAATTTTCAAAAGACAAACCACCATCTCCGCGAAAAGGAAGACTTGTGTTTGTTACCTCTCAGTCGCCTTTAAAGAAAAGACCTTTACTTGACACAGTTGCTCAGGTGATAGAAGACATACATGCTTTCAGGTACCCAACCATGACTTTCTCACCTTTCCCTTGCATCTTTTTTTTTATCACTGACGCTAATCTTTTCAATAATACTTCAGGTCGCGAGATTTATGAAGACAATATTATATCCAGTAATGTCGCGAGCCAAGAAATCTTTGAAGATGTTGATGCTTCAGACCGCGAGGTGGCTGACATCCTTTCAGATTTTCCAGAACACGCATCAGATAGATCTTAAAATCTTCACAGACCTCTTCAGTGGGGAGGGCCATTTTAACAGGTTTGTTTCGAGGTTTCATGGAGGACTCGGACGAAGAGGACAATCTTCCTATCCCTTCCCCTCCCAAGAAATCAGCTTCTAATGCTCAGTCCGTTGAAAATTCATCTGCCCATAATAAACATACACAAAGCATTCAACCTGCCAATGATACAACTTCTCATGATAATGTTTAAACTGCTAATGACACAACCAATCGCGATAGTTATACAGAAAATGCTCAAACTGAGGGTTCAACTATCCGCGAGGGTTATACAGAAGATGTTCATGCCGTGGAGGTTGTCAACATAGAACTTGACACCAATCCTAATCCTGACATACCACAGTCTGTTGTAGAACCTATCTCTATTAGTGCTTCTATAACGAAACCATTAGTTGCCAATATCCCTCAAGATGAGGATCATGCTGAAGATACTTTGGGCAATCAAAACTCAGATACACGACACATATAACACCTTGAAGGTGATGTCGCGACAGAGATGGCAGCTACACTTGAGGACGACTCGCAGATCCAAAGGCTTCTATTTTGTGGTCCTGTTGCTGATGTTGAAACTGTTATTGAAGACACCTCCGTGTGTACTAACAATAATCCTGATATTCATCAAAATTTTGAAGATGCAAATGTATATGAACACCCACACTCAAGCAACTTTTAATGAGCCTCCTCATTTCGCGGATACTGAGCCTTCTCATATTACGAACACTAAGCCTCCTCATGTCGTAGATACTGGTGCTACCCATGGTCTCATGTTTCCAGAATATGCTCTCCAGGATCCTGAGATTTTACTTAATGATAAAAGTCTTAATGTTTTTTCTTCTCCACCAGCTACCTTACAAAATCTCAACTTCCCCAGTTCTGAATCATTCTTTCTCCCCATTCACTCTTGATAGGCTTTATCTCAACAAACCCATTTTCCGCAGATTCTTGAAGCTTTAGTTCCTCACTTTCACAACTCAAGCTTACCACCACCACTTCAGCACCAATCGGTTCCAGAAGCATCATCAACTCCAATTATGCCAAATCCTCTTCAATAAGATGTCGCATATTGGCACAATTTTCTTTGCTATCCACAAGACATGGTTGTTTTGGATTGCATTTTCTGCAATCATCCAGAGACATTTGCAAACATGGAATTCCATGAGCTGTTTTTCCAACATATTTTCCTGCATATTATCATGGATTCCTGGTGGGCGTTAGGTGTGTGCAAAATATGTTGTGATTGGGCGTTAGGTGTGTGCAAAATCAGTTTGTTAGGGCATGGCCTATGTCAACCTAAGGTTTTGAGTTTTATGACCACCATTATATAGAAAATCACAAATTAAGTATCCAAGTTCCAGCCCATAGTGAATAATTGTGATTGTGTAAGATAAATATATTCTAAAAGTCTAACACAATAATCAATTCAAATATATAAACTTGTATCACGAATAAAAATGGTCTTTCATCTAACACAATCATTACAGTATAATCACAGTTTCCCCTCTTTACAATTGAATATAAAATTAGAACTACATTACTTGGCTAGGGTTTTACGAGAAAACCCTAGATACCGAATTAGTTGATCATGGTAGAAGGAGACTACATCATTGATGTAGAATTGCCCTCCATGGCCTTTTTCTCTAGATCTCTAGGTCTTGAATGACTCCTCCCTTTTGAATAAGATAAATCTCCAGAGGCAGTTCTGAAAATTATACGTGCCAAGAAGCTCCCTAAAATCTATAACAAAGCTTGGTATTTATAGACAAAGTTGAAGGAAACCCTAACTTGGAGAATATGATTACTCTTTTTTGGTAATTTCACACCCAACCCAGAAAAACCCTAATATATGATGTATAATATGTGTATATATCATGTATAGAGGTGTTGGGGTCGAAATAAAGTCATTCAGGTGAAAACAAATCAATCCGGGTCAAAATAGAATTTCGGCCCGAAACTGAAATTTCCAGCTTTTTTTGCAGAACACCTGTCACTCTTTTTTTATCATAACTTGAGTTCTACACATTGTATGAAGGACTGTAATGTATCATTGGAAAAAACACTTCAAGCTATTGATTTTAGACTCAAGAATCACCTCATTTGGACCTTTTTTGACAGAGATATGAGTGTCCGAAGTTGACTGAAATTTTAGTGCTAGAAATATTGGACCTACCCCCAAGCGTAGGTTAGGGGCGTAGGGTCCAATTCTAGATCACAAACCAAAGCGTAGGTATGGTCCAATTTTTCCTATTTTTGCCTCTGGTGACATAGGGTATGATGCATTTTTACTGTAAAATCCGTTTTTTTCATATTTGAGCTAGACTGGTTGCCTTTGACATTCGATGTTTTTGGTTGAAGTAATAAAGTCTAAAAATGACATTTTTTCCCTTCGCTGAGATAATGATATCGGGAAATGACCATTTTGCCCTTCAGTAGCTCTTTTTTGCTCTAGCACACGTCTTAATTCCTTTCTCAAGATAGAAACGAACATGAACTCGGTTAATTCACCAATATTACCTATGTTTCTTCATTAACTTCCTGAAACATGCTTAGACACACAAACGGGATAAAAAATACCAAGTAACGGAATATAAAGACATAACAAACGCAAGATAAGGGCGAAAAATGACCAATATTGAGCACCTATCACACCTCCAAACTTACATGTTGCTAGTCTCTTAGCAATAAACTTAGAGAGAACTGATTGTGATGATTCTTATTCTATCTAATCTAATCACTTGCTTTCGTGAGGGTCAACGATTACACTTGCACGTGTAATAAGCCTTTTAAACCCCTAGGTTACCCCTAGTGAACGAATGAAGTCTCGTGAAGGTTTCTAGTGATGGTACCTATAAACATCTCAATTCCTTATGTAATTACACATTCATGAGTTCACACACACAAGTCAAATAAGCTATAAGACAACATACAAGATAATATGAATGCAAATACTCCCACTCACTGCCGAACAATAACTATCTCGAGCTTCGTGTCATGAATGGTCCCCACTTAAGTGAATGATTTTGCTACTTTTTACTTAAAATCCAGACAACCTTCCGTGATTTGTGAACATTCAACTACAATATTTCAGTTTCTTTTCTTCTACTTCATTGATCAAACTTTGCTATTTTTAGTAAAAACGTACTCTTTCCATCTTTCCACTTTTCATCATTTTTTGTCTTTCTAAGTCTCCAGACTTTCCAGCGAGGATTTTTAGTCCCGACCAACTGGGCCCAAGCTTCTTCCATGGGATTTATGTTCATCAGTCTTCTCCCCTTTAAACGCGAATAGTGATATTGATGATACCAATGCCCAGTTACTCAGATCAAAGAACTGTTTTTTGCATTTTATTTTCTCAATTTGTTTTTCAATTTTCTCCATTTCAACCAAAACAAATCCCATTCTCCCCTTTTATTGTGGCAAATTTTTTTTTCCAACTACATAGTAAAAAATCAACCTATTTCTCATAGTGAATGTGTGCTTGTGTTTATAGGTTAAAGTCGTCCTTCTTAATTTCAATTTCACTAATCACTCACCCATGTAAATCACTTCACTTCACTAACTCGATCTAATTATTACTCTTATGAGCAGGAACATCACATCACATAACATACTACTTATACATTATAAACATAAATTCAATCAACTCATAATGCGAAACACGCATGCATAAAAATAATGAACTCCTCAAAACTTTCAATTTTTTTCAACATTTTCAAAAAAATTTCCTTTCTTGTAACTATATACCCTCACCCCCAAACTTAAATGTGACCATGTCCTCATGGTCAAAAATAAAGAATGAGAACAGATACAGTTACCATTGAAGCGCAATCCTGGATTCTTCAAAATGCTCAACCTCCTCTCCCAAACTTGATTCGGATCACCTGTAAATATACAACAAACACATACCTAAACATCATAGCAATGGAAAATAAATTGTAAATATTACCAGAAATTGACACATAATTTTTCAAGAATTTTTTGAAAATTCTCTTTTTGGATTTTATTGAATTTATTTTTTAAAATGAACTAAAAATAATAATTTGGCCTTAAGGGCCTTCAATCTCTAAGAATTGAAATTGTAGAATTAAATTACCTATTATTATACAAACCGAGGCTAGACAGCCTAGGACCAATGTTTAATGTCTTTGGCACGACGTTCCAGAAAATGTTATCCAACACATTTCCTCTCTGCCATACTTCCCTTAATCGAAAGACAAAATGTAGGAGGTGACTCTCTAAGTGCTCTCACCCACAAACAATTAGTACAACTCATGATATCGAGTATGTAACAATAATCACCATGTAAAATACCCCCTTTTTCTTGTTCTAACTTTAGCCCCTGTATGGTCAGTGCTTCTATCAAATCCTCCTTCAACACCTTAGACAACAATCCTTCCACCATCTCATCACTCTCTAGTAAACTGACAGATGCAATAAATTTCGATCCCGGATCAATCTCCTCCTAATATCTCAGTCTCTACCCATTTATCTCGAACCTTTTATCGAATACTACCTTTCCGCGGGGGTAAACCAATCTAACCATGTGTCGTCCTTCCCATCTTTATCGGAGTTTACCTAGAAACACTTTCAGCTTTGGATTACATTACTGTTTTCGGCCAAGCTTAAGGAACTTAAGACGAACATGCTTAGCATGATGTACTCTTGTTCGAGCTATGTAACTCTGAGCATCCTTATACGCACAACTCCGTATCCCCTTACACTTGTTTCTCAATCGCGGATCTTCCAAGGCATATAACTCTTCTACCATGTGTATACCTAACACTAGTTCATCTAGAAAGGTGTCCTTAAGAGGGGGGGTCATCCTTAGTAGGTTCTCTAAAAGTTCGTGACTATTGATCATCTCTAGCATTCTTCACACCTATTTTATCTTTTAATTCATCATCCTCCACACACAACACCATCTCAGGAAATTTACTTTCAGGCACCAACTTCTGTGGAGAAATAGGTTGAGGTCCAAGCGACTCTCTTGATGCTCTATCTGACAGTGAATACAACGTAGCTTCCAACACAACAATATCTTTCCAACTAGATCGTTGTTGGTCCTCTCTATTTTCAAAATTCACCTTCAATCTTTTCATCACAATCTTCAAATCATCTCTTACACTACTCTGAGGTACAACTTTTTCAACCATACCCTATGTTAAAACACTCAGCTGGTTCAGGTAGTTGATGGTTGGTATCAAAGACATCCATCCTCGTGTTTAAATTCCCAAAAGATATGTCCATAACCCCTGTTCTGCAATCAACGCATACATTTGCCGTAGCAAAAAATGGTCTTCCTAAGATAACATGGATATGTCTCCTCAATCTATGGTCAGGTTCCATGTCTAATACTACAAAGTCTACAGGATAATAGAACTTACCCACTTGCACTATGACATCCTCCAAAATTCCTCTCGATTGTTTAGTTCATCTATCTGCTAATTAAAGCACCACCGAGGTAGTATTGAGATCTCCCAACCCTAGCTGCTGATAGACCGAGAAATGTAATAAATTAACACTCGCACCCAGATCAAGAAGAGCTCTACCTATCTTCTAGTCACCAATGACACAAGAAATAATGGGAGCACCGGGATCAATCCTCTTAGGTGGAGCATCACTCAGTAAGATCGAATTCACTTGTTCAGTCAACAAAATCTTTTTTGGGACCTTAGTTCTGTTTTTATGCTATTGAGTACAAAGATCCTTCAAAATTTTGGCATAGGGTGGAATTTGGTCAACAATGTCTAGAAGAGGTTTATTGATCTCGACTTGTCGATATAGATCCAACATGTCCTTCTCCTTATGCTCTTTATACGAAATCGACTCTCGGAAACGTTGAGGGTAAGTTGCTACTTCCTCATATGGTGCCCTTTCTGGTTCTTCATCTTCCTTCACTTGAAGTTGATCTTTCTGAGCTTTTTCAGCCTTTTTTTTCTGAGCTTCTTCTTCTGCCTTTCTTTGAACTTCTTCAACTTTTTACTTATTCGGCCTTTCCTCATGCTGCTCCTCAGCCTTACTATCCAGTTCTCTTCCATTTCTCAAAATTGTGACTATTTGGACTGTCTCATGACGAGTCTCAACAAACGATCTAGGCTTCAGTACTTATTGTGGTTTTGGGTTCACTACTGGTTAACTAGGCAATATTCTCACTATCCTATCCATAACATCCGCTAATTGTACCATTTGGGCTTCCATTTGAACAAGGGATTGGGAATGAGAGTTTAGTGTTTAGATGGTCGCCTGAGAATTATTAGATTGATTTTAAAGCTCCCTTAGGGTACTCATCATCTCTTCAAAGTCATGTGGTATTGATAGTGAATTTTGAGTTGGATGTTGATGTTGGAAATGGTTTTGAGGATATGAAGGGTAAGCTTGATTTAGATTGAATCATTGGTTTTGGTTTCCTTAAGGCTGGGTCTGGTAGTTATATGGCTGGACAACTTGATTATTATTGAATGGCTGGAGAGCCTGAGAATTATTGGATGACTTTCTGGGTTGGTAATTTGATTGAGAATTTTGAGTCATTATTCTTGGCTAAGATTCGAATGATTGTTGACTCTATTGGAACCTTGGTTGTGGATATGATTGTTGTTCCTGAATGAACCTTGGTTGACTATTAGATGATTATCCTTGTGGGACCCTTTTTAGTTGGTTTCCACATTTGTGGATGTATAGGATAAGAATGGGTGATTTCTGGCATTGGAAGTGTATGAATTTGTGAAAGGAGCATTATTTAAATAGTTCCACGATACGTTGGCATCAGCGACCATTATGTCCTGACACTCATTTTGGGAATACTTGGCTTCTACCTCTGAGACTTCTCTCCTAGGTGAATGATTTTACTTGAGAAGCTTGTCTACTTTCTCTCCTAACAACGTCACTGAATCTCTTACATCATCATGATTCACCTCATACGTTTTTTCAGGTCTTTTGTCAAGACCACCCCTAGACCTTAAATCAGATTCATATTGGATTATCATTCTCACTGATATTATCAAACAAGTCTAAAAGTTCTTTTGCCGGCTACAGGGTAAATTGACCTTGTGTTGACGCATCTATCAAAGTCTTATGTGCCTCTTCAAGTCCCATGTAAAAATTCTTAGCCACATCCTGTTCAGTGAACCTATGGTGGGGACACTTATAAAAGATTTCACTATATCTCTCCCAAGTATCATGAAACTACTTACCAGACAATTCTCTAAAACTTTTGATTGTATCTTGTGCTTCTAAGGTCTTTCCTATGGGATAGTGTTTTTCTATAAATTCTCTATGAAGAGCTTCCCAATCAATTTTAATCGCCTTAGCTAATTTGATGTACCATCTTTTAGCTTTGTCTCTCAACGACCAGGGAAATATACATACTCGCAAATCATTTTTAGTCAAACCCTCAAAACTAACTATAGATGCAACCTCTAAGAAATCATTTATATGCTGGTATGGGTCATCTATCCTAAGGCCAGAAAATTTTGGAAGCATATTGATCATGCTTAACTTGATCTCGAAGTGATTCGCGCCTTCTTCTTCTAGGAAATCTGCATAGGAATCATACGCCTCCGGTGTGTAGTATCCTTTTAAGGATGTGGTTGGTGCCTTCCTTGTATCAGCATTACGGTTTGTCATCTTCTCGAAATCCAATTTTTTTTTTCTGATAATCACAAAATCGCAGCAAAAATCTCATCTCGTGTGTAAAAAAGAAACTTTTTGATAGAAAACTGCAGATTTTTTTTTATTATTGTTTTTTTCTGAAATAAATACTAACTAAATTAACTACTTCTAAATTACTCTAACTATAAATAGAAAATAAAGCTAGAATTAAATGCAAAAATCAAGGCAAAACAAAACTCACAAATGGTTCCAGACGCAACTTCAGAAGCTCCGATTTCTCCCTTTTATGCCTTTCAGAGTACCTGTCAATCACACGAAAATCTAACTTTAGTTACAATCTACAATAACGCAGTGCAAATAAACTACTAAAGCTATTGAACAATGTTTAGTCCCCGGCAAAGACGCCAAAAACTTGGTGGTCGTCAGGTGTGTGCAAAATATGTGATTAAAAATGACACCTTAACGACACTTTAGGTTTTACCCTTCTACAAACACACAGATCAATTGTAGAATAGCAACGACTTGATTAAGGGATATGATCCCACAGAGACTAAGATTGTTCACTATAATAGTTCAAAAGCACTGAATTATATTTTTGAAAATTATTTGTTTTGGTGGTCAAAGACCGAATTATCTAATATTAACTAAATTATCTAAAAAATAAAGTAAATTGGTTTGGGATTCAAGAGAGAGAAAAACTAGGGTTTTCGTCACTCCACCACTAACCGCATAATATAATTCTATCAATATATCAATTGCATGAGGGTGATCCATTGACTGTGAATCAGGTCGCACCGCGCCAGCAGTTTGACCCCAAAAAGGATTACTCTCAACCGGATCACGACAACCCATCTCAAGACTAAACTGATTAGTGCATGCCAACTACTAACTAGAAAATAAATGCAGAAAAGTAAATTAAAGCATGAAAATAAACTAAAGCATGTCTATATCAGTTTGTCAGGGCATGGCTTGTGTCAGCCTAGGGTTTCGAGTTTTATGACCACCATTGTGTAGAAAATCACATATTAAACATCCGAGTTCCAGCCCATAATGAATAATTGTGATTGTGTAAGATAAATATATTCGAAAAGTCTAAGACAAGAATCAATCCAAATATATAAACTTGTATTACGAATAAAAATGGTCTCTCATCTAGCACAATCATCACAGTATAGTCACAGTTTCCCCTCTCTACAATTGAATATAAAATTAGAACTACATTACTTGGCTACCAAAACCCTAGATACCAAATTAGTTGATCATGGTAGAAGGAGACTGTATCGTTGATGTAAAATCGCCCTCCATGGCCTTATTCTCCGGATCTCTGGGTTTTGAATGGATCCTCCCTTTTGAATAAGATGAAACTCCAGAGGCGGCTTTGAAAATTATACATGCCAAGAAGCTCTCTAAAATCTGTAGCAAAGCTTGGTATTTATAGGCAAAGCTGAAGGAAACCCTAATTAGGAGAATAAGATCATGTACAGAGGTGTTAGGGTTGAAATAAAGTCATTCGGGTGAAAACAAATCAATCCGGGTCAAAATAGGATTTTGGCTCGAAACTGAAATTTCCAGCTTTTTCTACAGAATACCTCTCACTCTTTTGATCATAACTTGAGTTCTACACATTGTAGGAAGGATTGTGATATATTGTTGGAAAGAGCACTTCAACCTATTGAGTTTAGGCTCAAGAATCATCTCATTTGGACCTTTTCTGACCAAGATATGAGTGCCCGAAGTTGGCTGAAATTTTGGTGCTGGAAATACTGGACCTACGTCCAAGCGTAGGTTAGGGGCGTGGGGTCCAATTCTAGATCACAAACCAAAGCGTAGGTATGGTCAAATTTTGCCTGTTTTTGCCTCTGGTGAAGTAGGGTATGATGCATTTTTACTGTAAAATATGTTTTTTTTCATATTTGAGGTAGACTGGTTTCCTTTGACTCTCGATGTTTTTCGGTGAAGTATTAATGTCTGAAAATGATATTTTTGCCCTTTCGGTGAGATAATGATGTTGTGAAATGACCATTTCGCCCTCTGGTAGCTCTTCTTTGCTCTAACGAACCTCTTGATTCCTTTCTCGAGATAGAAACGAACACGAACTCAGTTAATTCACCGAGATAGCTTTGTTTCTTCATTAAGCTCCTGAAACATGCTTACACACACAAACGAGATAAAAGTACCAAGTAATAGAATGTAAAGACATAACAAACGCAAGATAGGGGCAAAAAAAGACCAATATTGAGCACCTATCAGCACCTCACTCTCAGGGATGATTTTTTTGATAATCTAATCAGAGAAATACTTGTACAAACGCGGATTATCCCAGATATAAAATTTAACTTGGTTGAAGAATCGATCCTTCTCATTCTTAGACCATCCTTTTGGGATTCGACCTGTCGTTTTATAATTGACAATGTCAGCATACCACGGTATTTGTTCCACCATAGCCACATTGAACACATGTTCATCCGAGAAAGAATCCTTAAGAGGAGTAATTTCCTTTGTGGATTCAACAATAATCCTTGACAAATAATCCGCAACAACATTCTCTGAATCCTTTTTATCTTTGATTTCCAGGTCGAATTCTTGTAGTAGCAGAATCCACTGAATCAATCGAGGCTTAAAGTCTTTCTTTGTCAGCAAATGCCTCAGAGCGTCATGATCCGAGTAAACAACGACCTTGGTGCCCAATAGATATGATCAGAAATTATCTAAGGCGAAGACAACTGCCAGCAACTCCTTCTCGATAGTTGTGTAGTTCATCTGAGCTTCATTTAAAGTCCTACTGGCATAATAAATAACATACGATAACTTATCTTTTCTCTAACCCAACTCAACTCCTATAGCATAGTTAGAAGCATCACACATGAGCTCGAATGGTAGAGACCAATCTGACAGATGAATAATCAGGGCTGATAAAAGTTGAGTACGCAATTCCTCAAAAGCATGAAGGCACTTTTCGTCAAAGACAAAAGTAGCGTCCTTAGCCAATAAGTAGCATAACGGTCGGGCAATTTTGCTGAAATCTTTAATAAACCTTCGGTAAAACCCTGCGTGGCCCAGAAAAGAACGTATCTGCTTAACAGATGTGGGAGGATGCAGTTTTGAAATTAATTCAACTTTTGCTTAATCTACCTCTATCCATCGCTTAGATACAATATGACCCAGTACTATCCCATCTTGAACTATAAAATGGCTATTTTCCCAACTTAGGATCAGATTAGTTTCCTTGCATCTCTTAAGTACCAATTTTAGATGTTTTAAACAGTCTTCAAAGGTTTCCCCAAAAAATGAGAAGTCATCCATGAATACTTTAAGAAATTTCTCTACCATGTTAGAGAAGATAGACATCATACACCGTTGGAATGTTGCTGGTGCATTATACAAACCAAATGGCATCCGTCTATAAGCAAACGTGTCATACGGACAAATAAATATGGTTTTCTACTAATCAACAGGATCAATCGCCACCTGATTGTAGCCGGAATATCCATCCAGAAAGCAATAGTAATTCTGCTCAGCTAACCTCTCCAGGATTTGATCAATAAATGGTAACGGAAAATGATCCTTCCTGGTGTTCAGGTTGAGCTTTCTGTAATCAATACACACATGCCACCATGTGGTCATGCATTGTGGAATTAGCTAACCTTTTGAGTTTGGCACCACTGTGATGCCCAATTTCTTCGGCACCACCTGAGTTGGACTTACCCATGTGCTATCAGAAATGGGGTAAATGATACCCGTATCCAGTAATTTCACTACTTCTTTCATCACCACCTCTTTCATATTTGGATTCAGCCTTCATTGCATTTCCCTTGATGGCTTTACATCCTCCTCAAGATATATGCTATGCACGCAAATTGAGAGGTCCATGCCTTTCTAATCAGCAACGCTCCATCCTATTGCCTCTTTGTTCTTACTCAGAATCGCAACTAGACTCGATTCCTATTTTTCTGTCAATTTTGAAGATATAATCACTGGAAGAGTCTCACCGGGTCCTAAGAAAACATATTTCAAATTTTGAGGCAATTCCTTGAGTTCCAAGGTAAGGGGAGTAGTTAAGGAAGGAATTGGTGGAATACTTGAAACTATCGGGAGCGGTTCAATAGGTTCCCCCCATGGTTGAGTATATAAAGCAGTCTTCATCACATCCGGCTCTTCATTTTGCATCCTCTAGTATGTCTCCACATCAACAACTTCCTTATATGGCCATTCTCTAGTCATAAATGACTCTAGCTCATCCTTTTCCAGGGTTTGAGTTGAAAAATTTGCTATAATATCATCCAGTTCATCATACTCATTAATCTGAAAACATTCCCCAGATTCAGGCAATTGATGGCTTCCTTCGAACACATTCATCCTGACCTTCATATTTCCAAAAGTCAGATCCATGGCTCCGGTTTTGCAATTGATGCATACATTTGCCGTAGCTAAGAATGTTCTTCCCATTATTACTGGAATGTGCTTATTCGAGTCAGGGACATATTATGTATCCTGGACTACAAAATCAACCAGAAAATAAAACTTGCTCATTTGAACAATGACATCTTCAAGCATTCCTCTTGCCAGTTTGATTGATCGATCAACAAATTGAAGTACGACCTCAGTAGGGCTGAGCTCACCTAACCCTAACTATTGGTAGATTGAATAAAGAAGCAAGTTAATACTCTGATGGGCGTCAGGTGTGTGCAAAATATGTGGTTAAAAACGACACATTAACGACACTTTAGGTTTTACCCTTTTGCAAGCACACAAATCAATTGTATATAGTTTTGCTTGCGTATGGGAATATCGATCCCACAGAGACGAGGATTGTTCACTTTAATAGTCTAAAAACACTGAATTATAGTTTTCCAAAAAGAGTTGATTTTTATGATTTATCTAATATTACTTAAATTAATATTCAGAGGGAGAGAAAACTAGGGTTTCCTCACTCCACCACTAACTGCATAACATAGTCCAAATTCTATTTCAATTGTATGACGGCGATCCATTGACTATGAATCAGGTCGCACTGCGTTAGCAGTTTGACCCCAAAAAGGATTACTCTCAACCGGATCGCGACAACCCATCTCAAGACTAAAATGATTAATGCATGCCAACTACTAACATAAAGTAAATTAAGGCATGAAAATAAACTAAGGCATGTCTATATCAGTTTGTCAGGGCATGACCTATGTCAACCTAGGGTTTTGAGTTTTATGACCACCATTATGTAGAAAATCACAGATTAAACATCCGAGTTCCAGCCTATAGTGAATAATTGTGATTATGTAAGATAAATATATCAAAATGTTTAAGACAAGAATCAATTCAAATATATAAACTTGTATCACGAATAAAAATAGTTTATCATCTAACACAATCATCACAACATAGTCACAGCTTCCCCTCTCTACAATTGAATATAAAATCAGAACTACATTACTTGGCTAGGGTTTTACGAGAAAACCCTAGCTACCGAATTAGTTGATCATGGCTGAGAGAATCTGCATTGTTAGTGTAGAAACACTCTTCATGGCCTTCTTCTCCGGATCTCTAGGTCTTTAATGGTGGTTCTCTTCAATGGAAGAGAACACTATGAATGAACGTGTATCTCCAAAACAGAACTAAAATTAACCCTAAAGCCTCTTCTTCTAAACCCTAATCTTCTCATATTTATAGACAAGTGAGGGAAACCCTAATAGTTGCCATTTTATGTAATTTCATAATACATGAATAATCTTTTAAAATTAGATGTAAATATGTGTATAAACCTGTATGTATAGGTTTGGAATTACCGATCACTTGAAATATCGAAGTAAGGACAAAACTGGAAAATTCTGAAACAACTCCGAAACAACTTCAGCATGTCGAGGGATCACGTGACCAACATGTGGGATCTACGCTCCTGACCTATGCTTGGGCGTAGGTCTAGAGCGTAGGGCGTAGGGTCCAAAACCACAGCGTAGCTTATGAGCGTAGGTTGAGTCCAATTTGCCCATTTTCTCTCTGGTGACGTAGGGTATAATGCATATTTGCTGTAAAAACTTGTCTTTTCATATTTCAGTTAGACTGGCCGCCTTTGACTCCTGATGCTTTTCGGTGAAGTAATAATGTTTGAAAATGACATTTTTGCCCTTCCGATGAGATAATGATGTTGTGAAATGACCATTTCGCCCTCCGGTAGCTCTTCTTTGCTCTGACGCACCTCTTAATTCCTTTTTCGAGATAGAAATGAACATGAACTCAGTTAGTTCACCGAGATTAGCTCTGTTTTTTCATTAAGCTCTTGAAACATGCTTACACACACAAACGAGATAAAAATACCAAGTAATGGAATGTAAAGACATAACAAACACAAGATATGGGCGAAAAATGACCAATATTGAGCACCTATCACACCCCCAAACTTACATATTACTAGTCCCTTAGCAATAAACTTAGAGAAAACTATCTGTGATGAATTTTATTCTATCTGACCTAATCCCTTACTTTCGTGAGGGTCAATGATTACACTTAGCATGTGTAACAAGCCTTTTAAACCCCTAGGTTACCCTTAGTGGACGAGGGAAGTCTGGTGAAGGTTTTCAGTGATGGTATTTACAAACATCTCAATTATTTTGTAATTACGCATTCATGAGTTCACACACACACAATTTAAATAAGGTATGATACAACACACAAGATAATGTGAATGTAAATATTCCCACTCACTACCAAACAATAATTATATCAAGCTTCGTGCTATGAATGGTCCCCACTTAAGTGAATGATTTTGTTACCTTCTACTTAAATCAAGACAACCTTCCGTGATTTTGTGAACATTCAACTATAATATTTAAGTTTCTTTTATCCTACTTCATAGATCAAATTTTGCCATTTTTCATTGGAATGTAACTTTTAACTTTCCACTTTTCATCCCTTTTTGTATTTCTATGTTTCCGGACTTTCCAGTGAGGATTTTTAATCCTAACCAACTGGGCCCGAGCTTCTTCCATGGGATTTATGTTCATCAGTCTTCTCCCCTTTAAACGCGAATAGTGATATTGGTGATACCAAAACCCGATTACTCAGATCAAAGAACTGCTTTTTGCATTTTATTTTCTTAATTGTTTTTCAATTTTTTCTATTTCAACCAAAACAACTCCCCTTCTCCTCTTTAATTACAGCAAAATTATTTTTCAACTAAATAGTCAAAAATCAACCTATTTCTTATAGTGAATGTGTGCTTGTGTTTATAGGTTAAAGTTGTCTTTCTTAATTTCAATTTCACTCATTCACTCACTCATGAAAAATCACATCACTTTACTAACTTGATTTAATCATTATTCTCATGAGCGGGAATATCACATCACATACTACTCATGCCTCATATACATAAACTTAATCAACTGTAAATGCCAAATATTCATGCGTAAAAACAAGAATTGTTCCAAATTTTTTTTCTCAAAAATCTTTATTCCTTGCAATACTACACCATTACCCCCAAACTTAAATCAGACCATGTCCCCATGGTAAAAAATACAATAGGAGAACAGATACAGTTACCCTTGAAGCTCAATTCTGGATTCCAAAGCAAAGCACAAATCCTCTCCCCCAAACTTGAATTGGATCACCTGGAGATATCATTAACAAATGACACATACCCAATCATAGCAATGGAAAAGAAATTGCATCCTAAACATCTAGAAATTGACACTTGTTTTCAAGGAATCAAAGAATTTTTTTTTATATATTTATGACAAAAATATTAATACAAAAAACTGATTTGGCCTTAAGGGCATACAATCCTAAAATAATAAAAAATAAAAATAAAAGAAACAAAGACGTGGCCTTAAGGATTTACTGTTTATACAAATAAAATAACCTAAAAATCCTAAACCAAAATCCTAGTCCGCCTATTCTTCTTCATCACTCGACACGACACTCTTCAACCATATCCGGCAATCTGCAGTTTTTTTCAACTTCTTTAAATCTTCCTCCAGATATATTTTCATGAATGTCCACCACATCTCATCTAATTCCTTCACTCTACAACCCAACTACTCAGCAATGATTTTTGATAGTAAAAATGGGTATGGAAGATAATAGTCACATTTATCGGCCCCAGCCCATTCTAAACTCACAATTGCTCGAGCATACGACATCTCAGCCATAATCAAAGTTGGAACACACATTTCATACCCATGAGTTAGGGCATACAAAGTTTGAAGCATAGTGTGATCTCTTGCACTTGTTCGATTATTAGGCCGAAGTTGAGTCACAACAACACAATCAAAATAAAGTAAATCCGATTTCAACCACCAATTTTCACACATTTTATCCCCCGAATCTGAAACCGCACACAATTCCCTCGCCATTTCTTCTTCCTTATATGGCCATACTACCGGATGCTTCTTCAAAATTCCATGTAAGTTTGCCGGCATACCGATTGGTATATTCCATGCATCGGCAATAGTTCTTCTTCCAATCACAAGATGAGCACTCCACTGAGTTACTTTAGCCCTTATCACCTCAAATCCTGGTGGTCCCGAAACTATCATATTTTTATAGAATTTTCGGACCAAGCCCGGATACACCTTTTTGCCCATTGGTTTTTCTAGACTTTTTAATCCTCATTTTCTAAGGATTTTTTATCCGGGTGCAACTAAAACTCGATTTATTCTCTCCGAACGAAATATCTCCTCAAATTGCAACCGACACTGCAAAAATGATTTTGGTGTGGTTCGGCTTCCCTTCCGACTCGTAGCTTCGTTATTTGTGCTCTTCATGACCACATATGGCTCCACCTCCTCTATGAACTCTTCTGGGTCATAATAATCTTCATTAGCATTATCCATACTAACTCTCCTCGAAATAGAAAGAATATAAGAAGAATACCTAATCTAATGCTCACTCTTTGAGAATTGTGAATTGTGAATTGTGAATTGTGAATTGTATCTAACCTATGGATGTATTTATAGATGAATGGAGGAGAATTAGAAGAGAAAAAGAATTCAAAACCCTTAATTGACTAGGAAAGGAGAAACAATAACTAATACAACTTCTATTTGCAATCTCCTTGTTAGATTAGGATTACTCTAAAAATTCTACAAAACATTTACACAAATTCCTAAAAATAACTTAAAAAAATCTAAATACAAGTATAAGTACAAATCAGGCCAAAACATCCCAAAAAGGGTATAATTTTTAAAATTTTCTAGCCCAGCCACGAACTACCCTACGCTTGGGCATAAGGTAGGGCAAATATATATATATATATATATATATATAATCTTTTTTAACAAGAATCATGACACGCTTTCTAATAACTGATGCACACATGTCCTCATAGTGCGAAAATACAATCACACATACTCAACGTAATAAATATAGTAAGGCATGCATATCAGTAAAAGCACTCAAAACCTGTCATTTTATATAAAAGCAAAAATATCACAATCAGCTGGAGATGATCGTTAAAGTGGTCACAAAATATCAAACATCACTCTTCGCTCTACGACTAATCTCTACTGTGGTCAGCTAAAACAAGAAAATCCTAAAAATAAAACAAAATAACAAAAACTAAACTACAACTACAAAACATCATCCGGAGGTGGCTGTGGTAGTGGAACGGTCACTCCCATATGTCGCATCATAATATCCCACCGATCCATCTTCTCACGGTGCTCACGTCGTCGGGCCTGCCTCTCCTTTGTGAATTAGCGCTCTAATCCCTCAATACGACCAATGAACTGGTCATACAGAGTCTGAGTCATCATAATATCACCCCCAGCTGAGGCCTGTGGTGCATCATCTCCTATAATAGCCTCTTCAGCCTGTGGCATCTCCACCTCAGGTATCTCATCCTCAGCCCGTGGCATCTCCACATCATCCTCATGTGCACCCGGTAGTAAAACTTAACTGAACCTGCGTCGGCGAGCAAATGTCTCTGGACCTTTCTTGATCCACCCCTTGTTCTACACTCCCTTTCCATACGCAACTAATGGTGCAAAATTATCCTCAACATCTATCTATAATCCCTGATCAAATATCAACTTCATCACAAGGCAAGGAAGAACCATCTAAAACTTGGCAGTTCTGACCTTGTTCTCTCGACGCAAATGAATATAATATTGGAATAAAGTCTGCCAAAGGGCGTGTGGAATAGAGTACCAGTGACTAAACTTGAAAGCATAGTGCATCACCGGAAATGACGGGTAACACATGGTCTGATGGCTATGTGGTAACACATCGGACCGGACTATCACATCCTAGAGCCACAACATCGGATGATAGTTGGACTTCTTGGTCCCATTACACCTATTGTCTGCCCATTGCCCCTCAGTCTGCTGTCTCACTATATCATAAAGTGGCGGAAGTGGGTCTGGCATAGATGGGAGCCCGCAGGGCACTCGTGTGGAATACCCAATGCAACAACAATACTCTCGAGAGTAATCTCAAACTCCCGCCCATGCACCACTATCACTAGTTGAGTCCCTCTACTGAAATGCCTCATATAAAGCCAGAATTTTCTAATCATATCAGTGCAAATGTGTGGTGTAGCTGGGGTTAGGATCTCTGTGCTCCCTCAGTACGCCAATGGTCCAATATGGAACTGGCTCTCTGCTCAAGTGGGACAATAGCAAAACTGTGTTCCTGTCGGAACCCTTTCTCTAAAGCTCTGTTCATCAGTGTCTCCTTAGAGACCGTCGAGTGCTTCCATCTATAAGAAACAAGATCACCCATGTCACCATCAACTGCCGGCTCAGGATACGTCACCTCACTGTGCTCAGTGTCCTATGTCTCATCCTGCTGCTCTGCCTGCCCATCCTCACTATCACCACTCTCGGAAGTCTGCTAATCGGATGTCTCCGACTCATGTGGTGGTGGTGATGGCTCGGGGACTAGATCCTGTGCCAGGGGTCATGATGGTGCCCTCGATGCAGCAGGTGGAACTGTCATCCGGCAAAATCTCAAATCTAACTCAATGCCCTTCGTCGGTGCAATTGGCCTCTCAACCTCATCATCTGACAAATCCATCGCAACATACACCGGTCTCGGCGCCCGGGTACTATGGCATACAGGCCGCATACTCTCTAGGGGCGGTGACCATGATCTATCTTTCTACACTGCCGTCCCCGACGTAGATGCTCCTTCAGCCTGCTTCCTCGCTCCTTTTACGCGAGCCATTCCTACAAAATTTGGATATTTATGAAAAATGAGCGAAAACTGTCCAGATAATGAATCAAATGCAAAAATATATCTAAATTATTCTAATACGATGATTAAACAAGACCTCATCTCAAAAATTCGATATTCAACCCATATCTGAAGCCGGAAACCCAACTTTTTGAAAACGGATTAAAATACGATTTTGATCGGTCTCGTTCATCAATACTAGTTTAGAATTGTTATATTAAGTAATCGAAACCAAAAGAATGGATCAAAACTTACCGAATCGCGAGAAATGGAAAATTCCCCAAAATTGGATTTCGAAGACTTTTTGAGTTATTCACATGAATTCGTACACACCGTTCAGTAATCTGATGATTTGCCGCTTGAGAATGATAGGAAATATTGATATTTGGCTTTAGGAACAAATGGGAGTCGATTCGGTGGAGAGGAGAGGGAGAAAAGCGAAATTTGAAAATAAAAAGTCGCGGGACTGTTTTATATAGTCCCATGATGTACGCTTGGGCATAGGTGCCAAAGATGAATTTTTGGCTTCGACCATTTTGTTGCTCGTTCTCGATTCTCAAACATTCGAACCTCCCTTGTATACACCTATTGACTTGATTGACTTCGATTCGTTAAAATTTGGTGCTTCGTGGACGAAAATATCCCTCCGAACGATGATGACTATTTCGGACTCGATCTTAAAATTTTACAAAAACCGAATCAAACTACTATTGTACAACTACAAACTAAGATCAAAAGCTACTTTTTATCACTTAGTACCAATGTTTAACGTCATTGGCTCGACGTTGTCGCCTCTTAGTATTCAGGAGTAAAATCATCCGACTCTGGTGCCGGTTCTGTTAAATCAACTGTTTCAAAAACAGTCTCTATCGGCACAACTTCTATATAATGCTTTAAACACTGACCATTCATTGCTTTCTGTTGTCATGGTCGTCAAGTTCCACCGTTCCATGGGAGTAAACCTTAGTAATTTTGTACGACCCGTCCCATCTTGACTGGAGCTTACCGGGAAACAATTTGAATCTTGAATTGAACAACCATACTTTCTGGCCAACCCCAAAGCTTTTCTTTCTGATATGTCTATCATGGAATGCTTTGGTTCGGGCTTTATATATTCTAGAATTCTCATATGCGTTATTCCTCAACTCCTCAAGCTCTGCGAGTTGGAGTTTCCTCTAAGCACCCGATCTTTTGATATCAAAATTCAATCTTCTAATTGCCCAATATGCTCTGTGCTCGAGTTTCACAGGGAGATGACACATTTTACCATAGACCAATCTGTATAGTGACATACTAATCGGTGTCTTATAAGCGGTCTTGTATGCCCACAGTGCATCATTTAACCTTCTCGGCCAATTCTTCAAATTAGGATCCACTGTCTTTACAATAATGTTATTGATCTCCCTGTTCAAAACCTCCACTTGACCACTCGTCTGTGGTTGATATGGCATTCTAATTCTATGAGTGACACCATACTTCTTCCACAAGGCTAGAAGAAACTAGTTATCGAAGTGGCTGCCGCCGTCACTGATCAACACTCGTGGCATACCAAATCTAGAAAAGATATGGGATTTAATAAAATCCTCAACCATAATGTGATTTGCATGCGACGTGGCAACAACCTTTACCCATTTAGAAATGTAATCAACTCCCACTAATATGTACTATTTATCGTCGACTTTTGGAAACGGTCCCATGAAGTCAATGCCCCAGACGTCAAACAACTCAACCACCAATATAGAATTCAGTGGCATCATGTCTCGTCGAGATATGGATCCCAACTTTTGACATCTCAGACAAGATTTGCAAAACTCGAACGCATCCTTGAATATGGTGGGCCAATAAAAACCGTTTTGTAGGACTTTGTGAGCTGTCTTCTGAGCACCAAAATGCCCTCCATACTCTAGCGTATGATAGAATATCAGTATGCCTTGAACTTCACTTTCTGGAACACATTTACGAATTATCTGATCTGGGCAATATTCGTATAGTCGCGGATTGTCCTAGATATAAAATTTTATTTGGCTGAAGAAACGATCCTTCTCATGCTTAGACCATCCATTAGGAATTCTACTTGTGGCTTTATAGTTGACAATATCTGCATACCATAGTATCTGTTCCATAACAACCATACTGAACAAATGTTTATCCGAGAACTCATCCTTAAGAGGAGTATCATCATTTGCGGACTCAACGATAATTCTCGACAAATGATTAGCTACAACATTCTCCGTACCCTTTTTATCTTTGATCTCCAAATCAAATTCTTGTAGCAACATAATCCATCGAATCAATCTAGGCTTGGAGTCTTTCCAACAAATATGACCTGAATTTATCTAAGGCGAACACCACTGCCAACAACTTTTTCTCGGTAGTTGTGTAATTCATCTGAGCTTCATTCAGAGTTCTACTGGCATAGTAAATCACATATCGCAACTTGTCTTTTCTCTGCCCTAGCACATCTCTGATTGCATAATATGAAGCGTCACACATCAGCTCGAATGGTAGAGACCAGTCCGGTAGACAGATAATTGGGGCAAATGAGAGTTTAATACACAATTCCTCAAAGGCATGAAGACATTCTTCGTTACAGACAAAGACTACATCTTTAGCCAGTAAATTGCATAATGGTTGGGCAATTTTGCTAAAATCTTTGATAAACCTTTTGTAAAACCTGACATAGCCTAGAAAAGAGTGTATCTGCCTCAAAGATATGGGAGGAGGTAATTTTGAAATCAGCTCGACTTTTGCTTTATCAACCTCAATCCCCTGCTTTGATCTAATGTGGCCTAGTACAATTCCCTCTTCAACCATAAAATGACTCTTCTCCCAACTAAGAATTAAATTGGTCTCTTTACACCTTTAAGTACTAGTGTTAAATGCCTCAAACAGTCTTCAAAGGTTACCCCAAAGACTGAGAAGTCATCCATGAACACTTCCAGAAACGTTTCTACCATATTAGAGAAGATAGACATCAAACACCTCTAGAATGTAGCTGACTCATTACATAAACCAAAAGGCATCCGTATGTACGCGAATGTGCCATATGGACAAGTGAAAGTGGTTTTCTCCTGATCCGCAGGATCAATTGCCACTTGATTATAGCCGGAATATCCATCCAAAAAGCAGTAGTAGTTCTATCCGGCTAATCTTTCCAGAATTCGATCGATGAATGGTAATGGAAAATGATCCTTCCCGGTGTTAGAGTTGAGCTTTTTGTAGTCGATACACACACTCCACCCCGTGGTCATGCATTGAGGAATTAGCTCACCCTTTTCATTGGGCACCACTGTGATTCCCGACTTCTTCGGGACCACTTGAGTTGGGCTTACCCACTTACTATCAGAGATCGGGTAGATGATTCCTGCATCCAGCAACTTCACTACTTCCTTTCTTACTACCTCCATCATGTTCGGATTCAATCTTCGTTGCATCTCCCTTGATGGTTTCGCCTCATCTTCCAAATAAATCTGATGCATGCAAATTGATGGATCAATCCCTTTCAAATCAACCACACTCTACCCAATTGTTTTTTTATTCTTGGTCAAGACCTCAATCAGACTTGATTCCTGCTCTGCTGTCAATTTTGATGAAATAATTACAGGAAGAGTTTCGTCGGGTCCCAAGAAAACATACTTTAACATTTCTAGCAACTCCTTAAGTTCTAAAACAGGCAGAGTTGTAAGTGATGGAACTGGGGGAGTACTTGAGACTATTGGGAGTGGTTCCACTGGCTCTTACGTCTAAGGTTGCGCATATAACGTAGTCTCAATTTTATCCAACTCCTTGTTCTGCCTTTCCACATATGCATCCCAATCTTCGATTTCTTCATTCCGTACTTCATTTGCCAAACATTCTTCAAGCTCGTCTTTTTTCAGAATTTCAGTCGCAAAATCACATATAATATCATCTAACTCGTCGCACTCATCTATCTGGAAATAGTCCATAGACTCAGGTAATTGATGGCTTCCTTCAAACACATTAATCCTGACTTTCATGTTCCCAAAGGTCAAATCCATAGCTCCGGTTTGGCGATTTATGCATGTATTTGCCGTGGCCAGAAATGGTCTGCCTAAGATCACTGGGATATGTGTTTTTGATTCCGGGATAGATTCCGTCTCCAGGATTACAAAATCAACTGGAAAGTAAAACTTGCCCACTTGAACTATGACGTCTTCCAAAATACCTTTCGCCTGCTTGATAGATCGATCGCCAAACTGCAGTACAACCTTTGTGGGACTGAGCTCTCCCAACCCTAGCTGTTTATAGACTGAATAAGGAAGCAAGTTAATACTTGCACCTAGATCAAGAAGGGCTCTACTAATTTTCTAGTCACCGATAACACAAGAAATAGTGGGAGCACTGGGATCTTTCCTCTTCGATGGAGTATTACTTAACAGTAGTGAACTCACTTGCTCAGTTAAGAGAATTTTCTTCGGATTCTTTGTTCTGCTTTTCCTCTTATGTGTACAGAGATTCTTGAAAAATTTAGCATCAGGTGGGATTTGGGCAATTACGTCTAAGAGCAGCAGATTAATCTGGACTTGTCGGAACGTATTCAACATATCAGATTCTTTCAACTTCCCATACTTAGCCGATTCTCTAAGACGTTGAGGAAATGGCGTTGCCTCATCGTAGTTTTCCCTATCTATCTCATTAAGCAATGTCTCGTCGACACTTTAATCTACTAGTAGTTTATCTATCTGAACTTCAGCCTCTCAGCTCTCAACCTCTTTATGTTGTGCTTCTTCCACTTCATTCCTTTGAGCTTGCTCAACATCTTTTCTTCGACGCAACCTCTCCTCATGTTGTTCTTCCACTCTACTCTCCACTACTCTTCCACTTCTCAGAGTCGTATTGCTTGAACAGACTCGTGATTAGCATTGGTAAACGATCCAAGCTCTTGCACTTGCTGGATCTTAGGGTTAGCATAGGCTAACTAGGCAACTGACCTGGCTCTTTAATATTTCTCTAATTTCCCATTTGTCCTAACTGCATGGTGATTTGGGTCAGTGCTTGAGTATGAACACCCATCTGATTTTAGAGATCCACCAAGGTTTGCTCTATCCTGTTATTTTGAAAGTCGGGTAGTAGAGCTTGGTTTCTTTGAGGCTGGAGTTGATATTGGAATGGTTGGATAGCCTGGTTGTGATTGAATGGCTGAAGAGCCAGATAATTATTGGGTGGCTGTCTGGGTTGAAAATTTGATTGAGAATTACGAGCTAGTATAATTGGTTGAGATTGAAATGATTGTTGGATCTGTTGGAACCTTGGTTGCGAGGTAAATTGATGCCTTGGTTGAAAATGGGATTGAGGATTGGACCATTGTCCTTGTTGAACTTTTTCTAGAGGATTCTCCACATTTGTGGATTTATAGGATATGAATGGATGATTTCTATTATTCAGAGAGTATGAGTTGTAGAATGGGGCATTATTGGAGTAATTCCATCCTGCATTGACATCAGTGGCTATTACATCATCGCATTCATTTTGAGAATAATCTGGTTCAACCTCAAAAACTTCTATTTTGGGGGAATGACTTCTTTGGGTAAGAAGTTTTTCAAATCACTCTAACCTCTCCTCTATCAATGCCACTGGATTTTTCATATCATGATTAACCTCAAATGCTTTTTCTAATCTTCTATCTAGTTCACCTTTAGACCTCAGATCAGATTCATACTGAATGGCATTTTCACTGATGTTATCAAACATCTCTAAGAGCTCTCTTGCGGGTTTCAAGGTAAATTGACCCCGTGTAGAGGCATCTATCAGATTCTTATGCTTTTCACCTAGACCCATGTAAAAATTTGTAGCAACATCCTGATCAGAAAACCTATGGTGGGGACATTTATACAAAATCTCATTGTACCTCTCCCACGCATCACGAAATTGTTCTCCTGGCAACTGCCTGAATCGCTTAATCGCATCTTGAGCTTCTGAAGTCTTTCTGATGGGAAAATGTTTCTCTAAGAATTCTTGCTTAAGTGTTTCCTAGTCAAGTTTAGTTGCTTGAGTCAATTTAATGTACCATCTTTTTGCTTTGTCTTTTAAAGACCATGAGAATAGACGCACTCTTAGATCATTTTTAGTTAAACCATCATACCTAACGGTTGATGCAACTTCTAAGAATTCATTGACATGCTGGTACGGATCTTCTATCCTGAGACCAGAGAACTTTGGGAGTATGTTGATCACACTCGTCTTGATCTCAAAATGCTTTGCACCTTCCTCTTCTGGAAATTCAGCATACGATTCATACGCGTCCGGTGCGTAAAATCCCTTCAATGAGGTGTCTGGTCTTCTCCGTGGATAAACTCTTTAATCACCCATCTCGACTTTTTTGGTCTGACGATGCTCTTCAATAGATTTTCGTAAACGCCATAGAGTTCTTTCGATCTACGAGTCGTATACCACTAACACAAAATTTGAATTTGAACGTGTCGATCTATCGGACATACACTAAAAAAAATATTCAAAATATTTCTTTTTTTTTTTAAATAAAGTAAATTAACTAAACTATTCTAAACTTATCTAAACTATGAACAAAAAGCAAAACTAAAAATTAAATGCAAAAACCAAGCAAAATTGAAACTCATAAAGGGTTCAGACGCAACTTCAGCACCTTTGTCTTTTCCTTTCACGCTCTTCAATTGTACCTGAAAATCACACAAAAAATTCAAATTTAGCTTTAATCTACAATAACGCAATGCAAATAAACTACTAAAGCTATTGAACAATGTCAAGTCCCCGGCAACGGCGCCAAAAACTTGATGGACGTCAGGTGTGTGGAAAATAAGTGGTTAAAAACGACACCTTAACGACACTTTAGGTTTTACCCTTCTGCAATCGCACAGATCAATTGTATATAGTTTTGCTTGAGTATGGGAATATCGATCCCACAAAGACGAGGATTGTTCACTTTAATAGTCTAAAAATACTGAATTATAGTTTTCCAAAAAGAGTTGATTTTTGTGATTTATCTAATATTACTTAAATTAATATAAACAACAAAGTAAATTGGTTTGTGATTCAGAGGGAGAGAAAAATAGGGTTTTCTCACTCCACCACTAACCGCATAACATAGTCCAAATTCTATTTCAATTGTATGAGGGCGATCCATTGACTGTGAATCAGGTCGCACCGCATCAGCAGTTTGACCCTAAAAAGGATTACTCTCAATCGGATCGCGAGAACCCATCTCAATACTAAACTGATTAGTGCATGCCAACTACTAACATAAAGTAAATTAAAGAATGAAAGTAAACTAAGGCATGTCTATATTAGTTTATCAGGGCATGGCCTGTGTGAACCTAGGGTATTGAGTTTTATGACCACCATTGTGTAGAAAATCACAAATTAAGCATCCGAGTTCCAGCCCATAGTGAATAATTGTGATTGTGTAAGATAAATATATTCGAAAAGTCTATGACAAGAATCAATTCAAATATATAAACTTGTATCACGAATAAAAACGGTCTCTCATCTAATACAATCATCACAATATAGTCACAGCTTCCCCTCTCTATAATTGAATATAAAATCAGAACTACATTACTTGGCTAGGGTTTTGCGAGAAAACCCTAGATACCGAATTAGTTGATCATGACTGAGAGAATCTGCATTGTCAGTGTAGAAACACTCTTCATGGCCTTTTTCTCCGGATCTCTAGGTCTTCAATGGTGGTTCTCTTCAATGGAAGAGAACTCTATGAATGAACGTGTATCTCCAAAACATAACTAAAATTAACCCTAAAGCCTCTTCTTCTATACCCAAATCCTCTCATATTTATAGACAAGTGAGGGAAACCCTAATGGTTGCCCTTTTATGTAATTTCATAATACATGAATAATCTCTTAAAATTAGATGTAAATATGTGTATAAGCCTGTATGTATAGGTTTGGAATCACCGATCATTTGAAATATCGAAGTAGGGACAAAACTGGAAAATTCTGAAACAACTCCGAAACAACTTCAGCATGTCGAGGGATCACGTGACCAACATATGGGACCTATGCTTGGGCATAGATTTAGAGCGTAGGGTATAGGGTCCAAAACCACAGCGTTGCTTAGGAGCATAGGTTGAGTCTAATTTGCCCATTTTCTCTCTGGTGACGTAGGGTATAATGCATTTTTACTGTAAAAACTCGTCTTTTCATATTTGAGCTAGACTGGCCCCCTTTGACTCCCGATGCTTTTCGATGAAGTAATAATATTTGAAAATAACAGTTTTGCCCTTTCGGTTAGATAATGATGTCATGAAATGACCATTTCGCCCTCCAGTAGCACTTCTTTGCTCTAGCGCACCTCTTGATTCCTTTCTCGAGATAGAAACGAACATGAACTTAGTTAATTCACCGAGATTAGCTCTGTTTCTTCATTAAGCTGCTGAAACATGCTTACACACACAAACAAAATAAAAACACCAAGCAATGGAATTTAAAGATATAACAAACGCAAGATAGGGGCAAAAAATCACTAATATTGAGCACCTATCATACTCGCACCTAGATGAAGAAGAGCTTTACCAATTTCCTTGTCACCGTTGACATATGGAATAATGGGAGCATTGGGATCTTTCCTCTTAGATGGAGTATCACTTAAAATCAATGAACTCACTTGCTCCGTCTAGAGTATTTTTATTGGATTTTTCGCTCTGCTCTTTCGCTTCTGGGTGCAAAGATCTTTGAAAAAATTTGCGTAAGGCGGTATTTGGGCGATTACATCTAAGAGAGGTAAATTGATCTTGATTTGTCAAAATGTTTCCAACATATTAGATTCTTTCAACTTCCCGTACTTTGTCAGCTCTCTAAGACGTTGAGGAAATGGTGTTGCGTCCTCGTAACTTGCCCTATCTGGCTCTTCATGTAATTTCTGATCAACATTGTCTCCTGCTGATGGTTGGTCTTTTTGCACTCTTTCGGCCTCTTTCCTTGTAACTTCTTTCCTCTGCTCTTCTTCAGCTTCCTTCCTCTGCTCTTGTTCTGCCTCCTTTTTTCTTTGCAACCTCTCTTCATGCTCCGCCTCAACTTGACTCTCCATTTCCCTTGCACTTCTCAAAGTCGTGATTGCTTGAACCATTTCATTAGGTTCATTGACAAATGACTCGAGCTCCAGTGCTTGTTGTGGCCTTGGGTTAGTGACCGGCTTACTAGGTAATCTGCCTGGCTCTCTCACATTCCTCTCATTATCCATTTGACCCATCTGTATATGTAGTTATACTGATGATTGGGTATGAATACCTTGCTTGTTATAAATATCTAGTATAACTTGTTATAACCTATTAGTCTGGAAATCGGGTGGAGGAGGTTGGCTTCTTGGAGATTGGGTTTGGTAATTATATGGCTGCACAACTTGATTGTTATTGAATGGCTGAAGATCTTGGGAATTATAGAATAGCTGAAGAGCTTGAGAATTATTGAATGTTCTGGGTTGGTAATTGGACTGAGAATTTCTAGCCATGATTGTTGGTTGTGAGTCGAATAATTGTTGACTCTATTGGAACCTTGGTTATTGGTTATATGATTATTGTCTCTCAGTGAACCTTGGTTGTGGGTTATATGACTGTTGTCTTTCTGTGAATCTTGACTGCTAATTGGATGATTGCTCTTGTTGGAACTTTGTTGGTGGATTCTCTACATTGGTAGATTTGTAAGACAGGAGTGGGTGATTTCTAGCATTGGAGGTGTATGAATTGGTGAAAGGAGCATTATTGGAATAGTTCCACGATGCGTTAGCATCAACGACTATTATCTCCTGACACTTATGTTGGGAATACTCAGCTTCGACTTCAAACGTCTCTCTAGGAGGGGAATGACTTCGCTGCATAAATTTTTCAATTCTTTCTAATTTCTCTCCAAACAATGCCATGGTATCTCTCACATCATCATGCTCTATAACATAAGATTTCTTAGATCTCCTATCTTGTTGTCCACCTTTAGACCTCAACTCAGATTGATATTGAATTGTGTTTTCACTGATATTATCAAATATATCCAAAAGTTCTTTAGCTGGTTTCAAGATAAACTGACCTTGTGTGGTCGCATCTATCAAAGTCTTATGCGCGTCTCCAAGTCCCATGTAGAATTTTTTAGCAATATCTTGTTCAGAAAACCTATGGTGGGGACATTTATATAGAATTTCATTATACCTTTCCCATGCATCATGAAAATGCTCACCAGGTAACTGCCTAAAGCTTTTGATTGCATCTTGTGCTTCTGAGGTCTTTCCTATGGGATAATTTTTTTTCTATGAATTCTCTCTTAAGGGCTTCCCAATCAATTTTAATTTCTTTTGATAATTTGATGTACCATCTTTTAGCTCTCTTTCAATGACCAAGGGAATAATCTCACTCACAAGTCATTTTTGGGCAAATTGTCAGACCTAATAGTAGAGGCTACCTCTAGGAAATCATGGATGTGCTGGTATGGGTTCTCTATCCTAAGGCCTGAAAATTTTGGAAGCATATTGATCATGTTTGTCTTGATCTCAAAGTGTTTCGCTCCTTCTTCCTCCGGAAAATCAGCATAGGAGTCATACGCATCGGGCGCGTAATATCCTTTCAGTGATGTCTCTTGTGCCCTTTGTTGGTAGGCTCTTTGGTCAGCCATTATTTCTTCTTGCTGACGATGATGTTCTTCAATAGATTGACGTAAACAATGGAGAGTATTTTCGATCTCAGGATCGTACTCGACTAACGCAATGCTTAAATTAGAATGGGTCGGTCTATCAGTCATACACTACTCAAATAACTATATATATTTTTTTCGAATATTTTTTTTTTGAAATAAAAATTAACTAAATTAACTACTTCTAAATTACAGAAAATAAAGCAAGAATTAATATGCAAAAATCTAAGTAACTAAAACTCACAAAAGTTCCAGACGAAACTTTAAGAGCTATGTTTTTCCCTTTTATGCTCAGAGTACCTATCAATCACATAAAAATTTAACCTTAGATACAACTACAATAACGCAATGCAAATAAAATACTAAAGCTATTGAACAATGCTCAGTCCCCGGAAACGGTGCTAAAAACTTGATGCGACGTCAGGTGTATAAAAATATATGTTAAAAACGATACCTTAACGACTTTAGGTTTTACCTTACTCAAGCACACATATCAATTGTAAAATAGCAAATGGCTTGTGTAAGGGATATCGACCTCACAGAGAGTGTGATTATTCACTTACGCAAGCACACATATCAATTGTAAAATAGCAAATGGCTTATGTAAGGGATATCGACCTCACAGAGAGTGTGATTATTCACTTTACCAATTCAAAAATACTGAATTATATTTCTGAAAATTGTTTGTTTTGGGTGGTTAAAGACAAAATTATCTATTTTAACTAAAATTATCTAAAAAGTAAATTAGATTGGTTGTGATTCAGATTAGAGAGAAAACTAGGGTTTTCATTACTCCACCACTAACCGCATAATATAGTTCCTCACTGTATCAATTGTACGAGGGCGATCCATAACTGTGAATCAGGTCGTATCGCAAATAGCTAAATATGACCCCAAAAAGGAGTACCATCAACCGGATTGCGACAATCCGTCTCATAACTGACCAAACTATTACATGCCAATTATGTTACTCTAATCTACTCCTAATGTATGAAAATAAACTAAAGCATGTCTATTTTAAATCGCCAAGGCACGACCTGTGTCAACCTAGGGTTTCAAATTTCATTACCACCATTGTGTAGAAAACCATAATTAAGAGTTTGAGTTCCTGCTCATATTGAATAATCATAGTTGTGCAAAATAATATATTCATTCCATCTAAGACAAGAATTTAGAACAAACATAGAATTTTATATTGCAAATCAGTAAGGTCTCTCAACTACTATAATCATCACAGTATGGTCAATAGTTTCCCCTCTTTACAATTAAAAATAATGAAAGAACTACATTACTTGGCTAGGGTTTTGCTAGAAAACCCTAGATACCGAGTTAGTTAGCCATGGAAGATGGTGACTGCATCGTTGATGTAGAAATGCTCTCCATAGTCATCTTCTCCAGATCTCTAGGTTTGAATTTGGCTCTCACACAACAACAAGTCTGAATGAATGAACCTCTTTGAATGAACGTCTCACCAAAACCAACCTTCTAAATTATCCCTAAATCAGAACTCCTCTCGTGTATATATAGGCAATAGTATAGAGAGGCCATTTTCAGTGTTTTCACTCTAAAACTCATGCAAACCCTAACTTCTCATATATACAAGTGTATATACATGTATATAGAAGTCTGGAGTCACATGCACGTCTTCCAATTAAGCCTGGGGTGAAACAGGAAAAATCCAGGAAAAACCACCAAAAAGTTGCCACACTTACGCTTCAAGCGTAGTAGGCGTACGCTTCAAGCGTAGGTCCCAAACGTACCTCCAAGCGTATAAATGTGATTTCCAGCCACTTTTTGAAACTGAAAGCGTAGGTATTTTGTAGAAAATCACTTTTCTCCGTGAATGCACCAAAACAACAGTCCTGAACCCACGATACTTTTTGCTGAAGATAACGGCTTCTGGAAATGCTGTTTTTGCCCTTCGGGAACCATTTTTATCTTGGATTGCCTCTTCGACTCTCCTCTTGGATAGAAATAACATACTTTTCAGTTAATTCACCGAAGTTAGCTTCATTTCTTCATTAAACTCTTGAAACATGCCTTAACACCCAAACCCAATAAAAATACCAAATAATGGAATGAAAGAACGTAACAATAATGAGTTAAGGGGTCAAAATGTCTAATATTTGACACTTATCACTCGGGTGCTGGGCATTTTGAGGAATAGTGCATAGGAAAATAGCGTCAAGAGCCTTAGATATTGCAAAAAAATATAGCCAATGAGCCTTTTCCTGCACATGCGGCAGTAGTAAGTGCTCATGATGACACTGAGGAAATGGTGAGCATGGCCAAGTATGAATGTGCTCCTGCTCGCGAAACAGTTAATATTGCTAAATTCGAAGTCTTCTTTAATGAACTTCCAATTCAAGAGCATGTGTGGGAGTTCTTTAAAGAACAAACAATTGTTGCCCTCAATCACACCATTGTTATACCACAACAAGGGAAGGCCACATATGAGATCACATTCTTAGAAGCTGACATACAAGTTTTATTTCCTCACAATAGGCCCCTTTACATACATGTTACTATTAACGGTCGCGAAATGAAGCGTACCTTTTTGGATGGGGGAACATCTGTTAATTTAGTTTCACTTACAACCTTACGAATGATTAACTTCCCTGAAAGCAAAATTATGACTCATGCGATTTTCGTTACTGACTTCAATGGAGACTAGCAAGTCACTATGGGATTCGCGACATTGGATCTCAAGGTTGGGAAAATCAGGGCCCCAACCAAATTGCATATTATCAAGAGGGAACCTTCGTATCAATTGTTACTGGGAAGGCCATGGTTGCATGTGTATGACGTAGTGCCATCATCCTATCACCAAGTGATGAAGTCCAACTGGGAAGAGGGAATAATGACCATCAAAGTGTCCAATAGTCATTTTTGTGCCTCTGAATCTCACTTTGCAGATGCAGTTTACTTCTTAGTGTATGAAGAGGAAGTCGGTCGTGGTATCTATGCTACCCCACTGCCAAGGTAGGAGGATCTGGAAGTTGAAATTTCGCATAAAAGGCGGGTAAAGGAGGTGAGTTGGTCACGAGTCAAAATGCTTGATAGGTGTATGGTATATAAATTGTGATGGGATTGGGGGTCAAAAACCTACACAGTTGGTACTGACCCCAGGACATCAAAGTTGAATCCGCGACCAGAGCATGGCTTACGCGAGGTTGACATTGGATATGGAACAACACCACGACTAACTTTCATAAGCAACACCTTATCCGAGGAAACCAGAGTGTCTTTAGTATATCTGCTTAAAGAATATCGTGATGTTTTTGCCTAGGATTATGGTTAAATGTCGGGGCTAAGTACTGGACAAGTCAGTCATCATCTCAATGTGCACCCCGCATCGGAGCCAAAGAAGTAGCGACAACCGGTATTTCACCCAGACCTGGAGATATAGATTAAGGCAGAACTAGAAAAGTTATTGAAAGCAGGATTCATCAAACCTACTCAATACCCGACATGGCTTGCGAATATTGTACCTGTGAAGAAAAAGAGTGGGCAGATTCAAGTCTATGTGGACTACCGTGACCTTAATAAGGCTTGCCTAAAAGATGATTTTCCTCTACCTAACATCGACACTATGGTAAACGTAACTATGGGACATGAGATATTTTCATTAATGGATGGATTCAGTGGTTACAATCAGATAAAAATGGCACCAGATGACGTTGGAAAAACTGATTTTTTCTAATGGGAAATTTTCACTATACATTAATACCCTTTGGACTTAAAAATGCTGGAGCCACATATCAGAGAGCCATGACTGCCATTTTTCATGATATGATACATAAACAGTTGAGGATTACGTTGATGATTTGGTGGTCAATTCCAGAGCAGTCCAAGATCATGTGGGTGATTTAAGGAAAGTACTACAAATGTGTCGCGACTATTTCTTAAAGATGAATCCTTTGAAGTGTGCTTTTGAGGTATCAGAAGGAAAATTTTTGGGATATGTTTTATATTGACATGGAATTGATTTAGACCCAATGAAAGCCAAAGCAGTGTTGGAGATGGCGCTACCCACAACTCGCAAGTTATTAAAGTCTTTTATGGGTAAGATCTCATATCTCAGATGGTTTATTCCAGCATTAGCAAAAGTCACTCATCATCTCATGCCATTACTGAAAGAAAAGGTAGCATATAATTAGGGGAGAGAGCATCAAGAGGCATTTGAGAAAATCAAATAGATTTTAGCTTCTCCGAAAATGATGGTAGCGCAACAACCAGGAAAGCCGTTAATAATGTACCTTACTTCTACCAATAAATCAATAGGAGCACTGTTGGCTTAGGAGCATAAGGGAGAAGAAAAGCCAGTATATTACATCAATCGTGTGCTTAGAGGGCCAGAATCGCGATACACATCCTTAGAGAAACATTATTTATCTCTGGTATTCGCGACACAACAATTTTAACATTATCTATTAGCTCATCCATTGGGTTGGTAACTAAAATTGATCCTATTAGATACCTGCTCATAAAGCCCATATTTAGCGGGAGAACAACGCGTTGACTGATGGCGTTATCTGAATATGAGATTACGTGTTCCAGACCAAAAGCGGTAAAAAGCCAAGCATTATCATATTTGTTTGCCTTATTTCCAGGAGGTTCTGAGCCTAAAGAAGAAGAGGTGGGAATAGCGGATGTGGCACAAAGTACAGAATTTACATTAGAATTTGATAGTTCTTCTACAGAATAATGAGGAGGAACTGGATTTATACTGAGAAATGAACAAACAAAAGAAGAGGTGGTAATGGCCTACAAGCTTGATTTTCTCTACACTAACAATATAGCAGAATATAAAGGTTTGGTGTTAGGTTTAATGATGGCCCAACAGCTGAAGGTAAAGGTCTTGGATGTAAAAGGGGATCCTAAGCTTGTCATCAAACAAGTCAGAGGTGAATATGTTGTCAAAGAACCACATCTCGTGCCTTACAGAACCCTTATCAGAAAGATGTTAAGAACTTTTGAATCTGTAAACTTTCAACGTGTGTCGCGAGAGGGAAATTCACATTCTGATGCTCGAGCAATAATGGGCTCGCGACTACAGTTTCATGGGAAAAGTGCCACTTTCCAGATAAACCAATTCTGCTATCAGTCGTGTGGAGGACCTACAGTCTTTCCAAGAGTAAGATTGGAGGGAATACATATTACGAGCTTTGCTAAAAATTGATAGCACTACCTTAAGGCGAGGTTATCAAATCATAAGAGGAGAGCTATATCATAGAGCAGCCGAAGGAATTTTAGCCAAACATGTGCCAATAAGTGAAGTACAATAGTTACTGCAATAGGCTCATGAAAGAATGTGTGGGCAAACAGATGTGAGATGCAGCTGAGCTACAAGGCAGATGTCAGAACTGTAATGCTTACCCTTCAGCAAATGAGGGAAACTTTGTGGAAACAATTGACTGGTGGGAGAAGTATGTACTTTATCTGAAACAAGGGATCTTGCCTGAGGCAAATAGGCTGCGATTTAAGAAGTTGGCCTCGCGATTTGTCATCCAAGATGGAAAATTGTTCCGCAAAATTTTTGAGGGAAAACTACTGAGATGCATTAATTATGAAGAAGCAGGGAAAGTGCTAAAACGGACCCATGAATTTAGGCATCAGGGCTAGAGAAAGGTGTTTCAGGTACTTCTCCTATTTGGGTATTACTAGCCAACAATAAAGAAGGATGTCGGTGACTTTGTCAGGAAGTGTCACATATGTAGAGTATATGGAGATCTTATTCATGCTCCAGTAGTAGAATTGCATAGTCTATCCACCCCTTGTCCATTTCATACTTGGGCACTGGATATAATTAGGCCAATCACACCACGGGCTCAAGGATATACGTGGGTGCTAGTTGCAACTGAGTTATTTACAAAATGGGTGCAAGCTATTCCGCTACGATGAACAACAACAGATAATGTGGTTCAGTTTATAAAAGAGAATATCATTTGCCGATTTGGAGTACCAAAGGTCATACTATCAGATAATGGAACTCCTTTTATCAACCATAAGGTCGCGAATCTGTTGGAAAAATATCCAGTAATCCATCATAAGTTAACGCCATACTATCTTAAAGGGAATGGATAGGTTGAAGCTTCTAACAAAGCATTGACTTGAATCTTATCTATGTTGGTACATGATAACCAAAATAAATGGGTAGAAGAGCTTCTCATAGCATTATGGGCATATCGGCCTCATATCAGAGTGCGACAAGCTTGACTCCATATATGATGGTCTATGGGGCAGAGGCTGTGTTGCTAGCAGAATTGGAGGTTGCGGCTAAAATACTGATGTAAAAAAGTAGTAAGGAAGAAAGGTTATTGGAAATAAAAGCATTGGAAGAAACAAGGGATGAGGCATTCACAAATCAAAAGGCTTATAATAAGTAACAGGTAAAAGGGTACAACAAAAGGGTGCGATACAGATGGTTCAAAAAAAGGGACAGAGTATTAAAAATAGTACCAACAATAATGAGGGGGCAAAGGGTGAGAAAATTTGAAGCCAAATAGGAAGGTCCTTATGTAGTCACCAACAAAAATAGTAGTGGGTACTACAGATTAGAGCATGAGATTACTCGCGAAAGGACAAGGCCACTCAATATAAAATGGATAAAGCTTTACCAATCCTAATATGAAAATAGATTTATACATAATGTGTACACAACAAAGAAATGAAACACCTGTATTGATCAAAAGCTGTCTTACATCAATACAAAATATGTTAAAAATCTGTCTGAGAAAGTTAACAAAGTATGTGTACAAATTACATCAAAACACTGGTATAAACCTCTACTAGCAGGAGATGAAATAGAGGTTTTCATGTTCTTCTTGCAACTCACGGGAATGTAATAAGTGCTTTGCGGATTCTTTTTGCTTGCGGCTATCTTCTTTTGTAGTAGCCAAAAGTGTTCGGGCCTCTTCCACCTTCGCGATGCTTGCTTGATAGTCATTGAAAGCTTTAATTTCGATACAGTGCTTGACATATAAACGTTAGACCTTCTCCAAACGAGCTTCCCACCATGACACATCCATTTTCATATTCTTCCGGTCTTTAATGTGAGCATAACAACTTGGCGACACATCAGAGGTGAGATCTCTAACACAAGTGGACACCAATGAAGTGAAGGTATTGATAGGTGTTCAATATTGGTCATTTTTTGCCCCTATCTTGAGTTTCTTATGTCTTTACATGCCGTTACTTGGTATTTTTTATCCCGTTTGTATGTGTAAGCATGTTTCAAGAGCTTAGTGAAGAAACATAGCTAATATTAGTGAATTAACTGAGTTCATGTTCGTTTCTATCTCGAGAAAGGAATTAAGATGTGTGCCAGATCAAAGAAGAGCTACTGAACATCGTTATCTCACCGAAAGGGAAAAAATGTCATTACTAGACATTATTGCTTCAACCAAAAGCATCAGGAGTCAAAGGCGACCAGTTTAGCTCAAATATGAAAAAAAATGAATTTTACAGCAAAAATGCATCATACCCTATGTCACCAGAGGCAAAAACAGGAAAAATTGGACCATACCTATGCTTTGGTTTGTGATCCATAATTGGACCCTACACCCCTAACCTACGCTTGGGCGTAGGTCCAGTATTTCCAGCAACAAAATTTCAGCCAACTTCGGGCACTCATATTTCAGTCAAACAAGGTCTAAATGAGGTGATTCTTGAGTTTAAAATCAAGATCTTGAAGTTCTCTTTCCAACGATATATCACAAGCCTTCATACAATGTGTAGAACTCAGTTATGATAAAAACGAGTGAGAGATGTTCTGCAGAAAAAGTTGGAAATTTAAGTTTCGGGCCAAAATCCTATTTTGACCCGGATTGATTTGTTTTCACCCGAATTAATTTATTTCAACCCCAACACCTCTATACATGATATATACACATATTATACATCATATATTAGGGTTTTGCTTGGTTGGATGTGAAATTACCAAAAAAGAGTAATCATATTCTCCAAGTTAGGATTTCCCTCAACTTTGTCTATAAATACCAAACTTTGCTACAGATTTTAAGGAGCTTCTTGGCACGTATAATTTTCAAAGCCGCCTCTGGAGATTCATCTGATTCAAAAAGGGAGGAACCATTCAAGACCTAGAGATCTGGAAAAAAAGGCAATGGAGGGCGATTTTACATCAACGATGCAGTCTCCTTCTACCATGATCAACTAATTTGGTATCTAGGGTTTTCTCACAAAACCCTAGCCAAGTAATGTAGTTCTGATTTTATATTCAATTGTAGAGAGGGGAAACTGTGATTATACTGTGATGATTGTGTTAGATAAGAGACAATTTGTATTCGTGATACAAGTTAATATATTTGAATTGATTCTTGTCTTAGACTTTTAGAATATATTTATCTTACACAATCACAATTATTCACTATGGGCTGGAACTCGGATGCTTAAACTATGATTTTCTACAGAAGTTGCTTGGACCTCAACTTATTCCTCCACAGAAGTTGGTGCCTAAAAATAAGCTTCCTGAGATGGTGTTGCGTGTGGAGGATGATAAATTAAAAGATAAAATAGGTGTGAAGAATGCTAGAGATGATCAATGGTCACGAACTTTTAAAGAACCTACTATGGATGACCCCCCTCTTAAGGACACCTTTCTAGATGAACCAGTGTTAGGTATACAGATGGTAGAAAATCTATATGCCTTGGAAGATCCGTGATTGAGAGACAAGTGTGAGGGGATACGGAGTTGTGCGTATAAGGATGCTTGGAGTTACATAGCTCGAACAAGAGTACATCATGCTAAGCATGTTCATCTTAAGTTCCTTAAGCTTGGCTGGAAACGGCAATGTAATCCAAAGCTGAAAGTGTTTCAAGGTAAACTCCGACAAAGATGGGAAGGACCACACAAGGTTAGATCAGTTTACCCCCGCGGAGAAGTAGTATTCGATAAAAGGTTCGGGATACATGGGCAAAGACTGAGAAATTATGAGGAGATAGATCCGGGACCAGAATTTATGGCATCTGTCAGTTTACTAAAGAGTGATGAGATGGTGGAAGGACTGTTGTCTAAGGTGTTGAAAGAGGATTTGATGGAAGCACTGACCATACAGGGGTTGAAGTTAAAACAAGAAAAATGGGGTATTTTACATGGTGATTATTGTTATATACTCGATGTCATGAGTAGTACTAATTATCTATGGGTGAGAGCACTTAGAGAGTTTCCTCCAACATTTTGTCCTTTAATTAAGGGAAATATGGCAAAGAGGAAAGGTGTTGGATAACCCTTTATGAAACGTCGTGCCAAAGAAGTTAAACATTGGTCCTAGGTTGTCTAGCCTTGGTTTGTATAATAATAGGTAAGTTATTTTTGCAATTTCAATTCTTAGAGATTGTAGGCCCTTAAGGACAAATCATTTTTTTTATTTCATTTAAAAAAAAATTCAATAAAATCAAAAAAGGGAATTTTAAAAAATTCCTTGAAAAATTGTGTGTCAATTTCTGGTAATTTTTACAATTTCTTTTCCCTTGTTATGATATTTGGGTATGTGTTTGTTATATATTTACAGGTGATCCGAATCAAGTTTGGGGGAGGAGGTTGAGCATTTCGAAGAATCCAGGACTGTGCTTCAAGGGTAACTGTATATGTTCTCATTCTTTATTTTTAACCATGAGGACATGGTCACATTTAAGTTTGGGGGTGAGGGTATATAGTTACAAAAAAGGAAAATTTTTGAAAATTTTGAAAACAATTTGAAAGTTTTGAGGAGTTCTTTGTTTTCATGCATGAGTGTTTCACATTATGAGTTGATTGAGTTTATGTTTATAATGTATAAATAGTATGTGATGTAATGTTCCCACTCATGAGAATAATGATTAAATCAAGCTAGTGAAGTGATGTGGTTTACATGGGTGAGTGATTAGTTAAATTGAAATTAAGAAGGACGACTTTGACCTATAAACACAAGCACACATTCACTATGATAAATATGTTGATTTTTGACTATGTAGTTGAAAAATAATTTTGCCGCAATAAAAGGGGAGAAGGGGAGTTGTTTTAGTTGAAATGAAGAAAATTGAAATTTATTTTTGAGAAAATAAAATGCAAAAAATAGTTCTTTGATTTGAGTAACCGGGCTTTGGTATCACCAATATCATTGTTCGCGTTTAAAGGGGAGAAGACTGATGAGTATAAATCTCATGAAAGAAGCTCGGACCTAGTTAGTCGGGACTAAAAATCCTTGCAGGAAAGTCCGGAGACTTAGAAAGACAAAAATCGATGAAAAGTGGAAAGATGGAAAAAGTACGTTTTTACTAAAAATGGCAAAGTTTGATCGATGAAGTAGAAGAAAATAAACTGAAATATTGTAGTCGAATGTTCACAAAATCACGGAAAGTTGTCTGGATTTTAAGTAGAAAGTAGCAAAATCATTCACTTAAGTGGGAACCATTCATAACACGAAGCTTGATATAATTGTTGTTTGGTAGTGAGTGGGAGTATTTGCATTTATATTATCTTATGTGTTGTATCGTAGCTTATTTGACTTGTGTGTGTTAATTCATGAATGTGTAATTACAAAAGAATTGAGATGTTTGTAGGTACCATCACTGGAAACCTTCACGAGCCTTCACTCGTCCACTAGGGGTAACTTAGGGGTTTAAAAGGCTTGTTACACGTGCTAAGTGTAATCGTTGACCCTCACGAAAGCAAGGGATTAAATTAAGGTAGATAGGTTAGATAGAATAAAAATCATCACAGATTATTTTCTCTGAGTTTATTGCTAAGGGACTAACAATATATAAGTTTGGGGTGCGATAGGTGCTCAATATTGGTCATTTTTTGCCCATATCTTGCGTTTGTTATGTCTTTACATTCCATTACTTGGTATTTTTATCTAGTTTGTGTGTGTAAGCATGTTTCAGGAGCTTAATGAAGAAACATAGCTAATCTCGGTGAATTAACTAAGTTCGTGTTCGTTTCTATCTCAAGAAAGGAATCAAGAGGTGTGCCAGAGCAAAGAAGAGCTACCGGAGGGCGAAATGGTCATTTCACGACATCATTATCTCACCGGAAGGGCAAAAATGTCATTTTCAGACATTAATACTTCACCAAAAAGCATCGAGAGTCAAAGGCGACCAACCTAGCTCAAATATGAAAAAAATGGATTTTACAGCAAAAATGCCCTACATCACTAGAGGCAAACACAGGAAAAATTGGATCATACCTACACTTTGGTTTGTGATCCAGAATTGGACCCTATGCCCCTAACCTACGCTTGGGCGTAGGTCCAGTATTTCCATCACCAAAATTTTAGCCAACTTCGGGCACTCATATATCGGTCATAAAAGCTTCAAATGCGGTGATTCTTGAACCTACAATCAAGAGCTTGAAGTTATCTTTCCAAAGATATATCACAAGCCTTCATAAAATGTGTAGAACTCAAGTTATGATTGAAAGAGTGAGAGGTGTTCTGCAGAAAAAACAGGAAATTTCAGTTTCGGGCCAAAATCCTATTTTGACCCGAATTGATTTGTTTTCACCCGAATGACTTTATTTCGACCCCAACACCTCTATACATGATATATACACATATTATACATCATATATTAGGGTTTTTCTTGGTTGGGTGTGAAATTACCAAAAAGGATAATCCTATTCTCCAAGTTAGGATTTCCCTCAACTTTGCCTATAAATATCAAGATTTGTTACAGATTTTAGAGAGCTTCTTCGCACGTATAATTTTCAGAGCCGCCTCTGGAGATTCATCTTATTCAAAAGGGAGGAGCCATTCAAAACCTTGACGGAGAAGAAAGCCATGGAGGGCGATTCTACATCAACGATGCAGTCTCCTTCTACCATGATCAACTAATTCGGTATCTATGATTTTCTTAGCAAAACCCTAGCCAAGTAATGTAGTTCTGATTTTATATTCAATTTTAGAAAGGGGAAACTATGACTATACTATGACAATTGGGCTAGATGAGATATCTGTTGGCTTTGAAATTCAATTTCAAGCAATAAATCTTATTTTGATATTACCAAAACATTCAAAACCGTGTTTGGTACTAATATGACTTTGAGCTAAGTGTTTCAGCAAGTACAGGTAAATGATTCGGAAAGATCGCTAAAGCAACAAGCGATAAGGAAACTCAAGCGCAAACTCGAAGAAGGACAAAAAGATCAAAGAAAGAACAAAAGTTGGACTCAATACCTGGGGTAGATAGGTCGGGGTGAGAATATTGTAACAAGATATCTTATGCGTTGATTGGTCTTATAAGCTCAAGTAATAAATCAAACGAACTCAAACGGATCAAAAACGGACCTTGAAAATAATTCTTGGAGTCACCCAGTCGACTGGCCATGAAATGGCAGCCGACTGACTGTGACCCAGTCGACTGGCCATTAAGGACCCAGCCGACTGGATGAACCAGTGAGCTATAAAATATTTTGACTGCATGAGGCAGTCGACTGGCCTGTCCAAGGCAGTCGACTGACTGTGCCCAGTCGACTGGCAGTTAAGGACCCAGCCGACTGATTGAACCAGAGAGTTATGAACATTTTTGATTGCCTGAGGCAGTCGACTGGCCTATCCAAGGCAGTCGACTAACTCATGAGGCAGTCGACTGGCCTTCTTGAGGCAGTCGACTGACCCTAGCCGTTGGGAAAAATATTTTAAATCTAAGGATGGAGGCAGTCGACTGGGTGTCGTCAGGCAGTCGACTGGGTGCTTCAGGACTTTAAGGAAAAGTATTTCTAAACAATATTTTTGCCCAAAAAGAAATGATTTTGCTTGCTGATTTTCAGGTCCTACTCTCCACATTGTCTAGGGTGAGATACACTCTCCAAACCCTAGTGTTACACTATATAAAGAATGAGATATGGATTGAAATCTTAAGGTTCTTGTGTGAGAAATTTTCCAAATATTGTTCATCTCTAATTTTCTCTCAAGCATCTTCTGAAAAATCTTTTGATAGCAAGAAAGATCAAAATCTCGTTTTTCACTCTTATCATTTTGAAGATTTAAACTCAAGCCTTGAGCTTATTATCTTATTGAAAATATATTGTGAGAATATATATATCTTGAGTTCTTGAAATATCACCTAAAAACACTTGAGCTTATATTGATATCTTCCATAAAAGCCTTAGGGTTTTTTAGTGTTTTTGTTTCTTGAGTGATATATTGATTGCATACACAAATTTGTGATCTTGGGTGAGTGAAGCCCATTGTATCAAGGGAGGATTGTTCTCTTGATTGTGTGAAGAGCTAGTTAGCTCTTTTGTAAAGGTTTTGCTATTCCACCTATTGAAGGAAGAGTCATAGTGTGAGGATCGGGAAAGTCTCAAGGAAGGGGATTCTTTGAGCCGAGGAGTAGGAGTTACCGAACCTCGTAAAAATTACGGTGTCAATATCTCTATCTCTATCTTCTTACTTTATGTTAATGCATGCTTAATTTATATTGTGGTAAATAGCTTGTTGAATTTAAGTGAAAGTATTCATTGCATATTTTACCTTGTAAATTAATATTGAACCTTGTTGCATGTTCTAGTAAGAAGAAAAAGAAGTTAGAAATTATTTTTAAAACCGTATTCACCCCCCCCCCCCCCCCTCTAGGGTATTTTAGTGACTTACAATTGGTATCAGAGCCTAATCTCTACTTGTTTTAGACTTAACCGTCTTAGAGAACGATCATGGCCTCAAACATAGTCACTCATGTAGAAGGACAATCTAACAATAGGCCCCAATGGTTTGATGGTTCAAACTATAGCTATTGGAAGACTAGAATGATTGATTTTCTTCAAGCTATTGATTATCAAATTTGTCTAGTTATTGTCGATGGACCTTTTACTATTACCAAAGTAGTTGATGGAAAAACTATTCCAAAATTGCCCAACGAATGGGATAATGATGAGTGTAGACTTATGTCATTTAACGCCAAAGCTAAGGTTAATCTAAATTGTGCCTTAAGTCCAAACGAATTTATCCGTGTATCTACTTGTTCCACGGCCAAAGAAATGTGGGATAAACTTGAAGTTACTTATGAAGGAACTACTCAAGTTAGAGAATTTAAAATTGATATACTTATGTATGAATATGAACTCTTTGCCATGAAGGAAGATGAAAATATCAATTCTATGATGTCTCGTTTTACTAATATTTTGAATGGACTAAAGCACATTGGTAGAATTGTTCCTAAATCCGATGCGGCACGCAAAGTCCTTAGAAGCCTTCCGGTCAAATGGGATGCAAAGGTGACGGCTATTAAAGAAGCACACGATCTTAGCACTATGAGTCTTGATGAGATTTTTGGGTCACTCCTTACATGGGAAATTACCTTAAAATCTCGTGAAGAAAAGGTATAGCTTTGCAAGCTTCAACTAAAAGTGAAGCAAATGAAAGAATCGAAGAAGAGGTTGATGAAGACATTGCCTTGATCACTCAACAATTCAAGAGATTTCTTCAACGAAAGAAGGCTAAAGGTCGGAGGTTCTCAAAGAGCAACGAACCAAGAGGAGAGATAAACAAGAATGAGTCCATTACTTGCTTCAATTGTGGTAAACCGGGACACTATAGAAATGAGTGTTTCAAGCCCAAAAAGGAGAACGAGAAAAGGCCAAACAAAATGGCCATGAATGCAACATGGGATGATTATGACTCTTGTGATTCAGACGAGGAAGAAAATGGTGAGGAAATTGCAAATCTTTGCCTCATGGCAAATGAAGATGAGGTACATTTAAATTTACATGCATTAGATAATTCCATTTTGTCATATGATGAGTTTTTATTTTCTCATAAGGAATTACAAGATGCATTTGAAAATTTGTATGATGAGTTTGAAAAACTAGCTAAGAAACATAGTTTGCTCAAGAAATCTAAATCTTCATGTAGCTCTACTTGTCACACCATAGTTAATGTAAATGCTACAAATGACAAAAGTATGAAGATAGAAGAGGAAAACAGTTTATTGAAAAAGACTATCGATGATCAAATAAACATCTTAGCAAAATTCACAAAAGGAAAAGAAAACTTGAGCATCATGCTAGGAAGACAAATAAACTCTTTTGACAAATGCGGCTTAGGATATGATGCATTTAACAAAGATGCACTTTTATTGAAGAAAAGAAAATCATTAAAGCATACTTTTTCAAAACAATCTTCATTCTCATCTTCTATTGATCACAACGATGTCTCATATTATTATTGCAAGAAAAGAGGTCACAAAGCAAATGCATGTTTTCTAAGAAAGAAGAAGAAAATTATCTCAAAAATATTTTGGGTTCCTAAAGGAACCATTGCATCTCTACGTGCAAAAGAAAATTTGGTAACAAAATCATTTTGGGTTCCTAAAGGAACTATTGCATCTCTTTCTAACCATAATGGACCCAAAATAGATTGGGTACCAATAAAAGTCACGTAACGTTGTGTTGTAGGTATGCTTGAAGTCTGCCTCAAAAGAAAGATGGTTCCTTGATAGCGGATGTTCAAGGCACATGACGGGGGACAAATCAAAATTCATGTCCCTAAAATCTTATGAAGGAGGAAGTGTTGCTTTTGGAGATAACTCACAAGGCAAAATTGTTGGAATTGGATCCATTGGTATATCTCCTTCTCTAGCTATAGATAACGTACTTTTAGTTGATGGTTTAAAGCATAACTTGTTTAGTATTAGCCAACTTTGTGACAAAGGTTATGATGTTATCTTTAGGTCAAATGCATGCATAGTTGAGAAAGATGGAAAACAATTGTTCAATGCAAAGAGAAATGGAAATGTATATACTATGTTGCTATGTGAATTAAATGAACAAGATGTTAAGTGCTTTGTCACATCGAGTGAAAATAGTTGGTTATGGCATAGACGCTTAGGACATGCTAGTATGGACCTCATTCAACGTTTGTCTAAAAATGAATTAGTCAAAGGCCTCCCGAAGACTAATTTTTCAAAAGATAAAATATGTAGTGCATGTCAAATAGGTAAGCAAGTGAAATCTTCTTTCAAGAGAAAGAAAGATATCACCACTTCTCGACCCTTAAAGCTACTTCATATGGACCTCTTTGGTCCGGAGAGAACGGCTAGCTTAGCCGGGAAACTCTATGTACTTGTTATAGTAGATGACTACTCTAGATTTACTTGGGTTCACTTTCTTGCTCATAAAAATGAAACTTACTCCATTCTTGATAAATTTTATAGAGTCATTCAAAATGAAAAATATTTGAAAATCAAGAAAATTAGAAGTGATAGGGGTAGAGAATTTGACAATCAAGATCTAGAGAAATTATGTAATGAATTTGGTGTATCTCATGATCTCTCGGCTCCAAGATCTCCTCAACAAAATGGGGTAGTTGAAAGGAAAAATAGATCTTTACAAGAAATGGCTAGGACTATGTTAAATGAACACAACCTTCCCCGAAGTCTTTGGGCTGAAGCGGTAAACACCGTTTGTCATGTCATAAATAGAGTTATCATCCGAATGAAATTAGGTAAGACTCCGTATGAGTTGTGGAATGGTCGGAAACCCAATATCGGTTATTTCAAAGTGTTTGGTTGTAAATGTTTCGTTTTAAATGATAAATATAACTTGGGAAAATTTGACTCCAAATCGGATGAAGCAATTTTCTTAGGTATTCCTCAACTAGTATAGCCTTTAAAGTCTTTAACAAAAGGACCTTAACCATGGTAGAGTCTATCCATGTTGTCTTTGATGAATCACTGCCTCTACCCTCACCTAAAGTTCACCTAGATGATGATGAAGTTGTAGGAATTGAGTATAGTCTCAATAATCTCAATATCTCTAACTCATCAAGTAGGCAAATGGATAAGAGCAAAGTTGGAAATCAATCTAATGATGACTTCACTTGCTCCATTCCTAAATCTTGGAGGATTGTGCACAACCATCCTCTTGACCAAGTCATAGGTAACCCTTCACAAGGTGTTAGCACAAGATCTCAACTTAGAGACTTATGCAACCACATGGCTTTTGTGTCTAATATTGAACCCAAGAACTTCCACGAAGCTCAATGTGATGATTCTTGGATCATGGCCATGCAAGAGGAACTAAATCAATTTGAACGCAATTAAGTTTGGCATTTAGTCCCTCAACCCACACATCAAACTATAATAGGCACTAAATGGGTTTTTCGAAATAAAAAGGATGAAAATGGAGTGATTATTCGAAATAAAGCAAGATTGGTAGCTCAATGTTACAATCAAGAGGAGGGCATTGACTATGATGAAACCTTTGCACCCGTAGCTAGATTAGAAGCAATTAGAATGTTTCTTGCATTTGCATCATCTAGAAATTTCATTCTTTATCAAATGGATGTCAAAAGTGCTTTTCTAAATGGAACTATAGATGAAGAAGTGTTTGTAAAACAACCACCCGGTTTTGAAAATGAACTTTTTCCAAATCATGTTTACAAATTATCTAAAGCCTTATACGGATTAAAGCAAGCTCCTAGAGCTTGGTATGAACGGCTTAGTGACTTTTTACTTCAAAAAGGGTTTTCTAAAGGCAAAGTTGACAACACTCTCTTTACAAAAACTGTCAAGAATGATTTGTTGATTATCCAAATATATGTTGACGACATTATATTCGGTTCCACAAATACTTCTCTTTGCAAAGATTTCGCATATAGTATGCAAAAAGAATTTGAAATGAGTATGATGGGTGAGTTAAATTTCTTCTTAGGATTGCAAATCAAGCAAAGCTTGGATGGCTTATTTGTTAGCCAATCTAAGTACACTAAAGATTTGCTAAAGCGATTTGGCATGGAGGGAGCCAAACATGCCATTACTCCTATGAGTACCTCTATTAAACTCGACAAAGATGAAAATGGAAAATGTGTTGATATTACTCAATATAGAGGCATGATTGGAAGTTTACTTTATTTAACTGTTAGTATACCGGATATCATTTTTAGTGTATGCTTATGTGCTCGTTTTCAATCTTGTCCTAAAGAATCTCACTTGCTAGCCGTAAAACGTATTTTTCGCTATCTTAGTGGGACGATTAACTTAGGACTATGGTATCCACGTGGCACCACACTTGATCTCACTAGCTATTCGGATGCCGATTTTGCGGGTTGTAGAGTGGATAGGAAAAGTACAAGTGGTGCATGTCATTTTCTAGGTCACTCTCTTGTTTCATGGTCAAGTAAAAAGCAAAATTCAGTTGCCCTGTCTACGGCTGAAGCTGAATACGTAGCGGCCGGTAGTTGTTGCGCTCAAACTATTTATATTAAGCAACAATTACTTGATTTTGGACTTGTTTTTAATCTCGTACCTATTAAATGTGATAACACTAGTGCTATTTGTATCTCAAAGAATCATATTCAACATTCTCGCACAAAGCACATAGAGATTAGGCATCATTTTCTAAGGGATCATGTAGCCAAAGGTGACATTGAATTGATTTTTATTGACACTAAAAATCAACTGACGGATATTTTTACTAAACCCCTCTCGGACGAACCGTTTTCAAAAATTCGTAGGGAATTAGGAATGGCCATGGATTTTGAAGTAATCAGTTAAATTTTCACAAAATCTCGTCCACGATCTCGGCTTTTAAAATTTAAAATATTTTTCGAAAATTTATTTTTGAGGGCCAGTCGACTGCCTCGTATACGACCAGTCGACTGGATCAACCAGTGAGTTTTTCTAATTTTATTCATCTTCAGCCAGTCGACTGCCTCCTTCGGCCAGTCGACTGGGTAATGAGCCAGTCGACTGCCTCCATATGGCCAGTCGACTGCCTCTGCGCGAACCCAGTTTTTATTTCTTCTTTCTCTTCATCTTCTCTCCACTCTCTCCACGATCTCTCCCATTTTCTTCCTTCCTTCTCGCCATTTAATCACCTTTAAACCACTTCCCCACTACACCACGACCCTCTCCTCCATTATCACCACTCTTTTCTTCATTTATAATCATATATATCCATCTATATATATATATACATATCTATACACACCATTTTTTTTCAGTTTCTCTCTTCTCTCTCATTTTCTTCTCGATTTCTTTTCATTTTATTTTCAAAATGCTTTCAATCATCTTGGTTCTTCTCTCTCTCATGGCTCCCAATGTCGTGCACCTCAAGAAACGCGCCCATAGGGGTGGAAGCTCTTCGGCTGCACCTCATCCACCTTCGTCCCATGTTCATGAAGACACTAATTCAGAACCCGAAGCTGGTCCAATGTCTCTCTTTGCCCTTCTTGGTGATGAAGATAGTGTTCGTCTTTTCGAAACTAACTTCATTCATCGCAAGTTTGCTCGGAGTCGCATTGTGACTCAACCCTTATGCGAAGAGATTGGCGCTAATACGTTCAATCTTTTTCAAAATATGGGTTGGGACTTCTTCGTTTCGCTTGATGTTTTGAATTTTCCACGAGCCGTCAAAGCATTTTATACAAATCTGGAGAATCCTTCTCAACTAAGTCCTCCCGCTCGCAAACTTTGTTCCACTGTTGCAGGCATTTCAGTTGAGTTGACCGAAGCAGAAATTAATACTATTTTCGGCTACCTACTGGCGGTATATCGTATTTATGCCCATCCATTTGGTACTCTTCGAGTGATTTCGATCCTCTCAAAGTAGTTCGGGCCATCTCAGTGAATAAAGCCACCACTACCACTTCTGAGTTTCCTTCTTCCTCGCTTACTCCCGAGGCTCGACTTGTGCACAACGTTATCACATATTCCATTTTGCCCAAGTCTGGAAGCCGGAGTCTTGTGTCGATCATGAAAGTTTTTCTTGTCTATTGTGTCATGACCGGTCGTAAGGTCAACCTTGCTTTTCTTTTCATTTCGGCTATTCTCGAGTGCCACAAGAAGAAAAACGCACTCATCTTTCCTACCCATTTATCTTTTCTTCTTGGTCAGTGTGGTGTTCCGCTTGATGAAGAGCCTTCGGAGAGCAATCCAATTTTTCTGGACCGCACGCATCTCAAGCAGATGCATATCGGTAAGAATGCGGATGGAGTGTTGGTCTCACTTAGGGTTGCTCCTCCTGCGGATTAGGCTGGTCCATCTGCTCCTCGTCCTGATGTTCCTCGTCCCGAGGCACCTCGTCCGGAAGCTCCGACTTCTTCTTTTCCGTCTCTTGGTAGCGATTTCGATATTCCAGATTTTGGGTTCGGGGAAAATCCCGAAACTCTTACCCAAATCTTGGAAATCGTATAGCACAATAAAGAGGCTCAAAAGCGCAATGAGGATGCCCAAAAGCGCAATGAAGAGGCCCAAAAGCGCAATGAGGATAAGATCGACCGCATCGCCACTGCCATGGACGCCTTTCGCCGTGACCCTCCACCTTTTTGATGTTGTCAAAGGGGGAGAATGTATTGGGGTGTCTGTGTTGGCCATAGGTCTATTTTGTGTAGCATAGGACGTTACATATGTTTTATGTTTGTTGTTTATGTTTCACTTCATTTCAATGCTTTATCATTTTGTAATGTGTAGTAGTAAAACAACATGTACCGAACATGCAAATTATGAATTGAAATATATTGTTTCTATTATATTTTCATGCCTTACGTAAATGAGTATCAAATTGAAAAATTTATTTCCTAAGGGGGAACATACAAATAAAAATGAAAGATGCACACATTGAGGGGGAGTATCACTTGATACATCACCATTTATGCGCAAACACGAAATGTTTTGTCAACATCAAAAAGGGGGAGATTGTTGGCTTTGAAATTTTATTTCAAGCAATAAATCTTATTTTGATATTAACAAAACATTCAAAACCGTGTTTGGTACTAATATGACTTTGAGCTAAGTGTTTCAGCAAGTACAGGCAAATGATTCGGAAAGATCGCTAAAGCAACAAGCGATAAGGAAACTCAAGCGCAAACTCGAAGAAGGACAAAAAGATCAAAGAAAGAACAAAAGCTGGACTCAAGACCTGGGGTAGATAGGTCGGGGTGAGAATATTGTAACAAGGTATCTTATGCGTTGATTGGTCTTATAAGCTCAAGTAATAAATCAAACGAACTCAAACGGATCAAAAACAGACCTTGAAAATAATTCTTGGAGTCACCCAGTCGACTGGCCATGAAATGGAAGCCGACTGACTGTGACCCAGTCGACTGGCCATTAAGGACCCAGCCGACTGGATGAACCAGTGAGCTATAAAACGTTTTGATTGCATGAGGCAGTCGACTGGCCTGTCCAAGGCAGTCGACTGACTGTGCCCAGTCGACTGGCAGTTAAGGACCCAGCCGACTGATTGAACCAGAGAGTTATGAACATTTTTGATTGCCTGAGGCAGTCGACTGGCCTATCCAAGGCAGTCGACTAACTCATGAGGCAGTCGACTGGCCTTCTTGAGGCAGTCGACTGACCCTAGCCGTTGGGAAAAATATTTTAAATCTAAGGATGGAGGCAGTCGACTGGGTGTCGTCAGGCAGTCGACTGGGTGCTTCAGGACTTTAAGGAAAAGTATTTCTAAACAATATTTTTGCCCAAAAAGAAATGATTTTGCTTGCTGATTTTTAGGTCCTACTCTCCACATTGTCTAGGGTGAGATACACTCTCCAAACCCTAGTGTTACACTATATAAAGAATGAGATATGGATTGAAATCTTAAGGTTCTTGTGTGAGAAATTTTCCAAATATTGTTCATCTCTAATTTTCTCTCAAGCATCTTCTGAAAAATCTTTTGATAGCAAGAAAGATCAAAATCTCGTTTTTCACTCTTATCATTTTGAAGATTTAAACTCAAGCCTTGAGCTTATTATCTTATTGAAAATATATTGTGAGAATATATATATCTTGAGTTCTTGAAATATCACCTAAAAACACTTGAGCTTATATTGATATCTTCCATAAAAGTCTTAGGGTTTTTTAGTGTTTTTGTTTCTTGAGTGATATATTGATTGCATACACAAATTTGTGATCTTGGGTGAGTGAAGCCCATTGTATCAAGGGAGGATTGTTCTCTTGATTGTGTGAAGAGCTAGTTAGCTCTTTTGTAAAGGTTTTGATATTCCACCTATTGAAGGAAGAGCCATAGTGTGAGGATCGGGAAAGTCTCAAGGAAGGGGATTCTTTGAGCCGAGGAGTAGGAGTTACCGAACCTCGTAAAAATCACGGTGTCAATATCTCTATCTCTATCTCCTTACTTTATGTTCATGCATGCTTAATTTATATTGTGGTAAATAGCTTGTTGAATTTAAGTGAAAGTATTCATTGCATATTTTACCTTGTAAATTAATATTGAACCTTGTTGCATGTTCTAGTAAGAAGAAAAAGAAGTTAGAAATTATTTTTAAAACCCTATTCACCCCCCCCCCCCTCTAGGGTATTTTAGTGACTTACAATATCGTTTTTATTTGTGATACAAATTTCTATATTTGGATTGATTCTTGTCTTAGATTTTTTTAATATATTTATCTTACACAATCAAAATTATTCACTATGGGCTGGAACTTGGATGCTTAATCTGTGATTTTCTACACAATAGTGGTCATAAAATCGAAACCCTAGGTTAACACAGGTCATGCCCTGACAAACTGATATGGACATGCTTTAGTTTATTTTCATGCTTTAATTTACTTTTCTGCATTTACTTTCTGTTAGTAGTTGGCATGCACTAATCAGTTTAGTCTTGAGATGGGTTGTCGCGATCCAGTTGAGAGTAATCCTTTTTAAGGTCAAACTGCTGGCGCGGTGCGACCTGATTCACAGTCAATGGATCGCCCTCATGCAATTGATATATTGATAGAATTATATTATGCGGTTAGTGGTGGAGTGACGAAAACCCTAATTTTTCTCTCTCTTGAATCCCAAACCAATTTACTTTGCTTTTTAGATTAATTTAGTTAATAATAGATAATTCGGTCTTTGACCACCAAAACAAATAATTTTAAAAATATAATTCAGTGCTTTTAAACTATTAGAGTGAACAATCTTAGTCTTTTGTGGGATCGATATCCCTTACTCAAGTCGTTGATATTCTACAATTGATCTGTGCGCTTGCAGAAGGGTAAAACCTAAAGTGTCGTTAAGGTGTCATTTTAACCACATATTTTGCACACACCTGACGCCCACCAGGTGCAAAGCATACTGACATTTTGTCACACGTTGGAGTGTGGAGGGCATTACGGAGCTCAGAAGACATCCTATAAGGTGCTACAAAGTGGATTTTACTGGCCTTCCATATTCAAAGATGATTTCGAGTTTTGCAAGACATGTCTGCGATTTCAAAAGCTTGGATCCATATCTTAACGAGACATGATTCCTTTAACCCCGATTCTGATTGTAGAATTATTTGATGTGTGGGGTATTGATTTTATAGGACCATTTCCGAAAGCTGATAAGATGGAGTATATACTTATGGGGGTTGATTATGTTTCAAAATGGGTAGAAGCTATAGCCACCAAACACGATGACCATGACGTGGTGGAAGAATTTGTAAAGTTGAACATTTTTTCACGATTTGGTAGGCCAAGAGTTTTGATCAGTGATGGTGGAAGCCATTTTGACAACCAGTTTCTTCCTGCTTTGTGTAAGAAGTATGGTGTCACTCATAGAATTGGTACACCATATCACCCCCAATCACAAGGATGAGTGAAGGTTTCTAATAGGGAGATTACAAATCTTTTGGAAAAGACTATGCGTCCGGATTTGAAGGATTGGCCTCGAAGGCTAAATGATGCACTTTAGGCATACAGGACTACGCTTAAAACACCAATTGGTATGTTGCCATATCATCTTGTGTATGGTAAATCATGTCATCTCCCTGTAGACCTGGAACACCGAGCATATTGGGCTATTCAAAGATTGAATTTTGATATAAAAAAAGCCGGTGAGCAACGACAACTCCAACTTCAAAAGCTTGAGAAGTTGAGAAATAATGCGTATGAAAACTCTCGGATTTACAAGGCCTGAACAAAAGCATTTCATGATAAATAGATTAGAAAGAAAGTTTTTTAACGCGGCTAAAAAGTCTGGCTGCTTAATTTAAGACTCAAGCTATTTCCTGGCAAGCATCCAATCGAGATGGGATGGGCTATACAAGATTATGAAGGTTTTCCCCCATGGAGTCGTGGAGCTCGATGATCCTGATATTGGAAATAAGTTTGTAGTGAATGGACAAAGATTGAAGCATTATATAGAGTTGCAACCAGCTAAGTGTGTGGTAGAAACGATCGATCTAACTAAACCACCACCCGAGCTGGATAAGCTTGATCCGAAGTATTGAGAAATAGCAACGTCGTACCATCGACATTAACTATTGGTACTAGGTGAAGAAGAATAGATTTTACGCCTAGTTTGTACTTGTAGACGGTAATTTAGTTATTTCAGTATTTAAGATCGAGTATGTAAAAATGAGTCGCGAGGTCATCATCATTTGAGAAGGGAGTGTAAATTGAGCCTAAGAAGTATTGAGAATGCATGGAGTTGAAGACGGGATGACAAGACAGCAAAATAAAATAAAAAAAATTGGGCCATAGGGGCCTACGCTTCAAGCGTAGGTCCAGCTACGCTTCAAGCGTAGCTGCGTTATAACAGGACTCGTCGTCAGTTTTCCCCCCATTCCGTTCAAACTCTTATTTCTCTCTCAATTCTCCACCAATCTTTACGAGATTTGATTATACCATTTATTCATCCGATTCCTCATCATTCTTTGCCAGCGGATCGTCAGATTAGTTGGTGATTTGTCCGGATTCACATGAAGAACTCAAAAAGTCTTTGAAACTCAATTTTTGGAAAATCATTGTTTCTTTCAATTCGGTGAGTTTTGTTCCATTATTTTGATTTCATATGACTAATTTAACTATTCTAAACTAGTATTGACGAACGAGTCCGATCAAAATCGTGTTTTGATCCGTTTTCCAAAAGTTGAGTTTTTTTACTTCACAAGCGGATTAAATATTGAATTTTTTTTGGGACGACGGCTTGTTTAATCGTTATATTGGATATATTTAGATATAGTTTGATTCGGTGTCCAGTTAATTATCGCTTACTTTTCAAAAATTTCCTATTATAGGCATGGCACGGACCATGTTATCAGCGAGACGAATGGCTCATGTTGCAGTTACCGCTGATCCACCGGTGCGACAGAGGTCGAGATCATCATCTCCTGCACAGTCCCCGATTCGACGTCGGAGTACACGTGCCAGGAGACCACAGTATGTCAACTCAGCATCCTCATTTTCCTTGTCTATTGAGGCAGAGATGCCAGAGAGTTCCACACAGGGACACGACATCCTATTGCCACACAGAGAGTACCATCACCGCCACTTATGCCAAAGCAGTAGGCTAAGGAGATGGAGGGGGATACATAAGGTGATGATGTTGAGAACGAGGGGGACGCCGCTCAGGGCGATAATCGAGCAGATGAGAGGGTACTGGAGCCACCTATGAAGGGTGACCCTGGAGTTTTGACTACATATTTACATGTGCCCCGGACAATATCTGTAGAGCATTTACTAGACCAGGTGATCCGGAAGGGGTATCAGCAGGAGCAGACATACCTTATGAGAATATTCAAGGATTTATAGCAAGTACTTGCCTGGACGATCGGCCGATTAAGGGCTCGACGTCTACTACCTATTCTCGCCCCGGATACTCCGCATATTTGCGAGGATATGATCTAGGAGTTCTGGCTACACATGCGCCATTTTAGCAAAGGGCTGAGACTACAGACAGTGGTCCTAGGTACTGAGATTGAGATTAATCCCCAGACTATTGCTGAGCCGTGGGGTATTCCGGACGAGTGTCCACTCGAGCTACCTGTTGTGTTCCCACCTATGCCTGACATATTCCCATCTATTTATGAGATTGTCGCACTTCAGACTACAGGGCAGTGGGCTGATAAACATCGTAACTGCACGAAGAAGGCGAATTATCACCCGATGCTTTGGTTTTGGGATGTGATAGTCCGATCCCAGATTCTGCCGCACAGCCATACCACCAAGTGTTATGCATCATTTTTGGCCCTCCACTATGCTTTCGAGTTCAGGCGATGGATTTCTATCCCACAAATTTTGGGGAGGGCCATTATATACATTATATTTATCTACGCAAGGAGATCAAGGTTGGTCAGCGTCTGTTTCTCATTCGATTCCCGTGTTTGGTGATGAAGATTATGTTGGATGCCGGGATTGAGATGGATGCAGGTGAGCAGAACAGATTCAGATAGGGTACCTCGTATGCCAAAGGGATATGGACTAGTGTCTAGACCCGGTTACATAGAGATGTTATTATGAGGCAGAGACCAGTGTTTGGTGTATTACCAGCACTAGATGCATAGGCCCAGGAGCAGGCTGATGATACTGGTCAGGCTTATGTAGGTATGGCTCAGGAGGCCAAGGTTGTTGATGATGCAAAGATGCCACAGATGTCGGCTGCTAAGGAGGAGGTTGTGTTGCTAGAGGTACCTGCGGGTGGTACTATTACTCTATCTCAGGCACAGTTTGATGCTCTAATTGCACGGATGCAGGGGATAGAACGGACTTTGGCAGAGGAGAGACAGGCCCAACGGAGATATCAAAGGCGGTTATTTCATCGGTTTGACTGTATGAGTCAGCATATGGGTGTGCAGGTCCCACCTACACCACCGACCTTTAATGATGAGGCTTAGCTTAGTTTTAGTTAGGTTTTTATTTTATATTTATTTATGTCTCATTTTTTTTATTACATTAGAGATAAATTATCGAGCAGATAGTTTCATATAGGGCTTGATGTGACCGATTGAACGATTATCTTCTAAATTTTTTTGATATTTTTCATAATTTATAAAATTGCAGTTTTGATGATTCAATCAAATCGTTTGATGTATCCCCGGAATTTTACACTAATTTTACATGTGCGAATAGTTTGAATTCTTTCAAAATTTTATATCGCACTATGTGGACATTTATGCGTTTAAGTTTGGGGGTGTATCGGTGGTGGATTGATCGGGAGACTGTTCTTTGAAATATATATATATATATATGGGTCAAGCCTACGCTTGAAGCGTAGGGTACAACGAGTGAGTTTTTGAAAAATTACAAATTTGACCCGTTTGCGGGGTGTTTTGGCTTGGTTTGTATCTATACTTATATTATGATTTGTTTAAGTTATTTTTAGGATCTTTTGTAGAATTTTTAGAGTAATCTTAATATGATAAGGAAAATGAATGCAAATACAAGTTGGAGTTGGATTAGTCATTGTTTCCCCTTTCCTAGTCAGCTAAGGGTTTTTAATCCTTTTTCTTTTCTGATTCTACTACATCCATCTATAAATACATCCATAGAGTAGACACAATTCATAATTCTCAAGGATTGAGCATTAGAGTTAGATATTCTTCTTCTGTTCTTCTTATAATCTTTCTATCTCAAGGGAGTTAGTATGGATAATGCTAATGAAGATTATTCTAACCCAGAGGAATTTATAGAAGGTACAAAACCATATGTGGATATGAAGAGCTCGAATAAAGGAGCTACGAGTTGGAATAGAAGTCGAACCACACCGAATCATTTTTGTAGTGTAGGTTACAATTTGAAGAGATATTTCATCCAGAGAGGATGAACCGAGTATTAATTGCACCCGGAATGAAAATCCTTAAAGAACGAGGATTGAAAAGTTTAGAAAAATCGACGAGTGAAAAGGTGTATCCGAGCTTGGTCCGGAAATTCTATGAAAATATGACAATTTCGGGACCGACAAGATTTGAGGTTATGAAGGCTTAAGTGACTCAGTGGAGTGCTCCTATTGTGATTGGAAGAAGAAGTATTTTCGATGTGTGGAATATACCAATTGGTACTCCGGCAAACTTATAAGGAATATTGAAGGAACATCCTCAAGTATGGCCACATACGGATGATGAGATGGTTTGGGAATTGTGTGCATTATCCGATCTATGAGATAGGACGTGTGATAATTGGTGGTTGAAGTCGGATCTTCTTTATTTGGATTATGTTATTTCGGCTTAACTTCGGCCCAATAATCGAACTAGTGCAAGGGATCACACTATGCTTAGAACTTTGTATGCCATAACTCATGGGTATGAAGTATGTGTTCCAATATTTATCATGGCTGAGACGTCGATTGCCCGAGCAATTATGAGTAGAGAATAGGAAGGTGCTGATAAATTTGAACATTATCTTTCATACCCGTTTTTGTTATCGAAGATCATTGTAGAAAAATTGGGCGATAGGATGAAGGAGCTGGATGTGATGCGGTGGATAATTAAGAAAGTTTGTCTAGAAGAAGATTTGGAAAAGTTGAAAAAGACTGAGAACTGCCGGATATGGTTGAAAAGCGATGTGTCAAGTGATAAAGAAGAGGATCAAGATTAGGGTTTAGATTTAGGTTTAGGATTTTTGTTTATGTTTTATTTTTTTTTTAGGGATGGTAGACCCTTAAGGCCACATCTTTGTTTATTTTATTTTATTTTAGGATTGTAGGCCCTCAAGGCCAAAACATTTTTTTTTAATTTTTGTTCTAAAAAAAAGAGAATATTTGATTCCTTGAAAACATGTGTTGATTTCTGGATATTTATGATGAAATTTCTTTTCCCTTCCTATGATTGGGTATTTGTGCTTTGTTGATGCTATCTACAAGTGATCCAAATCAAGTTTGGGGGAGGGGATTCGTGATTTGCTTTGGAATCCAGAATTAAGCTTCAAGGGTAACTGTATATGTTCTCCTATATTATTTTTGACCATGAGGACATGGTCTGGTTTATGTTTGGGGGTGAGGGTATAGTATTACAAGGAATGAAAATTTTTGGAAAAACCAATTTGAAATTTTTAAAATTTTGGAGCAATTCTTTGTTTTCACGCATAAATGTTTTGCATTAGAATTCGATTAAGTTTTTGTATATGATGCATGAGTAGTATGTAATGTGATATTCCCATTCATGAGAGTAATGATTATATCAAGTTCGTGAGGTGATGTGATTTTCCATGGGTGAGTGAATGAGTGAAATTGAAATCAAGAATGACGACTCTGACCTATAAACACAAACATTTCTTTGATTTGAGTAATATGTAATAGGTTGATTTTTGACTATGTAGTTGAAAAATAATTTTGCCACAATAAAAGGGGAGATGTGGAGTTATTTTGGTTGAAATGTAGAAAATTGAAAAAAATATATATATATTCATTGAAAAAAAATGCAAAAAACATTTCTTTGATCTGAGTAACCGGGCCTTAGTATCATCAATATCATTGTTCGTGTTTAAAAGAGAGAAGACTAGTGAGCATAAATCCCATGGAAGAAGGTCGGGCCCAGTTGGTTGGGACTAAAAATCTCCGCTGGAAAGTCCGGAGACTTAGAAAGACCAAAAGGGATGAAAAGTAGAAAGATGGAAAGATATGTTTTTATTAAAAATTGCAAAGTTTGATCAATGAAGTAGGAGAAGAGAAACTGAAATGTCATAGACGAGTGTTCACAAAATCACGGAAGGTTTTCTGGATTTAGAGTAGAAAGTAACGAAATCATTCACTATTAGTGGGAACCATTCATGACATGAAACTTGATATAATTGTTGTTTGGTAGTGAGTGGGAGTATTTGCATCCATGCTGTCTTTTGTATTATATCCTGATTTAATTGAACTTGTGTGTGAACTCATGACGACATTATTAATAAAGAACTGAGATGTTTGTAGGTACCATCACTGGAAACCTTCACGAGACTCCACTCATCCACTAGGGGTAACCTATGGGTTTAAAAGGCTTGTTACACGTTCTAAGTGTAATCGTTGACCCTCACGAAAGCTAGGGATTAGGTTAGATTAGTTAAAGTAGTTAGATTAAGAAGATCATCACAAGAAAAGTTCCCTGAGTTTATTTCTAAGGGACTAGCAATATATAAGTTTGGGGGTGTGATAGGTGTCAAATATTAGACATTTTGACCCCTTAACTCACTATTGTTACGTTCTTTTATTCCATTATTTGGTATTTTTATTGCGTTTGCGTGTTAAGGCATGTTTCAAGAGCTTAATGAAGAAATGGAACTAACTTCGGTGAATTAACTGAAGAGTATGTTCTTTCTATCCCATCACAATTTATATACCACACGCCCATCAAGCATTTTGACTCGCGACCAACTCACCTCATTTACCCGCCTTTTAAGCGGAACTTCAGCTTCCAGATCCTCCCACCTTGGTAGTGGGGTAACATAGACACCGCGACTGGCTTCCTCTTCATACTCTGAGAAGTAAACTACATCTGCAAAGTGAGATTCAGAGGCACAAAAAGGACAGTTGGACGCTTTGATGGTCATTATTCCCTCTCCCCAGTTGGCCTTCATCACTTGGTGATAGGATGATGGCATTACGCTATACGCATACAACCATGGCCTTCCTAATAGCAATTGATAGAAAGGTTCCCCCTTGATAATATGCAATTTGGTTGGGGCCCTGATTTTCCCAACCTTGAGATCCAATGTCGCGAATCCCATAGGGGCTTGCTGGTCTTCATTGAAGTGAGTAACTAAAATCGCATGAGTCATAATTTTTCTTTCAGGGAAGTTAATCATTTGTAAGGTTGTAAGTGGAACTAAATTAACAGATGTTCCCCCATCCAAAAAGGTACGCTTCATTTCGCGACCGTTAACAGTAGCATGTATGTAAAGGGGCCTATTATGAGGAAACAAAACTTGTCTGTCAACTTCTGAGAATGTGATCTCGCCTGTGGCCTTCCCTTGTTGTGGTATAATAATGGTGTGATTGAGGGCAGCAATTGTTTGTTCTTTCAAGAATTCTCTCACATGCTTTTGAATTAGAAGTTCATTAAAGAAGACTTCAAATTTAGCAGTATTAACTATTTTGCGAGCAGGAGCACATTCACACTTGGCCATGCTCACCATTTCCTCAGTGTCATCATGAGCACTTACTACTGCCACATGTGCAGGAAAATGCTCATTGGCTACATTTTTTGTGACATCTAAGGCTCCTGACGCTATTTTCCTATGCACTATTCTGCAAAATGCCCAGCACCCGGGTGATAGGTGTAAAAAATTAGACATTTTGACCCATTAACTCACTATTGTTACGTTCTTTCATTCCATTATTTGGTCTTTTTATTGCGTTTGCATGTTAAGGCATGTTTTAGGAGCTTAATGAAGAAATTGAGCTAACTTCGGTGAATTAACTGAAAAGTATGTTTTTTCTATCTAAGCAGAGAGTCAAAGAGGCAGTCCAAGATAAAAATGGTTCCCGGAGGGCAAAAATGACATTTCCAGAAGTCATCATCTTCAGCAAAAAGTATCGTGGGTTCAAGACGGTCGTTTTGGTCCATTAACGGAGAAAAGTGATTTTTCACAAAATACCTACGCTTTCAGTTTAAAAAAGTAGCTGGAAATCACATTTCTACGCTTGGGACCTATGCTTGAAGCGTAAGTGCGGCAACGTTTTTATGGTTTTTTGTGAATTTTTCCTGTTTCACCCCTGGCTTAATTGGAGGATGTGCATGTGACTCCAGACCTCTATATACATGTATATACACTTATATATATGAGAAGTTAGGATTTGCATGAGTTTTAGAGTGAAAAGACTGAAAATGGCCTCTCTATACTATTGCATATATATACATGAGAGGAGTTCTGATTTAGGGATAATTAAGAAGGTTGGTTTTGGTGAGATGTTCATTCAAAGAGGTTCATTCATTCAGACTTGGTGTTGTTTAGAGTCATATTCAAACCTAGAGATCCGGAGAAGAAGACTATGGAGAACGTTTCTACATCAACGATGCAGTCACCATCTTCCATGGTTAACTAACTCGGTATCTAGCCAAGTTATGTAGTTCTTTCATTGATTTTAATTGTAAAGAGGGGAACTATTGACCATATTGTGATGATTGTAATAGTTAAGAGACCGTACTGATTTGTAATATAAAATTCTATATTTGTTCTAAATTCTTGTCTTAGATGGAATGAATATATTATTTTGCACAACTATGATTATTCAATATGAGCAGGAACTCGGATGCTTAATAATGATTTTTTACACAATGGTGGTAATGAAACTTGAAACCTTAGGTTGACACAGGCCGTGCCTTGGCGATTTAATATAGACATGCTTTAGTTTATTTTTATGAATTAGGAGTAGATTAGAGTAGCATAATTGGCATGTACTAGTTAGGTTAGTCATGAGATGGGTTGTCGCGATCCGGTTGATGGTACTCCTTTTTGGGGTCGTATTTAGCTATTTGCGGTACGACCTGATTCACAATTATGGATCACCCTCGTGCAATTGATACAGTGAGGAACTATATTATGCGGTTAGTGGTGGAGTGATGAAAACCCTAGTTTTCTCTCTCATATGAATCACAACCAATTTAATTTGCTTTCTAGATAATTTTAGTTAAAATAGATAACTTGGTATTTGACCACCCAAAACAAATAATTTTCAGAAATATAATTCAATATTTTTGAATTGCTAAAGTGAACAATCACAGTCTCTGTGGGATCAATATCCCTTACATAAGCCATTTGATATTCTATAATTAATACGTCCATTTGCGTAAGGTAAAACCTAGAGTCGTTAAGGTGTCATTTTTAACCACATATTTTTATACACCTGACATCGCATCATCGGGAAAAGAATACTGGATGGACCTGTGATAAGGACAATAGTTATTTTTCATCTTCTCCTCCCTTGTCGGCGCTCTTCACACCGGAGGTAGTGATATGACATCATTAGTGATCCACAGGTTGAGCAAAGCATCGCTTCTTTTTCACCAAAAGGTAAAGGAGGTGGTTCAGATCTTCTGGTGAAATATCCGATTGTCCTTTCATCTTGTGTGGCTGCTACCATTGCCACTCGCCTTATGGCAATACTTGGTCGCGTTGGATGCGCCAGAAGTTCTCCCAATCTTCGTGCATTGTCAACTAGTGCAGAAAAAGTTTTGAATTCGTGGTTAACCAAGTGCACACTGTACTCTCGCAGCATCCCTTCTATGCAGATCTTGATCAGCTGTAGTTCGGAGAGAGGTTCATGACACTATAGAGCAGTTTCGCGAAATCTCTTGACATAAGCAGCAACTTCCTCTCCAAGACGTTTCCTTTGCCTTGTGAGTGAGAGGATCGATACCTCCTCATATGCTTGAAAGAACTTTATATAAAACTTGATTACCATGTTTGTCCAGCCTGTCATTGAGGCTGGGACAAGGCTAGGATACCAATTGTATGCAATACCTGTCAGAGACTTGGAAAATTATCTAAGCTTCAAGTACTCATCATTCCTGTGAGGCCCCAAAGCATCCACAAGCCTAAAGATATTCTCCCTCGTGTTTCCCTCCTTGCCATCAAACTGCTGGAAACTTGGCACCCTATAATCTTCGAGATATGGCAAGGCCATGATGCTTGGATGATACGATGGAGTTATCTCTACCTCATCTACATCATTTTTGCATTTAGAATAGTTTGCAGTTGCTCTCTGGTGATATAAACTTCCTTCTCCAGTGCTTCCACTTGTGTGTGCGATGCTTCTCGTGGAAGGCTTTGTGTTGTTGTTTTTTGGCAAAGCGTGATTTTCGAATCGCGGAGACACTAAGCTCATTTCTGAGGCTTGTGAAGCTTTCATAAAGGTCAGAATAGCCTTCTGAGTCTCCTGAATGCTAAGTAGAGTTTAAAGTAGAACTGGTGGCAATTCTGGTAAATTTAATGTTGGATCTATCACCGGAGAGGTCTCTGCTTGAGCCACACCAGTGTTTGCGCGACGACGCTTCCTTCGTGCTGGTGGAATTGGTTCAGGCTTCTGATTTTGTTCTAGTCCTTGCTCTGTGTAAGAACATTTATAGTATTCTTTATATTTGGCATGTTCTAGACAATAACCATGTTGAGTGAATTGTCATGTTGAGATTTTTGTGTATTTGCAATAGAGTTGTTAGTATGTTCGTTTCTATCTCGAGAAAGAAGTCAAGGAGTGTGTCAAAGCAAAGAAAGCTACCGGAGGGCAAAATTGTCATTTCCAAACATCGTCACTTCACCGGAGGGCAAAAATGTCATTTCCAAACATTATGACTTCATCCAAAAGTATCGAGAGTTCAAGATGACCAGTCTAACTCAAATATGAAAACAAATTACAAAAGATGCAACATACCTACGTTGTCAAAGGCAAAAAGAGGCAGAATGGCTCTAACCTACGTTTTGGTTTTTGGAGCTCGGAATTGACCCTACGCCCTAGACCTACGCCCAAGCGTAGGTCAAATGCTTGGTCACATGATCACTTGTTATGTAGGATTTGTTTCGGGGTGCTTTTGGATTTTTCCAGTTTAGTCCCTACTTCGAATTTTTAAGTGATCGACGACTTCAGACCTCTATGTTTTGGTGTATAAACATATTTACATCAGATTTTAGAGGATTTATCATGGTATTGTGAAATTACGGTTTTCTATGACTTGGTCTATAAATACCAAGGTTCTACGAGAGAGGAGGCTACGTCTTTGAAAGATCTCTGCAGTATTCTATCATTCATATTCTTCTACAGAGATATAGATATAGAGAGCAAAAATATAATTGAGTGAATAGAGATATACAAGTTATCTCTTGTTATTTGGACGTATTCAATCGTGCTTCTACATCGAAGATTTCTATGCACGATTGAATGGTATAGTTGCTGAAAAATTCACACATTGTTCATTACAACGAGGTTGTTTTAATTCGTTTGAATACGAAGCGATTTGAGGATTTCAGACCGCGAGTAGAAAAAGGAAAATCAGGCGTGATTTGTGAGTCTTTCATAGTATCTGGTAAAGCAAGCGTGTTTTGTGAAGTACGAGTGATTCAAGGGTTTCAGACCACGAGTAGAGGAAGGCATATCAGGAGTGATTGTAAGTCTAAAACTCTCATATAGTATGTAATTGTTGATTCATAGTACATCGGTACCTGATTGTACCCGTGATTTTTTTCCTTGAGATGTTTCCTTGGTGTTTCCACGTATAATTCTCTGTGTCATCTCTTACCTTATTTTCTGCTTGCTTGATATTGCTTGATTGATCTGTTTTTGGAATTAAATTAAAAATTAGGGTTTGTGACTAATTAAAATTGAATTTCCGCTAAATAATTTTAATTGATCATAAAATCGACAAAAAGCCTATTCACCCCCCTCTAGGCTGTTTTCACTATCTGTCTAGGTAATTCCACTCTGCTTCTTCTCTTCATTTTGTTCGTTATGCCGTGTGGGTGGACGCCCTCTTCGGCAAGCTAGACGAGGATTAGCTTATGCAGAAGACATCTCTTCCCCAACGGAGTCGCCTTAAATGTAGGGCATATGATTTAAATTGATATAGAGATAGTTTCTACACTCACTAATATAGAAATGATGATGATATTTTTCTTTATTGTTCTTTGATGATGATTTACAGAACTGTAGAGAGAAGAAGGAAAAAGAAGAGAAATAGTACAAACAAGCTTGAAGATCACTCTTTCTCTCTCTAAATATTTTTCTCTCTAAGTCCGGAAGTCATCCAAAATGAAACCCTGACCTTCTATTTATAGACTTTTGGTCAGGCCTGAATTAATGCCATATCAGCATAATTATCCGCGAGTACCCTTTCTATGCATCGATCATGTCGCGACACCCATTCTGCGACATACCCCCGCGAGATACATATCATTTGCTTGATGTCATAGTTTTCTAGGGTCATGTCCTTTTATGCATATTTTCCTTTACATGACCCTGAGTATTACTTAACGTATCCTAGGTACTTTATTTTGAGGGATTTTGCTAAATGAGGTCGCGACCCACCATTTACCATCTCAAAATATTTCCCTAAAATAGATAAACAAAAACCCCTACGTGATTAGCTCATAGGGTCGCGAGGTTGACTTATTGGCTATGACCCCTTTTGTCAAACCTCGGCAATCACCTCTTTGTAGAACTTTCTCATGTACCTGATCTCATTATGAGATACCATGTTGGCCTTTTTCAACTTCCCATACTTTTCTTATTTCCTTTGATTTACCCTTGGATTCGTGTTTCAAATTATCGCGAATCCCACTTTACAAGTTTCAAATAATTACCATTAACAAATTTTTGCGAAAAACACTAGTTCCTCCTCTCATAGGCCCTGTTTAGTTTTTGTTTTTATTTGTTTTTTGTTTGCTGCTGTAGTTGTTTTCCAAACAAAAATATGTTTGGCTCTTGTGTTTTGTTTTGAATAGTAAAAAATATTTGTGTTTTTTTAACATTTTTTTGCAAACAAAAAAAAATGTTTTTTTTTGTTTTTTACTATTCACTCAATATATATATATATATATATTTACACCATGACCGCCGCCATCACCACCGCCACCACCTCCGCCGCCTCTGACCACCACCATTTTCCTTTGTCCCGAAATACTACCACTGCCTCCGACCACCACCACCACCACTTCCCTTTGGCCCAAAACACCACATATACACCTGATTCGTAGGGGGGTCGCTTTGCACAGATCAAGTGGATTAGTCGAGGTGCGCGTAAGCTGGCCCGGACATCGTAGTTATAAAAAAAAAACCACATATACATATATATTTACAGCAAAAACATCAATATCAAACATGTTTCTATTTTAGACTCCAGCACTCCACAAATACAAATATGTATTTGTGTTTTTCTAAATTTCACAGCAACAAATACAAACAAAAACCAAACAGGTTAAATAGTACACTATTGTAAATAAAAATTCATTAGAGTTCGAATAAATAAAATCTTGATTTATACAACAACACCGTAATATCAACTTCCACAATGGTCAAGCTTCGTTTTAAGATCCCTGCTTGTGAGGGTTCGAGCTATGGTACCACCAACCTCACACTCTCTCTAAGAGGTATTCTAAAATACATTTTTGTTGTTGTTGATTTAAAGCACTAAACTAATCAAATTTATAATGATTTTGTCAATTCTTTATTTTTATTTTATAAAGTAGCATTTTCTTGGGATTAATTATGACTTTGCATGTTCAAAACCTTTCATTCACAATTTTATCCCTTAAAAACTTGAATCTATTTCGCTTGTGGTGTTCATGTATTTCAAGTTTGCCAATAGTATAATAGTTTTTGACCCATCATAGAGAAACAGTAAGTTGGTATATTCTTACGTAGTTTTTGTATAAGTTTTAATATAATATAATGAGTTAATTTCATTTAAACCCTTGAACTTTTGTCTATACATCAAACTAATTTACACTCCCAGATTTACATAAATTCATTTAGACCCCTTGCTTTTGAAAATGCAACTCATTTACACCCCCTGACCATAAATAGTCGTTGACTTAGCATGAAATGTCCATAATACCCTTTGAAGGTTTTCCAAATGTCTATTTATTATTCCTCTATTTTGAACATTCAAAACCAATGTTTTAGTAAAACTTTAAGATCAATCCAAGCATAAATATGTGAAGGTACTAAATCTGTTTTGGGGGGGTATTTTAAAGCTTTTTCATATCCCAGTGGACTTGTGAACTTGTTTTGGGTCATTTCCTTGTCTTTCCATCACCCTCGGTGTTTTGGATTTTAGTTTCGAAATCTCGAAATATCGAGGCGTGACAGTTTAGGGATTAAAAATGATGTCAGGTATGAAAAGGGCATAAGGGGGTGCAAATGAGTTACTTTGTCTGACTAAATTTATGCAAATCTGCATGATCAGATTGAAGTATAGACAAAGTTCAGGGGTGTAAATGAAATTAACCCTTATATAATCTATAGACTTAAAATGGCCTTGTGTTTTAAATGGTGACACTCTCACAGTATCTCACTATATGATACTATTGTGACAATTGTAACACTTCAATGGGAATCGTGCTTTTATAGGTGTATGCGCATTTTGTATAAAATAATTTGAAATGAAACTTCTAACACCACTGCTTCGTGCACCACAATGGGCAGGCTTCATTTGAAGCTTGGTTGTGTGGGTTCGAGCTTATGGTACCTCAAACCCCCTATATCTTGAGGTATTCTAAAATACCTCCTTTTTTTCATGCTAAATTGCAAACACTAACAGCCATCTAATTATGGAATATATGAACTTGTTTATTTATTTGTCTACTATTTGTTTTTCCTTTTCTTTTTCCTTAAGAGGAAAATTTTTCCTTAAAACAAAAAACAGTGATCTAGTCATGAATTATATGAACTTGTCTATTTATTTATTTTTGTCCACAGTCGTATGTTAATTTAAAATCTCATGGACTCAGACTGAGGAAGTTATACCATTGAATAAAATATCATTCAATAATATGATTCTTTTAAGAAAGAATTTCGGGTAATAGATAATTAGTGACCCTTCATATTAATTATCATTCATTGAAATGCAATGAAAATATGATGTTACTCATAATTCTTGATATAAAATGTAGATCATATCATTTTTAAAATGTTAAATACTTTGATAAAATAGAGTAAATGAGTTTCATCATCTACCAAAGATGGAGATGAAAAAATTGGATTCTCGTCATAAGAAATTGATACTCCATTGATTTTGTGTATGAAAGAATCATGTTGCTTAATTAAAATTTCTCAAGTTCGTAATGTCACACTTGTCATTTTCACAATGAGTTTGTAATATCACAATTATCATTTCAAAAATCTTCTCACTCTTTCAATTCATGGGTGGAATGGTGGGCTGATCTTTTAGAGTTAGGGAAGTAGGAAAATGATCAAATGATTTTGTTGGGTATCGCAGCTTCAACGTTTTGGCAAATTTGAAAAGCTCGGAATGATTTGATTTTCAAAGACAAAGGGGTGGTCGTAAGCGAGCATTGTACACCAAGTTGTCCCCCAATTATATGAGTTCAGTGATGCACAAACACAAATTCAGATTTGTCCACACCTTGATCGAAGGGTTCGCAATGGTTGTGTGTGGCATCCTCTGGCTAAGAATGTGATTAAAATCAATTTTGATGCATCATTCCTTGCTAGTTTGGGAGAAGCAGGTGGAGGCGCAGTGTTCCGGGATTCTTTGGAGTGTGTTTTAATGGTGTTTTTGTTTTACTTCCCCAAAGTTCCTAATGCATCCATGGTAGAAGTTTTGGCTCTAAGATAAGTCATGATTCATGCTTCGGGTTTGGGTTGCACAATAACAACTTTTGAAGGCGACGCTTTGCAGATTGTAAGGGCTTCATGCGGCTAGGGCATAACTGATTATAAATGGAGTACTATTGCAAATAACATCCGTTGCCTTCTCGGACATTTTGAAGTTTCTTCTGTCACCTTCACTCCAAGAGAGTGCAATGGAGTGGCTGACAAGTTGGCTAGAAATACTTTAAATTGAAGATAAATATGAAGTTTATTGACTATATTCAGTTTTGGCTGGGAGATGTTATTCACCCAGAGTTTATTTATGCTTAACTTCATTTTCTTGTATTCTTCTTTGCCATGAAAAAAAATTAACATTTTCAAAATATTTGCTAGCACTTATGATTCAAATATTAATTTTGTTAACTAGTTAAATATAATGTTACAATCAAACACGGTTCCACTTTGTAGACTAGTGGGGAGGATACCCCACTATTTTATTTTTGGAATAATTACAAAAACCTTCCCTAAATTATGGCATAATTATAAGCGGTTCCCCTAAGATTTTAATAATATCACAAACCCCTCTTAGTATCATCGGGATATTGATCCGGTGAGAAATAGTAGAGAAATGACATATATACCCTCTTATATTCTAAAATATTTAGAGAATCTTCTACAGGATGGTGAATTTACTACCTTATCTTCAAATTGATGTTTTTTTCCTTGAATCACCAAATAATGCTTCAATAAATAATAGAGAAAAAAAGAGTTTTTTTAGAGAGAGAGAAAGTAGGTATTCGCAACCTTCTCAAGTGGGTTTATATAGAATAGTAATGAGGACAAAATGGTTAACTAAATTTAAGGTATTCAAAGTAAATGTAAGGGTAATAATAAAATTTCACGGATAGTAAGGGTAAAGCAGGAAATTTGGTTAAAAAACATTTTTTTGACCAATAAAGCAACTTCTCAGCATTGATTTGGAACGGAGGGGGGTAAATGAGACACCGGAATTAAAATTAAGGAAAATTCCTTATAAGTACTACTTTTCCACACCAAAGTCAATTAAGTCCTAAAATAAGTTTGATAGGATACTTAAGTCCTACTTTTGAGGTGTATTTCCAAACAAGTTCTAATTTGAAAATTTATAAACTATTTTTCCTATATTACCCTTTAATAATAACCTATCAATAAGTAAATTCATAATCTATTTACACATTACTCTTTGAGATTTCATTCTTAATTCATAGGCTTAATATTTTATTTAAAATTTAACACTTTGAACAATTTGTTTTAGAAAAAAATAAAATAACGTTGAATATGTAATAACATTGAACAATTCATAGGCTTAAAATTCAAATATGTCTTGTTATTTTTAGGGTTTTTACACCCGCCCAAGACTAAACCGAAAATACACACAAACAATTGCAAACAAAATCACACACACACACACCGACACAGAGATTTATACATGGTTCGGCCAAATCAGCCTACGTCCACGGAGAGCACCAATAATCACTATCAATGAGAGGATTACAATATGATGATCAGCAGATCAACAACTCACACAGTGTTTCACTCACACGTGTATCGCTCACCCTCACCCGGTGTTTCACTCACACCAAGAAAAATATTAATCTGTATTTCTTTCTCTCTTTTTTGTGCACACACTTTGGTATCGGCCTATTCTGGATTTCACTTTGGCACACAAAATAATAAGGTTAACCCCTGTATTTATAGGAGGGGATGAAGTGGAGAAGAAGTCATAGGAGTATTGTAATTGATCTCCTAGCATAATAAAGATAGCTTGGTGGCTAAGTTATCTTTTCCCACAAGGAAATGAGTCGCCATATCTAAAAATCTCCTACTTGACGACTTTCCATCCAACAAACAACTCCATTAATGATCAGTGCATTACGGTGCCCTCATTTCTGTCTTCAAGCTTGAAGACCCACTGAAGTTAAGCACAATTTCAGTTCCTCTGTTGTCACCACTTTGGTCAACATGACCATATTGATAACTCTCACTGCATGAGCAATATCAAGTCTTGTACAGAACCTGTGACCTCTATTGTGTCTGGCCACTCTGTCTTGTAACCACTGTCGCCTCTGACTTCGTCTTGCAAACTTTGTAGTGTCTGACTTCTTTTTCCCTTTCACTAAAAAACTTTTCGGTTGCTGTATATAAAACTCTCCCTTTAGGTCACATTGGAGGAAAGCCGTTTTAGCATCTAACAACTCTAGATGTAAACCCTTTGCTGTAACAATGCTTGAATGAATGGTATTCAGTTTCACAACCGAAGAATGGAGAGCTTTCTTCCCCACCGGCAGCTCGGTTAGCTTCCATGTCCTGATGGAGATAAGAACTTCATCCCATTTTTCATCGCAAGCTCCCACTGGCTCGGATTTGTTGCACTGTATGCTTCATCATCACATTCTAGTTCAACTCCATCTATGAGCAACAAATAATTTAGGTATCTCCGATTCGGCACATACGGCCGTGAAGTCCTCCTAAACACAGAATTAGGAGTCAGAGTCTGCGGGGTATCATCCTGTTGAGTATTGTTGTCTGCAATATGTTCTTCTGATTGAGGACTCTCACTATCTAAAACATATTATATCTCAACATACACATGATCACTCTGTATTTTACCGCTCCAAACCTCTTCTGGTATTCTGTGCACCAATGGTACTGATGGACCACGATTCATAAGATACGTTGTTGTACTGACTGCTTCTGCTTAGAACTGTTCCGGCAACCCTGCCTGAATGCGTATACTTCTGGCTATCTCAGTCACTTTCTAGTTCATACATTTTGCTACATCATTCTGTTATAGTGTACTTGGATCAGTCTTTTCTGATCTAATATTATTCTCATAGCAAACGTTCTTGAACCCAGAGTCTTCATTTTTTCCATCAAAGTCGGATCTCAGTTTATTTACCTTCAACCCTATCTCGTTCTTTACCATGACTTTTCATTTCTTGAACACATCGTACACCTCAAATTTATGTTTCAAGAAGTAAACCCATATCCTCCTGGAATAGTCATCAATGAAAGTCATGAAGTAGGACTCTCTGCCAAGAGATGAGACAGTTGTTGGCCCCCAGACACCCATGTGAACTAGCTCAAGCTTCTCCACTATAAGACTTTTGTTGTTACTCTAGAAACTAATCATCTTCTGCTTACACTCACAGAAGTCGATGTAAAATGATTTCACTGGTAGTTTTCCCTTCAAGAGCATAACCACGAGCTCTTTTTCACTTATGTGACCTAGCCTCTGATACCACAAGTTATGATCCTCCTAGCCTCCTGTAACTGCAATCACTGTGCTAAAATTGGTGGTTGTGTAGAGCGTACCTTCAAACTTCTCAATCATCCATGTCATTTCTTCATCCATAGCTCCCACTGAGCCTTTTTGAGGTGTTTGGAGTCAAATCACGCAAAACCAATCGCACGGTTGCATCCAGAATGGTCCAAAACCTTAAGAAACGCCTCTGACCGAGTAAAAAATGGGCTAAAAATAACTCTAAACGGGCAAAAAAATAAATCATCACTAAAGGACAAAATAGGGATGCGGACAGAATAGGGATGCTGACAAAAATGTTGAATCAGTGCTAAGCAGAAAAGGACGAAACTGAAACTTTTCGGCGATCTTTGTTTTCGCACTTGCTACTTCTCCCGACCTCCGTTTTCGACGCGGTTTTCGCCGTTGGCTATCTGACCGTATATTCGGATTTTGATTTTGAGCAATTGAAATTTTTGGATCTAGACCAGATTTGAAGTTTCGGTTTTGCTTCAACCTCGAACGCTCTGATACGGATCTAGTTCAACATGGAAAACTCTAATACCACTTGTTATGGTTTTTATACCCGCTCAATACCGAACCAAAAATACACACAAACAATTGCAAACAAAATCACACACACACACACACACACACCAACACAGAGATTTATACGTGGTTCCGCCAAATCAGTTTATGTCCACGGGGAACACCAATAATCACTATCAATGAGAAGATTACAATATAATGATCAGCAGATCAACAACTCACACGGTGTTTCACTCACACGTGTATCGCTCACCCTCATCCGGTGTTTCACTGACACCAAGAAAAATACTAATCTATATTTCTCTTTTCTCTCTCAGTTTTCTATGCACACACTCTGGTACTGGCCTATTCTGGCTTTCACTTTGGCACACAAAATAATAGGGTTGACCTCTGTATTTATAGGAGATGATGGAGTGGAGAAGAAGTCAATTGGTTTCACAAACCAATTCCAATTAGGAATCTTCTAATTGATCTCCTACCATAATAGAGATAGCTTGGTGGCTAAATTATCTTTCCCTACAAGGAAAGAAGTCACCATATCTAACAGTTATAACGTTGAATCTGTTGTTTTTCATTTTAAAGTAACACAACCCATCAGAAACTGATTTCTCAAAAAAAAAAAAAAAAACATCAGAAACTACAATATTGCTTCATAATGTAATTCATAGTGTAACTTTAGAAATAAAACTGCTCCATAATGTAATTCATAAACTGTTAAATAAACTTCTCCAAAAAGTCCAATATATCAATAACTTTAGAAATAAACTGCTCCATCATAACTTTAGAAATAAACTGCTCCATAACATTTGACATAAATTGCTCCAAAAAGTCTAATACATCAATAATCTGATCAACAATCCATCATTCAAAAAAGTTAACTTCTTAATACGTTGTAGGAATTTTCACTAAATATTTGACATTGAATAATGGCTTGCAAAATTCTCAATCCAAGAGAAATAACATCACCTACAAATAAGAAATAAAAAAATGATATCTCAAGATTGCAATGAAACAAATAAGAAAATGAAATAAAGTGGGGAAAAATTAAAAAATGGATTCTATGATGAATTTTATCAAACTTACCCAATAATTGGTTGTTTACATATTTTTCAATTATGCCCGGTGTCAATGCACTAACTGCAATGAAATTCTATTCTTTCAATATGTTGCAACTCAATTCTTTTTCTTCGTGGTCGATCTGTTGGCCTTTTACATTAGGGTGGAAGAAGTAAGTCATCATCTTGACTTGATTCATCATTGCATCCAACTACACTTTCTTCTTCATCATCCAAACAGTTTAAAGAGGGCATATCATGAGTTGGGATTGAGCACATAGTTTTTGAATATATCTCACATTGTGTTTCCTTATAGCAACATTTCTCAACAAAATCATATACATCCAAATTTGCCTTTATAATGGTTGTACAAGCATGCTCACAAGGAAGTCCAGTGGCCTCCCACTTACCACATCCACATGACTTCTTCGACAAGTCCATATTAAAGTTACCAAATTTTCATGAACTTCAAATGTATCAATCGAGCATGTCATGGTTTCCATTTTTTCACTTATTGTGACATTTGAAGATAAAATTTCATCAATTCTTTTCCCAACAGGAAGCGTCCATGCCAACGCCTTTGCCTTTCTTTTTTAGATATGGTTTATCAACCTTTCACGAGTCTTCTCAATATTTCCCATAATTGGCAATGATCTCTCCTTTAAAACCCGGCCATTATAACTTTTTGCAACATTAGAATACAATTTACCATATATTTTCTTGGAAAACTGGCTATTAGCCCAATGCTTGGGTTCACTTTTTATTACCCAATCATATGCTTCTTCACATAATATATTCATTCACTCTAGTTCCCTTGTATATGTAGACACTTGATATGTATATGCAATTATATCTAAAATAGTCTCAATTGTCTTCTTTCTTGAACTTGACAAGTGAAACTTTGCTAGGAATTTGAAAAAATTCTCTTTCAAATGACGATAGCAATGAGCATGGATCTCTTCAAAATATACATGTCTAACTGTTGAAATAATGCTTTAACTTATATCGGAGATGATAATAATCTCTTTATCATCATTCAATGTTGTTTTAAGGTTTTCGAGAAACCAAAGCCAATTTTCTACTGATTCAGATTTTACAATTCCAAAAGCCACCAGGTACATCCCATCATTTATGTCTAAGGTTGTAGCTCCCAACATAGTACCATGGAAGGGGCCCTTTATGAAATTTCCATCAATGAACAATAATTGACGACATCCAGTATGAAACCCATAAAAAGGAACATGATATGCAATGAAAAGCTAATGAAATCTCTCATCTTCATCTCTTATGCATACTGCAAGAGTGTCGGGATTTGAACTTTCCAATCGCTCACACATCCCCGGAACAAGTTTGTAGGAGTCCTTTATTGCCCCGTCAACAGCCTCTTTTGCCTTCTCTTTACCCCGCCAAGCTTTCTTGTAATTGATGTTCAAAGAGTAGTCTGTTGAAAAATCATAAACAATTTGTATTGGTAGGTATGCAGGGTTGTTTCTAATCTTTTCCTTCACTATGCTCCCAACAAATTTTGACGGAACCAAAAATTTCATTCCCACTTGATCTTGAGCCGAGTGTAAATGTGCGTTTACAAACTTCTTTTCCATATAAATTCCTGAACCACCAACTTGACCTACTGTTAATTTTCAAGGACAAGCTCTCACAACACACTTAGCCCTTATATATAAAGTATCATTCTTAACATACTTGAATGAAAATCGATTGGCTAGTGCAAACTTATGTAAAACATCTCAAACAATATCAACACTATCAAAAAAAATTTCCTTCCCCTTCAATCATTGACTTCCATAAGTTTGAAACAACTGGCATAGCAAAATCATTACTCGAGGATACAAATGAGACATTGGTAACTGATGTTTGGCGAGTTGTGGTTTCTCTAAATGCATAGATATCTGCAATGCCTTCATTAAATCTAAGTAAATTTGTCAATGCATTTTGTCCATTCAAAGATAATAACCATATCTTATCAACTTGAATATTGCACTTAAGTTTTAAAGTATCGTCAAAAACTTCAAGTACTTCATGAACTTTATTAAAAAACTGCTTATATATCACATGTTGATCGATAGGAAAACCATTGATTAACCCACCTTCATATGTCACAGATCTATTAACACAAGTGATGATATTTCCTCCAATATGACAATAGAAAAACAAACTTTTCTCAAAGTAAGACTCCATTACCTAGCCCCTTTACAATTATCACAAGAATTAATCTATATATATTATAATTTAAAATAGAATTAACTCCATGACCTAGACAAATTCTTAGCATAGTACTGATATTCTACTTATAAGTTTGGATTCTAAATCAATATATAATTCTTGCAATTTTCTATTGCCCTTGTACAATTATCACATCTGTACTCCATTACCTTGCAATTGAGTTTCAAATTGTATTAATTCGTGAAACAAAACCCAAAGCACAGATTGAATGAAGTTGAATAATGTCAAAAGGCTCACTCTTTAATAGGTTTTATAAATGCACAAGGATAGATATAAAGTTGCTCAATTTGTATTATATATATATATATATATGCATACAATCATTAATTCCCAAACCCAAAAATGAGGAAAATGTACAAAAGAAAAGGAAAAGAAAAGGGTAACATACAATCATTGAATTTCAAACTCAAACCTAAACCCAAAAGAGAGGAAAACGTAAAGAAGTAATGTCAAAAGGCTCACTCTTTAATTGGTTGTATAGATACACAAGGATAGATACAAAACCAACCAAACATGTTGCTCAGTTTGTATAATATATATATATATATATATATATATGCATACAAACATTGAATCCCAAAGTAAAACAAAATTTCTTAAATTAATAGCATCAACAATACATACATATTCACACAAATTGAATGAAGTTGATGAAAGGGTTTGATTGAGAAAAGTCTATGGACGAAGTTGAAGGTTCTTGTTGATGGAAGGCGGCACAAAATTGATTTTGAGAAACGGGAAACAGGGGATGACATTTTGAAACCCTAGTTCCCAACCAAAAAGTGATGAGGTAAAGTAAAAATAATAGGTAATAATAGAAAAGGGTAATAATGATATTAAAGAAGATATAGAACTTATTTTGAAATATACCTCAAAAGTAGGACCTAAGTGTCCTACCAAACTTTTTCTAGGACTTAATTGACTTTGGTGTGGAAAAGTAATTTTTATAAGGAATTTTCTCTTAAGATTAAGGAGGGTTTGTGATATTATTAAAACATTAGAGGAATCGCTTGCAATTATACCATAGTTTAGGGGAGGTTTGTGTAATTATTCCTTTATTTTATTCTTTTATATTTATCTAAAATGTGTTAAAATATAAGATTGCCCCTTCTAAAATTATAAGAATACCCCCACTAAAACAATTGAAGGCATATATAATTATATATATTAAGAAAACTTATTTAACAATATAAAAATGTGATCAATTATTTTAGAAAATGAAAACTTATTCAATATAGTTATCAAAATTGTTCCTTTCTTCGTTATTTTGATTAAACTTTTTCTTTTTTTTTTTGACATTTTGCTGTTCAATGTCCCCCCCGGCTACATTTTTTTTTTATGGATATGTTACTATCTAGTTCTAACTTTAAGAGGATCAACTTGTTACTAATAGTGTAAATATAAAATTTACGTAAATTCAATTCTAATATATGTAATCCACAGACACCTTCAATTTTCATGGCGATATATTCACTCTAACATAAATATTACAAAATACAATACACATAATGACATAATTATTTACATCATCAGGCCTTTAGGCCATGTTTGGTAACATGGGTTGGTACCATTTTTTTGGTTTTGGTGTGAAAAGATGGTACCAACTCATATTTGGTAAAATGATTTTGGGTCAACAGTATTGGCACCATTGGCACCAAATGGCCAAAATTTGGAACCATGTGAATTGATGGTTTTTGGTAGTGCGGTACTGTAGCAACCCAAACCAAAACCAAATGGTTGCACCATATCACCCCAAACCAAAACCAAATAGTTGCATCATATTAATATATAATATCAATATATTTTAATATATTGATATTAAAATATATTTTTTAAAATTTAATATATTTTAAAATTATAGTTTTATTATCTTTCCTAAAAATTAATATATTATAATATATTAATATTAAAATATATTTTTGAAATTTTAATATATTTTAATATTATAGTTTTATTATCTTTCCTAAAAATTAATATATTAATATTAATATATTAATATTAAAATATATTTTTGGAAATTTAATATATTTTAATATTATAATTTTATTATATTTCCTAAAAATTAATATATTAATATTAATATATTAAAATATATTAATATTAAATATATTTTAATATTATAAAATTTAATATTTATAAATAAAATGTGAAACTATTCCAAGTTACCAAACATGGTTTGATTTCAGAATTTCAACCCATACCAACTCTACCAAACATGATTTGGTTTTTCAGCATCACTTTTTATTACACCAAAATCATCTCTACCAAACATGGTTTCAATTTAAAATAAAACCACACCAAACCAAATCCAACTTAACCCAATCCAACCCAAAATCAAAAACTAACACCGCACTGCACCGTTACCAAACGCACCCAATGGACCGTTTGCCCAAACCTGTATATAACAAAATTGGATGGGATGGGCTAGTGAAGGCTGCCTACTTTTCATGGGGTGTATATATAATAATTGTACTTTATAGTCTTTATTTTTAGATAAAGTAGTAATGTAAATCTATTTATTTATTAAAAAGAACAAATTATTATTACTATTATTTTTTGTTGTTGTGGTTCATTCGTGACATACATTTTTAAGAGCATATCAATGGAAGAGAGGAGAAAAAATAAAATTGGGAGTCCGACTATAGTTTTCTTATACAAAATTATCACTAATAGTTTCAAACAATTACCATTAATAGGTTTTTGAGAAAATTTTGGGGGAAATTATAATTTTCATACCCCTTCCAATATGTGCGTAAACAGTGTGTACTACTCCTTCAAGTTTGGAATAAATAAAATTTTGATTTATAATAAAACACCGTAGCCTCAACCTCCACAATGGTCAGGCCTCTTCATTAGATCCCCCTTGTGAGGGGTTCGAGCTATGGTACCAGTAAACTCTCTCGTACTCTCTCTGTAAGAGGTATTCTAAAATACCTCCCATTTTTTGGATGCTTTTGTCAAATTCTTTTACCAGAAATTAGCATATTCCTGGGATTAATTAGACACCCCAGTTATCAAAAAGGTGAAATTTCATGTTTGTGATTTTAAACACTAAAATAACCATATTATCAAAAATGAAATTTCTATTAACAAAGATTTTCTCAATTGTGGAAATAGTTGTCAGAATCTCGATTCTAACTGGTAAAATTTTACGATTCTCTACTACGTTTAAATAATGGTTGGATAATTAAGTTTTTCATATGAAATGCTCAAAAGCTTTATAATTTAGTTCAATATCTCAATATATGGTCTAAATTTATGATAAAATATTTTAATGACCAATATATTAGAAAATTTTGAAAATTATAATATAATTTAGACTTTTAGATTAAATATTTAATTATTAATATTTTAAAAAAAATTAACACGTTTAAGTAAAATTCTACGAATCCCAAAACTATTTTAAATAGACTCCCAATTCTGACAGTTTTATGTGGAAGTCATTGGTTTTGTCCTTTAGTTGTAATCCCTTTTTAAGTCATGAAATGGTCTTCAAGTTCAATTGGGCTTGTGAATCCAGGCCTAGTTGGCCAGCTTGCATCTCAGGATTTAGAAAATGCTGTTCAAGACTAGTTCCATAACTTCCATTCACGTAATTTTCACATATTTGTGTCTATATATATATATATGCATATACATTGAGAAAGACATGCACCTTATTGCCATTTTTAGGGTATTGAAGAATCTTTCAACTTGATGAAGAAAATCACCAAGATGCAGACTTGTGTAGCTCAATCCTTTTATTTTGGTGGACAAATGATTCAATCTTTGACAATCAAGCTCACCTAATGGGTAAGTGGAAATGTAAATTATGTCAACACTTACATTGTAAATCCAAAATATGCACCCAATTTGATGCATTTCATTCCGGCCCGGCTAACTTCAGCCTGGTTCTAGTTCATTTCAACTGCCCCATCACCACATCCTGGGTTGCAACATGGCGGGACAATTTGGAATGTCAACATACATATCTATCAAAATATACGCAAACAATCTTAATTTAACGAAGGTAGAATATGATCTATATTTTTAAAAAAAAATAGTGGAAAAAGTAAACAAAACAACTACATCTAACAATAAAATAATTTCACTCCTTTATATGGATTTAATGATCAATTAAAAATTAATTACGGAATAATCAATTTTGAAACAATTCTCTTACAGATTAATCAAGCAAAGATTAATATTGTTGAAATAATGGAGAGAGATAAAAAGAATAGGAGAATATAAAATAATTATGTATTGATCAGTATATAATCTCTTGTTGTGTGTATTATAATAGAACATGACATGTATAAATAAGAGAGAATTGGAGTAGAGAACAAGTCAATATAAAATAGGTAACTAAAGAGCGGCGAACAAGCCAATATAAAATAGGTAACTAGGGTGTGGTGACTAGAAACCCATATCCTAGTATAAACATAAGTAGGTCAATCTAAATGGGTCAAAACCCTAATGTATACTAATAATATAAAAAAATAATAATCCAACAGCCCCCCGCAAACTCAAGATTACATATTGAGTTTAGAGATAAAATCTTGAAGGCGGCTCGAGCCATTAAATATGGTGAAAAGTGTAGATGTGACTGTAGAAAGAGTTAATGATGAGGTTGCCAAAAGATTCATTGACGTGGTAACCAACCGGTTGACTGCTTCTAATTGCAACCTGGTTGTTAATTCGAATTTAAGACATAACAACATGATGGCGATTCCGTGGCTATACCAAAACAAGCACCAAATTTGATCATCAGATTAACTTATATGCTGAGTTGTAGATTTGAGATCACAATGAAGAAGTGATGCGGAAGATCGTGATCATGATCGTCATGGATGGGATGAACTCCGCATGTGGGTAACTAGAGAGTGGAGTGATGGATCGGCCATGACTGAGTTGTTGCGAATAATAAAGTGTACTCTAGAATAAAAAAAAAAACAGAATGAATTTTGGTGGTGTGAAAGACAAATACCACAAAGAATATTATATATATATATGTGTATATATATATATATTATTTGAAGATCGTCGCCGAAGATGGGAGATGGAGTGCCATCCCCAGCAGAGACGACGATAAGCGGAAGAAACTACCAAGAATCAGTAGGCTTTGATACCATGTTAAAAGAAAAGAAGCTTTGATACCATGTTGAAATAATGGAGAGAGATAAAAAGAAGAAGAGAATATAAAATAATTTCGTATTGATCAGTATAAGTACGAAAAATAAATCAAGAGATGACACAAGATAGTTTTACGTAGAAAAATCTTGGAAAGATTCTTAGTAAAAAACCACGGATACCCTTGGTATCGACGCACTATGAATCAAAGAATTTGTACAGATTCTATAAAGTTAAGACTTACAATAACTCTGATTTGCCGATCTACACTCGACGTTTGAAAGTCTTGATTCATTCACGCTCCAGAAGTTCTCGCTCCGATCTCCATACTCTGACGACTCCGCTTCTCAACGGATCAATTTACCACGAAGCTTCTCGCTCCGATCTTCGTACTCCGACGGCTCCGCTTCTCAACGGATCATTCAATCGAATCATTCAATCGTGCATAAAGATCTCAAACGTTGAAACACAATTGAATAACCTCCATAAACTAGAGAAAACCTTGATATATGATGATCAAACAATCTTTTTTTCTCTCTCTGCAAACGGATTTGATCTGTGATGAAATTGTAAAGCTTTCACAAAAGCCACCCCTCTTCTCTTTGATTTAACTCATATATTTAGAGAAGAGTTTCCAATTAGGGTTTGGAATCCTTTTCCTTCAAGGACTTGTATTTTTACCATAAATTCTCCAAGATATTGTCCAATATATCAATAATAACACTTACACACATCCTAAAGTGGATAGGAGTCTTTAATGCATTTGAACAACTCATCTCTAAAAACTGAAGTCGGTCAATTTTGAGTTCTCGTGAATTAGGTTGAGTTCTCGAGAATTGTACTTTGTCAAGTTCTCGACCAAAATCTCAAGTTCTTGGTTATGTTCAATAAAACTTCATTGGCACAATAGGATGACGTACAAAACCTATCGACTTCAACGCTAGTGTCAGCGCCTTGGCACAACTTTAGATCAAGTTCTCTACCCTTTTCTCTTGAGTTCTCGACCTATTTTGACGAGTTATCGGCATAACACAATTGTTCCAATTTCGTTATTTTCTTTGCATTGCCGCCTCCAACCAACTCAATCTTCACTTCTCTTGTATTCTTAGTTACTTTATCCTTGATTTGTCACGTTGATGATCTTCGTTTGAACTATCAACTTGATTAATCCAACTAAAGCTCACAATACTCAACATGGTTTTTTTTTTATTATTAGAATATGCCATTACAAATAAATGTTATTACAAAGATAAGACGCAATTGTTTTATCTTTATAATCAAAATGCATCATACAAGTTTCTTATTAATGTTCCTAATCTTTATTTTCTTCAAATCAAATGGGACAAAAATTGTGGACTTATTCAACGAGCTAAAAGTGCGTGTCCAATGGCCAGTTAGTTAAGTGTCCCATGTTTCACTAGTGGTTAGGATTCGATTCGTACTACGTACCCTTCTAGTTAGTTAAGTGCAGTGTTTCACTATAACAACTAACTTTCTTGTCATATAAAAACTAATTGTTAGAATATATATAAAGGCCTAGGCCGAACTTATTTTATATTGTCTTGTTCTCCACTCTCCTATCTAAATTAGGTTTACTTGTTCACCACACATTTTTTCCTATATATAGGGGGTCATCTCTATTGTAATTCATATACTTTAGAATACAGTTCAATATATATTTCAATATTCATTATTCTTTATTCTTCTTCTTTATTGTCTTTATTATATTCTCTCTATTATCATATTATCAAATCATCCTTTCTTTTAACATGTTATCAGAGCCTATCGGTTTTTGATAGTTCTTTTCGCTCATCGTCATCTCTGTCGGGGATGGCACACCATCTTCCATCCCCGGCGGCGATCCTCAATTAAAACCCTAGTCTCTCAATCTAAAACTCTCATCACCAAACTCTCTATCAAACGTTGCTTCATCACCGCACCAAGTTCATGCCTCTTCTCCTTATATGATTTACACGTCAATTCACTATATTATCTGTTTTTTGATTTCTGCAAATTTCCAACTCTTGTCTTATTCAATTTTGCTTATACTTCCTTTTCTGTCATACAATAAACATCAACCAACCTTATTTGCTTCAAGTCACTGCCGTTGTCACTCGAACTCAACCTAGGTCACTTTTCTTGGCTTCAAACCAACCTTCGTTCAATTTCAAGCACTAGAGTCGTTTGTTTCGATCCTATTTCGAGCTAATACAGTCATCAAATCACCAAAACAAACACACCAGTAGTCGACCCATCTCTAGACGAAGCCACGACCGTTAAAAACAGGGCCAAACTCCACTGCACGCACCGCCAGAAGATCGGCGCGTCAGAATCCTCGGTCTCACGCGCTCCATGTGAATTGGTTTTCCAGACGATATTTTGGTGATAATTTGAGGAGATATTGGCGATACGCTATTTTGGAAAAAGTTTGGCGATACGATAATTTGGCAATATTTTAGAGATATTTTGACTTCTTCGCATTAACACGTGTCTCCACTTAGAAGGTGACACATGCCTCCACTAGTAGTTGCCACGTATCACACAATCAAATTGTTATGTCATCAGATATTTGTCATATTACCAGATTACCCTTCGTCACTATTTTGGTCATTTTGGACCCGTTTTAACTTTTATTTGAACAAACGAGTAGTCGATTTCAGCTAATTAGACCGCTCCGGATGCAACCGTACAGTCGGTTTTTATGAAATTTGATTTTGATCTCTTCATTACTCATCTTTATGCATCTGCGTTGGCACTGCTATTCTCATCATCAACAAAACCCTAGTTGGCTCTCTCCGACTTGCTCTCTACCCATTTTGAGTACTCTTATCATCCTATCCGTTTAGGGAATCAGACCCGTTTATGGTATCTCATCCGTTTAGGGGATTAGATCCGTTTTAGGTTCTTTTGATCTTATTTTCTCGTCTCACGAGAAAATCTAATCTTGATCCGTTTTGGAAAATCTCATCTCATTCGTTTTGGAAAATCTCAACTCATTCGTTTAGGGAATCAGACCCATTTAGGGTATCTCCTTCATTTAGGGAATCAGACCCATTTTGGGTGCTCGTCAACTTATTTTCTCGTTTCACAGGAAAATCTCAATCAAACCCGTTTTGGGTTCTTTCGATCTTATTTTCTCGTCTCACGAGAAAATCAAATCTTGTCATCGATCAATCATCGTCTCTTCTCTCGATTGATCTTTGTCTCAGAATCAGAATCCGACAACACCATGAGGTTCAAATCACTTAGACGAAGTGAAACCTGTTCGTCGTGAAGTCAAATCACACCCCGTTCGAAGCCAGAATTTCAAGAATTGATTTTTAAACTCAAGTTGGTCTCTTATTTTCCAACTTGAGTTTGAGGGGGGTGTTAGAATATATATAAAGGCCTAGACCCATCTAGATAACTAGGCCCAATCCATTTTATATTATTTTGTTCTCCACTCTTCTACCTAAATTATATTTACTTGTTCACCACACATTTTTTCCTATATATATGGGTCATCTCTATTGTAATTTATATACTTTAGAATACAATTCAATATTCGCTCTTCTTCATTATTGTTTTTATGATATTCTCTCTATTATCATATTATCAAATCATTATTTTTTCTGATACTAATAATAATAATAAAAAAAAACATTCAACGGCTAAAAGAGTAAAGGAATGGTTGGATTCGAAAATCAGAATCGTAGACCTTTAAAATTTGAGAAAATTTTGCATAGAGTTGAATGACCACCATCTGTTTTAGCATTACTAATTTCTTTTTCAGAACTTTTTCCGTCATTAAAGATAAACATTAAAAATCTGGCTCGGTCCAATATTGGTTCTTCCTTTTTACAGGTCTGAAATTCTCATCTCTCAAAGTTTTCAACCCACTCCTCACTAATTTATTCTCATTTTTGGAAAGTACTGCACTTACAACGGCACAAATTAATTATATATTGTTGTTCATAACTTCATATTGGTACTTTACACAGTGTTTGTGTATATATATATATATATATATATATATATATAAAAGATATAAGTAAAGCTTTTCATTGAAATAGTTAAAAGTGATTGTAAATATGAGAATTCAAACCAAGACTAATTTATTTAAATAGTATTCGAGTCAAAAAATTTCGGATAAGTAAATTATTGCCTAAAAACAAAGAAATGGAAATGTAACTCCATACTCTATATTGCACGCAAAACAATTGCTCTCCAGAAAATTTCAGTTTAGTCAAATTCAAACTTACTCGTGGATCAGACATAAAAATAAATGGAAATCCTGATAAGTGTCACGATTAGATTTATATTAATGGGATGGATCTAATAGAGGACCACTGGATTTTTTCCTTTTTCTATTATATACTTATATTTCTTATAAAATTTTAAATTTGTCCCCACTTAATTTTGTACCTTTTTTTATTAAGAACCCATACATCGTATATAATGTTTTGAATATACCCTCCACTAAGTTATAAATTTTGAATATACCCCCATTAAATATTTTAATTATGCACTCTTTGAACAATTTGGCTTTAACATAATTACTTTTTTTTTTAAAGTCTAATATAGTTGTTTTATACCTTATAGATGTGATTTTTTAACAAAAAATCATTTCATAACAACGAATATTTAATTGCTTAGTTCATTTTATTTAAAGCGTTTTTGTTTCAATTTTATTTATTATCACCTTATAACTAATACAAGGCTTAAATTGTGTATGCAATATCTAATTATTTATAAAATTTATCTAATGTTTTTAATAAACAATAAGTCATTGTCAAATTTATTTAACGTATTTGTATAATTTAAAAAGAAATTTTATTTTCACCCCTACGTTCCAGAGAAAAAATATTCATCCCTCCAATCTCACCAATTTCTAATATCTAGTGGATCTCTCAGTAATAATTTTCAAAATCCGTCACTCCTAATGGATTTATAGTTATTAGTGGTAACAAAAGTAATCATTGATATGACCTTTCAATTCAATGCACTATCTTGTGGAGGACAATGGTTGTGCGGCATCATAGTGTCTACATTTGCAGGTGGTAGTGAGTATCTATCATACTAGAAAAAGAAAATAAATACTTTTTACATGTGATTTAACTTGAATAGAATGACAAAATGATCCCTATAATAAATATTTCTTCCTTTCCAAAATAATTGTTCCATTTGAAAAGTCAACGTATTTTATCATATTACTTTACTAATTTACCTTTCATGCATTGAAATTATAAATTATCTACACAATAAACTATCATATCACTATAGTGAGACAAGGATAAAGTTGATATTTCATTCATTACTAATATAATATTTTAAAAAATTGAATTCTCTATAAAGAATTATAAAATGGTTTGGAGGGAGTAGCAAAAAATGAGAGCAGAGCCAACTTAAGTTTTCTTCTTTTTTTTAACTTTGCTTTTGAGATAACCTATATTATTTAGCCACGCCAACGACCAAAATGGGAAGTAAAATACCATTTTTCACTTCACACCAATGATGCCAAAAAAATGCATTACGTTTACATGCCCTAACAAGTGATAAGTGGAAAGACCATGTTTTAAATGGACAATATATATATATATATATATACATATTCATATATATATGTATATATATGAAAGGTTGTCTAGACCATGTAGGTCAAAATCCACTCCACGCTTGAGATGAAAAAAAAAGGCCAGTTTGGCTTTCCAACTCAGGAACAAAATCATAAACAAAAGGTATCAACTTTTCTCATCATAGGAAGGAACTTTTTAGCTACTTTTGCTTCTCAATCTTCCTTTCCCCAACATAAAATCTTTGGGATTTGTTCATATGTTTTCTCTTTGTCGAAATTGCCCCTTCAATCTTATCCATAACTCATTAGTGAACAACCCATCTGACTCGAATTTTTCCAGCCATCCTCATTACACACAATAAATAATTATTCAACTTTTCACAATAACACAATAATTAATTGCAATTTTTTGAGACTGAATAGGGTTTAGTGCTTGCTTATTCAAACAAGCTTGATATAGACACTTTGAAAAACAATTCAGTTTGCAAGAAAAAAAGTGAAAAAAGGAGAGATTAAAATACTCAAGAATGACACATATAGCTCTTTCCTTGAACCCTATTGTCTATTATTACACCAATGTGATTCATCTTTATATATATTTGTGTGGAAATCCTAAACCACCCATTGTTTCTTCTAGAGACAACTACTATTTGTTAATGAGATATGACCATAGAGTTGAATATGAAAATGTTGATATACTCAATGTGTGTCTTTTTGCTAATCTGATTTGGAATTGTTGCCTATAGTCCCCAACTTTACTACAAAAAATATGAAGATGTTAGTGCTTTTGAAATTGTCCCTACTTTAATAATTGCAAAATGGTAGCCCAACTTATATGTACTAAATTCCCAACATATTCCATCAAGAAAAATAGGTGTCCATGTGCCTATGGTGTACACCATTGGCAAAGCCAGCTAACAATATGAGTTACAAACTTGTATCTTCCATTATAGGGATCTTTGTGAATCATGTGGAGGAGATAAGATCTTCACATGAAAAAGCAAATATGCTCAACTTCCCATTGCAATTCCATTTAGCCCGACACATACAACACATGAATTTCGCCTTTTGTTTTCTTCACCAAATAAATACCCCCTCACCTAGCCTAGGATATGTAGGACTTATATCATCTTATACAAACTTGTGATTTGTATTTTTATTTTTTCCATTCTTTCACTTTTTCAATAAAAAAAAGAGGGAAATGAGACCGTACTTTTCAATATTTTTTGTAGGGTCGATTTGGCTCACTTGTTTTCTGTCTTTTTTTTTTACTATTCACCCATTTCAAAAACAAAAACATGTTTGGCAAACGCGTTTACTGTTCACTTTTTTTTCTCAAGAAAACTGTTTTCAGTGAACAGTGGATAAAAGTGGTGAAAATACCAAATACAACTTTTAGTTATTTTTTGAGTTTTTTCACTGTTTAGGGTTCCACCTCCGCCGCCGCCCCCACCGCCGCCGCCACCACCCCCCGCCACCGGTCGCCGCCGGACCCACCGCCGCTGCCTTCGCCCGCTGCCAGTAACCCACCACCGCCGCCGCCGGTCACCGCCAGCCACCACCGCTGCCCACCAATACCATTTTATTTTTCAATACAAATTTTGATCCAAACATTTTTTTATTTTTAGTTTTTTGCTGAAAAAACAAAAACAAATACAAATATAGTTTTTATATTTGAAGACAGAAAACAAATACAAAAAACAGACTTTCCAAACACACCCGTAGTGAAACTGAATTCTTCAATCTTTCTTTGTAATTAAATCAAACTTCAGGGAATGCCAATATTTTAAAAGTAAATGATATGATCTTGTTATGCATATATAATATAAAATCTTTCTTTGTAATTTAAATGAAACTTCAATGGATGTCAATATTTTGAAAGCAAATGATATGATCATGTTATAGTACTTAATATAAAATTTTGGGATAATTATACAAATCTTTCTTAAATTATGGCATAATTGCAAACGATTTTTTTATGTTTTAATAATATCACAAACCCCTCTTAATTTTAACTCCGGTATCTTATTTACCCCCTCCGTCCAAAGTTAACGCCGGAAAGTTACTTTATTGGTCAAAATAATAAATTTTTTGACCAAATTTAATGTTTTACCTTTACTATTCGTGCAATTATATTATTACCCTTACATTTGCTTTGGATATCTTAAATTTAGTTGATCGTTTTGGTCTCATTATTATTCTATATAAACCCACTTGAGAAGGGTGTAAATACCCACTTTCTCTCTCTAAAAAAACGCATTCTCTCTCTATTATATGTGGAAGCATTATTTGGTGATTAAGACAAAAAACTTCAATTTAAGGACAAAGTAGTAAATTTACCATCCTCTAGGAGATTCTCTAAATATCTCAAAATATAAGAGCGTCATTTCACAATTATTAGGAGTTTGTGATATTATTAAAATGTTAGAGGAATAGTTTATAATTATATCATAATTCAAGGTTTGTGTAATTATTCCTAAAAATGGTGTGACATCTCTCCAAATGAAATTGGAATCCTTATTAAGGATAATGTGATTATGTGAGTAACAGATGGATGAATGTTATTGATCTATATTCTCCATGTGAAGCATCCAAATTCAATAGAACCTCTTGTGGTTAATGGGATTTAAGGGTTAATAGCAATAAAAACTTTTCAACTATACTCTCTCTTTAATTAAATTTTTTGGTGTGCATTAAACCCCCCTGGACTATACTTTTCATGCTGAAAACTTCCCCAAATTATAGTTTTTCCTGCATAATTATAACAGGTGTTAAGTGAAATTGCACTGGGATCTCCTGAAATTTTTGTTAATTTCGCTCGCCCCCTGAGATTTCATTTTTCTTGCAATAATACCCCCTTGAAGGGGTAAAATGACCGGAATGCCCTTGTTTTGTCTCCCCTATTTCATGAAATAAATATCTAGGTGGTGAAATTACCTCCATGCCCCAAGATTAGAACCTTATAATATTTGGGGATATTTCCAAATATTTTTTTCAAAATAAAAGTTAAAGAAAAGAAGTTGGAAATATTTCAAAACTTTTAAATAATAATAATAACTAATTAATATGCATTACTTGAAGTGTAACTCTAATGAATATTTCAAAAGATATAGAGTAAGGAGTAATAAATATTTTCATATATTTTTTTAAAATTAATTAATTAATATATATTAATTAAAATATAACTCTAATGGATATTTCATAAAATATGGAGTGAAGATATAAGACAAATATATTTCAGCAAGCAACAAGTGTTAACCCTTTAAAATAAGATTGTCAAGAACTTGTAACCTCTGGATTCATTTAAAATTGAATAGTCTAGTTTTTCGAATATTTATCAAGATGAAAACTGCAGGTTGATCATTTATTTCTTAGTTTTCATTCAAAATTTTATTTTTGAATGGGTTTTTTCTTGTAAGTATTATTATTATTAGTTATATAATTGTCTTTCATCAAACAATAAGCCACAATCATTATAGAGAATCTCATATGGCCAAATTTTATTCAAAATATTTTCCTTAAATGAAGTTGGAGTCTTACTAGAAGCAGTGTGTGACATAGAAATTCAAGTGAGTGGGAAAATTGTTACCTTAAAGTTTCAATGTATATATGCGGTCGTAAAAAATTAGTTCTTAGAAAGTGAGTATTTATTAGGTTGAAGATTTGGAATAGGACGTCACAAAATTTGTTTTTAACGATTAACACTTGTTGCTTGCCGAAATATATTTGTCTTATATCTTTATTCCATATTTTATGAAATATCCATTAGAGTTACATTTTAATTAATCTATATTAATTAATTAATATTTTTTTAAAAATAAGAAAATATTTATAACCACTTACTCTATATCTTTTGAAATATTCATTAGAGTTACACTTCAAGTAATGCATATTAATTAGTTATTATTATTATTTAAAAGTTTTGAATATTTCCAACATCTTTTCCTTACTTTTATTTTGAAAAACATATTTGGAAATATCCTCAAATATTATAGGGTTCTAATCTTGGGGCATGAAGGTAATTTTACCACCTAGATATTTATCTCATGAAATAGGGGAGACAAAATAAGGGCATTCCGGTCATTTCACCCCTTCAAGGGGTGTCATTGCAAGAAAAATGAAATTTTAGGGCGCGAGTAAAATTAACAAGAACTTTAGGAAATTCCAGTGCAATTTCACTTAACGGTGTTATAATTGTACAAGAAAAACTATAGCTTAGGGGGGATTTTCAGCAGAACAAATAATTCAGGGGATTTAGTTAGAGAGAGGCATAGTTCAGGGGTATATTTTTTCCTATTAACCCGGGATTTAATTGGTCTATTGCTTTATGATGGTGAACAAACATAGTCCTGGTTACATGACACCTACCCAACAACTAATTTCTCTTTTATCCATTGGTAAAGTAAAATCACCATCTCTGTAGGTCATATGCTTGATTTCATCATTTGAGCAAAAACAACCCCAACTAATAATTTAAACATGAGAAAAATGAAGAACATAGTATAGCCTTCCAATTTCTCCTTCCCCCAATTCTACACAAAATACAATTCCCTCTCATTCTCTCCCAAAATCATACAAGAAAAAAATTACAAAATCATAGTTAAATCTTGTCATCACCATTTTCTTTGCAAGTCTCTTGATCCACAATCTGATTATCACACCCCTCTTTTGGACTCTCCAAAGCCCTCTTCTCTTGTTCTTCTTCTTCCACCTCAGTGGACCCCACATTCCCTCTCTTCTTCTCCACGCTCCCCTTCAAGGCCTCCAACAACTCCCTCACCGCCCTCTCCCTATCCCGGCGGTTCTTTATCAGCACCTCGCTAATATCCGCCGGCGTCATCTCCGCCTCCTCCACCACCTCCTCCAACCCCCTCACCATCTCCTCCCCCAACTGCCCCTCCCCTTCATACCCCAAATAATTCTTCAACAATATCCTCAACGACGCCATTGTACAGTAACTCATATATATATGCATGTCCATCCTCCCACTCCTCAGCAATGCCGGATCCAATTTCTCAATGTGGTTCGTGGTGAACACGAACAACCTCTCACTCCCGCAACACGACCACAACCCATCCGTAAAATTCAACAAACCCGACAAAGTAATACTATTCCCTCCCTCCTCCTCACCTCCACCGCCTCCCGGCACCACCGTAGAATCACTATACCCTCTTCCACTTCCGCCACTCTTCTTCCGATTCGTCAGATTTATCGAGCAATCAATGTCCTCGATCACAATAATCGACTTCGAAGTAGTTTTCATCAGCAGCTTCCTCAGCTCGGAATTGGTATGAACCTCAGTGAGTTCCAAATCATATATGTCGTACACCAAATAATTAGCCATGGCAGCAATCATACTGGATTTCCCAGTCCCTGGAGGGCCGTAGAGGAGGTAACCCCTCTTCCACGCCCTCCCGGTCTTCTGGTAAAACGCCTGCCCGCAAGCGAAATCCCGCAAATCCGCCATGATTTCGGATTTTTTAACCGGATCCATTGCGAGAGTATCGAATGTGGATGGGTGTTTGAAGGGAACAGACTCCCAGGGGTGGCCTCTGGCGTCCAGAGACCCGCCCCGGGAGTTGGTGTAAAGAAATCTTTCTTGGTTTTTTCTTCTGATGTCGTTGGCGGCATTCATTATGTAATCGAGGTATGAATTGAGGATTAGAGTTTTGTGTTTTTTGTTGATGCGAAGAGTGAACCCCCGTTTTTCTTCCGGCAAGGGGCGCCAGGAGAAGGTCTGGGACTGGCGCTGAATGACGATGTGTTCCCAGAGGACGGGGACGCCGCGGAAGGTGTCGGAGAGGCGGTCGTTGTTGGAGAGGCCGAAGGTGACGGCCGAGGAGTTGAGGTTGCGGCTGAGGGAGAGGCGGGTGCCGGAGATGATGGAGGGGGAGGAGGAGAGGTAGAGCTGGACGGCGTTGTAGAGCTCGTTGGTGTTGACGCCGTCTATCTCCGTGATGTCGAAGTAGCAGTAGGAGGAGAACCAGCTGAAGAGGCGGGAGGTGAGTTTGGAGAAGGCGAACCGGAGTTCTGGCGGGAAAACAGTGTGGAGGAGGGTTTGGCAGAAGGCCCAGACGCCCATGACTGAAGCCATGGTTGTCCACAACTCCTTCATTTCTCAACTTTTTTTTTTTTTTCCCCTCTTGTTTGATGTTCTTGGTGTGAGAGAGTGGGAATAGGTAGAGAGAAAGGTGTAAGGGGAATGATTTTTGAGAGGCTTTGAGAACTGGGTATAGGTTGATTTATAGAGGAGTTTAATGGGTTTATGTGTCATCCTTTTTAAATTAAGTTATTATTATTATTATTATTTGTCTAGACTTGGTTTTATCTAAAGATTATGATATTTTATTATAGAGTTAATATTTTTATTATGCGATAAGGAATTCTTACTCGATTACATGTCGGGTTTGGTAGAAAAGTTAAAAAAAAAAAAAAAGAAGTCAAATTAGAATAAATTAGTGGAATTAGTTCTCAATTAAAATCTGTAAGTAGTCAACAATCAATTTTTATTTTTTCTTTTCGCTAATTAATTGGGAAGCTTTTTAGGTCAGTACTTAATTAATCTTGGAGCCTATTAAACCGATATATACTCGTGCTTACAAGTTACTAATTCACGCATATAACGTGGTTCAGACTCGTACCTAATTCACACTTGAACACTATGCATCATAATATTATTATTTTACATTTGAAAAATGTTGAAATGGGACAGTGAAAATTGAGAAGTTGGAAGAGTGATGAGGTGAGAGGAGAAAAAGAGGGAGGGGAATAAAGCAAACGGCGAGAAAGGAAAGGGGTAAAAGGGGGTTTTGGTGTGTGGGAGGTTGGCTGGCCATGGGATGCAAGGGAAACAGCAAGGGAAAGGCTAAAAGACAAAAAGGGTTTTTGGACTTTTGTTGGGTTGGGGAAAGAGACATCATCGTATATATATATATAATATATATTGAGAAACAGAGATGGGACTTTTGCGAGAAATTATTGGAGTTTAAAGTAATGAATTATTCAAACCTATTATGTAATACATTTTTTTTAATAACTTAAAATAAAGAATTCATGGTATAAAAAAGACTTCTCCTAATAACATCACACATTAATTTTCTTTCTTTTAATTAAAATTATATTTTTATTTATATTATACTCCGTTCATCCTAATTTAAATATTCATATTCACTACTCGAAAAAATATTGGAATAGTCGTCTAATTTAGAATTGAGTTTGTAGTTTTATAAGTATATATTAAGATTTTGAGTTGAGTAATTGACGAGTATAGAGAATTTGTATATATTTCTTTTCGAAAAAGTAAGCAATATTGAACAAGTTGCCGTGGGCTGGGACAATGAACTGAAATGTTTGATACATCCAAGATATGGAAAGAGACAATGAAAGGGACTTTTATTTCCCTATAGTTTCAAGATTAAAATGTCCCTTACGCCCTGTTTGTTTACCCATTATGCTCTTATATTTTTGGTCTTATCATGATTTTTTGAGACTAGATCATGTTTGTTTTGCCTTGGTCTCAAAAAATATAATCAGACCAAATTGAACCAAAATGACCTTTTTTATGACCACAATTTTTGGTGATTCTATCAGCTCTCGCTATAAAATCTATCCAAAATCTAACCAAAATGTCCACCAATAATTGAACCACATCTGACCAATATATAACCAAAACACAAAAATAAAATAATGAATAATAAATAAAATGAATTAAATAATACATAAAAATAAAAATAATAAATAAATAATAAATTAATAAAATATATTTAGAAATAAATAAAAATAAAATATATTTATGAATAAAATAATAATATAAATGATAAATTAAATAAAATATATTTAAAAATTCATATAAATAAATGAATAAAAAATAAACAAAATAATGAATAATAAAATATATTTATAATAAATATATATAATAAATAATAAATTAATAAAATATATTTATAAATTAATTAAACAAATAAATAAATAATAATAAATAATAAATTAATAAATTAAATAAAGCATATTTATAAATAAAATAAAAATAATTAATAATAAACAAAATGAATTAAATAATACATAAAAAAATAATAAATAAAAAAATAATAAGCAAAATAAATTAAAAAATTAAATAATAATAATAATAAATGATTAAATATAATAATAAAAAATAAAAAATAATATAAATAATAAATGAATAAAATATATTTATAAATTAATTAAAATAAATGAATAAATAATAATATAAATAATGAATTAAATGAATTATATTTATAAAAAAATGAAATAAATAATACATAAGAATAATTAATAAATTAAACGAATTAAATAATGAACAAAATAAATAAAATAAAATAAATAATACATAATAATTATAATAAATAAATATAATAATAATAAATAATAATATAAATAATAAATTAATAAAAATAATTTTAGAGACAAATAAAAATAAATGAATAAATAGTAATAAATAATAAAATTAATTAATTAAATAATATATAAAAATAAGAATAAATAAATAAAAAATAAAAAATGAATTAAATAATACATATAAATAATAATAAATAAATAAATAATAAACAAAATGAATTAAATAATACATAAATATAATAAATGAATAAATATAATAATAAAAAATAAATAAATGAATAAATAATAATATAAATAATAAATGAATAAAATATATTTATAAATTAATTAAAATAAATGAATAAATAATAATATAAATAATAAATTAAATGAATTATATTTATAAAAAATGAATAATAAACAAAATTTAAGACCATACCAGTCTGCCAAATAGGGTCTGGCTCAAAGAAGTTTGGAACCAGACAGTTTGTCAAACATGGTCTGGTTCCAATTTTCTCAGACCAAGACAATTAGACCAGACCGCTTACCAAAAAGAATTTCAGAACATCACCCAGACCAGATCAGACAGGACCAGACCAGACTAGAGGTAGCCGGACCAGACCGGTTACCAAACGGGGCCTTAGGTCTTGTATGTTTATTGGTTATGGTCTTATTTTTTTGATTTGCTTATAATTTTTTGAGATCAGATCATATTTGTTTTGTATTGGTATCAAAAAATATAATCAGACCAACTTATATCAAATTGAACCAAAATAATCTTTTTTAGGACCATAATTTTTTGTGGTTCTATTTGGTCTGGTTACAAAATTTATCCAAAATCTAACCAAAATATCTTCCAATAATTGAACCACATCTAACCAGTATATAAACCAAAACACAAAAATAAAAAAATCAAATAATGAATAAAAATCAAATGAATTAAATAATACATAAAAATAATAAAAATAATAATAATAAATAAATGAATAAATAATAATATAAATAAATGAATAAATAAAAATAAAATAAAATATATTTATGAATAAAATAATAATATAAATGATAAATTAAATTAAATATATTTTAAAATTAATATAAATAAATGAATAAACAAATATATTTATAATAAATATATATAATAATATAAGTAATAAATTAATAAAATATATTTATAAATTAATTAAATAAATAATAATAAATGATAAATTAATAATATAAATAATAAATTAAATAAAGTATATTTATAAATAAAATAAAAATAATGAATAATAAACAAAATGAATTAAATAATACAATAATAATAATAATAATAAATGAATAAATATAATGATAAATAATAATATAAATAATAAATGAATAAAATATATTTATAAATTAATTAAAATAAATGATAATATAAATAGTAAATTAAATGAATTATAAAAAAGAATAATAATCAAAATAACTAAAATAAAATGAAGTAAATAATACATAAAAATAATAATAAATAAATAATTATAATATAAATAATAAATTAATAAAATATATTTATAGACAAATAAAAATAAATGAATAAATAGTAATAAATAAATAAAATGAATTAAATAATATATAAAAATAAGAATAAATAATAAAAAAATGAATTAAATAATACATAAAAATAATAATAAATAAATAAATAATAAGTAAAATGAATTAAATAATACATAAATATAATAATAAATGAATAAAATATATTTATAAATTAATTAAAATAAATGATATTATAAATAGTAAATTAAATGAATTATAAAAAAGAATTATAAACAAAATAACTGAAATAAAATGAAGTAAATAATACATAAAAATAATAAAAAAATAAATAATTATAATATAAATAATAAATTAATAAAATATATTTATAGACAAATAAAAATAAATGAATAAATAGTAATAAATAAATAAAATGAATTAAATAATATATAAAAATAAGGATAAATAATAAAAAAATGAATTAAATAATACATAAAAATAATAATAATAAATAAATAATAAGAAAATTGAATTAAATAATACATAAATATAATAATAAATGAATAAAATATATTCATAAATTAATTAAAATAAATGAATAAATAATAATATAAATAATAAATTAAATGAATTATATTTATAAAAAAAATAATAATAAAAAAATGAATTAAATAATACATAATAATAATTAATAAATTAAATAATACATAATAATAATAAATAAATATAATAATAAATAATAAATGAATAAAATATATTTAGAGACAGATAAAAATAAATGAAAAATAATAAACAAAATGAATTAAATAATATATAAAAATAATAATAAATATATATATTATAATAATTAATAAATAAATAGTAAATAGTAAATGATAAATAATAAAAAAATTTAAAAGCCAAAATATCAGAGTGCATTATTTGCATGTTATCGATAGTTGAAGTTGTTATGTAATATTAGTGTGTAACTTGTGAAATTTGTGTGATCGTAATTTTTGTATAATAAAAAGTGTGGCTTTTATAAAACCTATTTGTTATTATATTTAATAATTGGAGTGTAATAATCATATTCTAAGAGTTATTATGTAAGAAATAGATAATAAAAATCAATTAAAAAGACTTTAACAAATGTTTACAAATTAAATATGTGGGTTTTAAGGTTATTACATCATATAAAATATATTTAATATTTTCACAGTTTACTAGAAATTTAAGATAAAACTAGTTTGCCAAACATAGTATGGTTCAAAGAAGTTTGGAATCACAGTTTGTCAAACATGGTCTTGTTCCAGTTTCCTCAGACCAAGACCATTAGACCAGACCGCTTACCAAACAGAATTTCAGAACATCACTTGGACCAGACCAGACCGGATCAGACCAGAGGTAACCGGACCAGACCGGTTACCAGACGGGGCCTTAGTGATGTGTAAAAAAATATCAAATAAATGTTGGCTTGGTAAAATTGGTACCTAGAATTTAATTGTGATAATTTTTGCTAGTGGAGGTAGAAAATACATTGTAAATTTTGTTTGTGATAAAAATGAGAGAATGTTTTATTTGTATTTATAAAAATAATTTTTTTAAAAAAAATTGAAAATTAAAAAAATGTACAAATTTTTTCTCCATTTAGTTTTTTGAAAATAACTTTTGAAAAATTTAATTATAAAACTTTTTGTTTTCAGATAATTTATTTTTATTATTTTCAAAAAATTATTTAACAAACTTTGATTGTTTATGAGAAAGAATTAATACATTTTTTATTATAAAATTTTTTTAGAATAATTTTCAAAAACACAAATAAACAAACTCGATTATTATTCGTTGGAGAGAGTAATACATTTGACCTTTTATGATCGACCCTATGCCTTATCTACTACTATTGAGTATCTACAAATACAAAGTGACTAGATAATGATGTTTAACAGGGTAGGTATTTATGACCATTAAATATAAGTTTCAACCACTATAGTTTATCACCAGAGATTATACATTCACGTGCTCTTTATCACACGTACGTGGATAACATTCCCAAACCCAACTTGAAGGCCAATGAAATTACTTGTGTTTTTTTGGCATATCCTCCTAATTTGTTAGACCTAATTTACTTTAGCAAATGATCAGACATAAATAGAAAATTATTTTCCAGCCAATAAAACTTTGTTAGACCTAATTTACTTTAGCAAATGATCAGACATAAATAGAAAATTATTTTTCAGCCAATAAAACTTAGTTAATAAAACTTTAGAACTAATACAGTTCTTTAATCGGCAAGATTAGAGCCTTACCGACTTTGATTCGAGAAAAAAAAATAGTTTAAAATTTTCCTAAAAAGTATTTAGAAGACATAAATAAAAAATAACAATACATAAATAAAGAAAATGAGAGTCATTATTGGAAATGATTGGGATGCTCAAATTGAATACCCTCTACTCCATCTATCTCATAATAATTGTTCAATTTAAATTTTTTAATATTTTATTAATTTGAGTTGACTAGTTTGTAATTTTTAATTTTGTCCATGATATAATATTATGGTGAGATTTGATATTTGTTTAAAGTTAGTGGAAGAAGGGTAATTGAGAAAAATGAAACACTAAATTAAATTGGAATTTGAACTGAACAAGTATTTTAAGACAAATAAAATTATAATAATGAACAAGTAATACGAGAGATAGATAATATCTTTTACTGCAAGAAAAAAAAATTCAGATTTATGCATGTCGGAATCTATCATTGATGTTTTTCATCATCAAAATTGAGTACCTATTTGATAGGTTTGAAAATAAATGTTGGTGTACTTGAGTGTTAATTGGAGCAAGATGTGAGTGTTAATTGGAGCAAGATGAGAAGAAAATAAGATGAAGATGAAACATATGAAAGACAAGAAAGAAACGTGCAATGAGACTGTGTTCTGTAGCCAATGTGATGCTAATCTGTCTGTCACACGAAAGAGATTTAACACCAGACACACGTCATAACAATTGATTTTGAATCCATTTCTCTGTTTCTCTCTCACACAAATTATATGTATTACGGATAATTACCCTTACACCCCTTCTCCTTTAGATATTTATAATTTCATTCCCTTAAATTAATCAGTGTGTCCGAAAAAGTAAAATTACATATACATCCATGCATATTTCTAGATGGATATCAATATCTTTATAAATAATGGAAGGTTTAAGAGTCATTTAACTCTTGTAAAAAACTGTTGACTTAAGCGTTATCAGAAGAGAATATTTGATACCACTTACAAACTAGAGAAGATAAAATTGTTAATATCCAAAAAAGAGAGTGGGGGGTGTAATTTAACATATTTTAAGGATATGAAATTATAATTATCCCTGTATATTATTATATGCATATATGTACATGAGAAGTGACTAGAAAAGAAGACTAATCTCGTTTTAGATAACACAGTAAAGAGAATCCTTTTGGGTCTTGTTACTCTGTCACTTTTTTCATCATTTCATATGCTCTGCCATGCAAATAAATCTCCCCACACACCACACTTGCAAGTAAACCTCTCCAACCAAGAAACCCCACAACTCTCTCTCTCTCTCTCTATATATATATATATAGATATATATCTACATATATTATTATATATATATATATATATATATTCTGTTGTCAGTCTGACCGTACAAATTGCGTAAACCAAACAATGGGTTACAGTGGGTGCACTGTATGGATCGGAGGGGCCTAACGTCCAATTCATGCTTGCGTTAACTAAACAATTGGTACACTATTGAGCACTAATAGCCCCCACAAAAAAGAGCACTAATGCATTAAATAAAATATATACAATAACTAATATTTTGAGGTTAAATAAGACTGGGCATTATCCACATGACCGAAACCATGTCTTTCAGATAAGGTAAAAACTTGGTGGATTCGGTTTGATGTTCCCTATTCTTCTTGGTTACCTAAATTGTATTCTGTTAAAATAGCCTTAAATATAAAAAAAACCTGATTTTGTTGGTCAGGAGATAAAATTAGGAGTTTGTTCAAACTGAGCAACTTCGTCTGACATTTGGCCTTAAAACATGTTTGATTTTTATATCTGAAAATTATTCTCGAAAATTTAAAAAATTAAAAATTATTTTTTGAGAATAATAAAAAGGAATTATCTAACATTTTTATAGCTGAATTTCTTAATAAAAAATCAATAAAACAGATTTTTTGAACAATTTTATGATTTTTAATTTTCAGAAAACAAAAAACTATTTCTTAAAATACAAACCACAAGTGGTTAAACATCCACAAGTGCCCTCCAAAAACAGCTTCAACACACCAAGACAATAAGGCCCTGTTTGTTTGTTAGTCTTTAGGGGTTTTGTTTTGTTTTGTTTTTGTTTTAGAAACTAACTTATGTTTGGGTAAGTTAGTCTTAGGTTTTTAAAACAAAACATTTCAAAACATATTAAAACAAAATCCTTCTTTTTGTAAGTGATGAAAGACCAAAAAAAAGTTGGTCTTTCTTGGTTTAGCCCACCTTTTTTGACTTTTTTTTTTTTTCTCTCTCTCCTATATATATATATATATATATATAATTAAAAAATAATATATATTAATATATATAGAATAATATATTAATAATTTTATTTTATAATAATATATAAAATTAAAAAAATAATATATATTAATATATATAGAATAATATATATTTTTTATTTTGTAATAATATATATAGAATAATATTAAATATATATAAAAATAATATATAAATTCAAAAATAACATATATAGAATAATATATATTATTATTTTATAATAATATATATAAAATAATATTAAATATATATATAACAATATATAAATTAAAAATAATATATATTAATAATATATAGAATATATTATATATATTTAATAATATATTATAAATATATATATTTAATAATATATAAAGTTATATACATAAAATAATATATATATAAAGTTTTTGTTTTCTCAAATCAGACCAGACCGCTTATCAAACAGAGTTTTAGATTCAAGACAAGACCAGACATGACCAGACAAAACCAAACAAAACAAAACCAAACAAAACCAGACAAGACAAGACTAGAAAAATCCATTTCCAAACAGGCCAAGGTTCAAAAGTGTTTGGAACCAGACACTTTGCCAAACATTGTCTGGCTCCAATTTTCTTAGACCAAGACCATCAGATCAGACCTCTTACCAAATAGACTTTCAGAACATCGCCCAGACCATACCTTAACCAAGGCAGTTAGAATCAGGATTTTAGGTAGAATCATTTTGGAATCCGTAAAATCAAAATCGTAAAATCATAAAATTCTTGCAACTCGTATTAATTTTTTTTTAAAAATATTAATAATTAAATATTTAATTTAGAAGTCTAAATCATATTATACCTTTAAATATTTTCTCATAAATTTAGGTCATTGAGATATTGGACTAAATCACAAAGTTTTTAGGAATTTCATATGAAGGGCGAAACAGTCAAATTATTATAAAAACGTAGTAAAATCCTCTACAATATGCCCCAAAAAAGAAAAAAGTCACATTCAGAAACAGCAGGGGAAAAAAAACCCCAGTGAATAATAATGATTCATGAACAAATTAGCATGCAAAGGCCATACTTGTATCATCATCAAGTATTCTGTCCAACAAAGGGAGAAAGTCCCTCATCTTTGCTGTCCAACAAGTTCAATAGGCACAGATTACTCTGCAATTTACTAGTACCATACAAAATGATTCTTTTGACTGCACATATTCTACAATTACATAATTTAAAAGTCCCTTGCATTAGAACCATAAGCTCTTATAAAGCAAGGACCAAGAACTTGCAGTTGGCATATATGCCAAGTAGATACTGATTAAAGCAAAAACATAATAAGCATTTCAAAGAGTAGCAACGGTCAAAATTGAAAAGAATAATACCCATTGCAAAAGAACATCTATTCAAATGCCAAACATCTTCTTTTGGACAGGATATCCCCCATTCAAAAGTTCATCTTTTTGGCTCAAAAGAAGAACTAGTAACAACCCAATAATGTAACACAGCTCACAGTTGTATCTCATGAAATTATGTGTACAGCTCAGTTTATATGCTGTGGTATGAAATTCTGATACTAATGCAGTGACCAGCTAAAGTTTATTGAATATAAATCATTAGTGCTACAAAAATATCAGTACCTTTAAGACAAATTGTCTGATTTAGGAGACATTCAATTTTACTACTGATCTGTCCAGAAAATTGACAGATTTGAGTTGCATTTATATTGAATATTTGTTTCATGTAATTTTCATACAACTAGCATAGAGAATTGGCAGACCGTGTTCCGCATCTACTAAACCAGAACCAGAGTTGGGGAAAAAATCAAGGAAATCCCACAAGAACCAAAATGACCACCACACAAAACTTGCCTATACTAATTACTTGCAAGTTTGATCAGTTTATAAAAATTTCTATAATAATCACTGCTGATGCCTTAATCAATGGCAATGATGAGAAAACCAACAGAGACGTACATGAGTAAAACAGGGTAGAGTGCGAGGGCTTTTCTTCTTGGGTTGACAGCCATACTCATGAAGGGATATGCAGCCCAGGAGCTCCAAGCCAACGTCACACACACCACAACCAGCTTCAATATCACATTGTCCTTTAACATGCAAATTAGGGCACCAACGTCCAGAGGGAATAGACAATATCCCAAGAGACTGAGGCTCTGGAAGAAGATTATGTGACCCCCCTGAAACACAATACATGGAAAAGTTGTCAGTCCAAACGAACCATTGCATTAAGCACTAATCAGATTTAAAAACTTCCTGAGAGACCTCAGCTTTATTTTCCTATACGTAAAAAGAAAAGAAAAAAAAGTAACAAATTTGGAACATTCTAATTTCAGCAGAAATTGATTTTTAAATCAATGTGAAACCTCAGACGAGGGCTATTACCAGTAGGAGTACATTCAATGTCAGAATCACAGCACCAGCTGCAAGCAGCGCAAATGCGACAGCAAAAACTTCAGACTGGAAAGATGATCAAAGGCACAAAATGCTGTTAGAAGTGAACTCATTCCAATAACTAGCACAATCCTTAACAAATGAAGGTAAAAAGTATAAGATGGGTCCCAAGAAAGAAAAGCAGCCTTCTCATGAAGAGCGTTTATTGTAAGTGAAGATCTGATCCTTTAAATCAAATAACAATAGATAGAGCATACAAAGATCTACACTGAATAATCATGTAGCTTCAGTCTCTACAGAAAATATGTATATTTATATTAACCCAACAAACTTGTATGAAACAATTAAAAATAAAATAAAAACGAAAAAGGACATGAAAATAAAAAATTCGATGGCCAACCACAAGCTCCTCCTCCACTGGGCCGAAATTTTGAACTGAAGTATACTATTAACTGAAAATCAAAAAATATAATTTCCCCGACAATCTTTTCATCTTATAATTTCCACCTTAGTGGTATCATACACTAATAATTTTAATATCACATAGAATGAACCCCTGGTATGTTTGAAAAAATAATTTTTTTTATTTAAATGGTTCACTTAAGGTAATGAACTAGAAACTTTACAACTGAATTAATATGAGATCATTTTCAATCATTTAACAAATGATTAATAATCATAAAAGTTGGAAGTAGACAATTTAAGTTACAGAAATTCCAATAAAATCGTATCTAAAATGACAGGGAAATATGTAAAAAGGATAAAGTAAAATACGAATGTTAGAATTTAAGAACAATCCAAATCTTCGTTGACAAAGCCCAACATTGACATTATTTCAGATTGCTCCTTGTTTTGTTTCTGAATTGAGTTGAGTGGATTTCCATATGCATAAAATGATTGGGGAAAACTGAAAACTCATACAATAATCGTCTGATGTAACACGTTGGAATTAGTAGTTGTTACGTTACTAATCTGAGTCAAGTGAATCGCAATATGCATAAAATGATTACGGAAAACCGAACAATTATACAAATATTTCCCTTATGCAACACATTGGGATTTTTTAGAAAATCTTTCACAGAAGTAATCCCGCGAATGCGCCAGAGTAGTAAGAAAATATTCAAGTCCCTAAAAGGGCGAGCTATACCGGAGTAATTATGCTGGAGTTATCTCGTTTGGTTGTTAAAATATGAAAACAATCCAAATCTTCATAGCCAAAGCCCATCATCGATAACCAAGAACATAGGGCAAAAGACGGCCAATAGATAGATTAGTTAATGAGAGATTAAAAAGATTCTACAGTTGAATCAAGTTATATAAGAATTCCTAAGCCCAAAAGCTAAGGAAAGAAATAGCAAGTAGAATAACTGCTACGAATAATGAAACAGGATATTTCTATTCATTAAGTGTGGAGTTGTACGATGATATCCTGATTTTTGATAAGAAATGTTCTTCATGGATTCTGCAGTGAAGATTTCATAGATATGATCCTTTACTATTTCCTCCAAGAGGAGTCCCCTTAATTCAATGAATTATTTCTAATATCCTTTTTTCTTTTAAGTATCAATAAAGTTTTAGATTTTCCAACACTCCACCAATTCGTGACTCTAGGTTCAGGACTTCTACTAAACAAAATAAAATGCAACAAGGGCAAAAACACTACAGATTCACGATAAAATAGCAGAGTGAATGCATTTTTTAGTTTTCCCCATTCCATCAGCAAATTAGAACGGACAACCCCTTTGTTGACTCCATGGATCTAATATTTCTGAGAATATATTAGATCTGGTATCTCTACCAACAAAACTCAGTGTCAAGTGCCATGTTATTAAGATTATAAGCTGAAAGAACTCCTCTATCATTCCATTAAAGCATCAATTTTTTCGACAAAAGACATCACTGATCATTTTAGCACAACAGTTTAAAAAATTGAGCATCTCTCTTTTGGGGGGGGGGGGGGGGGGGGGAGGGTGGGTTATTCTTATTCCACATACCATTACAAAGACACGTAGACACATTGATAATATTTACACCACAAAAGTCCCAATCTAGTTGCCACTCGCATATAAGATGTGAATCACATTTTACCTAAGGTCTGGTTGATTTGTATATTTGAAAACTGTTCTCAATAATTCTGAGAACCAAAAACAGTTTTATGAGAACAATAAAAATGAGTTCTCTGAAAACTCGCATTTTTATAACTGAGCTTTCTGAAATTAGTTTTTAAAAAACTGAACTAAACAGACTTTTTGTACAATTTTCTGATTTTCAATTTTCAGAAAACAGAAAACTGTTTTAAAAAAATGCAAACCAAGTAGACTCCTAGTTTCCCCATTAATTTTGGCAACTGAATTGATTTCTCATCAAGGACCATCATTATTTTTACCACCATAACCAAGATTGTAACAAATGCGTCTCTTGCCTTCATACCCTTTCACAACATATATCTCAAGGTTAAACCACATGTATACTTAATGTAATTCTGTGGTCAAAATTCAAACCACGTAATTATATCTTGTCATGATCCTGGTGCTAATCCTACAGGAATTAATGACCGTGATTCATGATGAATGTTTACATTGCCTCAATCTATCTATTAAATAATTCTGTCACTTCTGTTCAAGTGGAATATTATCCAGTCGTTAATAAACTGAGACAACACCCCTCTTATCTTTTTTTAAAAATAGGGATAACTAACAGTCGAGAATAACAGAAAATGAGTTTGTCCCTCAATGGAGATCATAAGTTATATAATAAATTGCAGAGGTATGGTCCACAAAAATTCCAATCCTAGTTGCCACTCCCATAAAGTGTGAATCATATCTAGGTAATTTCACAACCTTTTTGGCAGGTGAGCTGCTTTCTCCTCAAGAGTGATTATCAAATACCCTCACAAGCCCCTCATATATCTTCACCGAATGTAAGGAATTTGTCTATTACCTTCACAGCCCTTCAAAGCATGTATCTCGAGGTGAAGAATAGCCTCCAAGTAATATCTATGATAAAAAATCTGCACCAGACATCCAAATCATATCTTGTCATGACTCATAATCCTAACCTAGAGGTTAAGGAATAGCCTCGAAGTAATATCTCTTATCAAAATCCAAACCAGTCTTCAAATTTATATCTTGTGACAATCCTAATTTCATCTATCCTCAAAGTAATTTCTGTGGTCAAAATCCAAACCAGTCTTTGAGAACCTCATTATAGATATCTGCACTCAAAATCCAAACAAGTCTTTGAAATATATCTTGCGATGGTCCTAACCTCATCATAAAGACTAAGCATTAATCTACAAGAAAAAAGAAGTTTCAGTCCTTTATTTTATTGATTGGACAAAAACTGTTCAAGCCTGTGGTGACTAGACTAGCTAGGGGTGCACAAAAAACCAGTTAAATCGAGAAACCAAACCGGACCAAATTGATTGGTTTGGTTTCTTCTCGGTTAGGTTCTGGTTAAAACATAAACCGTTCACTAACGGTCCCATTTCGGTTTGATATTCTACAGGCCAAACAAACTGAACATCATATAAATGGCATAACATAAAGAATAGAACAATAAGATTAGCCTTCTAGTAACTTACAAAAAAAAAAAAAAGATTAGCCTTCTTGTAACTCAATACATTACATATACATAATCAAATAATCTATTGGATTTTGTATATATATCAGATTGAATTAGAAAAAGGCTTAGAGCAGAATGAACCGGTTGGTCCAACTTTTATGGAACGGCGAGGACCACTTTGGTTAAAAAATGTTCCAAAATCTGTTCAAATTCGAAACACATGTACCCCTATGACTAGTTATGTTACATAAATTCTCCTTCCATTGAAGGTGCTTGTGTGTCAACACTACTCAACAGTAATTATGGGTATCTAATACGTGCCTTACCAATGTATCTAAATCAGACACTTAGATCCTCTAATTGTGATTACGAAAGAAAAAGAAGATAAAAACTCAACTCTGATAGCCAACACAGGTTTCCTGATTCTGAGATCAGTGAAATCTCCATCTTTTCACCCTTTTCCATTTATTAAATTACTCACAAGTATATTGTGGAGAGTTATGTATCTTACTTCCAATTTTAAGTGTGCAAGAAGTGATAACGCACTTATATCAAAGTCTTGGACATTTTCAAGCTGAATCTAAGTATCTTACTTTATTTTTTTGGTCTGATACATAACCGAATCCCTCTGTCCTAAACTGATATTGGCACTAAATTTCACCAAAGTGTTCGTATACATTTCATCCTTTTTCTCTTTATCTTGTCATATATCAGTTCCTTTTACACACTTATCTCGTAAATATATACAAATATATCCATATATATATACACTTTTTGTCCTGAATGTGTGTATTTTATCCCCATAGAATATATGAAGTACGGATAAAGCTGAGGGACCTCATGAAAGAAGCTCAAAAGCAAAAAAGGAATACACAAATCTCTGAAGGCATAAAACTGCAAAAAGAAAGTGGATGTTATATAACCAAGCCTCAACAAATCAAAAACTGCAGATTAGTCATTGGGAGACTAAGTAAACTCAGAATGTCCGAGCAAAATGAAGTTGCAATCTCCTCAGGATCTTATGTTTGTAACTATGTAATCTTCTATTCATTTTGCTCCAAATACACCAGAAGCAGTGACGAAATAAGCTCTCAACAATTTTTTTTAACACACTAGATGAAGAAGTGAAACTCTAAAACCATTGGACAGCTTCTTGTAATGAGCCTAACTACTCCACATTCTTTCGTTTAGAATATGGTCTGGCAGCCTTAACGGGATAGTTTAATTGTAAGTCTCTTACCTCACATCCTAGAGGTTGGTTTGGCAGCCTTGGTTCATCCCTAGAAAATTTGTCAAATATTTCAGTGAATGTGGGATTGAAGAATTGCATCTGCTTAGTGGTAAATTATGAGATGTTCCAAGAGCCCCAACACCCACCATTCTCGTTAAAAGGTCGGTCAAATAGTATACCCTCCGTCCTAAAATAAGTATCCACCTTTCCTTGTTCGGCCATCCAAAATAAATGTCCCATTTGAAAAGTCAAATGTACAATATTTTGTAACTATACCACTAAGATTATTAAAGCAAATCTACTATAAACCATCACATCACCATGGACCCATCATGAGTAAAATTGGTAATTCATACACTATCAATACAATGAAAACACTTCAAGTCATCATCTTCAAAAGTTAGATTTCCCAAAAGGGGCATTTAAAAGTGGGATGGAGGGAGTAATATGTTTTATGCATTAACATTTACATTTTAATTTTAGTATGTGCGAATCACAAAGTAATCCAGAAGCATTCATCCATTTAATCTACATGATTTATTTTCCATAATTTCTCCCTCTTTATGCACAAGTGAGATTAACTAAACAAATCTTTGCTTACAGTATGTATTGAACATGATCTTTACTGCATTCCTTCTTGCATACTAGTTTTACTAAATTTACATCTTACATAATCAGTTTTAGTCATGCTTATCCTAAACCCTCTTCACTCCAGTATTTCTTGTCAGACTTCTAATTAAGCATCATTCTGAAAGATTCCTATTTGTTCATCTAAGACTAAGGTAGAAAATTATCTGTTTGATAATGCTCAATTCAGATTGAGAAACATATAAGGAATGTGTTCAAAGAAGATGAAAGGTAAGTCGGATTAAATCAAGAATGAAAGGAAAATGAAATACGATTATCTCTATAAACGAAAACAATATGAATTAGATTTAATAATGAGAACAAAAGCAAGGTAAATGACTGAAATCTTAGTATTGGGTGATTATAACAGAGCTGCTAGGGGAGATTATTCCTAAGTCATAAACTATTCTATTGTGTGTAACTTTCCGGTATATTTTCATTATACAAATTACTGGCTCTGTTTTTAAGTTTTGCAACGTGTTGGCTAACTTGGCTTTTTGCATGTGCTATACGTCAAGAAAGCCCAGCCTATCATAATCTAACTGCCTGGTTGTCAGGCCATGAAAAGGATTGGTAGGTCCTAGGCGCATTCAAGTGCCCACCACCCAATCTCTAAAAAGGTCAAAAAGAAGCGCTGTTCAGCCTTTACCCGAGACAACCTACTGCACATGGTCCTAGCGGATCGGATCATCCACATAATATACAAAACGAAACTCCAGATATTTGACATCTTTCTCTTTGAATGAGGCTCCTACCCCACTTCCCCAAGAATCGGCCAACCATGAGCAATTCATATTTCTCGAATGCAACATACAAGTACTGCGCTCTCCAAATCCAGGGAGTACTAGTGAAAAGACCAGCCTTATAATTCGCCTCCCAGCATATGAGAGAAATTTTGAGGTCCAACACTTAACTCCAGTATAGCAGCTCGCATTCGTTTGCGCAGCGCATTGCCCCACAACTCAAAGCGGAGAAGAACAAATAGAATTTGCCTCCGCTTGCCTCTACATTGAATCAAATTTCCACCTCCCACCTATCCTATACATTCGATCAAGGTTGTCACTACGAAGTTATAGTGATGCTCCTAGGCACTTGTAAAAAGCAATTACAACAGATTGACATTACTAATAAGTAATAAGTAGTCTTTGACGGCTACTCTACTAGCTCATAACCAGATTTCTGTTGAAGAATAAAAGTGAAACTTATATGCTCATGATGACATGAAATAGCTCAATTTCTCGAGTAGACTATTGTACTTGGATAGGATTTCTGTAGTTCAGTTGGTTTAGTGATGTAATTTGCCATTGGTGTGGGTTATAGAGCTTGGCCCTCTGTTTTGGCGTTTGTTTCCCCTTGTTTTTCACAAATTTCTCCTATCAATATAATTATCTTGCTTATGAATAAATAAATTAATAAGAAAATTCTGCCTCAATTGGAAACAAGATGGAGGAATTCTAATTGGTATTCAATATAGTCTTCCTGACCATTCTAGCCACACCTCTAACTAAAATACATTGGTTAATGTGAGTTTGTGGTCAGAATTTGGTTTAGGCTCGTAGGTCAGGGGTCCAATTTAGTACTTTCTGTAGCTTGATATACAAGGACATTTAGGGGTTCGAATGGGATAGAATGAAACATCGAAAAATAAATACAGAAATAAAGAGGCAGAATTGGGGAGCTAAATGTTGTGATATCTTAATCTTCATTTAGTAAAATTTCAGCCAAATCTTCACTATAAATATAGACAGGACTTGTGTCAAGGCAAGCTAAATTTTTGTGTTCCTGTTTATTTTTCTGGTGGGTTTCTTGATATGTTTTTTGTTACGTTTGTCCTAACAATTTACCAGTTTCCTCTTGTCTTGATTAATGCACCAATCCTTAGACGATCATGTCTCTCATCATCCAATCTTCCGCCCTTGATTAGAGTAGGTTAGGTCAACACCTCTCACACAATCAACCCAATATTGACTGTGTTATGAGCCAGACCACTAAAAACACAACTCCTCCCTCTTATAAGTGCTTGTAATTCCCCAAAAATCTACATTATACAAATCTGTAATGCTCATATCATCCACCTCTCCCTTTTGAGAGCTCATTTATATACATCTAACTTATTAAAAAAGAATTCCTAGGAAATTTGTCAAATATTGCAAGTGCAAGTGGGATTGGAGGAGTACATGTTTCTGAATAATCTAGAAAAATTAGTTTTCAACTATTTTGATCTTCTTAAGAATAATCCCTGAAATATATCATTTGACTCTGTTTAAGGATATATACTCTATTAAGTAATTTAAGAAAACTATTTGAGAAATACATCCCTTAGTTTTATTTGTTATGGACAAGGACTAAATTCTAATTCAAACGGACAAATATCGAGATTTCATGGAAGCCCTTATCTTTAAAGATTTGCATTCACTACACATAGTTAGACTATGATAGAAGTTACAGTTAACGTCCTATCAAGGACAAATTTGTGTGGGTTGTGTGGTTATTTTCCCTCTTTTTCAGAAAAAGAGCAAGGAGGAAATGATCCTGAATACCAACTCCGAGTTGGTATCAGAGCCAACGGACAACGAACCAGCAAGTAAGTACTTTTACAGTATTTATAAGAATTTAATTCAAACTAATTTAATTACGAAAGTAGCTAAAACTATTTTGAATAAAAACCTATTAGTAATGAAGAATGTTACGGTGCATGACATACCATTAAGTCTCGCTCTGCTCAGACCACTTCATGGATAATAGAGATAATATCTTTAATTTTAAAGAAATTATAAAAATGTTAGAAACTGAGGAAGTAGTAACTACTTATTCTGAATCCTGAATCTAACATAAGAGAAGCAAAATTATTTGCTCATGATGAATGTGGTTTCAATGTTGATAGACCATCACATCTTTTCGAAACTAATGAAGCCAAGAAGTTTTGGAACAAACTTGGTATAGGATTTAGAACTAAGAATATACTTAGATTCAGACCTTATAATCATGAATTATCAATCAGCTCTCAAGCAAAGATTGATGAAGCGTTAGGATGGTTATATAACAAAGGTTATATTACCAATGGTTCAATAAGATTGAATTATATTCCTATAGAGGAAGCTTCAGGAACTGAAGTTCCAAAAGAACCAGAGACTTCTATGAAAGAATTCAAAAATGAACTCTTTCAAGCAATAAATAAAGAGAACGATCTTAAAACGTTAAAGGCTAAATATGCTGAGTTATACTCAAATATTTATTCTTTACAAAGATCAAATTTAGATTCAGACGATGATGAAATTCATTTTTACTAAATTGAATGAATTCTGAGGAGCAGAATCATCATAAGTCTTTTAAGAAAATCCTTGAGAAAATTAAGAATTTAGAAAGAAGGCAACTCGAGAATACAGAGATTCTCGAAAGTCTATCTAAATGCCTCATTAACATTTCTATTGATAAGATAGGAAAGATAATTGAGGAATCAGTCTATGATCAGAACAAAGAGATGAGTTCTGAAATTAGAAAAATGTGTGGAAAAATAGAATATTTCATTGATGATAAGAAGTATGATCCATACAAGACCAGACCTATTGAGATGAATATAGAGAAACAGATATTACATCTTAATAATTGGATAATACCCTTAGTCGAATCTAGTACCCAGTTACTGGGAAGGGTAGAAGCTATTCTTGAAGTTATCAAGAAAAGAGTTTCATAAAATGGAGAAGTTTTATGAAAGATCAATTGAGTTTAAACTTAGGGAATTTCCAGAGAAAGTATCCTTAGTTGACCCAAAACAGAACCCTGAGGAGTCATCATTAACTAAAAATTTTAGTTATCTTGACAAGATTATTAGAACAAATCAGAGACTCTTAATTGAAATAATTATGAATCAGGAAAGTAGTCAAAAGCAGATTCAGGAATTAAGAGATGATTTCAATAATAGATCTAATAAGATGGAAGATCTATTTAGTCAGATTCAAGGAATCAAGGAAGTCTTTGAAAAAGACAAAGAAAATTTCCAAGAGAAAATTGAGAATCTTACTAATATTAGGAGATTTAAAGATTTCAGGAAAATCAAGTAATCCAGAATTTGGAACAATTCGGAATTATAAGACAGACCTTTCTTGGTTATATACACCAAAATGAATCAGTGGATTGACAAGATGAAAGGTAAGATTTCTATGAAAGAAGTCAAGAAACTAGCTTATCAAGTTTATGATAAGATCACAGTTCAGGAAGTAGATGATGTCAGCAATTATGCCATGCCTCACCTACTGAAAGTATTCTCTATGAGTCCAAAAAATTTAAAGAGAAGAAAATCCTTAGATTCTATAATACCACTAGCAGAGATTATGCAGCTGATAGTGTAATTAGAATCCATGCTTTACAAAAGGAAGATGTAACGCAAGATGAAGGATATTACAACATAGCAGCCATACAGATAATGGCAAAATGGCTAGGAAACACGGGACTAGATATTCATTTTTCTCTATCAGTTAGAGATTTAAGACAACTAGATCCTAAGCAGCAGATCATAGGATTATGGTCAACCAATCTGTTTACAGGAAGTGTGTATACAGAGATTTTCTGTGATATTACAGCTTCAGCAGCAGATGAGAATTTAACAGATCTCATTGTTATTGATGCTAAAGCAAATATAAATCAGAAAGAGCGATCTAGAGCTCTATCTATCTCCCTTAAGATGTACTATAGTTGGGTAGAAACACATTTCCCCTATAGAGCAAGAGATAGAAAGATTAATGCCAATAACAGACTTCGTGGAGAAACTGTTATTGTCAAATCAAGTCAGATTGATGGAACACTCATACCCCAGCCAATACCAGTAGAAAAGCTAAGGTATGATCTTGAGTTTAACTTTGAGAAAGATGAATATCAATTAGAAGTTAAGCAATCAGTAGAACCTGAGTACATACTCAAAGGTCGAAACAGTGTTGCTATAAGGTTAAAGGAACCCCAGTCAAGCATCAAACCTTTAAGAAAATGGAAGAATAATGCAGGACCATCTCAACTTAATGAAGATGATTCAGAATGAATTATAGAACATTACTTGAGAATGAGAGTCTCCCTTCTAATATTGATCTAAGACAACTTAAGTCTAGACTCGAGAAAGAATGGGATAATGCTGAAATAATTGATCAGCTGATCACAAGACAATTAAGCCTTGTGACAAATATTCTTGCATATCCTCTTCATTATCAGTATAATGTTGAGAGTATACAGAATATTGATGAAGCAAATGCAACCACGATGTTTGGAAAGAATCCCCCAGGAACACGTGATACATATGCTAGAAGAGAGCTACCCAGCGGGTCTAGAAGAAGAGTTAATAGACCACAATCACAAGGGACATCTAGAAATGAGAAATTATGGAAATCTAGAATGGTAAAAAATGAAGAACCCATTTTAGGTGAAATTGATAGAGAGATCAGACAAAATCCAATTAAGACAAATCCCATAAATGATAAAGGTGTAACCCTTTATTGTAACAATCTAAGGACTGCCGAAGCTGAAATTTCCAATTGGGAAGCAACCATGGATACTGCTATAGGCATTCATTTTGATGAATGGAGCGTAGAACAGAAGTTAAACTATCAGGAGAATAGTTTAATGGGATTAGCTAGAAAGGTTTAGGAAGGTTTTAAGAAAACATCTCGTTACCAAGATTTAAAAGTAAAGTTCATATCTCATGGAGGTAAAGGACCCCTAATAGGAGCAACCCTTAGAAAAGAGATATGTGGGATAACTAATACCCAGGATGTAGAGAACAAGCAAAAAGAAAAAGCTTGGAAAATGCTACAGAAGATAGAGATGTGCAAAATGTCTGAATTAGATGAGTACAATAGTGCATTCTCAAGGCTTTTCTATATTTATTCAGATATAGAAAACAAGGAGTTACTTAGGCTTTATTTTGTTAAATTACCAGATCCCTGGAATGACAAAATGTTAGCTGAATTTAACGGAGCCAATGGAGATAACATTGGTATAAGAATGGCTTTCGTTAAAGAAAAACTTGCCCAATATTGCCTAGAAAAGAGAATTAAGCAACAGGTAAAAAAGAGTACACAAGCACTCTGTAGAAATGTTGAGATTCCAAAATTAAGTTTTGGATGCAACAAGAATATGTCTTACTATAAGAGAAGACATAAAAGAAGTTTTAGGAAAAGCCTTAGACCTAAATTCCGAAAATGGACAAAGGAGAAATCCTTTAAAAAACCTAGATTCTTCAAAGCGAAGAAACAAGAATATAAGAGGAAACCTAAGAAGGATTGCACTTGTTATGCATGCAATGAGAAAGGCCATTATGCAAATGAATGTCTTAAGAAGAAGAGAATAGCAGACAAAGTAAAATCTCTAGAAGAGATTAATTACATTTGCTATGATGAGTTTGAACACTCAGAAGATGAGAGTATCTATGAATTAATAACCTCTGAATCAGAATCTGAAAAGGAATATTCTGATGATAGTCAAAAGAATGAGTCTGATTAGATTCATAGATGATCCCGAAGAGTTTGACACCAGAGTTCTTAAATATAATGAGGAATTAAAATGGTGCAGAGAAACCCCTTTTGGATTTTCTCAATTCAAAGGAAAGACAGATCAAGAGCTTCTAAATAAAGCCAGAGAAATGTCACATTTTATTGCTCGCCCCGAGATCAAGACTGATGAAGTCGTGCAAGCTATCAATGAAGAAGATGAATCCATCATTGAAGACCTAAGACAAAGAATTGAGCAAGCTGAGAAGTTATTAAAGACTCTACAGCAGAAACAGAATAGTAGGATACAAGTTCTTCCTTACCCTATAGAAAACCAGATTAGCTGGCCAACCCATAACTATGAGCAGGATGATATAAAATCTGGATATACCACTGACTATAGCAGTAGTAGTTTATCTCAGAATATTGCTGATCATAGTTCAGAGAATGAAGATTCTTCTGATGAAAGTCTTTCTAGTATGGAAAAGATAAATAATCTTGATCCATGCATAGAAACAGGTGAATGTAGTGCAAAACATTTGCCAAAATGTACAAATAGCTACTCGTTATTGTACAATTAGTCTTATGTTCAATGGATATCCTCCGTATGATATAGATTGTCTATATGATACAGGATGTACGCTTTTATTAGCCAAAGAGCATATTTTCCCTCCAGAATACTAGATCCAAGGCACAAAGAAGACATTAACTTATGCAAATTTTGCAGTAAGTCAAACGTCTCTTTATGCCCCAGAAGTCCAATTTAAGCTTGGAAATAAGATTTATCATGCTAAGTTTTGGCAACATAATCTTATGAGCTATGATATTATCATCGGTAATATCTTTTAGCTTCAATTTAGCCCTTGTACGGTGCTAAGCAACATGATTCTTACTTCTGATTTGAATCATATTCCACTTTCCTGTTCCTACACTACATCTGCTTCCAGTTGTTACCCCTATCTGAGTTCCTCAGGTCAGCATGGTGTTATGTATATTGAACAACCCGAACTCAACACGATTCCTACACTTGTTGAGATTGAAGCTTTGCTCAAAGATAACTATAGTGAAAATTCTTTAGCTTTTTTTTTTTTTGATAAGTAATTTATAAAAAAAAGAAACGCATTCAAGAGGGGAATGCATCCCATATACAACTACCCCTATGGGCCAAGAGAACTCATAAACTCAATTCTCTCTTCTATAGAACTACAATTTCGCCCTTCCACCCAACTAAATAGACATAAAATAAAAACATGTTTTAACACCCTCGCAGGGGACTCGACACCTTCAAAGCAACGCCTATTGCGTTCCAACCATAAAATCCACCTAAGGCAAAGATGAGCCACTCTCCAGAAAATACGTGCATGTGAGCCAATCGACACGCTCCTCCAAGAAAGCAAAACCTCCCGAACCGAGTCAGGCATCACCCAATGAACCCCAAACAAACATAACATAAAACACCAACAGTCATAAGCAAACGGACAATGCAAAAGAAGATGATCAACGGATTCCCCATCATGTTCCAACCATTAGCTTTATGGAAAGATGATCACCCAAAGTGTGAAATCAAGTTATTAGATCCTCAGGATTTAAAAACAAAAGGGTTAAAAATTCCTATAAGAATCAAACCTATTTCAGCAACACCAGAAGATATTGAAGATTTTGAGCTTCATATCAAAGAATTGCTTCAGTTAGATCTCATAAGGTCTAGCAAATCCCCATTGTCATTTCCAGTCTTTATGGTCCGGAATCACTCCGAGATTAAAAGAGGAAAAGCCAGGATGGTTATTAACTATATTCAGTTAAATAACTGCATCCAAGGAAATGCATATAGAATTCCAAATAAGGATGAGTTATTTCTTAAATTAAGAAATAGCAAGTACTATTCTAAGATAGATTGTAAGAGTGGATTCTACCAAGTTAAGATGGCAGAATCAAGCATACCATATACAGCATTCAGTAGCCCCTTAGGAAGCTATGAATGGAAGGTTATGCCAATGGGACTCAAGACAACCCCAAGTATTTTCCAAGAAAAGATGGACCTTGTCCTAGGAAAATACAACCATTTTTGTTCTGTGTATATTGATGATATTCTTATCTTTAGTAAAACACAGGATGAGCACTTAGAGCATTTAAAGCAGATTGCCCAAGAACTTAGAGATAATGGAATAATTATTTATAAGAAGAAAGTTGAACTTAATAAAACTAGTATCGAATTTCTAGGGATAACAATTTCAAATTCTGAAATTACCCTTCAGCCACATGTATTAGAGAAAATTGAACATTTTCCTAATTATATTAAAGATAAGAAGGATCTTACAAGATTCTTAGGATGTTTTTGTTATGCAACTAGTAGTTGTCTTTCAAATATAGTCATTCTTAAGGAACCTTTACAAAGAAAGATCAGGAAGAAGTACAACAAAGGTGAATGGAGTTGGACTCTAGAAGATTCTGAGACAGTTCAGAAGATAAAGGATATGTGTAAGAACATACCCAAGTTGACACTCCCAAAGAAAGGAGACATGCTGTTTGTTACTACTGATGCCGGTGACAAAGCTTGGGGAGCATCACTTTAGTTTTAATCAAGAAACGATGAAGGAAGTTACGATCATAATTTCAAGATAGCCAGGTACGCAAATGGTGTCTGATCAGAGTTTGAATTAAAATGGTCGACTTTTGATAAAGAACTTAGAGCCATTAGAAAAAGCCTAAAGAAGTTCAAGATGTTTGTAATAACTGAACCATTCATTTTACAAACAGATAATAAAGCAGTAATTGGATTTCTTAAATCTAATACAACTTCTACTAATGACTACTCTGCTAAAGTGTGCAGGGACAAGTGGAAGATTTTATCTGTAGGCACTCATATGTCCATAGAACATATAGTTGGAGCCAAGAACTTCATAGCTAATTCTCTAACAGAGAAATGGCAAGCATAGATATAGAAAAATGCACCACTACATGACATGTGCATAAAAGATTTATAGTCCTCATTGGACAAGATTAACATAATTTTATTTCAGGAGTTATACATGGCAACTTCAAGCAAAACCAGTGCTGAACTTTCAATCCTTGAAATGAAAAGGAAATTGACTCAATTGGAAATAGAAATAGCCCAGACTCAACTGAACCAAGAGATTGAAGCCTTAGAGGCAAAGGTATCAAGTTTTCCTCCTAACTCTTATAAAGAGGCAGTAGCCTTAAATATTAAAGAGGAGGATATGACATATTCGTCAAAAGAGGCTAATAAGCCCAAGAGTCCATATATGGATAAGAAAGGTAAAGGGTTAGTCTCATTAGGACAAAAACCCAATAACGGTCTCAAAACCAGAAAGCCTCAAGTAGGCCCAATCCTTGGTGGATCTCACGTTCACTTTACCCAAAGTCCTAAGCCCACTGCTGAAGACAATAAGCCAGAGCCAAATATAGCCAGAGAGAAGTTCAGATCCAGAATTTCTGGAAAACCCCCTTCTTTCGAAACATTGGACCAGCTATATAGCCACCAAAGAAAAGTCCAACATAATAATCCTTTAAACCTCAGGCCCCATACACTTGAGCCTAGAATTAAGGATGAACCATCATTCCAGCCCAAGCCTATAAGCTGGACGAGAACTATTAAGTTTCCCACTACAGAGGATCAAGCCCAGATCCTAAGTGATTTGTTTAGTTATATCCATGCTGGTACAAAAAGCCCATTACCAGTAAGAAAGACTGAGAAAGAGTTTGCTAGGTTAAACAAGCTCTCAGAGAGTTCTCTTAACCTTTTAAGGAAAGAGACAAAGGAAGACCTAAGTTTGAAACCCATTGTTCAAACCATAGAGGTCAATATCGAACATATTGATGCAGGAGAACCTCTTAAGTTTGACCTGTTTCAACATAAGTTTATCCCTACATTTTACTATTGGAAGAATGAATGGGAGAAGATGTACGATCTAGTGCAGAATGAAAAATTAATTTCTTTAGGGATAGAACCTGAAGAAGGATTAATTAGAAATAGTTTACCAGGAGGTAAACAAGTTGTAATAACTAGATCCATTGATCCAGAAAGCTTTCAGAAACTTTTTTAAGTTTGGTTTTATTAGAGCTTTCTTTATTAATGAAGAGACATTAAAAATGGTTTCAAAGTGTCCTGAACCAGTTCAGAAGTTTATAAGTTTTCTGTACAATACAAGACATAACAGAAGCTGTTACAGCCCTAATGAAAAGTTTGGAGTTAGAATCTACTCTGCTCCACCATTGTTCGACCAGATGTATTGGAAAACACTGAACCAGTACAAGAGTCAACCTGCAGTCATATATCCAGACATTCATGTTATGGAAGAGAGACAAGATTTGCTTAAGGATGAAGAAGACACATATGTCAAGATTGATCCAAGTCCTCCTAACCACCATGAACGCCTAGTTCGAATGGAGCATATCAGTGATAGAGTCATCGACTTCACCAGCCATTTCACGTGGGAAGATTCAGAAAGGATTGTGACACGTGCCTTGCAAGATCACAACAGAACCAGACTGGCCATAGCCTTTGAGGAGAACAGCGAGATGCTTCTTCCAATGACGCATGCCATGACGACTGAAGAGAAACCAGTTGTCAAGATTCCTGAGGAAAAGCAAAGAACCTAGACATGTCTTTCTGACGAAGCCATAATAATGAGGCTCTGTCCAGAAGATAAGGATGAGAAGATAAGCTCATTCAGTGGATACAGATCAGCCGCTTGGTGGTGAATTATAAGAAGTTTCAAGAGGCCTGACACCCACCATTCTCATTAAAAGGAAGTTTGTCAAATAGTATTCTCTCCATCCTAAAATAAGTGTACACCTTTCTTTGTTTAGCCATCCCAAACTAAGAGTCCTATTTGAAAAGTCAATACAATATTTTGTAATGTTACCAATTTAATCATAAAAGCAACTCAACTATAAACCATCACATCACCATGGACCCACCATGAGTAAATTGGGTATTTCATTCCCTATCAATGGAATGAAACACACTTAAAGTCATCATCTTAACAAGTTAGATTCCCAAAAAGGAGCATTTAAAGTGGGATGGAGGGAATTATATGTTTTACACAATAAGATTTACTTTCAGTTTTAGAAATATATGCCAATCACACAGTATTCCAGAAGCATTTATCCGGTTAAATCCTACGAGTTACATTATCTATAATTTTTCCCTCTTTATGCGTAATTGAGATTAACTAACAAAATCTTTGCCTTACGGTATGTGTTGAACTTGATCTTCACTGCATTCCTTCTACATATCTAGTTCTACTAAATTTCACTTTAAATATTCAAACTTAGTCATACTTATCTTATACCCCCTTCATTCTAGTAGTTCTTGTCAGAATATTCATCACGGCATCATTCTGAAAGTATCATATTGTTCATCTCAGACTAAGGCAAAACATTATCTGTTTGATAATGCTCAATCGGATTGAGAAATTACATGACATCTAAGGAATATGTTCAAAGAAGATGGAAGATAAATCAGATTAAATCTATAAATGAAAAGAATATGAGCTAGACTAAAATCTATAAACAAAAACAATATGAACCTGATTGAATATAATGAGAACAAAAGGGAGGTAAATGAATGAGATCTTAGTATTGGGAGATTATAACATAGCAACTTGGGGAGATTATTTCCTAGTTATAGACTGTTCTATTGTGGGTAGCTTACAGGTTTACTGTCATAATACAAATTGTCTAATGCCTTGCACCGACTTAGCTTTTTGAATGCGCTTTACACGAAGAAAGCCCAGCCTATTATAGTTGAACTGCCTGATTGTCGGGACACGAAAGAATTGCTAGGTCCTAGCCACATTTAAGTGCCCAACCACCCAACCTCTAACAGGTCCACAAAGAAGCAGTGCTCCTAGGCACTGGTAGAAAGCCATTACAACAATTTGAATAGCTAATAGATTGTCTTAGTCTCTTAGACTTCTAGTCTACAAACTCAGAACCAGATTTCTGTTCAAGGAAAAAAGTGAAACTTATACGCTAATTATACCATGAAATAGCTCAACTGCTCGAGAACACTATTGTACTTGGAGAGGATTTCTGTATTTCAGTTGGTTTAGTGATGTAATTTTCTGTTGGTGTGGGTTGTAGAGTTTGACCCCCTGTTTTGGTGTTTGTTATCCCTTGTTTTTAACAATATTTTCATACCAATATCATTATTTTACTTAGGAATAAATAAATTGATAAGAAATTTCTACCTCCATTGGTAACATGATGGAGGAATTCTAATTGATATTCAATATATTCTTTCTACCCATCCTATCAATTTTAATATTCTCTTTTAATTGGCGAGTAATCAATTTTGACATTTCTCTTCATTCCTTACACAAACATGTATTTATCTGAAAAAATAAAAAACATTGCAATGACCTCATTAGTTATTTTTTAGCATTCATTTCATATTCTAGCCATACCTCTAGGTTATAAATTGTTGTGTACCAAATGTAACCCTAAAATACATTAGTTTATGTGAGGTTGTGGTACAAATTTGGTTTCGGTTCGTAGGCCAGGGGTCCAATTTAGTACTATCTTGTAGGCTTGACATATAAGGACATTTAAGGTTTCGAGTGGGATATAGTGAGACATCAAAGATGAAAAAGAAAGAAAGAGGCAAGATTTGGGAGCTAAAGCTTGTAATTTCTTGATTTTCGTTCAATAATTTCCCCCCAATCTTCACCATAAACAGAGACACGACTGCTAATTTAAGCCCGCGCTTATTCTTGCTATGTTTTTTGTTACGTTTGTCCTGGTTAGTGCACCAATCATCAAGACGCTCATGTCTCTCATCCTCTAATCTTCCTCCCTTGATTAGAGTAGGTTAGGTCAACACTTCTCACACAATCAACCCAATATTGACTGTGTCACGAACTAGACCACTACAAACATAACTCCTCCCTCTCATAAGTGCTTGTAACTCCCCAAAGATCCACATTTTACAAATCTATAATTCTAATATCACCCACCTCTAATATATAACCATCACCTCATATCAAAATTGGGACAAGCATATAAGATTAAACAAAAACAATTTACCCAACAATCCAAACAAAGAACCTACAAATATGAACTAGTCATCCAATGTACCAAAAATATGACCACATTTATAGAATTATACAGATCCATCAATGCATATATCAGCAATTGTATACAAATAATAATATATAAATAAATATATGTATAGGAAAGTCTAGGGTTTGACCTTCTTGACGGAAGCTGACCATGACAACGTGAGACCGAGGAACACAATGAAGAAGAATGGTCCCCATAGATCCCAATCCCTCAAGGCCTTTCCCGGGTCATCACGATACGGGTTGGGAAACACCACCAGCTTCAAATTACTCACAATCCTCGACAGATCCCTCTTCACCGTGTCCCAAACCGGCTCCGTCAGCGTGTTCGGAGCCGGCCCGAACCCGGTGACCCCAATGTTCTGACGCGAATTCGATTGACCACCACCGGTGGAAGTCGGCAGCGGCGGTGGCGCGGGGGCGGGGGCCGGCTTGGTCGGCGGCGGAGGTAGATTGGAGGGAAGGAAGGGGGACGGCGAGACGGGGATGGAAGCCCTAGGAGGGCTGGGGGGACGCGCGGGAAGGACGGTGGCGGGGCCGGATTGGACGCTGGCGTTGATGAGGTTCTCGATCTCGTCAATATCGGATTGGGAGGAGGCGTGGAGAGGGATGGTGTCGCTGTGTGAGTGTGACATTTTTTGTTTTCCCGGAAAGTGCGGGCTTGGGATTTTCTCGGGAAAGTGAGATCTGAGTGGGAATTGGTGAAGATCTGGGGGAGAGAGAGGGAGAGAGGAGAGGTCTATTGAGAGTCGGTGGAGGTAACGGAGGTTGGTGTCGGTGGAGAGAGAGAGTGATCGGACAACGAGTACATCGTTGCTGTGCTATATCTATATTGCTATGTGTAATGCAACGGGCCAAAACGTTGCTGCTAAGTAAACGCTTGTTAATAATCAAATTCCACATGCAAATTATGCAATTGGCATTAATCAAGCTCCTAATCAATGTTTGTTAAATATGAAAAAATATAAATAAATGCATAGTTAGGATCATATATATATATATATTTTTCTTTTACTTTTTTTAACTTGACACTTTGCATATAACATTTACAAGTTGATTTAAGATTTTTGAAGATTTCAAAATATGTATTGAAAAAGTTATCAGCGGATCAAATAGCCCAATGATATTTCCTATTCTTCCAATTATAAATGTGAGAGATTTGAATTTCCTAGGAGACAAAGTATGTAGGTGAGAAAAACTTACTTTTCAAAACGAAAACAAAAAAAAAAAAAAGAAACTTGCCTTTCAAAAATTTTAAAAAATAACAAAAAAAAAAAAGTTAAGATTTTATTTTCATCCTATACATATTTTCGGTGAAAATCATGACTTGTGATTTGCGTGTAATGGTGATTTTGTACAAATTTCGTGAATAAGAAAAACTCTAATTATTGATTTTTTTTTTTTACCAAAAAAAAAACTGCATTCTCTATATGTTTTAAAAAAAAGTTACAATTTTTATATATTTAATCACTAAATTAACAAATTAAATTGTTATTGTACAAAATTTTTAAATATGAAATTATGTTAGAAAACTGATTTATTGAGTGGTGAAATACAAAATTGACTCTTGCATATAAATGGTGCCTCGCATCTCACTTTGAGAGGAAGAACAATTACACTTTGTTTGGATGCCTAGGGGGATTTCAATTTAAAAATTAGGATGGGATTTAAAAATATAAATGAACTAAAGCCATTAAAATGAAGAATAGATATCTATCCGAACACACTTGGAGAGAGAGTATAACAACTAGGCCTGTAATTTGGGCGGGCCAGCCCAACCCAGCCCAAAAATTTCGGGCTCGGGTTATTACAAGTTGCAAATCGGGTCTTCATTGGATTGGAGTTCAAATCGGGCCCGAAACCCGATTTGTTAAAAGAAGATCAATCTTGACCATCAAATACTATAATCCAACGGTTGAAATAAGCCCCAAATCTAACCCTGAAAATCTTTCCTTCTCACACTCTCCTCATTCTCTCGCCTCTCTCTACCTCATGGGGACGAACCCAGTTTCTTCATCGCCACTCCCCGCCGTCCGCCGCTGCATCATTCCGCCGTGCACTGCCGCGCACTGCTGCTGTCGCCGCCCGACTCTCTCCATCTCTCCTAACCTCACTGTTTTCTGATATTGGGGATAATTGTATATGTATATATACAATTTGCCATGTGTATATATCATCATAGTTTGAAATCTATATAGAACTTGTGATTTTGAACCAATATATATATATATATATATATGTAAGTTGTTGGTTGAATTTATAATATCTCTGTACATCATACATATGTGTAATATATACGTACAAAATTAATTCATCTTGATTTTTGTATATATATATATATATATATAGATATAGATATAAGAATAGAATTGTGATATTATTCTTATTTTTCATTTTATAATTTTTTACTTAAAAGAAATTATTTGTAGGAAGATAAAAAAAAAAAAAATTCTATTTTTTACTTTATTCATTTCAATTTTTTTCTTATATTAGAAGTTGATTTTCTTTTTTTTTTTTCAAAACATTTCTCCTTGGTATATTCAAGATTCAGTTTCAAAATTTTCTTGTCCATTTTTTAAAAAAGAATAAAAAAATGGTGACCCGGTAAACCCGGCTGACCCGACCCGACCCAAATATATCGGGTCGGGTTGGGTCTAGGTCGGTTTGAAATCCGGGTTAGGTCTGGCTGGGTTCATCTACAACCGGATTTTGCCAGGTTCGGGGGCATGAATTTTTATGTAAAACTAAAAAATCAGTAACTGAAAATAAAAAAATTACGACTAAACTATCATCAATATGGTTAGTGAAAAGCTTCAATGGTCTGTCTACTTTGATTCTCCAGTTAAGGTTGCTGGCAATTTAATCAATTTCTAAACCAGACTTGTCAGATTTAAATGAATGGTCAGATTAAACTATCCCATTCTAATATCACATAATGTCACAAACCTCTTTCAAAATAATAAGAATAATAATAATGTCACAAACCTGGACAAAACTTGAAATATATAGCTAAGAAAACTTGGATATCATCAGACTCCAGTAACAATGTGATGATAATGTCATTGTATGGGTATCTTCAAAACTGGGTTCAATTTCCCAATCAATTCTCCAAAACAAATTCATCAATGAACCAGCTACATCCTACATCTTAGTTTTACAAAGATATGGTAAAAATGTAAACCACCTTCGGGTTTTAAAAAATGTAGTTCAAAACTATTACAGCCGATATATTAAGATTGATACCAATAAAGTCATCCTGCAATTTAGGGCGTGAGAGCAAGAGCAAGACCCATCTTTGGTGCTGCATTCATGGCCTTTGAATCATACTCTGCCGAAAAAGTTAACAAGGACTTGGGCCTCCATTCCCGCTGGCACAGCATTCCTACCTTTCCATCATCAGAAAACCTTGTTTTGATTTTGGTGTAAGGATCGACTGCATGGGAACTTCCAATGATAAAACTGTTTCCATAAGTGGAAAACCTGTGTGTCATTTCAGCAGCAACCTCAGTTCCATGTAAGGGATTCACGGAGTGACTGTATGATGCCTTCAGCGTCTGTCCCTTGTCCGCCCTACACAGACGTGTCCACATTTTAGCAAATAGAAAATGAACTGATACAGCAAAACAAACCCCATTTAAACAGGGTGAACAATGAAATGAATATTATAAACAGAAGCATATAGATCTTCTTATACTCATTTTCTAGAACTCCTACAGTGCCCAAACAAGTTCAATGCAACAGAATGCGAAGCATGGATTGTTAAGGGAGCCAAATAATGTAAATTCGGAAGTTCCTTTAAATTTTGCTTCACATAATTATGAATGCAGGAGCCCTTGTGAAGGGTATAGTATCACAAGTTTTTAATCCACACTAATATTAATCAAGTAAACCTAAGGATCCAGAGTTCCCATAAAAGTAGCAAAATAGTAGCTAATCCACAGGTCTATAATTTAAACATAAATTAGAAAATAGTAAACCATCAGTTGGGAAAGAAGTTTAGAAAACATCAAAATTTACAAAGTTTGATAATAAACATAAAGGTTCTATTCATGAATTGAGCAAGAAAGCAGCGAAATCAAATTGAAACAAAGTGCATATAACACTCCTAATGTATACTCCTCGAACCACTTTCACCTTTTATTCTAAAAAAGTGTGAAAAACACATTGATACCTGTAATTGAGCGAAAAGATCCCTGAAATTAATTTTTGCAGGTTTAGACGTTTCAATGCACTTTGTCTTTTCGTCTTTCAAAAATGCCCCAGGAGGTGGGTAGTGAACAAAATAATAGTATAGCGGTGTTATGTGCATAGTAGACATTATTTCTCCCATATTTTGTTTTTTTTCCACCCCTGTATATAAATATTTCGGCAGAAGTTTTGTTAGTAAATTTCTCTTTGCTCAAAAAACAGATATAAACACATACTTTTAATTTTCAGCAAAATTGACAGACCCACCACCTAGGATAATCAAAGCATACTCTCGAGAGCTATACATGTATAAATATATGTATATGTGAAAAAAGCTAACATCCTCAATTTTAAACTCCAAATTTAATTGTATTAAAAAATCTTATATTTTGCCATATGACTGAAAATCGTGAGTATTAATTCCCTTTAATTGCGAAAAAAGAAAACCCACAAATTTCTGGATCGGTTAATTGGGGTAGAAAAGATTTGGAAATCAGGGAAGAATATGTCTAAATTACAAAAATAACTATAAATTAAGATAACGGTGTCTTTTTTAGTTTGGGCATTTTTGTCCTTTCATAAAGTACTTTTTTTTAAATACACACACAGTGCATAAGAATAAGGGCTATTAACATAAAAAAAAAAACCCTATAGTTTCAAAATGTTAACAAATGCCCCCTGAGGTGCCATTTGACCCCCTGCACTTTTTAGAGGTTGCACAAAACCCCCCTTTTAAGCCAATAAAACCACCTATAGTTTTAGGGTTTTAACATAAAATCCCCTATGGTTTCAGTTTTTTAACGTAAATCCCCTTACGGTTTCAGTTTTTTTGCCCTAAAACTAAGTCGTTTTGAGACTGAAAGGGGGCCTGTGAAAGATTTTAAAGTGGAAGGGGCAATATGGTACCTCAAGGGTGTATTTGTTAAAAAACTGAAATCATTGGGGGTTTTATGTTGATAGCCCTAAGAATAATTTGGGCATATCATATTCCCATAGACTTATCCGGCCCAAATCAATAGTACAAGGGTACTTTGTATCCAAAAGGATTGTGATACGCTTTATTTGCATAATATAGAAGTATTTTCCGCACTTCACTCATTTTGGGCAGTTTTGCCATTTCACATAATCACTTTTTTAAATATATATATATATACATAAAGACACACACACACACACACTATTTTGCTAAATCACATCCTATCAAATATAACCGTCATGAAGTATTTGCCTATATACAAGGCTAATTATCATAATATAATTTGTAGTTTATAATTTGAAAATTGCATATTATGAAAAAAAAAAGTTTATTTTAGATAGTATGAGTATCCTACCCTTGGATGATTTTCATATTTATGAAAAATGTGGAGTAAACAGAAGGGGAATGTGTCTAACTTCAGAAACTATTTTTGTGAGTACAGTTGCTCTAGAACTCTTAGATGTCATGGTATTCACCAGGCATGACTGCTCAAGAAACCAATCTAGGTTTTGACAATTGAAGGATAGCCTGGATAGGATGGATTGAAAGCCAATACCCAATATTCTGGAAGTGCTGGGAGGGCATACCCAATAGATTATAATTTTTAGCATTACTTGCACAGTGATGGTCCCAAACTTAAATCCACAATCTCAGGCATGACAACCTAACTTCAATCACTACACCAGTAAATTGTTCTAAGAAATTTACAAGAACAGACGGAAAGAAAAGCGGTGTGCAAGGAGGTCATGTATCAAGAGCGCAGATCTTCCCACAAATAATTCGATTATAATCTGATAAGTATTTTAAGGTGCAGAGTGTACAGCCGTGAATACTCTAAATAAGTAAAGTGCCTGAAGGCACCATAAAGGTCTTCTATAAAAGGGCATTAAAACTTCCATCTCTACACCAAGAAGTAGGTCAAAGAACCACCTCAACAGATCTATTAGAAAAGATTAAAAAACAAAAGAAAAAAAGAAAAGAAAAGCGGAGTGCCAAGGGGAAGGGGGTAGGGTTAGTGTTAGGTCTTCTAAAAATAATTCGAATCAATCAAATTGAATATTTTAAGACAGTTTTCATACATCTATTCATGGTCTGATAAACGGACAAGCACCTAAAGGGACCATAAAGGTGTTTTATATCAGGAAGAGGCCTTCATTGTTCCGATAGTGGCTCTTGGGGTTGCCGGACATTTCAGGAAGTGGCGGCAGTCTTTTTAATTGTTTTTTTTTTTCAAACGTAAGCTTCTTTTTTTGTTTTTCCCAACACACTTTTGTCTCCAAGGAGACTCGAACCCCTCACCTTCTCCATTGGGGAGGAGAGGACATACCATAGGGTCAAGTGGTCCTTCGGTCTTTTTAATTGGTGTTGTATGTGTAAGAGCAACAGGTAGTCAATGAGGCACCTACTCTTTACCTTGGCCAGTGATGAGGATTGTCAACCTATGCTTTTTCAATCCCCAAGTGCATTGGGTTTTGCTGGAGTCTAGAATCTGTGAGGCTTGGAGAGGGGTGTACAGTGAGATACCAAATCGGAGATGCATGGAGGGTCAATACCCTTTGAGTTTGATGGGAGCTTTGACGCAAAAGAAATAGGTCTTTCAATGGTGTTGAGACCCTGATATGGGTGCTATAGCACTAAGTACTGATCTATCTCTTCTTTTTGGGATACCAGGAGAGTCTGTAAATCCTTTGAGGACTAGCTTCACAATTATGGAAAGACCAACACCACCAGTGAGACTAAGACCCACAGAGCCCTCCATATACCATATAGAAGTTTATTTAATATTACTAGGTAAAGTGCACTGCAGCACCATTTACGAAGTACAGATATCTAAGGATCACAACTACCAGAACTATAAAGGTCCCAAACCATGCAACATAAGCACTACTATATCAGCATACTGTCAAATCAACCTCCCTGACACATTCATGTTGGACAAATGATAGTTCATTCCTTCATGTGATATTCATGATGGCCATCTCTTATGTGTTGTAAACAAGTACAGTTCCTTCCAGAGGTTCTGATCACAGATAAGTTCTCGATCATATCCACAACCGATATACATATATACATATATATGCGTATGTAGATCCTACACTGCATTGCATAGTCTTTTCCCAAGTCAGACGTTTGTAAACATCCTTGTAGAGGTCTCGACTCTCGATTATGCTTTGTAGCAGAAATGTCACTTGATTTTTTTGCATATTCATATTAACATACATCAAACATCCTAAACATACATGCATTTGTATAGGAAAAGATGATAAAATAGAAAATGGAAAAAAGAAAAAGGAGGACAGTTAGAAGAAAAATAATTAAATTTGGTGGTACATACAGTATAAGCGCCACTGAAAAGTCTGGCTTGCTAATGCTGATACCAGTAGTGTACTTGGTGAACGAAGAAGAAGCAGTATCAAATCCAACTTCACCACCCAAAGTTAGATCCTTGGTCCCAAGTGCCGCAGAAAGCTCCAAAAGAGGGGCGGGATTTAAGCCAATACTAGAACTGATGGCTGCATGATGATGAAGGTATTGCACATCCAGCTGAGGATACACAAATAATCAAAAACTTGTCTTACAAGACTTTAACAAATACTGATTCCCACGCCTTAGTATTGGTACACCTAAAATAAAAGTTAGTCCTGCCTTGCAAGCATTTTACCATTTTTAGAAACAGCATGAAAACCCAGAAATTTTTTTAGGTCAATCTTTCATTTCATCATCAAAAAGGTAAAACTGACTTCCAAAACACCAGGCCCCCAGTACTAACTTCCTTTTCCTAAGGTAATCAACTGAGCTGCAATGTGTTGACCTATGACCAAAATAGCTAAACCAACTGAGCTGCAATGCACTACTTGACCATCCAAAAGTTGTGGGATAGTATCTTGATAAATTAACCAACGATTACAAACTGAAAATGATAAGATACATCCATGTAGAACTGCAATAAGTTTAGGTTTGTGAACAGCTTGAGTAAAGCTCCCAGTTCCACCTTTTATACTTAACAAAAGAGCTGAGCTAATCCTGATTTAAGTCTCGTTCAGTTAATAAATTCTGTCCAAACAAGGCCAAGCTCTTTCACTGGGCTTGTGAACATGTTGCAACGGAAACCATGGTAATTTCATTTAAATGTAGCTAGTTTAAGTATATTTCCTGACCATTTTTCATATCTACAACCATGGTAACTTTAATTTCAAGTCAGCTAAAGAATCAAATTAGAAGAAGTCACCCCGTGTACAAATAATATGCATAACCCCAGGACAATATGCAGAGGGTGTATGAATTCAGACATAAACACGTCATATTTCAGCTATCCCAATTATAATGGTGACTTATTTCATCTGGTATTAGGTTAATTATATTCAGATATCTAGATGTTCATCATAATCATATAAACCTATCCTTTGGTTTATAAAATCACACTAACTTAATCAGACACAATTATTTTGTAACAGATTTTCTTATCAGCAACCAGTTAACACCGGTCAACATCAATTTTTCAGCAACTAATTTAGAGTTTCTCAATAAAAATTTTGAACTTACAAAACCTATTTCAGGTACATTTGTGTTAAAAATATTTAAATTATATAAAGGGAAAATAGCAACATGACATTTCAGTTAGCAACATCTAACAAAAGTCTCCTGCAAGGCAGTTAGTATAATTCTCAAATATAAAGGGAAGATTCTGTCCTTTCTATACAACTCAGGTAAGTCACCATCCTTTTGCCTTTGAAATTAAGATTTACAGATGGTAGAATATGAAGCTACAAATGGTCAATTGAAATTTACTCCTTTCAGAATATATTTAAGCATAAGCCAAAAGAGATCAGTAGCTTGTTGTGCACACACACGGCAGAGATCAAGCAGCCAAATACTTGGCTCAGATCCTTTTGAAAGTTTAAGGCTTCATTTGGATAAATAGAAGAAAAAAAGAAAGAAAAGAGCATTTATTATGCAAGAAAAAGAAAAGGAAAGAAAGGATAACGAGAACTTGTATTCATGTTTGGATAGATTATGTAAGAAACGAAACTAAATGATAACATTCTTGTTCGGAAGGGTAAAGGAGAAGGGGAAAAAAGATACAATTATAGTTATTTCTTCGACTCCTTTTATTTTTTATACTAAAAAATTAGTTTAACATGCTTTATAGTTTCATTTTTCTAAAAGAATAAGAATGTCTAAGAAAGGATCTCATTCTAAATATGGAGATACCTGGGGACTGAGAAAAATAAATGGTATACATGATGATGAAACAATCAATAAAGAGAAGCCTAGAAATTGAAAAACAGAAATATGAATTGAACAAACTCTAAAGGTTGGCTAATCTTTTTGGATGGTAATTGTATACTAGTGAAGAGACCTCATTACTCTATTCGTTTTTCTTCTGTCTCCCTCTCTAAATATACAGATACATACATCCACACTATCTTCCAAGTGTGGTTATAATTCCTGTGACATTGGATTCCGATCATTTTGTATTACTTCTTAAATTAGCAAAGGGATAATACGACTACAATGAGAATCACCATACTGTCAACATAAAACACAGCCCTGACTTTAAAGTAGCCTCTCTCTACAGCCAAAAGGTTGTTTTTAAATTTTTATATTTCATTCTACACCTGTTGTCTGGCAGTTTGGAAATTTCTATAGGATATTCTTCATGTATGGATGAAATTTTTAACTTCATGGAATTGCGAACAGGATTTAATTGGCCTTAATTCTTTTGCCGAAAATGGGAGATGTTGGTGTTGGAGTTGATGAAGGGGAGACGAGAGCTTCACTATTTGCTCCTCTTACAGTGCCGAATAACTATTATGAATTAAACGCTTAAAGCCTAAAGCAAAAGATGAAACTCAAATGTTCCTATAAGTGTATTCTTTAAAATGTTGAGTGATTTTTTGGTATGAATGATATACTTAACTTGCGATCCTTTCTCTTCAAATCTTCTCACTCTTGGAAGGATAGCATAGGAGGGATTGGGAGGGATGAGCAATCATCCAAAATCTCTCTAAAACTTTTATTTTCTTTTTAAAGTGAAAACCTAAACAAAAACCCATTGTCCTTTCTTTTCTTTTCTCTCCTATTCATTCTGAATCATTCCATTCAACTAAAGCCTAAGCACATGACCCTGACCAGTTTGAACCTATTTAATACCAGACCAACCTTCCACAGTCACACAGCACTGTTCTGCAGGGGACGTGAACTACGAGTGGTTTCCACAAATTTGCATATAATTTGCTATCTATATGCTCGCATAAATAATGCACACACAAATGCAGACAAATTCAGTGTTGGAGTACCATCAATTACATTCAACCTAAAGGGCCTTGTGGTGAATGGGATCCATTCCAAGGTGCTTAATAATTTCTTTTTCTATGATACTGCTCTATCTGTCTGCAATATGATACTGCCAGTGTAGGTGATTTTATCCTAACCACGGGAGGGCATGGAAAAACTCATTTTCTAACATTGTTTCCTCTTCTATTTATCTTCTCAATTTCTCCCTCCCGCCTAAATTTATAATTTGACATAGATATAAATATTCATCAATATGGCTTTTTCCAACTCAAGAGTCATTGTGGGCTGCATGGAATAGAAGATTAATGTATTATGCCTGTCAAAACAACATTGTGACAACTATAGTGATGATCTGTTTCTAGAGGAAAAAGATGTACAGGAAATATGAATATTCCATATGGTTCACATGCAGCAGACCGTCATCACTATTTCCTACTGCAAGTTGTGAATCACTGACCTTGCTAGACTTGTCATCAGGTATGTTGAAGGTGAATGCTGTTCTGGTAAATGGTAACACGTCACTGACGGTCACTTTTGTACAGACCTGCAACAAATAAAATAATTTTTTGATGCAGATTGGATCCTTCAATTCATAAAGAGGAGGCACAAATACAAACAAAAATAGTTGGTTTTATTAAAGAACAACTCTCTTCTTACATTACTATAGGTATCAACTTTCAAGTCCACGGTAGTATTTCCACTCTTGTACTGGGTGCTTATGTCGCCAACAAAAATTTGTTCCCTCTTTAAACCAGTAGCCGTAAGTCCCTGCCACACAGAATTATTGTTCAAAAAGGAGAAATATACAACTCTATTATATAGTTGGTAACAATTAACACGAAAACAAATATAGGAACATTGTTCATATGCCATAATTTAAAAGCATCTTTCCTTTTCACTAATGCAGTCCAAGGGCTCCTATCAAAATCCCAGTTACAACGAGAAATAGAAAAGATATATTTCCTATTCAAATAGTAAACTTTTGCGTTTTGCTCCTTTAGCAGATTGAGGGGCTTTCATTACAACAAGCAACACATCTGTGAACATAAGCTCAAATGTAATTTGCTCCTTCTACATTGTTTTTTTTTTTTTTTTGTGAAACTTCTGCTGCAATTATTTGTATTTCTTACCAGATCTCCAAGGAAATGAAACTGTAGAGGTACACATGTTATTAATCACACTATATTTACTTGAAGTGCAACATGTTTAAAATGTCAAATAATTAAACCAAAAATCAAAAAATCAAAAAGTAGTTCCTTTCAACAACAAGCATCATGAAGTTAACTTATTTGATTGATTCGTTTGGAGAATGACTGAAAGAGATGAGGGTCTAAATGTTGTGTGGATATATTATCGTACACATGGTGTACATATGTTGCTCCTCCATGACGGCTTCTATCGTGGCACCCTTTCAAATTAAAGATTTGTAGAATTTTAAAGAACATATACATATTTGTACATTCAAAAAAAGATCGGTAATAGAAATCCATGTGGCCGACCCCATAGTATGTATGGGATGAAGGATGATGAATACTTGAATCGAATAAAATTTCACCTAGAACCTTCCATAAAAATGCCCCAATAGCAGAAATCTCACAATCTTAGAATAAAAGATGGTCAGCGCACACTGCACACAAATTCTTCTTCCATGAAATACATCATGATGACTTGCTTGTGTGCAAAAGGCAGGAAGTTCAAAATGCCCAAGAGGTTAAATGTAGACATGTCAGTAGAACTAGATTTGCAGTACATGTCAATCTGCAACTCTTCAACCTGAGGTGTATTTTTGTACAAAATTTCCCACATATTATCTTTCAAGATATATGGCAGTAGCATACTATTAATCATTATATATACAGGTGAAGGGGTTCTTCAGTGAGTGATTAAACAAGGATAGTAATAGGTGGTGTCGTCATGATATCATACAACAAATGTGAACGAGTCAGATATACATCAAGGAGGAAGGAGAGAAAAGGTGGAGACAAGTCCTGAAAGCTTGATGAAAGTAGGTGAGCTTAAGGGTTCTATCTCGAGGGATTTCTGCATTTCCCTGCATTCAGGAAAGTCTCCTATTTATAGGAGGACTGCTATTGTCTCACTGTCCCATTACGCAAATCCCTGTTCTCCTCGATGATCATGCCTAGCCTGGAGGCAATGATGACTCGTCAAGGGGGAAGGGCGATGGGACAGAATCTTCAGACGTAGCAATTCCTCCTGTCGCCCTTGGCCATAAGTACGCTTCGTCTACATAGGAAGGCGGCAGCCTGCAGATGGGAGAATTAAATGCGCCCTGTGATGTAGTGCTTCAAGATAAGAACGCTTCATCGCTTTCTTGACTTGACCCATATTGAATAGGCTAGATCCGACCTTTATTTCTTGGATCCTCGATGACTCTCCAATACCCACTTAGAAAGCATGCGAGACCTCAAGACCCAGCTACCTTGGTCTTGAGAGAGTGACCACAGGAATGGTAGTCCTTCTCGTGGTGAAAAGGAAAATGCTAATGTACTCGAGACATTATGCTTGCCACATGTTCGAGTAGCACTCAACACAAGCTATCCCCTACAACATGTACTACAAAGCCCAGCATAAGTCATTACAATGTTGAACTAACTACTATTTGGGATAAGCAATCATGGATTGAGGGAGGGGGAGAGGGAGGGTGCAAGGTTTTATTAAAGTCTCCAAGAGAGTAAAACCTAATCATGTGGCATCATTATCACCATCATATTCGAAAAGGATATTTTTCTTTTTTTTTTCAAAAACAAAATTAATCCTGGCGACAATTCAGTGTCATCTTTATCAAATTCATTGTACATTAATGTTCTTTAGTTATCATACACTGCATAGACGGAACTGAAACCAGGTAATTGTCTACTCTCTAGCCATCGAGTTGAAATTGGACAACGAACCAATTCAATGTTTTAGGGACAAATTTTTCTAACAGTTTCTGCGAAACACACCACAGAACTTATTATTTTAACTGTGTTTAGACATCACTATAATTTTTCTGCCACTTATAAAAATTGACACTGTTGAAGTGTGAACGATTTGTTTGAATCTCATTTTATTAGTAAACCTCCTGTTACAAAATCTTAAATTTTGGAGGAATTAAGTACATCAGTACCAGAAGAATCCTAGATTCAATTTCATAGAACGGTGCCATTTAAATTTTTTAAAGTGATAGTTAAACCCAAATCCAAAAGTTTCAACTTTCAACTAATTGTGGTTAGTAACAAAATATGATTTCTCAACATGTATTATAAAGGGCCAAATCCTCATTCTCAGATTATCTTGGCCTTCCTCTTTTCCTTGCAGGCAAACTGGTAGTCCTATTTTGTAGGTGCACTTGTTAATCATTGTAGATCAACTAACATCTTGGCCAACTTTGACTCATTGATCCTTGATTAATGCCACCCCTGGCTTCTCACAATTTTGTTTATATCTCATTCAACCTTTTTCACGTATTGAAAATCATGCACCAAAAACTGTCAGATCTAAGATACAGTATTAATAACGATAATTGTTTCTTAATTGCTTAATGCTCTGAACCAAGTACATCCTTTAATGTCTTGATTGTTACAATTTTATTTTCTAATTTTTTTATTTTTACTTTTAGTTGGATAATTTCGACTTGATTGTTACAGGTATTATACAGCACTCCAGAGCATTTATCCCTCATTACATCTATTAGAAGCTTCAGTTGTTTTAGGGATGAAAATTAAAGCCTTAAAAGTTGCATGTTACCTATTTCTATATTAAATATGATAAGAGAACGAGCATCACCATTCGTTTCTAAAGTTTAAACCTATGAAAAGGCCTTATTACATAACATAGAGTTCACCATTCTCCCAACAAGATGGATGAAAAATTACAGGAATTCACCATGTGAAAACCAATTTCTTTCCTCTTTATACACTCTTTTTTTCCATCTTCGTTTTATTTATTCTTAGTTTTTCTCAACACATCACCTTTTGTTTACTATTTCATTGACCTCTTTCCTATAACCTCTTTTCTTTATTTTCTCTCTTTTCATGTTTTAAAGAGCCCATAAGGAATTTACCCCCAGGTATGGAAATCATTAGGAAACACTGTGATGCCTCTTTTGCAGGTTGTCAATGGAATTAAGCATCACCTACCACTCCAAGTTTATTGCAAATCAAAGGAGATTTGCCACAATAGCCTGCTTGACAACCACAATTCGACTAAACTTGTAAAGGTACCAAACCGAAGGCCTCCTCAACTCCAATCATTGATCAGAAACCTAAGCAGAAGCCCATCCACAGCAAACCTTTGACAACTTTTCTGATTCCTTGATCCCTTTCGATACAATCAATGCCATTGGTGACCCATACCTCATCGATATACCAAATGATTTTTTAGATTATAAAGACAAAGTCAATGACTACATACCCAAAATTTTCAATGGCAGGACTATACCCGTAGCACAATATGTTGGATGTAAAAGCAAATCAGCAAAAATTATCTTAGCTCTAAAGTGTATCAAATAAATTGTCTGGTGATATGCATGCTTGAACAATTCAAATTTTCTTTTTTTTAGTAACAAACAAAACAAATTGACAAATGAATACAAGATCATACCAAACCAGTAGGGCTCGGAATAGAGAGAGTGAACTTGTTATTGAAATTGTAATCTTTGGTCAAGAGGTCTGCATAAACAAAAAAATTTGGACCATTGAGATTGAAAGGACCAAGAATCAAAACAGACAGAAATAATACTTCAATGAAGAACAAGAATAAGATGTGAATACTATGAGAATCAATAGACACTGGTTAATGGAATGGAAAAGCTTCTGGGCTATGAGTTTCAAATAAATGACTACTAATTGAAATAGGTACTCACTAAAATGATATGTAATTGTATGAGGAAAACATTGCTTCATGATCCTAAAATATTATCCTACGGCTGTCACAAGGGCCTTGCACATAGTAATTATCACAAACATAACAATTACCTCTACTCTAATTCAGAAAGATAAAACAAGGACATCACATATATGTGTAAAAGTTAATGTGTGTTAGTGTAAACTTTCCTGTGTTGGCTATCTAAAGCTATATATAAACAAGTAATTTTGACTCTTTCTATTTCTACCATCCACTCAATAGAACCTTTTCACTTTCTTTGTTATCAAATGTGATCAATACTATTATATTTTTAATCAAGACAACTATACCCAATGTTTTCATGCAATTCTCTTGTGGTGAAAAGAAGTCTTACTCGACAAAAGGGTGATACATTAGACATCCATACAGTGTCATCCATGTGTGTGAAGTCAAGAAGATTATTTCAACTTATAGAAGGCTTCATAAGTGTCCAATTAGTGTCAATATGCAACACAACCATAGCTACTCCTGAGGAGCATCCATGTTTGTTTACAGAATCTAATTGCCTCTCAAACTAATTTCTGAAACACGCAAGAGAAAACCTTTAAGATAAAAATTACCCTTCGCTCGTTTACCAATATCTGAAAATGGTGCCGGGCCGTTGCCCATTTGTAATCAAAATGTTCAAGAAACTCGACCACACCCTAAAGAGAAATGATTAGAATAACATAGATTAGCCTTTACACAACAAGCATCTAACATTAGAGGAAATCTAAAGATAAGCATAAACATAAATGATATAACCGTTACACAACAAGCATCTGACTTTGAAAGATATGTAAGGATAAGCATAAACATGGTTCAATGTATAAGACGCAATATCTGAATATGACGGTCTTTATAAGCATCCATCGGCGTTCTATGTGATAAGCATCTTAGCAATTTGATCTGGTTAGATGCATTATATTTTCCTTTTCTTTATTAAAAACAGGCTACATGACTCCTAAGCAACTCGATGGCCAGAAGCATTCAAGATGTTAGTTGAAGTAGCACATACTTGTGAAGTCTTGATAAAAAGTTTATAATAGTTTGTTTTCTTTCCCGAGACAAGGGAAGGAAAAAAATGACAACCAACATGATGAATTGTCAGTTGGATTAGCTATATGCAATATCTTATGCACTTCCCCAAAATAACTTGCCAGACGACCATTAAGAAAGGTCACAGTTTTTAGTACATTAATAGTGTTAAAGCCGATTAACTCGGACGACTATGCAAGCAAGAGGCAAATAACCGATTGCAACATCATGCAAATTAATATCACTTCATAAGTGTTTAGTGGTGAGTTCTCAGCTTATCTTTTCCTATCGATAAGCACTTTCCTTAACATATATTATGTATTTCTTTGAAAAAACTTCCATTCATAATTTTTTCCCTTCCACTATATCATTCTATACCTTTTCCTTTTGCAAAATAGATTTCTCCCACCAAGATATAGAATATTGTTCGAAACCATAAAGTGAATGTAGCATTCAAATTGTCTAATTAAGAGGATGTCTCTTATTTATAATATTTTTCATAAAATGTATCCAATATAAGACCTCTAGCTTTCTGAATTACTTTTATTGATAGGCACCTCCCAAATCACCAATAAATTAATTAAGATAAAAAAATCCATAATGAAACACTCTATAATCACAAAAATAAGTATTTCACTATCACCAATCTATATACTAACCATCAAATCAATCATTTGAACAGGTAATTGAAATGCACAGATTCATTTAAATCACATCAATCAACCAATAAAACACCCAATTACATCAAACTAGGGTTCTTCTGCTTTGCAATTAAAAATTGCTGAGAATCAAAAGCAGCGTTCAACTCACCACTAAGCTGAAAAGTATAATAGAATCTAAACCTCAATCCTTGGAGAGAGGATAATGTAGCACTATACAAACATATATATATAGATATACATATACATATAGAGAAGTTCTTACAGAGAGTAGAGCAGAAGACGTTGATCGCCGAGACACCCTGGTGATGCCTCTGCGACGGCTTCAGTCGATACCTACGTATGTGTGTGCGTTTTTATGGTGAAAGTGTGTGTGTGAGAGAGACTCTCTATAAAGAAAGCAGAGGTCGCGAGACGAGACGAGACGAGGGAGGTTTGATAAAATTACCTAGAGGTGAATGGAGAATCCGGAGAGTGATTTTAAATGGTAGGATAGAAAGGAACTGTTTATTGGTTGGTGAGATAGTTGTGTCACGTGCAGGTGAGGAGGCCGTATTAGGTGAAATGACGTTTGTGCCCGCGAGTTAATGGAATGGCCGAATGATTCTACGGTTAACTTCATTTACCCCCCTAAGGTTTGCTTTTATTTCAACCAGACCCCCTCAGATTTGATAATCTTCATTTGCATCTCTTATTTTTTTCAAACTCACGTCATTTACAACCCTAATGCTACTTAATACCTAAATTACCTTCAATGTTGAGATAGGGAGTGTTTGGAAACAAGGTCTACTACCATCATATTTTATTATCCAAACAAGACATTAATTTTTTATTTTGGCATAAATCAAAAAACAAATTTGTTTATAGTAAAAAAATTAAAAAATCAAAAAATATCTAATTGGTAGTTCGAAATATTTTTTTATATTTCGGACTTAATTTTTTTTATATTTTATAATAATTGGTAGTTCAGAAAAAATATTTCAGCATTAATTTTTTATTTTGGCATTAATAAAAAAATAATTAATGCCAAATTTTATTTTTTTGAATTATCAATTAGGATAAAATATATTAAAAAAATAGAGCTCTTTTAACTTAACAATAATTGGAATAAATATTTCAATATATTTTTATTTCAAGCAAAAGCACACACAACCATAATGTCACACACAAAATGCAGGGTATGGCTAGTTAAGAAAATGGGGCAGCAGCCCTTTATTGAGATGAAATATGCGCAATGGTTATTCAAAAAATCATTTAGGGCCTGTTTGACAACCCCTGTTTTGGTTTTTGTTCTTATTTTTTTCATTGTTCACAAGAACAAAAACATGTTTGGTTGCCCAAAATTTATTTTTGTTTTTGTGAACAGTGTTGAGGACAAAAAACATATTTTTTCAGTCTTAGTTCAAAATTTAAAAACAAAAAAAAAAAACCTTCTTTTTTTTTCTTGTTCTTAGAAAAAAAAAACCCTCAAAACACCAATCAGCTCCTTCTTCGATCACCACCACCATCTTCCACCCTCCACCACCAAAATAGTGTTTTTTTTGTTTCAACACTATTTCTTCTCAGCCAAACCCCCACCACTGCAAATCGACACCATCACTACAAACCCCTACCTTTGCAACTCGACACCCCAGTCGAAGCTAACCACCACTACCATCACCCCCAATCGAAGCCAAACACCACCACCATAGTTTGGATCGGAATGAGAGAAGAGAGAGAGGGGTTGGGAAGAGAACTTAGGGCAAAAAATTATCCAAAAATAGTTTTTATTTTTTATTTTTTTGGCAAAAAAACAAAACCAAAACCAAGAATAGTTTTTTGTTCTCACACCAAAAAATAAGAACAAAAACAAGGTCTTCCCATACGGGCCCTTATATTAAGATGAGACATACAAAAATACGAATGCAACTAGACTTAGAGTCAAGATTAATATTAAATTTATTTGGCTTAACTTCATTAATTGTATCTACTAATTAGATTTTTTTTTATTTTTTTAAATATTTTTAAAATATTTTACTATGAACGATATATTTTTTATTTATGCCAAAAAAAAATTAATGCCAAAATATTTTTCTGAACTACCAATTATTGTAAAATATATAAAAACAATTAACTATGAAATATAAAAAAATATTTCGAACTACCAATTAGATTTTTTTTATATATTTTACTATAAATATTTTTTTTTATTTATGCCAAAATAAAAAATTAATGCCAAAATATTTTTCCAAACTACCAATTATTGTAAAATATAAAAACAATTAAGTCCAAAATATAAAAAAATATTTTGAACTACCAATTAGATATTTTTTTGGATTTTTAAATTTTTTACTATAAATGAATTTATTTTTTGATTTATGCCAAAATAAAAAAATTAATGTCTTATTTGGATAATAAAATATGAGGGTAGTAAACCTTGTTTCCAAACACCACCTATCTCAACATTGAGAGTTGTTTCGATATAGGGGTGTAAATGATGTGGGTTTGAAAAAATAGGGGTGTAAATGAAGATTCTCAAATTTGGAGGATTTGATTGAAATAAAAATAAACATCAGGTGGTGTAAATGAAGTTCACCCATGATTCTAAAATAGGTCAAATCTAGAGGGGCAAGGTTTGTATTTTTGGTGTCATGGTTCATATATAGGGGTGTTCAAAGAACCGAACCGGAACATGTTAGAATTGAACCGAACCAAACTGGAATCAGGGTATTCGCTTCCAGTTCCAAAAATCAAAGAACCAAAATTTTAGGTTCGGTTCCGGTTCTTACCCCTTTGGAACTGAACGGAACTGGAACCGAACCGATTTTTTATATATTTTTTTATTATTTTATTAGGCATATATTCTTACCTTTATATATACATAAGTTATATTTAAAATTATAAGTTATAATTTGATATGTGTTAATTAACTTTGGGTTTGTAATAATTGAAATTTTGAAATACTCTTTTTAATTTAGTTTATAATTATATTATTTTTTAATATTTGATATTTGATATTTTTATTATTATTATTTTAAAATAGAAGGAACCGGAACCGAAACAAAAAATTGGTTCGGTTCTTGTTCGATTCCTTGGATGTTCAGTTCCAATTCCGATTTTTAAGAAACCAAACCGGTTTTGAACACCCCTATTCATATATGGATTATTCTTATGATTTTGATTGTATGGACACTAGACCTATATAATCTATATTTGACATCTAATCCATATAAAGTGAATCAAAGTAAATCGTGAAATTTGATTTATGAATTTAAAACCATTATTGTAAGGAAAACAATCATGTATTTTCTATTTTCAAGTATTAATCTTGTATACAGTAATTTAAGAAAATTGGTGTTATTTTAATGGAAGTTCATGCATTGTGAATCTATGAGCCCACGGGACCACCATCATACCATATATTGTGGTGGGTATATTTTTTAAATTTTTTAATAAAGGACAACTTTTTAACTCTATATTATAAAAATAATAGTTTTTAAAAAATAATTTAAAAAAAAATGTCGATTAACAAAAATAATTATAAAAACAAAAAGGGAAAACATAATTTTGGTTTATAATACTCTTTAAAATGAATCACATTTTCTGAATGCACATAACTATTCCTACATACCATATTATCTCAAACATTACCTTTCTTCATACGTCATCTCTATCAGCATACCAACCAAAAGCATTTTTTCTCCTTTGAGTCCATCTCTCCTTCAAAAATTACATACATATCTTAAAAAATGCATTAAATAACAGTTCACTACACACATATCCCATCAAAATAATATAAATTACATATCGAATTGTACCTTGAATAACAGACATAATAATTATATACAAACTTTAAGATTGCCACCAAATCATCATTCTTCATTACAAAGTAGTCTCAACAAAGGAGAAAAAACATCTCCTTTTGACCTCTCACTGGCTTAAGTGCCATTGAGGGTCCCACAGAATGAAAACTTAAAAGTTACCACATAGATATAAAAGAGTTTTCACAGCAATACAAATATATATATTTATACACATATACAAAATTGTTTTTTGTATATATATATGTCCTCCGAAAGGATTGAAGCCGAAAGAAAGCCCCAAATTCAAATCCTCTTTCAAAAATTTGAATCTTCTTCCCAAAATTTCAAAAATCCCTCCAAACTTTTACTCCAACAATTGAAAATCGAAAATATAAAAGAGATGAGTATTTTTCTTGTTAATGGGTGTGGATTTTATTTTGGGCTAATTCCTACCATTCCTTCTTTGCTCTCACTGCTCTTCTTGCTGTCAATTACCTTGATAGATTCCTCCTTAGCTTCCAATTTCACATAGATTAGCCATGGTTGCCCCAACTCCTTGTTGCGACTTGTCTCTCCCTTGCCGCCAAAGTATAGGAGACCCGTGTTCCCCTGCTAGTAGACCTCCAGGTATGTGTGTTTTTGTGTGTGTGATTAATTTATTTTGCTTTATATTTGATTCTTACAAGTGGCTTTGTTTTTTGTTGGGTTTTAATAAAATTTGCATCTTTGATCCTATATATTTGATTTCGGTTTGTATTGTGGATTATGTGTTTGAAGCAGGTACGACTAATTAAAGCTATGAAAGAACACAAAGTTCTTCTAACTCTATATCTGGCCTTGAAGAATTTATTTCGTGGTATTTTAATTAATTCGGATGATTACTAATTTTTGTATATATAAATATATGTGTGTGTGTGTGTGTGTGTGTGTGTGTGTGTGTGTGTGTGTGTGTGTGTTTACGTGTTCAATTTTGTTGCAGACAAAAGAGATGATATTCCAAATTTAGGATTTCAAATTGTCTGGAGCCTTGACAACCGATTGGAGGAATTACAAACCAATCCGATCAAGAATCTAAGGTAAAATCTTAGAAGTCCAAGTTTGTTTCATTTTTTCCTTTTTTTTTTACTTTTTTATACAACATTGTTTCTCCTTATATATTTCTTGTTTCTTTTTTTTTTCTTTTTTTTTCCTACAATACTTAATTAAGTATGCGAAAAATTTTATACAGTGATTTGAACTTTAGGTGCATCCTGAAATAGTTGTTGGATAACTTATACAAGCTTTTAGTAAGATAGAGAAGTATAAAACTCCTCTAGCCACTTCTATAATCTAGACAGTAGACAGTGATAGTTATTTGCTCATAAAACAACTGATGTATGTGCATATATTGTACTAATTGCTCAAGCTTATTTTGAACTGATCAGTGTTTGATGCCACTTACTGCATGGATTCTTGGAAAGATTGTCTGGACTATGATTTGTGGAAGCCCTTTGACAAAAAATTATGGTAAACTAAAAAAAATGAAGAATAAGTTATTGATTTTGTATGTGGTCCTTAAATTTGAATATGGTAGTTAGATACTTTTTGTTAGCTTAAATTTCTAGGGTCCTTGAGAAGGTTATTGAATGAACATAAGTTGTCTATATATCTTATAAAATGTGCATTACATATCTATATAGAGAATTGGATGTTGTAAATACTGTAAGTTCTCTTTGAGTTGTCTATTTGTATTATAAAATAATGAGATGACCAGTCGAGTGAATCTGGATAAAATATTGCATTGGAATATGTTTAGCTAAGTTGGTTGGAAAATCTACAATTAATTTAATGGTGAGTAAGAATAAATATATAAATTCCAATTTTAGTATGGGATTGACAATGTTATCTGTTTGATTTTACAAGGCTATTAACGTTAGTGATTTAATTATTTATGAGTAAAAGAGAAAGGTGGGATGATAAATAAAAATACCCACGATCCTATGGCATAGGGAGTAGCTCTCTGATAGTACCCATGTGAAACTGATGGAGATATTTGCTTGTTTATTGTAAAACAAGAAGTAAAGTTTATATATGACTACCCTTATACTTAGTAATTGACCAACAAAGATTACTACAGCTCCTGTCTACCCTTTCTTGCCTTATATTTATATAGAAATTAGATCTCTTTATTCTACTAGATTGTGCATTAGCTTTTTAACTTATAAACTTGTTTCTTGTTTTGGAGCTTTTCATGGTGTACTTTGCTAATGCTTTTCAACTTCCTAACAATGATTAAGCAGGTGCTCAGGATTTTCCAGGTACAATTGACTCTAGTTTTGGGTTTAAATTTTATATGTTAACATTGCAGCATTACTTAGTACATTAATTAAATTTTAATTATTACATTGCATTATTTATTTACCGAGTTTGGTATGTGTTTTGGCATTTCCCTGTAGTTGTGAGTATTTTGTTCAGAAAGAGCTTACTAAAATGTTATGTTGTTTATTTTCCCTTTTGTTTTTAGATATGTGGGCATTCAACAGGTAGTTTTTGGTGGTCGATGAATGGGTGGTTGGGAAAAAGGGATGACAAGCCCTGACTATGGATACAAATACTTCAACATATGAAACCTTAATCAAGCCTTTCCAAGAGAAGGAAATTGACAAGTCCTCACTCACTTGAAATCTTATTTCGGATTGTAACTCAACAAAGCATTTTTCCAACTCGGTGACGAAGATCAAACATTACTAATAATTAGTATCAATGAGTTGTATATAGTCAGATTTATCTCTCAAGCCTCTTAATCTTTTTGTGTAATCGGTGAATTAATTACTTTTGTTTGGTTATGGTTATTCGAAGAGATTTTAAATTCTTGTAAGCAGTTCTTTTATAATGTCCTAGTGGTGTATGAGACACATCAACTTTTCTGAGTGAGTTTGGAATGAATGATGTAGCAAACTTTTTAGACATTGCGCATGGATATATATACTTTCTGATTTTGGCTAAAAAGTACAATGATTTAAAGAAATTTCTAGTATATCAATGGTCACAGTATTATACCTATTGAGGTATCCTTTGTACTGTTTCCAGAAATTATAATACTAGTCAGTATGTTTTTGTAATATCCACATGTACTTTGTAATATCAGATACCTCTATACATATCAGCTACCTTAGTAATATCTATCAGTCTAACTCAACTGTTACAGTAATAGGTTTTCATGTATTACATTTTGTATCTTTAATACATGAATGTGTGCCAAGTGTAAATGTCTAAACAATAAAACAACTACCATAGTAATATCTATGACTCTAAAATTAATAATACATATCAGCCACCGTAGTAATATATATCAGTCCTACTCAACTGTAACAGTAATATGTTTTTCATGTATTACATTTTGTATCTTTAATACATGAATGTGTGCTCAAGTGTAAATGTTTAAACAATAAAACAACTACCAAAGTAATATCTATGATTCTAAAATTAATCAAATTAAGTGTAAATGTTTAAATAATAAAACAACTAAGATGTGTAAAAATGAATATACATAATATATGACAAATGTTATTTGTAATACATATCAGCTACCATAGTAATATCAATCAGTCCTACTCAACTGTTACAACAATAGGCTTTTCATGTATTACATTTTGTATCTTTAATACGTGAATGTGAATGTCTAAACAATAAAACAATTACCAAAGTAATATCTATGACTCTAAAATCAATCAAATCAAGTGTAAATGTCTAAACAATAAAACAACTAAGATATGTAAAAATGAAGATACATAATATAGGGGCAATCCTATCTCTAATACATATCAGCTACCGTAGTAATATCTATCAGTCCTACTAAATTGTTACAGTGCTTTTAATGTATTACATTTTGTATCTTTAATAAATGAATGTGTCACGCCCCAAATTCCTAGGACTCCGAAACCCAAGCCTAAGAGCTAAGGGAGTGATTGCGGAAGTAAAAAGAAACGAGAACCAAAAGATATTCAGTCATCAAACACCCACAAAGGGTTGCAATGAATGCCCAGATACCATGTTATCACACCCCTAAAGGATGATGCAAACCAAGCGACTACTAGAGTCAACAATAACAAAGAAGTACATGGAATAACAATAAGAATATACTCCATGCCAACACGAATACTAAAAACACAAGAGTATCCTCAGATACCAACAGACACGCTCCTAAATCCCTAAGACTCCCAAACTGGGACATCCAAGATGTGATTCTTAATACGAATGACCAACTAAGACATCATTAACCAAGAAAACACATGGGTTAATGATAGAAATGGTATATTCCATACCCAAATGACTAATAAAACTAAGCAGCGGAATCTAACGAAAATCCGGCAGAGTTTCATTTGTAAATGGAACATCCGGACAACCAAACACAACACAATAACCTGCCCAAAGCAATTCAATAATCACAATGGCTTCCAAGCCCCACATTCATCAATCCTACTAGGGCCGAGGTAGTGGAAAGAAACCAAAACCTTTCCAAACCCTCTAATATCAACAGAGCCACAAATGCATTACATTTTGTATATTTAATACATAAATGTGTGCCCAAGTGTAAATGACTAAACAATAAAACAACTAACATAGTAATATCTATGACTCTAAAATTAATATTACATAACAGCTACCGTAGTAATATCTATCAGTCGTACTCAACTGTTACAGTAATAAGTTTTTCATGTATTACATTTTGTATCTTTAATACATGAATGTGAATGTCTAAACAATAAAACAATTACCAAAGTAATATCTATGACTCTAAAATCAATCAAATCAAGTGCAAATGTCTAAACAATAAAACAACTAAGATATGTAAAAATGAAGATACATAATATAGGGGCAATCCTATCTCTAATACATATCAGCTACCGTAGTAATATCTATCAGTCCTACTAAACTGTTACAGTGCTTTTCATGTATTACATTTTGTATCTTTAATAAATGAATGTGTCTCCAACTGTAATTGCTTAAACAATAAAACAACTACCAAAGTAATATCTATGACTCAAAAATCAATCAAATCAAGTATAAATCTCTAAACAACTAAGATATGTAAAAATGAATATACATAATATCTGGGCAATCCTATTTGTAATGCATATCAGCTACCGTAGTAATATCAATCAGTCATACTCAACTGTTACAGTAATAGGCTTTTTATGTATTACATTTTGTATCCTTAATACATGAATGTGAATGTCTAAACAATAAAACAACTGTAATAGTAATATCTATGACTCTAAAATCAACGAAATCAAGTATAAATGTCTAAACAATAAAATAACTAAGATATATAAATATAAATATACATAATATATAGGTAATCCTTTCTGTAATACATATCAGCTATCTTAGTAATATCTATCAGTCCTACACAACTGTTGTAGTAATAGGCTTTTCATGTATTACATTTTGTATTTTTAATACATGAATGTGTGCCAAAGTGTAAATGACTAAACAATAAAACAACTAACATAGTAATATCTATGACTCTAAAATTAATATTACATAACAGCTACCGTAGTAATATCTATCAGTCATACTCAACTGTTACAGTAATAAGTTTTTCATGTATTATATTTTGTATCTTTAATACATGAATGTGAATGTCTAAACAATAAAACAATTACCAAAGTAATATCTATGACTCTAAAATCAATCAAATCAAGTGTAAATGTCTAAACAATAAAACAACTAAGATATGTAAAAATGAAGATACATAATATAGGGGCAATCCTATCTCTAATACATATCAGCTACCGTAGTAATATCTATCAGTCCTACTAAACTGTTATAATGCTTTTCATGTATTACATTTTGTATCTTTAATAAATGAATGTGTCTCCAAGTGTAATTGCTTAAACAATAAAACAACTAACAAAGTAATATCTATGACTCAAAAATCAATCAAATCAAGTATAAATCTCTAAACAACTAAGATATGTAAAAATGAATATACATAATATCTGGGCAATCCTATTTGTAATGCATATCAGCTACCGTAGTAATATCAATCAGTCATACTCAACTGTTACAGTAATAGGCTTTTTATGTATTACATTTTGTATCCTTAATACATGAATGTCACGCCCCAAATTCCTATGACTCCGAAACCCGAGCCTAAGTGCTAGGGGAGTGAATGCGGAAGTAAAAAGAAACGAGAACCAAAAGACATTCAGTCATCAAACACCCACAAAGGGTTGCAATGAATGCCCATATACCATGCTGTCACGCCCCTAAAGGGTGACGCAAACCAAGCGACTACTAGAGTCAATAATAACAAAGATGTACATGGAATAACAATAAGAATATACTCCATGCCAACACGAATACTAAAAACACAAGAGTATCCTCAGATACCAACAGACACGCTCCTAAATTCCTAAGACTCCCGAACAGGGTCATCCGAGGAATCCAGGATGTGATCCTTAATACAAATGACCAACTAAGACATCACTAACCATGGAAACGTATGGATTATTGATGGAAATGGTATATTTCATACCCAAATGAATAATAAACAAAGCAGCGGAATCTAACGAAAATCCGGCAGAGTTCCGTTTGTAAATGGAACATCCGGATACACAACCATAACACAATAACCTGCCCAAAACAATTCAATAATCACAATGGCTTCCAAGCCCCACATTCATCAATCCTACTAGGGCCGAGGTAGTGGAAAGAAACCAAAACCCCTCCAAACCCTCTAACATCAACAGAGCCACAAATGCTCGAATAAAAATACAGAAGAGCACCTAACTGTGCGGAATAGATACAGTACATCCTGAAAGAATAAATACAGGAAATAAAAGATACATCAACAGGGATAGGCCAACAGACTGGCTCCCAAAAGAAATACATGGCAAACCCATAACAAATGGGTAAGGAAAACTGAAAGCAGATACCTATCGTCCCCAAACCCAGTCGTGCCGTAACCGTAACCGCATCACCCAACGCAACTCCCAAAACTTGTAACAAGGAAACAAAAGAAAGCTGCCGTTACACTGCATCCTGCTCATAGTCGTATATTTCCTGCAACCTGGCGTGTGAATACCAGGGGGCAAATGAAATACCCTTGTGAGCAAATAAGCTCAGTGGGAAAGGATATCCTAACTACCACATCCTCTGATAGTTTAGGTAAAGCTAACCCGTCTAATAAGATATAAATAACTCAACTAATCCCATCCACGCAAAACCCAAGGCACACGCTCATATACTACCGTACGTAAGTATATAACAGGAATATATATATATACACATATATATATATAAGAATAACTACTCAACATGAGTCTGTAATGTACAACTAAGACTTGTATTCCAAGTACCAACACCAGTAGTCTACACTACTCTTACCAACGTACACTAGGTACACGATACGAGGATCCAATCTAACAATTCCTCAATTACTCACAACACAATTCAGAAAATCCAACAGAGGGAAAACACACTCACCTCTAATATCCACAAGGATCATAATCCACCACTAGTACCAAGGAATACTCATAACTCACTCCCCGAGAACACAGGAGGAAAAACACTCACGTCCTTGCATACTAACATAACCGTCATCTCTCTCTCTATATATATATATTGTAAATGTACAATATATATATATATATATAAACAAACCTCGTCCTATTCCTAGAGGAAATCTACCTCTCAAGGCTTGATCACCTCAATCATATCACCGTACCATAATTCAAATCGACCTCATAGTACTATCATTAATAGGGTCAATCACATCACTAACACTCTCACTGTAGGCGAGGAAAACCACCCAATCAAATCACTAAGAGTACACGAACTCAACTCACAAGAACGACCACCTCAGGGTCACCAAAGCAAAGCGAAGGAAAAGACATTCCAATGCTTAACCAACAGATAACCGAGACAATAATGTCAAGGTAAAGAACACCACAAGTGTTTAGTGAAAACACCTGGACAAGGAACCCAATCCACTCGGTATCCATGCCCCTAACATGTGGAACAACTCGAATCACCTAAGTTGTGACATCAAAAACCAAGAAGAAAGGAAAGGGCAACACTATATGTGTGCCCTGAACAACACCAAGCCTCATACCCGAGACTTAGAAATGATAGGAAGCAAAGGTGAAACAATGGAACACCTTTCAAAACTCTACAGGATGAGATATTGAGAAAGAAGTCTCGAAATCTCAGAATCCCAAGAAAAGTAATAAAATAGTTTTCCTTTTAAGAAACCACATAATAAAAATGACCGTCTTGCCCCCGGTCTCCGTCAGTTGCCATCACCGGCTTTTAGAAGTTAAAACCTTTTTAAATAAGATCCTAAGATCAGTTTATAAAGTACTAAAACTTTTCATTTCTACGGGGGTAGGCGAAAACGAGTTTTTCCTTTTAATACAAAGAGTTTATTTCAAAACTTAGAAAACGCCGTTTTCGAAATGACAGCCACATAAGAATGAACAACTCCACGGATTCCTATAATGCCCAAAAGGACAATAAAGGAAGAACAACACATTGGACTCACGGAAGACAACCATCCGTTTTCAACTCCACCAAATCAAATGATACCACGAGGAAGAGGTTCGGCATCACGCCGTAACCAAGGAATCTAGGAATGACATACAAGTCAACGACCACGTACTAGTGTACAAAACACCGTACAAGGAATGCTTAGGGGAATGAACTAAACACAAGAACCGAGACTGTCAAGCTACGGTACCTCGAGTACTAAATAAAGTCACTCAACTGTAACCTCTTCTCACCAATCAAACTCCCAACTACAGTTGATAACTCATTCCTCAAAAGTGAAAGACACCTAAAGGTCCATACTACAACTCACAATCTCATCACCCGCCTTCTCGAAGGCCCCAATTCATAACTGATACTGAAATCAATCTCTAACCTCCAATCTCTAACAAGGTCACACAGCTAACAACAATCACAAGACCATTAACCACATTCTCTAAGGCCTCAACTCAAAATCAAGTCTACGGTCCACCACTAGCCTCAACTAGCCACATAGATCACTATATCAATACACTTAACCTCCCCCCAAGGGCACAAGGTATACAACAAGTATAAAGATTACGTTCCATTTATACTTTAACAATTTTCCCATTTAAAGTCATGTTTCACATTATTCATTTTCAACTGAGCATTTATAAAATATGAATTTAATTTACAATATTCATAAATAACATGCTCCAACATCCAACAGGCAATAATAACACATATTAAACCTGCTCCAACAACACATGAAATCATATCATGTATACATGTCAAATGAAATCACATAAATGTCATGCATATACAATGTGACTCAATACCACCCTTTGCCCACATCACGTGGTTAACGAATACGCACTCCACCCATTTACAAGGAGAAAGAGTACCGCACCGATTCTTCCCAAGTGTTTTTGACACTACACTTTCAACAAGGAAGACGGTTGCACGAGACGACCCGCGACTTCGAGAATGAGACGACTCACCCTATACCCCATTCACAGCTCATTATTCTATAGGATGGGAACACCCCCTGGCCATTTGTTGCGACGATTCGACACAAAGACACCCCACATGATTTCACAACCCACATATACCAATACCATGATTTGACACTACATGATATTCTCAATATGCATCCAGGTCCAAATGATAATCATGCCTCAATATAAATATGTAATGCATCATATCTATATACAATATCCACATATAATTCACACGGCGCCCATCACAGGTTAACGGATACAATCCGACACAAAACCGTCCCTACATGATACATACCCCTGTACTCAGCATAAATATATAGTGCATCATATTTAAGCAATTACCCACATGGTAATGTCAACATAAATCTCAAAAATCTCCTTGCATGCTTTCAAATACAATAAAACAATTAAATCATATGAAAATAATTTCATATACCATTCATGTTCTCCAAAAATATATTTTCTTTAATTTTTTAGAAAATATTTCAATTTCTCTTATCATTCATTTAAAATAAATTATACAATTAATTCACGTATAATAAGAGGAACCTAGCATGGCGTCTTAAGTCTCTCACATCCAACGTTTACAAATTTCTCTAGCCCATTTAATTTTCCAGGGAATTTCTAAGTCGTCTATTCCTATTCAATTCAATTAGGAATATATTTAATCACATAGGAAATAATTTAATTAATTTTCTTAAATTAATTCCTAAGTCCAATTCCGATTCTAAACGAATTATAGATATTTAAATTAACGATTTAAAATATCTATATTAAATTAAATAAGGGTTTTACACCCCTAAACTACTTCAATAATGCAGAGTGAGAAATATAATTTCCCACCTAATTATACGTTACCGAACAGCCCAAAACAGCACTGTACCGTCGCCCGAATATGAAGCCCGCCGACCAAAATTGTCCAAAAACTATTTTGAATATATCGAAATGTCCGTCTCGACAACCTATGCGATATATACGAAGCCCATTAATAATCGATTAATTAATTGGGTTAAATCTAAAATAGCCCAAACGAAAATTCGAAACTTCAAATCGAATTTCCCGACAAACCGTTCAATGTAAAATTATGAAATTTTTACACGTCGTACCTGACATATAGGCGAAGCTACCCTCCGAAAATCAGACCAAACCGAGCTCGGGAAGTCGACCGAAAAATGGTCGAAGTTTCTGGCCAGACCGCACTATTGTGCGAATTGCTACAGTGTGCGTCGCCTCTGCGCGACCCAGCTGCTGCGCCACCACCTGCAGCTCCGGCGACCCTTGCCCTTGCGCCACCAGCCGCCGTCGACCACAGCCACTGCGAACCGCCACCGAACCGCCGCTGCTACACACTGGAACCAGTCGCGCAGCTCAGCCGACTCTCTCTCTGTCGACAGCTCTCACTCTCCACGACTTCTCTCTCTCTCCCTCTATTAACCGACGACCCATGGTGAAGAAGAGGGGAAGCTCGATCATGCGTCATGGAGAGGAAGAAGATGCAGAGGTGTGTCGGGTAGGAGAAGGAGCAGCGTGTACATTCGTATATATATACACATATATGCCCTAATTGCACTAGTGACCCTTAACTTATCCATAATTACGAAATGACCCCACTTCAATATATATATATAATAAATCCCAACGATTACCGGAAGCCTCCAAATAATATCGTTCAACCCCGAAAGTCCACGGGACGCCAAATAACCAAATTAGTCCTAAAGAAATATACCGGTTTAGGAATCCAACAACCGGAACACCGAGAAAGTAATTTAATACTCTTCACACCGGTTCCGTAAAAGTACTAATACCGTAACCGAAATAATCGAAACGATATCGTGTAGTCGAGAATAAGAATTCGCGTAGTCGTCAAAGAAAAAAACCGTAAAGTCATACAGTCGACTTTAAAACGAAACGCGAAAAATTTACAGGTATCAAATACCAAGAATAAATAATACGTCATGAACAAGTGACGTCATTACCGAAATTAAATTAAATATAATTTCAGGAAAAAGGAAAATAACACAGGGTGTTACAATGAATGTGAATGTCTAAACAATAAAACAACTGTAATAGTAATATCTATGACTCTAAAATCAACGAAATCAAGTATAAATGTCTAAACAATAAAATAACTAAGATATATAAATATAAATATACATAATATATAGGTAATCCTTTCTGTAATACATATCAGCTATCTTAGTCATATCTATCAGTCCTACACAACTGTTGTAGAAATAGGCTTTTCATGTATTACATTTTGTATTTTTAATACATGAATGTGTGCCCAAGTGTAAATGACTAAACAATAAAACAACTAACATAGTAATATCTATGACTCTAAAATTAATATTACATATCAGCTACCGTAGTAATATCTATCAGTCATACTCAACTGTTACAGTAATAAGTTTTTCATGTATTACATTTTGTATCTTTAATACATGAATGTGAATGTCTAAACAATAAAACAATTACCAAAGTAATATCTATGACTCTAAAATCAATCAAATCAAGTGTAAATGTCTAAACAATAAAACAACTAAGATATGTAAAAATGAAGATACATAATATAGGGGCAATCCTATCTCTAATACATATCAGCTACCGTAGTAATATCTATCAGTCCTACTAAACTGTTACAGTGCTTTTCATGTATTACATTTTGTATCTTTAATAAATGAATGTGTCTCCAAGTGTAATTGCTTAAACAATAAAACAACTATCAAAGTAATATCTATGACACAAAAATCAATCAAATCAAGTATAAATCTCTAAACAACTAAGATATGTAAAAATGAATATACATAATATCTGGGCAATCCTATTTGTAATGCATATCAGCTACCGTAGTAATATCAATCAGTCATACTCAACTGTTACAGTAATAGGCTTTTTATGCATTACATTTTGTATCCTTAATACATGAATGTGAATGTCTAAACAATAAAACAACTGTAATAGTAATATCTATGACTCTAAAATCAACGAAATCAAGTATAAATGTCTAAACAATAAAATAACTAAGATATATAAATATAAATATACATAATATATAGGTAATCCTTTCTGTAATACATATCAGCTATCTTAGTAATATCTATCAGTCCTACACAACAGTTGTAGTAATAGGCTTTTCATGTATTACATTTTGTATTTTTAATACATGAATGTGTGCCCAATTGTAAATGACTAAAAAATAAAACAACTAACATAGTAATATCTATGACTCTAAAATTAATATTACATATCAGCTACCGTAGTAATATCAATCAGTCCTACTCAACTGTTACAACAATAGGCTTTTCATGTATTATATTTTGTATCTTTAATACATGAATGTGAATGTCTAAACAATAAAACAATTACCAAAGTAATATCTATGACTCTAAAATCAATCAAATCAAGTGTAAATGTCTAAACAATAAAACAACTAAGATATGTAAAAATGAAGATACATAATATAGGGGCAATCCTATCTCTAATACATATCAGCTACCGTAGTAATATCTATCAGTCCTACTAAACTGTTACAGTGCTTTTCATGTATTACATTTTGTATCTTTGATAAATGAATGTGTCTCCAAGTGTAATTGCTTAAACAATAAAACAACTATCAAAGTAATATCTATGACACAAAAATCAATCAAATCAAGTATAAATCTCTAAACAACTAAGATATGTAAAAATGAATATACATAATATCTGGGCAATCCTATTTGTAATGCATATCAGCTACCGTAGTAATATCAATCAGTCATACTCAACCGTTATAGTAATAGGCTTTTTATGTATTACATTTTGTATCCTTAATACATGAATGTGAATGTCTAAACAATAAAACAACTGTAATAGTAATATCTATGACTCTAAAATCAACGAAATCAAGTATAAATGTCTAAACAATAAAATAACTAAGATATATAAATATAAATATACATAATATATAGGTATTCCTTTCTGTAATACATATCAGCTATTTTAGTAATATCTATCAGTCCTACACAACTGTTGTAGAAATAGGCTTTTCATGTATTACATTTTGTATTTTTAATACATGAATGTGTGCCCAAGTGTAAATGACTAAAAAATAAAACAACTAACATAGTAATATCTATGACTCTAAAATTAATATTACATATCAGCTACCGTAGTAATATCAATCAGTCCTACTCAACTGTTACAACAATAGGCTTTTCATGTATTATATTTTGTATCTTTAATACATGAATGTGAATGTCTAAACAATAAAACAATTACCAAAGTAATATCTATGACTCTAAAATCAATCAAATCAAGTGTAAATGTCTAAACAATAAAACAACTAAGATATGTAAAAATGAAGATACATAATATAGGGGCAATCCTATCTCTAATACATATCAGCTACCGTAGTAATATCTATCAGTCCTACTAAACTGTTACAGTGCTTTTCATGTATTACATTTTGTATCTTTAATAAATGAATGTGTCTCCAAGTGTAATTGCTTAAACAATAAAACAACTACCAAAGTAATATCTATGACTCAAAAATCAATCAAATCAAGTATAAATCTCTAAACAACTAAGATATGTAAAAATGAATATACATAATATCTGGGCAATCCTATTTGTAATGCATATCAGCTACCGTAGTAATATCAATCAGTCATACTCAACCGTTATAGTAATAGGCTTTTTATGTATTACATTTTGTATCCTTAATACATGAATGTGAATGTCTAAACAATAAAACAACTGTAATAGTAATATCTATGACTCTAAAATCAACGAAATCAAGTATAAATGTCTAAACAATAAAATAACTAAGATATATAAATATAAATATACATAATATATAGGTATTCCTTTCTGTAATACATATCAGCTATTTTAGTAATATCTATCAGTCCTACACAACTGTTGTAGAAATAGGCTTTTCATGTATTACATTTTGTATTTTTAATACATGAATGTGTGCCCAAGTGTAAATGACTAAAAAATAAAACAACTAACATAGTAATATCTATGACTCTAAAATTAATATTACATATCAGCTACTGTAGTAATATCAATCAGTCCTACTCAACTGTTACAACAATAGGCTTTTCATGTATTATGTTTTGTATCTTTAATACATGAATGTGAATGTCTAAACAATAAAACAATTACCAAAGTAATATCTATGACTCTAAAATCAATCAAATCAAGTGTAAATGTCTAAACAATAAAACAACTAAGATATGTAAAAATGAAGATACATAATATAGGGGCAATCCTATCTCTAATACATATCAGCTACCGTAGTAATATCTATCAGTCCTACTAAACTGTTACAGTGCTTTTCATGTATTACATTTTGTATCTTTAATAAATGAATGTGTCTCCAAGTGTAATTGCTTAAACAATAAAACAACTACCAAAGTAATATCTATGAATCAAAAATCAATCAAATCAAGTATAAATCTCTAAACAACTAAGATATGTAAAAATGAATATACATAATATCTGGGCAATCCTATTTGTAATGCATATCAGCTACCGTAGTAATATCAATCAGTCATACTCAACTGTTACAGTAATAGGCTTTTCATGTATTACATTTTGTATCCTTAATACATGAATGTGAATGTCTAAACAATAAAACAACTGTAATAGTAATATCTATGACTCTAAAATCAACGAAATCAAGTATAAATGTCTAAACAATAAAATAACTAAGATATATAAATATAAATATAAATAATATATAGGTAATCCTTTATGTAATACATATCAGCTATCTTAGTAATATCTATCAGTCCTACACAACTGTTGTAGTAATAGGCTTTTCATGTATTACATTTTGTATTTTTAATACATGAATGTGTGCCCAAGTGTAAATGACTAAACAATAAAACAACTAACATAGTAATATCTATGACTCTAAAATTAATATTACATATCATGTCACGACCCGAATTCCTAGGACTCCGAAACCCGAACCTAAGAGCTAAGGGAGTGATTGCGGAAGTAAAAAGAAATGAGAACCAACGACATTCAATCATCAAATACCCACGAAAGGGTAAAATGATTTAATACCTCGCTGTCACGTCCCTAAGATTCCCGAAACTCAAATCTAGAGAATCAGCGAATCTCCAAGGGATGACGCTAGTCAAGCGACTACTAGAGTCAACAACAACAAAGAGACACATGGAATAACAATAAAAATATACTCCATGTAAAGTAGAATGCTAGAAACTCACTGGCATCCTCCAATACCAACTGACACGCTCCTAAATTCCTAAGACTGCCGAATAGGGACATCCGAGGAATCCAGGATGTGATCCTTAATACAAATGACCAACTAAGACATCATTAACCAAGAAAACACATGGGTTAATGATAGAAATGGTATATCCTATACCCAAATGACTAATAAACAAAGCAGCGGAATCTAACGAAAATCCGGCAGAGTTCCGTTTGTAAATGGAACATCCGGATACACAACCACAACACAATAACCTGCCCAAAGCAATTCAATAATCACAATGGATTCCAAGCCCCACATTCATCAATCCTACTAGGGCCGAGGTAGTGGAAAGAAACCAAAACCTCTCCAAACCCTCTAAACTCAACAGAGCCACAAATGCTCGAATAGGAATACAAGAAATGCACCTAGCAATGCAAAATAAATACCATAACCTCCTGAAAGAATAAATACAGGAAATAAAGGATACATCAACAGGGATATGCCAATAGACTGGCTCCCAAAAGAAAATACATAGCAATCCCATAACAATGGGGAGAGAAGCTAACAGTAAATACCTATCGTCCCCAAACTAGTCGTACTGCAACCGTAACCGCATCACCAGCGCGACTCCAAACCTGTAACACGGAAACAAGAGAAAACTGATGTTGCACTGCATCCTGCTCATAGCCGTATGTTTCCTGCAACCTGGCGTGGGAATACCAGGGGGCAAATGAAATACCCCTGTGAGCAAATAAGCTCAGTGGGAAAGGATACTCTAACTACCACATCCTCTAATAGTTTAGGTAATGCTAAACCACCCAATGAGATACATAGCCCACAACATAACCCAGCCACGAAAACCTAAGGTACGTGCTCATATACTACTGTACGTAAGTATATAGGGGATATATATATATATATATAAATACCCAACATGAGCCTATAAGATACAACTAAGACTCATACTCCTAGTACCAACACCAGTAGTCTACACTACTCTCACCAACGTACACTAGGTACACGATACTAAGGTCCAATCTAACAAATCATCCAGCGTTCACGACGCTAACAAGAAACTCCAAACAGAGGGAATCACACTCACCTCTAATATCCACAAGGATCGAAATCCACCACTAGTACCAAGGAATACTCATAACTCACTCCCCGATAACACAGGAGGAAAAGTACTCACGTCCTTGCGTACTAACACAATCATCATCTATATATATATTGATACAATATATATATATATAACAAACCTCATCACATTCCTAAGGAAAATCTACCTCTCAAGGGCTAAATCACCTCAATCATATCACCATACCATAATTCAAATCGACCTCATAATACTATCATCAATAGGGTCAATCACATCACTAACACTCTCACTGTAGGCGAGGAAAACCACTCAATCAAATCACTAAGAGTACACGAATTCAACTCACAAGAACGACCACCTCAGGGTCACCAAAGCAAAGCGAAGGAAAAGACTTTCCAATGCTTAACCAACAGATAACCGAGACAACAATGTCAAGGTAAAGAACACCACAAGTGTTTAGTGAAAACACCTGGACAAGGAACCCAATCCACTCGGTATCCATGCTCCTAACATGTGGAACAACTCGAATCACCTAAGTGGTGACATCAAAAACCAAAAGAAAGGAAAGGGCAACACTATATGTGTGCCCTGAACAACACCAAGCCTCATACCCGAGACTTAGAAATGATAGGAAGCAAATGTGAAACAATGGAACACCTTTCAAAACTCTACAGGATGAGATATTGAGAAAGAGGTCTCGAAATCTCAGAATCCCAAGAAAAGTAATAAAATAGTTTTCCTTTTAAGAAACCACATAGTAAAAATGACCGTCTTGCCCCCGGTCTCCGTCAGTTACCATTACCGGCTTTTAGAAGTTAAAAATCTTTTTAAAGAAGATCCTAAGATCATTTTACAAAGTACTAAAACTTTTAGTTGCTACGGGGGTAGGCGAAAATGGGTTTTTTCCTTTTAAATACAAAGAGTTTAGAAAACACTGTTTCCGAAGGACATCCAAATAAGGGTAAACACAACTCCACGGATTCCTATAATGTCCAAGATGACAAGGAAGGAAGAGTATTACATTGGGTTCACGGAACACAACTATCCGTTCCCAACCTCACGAGATCAAATGACAACACCTGGAAAAGGTTCGGCACCACGTCGTAACCTACAACTCAAGGAATGACGTGTAAGTCAAAGACATGTACTAGTATACAGAGTACAATAAAAGAAATGCTTAGAGGAATGAACTAAGCACTAGAAACAAGATTGCCAAGCTATAGTACCTCGAGTACTTAATAAAATCACTTAAACCCCCTAATATCATGAAAAGGGAGAACTAGTGGCCGATACCACGGGAATAACTAGTCTCAATCAATACCTCTTCCAATTCATTATGACTATAATTTCACAATTGATAATTAACAGAATCAATAAGTCATTTCCACTTAACTAGACAGGTTCAATCACAACCACTTCTAACCGCACTCAAAACCTCAAAAGCACGATAAAGGATACCTCCCCCTAAGTGGGAAAGAAACATCCAGGGTCAGTAATATGCAACTAACCGAAACCACAAAACTATCACCGCCTTCTCTAAGGCCTCAGATCACAATTGATACTCAATCAATCCCTAACCTCAAATCTCTACAGATAACACATAACTAACCACAGAGGTCACTATGCCAATATACCTAATCTCCCCCAAGGGCACAAGGTAAATAATCACAAGTATAAAGATACACTTTTCATTTATACTTATTTTCTCATTTAATTCATGTTTTCGCATTTATCACTTTCAACTGAGCATTTTATAAAGATATGAATTTAATTTCACAATATTCATACATAACATGCTCCAAATTCCAACAGGCAATAATAACACATATTAAACATGCTCCAACATCACATGTAATAATATCACGTATACATGTCAAATGAAATCACATAAATGCCATGCATATACAATGTGACTCATACACCACCCTTTGCCCACATCACGTGGTTAACGAATACGCACTCCACCCATTTACAAGGAGAAAGAGTACCGCACCGATTCTTCCCAAGTGTTTTTGACACTACACTTTCAACAAGGAAGACGGTTGCACGAGACGACCCGTAACCAAAGATCCGTATAACGGATGCACGAGACGACCCGCGACTTCGAGAATGAGACGACTCACCCTATACCCCATTCACAGCTCATTATTTTGTAGGATGGGAACACCCCCTGGCCAGTTGTTGCGACGATTCGACACAAAGACACCCCACATGATTTCACAACCCACATATACCAATACCATGATTTAACACTACATGATATTCTCAATATGCATCCAGGTCCAAATGACAATCATGCATCAATCATAAATATGTAATGCATCATATTTATGTAAATACCCACAGGGTAATATATAAATCTTAAAATCTCTTTTCATGCTTTAAAATACAATAAAGCAAGTAAATCATATGAAAACAGTTTCATATACATTTCATGTTTTAAAAATATATTTTCTTTAATTCCTTAGAAAATATTTTTAATTTCAATTAACATGCCTTTTTTTTAAAAATAATTTAAGCAGATAATCCACGTAATAAAAATAGACCTAGAATAACGTCTAAGTCTCTCACGTCCAATGTTTACAAAATATTCTAGCTCATTTAATTCTCGAGGGAATTTCTAAGTCGTCTATTCCTATTCAATTCAATTAGGAATATATCTAATCTCGTAGGAAATAATTTAATTAATTTTCTTAAATTAATTCCTAAGTCCAATTCCGATTCTAAACGAATTATAGATATTTAAATTAACGATTTAAAATATCTATATTAAATTAAATAAGGGTTTTACACCCCTAAACTACTTCAATAATGCGGAGTGAGAAATATGATTTCCCACCTGAAATACGCTTACAGAACAGCCGTTTCGGGCCCACAGTGAACAGTACCGGCGCCCGAATATGACGTCCGCCGACCAAAGTCGTCTGAAAAATATTTCGAATATATCAAAATGTCCGTCTCGACAACCTATACGATATATACGAAGCCCATTACTAATAAGTTAATTAATTTGAGTAAATCTAAATTAACCTAAACGAAAATTCGAAACTTCAAATCGAATTTCCCGACAAACCGTTCAACGTAAAATTACGAAATTTTTACACGTCATACCTGACATATAGGCGAAGCTACCTTCCAAAAATCAGCCCAAACCGAGCTCGGGAAGTCGACCGAAAAAATGGCCGAAGGTTCTGGCCGAACCTACACTGCTGCGCCTCTGCCGCACGAGCTGCTGCCGCCGCACCACCTGCGCGACCACTAGCGCGCCTCGCCGACGCCACCAGCACTGCCGCCGTCCACAGCCCAGCAGCTGCCGCCATCATCCTGGACCGTCGTCGTTGCCTTGCTGCGCAGCCGCCCGTTCTGGCGACCCGTTCCTCAGCCGACTCTCTCTCCCTCTCTCTCAATCGGCCGACCATGGTGAAGGAGAAAACAAGGTCGTCGTGTGAAGGAGAGTTGCTTCAGTCGTGGAGAAGAAGAAGAAGAAAGAGACTCGGTCGTATAGGAGAAGCTATACAGACGTGCATATACATATCTATATATATGTCCTAATTACAAAAGCAACCCTCCATTTCTCCATATTTACAAAAGTGACTACCAAGTTTTCCATAGTTACCCATGTGACTCTTATCTTTTGTCAATTCACCTTTTCAACCCCAAGACGATATATATATATAATTAAATATATATATATACAATAAATCCCGAAAAATACCGGGAACACCCAAACGTAAATTCGCAAACCCGAATTAATAACGGGACGCCTAATTAAATACACCGGGGTAGAAACCTAAACATCGGAACACCTAACAGACCCGATCCAATTAAAATGCATCGTTGCCCAGTCGAAGTATTAAACATTAATTGATCGAAACGAAACCGCGTAGTCAATAACAATAATCCACGAACTCGTCAAAACGAAACCGTAATGTCGTCCAGTCGACTTTAAAACTAAACGCGAAAAATTTACAAGTACGAAATACCAAGAATAATATGAAAGTCATGAACAGGTGACGTCATAACCGAAATTAAATTAAATATAATTTCAGGAACAAGGAAAATAACACGGGATGTTACATATCAGCTACCGTAGTAATATCTATCAGTCATACTCAACTGTTATAGTAATAAGTTTTTCATGTATTACATTTTGTATCTTTAATACATGAATGTGAATGTCTAAACAATAAAACAATTACCAAAGTAATATCTATGACTCTAAAATCAATCAAATCAAGTGTAAATGTCTAAACAATAAAACAACTAAGATATGTAAAAATGAAGATACATAATATAGGGGCAATCCTATCTCTAATACATATCAGCTACCGTAGTAATATCTATTAGTCCTACTAAACTGTTACAGTGCTTTTCATGTATTACATTTTGTATCTTTAATAAATGAATGTGTCTCCAAGTGTAATTGCTTAAACAATAAAACAACTACCAAAGTAATATCTATGACACAAAAATCAATCAAATCAAGTATAAATCTCTAAACAACTAAGATATGTAAAAATGAATATACATAATATCTGGGCAATCCTATTTGTAATGTATATCAGCTACCGTAGTAATATCAATCAGTCATACTCAACTGTTACAGTAATAGGATTTTTATGTTTTACATTTTGTATCCTTAATACATGAATGTGAATGTCTAAACAATAAAACAACTGTAATAGTAATATCTATGACTCTAAAATCAACGAAATCAAGTATAAATGTCTAAACAATAAAATAACTAAGATATATAAATATAAATATACATAATATATAGGTAATCCTTTCTGTAATACATATCAGCTATCTTAGTAATATCTATCAGTCCTACACAACTGTTGTAGTAATAGGCTTTTCATGTATTACATTTTGTATTTTTAATACATGAATGTGTGCCCAAGTGTAAATGACTAAAAAATAAAACAACTAACATAGTAATATCTATGACTCTAAAATTAATATTACATATCAGCTACCGTAGTAATATCAATCAGTCCTACTCAACTGTTACAACAATAGGCTTTTCATGTATTATATTTTGTATCTTTAATACATGAATGTGAATGTCTAAACAATAAAACAATTACCAAAGTAATATCTATGACTCTAAAATCAATCAAATCAAGTGTAAATGTCTAAACAATAAAACAACTAAGATATGTAAAAATGAAGATACATAATATAGGGGCAATCCTATCTCTAATACATATCAGCTACCGTAGTAATATCTATCAGTCATACTAAACTGTTACAGTGCTTTTCATGTATTACATTTTGTATCTTTAATAAATGAATGTGTCTCCAAGTGTAATTGCTTAAACAATAAAACAACTACCAAAGTAATATCTATGACTCAAAAATCAATCAAATCAAGTATAAATCTCTAAACAACTAAGATATGTAAAAATGAATATACATAATATCTGGGCAATCCTATTTGTAATGCATATCAGCTACCGCAGTAATATCAATCAGTCATACTCAACTGTTACAGTAATAGGCTTTTTATGTATTACATTTTGTATCCTTAATACATGAATGTGAATGTCTAAACAATAAAACAACTGTAATAGTAATATCTATGACTCTAAAATCAACGAAATCAAGTATAAATGTCTAAACAATAAAATAACTAAGATATATAAATATAAATATACATAATATATAGGTAATCCTTTATGTAATACATATCAGCTATCTTAGTAATATCTATCAGTCCTACACAACTGTTGTAGTAATAGGCTTTTCATGTATTACATTTTGTATTTTTAATACATGAATGTGTGCCCAAGTGTAAATGACAAAACAATAAAACAACTAACATAGTAATATCTATGACTCTAAAATCAATATTACATATCAGTTACCGTAGTAATATCTATCAGTCATACTCAATTGTTACAGTAATAGATTTTTCATGTATTACATTTTGTATCTTTAATATATGAATGTGAATGTCTAAACAATAAAACAACTAAGATATGTTAAAATGAAGATATCATTTATTACACTACAATCAATCGAAAATTTTTCTTTGATAGCCCATCATATATGGGCAATCCTCATTTAGGGTTTAGGGTTTTATATTTTAATGGGTAGGAATATATATAAGTATGTCACTCTTTGCTCAAATTAAATAGGTACCTTTAAGAATACACTTCTACATATTAGGGTCTGTGACTCTATGTTCAAATTAAATATGACGATTTTAGAATACACGTCTACAGATTAGGGTGAGTCTTTGTTCTTTTAAATTAGGTTTAGGGCTACACCTCTCTTGTACATTTATAAGTATATAGATAGATATATATTGGTAAAATAAGGATTTGAGAAAAATATTCATTCATAGCAATGTTGTTAGGATCGTTAGGGATCGTAACTAGGGTACTAGATTCTACTACATTGTTATAAAAAATGTTGAAATTAACTTTTTAATCATAGTATATTTAAAGATAAATTGTACCACTAAAACAATTCATTAATAATAATACTAAGAAAATTTTATTATTTAATTAATGCTCTTGATTTTTATTATACTACTATATAAATATTTCTCAAAAAACGTTAAAAGGTTATATCCAATAATCATTATCATATTTAACAAAAATATATTTCATTTTTTATGTACGAATAGAAAAACATTTATATGTTTTACACTATTGTCAATCAATAATTTAAATGAAAATTAGTAATATAATGAAAATTAGACTTTTTAGTTATAAGAGTGTGATGAAAAGGGTGGTTGGCATAGGGGTAACTTAGAGATTTCACATGAAAATTAAATTAAACAAGGGTACTTAAGTCATTTTATGCCTCCAAGGAGTGTCATTGCAATATTTTACAAACCTCAGGGGGTGTCGATGCAAAATACTTCATTGACTAGCATTTACCTGCAATTGACCAATACTTCATGGGGTGTCAATGCAAATTACCCAATAATTTAATAAGAATGCACAATAATAATATAATTATACACTAAGTAAGTAATTAATATCACATAATTAACAAAAATAATATAATTATACACTAAATAAGTAATTAATGTCATAAAATTAATATTATAAAATAATAAAAGATTAAAAATAAATAAATAAACCAATTATATATATATATATATACACGTAGATTTACTATGGTAAAAAACATAATGCAAATGAACATGTTATCAAGATTGAAATAAAAAATGTGAGTATATTTTGAAACAAATAAAAATAATAATGTATTATAGTAAAAAAGATATGTAACACCCCGTGTTATTATCCTTTTTACTGAAATTATTTATAATTTAATTTCGGTAATGACGTCACTTGTTCATGACGTGTTATTTATTCTTGGTATTTGATACCTGTAAATTTTTCGCGTTTACTTTTAAAGTCGACTGGACGACACTACGGTTTCTCCTTGACGACTACGCGAGTTCTTATTCTCAATTACGCGGTATCGTTGCGGCGTTTAATGATTAGTACTTCGACTGGGCAAAGACACGTTGTAATTGATCGGGCTTGTTAAGTGTCCCGACGTTCGGGTTTCTACCCCGGTGTATTTAATTGGGTGTCCTGTTATTAATTCGGGTTTGCGAGATTACGTTTTGGTGTTCCCGGTATTTTTCGGGATTTATTGTATAGATATATATTTAATTATATATATATAGTTTTGGGGTCATTTCGCAATTACGGATACTTGAAGGGTCAATTTCGCAATTATGGACATTTAGAGGGTTGTTTTTGCAATTAGGTTATATATGTATATATACATGTATATGCGTATCTGTAAACGACGGATCCGTGCGTCTCTTCTCCACGACTACAGCCGATGCCTTCTTCTTCATAGACGACTTTCATCTGCTCCTCACCTTCATCTTCACCTCCATGGCCGGCGAGAGAAGGAGAGAGAGAGAGAGAGAGTCGGGCTGAAGAGGCGCTGCAGCCGGGGTGTTGCAGGCCAGAGTCGACGGCCTGGAGCAGCGCCGGCTGAGCTGGGCGGAGGCGGCGGCGACCGTGGCTGGCGGCAGCTTGCACGGAGGAGCGAGTAGCTGCGGCTGGTTCACGCAGCAGGGGCGGAGCAACGCGTGGACAGGGGCGAACTCGGCTGGGCTTCGGCCAATTTTCCGGTGACCTTCCGGTGATCGGTTTGAGCCAATTTTTGGTGAGTAGTTTCGTACCTACGTAGTATTTGTCATATATTAATTTCGTGAATTTACGATGAACGATTTGCCCGGAAATCGCATATATAGGTTATAGTTTTCGTTTGGGGCATTTTAGATTTAACCCAATTAATTAATCGATTATTAATGGGCTTCGTATATATCGTATAGGTTGTCGAGACGGACATTTCGATATATTCGAAATAGTTTTTGGACGATTTTGGTCGGCGGACTTCATATTCGGGCGCCGGTACTGTGCTGTTTCGGACCGTTCGGTAACGTATAATTAGGTGGGAAATTATATTTCTCACTCCGCATTATTGAAGTAGTTTAAGGGTGCAAACCCTTATTTAATTTAATATAGATATATTAAATTGCTAGTTTAAATATCTATAAATTATTTAGAATCGGAATGGACTTAGGGATTAATTTAAGAAAATTTATTAAATTATTCCTATGTGATTAAATAATATTCTTATTTAAATTAAATAAGAATGGACGGCTTAGAAACCCTTACGAATTTAAATGGGTTATTAGAGATTCGAAAAGCTTAGACGATATGCTAGGATCCTTTTGGTAAACGTGAAATAATTGTTTAAATTATTTTAAAAAGGTATGTTAATTGAAATTGAAAATATTTTCTAAGGAATTAGAGAAAATATATTTTGAAAACATGAAATGTATATGAAACTGTTTTCATATGATTTAAATGCTTTATTGTATTTTTAAAGCATGTAAAGAGATTTGAGAATTTTTGTTGATATTATCATGTGGATAATTACATAAATATGATGCATGATATATTTATGTTGAGATGTGATCTGATTGTACACCATGTCGTGTGAGCACATGGGTGTTGGTGCATGTAGTGCACGGTTTCACCATTGACAGAGAGAGTTCATTTGGTGTGGTCTACTTCCTTTGTGCGTGGGGCATGAGTAGACGTTTGTGTCGGATCATCACAACAACTGGCCAGGAGGTATCACGCCTACGGAACTAAAAAGCCGGCAAATGTGAGTTAGGAGTCCAGGTAGAGGCTCATGTTCTTGACTCAAGGGTAGTCATGGCGTACGGAGTTGCAAGTTGGGCTCTCGTACAACCGTCTTCCCTATTGAAGTGATAGAGAGAAAATCACTCGGGAAGTGTCGGTGTAGTAACTCTACACTATGATGAGTGGACAGAGTATGTATCCGTTACCCTTGGGAAGGGTGTGATTTTGTGTGTGTATCACGTGGGGTGTCGAGTCACATTACACTGCACACTATTTATATGATCTCGTTTAACATGTATATGTGTTATATTACATGTGATGTTGGAGCATGTTATTTATGAATATATTGTAAATTAAATTCATATTTTATAAATGCTCAGTTGAAAATGAATAATGTGAAACAAGACTTTAAATGTGGTAATATTAATAAGTATAAATGAAACGAATATATTTATACTTGTTGTTGTATACCTTAGTACCATTGGGGGAGGTTATGCGTGTTGGCATAGTGATTCATGTGGCTAGCGGAGGCTAGTGGTGGACCGTAGGCTTGACTTGAGTTGAGGCCTTAGAGATTGTGGTTAGCAGCCTTGTGATTGTGGTTAGTAGCCCTGTGATTGTGGTTAGTAGTTTGGTGATCGTGGTTAGTTGTGTGAACTCTTTTGAAGATTTGAGGTTAGGGATGATTTTTGTGTCAATTGATAATTGAGGCCTTAGAGAAGGCGAGTGATGAGTTGTGTGAGATTTGATTGATGAGAAGAGGTTATGATTAGGGATTCATTAAGTACTCGAGGTACTATAGTCTGACAGTCTTGATTCTTATGCTTAGTCCCTTCCCTTAAGCATTCCTTGTACTGTGTTTTGTACGCTAGTACGTAGTCGTTGACTTCTATGTCATTCCTTGAGTTGTCGGTTACGGCGTGGTGCCGAACCTCTTCCATGTGTTGTCATTTGATTTGGTGGAGTTGGAAACGGATGGTTGTCTTCCGTGAGTCCAACGTGTTGTTCTTCCTTTACTGTCCTTTTGGGCATTATAGGAATCCGTGGAGTTGTTCATTCTTATGTGGCTGTCATTTCGAAAACGGTGTTTTCTAAACCTTGAAACAAACTCTTTATATTTAAAAGGAAAAACCCGTTTTCGCCTACCCCCGTAAAATGAAAAGTTTTAATACTTATAAACTGATCTTAGGATCTTTTTTGAAAAGATTTTCAACTTTTAAAAGCCTGTGATGGCAACTGACGGAGACCGGGGGCAAGACGGTCATTTTTACTATATGGTTTCTTAAAGAAAAACTATTTTATTACTTTTCTTGGGATTCTGAGATTTCGAGACTTCTTTCTCAATATCTCATCCTGTAGAGTTTTGAAAGGTGTTCCATTGTTTCACCTTTACTTCCTATCATTTCTAAGTCTCGGGTATGAGGCTTGGTGTTGTTCAGTGCACACATATAGTGTTGCCCTTCCTTTCTTCTTGGTTTTTTGACGTCACCACTTAGGTGATTCGAGTTGTTCCACATGTTGTGGGCATGGATACCGAGTGGATTGGGTTCCTTGTCCGGGTGTTCTCACTAAACACTTGTGGTGTTTTAACCTTGACATTGTTGTCTCGGTTATCTGTTGGTTTAGTGTTAGGACTTCTTTCCCCTCGCTTTGGTTTCCTTGTTCGGGTATTTTCACTAAACACTTGTGGTGTTCTTTAACCTTGACATTGTTGTCTCGGTTATCTGTTGGTTTAGCATGGGGAAGTCTTTTCCTTCGCCTTGCTTTGGTGACCCTGAGGTGGTCGTTCTTGTGAGTTGAGTTCGTGTACTCTTAGTGATTTGATTGGGTGGTTTTCCTCGCCTAAGGTGAGAGTGTTAGTGATGTGATTGACCTTATTGATGATAGTATCATGATGTCGATATGATTTATGGTATGGTGATATGATTGAGGTGATCTAGCCTTTGAGAGGTAGATTTTCCTTAGGAATGGGATGAGGTTTGTTATATATATATATATTGTATATTTACAATATATATATATATATATATATATATATATATATATGGATGACGGTTGTGTTAGTACGCAAGGACGTGAGTACTTTTCCTCCTGTGTTATCGGGGAGTGAGTTATGAGTATTCCTTGGTACTAGTGATGGATTTTGATCCCTGTGGATATTAGAGGTGAGTGTGTTTCCCCTCTATTTAGATTTCTGGTTAGCGTCGTGAGTGCTTGAGAACTTGTTAGATTTGACCTGGGTGTCGTGTACCTAGTGTACGTTGGTGAGAGTAGTGTAGACTACCGGTATGAGTACTTAGAGTACGAGTCTTAGTCGTACCTTGTAGAATCTTGTTGTGTATTTATACTTATATATATATATATATCCCCGTTATATACTTATGTACGGTAGTATATGAGCGTGCCTTGAGTTTTGCATGGATGGGATTAGTTGGGCTATATATAATCTTGCTAGATAGTTTAGCATTACCTAAACTGCCAGAGGATGTGGTAGTTAGAGTATCTTTTCCCACTGAGCTTATTTGCTCACAGGGGAATTTCATTCGCCCCCTGGTATTCCACGCCAGGTTGCAGGAAATATACGGCTATGAGCAGGATGCAGTGCAACGACAGCTTTCTTTTGTTTCCTTGTTACAGGTTTTGGAGTTGCGTTGGGTGATGCGGTTACGGTTGCAACACGACTGGGTTTGGGGACGATAGGTATCCACTTTCAGTTTCTCTACCCATTGTTATGGGATTGTTATGTATTTTCTTTTGGGAGCCAGTCTGTTGGCATATCCCTGTTGATGTATTCTTTAGTTCCTGTATTTATTCTTTCTGATGGTTATTGTATCTATTCTGCACAGCTAGGTGCTTTACTATATCTTATTCGAGCATTTGTGGCTCTGTTGATTATTAGAGGGTTTGGAGGGGTTTTGGTTTCTTTCCATTACCTCGGCCCTAGTAGGATTGATGAATGTGGGGCTTGGAAGCCATTGTGATTATTGAATTGCTATTGGCAGGTTCTTGTGTTGTGGTTATTGTCCGGATGTTCCATTTACAAACGGAACTCTGCCGGATTTTCGTTAGATTCCGCTGCTTAGTTTATTATCCATTTGGGTATGAAATATACCATATCTATCATTAACCCATATGTTTTCACGGTTAATGATGTCTTAGTTGGTCATTCATATTAAGGATCACATCTTGGATTCCTTGGATGTCCCTGTTCGGGAGTCTTAGGAATTTAGGAGCGTGTCAGTTGGTATTGGAGGATGTTAGTGAGTTTATAGCATTCTACTTGACATGGAGTATAGTTTTATTGTTATTCCATGTGTCTCTTCGTTGTTGTTGACTCTAGTAGTCGCTTGACTAGCGTCATCCCTTGGAGATTCGCTGATTCTCTAGATTTGAGTTTCGGGAATCTTAGGGGCGTGACAGCGTGGTATCAGATCATTTTACCCTTTCGTGGGTATTTGATGATTGAATGTCATTGGTTCTCGTTTCTTTTTACTTCCGCATTCACTCCCTTAGCTCTTAGGCTCGGGTTTCGGAGTCCTAGGAATTCGGGGCGTGACAAGATAAAAGAATATAAATTATATTATTGATTCTTAAAATATAATAGTTAAGGGTTATAACTGATATCCTTAAACTAAATCCAAGGGGAGAAAGTTAAATAAAATAGAATAAAAACAAAATTCAATAAAAATAAGATCATGTAACTATAAAAGAAAGACATGTGAATCAAAAGGAATTAAAAATATATATATATATATATATATATATGAATTAAAATACGACAAGAATATAAATTAAAATTGAAAAATATAATTGATAATATCTATTCTCAACAATCAAATGGAGTTTTCAATGGAACTGAGTACTTGCTTATGCTAATAATATATCACATTTGAACTGTAATTTCATTTCGTTGTAGCTTGTTGTGCATAATAAACAAAATATTTTTTTATTTATATTTCAAATGAATTATCCTTAAAGATATACGTTTCACATGAATTATCCTTAAGATAAGAATTACAATTGAGTAAAAATGATAGAATTTAGGAGTCTTATTTATTTCAAATTTCATGATCATTACAATATAGATAATAGAGATATGTTGGTGTGTTTTAAAATATTACTTGCAAGTGCACGAATCAATTGTAGTTTAGATTATGCAAGAACGAGGTCGAACCCAAGGGAATGCTTTAAAGAGAACTTAATTAAACTCAAATTAATCTAAAACTAACATAGTTTCTCAAAGTTTGTTTGTTGAAGTTATTTTTATACTAAACATGCAATATCGAAATACAAATAATTAAACTGAGAATAATAGGGAGAAAATACTAAGGTATCGGAATCCACCACCACTAATCCATAAACTTCTAATTATTCTTTTATCAATTCCAATTTTAGAGTAGTAATTTAGAAATCAATCTTATTACTTTCTCAAGATTTAACAATAACGCACTAATGAAATATATTTTCAAGAAATAGATTTTCCTTCGCTTTAAAGTGTAAAATTCTAAGCATCGTATGCAATTTAATTGATCACATAAGATCAAAGATTTTTACTTATAAACTCATCAAATCCAAGTTTGATTAGTTGTGATAAGAATTCTTAACTATTATAAATACATGATATTTATAGTGAAATTAATTTAAAACAATTAATACTATGAAGCGAAAATCATAAGCATTTAAACCATACACATGGAAATTGATAAAATACTAAAATGAATTTATTTCATAAATGGTGGTTTCATCCTCAACCTTAGTTGAGGATTTAGTTACACATGCTTAAAAAGAAAATAACAAAGTAAGAATAATAAAATCCGGAATTGAAGATAAATTCTTCTCCTCTTTGGTGTCATTCTTGCTCTCCTCCTCCTTCTTCTTCTTTTCTTTCTTTCCTCACATTTTGTTCTTTTTCCATGTGCATTTGAATCTTCCAACTTTCATCCATGTGCATTTAATTCATCCAACTGTCATCCATGTGCATTTGAATCTTCTCTCACTTTACACCTATAAATGAAAGACATAAATCTAGATGTAATTTAATGACATTGAAAATGATTTATTCAACAATTTTATTATAAAAATTAAGTTTTGTGCACTTATCATTATTATACTTCTAAATTAATTAAAATAAATAGTTTTACCTACTAACAAATATACATTTGGGGATAAAATATGTATGTAAAATGGACTTATCAAATACCCCCAAACCTATATTTTGCTAGTCCTCGAGCAAAATAAAAAGAAATAAAATTCTAACTACACCATTTTCGCTGGTTGTCTCGATTACATTTAGCATATGCAATAAGGCTTTGAACCCCTAGTGGACGAGTTATAGTCTCGTGAGGGTTTCCAGTGATGATACCCACAAACATTGATTCTCGTGAGGGTTGGATATACTACCCACAACTTCTCAATTTTTTTATAATCACGCATTCATGCATTCACATACTCATCAACCAAGTCATGATATAATGCACAAGATATTATGGATGCAAATACTCCCATTCACTACCGAACAATAACTAATCTCGAGATTCGTGTCATGAATGGTTCCCACAAAAGTAAAAGATTTCGTTACTTTCTACTCCCAATCCAGACGACCCTCCGTGTTTTTGTGAACATTCTACTATGGTATTTCAATATTTCTTTTTCTACTTCATTGATCAAATTTTGCCAAAAAAATTATTACTTTCATCATTCCACTTTTCATCCCTTTTTATCTTTCTAAGCTCCGGACTTTCCAGAGAGGATTTTTAATCCCAACCAACTGGGCCCTAACTTCTTTATTGGGATTTGTGTTCATTATTTTTCTCCCCTTTTTACGCGAACAATGATATTGGTGATACCAAGGTCCGGTTACTCAGATCGAAGAACTACTTTTTGCATTTTATTTTTCAAAATAAATTTTCAAATTTTTCTCCATTTCAACTATATCAACTCTCCATCTCCCATTTATTGTGGCAAAATTAATTTTTCAACTACATAGTCAAAGATCAATTGTTTTTTCCATAGTGAATGTGTGCTTGTGCTTATAGGTCAAAGTCGTCCTTTTCGGTTTCAATTTTACTAATCTATTCACCCATGTAAAACCATATCACTTCACTTAGCTCGATCTAATCATTACTCTCATGAACGGGAATATCGCATCACATACTACTCACACATCATAAACACAAACTCAATCAACTTGTAATGCAAAACATTCATGTGTGAAAACATTTTTTTTTTTTTTTTGAAAAATTTCCATTTTTTTTTTCAAAATTAATGAATTACAAAACAACAAAGTAGACACCATACCCCCAAACCTAAACTCAACATTGTCCCTAATGTTGGACAAACTCACACTTTGTAAACAAAAAGACAAGAGTGAAAAGGTATTACCTGACTCATGATAGGTTGATCTGGTCAAACTTGCTATCAAACAATAATGAGTTGTTAAAATTCAAAACAAAAATTTAAAAATAAAGTAAAAAAATCCTAAAATAGATATGTACAACAAGACCACATAGGTCAATCCTGATAAACAAGATCACTCAGAAAGATCTCCTCATTTTCTTGAGAAAGTAACTCTAAAAATGGTTTCAAACGCTGACCATTAACTTTGAACACATCACCATTTTTTGGATTTTCAATCTCAATGGCTCCATATGGATGAACAATTCGAACAATGAACGGACCAGACCATCGAGATCTCAACTTTCCTGGAAACAAATGCAACCGAGAATTATAAAGCAAGACTTTTTGACCAGGTGTGAAAGTTTTCCTAAGAATACTTTTGTCATGCCTTATTTTCATTTGCTCTTTATAGATTTTTGTACTCTGGTAAGCATCATTTCTAATTTCCTCCAACTCATTCAACTGAAGCTTCCTATGGACTCCTGTTTTGTCAAGGTTAAAGTTGAGTTGTTTAATAGCCCAAAAGACTCTATGCTCTAACTCAACTGGGAGATGACATGCTTTACCATACACCATTCGGTAAGGAGACATTCCAATGGGGTTCTTAAATGCAGTACGGTATGCCCACAATGCATCACTATGTCTCAAGGACCAGTCTTTCCTATTTGGGTTAACTATTTTCTCCAAAATGTGTTTAATCTCTCTATTGGATAACTCAACTTGACCGCTAGTCTGGGGATGATAAGTGAGTGCAATTTTGTGGGTTACACAATATTTTCTCATTAATGCTTCGAAAACCCTATTGCAAAAATGTTTCCCCCCTTCACTAATAATAGCACGGGGTGTACCAAAACGTGAAAAGATATTATCTTTCAAAAACATGACTACCACCTTGTGATCATTAGTTTTACATGCAATTGCCTCAATCCATTTAGACATATAATCAACTGCGATAAGGATGTACAAATTGCCAAATGAATTAGGAAATGGTCCTATGAAATCAATGCCCCAAACATCGAAAACTTCAATAATCAGAATTGGGTTTAAAGGCATCATATTTCGACGTGAAATACTCCCTAACTTTTGACATCGCTCACATGCTAAGCAATAATAATGACAATCTTTAAAGATTGAGGGCCAGTAAAATCCAGATTACAATATCTTTACAGTGGTTCTCTTTGAACTAAAATGACCTCCACATGCATGATCATGACAAAAGGAGATTACACTAGTTTGGTCACAATTGGGGATACATCTTTGAATAATCTGATCAGGACATTACTTGAATAAGTACGGATCATCCCAAAAGAAGTGACGGACCTCAGATAAGAATTTGGATTTATCTTGCTTAGTCCAATGTGAAGGCATTTGACATGTGACAAGATAGTTCACAATGTCGGCAAACCAAGGTGACTCAGATACAACAAAGAGTTGTTCATCAGGGAAAGACTCAAGAATAGGCATGGAGTCTAAGGATGTCTCAAGAATGATCCTAGACAAATGATCAGCTACTACATTTTCAGACCCCTTCTTATCTCGAATTTCTATATCAAACTCTTGTAGCAATAGGATCGATCGAATTAAACGCGGCTTAACATCTTTTTTAGAAAAGAGATACCTAAGTGCAGCATGATCTGAGAAAATGAGGACTTTAGACCCTGACAGATAGGACCTAAACTTGTCTAATGCAAACACAACTGCTAACAATTCTTTTTCAGTGGTAGAGTAATTCAGTTGTGCCTCATTCAATGTCTTACTTACATAATAGATCACATGGGATAACCTACTCACACGTTGCCCTAACACAACTCCAACTGCATAATCAGATGCATCACACATAATCTCAAAAGGCGCATCCCAATTCGGTGGCTTCATGATAGGTATTGTGGTCAACAATGTTTTGAGTTTCTCAAAGGCTTTCAGGCATTCGTCATCAAAGACAAAAAAACAACATCTTTAGCAAGTAAATTGCAAAGTGGTCTGAAAATGCTGCTAAAGTTTTTAATGAATCGACGATAAAATCCCGCATGACCTAAGAATGACCTAATCTCTTTAACCGTACGTGGCGGTGGAAGATTATAAATCAGATCAACCTTAGCTTTGTCAACCTCTATACCATTCTTTGAAATAATATGCTCCAAGACAATTCCCTTTTTCACCATAAAATGACATTTATCCCAATTTAAGACCAAAATTTTCTCCTCACAACGTGTAAGCACGAGTTTCAAATGAATAAAATATTCATCAAAAGATGAGCCAAACACGGAGAAGTCATCCATAAACACCTCAAGAAAACGTTCTACCATATCAGAAAATATGCTGAGCATACACCGCTGAAAAGTAGCAGGTGCATTGCATAATCCAAATGGCATACGTCTATAGGCAAATGTTCCAAAAGGACAAGTGAATGTGGTTTTCTCCTGATCCTCAGGTGCAATAGGAATTTGGTTATATCCAGAATAACCATCTAGGAAACAGTAGTACTCATGACCGGCTAATCTCTTAAGCATCTGATCGATAAAAGGAAGTGGAAAATGATCTATCCTAGTGACAGAGTTCAACTTCCTATAATCAATGCACACTCGCCAACCAGTAGTCATTCAGGTCGGTACTAACTCATTGGCATCATTTGTGACTACCGTGATACCTGATTTCTTAGGCACGACCTGAACAGGACTTACCCAAGAACTATCGGAAATAGGATATATGATCCCCACATCTAACAACTTCAAGACTTCTGCCCTAACGACCTCTTTCATGTTAGGGTTAAGCCGTCTTTGCATTTCTCGTGAAGTTTTAGCATTTTCCTCAAGATGGATACGATGCATGCACACAGATGGAGATATGCCCTTAATGTCTGCTATAGTCCACCCAATAGCTGATTTATGCTCCCTAAGGACATTTAAGAGTTTTTCCTCATGTTCTTTATTTAAATCAGAAGCAATGATGACATGAAGACTCTCATTTGGACCTAAGTAGGCATACTTCAGTTCAGAAGGTAAAACTTTCAGATCCAATTTTAGAGGTGACTCAACAGATGAGACATGTTTAGATTCAATTGATGAAAGGGGCTCTACCTTGGCTTTCCAATTCTCAATGTCCATAAAAGAGACATAATCTAACAAGGTATTCACTTCTTCACAAGCACTAACCATATCAAAATCACACCCAAAGTGAGTTAGACATGCCTCTAAAGGATCATCAAAACTTGAATGTTCAAAAGTCTCTTGTACTAGACTCTTTATTAGATTCACATCACTCATATCCTCAGATTCTGATGGTTGTCGACTCACATTAAAAGCATTAAGCTCAACAGACATGTTTCCAAATGAAAGTTTTAGAACACCATAACATGAATTTGGCTATTGGGATTAGCCACAGGTTGAGTGTCTAAGACTCTGAAGTCTACTGGAAAGAAGAATTTGTCAACCTGAATTAACACATCCTCAATGATACCGCGAGGTACCTTGACTGAACGATCTGCCAACTGTAGCACTACCTTTGTGGGTTTCAAATCACCAAGACCGAGTTGCTCATTCACAGAGTATGGCAACAGATTTACACTCGCACCCAAATCAAGCAAAGCTTGCTCAATTATCTGGTTACCTATTGTACATGAGATTGTAGGACAACTGGGATCCTTGAATTTAGGTGGTGTGTGGTGCTGGATAATTGAGCTTACTTGCTCTGTAAGGAAGGCTTTTTTATACACATTCAATTCACGCTTAACCGTACACAAATCTTTCAAAAAATTAGCATAAGAGGGGACCTGTTGAATTGCATCGAGAAATGGAATATTGATTTTGACTTGTATAAATATTTCCATAATCTCTTTGTAATGATGCCCTTTATTAGGCTTTTGGAGTCTTTGAAAAAATGGTGCAGTAGGAACAAAGTTCCTAACTGAAGGTTCTACTAGAGAATTGCGGACAAGATCGGGAATTTGGACTTTTGGGTCAACTTGAGATTCTATTTTGTTTTCCTTTTCTGGTTCATGGTTACCTTTCACAATTTCCCTTCTTGGAATTTTGACTTGATTATCATCTTGTTTGCCTGACCTTAGGTTTATGATTGACTGAACTTGATCAGTTAGACCAGAGTTCGACTGTTCACTCACATGATATTGACCCTTTGGGTTGGGAATGGGCTGACTAGGAAAATTTCCTTTTTCCCTCTCTCCTACAACAGTAGCTAACTGACCAATCTGTGTTTCTAATTTAGAAATCGATTGACTAGTTTGCTGCATGAATTGTGTAACGTCCGGTATTTTTACTTGCTAATTTGAAATTTTATTTATTTATTAAACAATTAAGTGCTTATGTGCTTATGTGCCTAACATGTTTATATGCTTACGTGAAAATATTGAAATGTTTGGGAAAAATAAATAAATGACCAAAGGGAAAATTAGTAAATTCACATGTATTGAGTTAATGGATTTTGTAGAGATTTAATTACTAAGTGTTGGGAAGATGATGAGTGGCAATATTGTAGATGTGTAGAAGACTTGGACAAATTTGTAAATTTGGTTCAAAATGGCTAGGGTTGTGAATAAGTGATAAAGGGGTGGGTAACTTGGACATTTCACCACTACCTTTAATGTTGTCATCATTGTGGCCCTTGGATCAAATCTATCTTACCAACTTCATTCCTAGCCCTTGGATTGGATTCTCTACACACCAACCCTATCTCTAACTCTATCATTGTCTTCATCTTCTCTCATTTCTCACCAAGAACACACACTATTTTACACACACAATTCTCCACACCAAAAATTTCGGCCACCTTGTTCTCCATGCATTTTTTGGCTTCAAGTCTTGCTCTCTCCTACCTTTCATGCTTGAAGGATGGTGAGCACTTGTGGTGGTCTATTGGTGTGGTGTTCTTGAGCTCATAGTGGTAAGTTTTCTCTCATTTTCTAAAGTTTTGTTGTAAGAAATCCTAACTTCAAAATTCTAGAAATTCATGTGCTAGTATTGAATTTTTGCTCTTCCATTGTTCATTCTTGTGGAAGGTTAAGAATTGTCTTCAACCATCAAGTGAATTGGCTTGTGGTGATTCTAATTTCGTTTTGGGAAGAACTCATTGGTGAGTTCACAAATTCCTACTCCTTTGAATTATTTTCCATGAAACCTAGTTTAACCATTTTTGGGTTTTTAGCCTTACTTTTAGTTCTTGATTATAAACCGGTTGTTGCTGCTAAAAACCATTAGTTAAAAATCCATGTTTGTTTTAATGTTGCTTGAAGGCTTGGGAGACCTTTGACTCAAATTCTTGAAATCACCTCCTTGAAGCTCTCTTGGTCATTCTTGGCTCGGTTGTTGTTGGTGTCATTTGGACGGATTGCTTGCACCATTTTGCTCATTAGCTTTGCTTGGAATTGAGGTAGGGAAAAACGAGTTGCTTTAGTTTTTGTACGAGGGTGTGTGCGTCTATGTGTATATATATATATGCGAATGGAGTCTCGATAACTTAGACGTTGAATTAGGCCCCCGTGAAAAGCATGAGTATGTGATTTAAATTCTCGTTGTGGATTATTGCTTAAATTGTGAAATTTTGAGCATGATGTTAAATTGATTATAATATATTGCATAAAGGAATAAATATATATATATTGTGATGGAAATTGTGATCCTTGTTACGGTTGGAGTGTACCATGTAGTGTGAAAACATGGGTAGTGGTTCCTACACTTTGCGTAAATTTTGTGGGAGTTGTCTTGTGTTTGGATCGTCGTAACAACTGGCCAGGGGGTGCTTCTTGCTCCCACGGGACTAATCTTCCGAGAAACGCAGACGATAGGGGGAGGACATATCGTCCAAATCCTATGGCACGACCGCGTCGTGGTGGACGTCTTCCTTGGTTAAAAGTGTGAAGTGTCAAAAACACTTGGGAAGAACGGTACGATGAGTCTACTATTCCTTAGTGAGCCTGTATCCTCAGGGGAATGGTGGAGAAGGATCCGTTCACCCTTGGGAAGGGTGTGCTTTTGTGTGCGTGTCATGGGGGTGTCGGTCACGTTATATCTTAAATTGTTATATTAATGTGATTGTAGTATTAATAATGAAAGCATGCTATAATCGTGATAAACTATGTTGTGAGCATGATTGGGGAACTTTTTGTTGGGTTTGATGGGGTTCCGGATTGGCGTGAAAGCCATGTGGAACAAGAGACCGACCTAGGATTTGTTGCATGCACCTTGGTTGGGTAGTACCACTCGGACTATCGAGATTGAGACAATAACGCTTCCTCTACTGGGCTAGTGAGCTCACCCCACGATATATATATATTTTTTTCAGGTAATGATTCCCACTTGGGAGGCCCGTAGTCTTCCGGTAGAGACTCGGTGTTGGTTCCGTCCTTTTTGCGCATATGGAGGCGGAGTACTTTTGTAGAGCATTGATTGACATTGTATACATGTGCTTATTTTGATTAGTACTTCAATTAAGTTAGACCTATTCTTTTGCCGGCTAGTATGTTAGTCGGGTAGCTTAAATTGATGTACGCCCTTGGAGCGCTATGCGCGGGGATTTTATTCTCTTGGAGCATCCTAACGCTAGAAACGTAAAACTATAACACGTTTCGCCTTAGGGCGCTTTAAATGTAATTATTAAATATTTTCCTTGGAGTTGCGAATGTGAAATGAATTAATTGCCATGAGTTGTGAGTATTAAGTGTTTGACCGGAAACGGCGTTTTTCTAAGTTTTCAAACTAACCCTTTTCAATTTGAATGGAAAAACCCGTTTTCGCCCACCCCCGTAGCCCGGAAAATTTCCTTGTTTTAGAAATGATCTCAAACTCACTTTACAAAGATTTTGAGTCTTAGAAACCGGCGATAATTAAAACGGAGACCGGGGGCAAGACGGATAACTTTAATAAACTTCCTAGAAAGGTTTTTGTTTAAACATTTTCAATTGACGAGTACAATTTGGGCATTTTCGGGTTCGTCGGTCGACTGACGCAACTCTGTCAGTCGACTGGCAAATAGCCATAAATGTTCTGGTGAGGTCGGTCGACTGATGGGTATTGGTCAGTCGACTGACGGTCCTCGTCGGTCGACTGACGACCCTTGTCGGTCGACTGGCAAATCATCAAAAAATTTCTGTCCAGGTCAGTCGACTGATTTTCTGGTTAGTCGACTGATTTTTCCTCATGATGTTCTAATTCGATCCTTTTTCGACACCCCTTCACTCTTTCGGTCATATCTGGAGCTACAGATGTCGGATTGAGGCGATCTTTAGCTTTTTAGAAAGCTGACTTAAAGCTCTTGATGTTAGGATTTTGAATCGAATCATTTGAGGCTTTATTGAGGGCACAATGGTCGTTTGAAACGGACAGTACGTTTTGAGCCTCGGCACCCCAAGATGACCAATTTCTTATAAATGTTGTAGTTTCCGTTTCGTACCTTCAAATTCGGTTCCGTTTGTTCCTATAACTCCTTTTAGGTCCAAACATTGTATTTATACTTTTAAATCACTACTTTATCCTTGTGATGACCATTTTACCCTTGGGTGGGCACGAATGCTTAAACTGTCCGTTTAAGGTACCGTTTGTGTTGTTTTGCTTCTATTTCGATCCCGAGAGGTCTTCTTGTCATATTGTAGGAGTGAAATGACATTTTTACCTTTTTTGGGTGTTTTTTTGACTAAAGGTCATTTATTCTCATTTCTTTTATTTACGCATTCACTCCCTTAGCTCTTAGGCTCGGGTTTCGGAGTCCTAGGAAATTTGGGGCGTGACAAATTGTTGTAAGGTATCTTCCAGTGTTGGTTTCCTTGGTTGTTATGGGACATATGGATGAGAATTTTGGGACATAGGAGGATATGATGCTGGTGGTTGCCCTTTGGATTGCATATGTTGTATACCCGAGTTGTTCCGAGGCTGATTTTGACTCCATGAGAAATTAGGATGATTTCTCCAATTGGGGTTGTATGTGTCAGAATAGGGACTACCAAATGGTTTCTTATAGCCGTTTAGTGCATTAGCTTGTTCAGTTATACACTCATGGAATGATGTTATAGAGGGACACGTCTGAGCAGTATGAGATGGACTCTCACAAAGTTGACATGTCTCACTAATAACATGGACTGAAGAACTTTTTCCATTTTTCATCTCTATAGCCTCCACTTTTCTGGTGAGACTAGCTATCCTTGCACTCAAATCAGTTCCCTCACTAACCTCATAGACTCCTCCCTTTTTGGTATCCATAGACATTGGTAAACTTCTTCTCTCAACCCTCCCTGAGTATTCCCAATGTTGGGAACTCTCAGCTAACGCATCTAGAAATTTCCAAGTCTCATTCTCATTCTTAGACATGAAATCTACCCCACCTCGTGACTCAATTAGTTGACGATTTTGAGCTGATAATCCATCATAAAAGAATTCAACTAAACGCCATTTTTCAAAACCATGATGGGGACACTTAAGTAGCAAATCATTGAATGTTTCCCAACACATGTAAAACTGTTCACCTTCTTTTTGAGCAAATTCCATGATATTTTGGCGAAGGGAATTAGTTCTATGTCTAGGGAAGAATTTGGTGAGAAATTTTTTACAGAGTTCATCCCAAGATTTGATTGATTCTGGTTCCAATGAATATAACCAAGACTTGGCTTTCTCTTTCAAAGAGAACGGGAATAACCTCATCTTAATTGACTCTTCGGGAATATTCTGAAAATTCAAAGTGAAACAAATCTCTAAAAATTCCTTAACATGAAGGTATGTGTCTTCAAAGTTCGAACCTCTAAAAGTCGGCAGTAAATTGATTACTGCTGCCCGTATCTCCAAATGGGCATGTTGTGTAGCAGGCAAGACAATACAAGAAGGATTTGTGATATGTGAGGGAGTATAATAATCCTTAAGGGCTTTTACTTCATTATGTTCTCCCTCCATCTTGACTTCAATGATCTTTCCAACACTAGAATTCCCTACACCTTCTCTAAAAGTTCTCTCAATTTCTAGATCTAAAGGTGCCAACTTTGATTTCAGAGATCGCCGACCTAACATGCACTAGGAAGATTCCATGATTCAACAAATACACTACCAAAACAAGTATTTTCTTTATCTGAAATTTAATTCAAGGGTAGTAATTTCTAATTTTTTTTTAATTTCCTATATGAGAGATTATTAGGACTAATTCCAAAATAATCATCACCTAGTTAGACAACTCCTACTCCCTTTCAGAGAAAACTAGCGGATGACCAGTTAAGGACCATCAAACTAACAACGAAGTAGTTCCCAGGAAAGTGTGGCGAGGCACTAGGCCTGCTTAATGCCGCGTCAGCCACACTCCTAGACATAACTGTCCTACCGTTTATCAATTTGATAGTGACTCACTGGAGTTACCAAAAGTTTAACAATGTCCAAGAGGATCCTATGAGTTATATGAAAACCTATTAGCCAACGTCTACTTGATTTTAAATTAAACTAAATTTAGCCAAGGTTATACAAATGCAATGAGATTTTTAACCTAATGGGCAAGGAATTGGTGATGAAATCCAATCCTTATCTTGTTAAAGGGTTAATGCCCTTACTAAAAGATTTATGCAAAATGCTAGATTAAAAATGCACATACAAGCAAGTCAACAAAAATAAAAGTAAAAGGGAGTGAGTGTGTGAACTTTTTTTTTTTTTTTTTTTTACAAATAAATAAAGAAAGAAATAAACGAGATAAAATAAAATAAATAACAAAAATAAATTTGAAGAAAGTGTGTACCTAAAGGTTATTTCTAGTGTTATTCTATCCTAAAGGTAGCATGCAAAATTTCACCTATATAAAAACTATGTTCACCTAATCTAAAAATAATAATAATAATATTATTTACTAAAGATATGGGTAATTACCTGGGTTCCGCAGTAATGCTATTGAAGATGAAACAAAGAAATCCCGAGATAAGCTTACTTAAGGCGATCTCCAAAGAAAATGAAATACTACCTACAAAATTAAAAAGTATCAATTACTTAATTAACATAAAACAAATAATAAAACAAACAAAAAAAAATAAAAATAATAAACAAACACTAATTCTAAACTTAAGCTAAGAATAAAGAAAATAACTAAAATAAAAAAATAAAAGAAATAAAATCTGCTACAGTAGCCGAGTTGCTACAGTAATTTTTTATTTTTATCACTAATAAAAAAAAACAATCTCTAAATTCAAAAGTGAAGAAACACTACCTTACTACAGTACTATCATAATTAAAAAGATAAAATTTTAATTTTTTTTTTCTAAACAAAACATTAGCTTAAAAATAAAAAAAATAAAAAATTATACAGTTTTTTATTTTTTATTTTTGCTACAGTAGCCGAAATGCTACAGTAGTTTCGATTTTTTTTTTTTTTTGAAATTTCGAAATAGTATATTCAAGAAAAACAATAGCGTCTAAAATCTATTTTTATTTTTTAAAAATAACTAGTAGAAGAATTAAATCAAATTAAATTTAATTAATTTCTTGTTGCGATTCCCCGGCAACGGCGCCAAAAACTTGGTGTGTTTTAAAATATTACTCGCAAGTGCACGAATCAATTGTAGTTTAGATTATGCAAGAACGAGGTCGAACCCAAGGGAATGCTTTAAAGAGAACTTAATTAAACTCAAATTAATCTAAAACTAACCTAGTTTCTCAAAGTTTGTTTGGTGAAGTGATTTTTATACTAAACATGCAATATCGAAATACAAATAATTAAAACGAGAATAATAGGAAAAAAATACTAAGGTATCGGAATCCACCACCACTAATTCATAAACTTCTAATTATTCTTTTATCAATTCCAATTTTAGAGTAGTAATTTAGAAATCAATCTTATTACTTTCTCAAGATTTAACAATAACGCACTAATGAAATATATTTTCAAGAAATAGATTTTCATTCACTTTAAAGTATAAAATTCTAAGCATCATATGTATGCAATTTAATGGATCACATAAGATCAAAGATTTTTACTTATAAACTCATCAAATCCAAGCTTGATTAATTGTGATAAGAATTCTTAACTACTATAAATACATGATATTTATAGTGCAATGAATTTAAAACAATTAATACTATGAGCGAAAATCATAAGCATTTAAACCATACACATGAAAATTGATAAAAGACTAAAATGAATTTATTTCATAAATGGTGGTTTAATCCTCAACCTTAGTTGAGGATTTAGTTACACATGCTTAAAAAGAAAATAACAAAGTAAGATTAATAAAATCCGGAATTGAAGATAAATTCTTCTCCTCTTTGGTGTTCTTCTTGCTCTCCTCCTTCTTCTTCTTCTTTTCTTTCTTTCCTCACATTTTGTTCTTTTTCCATGTGCATTTGAATCTTCCAAATTTTATCCATGTGCATTTAATTCATCCAACTGTCATCCATGTGCATTTGAATCTTCTCACTTTACACCTATAAATGAAAGACATAAATCTAGATGTAATTTAATGACATTGAAAATGATTTATTCAACAATTTTATTATAAAAATTAAGTTTTGTGCACTTATCATTATTATACTTCTAAATTAATTAAAATAAATAGTTTTACCTACTAACAAATATACATTTGGGGATAAAATATGTATGTAAAATGAACTTATCATATGTTTTAGGAGTTTAGGTTATATAAATATTTTGTTACAATTTAAGAGATGATACAAATATGTTTTAGGAGTTTAGGTTATATAAATATTTAGTCTACTGATATAATTAGGTCTTTAGTTTTAGTATTAATTAAAATTAAATATGTAAAAGTAGAGTATAATTATAATTAGGTCACAATTAAAAAATAAATTTTAAATACAAAAATATGGGCTAAAACTCTTCACAATAGAGTATAATTATAATTAGGTCACAATTAAAAAATAATTTTAAAATACAAAAATAGGGCTGAAATAATTCACACTTTTAATATTAGTATAGATTAGTTTATAACTAACTAAACTTAAATTTAAATGTAACGTATAAATATAGATTTGATTTGTTATTATGTTGGTGATAAATAGAAAATCAATGATGTCAAGGGAAAAAAAAATTATATAAGATGCATGGTATAAAAAAATATACAAAACATTGCTGGTAAACCGTGCTGATAAATAAACACGAATAAAGTTAGGAAAAATAAAATTAGAAAAAACATAAGGTTCAAAAATAAAATTAGATTAGATAAACACAAATAAATGATAACAACCTACCTTATTGCCCATTAATTTTTGAAATGATAACAATCTAAATTCCATATATATATGTTTTTTCTTGTATACCATATATTTTTCGTTAGTGTAATTAAATACATTATACGGTAGTAATTGGATTATTTTATACCAGATGGTCTTATACATAGTTATTATTGGTGAATGGTATTAATATTATTATATTAAAGGATAGACAAATAATTATAAAGTAATTAAACTTGTTTTATGCCTAAAATATTAAAAAATGACTATATAAATAATTTTGGATAATTATTCAAGTATTATATAACTTGTTACTATGAGAAAGTTTGGAATGAAAGGGAAGGAGTTTGAAATGGGAAAGAGAAAATTTGAAATGAAAGGTTGTTGTGGATTCAGAGAGGGAATATGAAAGGGGGAGGAGTTTCGGCTAAGTAAACAATTTCCCACTAAATCAAAAGTTATATATGCATTCTATTATATATATATATATATATATAATATAAACTAAATATACATATAATGAGAAAGAGTGAAGGAATAGTGTTTGCTGTAACTTTTCTACCCCAAAAATTACATGGGACCCACCTCATCAATCCCCAAAACTAAAAAACTACCGTGTAGCTACCCTTGCCCTTGGATCTCAACTGGCACTTAAGCCAGTGAGAGGCAAAATGGAGAAGATTTGGCTCCCTCAACAAAACAAACAAAGTACAAGTAATAGAATCAAATAGAATCAAATTTGTCTCATCTTTCAAAATGTGCCCTTAAATCTTGACGCATTTTAAATTTGCTTTTGAAATTGCTTGGCTTCCTTCATGATGACATTTCTCACGATATTATCATTGTGCATGCAATTTGAATAGCTTGAATTATATCCGCATTGTTCTATCATAAATTAACAGTATCAGTCATGGTAAAAAATAAAGATGAAAATAAAGTAATGAAACTCGAATAAAATATTATAACCCTCATCAATAAGTGAGTTAATTTTTTCCCGCCATTATGAATGCACCGTAATTGCTATCATTGAAATGTAAATTTAAATTCATTATTTGTATACACAAAATACATGTTAAAAAAACCACATAATACTTTGCTAATACACAACCATCACTTTGCCCGATCAATATTGAAAAATGACATTAAGGCCCCGTTTGGGAAACCCTTATTTTTGTTCTTGTTTTTGGGTGAAAGAACAAAAAACTATTCTTGATTTTGTTTTGTTTTTTTGCCCTAAAAACAAAAAATAAAAACTTATTTGGATAAACCTTGGGGCAAAAAAACAATTCTTGTTCTCCCCCTATATCATCGTCTTCTCTATTATCTAAACCTGTGATATATCCAAAACCTAATTAGCGATATAATTTCAGCTCCATTGTCCACTTAGGGTTTTGATTTTGTGCGAGTTGTGGTGAGTGTGATTCGAAAGCTTCGCATTTTCGAGGGTGAATCAATGACGGCTGTTGCAGAGGATGAGGTGGAGTACGAGAGTGATTCGGAGGAGCCGAAGCTGTTGCTGAGGATGTGGTGGAAGGAAGCGAGCGACGATGAGGAGGATGAGGGAGAGAGAAGGCGCGGGATTCTAGGGCTGGGATTGTGTTGGACGGTGAATCGGGGTTCGATTTGGGGTGGGGGTTTGTATATACATATATAGGTGTGTGTGTGTATATATATGTGTGTGTATTTGCAGAGGATTTTTGGAGGTTGAAGATGGACGAATCTGCAACAATAATTTCTTGGACGATTTTTTTTTAAATAGTGAGAACAAGAATAAGAAAACAACAAAACGTCGTGAATAAGTGACGTCACAAAACTGTTAACTTTTAGAAAAAAATTCCAGAAAAGAGAAAGAAAAACGCGGGGCGTTACAACCTTCCCACCTTAGGAGATTTTGTCCTCGAAATCAAGGAATACCTTAGTCCGCGAGACACGTCCAGTTGATCAAACCGAATGATCTACTCACATTCCTCAGTAGTTAACCATGATACGAGTACGAAAAGAAAAAGTGACTAAGGAATGGTCCTACTCAGTTGGAATTTAATCACAACGGGATATATCTAGCAAGACACATCCTCAATGCCACACAATGAAAACACAGAACCCGGAAGAATACAGAGAAAACGTAGATTGAAATCGTAGATAACATCTAACATCGAATGTACCACCAACCCTCATCCGTCGTCCCTAAGACAGTGAAACCTAGTGCTCTGATACCAAATTGTCACACACCTAAATTTCCAAAGGCTCCCGAACCGGGACATCCGAGGAATCCGGGGTCGTGCTCCATAGAATGAGAGACAAACTAAGAATATCAATACCAATAAAACGAATGGAATATTATTAACAATAAAAATTTCATACACAAACAAAGCGGAAGCTAAACCAAATGATACATAAAGCACATCTAGGTACCGAAATAATATATCTTTACAACGATGCAATGATTTTAAATACAAGGAAGAGATATGCCAACAGACTGACTCCTAAGAAGTACAACAACAGTCTCAATACATGGGACAAGTAAAGGAAACTAAAATGAAATAACTCTACGTACGAACGTCCCAAATCCCGAACAACATCCGTACCACTCTAGACAAATCTAGAACCTGCAACAAGGGAACAAAAGAAATGTGTCGTTGTACCGCAATCAGTCCCTAGCCGAAACAAAACCTGCAAACTGGTGTAAACCACCAGGGCAAACCAACGTCGGGGTGAGCTCATTGAGCCCCGTAGGAGAAAAATATCTTAATCGTCAAATCCTTCGACCGTCTAAGTTGGGTGTAAACCAACCCGTATACATGCTTCTACCCTAGGTCGATCAAACGTCCCACATGACACTCACACCAATACGAGACCCCGGAAACACATCCCCCTAGTCCCCTACCATGCATCGACAAATAGGGCAACTAACATGTAATGAAACCATAACATAACAACATATAATAACACGAACTTATATATATATATACAATAATACAAGTCACATAGTATAAACTACTACGACTCGTATCCACTAGTCCCACACTGACAATCCACACAACATGTATCACCAAATCATGGGAGCAACACTCTTATTCATAACACTTCAGGAATAATAACACGCATACTTCCTAGATCACGAGTATATAGAGCTCCAAAACCTCAAATCAATATCGACTCATACTACCGATCACCTCACATGGTACTACCCACCATCCTCAAACCCAACACAGGGTAAAACAATAAGTTCAACCTAAGGGAAGCCACCAAGGTTTCCGAACAACAAAAGGAAGTGAAAGGGAGTGAATACCCATCACATCGACCACTTAAAGGTCACATGTTCGCCCAAGGGTAAAATGATCATTTCAAGGGAAAAAATGTACTTTCAAATGTTACCCCACTTATTTTGACATAGGTAAAACCATAGAAACAAACGGAACTGAATTCAAAGCCCTGACGCGAGAGATATAAATTTTTGAAAATGGCATCGGACAACGCCGACCCAAACAGAAAGTTAAAGTACCCCTCTTTCACCAAGGGTAAAATAGTCATTTAAAGTTTCAAATACAAATTTTGTATCTAGCACAAGCCATAGGAACAAATGGGACCTCAATCAAAGCCACGTGACGAGAGATATGCATTTTTGAAAACGATATTGGACAACGCCGACAAAAATGAAAAGCTGAAGTACCCTACTTTCACCAAGGGTAAAACAGTCATTTCAAATGGAAAATAAATGATTTCAAATTTTGCATCAAATATTTGGACATAGGACAAGCTATAGAAACAAATGGAACCTAATTCGAAGGTCCGAAAAGGAAAATACGGAAGTCCGAACATGTGACATCGCCACTAGTGCAATGTGGGGTCTATCCTAAACAACTGGGATCAATCTCAATTGCACTTCAACTAAATAAACCAGTGACTAGTGGTGGGATCGATCCTAAAAAGCTGGGATTGATCCCAAGTCTAGATTTTTTTAAAAAAATACAAGTTTTTTCAAAAATTCACAAAAATTATCTGTCTTGCCCCTGGTCTCCGTTTTGTATATTACCGACTTTCAAAGGTCAAAATATTTTTTAGAATGAATTTAAAACCATTTCAAAACTCAAAGTTTTTGTTGGCATCACGGGGATAGGCGAAAACGAGTTTTTCACTTAAAGACCAAATATACTAAAATGCAAGTCTTATGAAAAATCCATTTTCGGAGAAACAAACCGAAACACCAACAACACCATGCGTAGTGACTAGTGACTCAACATCCGACATGAACCAAGAAGAACGAAAAATGAAGAAGTAAGTCCAAAAATGACAACACTTCAACAAAACTGGGAAAATAATCTAACAACTCGATTCCCAACCGTGAACTCAATTCACTCTCAAAACAACAACTCATCTCAACCACTCCAAGTGGTTAAGGAAACCAGCTCAAGAACACTCATATTCTTAGGATGTAAAAAGGAAACCCCTAGTAGCCAATACTATGGGACAAACTCAGTTTAATCAAAATCTCATCCAATTCATTTAAACCTCAATCAACACTTGATATCACTTCTCTTAGATTACTAACGGAATCAAGAAGCTATTACCACACAAGTGACTAGGATCAATACTACCTTCACTTACTTAAACTTCAAACCTCGAAGTAAATTAAACGATACTTTCCTCAAATGCAAAACAAGTATTCAATGGCTAATCTACATAGCCTACCAAAATCCCCAAACTATCAAGGATCGTACATCCCTTAAAGGTGCAAAAACATCAAGTGGTCAATACCCCACTACCAACCAAGGTTACAAAGTGATCACCCGCTTCTCTAAGGTCTCATTTTACAATCGATCCTATAATCCACTATCGACTTTACTTATCACAAGAAAGCCATAGAAAACCAACTCATAACCCCACCTAAGGGCATATAAGCACATAACAACAAGTATAATTATTCATCGCACATTATACTTTAAAAAAAACATGTAAATCATATTCTCACATTATTCAATTCCACTTGAGCATTATAATAACATATGAATTATATCGCAAAATTCTCATTAAACACGTTCCTCAATCACATTGAATAATATCATGATATACATGTCAAATGGAATCATATAAATGCTACGCAAATGCAATGTGACTCAACACCACCAGTGGTACACACATGACCATACACCCCACTCCGAGGGTCAACGGATCCAGAATCTCTACCATTCATTCCTAACTCACGAAGGAATGTAGAGTGCGCACCGATTATTCCCAACTGATTTTTCTCTCTTTCACTTTCAACAAGGAATATCAGTTGCACGAGACGACCCGCGAATTAAGTTTTGGAGATCAAGTGCACGAGATGACCCACCCTATATCAACATTTTTTGGCTTTTTAGTTCCGTAGGTGGGGAACACCTCCTGGCCAATTGTTACGACGATCCGACACAACACTACTCACCCATGGTTATACGACCAGATGTAGCCTAATACCAATTGAGTTCTCAATACAAAAGGTGTACCCATGCACTATGTCCCCAATGACCTATGCATCAACATAAATATGTATCACATCATATTTATAACTAACATTCCCAAAATGTTAACACGAATGTTTTTCATCATTCAACCTGCTTTTAAATTTCATTTAGAGCAATAATCAACAAGTATGTTTTCTCATGCACCATTCATGATCACAAATCATCAAGTTATCCTTTAATACACAAAGATAACATTTTCATTCATTTAACATGCTTTTACCTCAATTAAAGCATTTATACACATTAACTCATTTTCATACACAGGTTTAATGTCAAGATAACAACTTTAAGACTAACAAGAATGGGGAACTAGAACAACGCTCTAAGTTCATAATCCCATAAACCACCAACATCTACTTCCACATCTCAATTGACTAACCAAGTAGCTAGCTTACTTACGCTATCAAGGCCACACAACTACAACCCATAATCCTATATATATATAATTACACTTATACATATACACCTCAGTACTTATATTCACATATATATATACACACAAGTATATCTCAACTCAAAAAGTCCACAACTCATAATTCATCTAACATGCATTATATACCTATTTCAAGGATGATATAAACATGTATTATAACACATAAACACCAATAAACCCTAAATTCATATTCTCAAGTTTACACTTAGCAAAAAATATATCTAGGGTTATAAAACCCTAAAACAAAATCGCACACTCACGAAACCAAAGAATGAGAAAGGATAGAAGTTTTCCCCTACCTCAACGATTTGAGAGAAAAATCACCAAATCGGCCAAAACAAAAATGAAGCAATTCCGAAACCAAAATCATAGAAAGCAAGCTCACGCCCTCGGGAATACACTTTTTAACTCGGCTCGCACAAAAACTCAAAACCGAAAATCCGGTCACCGAAAAAGTTACTCTGATCACCGAACCGAAGGTAGATCCCGGAAGCTCTCAACCTCCTCTACAATATACTAAAAGCCTATGATTCAATTCCAAGAAAAACTAGATCAATATCTAGAGAGAAGTCAAGAAAATAAAATCAATGAATTTTCATAAAAGAGAGAAACACATACCAATATTGGTATCAAATCGAAGACCTTTTCGCGAGGAAGACAAATCTAGTTCGGCCCGAGACCCGTAACTAAACCGAGCTAGATCAAACCAAGCCATTAAGAACTTGAAGTAAAGAAAAAATGGAGGTTGAATAGGGAGAGAAGAGAGAGCCAGATGAAGAGAAGAGAGAATAAGGAAGAATTGCTAAGTTTGGAAATATAAATCAAAATGTAAAAATAATTACATTTCGACCCCTCATTCATCCCAAAATTATTAAATGACCCCAAAATAAATACTGTGAATACGAAATGTCACGAAAAACAAATAAGATGAAATAAATTATCATCCGGTACAACGCCATACACACATATATATAGTGGAAGATCTTTACAAATCCCACTCACACAATTCCATAATTAAATACAAACATACTAATCACTTAATTGGTGCTACCCCGAAATGTGAAGAATAAAATAAAATAATACATTTGGAAACGCAACGCGATTGTCGAATCTCCAACGAAAAAATGTTGCACGAACCCACGTAGTCGTTGGTGACACTCAAATCCACGAAACCGGAAATGAAATACCACGAAATCATCCCACTAATTCCAAAACTCAAATGCGAAAAATTTACATAAGACGTCGTGAATAAGTGACGTCACAAAACCGTTAACTCTTGGAAAATAATTCCAGAAAAGATAAAGGAAAACGCGGGGAGTTACAATTATTTTAAACTAAATTATAATATCTTATATTAATAATATATTAAGTCCTATTTAATTATTTTCAAAGATCTCACGTGCATAGCAGGTGTTTTAAGTTGTAACATCACTAAATAACCCTAGAAGTATATCAATACAAAACTTTTGTGTGCCATTACGCTATCACCAACAAAAGAAGCGTACAGACAACAACAATAAAACATAACTAATTAAATAAAGAGAAGAAAAAAAATGACTAATAATTTACCTTTTGCACTCACAAAAGAACAAACGTACAAACAATAACAATCAAGTCTTTACATGAAAGTTGTTTCCTTAATATTTTTTTAACTCAAATATTCTAACTAATTTTATTTTATTGATTCATTATGAAAAGACTTGGTTTGTTTTGAAATTATTAAAAACAATTACAATCACCTTATCATGAATAAATAATATATAAATAATTACGGTTTTACCCCTTCGAGAATGATATATAACACTCGAGAGGTGAAATTATAATTACTCCAATAATATACAAGAAACCGTGTTTATAAAAATATTATATTTTCCTTTGCAATATTTAATTAAACTGAAAACATAAAGGATTGTGATTGTATAATTACGAAGAAGATTGCGATGCTATGGTTTTGTTACTTTTGTACCTGAAGTGTACCAATGCTCATTTTTCACTCTCTATTACTAGTTGCGGCAGCTCAGCTTCACTCTCTATGTGAGACCATTGCCGAATTTCATTGGTTAATAATGCAAAGAAGAAAAAATTGTATTAGACTACATCAACAGGAGGAGGAACTTCGTGCTCATAGGACATGACCTAAATATTGTCCAAAAAAATTCGAGAATTAAAGTGGGTTATCCTTACACTAGACAAGGATCACATGCCAACTTTTTTCTTTTACATATTTGCATTTGCCATATATAAGTCAATCTTGTATATATTTTGTTCTCTCTCTTTGACTGCGACTAATACGCTCTCCATCTCACGATTCTCACAGGCTCCAACTTCTTTTCTCTTGTCTTCATCATCTTCTTTTACTTCTGTAAGATTTCTTATATTTTGATTTTAAAGTTTTTTTTTTTGTAATTTGAGTTTAAGGTAAAACAATGATGGGGATACGCTTCATCGTCATCTTTCTTTTCTATTTGGGGTTAAGATAATTAGGTTTTTCATGAAAAGTGCAAACATGTGATTGGTTGGGTGATCGTAGTAAAATATGTGGGGTGAGCCAACATAGGCTTTAACAATGTTTAAAGTAGAAAACACCGAAAAAGAGAGTAAAATTAAGATGACAATTGTATGTTTACTACAATACTAAGTGAGTGGTAGTTGTAAAAAGTGATGCAAAGCCATGTCACATCAAATCTCATCTAACGTTTGAAGCTGTTACATTTATTATTCTTCATTCTCATTTTGTAATTTGTTTTGCTTTAATTTTAGTGCAGTTCATTGATAATGAAAAGATATAGCATTTAGTAAATGAAATAGTTGTAAATAACGCTTGAAGTTTGATGGATTTATGAGTGATTGTATTGAGATTCAATCTATTTCAATTTATTCAACCACAATTGTTGCAGCCACACATTTTCATAAAACCCTTCCCAGATACCCTATTTTCACTAAAGTGTCAATTATGAGATAACATAATTAGAATATTGTAAAATGAGACAAAGTGACTCACCTAGTTAATTTCTTTTCAGTTCAACACTCCATCAAATATATTCTTCTCATATGGTGTTCTAAATTTATTTGTAACTCTTTGCATTATTTCTCTGTATTATATATTTAATTATGGGTAAATTATAGTTTGACCCCCTCGATATATGATATATTATACTCGCACCCATATTGTTTGGATAATTACAGTTTTCCCCTCTAGTTCATTGGCTTTTAATTCAGGTCACCGAAGTTATGAAATGACTTATTTTCCCATGACTATTTTTCATGTCTTTGCATCTAGTTGAGGGTACTTTATACATTTCACCTCTAAAAAAGTAATGATGTAAGCATTGACTGAGTTTGACCACACCGAAAGTTCAACTGAGGGAGGGCTTACAACTTACAAACTTAAGGGGGTCTAATTGGAATTATTCAAATAATAAGGGGTGCTAGTGTAATATATCATATCTTGAGGGAGTGGAACTATAATTTACCCTTTAATTATACGTGTATCATTATTTTAATTTTTATTTCCATTAGATATCAAACTAAATATATTCTCATTATTTACCAATTTATAACCAACTAGATTTTTTATTTCAATTATTGATGTCAAGTGTCAGAGATGCAGGGAATCATATTGATATTCATGAAAAACATGCTACTTTGGAAAAAAAATGTACATTCTCCTAAGAAAAAAGCTATAAGAAATCTGATGTTTGTGGACCATTTAATAGAAATTTCTGAAGAAGGGGGAGGAGGTGTTACATCTAAGTATTGTAATAAACATTATCATTGTCTAAGTGAGAATGAGACTACTATTTTGAGAAATCATGTTTTACACTACAACAAAATATGTTTTTAACAACAAAAGTTTGCAGCAATTTGATAAAAAGTGTTGTTATAAGATATTTCTTACAACAATTTTTAATATATGTCATAGTGTAAATGTTGTAATTAAAAGTTTGACCGGTTGACACATAAATCTTTAGTTTCATGTGATAAGAGATGTTTGAAAACTAGACAGTTTTTCACGGGAACCAGTAACGCGTAAACCATGTCAAACCAAGACCGATCAATATCCGAACGGAACGGATTCGAACTTCTCCTAGAATAGTTTCCGGTGCTAAATGAAATTCATAGGATATATATATGAGTAATTCAAAAGATAAATATAAATATTTGATAGGATTCGATTCATTTTACTAATGAACAAAACAAATAGGATTGATTATGTATCACAATTTCATCACTACATTGAAGGCTTTTTTGTAAATATATTGATAAGATAGCTTGGTATCAAAACTGTATCAATGATTGTGATCCCCATTGTGTACATAATTCTTGTTAGGATCTGTCAAAGAAATTGGGTGGGTATAGGGCATATAACAAAGGAGTTTCCATTTCTATCGGTCATAAAATAAATAAATAAAAAGCAGACAGGAACAGTTTTATTCTCTAAACAAGCAGGTTTTGGGTTATTTTTTTAGCACCCTAATTCTCTTGTTGGCTTTGATACCATGAAATAAAATAGAGAAAAAGACCTTCACTCAATTATAAGAGAAGGAATGCCGCGAAGGATAATGTAACTATGAAAAAAAGGGCTATTTATTGAATCCTCGGTACCAGCTAAAATCGCATTAGGGACCTCTTTTAAGAGGCATTCCGATTAAGGAAAGTTTGCCTCTACGAATAGAATGTTGGTTGCTACCTTAATAAAGAGGAAGGGGGGCTTTCTGGATGCCTCGTAGCTGCTCTCCCTTAACTTAAGATAAGAAGAACGCCTATTGAAAGGTGGCTCTAATGTAATGTCTCACACTTGACAGGGGCCCCTAAAGGCTGGCTCCACTTCATTCAATTCGGAATCAACTATTGGATAGAAAGAAAGTGCCCGCGAGCACTGAGAAGATATGAAAACAAAAGAAAGGTCGAATGCTCCCTCGCGAAAAAAGATTCCTCTACAGGCGAATTCCCTACTGACTGACTGTCGCCTTCCCACTAGTTTTCCCTCCATCCTGCTTTGTTCCCCACTAATTGTTTACGAAATGGGGTGCGGTGCCTTTGAGCCGCCTTCTGGAGAGTGGTTTCCGCTCTCCCTCTCGCCTGCAATCGAGTGCCCCGCAGGTTTCAACTAAGCAGGTGCGTGCCTAGATGAAATCCAGCTATCGTTGAGTGAGACGCTACTGCTTTTCTTCTACGCTTGACTTGCTTGAAGAACGGAGCGAGCGAGCCTATTTCCTTGTTCACTGCTACTGGCCTTTCCGTGGTGTAGTCTTTCGCATATGAATGAACTGGCCTTTCGAACAAAGTCAGTGTAGTCCTGATGGATCTCCACTTTCTGGACCCCCTAGAAGTTGACTTGTTGACGAAGCGGGTGCGTCTTGCTTTCTTCCCAAGCCAGGAAGGGTTCCTGAAGAAGCCAGCTAACAAAGCGGCTGGACTTGATAAGTAGGGGAGTAAGCCTTTACCCGTTGCAACCAAGCCTTTCTAATCTAATGAATAAAGGCGCATTGAAGCTCTCATTCTTGGTCGATATTCTTCGATCCTATTGGTGAAACTAAACAGAAGAGCTGCAAGAAGCCGTAGCCCCTGTTTATCAAGCCTTAGTCAAAGAGTGAGTGCCCGGCGTGTGGTAAAGGGGAAGGGGCCTAGAAGTGCCTACTATTAGACTACTCTACGACTTGCAGGCATCTATGAATGAGATTAGATCTCTTGAACCGTTACCCACATTGGGAACATCCTAGTTACGACTTGAAGCAACTGTTTGAACTGTCCTATTTGAGACGGGGCCTTAGCTTGGCTCCATTCAATTCGGTCTGGTATTTCGGTAAGGGGCGAGCTAGAGCTCAAAGTGCCTCACTCACTAATATCATATCTTCTGCTCTGCTTCCCCACTAATTTACTTCGCAGGTGCTGCTTTGCTGCCTGAATTCCCGGATAGCTGAGCTGGTGAAGTAGTCTTCAACAACGTCTGCTGCTCTTTCTGCTGAGTCAAATGCCCTAGTAACAATGCTGAATTAAGATTTCTCACCTGCAAATGAGTCTCCCATACTTCTTTCTTTCCCCAAAAGGGTTACACTTTAAGGTGCTGCTTTCCCATCCCCTGCAAAGAGAAAACCTCCCCCACTTTAGCATTCCCTCCTAAAGGTTTTTTCCCGTACAGGTTCTTTCACCGTCCCTCCCTGTATCCCCCAGGGGTGCTTCCATAATTCCAGAGTGAGTGGCGGTAAGTTCAATCAAGTGATATTTGAGACAGAAGCAAACAATTGGTCCAACCAGTCCTAGCTGACCTTCAAAGAGGCTTCGGCGCAACCTTCTTACTGACAGAAGGGGAGGAGAAGACTACCAAATAGCCAACCCCACTCCGATCCGAGAGGCAGACTTCCACTGCGGAAACTTACTTTACGAAGCGGTCGTTCAAAGCAAGCATTTCCTTCTCCCTCAACATGAATTTGAGGCATAGAGATGGAATGGAGTCCGGGTCAGCCAACAACTCCGGCCCAGAAGCACGCTTGTCTTAAGTTGCATCCTTAGGCACGTTCTACCTCTGCCTATTGGTCGGTAGAGCCAACTTCCGGCCTTGAACCCGCCTTTCGGAACTACATTCAGCAAGCATGGGATTCGGGATTGGACAAGAGCACCCGCTAAGACAGAGTTCACTGCTCCACATGAAAGACCGAATTGAGCAGCCAACCAACCACTTGAGTGACCCGCTAAGGTAGTTACCCTCCCGGTATTCCCTCTCTGATCTTATAAAAGGAAATGCCCCAGAAAGAAAGCCAACAGATGAGCGAGCCTGTTTTTTCTATTGGATGGAAAGATACATTGCCCGCATTCCACCAACCAGTTTGATACTTTGACTCCCTAACATTGATTTGACTACAAAAGGGGGTGATCTACGCTCTTGAGGTGAACAATAAGGGCAATCTGGTTGTACCACGTGCAGAAGTAGCAAGAAACTAGCACCTCTCTTCCGACATACCATATAGCCTAATAGGAAGGCAACATAGGCAGGAAGGGGCATAATAGCCATCAACCGGAAGCAGTGCAGAAATAGGAGGAGAGCTTGCGAAGCTAACAAGCCTACAAGCCGGAAGGAAGCAAGCCTATGACAGAGCAGCGTACAAGCCGAAAGAAGCAATCAAGCCTACAAAAGCTAGCTGGCATACAAAAGTAAAGGAGAAGCAGGAGTAGGAATAATTGGATTTCCAACACCTTTAATACTAAGAGAATTCCCATTACCCATGTAGACCTGATCATTGCCAGTAAAAGGAGCTGGTTGTTGGAGTGCCGGGTGTTGGAGCAACCCGGTGTTAGAGGTCATGTGACTAGTTGCACCAGAATCTGCTACCCAATGAGTAGGCACATGATCAGAGAAGGAATGTCCAGGTGTAAGATGAAGACCTGCAAAATTAGAGGAGAGAGATTGATGGTCATCATGTGAATAGCGATCATCGCGCCGTTGGTCACGACGTTGGGGGTGGGTGTTTGCACGGCCAACTAAGGCAACTTCCGTTGTTTGTGAACAGTCGAGACCCTTATTTGGCGATACTTTCCATTTTCTTACTAGAAAGCTTCTTTAGTTTGGGTACTTTGTATGCTTCAAATTCCCCCTTTCTGCTCGCCTTCTTGCCTTTCCCTCTTAATATTACCGTAGATAACCAACTCAAATGAGTTGTTTCTTGTTGTACGAGTGAAAATGCATAAAAATACTTTCTACTCGCGAGTCTCTTTATAGTCGCGACTCTTGTCATAGTCACTAGTCTTGTCTTGCCCCTCTTTCCTCGTTCTTGTTGGTGATTGGGTCTTCCGGTGGGTGCTCCCTGTCCAACTGGTATTTTCCCTGATTGTTTTGACTCTTGCCTGCCGCACCCCCTTTCAGCTGTTTGTTCTTGTTGCTTTGATCACTATTGAAGAGTATTATCATCTTCCATTCCAAACCAATTGGGACTTGTTTAAGGCTGATTTGGTGAAATGTTTTCCCCTTTAGCTTTTCGGCTTTAGACAGAAGGAATCAGAGAAAGTAGCTAATTGTATAGTATGCCTGATTTTCTCGCCCTTAAAGGCAAAGTTTTTACCATTTGTCACGTGAGCCCTAGCATATTTATCCTATGAGAAGTTGAAAGTGAGAATGCCTTGCTGGACCTTGCCCCTATCCGCACTTGAACTTAAGGAAGCTCACTACCATCCTGATGCCATGTGAATCGCTAGAAAGATGTACCAGGTTTGACATGGAAGGGTTCCTGATTTTAATATTACAGCACACGGGCCCATTCGGTTTGTACTTGCCATTCGCTCCGTTGGATCAGATCTTTTGCTTTGACGGAAGCTTTTGGACCTTTTTGCAATCCTTCTTCTTGCCTGCTTTCGTTGCCCTTGCTTTGCTTTCCATCTTTAGTTCTTGCGTCTATGCTTTAAATTCCTTATCTAAAAAGATTCTTCTTTCTTGACTTACGAATGACCTCCGTAGATAACTTAAACAGGGGTATTTTGTTATTTTCTTCCTAAGTCTGAAAGGTATTCTCTAACTATTAGAAGTCAAGTCCGCTAGAATTTTCCTTTCCTTGCTGGGAGACCCCAGCAGGGGCGGATGGGAGAGGGAAGGGAAGGGTATTCCTTCTTTATTGTAATCTGACCAGGAATCCTCGTGTTAATTAATGTTAATCCTTTGAATTGAGTTATTGCCATTTCATTTTGACGGAGGAAACGAACAGACTTTAGTTGACGGAAAGGAAATGTATATTGATACGTTCAATCGAGTCCCGTTCTCTATTCCTATTGCTTTGGTTGGTCTTGCTGTTGCCGATTTAGGGTGCTCTGGCTAATATGAATATGTTGCTTCCTTTTACTGGTCATCATACCAATTAGTAGAGCGAGGGGAATGGGCAAGGGACATACGAGTACGCGAAGGGAAGAGAGTTGGGACGGAGACGAATCCAAGCTAACGAGGTTACGAACGGTACGAACGAGTTGGAGAGCCTGTTGACGGTTACTTTGATTGCTATTCCCACTCCAGTGGAGATTGCTTTCTCGATGGGAATTGGTAATACTTGGTCTTGGTCTTTGAGGAAGCGGTGGCAGGGCAAAGGATGGGTGGAGATTAGGGTATAGTCAGGATATTCCACTGGATAGGTAAACCCATTTCTAGTTCGTTTTCAAAATAGGGGAGGCTTTGCATTCAAGGCAGTTGATTGGATGAAGTTAGAAGTTACTATAACGTATTCTTTTTATTAAGGGGGGTATATAATTAAAGAAAGTCATTCGTACCGCGCACTATTTCAATCAAATACCGCTGGTAGATCCTGGTAAGTATTATCTAAAACTTGGCGCATCTGTCATTTGCACCTCTCTATATGTATGCGCTTTAGCCCTTTTTGCGTTTGCGTAATTTAATACGGAATACGGAAAGAGAAAGAGATTCGTCTTGCTTATGTGCTTGTTCATTGGATTGAGTGCGTGGTAGATGCTTCTGACCGAACCGCTCTTTCTTTCACCAAAGATGCTGTTCTATTGATTATAGTTGTTCACATTCTTCAGGAAACTGCGATTTCGTTAATCTTTCGAGAAAAAAAGGACGCGAAAGCAAAAGATTTACTATTTAACAAGCAAGCACGAAAATGAAAGCTTCTATAAATACATAACAACAATACATTGGAACTCATTATTGTAACCTTCCCATTGTTCTATCTCCGATTCATAACTAGAGCATGCAGCCGATAATGGAGCCCTTTAAGTGATAGGGGATATAGAAAGTGTGCAGTGAGGGATCTTTATAGGTAGCCAGTCTTTACTTAACTCGGCCCCTTACTCTAGATAGGGCTCCCATGCCTTTCTTGGTCGGACCAACCCAACCGGTTATTTTCGTCTTCCTGAATTGGGAGAGCAAGAACAAGTCTCTCTTTTTTTTGGGGGGAGCAGAGCAGTCAAAGAATGAACCAAACCAAATGATTGTTCTAGAATGGCTATTCCTCACAATTTCTCCTTGTGATGCAGCGGAACCATGGCAATTAGGATCTCAAGACGCAGCAACGCCTATGATGCAAGGAATAATAGACTTACATCACGATATCTTTTTCTTCCTCATTCTTATTTTGGTTTTCGTATCACGGATCTTGGTTCGCGCTTTATGGCATTTCCACTATAAAAAAAATCCAATCCCGCAAAGGATTGTTCATGGAACTACTATCGAGATTCTTCGGACCATATTTCCTAGTATCATCCCGATGTTCATTGCTATACCATCATTTGCTCTGTTATACTCAATGGACGAGGTAGTAGTAGATCCAGCCATTACTATCAAAGCTATTGGACATCAATGGTATCGGAGTGCGCCTCTTCACGAGGGTGATTTAAGTGCAACGAAATGCCTAAAAGTGGAATATGGTTCGCGAAGCATCTGGCTTACCAGTAATCTCCCATTCCCGCCGTCGAGAGACTTTAATAACTATAGCATGCCAGAAACGGGGAGTTGAGGTTGTTAGGCCTATACCCCGAAATGCTCCCAGCATAGGAGTCTATGGTTCCATTCTTGTTGTTGCTGGAGGTACACATCCCTTTTCTCGGTGTGGAGCGATATACGAGAAATAGATCTCAGCCTGCAATGTCCGATAACGGCGCTGAAGTAGTGAATCTATCGGCACCATAGCAGTGGCATACAACTTTGGACCTAATGGCCGGCCCAGTAACCTTTCGGAATGGGGGATCACCGTTGGCAACAACCACGGTAGTAGTTGCGGAACTACTGGGCCGGGAGAGGACAACCTGTTGTTCCTGCTCTCTTTCTTCGCTTCGGGGACGGAGGTCCTACGGTAGGTAACAGCAGGCACAAGCAACTTGACCGAAGGGGACCAGCGCTTCTACTCCTCCACCGAGGAGCCGTTCGCAGCGAGAAGCAAGGGATGTCGTGAACGGTGGGAGGTCACAGAGAATTTACCTATTCATAGAGTGATCCTATGATCGATACATGATATATACTATCTCTTTCTTTATTCTTTTTCTGAAAAAAAAAAGATGAGCCTTTACTAGGTTGGAGCTATGAAGCTTACCTTATTATTATTTATTAAAAGGGGAAAGGTCCCGAAGGTTCTGAAAGAGCTCGACTGGAGAGGGGTTGATGGCTTGCCCCTTTGAGGAATGGAATGAATAGGGCCGACTAACTATGTCGTATGTCCCCTTTCCAGTCAGGGGCGAGGGAGTAGTATGAGAAGCGATCGGAATGCCCTAATGCGAGTGACCGAAAGGGTTTCGAGTGGAAGCTTACACCTCCCCGCCCCGCTCAATCCATCGCGGTATCACCTGGCTCGGGGCTCCGACGATCTGGACCATACTAAAACAAAACCGAAACAACTTCTGATAGACTTGTACTAGAAACTAGCGGTGAACAACGGAGCGCTCCGCCCTGTCCCTCCGACCCGAACCTCCTGAAGAAAGGGGAATGGAAACTGGGATCAAGCGGAGACAGAAAAAAAATAACTCACCGGCCGGTGAGTTATTTTTCACATGCATTCCAAAGAGAAAAAAAAAGAAGAAGAAGGGTGACTCAACTTCTCAGCTATAGAGTTGGGGGTGGGACCTGTTGGCATAATGCACGCTGGAACGCGGGAATTTGAGGTCTCATGAACTACTACTAAAAACGTACTTTGTTTTTGTTTGTGGACAAATGATATCCGGTCAGGCCTATGGATCCTTTTAGATATACGGGCCGGCCGGCCCCGGCCGTTCACATGAGCATAGGGAATCTATACTCGAGCGTTCAACTGGGCCCTGACAGGATGGGTGAGGAATCGCTCCGGATCTGATCTATTGGGGCCTACAACTTCGCCGAGCCGACTAGTATCCCTTTCCACTGCGCATTTATCGAACAAAGAAGACGACTATAGGATCGAATTCGCTTTCCGTGGTGAACTGGTCGTCCCATACCTTCTGCCTGTCTCATATGTGTGGAACCAGGTCTTTTTCGGTTCCAGCCTCCTCCTCGAATACATAGGGTAGGTAGGGCTGGGTGAGAAACGGTCCCCTGTTGCCAATAAACTTTCCCCGGCCTTCGATTCCCCTTACTCATAAAGGTCTTACGGTCGGGAGAACTGCCCCTAACTAAAGAAAAATAGTGCTCTTTCTAAGAGTAGGCGTGGAGAGCTTTTTGCGGGGAAACTTGCAAGTACAGTTTGGGGGGAGGCGGGCGTCGACCCAACCTTATGAGTATTCGGAATATAACAGTTCCGATGAACAGTCACTCACTTTTGACAGTTATACGATTCCAGAAGATGATCCAGAATTGGGTCAATCACGTTTATTAGAAGTGGACAATAGAGTGGTTGTACCAGCCAAAACTCATCTACGTATTATTATTACATCTGCTGATGTACCTCATAGTTGGGTTGTACCTTCCTCAGGTGTCAAATGTGATGCTGTACCTGGTCGTTTAAATCAGACCTCCATTTCGGTACAACGAGAAGGAGTTTACTATGGTCAGTGCAGTGAGATTCGTGGAACTAATAATGCCTTTACGCGTGCGCCCGGAAACATAGGCCGACTGCTGGGCCCACTCTGGCTCAGCCGCACCACCCAGGGTGCGAGCCCCCCGAGGAGCAAGCTATTACAGCGAGCGGCTGGAGCAGTAGAGAGCCGAGGAACAAGGCAGTAGATAAGATAGAAGAAGGGCCAGGCTCCCGGTGGAGCAGAGGAGACGGTTAGGATAACGAACTTGAAACGCGGAGCCCGAGCGGCCGGCGAGCGAGTGGTTAGTGGCCAATAGCGCCCTAGTTGATGGCATTCCTCTCTGCGGCTGGCACTCGAGGAACCACGGGGCACTCCATACAGAGCAAGCAAGTCTTAGGGATGAGACGCTCGCGCAAGGACCTCAATTCTCATTAGGAGGTCGAACCAAGGACCTATGGAAATCGGGGCTACCCCGTCCCGATGGGCAAGGCAACAGTGTCCTGAGGGAGGAGTTTAGAGGCCTTATAGTAGCACGGACTTTTTTTCTTTCTAGGTCATGCGAAGGGGGCCAGTCTAAGATCGTACTGTTCCTCTACAAAGAAAGACAACAGACGCTCTCAACGGCTAGGCGCCACTCTCTTTCTGACTTATTCCAGCTTCTTCATGATTTCGTGCCCCTTAACTTATAATGAACAAAGAACAAACAAAACAAAAAATAAAGAAGGCCGTCTCCGCGGAAGGAGAAGGACCTGCAACGGCAGAGACTACTGACTCTCTTCTTGTTCCTAGCCGTCTGTTACGAGTCCGGGAAGCCTGGAATCCTCAATATGAGGGATCCCTCAATCAAAATAGAGAAGGGCGGGCAGGGCTTCCGCAAGAGCCTCCCCCCTCTTCTTGGTCAAGATAGATGGGGAAGGAGCCCTATCAAGTAAAGGCCATAACCAGCCTCTTTATTTATGTACGTACACCTTTGTTTCAGGGTGGGGCCGCCCTTCCTCCTGCTAATCCGGCCATTTCCGAACCTGTCTTTCCCACCCCATTCAATTCAATGGAGGACTTCTCAATTCTTGCGATTCCCAGCCCCCAGATCATATAATAATCTGTCTTCTACGCCCCCTTACCTTATTTTTATTTATTAAAAGGGGAAAGGTCCCGTTCTGAAAGAGCTCGCTTTTCATCTTTTAAGCTAAGGAGAGGGGGGCCTATCTTCTTTCTATAATCAAGCTTTAGCTCTCGCTTTTAAAAGTAAGAATAAATGGGGAGAGGGAGAGTTTAAAAGGTGGCTTGCTGCTCGCTTTCTCGCTTCCGAGAGGCGAAGGGAGCCTGACTGACGCAAGCCTGGCGCAAAGCGAAGGGATTGGATTTCACCTATGATCAGATCAGTGGGCAACCATAGTTTATTTTTTTCGTGGTGTTGTTGACGTTGTTGAAAGCTAATTTTTAAGTAGGCCTCGCTTTTCGGAGCTGCTCCCAGCTCACACTATGGTGGAGGAGGTGCCGTGAAGATCTAGGAGTGTGAGCAGTACGAGCTGAAAGGCTCCCATACTGTTTGGAGGGCAGGGGGCATAGATGCCAAACAAACCTGACCCCTATCTATCGTCGTAGAAGCTGTTCCTAGGAAAGATTATGATTCTCGGGTATCCAATCAATTAATCCCCCAAACCGGGGAAGCTTAAGCGGAAATGAAAGAGTAGGGTGAGGGAAAAGGAGGGAAGCCACTAAATTGAAGGCTTCGCTCGCTCTAACGCTCGTTTAGTAGACAGCGAGTGGAGTGCTATCACCCCTCTCCAGTCGAGCACTTTCCTACCTTCACGAGATAGGGGCGAGTACTACACGAGCTCGTAAGTCAAGTACGGAACGAGCCTTGTCTACGAAGCAGAGCGACCTCGTCTTGCTTGCTTCTGGCGAAGCTTAACGCACTCGATAATAGGCATTCTGGTATGGCAGGAATACTACTTTTTAGGTCGACCACTACATAGGAGCGATAGCGAAGCCAAGCCGTATAAAGGCGAGCAGCCCTTATAGCAATAACCAAGCTCTTTGTCATTTTGTCACTCCTCACAATCGAAACCCTAGAAAACTAAGAAACCAAGCTCTTAAGTTAATCAATGATTTAAAGATCAGTAGACGTGATTTGAAAATCTCAATCACAAATTAACGATCCTTTCATTTACAGGTAAATCATACTCACTTCATTCACCAATTTCTTTCAATTTTATGAAATTCAAAGCAAAATTGAATCTCTAATATTATTTGCATTTTTTATTTGTAATCCTTCAAATCTTGATATTTTTGTTGTGAATATATACTGATTGTGTTGGTGTTTTGTGTAGATTAAATATTTATGAGTTCTATAACCTATACTTATTTGGATATAATAATATTGTATATAACTATATATGTATATGCGCGCACACACACACAAAGATATATATATATATATTACCTATATCTACATATATAAGTCTTGGTAATTTTGACTGTGAAAAATCACTAGTTATTGTCAGAGCTTTATTTTAGCTACTGTGTTTTGTTGATGTTGGTTCAAGTCTTCAACATTTGAAGCTGGTATTGTATATTAGAGGTTTGCATTTCTGAATCTCTGTTTTCTGTATTTGTTATTTGAAATATTTTATATATTTTAATTATTTGTTAGTAGTTCGTTTGTTTGCTGAGAAATTACTTTAAGATCTAATGATCTACCTATGAATTCTTTTTTTAAAAAATTGTGATTAAGTAGTTCTAATTTTTGTTCTAAAATTTTGTTTTATTGTTGTTTAGTTGTTATACTGAAAAACTTCTTTCTCTATAAATTGAACTCTTGATCTAATTGTAACATAAGGCAATTTCTGGTCCTCAGAATATTGTTGGTCTAGAGATTTTGGAGTAAGCTCATCATCCCATTCAAGTTGTTCAAGTAAAATTTACTTCTTCTCCTTTTGTTTCTTAGAGTCTTTAAAAAATATTACTTACTGTTATATCTTAAACAAATCATTTGAAGATACAGATTTCAAAAACATTTGATGACGAAACATTATAATCCTTCACATCTGCCCTGTCACACCTAGACGCTAAGTTCAAGAGAACCTTTAGAAACACCCCCTGCAGTTTGGTGCATAAACTTGCATAACATTGCATCTCCCTTTGTTTGGCATATGATGTTTGAATTTGTGCTTTATATTATGGTAATGCTTGTTTCAGGATAATTCGAATGTTCTCTACTTGTGCCTTGTTAAACATAGTGACATTCTATGTCTACTTGTGCCTTGTTAAAAGACTAAGTATGTTATTTCTCGAACAACCAGTTGAATAGTAATTGGTTAATGATGCGTTTGTATCAATGTAGAAGATACAAAATGGTTTTGCTTGCAAGTACTCTATGAGTTACTTGTTTTTTTAGCTTTGTCAACCGCATTTATTCTAGTTGCCACTATAACGAGATAAATATGGATAAGAGTTGGATCTATGAAACGAGGTATATTTTACAGATTGAATATTCTTTCAATTAACAGGGCTTATAAATACATGTTTAACAAGTTAATTTACTCTTTGTGTTTTAAAGTTTGTTGTACACAATATCAGAGTGAGCTAAGAGTACTTATTTTTTGGTAGGACTGGATGACTGTTGGGTACGATTCCTACTCTGAACCTATGCCACTTGATCAATTTACTGTTCGTTCTCAGCCTATGAAAAAACGACAAGAAATGGTTCCTAAAGGCCTGTAGACATGTTGAATATTGGAACAAACTGACCTGATTTCTTAAGGTTTTATCAGCAACTATGATCAGGATGTGGAAAAATAATACCAGTCTATGCTACATGAAGTTGACAATAAGAAATAACAGTCATTTGAACTCTAGCTTGACTGCTCCTTGTTGTAGGAGGCCCATTATGCCAATAAAGATGCCTTTGGGTGGAGAGGCTAGTGATGTCAGTCTAGAGGGGGTAAAAATAGTTGTTAACAACAATTTTTTATGACAACGTTAGGTTTTTCCCCATGCAAGCGCACATATCAATTTTAGAATAACAACGACTTGAGAAAGGGATATCGATCTCACAGAGACTAAGATTGTTCACTTTAATAGTTAAAAAACAATGAGTTATATTTCTGAAAAGTTTTTTGTTTTAGTGATCGAAGACCAAATTATCTAAATTAACTAAATTATTCTAAAAAACCAAAGTAAATTTGTTTTTGATTCAAGAGAGAGAGAAAACTAGGGTTTTCATCGCTCCACCACTAACCACATAATGTAGTTTTATCAATGTAACAATTGCAAGAGGGCGATCCGTAAACTGTGAATCAGGTCATACCACAAATAGATAAATTCGACCCCTAAAAGGATTACCCTCAACCGGATCGCGATAACCCATCTCATGATTGAATTGATTAGTACATGCCAGTTAAATTACTCTAATCTACTCATAATGCATGAAAATAAACTAAAACATGTCTATCCCAATTTGCTAAGGCATGACCTGTGTCAACCTAGGGTTTCAATTTTTATTACCACCATTGTGTAGAAAATTATGAATTAAGCATCCGAGTTCAAGCCCATAATGAATAATCATAATTGTGTAAGATAAATACATTCATTCAATCTAAGACAAGAATCAGAATAAATATATAAACTTATTTCAAGAATAAAAAAGGTCTCTTATCTACTACAACCATCACAGTATTGTCACGCCCCAAATTTCCTAGGACTCCGAAACCCGAGCCTAAGAGCTAATGGAGTGAATGCGGAAGTAAAAAGAAACGAGAACAAATGACCTATGGTCATCAAACACCCTCACAAGGGTAAAAATGTCATTTCAAGCCTACAATATGCATACAGGATCACTCGGAATCGAAATAGAAGTGGAACGAATCAAACGACAACTTAAACGGACCATTTAAACACTCGGGTTCACTCAAGGGTAAAATGATCATTTTTGGGGTAAAATAGTAATTTACACATATAAAGACAAGGTTTGGACCTAATATAAGCTGTAGGAACAAACGGAACCAAATTTGAAGGTGTGAGGTGGAAACTACGACATTTTAAAAATCGGGCGTCGCGACGTGTAAAGGTTCAAAACATATTGTCACATTTAAATGATCATTATGCCATCAAAAATGAATCGAATGAAGTGATTCAAAATCCTAACATCAAGAGATTTAAGTCAGATTTCTAAAAAGCTAAAGAACACATCCATCTGACACCCGTAGCTTGAGATATGAGCAAATTTGTAAAACAGGGTCGAAACAAGGTTGAACCACAAGTCGGCTGGCTTGACCCATTCGTCTAGCTGGACCCAGTCGACTGGTTTAGACAGAGACTTTGGAGATTTTTACATAAAAATAGCTTGGTTGCCCAGTCGACTGCACGAAATGGCCCAGTCGACTGCCTAGTCCTGGAAACCTCAAAAATGACCCTTAAACTACTTTGAACCCTTAGGAAACATGAAACAAAGTCCTAAATTTATTCATGAGACTTTATAAATGAGAAAAAAATCCCCAAACTCGGGAATGAGAAGAAAAATGGGTATTTTTTTTATCAAAGACACTTATTGAAAATCCGTAAAAAACAACCGTCTTGCCCCCGGTCTCCATTTTAAGTACCACCGGCTTCAAAATTTCAAAATCTTTATAAAAATGAGTATTGTATAATTTCTAAAACAAGAAAATATGTCAGGTTTACGGGGGTAGGCGAAAACGGGTTTTTCCATTCAAATTGAAAATGATTTGTTTTGAAAACCTAGAAAAATGTCATTTTCGGCCAAACTTCTAATAATCACATTTCATGGCAATAATCCACTTCACATTCACAACTCCAAATGAAAGTATTCAATGCTTACATTCTAGCGCTTTAAGGCGAAACATGTATAGTTTTTTAAAAATGCATATTTGCACAATCTGGCACAAAGTGTACCAAAAGAATATAATCCCCGCGCATAGCGCTCCAAGGGATGTACATCAATAACAACTCATCGGTTAACATGTTAGCCGGGTAAAAAAAAGCAGTTTAACACATGTGACTTACATGAACAAAAAGAAACATATAGATACATGTTTATCAAGTTAACGCCCAATAAAGGTAAGTATGATCCGCCACCCCTGCACAAAAGGGGGGACATGATGCCACAATCCACGGAGAGACTAAAGAACTCTCCCAACGGAATCATCACCTGAAAAATTTATAAGTCGTGGGGTGAGCTCAATATCCCAATAGAGGAAGCATCATCGCCTCAATCTCGGTAGTCCGAGTGGTACCACCCAACCAAAGTTCATGTCACTAACATTAGGTCGATCTCTTGTTCCACATGACTCTCACGCCAATCCGGAACCCCATCGAACCCAACAAACAATTTTCCCAACATGATCACATAATAATCATTCACAATTATAGCATGCCTCAACAAGATTATTCACTTCTTCCCAAGTGATTTTGATACTTCCCACTTTCAACAAGGAAGAGCAGTTGCACAAGGTGACCCGTGACGAAAGATCAGTAGATCGAATGCACGAGGCAACCCGAGACTTTGATAGTGACGCATACCACCACGATGGGGAAACAACCAATCCTATATCAATAATTTTTGGCTTATTAGTTCCGCAAGTGGGGGACACCTCCTGGCTAGTTGTTGCGACGATCTGACACAGACTACTCACACAGGTTTACATGACCCGTATAGACTAACACCCATGTTTTTGACACTACATGGTGTACTTAAAATGCATCAAGATTTTCAATACCAATTATGCCCTCACAATACATGCTTATCTCAATTTGCATCATATTGTATTCAATTTAACACAATGCTTACAATTCATATTCATAAACAATAATTCTCAATATTCCCCATCACAATACATACTCATTTCAGTATGCAATATATTGTACTCAAATTATCACAATACTTACAATTTCACATTTATAAGTAATAAACCACCACAAATATTTATATCACAAAATCATGTTTTCAAGGGCCTAATTTATCGTCTAAGTTGTCAATACTCAACTCGTATATATATATATACGATATATATACATATAGACACACCCTCGCACAAAGACGAAAATAATTCATTTTTCCCCTACCTCAATTCCAAGCAAGCCTACTCAAGAATGCCCAAAAGAGGTCCAAATCAAGCTACCACTTCAAGCGTTCAATAGAATAACTTCCAACTAGCAATACACCATTCATGAACCACAAGATTACTATGGTGTCAACAATAACCAAAATTTATACAAAAGTGGCTCCAACCACAAGAATCAATTCAAACCCTATTGATTTCTATTTTAGGGTTTCATGGAGAAATGAACTCTTAAGAGTACAAGATAGGGAACTCACCACTAGCTTCTCCACAAGATGATTTCAAGAGCTACTACCAACGGAACTCACTTGGTAGTTTAAAAGAAAACATAACCTTCTATATCATAAATAAGAGAAGGCTAGAATCAATATCCATACAAGGAAATTCATAACTTGAAAGCTAGGGTTCTTAACAACCTAAAATGATTAGAAGACTTACCAAATGGTTTAAGAACACCAACAAGAGTAATCCCCAATAAGCCAAGGGAGAAAGAGAGAGCAAGAGTTTGTGAGAGATGAAAGTCTTGCAAAGTGGCTAACCCTAAAGGTTGTAGAGATTCCCCACTCACCATTCTCATCATCCAAGGGTTGACAATAAGTCTTGCCAAGTGAAAGACCAATAATAATGCATTCTTGCATTTAAGTGTCAACCAAACAAAACCCTATGATTCAAGGGTTGAGGACAAAGATGAGAGAATGAGATCAATGGCTAGAATTTAGACAACACCCTAAAAGTGTAAAATGACCAATTACTTCTCAACTTAGGGTTATTTACAAGAGTGTCATCATGACTCTTAAATACCCTTCTACCCCTTGTCATTCTCTTTAATTACCAAAATGTCACTCATGCCCCAACACTTAGCCAAATTTTTACACTTTCCACTAAGTCCTCAAAATATGAAAATACTTATTTACCCTTCAGTCATTTCTTTCCCGAAATCGTTTCCATTAATTTTCATTATTCTCAAAATGAAAATACAACATGCAAACTACAATTTTAATATCACATTAAACATGTAAGTTATGTGAAGCACATAAACACATTAAGCACATAATCAAATAAACACTTAAGTGTTAATAATATTTTTAAATTAACACGTAAAAATACCGGACGCTACAAGTACGGTCACAATTTTCCCTCGTTACAATTGAAAGAAAAGATAAAAACTACATTACTTGGCTAGGGTTTTACTAGAAAATCCTAGATACTGAGTTAGTTGGCCATAATAGATGAAGACTGCATCTTTGGTATAGAAACGATCTCCATGTCCTTCTTCTCCAGATCTCTAGGTCTGAATACGGCTCTCTTTCTTAACAGCAACAATTTTGAATATAAACGTGAGAGAACTCCATAAACGAACCCCCTCCTCTAATATATAGCTTTGTATTTATAGACTAGTCGAGAGAAACCCTAATGGTTGCCCTTTTCAGCAATTTCACACTAAACCTAATTAAAAACCCTAAGTTCTCATATATGTGTGTATATACATGTATATAGAGGTCTAGAATCGCAGCCGCATCATGGAATTAAAACAGGGGTAAAATAGGCAAAAACCACAAAAAATTAAAGAATTCAGCCGTCTCTACGCTTTAAGCTTAGCTTCCCTATGCTTAAAGTGGAGGGACAAGCATAGCTAGGCAAAGCTCAGGCATAGGTCCAACCTTAGATATGCAGTTTCTAGGAATTTTTTGATTCTGAAAGCGTAGGTTTAGGCGTAGGGATTTTCATGAAAAACACTTTTCTCTGTAAATGCACCAAAATGATCGCCTTGAACCCATGATACTTTTTACTTGAAGTGACGGTTTCGGGAAATGTAGTTTTTTCCCTCTAAGAGCCATTTTTATCTTGAAACACCTCTTTGACTCCCCTTTTAGATAGAAACAAATGTGAACTTGGTTAATTCACCGAAGTTAGCTTTATTTCTTCATTAAGCTCCTGAAACATGCTTAAACACACAAATGACATAGAAATACCAAATAATGGAATGAAAAGACGTAACAAATAGCAAGATAGGGGCTTAAAATGGATAATATTGAGCACATATCAGCTAGCATAGCTTAACACTGAGAAAAATACCATTATACAAAAAATATGACATAATAATTAAATTATCTAGTTCAAATGTTTAAGGCTAAACAAATTCTAGGATTAATTGAGGCAATTAGCTTGAAGTTAAAGAGTGAAATCTAACAAGATTTATGAAGGCTTGGACTTAAGATGCTCATTTATAACTCCAAATGCAAATTAAGGATTGGACATAATTTATAGTCTATGCTCTATGGAGACTTTGGTTGTATTTTTGTGTTATCATATATTATAATTTTTATGAGATTTTTTCTTTGTGAACTTTTTATATCAGGTTGCACATAGAAGAGGATGATAATTGGATGATTTTGACCATGATATATGTGATCTTGATGATGGTACATGAAGTTGAGAACAAGGTACATAAAACTAAATTCTTTAAACAGAAACCTTAAATTTGAATCTTCCTAATTCAAAAAAGAGTTTGAAGAATATGAGCAAGGATCCATAAAGTTTAAAATGAGTTTTGATTAACTTTAGTGAAGTAAAATATAATAAATTTGTGGAGAGTTGGATAAAAAATACTTTGACAATAAATAATGGAAATTACATTTGAATCATATTGCGGCGTGTTGGATGAGGAACACTTTAATTGAGGTTTATGCATCATGCTATTTTGTATTTAATGAAAGAAAAAGTTCAATATTTTCAATGTTGAGAATTAATAATGATGTTTGCAAATTGGCTATAACAATCTGCTGCTCCTTTTATATAGTGGTAATAATGGGATCCTATGATATGTTTTATAAATGTAATGCTTTTTATTTTTTTATTTAGAATTTCCTATGTAAAGACTTGATTCTTTGGTTTACTTGCCCGTGGTCTTTGTGATATTGTGGTTGTTGTTATTTGTTTTATTTGCAGAATGAAATTGAACAACAAATCCGTCCTTAACATTTTTATTTCATGTTGTAGATAGAAAATAATGATGATTTGGAGAATTTCTGAGGATTGTACATGGGATTTCGAGGATGGTACATGGAGTGAAGGATAAGATCGTGAAGAACTTGTTTCAATAAATAAGAGCAAAAAATGCGTTTTTTTAATATTTTGTTATGAATAATTACATTTTATATTATATCTTACAATGCACTTATTCATTTTCTGATTTGTTGTGTTGTGGGGAGCTAATTTGGTTATTAAATTTGGTTTATGAATGGATTGAATTGATTGTGAATAGTTTATTATTTGATTTTTCATAGCAATTTCATTTGTTGCGAATGATTTAACAACACTTATAATTTCTATGATATGTGACAACAATTTTTATTGTTGCCTTTAACTGCAACAATCTCAAGTGCTGCATTTTATTACAGCACTTAGAATTGCTATTATATCCTAGCGACACTGGTTGTAGAAGCAAATTTAATTGCTTTCTGTAAATGATGCTAATGAGTTATGACAACACTTTCTTGACTTATAACAACAATTGAAATTGTTACTGAAGACAATAAGTGTTGTAGTATTTAAAATATTTTAAAGTATTTTAAGTATTCTTACAATTATGATAAAAGGTAAATAATTTTATCATTTCAATTGGTAATTGAAGAAGGCAGTGGCATTATTTTGGGTGTTTGGAAGTTTGACTAAGAACTTGGTAGAGAAGTTGTTACTAAAAAAATAATTATAGATGACTTGCCTTTTAGTTTTATAGAGCGTGAAGGTTTCTGTAATCTTCCGAAAGTGTTGTAACCTAGGTTTAAACTCAAGTCATATACTATATTGGCAAGGGATTGTTTGGTCTTGTATGCTAATGAGAAAAAATATATTAAGAATTTATAAGCTAAATCAAACCAAAGAATTTGCATCACTATGAATACATGGACCTCACTCAAAAATGTTTCTTACATGTGTCTAACGGCTCACTTTATTGATAAGAGTTAAAAATTACATAAGATGATTCTCAACTTTAGTATAGTTTGTAGTCACAAAGGTAAATCGATTGAAAATATGGTGGATACATATTAGATTGAGTGGGGAATAAATAAACTTCTTACATTTACGGTTGACAATGCAAGTTCAAATGATACTGTATTGTCAAAAGGTGACTTCTTTCACATGAGGTATTGATTGCATATCCTTCACTTAATCATGAAAGATGGGTTAGTTGAGTTGAAATATCCAATAACTCGTATTTGTGGGTTTGTGAGGTATGTTAGGAGTTCTCCCGAAAGAGAAAAATATTTCAAGCATTTTGTAGATACAAAAAAGATAGGAAAATATGATATCTAAAAGCCTTTTATGCTTATATTTTCAAAGTAGGTGAAATTTCACATATCTCATGTTGGATGCAGCCCTAAAGTTTCCAAAAGCATTTCAAAAAAGAAAATAAGAAGACACACCATTCACTTTGGAACTCAACGTTGACCCACTTATAATGAGTGATTGGGATGATGCTCGGATTTTAAGGGACTTTTTGAAAATAATTCTATGGAGTTACTCATAATATGTCCAGTTCTTTGTCAAATGAATATTTTCATCAAGTTCATAGTATTGAAAGAGAATTTTCTCTAGCCATGTTGAGTTCGGATCATTATTTAAGTGACATGGCTGGCTATCAAAATGAAGAGTAAATATGACAAGTATTGGGCAAGCATTAAGAAAGTGAATATGATGTTAGTGTTTGTCATTGTGTTAGATCCTCGCTTCAAGTTGGACTATATACATTTTTGTTATTCCTAAATTATTAATTCCAACAAAGTGAGTGATCTAATTAGTAAGGTAATTGATTCTGGAACCAGAGACAGGCGGGGAGGGGGGGGGGGGGGGGGGGGGGGTTCCTTCACGAGCGTGCAGTCCTCGTATTTGATGATTATGTTGACACTTTATATCCATTTACCCTTAGTGGCTAGGGTATTGAAATTGACACTGACATTTGCATCGCATTGCATCTTTATATGTCGTTTCATGATATTATTGCTTATGTTGCGCCTTTATTATTTACATTATGACATTATTGCTTATTATTGATGTTGAGCATGTTGGGGTTGATTGTTGGGTTCGTTGGGGGTCTGATGCGACGTCAGGTGTGTAAAACTATATGATTAAAAATAACACCTAAACGACTCTAGGTTTTACCCTACGCAAGCGCACGTATCAATTGTATAATAACAAATGAATTGAGTAAGGGATATGGATCCCACAGAGACTAAGATTGTTCACTTTAGCAATTCAAAATTACTGAATTATATTTTCTGAAAATGGCTTGTTTGGGTGGTCAAATATCAAATTATCTATTTGAACTAAAATTGGTTGTGATTTAGATGAGAGAGAAAACTATGGTTTTCATCGCTCTACCACTAACCGCATAATATAGTTCCTCACTGTTTCAATTATAAAAGGGCGATCTATAACTTTGAATCAGGTCGTACCGCAAATAGCATGTCTATATTAAATCGCCAAGGCACGACCTGTGTCAACCTAGGGTTTTAAGTTTCAGTACCACCATTATGTAAAAAACCACAATTAAGCATATGAGTTCTTGCTCATATTGAATAATCATAGTTGTGCAAAATAATACCTTCATTCCATCTAAGACAAGAATTTAGAACAAATATATAATTTTATATTGAAAATCAGTATGGTCTCTTAACTACTACAATCATCACAGTTTGGTCAACAGTTTCCCATCGTTACAATTAAAAACAATGAAAGAATTACATTATTTGGCTAGGGTTTTGCTAGAAAACCCTAGAAACCGAGTTAGTTAGCCATGGTGGAAGGTGACTGCATCAGTGATGTATAAATGATCTCCATGGTCTTCTTCTCTTGATCTCTAGGTTTGAATATGGCTCTTCACAACAACACGTCTGAATGAACCTCTTTGAATAAACGTGAACCTCCACAACTGAACAACCCTAATGAATGTCTCCTCTAAAATCAACCACCATCTCACACTGATATATGATCGTGTATATATAGACAATGATGTAAAGAGGTCATTTATAGTCTTTTTACTTCCCTCATGCAAATCCTAAAACTGATATATATAAATGTATATACATGTATACAAAAGTTTGGTGTCGAACCAAGGGTAGAACATGCCGAAACCATCAAAAAACCACAAAACTTGCCACAAATATGCTTTAAACGTAGCTGGCCGTAGGTCCAAGCGTAGAAATGTGATTTCCAGCCACTTTTTGAAACTGAAAATGTAGGCAAAGGCGCAAGTATTTTATGGAAAACCACTTTTCTCCATGGATGCACCAAAATGACCGTCTTAATCCCACGATACTTTTTACTGAGATGACGGCTTTTGGAAATGCCATTTTTTATCCTCTAGGAGACATTTTTGTCTCGGACTGCCTCATTGACTCTCTTCTTGGATAGAAAGAACACACTCTTCAGTTAATTCGCCAAAGTTAGCTCAATTTCTTCATTAAGCTCCTAAAATATGCTTTAACACGCAAACAACATATAAATACCAAATAAAGGAATGAAAGGATGTAACAATAGCGAGTTAAGGGGTCAAAATGACTAATATTTGACACCTATCACACCCTCAAACTTACATATTGCTAGTCCCTTAACAATAAACTCAGGGAACTTTCTTGTGATGAATTTTAATCTATCTACTATAACTAACCTAACCTAATCCCTTGCTTTCGTGAGGGTCGACGATTACACTTAGCATGTGTAACAAGCCTTTTAAACCCCTAGTGGATGAGTGAAGTCTCATGAAGGTTTCCAGTGATGGTACCTTCAAATATCTCAGTTCTCTATAATCACGCAGTCATGAGTTCACACACAAGTTAATTAAATCATGATATAATACAAAATACAATATGGATGTAAATACTCCCACTCACTATCGACCAACAATTATATCAAGCTTCATGTCATGAATGGTTCCCACTAAAGTAATGATTTCGCTACTTTCTACTCTCAATCCGAACAACCTTCCGTATTTTTGTGAACATTCTATCATGGTATTTCAATATCCATTTTCCTACTTCATTGATCAAATTTCACCATTTTTCGTAAAAACTCATCTTTCCATCTTTCCATTTTTGTCTTTCTAAGTCTCCGGACTTTCTAGTGAGGATTTTTAGTCTCGACCAACTGGACTCGAGCTTTTTTCATGGGATTTATACTCATTAGTTTTCTCCATTTTAAACGTGAACAGTGATATTGGTGATACCAAGGCCTGGTTACTGAGATCGAATAACTATTTTTTGCATTTTATTTTCTAAAAATAATTTTCAACTTTTCTCCATTTCAACCATAACATCTCCCCATCTACCCTTTTATTGTGGCAAAATTATTTTTTCAACTTCATAGTCAAAGATCAACCTATTTCCCATAGTGAATGTGTGTTTGTGCTTATAAGTCAAAGCCATCCTTTTTTATTTCAATTTCACTCATTCACTCACCCATGTAAAATCATATCACTTCACTAACTCGATCTAACCATTACTCTCATGAATGAGAATATTACATTACATACTACTCATGGATCATATACACCAACTCAATCAAATTGTAATGCAAAACATTCAAGCGTGAAAACAAAGAACTACTCCAAAATTGTAAATTTTAATTTTTTTCCGAAAATTTTCCATTCCTTGTAATTCTATACCCTCACCCCCAAACTTAAATTAGACCATATCCCCATGGTAAAAAATAATATAGGAGAACATATATAGTTACCCTTGACGCTCAATTCTTAAAGCAAAACATGAATTCCCTCCCCCAAACTTGATTTGAATCACCTATAGATATAATCAACAAAACACAAATACCCAATCATAGTAAAGGAAAATAAATTTCATCATAACTATCCAGAAATCACACCAATTTTTCAAGGAATTAAATTTTTTTTTTTTTATTATTAAAAATACTGATAATAATAAAAATAAATGATTTAGCATTACGGGCCTACAATCCTACAAAATAAAATAAAATAAAAAATAAAGACGTGGCCTTAAGGGTCTACCATCCCTAAAAACAAAACAAAACATAAAAAAAATCCTAATACTAAAACTAAACCCAAATCTTAATCATCCCCCTCTTCATTATCACTAGTCACAGCGCTCTTTAACCATATTCGGAAGTCTGCTGTCTCGTTCAATTTATCCAAGTCTTCCTCCGGATATATCTTCATAACTGTCCACTGCATCTCATCCAGCTCCTTCATCCTATCACCCATTTGTTCTGCAATGATCTTCGATAACAGAAACGGGTATGGAAGATAATGTTCAAATTTATCTGCATCTACCTACTGTTTACTCACAATTGCTCGGGCAATCGATATCTCATCCACGATCACCATCGGAATACAGACTTTATACCCATGAGTTAGGGCATACAACGTTCTAATCATCGTGTGATCCCTTACACTAGTCCTATTATTTGGCCGAATTTAAGCCGAAATGATACAATCCAAATAAATCATATCCGACCTTAATCACCAATTTTCACATGTCTTATCACCTGTATCTGACACCACACACAATTCTCTTACCATTTCCTCCTCCGTATGTGGCCATACCTGAGGATGCTCCATCAGTCTTCCTTCTAAGTTTGCCGGACTACCAATTGATATATTTCACGCATCGACAATACTTCTTTTTCCAATCATAATAAGAGCACTCCACTGAGTCACTTTAGCCGACATGATCTCAAGTCTTGGCGGTCCCGAAATCATCATATTTTCATAGAACTTTCTGACCAAGCCCGGATACACCTTTTCTCCTGCTAGTTGCTTTAAACTTCACAATCCTCATTCCTTAAGGATTTTTCTTCCAGGTGCGATTAATACTCAGTTCATTCTCTCTGAATGAAATATTTCTTGAAATTATAATTTGTACTGCAGAAACGATCTCGGGGTGGGTCTTTTTCCTTTCCAGCTCGTTGCTCCATTACATAAACTTCCGGCCTCTACATACGGTTCTTCTCCCTATATGAACTCCTCCGGGTCAGAATAATTCTCATTATCACCATCCATCCTCACACTCTCGCAATAGAAAGAATAGAAGAAGAATATCTAACTTTAATGCTTAACTCTTGAGAATTGTAAATTGTGAATTGTGTCTACTCTATGGATGTATTTATAGATTGATGAAGTAGAATCAAAGAGGAAAATGATTTAAAACCCTTGGCTGAATAGAAAAGTGGAAGCAATGAATAATCCAACTCTACTTTGTATTTCCATTCCACTTTCTTATCGGACTAGGACTAGGATTACTCTAAAATCTGCATAGTGCGATATAAAATTTTGAAATAATTCAAACTATCAGCACATGTAAAATAAGTGTAAAAATCAGGGGATATATCTAACGCAATATGATTGATCATAAAAATTGTTATTTTATACACTAAGAAAATAATAAAAACATTTAGAAAATAATCGTCCAAGCGGTCACATAAATCCCTATATGAAACTATTTGCTCGACAATTTATCGCTAAGGTAAAAAAAATATGAAACAAAATTAAAAACAAAAACCTAATTAAAACTAGACTAAGCGTCATCATCGGAGGTCGATGGTGTGGGTGGAATCTGCACACCCATATATTGACTCATACGATCAATCCTATGAAATAACTGCATCTGATCTCACCGACGACGCACTATCTTACGCTGCCAAGCCTGTCTCTCTTCTGCTAATATCTGCTCTAGCCCCTGCATCTATGCAATAAGAGCATCAAACTGTGTCTGAGACAGAGTAACTGTACCACCCGCAAGTACCTCTGGCAACATAACCTTCTCAGCAACTGGCATCTGTGGCATAGTAACATCATCATCAGTGGCTTGAGCATCCTGAGCCATACCCACAACAGCCTGACCAACATCATTAGCATGTGTCTGAGCTTGTGTATCCGGGGCTGGTAATATATCGAACCCTGATCTCCGTCTCATAATAGCATCCCTATGCAACCGGGTCCAGACATCGGTCCATATCCTTCTAGCATACGGGGAAACATCTCTGAATCTATCAGCTTCATCACTAAGCACGGGAATCGAATGAGGAATAGGCGGTACCGAACCTTGGTCTCCTTACGCAAATGGATATAATGTGTATATAGGCCCTCCCACAAAATCCAAGGAATAGAAATCCACCACCCGAACTCAAAAGCATAGTAGAGGGCCGGAAATGGCGCATAACACATGGTAGTATGACTGTGAGGAAGAATCTGGGATCGGACTATCACATCCCAAAACCAGAGCATCGGGTGATAGTTCACCTTCTTCGTGTAGTTCCTATGCCAATAAGCCCATTGCCCTACAGTATGAAGTACAACAAGATTGGAAATAGATGGGAGTACCTTGGGCATGGGTGGGAACTCAACAGCTAACTCAGGCGGACACTCGTCCGGAATACCCCATGCATCAGCAATAGTCTGGGGAGTAATCTCGATCTCAGTACCTAGAACCAATGTCCGTAGTCTTATCCCTTTGCTGAAATGTTGTATGTGTAGCCAGAACTCCCTATTCATATCCTCACAAATATGCTGGGTAGCTGGGGCAATAATCGTCGGGCCCTCAACTGGCCTATCGTCCAGGCAGGTACTGACTGTAATCCCTCAAATATCATCAATAAATATGTACGCTCCTGCTGATACCCCTTCCGAATCGCCCGGTCTAGTAAATCCTCAACCGATGTTGTTCGGGGCACAGGTAAAAATGTAGTCAAAACTCTAGGGTAACCCTCTACAGGTGGCTTAGGTACCCCCTCATCCGCATGATTAGCATCATCGCCCTCATCGACATCATCCTCCTGCTCGACACTATCACTCTCAGTATCCTTCTCCATCTCCTCAGCGTACGGCTCAGGTACAAGTGGCGGTGATGGTGCTCGTGGAGCAACTGGATCAACAATAAGTTAACCATGTGGCAAAAGGATCTTGGGTCCCTGTGGAGAGCTCACTGGTACCTCTGCCTCAAAAGATGAGGAAGAAGTGGATGCCGAGTCAACATACTGTGGTCTCGCGGCACGTGTACTCTAGCGGAGAATAAGTGCTCGGTCAGGAGACGATGATCTCGACCTCTGCTGAACATCATGCTTTACTGGTCTAACCGCCTCGGTGACTCGCCCCGTTGCACCCTTAACCCTTGCCATATCTATAATATTGAATTTTTAAAAGTAAGCGATATTGTTTCGGATACCAAATCAAACTCAAACTAATCTAAATATATCCAATACGATGATTAAACAAGCCTTCATCCCAAAAGTTTGATACCCAAGCCGCTTTCGAAATCGAAAAACTCAACTTTTGGAAAATGGATCAAAACACAATTTTGATCAGACTCGTTCGTCAATACTAGTTTAGAATAGTTAAATAAGACATTTGAAATCAAAATAATGGAACTTAACTCACCGGATCGATAGAAACGATGATTTTTCAAAAATTGAGTTTCAGAGACTTTTCGAGTTCTTCATGCGAATTCAGATCAATCACAAACTAATCTGACGATCCGCCGTTAAAGGATGATGAGGAATCGAATGAATAAACGATAAAAACAAACCTTGTAAATATTGGTGAAGAAATGAGGGAGAGAGAGAAGTTTGAATGAAAGATCCAGGAAATGGCTTAATGGGTCTGTTTTATAACAAGCCCGTCGCTATGCTTGAAGCGTAGGTCCACATAGCCTAAAACATTTTTCTTTGTCTTCGAATGTCATCTTCAACCCCATTCACTCTCAAGGATTCTTACACACCCTTAGTTATCTTATTGGCTCAATTTACACTTCCTACTCAAATGATGATGGCCTCGCGACTCGATTTTACAGACTCGATCTTAAATACCGAATTGACTAAATTACCATCTACAAGTACAAACTAGGATCAAAAGCTACTCTTCATCACCTAATACCAATATTTAACGTCGTTGGTGTGACGTTGTTGCCTCTTAATACTCTGGATCAAGTTTATCTAGCTCGGGTAGTGGTTCAGTTACTAATTGAACCTCTATGTAATGCTTCAATCTTTGTCCATTCACGACAAACTTCTTTCCTATGTCAGGATTATCAAGCTCCATGGCTCTATGGGGAAAACCTTCGTAATCTTGTATGGCCCATCCCATCTCGATTGAAGCTTACCAGGAAACAACTTGAGTTTTGAATTAAATAGCCAAACCTTCTGGCCGGGCTCAAAGACTTTCTTTCTAATATGCTTATCATGAAATGCTTTTGTTCGAGCCTTATAAATTTGAGAGTTTTCATATGCATCATTTCTCAACTCCTCAAGCTTTTGAAGTTGGAGTTTTCCCTGCACACTAGCTTTCTTTACATCGAAATTCAGTCTTCGAACCGCCCAATATGCTCAGTGTTCCAGCTCTATAGAAAGATGACACGTTTTACCATACACAAGATGATATGGTGACATACCAATCGGTGTCTTAAATGCAGTCCTTTACGTCCAAAGTGCATCATTTAACCTTCGTAGCCAATCCTTCAAATCCGGATGCACAGTCTTTTCCAAGATATTTTTAATCTCTTTATTAGAAACCTCCACTTGACCTTGTGATTGGGGGTGATATGGCGTACCAATTCTATAAGTGACACCGTACTTCTCACACAGAGCAGGAAGAAATTGGTTGTCAAAATGGCTTCCACAATCACTGATCAAAACTCTTGGCATACCAAATCATGAGAAAATGTTCAACTTTACAAATTCTTCCACCACGTCATGGTCAACACGTTTGGTGGCTATAGCTTCTACCCATTTCAAAACATAATCAATCCCCACAAGTATATACTTATTCTTATCTGCTTTTGGAATTGGTCCTATAAAATCAATACCCTGATGCGACGTTAGGTGTGCAAAAATATGTGGTTAAAAAAAATACTTTAACGACTCTAGGTTTTACCCTACGCAAGCGTACGTATCAATTGTAGAATAACAAATGGCTTGAGTAAGGGATACCGATCCCACAGAGATTGTGATTGTTCATTTTAGCATTTCAAAAACACTGAATTATATTTCTGAAAATTGTTTGTTTTGGGTGGTCAAAGACCAAATTATCTATTTTAATTAAAATTATGTAGAAAGCAAATTAAATTGGTTGTGATTCAGATGAGAGAAAAAAACTAGGGTTGTCATCACCCCACCACTAACCGCATAATATAGTTCCTCACTGTATCAATTGTACGAGGGCGATCCATAACTGTGAATCAGGTCGTAGCGCAAATAACTAAATACAACCCCAAAAATAAATACCATCAACCAGATCGTGACAACTCGTCTCATGACTGACCTAACTAGTACATGCCAATTATGTTACTTTAATCTACTCCTAATGCATGAAAATAAACTAAAGCATATTTATATTAAATCGCCAATGCACAGCCTGTGTCAACCTAGGGTTTCAAGTTTCATTATCACCATTATATAGAAAACCATAATTAAGCATTCGAGTTCCTGCTCATATTGAATAATCATAGTTGTTAAAAATAATATATTCATTCCATCTAAGACAAGAATTTAGAACAAACATATAATTTTATATTGTTAGATTCGTAGGATAGAAGTGGATGATTTTTAGCATTGGAGGTGTATAAATTGGTGAAAGGAACATTATTGGAATAGTTCCACGATGCATTGGCATTAACAACCATTATCTCCTGACACTAATTTTGGAAATTCTCAGCTTCTACTTCAAATGTTTCTCTATAAGGGGAATGACTTCGCTGCATAAAATTTTCAATTCTTTCTAATTTCTCTCCAAACAATGCCATGATATCTTTCACATCATCATGCTCTACAACATACGATTTATCAGATCTTTTATACTGATGTCCACCTCTAGACCTCAACTCAGATTGATATTGAATTGTGTTTTCACTGATATTATCAAATATCTCCAAAAGATCTTTAGCCGTCTTCAAGATAAACTGACCTTGTGTGGCCGCATCTATCAAAATCTTATCCACCTCTCCAAGTCCCATGTAGAAATTTTTAGCAATATCTTGTTCAGAAAACCTATGATGGGGACACTTATACAAAATTTCATTATACATTTTCTATGCATCATGAAAATGCTGACCAGGTAACTGCTTAAAGCTTTTGATTGCATCTTGTGCTTCTGAGGTCTTTTTTATGGGATAATATTTTTATATGAATTCTCTTTTAAGGGCTTCCCAATCAATTTTAATTTCTTTTTCTAATTTGATGTACTATCTTTTAGCTTTCTCTTTCAATGAACAAGGGAATAATCTCACTCGCAAGTCATTTTTGGGCAAATTGTCAAACATCTACCTCTATGAAATCATTGATGTGCTGGTATGGATCCTATATTCTAAGGCCTGGAAATTTTGGAAGCATATTAATCATGTTTATCTTAATCTCGAAGTGCTTCGCTCCTTCTTCCTCCGAAAAATCAACATAGGAATCGTACGCATCGAGTGCATAATATTCTTTAAGTGATGTCTCTAGTGCCCTTTGTTGGTAGGCTCTTTGGTCAACCATTGCTTCTTCTTACAGATGATGACGTTCTTCAATAGATCAACATAAATGATGAAGAATCTTTTCGATCTCAGGATCGTACTCGACTAACGCAGTGCTTAAATTAGAACAGGTCGGTCTATCGGTTATACGCTACTCAAACAACTACTTTTTTTTTTGAAATTTTTGTGAAATAAAAATTAACTAAACTAACTACTTCTATATTATAGAAAATAAAACAACAATTAATATGCGAAAATCTAGGTAACTAAAACTCACAAAAGTTCTAGACGCAACTTTAGAAGCTCCGTTTTTCCCTTTTATGCTCTTCAAAGTACCTGTCAATCACATAAAATTTTAACTTTAACTTTAGCTACAGCTATAATAACGCAATGCAAATAAACTACTAAAGCTATTGAACAATGCTCAGTCCCCGACAACAACGCCAAAAACTTGATGCAATGGCTGCTGTGCAAAAATATGTGGTTAAAAATAACACCTTAACGACTTTAGGTTTTACCTTACGTAAACGCATGTATCAATTCTAGAATAGAAAATGGCTTGAGTAAGGGATATCGATCCCACAAAGACTGTGATTGTTCACTTTAGCAATTCAAAAACACTGAATTATATTTTTAAAAATTGTTTGTTTTGGGTGGTCAAAGACCAAATTATCTAGAAAACAAATTAAATTGGTTATGATTTAGATGAGAGAAAAAACTAAAACTAGGGTTTTCATCACTCCACCACTAACCGCATAATATAGTTCATCACTGTATCAATTGTAAGGGGGTGATCCATAACTGTGAATCAGGAAAAATCCATTCTGAAACGTATCAATTGTATATAGGCAATGGTATAGAGAGACCATTTTCAGTCTTTTCACTCTCAAACTCATGCAAACCCTAACTGTTCATATATATAAGTGTATATACATGTATATAGAGGTTTGGAGTCGCAGGCACGTCTTCCAATTAAGCTGGGGTGAAACAGGAAAAATCCACAAAAAATCACCAAAAGCTGCCGCACCTAAGCTTCAAGCGTAGATGGCCTATGCTTCAAGCGTAGATCCCAAGCGTACCTCTAAGCGTAGAAATGTGATTTCCAGCCACTTTTTGAAATTAAAAGCGTAGGCAAAAACATAGGTATTTTGTGGAAAATCACTTTTCTCCGTGAATGCACCAAAACGACCGTCTTGAACCCACGATTCTTTTTGCTGAAGATGACGGCTTTTGGAAATGCCATTTTTGCCCTCCGGGAGCCATTTTTGTCTCGGACTGCCTCTTTGACTCTCCTATTGGATAGAAAGAACATACTATTCAGTTAATTCACCGAAGTTAGCTCCATTTCTTCATTAAGCTCCTAAAACATGTCTTAACATGCAAACGCAATAAAAATACCAAATAATGGAATGAAAGAACATAACAATAATGAGTTAAGGGGTCAAAATGTCTAATATTTGACACTTATCATACCCCACACATCAAATAATTCTATAATCAGAATCAGAGTTAAAGGCATCATGTCTCGTCGAGATATGGATCCAAGATTTTGACATCGCAGACATGCCTTACAAAACTCAAAAGCATCCTTGAATATGGAAGACTAGTAAAATCCACTCTGCAACACCTTGTGGGCTGTCTTCTGAGCTCCGAAATGCCATCCACACTCCAACGTGTGACAAAATGTCAGTATGTTTTACACCTCACTCTCGGGGACACATTTTCTAATAATCTGATCAGAGCAATACTTGCACAAACGCGGATTATCCCAGATATAGAATTTAACTTGGCTGAAGAGTCGATCATTCTCATTCTTAGACCATCCTTTTGGAATTCGACATGTGGCTTTATAATTAAGAATATCAACATACAACAGTATTTATTCAAAAACAGCCACATTGAACAGATGTTCATCCTGGAATGAATCCTTAAGAGGAGTAGTTTCCTTTGTAGACTCTACTATAATCCTCGATAAATGGTCTGCAACAACATTCTCTGAACCTTTTTTATCTTTGATTTTCAGGTCGAATTCTTGTAACAGCAAAATCCACCGGATCAATATGGGTTTAATATGGGTTTAAAGTCCTTCTTGGTTAGCAAATGCCTCAACGCGGCATGATCCGAGTAAACAACAACCTGGGCGCCCAACAGATATGATCGGAATTTATCCAAGGCAAGGACAACTGCCAGCAACTCCTTCTTGGTACTTGTATAGTTTATTTGAGCTTCATTCAGAGTCCTACTGGCATAGTAAATCGCATATGGAATCTTATCTTTTCTCTGACCCAACACAACTCCTATGACATAGTCAGAAGCGTCACACATGAGTTTAAATGGTAGAGACCAATCTGGCGGACGAATAATTGGGGTTGTTGAGAGTTGAGTACACAGCTCCTCAAAGGCACAAATACACTTTTTATCAAAGACAAAGGTCACATCTTTAGCCAATAAGTTTCATAATGGCCAGGCGATCTTGCTAAAATCTTTAATAAACCTTCGGTAAAACCCGGCATAGCCCAGAAGAGCGTATATGCTTAACAGATGTAGGAGGAGGCAATTTTGAAATTAATTCAACTTTTGCTTTATCTACCTCTATCCCTCGCTTTGATACAATATGGCCCAGTATTATTGTGATGTCCCACATCGCCCGGGTAGAGGTCTGGGGATGTGTTTATATGTGCAGTGTTGTCTACAATTGGTATGAGGCCTTTTGGGAGTAGCCCAAGAACAAAACCGTGCGGGTTGGGCCTAGAGCGGACAATATCATACCAAGTGTTGGAGCGGGGTGTTACAACTATCCCCTCTTAAACCATAAAATGGCTCTTTTCCCAACTTAGGATCAGATTTGTCTCCTTGCATCTCTTAAGTACAAATTCTAGATGTTTTAAATAGTTTTCAAAGGTTTCCCCAAAAATTGAGAAGTCATCCATGAATACTTCAAGAAATTTCTCTACCATGTCAGAAAAGATAGACATCATACACCTTTGGAATGTTGTTGGCGTATTATATAAACCGAAAGGCATCCGCCTATATGCAAAGGTGTCATACAGACAAGTAAAAGTGGTTTTCTCCTGATCAACAAGATCGATCTCCACTTGGTTATAGCCGGAATATCCATCCAGAAAGCAGTAATAGTTCTGCCCAGCTAACCTTTTCAGGATTCGATCAATGAATGGCAAAGGAAGATGATCATTCCTGGTGTTTAGGTTGAGCTTTCTGTAATCATGCGCTGTGGAATTAGCTCACCTTTTGAGTTTGGCACCACTGTGATGCCTGACTTCTTCGGCACCACCTGAGTTGGACTTACCCATGTGCTATCATAAATGGGGTAAATGATACCCGTATCTAGCAATTTCACCACTTCTTTCATCACCACCTCTTTCATATTTGGACTCAGCCTTCGTTGCATTTCTCTTGATGGTTTCGCATCCTCCTCAAGATGTATGCGACGCATGCAAATCGAGGGGTCTATGCCTTTCAAATCAGCAACGCTCCATCCTATTGCCTCTTTGTTCTTACTCAGAAGCTTGACTAAACTCGATTCCTGTTTTTCTATCAATTTTGACGATATGATCACAAGAAGAGTCTGACCGGGTCTCAAGAAGGCATATTTTAGCTTTTCAGGCAGTTCTTGAGTTCCAAAGTAGGAGGAGTAACTAAGGAGGGAATTTGTGGAGTATTTGAAACTACCGGAAGCAGTTCAACCTGGTCCCGCCATGGTTAAGTGTATAAAGAAGTCTCTATCTCACCCAACTCTTCATTTTGAAGCTTTCAATGTCACTCCCAATCAGCCACTTCCTCATTCGGCCATTCACTAGTCATAAATGACTCTAACTCATCATTCTCTAGGATTTGAGTTGTAAAATCTGTTGTGATATCATCTAGTTCATCGCACTCATTAATTTGAAAACATTCCCCTGATTCAGGCAATTGGTGGCTTCTTTCAAACATATTCATCTTAACCTTCATATTTCCAAATGTCAAATCCATGGCTCCGGTTCTGCAATTAATACATGCATTTTTCGTGGCCAAGAATGGTCTTCCTAATATTACTGGAATGTGTTTCTTTGAGTCAGGGACAAGTTCTATATCCAGGATTACAAAATTAATCAGAAAATAAAACTTGCCCACTTGAACAATGACATCTTCAAAAACTTCTCTTGCCAGCTTGACTGATCGATCAACAAATTGAAGTACGATCTCAGTGGGACTGAGCACACCCAACCCTAGCTGTTGGTAGACTGAATAAGGAAGCAAGTTAATACTCGCACCTACATCAAGAAGAGCTTTACCAATTTCCTGGTCACCAATGACACATGAAATAGTGGGAGCACCGGAATATTTTCTCTTAGGTGGAGTATCGCTTAAAAACAATGAAGTCACTAACTTAGTCAAGAGTATTTTTGTTGGATTCTTCGCTCTACTTTTTCTCTTCTGGGTGCAAATATCCTTGAAAAACTTAGCGTAAGGCAGTATCTGGGCGATTACATCTAAGAAAGGTAAATTAATCTTGATTTGTCGGAATGTTTCCAATATATCAGATTCTTTCAGCTTCCCGTACTTGGACGGCTCTCTATGACGCTGAGGGAATATCGTTGCCTCATCGTAACTTGCCCTGTCTGGCTCTTCAAGTAATGTCTGATCGACATTGTCCTCTAATGATGGTTGATCCTTCTGGACTCTTTTAGCCTCTTTTCTTTGTTCTTCTTCAGCTTCCTTCTTTTGTGCTTGTTCGGCTTCCTTTCTTTTCTACAACCTCTCTTCATGCTCCGCCTTAACTCTACTCTCCACTTCCCTTTCACTTCTCAGAGTCGTGATTGCTTGAATCATTTCATTAGGTTCATTGACAAATGATTTGAGCTCTAATGCTTATTATGGCCTTGGGTTAGCGACCGGCTGACTAGGTAATCTTCCTAGTTCTCTTACATTCATTTCATTAGTCATTTGGCCCATCTGCATATGTAATTGCGCTAATGATTGGGTATGAATGCCTAAATTGTTATGAATGTAAAGTATAACTTGATTTAACCTATTAGTTTGAAAACCGGGTGGAGGAGTTTGGCTTCTTTGAGGATGGGTTTGGTAGTTATATGGTTGCACAACCTGATTGTTATTGAATGGCTGAAGATCTTGAGAATTATTGAATGGCTGAAAAGCTTGGGAATTATTGGATGTTCTGGGTTGGTAATTGGATTGAGAATTTCTAGCCATGATTGTTGGTTGTGAGTTGAATGATTGTTGACTCTGTTGGAACCTTGGTTGTTGGTTATATGATTGTTGTCTCTCAACAAATCTTGGTTGTGGGTTATATGACTGTTGTCTGTTTGTGAATTTTGGCTCTTGATTGGATGATTGCTCCTGTTGGGACCTTGATGGCGGATTCTCCACATTTGTAGATTTATAGGACAAGAATGGGTGATTTCTAGCATTGGAGGTGTATGAATTGGTAAAAGGAGCATTATTGGAATAGTTTCACGATACGTTAGCATCAGCGGCCATTATCTCCTGACACTCATTTTGGGAATACTCTGCTTCGACTTCAAACGTCTCTCTAGGAGGGGAATGACTTTGCTATATAAAATTTTCAATTATCTCTAATTTATTTCTAAACAATGCCATGGTATCTCTCACATCATCATGCTCTATAATATAAGATTTCTCAGATCTCCTATCCTGTTGTCCACCTCTAGACCTCAACTCAGATTGATATTGAATTGTGTTTTCACTGATATTATCAAATATCTCAAAAATTTCTTTAGCTGGCTTAAAGATAAACTGACCTTGTGTTGCCGCGTCTATCAAAGTCTTATGTGTCTCTCCAAGTCCCATGTAGAAATTTTTAGCAACATCTTGTTCAGAAAACCTATGGTGGGGACACTTATACAAAATTTCATTATATCTCTTCTAAGCATCATGAAAATGTTTACGAGGTATCTGCCTAAAGCTTTTGATTGCATCTTTTGCTTCAGAGATCTTTCCTATGGGATAATGTTTTTCAATGAATTTCTTCTTGAGGGCTTCCCAATCAATTTTAATTTCTTTTGCTAATTTGATGTACCATCTTTTATCTCTCTTTTTCAATGACCAAGGGAATATCTCACTCGCAAGTCATTTTTGGGCAAATTGTCAAACCTAACAGTAGAGGCTACCTCTAGGAAATCATTGATATGCTGGTATGGGTCCTCTATTCTAAGACCTGAAAATTTTGGAAGCATATTAATCACACTTCTCTTGATCTCGAAGTATTTCACTCCTTCTTCCTTCAAAAAATCAGCATAGGAATCGTACGTATCGTGCGTGTAATATCTTTTCAGGGATGTCTCTAGTGCCCTTGGCGGGTAGGCTCTTTGGTCACCCATCGTTTCTTCTTCTAACTTACACTGTCGCTCTTCAATAGCTTGACGTAAACGATTGAGAGTCTTTTCAATCTTAGGATCGTACTTGACTAATGCAATGCTTGAATTAGAACGGGTCGATCTATCGGTCATACGCTACTCAAACAACTATATATTTTTTTTGAAATTTTGTGAAATAAAAATGAACTAAATTAACTATTTCTAAATTACTTTAACTATAAATAGAAAATAAAGCTAGAATTAAATGCAAAAATTAAGCTAACACTAAAACTCACAAAAGTTCTAGACGCAACTTTAGAAACTCCGCTTTTCCCTTCTATATTCTTCAGAGTACCTGTCAATCACACAAAAATCTAACTTTAGCTACAACTACAATAATGCAATGCAAATAAATGACTAAAGCTATTTGAACAATGCTACGTCCCCAACAATGGTGCCAAAAACTTGATGCGACGTCAGGTGTGTAAAAATATATGGTTAAAAATAACACCTTAACGACTCTAGGTTTTACCCTACGCAAGTGCACGTATCAATTGTAGAATGGAAAATGGCTTGAGTAAGGGATATTGATCACACAGAGACTAAGATTGTTCACTTTAGCAATTCAAAAATACTGAATTATATTTTCTGAAAATGGCTTGTTTGGGTGGTCAAAGACCAAATTATCTATTTTAACTAAAATTATCTAGAAAGCAAATTAAATTGGTTGTGATTCAAATGAGAGAGAAAATTAGGATTTTCATCGCTCTACCACTAACCGCATAATATAGTTCCTCACTGTTTCAATTATAAGAGGGCGATCCATAAATGTGAATCAAGTCGTACCGCAAATAGCTAAATACGATCCCAAAAAGGAGTACCATCTACCGGATTGCGACAACCCGTTCATGATTGACCTAACTAGTACATGTCAATTATACTACTCTAATCTACTCCTACAGTATGAAAATAAACTAAAACATGTCTATATTAAATCGCCAAGGCACGACCTGTGTCAACCTAGGGTTTCAAGTTTCAGTACCACCATTGTGTAAAAAACCATAATTAAGCATATGAGTTCTTGCTCATATTGAATAATCATAGTTGTGCAAAAGAATACCTTCATTCCATCTAAGACAAGAATTTAGAACAAACATATAATTTTATATTGCAAATCAGTACGGTCTTTTAACTACTATAATCATCAAAGTATGGTAAATAGTTTCCCCTCGTTACAATTAAAAATAATGAAAGAACTACATTACTTGGCTAGGGTTTTGCTAGAAAACCCTAGATACCGAGTTAGTTAGCCATGGTGGAAAGTGACTGCATCAGTGATGTAGAAATGATCTCCATGGTCTTCTTCTCCGGATCTCTAGGTTTGAATATGGCTCTCCACAGCAACACCTCTGAATGAACGTGAACCTCCACAACTGAACAACCCTAATGATCGTCTCCTCCAAAATCAACCCCTACCTCACACTGATATATGATCGTGTATATATAGGCAATGATGTAAAGATGTCCTTTTATAGTCTTTTTACTTCCCTCATGCAAACCCTAAAACTAATATATAAATGTATATACATGTATACAAAAGCCTGGAGTCGACCGGGGGTAGAACATGCAGAAACCATTGAAAAATCACAAAACTTGTCGCAGATACGCTTCAAGCGTAGAAATGTTATTTATAGCCATTTTTTTAAACTGAAAGCGTAGGCAAAAACGTAGGTTTTTTATGAAAAACCACTTTTCTCCATGAATGCACCAAAACGACCGTCCACGATACTTTTTGCTGAAGATGACGGCTTCTGGAAATACCGTTTTTACCCTCCGGGAGCTATTTTTGTCTCGGACTACTTCGTTGACTCTCCTCTTAGATAGAAAAAAATACACTCTTCAGTTAATTCACCGAAGTTAGTTGTATTTCTTTATTAAGCTTCTGAAACATGCTTTAACACGCAAACAACATAAAAATATCAAATAATAGAATGAAAGGACGTAACAATAGCAAGTTAAGGGGTCAAAATGACTAATATTTGACACCTATTAGGGTCCTAAATTAGCGTGAGAGCCATGTGGGATAAAGAACCGACTTAAGACTAGTTCCATATACCATTGGGGTGAGGTTGTACCACTCGAACGACCGAGATTGAAGCGGTGACACTTCCTCTACTGAGCTAGTATAGCTCGCCCCTTATTTTAAACATTTTCAGGTGATGATCCCGCTTTGGTAGGCACTTAGCTCCCTTGACGACCTTTTGGAGGACTTGTCTGTTCTTTTTGCACTTTTGGTGGCGGACTAGTTATTTTGTAGAGCATGCATTATATGTAGTATGTTTCTTTTTGCTTATTTCAATGAACATTACTCAAACTTGTATCCCTATTCTTTTGAAGGCTAGCATATTAGTCGTGATTACGTTGTTGTACTTCCTTGGAGCTCTTAGGCGCGGGGAACTTTATTCTTTTGGTGCACTTCGGTGCCGATTAACCTTAAACTTGTATTTTGAACAAACTATGCAATATGTGTCGCCTATGGGCAATTTCCATGTAAATTTGTTCATAACCATGAGTTTTGTGCTTAATGGATGTATATTGATGAAATTGAGGTGTTCCATGTTTACTTTAAGCAAATTATCAACCTTTGCAAAGTTTCACAAATACACTCTTTTTGTTTTGGGCCAAAAATAACATTTTTATTTCACCCATTTGCTTCGATAGTGATTTTCTCATTCCGTAAGTTTCCTAATGGTTTTTGATGTATGTGTAAGTGATCGGAACGGGAGGTCGTAAAATGAGCTCCGGATCAAAAGTCCTTATTTTTCACCTTTTTCTCCCGTAGCTCACTGCTCCAGGAGGGGTGACATGTCACCCAATAGTTGCGCAAATCCCAACTTTTGGGGTTTTGCTTCCCGTTGCTTCTAATGGCCTCTTTTGCACCACGTGTGACCTTAATGGTGTTGTTCTTGATGTTCGGACCATTGTATTAGTTTGGAACATTTGATTTTGTTTTGCTTTTGCAATTGTTTCTTCCGCTTCCGTCACTCTCTTTGTTTCTCGGACTCAGTTTTGGGTTCTAGAAATCTCGGGGGGCGTAATATATTCAAAAGTATTTAACAAGCATTTAAAAACTCCCTTTTTATAGTCGTTCAGTGGTGGATTTCAATAATCAATTCCTTAACTAATTTTTAATTATTTTGTTTTTTATTTTTTGTTTTTTTGAATGATAAAATCATAAAAGTAATGTTTCTTGATTTCAAACTGTAAAGCCCAAACAAGAGGCAGCCTCATGAACCCATTGATTTTATAAAATGCTTGACAAAATTGGCCATTAGGCAAATTCCATTAGCTGAGATGAATCTTGAGTTAATAAATCGGATAATCTCAAGCATTATGCACAAATGTGTCCATGATATTATAATAAAATAAAAACAAAATTGGAACTATTATTTTAATACATTCCATTTTTTCTTTCTGCTTTTTCCTCTAAACTTCAAAACAAACGATTATTGTTCAATAAAAAACTCTTAGCTTTTTTCGGTCATTGAGTATATAAGATCAAGCGCACTAGTGTTGATTCTTATTGATATCATACGAAGAAAAATTCAAAAATGTACGTAATTAAAGTCAACCACATTACAATTAAAAGCACCAAAAAAAAATGAAGGGAAAAAAAAACAAGTTGACAATTCAATGCTAAGGTGTCAAATGCCATGAATTGATATCATAATTTCCATTAACACTCCATCAAGATCACCCAACAAAAGTTGTTAAAAACACCAAATCATATATATCCAAATAATTAATCAGCAAATAATCCTGTATTAATTGAAAATTTTATTTGAATACTCCCTCCAAAAAATTAATCATCATCATATATATATAACCTAAGGTATATGATACAATTTAGACGGCTTCAAATTCTTGGTGACATTGAAATACTGAAGCGTATGAATCCACTTCTCCTGAGTCTTCAACAGATGCACTGCAATGGTGTCAGGCCAGAGCTCATGCGTACACCGCGTGGGCGGCTCCGGGTAATTATACATCGACCACTTTGCATTAAACCTATTCTTAGCTCGATGCCCATTCCGAATCCAATCCCCGAAAACCTTATCTTCGGGCCCTTCCATATGCTCTTTCGGAATATTGGAAACCCTAATCCACTCCACAATGTCCCATGATATCAAATACCCCATCCCAGACATGTAATGCACAAAAGGGTCCATACTAGGGCATGGAATGACATAGCCATAGTACAAGTCATCTCTAGGCAAAGGCCTCAATGACTCAACTAGGTTATTTAACCTAAAATAAGCATCATCATCACCTTTCATCACATAATGGTATGGTGGGTAGGGTTTATCACTTCCATCATCATTCGTGTCGTTGAATATCTCCGGTAAGCTCGAAAAAAATGTGTAGGTCTTACCTTTGTTCATGTTCTCTTTGCAGTCGAGGATGATTATGTCGTTGTAGCGCATGATCTCTAGGGCTACTAACACTCTTTGGTCCTCCTTGGTGAGGTTGCAGAAGACGAATTTGACGTCGACTTTGGCGCCAACCGGGGACTGAGTGCCGTAGATGAGGCGGAGGAAGTGGCGGCGGTTGTATTGGTCCGGGAGGGTTAGGATGCCGAGGAGGACTCGGATTTCGTCTGTGGTGGAGTTTGAGACGAGGAAATTGTTGGTGGAAGACGTGTTGAAGAGAGTGCATTTGCTGAACTTGAAGAGCGCTTCGAATCGGACTTGGTTGATGGAGGCTACGATGCAGAGGAAGAGGATGAAGAAGAAGGAGAATATGATGAATCGCTGGCGGTCCGGTCTCGGGGTCTTCATGGTCATGTGAGAATTAGATGGTGTGATTTAAGAGTTGGGTGATAGAGAGGAAGAGGATATGAATGCAAGTGAAGAAAATAAATTGTGATATTTCTTAGATGTAAAGTTTTTTGGCTGGCCATTTCGTGCTATTGAATCTACCATTTTTGACTTTCAATCCTTAAAGAAAGGTGGTGGAGGGAAAAGCATTAAGTGGGCGATTAGACGAATTTACCCTTAGTGTGGAAGGTAAAGGTTGGGCCGTTTATCACCCAAAGAATTTGCTTGCACAATAGGGGAGTGTTTTCAATTTTGAGAGGATTTTTTTTTTTAGACAAGAGATAAGAGTGATGAGGTGGAAAAAAGATGATTGTTCTCAATAAAATTTGTGTTAATTATGATTATTTATTTTTGGTGTTTGTGCATGTGGATTTTCTTGATCTCGTTTGAAAGAATATATTAAAGAAAAGAAAAAAATTGTACAAAATAACCAAAGACCTCGTAACCTAATGGTATCACATTCCTCTCCAAAGTATGAGTGTGTGGGAGGTTAGGAGTTGTAAGATATACAAAGACTGGCATGACTCATTTTGTGATAATTAAAGGGGTTCGTAGTCTTTTCACTACATGCACCCTTTCAATTTAAGCTCTCACATGTATACATATAATTGTATGTATATATAAATATGTCAGTTTCTTGCATATATGAATATGTCAGTTTCTTGCTATCTATCGAAATTCATGAAACAAAGGGCGGAAAAGAGGTGGTGGAAGTGAGCCTAACGTTGGCTTTTACTTAAATGAGTCTTTGAATGAACATTTCTTAGGAGGTGTCAATTGGTCAACTTGTTGCGATTAGGTATTTTTACATGAACATGGGAGGCCAAGGCTTCGGGTAACGTACTATTCAACATACTTGAATGAAAAGCTACTGACTTGGGGGGAGTGCTTTCTATTGATCCAAGAACAAGACACTGGTTTATTTAATTTTTGTTGGGAGTATAGATTCAATGACTAACGCCTATTTGCAGAAAAGACAATCACTTTGCATAGGATTAAAAAAGGAAACAAAACAAAGAAAATAAATTTGAGAATGCCAAAATTATTTGAAAACTATAAAATTTAAAATATCATAATTTTTTTTGATTGATTTAGTTTTCTGGAAATTCAATTATAAAAATTGTAAGGAGTGAGACAGTTTTAATACTCTAAGCGACAAACCAAGCATAGTGATTCAATGTGCATCCAATGATAATAATTAGTTCAATTAACATTATTGGATTCAGTTTGTGTTCTTAAAACCATTATCAATTAGCAATGAAACGGGTTTTGATGTTCCAAGTCCAGTGGCTGTCATTTAATTTCGGAGTTATTTGTTGGGATAAAATTACAATACTCCCTTAACAATTTTGATCATGTTTTATGATCAAATTCGTCCACCCATTAATGTGATCCAACATAATTTGAACATGTGACCAAAATTCTTTTAAAAATAATTGACACCACATCAGCTGGTTCATCTTCATGGACCGAGACCATAGTATTGTTCTTTATTTTGTAATTTACTTTTAATCTCTAATGTAACTCCAATTTGGTAGGTATATCTTATTATAATAAACTAACCCATAAAGTAAATATATATATATATATATATATATATATATATATTACAAATTGTGAATCGCATAGAATAGTGGACCTGCTTGGTATGGAACTATGAAAATAGTTTTTTGTACATTGAGTTGCAAAAAACAGAATCTAGCTAAAATTTCTTACTTGGCAAGTTGTTTTGTAAAATAATTTTTGGAAACTCCAGTTCAATAATATCAATTTTTGGAAAATAACTTTAAGTGCTTGTTTGGCTAATGGAGTGGAGCCTTGGTTTTGGGTTTGGTTTCAAAAAATGGCACAAAACCCATGTTTGGCAAATGGAGTGAAAATTTGGAGCAGACACTTTAGCAATTCCATGGTGCAACTTTTGTGAAGGAATGAGCCAAAATTTGGAGCCATCATTTTTTATGGTTCATGGTTTTGGTTTTGGTACCAACACTGTAGCAAATTTATTTTTGATATTAATAAATTTCGAAAAATTAAATATTCTGAAAAATTAAATATTTATGAAAAATAAATAATTCGAAAAATTAAATATATTATAATATTAATATATTAAAAAATATTAATATTAATATATTTTAATATATTAATATTAATATTTATGAAAAATTAAATATTTTGAAAAATTAAATATATTAATATATTAAAAAATATTAATATTATAATATTAATATATTAATATATTTTAATATATTAATATTAATATATTAATATTAATATTTTTTAATATATTAATATATTTAATTTTTCGAAATATTTAATTTTTCATAAATATTAATATTAATATATTAAAATATATTAATATTAATATATTTTAATATTATAAAATTAATATATTAATATATTTTAATATATTAATATTAATATTTATGAAAAATTAAATATTTCGAAAAATTAAATATATTAATATATTAAAAAATATTAATATTAATAATATTAATATATTTTAATATTATAATATTAATATATTAATATATTCTAATATATTAATATTAATATTTATGAAAAATTAAATATTTCGAAAAATTAAATATATTAATATATTATAATATTAATATATTAAAAAATATTAATATTAATATATTTTAATATTATAATATTAATATATTAATATAATATATTAATATTAATATTAATATTTATTAATAAATAAAATGTGAAACCCATATATTAATATTTATTAATAAATAAAACTAATATATATTAATATTTATTAATAAATAAAATGTGAAACTCATATATTAATATATTTTAATATATTAATATTAATATTTATTAATATATTAATATTCAGAATTTCAACCCATAGCAACTCTACCAAACATGGTTTGGTTTTTCAGCATTACTTTTTCTCACACCAAAACCATCTGCACCAAACATGGTTTGGAACCAAAATAAAACCACACCAACTCCAACCACTCCAACTCCAACCCAACTCCAACCAAACCAAAACCAAAAACCAACTCCACACCGTCTACCAAACAAGCACTAAGTTGTTATCAGAAACAAGAAAACAATGGTGTGTTCACTAACATGAAATGTTTCATGTTTAAATGTATAATTTATTATATATAATATTATTATTAAATACATAATATATTATATTAAATAATAAAATATTTTAATTAATATAAAATAACTTTTAATACATAAAATTTTATATATTAGTTCGAATTTATGAGACAAAAACATATAATTTATCATATATAATACTATTACTAAATATATAATATATTATATTAAATGATAAAACATTATTTAATATTAAAATATTTTTAATTAATATAAAATTTTATATATTAGTTTGAATTTATGAAACAAAAATATATAATTTATTATATATAATTTTATTAATATATTAATTTATATTAATAATATATTATATTAAATAATAAAATTTTATGGGACAAAGATATATAATTTATTATATATAATTTTATTAATATATTACTTGATATTAATAATATATTATATTAAATAATAAAATATTATTTAATAATAGAATATTTTTAATTAATATAAGATAAATTTATATACTAGTTTAAATTTATGAGACAAAAATATATAATTTATTATAGGAAACTTGTGAAACAAATTTTTTATTAAACGTGTGTTATTTGATTTTTGTTCTCAGTATTATGATAATAGTATAATATCCTATAATGTAAGAATGCTTGATATTTCCTAACTTATTATATTGTACGTTAGAATTATTTTATTTACATAATAAATGCAACCAAGCAGATTTTTGAGATTTTAATTTTTGAAAACATATTTGTAATTTTACTAGCCAAGTGAAATTTTGAACTGAAAAAACTATTCTTTGTTTTTTGTTCTCGTTCTCAAAAAATTATTTTTCAAAACAATTTTCAAAATTCAATACCAAGTAAGGCCTAAGATTCTACTATTCTACCAATGATTTTACTAATTTTTTTACAATTCTACCAAACACACAATTCATGTGCAAATTAAATCGACTTGGGGTGATAGAATCGTAAAATCATAAGATTCTAAAATACATAACCGTATTCTAATAACCTTTTAACCAATAGCTATCAGCAAAAACAAAAGTAATATTCCTTTCAAAAAACAAAAAAAAAAAAAGTAATATGCTTTATAGTTTATAAAGAAACAAGTAAGGTGCTTGGGCTATCAAATAAACTTGAAGACCTAAGGGCCCAAATCCTTGAACAAGAGTGTTAGCAGCAAAAGACTACATTGAAGCAGGCCAAGCCCACGTTCTTTAACCGTTGCCCACTGAGAGGAAGAACGCAATGTGGCAATTGGTTAGTTGGAGATCTCTGTCCATTCAATTTTTATTTTTAATCAAACACGAAAATTTATACAATATCTCGGAGTGGAGCCAAAAATATTACCTTCGGAGCTAAGTTTATAAATCTACCCGTATGTTAAATACGAATTCATTTTATTTATTTTTTTGTACAGATATTCATTCTGAAAACAGATATGGTGTTAAAAAAACATATATGATCTTACTAACTATGTCTCTCAGAATACGCCCTGAAATTCTAAAAATCTATAGATGCACTAGGCGATATCCAATTATGAGGCCCTTTATACATAGAGCTTCACGAGTATAAAAAGTTATAAAGGTAAGAAAAATTATCAAAACAACATATTAAATATATCAATATTAAAAGATTAAATACATAAGCTTTGATTAAGAAGATTAAGAAGGTAATGAACTTTGATTTAAAAGATTTAAGGTTTCAAATATATAATTAAAAGATTCAAATTGAAAAATTTATAAGTTGCAGGGGAGTATCAGTAAAATTAATTTTCGAACTATTTAATTTAGAGACACTGTAAGTGTTTTTAATAAACCGAGAAAGAGGATCACACCACTTAGAATGATTATTTGATGTGAGTGGTGTGATTTTTATGCTATTTTTTTTTTATTTACACCAATTACATTCAACAATTAATATTTATGATGTGAATAAATTTCTTATTAAACATATAATGAAATAATAGTAATATATACTTTTTTTTTCCTTTTTCTGAATGGTTAAACTATTTATATATATTAGAAAAAAGCATGTGTTCTACATGTGATGAAAGAATGAAGTACAAATCAACTAATACAAGAATAGAATAAACTTTAGGCAAAAGAGCATAATACCTCCTGTGCTTTTACAAAGTTGCAAAATACCCCCTATGCTATTTTTAGCTCCAAATCACTACCACACTTTTGTAAAAGCTAGCAAATTCCCCCATAAGCATATCTGAGACAACTTTTCGGTTGCCATATATCTCAATTTACTACTTTAACCTTTTAATTAAATGATGTAATATATAACTAAAAATCAAAAGAAAATAATTTACTATTTTACCCCCTTTATGTATTTTTGAAAACACTAACAATCATTTTGGATTCTCGATCATAATCTTTTTTTTCCGGCTAATTATTCTCAATTGTTTATATAAAGAGAGAGAGAGGAGAGACAAAAAAAAAGTTAAACATCATCATTACAAGGTTAGACATCTAGGGTTCCTGGTTTGGTTTCTTCACAACTGTGATCAGAAGTTCATCAAGGAATTGAACATTCGTAAGTAGCTTGAATAAATAAAGCAAGTTTCTTGATTGTAATTGATTTTGATTTAATTGTTTTTCCTTCTTTTACTTATTTGAAAAAACCCTATAAATCGAATATTCTATATCTGAGGTTTTTGAATTCTTCCTTTTGGTACTGTATACATGCAATAAGTTATAATATTTGATAGTGTTGTTGTAATATTTAAATCCACTTATATGAATTCTGAAGGAGATTGACCCTACAATCGTTGTACTTTTATGGTTTTGTCATTCTTTTAGTGGAATAGTTTAATTCTATTCCTAGGGAAAGGTGTTAGTTTTTTTTTTCCCCAATAAATAAGGAAGGTGTTAGCTTTATGAAACCCTAAAGACTGAAATGGTTAAACCCTAACAGTTCCAAAACCCTATTATTGGGATCATTATAGGAATTGATTTCATAATAACAATTATAACCTTACCTTGTGTGGACTTTAGTAGGTCGCCCACAAAGCCATACTCTGTACTTAATGAAAAAATTATATTATATGACATTCATTGATAAGCTAATCCTAATTCTCTTTCTCCTTCTATTCAAGTGAATAGGTCTAAAAAAATACATAACTTATTTTGTAAAAATTGCATAGCTATATTTACTTAATTATAATTGTGACTTTATTAATTTAAGATTTTTTATTATATAGTTTGGTATGGTAATTGTAATATGTAATAATTTTTAATTGATGATTGTGTTTTTCCTTGGATTAATTGATCATTCTAATTGCAACATTCCCTTAACATATAGAATGAGCAGGTTAGTTACACTAGAAGATCCTAATAAAAATTGGGAAGATGAAATGTTGGAACAGGCCTCTGGGGTGGAGAATCAAGGTGTGATAGATGAAAATGAAGATGGGGCAAATAAGAATGGGCTCAGTAATGATGGTGGTGGTTTAGAAGATACTGTGTTGGGTGATGGATTATATCAAGTAGAATTTAATTATGAAAACATTGATCTAACACAGTATCCAAGTGATGAATTAGAAAGCCTATATTCATCATCCGATAAAGATGATGAAGTTATTATGCCACATGCACCAATAATAAAACGCTCTACTGGTTCTAAACTCATAGAAGTGGGAAAGAAATTTGAGTCTGCTGCAAAGTTTAGAAAAACATTGAGAGCTGATGCAATTGCTGAAAAATACAATTTCAGATTTATTAAAAATGAAGGCACCAGAGTTACTACACATTGTTCAGTTCAGTGTGGTTGGAAGATTCGTGCTTCCATAAACTCAAGTGATGGCAGTTTTCAGATAAAGACAATCAATGGAGCACATAATTGCAGCTATACAAAACTAAATAGGCAAGCATTAGCTGACTTCTTAGCAAACAGATACATGGAGACCTTGAGGGATGAACCAAGAAGGAAACCAAGTGTTATGAGGATTGAAACATTAAGAGATTGTAATGTGATTGTGTCAAAGTATAAAGTTTGTAGGGCAAGGAAGAAAACAATGGCACACATTGAGGGGGATCATGGACTGCAATTTTCAAGGGCTAGGGACTATTGTCGTCTCATTAAAGTCTCAAACCCTGGTAGCATTGCAGTGACCAGAATGCAGGATAGATCAACAGAAGAAGAACCTGCAAGATTTGAAAGGTTGTTTGTCTGTTATGATATAATGAAAAGAGGCTTTTTAGAGGGATGCAGGCCATTCATTGGGCTTGATGGTTGCTTTTTGAAGGGGTCGTATAAGGGTCAACTCCTAAGCGCTGTTGGGAGAGATGGAGACAATGGTTTGTTCCCTATTGTTGTAGCTGTTGTAAGAGCTGAGACAAAGGACTCTTGGAAGTGGTTTCTGGAGCAATTGGAGAACGCTTTGGGCCCATTGCAAAGATTTACCTTTATGTCTGATAGAAAAAATGTACAAAATTTGAAATAAATTGTTATTGATTTAGTTTTTAATGACCTTTTTTTTCCTTTACTAATGTTTTTTTCCAGGGTTTGGTAGAGTGTTTTGATGACATCTTGCATGGGACTAACCATCGATTTTGTATGAAGCATATGTATGATAATTTCAAGAAGTTACATAAGGGGGTAAGGTTGAGAAATGAGATGTGGGATGCAGGGCGTGCATTAACTGAGGACAAATTTAACTACCACATGCAGGTTATAAAAAACATGGATAAAAATGCTTATGCGTGGCTTACAAAGGTGCCACCAATGTTGTGGTCAAGACACAAATTTGATGATAACTCGAAGTGCGATTTGCTTGTGAACAACATATGTGAGACATGGAATGACAACATTGGAGGTTGTAGGGATAAACCATTGATTACATGTTTGGAGTGGATTCGAGGATACTTCATGTTTAGGAACCAAACAAAGAGGGAGTGGATTCAAACCAAAAAAGGACTATTGTGTCCTACAATAACAAAAGAGTTTAAAAAGGCAATGGATGATGCAAGGAACTGTAGTGCAAAAAAGTCCGCTCCTGATATTTATGAAGTTTACTATAAGGGTGTGAATGATGATGTTAATTTGGGAAGTAGAGAGTGTAGTTGTAGAGCTTGGGATGTGACCGACATTCCTTGTATTCACGTCATTGTTGCAATTGTAGTAGAAAGGGGAGACCCTGAGACGTGGGTTGATGCATGCTATCATAGAGAGACTTACTTGAGATCATATACCCCGATCATATTCCCTATGCCCCTTAGACAAATGAGACATGAGGTAGGCATTGCTCCCATATACCCACCTATTGTGAAACCTTCAATTGGAAGGCCTAATAAGGCACGAAAAAAGGCATTGGATGAAGTGAACAAGAGAACAGGTAAAGCTAGCAGGCAAAGCAAAAATTTCTCATGTGGAAAGTGTGGGGTTCCTCGTCACAATAGCAGAACTTGCAAGGCAACAGACGAAGAAATTACACAATATAAGATGCCAAAAGTAACTGGAAGTATAGGTGGTAGACCAAGGATGCCAGTTCCTTTTGGTCTACTCGGTGAACTAACAGATAGTACAAGGGCTATATCTTCAAGTACACAAGTTGGGAATGCAAGTGGAATAGGACCAGCTACAAATGCTGCAAGTGGACTAAGAGTTGAAGCATGAACTAGAAGAGGTGCTTCAAGAAATGAAATGCAACTCCAACAGGTATATATTGTGTTAGATTTATTTTTCAAAAACTTTTTTTAATAGTTGTTAACGTGTATCTATATATTTATATTATGTAGGTGATGAATTTACAATCAAGATATGGAGGTATATTGAATAGCTTGTCAGAAAGTTCAAACGTTGACCTAAACTTACTGTGGAATAGTCAAGCATCATCATCGGGGTAAGAAAAATTAGCTAGTTTTTGAATTATATATGGATCAAATTCGATTATATAACTAACAATTTTAAATTTGTTTTTACAGGCTCAACAAATTTTAGGGGCATTATTGAGTGACAGTGGAGTATGGTGGAGCAAATATTGACAACACATTTTGACAAGGAATTGATTTTTCTCTACTATTTTGTGTACGACAACGTTACACATGTTCTTTGATATTTTTTTTGGTAAGTTAATGGAATTGTAGTTGATTTATGGTACAATATGTTTTTCTTAGTTAAAGATTTGGAAAGTTCTTCTTAGATACTGTATTGCACTAGAATTTGGGAATTATGAATTTTGATGAAGTTGTTGCTCAATGCACCTCTGTTTTATTTTTTGAACTTAGTTTATTATGTGCTTGTGTAATTATGAAGTATTTTTTTGTATTGTTTTCTACAGATCTTATAAATCATGGGGTATCATTATTGTAATATTCCAATTGACAAAAGCTTCACACATCTTGTTAATTTTTCTCCCTAGTGAAAACAAATAACAAAAGAGAATTTTAGATATATTTTAAAGTTCATAAGTTATAATTTAAGTTTTTATTGTATTTATCATAAATTTTTAATTTTTAGATAATAATAATTTTTTAAATAGAATTATAATACTATGTTTTAGGCCTAAGATAAAAGTATATGTGTGTGGAGTATTGAATTTTTAATTACATTATTGAAAAGATAAAAAGAATAGCTAAATTATACTAAAAGAGGGTTAGTACAAGATAAGGGGCATAATGGTCATACTTTGGGATAATTGTTTTTTTATTTGGTTACTTAAAATTGATAAGTCCAATATATAAATATGAACAAGAAAGTGGAGTCAAACGGAGTAGTTTACAAAAATACATAGAGGGGTTAAAATAGTACATTGTTTTCTTTTGATTTTTAGTTATATATTACATCATTTAATTAAAAGGTTAAAGTAGTAAATTAAGAGATATGGCAACCGGAAAGTTGTCTCAGATATGCTTATGGGGTAATTTGCTAGCTTTTACAAAGATGGAGGGAGTGATTTGGGGATAAAAATAGCATAGGGGGGTATTTTGCAACTTTGTAAAAGCACAAGAGGGTATTATACTCTTTTGCCTAAACTTTATATATAGCTTTAATGATTTTTTAAGTATAATTTAAGTAAAAAATATTATTTTTAAATTAAAATTATAAAAAAATTAGAAATAATTTTAAAAAAACTCAAGCTTTTACAGTAACGTCAATATTGATATTGAGATTGCTAAGTGGATAGAAATAATATTATTGCTCATACTTGCTATGTATTTGAGAATCTTTAATATAGTAAGAATTATATTATAATTAATCTAAAAAAAGTAAATAAACATTATTAAGTTAAATTGGTGTTTGTTGCACTTGAACCAGAATCTCATTTATATATATTTATATAGATCTTTGTCATAGTGATTTTTATTAAAATATTATATTTATTAAATCAGATTTTTACAGTAAGGGCTTTGCTCAATAGTAATTTTTTTTACCAAAAAATATATATAGGGGAAAGTCACTAAATGGTGATGATACCTTAATATATACGATTCTTTTTTCTAGAAGTTAGTCCATACAAAATTCTACTACAACTGTTTCATGTAAAACTCAATATCAATTATTACTAAAATTACAATACTAAATTCTATTATAGCATATTATATAATTATTAAGAACACGGAAACTTTTGGAGGAAAAGAGAAGTAAATAAATAAACAAATAAAAAGTAATATGTTTTTTTAACAATGATAATATTGTCACTGAAAATTGTAATACAAAATGGTAGATGTTGATATGATTTTTTCCCAGAAGCAAATTTATGTTACACCAACATGAATTCTTCCTTGATACAAATTTATGAGATATAAAGAGAGATTGAGGAGAATAGACTTTTATAATAGTATAGATAGATTATAGATTGTGAATCAAAAAATTTCATAAGATTGACCTTCTTTTGTATTTATTGTAATATAGGACAATAATTATAGCACAGTTTAATATACACACACATTTCACAAGTTAGCTATAGACGAAAACTAATTCCACATTGTTTTAAAAGAAAGGAAATTAAAAGCCAATGGATCTGGAATTACATAACGTTTTTAAACTCTTTGTATTACCATTAATGACTATCAGGATTAAATTTATAAGTCATTAATCATGAACATGCATTTATTATTTAAAATAACACTATTTTTATTATAAAATAAAATAAAAAAATGTTTGGGAATATTATAAGCTACTCACACTTTTAGAATAATTATAGTAAATATACTATGACTTAAGGTGGATCAAGAGGGAAAACCCAACAACACGGACATTCCCAAAGCCAAATGGGAAACATAATAAATCTGTAACACTCTAAAAGGGTCATTAGCTTATGCTTGATCAATGAAGAAGTAAAGATATCCATTATCAGTCAAATACAAAAATGCATATATCAAACAAAAACCGACGATGCCCGTCAAACATAAAGACTTGTGAGGACCTATAGATCCTCTGCAAGATTCAGTCCGTCGGCCTTGAGGGAGGGTGACACCTATTTCGAAGGAAGAACTAATCAAATGCCGGAGCAAAATACGCCTCAGTGATGGAAGTTCTTAGTGAACCAGTGATGGAGTTAGTAACTAATTTAAATACTTATGATTGCTTTTTGGGTTCGGATACAATAAAATAGTTTTTATTTTTTTACTGTTCACCCAGTTGAAAAAAAAAAACACGTTTGGCAAACGCGTTTACTGTTCACATTTTTTTCTCAAGAAAATTATTTTCTGTGAATAGTGTGTAAAAGTGGTGAAAACACCAAATACAACTTTTAGTTATTTTTTGAAATTTTTCACTATTTAGGGTATCACCTCCACCACCGCCGCCGCCACCAACCACCACCACCCCCCGCCACCGGTCGCCGGGTCCTACCGCCGCCGCCAGTCACCCACCACCACTGGCCCCCGCCGCCGCCGGTCACCGACGCCCACCGGCGCCGCCCACCAATACCATTTTATTTTTCAATACAAATTTTCATCCAAACGCTTTTTTGTTTTTAGTTTTTTGCTGAGAAAAACAAATACAAATACAAAAACAGTTTTTGTATTTGAAAACAGAAAACAAATACAAAAATAACAAGTGACCTTAGTTGCAGTATTTTTCTCCAACTCCACTAAGACTGCGTAGGGATGGTACGAGACGGGTTCACCTATATTCATTCCCACCCCATTTAATTTTTTAAAGTACCAGACCCTTCGCGTGTTTGTTACGGATTACTTTTTCATAAATCATACTCGTCCCATTAACATTTTAGTATACCCGTGCCTACCCCGCCCCGCCCCACTAACTCTTAATTGTTCGTGTCATCTTCATTATCGGCAAAAGAGTTTAGTGCATACATTTTTTTTTAAAAATAAGACCCCAAATCCACATAAAAAAAAAAAAAAAACTAACATATGAACTTATTTCTAATCATCCAACAATCGAAATCACCCTCTATTTCTCTAATCATCAAATAATCGAACTCATAACCACCCCATAACATGTGATGGGTTTAATTTCTTGTACCAAACTCGCCCCTACTAAATAAAAACACGCTTTCAAATCATTAAATAGGGGCAGAACAATGCGAAACTCCAACGCAACGGCATAGGTTACCATTGATCGGTTCCAGACGTGTGAAAATAATAGTGTTAAAAATAAGGAAATAACACGATCTAGTTTTAACCTCTCAGTCGCAAGTACGCGAGTAATATATAGCATAGTTGGGTAGAGAGGGTATCGAACCACGGAGATCAAAGTCGTATTTCAAATAATTATAAAATAGCAAGTTAAATTATATTTATAAAAATTGTTTGATTCGTTTGTTTGATTAAACTACTAAATATAAAATAAAATAAAGATAATTATTTTTGATTTCACTCAAGATAAACAAGTCTAAGGTTAAATTCCAACTCCACCACTAGCCTTATAATGTATTCCTTTAATTATATTATTGCAAGAGGACTGTACAACTTATATGAATCAGACTAGTAATGCTACAAGCAGTTGTCTAGTCCCAAAAATGATGCAATCGATCTGTATTCGCTACAATCCACCTGCAATTAGTATGACTGTTGTATGCATCTATACTACAATTACTCCTAAAACATGAAATTAAAAAGCACGCTAACAATCATCTTCTCTAAGTATGGACTATGTAAACATAAGACTTTATCATGCCAAATAAATACCATTATGTAGAAATCATTATTAAACCTTGGATTTCTTGCCTTTAATAAAAACGTGGTTGTTCAAGATAAATTATTAATTCAGTCTCAGCTTAAGTAAAGAATTAATAAATAAATCTTATTTAGGTGGTCTTGTTCGGTCTCTCACTACATAATCATCATATAAGTGTCATTCATCAGATTCCCCCATATGCAATAAAAATAAATAAAAAGACTACATTACTAGGCTAGGGTTTCGTTGGAAACCCTAGATACCGACTAGCCGCTCATGGAAAGAGGAGACTCCATTGTTGATGTAGTCGCCATCTTCATGATTGGATGGTTGGTTTTTGAGTTATTGAGGAAGGGAACCTCTCTCAAAGAGAGAATTTTTATGAACGATTTATTCTATAATGAAATATATCTTCTCTTCATGAAGTTTTCTTGTATTTATAGACAAAAGTTCGTACAGATATGGCATGTTCTTTGCTGACACTCCAAGAGAATTTAGGGACTAAGAAATGGCGTTGAATGGACGATTTTGTCCCTTGATTACACAAAGTCAAAATTCTGCAATATAGTTTCGTATAGATTCCAAGACGGCGATTTCCAAACGATCGAAGGCTCCACCGATCGATCAGTGGCTCCTGAATTTTATTATTTATTTAATCCGCAAATTTCCTTATTTTCGCCACTTGTACTATGCTTTATTGACTTGTACCTTTCTAATTTAAGTGCGAATATCTTCGAAGTGTTGCTCCGAATCAGACATATTTGCTAAAAATTCAAAATTAACTTATTTTTGCATTAAAGCCCTGAAAACATGCTTAACACACAATTCGGATAAAATACCAAATTAATAGAATAAAGAGACTAACTAAGGGTTTATTAACGCCTAGAATACCAATTATTCTTGTCTGATCAACCATCCCAAAGATTACGGATATTTCATGGTGCAAAAGTTATGATCCTTGAAAAGGTATGATATCACCATTGGACCCATATATACTATATTTCTCATCTAATCGAGGTTACCTCTTAAACCCTATAAATTAATCATGGTTGACTAATGAATTATATTGGCTACAGAACTGTTAACCGAGTTGGACTTCAATCAAACTTGAAAAGGTAACCCTGTATGATTTTGGTTTCTAATCAACTAAATCACTACCACTATCCAAAGGCCCAAAGGGACATTAATTTGACTGGGTGTTCTCTACTACCTTTGTCACATATGTTTGTCCATCAGACATTTTAAAGTTTGAACCAATAAAAATACTTATAATACTTGTGTACCTGTAAGGTAGCAGAGTGTGGGTTTGAATTTTCACTATTTCACAAATTTGTAATTTAACATAATACGAGTGGTGTGTTCGGTTAAAATCCCCTTTTTACTAATTTTTTTTCTTGTATCATTAAGTTGAGCAATAATGGTTATTGATTTATATAACACCTACCCCTGTAGTTTCACGAGCGAGCACTAAACCCCCTAAAAGTTCAATTAGGTCCTTATAGTTCAAATTGTGCTAAAATGGACCCCCGACGTCAGCTAACCGTTAACTGAGAGATAAATTGACGTTTTTAACCTTGTTTATTTAACTTAAAAATGAATAAAAAAATTAGCCAATTATTAAATTACCACTATACCCTTTTAGGGTTATCAAATGGTATCATTTACACTTCGGTCATTTGAGACGTTTGTTCTAGGGTTTCTCCATATCTCTCAATCTCTCTGCATCTCCTTCTTTGATTCATGAATGCTTTTCACCCGATTTGAAATCTGATCGCAATGAAGCTAGGGTTAGATTGGATCACAGAGATTAAAGGCAAAACTACCTAGGGTTTGCGATCTGATATGTTCTGTATCTAGGGTGTCCTTTCATGATTATATTATTTTGATTTCTCATGGGTTTAGGGTTTATTTCATGGGTTTGTGTTTGTGTATTATTTGATAATAGATTCGTGTATGTATTGTCTCGCTTTGTTGATTCATACACTGTAGGGAAAAGTTAGGGTTTTTGTCCAAATGATTTTAGGGTTTATTTCATGTTCGATTTGTCTGTTTTGCATGTATGTATTGTCAATTTTGAGAACTTTGTTTGTTTTAGCTTTCATGTCTAGGGTTTTGGAGACATAAGATCATTTTAAACCACATGTGGGTCCTCTGTCATGTATAAAAATTGGGGCTTTAACTTTTTTTGGGATTAGGGTTACTTCCTTTGTTTTATCTGGTTCTTTTAGTCCAATAATTGTTGGTTTTGCATATACAATTTGGGGACAAAACTTCCTTTGTTTAGTTTAATATTTTTCCCAACTTAGTTTAATGTTAGTTAAACCTTATTTTAATATTTCAGATTAGTTTAATGTTTCAGAATAATTTAATGTTAGTTAAAAAGTTAGCTTAGTTTAAAATTAGTTCAAAGGTAGTATTTATACTTAGACTTGTATATATTGTTTAAAGTTAGGTTATTTAGTATAATTTTAATGTTAATATGTACTTGTTTATTAGATGGATAAACTATATGCATTTGAAGTGCATATAAGTGGATATTTTTGATTCAACAAAAGACAAGAATCATGTGGGAGGTACATATCACTTGTATGAGGGTATTGATCTAGATAAGATGTCTATGTTGGAAATTGAGGATTTAATGGAAGGTTTTGGATTTCCTAGTGATAGTGAGGTGTATTATATGAGTCCTTTAGATTGTGGGATTTTTAAGTTAGAATGTGATATTAGCTTATTGGACATGTTTGGAAAGTGTAAAGATTTGGAGCTGATAAAACTGTTTTTTCTTCCTCCAAATGTAAAAGTTGGGATAAAAGTTGTTATAAGGAAAGTTGGAGGACAAGTAGGACATGAAATGGTTAGACATGAACTTGTTATGATTGATACAAATGCAGATAGTGATGATGGTGACAATGTGGAAGATAGTGGCAGCAATGAGAATGATGGTGATGGTGATGGTGATGTAAGTGGGAATTCAAAGAGTGATGCAAATGTTGGTGAGGATTCAGATGGTAATGATGTTGAGGATTTTGATGGTAATCATTCTGATGGGCTTGTTGGGGAAGTCATTCATCAGTGGAGAGTTATGGAGGACATAGAGGGCGATCCATTGTATATGGCATCTGATGAGCTATGAAGTGTTAATAACACAGGTTTAGAATGTGGCATGATGGTACACAAAGTCAGAGGTGTGAAGAATTTATTCTTGAAAGGGACTTGGGGGTCAAACCATTGGTGGAGGGCATGAAGTTTGTATGTGTTGATGCTTTCAGGAAGTCATTGAAAGACCATGCATTGAGAAACAAATATGATTTTAAGTATAGAAAGAATGAAACAAGGAGAGTGACAACTATTTGCATAAGAGAGTGTGGTTGGAGGATTCATGCTTCCATAAATGGCTATACCAACAACTTTCAGATCAAGAAGTTCCAATCCGAGCACATCAATTGTCCACTAATGGAAACAAGTAGACAAGCCACCTCCATTTTCCTTGCCCACAAATATATCAACAAGTTCAGGATTGAACCATCCTGGAAAAATGCATTGTTTCAAGATTCATTTTTTGAAGACATTGAAATTTTTGTGGATAGACATAGGCTCAAGAGGGCAAATATAAAGGCAAGAGAACTCATAGAAGGGACTCATGAGGATTAATTTAACAAAGTATTTGAATATGGAAATTTTTTGATGGAGGTTATGCCTGACAGTTTTTGTAGAGCTAAGACATAAACTGATGCCGAGGGTAATATAAGGTTTTAGAGGTTCTTTTTCTGTCTTGAACCAATATGGAGGGGCTTTATAGAAGGCAGCAAGCCCTTTTGTTGGGTTAAATGAGTGTTTTTTATTACATTCTTATAAAAGTCAATTGTTGACTGTTGTGACAAGATATGCCAATGGACAATCCTTTCCAATTGCTATGGCAGTGGTTAAGTCAGAGACAAAATCAATATGGAAATGGTTCATTGATTATTTCATGAATATCATAGGCCCTGCAAAGTCAATTACCTTTATTTGTGATAGGCAAAATGTATGAATCAAGTTTGTTTAAAAATGTCATTCTTAAACTTTTTTTCTATAATAAATTTTAGGGTTAATATGATGACTTCATATTGCAGGGTTTGGTTGATACAATAGCCTAATTAGGGGAGGGAATTGAGCTCAGGTTTTGTGCAAGACATTTGTATGAAAATTTCAAAAAGAAGTGGACCGGTTTGAGGTTGAAGAGTGAGGTTTGGGGGGTTGCAAATTTATACACAGTTGAGGATTTTAAAATCCATATGGAGGACATCAAGAGGATGAATACTGATGTATATGCGTACCTTACAAAAATTCCATACAAGCAGTGGAACAAGTGTGGTTTCTCCATATAGTCCAAGTGTGATCTCAACAATAATATGTGTGAGAGTTGGAACAACACAATCAAGAATGCAAGAGAGAAGCCAACCATTTTCATATTTGAGATGATACGTAGATAATTGATGAAGATGTATCAAACTTTTGAGAGAAGAAATGGAAAATTCACAAAGTCTCATTACACTAACAGTAGAAGAGAAGTTAGGAAAAATGAGAAAATTAGCAAAGAGGTGCCAAGTCCACAGTTCAAGCTACAATATGTTTGAAGTTGACAATGATGGCCTGACTCATGCAGTGGATTAGAGTAAAAAAATATGCTCATGTAGAGAGTGGGATGTAAGTGGGCTTCCATGCATTCATACAATATCTGCTATAATACATAGGGGACTGAAGATTTAATACTATGTTGACAAATATTACTTCAAAGAACCATATCTGAAGACATATGGTGGTGTGATCAAACCAATTTGTTTGAGAAAGATGGTAAAAAGTATAGGTGGTCCACTACTACCACCATTGGTCAGAATTCCTACAGGCAGACCTCCAAAAGCTAAGAAGAGAGCTCTTGGTGAGAACAAGGACAAAGGTAGGAAAAGAGCTCCTGTTGAGGGCAAGTTCAAAGCTAAGGTGCATTGTGCAAAATGCAAGTAAACTAGGCATAATTCTAGGACTTGTAAAAATGATCCAGCACCACCAAATGGGAGGGTTGGGAAGGGTGGAAGACCACCAATGCCAAAGAAAATCCTGTATGTTAGAAACAGAGGAACAACAAGTGAAGGCACAAGTGGAGCTACTAATGTAACAAGTGATCAAGCTGGTAATCGGGTACCATCTAGTAGTAGGATGAGGCATTGGATCCCTTTTAGAGTTGGCAACAATGAGGTATAAAAGTAGTTTTATAATTGATTTTCATACTAAATCTTTTTATAAAATTTTGAGTTGTTATTTTGTAGGTTGGAATTGGAAATGAAAGTACAGGGAGTCATGGAAACCCAACAATTAATGGTACCCAACAATCTGTCAATGGCATGTAAGATTTAGTTTTCTTTCAAATAAGTAATCTAAAACAGTGATAGCTTGTACAATTTCAAAGCAACTAATACAATGCAAGTGATAGCTTTGATATGTCTTGTAGGCCTACATTGGAGTAAATTTGATGTGGAGCATTAAAGTTGGAGAGCTTTTTAGTGATGTGGCCTGCAGTGGAGTAAAGTTGATGTGGGGCATTGAAGATGGAGAGCTTTTTGTCATCTCCATGGGACAACTTTGATATGTCTTTAATTTTTGGCGTATCCATCAAACAATTATTTATGAATGGATTTTTTTGTACTTAATTATTGAGTCAAGCTTTTTTCGGTAAACATTCATTTTGGTGCAGTGAATAGATGGTTGGTGGACTTCAACATTTGAAATTATTAACTGTGTATGAATTGCTCTTTTTGTATTTAACATTTTGACTGTGAATGCATAACTATTATGTTATGTCAGTGAATGGTTGGTGTATTCATTTCTGTGTTGAATATTGGTTGGTAGCATTGTTCAGGTGCAAAAATTGCATTGAATATTGGTTGAAGTGTTTATTGGTTTATGTTGTATATTGCAGTTCAAACATACTCATTTTGGTGTTGTGACAGTGAGCACACATCCAACACATTTTCATTAATTCAAACAAATTCCTAGCCAAAACAATAAAAAACATTAAACATGAAAGCCAACACATTTTCATTGATTCAAAACATTAAATATTTTTATTCATTCCAAATCAATACATTCCTAACACTTTCATTATGAAAGAACAAACAAAAATAGCAACCTTGTACCAAATAGAAAATGGTAGAATTTCCATTGTTGGAATTCTTCACTTTGTTCTCAAATTCCATTTGCATTTCCCTAAGATGTTACATTTTTTCTCCACTTGATGCTGCATTTCGGCGAACTTGTCCGAACTTATTTCGGATTCCATCTTAACTCCATCATTGTTCATCTTCACTCTTGGTTGATTGTTGACTTGAACTATGTGTTTGGACATGAACCTTTTGTAGTGATCCGAAACTTCTTCATCAACCCATTCATGGAAGCCACATGAATGTGTCTTATAATTTGGACACCTATAAAACCTTCTACCAAGTTCTTGTCCGTATAGGATGTCTTCAATAGAGTTTTGATACCACAATAGTAAACTTTCACATGCCCACTTCTTTGGGTCCAAGTGGAGCTTGATGAAGATGACATTTTTGGGCTAAAAAATTATTCTAACCCAAGTGAGAGAGATGGTGCAGAGAGAGAGAAACTAGGGTTGATAGAGCAAAATGGTGAGATATATCTCATATATTTTGCCCTATATAGTGAAAACACATTAAGGGGCAAAAATGTCTTTCCACCACTTTTAAATGGGTAATATTGGTATTAATAGGTCATGTGAAATGCACATGACGAACTAACGTCCATTTCTAACGGACCACTAACGGCAAGGGAGTGTTTGGCCCACTTTTCAATCTTTAAAGGACTTTTTGGCCTAAATTGAAGGATATGGGTGTTTAATGCCCATTTGTGAAATTACAAGGGTGTTTTATGCCTTTTACCCTTCTTTTTTATTTTGAAAGTTTAAGCAAAATTTTAGTTTTTTAATAAAATAAGCATGTACCACTGACGACAACTGGTTGATTTTGGTTTGGGTTGGGTTGAGTTTGGTTTGGTTTTATTCTGAACTAAAACCATGTTTGGTGCTGATAATTTTGGTGTGAGAAAAAGTAAAGCTAAAAAATCAAACTATGTTTGGTAGAGTTGGTGTGGACTGAAATTCTGAAACCAAATCATGTTTGGTAACTTGAAATGGTTTGACATTTTATTTATTTATAATAACATTTTGTAAATATATATGTTTTAAAAAATGAAATATATAAATAAAAATACACTAAGGATGATTTGTTTTTTTACAAAAATATTAATATTGGATAATGATATTTCACCATATTACAATAATTATTCAATTGGTTTGTATATGTAGTATGAAAATTTATAATCTATTTTCATTTGAAATTTCAATATTTTTTTTACCAATTTATTATTTTTAAATATTTATTACTCAATATTTATTAATTTGTTATTAATTATTTATTCATTTGGTTTTACTTTATTTATTATTTTTAAATATTTATTACTCAATATTTATTATTAATTATTAATTCTATTATATTGTTTGGTAAATTTTATTTTGTTATTTAATTTTTATTACATAACCAAATGTGTATATGGTTGTGTGTGTGTATATATATATATATAACACAAACACACTCACGCAAACAAAACACACACCAACATGTGGGACCAAAGACAAAATGATACACCAAATTTTGGAACTGGTTTTGGTTTTGAGCAATAGTAATCACACTACACAAAACAATATTTTCAGATGGTTTGAAAAACGCCCAATTTGGTACACCATGGTTGGTACTATTAAACCAACACACACACAACCAAACATGGGTTGGATTATACTTTACAGTCTAAACCAAAAATTTTAGGCCAAAACCAATGGCAAACAGGCAGTAGAGGAAACCCAAATAAAATGTCCAGATTTAAAGAAGACAAAGCTCCATAATAACATACTTCTATTGGATTATTTTTCAGGATAAACCCAAGTTGTACCTATCTCTAAAGTAGAGAATCAGGTCAAAACGTAATTCACCAATATAATTTTATTATTGTCTTAAAGGTTTATGTTTAAATTAAAATAAATGATTTATTCATTTTTTTTCTCTTTTTCATTTTGATGTCCCTTCGAAAGATCCAACCGTCCAACTATGAATATAAGAGACAACCCTAACAAGGTACTCGTTGATTTTCTTCTTATTCAAGTCCTAATTTCATAATCTAAACTATTGAAGTAGTTAATTCTTTCTTTTTTTCTTTTTTTATCTATTTTTGTTTTGTTAACAACAATGTTGGTTCATTCAATTTTTTAGCCGCCATTGGTGGCCCCATCACAGGCTTCTTTCGTGATTGGATGGTAATAATAATTCTTAATTCGTTAATTTCATTTACACCCTTTTAAATTTATCCTAATATCAATTACACCTTCTTAGATTTGTCAAAATTCATTTACACCCTTTATTTCTATTAACACACATCATTTACACTCCCCAAGTTTAAGATTCTCATCATTTACACCCCTTAATGATGATATCATCCTAATTTTTTTTATAAATACCTAAATTACCCTTAATAGGATAATTAGTGTTGTTTGGAAACAAGAATATAATATTTTATCAAATTGACCCCTCCAATAATTTAATCATTTAATTTTTTATTCAAAAAGTTTCACTTTATCATTATCATTTGTATTAAAATTTGAAAAAATATATAAAATTCAAATATATATATAAAATTCGAAATATATATATATATAAAATTAAAAAAACATATAAAATTCAAAACAAATATATAAAATTCTTAAAAATTATATAAAATTCAAAAATAAAATATAAATTAAAAAACTATATATATAATTCAAAAAAACATATAAATTTTGAAACAAATATATAAAATTAAAATATATATATAATTCAAAACACAAATATAAATTTTGAAAAAAATATAAAATATATAAATTTCAAAAAAACTATATTTCAAAATTTATATATTTTTTGAAATTTATATTATTTTTCGAAATTTATATGTATTATGAAATTTAATATATATTTCAAAATTTATATTTTTTTTCGAATTTTATATGTTATTCGAAATTTTATATTTTCTTGAATTTTATATATTTTTTCCGAAATTTATTTATTTTTTTCCAATTTTATATTTGTTTTTGAATTTTATATTTTTTTTGAAATTTAATATATATATTTTTGAAAATTTCAAAATTTATATATATATTTTTGAATTTTATATGTTATTCCAAATTTAATATTTGTTCCTGAAGTTTATATATTTTTTTTCCGAAATTTATTTATTTATTTCGAATTATATATATATTTTTAATTTTATATTTTTTTCAAAATTTAATATATATTTTTTTGAATTTTATATTTTTTTTAAGTTTATATATTGTTTTCAAACTTTATATATTGTATAGTTGGATTTGTTTGGGTGAAGAGTTAGGAACGTTCCACTATAATATTAGAGTTGTTTGGGTAGAGGGTTTAAATTATTTTAGGATTAAATAATATTTGGTTTAATGGCACTTTAGAGATTTCACATTGAGAGGGGATGTAAATGAATGAGAATCTCAAATTCGAGGAGTGTATTATATAAATAGGCAAACCTGATGAATGGAATTGATATTAGGACTATTCTTATGTGACAATGACCACATCGCACACTCTAAAAACTAATAATTTCCGATGATCTTGACACGTCATTATCAAAATTATGTCCTATTGCCGTGTCAGCTCATGCGTGTGACGTGACGTGTCTACCTACCTGAATCAATACCAGTAGACCAATGCATGTCTATGTCTATTTCTAATTACTTGGAGGCGAAGTATATAGAATATTATAGTATATAGAATGCCATATAGATTGTGGCCTGGGTGACCAATGCATGTATTGATCACGTGGATGGTCTCTGCTTTAATTTGGCAGACAAATGAAGTTTCCAACAGTGAATTTAATTCACAGGCTTTGGTGGCGGTGTGTGACTGAGTCAAGAAAGGATTATGGAATTTGATTAAGTTAAGCAATCTTTATCAAATGTCAATTTGGAGAATATAATGTCGTGGATTTCATTATATTTTATTGAACAAGTCTTGGACACTATCTACTGAACTCCTTCGAAAAGCCAAACCCTAACAAATCTTGGGCAGGTGTGCAATATGGATGGGGCTGCCCTTCTTCGGTTAAATTTTGCCGGGTTATGAGCGAAAAACCTTGCAGTTTTATCTTGGTGCGAAAAATTTCTTACATTTTTAAAATGTGTATATAAATTAATTATATTTTAAAATGTGCGATTTATCCCCAAAACAAAATAAAATTTCTAAAATACTCCTTCTAATCTAATAAAAATAATAAATATTGAATTAATAATAATACTTTATAATAAAAATATAATAAATAATAAATAAAATAAATAAATTGATTAAATTATAAAATCCGAAAATAAATATTAAATTAGAAAATATATATATAAATTTCAAAAAAAAAACATATAAAATTCGAAATAAATATATAAAATTAGTAAAAATATATAAATTTTAAAAAATAAATATTAAATTTCCAAAAAAAACATATAAAATTCGAAAAAAATATATAAAACTCGTAAAATTTATATAAAATTCAAATAGTTGTGCAAATAAAAGTATAAAAAACACAAGTTTTATTTTGAATTTAAATGTTTTTTACGAATTATATATATATATATATATTTTAAATTTATATGTTTTTCAAATTTTAATATATTTTTTTCAAAATTTTTATTTTCCCCGAATTTTATATATATATGTAGATACAATATTTGTACAACACAAAAGATACCTTCTCATTACTCTTCAGTGGATTATATACATTTTCCCTATGGGCTTTTGGCTCATTAGGGCAACATTTTCTATTTTGGACTTTTATCCTTACTTTACACGTCAGCTATTTTATCCCTATTCTATGACATTATCTTGAGCTACAAGTCTATTATAGAATCTTCGAGTTACTTCTAGTATGTTCTTCAGGTCGGGTCACAAGATGGGTCTGGCGATCGAATCCCGGGACGGACCACAAGGCTAACGTATTGGTCGGGTTGTGATGTTGGTACAAGAACCGGATCATCATCTCGGGCTTTCTGGAATGGATATGGTCGGGATCCGCTTTTGTATGGGTCGGGAAAACCCTCATGTACAATATTTCCGAAATTTAGATATGTTTTCGAATTTTATATTTTTTTCGAAATTTAATATATATTGTTTCGAAATTTATATATATATTTTGAATTTAAATTTGTTTTTCCAAAATTTATATAATTTTTTGAATTTTATATTTGTGTTTTCAAAATTTATATTTTTATCGAATTTAATATATATTTTTGAATTTTATATATTTTTTCAAATTTTATTTATATTTTTACGAAATTTATATAATTTTTCAAAATTTATAAATGTTTTTCGAATTATGCTAAGGGTATTTCAGACAATTCATGTCAAAATGGGGCAGAACACACATATTTAAAAATAATGGGGTGTCAAAGAATAACAGGAGTTTATACGCACGTATTGCAAACCTCAGGAGTTTTTTCGCACCTGACCCAATTTTGTCCAACTCAAGCTAATACGCCTTGTTTAACCCTCTCCCTTTCTTCTCGATTAGTTAGATATTCATATATATATATATATATATACACATATATACACACATGTAGGCTAATAGGTTTAACATTTATGATGGGATAAAAATTTCAATTGTTATACTTAAAAAGAATATTTAAACTAAAATTTTATCATTTCAATTCCAAAAAGATAAATCGGTCTTCATGATTAAAATATGAGTCAATTTGTCCAGCATTTTCGTATATAGAAAATATTCATCCTTATTGAATGTTTAAATAACGGAGACCCCTTTAATAATTTTAATAATAACATTGTGCTCTGAGGAATTAAAGGAAAAATATTACTCTTATATATGTTACTATGATTACAACATGATATGGACATAAAAATTAGAACTACAGAGGGATTATTATGATTCTTAAAACTTGAAGAATTAAATTGTTATTTAGTGATTTAATTGCTTACGTCTGTGTAAATTACTTGTCAAGAAAACATGTTAGTTTCAGAATTACTAAAATAATTTCCAAAAAATCATTCTAGCAACATATTCAAACATTAATTACCCCAAGGTTCCCAAGTAAATTAGGAAATAAATAAAAACATTTTTCAACTCTCTGACCTACCACAGTTAAAAATTGCATCATTTCCATTGCTAAAGAATTGATCAACTGTTGACTAGCAGCTAATTAGACTCTTCTAATATAATACTCCAACGTGTAGCGATCCTATCATCACAACACGCTCTTGCATTTCCCCACGCTTCCTTCAACTTCACCTGCCTTCCTAGCAACTTCAATATATATATATATATCTATATACCCTATGTATATATATTGCCACCAACATCACATCTCCAAACATTTCTACCTCAACACATACATTCATTCTCTAATTAATTAAAATGGGCATAGACAACTGGTTGGTGGTTGGCAGACTAAGAAGGGCAGTGAAGAAGCTCAGATTCTTGATGAACTTCAATCTAAATAGGTGGAGACTAGCTTCAGCTATCGGTGCTTCATCAACCAAACGGTCCCTTAGCTTCAGTGATCGGCCGGGCTTGATGGCTTGCACCGATGACCCGGGCTCCAATGAACCCGGTTCATCACATGGACTTCAAAGGACCACAAGTATAATATCTGATCAAGATGATATTGACAAGAGGGCTGATATGTTCATAGCTAATTTTTATAGGCAGCTTCGGATTGAGAGACAAGTCTCTTTGGAGCTCAGGTACTGCAGGACCAATAGCTTCCAATTAGCATCTCCTTGATCATATCAATTTGGTTTGTTCGAGAGGTTTTGGAATAATGTTATACGAAAAAAATGATGGGTTTTGTATGAATTTGTATGAAGATCGATCACGATGTTTTATTGGGTGATTTCGATTATTATTAATTGTTTTCGTTGATTGCGAAGATGAGGTGGCGAAGACATGAAATTTGGGAATTTTGAAGGAGTTTTTTGCTATGGTCATTTTTGGCGGTCAAAGGAAAAGGGGACATTCTCTGATTTGTATGTAATTATATTTGATTTGTTTGGAGTGTTTTAATTCATTTATTTATCTTCCTTTTTATGTAAATTTTGGAGTGGATCTTTTTTGTTTTGGATCCGATTGTTTTGTATCACTTATTTAAATTTAATGTATTGATTTGTATAGAAAAGAATTTAAATAAAAACAGAATCAAATGAAATTCTTGGTTTTGTTATGTTCCGGCTTGTGCTAAACGTATAATGAACCTTGATGTTGTCTACTAGTGAATAATGAGGTACAATTGTCAATAAACAAAAATAGCTCTGGTTTAAAATGTAGCATTAGTCATTACATATATTTTGGCTTTTTTCAGAAGAATACAATTGTCAATATGTTTGCCTGAGGTTTTATTTCTGGTTTGTTTCAGAATAAAATGAGAAACATAAATTGTTTTGAGAAACTGGTATTTCTTAGCGCATTTTTAATGTTCAAAAATTCTTCTAATTTTTTTTTCAAATACATTTCAAAATAATTTTTTTCTCCGAAAAATAAAAAGCAATTTCTAAAAAATCAATCAAAGCCTATTTCTAATTGAGAACCTGCTAAGCATGACAAAGTTGGTATTTAGGTGGATTTGGTGAAACAAACGAGTTAGATATAATGGAGAATTTAGAGATTTGTATCAATGAATCTCATGGACTTTGAGCAGAAGCCCAAGAATATCAGACCAATCAGGCTGGGCCTTAACCCGAAGAAGCTAGCTAGGCCTGGGTAAAGCTACTTCCTATGCTAGTCCATTAAAAGTTGTTCCAATTTCCAAATGGACCAAAGACTAAATTTCATCATCCAGTTAATTCATCTGGCCGAATTAAGATGCAAGCTCGAATTGGTTGATGAAAATAGTGATAGAAAATTTAAAATTTCTTTTATATGTGACGCGTTATAATGTGTAGAACATAATACTTGGGATTTCGTCTAAGTTTTTAGGTTCTGAATCTTTTAGTAGTTCTAAGCACGATATCAAAACTTATTCAGATATGTAAACTCATCAGAAATTTGCTTGCAAAAATGAGTTATTTTGTGAGTGGTTTAACTACATGTCAGATTGGTAACGACTACGTGTTATAAACCGTTAAGTTATGAAATATAACATTACCCCAATATTGAAATTTACTTTATTATTCAAAGTGTCTCGAAAATGCTTCAATATCAAAATAGGCTAAAAATTCATCAAAGCGCTGAGTTGATACTTCATGAACCATATTATGAGGGGAATTTTTAATTAATTTTAAATGATTGATTATTCGAAGCTAGATATGACCATGATATAGAAATGGAAACACAAAGTAGTGGGGGTTTCACATGCAAGTATCCTTCAACTTTCAATCGATAAATGATGCTCGTTTATATATACACATATAAGCGTGCATGTATATATGCATTTGACGCCACAAATTAATCTCACTAAAGTATAGGCCATCTCTTTCCTATCCAAAACCACGAGAAAAACGGAACACTGTTTAGTCCACACACTCTCCAATAGTATAGATAAGGATACAAATGAATCCATTTCGTCCAACATCCAAATAATTTCATATATATATGCCAACGTGATTTCATTAGATGACCTCTACCGCACTCTCTCTCTCTCTCTCTATATATATATATATATGAAATGTTTTATACATGTGTCACTTTTTCTACTTAAAGGGTATCATGAGTGCTGACACGTCAGCTTCCAATAGCCGACGTGTCAATTTATAGGGTCAACTTCTGTTGCTCTTTTGTCTGCCACCTATCATAAGACACCAAAGACCTCTTTGCACCATTTCTTGTTTTTCTTGTCCTATCCTTAGTTTGAAGACATGCAGAGACAGATTGGAGTGACTCCCACATAGTCCACTCTTTTTAACACGAACACAGCTCAAAAACTTGAAATGTTCAACCTTTCTAAGCACTAAACTAAGATCCTATCCACTTCCCAATTAAAGCAAAATGCATATATAGCTTGTCTCACACTAAGCTAGCTTTGGAGCTACCCCACACACACATATGCTTATGGTGTATATATATCTTAGATCATATAGAAAGGGAGAATGTTTGATCATTGAAAGTGTTAGGCTTCAAATTATATATACACACTCAGTGACTCACACATATGTATGCATGAATGTATCTGTACGTACAAAAAAATATGTTTCAAAAAAGAGCATGATGACTCATACCATTGACTTGTTTAACACTCATACATATGTATGCATGAATGAATGAATGTAATAGTTTATTGATATATAAAATCAACCTATAATCTCAATATATAATCAACCTATAATGATGAGGAAGGAAGATATTTATTTATTAAATACGAATAGTGAGATTATAGGTTGATTATATATATGCTTATGTGATCAGATTCATACCATTAATACTAAACTTTAGTTTTCAATCATATGATCGCCATATATCATATATTAGTGCCCGATCAAGGTGGAATGTATATATACGTAAGAATTTGTACATGTAACTAGCTAGGTGTGCCGACCATGTGGTCCACCGTCCATGTGTACTTCGGAAGCATAAAGACGACATAACGTATTGTGGAGGTGACGGGGCACAACTGTTTGGAATTTTCCTTTTTTTTTGTTTTTTTTTTTTAAAACTATATCATGTGTACATGTAACAAATTGGCTTCAAAGTATGCTTCAAACACTTCTGTTCGATATTTGTGGCAAAATAACAATTTAACTCAAAGCTAAAGAATATTAACTTGAAGAAATATTGTATTTGGGATAGAGTTATCTTTCTACACTAGCATTGGATACAAGTGTTTGCCCAGTAATTTAAAAAACATATTTGTCAAACATAATTAAAAAACTCATCACATCAGCTTTGATAATTTCTACTACCAGTCCCATAATAATCGTTGAAGTTGGACTTTTTTTACTTTTTAAAGGAGTAAATTTTATTGTATTTATATTAACCAACTTTTATCTTTACCCTTGTGCAATTAGGAAAAAACAAAATTTAGTGGGTCTGGTTGTTTAAATGTAATGAGAGAAGGTTTATTGGAAAAAATAAAAAGTTATATTTTATTAGGATTCAAAATTGAACAAGTAATTTGGGACACTAACACTTACTGCCTGTTTGGCAACCGGTGCGGTGTTGATTTTTGGTTTTGGTTTGGGTTGAATTGGGTTTGGTGTGGTTTTATTCTGAACTAAAACCATGTTTGGTGCAAATGGTTTTGGTGTGAGAAAAAATGAAGTTGAAAAACCAAACCATGTTTGGTAGAGTTGGTATGAGCTGAAATTCTGAAACCAAGCCATATTTGGTAACTTGGAATGGTTTGACATTTTATTTATTTATAATAAATTTTTCTGAATATATATGTTTTAAAAAATAAAAATACATTAAGGATGAATTTTTTTTTACAATAAATATTAATATTGGATAATAATATTTCACCATATTGCAAGAATTATTCAATTGGTTCGTATATGTAGTTTGAAAATTTATAATTTTTTTCCATTTGAAATTTCAATGTTTATTTACCAATTTATTATTTTTAAATATTTATTACTCAATTTTTATTAATTTATTATTAATTATTTATTCATATTATTTTTGTTTATTATTTATTTGGTTCTACAATATTTATTATTCTATTAATTAAATTAAATTTTTAATTAAATAAATATATATGTATATTTAACTATTTATTTTTTTGTACAAAATTATATAATATTTAACTATTTATTATTAATTATTAATTATTTATTCATTTTATTTTTGTTTATTATTTATTTGGTTTTACTTTATTTATTATTTTAAAATATTTATTACTCAATATTTATTTATTATTAATTCTATTCTATTTATCATTTTTATTTATTTATTATTTTAAAATATTTATCACTCAATATTTATTTATTTATTATTAATTTTTAATTTTTAATTTTTAATTATTTCTTTATATTTCTTTAATATTTTACTCAATATTTATTTATTTATTATTAATTAATAAAAATTTATTAATTATTATTTTTGTTTATTATGTATTTAATAAAATGACAAGCATGACAATGTTGACTTTTGTTGAGAATGAAATGGTTCACCAATGATGGATTTGGGGTTATGAGTTGGTTTTAATTTGATGGTTATGGTTGTGAATAGTAATCGTACCATCCAAAACCATCTCTTCAGATGATTCCTGATTTGTTTCATTTGGTGCTAATGGGTTGACATTGTTGCACCAGAACCAAAGCTACCAAACATGGGTTAGGCTAACTTTTTCACCCCAAAACCAAAAATTTGGCACCAAACCCTTATGCCAAACACGCACTTAGGGAGTGTTTGGTAAAGGGTTTGGGTTGCAGAAATATGGTTTTGGGTTATGAAATTCCAGACCAAACCGTGTTTGGCCCAATTTGGGTTGGTTCAACAGTTTCAGCCCATAGAGTATGGTTTGTGGAAATTTGAAACCATTTGAGGAGGTGGTTTTGACATGGTTCCCTACTATTCACAACCCATAATCAAAGTTAACATTGTCATGCTCATTCCATTCTTAACATTGGGTTGGTTCAATAGTTATAGCCCATTCCATTCTCAACAAAAGTCAATATTGTCATGTTTTTCATTTTATTAAATAAATAAAATAAAATAAAGTAAAATCAAATAAATAATAAACAAAAATAATAATTAATAATTAACAATAAATAAATAAAAATTGAGTAAAATATTTAATAAATAAAATATAATTAATAAATAATTAATAATAAATAAATAAAAAATTGAGTAATAAATATTTAAAAATAATAAATAAAGTAAAACCAAATAAATAAATAATTAATAATTAATAAAAAATAATTAAATAAATATTTAAATATTAAATAAATTGGTACAAAAATATATATATTTAAATTAGTTAATTTTATTTTATTAGTAATTAGTTCATAATTTATTAATTCCTAAGTATTTTCGTTACCAAACACATTTCAAGTTACCAAACATGGTTTGGTTTCAAAATTTCAGACCGAACCAACTCTACCAAACATGTTTTGATTTCTTCAGCTTTACTTTTTCTCAGATCAAAAACCATCACCACCAAACATGATTTCAGTTCAGAATAAAATCAAACCGCACCAAAACCACATGGTTTGGTTTTCAACCAAACCAAAACCACAAACCCACACCATTTACCAAATGAGCCCTTAAAGTACGTAAAGTGTACTATTAATATGGGAAGGAGGAGTAATTATTAACGAAAATTAGAGTTATAATATACTCCTATTAGGGTTTGAGTCCATGTAGATAGATAGACCCACCTATATATGTTTATGCTAGGATTACGGTTTCTAGCCGTCATGCCCTAATTACCTATTTTATCTTGACTTGTTTTCCGGTATTTCTCCCATATTTATTGGTGTTAGCTCTATTGTATAATTTACACTCATCAATACATTTGTTGTGCACTCTCTTTATTTATCTCTCATATTTTTATTCTAACATATATATATATATATATATATTGCTATGATATTATATTAGAATAAAAATATATTAGGGTTTGAGCCCATTCATTTGTTTTGTTTGATACACAAAATTAAAGTGAGAATAAGCATTTAAGTCATTCCACTTGAATGACCATTCCCTCAAAAAAACACTCTTGGGCATCCACTCTCCACCATATGGAATGCTCATTCCATTCCCGTACATAATATTAAATTTTTGGGTAATTTGTATTAACACCCCCTGAGGTTAAGGTCAATTCCACCTTTATGTCGGTCAACGCAATTTTTGTCCCAACGCCCCCTGAGGTTTGGTTCTCCTTCCAATGACACCCCTTGGGCCAATAAAATAACCAAAATACCCTTGATAAAATTCAAAAAATATTATATGTAATGTGAAATGACCTTTATGCCCCAATCCCAAATATATCAAAATTTGAAAAACATTTATATAAATTCGATAAAATATATAAAATTCTAAAAAATGTATAAATTTTAAAAACAAATATTTAAAATTTGAAAAAAAAGTAAAATTAGAAAAAAAATATAAATTTCGAAAAACATATATATAAATTCGAAAAAATATAAAATTCGAAAACAAATATTTAAAATTTGAAAAAATTTATATAAAATTAGAAAAAATATATAAATTTCGAAAAATATATATAAATTTCAAAAAATATATAAAATTTGAAAATATATATAAATTTTGAAAAATATTTAAATTCGAATATATATATATATATATTTCAAAAAAACAATATAAAATTCAAAATATATATTTTCAAAATCAAAATTCAAAAACATATATAATTTCGAAAAACATATATAAAATTCAAAAAATATATATAAAATTCAATAAAATATATAAAATTTGAAATATATATATAATTCAAAAAAATATATATAAAATTCGAAAATATATATAAAATTTGAAAAATATATAAATTCGAATATATATATATATATTTCAAAAAGCAAATATAAAATTCAAAATATATATATTTTCAAAAACAAAATTAAAAAAATTATATAATTTTAGAAAAATATATATATATTGGTAAAATGTTATATCTTTTCTAATGAAGTGAATCAAATTACTTACCACTAACATCAATTAGTGGCCTTCTTTTATATATATTATTCCAATATATATATATTTTTTCCGAAATTTATATGATGTTTTCGAAATTTATATAATATATCCGAATTTTATCAAAACAATTCGAAATTTATATATATTTGTTTCAAAATTCATATATTGTTTCTAATTTTAAATATATATTTCGAATTTCATATATTGTTTTTGATTTTTTTTTTAATTTTATATATTTTTTTGAATTTTTACCCAGCAAGTCGGCTTGTCATAGATGAATTGTCCACTAATTTTTTGAGATTAACCATTTTATATATATAAATTAAAAATATAGAAAACATTATAAAAAAACTTCAAAAGCAATATATAAAATTCGAAATATATATATATAATTCATATATATATATATATAAATTTTGAAACAAATATATATAAATTTTAAATTGTTTTTATAAAATTCGGATAAATTATATAAATTTCGAAAAGATCATGTAAATTTCGGAAACAATATATATAAAAGAAGACCACTAATTGATGTTGGTGGTAAATAGTTTGATTCACTAGAAAAGATATGATATTTTAACAATATATATATATATATATTTCTAAAATTATATAATTTTTTGAATTATATATATATTTTTGAATTTATATATATTTCAAAATTTATATATATATTCGAATATATATATATATATATATATATATATATTTTCGAATTATATATATATAGTTCAAAATTTATATATATATATATTCGAATTATATATATATATTTTCAAATATTATATATATTTCAAATTTTATATATTGTTTTTGATTTTGTTTTTAATTTTATATATATTTTTTGAATATTTACCCAGCAACTCGGCTTGTCATAGATGAATTGTCCACGAATTTTTTGAGATTACCCATTATATATATATAAATTCGAAATATATATAAAATTATAAATAAAAAATTCAAAAACAATATATAAAATTCGAAATATATATATATAATTCAAATATATATATAAAATTTGAAACAAATATATATAAATTTTGAATTGTTTTTTTAAAATTTGGATAAATTATATAAATTTCGAAAACATCATATAAATTTCGGAAAATATATATATATATATTTTTATAAAATATATATAAAAGAAGATCACTAATTGATGTTAGTGGTAAGTAGTTTGATTCACTTCATTAGAAAAGATATGACATTATATATATATATATATATATATATATATATATATATATATATATATATATATTTCTAAAATTATATAATTTTTTGAATTTTATATATATATATATTTTTTGAATTTATATATATTTCAAAATTTATATATATATTCAAATTATATACATATATTTTCGAATTATATATATTTCAAATTTTATATATTTTTTTGAATTTTATATATATATTTTGAAATTTATATATTGTTTTCGAAATTATATAATTTTTTTAATTTTGTTTTTGAATATATATATTTCAATTTAAATATTTTTCAAATTATATACATATTTCAAATTTTATTTATTTTTTTGAATTTTATATATATGTTTTGAATTATATATATATTTTTTCGAAATTTATATATTGTTTTCAAAATTTAAATATTTGTTTTTGAATTTTATACATTTTTTTGAAATTTATATATTTTATCGAATTTATATATATGTTTTTCGAAATTTTATATATTTGGGGTTGGGGGGCATAAAGGTTATTTCACATTACATATAATATTTTCAAATTTTATCAAGGGTATTATGGTCATTTTATTGGACCAGGGGGTGTCATTGCAAGGAAAACCAAACCTCAGGGGGTGTTGGGACAAAAATTGTGTTGACCGGCATAAAGGTGGAATTGACCTTAACCTCAGGGGTGTTAGTGCAAATTACCCTATTTTTTTTTTTACTTTTGCAATAAAACCCCAAAAAATATCCTTCCCGCTCCTGTTTCTTTGTTCCCGCTTCTTTCTCAATCTTTTGTATTCTCTTTTTCAATCTCTCAAATTTCTCTCTCATGCAACAAATTTCTCTCAACAAAACTTCTCACTGAGTTTATCTAATTATAGGTATTCTGTTTTTTTTATTTTTATGTGTATTAAAAAAAATCCTTATCTCTATCATATGCCTTCTTTTGTTGGGTATATGTTGTTTACTTTATGATTGAATCGCTTCTGCTTTGTTATATATATATATATTTTTACTTGAATTCTTGACAATTCGTAACTCTTTTCATCTTTGGATTAAAATGGACTACATTGCTCCCTAGTATTTAATTAGTGGTCACTTGTCAACCAGAATAAATAATATGAATGGTCAAAAGAAAAAAATTAGAATAAATATATACGGATTATTGTGTATGTACATGTACCATTTTTTAATTAAAATAACATTGTCATATATTATAGGGAGTCCTAGTGAGTGACATTTGTAGCTACGGTGATTTAGAAACTGATTATCACAAATACTTCTTTTAGGTTTTTTTATATCAATAAGTTTGAGAAACTAGTTACTTATCCTATACCAACATTTATACATATATGTTAGGCTAAAGTAAAATAAAATTATTTTATACAAGAAGCTCTTTGGTAGTAGAACTGATATCTATCTGAAACTCTTTAAACCAAACGAAAGAGTTTGAGTTTCTTTATATAAATAAAAGAGATGAGAAACTTCAAAAATAATTGAACTACCAGTAATTTTGATCATGGGTCATGTTAACTTACCTTAAAGCTTTAGTTAATGAACATTTTGGTAGAAAAATAAGTAATAGTATATTGAAGAATTATGATTGCTATATCTTTGTAATTATTAGAATTTTACTTATTCAATATTTTAGAACAAATTTGGTGGTCTACAAAAATAAAATATAGTTTTCAGCCGAAAGTTGGTTAAAGTTAATCGAACAGTAAACAATCACAGAAATTTGCGACTACAAATGCAAGTGCATCTAGGTAGTGATGTAAATATAATTATACACACGTGTGTGTGTATATATATATATATATATATATATATATATATATATATATATAAGATATAACCAAATATTGTTTTCAATATAAACTAAGCTTAAAATAGAAAGTTAGCTTAATATAAAGTGCTAATTAGTATTTGACTACTTGATTGTGATTTTAATGTTTACACCAAGTAGTATGCACCCTAGAGAAGATAATATTATATAATTGTATTTTCTATTGGTTTGTATTTTTTTTATTCACTTTGTTACCAAATATGGCTTGTCTAAGTTCACAGGCAAGGAAGAGGATAAGGGAAAACAAATTAGCAGTAACTAATTTATTTAGATCAAATACAATGTATGCAATACAATGGTGGTTTGAATTGATTTCCTACCTAGTAGACTTTTATAATCGAAGATGTTCTTTAAATTCAAGATATGTTATAAATTTTTATGAAAATATAGAGACTCTACACCAACTAGTTTACACAAGTGATGTGACTTGCATGGAACAACTAAGGATGAATAGGAAAATATTTACCAAATTATGTTCAATGCTCAAAAGTTTAGGTGGGTTAAAAGATAACAAAAACATGTTGATAGATGAATAAGTAGTAATGTTTCTGCATGTTCTCGCACATCATGTCAAGTACCGCGTTATTAAATTTGGATTTGAGCGGTCAGGAGAAACTATTAGTAGACACTTCAAAGATGTGTTAAAAGTTCTCATGCTTCTTGAAAGAGTCTTATTAAAGAAACTCGAGCCAATTACTGAAAACCCAACTAATGGGAGGTGGAAATGGTTCAAGGTACAATAAATAGATAATTCTTTAAAATAATATATTTATTATATTTTAGTAACCATAATGACCTTTTATTTTTATCAATGTTAGAATTGCCTTGGAGCTCTAGATGGAACACACATCAAGGTAAGGGTACCTATAGAAGATAAGTCTAGATATAGAACACAAAAAGGTGAAATCGCTACAAATATGTTAGAAGTATATTCAAAAGACATGCAATTTATTTATGTATTACCTGGTTAGGAAGGGTCCACCGCTGATAATAGGGTTCTTCGAGAAGCAATAGAAAGGAGAAATGGATTTAAAGTTCCTCAAGGATAGACTTCATTATTTAAAAAAAATATATTTACAACATAACTAAAACTTAAGCTTAATTATGCATTAACACATTCTATATCACAAATATTGGTTATTATTATCTTGTTGATGATGGGTACGCAAATTGTGAAGGATCTTGCACCATTTAGAGGACAAAGATATCATTTGAATGATTGGAGGGATGGACACCAACCTAATACTCCCCGTGATTTTTTTTAACATTCAGCAAGAAATGTTATAAAGAGATGCTTTGGACTACTTAAGATGCGTTGGGTAATTCTGAGGAGTCCTTCTTTTTATACGATTACAATTCAAACTCAGATCATTTTGGTCAATGTCTATAGAACCATTAGAGGAAAGAAAGGAAGAAAACGATCTCAATGAAGTACATTGAGATTTAATTTCAACACTAGAAACATCAAAAGAATGGAGTACATGGAGAGAGAATTTAGCAACCAACATGTTCAATGAATAGATGACACCTAGATAAAAAACAAATGTGGTGACCTATGTGGGCGGGTGTGTCGTAAGCTGGTGCAAGTGGCACTGACAGACTATCACACTGGACGAGCTACAGGTGCACAATCCCACATTGCCTGGGTAAGGAAAGGCTACGTGCTATATGTGAGTTTCATAAATTCTATGACATGAAGCGTTTTAAAACCGTGATGGCTAGGAACCCACCAGAACTCCACATTTAAGCGTGCTTGACGTGGAATAATACCAAGATGTGGGTGACCCCTTGGGAAGTCTCTGGTCCGGGTGAGCCAAAAACAGACAATATTGTGTTTGGATTGGGAGGGGGTTGTTACAAAAAATGTCGTCATGTCAATTTATGTTTCTTTCTAAGTTTATGTGATGGAATGAATAATATGTAAACAAGGGGTGGAGACAATATTTTTTAGGGTAGTTTTTATTAACTTTTGAAACTTATGTAATGAATTTTATTTTAGATATCATTTTTTTTTATAAAATGTATGAACCTTAATGTTGATTTCTTGTAGTGGTTTATGAACCTTTGTTATTATTTATGATGATTCATTTTTCGTTTCTTGAATTATTATATAAGTCATTTTTGAGACGTGTATTTATTAGTTGTGTTTTTTTTTTATGTATGTCTTTCGTTGTTAGAATAGAGTTTACACAAGACCAAATAAGGGGAACGAATAAAAATAAATGAATGTGGACAGATGAAGAAGATATGAAGCTTATTCAGGCTCTTATGGACTTACATAACACAAAACACTATAATGTCGATCGTTGTTAATTTCAAACCATGTACTTTGGCTTGTACTTCCCTAGGGCATCTTACTGTAATGGGGAAAATACTTGTATGTACTTTGACTAATTCATATATAAAGGCAAACCCACATATCAAATTAAGAATGTGTAAAGGTGGTAACTCGCGAAAAGGTTGATCCGCAAGGACTTATTTATCTGGGATATGGCCCAAGGATTAAAACATCTGGGATATGGCCCAGGATTGGAAATATTTGGGGAAATCGGCCCAAGTAAAAGATTATGCGGGAGATTGGCCCAAATAATTGATTACTTGGGGAAATAGCCCAAATATAGGTTTTACGCGAGAGCTTGCATTATATAGAGGGAGGTATGAGGGGCTGATGTGTTTTATAGCTCGCATCAGAAACTCATAACCCTATATGCTGCTCGCGTAGGGAGTACTACTCGGAATCTAGGGGAAATGCTGGGGATGAGTAAATAGTGGGTCGCGACCTTATTTACACAATCCTGAGCAAGAGTACCTTAGAGAGGCCGATAGTATTCAGGGACATGACCAAGACATGCATGATTGGTCATGACCCGGCAAAGCTATAACGGCATCCTTGGCTAAGGATAAATCAGATCCGCGATGAAATATGCGCGGATCACGGGGCATGGCGCACAACATGACCCATGCGTGAGATTACGCGAATCCGTTTCACGTAATCAAAAACAAGATGACACTGTGCCAGGTATTTATGGCGCACTGTATAAATCCGCGCATAGGATAACGCGAATCCGTTTTGCGAAGTTAAGTGCGCGAGATGATATTGTGCAGGGTATTTATATCGCGGATTGGTACGCATGAACCATGTCGCGAGACAAGTGCTGACGTGGCAATATAAATCCGCGAGGATCAATGAGCACTGACGTCTATAAATAGAGGTGCGAGGGCTCACTTGAGAGGGATCTTTTTCTCAAAAAGACTTAGAGAGAGAAATTCCTAGAGAGAGAGAGAAAACATTTCTCAATCATTTATACTTGCTATCTTTTCCTCCACTTCTTTTTCATTTCCTCTGTAAAGCAAATCAAAATCAATAAAAGCATCATTGTCGTTATTTTACTGACAAAACTTGTGCAGAAACTATCTTTGCATCATAACTTGTGAACCCCTACATTAAAGGCGACTTCACTGGGGAAAAGATGTCTTCTGCACAAGTAGAGCCTCGTCAGAATCGGCGGAGAGGTCGTCCACCGACCCGGCGTACTGAACAAATTGGGGAAGAAGCAGCGACACAAACTCAATGAGGTGAACCAGTCCTGCCAGCGCGAAGACAGCGTCGTCGCGCGAATGCCAGTGCGAATCAGGCAGAAACTTCTCCGATGGTAGAGCCGGTACAAAATCCGACAGAATTACCAACAGTTCTACTGCAAACTCTTCTCAATATTCAAGAAACGCAAAAGGCCATACTTCACTTCATGTAGGCCTCGCGCGTTTCAACACCAAACATTGAATCACCAAGAATGGACAATCAGACTCTGCCGGAGGATCCAACACAAGAACTTTTTCGCGAATCGATAAGAATTGAGCCTCTGGAGAAAGAGCCGTACATCACCAAGGAATAGCTGCGGGCAATCCTGAATGAAAAATCTGAAAAAGAAGAAGTGGAAATTGCCCCGCCATACCATCCTAGCATTATGGCCTTGCCATATCCAGAAAACTATGGAACACCGATCTTTCATCAATTTGATGGCAAAAAGGGAAATGAAAAAGAACACATAGCTAGGTTCACAGATGCTCTGGGACCTCACAGAAATAATGAATACTTGAAACTTAGAGAGTTCTCCAAGTCTTTAACTGGAACAACATACACTTGGTATACTAGCCTCGCTCCAGCATCAGTGACCAGTTGGACGGACATGGTGCTCAGATTCTATACCAAGTTCTTTCAAGCTGATGAGGAGATCTCGATGATTTCACTTACAAGACAAAGACAACGTTTTGGGGAAGAAGCAGCAGCTTATGTCAGAAGGTTTCGCGAAGCTGCTTTGCAATGTCATGAACCAATTTCTGAACTGCAATTGATCAAAATTTGCATAGAAGGGATGCTGCGGGAATACAGAGTGCATCTGGTGAATCATGAGGTGAAAACTTTTTCTGTACTTGTCGATAATGCCTGTAGATTGGGAGAGGTTTTGTCTCCCCCAACACGACCAAATATCAGTACTAGGCAGATACCGATGGTAGCAGCGACGCAAAACGGAAAAAAGAGGGAAGAGCACACTGGGAGAGCTGAACCACCCCCTTTACCTTTCAGTGAAAAAGAGGCAGTTGCTTTGCTAAATCAATGGGTCGCAGATCATGTCATAACGCTACCTCCAATGCAAAGAGTGCCGCCGAGAGAGGAAAGGATGAAGAGCAACTACTGTCCCTATCACAGGAGTATTCGGCATTCGTTGATAAACTGCTGGGCGTTTCGAAGTTTAGTACATCGAAAAATAGCATCAGGAGACTTGGAAGTAGCAAAGAATGTAGTTCATGAGCCTTTCCCTGCACATGTGGTTGTGGTGACCGCCAGAGACAATACTGAGGATATGGCCGATGCCGCCAAGTGTGATTGCCCGCCAGTATGTGAAGCCAGGGAGAATGCTAAGATAGACGTTTTCTTCAATGAACTCCCAATACAGGAACACGTGAAGGAATTCTTGAAAGAGCAAACGGTCGCCGCACTCAATCATACCATTGTGATTCCGCAGCATGAGAGGGCCTCCAGTAAGATCACATTTTCTGAAGAAGACAGACAAGTAGCTTTTCCCCACAATCGGCCTCTGTATGTGCCAGCCATTGTAAACGGTCGGGAAATGAAATGAGCTTTTTTGGATGGAGGAGCGTCAGTTAATTTGATCCCCCTAACCACTTTGCGAATGATCAATTTTCCCGAAGGCAAAATCGTGAATCATACTATTGCAGTTACTGATTTTAATGGAGATCAGCAGGCCACTATGGGATTCGCGACATTGGACCTCAAAATTGGGAAGATCAGGGGGCCCACCAAATTTCATGTCATCAAAGGGGAACCCTCATATCAATTATTGCTGGGCAGACCATGGTTGCATGCATATGGCGTAGTGCCGTCATCCTATCATCAAGTGATGAAGGCCAATTGGGGAGAAGGAGTAATGACTGTAAAAACATCTAAAAATCCTTTCTGCGCATCAGAAGCCTATTTTGCAGATGCAGTCTACTTCTTAGAATACAGTGAGGAAAATGGGCCCTGCATTTTTTCTACACCGTTACCAGAATGGAATGAACCGGAAAATGCTAGTTCAGTTAAACGGAAGCTCAAAGAGGTGAATTGGTCACGGGTCAAAATGCCCGATGGACGAATAGTGTATAAATTATGACGGGATTGGGGGTCGGAAGCTGGCATAGTTGGCGCTGACCCCGGGACAGATGAGGCTATACGAAGGAAACTTGACACCGAGCCTGAAGCACTAAAAATGGATCCGCGACCAGAACATGGTCTGTGTGAAGTAGACATAGGCGACGACACGGATCTGCGACCTACTTTCATAAGTAACACGCTTCCTGAGGATACTAAGAATGCCCTGGTAGAATTGCTCAAAGAATTTCGAGATGTCTTTGCTTGGGGCTACAATCAAATGTCGGGACTCAGTGTTGGATTGGTAAGTCACCATCTTCATGTGAATCCCACAATAGAACCAAAGAAGCAAAAACAACGAGTATTTCATCCCGATTTAGAAGTGCAAATTAAGGCAGAAGTGGAGAAGCTATTGAAAGCAGGATTCATCAAGCCAACCCAACACCCGACCTGGCTCGCGAACATTGTACCTGTGAAGAAGAAGACTGGACAAATCCGCGTATGTGTAGATTATCGCGATCTTAATAAGGCCTGCCCAAAAGATGATTTCCCTCTACCCAACATTGATACCATGGTAGATGCAACCTCAGGACATGAGATTTTCTCGTTAATGGATGGATTCAGTGGGTACAATCAGATTAAGATGGCGCCGGAGGATGCTGAGAAAACTGCTTTTCGCACCCCAATGGGGAATTTCCACTACACGGTCATGCCATTTGGGCTTAAAAATGCCGGGGCTACATATCAACGCGCCATGACAGCTATATTCCATGATTTGATGCATAAAACTGTCAAGGACTATGTCGACAATTTGGTAGTAAAGTCCAGGGTTGTGCAAGATCATGTGAGTGATTTGCGAAAGGTACTACAACGATGTCGCGAGTATAACTTGAAAATGAATCCCCTCAAATGTGCCTTTGGAGTATCAGAAGGAAAGTTCTTGGGATGTGTTGTACATCGACAGGGTATTGATATGGACCCGACAAAGGCTAAGGCAGTCTTAGAGATGGCTCCACCCACAACTCGTAAAATGTTGAAATTTTTTATGGGGAAGATATCTTATTTGAGGCGGTTTATTCCTGCACTAGCAGAAGTAACTCACCCACTCATGCCTTTGTTAAAAGAGAAATCTGTTTACAGTTGGGGAGAAGAGCAGCAAGAGGCTTTTGAGAGGATCAAAAAGATTTTGGCATCACCAAAAACAATGGTAGCACCCGAGTCAGGAAAACCATTGATAATGTATCTCACTTCCACCAATAAATCTGTAGGAGCTCTGTTGGCCCAGGAACATGAAGGGGAAGAAAAGCCCGTTTACTATATCAGTCGGGTACTTAAAGGACCAGAGTCGCGGTACACATTATTGGAAAAACACTGTCTTGCTTTAGTATTCGCAACCCAGAAATTTAGACACTATTTGTTGGCACATCCATTAGAGCTAATCACGAAAAGTGACCCCATACGATATCTGCTCACAAAGCCCATACTCAGTGGAAGAACTACTCGGTGGTTATTAACACTATCTGAATATGAGATCACATGTTCTAGACCAAAAGCAGTAAAAAGCCAAGCCTTGTCAGACCTACTAGCATTATTTCCGGGAGGAGCTGAGCCCAATGTGGAGGAAATAGGAATGGTAAGCATGGCACAGAGCGCGGAATTCACTTTAGAGTTCGATGGTTCATCCACTGAAAAAGGAGGGGGAGCTGGTTTCGTACTGAGGAATGAAGAAACAAAAGAGGAATTAGTCATGGCCTACAAGCTTGACTTTCCTTATACCAATAACATTGCTGAGTATGAAGGACTGTCGCTAGGGTTGATAATGGCTCAAAGGTTGGGGGCAAGAATACTTCATGTTAAAGGAGATTCCAAGTTGGTCATTAAGCAGATCAGAGGGGAGTATGCCGTCAAGGAACCTCATCTGGTGTCCTACAGAACCCTTATTCGACAGATGATAGAAGACTTTGAGACTTTGAGTTTTTCGCATGAGCCGCGAGAAAGCAATCGACGATCCGATGCACTGGCGACATTGGGTTCACGAATAAATTTCCAAGGAATGAGGTCTTCTGTACAGGTAGTACGAAGAACTGACTCAGTGGTCAGTAACGCAAATGAATCAGAGGTGTATGAAGAACATGATTGGAGAGCACAGATAGTACACGCTCTACTAAAAAATGATAACAATGCCTTGAGACGGGAGTACCATCTCATAAAGGGTGTGTTATATTACAGGGCTGCCGGAGGAATTTTGGCTAGATATGTAGCAATAGACGAAATAAAAGAACTACTACAGAAAGCTCATAAGAAAATATGCGGTCAAACGGACGTCAGTCTCTATCGAGTTTTGCAGCGAGAAGGCTTATTTTGGCCAAGTATGAAGGATGAGGCAGTAAAGTTACAAAGTAGCTGTCAAAATTGTAATGCATATCCATCCGCGAGTGAAGGTAATATAGCAGACTTGATAGACTGGCGGGACAAATATGTGCACTATTTGAAGGATGGGATTTTGCCAGAAAAAGATCAACCGCGGTTCAGAAAATTGGCCTCGCGATTTGTCTTACAAGAGGGAAAATTGTTCCGCAAAAGCTTTGAGGGAAAATTGATGAAGTGTGTAAGCGAAGAAGAAGCGAGGGAAATATTGAAACACGTTCATTTGTTTGGTCACCAAGGCCCTAGAAAAATGTTTCAATAGTTTCTATCATCTGGGTATTACTGGCCAACAATGGAAAGGGACTGCAGTGATTTTGTCAGAAAATGTCATGTATGTCAGGTACACGGGGATCTTATTCATGCTCCGGGAACTGAATTACACAGCTTAGCAACCCCCTGGCCTTTCCATACTTGGGCGCTGGATATAATTAGACCAATCACGCCGTAGGCTCAGGGACATGCATGGGTTTTAGTAGCAACTGAGTTATTCACAAAATGGGTAGAAGTTATCCCATTACGAAGAACGACAGCAGACAATGTGGTGCGATTCACAAAAGAAAACATCATCTGTCGATTTGGGATACCAAAGGTGATACTATCCGATAACGGAACTCCTTTTGTCAATAGTAAGGTCGCGGATTTGTTGGGGAGATACTCAGTCATCATCACAAGTCCACGCCTTACTATCCAAAAGGAAATGGACAGGCTGAAGCCTCTAATAAAGCATTAATTCGAATCCTGTCCAGAATGGTGCACGATAATCAGAAGAAATGGGCAGAAGAACTTCCAATAGCACTATGGGCACATCGAACCGCATACCGAAGCGCGACAAACATGACCCCTTATGCACTGGTATATGGAGCAGAGACTGCACTACCTGCAGAATTGGAGTTGGCTGCTAAAAGGCTGGCATGCAACAACAGTATGGAGGACATGCTATTGGAGATAGAAGGATTGGATGAAACAAGGGCCGAAGCCTTTGCAAATCAGAAAGAGTACAATAAGAAACAGGCAAGGAGCTACAATAAAAGGGTACGGTTCAGATGGTTCAAGGAGGGAGACAGAGTGTTGAAAGTGGTACGGGCAATCATGAGGGGACAAAGGCTAAGAAAATTTGAAGCGAAGTGGGAAGGGCCGTATGTGATTATAAGTGAAAGTAGCAGTGGGTATTACAGAATGGAGCATGAAGTCACACGCGAGAGGACTGGACCTCTGAATGTAAAATGGATTAAATTGTATCAAGCATGAAGTTTCAAACAAAGACAAGGAAAATCAAACAAAACATCCCATGCATATAAAAGTATGTCAATATTTCTATCAAAGTACAAGGATATATAGCAAAATACAAGAATATATACAAGTGATGAACTAGAAAAGATCTCGAGTAATGGGATCTGATAACTTGAAACCTTCATGCTCCTCTAAATAAAAACGGGCCTGCTCAAGATGCTTAGCTGAATCCTGAAGTTTCTTCTCATCCTCCTCTAGCAGTGCTAACTGTCTGCGGGTCTCTGTGATCTCTGCTTTTTTTCTTTGAAGAGCCTCGCGTCCCCTCAGCTCGACAAAATGCTGATAATAGAGTCTCTGAATGACAGTCAGACGGGTATCCCACCAAGAAACATTCATCCCAACCTTTTTCCAGTCCTTTATGCGAGCATGGAATCTTGGCAGAGTATCTGGGACGAGATCCTGAATGGCAGTCTCCGAAAGGGTCCTGAACACATCTGCAACAAGCTGAAGATGGACTGTCTGTAAGAGTGGCTCATGAACTTCCATGTGAGTAAAAGTCTCCGGATGAGCTGCCTCTATCAGATGTAGCACTAGTATGTCGCGGGGATAACAGAACCACTGATGCCAAGGTACTGGCACTAAGGAAGTAGTGTCATAATCAGGAACCCGGGGAAAAGCACGAGAAGAAGAAGCTTGGTCGTGAGAGACTTGTTCGCGAGGATCTGTGGCAATGACGCGAGCAAGATCGCGAGGCTCTGATACAATATCGCGAGAAGGAGATAGAGGTGCCTCTATATGAGTCTCAGTAGGAGAACCTGGAGGGAACAATGTCTGACCCTTAGAAATCCCTCGAGCATCATGAAGTAGCTCATCAATCATCTCTTGAGCTTCGGAGTTTATACCTAAAATAAAAAGGAAGGAGAAAAGACATGTTAAAATCACACTTTGACATTAAGAAGTCAAATAGAAGAACAAAGGAAAAAGCAAAGTACCTCCCTCACCTCCCTCAACTTCTGGGAGAGGGGTGCCAAATATGGATCTCTCAATGCTAGGATGATCTGCGAAGGCTGCAGCAACCTCGGATGCAAGATCACCACGAAGAGGCTGCAAATGCCTATCATCAAAATCTGTGTCCTCTGCTCTATCATCAACGACCTTTGGGGAAACTGGGATGGAAGACAACTTGGGCGAGGCCTCGCGAGAAACTGTGGTCACTTCAACCTCGCGACCTGAGGATACTTCGCGATCTACTTCTGGAGTGGAGGTCGCGGATATAACACTATCACGAGATGAATACGGAGTATCATCATCTTCTTCCTCTTCAAGAGTAGGCTTGCCGAATAATGAGTTGATGGTGAGGTGGTCCTCATCATCAGATGATGATGCGACAGAATGAAGGCCACCTCCCGGAGAGGCTGGAGCACGCGGAGATAAAGTCTCGCGAGGACCTAAAACAAGGATAAATGATAAGTATTAAAAATAAGGAATTAGTAACTGGAAATAAGTAATTAAAGAAAGAGTTTGAAGCTTACTCTGGGATAGCGCTGTCCTGGGTAAATCGGAAAGTATACTGGCGACTTCTGTCTCCTCTGCCTCATCTCCAGCCCTCATCTCCTCGACCACGCGAGTAACAGTGTCAAGCAAGGATGAGGTCGCATCATCCTTCTTTTTGTTCTTTAACTTCTCCAAGGCAAACCGCCGTCTTGCGGCCAGGGATGCCTCTTCTGAGGTAAGGTCGGAAATACCAAGAGGTGGAATGACAGACGAAGATTTGTGTTTTCGCACCAAAGGGGCCTCCTCTGAGCTAGGAAAATCATCCGCTGCAATAGTCTGCGAAACCTTGGTAAGTTTCCTTTTTCTCTTCGCAAGGGGAACATTGTCCAGTATTGCTGCATCGGAAAGATTTTTAAGTCTAATAGATAAGGGAACTTGGTCCAATGAATCAGTCGAGACGCTGGTAGTACCTATAGCTTGGGCACTGAAACGCTGTAAGAAGAGCAGAAGAGTTAGTAACGACATATAAAAATACATAACGCATTGAAAAAAAAGAAGGGGGGGGGGAAGTTAGAAATTTACCAGACGCCTCGCGATAGGCTCTTCGCGGCTGACCTTCCCACGGTGAGGTTCCTCGCGATTTGGTGGTTCCGCGAGAGGGATCTCCTCGCGATGAGATCGCTTGCGAGTCGCTGTTTTGGGTTTCTGAGGTTGTGAAGGTTGAGCATGATGTTTGGGAGTAGTCTTGGCTCTAGCCTTGCGAAGCTTTAAAGACGGATCTCCAATGAAGATCGAAGCTGGGATAGGAACAGGGGGAGCTTCAGCCATGAAACTTTGAAATAACACAAGTTGCTTTTTCCAGAATTCATGATAGGTTGCAGTTACTCCACCTCTGCGAGTGCCAGGCTGAATAAAAATAACGGTAGAAAATATACTTACACTCCTTTCGATTGACTCCCGATAGGCAATAAAGCACCTGTCAAAGTTATCCTCGCGGTATAGAGGAAGTGGAGGGGGAATAGCCTGATCAAAACCTAATTGTATTGCTACACGGGATGGGTTATAAGGTGTGATGGTATCAAATGTCTCGCTAAAAACAGGGAGGTGGCACTTGTGGGTAATAGCCGCAAAAATGAGGTGATCATCTACTGCTATATCATATGATACTATCTCTTCCTTGGGATAAAAATCAGGAGAGTAGAAACCCTCCAAAGAAATGGCGTATGGATGCCAGGAAAATTCAGAAAATGTATCAATGAATGAGGAAAGGGCTTTTGAGGATGAGAGAGAAGTCCAGCGGGTTGCCCGTGACTTTAAAAGAACAGGGACAGTGGTTTCTAAAAAGTGAGGAGAAAGGGAAGAAGGAATGGGAGCATAATTTGGGAAGCGCTCGAAAAGAAAAAGGGTAAGAAATGTACCTGAAATATGAGTACTAATATTATACCTACCCAATGAACGTGCGAAATCATTCGCAAGGGTGTCTAGTTGCGAATACAAGGTGCCAAGGAAAAGTGGAGCCAAGGCAATTCGCACACCTCGCGAAAGCATGCCTGCTAGAAGGAACACCATGCGACTGGGACCGTCCTCTGGCTTGCCTTGAAATATGTAACGGTCTAGCCAATAGGCAAGAAACCCCGCGAGTTCCAAAGGCCCATTGAATTGAGGACCGGGGACTGATTCGCGATCATCTCCGGGAGCTGGTTTTCGCGGAGAGTACTCGCGAAAGAAGTGGTGGCACCAGGCAACATAGGACAACTTCGGACGACTGGATATGGCTTGTTCAGGAAGAAGTACGCCCTTATCAAACCAGCTTCCTCGCTTGCAAGCATATTTGCCACAATCGCGAAGTTGATTAAGAATCTTCTTGTCTTCAGCCTCAACTAGAGGCGCCTTAATAGGGCGCGAATCGAGGACAGGTAGCCGAAATAGAACCACCACATCTTAGATGGTAGGAGTGAACTCCCCCCAAGAAGCAACGAAGGTGTGGGAAAATGTGCTCCAGCGCGAGATCAAAGTAGTCAGTGCATCCACATCACGACGGACATAGAAATCCGAAAATAGCTCTATGGACTCAAGAATGCCAGCCTTGGCCAAAGTGGCTCGATGACGGTCTTGAGTAAGAATGTGACTAGACCACATCTTCCAGTCACTGATGGGGGCAACATGTCCCTCATACTCGATGAAGGAAAAGGGTGTGTCACCCCTCTCCACAAGAAGGCGTGGAATAGAGAGTGGGGGAATAAAAGCAGTTTTTGCTTCATTATCAGGATCAAGGATAAGAGGTGGGCTCGAAATAGAAGGGGAAGTAAAATCTCTCGCGGAATCCCAGAATGTGTCTTAAGAGTTTAAGAAAGGAGCTTTCTTCCACTCTGAAACATTAGGAGCAGAGGGAGCAATCCCGGAAGGAGGTGCAAGAAGTTTTGGTGTAGAAGTTTTCGTCATGGTGGAGAATAAGCTTTGAAAATCAAGGGGGGTATGCGCGAAGAATGAATAGGTTATGAGAAACGGGTGCAAAATGAAAGAAAACACAGTGCTCTGAGGAAAATATAAGTGTAAAAACAAAAATGACATGACAGAAATATATAAGTGATCGGCGCGGAAACCGAAGAGGCGCATTAAATGCGCGAGGAAAGCGAAAGGTCGCCTGGCCAAGCGCTTAAAAAAGAGTCGCGGATCTGAAAATATGGACAGATTGGACAAAACAGAAAGGATATGGGGAAAAGCGAAATCTGTACATACATAAGTTTGACCGAAAAACATAAAAACAAATAAGGAAGTGTCGCGGATTAGAAATAATAGTCGCGAGATGAAGAAGGGTCGCGGATTGGAAATAATAATCGCGAAAGACGGAAAACATGCTTCACCCATCAAAAAAGCGGAGAATCGGCAAGGGGAAAGACAGCTCTCAAACAGCGAAATAAAGCACTATCATTCGTGAGGTCACAGGTTATTGCGCTTTAATACTTGGCTAAGTATCAAAGCGCAATGGGGAAAAAAATGTAAAGGTGGTAACTCGCGAAAAGGTTGATCCGCAAGGACTTATTTATCTGGGATATGGCCCAAGGATTAAATCATCTGGGATATGGCCCAGGATTGGAAATATTTGGGGAAATCAGCCCAAGTAAAAGATTATGCGGGAGATTGGCCCAAATAATTGATTACTTGGGGAAATAGCCCAAATATAGGTTTTACGCGAGAGCTTGCATTATACAGAGGGAGGTATGAGGGGCTGATGTGTTTTATAGCTCGCATCAGAAACTCATAACCCTATATGCTGCTCGCGTAGGGAGTACTACTCGGAATCTAGGGGAAATGCTGGGGATGAGTAAATAGTGGGTCGCGACCTTATTTACGCAATCCTGAGCAAGAGTACCTTAGAGAGGCCGATAGTATTCAGGGACATGACCAAGACATGCATGATTGGTCATGACCCGGCAAAGCTATAACGACATCCTTGGCTAAGGATAAATCAGATCCGCGATGAAATAGGCGCGGATCACGGGGCATGGCGCACAGCATGACCCATGCGTGAGATTACGCGAATCCGTTTCGCGTAATCAAAAGCAAGATAACACTGTGTGAGGTATTTATGGCGCACTGTATAAATCCGCGCATAGGATAACGCGAATCCGTTTCGCGAAGTTAAGTGCGCGAGATGATATTGTGCAGGGTATTTATATCGCGGATTGGTACGCAGGAACCATGTCGCGAGACAAGTGCTGACGTGGCAATATAAATCCGCGAGGATCAATGAGCACTAAAGTCTATAAATAGAGGTGCGAGGGCTCACTTGAGAGGGATCTTTTTCTCAAAAAGACTTAGAGAGAGAAATTCCTAGAGAGAGAGAGAGAAAACATTTCTCAATCATTTATACTTGCTATCTTTTCCTCCACTTCTTTTTCATTTCCTCTGTAAAGCAAATCAAAATCAATAAAAACATCATTGTCGTTATTTTACTGACAAAACTTGTGCAGAAACTATCTTTGCATCATAACTTGCGAACCCTTACAGAATGAAAATACTGAAAACCCATGTTCATGTCTTGCATGATATGCTACATGGCCCCAATACTAGTGGAGTTGGTTATGATAATATGAAGCATTGCGTAGTTGCTGGAAAATATGTTTGGGATGCTTACTTGCAGGTATTTATTAAGCCTTCATATTTTTAATTCTATTATTATTTACTTAATACACCAAAATAATTATTTATGGCTTGACATTTATGTATTTGCTTCACTAGTTGTTGTTTCCTTTATTTTTACTATTGTGAGCCACAAGAATGCTGCAAAATTTAAGGACAAGACTTATCCATATTATAAGAATTTATGCATCATATTGGGAAAGGATCGTGCATGCTACCGGGAATGATGCTGAAACGACTGCTGATGTTGTGGAAAAAATGAATGTAGAAAATATGGACAAGGAGAAAATGAATGGTAATGATGAGATTGAATAAAGTTTAAATGACATTGATGCATATTCAATCTCCCATAACTAGAGAAGTGAACTCTAAACACAAAAAGAAGAAGAATAGGAAATCTCAAAGTGTCGCCGAATCATTGTGTGAGGTGGTGAAATAGTCTTCAAGTTTGATTGTTTTCGATATAAAATTAAGTTCCAAACGCTTTAGTCATGTCATTGAAGATGCTGCTGTTACTGACTTAAAAGTTAGACTGAATAAAGAATTAAGAAAATTGTCGGGTTTCTATATAACTGATAGATCAAAAATATTTATTCAAATTGGTCGTAATCGTGATTTAATTCAGATTTGTTCACTTGATGAGGATGAGAATAAAGACTTAGTCAAGACAATCATTTCATTAGTTTACATAGTTGGAAATTGTTTTTTAGCTAAGCAACTACTATGATTATTTTTGAATGCTTGGTAATTTTGGATGGTAATGACTTTAGTATTGTTTTTAAATAGTTCGTATGTAACTTTTATTCCCATAAGTACATTTTTGGTCATTTCCTTTGCTTCGGTTGATCTCATAAATTCTTGAACTTTTGAAGTTAGTCTTGTATTTGTTTTAACTCCTATTTTGCAATTCTGGACTTTTGGGAATAGTCTTAAACATTGTATAGACATATATTATTCACTTGGTGTAACTTCATCGGCTCTCTCTCTCTCACACACACACACATATATATATATATATTCTCACTACAATGTATATAGCTATCATATTTCATAGGGAATATAATAGTTTAGCTTATATAGTTATCATATTTGATAGGGAATATCAGACCATACTACACTTAAATAATATACAATTTATCAACGTTTATGAATAGATAGGAATGCAACATTTTAATCAAAATAAACCTAACTGATCGAGCTCCACCATACTACGCCTCATTATACAACTTACCATGTTATCAACAAACATAAATGAATCAACCATTTTTATATGCCCTAATTTCATGAACAAACCCAATCAACATCAAACTAACTGAAGAGTATGGTTTTAAACATAAACGGGGAAAAGAGATAAAATACTTTATATTATATGATGAGTAACGTTGTTTCGTATGACATATTTTGGAGAAAAACATTCCTTTCCACCTTTAATCATGGTCCAACCAAACATAAGAATAATAAGAAGCATTTCATCTTAATAGGATTTTATGATGTAAACCAAATAATAGAATAGAATGATCATTCCATTCTCTTTCTCATTCCATTCCTACTTAAATGACCATTCCATTCATTCATACCAAATACAACATAAGATTCAAATTTGATAATTTATACTCCCTCCCTCAGTCTCAAAATAATTGTTCGAGTTAGACTTCTTTTTATTTTTTAAGGGAGTAGATTTTATTGTATTTTAATTAACCAACTTTTCATCTTTACCCTTGTGCAACTAGAAAAAAATAAAAGTTAGTGGGGTCCAGTGGCTGTTTAAATGTAGTGAGAGAAGGATAATTGAGAAAAATAAAAAGTTATATTATATTGAGATTCAAAACTGGACAAGTAATTTGAGACAATTAAAGAAGGGAAAGTGGACTATTAATATGGGAAAGAGGGAGTAATTATTAACAAAAATTAGAGTTAGAATATATTAGGGTTTGAGTCCATATAGATAAATAAACCCACCTATATATGTTTATACTAGGATTAGGGTTTCTATCCGTCACGCCCTAATTACCATTTTTATGGTGACCTATTCTCCACAATTTCTCCCCTATATATTGGTGTTAGCTCTATGGTATAATTTACACTTATCAATACCTTTGTTATGCACTTTATTTCTTTATCTCTGATATTTTTATTCTTACATTTTGTTCTATTATGATATTATATTAGAATAAAAATATATTAGGATTTGAGCCCATCTAGATAGACCCAACTATGTTTATACTAAGATTAGAGCTTTTAGCCATCGCGCCCTAGTTATCTATTTTATCTATAACTTGTTTTCCATTCATTCTCCCCTGAATATTGGTATTATCTATATTGTATAATTTGCACTCATCAATACATTTGTTGTTCTCTCTTATTTTTATTCTAATAATTTTTTTTTGCTATGATAATATAATAAAATGATCCTATTTTGTGTTCATTGATAAAATGAATTTTTTGTTTTAGATTTTTGAAATCAAATAAATAAGAAATGAATCATTATAAAATGAAAATGAGAAAATAAATTTTATTTTGAGTTCTATCCTTTTGAGGGTAGAACTATCTAGTTACAACAGTTCAATTAATTCTAGGAGAGCATAAACTATACGAAAGACTAAAGCCTTAAGTTAAAAAAACTCTATTAGGGTTTAAACCCATATAAATAGGTCCACTTATGTTTATATTAGATTAGATTAGATTTTCTAGCCATCACGCTTTACCTATTATATCTTTGAATTGTTATCCACTCATTCTCCGCATTATATAAGTGTAAGCTCTATTTCATAATTTACCCTTCTAAATATAATTGTTATGCTCTTTCTTTCTTTATCTCTCCCAAATTTTTTTATTCTAATATTTGTTTTTCTTTGATACCATGTTAGAACAAAAATATGAGAGAGCTAACACCTATATATAGGGAAGAATGAGTGAAAAACAAGTCAAGATAAAGTAGGTAACTAAACCAAATGCCTAATAGCCTAAAGGGATTGAGCCCTTACTCCCAAATGAGAGGTTGAATGTTCGAGTCTTTTTTTTTGAGAAAATAAGTAATTTTATAGAAAGAAGGCTAAACAAAGCCAAGCACAGAACACAGGAGGGAACCCATGCTCATTACAAGGTGGTACATTGTTCAACAAAGCCCCAAACCCACCAAGTTAGGGACTCCCAATCCTCAATACCTAACAGCTTGATACTAGGCTGCATAGACAAAACCCACATGAGCTGAAACTGATGTTGAACATGGTACATTCTCCAAACAAAAAGATTAGAACAAAAAGCACAGACAATGAAGAATAGGCTAAGCAAGTAGTCCTCTTGAACAACATGATAACTCATCACAAATAAAAAATAGAATCTGGAAATCCCCATAAGTTTGCAATAGTAGTGTTAGCTGCAGACCTCTTGAAATTTTGAAGAGAATGGCCCCTGAAGCTGATGGACTCGGTGATCTCCCTTTGAAGTACATGTAAAGGCTTCGACTCCCCCATATAGAATCTCTTATTTCTCTACATCCAAATTGCATAGATAGTAGCAGCAAGGCACCATCTAGCAGTGATGTCGTACAAACTTCTATTTCTGAAGTGCATGTTGCACCAGTTGATCATCTCTTCCCAATTTCTAGCAGGCCAGAAGAATCTCCCTTTACTACATATAGCAGCCCATAAAATAGAGGTTTCAGAACATAGGAAGAATAGATGGTTTCTGGTTTCAGTTGGTTCACAACAGAACATACATTTGGAGTGATCAAGCAACCCCATTTGCATGAGTCTAGCTTGGGTGTTGAGTCTATCAAGAGTAGCCAACCATGCTATGAAAGCGTGTCTAGGGATTGCTTCTTTAGACCATATGCAAGAAGACCAGTTAACATTATTGAATTTAGTTCTCATCACCTCCCAAGCAGAGTTGATGCTAAAATTTCCTTTATTTGGAAGCCAAATGAGCTTGTCATGATCAACTCTATCCACCTTAAGAATGTCCTCCCTTAGTTGAACCAGGTCACTAGTAGAGGCTCTTGGCAATCTCCATGTCCCATTTTGGATGATAGTAGAAACTTTAGCATGAATTCCCAACCCAGAAGCTACAATGCATCTGTCACCCAAGACTTGAGCAATAGGTAGATCGTAGACCCAAGGGTCATACCATAGAGAAATGTTGCTGCCAGTACTTACTCTGAACTGAAACAACCCTTGCATCTTATCTCTAAGCTTGAGAATTTTCCTCCAAGCCCAAGAACAAGTTTGAGGGACCTCCATAGCCCAAAAATGGTTCTCCTTAATGAGCTCTTTATTTGCCCATTTAGCCCATAAGCTAGGAGAATCAACTTGCAAAAGCCTCCAAATATGCTTGCACATTGCAGCCTTGTTCCATTCCTCAAGGTTTTTGAGACCTAACCCACCTTCTTTTTTAGGAGCACACACTCTATCCCAAGCCACCTTACCTCCTTTCTTAAAATTTTCATCACCTTTCCATAAGAAGCTTCTCATAACTGCATTTACTTGTTTCATAACAAATTTGGGAAGAATAAAAGAAGTGGACCAATAAACTTGCACTGAAAAAACCACTGCAGAAAGAAGCTGTAATCTGCCTGCAAATGAAAGAGACTTGGTGCTCCAATTTTGAACTCTTCTAGTGATCATGTCCACAAGAGGTATGCAATCAGTGGGATTAAGTTTGGTAGTAATGAGGGGAACCCCTAGGTAGATAATAGGCAAATGGCCTAAGCTGAAACCAGTGGCTCTAATCATCTCAGAAACAATGTCTTCTCTTATACCAGAAGTGAAAATAGAACTCTTGGAGGAGTTGGGGGATAGCCCAGAAAGAACACAAAATTTTTTCAAAGCTTGCAATAAGATATCAACGGAGTTAATCTCTCCAGCACAAAATAATAGCACATCATCAGCAAATAGAAGATGGTTGAGCCTTAAGTTCTTGCATCTCCAATGGAATTTAAACTGATGTTCATTAACAGCCCTTCCCATGTAGCCAGTTAAAACCTCCATGGCTAAAACAAATAGATAAGGGGATAGAGGATCCCCTTGTCTCAAACCCCTTTCACTCTTGAAAAACCCCTCCAAACCACCATTGATAGAAATGGAAAACATGGGGGTGGTAATACAAGTCATGATCCAATGAACTAGAATCTCAGGAAAGGCAAATCCTCTTAATACTTTTTCAATGAAAGACCAAGAGATAGTGTCATAAGCCTTTCTCAAATCAATCTTCAAAGTGGCTCTAGAAGGAGAAGAATTTTTATGGTAATGAAGAAGGATTTCTTGGGCAAGGAGAATATTGTCAGTGATACATCTACCAGGAATGAAAGCAGCTTGATTAAGGCTAATGCATTGATTTAAGAAAGGTTTAATTCTGTTAGCTAGAATTTTAGAGATGCATTTGTAGGTAGTATTACACACAGAGATAGGCCTATAATCATTAACAGAAGAGGGGTGCTGCACTTTTGGAATCAAAGTGATGGAAGTGGTGTTGATTTCTCTTAATAATTGACCAGAAGTGAAAAAACTTTGAATAGCATCAATAACATCATTACCTGTAGTAGCCCAAGAGGATTTGAAGAAAAGAGCATTAAGGCCATCAGGCCCAGGGGCCTTGCCATCTTTCATGGAGAACATAGTCTTCTGAATCTCTTCATTTGTAACAGGTCTACACATGGTCTGAGCACTTTGACTAGGTAAAGGAGAAGCAATGAGATCTGAGACCTCCTCTATCATATCAATTTGATTATCAGTAGAGAACAACTTTTTAAAGTAACTCACAATCTCATTAGAAATCATAGCAGGATCTTCTATTCTGGAACCATCATCTCTAGTAAGGGATTTGATGCTGTTAATGGCTTTCCTATGTTTAGTAATCCTATGGAAGTATGCAGTGTTTTGATCACCATCCTTAAGCCATTGCACTCTAGATATTTGTCTAGCAAGAGTTTCTTCAGCCTTGGCCAACTGGTAGAACTTGTTGCTGTAATCTTTCTCCATAGTCTTCAGATTCTCATTAACGGGGTTAATATCCACAAGTTGCTGGATATTGAATAATTTTTTTTTTTGCTTCAGTGACTTTACAAGAGAGATCACTAAAATTCTCAGTGTTAAGCTTTTTCAGACCAGTTTTGATGAGTTTCAGCCTTTTAACCATAGAGAACATCTTAGTACCTTCAACTCTTTGATTCCAAGCTTCAGTAACCACATGCAAGAAATCCTTATGATTCACCAAGTGGTTGTTAAACCTGAAAGGTTTTTTAGCTTTCCTGATCTCCATGTTAACCATAAGGGAAATGCTGGCATGATCAGAGGTACTAGAGGGCCCAAACACAACTTCAGAAAAGGGGAAGATTTCAAACCATCTATTATTGACTAGACATCTGTCCAATTTTCTAAAAACATGGCCATTGCTCCAAGTGTACTTGATGCCTGAGTAGTGTAGATCATGAAGACCAGATAAGTCCAACCATTTCCCACACTCTCTCATACCACCATTCCATTTATTCGAGCCTCCTACTCTTTCATGCATGAACCTGATAGCATTAAAATCACCCATCACAAACCAAGGTTGGTTCTCCCAAAGCCTAGCTTTCTGGAAAAGCTCATTCCAAAGATGCCTTCTAATCCTAAGTTCATTATCACCATATATAAAAGATCCAAAAGCCTCAAAATTAGTGTCTTTCATTTTGATATGGCAATGAACATACTGATGAGACTCTCCCAAACAATAAACTTGAACTTTAGAAGGGTTCCAGCACACAAAAATTCTTCCCAACTCAGCACGGTCATGATTAGCAAAAAAACTCCAAGTAGGACAGATTTTATTCAACACCTTGGTAGCATTAGCTTTAAGAACCTTGGTTTCAATAAGACAGATGATATTGATATTCATAGAGTTAATCACAGTCTTCACCTCCTTTTGTCTCACCATACTATTCAACCCCCTCACATTCCAAGAAAAAATAATCATTGATGGGTAGAAGTGGTGGTACTATTATTCACAGCCAGAGCTTTTTTGGCAGCTCTTCTAGTTTTGTATTTGGCACCTTTGCCTTTAGAAGTAACAATAGCTTTAGCAACACTATTAGAAGGGTTCTCATAGTCCTCAACATTTAAGGCACTCAGGCATTGGAATTTATTAGGACTATTTTCATAGGGAGTGGTAGCATTAATCCCAATCACAGGGCACACAACCTCATTTTGAATCAAAACATTCTCCAACTGTTCATCATTAGGCTCAATAACAAGGTTAATAGAGATGTTAGGATTACCTTGGCTGTCATCACATGGATGGGGTGACTCCAAATCCTCAGGCATAACCAGCATTTTGTTAATAGCCTCACCAGAAGATGTCGTGGCCTCAGTGTTCACATTAGTTACAAGTGGGTCAGTCCCAACAACCTCAATAGATTCAGTGTTAACTTCAGTTTGTGGTGTAGTAGCTTTGTCAAGCTCTATCACCTCTAATTGTGACAGCTTCTTAGCTCTATTGACAACCACCCATTCCATTTTCCCTTCTTGCTTCTGGTCTTGAGTTTTTCCTTCAGACAAGGCAATTTTCACTTTAAGCTTCTCACATTGTTTGATATTGTGGCCAAATACCTTGCAATGGGTACATTTTGGGGGGGACCATTGGTACTCCACTTGGATTGGAACACGTCTTCCTGATGGGAGTTGAATATAGTACAGATCCTGAAGCTCAGTTTCAACATCCACCTCAATACACACCCTGGCAAAGGTGATTCTTTGTTTAATATCTGTCATTGTGTCAACATAAAGGGGTTGGCCAAGAAAACTAGCAATAATGCTGATCCCCTCCTCTGTCCAATATTCCATAGGGATATCATAAAATTTTGCCCACACAGGGACTTTGGTTAAGGCTTCCTTTTGGAGAGAAAGACCAGCACACCATTTCCTCAACACCAAAAACTGGTTTGCAAAATGCCATGGACCCATTTCCATCACATGGTCTCTATCCTCTTCATTTGCAAATTTGAAAAAATAAAATCCATTGTTGGCTCCAAGCACTTCAGTGAGTCCATCATTTGACCACAGCTTCTTGGCTATGGAGTTAACCACATTAAAAGGCAATCTTTTCCCCATAAAATACCCAACAAGGCATGATCTCCATTCCACACTGCCTTTGTCAATAATATCACTTGGTAAACAAATCACATTCCCAGGAGGAGGAGGGTGGTAGGTAAGCTTCATACGACTGCGGTTTGTACTACCCTTGAGCTTTTGGGCCCAAGACACAGGAGCATGGTTCGATTCAGATACGGTTTGGCCAGTTCCTTGGTGAGCTTCATGAGAGCTGGACAATGGTGAACTCCTTGCCAAACAAGGGAAATCACTATTCAGGTTCAGAGAAGGAGCAATAGTAGCCACACAAGGGTTATCAACAACAATAAAGGGCCTCTCAGCATGAGACACGTAAGCTACCCCACTAGACCCATTGACTTGGTGAGGCGCGTAGCATCCACTCTCCTCTTGGATCTCACGCGCTGAGAGGTTCTGCTGACCGGACGCCGGTATCATGCCTCCGGATGAAGGCTGGCCACTCACCCTTCCATCATTAGAACCCGAAACTTGAGATCCATGCACTTCCATAGTCAAAACGTCACTTACAGCTTTTGGGTTGAGATCACTTGCCTTGGAGAGAGAATATCCAGATCCATCATCGTCGTCATCAACTAAAGGGGCCTGAGGTGCCTCCATCAAAAGAAAATCCTTACTCTTTCTGGTGTTCAGGTGCGTCATCGTCTTCTCCAACGGCGGGAAGCTCTATGAGTTCTGCAGCAGCTAGAATGTTCGAGTCTTAATGGAGGCATGGTGTGTGAATAAATGCTTAACTCTCAAAAACAAAATAAAAAAAATGGTAACTAAGGCGTGACGGCTAGAAACGCTAAATTTAGTATAAATATAAATGGATAGATGAATCTAAACCCTAATATCTAACAACTAGAAACCCTAATTCTATTATAAACATAGGTGAAACTCTTTAGATGAAATTGAAACCTAATATATTCTAACACATTTTATTTTATATATAGGTGTTAGCTTTATATTATAATCTACACTTATCAATGCAATTGTTTTACTCTCTTTGTCTTTATCTATTTCATATTTTAATTTTAATACTTATGATACATTAATTGTTAGACACATATGACTAAATATAAGTAAATGATGGTAAGTATAGTTATTTGAAACACAATGGAGCTAAGTATAATAAATTATAAATACAAGGAAGATATGAATGTCCGGCACTTTTTTCCGACTTTATTTAAACTTTAAATGTGAAGTAGTTGCTTATTTGCTCCTCCGTGCTTGATTTGCATTACATGACTTTTATTTAAGATTAAATTTCATAATTAATATGTTAAACTTCATTTCATATATCATGAAGTGTGTTAGAATCATTTAGAAAAAATAATATTAAAGGAGCAAAAATAGTGTTTTCACTTGTATAGAGATAGTGGAAAATGTAGTGAAAATTTGTCTAAATGTTAGCCAACTAAACTCTTGTATGTGTATATAATGTATGAGACAATGACACTCTTGTAATTATAACGGAAGACTTGGAGAGACTTGGAAGGAAAATGTTAATGGCATTTTAGTAAATTAATGGAAGTGGGTTTAGTCTTCTTTTGTTTTTGTGTTGTCTTTCTCTCCACCCGTGGATCTCACCAACTTTTTCCCATCTCTTCTCTCATCCATTGGATCATAAGGCTTTGTTTGGATTGTCACACACACACACACACACACATATATATATATATATGTATTGAATTTGGTCTTCTTTTGAAAGACTCACTCTCAACCATTGGATCATTTCCATCTTCTCCTAACTCTATTCTTGACCCTTGGATTGATGAAGTTGTTAGTGGAGAATCTCTACATTGTGGGTCTTCCATTTGCAATACTTTATTACCTCTCTTCTCTTCCAATTTCATTTCTCTCTTCTCTTTTTTCTTATTCCTTTGATTTTGTTCAAGAACCTCATCTTTTGTTTGGAATTTGGAGAACTCTTGAACATGAAAGTTGTAGAGGGTATGCTTGTCTTCAATTTGACCTAAAATTTAGTAAGTGACTCTTCTCCTTTTGGTTTTCCTCTTTCCAAACCCTAATATTTCAATTCTTGAGATTTTAATTCCAAATCTTTTATATTCTTGTTCATGGTGCAAAGTTTGGAACTTTTACCGATTGAATTCCATTTTGAGGGCTTGGAGGCCTCACTTTGATTGATTGGCTCTCTTTGGAGGAAGTTTTCTTGGAAATCTTGCTTGTCCTTGCTTCATTGAACTCTCACAACCTCTTAGCTTGGATTGAAGTAAGGGAAAAATGAGTCTCTTCAATTTTATTTAACTTGGGTGTGTGCGTCTTTGTATATATACACTTTATATACTAGTTGTGTCTTTAAAACTTAGACGATATTTTAGGCCCCTTTTGAATATATGGAATGATATTTGTTGTATGCTTGTTGTGGAAAATTGCATAATATGAGCATGTGGTAACTTTTTTTTATTAAAGAAAGGAAAATGCCCTCTTGTTAATTAAAAATGGACAAGTTTAGTTGAATGATTTACTTTGAGATGATTATGACATGTTAAGTACACCATTTGAGTTATGAGTCATTGGTGTCGGTCTAGTGTCACTTATAATACCCTTGTGTGAGTGAACCATTCAGATTGTCACAACAACTGGCCATGAGGTATTCTCGCTGCTTGTAGACTAGTGATCCGAAATCACAGAGGATGGGGGAGGACTAGGTCCGAACTCTTAATTCCGAGCGAGCTAATAATTCTCGTAACTTAATCTTCCTTGACGAGCTTATATCCTCGTAAATGATTGATTATGGCAACACTTTATATATGTTTACTCTTAGAGGTTAGGGTGTGTGTGTGTGGAGTCGTGTTGCATTATAGTTGCACTTTTATCACCGAATATGACATTGTTGATCTTATTACACTTTAATGCTTAAATTATACTTAATTGTCTAACCTTGATAATGAGCGAGGGCCATGTGGGACATAAGGACCGACCTAGGATTAGTGGCATGCACCATGGGGTTTGGGTTATACCACTCGGATGGCTGGAATTGAAGCGATGCCGCTTTCTCTACTAAGCTAGTGTAGCTTACCCCGTTACTTTAATAAATTTTCAAGTGATGACCCCGCCATGGAAGGATCATAGTGCTTGGTGACCTCTTTTATGTCAAAAGCCTTTCTACAAGCTAATTAATGCAATGGCCTACTTAATAAAGACCTTTTGCTCCTAACAAGCTCCCCAAAACACTACCTTAACTGTTCTGGTGTTTGCTGCAACATTCTTGTGCCAAACTTGTTTTGCGGGAATCCATGGACAAATAACATGTCAAGGGCTTTATTCGAAGAATGGATTGCTGGACACAACCTGCAAAAAGTGTTGAAAGACATAGCCACGTCCTCAAGATGGATGACTGATGAGTTTATAATTGCAGGGATTTTAAAGAAGCTTGGCATATTCGGCTTCCGCTATGGAGGCGGGTGCATAATAGACACGCTAGCCCAAGACGAAAATACATGTTTTGGCACTGGTGTATCATTCTATGGCACAAGGATTGATCTGTCTGCTGCTGCTAATGTGAAGGTCCAGATTTGTTTATAGCAAGCGACGATGATCCACTTTGTCCAGTCACTGTATTACAGGGTTTTGAGACGAGTATTGATAGAGGGTCTAGGATTGTGTTTTACAATGGAAGAGGTCATGGGTTCGTTCACCGGCCTCAGTCGCATGAGGAAAATACAAATGCTGAGCATGCTTTAATATCATGAGAAATTGGCTGTAAAGGAGAAGAAAAAATGTGCGTGCGTGAGAGAGAGAAATAAGTCACGATCATCTATATTTCTTCTCTATTTGAACTTCTTCTTCTCCTTTAAGAACATGACAAGAGAGAGGGAAACAGGTCGCGATCATCACCCTCCCGCTCCCTATTTGCTTATGTTTTATCTTCTTCCTCATGCGACCTGTGTGTGTATGTGTGTGAGAGAAAGAGATCGGAAAGAAGGAAAAAAAGTGGAAGGGTGGGTTTTCATCGGTGAGGGGAGCAATGACAGTGGTCGACGATGCAGGTGATGGCGGCGCGGTGGGGCGCACGACTATAGCTGTATGCGACAACGGGTGGGCCAAGTTTGGCCGGAGTTCGCGATACCGTTTAGGCGGTGATCCGTGCTTCGTTCCGCGTGATTTTCGGAGGGTAGCTGGGCCTAGGTGGCATACCATACTCGAATTTAGGACGAATCCATCAAACGATTTGGCGTAGATCGCGTTTTCAAGGTAAGTTGAAATTTTCGGTTTTGTGTTGATTTGGTTGACCTAAGGTCCATGAATTTTAATCATATTTTAGTATGTTGTTCTAGGTGTCATGGTGGTCATTTTGACATATTGCGAAGTCCGATCAGTTAGCGGTGCGAAAGGCGAATTTTACGGGTTTACGGTTCGAAAATCCGTATTGGTTTATCGATGCTTTTGAGCACGCTTTTAGAGGTAGGGAAACCATTATTTATTTCATGAGTTCACGCACTGTGGGGAGTGTGAAATTATAGTTGTGATTATTCAAAAATTGCGGTGGCTTAGAAATTTATGTTAACGTAGTTAAATTGAAAAGGATGAAAAATACCATGATTTAAAGATAAATTAAAAAACACATAAATAAATTAAATTATTTGGGACAAATAAATAAATTAATTAAATAGGTATTATTGAGAATTGATGTGCTTTGTGCTTATGTGTTTTTATTAGAGTATGTTGCGTATGTATTAAATTGATTATATTATTTGAATGGTGAATAAGTAATAAGTTGGTGTTATTGTTAATTAATGATAGGATGATGTGTTACATTCCTACATGATTTTACTCGAGCATGCTATGTGTGTATTAGATTAAATTAATTATGGAAATCATGCCTATATGCATAGGGTGTTAGCGATCGCATGATGATATTATTATAAGTTATTTTATTCTCACGAGTATGTAGTCTGTGGGAGATGAGAGAACATGTTTTCATTGGACACCGGACATCAGCGTATGACCTTCTTAGTGTAGGATTACGGGATACATAGATTACGCTTGTTCCTAGAACTCCGGGTTACGGAAATCCTAGATGAGTCACGTACTTGTGATTGTCGTACAGGATGTGACTGCATGGTAGTAGAGAAAGCTACGCCTGAGTTCTGGTTTTTGCGTTACGTTGGAGGTTCCGGGGTACAAACATCTCGCCTAATCCTGGGACTCTAGGATATGGACATCCTAGATGAGTCACGTACGAGTATTGGCGTACAGGAGGTGACGACAGGGTAGTAGAGATAACTATGCCTAAGTTGAAGTATTGAGAGTGTAGGTAGACATAGACTTGCATCATATTCTCATGTCATCCATGATATTAGTCAGATGAGACCTTGATATTCGTATATATATATATATATGTTATGCAAATCTTTCTTGTGGTTGTTATAGCAGGACTGCGATGAGTTTTAGTGTAGTGAGATGTGAGACCTCACGAGTTTGAGGACAGAGGTGAGATGTCGTTATTCCAGAATGGACTCCTTTTACTGGAACAATCAAACCATCTCACCAGCTTGGCGGAGATAGATGGTGTTTCTCTACTGAGCATTGTGAGCTCATTCTCTTTTATATATCATTTCAGGACATGAACCCGGACATGGTTAGTTGTGGCTACTAGGCTTACTGAGACATCTTGAGCCGTTCTTTTGTATTTTGACTTATAGGCCATGTTAGGGCTAAAGTTATCCTTTTTGTACTATTGGATGATTGTATTATTCTTTTGGGCACCTAAGGGTGTGGCGGTATGTATATCTGGCCGGGTTGGGTTGTATTTCCTTACTGTCTATTGACTAGTGTATACTTTAAACTATGCTTATGATGTAGGGCTTGGAGGGGTGGCGACTCTATTGTGCTATCAATCCCGGTCCCTTGTTATGTATTTAAGATGGTTTTATTTTTTTGTTATTTAGGATATGTATATTGCATTATAGGGTGTATGAAATGGACCTTATCCATGGGGGGGGGGGTCCTATACAGACAGAACTCTACTAGATTTTTGATAGTTTTTTCCAGGTGGAATTCCAGTGAACCCTGGACTCCAGTGAGAGAGGTCCTAGGGATTTGGGGGCATTACATGGTGGGATTCCTATTTCTCCGTCCGGATATGAAGTAACCGAAAAACTTCTTACTTAGCTCGTCGAAATCATGAATGGAACCTGGTTTCAACTTATTGAACTAGACACGGGCTAACCCTTTCAGGGTGATGGGAAACACCCGACACATGATGGCATCTGGGACAACCTGCAGGTGCATGAGTGCCTTGAAAGTCTCCAGATGGTCGAGGGGGTCCTTGGCTCCATCAAAACTCTCCAACTAAGGCATCTTGAACTTGTTGGGTAGAGGAATACTAATCACTAATGCATCAAAATGGGAATTATTCTTCTATAGTAGCTTATCCACAATGGCGGGGCTTTCATCTATATGGATAAGTCTTGCCTTTCATAGCCTTCACCATAACCTCCATTTTTGCCTTGAGATCCTGAATTTGTTGATTTGCACCCGTGGCTTCAGTAGGGTCTTCAGGATCGGGGTGAGTCTTGCTTTGTCGTGTACTCCTAACCATGGTCCTCGTTTGATCTTGGATATGACTATGCTTTACCCCCTCATCTGGATACTCGCCAAGAAGTGGGGGAATTGGAGCAGCCAAGCGTTGCAGGATCGCTGCATTCTGCTTGATCAATTCGTTCATCCCTTGATTCAAATCCTGGACCTACTACTCTAACACCGCTACACATTCCATGGCGATGCCTTGTCGGACTATGTCTGGATCTGGAATATTTTTGGAGTTATCTGGTGACTAATCACCATCAACATCATGCTCCTCCTGGGAAGCACGCCCCTCCTCCTAGCCATCATGTCGTAGATGATACACCAAGGGTAACCCAGTCTGGGAGGGAGATAGTACTCATTGGGCGGTTGGGAACAACGGGTCATCGGGTGGAAGGGGAAGATCTCTGGGTTGTCCAGAGGCCCCACCAATCTTACTCTTGCTTCCTAAGTGAACCATTCTTCCTGGAGGTAAGAAACGATCGTTTTCCACAGACAGCGCCAACTGATGATGGAAGAGTTACCCCGACCCGGAACGGCGTCGTAAGCACTTGGAAAGACACCTGCAAGGCACCGGTGTGGTACCGACCTAAGAGGCTTCGATGATCAAGTTAGTATACTGATCGGGGAAGGAATAGAGAGAGAGAGTTTTGTGGGGTGCAGTTATTGCGTACGTGGTAGGTTGACCATCACTCCCTTTTATAGGGCTTTAGGTCATTATGTTCAAGTCGGGAACCGCTTTCCTTAACTTCTCCACTACATTCCAGATATGGATAGCTACGTGTCTATCCCTATCTTGAGTCAAATTTATCTTTATCTCTGATTCGGGTTTATCCTTATCAGTTGAGGTATGATCCCTATCATTATCAAAGATGTACAAAAGTTCAATATGAGAAAGCATTCCAAGCTAGCTAGATTCCACCCTTTTTTAATTATTATTTTAATTTTAATTGAGGTATTCAGGACTTCCACTCCACTATTTTCTGAGATCCGTACAAAGCAACCATCACATCATCGAGTAAAAACTAACTATCTGCGCGATAGTAAACCTAAATAATTGTTTGCACCATGTAGATTCCCATTTTCATGTGAATCATTCTTCTAATGCCTAATTTTGTTTAATCATTTGAAATTAAACCTTAATAACTGGTTTCTAGTAAGTAGTAACTAGCTACGGATGTTATTTTTAAAATTTTGTTTTTTCCAGTTAAGCAGGGTTGCATACATTTTATAAATTATAAATTATGAATTTTAATTTTTAAACTACAAAACTCAAACCTCTCACCCTTCACATTTGAGACCAGAGAGTTACAAAATTATAAATTCGTAATTATCACAACCTTCCCGTGGAATTTGGAAGAACAATCTTGACTCTTGACATAAGTTTTCGATTTTGATTTTGATTTTGATTTTCTCCAATTCTTCTACAAGTTATATATTAGTCATATAAAGTTATTAGAGGGTGAGAAACACCTTAACAAGACCCACACCCAAAAAAATAAAAAAGTTACGAATTTACGGTAGATACATATAGATTTAGCCCTTAACGTTTTTGGCCTTTGTACCCTTTTTAAAAACTAATAATTGCTTATAATCAAGACAATCAATTAAACTTCCATTTTAGATACTCCTATCTTTACTTTTCGGATTAGGTATACATCTTATTCTGATATACGGAAGAACACTGTATTGAAGCATATATGGTAGATACATATAGATTTGGAAATAATATAACAGTAGCAAAATTGTGCATCTTGAAACTTTGAAACAAGGGTACAGGTTCCTTCAATAATTAATCTGTCACAACTTTGTTGCAACTGTACTGCTAACCGAATATTAATTATATGCTAGTACATGATCACATCTAGGTGAAAGTTGAAACTAATATTTATGAAAGACCATATCACATGGGTTTGTTTAAGTATAACTAAAAACCGTGATAGGAATGGAATTTTTTGGTGCATGTCATGAAAATTCAAAAGTAAATCAAAGGACCACAATGCCTAATTTACTGTATATTAGTACATATTAATTTTCACAAATAAAAAGGAATCCGGACGGTGGGTGGGATGAAAGTGTATCATGGTCCTTCACCATGAGGTCTTAGGTTCAAATCATTTTTCTCAAAGTTGAATATTTCTACTTATATCTGAATTTTATCCCACTTAGATCCCTCACTCTAATTATCACTATGTAAAATGTCTAATTTACCTTCACAAAAGGAGATAATTTTCACTAACCCAGAGAAGTGAAAGTGAGAATATTCAACTTTAAGAGGGTGTAAATGAAATTTGAACAAACCCCAGGGGATGTTTGTGGGACTAATCCTTTATTTTCCACTTTATAGAATTCTTGTTGAAAATATATAATTTATGATCATGGTTCAAGGGGGACCATTTTTTGGTACCCTAATCTATAGGGTAAAGTGCATTAAACCCTCCTGAATTATACTCTCTCTCCCAAGAAACTACCCTGAACTTTGAAAATGGCAAAAAATTCCTTAACTATGACATGAGGTTGCAAATTGACCGAATTATTTCATAAATGACCATAATGCCCTTTCTTATTGAATTATATATGCATTTTTCTTATTAACATACATTATACAAATTTGATAATATATCCTTCATGAAAAAGTTTAAATTTAGGGTGAGAAGTTTTATACATTAAATCAAACAAAATTTTAATATCAAATTTATTACTTTAAAAATTAATAATTACAACTAATACATTTTTTTTATTATTCTTGAGAATATACTTAATGCGAATATAATTAGAATTAATATCTCAAAAGATAAAAAAAAAAACAATATAATGGTATAATTAGAAGTATGATTTTTTTTTATTATTAAAAGGGTCTATTTATATATATCACAAAATTTTATTTTTTTGTTATTCAAGTAATTTGTATATCTTAGAAAAAAGGTTTTTATTTTAGCATTTAAAAATTTTAAATTTAGGGTGAGAAGTTTTATACATTAAATCAAACAAAATTTTAATATCAAATTTATTACTTTAAAAATGAATAATTACAACTTATACATTTTTTTATTATTCTTGAGAATATACTTAATGCGGTTACAATTAGAATTAACATCTTAAAAGATAAAAAAAATATATATAATGGTATAATTATAAGTATGAATTTTTGTTTCTTAAAATGGTCTATTTATATATGTCACAAAAAATTGTTTTTTTGTTATTCAAGTAATTTGTATATCTTAGGAAAAAAGGTTTTTATTTTAGCATTTAAAAATTTTAAATTTAGGGTGATAAGTTTTATACATTAAATCAAACAAAATTCTATATCAAGTTTATTACTTAAAAAATCAATAATTACATCCTATGAACTTTTGTATTATTATTTTTGAGAATATACTTAATGCGAAAACGATTAAGGTGAATGGTAAAATTAAAATATCAAAAGATAAAAAATATAGTCGTATAATTAGAAGAATGAATTTTTTATATTAAAAGGTTAGGATGGTCTTTTATAAGAGAATGGAGGCTTATTGTACCAAATTGATAGTTTAGGGGGGTGATTTTTAGTTCAGGAGGGTTTATTGCACTTTATCCTAATCTATATAACAATTTAGGCTTCTTGATTTAACAAAAAAAAATCCTAAATTCGCCCTCTTGACAATATTATACGAAACTTACCCAAAAAAAAAAGAAAACAAAAAAGATTACCCATTTATTTTTTTCTCTCTTTTGCGTAAAAGAGTCCAGGGATGGCCGGTTCCAAGAGATGGGACCAACCACACTTGTGAGTGGTGAGTGTGGCATTATTGTATATATTCCTAAAAAATTAAAAAGAAAATAAGAACAAAATCAAAAAAATTTAGAATCATATTTTTTACTATAATCAAGAGGGTGTTTCGGGTTTTGCCCGATTAATTTACGTAATTCATAGAAAAGAATTCTTTTAAACGCGAATTGGGTAAGACATGAAGTGATCCCAATTAATATTTGCACCAAGTAAGACATGATTATTTCGAATAGCAAAGTAATAAATCTTTTTTCAATTTAACAACCCATTCGGATTCATTAACAACCCCCATTCCAAACTTTGGTTAGTAAAATGAATTAAATAATTGGGTGTAACGAGGACTGTGTTGCATGCAGTGGTTTATAGAGATAATCTTCTTCTTTAATTTCAGTACTTACCTTACCCAAAAACAAAAACAAAAAAAAAAAACAAAAAACAAAAAAGAAAACAAAAAAAATCAAATAACCTCAAGATTTGTAAAATTTGTTAGTTCTTCATTGGTCTGACCAACCACCCACTTAGGACTGTACAAAAGATATGCAGGACAAACAAAATAAAATTTTGCTAATGAAAACAAAAACGTGTTCATGTTTGTGCTTTTAATGGGGACCCCGACTCAACTCATTGCAGCAAAACATCATAAGGACCATTGAAGAAAATACAAAGATGAGCTTCAACATCAGAGTGTGGATTGGCACACAATTAAGAGCCACTTCAAGAGATGAGGTATTATATCCAAATAAATCTGACTCCAGCCGCACAATTAGCAAAGAATATATATATATATATATATATATATATATAACAACACACAGAGGATGAACCATGCATGATGAATCATGTTGATGACTTGAACACAGTAGAAGTCATAGTCCACGTGTAGGCAGAAAAGAGGATCAAAAGTTTTATTTCTGAGCTCCCTACGTGACCCCATTAATGTTTATAAATCCGACAAACGCAGACATGTCCACAACCAATTTTTAATTTTCTTAGAAAATACTCATATATCTATATGCAAAACAAGAGGCTCATCCCCTCTTCACTGCTCTTGCGGCCACCCATGTGCTGTGGCCACCCATGTGCTGTGGCGGGTGCAAGTGTCACTGACAGACTATCACATTGGGCGAGTTACAGATGCACAATCCCACATTACCTGGTAAGAAAATGCTACATGCTATATGTCGGTTTCATACCCTTCTATGACGGATGAGAGTCTCTAACTAGTCCCGGTTGATATTTATTTTTAAAATTAAGATTATTTAAATCCGTTATTTTGTTATCACGACTGCAATAGAAACTGTATACTGCGAATAATATTTCAACAAAAAAATAAAATATAAATTAAAGAGGCAACACAGGAAGGTTATTTGAATCTAGGGTTTCAGTTCATGTGCTGTGGATGGATTTGTTATAATACTAATGAAGAGAGACATGCCCTATTAGAGTGATTAATTGGCTATGATGTGTTTTGACAAAAAGGAATTAATGTTCCATGGAATCTTATGACTGATTCTACTTCAACCGTACGTAGCTTCCTCGATTGTGTTGTGCTTGTTTATGAGAGACATTTTTATAGCTCACCGCAATTATAGCCGACCTGTAAGATTATGATCTCAAATTATCATAATGTATATCATTATATATTGACCATTCATGTTAGGAAATGATCAAAGGAAGCCCATTCTCTTTAAAGAATTACATATTATATAAATATATAGTGACATTAGGAGGCTAAATAGGGGATTTAGTATTGTCTGTTTTTTGCTGAAGTTTTGAAACACAGCCCCATGTGCTTGGTTCAGTCGTCTTCATAGCTAGCTAGTGGGTGGTCACATAAAATATTTGGAAGAGAGAGTGATTCACAATGTGTTGTGATATAAGGTAAAGGACAGGTCTTGATGGTTGCATACCTGGACATATAACTTACTAGGTCCCACACTGGACTTCATGTGACTTTGTATAATAACCCTATGGTCTCTGCATTTTCAAACACATTCTCTAGTACATATTGGGCTGTCCCTAAACTTGTGTAATTATTGATGTTTAAGCTTTGAGATAACTATGGTTGAAAATCATTTAGACATTTTGTTCCATTATTTTTTCTACCTACTTTAATTATGTAAGATAGATTAAGTAAATTTTTATGAGGTTTGAATAAATTACAGTCCACCGATATATATATATATATATATATATATATATATATATATATATATATATATATATATATATATATATATATTACAGTGTTATTATTTGGATTCACCTGAAATTTGATGTATGTGGTCACTGGCATATCTCACTATACATTTTTTTTGATAAATGTGTTAATGAAATTTTATAAAACCACAAGTTTGTCAATAAAGATATAATATGTAATATTCAACACCTATAGAGAGGACAGTATTTTTGAAACATAATGAGAGATATGGCCATTCTTGAAAGAGACCAAAGTAATTATCTATATTCTAATTAATATGGGTGATGTTTAAAGATGTTCCTTGGTAACAACCTTGAAGGGTACATGTCAAATAATCTGAACTCTGAACTTGGACATTATGACATGATCATGAGCCATGGATTAGTATTCAAAAATCAACTAGGTAGATATGATGTCTCTGGTACAGATGTATCTTAGGTTATTAATCATTGTGATAAAAGTTACTTGTATAAAATAATGTTGTGATTAATTATAATTATATATATATATATATGTATATATATATATATATGTTGCTTGTATAAAATAATGTTGTGATTAATTATAATTATATATATATATATATATATATATATATATAGGTGCACCGTGGAATATCGAGGGCGCATGTAAATAGTCTCTATTATTACAGTCCGGATTTAGTCTAGTCAAGAAGGCTTATCTTGCTCACACATCTTGTACTCATATTGGAAAATCAGTGCAAGATCTCTCAATCCTATATGCCCTAGCTAGGTGATAAAGTAGCAAGTAAGGCCAAAACAAAGTATGATTAGACTAATGACTAGATGGACAAATTTAATAGACTGTTAGGCTTTAACGAAAAATGAAAATATATAAAAATGTACTTAGCTCTGTCGTAAATAAATGTGATGGAGGGAATCCGAGGCAGACGATACCGAACTGTCAGATTATTCATTGATGATGCTGAATTATCTGGAGCGGAAGGATCAATGTAAGAATGGAAAAAAATCGTGATATAGTCTAATTAGGGCGGTTTTTGTGCACGTGTCGATTTTTTGGCCATAACTCTGGCTACAAGTGTCTGATTCGCGCCCGTGACCCCAATTCGGAAGCTAATTTCGGCACACACGTTGTGGCCACCTAGCCACGCTCGGTGCACCTCGTTTCGAGCCTTAAATCTGCTGTTTTCCTTTTCGAATCTCTACTTTTAGTTAATTTTTGCTATTTATGGTAATTTTCTATTTGTCGATTAGAAAATAATTTTGAACCCGATTTGGGCCAGATTTTTGGCAATCTTTTGGTTTCTTTCCGTATTTCGTTTTGGTAAGACTTTTAGGGTTTTACTATTTTTGGTAAAAACCTATTAAAGATCGATTTTTAGCTATTTTAATCCGGCTTGTGGGTTGTTTTTGGAGGTCCCGAATATAAAGAATTTTATTGAATTCCAGAGTGTTCTCTGAATTTTGGGTTAAATTCTCCCATTTTTCTTTGCAAATTACCTATTGCACTAGTTTGCAGAATAATCCCTATTATGTTGGGCGTGAAAATGTCTCCTCAACTTATTTAAGAGAATAAACATAAAATGCATGTCCTTAAAGTCAAACTAACCCTCTAACTGGTTTGAGAAAACATTTTCTAATTTCTAATTCGGTGCAACTGTAGTAATTAAGCTCAGAACTTCTATACATTTGAATTCTAAATGAAACACTAAGATCATAAAGCTTTATGACAAAATAAAAGGTGGACATTTCATTAATTTATGGTTGACTTAATATTTTAGATAATTTTTTATTTGAGGGTGGTTTTTGATATAATCATACCATCAAATTATTTTATTTTTTTTGTCCCAAATTGGTTGTTTTAATATTTTTTTGATTGTTTTGTATTGTCAGTTTTGCATAATTGTAGTTTTTAGTGGGGTTCATTATTTTTTGAAGTTAATGAAAAAGAATAATTTAGGAAAATATAAAATATACTATATTGGAATTTAAAACTGGACAAGTATTTTGAGACAAGTATAGTTAAAAAATATAACTATTATCAGAAAACCCCCCCGTGGTTTCAAAATTGCTCAAAAACCCCCTATAGTTTGAAAAAAAAAAATCCTTTATGGTTTCATATTTGTTCAACTTGCCCCATTTTCTCCAATTTAAGACAAAACTGCCCCTGAAACCAGATGGGGCTTTACTGAATTTTTTTTTTTGAAAAATTAAAAAACAACAAAAATGCCCCTAGTAAAATATAAAGAAAAAATTTAAAAACAAAAAAAAATCATTTTCCCTCTAATCATACGAATGGTTTTATATATATTTTACGATAAACGATTTGTTTTTATTTATGTTAAAATAAAAAAATTAATGCCGAAATTCTTTTTCGATATATACCAATTAGGGTAAAATATAAAAAAATTAAGTCCAAAATATAAAAATATTTCGAACTAACAATTATATTTTTTTCATTTTTTCTATATATTTTAATGTAAACGAAAAAAAATTTAATTTATACCGAAATAAAAAATTAATACTGGAATATTTTTTTTGAACTATCAATTAGGGTAAAATTTTAAAACAATTAAGTCTGAAAGATAAAAAAATATTTCGAACTACGAATTAGATTATTTTTTTCGTTTTTAAATTTTGTTTTTTATATTTTACTATAAACGAAAAACAAATTTTGATTTTTGCCGAAAAATTAATTAATGTCGAAATATTTTATTTTCGAGCTACCAATTAGGGTAAAATATAAAATATTTTTGAAAGAATTAAATTTTTTTTTTGTACTTTAATTCTTTTAAATTTTTTTTTCAATAAACTCGCCTTTGGTTTCAAGGGCAATTTTGTCTTAAATTAGAGGGAATGAGCAAATTGATCAAATATGAAATCACAGAGGTAGTTTTCAAACTATATTGGATTTTTTTTAACAATTTTGAATTTATAGAATGATTTTCAGATAATTGCCCTTAAAAAATGAATAACTAATATGAGACCCAGGAGGATCATTAATTTGAATTAGGAGGACAAAGGACACCCCTCCTTTTAATAATTTAAGAATTAGGAAGCATTGAATTAGACATCTAATCGATAAATTTATATCAAATGTTGTTTTCTTTATCTAAATCACCAAAAGATATAGGTGGTGCGTAACCCACACATGTCACGGGGCCACACAGCGTTGTGAAGCAGAATCCGGCGCAAGTAGCAAATTTTTTTATTAACTTTGTTACGGCAATATATATATTTATATATATATATATATATGCACACATGGGAGACTAATACAATGGAATTTTTTTCATGGACCGACAAGAGGTTCGAATGCTGCCATTGATGGAGGCGACAAGCCTTTGATACCCCTCCGATCCTTGCAGGTACATGTCTCTCTCTCTCTCTCTCACACACACACACACACACACACACACACACACACACACACACACACACAAACAATTCCCATCTCTTACTTCATTACTATTTGTGGTTGCAGCTATATAGTAAACCCACACCACACCCCAGCCTCCCTTTCCTACTATATATATATATATATATATATATATATATCCCCTACCCTCTCTTCTCTATTCCTTTGAAGCACTCCCTTCATTTATCACCACAACAACCAAATATATATACACACATAGCCTCCACCTCCCCACCTACCTACCCAGCTATAAAGCTCTTCAATTCTTCTCTATGTCCTTATAACTCTTTTGTAACAAGTTTTCTCATCTTTCTTGTTCTTGTTAGCCATGAGTTTTGGACCCAACACTTCTCTCAACCTTAGTCTACCAACAAACAATGACTACTCTTCTAATGTAACCACTTCAATAGGCCTAGTACTCGACCCTTCATCACCAACTTCCTCCTCTTCACCACGATTAATAAGCCCAGTCGAGCCACGAGTCTTCTCTTGTAACTACTGTAACCGTATGTTCTATAGCTCGCAAGCTCTTGGTGGCCACCAAAACGCCCACAAGCTCGAACGAACCCTAGCCAAAAAAAGCAGACAGCACAGCTCAGATGCTAAAGGCTCCGGTGGTGGCTTGACCCATGTTCGACGTGTTCAGTCTCCGGTCAGCGGGTCGGAGCAGCAAGGACATGGTGGAAGGTTTAGTACTCATGATATGGTTAGATATGGTATGAGAGAAATGAGCTATGGTGCCACTAATGGCGATGGTTATTGGGTGGCCAATGGGTACAAGCCTGACAGTGTTCAAGAGGAGTTTAGTCAGCTTGACTTGTCTTTGAGGCTTTGATCATTACTTAATTGAGTCATATATATATATATATATATATATATATATATATATATATATATATATGTCATATAGTTTGAGTGTTATTTTTAAAAGGTCCACCATAGATAACTCTCATGTGGCCAAAAGAGTTACCATAACCATATATAGTATTTTAGTGAACTTGCGAAGTGAAGTCTTTGTTTTAGATAACTTGAAGTCCATGTAGCAGAGTAGATGGAGAGAAGGGAATATAATAATGGGATGATGATGAGAATGCTGCTTTGAAAAGGTGAAAGTTAGTGGCACGATCGTGGGTTATATTATAGGGTTTGTTGAATTTTATGTGGCCACATTGTTCTATATATAGATAATTCATAATTGTTGGTGCTGACCAATATTAATTAAATAATTTTTCTGGCTAATGTTGTTGGTATTTATTACTCCTATTCATTATGCATAGATAACTTACTGTAGTTATATATATGTAGTTCATTATGCGTAAATAACTTACTCTAGTTAAGACTTGATGGTGAATTCAATAATAGACGTTCTTGGCATTCCAGCCATCCTTTTCCTTTCAGGCCTATTCGAAAAGAGAATTCAGTATTTGTAGGTAGGGAATATCTGAATTGGTTGTGCACTGTTTAAGAATTTTTATTTAGATAGTTCATATCATTTATGTTTTGATCAAATATTTCATTTCTTCCATGTTTCAACCGTAACATGCATATTGTACTTGAAAACATATCACTAATTAAAGTTGAATTTGAATCATGGTACTAAGAAACTGTATACAGATTAATAATTTGAAGTTGGGTTTAGTTGTCCTTATTGATACTCATAAAGACAACCAATTGACAAAGACAACACTGGATGCGGTGAATTAATTGGTGACATGTTTGTTAACAACTTAAGATTGCATGTGTTTCCATAAACTTTGTTTCGATTTTTTAATTGTTTTTAAAAATTGCTAAATTAACCAAGATTATATTGTCTCACCAACTATCAGTTGTCATGCACGTAAATTACAAAAATGATTAACATATTTAACAATGTGACAAGTAATAATTAAATCAATCACATGGTTACAGAACATCTAATAATTTCTCAAACCATATATGTGTCCGTCAATCAAGTCAATTCGTTTTAAGGGTACAATTCGGACCGTGTGTTCTAACACGTATTGGTGGACTATGACCCACATAATTAGAGAAAATGTTTGGAAACTCCATATCTTTTTGTAGTTTTAAAATATGGGCAGCATCAATTAACTGATTTACTATATAAAGTTCCATTAATACAATTTAATAATTTATTGTCACCTAAGACAATACGTACCCATGTTTTAAATTGTGATATATTCGTCCCATGGTAAGTAAACTTTAAATAAACAAAAAAAAAAAATTCAAAGTATAATAGATGATAATGAGCTAAATTCAAGAGACTCAAATTTACAAAGAACAAAAGTGACATAAGGAACATCCAAAGCAACAGTAAGATATCCGGAAGGAGAGTAAAATTATGTGAAAATTCCATAGAGAAAACATATAGAGGCTAGGGTTTTCATTATGCAACAATAATCTGAATCGACGATACACATAGGGGCTTATATACCCAAGCAACGAAAATACTATTTTACCCCTACAACTAAAGTATAATAAAATTCAAAGTATAATAGATGATAATGAGCTAAATTCAAGACACCCAAATTTACAAAGAATAGAAGTGAGAGAAGGAACATCCAAAGCAACAGTAAGATATCCGGAAGGAGAGTAAAATTATGTGAAAATTGTAGAGAGGAAACAAATAGAGGCTAGGGTTTTCATTATGCAATAATAATCTGAATCGACGATACACATAGGGGCTTATATACCCAAGCAATGAAAATGCTATTTTACCCCTACAACTAAAGTATAATAAAATAACCTTCTATTATCTAATACCCCCCCCCCCCCCCCCCCCCCCCCCCACCCCCCGGCCGCGCGCGCGCAAACTCACGATGCAGTAGCAAGGAGCATCGAGAGTTTGTCAACAAAAAAACAAAATCATTGTATAGTTTAAGACTTTGTAAAAAAATCTGCAACTTGCATGGAATATGAGACAAAAGGCAAAGTAATCGTTCCGCACTGAAGGTGATGCCGAGTGGTATGACAATCAATCTTAATGTGCTTGGTCCGCTCATGGAAGACTGAATTGTGAGCAATCTGAATAACACTCTTATTATCGCAATAAAGAGGGGTAGGGGTAGAAATAATAACACCCATATCTACTAATAACCAACGTAACTACACAATCTCATTTGTAGTAGATGCCATCGCACGGTACTTAGCCTCTGTGGAAGATCTAGAGATAACTTTTTGCTTCTTACTCTTCTAAAAAAGAGAGAGTCACCCAAGAAGATGCAAAAACCTGTAGCAGACTTACTATTAGTCGGATCGCCAACCCAATTAGCATCAGAGTAAGCACAAAGCTCCAAAGAGGATGTGGAAGGAAATACAAGACTTTGGTAGAGAGTACCCCGAAAAAAACGCAGAATGCGAAGAACAGTAGCCCAATGAACTGTAGAGGGGGGAGGCAACGAACTGATTAACAATGTGGACAACATATGCAATGTCAGGGCGAGTAATAGTGAGATAGACTAAGTTACCAACATAGTCCGATACAATGTGATATTAGGCAAATGAATACCATATCTAAAAGCATAACATGCATTAAGCTCAATAGGAGTATCAAAAGTCTGAGTATCTGTAAGATGAGCTCGCTGAAGGATGTCCGCCATGTACTTGGATTGAGAAAGAAGATAACCCTTAGGAGAAGAGGCTACCTCAATTCCCAAGAAGTGCCTTAGAGGGCCCAGATCCTTCATGTCAAACTGACAAACTAGTTTTGTCTTTAATGCTGCAATCCTATCAACATCATCACCCATAATAATCATGTCATCAACATAGAGTGAAAGTAGAATGCGACCAACAGAAGTAAACTTACCAAATAAAGCCGAATCACGAGCACTAGAGAAAAAATAAGGTAAGTAACCACCATAGAGAACTTCTCAAACCATGCTCGGGGAGCCTGTTTCAAACCGTATAAAGCCTTCTTGAGCCTGAAAACCTCTCCAGGATTAAAAGAGACACCAGGAAGAGGTACCATGTAAACTTCCTCTTGAAGATCTCCATTCAAAAAGGCATTTTTAACATCCATTTCAGAAATACGCCACTGACGGACAGAGGCCACTGCAATGAGAGCACGGATGGTGGTCATCTTTGCAATTAGAGCGAATGTTTCCTCATAATCCAAATCATACTACTGGGTAAAACCATTGGCAACCAACCTAGCTTTATACCTCTCAATAGAGCCATCAGATTTAGTTTTAATTTTAAAAACCTAACGAGAACTAATTGTGCTCTTACCAGGCGGGAGCGATACTAAGTCCTAAGTGTCCGTTCGATGCAGAGCAAAAAGTTTCTCAGCCATGACCTGCTTCCAAAGGGGATCAAGAACTGCCTCTATATAGGAGGTAGGCTCACAAAGAGTGTGAATAGATGCTAAGAAGGAAGTAAATGAACTAGAATAACAAGAATTAACAAAATCTGGTAACTAAGTGGACTTACGAGTATGCTTGGGAAAACGAGAAAGTGGAGGATCCACAATCACAGGAGAAACATTGGTGGTCATAGTAGGGGATGGATCATCATTAACTGGAGAAAGTGGAGCATCAGAAATGTCATGGGCCATACCATCAGTAACTTCTCGAGTCCTGCGAGAAAATTGATATGGAAAAGGATGAACAGGGAGATGAGTAGGTGATATATCTGCTGCAGATGATGAAATAGTGGATGGTAGAATTTCACTTTCATCAACAGAGAAGGGGTCAATACGAATAAGGTCTGACTTTGTCATGTTATGAGGGATGGCAGGAACCGAAAAGAAAGGAATATGCTTAAGGAAGAAGACATGATATGATACATATAATTTATGAGCAACATGATCAAAACAACGATAAACCTTTTAACCTGCACTATAACCAAGAAAGACACAAATGGTAGAAAGTGATGATAACATATTACGCTCAACATTGGGACGAAGAACAAAACACGTGCAACCAAAAACTCATAACAGTAAGTAGTCAAGAGCATGACCATATAATTTTTCATAAGGGGATAAACCTGAAGTGTAAGATGTCAGAATTTCATTAATTAAGTGGACAGTTGTGAGAACAACTTCTCCCCAAAATTCACTAGGAACACTAGCAAATAAGAGAACAGAACGAGATGTCTTAACAATGTATCTATGCTTCCTTTCGGCAACCCCATTCTGTTGAGGAGTGTTAGTACAAGAAGATTGATGCACAGTACCATTAGAGCAAAGCAACTCAGAAAAGGGTGTAGAAGTATACTACCCACCCAAATCATAACAAAAAACACTTGATAACTACAAAATGTTGAGTTTTAACAAGTGACTGAAAAACAGTATAAATGTTTATGAATTCAGAACGACGTTTCATTAGATGAACCCAACAATATCAAATGTAATGATCAATGAAAGAAACATAATATCTCGACCGCCCTTTTGTTACGACAGGGGAAGGACCCTATATATTAGAATGAATCAAATTAAATGGTGCAACAGAATAAGAAACACTTTGATTAAAGGGTAGGGCATATAAATTAGCTATTTTACAACCACTACAATTGGAAATATCATGAGATTGCAAATTATCCAAAGATCTTCTAGAAATCAAATATTTTAAACGAGGAGCCGAAACATGTCCAAGTTTAGAATGCCACAAGTATAAACTGGAAGAAGACAAAGTTAAATTAAAAGAAGACAAATCAACACCCGGAGCAGCTATATCTGGAACTTGCAGCTCATCCAAAACATATAAGCCCCCATGTCTACGACCTATCCCAATCAGCTTCTGGGATTGAGGATCCTGCACATGACAAGAAGTGGAAGAAAAATTAACAGAGTAAACAGAACCACATAATTGACTCACTGAAATGAGATTCATTGCAAGTTTGGGAATGCAATAGACATTATAAAGTGATACATGAGTTGTACGAATAGAACCAACTCCAGCCAAGAGCATGGTGGTGCCATCAGCAGTCATGACAGAGACATGTGAAGTAGATTGACATATAGAGATAAATGATGATGAATTGGGTGACATGTGATGAGAGGCTCCAGAATCTAAAACCCACAAAGGTGTAGGCATACCTGAAAAGTTAAGGGATGACAATCCTACCGAAGATGAAGTGGTCACGACATATGGCTGTGACAGGTGGTAAGGAACTTCTGAAACTGTTTTGCAAAAGCAACCATGTTGGGATCCAAATAAGATGCAACTTCAGGTACCAATGTTGCAGTGGTAGACTATGGAGGCCTATAAATTCGTTGTTGGGGATGCCCTCCCAAACGCCATTGCTGTTGTAGTGGGGGTTGCCTCCACTGCTGCTGAGGTGAGGGTTGCCGCCACTGCTGTTGAGGTGGTTTCGCTTTATTCAATAATTTAGAACATTGGGATTTTCTATGACCTTTTGATGTGTCAAATTTTAGTCATTTTGACCTCTTAACTCACTATTGTTACGTTCTTTCATTCCATTATCTGGTATTTTTATGTTGTTTACGTGTTAAATCATGTTTCAGGAGCTTAACGAAAAAATGGAAGCTAATTTCGGTGAATTAACTGAATAGTGTGTTCTTTCGATCCAAGAGGAGAGTCAAAGAGGCAGTCTGAGACAAAAATGGCTCCCAGAAGACAAAAACGACATTTTCAGAAGTCGTCATCTTCAGCAAAAAGTATCGTGGGTTCGAGACAGACGTTTTGGCACATTCACAGATAAAAATTGGTTTTCCATAAAAACTCTACGCTTGTGCCTACGCTTCCAGAACCAAAAAGTGGCTAGAATTGAAAAATCTAAGCTTAGACCTACGCTTGGACCTACACTTGGACCTACGCTTGAAGCGTAGCCCCCAAGCGTAAGTGCGGCAAGTTTTTGCTGGTTTTGTGTGGCTTTTCCTGTTTCACCCCCGGCTTATTTGGATGATGTGCCCGCAACTCCAGACCTCTGTATACATGTAAATACACTTATATTTATGGTTTTGATGAGTTTTGAGAGTGAAAATACTGAAAAGGGCCACTCTATGCCATTGCCTATATATACAAGACCATACATCATTCAAGAAAAAAAGGAAATAAAATAAAATTTTGAAGGTGCTGATAGATAGAGGCTGGTGGGTTCTGTGAGACATTCATTCAAGAGGTTCATTCATTTAGACTTGCTGTTGTTGAGAGCCATATTCAAACCTAGAGATTCGATGAAGAAGACTATGGAGAACATTTCTATATCTACGATGCAGTCACCTTCTATCATGGCCAACTAACTTGATATCTAGGGTTTTCTAGCAAAACCCTAGCCAAGTAATGTAGTTCTTTATTATTTTTAACTGTAAATGAGGGGAAACTGTGACCATACTGTGATGATTGTAGTAGTTAAGAGACCGTACTGATTTGCAATATAAAATTTTATATTTGTTCTAAATTCTTGTCTTAGATGGAATAAATATATTATTTTGCATAATTATGATTATTCAATATGAGCTAGAACTCGAATGCTTAATCATGGTTTTCTACACAATGGTGGTAATAAAACTTGAAACCCTAGGTTGACACAAGTCGTGCCTTAGCGATTTAATATAGACATGCTTTAGTTTATTTTCATTCATTAGGAGTAGATTATAGTAATATAACTGACATGTACTAGTTAGGTCAGTCTTGAGACGGGTTGTCGCGATCTGGTTGATGGTATTCCTTTTTGGGGTCGCATTTAGTTATCTGCGATACGACCTAATACACAGTTAAGGATCGCCCTCTTACAGTTGAAACGGTGATGAACTATATTATGCGGTTAGTGGTGGAGTGATGAAAACCTTAGTTTTCTCTCTCATCTAAATCACAACCAATTTACTTATTTTTTAGATAATTTATAGTTAAAATAGATAATTTGGTCTTTGATCACCCAAATAAACAAGCTTTCAGAAAATAATTCGGTGTTTCTAAATTATTAAAGTGAATAATCTCAGTCTCTGTGGGATCGATATCCCTTACTCAAGCCATTTTGTTATTCTACAATTGATATGTGCGCTTGCGTAGGGTAAAATCTTGCGTCGTTAAGATGTCATTTTTAACTACATATTTTTACACACCTGACGTCACATCATATTTTTGGCGCCGTTGTCGGGGACTAAGCATTGTTCAATAACTTTAGTAATTTATTTGCATTGCGTTATTTTAACTGTATCTAAAGTGAGATGTTTGTGTGATTGATAGGTACATTGAAAAGCGTGAAAGGGAAGATTAGAACTTCTAAAGTTGCGTCTGGAGGTTTTGTGAGTTCTAGTTACCTAGATTTTTGCATATTAATTCTTGCTTTAATTTCTGTAATTTAGAAGTAGTTAAGTTAGATTAGATTTTATTTCATAAAATTTCAAAAAAATAAAATAAAAAATAGTTGTTTGAGTAATGTATGACCGATAGATCGACCTGTTCTAATTTAAGCATTGCGTTTGTCAAGTATGATCCTGAGATCAAAAAGACTCCATAGTTTACGTCGATCTATTGAAAAGCGTCATCTTCAGCAAGAAGAAGCAATGGCTGACTGAGGAGCCTACCAACATAGGGTACCAACCACATCTTTGAAATGATACTACACACCGGATACGTATGACTCATATGCAGATTGTCCAAAGGAAGATGGAGCAAAGCACTTTGAGATGAAGACAAGCATCATCAATATGCTTCCAAAATTTTCAGGCCTTAGGATAGATGACCCATATCAGCACATCAACGATTTCTTAGAAGTCGCATCCACTGTTAGGTATGATAATCTATCCAAAAATGACTTGCGAGTGAGATTATTCCCTTGGTCATTAAAAGAGAGAGCTAAAAGATGGTACATCAAAGTAGCTAAAGAAATAAAAATTGATTGGGGAGCCCTTAAGAAATAATTCATTGAAAAACACTATCCAATAGGAAAAACCTCAGAAGCACAAGATGCAATCAAAAGCTTTAGGCAATTGTGTGATGAACATTTTCATGATGCATGGGAAAGATATAATGAAATTTTGTATAAATGCCCCCATCATAGGTTTTCCGACCAAGATATTGCTAAAAATTTCTACATGGGACTTGGTGAAACTCATAAGACATTGGTAGACGCGGCCACACATGGTCAGTTTACTTTAAAGTCAGCTAAAGAACTTTAATATCAGTGAAAACACAATCCAATACCAATCTGAGTTGAGGTCTAGAGGTGGACAATAGGATAGGAGATTCGAAAAATCTTATGCTGTGGATAATGATGATGTGAGAGAAACCATGGCATTGTTTGGAGAGAGATTGGAGAGAATTGATAAATACCTTCAGCGAAATCATTCCCCTCATAGAGAGACATATGATGTCGAAGCTGAGTATTCCCAAATTGAGTGTCAGGAGATAATGGTTGTTGATGCCAACGCATCGTGAAACTATTCCAATAATACTCATTTCACCAATTCATACACCTCCAATGCCAGAAATCACCCACTCATGTCTTACAAATCTACTAATGTGGAAAATCCACCTCCAAAATTCCAACAAGGGCAATCATACAATCAACAACCAAGATTCACAGAAAGACTGCAGTCATACAACCAACAACCGAGGTAAACTAAAAGACAACAATCATATGGCCAACAACCGATGTTTCAATAGAGTCAACAATCATTTTACTCCTAGCCAACAATCATGGCTAGAAATTCTCAGTCCAACTACCAACCAAGAAAATCTAATAATTCCAAAGCCCTCTAGCCATTCAATAAAAACCATGCCTTACAGCCTTCCAATAATTCACAAGCTCTACACTATTCAATAATTTCCAAGAGCTTCAACCATTCAATAACAATCAGGTTGTGCGACCCAATAACTACTAAGCCCAACCACTAAGAAGCCAAACTCCTACACCCGATTTCTAGAATAGTCGGCTAGAGTAGGTCATAATGGACATTCATAACAAGTTAGGCATTGATACTCAATCTTTAGCACAACTGCATATGCAGATGGGCCAAATGACTAATGAGAGGAATGTGAGAGAGCTAGGAAAACTGCCAAGTCAGCCAATAGTCAACCCTAAGCCACAACAAACATTAGAGCTTGTATCTTTTGCTAATAATCCTCATGAGTTGGTTCAAGCAATCACGACTCTGAGAAGTGGGAAGGAAGTGGAGAATCGAGTTGAGGCAGAGCATGAAGAAAGGTTGCAAAGAAGAAAAGAAGCAGAACAAGAGAAGAGGAATGAAGCTAAAGAAGAGCAGAGGAAGGAAGCTGCAAGGAAAGAGGATAAAATAATTCAAAAAAACCAACCATCGGTGGAGGACAATGTTGATGAGACATTACTTGAAGAGCCAGAAAGAGCACATTATGAGGAAGCAGCTCCATTTCCTCAACGTCTTAGAGAGCCGGAAAAGTATGAAAAAATGAAAAAATCTGATATGTTAGATACATTCCGATAAATCAAGATCAATTTACCTCTCTTAGATGTAATTGCCCAAATATCGCCTTATGCTAAGATTTTTAAGGATCTTTGCACCCAGAAGCGGAAAAACAGAGGAAAGAATCCAATGAAAATACTCTTGACTGAGCAAGTGAGTTCATTGCTTTTAAGCGATACTCCACCTAAGAGGAAAGATCTTGGTGCTCTCACTATTCCATGTGTCGTTGGTGACCAAGAAATTGGTAGAGCTCTTCTTGATTTAGGTGTAAGTATTAACTTACTTCTTTATTTAGTCTACCAACAACTAGGGTTGGGTGAGCTCAGTCCCACATCGATTGTACTGCAATTCGCCGATTGATCAGTCAAATAGGCAAGAAGAGTGCTTAAAGATGTCATTGTGCAAGTGGGCAAGTTTTATTTTCCGGTTGACTTTGTAGTCCTGGATACAGAACCTATTCCTGACGTGAAAAAGCACATTCCTGTAATATTGGGAAGACCATTCTTAGCTACGGTAAATGCATGCATCAATTGAAGAACCGGAGCCATGGATATGACATTTGGCAATATGAAGGTCAGGATGAATGTGTTCGAAAAAAGTCACCATTTGTCTGAATCTGGGGAATGTTTTCAGATTAATGAGTGCGATGAACTGAATGATATTATATCAAATTTTGCAACTCAAATCTTGGAGGGAGACGAGTTGGAGTAATTTATTACTGGAGAAAGGCCAAATGAGGAAGTTGCTGATTGGGAGACACATTGGAAGATGCAAAATGAATAACTGGATGCAATGGAGACTGCATTATACACTTAACCATGGCGGGAGCTGGTTGAACCACTTCCAATAGTTTCAAATATTTCACCAATTCCATCTCTAACTACTCATCTTGCCTTGGAACTTAAGGAATTGCCTGAAAAGTTGAAATATGTTTTCTTGGGATCCGATGAGACTCTTCCTGTAATTATATCTTCAAAATTGACAGAGAAACAGGAATTGCGTCTAGTCAAGGTTCTGAGTGAGAACAAAGAGGCAATAGGATGGAGTGTTGCTGATTTGAAAGACACAGACCCCTCGATTTGCATGCATCACATACACATTGAGGATGATGTAAAGCCATCAAGAGAGATGCAGCGGAGGATGAATCCCAATATGAAAGAGGTGGTGATGAAAGAAGTGGTAAAATTGCTAGATACGGGAATCATTTATCATATCTCTGACATCACATGGGTAAGTCCAACTTAGGTGGTGCTGAAGAAGTCGGGCATCATAGTGGTGCCAAACTCAACAGGGGAGCTAATTCCATAACGCACGACCATGGGATGGCGTGTGTGTATTGATTACAGAAAGCTCAATCTGAATACCATTCATTGATAAAATCCTTGAGAGATTAGCTGGGCAGAGCTATTATTGTTTTCTGGATGGGTATTTTGACTACAATCAGGTGGCGATTGACCCTGTTGATCAGGTGAAAACCACATTTACTTGTCCATATGGCACGTTTGCTTATAGACGGATGTCGTTTGGTTTATGTAATGCGCCAGCAACATTCCAATGGTGTATGATGTCTATATTATCTGACATGGTAGAGAGATTTCTTAAAGTGTTCATGGATGATTTTTTAGTTTTTGGGAAAACCTTTGAAGACTGTTTGAGACATCTAGAAATGGTACTTTAGAGATGCAAGGAGACTAATTTGATCATAATTTGGGAAAAGAGTCATTTCATGGTTCAAGAGGGGATAGTACTGGGCCATATTGTATCGAAGCGAGGGATAGAGGTCGATAAATAAAAAGTGGATTTAATTTTGAAACTGCCTCTTCCCACATCTGTTAAGAAGATACGCTCTTTTTTGGGCCATGCCGGGATTTACCGAAGGTTTATTAAAGATTTCAGCAAAATCGCCTCGCCGCTATGCAACTTATTCGCTAAGGATGTTACTTTTGTTTTTGACGAAGAGTGCCTTAATGCCTTTGAGGAGCCACATGCTCAACTATCATCAACCCCGATTATTTGTCCGCCAGACTGGTATTTACCATTTGATCTCATGTGTGATGCATCTAACTATGCCATAGGAGCCGTATTGGGTCAGAGAAAAGAAAAGCTGCCATATGCTATTTACTATGCTAGTAGAACTTTGAATGAAGCTTAGATGAACTACACAACTATCGAGAAGGAGTTGCTGGCAGTTGTCTTCACCTTGGATAAATTTCGATCATATTTATTAGGCACCAAGGTTGTCGTTTACTTGGATCATGCCGCTTTGAGGCATTTGCTGACAAAGAAAGAATCTAAGCCCCGACTGATTCGGTGGATTTTGTTGTTGGAATAATTCGACCAGGAAATCAAAGATAAGAAGGGTTCAGAAAATGTTATTGCAGATCATTTGTCAATGATTATTCTCGAGTCCACAAAGTAAATTACTCCTCTTAAGGATTCTTTCTCGGATGAATATCTGTTCAGTGTGGCTATGGTGGAACAAATACCGTGGTATGCTGACATTATCAATTATAAAGCCACAGGTCGAATCCTAAAAGGATGGTCTAAGAATGAGAAAGACTGATTATTCAGCCAAGTCAAATTCTATTTCTGGGATAATCCGCGTTTGTACAAGTATTGCTCTGATCAGATTATCAGGAAATGTGTCCCCAAAAGTGAGGTGCAAAACATACTTACCTTTTGTCACACGCTGGAGTTTGAAGGGCATTTTGGAGCTCAAAAGACATCCCATAAGGTGCTGTAGAGTTGATTTTACTGGCCGTCCATATTCAAGGATGCAGTCAAATTTTGAAAAGCGTATCGGCGATTTCAAAAGCTTGGATCCATATCTTGAAGAGACATGATGCCTTTAACCCCGATTCTGATTGTAGAATTGTTTGATGTGTGGGGTATTAATTTCATGGGACCATTTTCAAAAACAAATAAGGAGTATATACTTGTGGAGGTTGATTATGTTTCAAAATGGGTAGAAGCGATAGCCACCAAATGTGTTGATCATGATGTGGTGAAAGAATTTGTAAAATCAAACATTTTCTCACGATTTGGTATGCCGAGAGTTCTGATTAGTGATGGTGGAAGCCATTTTGACAACCAGTTTCTTTCCACTTTGTGTGAAAACTACGGTGTCACTCATATAATTGGTATGCCATATAACCCCCAATCACAAGGTCAAGTGGAGGTTTCTAATAGGGAGACTAAAAATATTTTGGAGAAAACGGTGCGTCCGGATTTGAAGGTTTGGCCACGAAGACTGAATGATGCACTTTTGGCGTACAGAACTGCATTTAAGACACCAATTGGTTTGTCGCCATATCGTCTTGTGTATGGTAAAACGTGCCATCTTCCTATAACGCTAGAACACCGAGCATATTAAGCTATTCGAAGATTGAATTTTGATATAAAGAAAGTTGGTGCACAACGGAAACTCCAACTGCAAGAGCTTGAGGAGTCGAGAAATGATGCCTATGAAAATTCTTAGATTTATAAGGTTCGAACAAAAGCATTCCATGATAAACACATCATAAAGAAAGTTTTTGAGCCCGACTAAAAGGGTTGGCTGTTTAATTCGAGACTCAAGTTGTTTTCTGGTTAGCTTCAGTCAAGATGGGATGGGCCATACAAGATTACAAAGGTTTTCCCCCATAGAGTAGGGAACTCAATGATCTTGACACTGGAAAGACGTTTGTCGTGAATGGGCATAGATTGAAGCATTATATAGAGGTTTGACTAGTTGAGTGTGTGGTAGAAACTATCGATTTGACTGAACCACCACCCGAGCTGGATAAGCTTGATCCGGAGTATTGAGAAGCGGCAACGTTGTACCAACAAAGTTAAACATTGGTACTAGGTAGAGAAGAGTAGCTTTGATGCCTAGTTTGTATTTGTATACGGTAATTTAGTTATTTCGGCATTTAAGATCGAGTTCGTAAAATCAAGTTGTGAGGCCATCATCATTTAAGTATAGGGTGTACATGGAGCCTAGGAGTCATTTAGGAAGGATGGAGTTGAATGCGGGACAAATTGATGTCAAAAGGAGCAAAATTTAAAATTTGGGCTAGGGACCTACGCTTGAAGCGTAGCTGCGTAAGCCTGTTATAAACAGGCCGCGACAGGTTCCCTCATTGATTCCATTCAAACTCTACTTTCTCTCTTAATTCTCTACCATTCTTTGAGAGGTTTGATCCTACTATTTACCCATTCAATTCCTCATCATTCATTGTCAACGGATTGTCAGATTAGTTGGTGATTCGACCAGATTCGCGTGAAGAACTCGAAAAGTCACCGAAATTCAATTTTTGGAAATCCATCATTTCTCTCAATTCGGTGAGTTTTTTTCCCATCATTTTGATTTCATATGACTTATTTAACTATTCAAAACTAGTAATGATGAACGCGTCCGATTAAAATCATATTTTGCTCTATTTTCTAAAAGTTGAGTTTTCTAACTTCGGAATCGGATTAAATATTGATTTTTTTGGATGACGGCTTGTTTAATCATCGTATTAGCTATATTTGGATATATTTTGAGTTTGATTCGGTGTCCAGTTCATTATTGCTTACCTTTCAAAAATTCCCTATTATAGGCATGGCACGGACCAAGATTTTGGTGAGATGAGTGGCTCAGGCTGTCGTTGCGGCTGATCCACCAGTACGACAGAGGTCAAGGTCATCGTCACCTGCACCATCACCTATAAGCCGCTGTAGCATGCTCGCCAGGAGGCCACAATATGTCGATTCGGCATCCTCGTCTTCCTCGTTATTTGAGGCAGAAGAGCCGGAGAGCTCGACATAGGGGTGCGATATATTATTACTACATGGTTGCTTAGTGGTTGAGGAAATTTCTCCATGGGCACAATCACCACCACCTATGTCGGAGCTGCAAGACGAACAGATGGATGAGGATATAGAGGGTGATCATGCTCAGTAGGGGGATGACGCCGATGAGGGCGATGATGATGATAGGGCTTATAAGAGGGTGCCGGAGTCACCAGTAGAGGGTGATCTCGGAGTTTTGACCACATTTTTGCCGATACCCCAGACAACATCAGTTGAGCGTTTATTAGACCGGGCTCTCTGGAAGGGTTATCAGCAGGAGCGGATAGACCTTATGAGGATATTCGAGGATTTACAGCCAGTGTCAGCCTAGACAATCTGCCGATTAAGGGCCGGACGTCTTTCGCCTATTCTAGCCCCGGCTACCCCGCACATATGCGACGATATGATTCGGGAATTTTGGCTGCATATGCGCCATTTCAGTAGGGGGACGAGACTATTGACTGTGGTCTGAGGTAAAGAGATAGAGATTACCCCCCAGACTATTGTTGAGGCATGGGGCATTCTAGACGAGTGTTCGCTCGATTTGGCTGCTAAGTTCTCGCCTATACCCCAGGAACTTCCGTCTATTTATGAGCTGGTTACACTTCAGATTGCCGGGCAGTGGGTCGATGATCATCAGAACTACACAAAGAAGATGGACTATCATCCTATGCTATGGTTCTGGGATGTGATATTTCGATCTCAAATTCTGCCACACAGCCACACTACTATATGTTATGTGCCATTTCCGGTTCTATACTACGCATTTGAGTTCGAGAGGTGGATTTCTATTCCACAGATTTTGTGGGGAGGCCTATACGTGTACTATGTTCATCTAGACAAGGAGTCCAAGGTTAAGTTGTGGCAATTTCAGATTCGATTCCCGTGCCTAGTGATGAAGATTATGATGGATGTCGGGATCGAGATGGATGCGGCTGAGCGCAATAGATATAGGAATGGTACTCCATACGCCAGAGGGATGTAGACTAGTGTCTGGACTCGGGTGCATGCAGATGATATTATGCGATGCTAACTAGTGTTCGGTGTAGTATCGGCACCAGATGCACAGGCGCAGGCTCAGGCTGATGATGCAGGCCAGGTTGATGCCGACATAGCTCAGGATTATGCTGGTATGGCTCATGAGGCTGAGATGCCATAGATGTCAACTGTTACTGAGGAGGTCGTGATTCCAGAGACACCGGCGGGTGGTACTGTTACTTTGTATCAGGCATAGTTTGATGCTATTATAGCATGGATGCAGGGGCTAGAGCAGAGTTTGGCAGAGGAGAGACAGTCCAAACAACAGGAGACAGTGCGCCAATAGAGGGATCAGAGACGGTTATTTCATAGATTTGATTGTATGTGTCAGCATGTGGGTGTGTCGATTCCACCTACACCACCGCCCTATGATGATGAGGATTAGCTTAGTTTTAGTTAGGTTTTTGTTTTATTTTTATTTTGATTTCATTAATTGTTATTAGAAATAAATTATCGAGTGGATAGTTTTGATGTGAACACTTGGATGATTATCTTCTAAATATTTTTGATATTTTTATAGTTTATAAAATTACAGCTTTGATGATTCGATCAAATTATTTGATATATCCCTGGAATTTCATGATTATTTTGCGTGTGCGGATAACTTGAATTCTTTCAAAATCTTTTATCGCACTAGGGTTCAACAAGGGAGTTTTGATATTTTGAAAAAATTGACCCATTTTCGGGGTGCCTGATCTGTATCTGTACTTGTATTAGGATTTGTTTAAGTTAATTTTAGGATTTTGTGTAGAATTTTTGTATAATGTTTAGAGTAATCCTAGTCCGATGAGGAAGTGGAATGCAAATATAAGTTGGAGTTGGATTATTCATTCCTTCCACTATCCTATTCAGCCAAGGGTTTTAAATCCCTTTTCTCTTCGATTACTCTATATCATTCATCTATAAATACAGCCCTTGAGTTACATACTTCTCAAAAATTTCAAACTAGGGTTTATGTAAAAAAGCCACAAAGATGTCTAGTTCATCATCATATTCTGTTTCGTCTTCTATTTCTCTTGCGGGAGATCATGAGGGGAGTGAGTATGACACTTATTTTGATCTGGAGGAACTTATTAAGAATGATGAGCAATCGGATATTGAAGACAATCGAGGAAGGGAGATGAAGCAAATTGAGGAAAACACATCTATGGAGGTTTTGAGCCGAAAAAAAAGAACCATTCTGAGACCATTCATGTTATGTTGATTACAGTATGAGTTGGATTTCAGTCCAAACGAGCTCATGAATCCATTAACGAATATTGGAGAGGCAATCCTACGCAAAAGAGGATTGAGCCATTTACTAGCTGGACAAAAGGTGTATCCTAGGTTGATTAAACTATTTTATGAGAGATTGATAGTTGATGGACCACCAGGATATGAGTTAGCATAGATTAAAGTGTCATAATGGAGTGAACCGATAAAGGTGACTAGGAAAATGATTGCATAAGCTTGGAACGTCCCATTAAGATGTCCGGTTCACTTGAAAGAAGAATTTTTGCTACCACCGAAATAATGGCCATACACGGATGAGGAGATGATTAAGAAATTATGTGTTGTGCATGTGCCAAAGAAGGGAGATAAGGGTATGGAGAATTTTTTATTGAAACCAGATTTGCTTTACTTAGATATGTGATTGTTGCGCAAGCACGTCAGGATCATCAGATAAGTTGGCGAGAAAGGTCGCTGATTAAGATACTCTTTGGTATGCTAAAGGGATAATGGGTGTCATTCCCTGCTATAATATTTGAGGTTATGATTTGGATATAGGAGATTGTGAGTGGAAAAGTAAAAGGGTGGAGAGAGATGGAGTATTATCTTCCATATCCCTTTTTATTATCCAAAATCATGGAGATGCAGCTTGGGGATCGTATAGAGGAGATGAATGAAGAGCGTGAGACGTTTATCATGAAGTATCCAAAGGAGGATTTTGATAGGCTGGAAAAGACATCGCAATGCCATATTACAATGGGAAAAATGGCGCGTTTTTTAGAAGAAGGGAAGGAATAAGCGGACTAGGATTTAGGTTTGGGATTTTTAGGTTATTTTATTTGTAGGGATGGTAGACCCTTAAGGCCACGTCTTTGTTTCTTTTATTTTAGGATTGTAGGCCCTTAAGGCCAAATCAATTTTTTTTCTTTTATTATTTTTGAAAAAAAAATAAAAAATAAAAGAAAGAATCTTCGATTTCTTGAAAACCGGTGTTGATTTCTGGATGTTAATGATGCAATTTTTTTTTCCTTGCTATGATTGGGTATTTGTGCTTTGTTGATGATCTCTACAGGTGATCCAAATCAAGTTTGGGGGAAGGAATTCATGTTGTGCTTTGGAATCCAGAATTGAGCTTCAAAGGTAACTGTATCTATATCGTATTTTATTTCTAACCATGAGGACATGGTCTGATTTAAGTTTGGGGGTAAGGGTATAGTATTACATTGAATGAATATTTTCGAAAAAAATTGAAATTTTTACTCATTAATGTTTTGCATTATAGTTTGATTAAGTTTGTATATATGATATATAAGTAGTATGTGATGTTATATTCCCATTCATGAGAGAAGTGATTAGATCAAGTTAGTGAAGTGATGTGATTTTACATGAGTGAGTGAATAAGTGAAATTAAAATTAAGAATGACGACCTTGACTTATAAGCACAAGAACACATTCACTATGAGAAATAGGTTGATTTTTGACTATGTAGTTGAAAAATAATTTTACCGTAATAAAAGGGGAGATGGGGAGATGAAGAAAATTAAATGTTTTTTGAGAAAATAAAATGCAAAAAGCAGTTCGTTGATCCGAGTAACCGGGCCTTGGTATCACCAATATCACTATTGGTGTTTAAATGGGAGAAGACTGATGAACATAAATCCCATGGAAGAAGCTCGGGCCCAGTTGGTTGGGATTAAAAAAATCCTCGCTGGAAAGTCCGGAGACTTAGAAAGACAAAAAGGGAAGAAAAGTGAAAAGTTGAAAATTTACGTTTTGATGAAAAATGGAAAAGTTTGATCAATGAAGTAGGAGAAGAGAAACTGAAATATCGTAGTTGAATGTTCACAAAATCACGGAAGGTTGTTTGAATTTTAAGTAGAAAGTAGCGAAATCATTCACTTTAGTGGGAACCATTCATGACACAAAGCTTGATATAATTGTTGTTCAGTAGTGAGTGGGAGTATTTGCATCCATACTATCTTTTGGATTATATCATTACTTAATTAAATTTGTCTGTGAATTCATGAATGTGTGACTATAGAGAACTGAGATGTTTGTAGGTACCATCACTAAAAACCTTCAAGAGACTTCACTCGTCCACTAGGGGTAACCTAGGGGTTTAAAAGGCTTGTTACACGTGTTAAGTGTAATCGTCGACCCTCAAGAAAGTAAGAGATTAGATTAGAGTAGTTAGATTAGTTAGAATGAATAGAGTAAAAAGATCATCACAAGAAAAGTTTTCTGAGTTTATTGCTAAGGGACTAGCAATATATAAGTTTGAGAGTGTGATAGATGTCAAATATTAGTCACTTTGACCCCTTAACTCACTATTGTTACGTTCTTTCATTTTATTATCTGGTATTTTTATGTTGTTTGCGTGTTAAAGCATGTTTCAGGAACTAACTTCGGTGAATTAACTGAAGAATATGTTCTTTCTATCCAATAAGAGAGTCAAAGAGGCCGTCCGAGACAAAAATGGCTCCCGGAGGGCAAAAATGACATTTTGAGAAGCCGTCATCTTCAGCAAAAAGTATTGTGGGTTTGAGATGGACATTTTGGCGCATTCACGGAGAAAAGTGGTTTTCCAACAAAACCCTACGCTTGTGCCTACGCTTCGAGTACCCAAAAGTCGCTAGAATTGCAAAATCTACGCTTTGACCTACGCTTGAAGCGTAGCCCCCAAGCGTAAGTGCTGCAAGGTTTTGTGTGACTTTTCTTGTTTCACCCCCGACTTATTTGGATGACGTGCCCATGACTCAAGACCTCTGTATACATGTATATACACTTATATTTAGGGTTTTGATAAGTTTTGAGAGTGAAAATACTGAAAAGGGTCTCTCTATGCCATTACATATATATACAAGACCATACATCATTCAAAAAAAAAAAAAAATTCTGGAGGTGCTGATAGATTGAGGCTGGTGGGTTCTATGAGACGTTCATTCATTCAGAATTGCTGCTGTTGAGAGCCATATTCAAACCTAGAGATTCGACGAAGAAAACTATGGAGAACGTTTCTACATCAACGATGCAATCACCTTCTAACATGACCAACTAACTCGGTATCTAGGGTTTTATAGCAAAACCTTAGCCAAGTAATGTAGTTCTTTTATTGTTTTTAATTGTAAATGAGGGGAAAATGTTACCATACTGTGATGATTATAGTAGTTAAGAGACCGTACTGATTTGCAATATAAAATTTTATATTTGTTCTAAATTCTTGTCTTAGATGGAATAAATATATTATTTTGCACAATTATGATTATTCAATATGGGCTAGAACTCAGATGCTTAATCATGGTTTTCTACGCAATGGTAGTAATGAAACTTGAAATCCTAGGTTGACACATGCCGTGCCTTAGCGATTTAATATAGACATGCTTTAGTTTATTTTCATGCATTATGAATAGATTAGAGTAATATAATTGACATGTACTAGTTAGGTCACTCATGAGACGGGTTGTCGCGATCCGGTTGATGGTACTCCTTTTTGGGGTCGTATTTAGCTATCTGCGAGACGACCTGATACACAGTTATGGATCGCCATCTTACAGTTGAAACAGTGATGAACTATATTATGCAGTTAGTGGTGGAGTGATGAAAACCCTAGTTTTCTCTCTCATCTGAATCACAACAAATTTACTTATTTTTTAGATAATTTATAGTTAAAATAGATAATTTGGTCTTTGACCACCCAAACAACACAAGCTTTCAAAAAATATAATTCGGTGTTTCAAAATTATTAAAGTGAACAATCTCAGTGTCTGTAGGATCGATATCCCTTACTCAAGCCGTTTAGTTATTCTACAATTGATATGTGCGCTTACGTAGGGTAAAATCTAGCGTCGTTAAGGTGTCATTTTTAACAACATATTTTTACCCACCTGACGTCATATCACTTTTTTGCTTACAAAAACTACATTCATCAACATCAACATTAGAAGAGAACCTTATCTGATTGCTAAAAGATGACTTAGTAGGAACAACCAAAACAAATTAACTGGGCACTGGTAGAAGGCCTTTTCATGCCTGAGTTTTGAGTCGTGCCTCTTCAGCCAAAAGTTCACTTACAACTACATGAACATGTGGATGAGGAGTACGATGTAAAATATTTCCCCGAAGTCCCTCAAAATCATCACGAAGAGCCATAAAAAACTAAACAATACGTTGTTCCTCTCTACGAGTAAGGTAGCCAACATGGCTTTGAATAAAATTCAGCAAAATTCCTGAATACTCATATCCTTTTGCTGCACTGCTTGGATGTCGGCTTCCAACTGGTACTGTTTGGCAAAGTTTGATTATGTGTACAATCTTTCCAAGTGATCCTAGACTTGTTTTACATTTTCATTTTTGCTAACTGCGTACCAATGGAGGTTCAACAGAATTATTGATCCAAGTAACAATTTTTAAGTTGTTTGCTTCCCAATTATCCAACCGATTTGCATCTTTTTCATCTTTAGGTTCTACGGGCTTGCTCACTGCACCACTCACATAACCCCATAAATTTTTCCCTTTAAAAAAATTCCTCATTACATAACTCCAATACAAGTAATTGTTGTCATTCAATCTTACACTAATTGATTGTAGCGAGTCATCTCTTTCACCAGCGATTGCAAATATACGGACAACCTAAAAAAATCCAAGAACAATATGTCTACCACGAACAGAGAACTTAACAAACACAGAATACTACAAAGATCTAACATGTATTGACATGAAATAGAAAACACTCCTTGTTATAGTAAAGCAAAGGGAACTTAACAATAAGAAAAACATGGAAAGACAAGTGCTTCAGCCTAGCTTCCAAAGGGAAATCAACAACAAACGATTCTGCAACCAACTGTCACACCGCTTCCAAAACAAAACCCAGCAATAAACGATTTCAGAGATGAAGTTTGAGACAACCAAGTACTACAACACTGTCATTGGTACACCTAGGCATCGTGATTTCATCAAGAATATGATCACTGGTACCTCATAAGCTGATTTTAAAGAAGCTAGAATTTCTAAGGATGGACAGATACATGAGCTTTGCTTGCTTTCAACCTTGGTGTCAAGCAGATGATCTGCTGCTGTAACAAGATGGATGCCACAACCCCGAAGTAGCGTGTTATTGAAAACGAAGCTGAAGGCTAAGCGTGAGCGTGGTATTACTATTAATATTGTTTTGATATCATGAAAGAATTTAAAAGAGAAAACAAATAGAGGCTAGGGTTTTCATTATGCAACAATAATCTGAATCGATGATATACATAGGGGCTTATATACCCAAGCAATGAAAATATTATTTTACTCCTACAACTAAAGTATAATAAAATAACATTCTATTATCTAAGAAGAAAGATTATTGACAATGATTTCGGCATACTGAATCCCACACTTTTTGTTTGAGAATGAATGAAGTCTAACAGTGAAAACTATAGTATTGAAAGTCTTCAATAGAGAAAGAAAAAAACATGTTTGGTTTGTATTTCTAAGAACAATTTTTTGTTTTCTGAAAACTGAAAAATAGAAAACTGTAAAAAAGTCTGTTTGGTTCAGTTTTCTGAAAGTAATTTTCTAAAAATTCAGTTACAAAAATGACTGTTTTTAGAGAACTCAATTTTATTGTTCTCAGAAAACTGTTCTCTGTTCTCAAAATTCTCAAGAACAATTTTTAGAGATACAAACCAAGCAGATTAAAACTTATTTCTAAATATGTAATTCTTCATTTCCTTTCATATGTGATACACCAAACTTGTCAAGAAATTTTTTCATGTAAATATTCTACTATACTTCATCCTCCGCTTCCAATTTAACGAAGCCCAAATAAAAAGTCAGACTAAAGCCCTATTTGGATTGACTTTTCAAACAATGTTTTTGTCATCCTGAAAGGAATTGCTGTTTTGTTTGATTGTATTTTTGTATGGTTTCAACCCGTAATTACCTGGTATGAGATATTCCCTCCGTCCCAAAATAACTGTCCACTTTTTCTATTTTTCTTGTCCCAAAATAAGTGTTCACTTTTGAAAAATCAAAGCACTTTGTTTGGTCAATTTACCAATTTAACCTTCAACCATTAAAGTTATAAGACATATACACTATAAACCATCACATCACTACGGTGGGACCATGGGTAAAGTTGGAATTTCATTCACTAACACTATAACAAAAGTTATCCTCTTAAAAAGTTGGATTCTCCAAAATAGACCTATAATTTGGGGCGGAGAGAGTATGTGTCTAGCACTACCCTATTGAATCCCTAACCCTAGCTATGCTATATTAGATCTTATATGATTTTCCCTATATTTCGAATTCTATCCAGCCTAGCTATGTTAAAAAAAAAAAAATCATATCCAGCATTTCCATTTATTACTAAAAGATCTATATCAAAATTGTGGTCCCCTGGATCCCTTCATCAAGAAACTCTATTATCCTTGCGATGGAACTTTGCTCTATCAAACCACCTAGCCAAATTGGGCCTCGAGTTTCAACCTGTGACTAAATTTTCTCAGTTAATCATTTTAGATGATTATTGGCAGATTATGGACAAATAAGAATACATTCAAAATGGCCATGATTTAGAGACCTGTCCAATGGAAACCTGAACACAATCAAAATAAAGAGAACATAAAGGTATTTTTTTTTTTTTGGGTAAATAAGAGAACATAAAGTTCGATATATATATACATACATACATGTGAATAATAAATACAAAATTCCAAGGTTAGAGTTCTAATACATTCTTCTTTTAGACGTATGACTTGATATTTGTGATGATCAAGACAGAGAAAGAGAAAGAAAAAAAAGAAAAAAAAAGAAGAAGGTAGAGAACTTGTAATTACAACTACGTTCAAAGCATTAAATCCTTTGGAATTGGAAGCATGGCTTTTAAAATGACCTGATATAAATATATTTATAATGTGGGCGTAAAATGACTTTTATTCATGTATTCGATATGTATATATATAAGTATACATATTAACATGGCAGATTGTTACTAATCCATGCAGCGAATGGAGTACAAATATGTTCAATATGCATGGACTAATGTGATTTGTGTAAAAAGTGCCAAAACTGAGTTAACAAAGACTCTACACCATAGTCATGATCATGAGTTAAACTGAAGTTTAGTTCTTGTCCTTAGGGTGAAGTTAGCTCACTCAACTTGTTCACAATTGATGTCTCAAGTTGTAGTGGTTGGCACGTTTCTAGTTTAGGGTTGAATACAACTAGAGTACGAATTTTTCATCCTCAACAAACATTATTATGAAAAGAAAACTCCTTTGTAATTGACAATGAAATTCAACTTAAGGTTTCTTCTGTCTCAATCCCAACTTAATTACTTCTAGATTAAGCTATGCTTATTAAGAGACCAAACGTTAAAAACATGGCAAATGGTTGCTCACAACTTTTATACTAATTTTTACCGAAAATCTTTAATGAGATTAGGATTTTCCACACCTCATGTAAGCACAAAAACTGTACCCAATTGTTTACCCCAAAAAAGAAAAAGAGAAAAGAAAGAAAGATAGTACTCAAATATATATCAATGGATTAATGCAGTTTAAAAAGACTTAAGATATGATGTCTTGGAAGAGGTCGAGTAGATGAGATTGATTAGAATAATGACCACATGTTTAAAAAATTAATAATTTTTTGATATTATTTTCTTTTCTATTTTGTATTTGGTTTTTAGTGGGACCCATTATCTTTTGAAATTAATGAAGAGAGATAACTTGAGAAAGTATATAATAATATTGTATTGGGATTTGAAACTGAACAACTAATTTTGAACAAGTAAATTAGGCAAAGTGGTCAACTAAAAGTGGACGGACAAAGTTATTGTATCTTTACATAGAATGTCTCATCAACCCCATATGCAAAGCAGCTTATTAAACGAAGTGTATACCTCCTAATTTAGAGTTTATGTGCTCAAACTTAAAGCTAAATAATTTTGTTTTAATTATTTTTGTCAATCTTTTTCACTGATCACTCTGGGTCGAATTTAACTGGACTCAAGTAATTACATCATAGTTCAATAATTGTACTTTTTCAACCATATATATGCTAGCTACTGTCTTGGCAACAAATGGAAATATTCGTAAATCAACTTTGTGTGAGTAATTATTCTCACGTTCCACTAATTATACATTTGGGCTGCTATAAGTTTTGAAATTAATTTTTAGACTGTATCCTAAAATAAGTAATGAGAAATTTTTAATATTATTTAGCTTTCATATCGAACTTCATTAGTTAATTGAATTTCAATTTTTACTTAATTGTAATTATATTTATTAAAAATATATTTATTCAATTTTCTGTTTTCCTTTTTCTTATGTTGCGTACAGTCTGTATTTCATATTTTATGCGGTGCGCTACAAATTCATCCGCTACATTGGTGAAAATGAAATTTATTAATCAAACCCCTTTTTGCCCGCAAGAGTAACAAGTTTGAAGTCAAGGTGCTGTTTATGAAAATTAAAGTTCAAAAATAGTACAATCAAATTGTCTCTATGTTTTGTGTCCAATTGTTAAATAATTGTCATTTATAATTATTGAAAATTAGTTCTTAATATCTAAAACTCTTCAAAATTAATTTAAGTAACAAATAAAAAAGTCTCTATGTTTTTTGTACAATAGGCCTAATTAATTATTTCCTTTTCTTAAATGATCTTTTTTTTTTTTCTCTAGAACTTTGCATACACGAGACCTAAGAGAAAATAATAGAAAACAAAAATAAAGAAAATACTTCTAAAATGTCAACAATCAACTATTCATCAATGAAATATTCAATGAACGTAAGGGTGATGAGAATTCGCTATCACTATCCATTTTAGGCATATCATTATTAGAGCTCAGTTCAGATAATGTCTCACTTCCATAACCCCACCATAACCCTAATTTTCTATTGATTTGATGCTTTGAACCAAAACTGAGGGGACTAAGTTTAGCTTAATGACAGATTAATTAGGCAATTCTACACGCAATTAAATCATGTGGTCCCAACATGTCATATCAATTATATGTTTGAACTCAAGCCTATAATGCTAGCTTCAAATTAATCATCCCATCACAAGCCCATCTTTAAGCTTGTCATAATCAATATAATGCAGTTTGATGCTAGCTAGTCTATGATGCTATATTGCGTTTAAACCATTCATATTATGACTTTACGAGTTCCACGCGAACTAAGAATCTTAATTAATTAAAGATGTCACTGAAATTGAATTAGACAACTTTTGTAAGAGATTAATTTGTTGTGTGATTAACATATTGTTGAAAGATGGTCAGACAGTGTAGCCTTGTCATTTGTGATTGAATGACAACTGGACTCCTTGCACGGGAAAAAAATTGTAATTTCATGCAACACAACGTCACACCAGTACAACAATAGGGTTTTCTTTTACGGAGCTTAGGCTCTGGTTTCTGTTTGGTATACCTTCTATTTCTGATTTTATGCATAAGAACAAAAAAAAAAAATTGTTTTGAGAAGTCGGTACAATTTCATTAAAACGTTATTTCAAGGCACATAAGATCTCTTAAATTTTTTTACAAATACCATTCAAAATAATTCTTTCTTCTAAGAATCTAAAAACAGCGTTTGAAAAGTCAATCCAAATAAAACCTACTGAATATACTTATGTAAATAACTATATTTTAATTCAAAAGTATTCAACTATAGATTAAATTCACACAAAAAATAATAAACTAAGCTTTGAGTCATTTGTTTACCGAAAAATGGCTTACATCTAATCAATACAAAATAACAAAAAAAATTACGCATAAATTCTATTACAAGAGCTGAGCTCGACGAATCTTTAGGGCTTGCTGCAAAGTTGTGTTCTAACAAATTCCATTGTTGACAATATTTTCTGTCCATAATATATTCACCTAAAATAGTAAAATTTTGTGTTTGTGCTGTGTATAAAACAAATAATATAATCACTCATAATCTACTCGATCACAATAGCAAAGTTGAGTTTGTTTTTCCTAGTTGTTGAGCCGCAAATTTTTTTGGGTCTATTGATGTTGTATGTTTTTAGGGCACATAACTGATTTAATAACTTATTTGTGCCAAAAAGAAAGTGGAATTAATAGTACATATTATCTTATTTAAAATTTTTAATATATAGAAGTGAATTTTTTAAATTTTCTTGGGGGGTCCATGATCCCCAAAAATTTGTTTCTTAAAAAAGATTATATAGAGTTATGAATTTTTTTAAATTACTTTTTGTATTTTTTTTGGGGGTGTCTAAATTCTTGGGTTAGAGGACTAAAGTTCTATTTGGATAGGTTTTTCAAAAGTTGTTTTTGACTTTCTGGAAGGAGATACTGTTTTAAACGGTATTTGACAAAAATTTTAGAAGAGTTTGTAGGCCTTGGAAGAATGTTATGAATATGGTAAGAATACTAGCTTGTCAAAATAATTTTTGCTTATGTTTTATTGTACAGAAGTATAAGTAGAAGCTTTGAAAAATACGATCTAAGTATCCCATAAATGTTTGCAAAAAAAGTATTTAAAAGTTATATTATATTTATTATTCTTTTTTATTGATATTTATTTATACTATCAAATTAGGTTGTTTACGGCACATTCATGGACTTGGTCGGGGACGCTAGTGTAAAAACAAGTTACTCTACTGTTTATTTAGCTCATTTGAGCATTTATTGGTCTCGACATTAGTTAGTTTAAGTTGCTCGATATTTTCTTTAGAAACTCGTGTAACTGTTTTGGTACACCACTGCAACAAATGTGATAATTTGTGACCCAAAAAAAGTAACTAATATTCAATACTTTGTGACTAAAAATGTTTGAGTAACAAAAATATGCCGTCACAGTATAGCGGGTTGCGGATTCTCTAATGTGACTGTCCATTTACACAGTCACTAATGGTTATTAATTGTGACAGAATAATAATGTAACAAAAATGAAAATTTAGTGACATTTTTTTATTTTGTCATAATTTAAGTGTTTATTTATGAGCCCGCACGATTTTGCTCTTGGGTGTAGAACTGTGACTCATAAGCCCACTTGAAAGAAGCTTCCATGGAATGCCAGCACCATTGCCACACTCTCTGCCAGCATGCACCATTCAACTTGCTACATGCGTGAACCACTTGTTCACCACCTCTGCCACCTTGCAAGATGTGTTCATTTTGAGTTTGGTTTTTCTCCTCATTCTCAGCCTATATATAGAGGCATACACATGTTGTAAACATAAGCTCAAAGTCTGTAAGAGCATTGTGAGGTGGAGAGAACAAATCCGAAAATATATTTGAGCTACCCCTCCGTGAACGTACCTGTTTTTTGGGGAACCACGTATAAATCATTGTGTCTATATGTTTGTGTGTGTTTGATTCCATTTTAGGTCCAACATTGGGCTCCTCCCAAAAGGCCTCATTCCAATTGCGGTCAACACTGCACATATAAACACATCCCCAGACCTCTACCCGGATAATGTGGGGCATCACAACTATTTAACATATTTATCAGCAAAATCAAAGTGTATATGACATAACCCAATTACAACTTATTGATATATTTCAACTCATGACCAATTAGAGAATTGAGATTGATCCTAATTCGATACTAATATTTACGTGTTGTGTTCGGGTCGACTCTTATACAATTTCAATCATTTTAAGGTCAACTCTAACCATTTTAATTCATGTCATGTTCGTGTCGTTTTACCGTGTCGTGTTTTATTTTGTCAGCTCTACTATTAAGTGTCAAAAATACTTTTATTTGTGACAATAATTTTCCTTCACAAAAAGACAATTATTTGCAACATTATTTTATCCATCACTGATTGACTAATGAAGTCTCGAGAGAGGGGGGTATGAATTAATTGACAAATTAAAATTTTAATTGCGGAATAGTCGATTTTAATTCAATTCGATCACAATATAAATCACTCAATAATAAATATAAATGCAGAAAATAAATTAGAGACGACATCAATATTTTTATGTGGAAAAAACTTGGAAAGAATCCAAGTAAAAAATCACGGATACGCTCGGGTATCGATGAACTATGAATCAAGAATTACAAGACTCTATGAAGTTTTAGACTTACAAATCAATCTGATTTTCCTTTCTCCACTCGACGTCTGAAGGTCTTGAATCACTCGCGCTCCACCAAGCTCTTGCTCCGATCTCCGTACTCTGACGACTCCGCTTCTCAACGGATCAAAGAATCATGAAGCCTCCTGCTCCGATCATGGTGGTGTGATGATTTTTCAGTAACTACTTCATCCAATTGTGCATAACGATCTTCGGTGTAGAAACACAATTGGAAAAACTCAAACCAAGAGAGAACTATAAAATATATATTCACTCAATAATTTTCTCTCTCTATATATCTCTGTAGAAGAATATGAATATGTAGAATAATTGCAGAGATCTCTCAAAAAGCCACACGTCACACCGTTTTCTTAGGTTTCACTGATATATATAGAGAAAAGTCTTCAATTAATGGTAAGAATCATTTTCCAATCAAGATTCATATTTCCACCATCTAAATCTTCTAAATATAAATAAATATATCAATGATAGTCCAATATACTGATAATAGCTTCTAATCATGTCCCAAAATGGTTAGGAATCAATTACATAGCAAAATAAACCTTCCCAAAAATAATTATACGTACCCATTTACCGAGTACTCGGTGGATGTTCTACTGAGTACTCGGTGAACCTTTTCGTGCGTAAGTTTGCAAAACACTGCTGGATTTTTCCCTTTTTGCACAAATCGTGCGAAAGTTCGCACCTTACTTGGTAATACTCCCACCGAGTACTCGGTGGAACAACATGTAACTTTTTCTGAAATCTTTGGTTCTTTGCACTGTTCCTTCCAAAATATCATTTGTACCTTTACCACTTTGTACACAACTTTAACACTTAATAACCCAATCTAAAACACAAAACTCTCAACATGGTTTTTGATCAGAATAATGCCATTACATAAATAAATGTTCTTACAATCTACCCCTTGGCATTTCTGAGACAAAATCATGTTTTACAAATATATCCTCACGGTAAAATAAAATCTATACCTATGAACACACACCGACAAACATAGACATAAACTCTTATTTTGATCTCATGATGATCTACGAATCCTGCAATCACAACACTTACACAAAACATACCTGTGAAAAACAAGTGTGAAAAACAAATAGCAGGACTAATCAATATTAAATGATCATAAACAAAATAAATAATATCAACATGAAGCATAATGATCATGAATCAATAAAAATTAATTCTCCCCCTTCATTGTATATCTCTCCCCCTTACTAAATACTTCTCACCCTTTCTAAACTTTTACCGTTTTTTGTCACTGAAATGACAATGAATGAAATAACAATAAAAATAATCAAGAGAGACAAAAAAGAATAGACAAATGGTAAATATTGGAAAAATATTTGAAAGGACTAGAGAATCGAATCAAAACTTATATTAAGTCATAGAACTCTAAAGAATATATCTAGATTCTCGAGTAACAAAAATCTTTACAATGCATGAACTTAAATTTAATACATGAATGCAATATGCTTAAACTAAGAAAAATATTTTTGTTATTAAAAACATGTGAGCAGGGCATTTAGAGACAATGAGCTAATCATTAACACATCATATTCACATATTTGACTTAGCTATTATACACACAGTAGTGAAGAAAATCAGCACACATACCTTGCAGTAATAAGCATTCACAAGACAAGTTTTACATAGTTTTTGCATATATAAAAAATATTCAGGTGTAAGCAAACAACTAAGATGAAAGCAATACATATTAATTCTAATAATCTCCTCACTAACCGTGATGATACTTCAGTCCAAAACCTAAACTAGAAGTTAAATCTTTAGCTTGGACCTTATTGCATTTAAATGTCTCACAATATAATCTTTTGCATTTTTTTCACTTTATCCCATTTTGTCTTTCTAAGCTCCAGACTTTCTAGCGAGGAGTTTTAGTCCAGACCAACTGGGCATGAGTTTCTTCCTTGAGATTTATGTTCATTAGTCTTCTCCCCTTTTTACGCGAACATTCAATGCTTACTGAGGCAAGAGGCCCGGTTACTCAGATCGAAAAACTACTTTTTGCATTTCTATATTTTAAACATCTCTTTCTTTTCTTTTTAAACATCACCCCAACATTCACGAACATGCAAAAGGTATTTAAAAGCATTGATCAATCTAGCATAACTCATGAACCTACATATCACTTCGGGTTAGATATAAAAGATTAAAAGTTTTAGCAAGTATTACAGTCATCTCCGAAGTGAAACAACCACCCAAAGTTAATGAGTTCCAAAAATAATACTTAAACATGTCAAGTGAATAACTCATATCATCAAGTCAGACTAACAACTCCAATTCCCATACGCATAATAAGAAAAGTAAATATGAGAATAAAGTGAAATATGATAACCATTTGTACTCTCAGCCAAGCTCAACATGCTAAGATTTTATTTTATTTTATAATTTTTATGATTTTTGTCATAATGTATACATGCATGAATAATCCTAAAAGTAATAATAAAATATGATGCATGCATAATAATAAAGAAAAATAAAAATGCACTAAAAATGCATGATAATGTATCAATTCTAGAATAAAGAATATTGCAAAATATTCCTAGAATGATACATATGAAGATATCCATTCTAAAGAAAGCATACCAATAGATTTTCTAAGACTTATATGGTTTTGAAAATATAATGATTTTGTAAAGATATCTGTTTACTGAGAATCAATGGATATAAACTCTAGAGACACTATTCTATCTTCAACAAGATCACGAATGAAATGATATCGAATATCAATATGCTTTATCCTAGAGTGCTGAACAGGATTTTTTAAAATATTTATAGCACTAGTATTATCATAGAAAATAGTCATTGTGTTTTGTGAAAAACCATAATCCTGTAACATCTGACGCACAAAATCTGAGTACAACAACTACCAACAACTATATACTCTACCTCAGCAGTGGAAAGGGAGACACAATTTTGTTTCTTGCTATGCCAAACAACTAAGAAATTACCAATGTAAAAATATCCTTCATTAGTACTGTCACACCCCACATTTCCTCGGACTCCGAAACTCGAGCCTAAGAGCTAAGGGAGTGAATGTGGAAATAAAAAGAAACAAGAACAAATGACCTTCAGTCATCAAACACCCATAAAAGGATAAAAATTTCATTTCACTCCTACAATATGACAAGAAGACCTCTCGGGATCAAAATAGAAGCAAAACAAAGCAAACGGTACCTTAAACGGACCGTTTAAGCACCCGTGCCCACCCAAGGGTAAAATGTTATCACAAGTATAAAGTAGTGATTTAAAGGTATAAATACAAGGTTTGGACCTAAAAGAAGTTATAGGAACAAACAGAACCGAATTTGAAGGTACGAAACGGAAACTACAACATTTTTAAGAAATCGGTCGTCGTGAGGTGCCGAGGCTTAAAACGTACCACCACTTTCAAACGAACATTACGCCCTAAAAAATGACTCAAATGAAGATATTTATTATCCTAACATCAAGATCTTTAAGTCATCTTTCTAAAAAGCTAAAGAGCACCTCAATCCAACATCTGTAGCTCCAGATATGACCAAAAGAGTGAAGGGGTGTCGAAACAAGATCGAACTAGAACATCCTAGGGAAAAATCAGTCGACTGACTAGGAAATCAGTCTACTGATTGGGGAAGTCAGTCGACTGACCAATACCAGTCAGTCCACTGACCTGGACAGAGATTTTTTGACGATTTGCTAGTCGACCGACAAGGCCATCAGTCAACTGACCAATACCCGTCAGTCGACTGACCTCACCAGAACTTTTTACGACTATTTTCTAGTCGACCAACAAGGGCCATCAGTCGACTGACGACCAATACCCATCAGTCGACTGACCTCACCAGAACGTTTTACGGCTATTTGCCAGTCGACTGACACAGTTCCGTCAGTCAACTCACGAACCCAAAAATACTCAAATTGGTCCGAAAATTACCGTAACAACTACGTATACATGCCTATGTTTGTATATACTCTTATTTAGGTCCATATTCAAAATTATATTCATCAAACTTAATTTCTTAAATAAAAAACCCGCCTATAAGGTTTATTAAAGTTATTCGTCTTGCCCCCGATTTCCATTTTAAATATCGTCGGTTTCTAAGAATTGAAATCCTTGTAAAATGAGTTTAAGATCATTTCTAAGACAAGGAAATTTACCGGGCTAAGGGGGTGGGCGAAAACGGGTTTTTCCATTCAAATCGAAAAGGATTGGTTTGAAAACCTAGAAAAATGCCGTTTTCAGCCAAACAACTAATACTCACAATTCATGGCAAATCATCCAATTCACATTCACAACTCCAATGAAAGGATTCAAAATGACATTAAAACGCCGTAAGGCGAAACATGTTATAGTTGTTCAAAATATACATTTGTACAATCCGGCACCGAAGTGCACCAAATGAATATGATCCCCGCGCATGGCGCTCCAAGGGATGTACATAGACAATAACACATCGACTAACATGCTAGCCTGATCAAAATAACGTAGTTTTCCAGGTTTGATTTACATGGGAAAAAGGAACATATTAATACATGTTAATCGACCTAATGCCCAACAAAATAAGTATGGTCCGCCTCCCATGCACAAAAGGGCGGACATACAGCCACACATCCACGGAGAGACTACAGAACTCTCCCAACGGGATCATCACCTGAAAAATATATAAGGCGTGGGGTGAGGTCACTAGCCTAGTAGAGGAAGCGTCATTGCCTCCATCTCGGTAGTCCGAGTGGTACAACCCACCCATGGTACATGCAACTACTCCTAGGTCAGTCTTTTGTTCCACATGGCTCTCATGCCAATCCGGAACCCCTTCGAACCCAACAAACAATTTTCCCCAACATATTCATATTTTTGTCATTCAAATATAGCATGCTTCAAAATCGAAATCATAATCACACATATGATAGTCTAAATGCACCATGACTCAACATACCCCATGAGACACACGGCGCCCAACTCAAGTTAACGGATACATACTCTGTCCAATTACTTTTGAGGATACAAGCTCATCAAGTAATGTAGAGTACCACACCGACTCTTCCCAAGTGATTTTTCTCTCTATCACTTCAACAAGGAAGACAGTTGCACGAGAGCCCAGATTGCAACTCCGTGTGCCATGACTACAAAAGTCAAGAACATGAGCCTCTACCTGGACTCCTAACTCACATTTGCAAGCTTTTTAGTTCCGTAGGCGTGATACCTCCTGGCCAGTTGTTGCGACGATCCGAACCCGACTAACCACACATGACTACACCACCTTCATATTCTAACACCATGAATTTGACACTACATGGTATAACCAAAATGCATAAAGGTTTTTGATCCCAACCCTATGCTACCATAATACATGCTTACAATTCACATTTGTTAGCCATAAAACACAATATGCATATATATCACAAAATCATGTTCCCAAGGGCCTAAATCATAGTTTAAGTTGTCAAGACCAACTCGTATATATATATACGACATATATACACTTAGACACACACACCCTCTTACAAAGACGAAGACAAATCGTTTTTCCCCTACCTCAATTCCAAGCAAGAGCACCAAGAATGAGTAAGGCCTTCCAAGAGTGATTCGAATCAACCCAACACCCTCCAAAGCCAACAATAAGCTCAATTCACCCGGTAGCTATGCTTCAATAGAGTCTTAAGCAAGAGCTATAAACAAGACAACCCCATAATAAAAAATTGAAGACAATAACTCAAGAATAGAAGTTAGGGTTTGAAACTAAAACTTCCAAAGGAGGAGAAATCACTTACCAAGCTTTGGCTCAAAAGGAAGCTTAGAGCACCAACATCAACTTTCATGCACAAACCTCTTTCAAATTCTCATCAAAAGGAAAAGAGAATTCCACAACTTGAAGAAGAAGGAGTGAAGTAAGGGAGAGCAAGAGAGAAACGTATGAGAGAAGATAGAGTGGTTCTTGGTGAGTGAGGAAAATATCTTGCACTTTGGAAGACAATAATCAATACATAATTGTGTATATGTATAACTCCTAAATGAGTGTTCTAATCCAAGGGTTCATAATAAAGATGGGGAAAAAGGAATGAATCCAAGGGCTAGGAACAAGTCTTGCCAAGTGGAAGACTTATTACACAACTCACAAAACTCATTAATTTGCCAAACAAGGCCTTATCATCTAAGGGCTTAGAATAAATATGGGAATCAGTAAACCATCTAATGGTTGATAAAAAGTCTTGCCAAGTGGAAGACCAACAATAATGGATTATTCCATTTAAGTGCTAACCAAACAAGGACTTATGATCCAAGGGTCTATAACAAAGATGGGAGAATGAGATCAAGGGCTAGGAATGAGACACCACATGAAAGGTGGAAATGACCAAATTCTTCCCAAGTTAGGGTTATTCACAAGAGTGTCATCAAGACTTTTAAATACCCTTTTACCCCTTGTCATCCTCTCTAATTACCAAAACGCCACTCATGCCCTAATTCTTACCCAAAATCTCTACACTTTCCACTAATTGCTCAAAACGTGAAATTACTCATTTACCCCTCGACCATTTCTTTCCCGAAATCGTTTTTAATAATTTTCATAAATTTCAAAAATGAAAATACAACATGCGACGTACAATTTTTATATCACGTACAACATGTAAGGCATGCTAAAATAAATAAACACATTAAGCACGTAATCACATAAGCACTTAATTGTTAAAATAAAAATAAAAATTTAAATTAATATGTAAAAATACTGGACGTTACAAGTACTCTTTCTATCGTCTACATTACTAGCCCAATCAACATCAGAAAAAGAAGCAACATTAGTATTTGATTCCGATGGGTACCATAATCCATAATTAACAGTCCCTTTTACATATTTAATAATACATTTAACAAACAGTAAGGTGAGACTCTTTAGGACTAGCATGGTAACGTGCACAAATACCAACATTAAACGTTATGTCAGGTCGACTAGCAATTAAGTATAACAAACTCCCAATCATACTTCTATAAAGTGTATGATCAACATCTTTGTCGTTAGTGTCTTTACTAATTTTGACACTTGTACTCATATGAGTACAAACATCTTTTGCCTTATCTAAGCCAAACTTATTTACTAATTCCAAGGCATATCTAGTTTGAGAAATAAAAATTTCATCAGTTAATTGTCCAATCTGTAGCCCTAGAAAGAAATGCAATTCCCCAATTGTAACACCCCGCTCCAACACTCAGTTTTGTTCTTGGGCTCCTGTTCAAAATGCCTCATACCAATTGGAGACAACACTGCACATATAAGCATATCCCCAGACCTCTACCCGGGCGGTGTGGGACATCACAATCACCCCCCTTGAGACCCAGCGTCCTCGCTGGCGACCCACGGGTGATGTGCATGCTCCACACTTAATTCTGGCCAAGCTATGACTCTGATACCAATTGTAACACCCCGCTCCAACACTTGGTATAATATTGTTCGCTCTGGGTTCAGCCCGCACGATTTTGTTCTTGGGCTTCTGCCCAAAAGGCCTCATACCAATTGGAGACAACACTGCACATATAAACACATCCCCAGACCTCTACCCGGGCGATGTGGGACATCATTGTAACACCCCGCTCCAACACTTAGTATAATATTATCCGCTCTGGGCCTAGCCTGTATGGTTTTGCTCTTGGGCTCCTCCTAAAAGGCCTCATACCAATTGGAGACAACACTTCACATATAAGCACATCCCCAGACCTCTACCCGGGCGATGTCGGACATCACAATCACCCCCCCTTGAGACCTAACGTCCTCGTTGGCAACCCACGGGTGATGTGCATGCTCCCACACTTAATTCCGGCCGGGCTCTGGCTCTGATACCAATTGTAACACCTTGCTCCAACACTTGGTATAATATTGTTCGCTCTAGGCTCAACCCGCACGGTTTTGTTCTTGGGCTCCTACTCAAAAGGCCTCATACCAATTGGAGACAACACTTCACATATAAACACATCCCCAGACCTCTACCCGGGCGATGTGGGACATCACATCGACAGTGTTCATGGTGGGTCCCATTTTGGGCAAGATGTATTTTGGGCCAGAATTTAGCACACAGATTTGGCAACGTGTCGGTGTATCCGGTTCGGTTGCGGACGTGATGGTTTAACGCATGGCTTGCATTTTGAGGTGGGAAAAATATTCTCACTTCTGTATCGTTTAGTTGTGCGAACCCGTCCTAGCTTTTATTTTATTTTATATATTTATATTTGTGAATATAAAATGTCTATATATTTAGAAGCGAAGCAGGAAATGAAAATTAATTTGAGGAAGTTAAATAAATATTTTTTTTGCTGAATTAAAACTTATTGTAATTGAATGAGAATAGGTGGCCTAGTAATCCCTTGAGATTTTAAGTGGAGTAGTGAAATGTATAAAGTTTGGACTTGAACTTAGAACGTGATATTAGTTTCCCTTGTTGCTTGTGTTTTACAGATTATAAAACATATTAAGGGATATGTGAAAGTGAGGGACGTGAAAACTTAGACGTTATTCTAGTTCCCCTTATGATTTGTGGATTATTGCTTTAATTAATTTAAAAGCATATTAAAAGAAATGAAAATGTTATCCTTGTGAATTAAAGAACAATTTGATGACTTAAACATGAATAGTTAATGAAACTGTATCATTGGGATTTAAATACTTTAATTATGATTAAGAGCATGTTAAAAGGATTGATGACATTCATGTTGGCATTCTAGGGAATGTTTTGTCATAAATATGATGCATTACATATTTATGTTGATGCATGGTTCATTTGAGATAGAGTTGCATATTGAGTACACCTTGTTATGTTGATTACATTGGTTTTGATTTATGTCGGGTCGTGTAACCATGTGTGAGTTTGACTTCTGTCGGATAGTAAAATGTTTTTATAAATATGATCAGATACATATTTATGTTGGTGCATGGGTCATTGAGACATAGTGCATATGAAGTTCACCATTTGTATTGAGAACTCAATTGGTGTTGTTCTACGTCCGTTTATGTATTTATGCGTGACTAGACTTGTGTCAGATTGTCGTAACAACTGGCCTGGGGGTGTTCCAAACCTACGGAACTAGTATATCCGAGAATTGGGTAGAGGGTGGGTCGTCTCATCCTCAAAGTCGCAGGTCATCTCATGCATTCAATCTTCAGATCTTTAGTAGCGGGTTTTCTCGTGAAACCGCTCTTCCTTATTGAAAGTGAAAGAGAGAAAAATCACTTGGGAAGAATCGGTGCAGTACTCTTTCTAAGCGTGAATGGTTAAAGTATGTATCCGTTAACCTGTATTGGAAGAAATGTGTAACTTGTGCTGTATTGAGACTTTTTCCTTATCATGAGTCGTCTTGTGAATGGTTAGAGTGAGTATCTGTTGACCCTTAGAGTAGGGTGTGTAGTTGTGTGTGTACCATGAGGTGGTGTTGAGTCACATTGCATTCATGTTGCATTTATGTGATTCCATTATACATGTAGATCATGATATCATTACATGTGATTTTGGAGCATGCTTATTATGAATATTGAGAAATAAATTTATATTTTAATATAATGCTCAACTGAAAGTGGATACGTGAAAGCATAATTAAAATACATTAATTGTTAAAGTATAATGAAATGTAAATTCTTATACTTGTGGTTATGTACTTTTATGCCATTTGAGGGCTGAGTATGTTGGATTAGTGATCTTTTGAAGAGTTGAGGCCAGTGGTGGGTTTTAATATCGACTGTGAGTTGAGGCCTTAGAGAATGTGGGTGATAAGATTGTAAACATAGTTGATTGTGTAGTATCAACGGTGAGTAGATGCCTTTGAGAAGGCAGGTAATAGTTTTGTGGTCTGTGTTGGTTGCGTAGTACTGACCAAATAGATGTTTCTTTCACACTTAGAGGAATGTATCATTTATCGTACTTCTGAGATTTTTATTTTGGTTAGATGAGGTTATGATTGAACCTGTCTGGTTGCATGGCAATAGTCTCTTGATTCTGTTAGTAATCTAGAGAGTGAGTATCAAATGTGCATTTGAGGTTTGAATGAATCGGAAAAGGTATTGATTGAAACTAGTTAGTTATGTGGTATCGGCCACTAGTTTTCCCTTGTTATGATCTTAAGGGGTCTAAGTGATTTTATTATGTATTCTAGGTACTGTAGTTTTGCAGCCTTTGTTCTTGTGCTTAGTTCATTCTTCTGAGCATTTCTTTTACTGTCCTTTGTATACTAGTATACTAGTATGATTTTATTATGTTTTCTTGGTTAGTTCTTAACCTTGACATTGTTGGTTCAGTTATTCGTTGATTAGCATTAGGATCTCTTTGCCCTTGCTTTGTTTTGGTGACCCTTATGTGGTCGTTCATGAGAGTAGTGTTCGTGTGCTTTTCGTGATTTGATCGGTTGGATTTCTTTACCTATAGTGAGAGCGTTAGTGATTTGATTGACCTTATTGAGGATAGTATTATGAGGTTGATGTAATGATGTGATTAATGGCATTGATGATGTGATATGATTGAGATGATTAGTCCTTGAGGTGTAGATCTTTTCGAGGTATGGGATGATGGTTCATGTATATATTATATATATATTGATGATGGTTATGTTAGTATTCAATGATGTGAGTGTTTTCCTCATTGTGTTCTCGGGGAGTGGGTTATGAGCCATCCTTGGTAGTAGTTGTAGATGTTTTTTTTCCTTTGGATATTAGAGGTGATTGTGATTATCTCTTTATAGATCCTTTGGCCAGTGATGTGATCACTTAGTGATTAGTCAGTTTGAACTTGGGTATTGTGTACTTAGCGTACGTTTATAAGAGTAGTATAGACTACTAGAGTTGGTACTGAGAGTACGAGTCTTAGTTATATCTTGTGGTTCTTATTTTGTGTTCTTATATATACATATCTATATATTCCCTATATACTTACTTACGGTAGTATATGAGTGCGTGTCTTATGATTCCTGGTTGGGATTTGTTGTATACTATGTATCTTGCTGGATGGTTTAGGATTACCTAAACAGTTAGAGGATGTGGTAGTTAGAATTATTTTTTTCCCATTGAGCTTCTTTGGTCACAGGGTGTTTTATACACCCCTAGTATTCCACACCAGTTTATAGGAAATGTTTCGGCTACGGACAACATATAGTGGAATGACACTTTTCTTTTGTTTTCCTCGTTATAGGTGTGGGAGTTGCACAGGTTGACGCGGTTATTGTTACAACGCTGTTGGATTGAGGACGATAGTTAGCTCCTGTTTTCTCATTAGTAGTTTATTTACCCATGTTTTATGGGAATACCATGTATTTCTCTTGGGAGCCAGTCTGTTGGCATATTCCCTATCGGTGTATCTTTTATTCCATGTATTTATTATTTCGGGGTGCCATTGTATCTCTTCGGCACTGTCATGTGAGTTTCTGTATTCTTATTCGAGTATTGTTGCTCAGTTGATTATGGAAGGTTGTGTAGGGGTAGCGGTGGTTTATTTCCATTACCTCGGCCCTAATAAGATTGGCGAACGTTGTTCTATGAGCCATTGATATTATAGCACTTGTTATTGGCAGGTTTTCTGTTGTGTTTGTGTATCCGGATGTTCCTTTTACAGACGGAACTCTGCTGGATTTTTGTTGTATTTCTACCATTTAATTGGGTATGGAATATATCATTTTTATCAGTATTCTATACTTTTTAATCGTTATTGATCTTCTTAGTTGGTTGCTCATTTTATGGATCACACCCCGGAGTCCTCGGATGTCCCAGTTCATTAGTCTTAGGATTTTAGGGGCATTACAGCTTTGTTAATGGACAATTTCCACTCTCTTGAAATTCGTCCTAAAAAGCCTTAAATTGCGAGGCTTTGAAAATTCTAATTAAATCCCTTAGAATGGTCCTTTAGTCATTTAAGTTGTGTTATTGACCTAATTGTGAATTTCTTTTTCTATTAATTGCCTTTCATAGCTTGAAATCACATTTGGTGGGAATTCAGCTTCCTTTTGAAAATTTCTTGGAATCATTCTTTCACTCAAGCTTGGACATTGTTTGCTTCCTCTTTGCTTTTCATTGGACTTGAGGTAGGGGTTGGCAAACCATTTCTTTCCCGGTTACTTGGGTGTGTGCGTCAAAGTGAGCTTTGGATGACGCGAACTTGAACTGAGTATAACTTAGAAACATGCTCTAGGTCCCTTCTTAATTATATGTTGATATATCGCATGTTACGTTGGTTATTTGGATTATTGTTACTTGTTGAGATATGATGTTGAAGTTGTGAGTGGCATGCTTAAAGTGATCATTAATATATGTTGATGCATCCATGTTGATCATTGGTTATATTTTGAGGCATGTTGAGTTTAGAACACCCCTTGCTGTATTGAATTCATTTTGGTGTCGGTCACATGTCTCGATTTGCCTTGTAAGTAACCTCGGGTCATCTCAAAAACTTGTCAGGAGGTGTCTCTCGCTATCGGATGACTAGTATTTCGGAAATGAGGGAGGCATGTGAGGACTTGGTCCGATCACGGTGTTGTCCATGAGTCGATATAATCCTCGTGGCGTTTAGTACTATGGCGAAAACTTACCCAGTCACCTTTAGAGTATAGGGTTGTCATGGCATTGCATTGAAACTTTATTACATCATTATATTGGATATTGTGATTTTCATTGCTATCTACACTTGTTATTGTATATTGTTGTTGATGGCCATGTTGGGGACTTCTTGTGGGTACGATTGGGGTCCCAGATTGACACACGTGCCATGTGGGACAATTGGACTTACGTAGGACTAGTAGCATGAACACGAGGTTGGGTGTGTACCACTTGAATGGACGAGATTGAGATGGAGAGGATTCTCCTACTAAGCTAGTATAGCTCACCCCGTTGTTCTTAAACATTTTCAGGTGAGGACCTTGCTAAAGGGAGACCCTAGTATGGCTAGCGTGATGTTGAAGATCGGTGTTTGATTTTGTGGGCTTTGATGATATGCTATTACCTATTTTGTCAAAAACACTTATATATATTTTTAAGCAAATTTATTATTTTTGTGAGGCTAGTGTGTTAGCCCAAGAAACCTCAAATGTATTATTTTTGAGCGTTAGACGCCGAAACTTGTATATTTGGAAATGTTGTATCAAATGGTCTTTTTGAGCTTAAAGTAGATTTTATTAGTTTGAGTATGCAAATGTGGATATGAATGAGTGTTTTAGGTACCCATTTACCAAAATCAAAAGTTTTCTTAAAGTTTTCCAAAACACCATTTTCAAAGTTTTGCGAAAAACTTCATTTTCCGCTCCCCACCGGGCTCCACCAACTATTTTTGGATTTTGAAAATTAAAGACTTACTTTTTTCAATATTTGTGAATTTTTGGGACCGGTGGTGTCGAAAACAGTGATTGGTTGCAAAAATTGAGTGTTTTGGGATTAGATTTCTTGTTTTGAATTCAGTAGCATGAATTTCCATATTTTCAGATTTCCAGATTTTGGCAACTTTTCTTCCAATTTTGAAAATTCATATCTCTAGCCTCATTGATTCAAATTGAGTTCCGTTTGTTCCTATGACTTCTCCTATGTCGGGTTTTAACATTTGAACTTTGAAATTACTATTTTGCCACACAAATGACGTTTTTACCCTTGGGAGAACATGTGATGCTAAAATGATATTTTAAAAAGCTGATTTTTTTTCCTTTCGCTTACTTTTCAAAACAGATACCGAGTACTCGGTGACTTCACCAAAGCACAAAATAATGGAAAAACTCCAGAGGACTTTGTGCGAACTCGCACCATTGCGTACTCACCGAGTACTCGATGGAACAGTTGTCAGGTACTCGGTGGCCCCCATAATGAAAAGGCAAGGGATGAACCCGAAAAGCTCCGAAACGACGTCAGGTGACTCCGAGCTAACCCCGAACACACTGAAACATCAACAACACCATGCGGAGTGACTCAACATCCGACATGAACCACGGAGAACAAAAAATGAATAAGGGAGTTCTAAAATGACAACACTTCAAAAAATATGGGAAGAATGATCCAACAACTCTATCGCCAACCGTGAACTCAATTCAACTCTCAAATCAACAAACTCATCTCAACCACCCAAGACGGTAGTGGATTATAGATGAAATAAGGAAAAGATAGAAAGCTCATCTTCTTATATATTGTTTTTTGATACTTTTCTCTATTTTTTATTTTGATATGTGTTTCCTTCTATTAAGTTAACCTAGGTATACACCTGCATTTCATGACTTGGCTAAATTGGTGCGTCAATATTGAACAGATGATTGAAATATATTCTTCTTGCACACCGGAGAAAAATAGGAAACACCCCCTACTACAAGAATAATATCTATCAACTACAAAAAATATTTTGCCACTCTTTTTTTCTTTATCTATTTTCTCATACTTTCTAAAACAAAAATTGGGTTTATTAGAATTCTAACGAAAGTTGTGAAAATCTATTTTTAGTTAATTCTTATCGCAATATGATTGTAAATCAGCTGTATTCGACAGTTAGGAATGTGTTTCCATTTGGCATATTGATATTACAATTTTAGGACATTTTCTAATTTATAATTTTTATTTAAATTATTTTCAATTTTAACATTAAACAATATACATCAGCACAAATACAACCCCAAATACGGATCTAAATAAATCTATGTATATATATAGATATGAATATATAAGTATGTAAATGTGTATATACCTGCACACCAATATTGAATGGATGACTGAAATGGGTTCATCTTCCACACCCGCCGAGAAAATAGGAAGCTCATCTTCTTACATTTTTTTTTGGAAACTTCTCTCTATTTTTTATTGTGATATGTGTTTCCTTCTATTAGGTTACCATAGGTATATACCAACATTTCATGACTTGGCTACATTGGCGCGTCATTATTGAACAAATGATTGAAATATGTTCTTCTTGCACACCAAAGAAACACAAGAAACACCCCCTACTACAGGAATAATATCTATCAACTACAAAAAATATTGTCACTCTTTATTTCTTTATCCATTCTCTCATACTTTCAAAAACAAATATTGGGCTTATTAGAATTTTAACGAAAGTTGTGAAGATCAGTTTTTAGTTAATGTTTATTGCAATATGATCATAAATTCGTTGCATTTGACAATTTGGAATTTGTTTCCATTTTGGGATATTGATGTTACCATTTTGGGACATTTTCTAATTTATACCTTTTTTAAAAAGAAATTCAATGTTAACATTAAATAATGTACATCAGTATAAATAAAATCCCAAATTCGGATCTATACACATCTATGTATTTAAATATATATATCTATATAAATCTATGTAAATAAATAGATATGAATATATAAGTATGTAAATGTGTAAGAACATTTTTGTGTATTGTTTGTTTATGGCATGTTCTAGACAATAACCATGTTGAGTGTTAGATAGGTCGATTTAGTTTCGACAAAAGCATATTGAAGTAATGAAGATTACAGGGGAAGTGAAAAAATGAGCATATTGAGTAAAAATGTCTCCCAGAAGGCGAAAAAGATATTTTCCAAAGCCGTGACTTCAAACAAAAAGTATCCTGGGTTCAAGAGGGTCATTTTGGCACAGTTGCGAAGAAAAATGATTTAAAAAAAAATGCTAACGCTTTCAGTTGCAAAAAGTGGCTGGAAAACACATTTTTACGCTTGGACCTACGCTTGGAGGTACGTTTTGACCTACGCTTGAAGCGTAGGCCATCTACGCTTGAAGCATAGTTGTGGCAAGATGTTGGGTAAATTTTGCTACGATGTCTAATTTGTCCATGGGTTGGTTTTATGATTTGTGCATGACTTATATACATCAAAGTGCATGCTATATACATTATATTCACCAGAACATAGGGTTTGGATGTGAAATTATGAGAAAGGGAAAACGTAAGGTTTGGATCACCATTGTCTATAAATACCCAAGTCTACATCAAGATGAGGCACGTCTTTAAGAATTCTCTACAATTTTTCTACAGCTTCTTCTTATTCTACAGAGATATACATATGATGACAGAATATAATTGAGTGATTAGAGATACACAAGTTCTCTCTTGTTATTAGACATCTTCAATCGTGCTTCCACATCGACGATTTCTATGCCCGATTGAATGGTATAATTTTTGAAAAATTCACATTTCGTTTATAGCAATGTGGTTGCGTTGATCCGTTAAAGAACGGAGCCATCTTGATCTGTTGAAAAGCAGAGTAGTCAGAGTACAGAGATCGGAGCGAAATCTTCGTGGAACGCAAGTGAATCTAGACTTGTAAACATCAAGGGAAGAATAGAAAATTACAGTGGTTGTAATATCTGTTTTCATAATCTGTACAAATTCTCTGATTCATAGTGCATCGATACCCGAGTGTATCCGTGGTTTTCACATGCAGTCTTTCCAAGGTTTTCCACGTAAAAATCTCTATTTCTTATCATTATTTAAATTTATGCACATAAACTCATATTTTATTGATTGATCTGTTTTGATAATTGAATTAAGAATTAGGGTTTGTGACTAATTAAAATTGAATCTCTGCTAAATAATTTTAATTGATCATAAAATCGACAAAAATCCTATTCACCCCCCCTCTAGGTTATTTTCACTATCGTCAAGGTAATTTCAAAATGGTATATATACATGCACGCCAATATTGAATGGATGACTGAAATGGGTTCTTCTTCCACACCCGCTAAGAAAATAGGAAGCTCATCTTCCTACATTTTTTGTTTTGGACACTTCTCTCTATTTTTTACTGTGATCTGTGTTTCCTTTTATTAGGTTACCCTAGGTATGTACCTATATTTTATGACTTTGGCTACATTGGTACGTCAATATTGAACAGATGATTGAAATATGTTCTTCTTGCACACCGTAGAAAACAAGAAACACCCCCTACTACAAGAATAATATCTATCAACTACAAAAAAATATTCTGTCACTCGTTGTTTCTTTATCCATTATTTCATACTTTCTAAAACAAAAATTGGACTTATTAGAATTTTAACGAAAGTTGTGAATATCAGTTTTTAGTTAATTCTTATCACAATATGATCGTAAATCAGCTGCATTCGACAGTTAGGATTGTGTTTCAATTTGGGATATTGATGTTATCATTTTGGGACATTTTCTAATTTATACCTGTTTTAAAAAAAATTAATTTTAACATTAAACAATGTACATCAGCACAAATACAATCCCAAATCTAGATCTATATAAATTTATGTATATAAATATACATATCTACATATATCTATGTATATAAATATATATGAATATAATTATGTAAATGGTATAAATACCTGCACCCCAACATTGAATGGATGACTGAAATGGTTTCATCTTCCACACCCACCGAGAAAATTGAAAGCTTATCTTCATACATTTTTTTTTGAAACTTCTCTCTATTTTTTATTGTGATCTATGTTTTCGTCTATTAGGTTACCCTAGGTATATACCTGCATTTCATGACTTGGCTACATTGGCGTGTCAATATTGAACAGATGATTGAAATATGTTTTTCTTCCACACCGGAGAAAACAGGAAACACCCCCCTACTACAGGAATAATATTTATCAACAACGAAAAATATTTTACCACTCTTTGATTCTTTATCCATTCTCTCATACTTTCTAAAACAAATATTGAGCTTATTAGAATTTCAATGAAAGTTGTGAAGATAATGTTTTAGCTAATTCTTGTCGCAATATGATTGTAAATCAGCTACATTCGACAATTAGTAATGTGTTTCTATTTGGCATATTGATGTTACCATCTATGGATATAGATCCGGATTTGGGTTGTATTTGTGTTGATGTACATATTTTAATGTTAATATTAAAATGTTTAAAAAAATGTATAAATTAGAAAATGTCCCAATAGATATGAATATAGAAATATGTAAATGTTATATATACCTGTGCGCCAATATTAAATGGATGACCAAAATGTGTTCTTCTTCCACACCCGCCGAGAAAATAGGAAGCTCATCTTCTTACATTTTGATTTGGATACTAGTCCTATATTTTATTGTGATATGTGTTTCCTTCTATTAGGTTACCCTAGGTATATACCTACATTTCATGACTTGGCTACATTGGCACGTCAATATTTGACAGATGATTGAAATATGTTCTTCTCGTACACCGGAAAAAGTAGGAAACACCCCATACTATAGGAATAATATCTATCAACTACAAAAAATATTTTGTCACTCTTTGTTTCTTTATCTATTCTCTCATACTTTCTAAAACAATTATTGGGCTTGTTAGAATTCTAACGAAAGTTGTGAAGATCAGTTTTTAGTTAATTCTTATCCCAATATGATCGTACATCAGCTGCATTCAACGGTTAGGAATGTGTTCATTTGGCATATTGATGTTACCGTTTTGGGACATTTTACAATTTATACATTATCTTTTTTAAAAAAATTATTTTAACATTAAACAATGTACATTAACACTAATACACCCCCAAATTTAGATCTATATTGTAACACACCGTATTATTTTCATTTTTCCTAAAATTCTTTCCGATTTATTTTCGGTTGTGATGTCACTTGTTCATGACGTCGTGGTTATTCTTGGTAATTCGCGTAAATGTTTCGCGTTTACGTTTAAAGTCAACTTGATAACTTTACGATTTTTTCTTAGCGACTTCGTGGACTTTCTTGATACCGACTACGCGGTTATGTTTCGATGTTTAACATTTGGTACTTCTATTGGGCGACGACACGTTTTATTTGGTCGGACTTGTTAGGTGTTCAGATGTTTGAGTTTTATACTTCGATGTATTTATATCAATTTGTATTATTTAATAAATGTCCCATGGAATTTTGGGTTCACATGATTTCGTTTAGGAGTTGATTAAATGGGAGTTGAGTTAGTGTTGGGCTTGTATTGGAATTTAAGAACCATGTTGCATTTTTTTAATTTGGCCACATGTTGAAATTGATGTTACAAAATTCAATAGGAATTGAATTATATATACACATATATGTGTTGATATATGGATATGTGTATGTATAGGTTAGAGAAAGAAGATTCGGGTGTCCATCTTTTTCTCCTTCATTCTTCTCTTCCATGGAAGCTCCTTCTCCATCATCATCATCATCATCATCATCATTATCTCATCAATCTGGGCGAGGGAGAGAGAAAGGTCGGGGAAGAAGGAGAGGTCGTTCGCATTGACGCGACTTGCTGCTGGTGGTTCACCGGATCTAGTGAGGGTTGGAGGCACAGGTGCGACTTGCGTAGGGTCGAACAGTGGCGGTGCAGCTCGCACGTTGTGGCGACGCGCGAGTAGGGTCGATTTTGGCTAAAAATTTGGCCTGATGTTTTGTCACCTTTTCCATGTCGGATGATGCTGATTTTCAAAGGGTAGTTGCGTCTCGATACCATGTACGACGTGTAAAAATTTCAAAATTTTTTATTGAGAGGTTCAACGGGAAATTGCGTTTATAGGTACAAATTGTTTTTTGGGTTATTTTAGATTTGCCCATATTTATTAACCTATTGCTAATGGGCTTCGTATATATTATATAGGTCATTGAGGTGGACGTTTCAATATATTTTAAATTTTTATTCGGATGACTTTTCACGGTGGGCCCATTTTGGGCAAGAAGTGTTTTGGACCAGAATTGAGCATGTGTCTTAGGCGATGAGTCTAAGTATCCGGTTTGGTTGTGGACGTGATGATTTAATGTGTGGTGTGTGTGTTGAGGTGGGAAAAATATTCTCATTGTTGTACAATTTATTATGGTTCGGGTGTGTGAATCCGTTCTAGCTTTTATTTTAATTTAGATATATTTATTTGCGAATATAAAATATGTCTATCGGTGACTTAGAAGCGAAACAGGATGTAGTAATTAATTTGAGAAAATTAAATAAATTTTTTTCCTGCTGAATTGGTACCTAATTGAACTGAATGAGAATAGGTGGCCTAGTAATCCCTTGATAATTAAAACGGGTTAGTAAAATTTTGTAAAAGGTTGGACTTGAACTTAGAACGTGATATTAGTTCCCATTTTGATTGTGTTTACGAAATTTAAAACATGTTAGGGGATATATGAAAGTGAGAGACGTAAAAACTTAGACGTCATGCTAGTTCCCCTTATGATATGTGGATTATTGTTTTAAGTGAATTAAAAAACATGTTTTTAAAGGAATGAAATTGTTTCATTGTGATTTAAATGCTTTAATTACAATAAAAGGATGTTAAATGAATGAAAATGTTATCCTTGTAAAATTAAATGACAACTTGATGATTTGGTGCATGAGAAAACATTTTTGTTGATTATTGCTTTAAATGAGATTTAAAAGCTTGTTAGGAACTATTGCTTATAACTGTGAAATGGTAAGTATGATGGTTTTATTGAAAACAATATATTGCAAAAGAGAAAAACATATATTGTAATGGGACATGATTGTTATTGAGGTCATGCATGCATATTGAGTATACCGTGTAATGTTGAGTACATGAGGTGTGTTGATCTTGGTTGACAGGGGGTGTGCCATGACTTGTGTTGATCTTGGTTGACAGGGGGTGTGCCATAACTTGTGTTGATCTTGGCGGACAAGGGGTGTGTCATGGGGTGGTGTTGAGTCACATTGCATTCATATTGCATTTATGTGATTCTATTTGACATGTAGATCATGATAGTAGGACATGTGGATTTTAGAGCAGGTTTATTATGTGATATTATTACTTGTGGATTGTGGAGCATGTTGATTATGAATATTGTGAAATAAATTCATATTTTTATAAAATGCTCAACTGAAAATGGATAACGTGAAAATATGATTTACATGTAGTAAATGTTAAAGTATAATGAAATGTAAATTCTTATACTTGTGATTATATACTTTTATGCCCGTGGAGGGTTTAAGTATATTCATATAGTGACCTCTTGGATAGTTGAGGTTAGTGATAGACTATAGAGTTTATTGTAAGTTGAGGCCTTTGAGAAGGAGAGTGATAGTCTTGTGGTCTTGGTTGGTTACGTAGTATTGACCAAATAGATGTTTCTTTTATACTTTGAGGAACGTATCATCTATCATACTTTTGAGGCTTTTGAGTTGGTTAGACGAGGTTATGATTGAACCTATCTAGTGGTGTGGTAATAGTCTCTTAATTCCGTTAGTAATCTAGATAGTTAGTATCAAATGTGAATTTGAGGTTTGAATGAATCGGAAGAGGTATTGATTGAAACTAGTTAGTTTCGTGGTATCCGCCACTAGTTTTTCCTTGTTATGATCTTAAGGGGTCTAAGTGATTTTATTAAGTACTTGAGGTACTATAGTTTTACAGTCTTTTAACTTGTGCTTAGTTCATTATTCTAAGCATTATTTGTATTGTGTTTTGTACACTAGTATGTGATTTTTGACTTATATGTCATTCCTTGAATTGTCGGTTACGGCGTGGTGCCGAACCTCTTCCTCGTGTTGTCATTTGATTTTGTGGGGTTGAAAACGGATGGTTGTGTTCCGTGGATCCAATGCGTTGTTATTTACATTATCCTCTTTGACATTATAGGAATCATTGGAGTTGTATTCACTCTTATCTGATTGTCTTTCGGAAACGGCATTTTTCAAGTTTTGAAAACAAACTCATTCGTATTTAAAAAGGAAAAACCCATTTTCGCCTACCCCCGTAGCCACAACAAGTTTTCGTACTTTAAAATGTGATCTTAGGATCTTCTTTAAAAAGATTTTCAACTTCTAAAGATCGGTGATGGCGAATGACGGAGACCGGCGCAAGACAGTCATTTTCAAAGTATAGATTCTTAAAAGAAAAACCTATTTTTATAATTCTCGAGATTCTGAGATTTTGAGGCTTCTTTCTCAAGACCTCGACATGTAGAGTTTTGAAAGGTGTTTTCTTGTTTCACCTTTACTTTCGATCATTTCTATGTCTTGGGTATGAGCCTTGTTGTTTAGTTCACACACGTAGTGTTTCCTTTTCTCTTCTTTTGGTTTCTTTGTCCGAGTGTTTTCCCTAAACACTTGTGGTGTTCCTAACCGTGACATTGTTGTCTCGGTTATTCATTGGTTAACATTGGGATCTCTTTTCCCTTGCATTGTTTCTTGACCCTTAGGTGGTTGTTCATGAGAGTAATGTTCATGTACTTTCCTTGATTTGATCGGTTAGCTTTCCTTATTCATAATGAAAGCGTTGTTGATTTATTGAGAATATTGGAGATAGTATTAATAGATTCATTTGGTGATATGATTGAGATGATTTAGTCATTGAGAGGTAGATATCCTCTAGGAATGGGATGATGGTTCTTATATATATATATATTGTGCATATATACATATATTGATGATGATTATGTTAGTGCACAATGATGTGAGTGTTTTTCCTCCTGTGTTTGAGGGGAATGAGTTATGAGCCTTCCTTTATACTAGTTGTGGATTTTTCTTCGTTTGGATATTAGAGGTGATTGTGATTCTCTCTTTATCTGGTTAGTGTTGAGAAGACTTGGTGATTAGTTAGTTTGGACTGGGGTATTGTGTACTTGGCGTACATTTAAGAGAGTAGTGTAGATTACTAGAGTTGATACTTGGAGTAGAGTTTTAGTTGTACTTTGTGAGACTGATGTTGTGTACTTATATATATATATATATCCCCTATATACTTACATACGGTAGGATATGAGTGCGTGCCTTGTGATTTGGGACCAAGAATAGTTATGTGTTACGTGTCTTGCTGGATGGTTTAACATTACCTAAACAGTCAGAGGATGTGGTAGTTATGATTTCGTTTTTCCTACTGAACTTCTTTGCTCATTGGGTGTTTCATATCCCTTGTATTCCATGCCAGTTTGCAGGAAATGTTTCGGCTACGGACAATATGCGGTGCATCGACACCTTTCTTTTATTTTCCTCGTTACAGTTTTTGGAGTTGCTCAGGGTGATGCGGTTACGGTTGCAACGCGACTGGATTTAGGGGACGATAATTATCTACTGTCTTCTTTATCATTTAGTTTATTTACCCATGTTATATGGGACGGTTATGGATTTCTCTTGGGACCCAGTCTGTTGGCATATCCCTATTCGTGTATCTTTTATTTCCTGTATCTATTATGTAACACCCCATGTTATTTTTCCAATTTTCTGGAATTATTTCCGATTTGATTTCGGTTGTGACGTCATGGTTATTCTTGATATCTCACATGTAAATTTTTTGTGTTTACGTTTGCGCTCGACTAGACGACGTTGCGATTTCTCCTCGATGATTTCGTGGACTTTCTTTGGCGATTTCATGACTTGATGTGATGGTAGTGTTTCAGAATTGGTGAAATGTTGACGTGAGTTCTGGATTCAACATCACGACTCTGCAATTGTCTCTTCGGTGACTTCGTGGGGTTTCTGTCGTGATTACGTTACTTGAACTGATGTTTTGTGTTTCGGACGTGGCTAGAGGTTTACGTGGGCTTTAGTGCCGATCACGTGGATTCGTTTAGACGCTTGACGTTTGGTGTTTCGACTGAGTGGCGACATGCTTAGTATGTCCGACGTTTAAGGCTCCGACGCTGTTGTTCGAGTTCGGCATTTAAGCGTTAGGGGTTCGACATTTTATTTTCCCCTTGTAATAGGATTAGTATGTGTTTCATTTGATTGGCGTGCCTTGTTTAGCTGGCATGCTTAGGAGTATTTGTATTCTCCTTTCTCATTTTCTGTGTTTGTATTTACGCGATATAGTTGGGACGTTATCACTTAGCATCTTGTCAGGCTTAGGATGTACTAGGTGACGGGAGGAGTTATAACTTTCTTTCGTATTTGGTTTAGTACGTGCCTTGTCTGACTGACGTGCTCTGTGTTTGTATGTATGTGTTTTGTTTCTTTGGTGTGCTTATTTCTTCGTGTTTCTACGTGCTCCTATGTGTTGATGTGGTTGTACTTGATTATTGTTTTGGATTCTTTTCATGCCTTAGTTATTTGTAGTTATTCGATGGGTCTTGTACGTACCCGGTGTTCCGGTAGTTGGATTTTGTACCTTAAATTATTTATCCTCGCTGATATTATTTATCAGGCGACCCGTAGATTTTTCGGGTACGCGTGTCATCGTTTAGGGGTTTTTTGATAATATTCCATATATTATTATTCTTTAATAAATTGAGGTTAAATGGTTATCTTTTTCCTTCCGCACTCGACGCGGATGAATTTAGACTATTTCTTCGTGGTGGTTATTCGATTGACGGTGTAACGGGCCTTCGGGCCAAAACATTTCTCATAATATTTTATAATTGATTATTTTAAAGTGGGTGATAAATTTTGGGTTATTATTATTACATAACTAAAATGTGTAATAATAATTATTGGTATTTATATATATGTATATATGGATAATAGATGGGTGGCTGGTGTTAAGAGATGAATTCAGTTTCTCTCTCATGCGACCAAACCCTTGCCCTGTATTCTCCAATTTCTTTTCATCAGGCTACCGATCTCTCCTTCTTCACCCTCATCTATCACCATTGATTGAGAGCAAGGGAGAGACATGGGGTCGCGCAGGACGAGAGAGAGAGAGAGTCGCTGGAAGAGAATCGCGACTGGTGGTTGTGGTTACCGGGCTTAGCGACGATGGTGGGTTCTAGTGGTGGCTCATGGTGGCGATGTGCAGCGGTGGTGGCTCATGGCGGAGCTACAGTAGGCGATACAGAGGGAGAGAGTTGGGGTTGCGTTAGATACGCGATATGGAGCTGGGGTTCGCCAAAGTTCAGGGGCGGCCATGGCAGAGCTTGATGGTGGTGGTTGCGCGGCAATGTGGAGTTCGTTAGCGGCGGCGACGCCGCGAAGAGGAGTTTGCGCAGAGGTGACGCGCAACAAGGGCGTTTCGGCCAGAACTTCGATCGGTGATTTGGTCGGCTTCCTGATGTCGGTTTGGGCTGAAATTTGGAGGAAAGATTCGTCTCGAGGCTAGGTACGACATTCTAAAATTTTGTATTTTTCCGTTGAGCGGTTTGTCTAGAAATTCGATTTATAGGTTTGAATTTTTGTTTGGGTTATATTAGATTTATTCAAAATTATTAACCAATTGCTAATGGGCTTCGTATATATCGTATAGGTCGTCGAGACAGACGTTTCGATATATTGAAAATAATTTTTGGGGGACTTTGGTCGGCGGGCTCTATATTCGGGCACCGACACTGTTCACGGCGGACAGTTCAGGACTGTTTGTAAGCAATTAAAATAAGTGGGAATTCACATATATATTTTTATATATATGCATATCTGACACTCACTAATAGTGCGTAGAAAACATTAATACATCTCCGTTGTATGTTTATGGGTAAATAACAATGTTTAATTAACTTTCTAACGATAGACGAAAATCTAGGAATTTTGTAAAATTTACGAAATACCCATAATTGGATTTAATGATGTCGGAAATAGAAATACTTCGGAGAAATTAAACTAGAAGGTGTATGTGGACGTAGATCCTGTTAATTGATTTTTCTCCTATTATATATATTTTATTGAAATTAAAAATATGTTAGGGGATCCACGAAAACAAGGGACGTTAAACTTAGACACGGTTTTAGTTCCGTTTTTAGTTTATTTTTCTCGTAAAATATAATGAAGTTGTATTGCGAATTAAATTGTCCCTGAGGTGGACTAATTTAAAAACAATTACTAAAAATTAAATTAAAAGCATGCAAGCTTATAATAAATTATTAATATCGGGAAATTGAGAACCCGAATGATCTTGAGATAAATTGACGTGATTTGTTGCTATAATTGAATTATAAAACATGCTTTTAAAAATGAAAATGATTATATATTGTGGATTGGTTGTATAAAAACGGATGGTGAGACATATATTTGTCAATTGATAAGGTATATTATGATTATTGACTCACTATTGAGGCATGATATAGATATTTAATACACCATGAGCATTGATATTGCATTGGGTGTGGTTTCATGTCTCATTCATATACCATTGGTGTGAGTGAGTCTTTCGGGTCGTCGCAACAACTGGCCAGGCAGTGTGCTCGCTACCGGCGGACTAGTAATCCGGGAACAGTGAAGCGTGGGAGGATGTGATCCGAACACGGTATGTTTTTCACGAGTCGATTTAATCCTCGTGGTTGTGTTACTTTGGCGACATTATACCTTGGTGTCCCTTGTCATTGCATATCATTCACATTAAGTATTCATTCACTTATATGAGCATTTATGGATCTTTTATACTGTTGATATTTGCTGTTATTGAAAATTTAAAAGAAAGGAAATGTAACAATGTTAAAATCTGGATTAGTGGAGCAACGATTGGCATGTGTTCCAGGTGGTTACATGGACATAAGTGGAAATAGGCTTTGGGGTGAAACTGTCCCCTTGAGTTGGGCTATAGTTGAGTTGGTTAACGATGTACTGAAACTTAATTGAGTTGAGTATGGATAAATGAAAAAGAGGTTTTAGTAATTAACTATCCCTCTCTCGAGTTGGGTGTCTAGTTGCGTTGATTAACGCTTTACAGGGACTTAGTTGAGTTTATGATGTTCGGTCATATAGGCCTTCGTGGTTGGTGAGTGGTACTACCACGGGTTGATTATTAGATCAGTTCGGTGATGTGAGGAGTTTAGAAATTCAAAAGTTGCTTTAGGCTCAAAAATCTTGTCGTCTTTCTCTTTCGACTATTGATATTTGTGAGCTTGTTATTCTTTCCTCCCATTTGTGGGAATATTTTTGAGTATTAAACCGTGGTTATTCCGGTACCTTGAAATCTGGGTCATGGTTTGGATCTTTGGGATCAAACCAAGGTTGTCTAAAAGTTTTGAAAACTTAAAGCTTTTGAATTTTTATAAATCGTGTTCTTTAATTACCCAGGTGCCCATTAACTATTTTTGAAAGTCAGAAATCAAAAAACTTGTTTTGTAAAATATGTTTAAATTCTTGGGACCAGGAGTACCGAATGTAAATTCGCTTATGAAAGAAATTTTCGAAAATATCATTTCAAACTGTTTTGTAAAATCGGTGAATTAGGGCACAGGTTGCCCCTGTTCTAGAGATCTGGATGTTATTTCCGAGATCTCGGCATCGTTAGAGGTCGATAAGTCCAGGTTTCTCCTAACTTGTTATCTGAGATTCCTTCATGTGCCCGGTTTTATTTGGGCATTCTTTCAGGATTATTTTTATAAATTTTTAAATAAATGTTAAAGGTCTTAGGACCAGATTTGAAAAGAGTTTACAAGTGATTTTAAAATGGTTGTCAGCTTTAACTTTAGTAGTTCTTCCTTCTCGTATAGTTATTCCTTGGGTTTGAGCCCAGACTTGTGATGCAGAGTTACGAACACATAGTGCAGTTCCTGTTGTTTTGGTTGGGTTCAGAGACGTTGGAACCAAATAAGATTTGACCGGGTCCTAACTTTTTCTTAAAAATCGGTTGAATCCTTCGGGGTTCAACATTTTTCTTTAAAAACCCGAGAACCATGGCATCTGTTTGGGACTAAATGGCTCCAATAATCCTTTCTAGTGCCTAGATAGGTTGTATGAGTTAGAGATAGTTCGATTGGTTACCGAATCCGATGTGGGGATAGTATCTTCCCTTTTATGTCTCTACGAGTGAACGGGTTGGTTCATTGGTTATTGTAAGTAGAAGAACTGGATTGAAGATAGAAAATGTGAGAGTGACTTTCTCTCTAGGAATGATTTGATAGCGATGCTAGTAATGAGCGATGATCGATTTGTGGGCATGGTTTTGATGATTCACTTTCGGTAGTCCTAGTGAGTGATCTATTTACCTCCTAGGAACCTTAAGCAGCGTGCTAGGTGCATGGTATGATAGATAGTTAGTTCTTGTTATATCTCTAGATGAGAGTGAGTTCAAATTGGTTGTCTATAGCCTAGGTGACAGACTTAGTTATTTACAGGACGTTATATATATATACGTATACATGTGTTGTTTATATTTTCGTTGATTTGTAGTTCTTATGATATCCGTAGTAGATTTGAGGTTGTAGATGAGATTATTTTGGTTTCTCTGTTTGGAGTGGGTGCCACATGAGACAACTGACCGACCTAGGATAGATGCATGCACATGGGATGGTTAGCATTTTCTAGACGGCTATGAGTGTGATGTTTTGATATTATGGTGAACGCGTGGTTTTGCTCACCCCCACAACAGGTTGTAGGTTTGCAGGTGGATGCAACACGGCATACTCGGTGGCGACGATACGGGTGATTTGGGACGGTAGTTTTGTTCCTCCTTCCGTAGTCATACTTGTGTATTCATTTATTCTCTTGGGAACCAGGCAATTGGCAGATTCCCTTGTGTTGTATCTTCAGTCTATGTATTTATTATTTTCAGGGTGCCTTTGTATCATTTCGGCACTACCGTATGATTTTCTGTATTTTTATTCGAGCTTGGTGGCTCAGTAGGTTTTAAAAAGGGTTGTGTAGGAGTATTGGTGTTCTTTTCCACTACCTCGGGCCTAGTAGGTTTCTGAAATATTGGGTTGCGTGCCATTGCTTTTATTCTTGTTATTATGGGCAGGTTGTTCTATTCTGTTGATTTTGGATTGTCCGGATGTTCCATTTACAAACGGAACTCTGCCGGATTTTTGTTAGAATTCTTTGATGAGTTCCTATCACTCAGGTGACATGGGATACTTCATTTTCATTCCTATCCCATGTATTTCGATGTTATTGTTAATTTTAGTTGTCATTTTCGGTGACGTCATACCTCGGGATTCGCTGATTCTCTAGATTGGGGTATCAGGAATAACGGGGCGTTACATATTATTTCAATATGTCATGGTATCTCTTCAGCACTGCCATGTGCATTTCTGTATTCTTATTTGAGCATTTGTGGCTCTGTTGATTATAACAGGTTGTGTAAGGGTAGTAGTGGTTTCTTTCCACTACCTCGGCCCTAGTAGGATTCATGAATGTTAGGTTGTAAGCCATTGATATTATAACACTTGTTATTGGCAGGTTATTTGTTGTGTTGTATTTACGGTATGTTCCATTTACAAACGGATCTCTGCCGGATTTTTGTTGGATTCCGCTGTTGTATTTTTATCATTCACTTGGGTATGAAATATACCACTTTTGTCAGTATTCCATATGTTTTAATGGTTATTGATATCTTTAGCTGGTCGCTCATTTTATGGATCACACCCCGGAGTCCTTGGATGTCCCGGTTCGGGAGTCTTAGGATTTTAGGGGTGTGACATCATGGTATCAGAGCATTCTGTTGAGTTTCTATCATTTAGTTAGGCATGAAATATATTATTTTCTTTGTTAATCCATGTATTTCCTTGTTATTGTTGACTCTGTTGGCCACATATTGACACTTGGATGGGGGTAAATAGGGTTAATTACAAACTTTGAGACTTTCGGTTTGATTATGTTTTAACTAAAATAATCTTTGTAGAGCTCTATTCAAACACTTAGTTACATAAATGATCTCTTAAATGACTACATCATTTCATACTTGTACTAATACAACATTACATCATTGATTCAATTTAGAATATGAAGTATCATCCAATAACCATGTATGCAATTCTCCTAACCAAATAAACATGGAATAACACTTTTCCTCATTTATGAACATTATACATAAAGTGTTATTGTCTAGAAAATATCCTAAAAGAGTTTACAAAGGAATGTACACTCTCAAGGTAAAGGTAAGGAGGAATAAACATTTTGTCAAGCACATGGGATTCATATAGACATTCAAGGCTTTGGTTTGTTGAATTAGCATTTTATTTAAACACATGTTGTGTAAAAATATTTAGCAAAATAATTGAGATGATAGTTTAAGCTATAATCCAATCAAGCTCACAATCCAATCAACTACTTCAACTAACATTTTCTCATACTCCTTATAAATTTAAAACCACAAGAAAGTTCGTAGTATGGCATCAATATGAAGTTCAAGATTATAAATGACAATATCTTATAAGGGATAGAGAAAAATGCAAACCAAGACACCAAGATTTTACATGGTCCAACCAAACATTTTATGCTATGGTGTGTTGAAGATAAGTTCAATCAATTCACTTCAACTATTCATTTTCCTAGCCTCTCCATTAATTACACAAACACAAGGAATTTCATAGCATTGATATATAAAGCTCAAGATTTAAAATGACAATTGTTTTTAAAGTAAAGAGATAAGGGTTAGAGAAAATGCACATAATAGATACCGAGATTTTTACATGGTTCAACCATATCTTTGATCTATGTCCATGCCTTGAGAAAACATCTCAAGGATTCCACTATCGTGTTTTTCTTGCGGGTGAAAAGCAAACCCTTACATGCTCCTTCTTATGGGTGAAGAGCCAACCTTGCTCACTCTTGCCAGTGGAGAGCCAACCTTCGAACAATCATGCTTCCGGGTGAAGAGCCGACCTTTGCTCAATCTTGCGAGTGGAGAGCCAACCTAATCCTCTCTTTTTAAGGTAGAGAAAAACTTTACATAGCTTCAACAAGCCCATCCCATGCCAATATAACTTCTTGGTCTTTCACTCACAAAGAATAGGAATTGAATTTGAGTGTTTATAACATATCTCTCAAAAGATGGATAGAGAAAATCAAAGCTCACTTCCTTACATACTTAGAGTTATAAATGAACTTTCTCAAATGAAAAGCTCAACTCAATATGTGGAAGAATGAATCACAAGAGGATGATGTGAATGATACACAATTGGTGTGATTCCTATAGGAGAGTTTTCAACCCAAAAATGAATTAAAAATTATGCACAAATGGCAGATTTCTTTCATACTCCTATCCCTCTCTTATCCAACTCATTTTTGGCTCATATCTGACATATATATAGAGTGGGAACATAATATAGCCGTTTGGGGGTGATTTGAGAAGTTTTTAAACACTTTCGATTCGAAACTAGCCGTTAGAATTCAAATCTAGGATGGGACAGTCGACTAAGTTTTTGGGGTAGTCGACTGGGTCTTAAAAAATCATTACGAGATTTTTTTTTCAACTTTTTGTCAAAGCCAATTGACTGGCTTTTATAACTGGCAGTTGACTGCCTGTTGATCCAGTCGACTGGGTAGTTTACCCAATTGACTGGACTGTTTAGCGTAGTTTCGACGCAGTTCACTCTTTTGGTCATAACTGGAGTTCCGTAACTCGGATTGAGACGTTCTTTAGTACCTCCACTAGACCCATTTGTAGTGAGATATGGTCATTTGAATGTGACACTTCATTTCGAACATTTAACCCACTTGACGGTTTTTCATGAAATCTTTGAAATTTTTCCAAAATGACTTAGACACATTCCTATGATGTATTAGAGACTTATTAAGGTCCTTTACATTCCTAATGTCAATATTAAGATCATGAAATAATTTTCCAATTTAAACAAATTCTCAATATTAGACAAAAGTTTTTCATGATTTAACAATTTTGTTCAAAGCTTTAATATGCATCTAGAATCCATTTCAAGTGATATGAATTGAGTTTATGGTTCTAGGACATCCTATTTGATGAGTTCTTCCATAACTTATGAATGCTTGAACTAACTCAAATTTAGCAAAGACTTATGACTGATATGCATGGTCCTATATGCTATATGGTCAAGAGTTGAGCTTTCAAATAAGTTATTTCAAAAATAATTTTACTTTAAGTCTTGCACTCACCCAAGCCTACTTGACCCAATTCTTTGATCTTCAATTTCTTTAAGCTTTGGGTTGATATTTCCATTATTGTTCTTCAATATCTTTTGAGCTCAAAACACCTTTGCTTGATCTTCTCATGGATCCACTAGCTCTCTTAAGTTTATCTTGAATCAACAACCTATTAAGCACAACTCAAGTAGACATTAAATATCATCAAAATGTCATGTTTACCCATGGTGAAAAACCTTGGGTCAACAATCTCCCCCTTTTTTATGATGACAAACATTGATGTGTGCCAAAAAATAGTTGAGGGCATTTTATAAATGCTCCCCCTATTAATATGCAATCAATGAATATTACAATAAAGCATATGCATAAACTTTGGGATTTGTCCCCCTATCACCATTCTTTAAATGATGTTTACACTTAAACATGTAGCATGTGATCATATCAAAGAGCAAAGCTCCCCCTAAGAATGTGCATACAACATATACACATCAACTCTCCCCCTTTGACATCATCAAAAAGAATAAATACAATAAAGTACAAGGAGATGATCATCACATCAAGTTACATATATGAATTGTGATCATAAAATATATCATTTGAAGTAACACAATCTCATATTGTCCATATATTTCATGAATATGCTTAAGATGATACCAAATTGCAAACATAGCTTTGCATTCATGATGGCAACAAGGACATGCTAGCACATGTAATCAATGATGACTAAATCATTTGTTTGCTTTTTATAGACAAATAAGATACATGATCAAAATAGATTTTAATATATGAAGTACTTATATCAAGTGAATGACTCAAATGAATAGTGACTTATTGTTCAAATGAGTGTGTTTGAATGAAAGCTCAAATCGTAATTATTCAACATACTATATGCAAACAAGGAACACTCAATCACTAGATCATTTAAAATCACATAGTCATGTATGAAGGTTGACTCAACATCACATATGAGCATTTAAGAATAAGTCAACACCACATCCATCTCAACCATTTGAAAAACAATAAACACATATGCAAAATCTAATCATAGAATGTAATGTGAATAAACTAAAAATCATAATGATGATAAGAAATCAGTATCCTAAAATAAGCAAGTGAAAATTACACAAGACATATGCTAGCACATTAATATTCAAAGAAATTTCCATTTCTCTATGAATTTTACAAAATAAGTTATCTTAGAGAAATTTGGTGAGAATATTGACGAAGGAATTTATAATCATGAAAATGAGCTCAATATCTCTCATAAATACATGTCTTTGTAATGTAATGTGATGGCAATGTATGCATTCTTCTCAAGTGCATAAAATATATCTCTTATATATATGGTAAAAATACTTATCTAAAATAATAAGAGATGAACAAGATAATGAATGTATATATATATATATACAAAAATTAACACATATTATGCATTTTCATTTGTGTTACTATAAGTCCAAGAATAGTTAACCAAGGAAGCCATATATTCCCAAAACCAAAGTGTCAAAAAGTATTTGAAATTATTTTTCATGACACTTAAATGACCTTTACCCAAGAAGGAAATAAGTTCATATATCATGCTCATTTTGAAATAGTTTGCATGTTTGTGATAAACATTTTTGCACAACACATCAAATATTGGTAAACATGATATTCCCATATAAGTGCAATAACCAAATTTGATAAGCTATAAATGACAAACAATAAGAATAATTGTAACACCCTGTGTTATTTTCCTTTTTCTTGAAATTATTTTTCGATTTAATTTCGGTTATGACGTCACTGGTTCGTGATGTTCTGGTTATCCTTGATATTTCGTGTGTAAATTTTTCGCGTTTACATTTAAAGTTGACTGGACGACATTATCAATTTGACTTGATGACTTCATGGACTTTCTTATTGTCGATTACGCGATTACATTTCGACGATTGCGTCTTGTACTTCGGATAGGTGACAACATGTTTTAATTGATCGGACTTGTATGGTGTTCTAATGTTTGGGTTTTATACCTCGAGTTATTTATATTGACTTATATTATTTATTGAGTGTCCCGTGAATTTTTGGGTTCACGTGATTTCGTTAGGAGTTGTTTCGAAATGAGAGTTGATTTAGAGTTGGACTTGTATTGAAAATTGGGAACCATTGTCACACTTCTTTAATTTAGTCACTTCATTAGGTCACGTGGACCTATTGAATTTAATTGTACAAAATTCAATCTAAGTATATATAAAATATATAGAAAATATATGAAATATGTATAGCATATACTTGGCCGAACCTTCTTCTTCCTCACGACTAATGACCAACCTTCTTCTTCTCCAAACGATTCTTCTCCTTCTCCTTAGATGATCAGCAGCTCTACCTTCTCCTTCACCTTTATGTCGTCGATCATGGGAGAAAGAGAAAGATGGGTCGAGTAGAGTCGCGCTCGGTTGAGCGCGAGAGAGGGCGAGGGTTGTTGGTGGTCACCGGCCCAGGAGCAGCGGCGACAACGGGGGCAATGACGGCGGTGTCATGAGTTGGAGGAGGCAACGTAGGGGCAGCGAGGTGGTAGCGCGCAAGTTCGCGCATGGCGTAGAGTCGACTTCGGCCATTTGTTTGGTCAACGTTCGGAGCTCGGATAGCTGCAATTTTCGGAGGGTAGCTTCGTCTCGATGTCAAGTACGACGTATAAAAAATTTGTATTTTTTCCTTGAGCGATTTGTCAGGAAATCGCGTTTATAGGTTAGAATTTTCGTTTGGGTTATTTTGGATTACTCAAATTTATTAACCTATTGCTAATGGGCTTAATATATATTGATTAGGTTGTTGAGGCGGACATTTCGGTATGTTCGAAATAGTATTCGGGCGACTTTGGTCGGCGGGCTCCATATTCGGGCGCCGACACTATTCATGGTGAGCCGTTTCGGGGCGATTTTAAGCGTAAATTAAGGTGGAAAATTTTATTCTCACTTCCATATCATTGACGTGTTTTGGGTGTGCAAACCCGTATTTATTTTAATTTAGAAATATTAAATTATGAATTTAAAATATCTATAATTGGGTTAAAATCGAGGCATTACCTAGAAATTAATTTGTGAAATTAAATAAATTATTTTCCTGTGAAATTAAATTAATACCTATTTGAACCGAATGAGAATAAGTGACCTAGTAACCCCTTGAGAATTAAAATGGGTTAGAAAAATTGTAAAAGGTGGACGTGAACTTAGAACGCGATATTAGTTTCCCCTTTTGATTGTGTTTACGAGATTAAAATATGTTTGGGGATATGTGGTAGTGAGGGACGTGAACTTAGATGTTAGTCTAGTTTCCTTATACTTGGTGGATTATTTGCTTTGATTGCATTAAAAGCATGTTAAGAGATATGGAAATATTTTCCTAGAGAATTAAAGAAACTATATTGTTTAAAAAATGAATTATACATGAAAATGTATCCTAGGGATTTAAATGCTTTTATTGTGTTTTAAAAGCATGTTAAAAGAATTATGATATTCATGTTGGTGTTATGTGGATATTGTTTATAAATATGATACATTACATATTTATGTTGAGGCATGATTGTTATTAAAACCTGGATGCATATTGAGAACATCGTGTACTATCAAATCATGGTGTTGGTATATGTGGGTTGTGTAATCATGTGTGGATCTCTTTGTGTTGGATTGTCGCAACAACTGGCTAGGAGGTGTTCATGCCTATAGAAATAATAATCCGAAAAGGTGGGTTAAGAGTCGTAAGAGAGGCTCGTATTCTTGACTTTGGTGGTCATGGCGCATAGAGTTACAAGTTGGGCTCTCGTGCAACCATCTTCCTTGTTGAAGTGATAGAGAAAAATAACTTAGGAAAAGTCGGTGTGGTACTGTACATTACTTGATGAGCTTGTATCCTCAAAAGTAACTGGACAGAGTATGTATCCGTTAACCGGTGATGGGCAAATAGTGCACTATGAGGTGTATGAGTCACATTGCATTTGTATAGCATTTACGTGATTATATTTTACACATTGATCATGATATTATTGCATGTGATGTTGGAGCAGGTTTATTATGTGCTATTATTACCTGTGGATGTCAGAGCATGTTGATTATGAATATTGCGAAATAAATTTATATTTTATTAAAATGCTCAATTTAAAGTGGATAACGTGAAAAATATGATTACATGCTGTAATGGTTAAAATATAATGAAAATGTAAATTCTTATACATGTGATTATTTATTTTTATACCCTTTGAGGGGTAAGTATGTGGAATTAGTGACATATTTGGAGAGTTGAGGTCAGTGGTGAATTTTTGTATCAACTATGAGTTGAGGCCTTAGAAAAGGCGGGTGATGGTTTTGTGATCGTGGTTAGTTGTGTGACCTCTTTAGAGATTTGAGGTCAGGGATTGATTTTAATATCAATTGTGATTTGAGGCATTAGAGAAGGCGGGTGATGAGATTGTGAACTTAGTTGTTATTATTGTATAGGCCTTTAGGCGCCTTTCACGTTTTGAGGAATGGGTTATCAACCGTATTTTGAGATTTTGGTTAGGTTAGACAAGTTATGATTGAACTTATCTGGTGGTGTGGTAATAGTCTCTTGATTCTGTTAGTGATCTAGAGAGTTAGTAAAAAATGTGAAATTGAGGTTAGAATGAATTGGAAAAGGTATTGATTGAAACTAGTTAGTTCCGTGGTATCGGCCACTAGTTTTCCCTTTCATGATATTAAGGGGTCTAAGTGATTTTATTAAATAATCGAGGTATTCTAGCTTGACAGTCTTGGTTCTAGTGCTTAGTTCATTGTCCTAAGCATTTCTTTTACTGTACTCTGTATACTAGTACATGTCTTTGACTTATATGTCACTCCTTAAGCCGTCGGTTACGGTGTGGTGCCGAACCTCTTCCTCGTGCTGTCATTTGATTTTGTGGAGTTGGAAACAGATGGTTGTGTTCCGTGAGTCCAACGTATTGTTCTTCCTTCATTGTCCTCTTGAACATTATAGGAATCCTTAGAGTTGTAGTCACTCTTATCTAGTTGTCTGTCGGAAACGGAGTTTTTCAAGTTTTGAAAACAAACTCATTCGTATTTAAAAAGAAAAACCCATTTTTGCCTACCCCCGTAGCCAGGACAGGCGAATGATGGAGACCGGGGGCAAGACGGTCATTTTAATTGTGTGGATTTTTAAAGAAAACCTATTATATGGAAATTGTCGAGATTATGAGGTTACGAGACTTCTTTATTAAAAATCTCAACCTGTAGTGTTTTGAAAGGTGGTTTCTTGTTTCACCCTTGCTTTAGATCATTTTTAAGTATCGGGTATGAGGCTTGGTGTTGTTCAGTGCACACATATAGTGTTGCCTTTCACTTCTTCTTGGTTGTTGATGTCACCACCTAGGTGATTTGAGTTGTTACACGTGTTAGGGGCATGGATGCCGAATGGATTGGTTTCTTTTGCCCGGGTGTCCTCTTTAAGCACTTGTAGTGTTGTTAACCTTGACGTTGTTGTCTCGGTTATCTGTTGGTTTAGCATTAGGACTTCTTTTCCCTTGTTTTGGTTCCTTGAATCTTATGTGGTTGTCATGAGAGTAGTATTAGGTACTCTCCGAGATTCGACCGTTTATCGTTCCTTATCCATAGTGAGAGTGTTGGTGATTTATTGACCTTATTGGAGATAGTATTTTAAGATTTTCATATGGTGATATGATGAGGTGATTCCATCCTTGAGGTATAGATTTTATGTAGGAATGGAATGATGGTTTATATATATATATTGATGATGGTTGTGTTAGTACGCAAGGACGTGAGTGATTTTCCTCCTGTGTTCTCGGGGAGGGGGATTTTAGCCTTCCTTGGTACTAGTTATGGATTTTGATTCATGTGGATATTAGAGGTGAGTGTAATTCCCTCTGTTTGGATCTTCTGGTTGGTCTTGTGAGCGCTTGATGATTTGTTAGATTGGATCTGGGTGTCGTGTACCTAGTGTACGTTGTGAGAGTAGTGTAGACTACCGGTGTTGGTACTTGGAGTATGAGTCTTAGTCGTACCTTATAGACTCATGTTATGTACTTATATATATATCCCCGATATATACTTATTTACGGTAATATATGAGTACGTGCCTTGTGTTTTCGTAGCTGTGATTTGTTATGGCTATGTATCTTGCTGGATGGTTTAGCAGTACCTAAATAGTTAGAGGATGTGGTAGTTATGATATCATATTCCCCACTGATCTTATTTACTCACAGGGGTATTTCATGGCCCCCTGGTATTCCCACGCCAGGTTGCAGGAAATGTTGCGGCTACGGGCAGTATGCGGTGCCACTGCAGTTTTCTTTTGTTTTCCTTGTTACAGGTTTTGGAGTTGCGCATGGTGATGCGGTTACGGTTGTAGTGTGACTGGTTTAGGGACGATAGTTATGTTCTGTCAGTTTCTTTACCCATATTTTGTGGGATTGTCATATATTTCTCTTGGGAGCCAGTCTGTTGGCATATCTCTATTGGTGTATCTTTTATTTTCTGTATTTATTATTTCAGGATGTCATTGTATCTATTCGGCACTACCATATGCATTTCTGTATTCTTATTGGAGCATTTGTGGGTCTGTTGATTATAGAGGGTTGTGTAGCAGTTGGTGGTTTCTTTCCACTACCTCGGCCCTAGTAGGATTGATGAATGTTGGGTTGTGAGCCATTGTTATTATCGAATTGTTATTGGTAGGTTATTATGTTGTGGTTGTTTGTCCGATTGTTCCATTTACTAACGGAACTCTGCCAAATTTTCGTTAAATTCCGCTGTGTATTTCTATCATTCATTTAGGTATGGAATATACCACCTTTATCATTATTCCATACGTTTTCATAGTTAATGATATCTTAGTTGGTCGCTCATATTAAGGCTCACACCCCGGATTTCTCGGATGTCCCAGTTCGGGAGTCTTAGGAATTTAGGGGCTTGTCAGTATGGTATCAGAGCATTCTGTTGAGTTTCTATCATTCAGTTAGACATAGAATATAATATTTTATTTGTTATTCCATGTATTTTCTTGTTATTGTTGACTCTAGTGGTCGCTTGACTTACGTCACCCCTTGAAAATTTGCTGATTCTCGGGGTTGGAGTTTCAAGAATTTTAGGGGCGTGACAATAATGTTTATCAATATAGGTTCTAAAATAACCTTCATCCATAAGAGAATCACTTAAAGTCATTCAAAACACCCTCTTGGAACATATTTCAAGTTAAGCAGGGCTTATGATAGTTTTAAAACCCATTGTCTAAAACTTACACATTTAAAAACATCATGATTTTCTACATGGAAAATTTTCATTGTAAAATCATATAAGAATGCATTAGATAAAAAAATTTCATGCAAAGAGGCATGTGACATTCTTAGTACTTTAATTCCATTCACATGTGCAAAGAATAATCTATGTCCTTCTTGGTTAAGATCTTGGAATAATAATAGTCAAAACCTTGGGTCAGCACTATTAAACTTAGATTGCAACATTATTATGCATTATAAAATATACAAGAATAAGCATGTATGATAATGATATAAAAGTATAAGATATAGGAGATTAAAAATACTATATATAATTGGAATAATAATAATAATATAAGATACAAAAACAATAAAAATGTATGTCTTTAATGATATCTGCACATAAAACTCGTGATTCATGTTTTTCAATAAACATTCAAGATAACAACATTTGAGCACAATATCTCCATATTTTTAACATGCTTCCTTAAAAAAGAACATATAGTTCCTTTTTCATAATACAGATTCAAGCATATATTAAATAGCTTCAACCAAAGTTTCAATTTGAAACAACAAAGGCTAAGCGTCACGAGTATCATTTTTATGGAAATATTTATGCAAATACCTCTAAAATGATCACCAAGAAGTTATATAATAGAGGATGGTGAATCATTTAGCCACATAGAAGTTCATCACATATTCTTTATCCTCATTTGCATTAGATAGATCATTTAAAGAAATTTTTTTCTTTTGAGGTTTACTAGTTGTGGACTTATTTGATAAAACATATATTCCAAGTCCATCTTAATTTCACTTCAAGTTCAAACACCTCAATTCAATGTGCAATATATGATATCAAGAAGATTTAGATAAAACACAAAAATCATGGAAGCACATAGACAAATATCAAGAAATAGCTACTCAAGAAATGATCCAAATTCAAGTAAAATAACTTTGATTGTCTAGAGGTGGTCATGACTATATTCTTTAAATTTCATGCATGATCAAGACTTTCTTTCATAAAACTAGTCTTTGAAAAATATTGCCTCAAATGTATTTGAAAAGACAAAGACTAATATTATGATATCATATATCCAAGTCACATTTCAAAGCAAGCTACTGTCAAGAAATCATCAAAAGAATATTCAATTGTTGGTACCAAGTAGCCAATCACCCTCATTACCAATCATCAAATTTATTCCATGACATATCCATAAAGATTCAACAAACTTTAATAAGCATATGTATGTCATGTTTAATATCATCCATGAAAGCACATTAGCAGTGGAGGTTAAAAAATGTGTACCATGGTGCTAGCTCTACCCATTTTACTTGGAGTTGTTGTAGATGATTTGTATCATCCACTCATCTTGTGAGAGACCTTGATTTCATCTCCCCTTCTGAGTTAAAGCTTCTACTATTGAGGAACCAATAGTTCTTGAGTAAGGAAATAATTCACACCTACAACACACTCAAGTAGCTTTCTTTGGTACCCATTTTGCTATTGGGTCCATTTATGTTAGCACAATCATGGGCATAATTCATTATAAGCACATTAGCACAAAGTGAGTGATCTTCACAAGCAATATGCTCTAATTAAATTTATCATTCAAAAATATTTTCATGAAGTGCATTTGTCAATTCAAATAGTAAGATATGCTTATGGTTATTTCACAAGTAAATGAACCATTATGAAATTGCAAATAGGAGTGAAGCTCTATTTCACATATTTGGATCATAATAAACAACCATAGGCATCATTCATTTTAAACTTCAAGAATTGACAAGAAAACTAAGATATCTTCCTTTGATTAACAAAAATGAATTATATGCCATTTTTCAAAATTTGTAAAGTTTTAGCACATAGGAAGATTCATTTCCTTTCATTTCAAAAATCTTTGAGCATTTGAAAGCTTAATAAAAGGTTGTTTTTCATAAGAGTCACCTTTTCAAAATAATTTCTCTTTAATCCAAGGTGTCACTCTTCTCATGCAATTTCAAGATATTCAAAACAATGTGATGCATGAACAATGATTATTCATCAATCAATGAATACATTCATAAGACACATTTAAAAATCAATGAATATATGAATACAAGTATCAAGTTAATACAATGTATAAATTTTCAGATTTCACCTAGACATCTCAAATATTGCACACCATCATAAAAAATCTTCATTTATAGCATGTACATATTAATGGTCATTGGGCACTAGAGATCATCTATAAACATTTCCCCTTATAAGAACATTCTCCTTTAGCCTTTAAATGCATATAACTAAAGTGAAAACATCATAGGAGAATAAAAGGTCAAATAACCTATCGTAAGGGAAAATCCTTCAAAGTTTGTCATGGATCAACTCTAAGCCGGTGAAGGCAAGAATAGAGTCGAGGCTCTGATACCAATTGTTGGCCACATATTGACACCTAGAGGGGGGTGAATAGGGTCAATTACAAACTTTGAAACTTTTTCGGTTTGACTTTGTTTTAACTAAAATAATCTTTGTACAGCTTTAGTCAAACACTTAGTTAGATAAATGATCTTTTAAGTGAATACATCATTTCATACTTGTCCTAATGCAAAATTGCATAATTGATTCAATTTAGAATATGAAGTATCATCCAATAACCAAGTATGCAATTCTCCTAACCAAATAAACATGTAATAACACTTTTCCTCATTTATGAAGATTATACATAAAGTGTTATAGTCTAGAAAATATCATAAAAGATTTTACAAAGGAATGTACACTCTCAAGGTAAAGGTTAGGATGAATAAGCTTTTATCGAACAAATGGGATTCATATATATATTCAAGGCTTTGGTTTGTTGAAGTAGCATTTTACCTAAACACATGTTGTGCAAGAAGATTTAGCAAAATAAATGAGATGATAGTCTAAGCTATAATACAATCAAGCTCCAATCCAATCAACTACTTCAACTAACATTTTCTCATACTCCTTATAAATTTAAAACCACAAGCAATTTCATAGCATGACATCAATATGAAGTTCAAGATTGTAAATGACAATTGCTTATAAGGTAAAGAGATTAAGGGATAGAGAAAATGCAAATCAAGACACCAAGATTTTACATTTTATGCTATGGTGTGTTGAAGATAAGTTCTATCAATTAACTTCAACTATTCATTTTCCTAACCTCTTCATTAATTACACAAACACAAGGAATTTTATAGCATTGATATATATAGCACAAGATTGAAAATGACAATTATTTTTAAAGTAAAGAGATAAGGGTTAGAGAAAATGCACACCATAGACACCGAGATTTTTACATGGTTCCATTAAAGCTTTGATTTACGTCTATGCCTTGAGAAAACATCTCAAGGATTCCACTATTGTACTTTTCTTGCTGGTGAAAAGCAAACCCTTACATGCTCCTTCTTGTCGGTGAAGAGCCAACCTTGCTCACTCTTGCGGGTGGAGAGGCAACCTTCAAACAATCTTGCTTCCGGGTGAAGAGCCGACCATTGTTCACTCTTGCGGGTGGAGAGCCAACCTAATCCTCTCTTTTTAAGGTAGAGAAAATCTTTTACATAGCTTCAACAAGCCCATCCCATGCCAAGATAACTTCTTGGTCTTTCACTCACAAAGAATAGGAATTAGAGAAAATCAAAGCTCACTTTCTCACATACTTTGAGTTATAAATGAAATTTCTCAAATGAATAGCTCAACTCAATATGTGGAAGAATGAATCACAAAAGGATGATGTGAATGATGCACAATTGGTGTGATTCCTATAGGAGAGTTTTCTACCCAAAAATGAATTCAAAAATGATGCACAAATGGAAGATTTCTTTCATACTCCTATCCCTCTCTAATCCAACTCATTTTTGGCTCATATATGGCATATATATAGAGTGAGAACACAATATAGCCGTTTGGGGGTGATTTGGGAAGTTTTTGAACACTTTGGATTCAAAACTAGCCATTAGAATTCAAATCCTGGATAAAGCAGTCGACTGGGTCTTCAAAAATCATTCCAAGAATTTTTTTTTCAAATTTTGGTCAAATCCAGTTGACTGGCTTTTTATAACTGGTAGTCGACTGCTTGTTGATCTTGTCGACTGAGTGGTTTAAACAGTTGACTAGGTTGTTCAGTCCAATTTCAACGCAATTCACTCTTTTGGTCATAACTGGAGTTTCGTAACTCGGATTGAGGCGTTCTATAGCTTTTTGGAAAGAGGACTTCATGATATTGATGTTAGGATTTTTAATCACTCCATTTAACCCATGTTTGAGTGCGATATGGTCATCGAATGTGACACTTCATTTCGAACATTTAACCCACTAGACGGTTTTTCGTGAAATCTTTTAGGATTTTTCCGAGATGACTTAGACACACTCCTATGATGTCTTAGAGACTTATTAAGGTCCTTGATATTCCTAAATTAAATATTGAGATCATAAAATAATTTTCCAATTTAAACATATTCTCAATATTAGATAAAAGTTTTTCATGATTTAACAATTTTGTTCAAAGCTTTAATATGCATCTAGAATCCATTTCAAGTGATATGAATTGAGTTTATGGTTCTAGGACACCCTATTTGTTGAGTTCTTCCATAGCTTATGAAAGCTTAAACTAACTCAACTTTAGCAAAGACTCATGAATGATATGCATGGTCTTATATGTTATATTGTCAAGAGTTAAGCTTTCAAATAAGTTATTTAAAAAATAACTTTACATAAAGTCTAGCACTCACCCAGGCCTACTTTACCCAATTCTTTGATCTTCAATTTCTTTAAGCTTTGGGTTGATATCTCCAACATTGTTCTTCAATGTCTTTTGAGCTCAAAGCACCTTTGCTTGATCTTCTCATGGATTCACTAGCTCTCTTGAGTTTATCTTATTAAGCACAACTCAAGTAGGCATTAAATTTACCACATTTAATGGTTTGTTATCAATAAAATATCATGTTTACCCATGGTGAAAAACCTTGGGTCAACAAACTCTAATGGTCGCTTGATTGATGTCACCCTTTTGAAATTCGCTGATTCTCCGGGTTGGAGTTTCGAGAATTTTTGGGCCGTGACATATATACATCTTTATATATAAATACATATTTATATAAATAGATATGAATATATAAGTATGTAAATGGTATATATACCTGCAAATCAATATTGAATGGATGACTGAAATGGGTTTTTCTTCTACACTCGCCAAGAAAATAGGAAGCTCATCTTCTTACAAAGTTTTTTTGAAACTTCTCTCTATTTTTTATTGTGATCTGTGTATCCTTCTATTAGGTTACCCTAGGTGTATACCTGCATTTCATGAGTTAAGGAATGAAACCTTAGAAACACATGTTCGGGTTAAAACCCAAGAAACAATAACACGGGGAAAAGAACTACTAGAGTTCAACCGAATATCACCTTAAAGTCATATTCAAACTTATTTCGAAACCGGTTCTAAGACCTTCAACTTAATATAGGAACTTATAAACAAATCCTCAAAGGTTGCCGAACCAACACCGGGATTCAAGTGTTCCTCGAAATAACTAGGAGAAATCTGAAACAATCAAACTCTAAAAACATATCTAGATCTCAGAACTGACCTCAAGTCTCAAGAACGGGACAAACCATGTCAAGAGTTCATTAACTTTACCAGAACATGTAGGAAAGGAGATTTTCAAGGCACACGGCTAAAAACCATTTACTACTCGAAACACTTTTAAAGTGGAAGGGTGAGCGACAAGCTCAAAATACACAAGCCAAGAGAAACAAGGTCAGACTAACGAGTCTTACCCGACCTTTAACCTGAACAACTCTCCCCACTACCGAAGTGGTCTAATAATCATCTAGTGATAACACTAATCACCAACCACAAAGGCACAACCACAACCAAGTCTCAATACATAACTAGCAAACTCAACTCAACTCCAACTCAAGGGGGGAAACAATTAATTATCAAAACCTCTTTTCATCTATATCAACGTAATTACCTGGAACACATGCCAACCATGGTTCTACTAATCCAGGTTTTAACATTATTAGATTTTCTTTCTTTTAGATTTTTAAAATCATTAACTTTTATTCACATTGAGTTAATTTCCATCATTTTTAATAAATTTACAAATACCATCAGCTCAATAACAACAAATACTAACCGAATAAAAGATCAATACATAATCATATAAATGAAAGAAAACTCAATGTGAATGTTATGCAATGCCAATGCCAACAACACCCTATCTAACATGGGACAACCGGGCATAATGTCGTCAAAGTAACACAACCACAAGGATCATATCAACTCGTGAGAAAAACATACCGTGTCCGGATCACATCCTCCCACGCCTCCCTGTTCCCGGATTACTAGTCCGCCGGTAGCGATACACCGTCTGGCCAGTTGTTGCGACGACCCGAAAGACTCAATGCAATATGTATACGTATGAGACATGAAACCACACCCAATGCAATATCAATGCTTGTGGTGTATCAAATATAAATAACATGCCTCAACAGTGAGTCACAAATAAAAATATAACATTTATCAAGTGACAAATATGTCTCAAAATTCATTTTACACAACCAATCCACCATATATAAACACTTTCATTTTCAAAAGCATGATTTATAATTTAACTATAGCAAGTTACCTCAATTTATCTCAATATCGTCCGGGTTCTCAATTTACCGATAATAATAAATTCTTATAACTCGCATGCTTTTAATTTAATTTTCAGTAATTAATTTCAAACTATTCCACCTCAAGGACAATTTAATTCGCAATTTAACTTTATCATATTTCACGGGAAAAATAAACTAGAAAGGGAACTAAAGCTGTGTCTAAATTTTAACGTCCCTCGTCCTCGTGAATCCTCTATCTTATTTTCAACTTCGATAAAATATAAATAGCAGGGGATAATTTATTCGTCAGCTCTGCATCCCTCAATATCCATTATGTCCGTACGGTATCTCAATTTCAATCACATAATTCTACACAATCCTTCGTTAAGTCCAAGGGTACTAAACCACCTATTTTAATCCAATTTTAGTAGGATTTAATTTCTTAAAAATTCTCAGGGAATTAATTTATTTAATTTCCCAGGGAATTTCTATTCCCGACCTCATTTATTCGGTTATGGGTATTTCGTGAATTTTATAAAATTCTTAAATTCCATTTATCGCTTAGGAATTTAATTTCATGCTTTTATTATCCATAAACATACAACGGGGCAACTTAGCATTTTCTACGTACTATTAGTGAGTTCTAGATAAACATATATATATAAAATTCCCCACCTAATTTAAACGCTTACAAACAGTCTTGCCGTGGACAGTACCGGCCGTGAATAGTGCTCGCCGCCCAAAGTCGTCCGAAAATTATTTTTAATATGTTGAAACGACCGTCTTACCGCCCTATTCAATATAGTTGAAATTCGTTAGTAGTCAATAATTTAATTTGAACAAATCTACAAAAATCGAAACCGAAATTCATACCGAAAATCTGAAATTCCCGGAGAACCGTTCAACGGTTTCACACCAATTTCGGATATAACGTACACAATACCGAGGCCGAGCTATCCTCCGAAAATCAGCCCAAACCGAGACCGACTCGCCACTGAGTCAACCTGACTCGGTCCGAACATGCTACTGTTCATTATCACTACCAACGATCTGCTCACCGCGTCACCGCTTCTCGTCACATCACTTCGTCGCCACCAGGTCATTGCTGCCGCTGCCTCTTATGGCGACAACCACCAGCTCAGCCCCTCAAGTTCGCAACTACCCTCTTCTCTCGCACACACACAGTCACGACTCTCTCTCTCCTCTCTCAAACGATCGACAACATGGTGAAGGAGATGAAGCCGTCAATTGATGATGAACTAGAGAAAAAGATGGGCGAAGTCGCTCAATGAAGGAGAAGATAAGTAGTTGCTCTGCCTGATTCGTGTATACGTGTATATATTTTGGGCCAATTACAAAAGTGACCCCCCTTTCTTCCAAAATCACTCTATCACCCCTATATACACACACATATATATATAGTGTCAATTTCCATTTCAACTCTTAACTCTTCCAATATTACAAAAGCAACTCCCCAATTCTCCATAATTGTACAAGTGACTTTGCCATTTTCCATAATTGCTAAAATAACTTTTCAATTCCCATATTTACATGTGTGACTCTCATGTCTTGTCAATTCACACTTTAATCCCCAAGAGATATATTATATCCATGTATATATATATTCATTTTTCATTAATATATATATATATGATTGCCCATTTTGATTAGTAACAAATAAATAATTACTATTGCATAAATAAAATAAGTCTCGTAAAATATACCGGGACCCTCCAAATAATAACACGTGAACCCGTAAGTCCACGGGACGCCAACCAAATAATATTAGCCCGAATAAATACTCCGGGTTACAAAACCAATCACCAAAACCCCGAATAAATTCTGAACTCACCGAGACTCCTAAAATCACTGGTCGTAGCCCAGTCAAAGCACTAAACTCAATCGTTGAAACTAAACCGCGTAGCCCCTAACAATAAATCCAACGAACCAAACACATCCTTAACAACTCCGATTCAAATCGCAACGCCGAATAAATAAAATAAACGGAGTATAGAATCTGGGGTATGAAACCCAACCTCCGAAACACAGTGTAGGTGTCACGGCGAACACCATAAGCACTAATACGATAAAAAAACCAATCGAATCAAAACCATAAATGCCGAACAAACCAAACGTGTCGTCTAGTCGAAATACTAAACGCTACAGGTTTAAACAAAATCGCATTACATTTATCACGTACGTATAAACATGAAAAACGAGTATAGCAATACAAATACACATAATCACGTAAGTCAAGCAACTAAGGCACCTAATGCCATATCAATACACAGGGCATCAACACACAAAACACGTATATACAAACATAAATAAAACGAACAAAAGTACTATCAATACTCCTAAGCACGTCAGCTAAACAAGGCACGTACTAACCCCATAACCAAGGGAAACAAAAACGTCGAACCCCTAAAGCACTAACTACCGAACTCAAATTACTGAGTCGAAGCCCTAAACGTCAAGCGTCGAAACAAATCCATTTAGTCGATAACATTAGTTGTCAATCGTCACAACTCAATCTTGTAGTCGATGACAAGAACACACGTAAACGTTTCACCAAGTCCGGAACTACTAAACATTACTGTCAACTCACATAGTCATTATCGAAACTCCACAAAGTCGTTAAGGTGATGATTGCCAAGTCGCACAATCGAATCCAAGCGTAAACGCGAAAAATTTACTCGTAAAATACACAGAGTAACCATGACATCATGAACAATTGACGTCATCACCGAAAATAAATCGGGAATAATTTAGAAAAAAGGGGAAAATGAAACGGGGTGTTATAATCTTCCCACCTTAGGAGATTTCGTCCTCGAAATCAGGGCGTACCTCAGTCCGCAAGCCATGTCCGGTAGATCAGACCGAACACTATACTTACATTCCTCGGAACTATCACAGTGATACAAGCACGATAAAGAATGATGAGATTGAGGTATTGTCCTACTCCGTTGGGATTAAATCGCAACGGGATGCATCAAGTAAGACACGTCCTCGACACAACAACAATGAAAAGCACTGAAAACACAACTCAATACCACAGATCGAAACCGTAGATAACGTAAATGTCGTACTTCCCATCGACCTTTTCCCGTCGTCCCTAGGACAATGAAACCAAAAGCTCTGATACCACTTTGTCATGCCCCATTATTCCTGAGACTCCAAGCTTGAGAATCAGCGAATCCCGGGATATGACGTCATCAAAAACGACAACAAATATCAACAATGGCCTCAAAATATATGGAATGTGAATGAAAATGAAGTATTCCATGTCACCCGAGTGATAGAAACTCAGTAAAGGAATTCTAACGAAAATCCGGCAGAGTTCCATTTATAAATGGAACATCCGGACAACCCAAAAGCAACACAACTAGCAAACCTGCCCAATATAACTGAAATAGAAACAATGGCACGTAGCCCAACATTCCAGAAACCTATTAGGGCCGAGGTAGTGGAAAAGAACACCAATGCCTCTCCAAAACCCTTCTAAAATCAATAGAGCCCCAAATGCTCAAATGAAATTATAAAGAAAATCAAATGGCGATGCCGAAAAGGTATAAAGGCACCCCATAACAACAAACACCGACTGAGCCACCAAGCTTAAATAAGAATACATAAAACTCAGTGGTAGTGCCGAAATGATACAAAGGCACCCCGAAAATAATAAATACACCGAATAAAGGATACAACACAAGGGAATATGCCAATAGCCTGGCTCCCAAGAGAACAATGAATATACACAAGGATATCTACGAATAAAAGGAATAAAGTACTAAAAACGTCCCTAGTCACCCGTACCATCGCCGTCGTACGCGTCGTGCTGCATCCACCTGCAAACCTGAAAATGTTGTGTGTGGGGGGTGCGCAAAAACCACGCGCTCACCATAATATCAAAACATCACACTCATAGCCGTCTAGAAAATGCTAACCATCCCGTGTGCATGCATCTATCCTAGGTCGAGCTATTGTCTCCCATAGCACCCCCGCCAATCTGAGACACCCAACAATAACCTCACAACTAATCTCGAACTACTCAAGAGTCGTAAAATAACACAGATCATAAGATATATCTACCACTCGTACATATGCAGGTCTAATCAATATATATATATGTATATATATATATAAAGTCCCGTAAACAGCTAATCCTAACACCTGGTGTATAAAGGCGCCCAGTCGAATACACACTATTGTCAAGAGATACAACCAGAACTAACTATCTATTATACCGTGCACCGAGCACACCACTCAAGATTCCTAGGAGGTAAGATCACTCACTAGGACTACCAGAAGAGAAAAACCATAATCATGTCCACAATTAATTCATAATTCTTACACATCACCTCTATCAAATCATACCTGGAGAGTCTCACTCTCACAATTTTTATCCTCAATACAGTCCTTTTTGTTTACAATATTTTGTGGACTAATCCATTCACCCCAAAGAAATACATAAGGAAATATATTATCACCACACTGGATTCGGTAACCAACCGAACTATCTCTAACTCACACTGCCTATCGAGGCACTAAAAGGGTACAGACCAACAAGTCACCTCTAACTCATACCGCCTATCGTGGCGCAAGAAAGGGTTACTGGAGTCATTTAGTCCCAAATAGATGCCATGGCCCTCGAGTTTTTAAAGAAAAATGTTGAACCCCAAAGGATTCAACCGGTTTTTTTTAAAAAAGTTAGGGCCCGGTCAAATCATATTTGGTGCCAATGCCTCCAAACCCAACCAAACACTAGGAATCTCACTATGCGCGGTTAACTCAATCTCATTTCTCTTACCCGAGAAGATCCACAGACAAACACGAATGATCATATTTCTTACCTTAAGGAATGAAACCTTAGAAACACATGTTCGGGTTAAAACCCAAGAAACAATAACACGGGGAAAAGAACTACTAGAGTTCAACCGAATATCACCTCAAAGTCATATTCAAACTTATTTCGAAACCGGTTCTAAGACCTTCAACTTAATATAGGAACTTATAAACAAATCCTCAAAGGTTACCGAACCAACACCTGGATTCAAGTGTTCCTCGAAATAACTAGGAGAAATCTGAAACAATCAAACTCTAAAAACATATCTAGATCTCAGAACTGACCTCAAGTCTCAAGAACGGGACAAACCACATCCAGAGTTCACTAACTTAACCAGAACATGTAGGAAATGAGATTTTCAAGGCACACGGCTAAAAACCATTTACTACTCGAAACACTTTTAAAGTGGAAGGGTGAGCGACAAGCTCAAAATAAACAAGCCAAGAGAAACAAGGTCAGACTAACGAGTCTTACCCGACCTTTAACCTGAACAACTCTCCCCACTACCGAAGTGGTCTAATAATCATCCAGTGATAACACTAATCACCAACCACAAAGGCACAACCACAACCAAGTCTCAATACATAACTAGCCAACTCAACTCAACTCCAACTCAAAGGGGAAACAATTAATTATTAAAACCACTTTTCATCTATATCCACGTAATCACCTGGAACACATGCCAACCATGGTTCTACTAATCCAGGTTTTAACATTATTAGATTTCCTTTCTTTTAGATTTTTAAAATCATTAACTTTTATTCACATTGAGTTAATTTCCACCATTTTTAATAAATTTACAAATACCATCAGCTTAATAACAGCAAATACTAACCGAATAAAAGATCATTACATAATCATATAAATGAAAGAAAACTCAATGTGAATGTTATGCAATGCCAATGCCAACAACACCCTATCTAACATGGGACAACCGGGCATAATGTCGTCAAAGTAACACAACCACGAGGATCATATCAACTCGTGAGAAAAACATACCGTGTCCGGATCACATCCTCTCACGCCTCCCTGTTCCAGGATTACTAGTCCACCGGTAGCGATACACCGCCTGGCCAGTGGTTGCGACGACCCGAAAGACTCAATGCAATATGTATACGTATGAGACATGAAACCACACCCAATGCAATAGCAATGCTCGTGGTGTATGAAATATGAATAACATACCTCAACAGTGAGTCACAAATCAAAATATAACATTTATCAAGTGACAAATATGTCTCAAAATTCATTTTACACAACCAATCCACCATATATAAACACTTTCATTTTCAAAAGCATGATTTATAATTTAACTATAGCAAGTTACCTCAATTTATCTCAATATCGTTCGGGTTCTCAATTTACCGATAATAATAAATTCTTATAACTCGTATGCTTTTAATTTAATTTTCAGTAATTAATTTCAAACTATTCCACCTCAAGGACAATTTAATTCGCAATTTAACTTTATCATATTTCACGGGAAAAATAAACTAGAAAGGGAACTAAAGCTGTGTCTAAATTTTAACGTCCCTCGTCCTCGTGAATCCCCTATCTTATTTTCAACTTCGATAAAATATAAATAGCAGGGGATAATTTATTCTTCAGCTCTGTATCCCTCAATATCCATTATGTCCGTACTGTATCTCAATTTCAATCACATAATTCTACACAATCCTTCTTTAAGTCCAGGGGTACTAAACCACCTATTTTAATCCAATTTTAGTAGGATTTAATTTCTTAAAAATTCTTAGGGAATTAATTAATTTAATTTCCCAGGGAATTTCAATTCCCGACCTCTTTTATTCGGTTATGGGTATTTCGTGAATTTTATAAAATCCTTAAATTCCATTTATCGCTTAGGAATTTAATTTCATGCTTTTATTATCCATAAACATACAACGGGGCAACTTAGCATTTTCTACGTACTATTAGTGAGTGCTAGATAAACATATATATATAAAATTCCCCACCTAATTTAAACGCTTACAAACAGTCCCGTCGTGGGTAGTACCGGCCATGAATAGTGCTCGCCGCTCAAAGTCGTCCGAAAATTATTTTTAATATGTCAAAACGACCGCCTTACCGCCCTATACAATATAGTTGAAATTCGTTAGCAATCGATAATTTAATTTGAACAAATCTATAAAAATCGAAACCGAAATTCTTACCGAAAATCTGAAATTCCAGGAGAACCGTTCAACGGTTTCACACCAATTTCGGATATAACGTACACAATACTGAGGACGAGCTATCCTCCGAAAATCAGCCCAAACCGAGCCCGACTCGCCACTGAGTCAACCCGACTCGGTCCAAACTTGCTACTGTTCATCATCACTACCAACGATCTGCTCACCGCGTCACCGCTGGTCGTCACATCACTTCGTCGCCACCAGGTCATTGCTTCCGCTGCCTCTTATGGCGACAACCACCAGCTCAGCCCCTCAACTTCGCAACTACCCTCTTCTCTCACACACACACAGCCACGACTCTCTCTCTCCTCTCTCAAACGATCGACAACATGGTGAAGGAGATGAAGCCGTCAATCGATGATGAACTAGAGAAAAAGATGGGTGAAGTCGCTCAATAAAGGAGAAGAGAAGCAGTTGCTCTGCCTGATTCATGTATACATGTATATATTTTGGGCCAATTACAAAAGTGACCCACCTTTCTTCCAAAATCATTTTATCAGCCCTATATATACACACACATATATATATATAGTGTCAATTGCCATTTCACCTCTTAACTCTTCCAATATTACAAAAACAACTCTCCAATTCTCTATAATTGTACAAGTGACTTTGCCATTTTCCCTAATTACTAAAATAACTTTTCAATTCCCATATTTACATGTGTGACTCTTATGTCTTGTCAATTCACACTTTAATCCCCAAGACATATATTATTTCCATGTATATATATATTCATTTTTCATTAATATGTATATATGATTGCCCATTTTGGTTAATAACAAATAAATAATTATTATTGTATAAATAAAATAAATCTCGTAAAATATACCGGGACCCTCCAAATAATAACACGTGAACCCGTAAGTCCACGGGACGCCAACCAAATAATATTAGCCCGAATAAATACTCCGGGTTACGAAACCAATCACCAAAACCCCGAATAAAGTCTGAACTCACCGAGACTCCTAAAATCACTGGTCGTAGCCCAGTCAAAGCACTAAACTCAATCATTGAAACTAAACCGCGTAGCCCCTAACAATAAAGCCAACGAACCAAACTCATCCTTAACAACTCCGATTCAAATCGCAACGCCGAATAAATAAAATAAACGGAGTATAGAATCTGGGGTATGAAACCTAACCTCCGAAACACAGTGTAGATATCACGGCGAACACCATAAGCACTAATACGATAAAGAAACCAATCGAATCAAAACCATAAATGCCGAACAAACTAAACGTGTTGTCTAGTCGAAATACTAAACGCTACAGGTTTAAACAAAATCGCATTACACTTATCACGTACGTATAAACATGAAAAACGAGTATAGCAATACAAATACACATAATCACGTAAGTCAAGCAACTAAGGCACCTAATGCCACATCTATACACAGGGCATCAACACACAGAGCACGTATATACAAACATAAATAAAACGAGCAAAAGTACTATCAATACTACTAAGCACGTCAGCTAAACAAGGCACGTACTAACCCCATAACCAAGGGAAACAAAAACGTCGAACCCCTAAAGCACTAACTACCGAATTCAAATTACTGAGTCGAAACCCAAAACGTCAAGCGTCGAAACAAATCCATTTAGTCGATAACACTAGCTGTCAATCATCACAACTCAATCACGTAGTCGATAACAAGAACACACGTAAATGTTTCACCAAGCCCGGAACTACTAAATGTTACTGTCAACTCACATAGTCATTATCGAAACTCCACAAAGTCATTAAGGTAATGATCGCCAAGTCGCGCAATCAAATCCAAGCGTAAACGCGAAAACATTACTCGTAAAATACACAGTGTAACCATGACGTCATGAACAAGTGACGTCATCACCGAAAATAAATCGGGAATAATTTAGAAAAAGGGGAAAATGAAACGGGGTATTACAGATAGCCTTACAAATAACAACATAACATCTATACCTATGAACACACTAATGTCTGTCTAGAGGGGGTAAAAATAGTTGTTAAAAATAACCTCTTATGACATCGTTAGGTTTTACCCTACGCAAACGCACGTATCAATTGTAAAATAGCAATGGATAGAGTAAGGGATATCGATCCCACATAGACTAAGATTGTTCACTTTAACTGTTCAAAAATACTGAATTATATTTTCTGAAAATGGTTTGTTTGGGTGGTCAAAGACCAAATTATCTATTTTAACTAAAATTATCTAAAAACTAAAGTAAATTGGTTGTGATTCAGATGAGAGAGAAAACTAGTATTTTCATCGCTCCACCACTAAACGCATAATATAGTTCCTCACTGTATCAACTGTAAGAGGGCGATCCATAATTGTGAATCAGGTCGTACCGCAAATAGCTAAATACGACCCCAAAAAAGAGTACCATCAACCGGATTGCGACAACCCATCTTATGACTTACCTAACCAGTGCATGCCAATTATATTACTCTAATCTACTCCTAATACATGAAAATAAACTAAAGCATGTCTATATTAAATCGTTAAGGCATGATCTGTGTCAAACTAGGGTTTCAAGTTTCATTACCACCGTTATGTAGAAAACTATAATTAAGCATCTGAGTTCCAACCCATAGTGAATAATCATAGTTGTGAAAAATAATACATTCATTCCATCTAAGACAATAATTTAGAACAAACATATAATTTTATATTGCAAATTAGTACAGTCTCTAAACTACTACAATCATTACAGTATGGTCAACAGTTTCCCCTCGTTACATTTAAAAATAATGAAAAAACTACATTACTTGGCTAGGGTTTTGCTAGAAATCCCTAGATAATGAGATAGTTAACCATGGTGAAAGGTGACTGCATCGGTGATGTAGAAACGATCTCCATGTTCTTCTTCTCCGGATCTCTAGGTCGGAATATGACTCTCAACAGCAACAAGTCTAAATATGAACGTGAGAAAACTCAATGTATGAACTAGCCAGCCCTCTGAATGAACGAACAAACTTCCGAACCCCTTTGAATGATTTATGATCGTGTATATATAGGCAATGGTGTAGAGATGTATTTTTCAGTCTTTTCACTCTCCAACTCATGTAAACCCTAACTTCTAATATATATAGGTGTATATACATATATATACAGAGGTCTAGAGTCACAGACACGTCTTTGAATCGAACCGGGGGTAGAACATGCAAAAACCTTCGAAAATCATAAAAACTTGACGCAGATACGCTTCAAACGTAGGTCCAAGCGTATATCCCAAGCGTAACAATGTGATTTCCAACCACTTTTTGAAACTAAAAGCGTAGGTGTTTTCTTGAAAACCACTTTTCTCCATGAATGCACCAAAACGACCGCCTTGAACCCACAATACTTTTTGTTGAAGATGACGGCTTCTGGAAATGCCGTTTTTGCCTTCCGAAAGCCATTTTTGTCTTGGACTACCTCTTTAACTCTCCTTATTGGATAGAAAGAACATACACTTCAGTTAATTCACCAAAGTTAGCTTCATTTCTTCGTTAAGTTCCTAAAACATGCTTTAACACATAAACAATATAAAAATACCAAATAATGAAATGAAAGGACGTAACAATAATGAGTTACGGGGTCAAAATGTCTAATATTTGACACTCATCACACCCCCAAACTTACATATTGTTAGTCCCTTAGAAATAGACTCAGGGAACTTTCTTGTGATGATTTTTTATCTATCTACTCTAACTAATCTAACCTAATCTAACCTAATCCCTTGTGTTCACGAGAGTCGACGATTACACTTAGCATGTGTAACAAGCCTTTTAAACCCCTAGGTTACCCATAGTGGATGAGTAAAGTCTCATGAAGGTTTACAGTGATGGTACCTACAAACATCTCAGTTCTCTATAATCACACAGTCATGAGTCCACACATAAGTTCAATTAAGTCATGATATAATACAAAAGACAACATGGATGCAAATACTTCCACTCACTACCGAACAATAATTATATCGAGCTTCGTATCATGAATGGTTCCCACTAAAGTGAATGATTTTGCTATTTTTTACTCTCAATCAAGAGAACCTTCCGTGATCTTGTGAACACTCGACTATGATATTTCAATTTCTCTTCCCCTACTTCATTGATCATTTTTTTTGTCATTTTTGATAAAAACATATCTTTCCATCTTTCCACTTTTATCCCTTTCTGAGTCTCCAGACTTTCTAGCGGGGCTTTTTAGTCCCGACCAACTGGGCCCGAGCTTCTTTCATGAGATTTATGTTCATCATTCTTCTCCCCTTTAAACGCGAACAATGATATTGGTGATACCTAGGCCCGGTTACTCAGATTGAAGAATTGCATTTTGCATTTCATTTTCTCAAAAATATTTCAATTTTCTCCATTTCAACCATAACATCTCCCCTTTTATTGTGGCAAAATTATTTTTTCAACTACATAGTCAAAGATCAACCTATTTCCCATAGTGAATGTGTGCTTGTACTTATAGGTTAAAGTCGTCCTTCTTGATTTTACTTTCACTAATTCACTCACCCATGTAAAACCACATCACTCCACTAACTCGATCTAATCATTACTCTCATGAGTGGGAATATCACAACACATACTACTTATACATCATAAACATGAAATCAATTAAATTATAATGCAAAACATTCATGCGTGAAAACAAAGAATTGCTCAAAAGTTTTTTTTTTTTTTTTAAATTTCAATTTTTTCAAATATTTCCAATTTATAATCATATACCCTCACCCCCAAACTTAAATAATACCATGTCCCCATGGTAAAAAATAAAGTATGAGAACAGATACAGTTACCTTTGAAGCTCAATTCTGAATTCAACATGGAAACACTTGATCTCCTCCCCCAAACTTGATTTAGATCACCTGTAGATATGATCAACAAAGCACAAATACCCAATCATAGCAAGGGAAAAGAAATTTTAAAAAAATCTAGAAATTCACACAAATTTTTCATGGAATTAAAAATTCTCCTTTTTGTTTTCCGATTTGGCCTTAAGGGCCTATAATCCTATGAAATTGAAACAAAATCAGCAAAGATTTGGCCTTAAGGGCCTAAAATCTCTAAAAACTAAAATTTACAAAAATTAAATGACCTACTTTCACAGCCTAGGACCAATGTTTAATGTTGTCGGTACGGCAGGACCACTCAAAGGGTTATCTAACACCCTTCTTTTGTGCAACACTTCCCCTAATCATAGAACAAAATATAGGAGGTGACTCTCTTAGTGCTCTCACCTGTGGACAAGTAGTATTATCCATGACATCAAATATAGAACAATAATCACCATATAAAGTACATTCTCTGTCACGTTCTAACTTTACCCCATGTACATGTAATGTATCCAACAGATCCTCCTTCAACACCTTATGTAATGTTCCCTCCACCAATTCATCACTCTCCATTAAACTGACAGATGCCATAAATTCCGGTCCCAAATCAATCTCCTCATAAATCTTTAGCTGCTGACCACGCCTCTTTAACCTATCATTTCCAAAACCTACCTCTTCACCGAGGTAAATCAATTTAAATCTAAATGGTATGTTCCTTCTTAACCGGATCTTACCTGGAAACAATTACAGTTTCAAATTACACCATTGTCCCTTCCCGATGAGCTCAAGAAACTTAAGACGAACATGCTTAACATGATGTACTCTTGTCCGAGCTTTGTAAATTCGAACATCCTCATACGCACAATTCCATATCCCCTCACAGTCATCTTCTAATCGCGGATCTTCCCAGGCATACAACTTGTCTACCATGTCTATACTTAGCACTCACACATCTGAAAAGGGATCCTTAAGAGGGGTGTCATCCTTGATAGGCTCTATGACAATTCATGGCAAATGATCAGCTCTAACATTCTTCACACCCTTTTTATCTTTCAATACATCATCCTCCCTATGCAACACCATCCTAGGAAGCGTACTTTCAGACACTAACTTCTGTGGAGAAATAAGTTGAGGTCCAAGTGACTCTCTTGATGCTCTCTCTGACGATGAGTACAACATAGCTCCCAATGCAGCAACAACTTTCAAACTAGATCGATGATGGTCCTCCTAATTTTCAAAATTCACCTCCGATATTTTCATCACTAAGCTCTTCTCTCGACCTTCAGTGCCGTCATACAACCCAATCTTATAAAGTGAGTTTGTCGGACACCAATGTCGTTGGTGACTCAAATAGAGATTCAGGCGAATCTCTTGGCTCCTCCCATGTGTCAAACTTTGCATTTGACCTTTCAATCACAACATCTAGGTCATGTCTTGCCCAACTCTGAAGTACCGGTTCTTTACAAGTCTTATTGACTTCTTCTAGATTAAAGCACTCGGCCAGTGTATTGCTTTGCTGACTTGTATAAAAACATTCCTCCTTATTTCATATTCCCAAAAGATAGATATATCACCCCAGTCCTGCAATTAATATGCGCATTGGTTGTGGCCAAGAACGGTCTTCCTAATATCATTGGGATATGTTCATTCAAGTCTTGAACAGGTTTTGGATCAATAAACTGAATATGGTAGTAAGTTAATACTCGCACCCAGATCAAGAACAACTCTACCAATTTCCTAGTCACCAATGATACATGGAATAATGGGAGCACCAGGATCTTTCTTCATAGGCAATATGTTACTTAACAACAATGAACTCACTTGTTTAGTCAACATGATTTTCTTTGGAGTCCTCGCTCTTTTTTTCTGCTTTTGCGTACAGAGGTCCTTGAAAAACTTAGCATAGGGTGGTATCTAGTCTATTATATCTAAGAGAGGAAGATTAATCATGACTTGTCGGAATGTCTCCAACATGTCTGACTCTTTATTCTTACCATCTTTAGTTAGCTCTCTAAGACGTTGAGGAAACGGTGCTTCTTCCTCATATGGTGCCCTTTCTGGCTCTTCATCTTCCTCCACTTGAGATTGATCTTTCTAAACTCTATCAGCCTCATTTCTTTTCTGCAACCTCTCTTCATGTTCCTCCTCAACTCTACTCTCCACTTCCCTTACACTTCTCAGAGTCGTAATGGCTTGAACTGTTTCATAATTATGCTCAGCAAATGAGCCATGATCCACTACATGTTGACTCTTTAGATTAACCAATGGTTGCCTAAACAATCTTTCCTCTTCAAGCGTATTCACCACATTAGCTAGTTGCCCCATTTGGGTTTCTATTTGAGCAATGGATTGGGATTTAGAGTTCATCGATTGGATAGATGTCTGAGAATGATTAGATTGATTTTTTAACTCCCCAAAAACTTGATTTTTTAACTTCTTCAAGGCGCTCATCACCTCTTCTTCAAAGCCAGGTGGTCTTGGTGGTGTATTTTTAGTTGGATTTTGATGTTGGAGATGATTTTGAGGATATGGAGGTAAACTTGATTTGGATTGAATCCCTGGGTTTGGTTTCCTTGAGGCTGAGTTTGATAGTTATATGGTTAGATAACCTGATTATTATTGAATGGTTGGAGAGTTTGAGAATTATTGGATAGCTGTCTAGATTGGTAATTTGACTGAGGATTTGAACCATGATTGTTTGTTGGGAGTCGAATGATTGTTGACTCTGTTGGAACTTTGGCTGTGGATTCTCCACATTTGTAGATCCATAGGACAGAAGTGGGTGATTTTTGGCATTTGAGGTGTATGAATTAGTGAAAGGAGCATTATTTGAATAGTTCCACAATGCATTGGCATCGACAACCATTATGTCCTGACACTCAATTTGAGAATACTCAGCTTTTACTTCTAACCTCTCTCTCGTAGGAGAATGACTTCATTGAAGAAACTTATCAATTCTTTCTAATTTCTCTCCTATCAATGCCACTGACTTTCTAACATCCTCATCCGGCCTTCCTTCCATGACAAATGCTTTACTAGATCCTCTCTCATGTCCATCTCTAGCCCACAACTCATATTCATATTGAATTGTATTATCACTAATAATACAAACAAATCTGAGAGTTCTTTTGCCGACTTTAGGATAAATTGACCTTATGTTGACACATTTATCAAAGTTTTATGTGCATCTCCAAGTCCTATGTAAAAATTATTAGCTATATCTTGTTCAGAGAACCTATGATGGGGACACTTATACAAGATTTCACTATATCTCTCCCAAGCATCATGAAACTTCTCACCAGGTAACTCTCTAAAACTTTTGATCGCATCTTGGGCTTCTGAGGTCTTTCCTATGGGATAATTCTTTTCTATTAATTCTCTTTTAAAGGCTTCCCAATCAATTTTGATCGTTTTAGCCAATTTGATATACCATCTCTTGGCTCTCTCCTTCAAGGACCAAGGAAACAATCGCACTCTCAAGTCATTTTTGGATAAATTATCATGCCTCATAGTAGAGGCTACCTCCAATAAATTATTTATGTGTTGGTATGGGTCCTGAATTCTATGTCCAGAAAATTTAGGAAGCATATTAATAACGTTTGTCTTGATCTCGAAGTGTTTCACGCCTTTTTCTTCTAGAAAAATATAATATGAATCATACGCATCGGGCGCGTAGTATCTTTTTAGGGATGTCTCTGGTGCCCTCGGTAGGTTGGCTCTTTGGTCACCCTTCACTTCTTCTTCTAACTGACGATGACGCTTTTTAATAGCTCGACGATTTCAATAAAATTTCCGTTCGATCTGAGGATCAAAAGGTTTTAATTCAACGTTGGGATCAAAACGGGATTTTCGATCGGTCATACACCAAACAAATTTTTTTTTTCTGAACTATTCTAAATATTAACTTAAAGTAAAGCTAAAATTATACACGAAATTAAGATAAACTAAAACTCACCAGAGGTCCAACGACACAACTTCTGCTCTGCCAAATCCCTTTATGCTTTTCAGAGTACCTATCAATCACAGAAAAATTCCAACTTTCAGTAAACTACAATCACACATTGTAAATAAACTACTAAAGCTAATGAACAATGCTTTATGCCTGGAAACTGCGCCAAAAACTTGATGTCAGCCTAGAGGGGGTAAAAATAGTTGTTAAAAACAGCTTCTTATGACAACACTAGGTTTTACCCTATACAAAGCGCACATATCGATTGTAAAATAACAATGGCTTGAGTAAGGGATATCGATCCCATAGAGACTAAGATTGTTCACTTTATCAGTTCAAAAATACTGAATTATATTTTCTGAAACTAGTTTGTTTGGGTGGTCAAAGACTAAATTATCTATTTTAACTAAAATTATATAAAAAATAAAGTAAATTGGTTGTGATTCAGATGAGAGAAAAAACTAGGGTTTTCATTGCTCCACCACTAACCGCATAATATAGTTCCTCACTGTATCAACTGTAAGAGGGAGATCCATAACTGTGAATCAGGTCGTACCGCAAATAGCTAAATACGACCCCAAAAAGGAATACCATCAACCAGATTGCGACAACCCATCTTATGACTGATCTAACTAGTGCATGCCAATTATATTACTCTAATCTACTCCTAATGCATGAAAATAAACTAAATCATGTCTATATTAAATCACTAAGGCATGGCCTATGTCAACCTTGAGTTTAAAGTTTCATTACCACCATTGTTTAGAAAATCATAATTAAGCATCCGAGTTCCAGGCCATAGTGAATAATCATAGTTGTGAAAAATAATACATTCATTCCATCTCATACAAGAATTTAGAACAAACATATAATTTTATATTGCAAATCAGTACGATCTCTTAACTACTACAATATGGTCAACAGTTTTCCCTCGTTACATTTGAAAATAATGAAAGAACTACATTACTTGGCTAGGGTTTTACTAGAAAACCCTAAATACCGAGTTAGTTGGCCATAGTGAAAGGTGACTACATCGATGATGTAGAAACGATCTTCATTGTCTTCTTCTCCGGATCTCTATATCGGAATGTGGCTCTCAACAGCAGCAAGTCTGAATATGAACGTGAGAAAACTCAATGTATGAACTAGCCAACCCTTTGAATGAACGAACAAACTTCTGAACCCCTTCGAATGATTTATGATCGTGTATATATAGGCAATGGTGTAAAGATGTCATTTTCAGTCTTTTCACTCTCCAACTCATGTAAACCCTAAATTTTGATATATATAGGTGTATATACATCTATACAGAGGTTTGGAGTCACAGGCACGTCTTTGAATCAAACCGGGGGTAGAACTGGCAAAAACCATCGAAAATCACAAAAACTTGTCGCGGATATGCTTCAAGCGTAAAAATGTGATTTCCAGCCACTTTTTGAAACTGAAAGCGTAGGCACAAGCATAGGTGTTTTCTTCAAAGCCACTTTTCTCTGTGAATGCACCGAAACGATCGCCTTGAACTCACAATATTTTTTGCTGAAGATGACGGCTTCTGGAAATGCCATTTTTGCCCTTTGGGGGCCATTTTTGTCTCGGACTACCTCTTTAACTCTTCTATTTGGATAGAAAGAACATACACTTCAATTAATTCACCGAAGTTAGCTCCATTTCTTCGTTAAGCTCCTGAAACATGATTTAACACACAAACAACATAAAAGTACCAAATAATGAAATGAAAGGACATAATAATAGTGAGTTAAGGGGTCAAAATTTCTAATATTTGACACCTATCACACACACCCACAAACTTAGATATCAACTGTCACTTTGCTTTCATGATGACCTACCAATCCTGCAACCACAACACTAAACAAACCATGAAATGCAACAATGTAATCATAATGATCATCTATGTATATAAATATTTATACATATGTATATATACCTACGCGCCAAATATTGAATGGATGACTGAAATGGGTTCTTCTTCCACACGCCGAGAAAATAGGAAGCTCATCTTCTTACATTTTTTTTTTTGGAAACTTCTCTCTATTTTTTATTGTAATCTTTGTTTCCTCCTATTAGGTTGCCATAGGTATATACCTGCATTTCATGACTTGGCTACATAGGATGATCCATTTTTTCTTCCATTTACTAACTTGCTTTAAGGATGATCCATAAAAGTTTCGAAGCAATAGGGGATATATTGTCGGGTCATGTTACCATTTTGGGATATTTTCCAATTTATATATTTTTTAATTTATTTTTTACATTATACAATGTACATCAACACAAATACAACCCTAAATCCGAATCTATATACATCTATGTATATATATGTATATATATATCTATGTATATAAACAGATATGAATATATACATATGTAAATGGTATATACCTACCTTTGATGACTTTTCTACCTTGGCGCGCCAATATTGAATAGATGATTGAAATATGTTCTTCTTGCACACTCAAAAAAACAGTTTGCTACTCTTTGTTTCTTTATCCATTTTCTCATACTTGCTAAAAAAAATTAGGCTTATTAGCATTCTAACGGAAGTTCTGAAGATCAGTTTTTAGCGTAGAAAACATTTCTATCCCAAACGTAGTCGCAAAATGTAGGGGTTCGATTGCTAAGAATGATGAGAAATAGTTTCTTCGTTTGCTGATCTTTGAACAAAAGAATAATTTTATTGAATCAAAAGATGATTACAGTGTTTACAGTATAGAGATTAAACAATATTGTAGAGAACAGCAAAGTTGCACTCTTTCTCTTTATAGAAATTTCGCTCTCTAGCCTCTAAAGTCCCCCAAAATACACCCTTGAACTAATACTTTTAGGCCTCATAATGACCGTAGACTCGAGAAGCACTCGTGCCACGCCACTCTTAAGTCGCGACCCTGATTAGGGGCTATCGTGAGTCACCATGAACACATCGTGACACTACTTGCGAGACCCACTCGCGACCCCATTCACGAGATATCTTTCTTGGATATTCTCATATCACCTGGAGTCATAGCATTTCCCTAGATCATGACCTATTGTATGCCTACCTTTTTCATGATCTTTGAGTGTTGGTGATCCCCTTCAAAGTACTCCCTTTGAAAATTGAAAAGTTGGGTCACGACCCACCACTTGTCCTTCAGAAGGGTTCCTTTAAAGCTCCGGTCAACATTGAGCAACACATAGGGACATGAGTCTCGGTTTAGCTATTTCTCCCACCGAGTCCCCCAATGGTCTTCTCTTTGTAGTATTTACTCACATACCTCAACATCTTATGCCAGGACGTCTTGGGCTTGTTCCCAAGCCCATCCTTCATATTTACATAGGTCACGAATTGTAGTCACGACCCTCCTAAAACCCCTTTCCTTTCAGTAACGAATTGGATTCGCGACCCTCCCATTACACCCTCAAAAAGTTAGTTCTCAAAAGACCTCAAAACTTCAAAACGAAGGGAGCAGTATGTAACATCTTGAATGTTTTTTTAGTATCACATTTTTAACAATGTTTAAAGGGCTTGAGGTTGGAAAGGTTGCCGTGTCTAGGAAATAGAAGAAAGAGGTGGCCTAGAATTGGTGTACAACGACAAAGTTTTGGTTGTAAGGTGATATCACGTCATCAAACTGATGTAATTTTATAATCCAATAAAAATCAATTTTTTTGACACTTGTAATACATATTACCATATAAACATTTAGACATATATGGTATGAAAACAAACTTTTTTGGCTTTTATTTTCATATATTTTTTTATTTTGTTCCCAAATATCTCTGAATGCTGACATAAAATTACATAAAAATATTGATATATATTGGATTGTGATACCACATGAACTGGTGTTGTATTACTGTTGCAATTAATATTTTTTCGTTATGTAAATATGTAATCAAGGAACTTGTTGTCAACTTCAATGTACATAATTTATTTATTTTAAGTTTAAATTATTAGTAAAGATGATGTAAATAAAGTACTATTTACACCGTCCAACATGAATTAATGATACTCGCATTTTTCGTAGTCCATTTGACCTTATATTCATTTGCTTTAAAGCATGTAAAACCATAATCCTGTTTGCAATAAACAAATTCCTACTGATGACTGAAAAGCCATATTAAAAAGAACAGGTACATAAATGGTTTGTAAAGCTCTTGAAACTTTCATACTCGCTAGGTTGTGATAAAGAAACGTAGAAAATACTATGATCATCAAAAGTCTGAAGAAGCAAAACTACAATAAAAATTGATAAATCTCCTACTTTTTTCTCAGAACTACGAATCTCTACCAAAAATTAACAAAGTATCAATCATAAGGCCTCCCATGAATAAAGAGAAAATATTTGAAATCTTGAGAGTTACTAATGAATTGGTCCTCTTGTGACTATTAAAGCCCAATCATTAAGTTCCAAATTCATCTACAATCTGCTTCATTGATGAAATGGGAACTGCTTAATTACAGTTCAGGAGCTGAGTTGTTGCCAAACTGCAATGCAAAAGCTAATGAATCAGTTGGGAGGACATAAAAAGTAACTAAAAAGACAAGAAAGATAAGCAGAAAATAATCCGAGCGGGTTGGCCTAGGTCTCATGTTTGATTCCTACTAGCTGCAAACAATTCGTTAGGGTGAACATAATCCAAGCCTTATCCGATTCACGTTTATAAAAACACAAAAAAAATAATAAGCATATTACAAACCTTGCGCCCATAACTGCTTCAAAGAGCTATCTTGGGAAATTTGAAGCTTAATGCATTTAAAAGTGAATTCAATGCGTAATTTTATTTTTACTCCGACTTCCCATATAGATGTTAAATTCAGTCAACATTCAAACAGCTATAACATGAATCACAAGGGGTGGTTTTCCCAAGTATAGGAGGCATTTGGAAATTTTATTTTTAAAAAAATTAGGAATGAGTTCTTCTCATTTATATTAGGGTAAGAGACCAAAAAATTAGTCAGCTATGACAGTGTAGTTATAATTTGTCGACTAGGGACCTCGAGTTTTTTTTAATCAGTACCATTATGGGACCAAGTTTTTATATATACTTGTAGGCCCAAAAAAAAAAAAAAAATTAAACCATTTATACCTAAAACATAATATTAATAATTATAATTATAATTTAATTTAGTTTTTATGGAAGGAGTATTCTTAGGGATGACAATTTGCCCCGCCCCGTTTATAGCGGTTTTGAGTGTCTTGTTTATACTATATGGGTGGGAATGAGATTTGGGGAAAAAATCCGCACATAAATGGGGCAGGGACTGTTTTAGAAGCCCCCCGCCCACTAATCATAAATTCTATTTTTGTTGTTGTCTAAATTGAAGTGAACCTAATATTGGACAATCTTCTTTTTTGTTGTTATTTTCGATAGAATGTATTGTAATTTTGATTGTTGGATAATTTAGTGATTTATTTAGTTTTTATAATGTTGAATTTCATGTTTTAAGTATAAGATTTTGTGGAGTTCTTTAATTTTAATGTGACATATTTGAAAATTTAACTGTTAACGAGTATCTGCGGGCACCGAACGATTTTAAAAAATCCAACTGGGACGGGGACTTGGTGACATCTCATCCTGTTTAGCCGATTTTGGGCGGGGATGGGATGGAGGTTTCTTAATGGTTGCGGGGGCGAGAGAGTACACCCGCCTAGAACCGCACCCGTTATCATCCCTAAGTATTCTTATTCATTAAAGTGAGAGCTAAGGATAATAATGACAATTTATAGCTAGTTTAGTTGAAGACTAAAGTCAAAGCACAAAAATGACTTTTTTATTGGGGTATTGGGTTATTAGGAGGGTGTTTGTTAAGTTTTTCAAACCTAAGAGGCAATTGAATCACACTTTCCAACTTTAAAAACGTTATATCTAGCTGTAATTTCATAAGGTGTCAGTGTAATTAGCCCTATATTTTATGTGTCTATTTAGTGAAAAAATTCAGTCTACCATATTTGACCTCGCACAGGCCTTTGAGAAGTTTAGGAATCTCTCGAGGTTCCGCCCTGGTGAGACGTAAATTCGGATGTCCATAGTTAAGACTCTCATTGGCTACAAAAATACCAGGGTTTAAATGATATGTTGGCGATTTGGCGGATAATTAATTGCACATACATGTATAAAAAAAGTAAAAAGTAAGAAATGTATGTGAAACTGAAAGATGTCTCACCTCTTTGATTATTATACTGAGGTCATCATCCGCGGAACTGCAACTATTATAACGGGAAATGTTTTCTCTGTCTGAAGTCTCTGGAGGAGGCTGCAGAGACCTAACCTCACCACTGGGATTAAAAAAGTTTATTCCCGTCTCATATTGGCCTAAATTGAAAAAAAAAGAAATCAGTAGCAGAAAACTACAAGAATCACTTGATATATGAGCAGCTAACTCAGTTTTCATTATAAGGAATATATAGAACAACATATTTACCCAAAAAGAAATATATATAGAACAACATGTTATGAGAAATACATACTATGAATGGAACTTCGAACGGGTTCAACTAGAGAAATAGGCTGAGAGATTGAAGCCATTTGACTTGCATCTTCTCGGCGCAATTGGGAGTGAGCATTAGCAAAGCTGAAGGCACTAATAGAACGCGAATACGAAGCAAAGCCAACGAATTGCTGAGCGCTTGGACCAGGTTGGCCCGAAGCAAACCTAGCAACTTGAGAAGATAAATCATAGCCATCAGTACCCACCTTTCTCCAAGAAGGAATATTGGAATGGTGTGCCATTGCATTGTGTGGTAGATGAAGTTGAGTGTTCTCCATCAGTGCAGGAGCTCTCGGGACATTTCTAAGCAGTGTCATAGGCATGGCTGCAGGCCTCATATGACCACCAATAGCAGGCGATAGCCGGTTTTGTTGGAGTGACATTTCTTGGGGATTCGGGGTTAGGAATAGGGGTCTCGGATTCATACAAGGAGTATCAAACATCTCGGGTCTAGTAAAATGGCGATGGTGAGATGATACCATTTCAGCATTGCTCCTAAGATGGCCCCCAATGTGATTTATGGCATGACGACGACCTTGGCTGTTAAAAGGCACGATTCCACCTGATCCGCCTGTTCTGTTCAAATTGACATTACTATTGCTATCTCGACTTGTGCTTGTTTTGTTCTTCTCTTTCTTCAACAGATTTCTGTACTTCTGCAATGAAAACCAAAAAGTGAATTCTAACAATTTGAACATTAAATTTAGCTTGCACCTGTGGTGTGCATGCGTGCGCCTATGAAAATATTTTCGCATTTTTATGAAAAATAAATTCGTTAGTGATAATTTATTTATTTTCATTGCATTTTTCTTTATGGGCCTCACTTCACACGGGCAAATGTCTCCCCTTGCGCCCTAGGCTCCGGAAAACTTCACGAGTTTTAGTGAGCCTTGAGCCTTTAATAATATTGAGTAGGAAGACCAATTTGAAAGAAGTGGAGACTATGATAGAGTTATCCATTGCCTGCAAAATGAAATGTAGGAGAGGACTCAACTCACCTGCAGATGACTAGCTACATTTTCTCGAGAAAGTTGTGGCTCATTCATGAGTTCAAGTATCTTCTTTGGAACTGCTTCTGCAAGATACAGATGTTAGGTTTGAAAAAGTTGGAATTTGGATTAGATTATATTATACTAAAAGATGAGGATTTAAATTTTGTAATTTATTAAGTTCTGTAATTAAGTTGAAGATCAAGACTTACTATCTACTCCCAATCGCTGAACCACAGAAACAAAATTTTTGTGCAACGCTGGTGTCCAAGCCATCCTCGGCTTCTTCTGAGCACAAGGTTCACCATTGGATCGAGTGTTTGTGTCCATTTCCTCTTCTTTAACCACGGTTTCCTCCCTTGGTCTCTTCAACTGCATTGAGATTTCATCCGCCTCCTCTTTCGTGATGTTGGATTTTCGGGGATCAGATAGACCTTTCCGAATCACATGCTGCCAAATGTTCTGGAGTTCCTCTATTCGAACTGGCTTCACCAGGTAGTCTCGCGCTCCATGCATTACTCCCTTCATCACAGATTCGGTTTCGTCCTTTGCAGACGTTACTGCACTTCCAAGTTTACAAGGATTATAATCGAAATACACGTATAGTTCAACTAGTACATAGCAGGAAAGAAAAAAGAAGTTGGCACTAGAAATGAGTCTCAAATTCGTACTTATAACTGGTATATCCATTTCAAGGCCTATGATCTCCAAAAGCTCGAAACCATCCATGTCAAGCATTACAAGATCAGTAATCACGATATCGTAGTTTTCTTTGTGCTTCCTCAGCATCTCTATAGCTTCAGTCGCTTTTGTCGTAGTGGTAACTGTATATCAAATGCATACAAATTGAAGAACTAGAACAAATTCATCTACATATAAAAGCCCACAATATATGTAATGCTGATTGTGTTACTAAAATTCTGAAACATTTGAATGTGAATAGTCTGATACACCAACAAGTAAGTTTTTAGATACATTTATACATTGAAATGTTAAGGATACAATTCACTTAATTTGTGAGCTCGTGAGAAACTATTTCTTATCAATTCAACATTCGAAAGTCCCATGTATATCACAATTAAAAATAGATATGTTCCTTTTTAATGGTATGTGTATCAATGTCTGGCTATTTTCCATGTTACGAGTGTTTTTTCGTAAGAGCTTTATTATTTCTGTTAAATATACGAGATAATTAATATATTTTTTCAATATTCAATTTTCTTTTATATGCGTGATATTGTGATCCTATATTGAAATTAAATGGATTAGTTTGCATGCGCAGATTGAACATTGCATCAGAGACTCACAGCATCAAATTAATAAGATTCACAATTATATTCCAATTAATAGTTAAAAAAAACAATCACTACAGGCAGAGCATATAATGCATCAAATTCAAAGAAAACTTATCTGAGAAGTTCCATAAGGACAAACAAACTATATTGATTCAGTGCTTCAACACATGGCAAAAGTGAATCCAATTACCCATTCAATATATGAAATAAGTGATACAATTTTAAATAATTAATATTCTTCTCCTCAGATAGATTTCCATTGATACTAATGAAGAGGAAAATAACCAATAGTATATTGCATAACCATGATTAATTAAAGCCGAGGATGCTATTTTCTCTTATAATTACTAGAATTTTACCTATTCAATATTTAGAACAAACTTGGTGGTATACGAAAATATAATATAATGTTCGCTTGCTTTCTAAAGTATCAAATTAGCCCAAAAGTTGGTTACCAAATAATAAAGGCAAAAAAGTTAAGAAAAAAGTACACAAATCACTTACAAGTCAGAGTATACAACTAAACATACATGTCGTCTAGGTACTAATGTAATATTACTACACACATACAGACGCATATGAATATAAACATACATATATATATATTTGTATATATATAATAATATAACAAATTAACCTTGGTAGCGACACTTTTGAAGTAGAGCAGCAAGCAGTTTGAGACAGACGACGTTGTCATCGACTGCGAGAACTCGAAGGCCCTCGGGGAAGTGGTTTTTTCCCGCGTTTTCTGGCGACAGATTGCGGTTCACATGCTCGTCACTGTTTGACATGGCAGAGAGTTTAATAAGATCTTTTTCAATATCTTTCTAAGATTCAAGAAAATTTTCTCGGGAGAATTAAACAGAATCTGTGAATTGGCTCATAATTAATTGCAAGAGGAAATTCTAATAAGTAAAGGAAGAGAAGCAATAATATAAGTAACTAATTATTTCCATAATTAAACTCCAAATAAGGTTGTATTCCAGTATATTTTTGGAAATAGTATAAAACTGAACGTGGAAATTATATATTCCCTATTGGTGTTTTAATAATTCTTATATTATTATTTCAGGAAAATATTACGAAAGCATGGTTGTAACTTGCATGCTAAGATATCCTCGAAAAAAGAAGAAGGTTATTTTAAGTTTTAAAATTGGGTTAATTTTATTTATATTTCCTGAGGTTTGTTTTTATTTCAATAAGACCCTCCTAAGTTTAAAATTTTTATTTATATCTCTTATTTTTTCAAATTAACATCATTTTCATCCCTAATGCCACTTAATACCTAAATTATCCTCAATGTTAAGATAGGTGGTGTTTGGAAACAAGGTTTACTATTCTCAAATTTTATTATCCAAACAAGGCATTAATTTTTTATTTTGGCATAATTCAAAAATTAAATTCATTTATAGTAAAATATATAAAATATATATATATATAAAAAATGAAAAACAAAATCTAATTGGTAGTTCGAAATATCTTTTTATATTTTGAGTTTAATGTTTTTTTATATTTTACAATAATTGATTGTTTGGAAAAAATATTTCGGCATTAATCTTTTATTTTGGCATAAATAAAAAAAAATTAATGCCGAAATATTATTTTTTGAACTACCAATTAGAGTAAAATATAAAAAATAATTAAGTCATAAATATACAAAAATATTTCGAACTACCAACTAGATTATTTTTTCGTTTTTTATATATTTTACTATAATTTGCTTTTTAAATTTATGCCAAAATAAAAAATTAATGCCGAAATATTTTTCCAAACTATTAATTATTATAAAATATAAAAAAAATCCGAAATATAAAAATATATTTTAAACTACCAATAAGATTTGTTTTTGTTTTTTAAATATTTTACTATAAACGAATTTATTTTTTGATTTATGCCAAAATAAAAAATTAATATCTTGTTTTGGATAATAAAATATGAGAGTAGTAAACCTTGTTTCCAAATACCACATATCTAAACAAATATTGCTTTCAAACACCACATATCTCAACAAATCTTGTTTCCAAACACCACATATCTCAATATTGAGGATAGTTTCAGTATAGGGGGTGTAAATTATGTGGATTTGAAAAAAATAAGGGGTGTAATTAAATATTCTCAAATCTTGAAGGGTCTGATTAAAATAAAAGTAAACATTAGGGGGTGTAAATAAAATTAACCCTTTAAAATTTTTGTGATTAATAATTTAGTAACAAGCACTGTCTTAATAAGGTGTAACAAATCTAGGCATGCTTGGATTTAATTTGTCTTTTGGGAAAAAAAATATTGCAGTTGTTTATGATTAGATTTCCATTTTAAGATTTATTATTTTTCTTTAATTTTTCGTTACCTTTTTTGCTTTTAATTTTGGTGACTAATTGCAGGATATTGAGGGTACAGAATCTCTTGCAAATAATAATGACTTTTCCTCGCAGGATTTTATAGTCTATAATTTTTTATGAATAGAATAAAGAAGAAATTAAATCTAAAATCAATTCAGTTCATGAAAAAAATAAATCTAAAATGAATTTGCTAGTGCGTATGAAATATCCAAGCCTGCTGAGAGGCAAAAGGGTAGTCACAAAACTAAACTAGGCCCCAGCCCGAGGCGGCCAAGCCCTATGTCACCTCCCGAGTTTCCAAAGACTCCCAAATCGGGACATCGGTGAAATTCGGGTCATGATTCATAAAATGAGCGATCAATTAATATCCTAAACAATCACAAACCGAATGGAATATTGTTAACAATAATAATTTCATACACAACAAAACGGAAGCTAAACCAAATGATACACAAGGCACGTCTAGGTGCCGAAAGAATACATATCTACAACGATGCAACCATACCAAATACAAGGAAGGGATAGGCCAACAGACATGCTCCCATGAAATACAACAACAGCGGTCCCAATACAGGGGACAAACAAAGGAAACTAAGATGGAACAATACTACATACTAACGTCCCAAATACCGCAACATCATCAGTGCCACGAGCCATCATGTACTCCAAATTGTCCATAGTCGAAACATTACCTGCAACTGGTGTAAACCACCAGGGAAAACCAATGCTGGGGTGAGCTCATTGAGACCCGTAGGAAAAAGTATCTTAACCGTCACATCCTCCGACCGTCCAAGTCAAGTGAAAATCAACCCGTGTACATACATCTACCCTAGGTCGATCAAACATCTCACATGGCACTCACGCCAATACGAGACCCCTGAAACAAATCCCTCTAGTCCCCTACCATGCATCATCAAGGCAACTAGCACATAACGAATCCATAATATCACATCATAAGGCAAACACACACATATATATATACGTATATATATATATATATATACAGAGATGCAACAAATAAGTACAAGTCATGTAGTTCTAACCCCACAGGAAAACATTACGACTAGTACCCACCAATCCTATACTAGTAGTCTACACTACTCACATAACCGTACTTCAAGTACACAATACCCTAGCATAACATAGTCAATCACTTCAGGGCCACAACAATAACCATAGGATCCAAATGAAGTAAGATAACCACGATGTCCATAAGAAGGAATATCCATAATCAGTACTAAGGAAACTCTCAAGTCCTTACGTACTCACATAATCATCGTCAATGCATATATACACAATACACATACGACACATCCACCTATTCACAAAGGAAAATCTTACTCACATCAATAGCACTGCTCATGCCACAACATTAATCTCACGATACATCCCCAAGGAGATCAATTATATCCCTAACGTCCTCACTATGGAGAAGGAAAGATAGTCACTCAACCACGAAGGGTACATGAACACTACCCTCAAGAATGGCCACACAAGACCATGACATCAAGAAAGGGATTAAAATCCAATGTTAACCAAAAGAATAACTGGAACATCTCATCAACATGGAGGGACATCCACCTGTGATGCAGAAAACCACCAATATGTATGTGCACTAAGACACACATTATAACTGAAACTAGGAATGAAAGAAAGTATAAGATACACATACCGAGAGAAAAACACTCTCAAGTCAACCGAACAATCCCAACTCTAGGATTCCTATGACGTCCCACGAGGATGAAGAAGAAACAAGTAACACGTTGGAACCACGGAACCCAACATCTGTCTCTAACACCACGGGTCAAATGATGACACAAAAAGGATTGGCTCGGCATCACGTCGCGACCAACACTCAAGAAGGTGGATCTAAGCCAATCCTTCAACCTAACAAAACTCATCCCTAAAGACCACTAATCAATGCCTTAAGCATAGTATGAGAAGTGGTGAAGCACAAGGGAGAGAACAGAAAGAAGCTAAAAAGAGTACACAAAATCAATTTTCACCTAGTACTCGGTAGACATTTTATGCCAAAACTCCAAAAACTCTCGGGTGAAAAATAGGGCTTGCGTGCAAGTGCTTGTTCTTATGCACTCACCGAGTACTCGGTATAATCATCACCGAGTACTCGATGCCCCCCAGAATAAAAAATTAGGGAATGAACTCGAAAAGTCCCAAAATGAAACCGGACGACTCCGAGCTAACCCCGAGCCCATCGAAACACCTACAACACCATGCGAAGTGACTCGACATCTGACATAAACCAAAAAGAATGAAGAAGTAAGTCCAAAAATGATAATACTTCAACAAAACTGGAAAAAATGATTTGACTACTCGATTTTTAACCGTGAACTCAATTCATTCTCAAAACTACAACTCATCTCAACCACCCTAAGTGGTTAAGGAAACCACCTCAAGAACACTCATATTCTTAGGATGTGAAAGGGGAAACCCTAGTAACCACAACTCGAAAACTAACTAGGTTCAACCAAAACCACCTCCAATTCATTCAAACCTTGATTCCCATATAATATCTTCTCTCCTAGAATTCTAATGGAATCAGTAACCGTTACCACACAAGTGACCAGGATCAATCCTCACTTCACCTAATCAACTCAAAACCTCAAAGATAATCAACGATACCTTCTTCAAATGCCAAAGAAATATCCAATGGCCATAACTACATAGCCAACAAAAATTCCTAACTCTCAAGGATCATACACCCATCAAAGGTGCAAAAACATCAAGTGGTCAATACCCCACTACCCACCAAGGTCACAAAACTATCACCCTATTCTCAAGGGTCACATTTCACAATCGACCCCCTAATCCACTATCGACTTTACTTATCACAATAAAGCCGTAGAAAACCAACTCATAACCCCACCTAAGGGCATATAAGCACATAACAAAAAGTATAATTATTCATCACACATTATACTTTAACAAGGCATGCAAATCATATTATCACATCCTTCCATTTCACTTTAGCATTTAAATAACATCTGAATTATATATCACAAAATCCACATTTAAACATGCTCCACATGCCAACATAAATCACATAACAGCAACTCAATGCAATGTGACTCACACACCTCGTGGTACACACGCGACCACACATATACCCTAACTCCAAGGGTCAACGGATCATTCTAACACTTTATTTTTATTTCTCATGAATGAAGGTAGATTTATCGTACCGTTCTTTCCAAGTGCTTTTGACACTTACACTTTTAACAAGGAAGATGTCAAACACAACGCGGTCGTGCACACAGGATTTGGACAAGTCCTGTCACGCCCCGTTATTCCTGAGACTCCAATCCGGAAAATTAGTGAATCCCGAGGTATGACGTCACAGAAAATGACCACTAGAATCAACAACAACAACAACATACATGGAATAAGAATAAAAACAAGGCATTCCATTCCACCTGAGGGATAAAAACTCATAAGCGATTTCTAACAAAAATCTGGCAGAGTTTCATTTGTAAATGGAACATCCGGATACACAACCACAACAAAAATAGAATAACCTGCCGATAATGAATTTAAAATGATAATGACACGTAACCCAACATTCCAGAAACTTACTAGGGCCGAGGTAGTGGAAAAGAACACCGCTACATCTACACAACTCTTCTAAAACCGATAGAGCCCCAAATGCTCAAATGAAATTATAAAGAAAGACACATAGCGATGCCGAAAAGGTATAATGGCACCCTGAAACAATAAATACCTGAAATAAAAGGTACAACGAAAGGGAATATGCCAACAGATAATAATACAAAAGAATAATTACGGATAAAAGGAACAAAACTAATTAAAAATGTCCTAATTCACCCGTACCATCGCCGCTGAACATGTCTTGCTGCATCCATCTGCAAACTTGCAATCTGTGTGGGGATGAGCAATAACCACGGCTCACTAAATATCCCTAACGAACACACCCCTGACCGTCAGGAACCTCTAACCATCCCGTGTGCATGTTTCTATCCTAGTTTAGTCAGTTGTCTCACCTAGCACCCACGTCAATCTGAGACCCCAAAACAGCCCCATAAATAATCCAAATCATATCAAGAATCACAAGAGAACACAGAGAAATAGAAATATCACCAACCTATATACACAAGTCAAAACAACATATATATAAACATGTACACACGTAAAATTTCGTAGATAACTAATCATACCCACATAGGCGTACATAAATAGTCTAATATACACTCTCACCTAGAGATACTACAAGAACTAACTATCTATCACACCGTGCACCGAGCATGCCACTCAAAGTTCCTAAGAGGTAAATAGGTCACTCTTTAGAACTACGAGAAGGGGATAACCATAATCAAGCCCACAACTAAATCACGAATCTTGCACAACACCGCTATCAAATCATTCCCAGAGAGTCTCCCTCTCATAATTTCTAACATCAATCTTATCCTCTTATCCACAATAACTAGTGAAATAATCCGTTCACTTAAAGAATCTTTTTTCCAAGGCCTCCTATAACAAAGAGGGCTTATAAAACTAACTAGTGATCGTATGGTATGTACACACTACTACCATCTAATCCTCGAAAGAAACATAAGTAGAAAAGCTCTATCACTATATCAGATTCGACAATCATAAGTCAATCTCCAATTCATACTGCCTACTGAGGTACAAAAAAAGGGATACCAGAGTTATTTAGTCCCAAACAGATGCCGACCTCGAAGGATTCAACCAATTTTTTTTTAGGAAAAGTTTTAGGACTCGGTTAAATCTATTTGGTTCCAATATCTCCGAACCTAACCAAAGTAATAGGAATCGTACTATATGTGCACAAATCAGCATAACGTCTCCCAGCCGAGAATATGACAAGGACGGTAATAACACAAGTGTATATAAGGTCTGTCCTAAAGGTTGAAACCTTAGAATTCCAAGTTCGGCTAAAAGCCAAGGAACAATGACAACGAGGAGGAAACTCAACCACAAGATTTCAAATTGAAAACCATTTCAAAATCCCTTTTTAAACTGGTCCTCAGACCTTCAATATTTGTTTAAGAATTTGAGAAAACTCTAAACAGATCTCCAAGGCATAACTGGCTCATCAGAAATTTTAGAAATAACTAGAAAAAACCTAGAGTTCTCGAACTTTAATGATACCAAGATCTCGGCACAACCTCGAGGTCTAAAAAACAAAGATATACAGTACCCTGAACTCAATAACTTCACAAGAATGTTTTTAAAATGAAAAATCCTAACACTTTTCAAAACGGGGTTGCTTTTGATACTTCTAGTCCCGAGACTTCAAAAATAGTTTATAAAACAAGTTTTTAACTTAGAGTTTTCAAAACAATTATCGGGACCCGGTTAAATGAAAGACACAACTTTATAAAAAAAAAACCAAAAGCTTTAAGTTTTCAAAATATTGAGAGAGTCTTAGTTTGGTCCCAAAGATCCAAACCGTAACCAAGATTTCAAAGGACATGAGCTAAAGACCGTTTTACTTCTCAAAACACCTTCAAAGTGAAAGGAAGAGCGACAAGTTTAAAATACAGGAGTTGAAAGAGAGACAGTAATACTAACGAGCCTATATCAACTTTTAACTTAATAAACTCACCTCCCTACTGGAGGGGTACGCCAGCCACCCCGCGGTAGCATCAATCACCTAAAACAAATGCCTATATGACCGAAAATCACAACCTCATCTAAGTCCCGGTATGAGGGTTGACCAACTAAACTAGAAGCCCGACTCAAGGGGAAAATGTTATGCCATTTGACCACTTTTCACTTAGTTCCACATAATCGTCTAAAACCCGACCAACCATCGTGCCATCATCCCTGGTTCTTAATTATTATTAAATTTCTTTATTTTCCAACTTAAGGTTTTTAAGCCTTCATTCACATTGAGAATTTTCATTTTTTTAACATTCATAAGGGATTTCTATATCCAGGATCTCAACCAATATCGTAACTATTGCGTCGTAGCGCCAAGGAAATAATAAAGATTTAAAAAATGTATCCACATACCACTTGTTCCATATCAGTAAACAATAACAACAGAAAATATCAACATACAATCATATGTCAAATAAATGCTCAATGTGAATGCCATTACAATGTCAATGCAACTTAAGTGCAACCCTATCTACATAAGGGTTAAATAGATAACAAGGAATCCCAAACCGATCACTGATAGGAGTAACAAACCCACAAAAGGAAGGGTATGTGTCGCCAAATAGAGTACGGACACCACAAGTCCATCCGGAACGGCAAGTGAGGCCTAGGCCCTCACCCCCAACTTCTGAGGATTCAAGAGATGCTAGCTCCCTGGGTGCCAGAACACCCACTGGCTAGTTGTTGCGACTATCCAAACGGTCCATAAGTATAACTGATATAAATGAGGCATGCTACCAACACCGAATATATGTCTATATGCCCACGATGCTACATGAATGCAAATTGCCTCAACATGGACCCAATGCTCAATAATACAACATAAATTTCTAATTTTCCTTTAAAATATGCTTATAATTTAAATCATAGCAACAATTCACGAATAATCCATTACCAGAACATCAGTTCACAATTTATCTACTTTTTATAATTTACTAGAAAAGGAAAAGGGACCAAGAACAACGTCTACGTTTTCTCGTCCCTTATTTTCAAGTTTCCCCTAACCTGTTTTAATTTTCGTAAAACATAACAAAAAGGGGAACTAATATCAAAGTTTAAGTTAAAACCCACATTTCACAACTTCCTCTAACCAGTTCTAAACTCAGGGGGAGCTAAGCCGCCTATTTTTAACACAATTTAAGTAGGTTTTAAATTATTTTAATTTCTCGAGTAAATTACAATCCTCCACCTCTTTTCTAACCCAACAAGAGGCACTCCGTTATCGATTTTATAAAAATATTAAATCTTGTATATAACCTATAACACGAAGCCTGTCATCACATACTAGCAATACACAATAGCAGAAAAATTAAAATTTTCTAAACATTTAAAGCAGGCTCAATAAATAAATAAATAATAATAAAATCTACGGCTCCATACGCCACGAGTGTGAGAGTTAGATATATTTTTTAAAAAATATCCCACCTAAATTAATGCTTACATAACAGCCCCGAAACGGCCTACCGTGAATAGTATCGGTGCCCGAAAATGGGCCCGTCGACCAAAGTTGTTCAAAATTTTTTTCGCTCGGACCGAAACTTTCGCCTTGATGACCTATTCAGCATAGTCAAAGCCCATTAGTTATAGCCTAGCAAAATATAACAAATCTCACGAAAACTAAACGAAAAAATCGTACCTATAATCTGAAATTTCCAGTGAACTGCTCAACAGTTTTGCACCAAATTCGGGTATATCGTGTACAACATCGGGAGCAAGCTATCCTCAAAATTTTGCACCAAACGAAGCACAAATCAGCACTAAGTCAACCCAACTCGGTCCGGCCGAACTCGTCACTCTTCGTTAGCAACACCGTCGTGCGAGCCAGTGCCACCACCACGACGCAACGGCCTCCTGCGCGACGCCATATCGCCAACCCTGGCTGAAACCCTAGTTCGCGAACCACTAGACCCCATGAATGAATCCCTCACCAATCTATATTTCTATCTCTCCCTCGCAATCATCCCCCGTGCAATTCATCACCACCAAGCCACGATCATCACCTCTATAATCCAGCAACGCTTCCAGCTTGTGACGCCGCCGTCGTTGCACCCTAAATTCGGCGACCCAACAACTCAGCCTTCCGCGACTCATTCTCTTTTTCTCTCTCGTCTACAAGAGGGTGATGATGGTGATGGTAGAGAAGAAAGTGATCGACGCTGCTAAGGGAAAATGAGGAGATGACGTAGAGAATGGGGGGAAAAGAAAGTCGTTGGTCATCCTTCCTCTCTTCAATATATATATATGTATATATCTCATATATAATCATTTATATAATTATATATAAATAAATCTAATTAATATATATATATTTATATCTACACCATTAAATTAATAACCAAATATCAATTATTATTACATATAATAATTATTATGTAATAATAATGACCCAAATCTCTAACCCAATACTCGGTGCGCTAAATTATTAATCATAAGATCCCGGTTAATGAAAACCCCGAGAAAACACCGGATCAAATCCTCGTAAAGAAATGACCCAAAAATCCTCCGAGTTGAGTACGGAACCAATAAAACTCCCAGCCTTAGTTTAATAATAAATAATAATAAATGGAAAATCATAAAAGAAATCCCTAAATAAAATCATGCGTACCCGAATAATCTACGGAACGCCAAACAAATAATACAATCCGAAATAAATAGTTCGGGGTGTGAAACCTGATAAGTCCATTTTACATACATATTTTATCCCCAAATGTATATTTGTTAGTAGGTAAAACTATTTATTTTAATTAATTTAGAAGTGTAATAATGATAAGTGCACAAAACTTAATTTATATAATAAAATTGTTGAATAAATCATTTTCAATGTCATTAAATTACATCTACATTTATGTCTTTCATTTATAGGTGTAAAGTGAGAAATGAATCAAATGCACATGGATGAAAATTGGATGAATCAAATGCACATGGATGAAAGTTGGAAGATTCAAATGCACATGGGAAAAGAACAAAATGTGATGGAAAGTTATGTATATTCAAAGAAAAAGAAAAGAAAAGAATATTTCATTTCTCTTTACAAGTTGTAATTTGATTCCAATATTTCTCTATAAATATGGATACATCTTGAAGAAAGAGAGGGGGGAGGAAGAAGAAGGAGGACGAGAGCAAGAAGAACACCAAAGAGAAGAAAAATTTATCTTCAATTCCGGGTTTTATTATTCTTACTTTGTTATTTTGTTTTTAAGTATGTGTAACTAAATCCTCAACTAAGGTTGAGGATGAAACCACCATTTATGAAATAAATTCCTTTTAGTCTTTTATCAATTTCCATGTGTATGGGTTAAATGCTTATGATTTTCGCTTCATAGTATTAATTGTTTTAAATTCCTTTCACTATAAATATCATGTATTTATAGTAATTAAGAATTATTATCACAATTAATCAAGCTTGGATTTGATGAGTTTATAAGTAAAAATCTTTGATCTTATGTGATCCATTAAATTGCATACATAGGATGCTTAGAATTTTACACTTTAAAGCGAAGGAAAATTTATTTCTTGAAAATCTATTTCATTAGTACGTTATTGTTAAATCTTGAGAAAGTAACAAAATTGATTTCTAAATTACTACTCTAAAATTGGAATTGATAAAGGAATAATTAGAAGTTTATGGATTAGTGGTGGTGGATTCCGATACCTTAGTATTTTCTCCCTATTATTCTCGGTTTAATTATTTGTATTTCGATATTGCATGTTTAATATAAAAATCACTTCAACAAACAAACTTTGAGAAACTAGGTTAGTTTTGGATTAATTTGAGTTTAATTAAGTTCTCTTTAAAGCATTCCCTTGGGTTTGACCTCGTTCTTGCATAACCTAAACTACAATTGATTCATGCACTTGCGAATAATAATTTAAAACACACCAAGTTTTTGGCGCCGCTGCCGGGGAATAGCAACAAGAAACTAATTAAATATAATTTGATTTAATTCTTCTACTAGTTGGTTAAAAAAAAAACAATAAATAAATAAATCTTGTTCTTTCAAGGGTTATAGTAGAAGCTACTGTTTGTGCTTTGTTTAAAAATAAAAAAATAAAAAAATTGGTTTGTGATAAGCTACTGTTTTTTCGGCTACTATAGCAAAACAAAAAAAAAATAAAAAAACAAATTTTTTTATTTCAAACTACTGTAGCAATTCGGCTACTGTAGCCAAATAAAAAAATTGTATAATTTTTTTTTTTTAAGCTACTGTTTTGTTTAAAAAAAAGAAAAAATTTAAATTTTGTCTTTCTGATTATGATAGTAATGTAGTAAGGTAGTGTTTCTTCACTTTTGAATTTAGAGATTGTTTTTTTTTATTAGTGATAACAAATTAAAAAATAAAAAATAAAAAACAATTTTGAAAATTACTGTAGCAACTCGGCTACTGTAGCAAATTTTATTTCTTTTATTTATTTTTTTATTTTTATTTTTTATTTTAGTTATTTTCTTTATTCTTAGCTTAAGTTTAGAATTAGTGCTTGTTTATTATTATTTTTTTATTTTTTTTATTATTTGTTTTATTTTAATTAAGTAATTGATACTTTTTAATTTTGTAGGTAATATTTTTTTTTTTAGATTGCATTGGATAAGAAAATACTTAGATTTCTTTATGGCATCTTCATTAGCATTCTGCGGAATCCAGGTAAGTACCCCTATACCTTTAGTAAATAGTATTATTATTTTAATTTTTTTAGATTAGGTGAACATAGTTTTTATATAGGTGAAATTTTGCATGTTACCTTTAGGATAGAATAACACTAGAAATAACCTTTAGGTACACACTTTCTTCAAATTTATTTTTGTTATTTATTTTATTTTTTTTCTTTATTTATTTATAATAAAAAAAAAAAAAAAGTTCACACACTCACTCCCTTTATTTTTATTTTTGTTGACTTGTTTGTATTTGAATTTTTAATTTAGCATTTTGCATAAATCTTTTAGTAAGGGCATTAACCATCTAACAAGATAAGGATTGGATTTCATCACCAATTCCTTGCCCATTAGGTTAAAAATCTCCTTGCATTTGTATACCCTTGGCTAAAGTTAGTTTAATTTAAAATCAAGTAGACGTTGGCCAATGGGTTTTCATATAGCTCATAGGATCCTCTTAGACATTGTTAAACTTTTGGTAACTCCAGTGACTCACTATCAAATTGATAAACGGTAGGACCTAATAATCTCTCATATAGGAAATTAAAAAAAAAAAAAAAAAAAATAGAAATCACTACCCTTGAATTAAATTTCAGATAAAGAAAATACTTGTTTTGGTAGTGTATTTGTTGAGTCATGGAGTCTTCCTAGTGCATGTTAGGTCGTCGATCTTTAAAATCAAAGTTGTACCTTAAGATCTAGAAATTGAGATAACTTTTAGAAAAGGCGTAAGGAATTCTAGTGTTGGAAAGATCATTGAAGTCAAGATGGAGGGAGAACATAATGAAGTGAAAGCCCTTAAGGATTATTATACTCCCGCACATATCACAAATCCTTCTTGTATTGTCTTGCCTGCTACACAACATGCCCATTTGGAGATACGGGCAACAATACTCAATTTACTGTCGACTTTTAGAGGTTCGAACTTTGAAGACCCATACCTTCATGTTAAGGAATTTTTAGAGATTTGTTCCACCTTGAATTTTCAGAATATTCCCGAAGAGTCAATTAAGATGAGGTTATTCCCGTTCTCTTTGAAAAAGAAAGCCAAGTCTTGGTTATATTCATTGGAACCAGAATCAATCAAATCTTGGGATGAACTCTGTAAAAAATTCCTCACCAAATTCTTCCCTAGACATAGAACTAATTCCCTTCGCCGAAATATCATGGAATTTGCTCAAAAAAAAGGTGAACAGTTTTGCATGTGTTGGGAAACATTCAATGATTTGCTACTTAAGTGTCCCCACCATGGTTTTGAAAAATGGCGTTTAGTTGAATTCTTTTATGATGGATTATCAGCTCAAAATCGTCAACTAATTGAGTCACGAGGTGGGGTAGATTTCATGTCTAAGAATGAGAATGAGGCTTGGAAATTTCTAGATGCGTTAAACGAGAGTTCCCAACATTGGGAATACTCAGGGAGGGTTGAGAGAAGAAGTTTACCAATGTCTATGGATACCAAAAAAGGAGGAGTCTATGAAGTTAGTGAGGGAACTGATTTGAGTGCAAGGATAGCTAGTCTCACCAGAAAAGTGGAGGCTATAGAGATGAAAAATGGAAAAAAGTTCTTCAGTCCATGTTATTAGTGAGACATGTCAATTTTGTGAGAGTCCATCTCATATTGCTTAGACGTGTCCCTCTATAGCATCATTCCATGAGTGTATAACTGAACAAGCTAATGCACTAAACGGCTATAAGAAACCATTTGTCAGTCCCTATTCTGACACATACAACCCCAATTGGAGAAATCATCCTAATTTCTCATGGAGTCAAAATCAGCCTCGGAACAACTTGGGTATGCAACATATGCAATCCCAAGGGCAACCGCCAGCATCATATCCTTCCATGTCCCAAAATTCTCATCCATATGTCCCCCAACAACCAAGGAAACCAACACTGGAAGATACCTTACAATAGTTCATGCATCAAACTAGTCAATCGATTTCTAAATTAGAAACACAGATTGGCCAGTTAGCCACTGTTGTAGGAGAGAGGGAAAAAGGAAAATTTCCTAGTCAGCCCATTCCCAACCCAAAAGGTCAATATCATGTGAGTGAACAGTCGACCTCTGGTCCAACTGATCAAGTCCAGTCAATCATAACTCTAAGGTCAGGCAAACAAGTTGACAATCAAGTCAAAATTCCAAGAAGGGAAACTGTGAAAGGTAACCATGAACCAGAAAAGGAAAACAAAATGGAATCTCAAGTTGACCCAAAAGTCCAAATTCCCGATCTTGTCCCCAATTCTCTAGTAGAACCTTTAGTTAGGAACTTTGTTCCTACTGCACCATTTCCTCAAAGACTCCAAAAGCCTAAGAAGGGGCATCATTACAAAGAGATTTTGGAAATATTTAAACAAGTCAAAATCAATATTCCATTTCTCGATGCAATTCAACAGGTCCCCTCTTATGGTAAGTTTTTGAAAGATTTGTGTACGGTTAAACGTGGATTGAATGTGTATAAAAAAACCTTCCTTATAGAGTAAGTAAACTCAATTATCCAGCACCGCACACCACCTAAATTCAAGGATCCCGGTTGTCCTACAATCTCATGTACAATAGGTAACTAGATAATTGAGCAAGTTTTGCTTGATTTGGGTGCGAGTGTAAATCTGTTGTCATACTCTGTGTATGAGCAACTTGGTCTTGGTGATTTGAAACCCATAAAGGTAGTGCTACAGTTGGCAGATCGTTAAGTCAAGGTACCTCGTGGTATCATTGAGGATGTGTTAATTCAGGTTGACAAATTCTTCTTTCCAGTAGACTTCATAGTCTTAGACACTCAACCTGTGGCTAATCCCAATAGCCAAATTCCTGTTATCCTTGGTCGACCATTCCTAGCCACTTCAAATGCTTTAATCAATTGTAGGAATGGTGTTCTTAAACTTTCATTTGGAAACATGTCTATTAAGTTTAATGTTTTTAATGTGAGCCGACAACCATCAGAATCTGAGGATATGAGTGATGTGAATCTAATAGAGAGCCTAGTACAGGATACTTTTGAACATTCAAGTTTTGATGATCCTTTAGAGGCATGTCTAAATCACTTTGGGTATGATTTTGATATGGATAGTGCTTGTGAAGAAGTGAATACCTTGTTAGATTCTGTCCCTTTTATTGACATTGAGAATTGGAAAGCCAAGGTAGAGCCCCTTTCATCAATTGAATCTAAACATGTCTCATTTGTTGAGTCACCTCCAAAATTGGATCTGAAAGTTTTACCTTCAGAACTGAAGTATGCCTACTTAGGTCCAGATAAGAGTCTTCCTGTCATCATTGCTTCTGAGTTAAATAAAGAACATGAGTAAAAATTCTTAAATGTCCTTAGGGAGCATAAATCGGCTATTGGGTGGACTATAGCAGACATTAAGGGTATATCTCCATCTGTGTGCATGCATCGTATCCATCTTGAGGAAAATGCTAAAACTTCGCGAGAAATGCAAAGACGGCTTAACCCTAACATGAAAGAGGTCGTTAGGGCAGAAGTCTTGAAGTTGTTAGATGTGGGGATCATATATCCTATTTCAGATAGTTCTTGGGTAAGTCATGTTCAGGTCGTGCCTAAGAAATCAGGTATCACGGTAGTCACAAATGATGCCAATGAGTTAGTACCGACCTGAATGATTACTGGATGGCGAGTGTGCATTGATTATAGGAAGTTGAACTCTGTCATTAGGAAAGATCATTTTCCACTTCCTTTTGTCGATCAGATGCTTGAGAGATTAGCCGGTCATGAGTACTACTGTTTCCTAGATGATTATTCTGGATATAACCAAATTCCTATTGCACCTGAGGATCAGGAAAAAACCACATTCACTTGTCCTTTTGGAACATTTGCCTATAGACGTATGCCATTTGGATTATGCAATGCACCTGCTACTTTTCAACGGTGTATGCTCAGCATATTTTCTGATATGGTAGAACGTTTTCTTGAGGTGTTTATGGATGACTTCTCCGTGTTTGGCTCATCCTTTGATGAATGTCTCATTCATTTGAAACTCGTGCTTACACGTTTTGAGGAGAAAAAATCTGGTCTTAAATTGGGAAAAATGCCATTTTATGGTGAAAAAGGGAATTGTCTTGGGGCATGTTATTTCAAAGAAGGGTATAGAGGTTGACAAAGCTAAGGTTGATCTGATTTCCAATCTTCCACCACCACGTACGGTCAAAGAGATTAGGTCATTCTTAGGTCATGCTGGATTTTATCGTCGATTCATTAAAAACTTTAGCAGCATTTCCAGACCACTTTGCAATTTACTTGCTAAAGATGTTGCTTTTGTTGACGAATGCCTGAAAGCCTTTGAGAAGCTCAAAACATTGTTGACCACAACACCTATCATGAAGCCACTAAGTTGGGATGCGCCTTTTGAGATTATGTGCGATGCATCTGATTATGCAGTTGGAGCTGTGTTAGGGCAACGTGTGAATAGGCTACCCATGTGATCTATTATGCAAGTAAGACATTAAATGAGGCACAACTGAATTACTCTACCACTGAAAAAGAATTGTTAGCAGTTGTGTTTGCATTAGACAAGTTTAGGTCCTATCTGTTAGGGTCTAAAGTCCTCATTTTCTCAGATCATGCTGCACTTAGGTATCTCTTTTCTAAAAAAGATGCTAAGCCACGTTTAATTCGATGGATCCTATTGCTACAAGAGTTTGATCTAGAAATTCGAGATAAGAAGGGGTCTGAAAATGTAGTAGCTGATCACTTGTCTAGGCTCATTCTTGAGACATCCTTAGACTCCATGCCTATTCTTGAGTCTTTCCCTGATGAAAAACTCTTTGTTGTATCTGAGTCACCTTGGTTTGCCGACATTCTGAACTATCTTGTCACATGTCAAATGCCTTCACATTGGACTAAGCAAGATAAATCCAAATTCTTATCTGAGGTCCGTCACTTCTTTTGGGATGATCCGTACTTATTCAAGTATTGTCATGATCAGATTATTCGAAGATGTGTCCCCAATTGTGACCAAACTAGTGTAATCTCCTTTTGTCATGATCATGCATGTGGAAGTCATTTTATTTCTAAGAGAACCGCTGCAAAGATATTGCAATCTGGATTTTACTGGCCTTCAATCTTTAAAGATTGTCATTCTTATTGCTTAGCATGTGAGCAATGTCAAAAGTTAGGGAGTATTTCACGTTGAAATATGATGCCTTTAAACCCAATTCTGATTATTGAAGTTTTCGATGTTTGGGGCATTGATTTCATGGGACCATTTCCTAATTCATTTGGCAATTTGTACATCCTTATCGCAGTTGATTATGTGTCTAAATGGATTGAGGCAATTGCATGTAAAACTAATGATCACAAGGTGGTAGTCAAGTTTTTGAAAGATAATATCTTTTCACGTTTTGGTACACCCCGTGCTATTATTAGTGATGGGGGGAAACATTTTTGCAATAGGGTTTTCGAAGCATTAATGAGAAAATATTGTGTAACCCACAAAATTGCACTCTCTTATCATCCCCAGACTAGCAGTCAAGTTGAGTTATCCAATAGAGAGATTAAACACATTTTGGAGAAAACAGTTAACCCAAATAGGAAAGACTGGTCCTTGAGACTTAGAGATGCATTGTGGGCATACCGTACTGCATTTAAGAACCCCATTGGAATGTCTCCTTACCGAATGGTGTATGGTAAAACTTGTCATCTCCCAGTTGAGTTAGAGCATAGAGCCTTTTGGGCTATTAAACAACTCAACTTTAACCTTGACAAAACAGGATTCCATAGGAAGCTTCAGTTGAATGAGTTGGAAGAAATTAGGAATGATGCTTACGAGAGTACAAAAATCTATAAATAGCAAATGAAAATAAGGCATGACAAAAGTATTCTTAGGAAAACTTTCACACCTGGTCAAAAAGTCTTGCTTTATAATTCTCGGTTGCATTTGTTTCCAGGAAAGTTGAGATCTCGATGGTCTGGTCCGTTCATTGTTCAAATTGTTCATCCATATGGAGCCATTGAGATTGAAAATCCAAAAAATGGTGATGTGTTCAAAGTTAACGGTCAGCGTTTGAAACCATTTTTAGAGTTACTTTCTCAAGAAGGGGAGGAGATCTCTCTGAGTGATCCTGTTTATCCGGATTGACCTATGTGGTCTTGTTGTACATATCTATTTTAGGATTTTTTACTTTATTTTTAATTTTTGTTTTAAATTCTAACAACTCATTGTTGTTTGATAGCAAGTTTAACGAGATCAACCTACCATGAGTCAGGTGATACCTTTTCACATTTGTCTTTTTGTTTACAAAATGTGACTTTGTCCAACATTAGGGACAATGTTGAGTTTAGGTTTGGGGGTATGGTATCTAATTTGTTGTTTTGTAATTCATTAATTTTGAAAAAAAAAAAAATTTGAAATTTTGAAAAAAAAAATTGTTTTCACGCATGAATGTTTTGCATTACAAGTTGATTGAGTTTGTGTTTGTGATGTGTGAGTAGTATGTGATGCAATATTCCCGTTCATGAGAGTAATGATTAGATCGAGCTAGGTGAAGTGATATGGTTTTACATGGGTGAATAGATTAGTAAAATTGTTGAATAAATCATTTTCAATGTCATTAAATTACATCTACATTTATGTCTTTCATTTATAGGTGTAAAGTAAGAAATGAATCAAATGCACATGGATGAAAGTTGGATGAATCAAATGCACATGGATGAAAGTTGGAAGATTCAAATGCACATGGGAAAAGAACAAAATGTGATGGAAAGTTATGTATATTCAAAGAAAAAGAAAAGAAAAGAATATTTCATTTCTCTTTACAAGTTGTAATTTGATTCCATATTTCTCTATAAATATGGATACATCATGAAGAAAGAGAGGGGGGAGGAAGAAGAAGGAGGAGGAGAGCAAGAAGAACACCAAAGAGGAGAAGAATTTATCTTCAATTCCGGGTTTTATTATTCTTACTTTGTTATTTTCTTTTTAAGCATGTGTAACTAAATCCTCAACTAAGGTTGAGGATGAAACCACCATTTATGAAATAAATTCCTTTTAGTCTTTTATCAATTTCCATGTGTATGGGTTAAATGCTTATGATTTTCGCTTCATAGTATTAATTGTTTTAAATTCCTTTCACTATAAATATCATGTATTTATAGTAATTAAGAATTCTTATCACAATTAATCAAACTTGGATTTGATGAGTTTATAAGTAAAAATCTTTGATCTTATGTGATCCATTAAATTGCATACATAGGATGCTTAGAATTTTACACTTTAAAGCGAAGGAAAATTTATTTCTTGAAAATCTATTTCATTAGTACGTTATTGTTAAATCTTGAGAAAGTAACAAGATTGATTTCTAAATTACTAGTTTAAAATTGGAATTGATAAAGGAATAATTAGAAGTTTATGGATTAGTGGTGGTGGATTCCGATACCTTAGTATTTTCTCCCTATTATTCTCGGTTTAATTATTTGTATTTCGATATTGCATGTTTAATATAAAAATCACTTCAACAAACAAACTTTGAGAAACTAGGTTAGTTTTAAATAAATTTGAGTTTAATTAAGTTCTCTTTAAAGCATTCCCTTGGGTTCGACCTCGTTCTTTCATAACCTAAACTACAATTGATTCGTGCACTTGCGAGTAATAATTTAAAACACTCCAAAACCCAACCACTGAAACATCGGATAACTACTAACAACTATAGCACGAAAGAAATCTGAAACAAATTAACAAATAAAGTCACAATAAACACATAGGGGCACGTAGAAACACGAAGAACAAAACACGCCAAACAAACAAAGCACATATACAAACACAGAGAAAACGAGCAAAGAAAATGTAAATGCTCCTAAACACTAAATACTGAACTCGAACAACTGAGTCGAAACCTGAAATGTCAGTCGAACAAAACGTGCCGCCACCCAGTCAAAGCTCTAAAAGCTAAACATTTAAACAAAATCGCGTAGTTGATAATAAGAACTCACGTAAACGTTTCACTAAGTCTGGAATACTAAATGTTACGTCAAGTCATGAAATCGCCGATGTAAGTCCACGAAGTCATCGAAGAGACAATTGCAAAGTTGCTCGGTTGAATCCATTGTAAACGATTAAAAATTTACACGTGAAACACCCAAAATAACCACGATGTCATGAACAAGTGACGTCACCACTAAAAATAAATCGGGAATAATTTCAAGGAAAAGGGAAAATAACACGGGGTGTTACTAGTCCTCCCCCTATAGTCTGCGTTTCTCGGAATATTAGTTCCGTAGGAGCAAAAACCACCCCCTGACCAGTTGTTACGACGATCCCGAATAAGTCTACTCATGCAAAATTTCACAAACGGTTGTAGACCAACACCAATTGAATTCTCAATACAAAAGGTGAAACCATGCACTATGTCCACAATGACCCATGCATCAACATAAATATGTATCACATCATATTTATAACCAATATTCCCAAAATTTAAACATGAATGATTTTCATCATTCAACATGCTTTTAAATTTCATTTAAAACAAAAATTAACAAAGATGCATTTTCATGCATCATCCATGATCCTAAACCATAAAGTTATCCTATAATACACAAAGATAACTTTACCTTTCATTTAACATGCTTTTATTTCAATTAGAGCATTTAATCCACATTAACTTATTTTCATGTATAAGTTTAATGTTCAACATAAAACCCTCAAAATTCATAAGAATGGGGAAACTAGAATAACACTCTAAGTTCCCCATTTCAATTCACTAACCAAGGTAGCTAGCCTATTCACGCTATCAAGGTAACACTACTAACACCCGAAATCCTATATGTATACTACACTTATACATATACACCTCAATACTTATATTCACATGTATATGCATACAAGTATATTTCACTTAAAAAGTCCACAACTTTTAACCCATCTAACATGCATTATATACATATTTCGAGGATGATATAAACATGGATTATAGCACATAAACACCAATAAACCTTAATTTCATATTTCTTAAGTTTACACTTAGCAAAATTACATCTAGGATTATAAAGTCCGGAAATGAAATCGCACACTCACGAATCAAAGAACGATAGATTAAAGATGTTTTCCCCTACCTCAAATGAAGAACAAGCCAATCACCAAACAAGGCCTATGAAAACCCTAGCTTTCACTTGAAACCGAAACCGACGAAACCAATCGGTGAAAAGCTTTGCCATACCCTAGAATGAATCGAGACTCAAACCACAAATAAAACATGAATCAACACATGGTTTGATAATAAAACCCAAAACTAGGGTTTGGGAAAAATAACTCACAAAGAAGAGAAAACTCTTACTAATCCATGGCTCAAGTCGAAGGCAAGACTACCATGTCCAACTTCCGTGTTGAAGCCGTCACCGAAATCCAAGCCCAAATATATGAAATAGGCAAAGATGGAAGGAAAGGCCAAGTGAGAAAGAGTAGGCTGAGTTTGGAGAAGAAATGAGAAAAGTGAAGAGTTTTAGGTCAAGACTTCCTGATATAGGCAATCTGTGAAATATGCTGAGTTGTACACCGAATACTCAGAATGAACAGTTGTCGAGTACTCGGTATCTCTGAAATAGCAATTGCATGAAAAGGCTCCAAGGCCTCAAGATGACACCGGAAAACTCCGAAACAATCTGGGACACATCCAAACACTCCAAAACACCTAAAAATACTTTCATACTTCCTCACCAACTCCCACACAAGTGAAATACCGAGAATACCCTCACTCCCAAAAGTTTCAAAAATAAAATAAACACATAATCACATAAGTGCTACACAAAAACGTTTACGATAAACTAAGTAACACGTTCTAGCACGAAACACGATCGTCGAAGAATCGATAAGAAAACGTTACGACGAACCCACATAGTCTTTGGCGACACTCAAATCCACGAAGCCGGAAACGAAATACCACGAAGTTGTCCTGCTAAGTTTAAAACGTAAACGCGAAAAAATTTCACGTACCAAGAATACACAAGACGTCATGAATAAGTGATGTCACAAAACGTTAACACTTGGAAAAGAACTCCAGAAAAGAGAAAGGAAAACGCAGGGCATTACACCCTAGCTGTAAAATTGTAAATCATGTGGCATGAAACTAGGAAGCGAGTCAAACTCTAGGACCTGTGTTTCTGTTTTTTGTTTTTTACTTTTATTTTTTGAAATGTGTAAATAAGAGTAAAAAATATATATTTTTTAATTATTTTTTATTTTCCAATTTAGAGGAATCATTTCCTCCACTAACAAATAAAAGAAAAAAAAATGAAAAAAAATGTTTTATCTTTTTGTTTCCTCTCACTAATCCTAAAGTCGTCAAAACAAAACAAATAAATAAATAAAAGGGATAAAAAAATAAGTAAATATAAATAATAAACAAATAAAATAAAATGGTAACAACAATAAAAACTATACTAATATATTACATCTATATTACTGTATAGTGCAACATAAAATATAGTCTCTTGGGAAATAACTTCTAAAATTACACATAATAATAATAATAATAACAATAATAATGTTAATAATGTTAATTACCAATGAATGATAACTTTGAATAATCAGCTCCAACGAAAGAAAATGGAAATTTAGCAGAACTAGCAGAACTTTTAGCAGTTATTCTATAAGATTCCTTGAAAAAATATATTAAGCTAACATAAATTTTGTCTACAATTATAAGAATAAAAATAATTACTACAAGAAATATTTTAAATAATAAAGGGTAGACCTGTAAAATTACACCCTAAGTACATGATGTATTCGGATTCCTTTATCCCCAAAACGGGGGTAAAGTATGAAAAATCTCCATGAATTATAACAAAATTTGAAAATAACCACTTACACTATTATTTATCCAACAAACTCTCTAAACTTTGCATTTGTTAAAACATACCTGTTTCTCTAAACTTTTTATCATAAAAGATCAAAATATCCTTTCTTATTGAATCATACTTAACGCATTCTTTTTTATTAATGTAAATTAAAGGATTATTCCCACAAACAATCCCTCGCAATTGCCTTATTCCCACACAGACCCCCGCCATGTTCACACCATTTGAATATGTCCTTAGTTTGGTGATGTCAACCACTAACCACTCTGTAAATAATCCATATTGCCCTTATATGGTATGAAATGACCAATATAGCTTTATATGTTACATTCTCATTACTTTTTTGTCCCAAACTTAAAGATGTGGATTTTCCTTAATATCATTTGCCTTATATATCTATACACCCCCCCCCCCCCTTATGAGAGACCCATTTGAGATCCCAATTCGTTTCTCGCAGTTCCTCCCTTTCTCTCTCTATTCAATTTTCTTCAAATTTCCCTTTTTGTCTCTCTAATCTTTTTGGAAGATGAAGAATTTGAAGTTAAGGTTATATACTCCTAGCAGATCAATAAAAAATGGTATGACAAATATTGGTGGGAAAAACAATGGTGTGTTTATGGTCTACAAGGAGAGGATGACAAATTTTTTTCATGTCATTGATTCTGTTTAATTTCATATCAAATTAAAAAGACCCATGTAAATGTATATATGTGTGTGTTTTATATATATGAAGAACTGGGAAGAGAATTAAAGAAGAACAAGCCAAATTTACAAAATAAAATTTCAGTATAAAAAAAACTTCAAATTTTGATCTAATCTTCAAAAATCCCAAAAAATTAGTTTAAAACACTTTTATAATTTTTCTTCTAAATCTTGAAAAATCCCCAAAACAAAGTGGAGGAGATGGTGGATGTCGGTGGTAGTTGCTTGAGGAAACGATATTGCTTAGAGGTGGATGAGGGAGAGGTGGAGGGCCGCGAAAAGGGGACGAAGGAAAGGACGACAAATGAGAGGAGATCGTCACCGGAGCCGAAGATGTTGGGAGGAGATAGATACGGAGTTAACGTTGGAGGAGGGGAGAGGGTGGAAGAGGGAGGAAATGAGTTGGATGTGATCAGCTCGGTTTGGAGATTGATTCCCACTAGGATTGTATAGGATCAGGCCGATGGGCTGCATAGTGGTGGTGGTGGTGAGCAGCGTTGTTGCAGTGGTGATGGTAGTTGGAGTTGGGTTTTTGGATGGGTCAAATGAACTGGTGGAGGAGGAGGGAGATAGGGGAACATGTGAAATTTTTATTCTTTTAACATATTAATAATTTTTATATTTTATTAATATAATATTTAGGGGCATAACAGTAAATTCATAAAAAAATTTATTTTTAAAATATTATATTAAGGGGCAGCAGAGTGGTAACTTCACATGAAAACGTTAGTGAGGCTAATGATCGTCTACCTCATAAGGGGTCGTGTGAAAATATTCAAATTCGAGGGGGTCCGTGTGGAAATACGGCAAATACAAATGGGTGTTTGTGGTAATAACACTAAATTAAAAGATAAATGATAACAAACTTTCATACAAATTTTCATAAACTCACATATAATTTTTATAATAATTATTTAAATATTTTTTAATTTAATTAAAGAAATTAAATGAAAGGTTTAAACTGATTACGTTATTACTCAACACTATATATATAAGGATAAATTATAATTTTCACCCCTCGAGATTATTCAAATTACGTCTGTCTTTCCTTACATTTCAACTTTTATATAAAAAAACCACCATTCCGGCTCAGTTAAGTGCTGATAATGCTTACGTTATCTATTTTTTACTAGTGAAATAACTATAATACTCACACTTGTTTGTAAAAGATATTTATGGCCATAAACAATTATATAAAAATACATGTTTGACCTCACATATAAAAGACCAAATTGCCCTTAATTGTAATCCAAATACTCCATCCGTCCCATATTAATTGTCCACTTTCTTAAATTTACTTCTCTGAAAATACTTGTCGAGTTTTGAATCTCAATACAATTAATATAATCTTATACTTTCCCAAATTATACATCTTCATTAACTTCAAAAAACAATGAGTTCCACTAAAAGGTACAACTATATTATATTTTCAAATGGCAAAATTGGAAACACAAAATAACAAAAAAAGATTTTGAAAAGTCAAACTTGGACAACAAGTTTGGGAGAGAGGAAGTGATATAATCTCTCTCTCATATAACTCCATATCACACACACTCTCTCTGTCTCTCCCTAGACACACAACCACACATTAAAACCAAACCCACCTCACTATCTCTCTCCACACGCGTGCATACACACACACACACAGCATACACACACACCAAATCCACATAATTTTATCTTTCACTCTCTTTAGACAGACACACACACGCAAAACACCATTCCGCAAAAATTAAACTGTTGACACTTTCCTTCTCTCCATGAGCGGAGCTAGATTATTACCGGAGGTGAATTTTTAATTGTTTTTATTAATTATATATAAAAATATATATATATATATATATTACACAAAATCCCATTAAAAATCACATATGCCCCCTCTCAAAAATGTTCAAAAATTCCTTTTATAGCCCACAAAATATATATTTTATAAATAAATTACATATGTTCCCCTATATATTTTTCCTGGACCCGTCCCTGCTTCTATCTCAACTCCCCCTCAAATCGTCCCTAAAAATGACCATATTAGTACTATTGAAGATAATATATTTGTGGACTAAGTGGTCTTTCCAAAAATCATTGATAATTTTGAAAAATCTAGATAATGTAAACAAAAATCTGCATGATCTTCCCAAGTAGCTTCTTCGATGGGACGATCTCTACACTTAAGAAACCAACGAGTGATAGCTTGATTTAATCCAATGATACCAAGAGATACTATCACCTTGGAGATGTACTACAGCCAATGGAACCATCTGTGCATCAAGAATTCCATTAAGCTCCTGAAATTTTTCTGCTAGAAATAACCAACCTTCGAGATCCATACCATCAAACTTGGGAACATCAATCCGAAGTGTCCTATCTTGAATAATAGGATCAGCAGGTCGATTGATATCACCGCCTCGTAGAAGTCGATTATGATTTTGATAGATGCTCATTATTGGACATTTTAAGCCCCTATCTTGTGTTTGTTATGTCTCTACATTCCGTTATTTGGTATTTTTATTTCGTTTGTATGTTTAAGCATGTTTCAGGAGCTTAATGAAGAAACAGAGCTAATCTCGGTGAATTAACTAAGTTCGTGTTCATTTCTATCTTGAGAAAGGAGTCAAGGAGTGTGTTCGAGCAAAACATTAGCTACCAGAGGGCAAAAATATCATTTCCAGACACCGTCACTTCACCGGAAGACGAAAACGTCATTTTTTGGAGCCGCAACTTCAAGAATCATAGCAAGGGAGTCGAAGGGGTTCAAACGGAGCAATTATCAAGAAAAATGGTTTCCAGGGGTTTCCTATGCTCTACCCTATGCTCACAGTCGCTAAAGGAGGTTGGAAGCAGCAAAACAGAGCACAAGGAGCGTAGGTACGCTCCTGACCTATGCTTGGATGTAGTGAATAGTATTTTCTGCACAAATTTTATGCCAACTTCGGGCTACCATATCTCAGTCAAACAAGGATCAAATGAGGTGATTCTTCAGCCTAAAATCAATAGCTTGAAGTGATTTTTCTAATGATAAATTTCAAGACTCCATAAAATCTGAAGAACTTAAGTTATGATCAAAAGAGTGAGAGGCGTCCTGCAGAAAAAGCTGGAAATTTCAGTTTCGGGCTGAAATCCTATTTTGACCCGGATTGATTTGTTTTCACCCGGATGACTTAAAGTTCGACCCTAACATCTCTATACATGTAATATACACCAAATATGAGGGTTTTCTTAGTTGTGTGTGAAATTACCAAAAAGGGTAATCTTATTCTCCAAGTTAGTGTTTCCCTCAACTTTGTCTATAAATGCCAAGCTTTCCTACAGATTTTAGAGAGCTTCTTGGCACATATAATTTTCAGAGCCTCCTTTGGAGATTTATCTTATTCAAAAGGGAGGAGTCATTCAAGACGTAGAGATCCGGAGAAGAATATTATGGAGAGCGTTTCTACACCGACAATGCAGACTCTCTCCGCCATGATCAACTAACTCAGTATCTAGGATTTTCTTGCAAAACCCGAGCCAAGTAATGTAGTTCTAATTTTATATTCAATTGTAGAGAGGGGAAACTGTGACTATACTGTGATAATTGTGTTAGATGAGAAATCATTTTTATTCGTGATACAAGTTTATATATTTGAATTGATTCTTGTCTTAGACTTTTTGAATATATTTATCTTACACAATCACAATTATTCACTATGGGCTGAAACTCAGATGCTTAATCTATGATTTTCTACACAATGGTGCTCATAAAACTCGAAACCCTAAGTTGACACAGGCCATGCCCTGACAAACTGATATAGACATGCTTTAGGTTATTTTCATGCTTTAATTTACTGTTTTAATTGAATTTTCTGCATTTATTTTATGTTAGTAGTTGGCATGCACTAATAAGTTTAGTCTTCAGATGGGTTATCGCGATCCGGTTGAGAGTAATCCTTTTTGGGGTCAAACGGCTAGCGCGGTGCGACCTGATTCACAGTCAATGGATCGCCCTCATGCAATTGAAATAGAATTTGGACTATATTATGCGGTTAGTGGTGGAATGAGGAAACCCTAGTTTTCTCTCTTTGAATCACAACCATTATTTATTATTTATTTTTGTTTTATTTTCATTAGTATTAGATAATTCACAAAACCAAAATCTTTTCGGAAAAATATAATGCAGTGTTTTAACACTATTGAAGTGAACAATCCTCGTCTCTGTAGGATTGATATTCCCCTACTCAATCAAAACTATCTACAATTGATATATGCACTTGCAGAAGGGGAAAACCTAGTGTCGTTAAGGTGTCATTTTTAACCACATATTTTGCACACACTTGACGCGCACCAGATTTGCAACATGTTGGGTTATTGCCTTTCCTACAACATCGTTTGAATTTGTTGAAGAATAATGGTGTGGGCTTCTCGATCACGCAATAGTTCATCCACCCGATTAGTAAGAACGACAACTTTATTCTTCTAGTTCCTTGATAGTCATCTTGAATTTTCTATAAGGTTCGGAGATGATAAAGAGAAAGAAACAAATAGATAAAAAAAAATTGATGGCCTCAGATCTAACGCTCTGATACTAGATGTTAGGGTTATATACCCCAAGCTAATCCTTTGATTGGAGATAAGCCACCAAAATACTCAACTTTTCATTCATAATCCTAATTGGCTTACAAGAGCAGCTTATATATGAAAATTAAAATAACACATTACCTAAAATAAATAACCATATATGAAAGAAACAATATTACCTAAAATAACTAAGAAAGAGAGTAGTTTCCTAACATAATTTGGGCAAGCTGAAGATGTTGGCATTAAAGGTAAAAAGGTCGATAAACAAAAATTGAGAAAACGAATTGATCAATGAAAGATTTCTTATGATTTCTCTACCCTCCTTCAAATGGGTTTACAGTTAGATTAGATTAGGTTAAAAGACATCAGAGTTAAAAGAGTATGGGCAGTATTTCCCTTAGGCCAAGTAAGTAAGAGGTTCCTACTTACAGCGGCCCAATCAAAAAATGACACCTATTTGTTAAATAAAAAATAATTACACCATCTCTCTCTCCTCTACCCCACTCTCTGACCCCCAAATCAGACGCGCCCCTCTCTATGTTCTTCCTCTGCACCATCACTGACGACCATAAAAATAAAAAACATGAAGCAACAAATTTGAGCCGAAGGTGTAGATAGAGCCGCGGCGGCGACGATGGGTGGAGACGGGGGTTTAGAGGATATAGCGGTGGAGATGGAGGTGCGACGGCGGGTACAACAAATTTTTGTTGCTTGTAGAGCATAAACTCAACCCATTCATATTCAAAACAGAGAAAATTTGTTGTAAATGTTGTGGTGTGTTTGGTTGAGGCCTTTTGCCTCTGGTTTTTTTCTTGGTTCTTTTTTTTTGAAAAACTAAGTTAAATCTTTCAAAATTTCTTGTTCAGATCTATTACTAGGCTTCTCACACCACCTTTGGTTTTGTTCTTGTTTCTCCTTTGTTTTAATTTCAATTTTGAAACATCAGAACCAACTCCTGCTTCATATATATACTTACATGTATACACACACACATATATTTATGTATATTATGTATGCATATAGATAGAAAATGGGAATTACAAGGGTTTGTTTTTATTTTTATTTTTTTGTCTATTTAGGTGGATGCGGTGAGGTAGGTATTTTTGAATCAGAAAAAATGGATAGATAAGAGAGGCGTGTGTGATATTGAGAGATTTGGGCATCTGAGAGAGAGATGTAGAGGAGAGAGAGGACGTAATCTACTTCCTTTGTCCCAAAATAAGTATTCACTTTCATAACTTTATCCGTCCTAAAATAAGTGTCATGTTTCGAATCTCAATACAATATAATCTTATACTTTTCCAACTTATCCCTCTTCATTAACTTCAAAAAACAATGGGCCTCACTAAAAACTAAAACTATACTATATTTTTCGAGGACAAAATTGGAAACACAAAATACCCCAAAATATTTTTGAAAAGTCAATTGTGGACACTAATTTTAGGGCAGAGGGGGTATTTTTTTATTTTACAAATATGTGTCATTTTCTGATTGTGCCACTTAGGCAGATTGTAAGTAGGAACTTCCTATTTACTTGGCCTAAGGGAAATACTGTCCAAAGAGTATTCAATCATAAAATGTAATTTTTAAACTTAAAATAGTAAAAACTGTAGACACTCCATTTTGGGGTCCCTGTTCTAATTACCGGAATTACACCTGGAGAGGTCATACTGCCCCTTTGACCAAGAAATTACTTATATTTACTTTGCGATATTCCATTCTCAACTTGTTGGATCGACAATCCATCTTTTCCAATATTTTATTTAGGCTTTGATCCCTAGGGAATGCTCCTAGATGCATGATCACACACTTCCATGTTGCCAGATCAACGGTTATCCGTTTAGGGTATAAGCATCATACTTTGATTATTTTCTCTATAGACATCGGATTCCCACATCATTTTCGCTAATGACCTAGAATTCTGCTATGTTCCATATCCCTCAGAAGCGGTTGTATGTTCCTTATATAGAGGATATGACACTTAGGACATGATAGGTGCTCAATATTGGTCATTTTTTGCCCCTATCTTGCGTTTATTATGTCTTCACATTCCGTTACTTGGTTTTTTATCCCATTTGTGTGTGTAAGCATGTTTTAGGAGCTTAATAAAGAAACAGAGCTAATCTTGATGAATTAACTGAATTCGTGTTCATTTCTATCTCGAGAAAGGAATCAAGAGGTGTGAGAGAGCGACGAAGAGCTACCAAAGGGCAAAATGATCATTTCCCGACATCATTATCTCACTGAAAGGGAAAAAATGTCATTTTCTAATACTATTAATTCACCAAAAATTATCAGGACTCAAAGGCGACTAGTCTAGCTCAAATATGAAAAGATGAGTTTTTACAGCAAAAGATGCATAATACCCTACATCGTCAGAGAAAAAAAGAGGCAGATTGGACCTGAGCTACCCTTTGGTTTGGACCCTACACCCTAGAACTACGCTTGGGCATAGGTCCCACCTTGTGGCCACGTGATCCCTTTACGTGTTGAAGTTGTTTCGGAGTTGTTTCAGAATTTTCTAGTTTTGTCCCTACTTCGAAATTTCAAGTGATCGGTGATTACAGACCTCTACATATAGGCTTATACACATATTTACATCATATTTTAGGGATACTATTCATGTATTATGAAATTACAAAAAAGGGCAACCATTCATATTTACTTGTCTATAAATATGAGAGGATTAGGGTTTGAAGTTGAAGTCTGTTTTTAAAGTTCTGTTTTTGAGAGTTAGGGTTCAGATTTACATACACGTTCATTCATAGAGTTTTCTTCCATTGAAAAGAACTACCATTAAATACCTAGAGATCCGGAGAAGAAGGCCATGGAGAGTGTTTCTACACCGACAATGCAAATTCTTTTAGCCATGATCAACTAATTCTGTATCTAGGTTTTTCTCGCAAAACCCTAGCCAAGTAATGTAGTTCTAATTTTATATTTAATTGTAAAGAGGGGAAACTGTGACTATATTATGCTGATTGTGTTAGATGAGAGACCATTTTTATTCGTGATACAAGTTTATATATTTGAATTGATTCTTGTCTTAAACTTTTCGAATATATTTATCTTACACAATTACAATTATTCACTATGGGCTGGAACTCGGATGCTTAATCTGTGATTTTCTATACAATGGTGGTCATAAAACTCAAAACCCTAGGTTGACACAGGTCATGCCCTGACAAACTGATATAGACATGCTTTAGTTTATTTTCATGCTTAAATTTACTTTTCTGCATTTACTTTCTGTTAGTAGTTGGCATGCACTAATCAGTTTAGTTTTGAGATGAGTTGTCACGATTCGGTTGAGAGTAATCCTTTTTGGGGTCAAACTGTTGGCGCGGTGCGACTTGATTCACAGTCAATGGACCGCACTCATGAAATGGAAATAGAATTTGGATTATATTATGCGGTTAGTGGTGGAGTGAGCAAAACCTAGTTTTCTCTCTCTCTGAATCACAACCATTATTTATTATGTTTTTTTGTTTTTATTTTCATTAATATTAGATAATTCACAAAACCAAATTATTTCTGAAAAATATAATTCAGTGTTTTTAGACTATTGAAGTGAACAATCTTCGTCTCTGTGGGATCGATATTCCCCTACTCAATTAAATAAAACTATATACAATTAATTTTGTGCGCTTGCAGAAGGGTAAAACCTAAAGTGTCGTTAAAGTGTCATTTTTAATCACATATTTTGCATACACCTGATGTCAACCAAGTTTTTGGCACCGTTGCCGGGGACTTGGAATTGTTCAATAGCTTTAGTAGTTTATTTGCATTGCGTTATTGTAGATTAAAGCTAAAGTTGAATTTTTGTGTGACTTTCAGGTACAATTGAAGAGCGTGAAAAGGAAAGCTAAAGCTGCTAAAGTTGCGTCTAGACCCTTTATGAGTTTTAATTAATTTTGTTTTTGCATTTAATTTTTAGCTTTACTTTTTGTTCATAGTTTAGATTAGTTTAAAAGTAATTTAATTAATTTGCTTTATTTTAAAAAAGAAAAAACAATTCGGGAAAAAAAAAAAATTAGTGTATGTCTGATAGATCGACGCGTTCAAATTCAAATTCTGCGTTAGTTGTATACGACCCGGTGATTGAAAGAACTCTAAGGCGTTTATGAAAATCTATTGAAGAGCGTCATCAAACAGAAGAAGTCGAGATGGGTGATGAGAGAGTCAACTCGCGGAGGGGACCAGATACCTCATTGAAGAGATTCTACGCACCGGACGTGTATGAATCGTATGCTGAATTTCCAGAAGAGCAAAGTGCAAAGCATTTCAAGATCAACATGAGTGTGGTCAACATGCTCCCAAAGTTCTCTGGTCTCAGGATAGAAGATCCGTACTATCCTGTCAATGAATTCTTAGAGGTAGCATCAACCGTTAGGTATGATGGTTTGACTAAAAATGATTTAAGAGTGCGTCTGTTCCCATGGTCTTTAAAAGACAAAGCAAAAAGATGGTATATTAAATTGACCCAAGCAAGTAAACTTGACTGGGATACACTTAAGCAAGAATTCTTAGAAAAACATTTTCCCATAGGAAAGACTTCAGAAGCCCAAGATATAATTAAGCGATTCAAACAGTTGCCAAGAGAGCAATTTCATGATGCATGGGAGAGGTACAATGAGATTTTGTATAAATGTCCCCACCATAGGTTTTTTTATCAAGATGTTGCTAGAAATTTTTACATGGGTCTAGGTAAAAAGCATAAAAATCTGATAGATGCCTCTACACAGGGTCAGTTTACTTTGAAACCCGCGAGAGAGCTTTTAGAGATATTTGATAACATCAGTGAAAATGCCCTTCAGTATGAATCTGATCTAAGGTCTAAAGGTGAACAAGATAGAAGATTAGAAAAAGCATTTGAGGTTAATCATGATATGAAAAATCTAGTGGCATTGATAGATGAGAGGTTAGAGCGATTTGAAAAACTTCTTACCCAAAGAAGTCATTCTCCTAAAAGAGAAGTGTATGAGGTTGAACCAGATTATTCTCAAAATGAGTGTGAGGATGTAATTACTTAAATAATGCCCTATTCTCCAACTCATACTCTCCAAATAATAGAAATCATCCATTCATGTCCTATAAGTCCACAAATGTGGAGAATCCTCCATAAAAATTTCAACAAGGACAGTGGTCCAATTCTCAATTCAATTTTCAGCCAAGGCAGCAATTTACCTCATAGCCAAGGTTCCAACAGAGCTAACAATCATTTCAATCTCAACCAACTATACTGTCTAGCAATTCTCAATCAAATTTCTAACCCAGACAACCACCTAATAATTATCTGGCTCTTCAGCCATTCAATAACAATCAGGCTATCCAACCATTCCAATATCAGTTCCAGCCTCAAAGAAGCCAAGCTCCCTCACCCGGTTTCCAAAATAACAGGATATAGTAGACCTTGGTGGACCTCCAAAATCAGATGGGTGTTCATACTCAAGCACTGACCCAAATCACCATGCAATTAGGATAAATGGAAAATTAGAGAAATACTAAAGAGTGAGGTCAGTTTCCTAGTTAGCCTATCGTTAACCCAAAGATTCAGCAAGTGCAAGAGCTTGAATCATTTACAAATAATAATCACGAGTCTATTCAAGCAATTATGACTCTGAGAAGTGGAAGGGTAGTGGAGAGCAGAGTGGAGGAAAAACATGAGGAAAGGTTGCGTAGAAAAAGGGAAGCTGAGCAAGCTCAAAGGAAGGAAGCGGAAAAAACACAACAGAAAAAGGTTGAAGTTCAGACAGATAAACTGCCAGTAGATAAGAGTGTTGAAGAGACATTGCTTGATGTGCCAAATAGGGCGAACTACGATGATGCATTGCCATTTCCTCAAAGTCTTAGAGAATCGGCTAAGTATAGGAAGATGAAAGAATCTGATATGTTGGATACATTCTGACAAGTCAAGATTAATCTATCACTCTTAGACGTGATTACCCAAATCCCACCTTATGCTAAATTTTTCAAAGATCTCTATACGCAGAAAAGGAAAATCAGAACGAAGAATCTGAAAAAAATACTCTTGACTGAGTAAGTGAGTTCACTGATGTTAAGCAATACCCCACCAAAGAGGAAAGATCTCGGTGGTCCCACTATTTCTTGTGTTATCGGTGACCAAAAAATTGGTAGAGCCCTTCTTGATCTAGGTTCAAGTATTAACTTGTTTCCTTATTCAGTCTATAAATAGCTAGGGTTGGGAGAGCTCAATCCCACAGAGGTGGTACTGCATTTTGCCGATCGATCTGTCAAGTAGGGGAAAGGAATTTTAGAAGACGTCATAGTTCAAGTGGGCAAGTTTTACTTTCCAGTTGATTTTGTAATCCTAGAGATGGAACTTGTCCCAGACTCGAAAAAACACATCCCAGTGATCCTAGGCAGACCATTTTTTGCCACGGCAAATGCGTGCATTAATTGCCGAAGCCATGGATCTGACCTTTGGGAAAATGAAAGTCAGGATGAATGTGTTTCATGGGAGCCATCAATTACCTGAGTCTATGGACTATTTCCAGATAGATGAATGCGACAAGCTAGATGATATTATATATGATTTTGCAACTCAAATTTTGGAGAAAGACGAGCTTGAAGAATTTCTGGCAAATGAAGTGTCGAATGAAAAAATCAAAGATTGGGATGCATATATGGAATGGCAGAACAATGAGTTGGATAGAATTGAGACTGCGTTATACGCGCAACCTTGGATGCAAAAGCCAGTGGAACCACTCCCAATAGTCTCAAGTATTCCCCCAGTTCCATCACTTACAACTCCGTCTGATTTAGAACTTAAGGAGTTGCCAGAGAAGCTGAAGTATGTTTTCTTGGGACCAAATGAAACTCTTCCTGCAATTATTTCATCAAAGTTGACAGCAGAACAAGAATCAAGTTTGATTGAGGTCTTGACCAAGAATAAAGAAGCAATTGGGTAGAGTGTGGCTGATTTGAAAGGGAATGATCCATCAATTTGCATGCATCGGATTTATTTGGAAGATGAGGCGAAACTGTCAAGGGAGATGCATCGAAGATTGAATCCGAACATGATGGAGGTGGTAAGAAAAGAAGTAGTCAAGTTGCTGGATACGGGAATCATCTACCCGATCTCTGATAGTAAGTGGGTAAGCCCAACTCAAGTGGTCCTGAAGAAGTTGGGAATCACAGTGGTACCCAATGAAGAGGGTGAGCTAATTCCTCAATGCACGACTACGGGGTGGCATGTGTGCATCAACTACAAAAATCTCAACTCTAACACCAGAAATGATCATTTTCCATTACCATTCATCGATCAAATCCTGGAAAGATTAACCGGACAGAGCTACTACTGCTTTTTGGATGGATATTCTGGCTATAATCAAGTGGCAATTGATCCTGCAGATCAGGAGAAAACCACTTTCACTTGTCCATATGGCACATTCGTATACAGACGGATGCCTTTTGGTTTATGTAATGCGCCATCAACATTCCAGAGGTGTATGATGTCTATCTTCTCTGATATAATAGAAACATTTTTGGAAGTGTTCATGAATGACTTCTCAGTTTCTGGGGCGACCTTTGAAGACTATTTGAGGTATTTAACACTAGTACTTAAAAGGCGTAAGAAGACCAATTTAATTCTTAGCTGGGAGAAGAGCCATTTTATGGTTCAAGAAGGAATAATACTTGGCCACATTATATCAAAGCAGGGGTTGAGGTTGATAAAGCAAAAGTCGAGCTAATTTCAAAATTACCTCCTCCCACATCTGTGAAGCAAATACGCTCTTTTCTGGGCTATGCCGGGTTTTACATAACGTTTATAAAATATTTTAGCAAAATTGCCCGGCCATTATGCAATTTACTAGCTAAAGATGTAGTCTTTGTCTTTGATTAAGAATGTATTCACGGCTTTGAGGAATTGCGTGCTAAACTCTCACTTGCCCCAATTATCTGTCCACCAGACTGGTCTCTACCGTTCGAGCTAATGTGTGACGCTTCAGAATATACAATTGGAGTTGTGTTAAGGCAGAGAAAAGACAAGTTGCCATATGTAATTTACTATGCCAATTGAACTCTGAACAAAGCTCAGATGAACTATGCAACTACCGAGAAAGAGTTGCTAGCAGTGGTGTTCGCCTTGGACAAATTCAGGTCATATTTGTTAAGAACCAAGGTGGTCGTGTATTCAGATCATGCCGCACTAAGGCATTTGCTAACCAAGAAAGACTCCAAGTCCAGACTGATTCGATGGATTCTGTTGCTACAAGAATTTGATTTGTAAATCAAAGATAAGAAGGGTATGGAGAATGTTGTAGCTGATCATTTGTCAAGAATTATCGTTGAGTCCACAAAGGACAACACTTCTCTTAAGGATGAGTTCCCGAATGAACATCTGTTCAGTATGGCTGTTATGGAACAGATACCGTGGTATGCAGATATTGTCAACTATAAAGCCACAGGTAGAATTCCTAATGGATGGTCTAAGCATGAGAAGGATCGTTTCTTCAATCAAGTAAAATTTTATATCTGGGATAATCTGCGACTATACAAATATTGCTCAGATCAGATAATTCATAAATGTGTTCCGGAAAGTGAAGTTCAAGGCATACTAACAGTCTGTCATACGCTAGAGAGTGGAGGGCATTTTGGTGATCAAAAGACAACTCATAAAGTCATACAGAGCGGTTTTTATTGGCCCACCATATTCAATGATGCGTTCGAGTTTTGAAAATCTTGTCTGAGATGTCAGAATTTGGGATCCATATCTCGACGAGACATGATGCCACTAAATCCTATTTTGGTGGTTAAGTTGTTTGACGTTAGGGGCATTGACTTCATGGGACCGTTTCCAAAAGTCGGCGATAAGCAGTACATATTAGTGGGAGTTGATTACGTTTTTAAATGGGTAAAGGATGTTGCCACGTCGCATGTGAATCACATTATGGTTGAGGAGTTTGTTAAATCCAATATCTTTTCTAGATTTGGTATGCTACGAGTGTTGATCAGTGACAACGACAGCTACTTCGATAACTAATTTCTTCCGGCCTTGTGCAAGAAGTATGGTGTCACTCATAGAATTGGAATGCCATCTCACACACAGACGAGTGGTCAAGTGGAGGTTTCGAACAGGGAGATCAAGAACATTATTGAAAAAATGGAAGATCCTGATTTGAAGAATTGGCCGAGAAGGCTAAATGATGCACTGTGGGCATACATGACCGCTTATAAGACACCGATTGGTATGTCACCATACAGATTGGTTTATGGTAAAGCATGTCATCTCCCCGTGGAACTTGAGTACAGAGCATATTGGGCGATCAAAAGATTGAATTTTGATCTCAAAAGATCGGGTGCTCAGAGGAAACTCCAACTCATAGAGCTTGAGGAGTTGAGGAACAATGCATATGAGAATTCTAGAATATATAAAGCTCGAACCAAAGCATTCCACGACAGACATATTAGAAAAAAGAGCTTTGAGGTCGGCAAGAAAGTATGGTTGTTCAATTCGAGACTCAAATTGTTTCCCGGTAAGCTCCAATCAAGATGGGACAGGCCGTACAGAATTACTAAGGTTTACCCCCATAGAGCGGTAGAACTTGAAGACCCTGATAAAGGAAAGCGATTTGTTATAAATGGTCAACGTTTAAAGCATTATATCGAAGTTGAGCTGACAGAGAGTGTTGTTGAGACAGTTGATTTAAAAGAACCGGCACTGGAGCCGGATGATTTTCCTGAGTACTGAAAGGTGGCAACGTCGAGCCAACGACGTTAAATATTGGTACTAAGTGATAAAGAGTAGCTTTTGATCTTAGTTTGTAGTTGTAAAATAGTAGTTTAATTAAGTTTTTATAAAACTTTAAGATCAAGTCCGAAATAGTCATCATCATTCAGAGGGGTATTTTCGTTCACGAAGTGCCAAATTTTAACGAATCGAAGTCAATCAAGTCAATAGGTGTGTATAGGGGAGGTTCGAGTGTTTGGAAATCGAGAATGACGCAAAAATGGGAAAAGCCAAAAATTCATCCTTGGGACCTACGCCCATAGGTCACGGGATTGTATAAATACAGTCTCGCGGCTTTTCATTTCAAAATTCTCTTTTCTACCTTTCCTCTCCCCCAAATTGACTCCCGTTCGTTCCTATAGCCGAATATTGATATTTCTTATCATTCCCAAGCAGCGGATCATCATATTAGTGAGCGGTTTGTACGAATTCATGTGAAGAACTCGAAAAGTCTCCGGAATCCAATTTTGGGGAATTTTCCGTTTCTCACGATTCGGTAAGTTTTGATCCATTCTTTTGGTTTCGATTACTTAATTTAACTATTCTAAACTAGTTTTGATCCATTATTTTGGTTTTGATTACTTAATTTAACTATTCTAAACTAGTATTGACAAACGAGACCGATCGAAATCGTGTTTTAATTCGTTCTTAAAAAGTTGGGTTTCCAGCTTCAGATACGAGTTGAATATCAAAATTTTGAGATGAGGTATTGTTTAATCGTCGTATTAGAATACTTTAGATATAGTTTTGATTTTGATTCGGTGTCTGGACAGTTTTCGCTCATTTTCGTAGCAATCCGAATTCTGTAGGAATGGCTCGCGTAAAAGGAGCGAGGAAGGCTATTGAGGGAGCATCTACGTCGGGGACGGCAGTACAGAGATACAGATCATGGTCACCGCCCTTGGAGAGTATGCGGCCTATATGCCATAGTACCCGGGCACCGAGACCGATGTATGTTGCGCCTGATTCGTCAGATGAGGAGGCTGAGAAGCCAAATGCACCGACAAAGGGCATTGAGTTAAATTTGAGATATGGTCGGATGACAGTTCCACTTACTGCACCGAGGGAACCATCATGACCTCGAGCACTATCTCTAGTCCCCGAGCCATCACCATCACCACATGAGTCGGAGACATCCGATGAGCAGACTACCGAGAGTGGTGATAGTGAGGATGGACATGCAAAGCAGGAGGATGAGCCGGAGGATGCTGAACACAGCGAAGTGTCGTATCATGAGCCAGCAGTTGATGGTGACGAGAGTGACCTCGTTTCTTACAAATTGAAGTATTCCACAGTCTCCAAGGATACGCTGATGTCCCGGGATTTGAAGAAGGGGTTCCGACATGAGCGCACTTATGCTATTGTGCCACTTGAGCGGATAGAACCAGTTACACATTGAACAATAGGCGTATTGAGGGAGTGCAGATTATTGCCGATCCTAGCCCCAACTGCACCATACATTTACGCTGACATGATTAGCGAGTTCTGGTTTCATATGAGGCATTACACTAGAGGAACTCAGCTAGTGATAGTGGTGCAAGGGAGGGAGTTGAGATTACTCCCGAGAGTATTGTTGCTACATGGGGTATTCCACACGAGTGCCCTACAGAGCTAGAGGAGCGGTTCCCACCTATGCCATACACACTTCCGCCACTTTATGATATGGTGTAACTATAGACTGAGGGTCAGTGGGCTGATAATAAGAGTAATGGGACAAAGAAGTCCAAATATCATCCAATGCTTTGGCTCTGGGATGTGATAGTCCGGTCCAATGTGTTACCACATAGCCATCAGACCATGTGTTACCCGTCATTTCCGGCGTTGCACTACGCTTTCGAGTTTGGTCACTGGTATTCCATTCCACATGCCCTTTGGCAGACTTTGTTCCAGCATTATATTCACTTGTGCCGGGAGAACAAGGTCGGGACTGCCAAGTTTCAGATGGTTCTTCCCTGGCTTGTGATGAAATTGATGTTCGATCAGGGATTACAGATGGATGCTGAGGAGAAATATGCACCTCTAATTGTTCGATCAGGGATTATAGATGGATGCTGAGGAGAAGTATGCACCTCTGATTGTGTATGGCAAGGGAGCGTGGAACAAGGGGTGGATCAAGAAGGGTCCAGCGACATATGCTCGCCAACGCAGATTCGGAGGAGTTTTATTGCTAGGTGCGCAGGAGGATGATGCAGGGCAGGCTAGGCTGGATGAGATGGCTGAGGTGGAGGTGTCACATGCTGAGGAGGCTGCTATAGGAGGTGATGCGCCACAGGCCCCGGCTGGGGGTGCTGTTATGATGACTCAGGCTCAGTACGACCAGTTAATTGGACGTATTGAGGGATTGGAGCGCTCATTTGCAGAGGAGAGGCGGGTCCGACAACGTGAGCACCGTGAGATGATGGATCGGTGGGATATAATGGGAGTGACAATTCCACCACCACAACCACCTCCGGATGATGCTATGTAGTTGTAGTTTAGTTTTGTGTATTTTATTTTGTTTTTAGACTTTCTTATTTTAGATGTCCACAGTATAGATCAATCATAGAGCGAATAATCAGTGTTCAATCTTTTATGACCGTTTTAACGATCATCTCTATATGTTTGTGATATTTTTGCTTTTGTATAAAATGACAGTTTTTGACCACCTTTACTAATATGTGTATCTTACTATGTTTATTACATTGAGTATGTGTGATTTTATTTTTGCATTATGAGGACATGTGTGCGTTTAAGTTTGGGGGTGCGTATATCGTGAAAATGTATGGGAAAGCATGTCATGAAAAAAAAAAGTATTTTTAGCCCTACCTTACGCCACAGCATAGGGTAGTATATAGGTGGGCCAGAAATTTTTTAAAATTTATCTATTTTTGGGATATTTTGGCATGGTTTGTACTTATACTTGTATTTAGATTTGTTTAAGTTATTTTTAGGAATATGTGTAGAATTGTTGTAGAATTTTTAGAGTAATCCTAATTTGATAAGGAGACTGCAAATAGAAGTTGGATTAGTTATTGTTTCCCTTTTCCTAGTCAATTAAGGGTTTTAAATCATTTTTCTCTTCTAATTCTACTGCATCCATCTATAAATACATCCATATAGTAGACACAATTCACAATTCTTAAGGAGTGAGCATTAGATTGGGTATTCTTCTTCTATTCTTTCTATTTCGAGGAGGGTTATTTTGGTTAATGCTAATGAAGATTATTCTGACTTAGAGGAATTTATAGAAGGGACAGAACCATATGTGGTCATGAAGAACACGAATAACGAAGCTACGAGTCAAAAGGGAAGACGAACCACACCAAAATCATTTTTGCAGTGTTGGTTGCAATTTGAAGAGATATTTCGTCCGGATAGGATGAATTGAGTATTAATTACACCCGGAAGGAAAATCCTTAAAGAACAATGATTGCAGAGTCTAGAAAAACCGGTGGGTGAAAAGGTGTATCCGGGCTTGGTCCGAAAATTCTATGAAAATATGATAATTTCGGGACCGCTAGGATTTGAGGTGATGAAGGCTAAGTTGACTCAGTGGAGTGCTCTTGTTGTGGTAGGAAGAAGAAGTATTGCCGATGCATGGAATATACCAATCGGTACTCCGATAAACTTACAAGGAATATTGAAGGAGCATCCTGTAGTATGGCTATGTAAGGATGAGGAGATGGTTCGGGAATTGTGTGCAGTATCAGATCCGAAAGATAAAACATGTGATAATTGGTGGTTGAAGTCGGATCTTCTTTATTTGGATTGTGTTGTTGCGGCTCAATTTCGGCCTAATAATCGAACAAGTGCAAGAGATCACACTATGCTTAGAACTTTGTATGCCCTAACTCATGGGTATGAAGTGTGTGTTCCAACATTGACTATGGCTGAGATGTCGTATGCTCGAGTGATTGAGAGTCAAGAATGGGCGGTGCCGATAAATATGAATATTATCTTCCATACCCGTTTTTACTATCAAAGATCATTGCTGAGCAGTTGGGTGATAGAATGAAGGAATTGGATGAGATGCGGTGGACATTTATGAAAATATATCCAGAGGAAAATTTAGAGAAGTTGAAAGAGACTGCAAATTACCGGATATGGTTGAAGAGTGTCGTGTCGAGTGATGAAGAAGAAGAGGCAGACTGGGGTTTAGATTTAGGATTTTTAGGTTATTTTATTCATAGAGACGGTAGACCCTTATGGTCACGTCTTTGTTTCTTTTATTTTTATTTTTATTTTAGGATTGTAGGCCCTTAAGGCCAAATTAGTTTTATATTATTATTATTTTTGTCATAAAAAAAAACAGAAAGATAATCTTTGATTCCTTGAAGACAAGTGTCAAATTCTTGATATTTATGATGAATTTATTTTACATTGCTATGATTAGATATGTGTGCTTTGTTGATGATATCTCCAGGTGATCCAATTCAAGTTTGGGGGAGAGGATTTGTGCTTTGTTTTGGAATCCAAAATTGAGCTTCAAGGGTAACTGTATCCATTCTCCTATTTTATTTTTGACCATGAGGACATGATCTGATTTAAGTTTGGGGGTGAGGGTATAGTATTACAAGGAATAAAGATTTTTGAGAAAAAAAATGAAATTTTTTTTGGAACAATTCTTTGTTTTCACGCATGAATGTTTGACATTTACAGTTTGATTAAGTTTATGTTTATGATACATAAGTTGTGTGTGATGTGATGTTTCTGTTCATGAGAATAATTATTAGATCAAGTTAGTGACGTGATGTGGTTTACATGGGTGAGTTATTAGTGAAATTGAAATTAAGAAGGACGACTTTAACCTATAAGCACAATCACACATTCACTATGAGAAATATGTTGATTTTTGACTATGTAGTTGAAAAATAATTTTGCCGCAATAAAAGGGGAGAAAGGGAGTTGTTTTAGTTGAAATGGAGAAAATTGAAATTTCTTTTGAGAAAATAAAATGCAAAAAACAGTTCTTTGATCTGAGTAACCGGGTCTTGGTATCACCAATATTATTGTTCGCATTTAAAGGGGAGAAGACTGATGAACATAAATCCCATGGAAGAAGCTCGGGCCCAGTTGGTTGGGAATAAAAATCCTTGCTGGAAAGTCTGAAGACTTAGAAAGACAAAAAGGGATGAAAAGTGAAAAGATGGAAATAGTATGTTTTTATTAAAAATGGCAAAATTTGATCAATGAAATAAGAGAAAAGAAACTGAAATATTGTAGTTGAATGTTTACAAAATCACGGAAGGTTGTCTAAATTTTAAGTAGAAAGTAGCAAAATTATTCACTTAATTGGGGACCATTCATAACACGAAGTTTGATATAATTGTTGTTTGGTAGTGAGTGGGAATATTTGCATTCATATTATCTTGTGTGTTGTATCATAGCTTCTTTGACTTCTGTGTGTGAACTCATGAATGTGTAATTAAAAAATAATTGAGATGTTTGTAGGTACCATCACTAGAAACCTTCACGAGACTTCACTCGTCCACTAGGGATAGCCTAGGGGTTTAAAAGGCTTGTTACAAGTGCTAAGTGTAATCGTTGACCCTCACGAAAGCAAGGGATTAGGGTAGAGTAGATAGGTAAGATAGAATAAAAATCGTCATAGTTAGTTCTCTCTGAGTTTATTGCTAAGGGACTAGCAATATGTAAGTTTGGGTGTGTGATAGGTGCTCAATATTGGTCATTTTTCGCCCCTATCTTGCGTTTGTTATGTCTTTACATTCCGTTACTAGGTATTTTTATCCCGTTTGTGTGTGTAAGCATGTTTCAGGAGATTAATGAAGAAACATAGATAATCTTGGTGAATTAACTAAGTTCATATTCGTTTCTATCTCGAAAAAGGAATCAAGAGGTGTGTCAGAGCGAAGAAGGGCTACCAGAGGACAAAATGGTCATTTCCCGACATCATTATCTCACCGAAAGGGCAAAAATATCATTTTCAGACATTATTACTTCACCAAAAAGCATCGGGATTCAAAGGCGACCAGTCTAGCTCAAATATGAAAAGACTAGTTTTTACAGCAAAAGATGCATAATACCCTACGTCGTTAGAGAAAAAAGGAGGCAGATTGGACCTGAGCTACGCTCTTAAACTACACCTTGGTTTGGACCCTACGCCCAAGCGTAGGTCAGGAGTGTAGCCTTCGCCCGAGACCTACGCCCAAGAGTAGGTCAATAGAGTAGGTCCCACCTTGTGGCCACGTGATCCTTACGTACTGAAGTTGTTTCAGAATTTTTCAGTTTTGTCCCTGCTTCGATATTTCAAGTGATCGGTGATTCCAGACCTCTACATACAGGCTTATACACATATTTACATCAAATTTTAGGGATACTATTCATGTATTATGAAATTACATAAAAGGGCAACCATTCATATTTACTTGTCTATAAATATGAGAGGATTAGGGTTTGAAGTTAAAGTCTGTTTTTAAAGTTCTGTTTTTGAGAGTTAGGGTTCTGATTTACATACACGTTCATTCATAGAGTTCTCTTCCATTGAAGAGAACCGCCATTAAAGACCTAGAGATCCGGAGAAGAATGCCATGAAAAACGTTTCTACACCGACAATGCAGATTCTCTCAGTCATAATCAAATAATTCGGTATCTAGGGTTTTCTTGCAAAACCCTAGCCAAGTAATGTAGTTCTAATTTTATATTAAATTGTAGAGAGGGGAAACTATGACTATATTGTGATGATTGTGTTAGATGAGATACCGTTTTTATTCGTGATACAAGTTTATATATTTGAATTGATTATTGTCTTAGACTTTTTGAATATATTTATCGTACACAATCACAATTATTTACTATGAGCTGGAACTCGGATGCTTAATCTGTGATTTTTTACACAATGGTGATCATAAAATTCGAAACCCTAGGTTGACACAGGCCATGCCCTGACAAACTGATATAGACATGCTTCAGTTTATTTTCATGCTTTAATTTACTTTTATGCATTTACTTTATGTTAGTAGTTGGCATGCACTAATCAGTTTAGTCTTGAGATGAGTTGTCGCGATTCGGTTGAGAGTAATCCTTTTTGGGGTCAAACTGCTGGCGTGGTGTGACCTGATTCACAGTCAATGGATCGCCCTCATGCAATTGAAATAGAATTTGGAATATATTATGTAGTTAGTGGTGGAGTGAGAAAACCCTAGTTTCTCTCTCTCTGAATCACAACCATTATTTGTTATTGTTTTCTTGTTTTTATTTTCATTAATATTAGATAATTCACAAAACCAAATTCTTTTTTGAAAAATATAATTCAGTGTTTTTAGACTATTGAAGTAAACAATCTTCGTCTCTGTGGAATCAATATTCCCCTACTCAAGCAAAACTATATACAATTGATCTGTATGCTTGCAGATGGGTAAAACCTAAAGTGTCGTTAATGTGTCATTTTTTACCACATATTTTGCACACACCTAATGTCCACTATGACACCATTTTGATCCGACAGTGGAATCGTCAATCTGACTTTAGCGATGAATTCTAGCATATCAAAACCTAAAAAACACGACCATTTCTTTTGGGACCTTTTCCAGGCTTAGATGTGAAATTGTCATTTTAAATTGTCACTTTTGGTAAAGTTGGATTGAAATTTTGATTTCACTATTCGTCTCGAAAAGGAGACACTTTGTCTTAAGCTAATTGTGGGTTGGTTCCCATTCTCTCATCTCTTTATGTCTAAAAAGAGCATTTTTGTAATTTTAAGAAAATTTGAACGTCCGATCAATAATTAGATCCAATCATCATGTTCAGAACGTTGTTCCTGGTATGAAATGTTCGATTGTTCTAATTCAACCGATGAGGTTTTTCAGAAAATCCGTACATTTGCACGCAAAGAAGTGTGTTATGCATTTACCGGGGAAAAAAAGAAGTGTGTTATGCTTAACAAATCAATTTCAATTAGGGAATGGACCAAATGGGACAACTCGTGCCTCCTTAAAAAGTTTACTGATTTTTAAGTTAAATAATGAAGTTTAAATAGAAAATGAATAATATTAAAATCTTGTCCTTTCTTGTTTTGTGATACAATTTTAAACCAAATTTTGAAACATGTATTATTGCTCTAAAGGCAATTACACTAACTACCTTTTATTTGGTTTTGATTTTTTTAGTTTCATTAACTACCTTTTATTTGGTTTTTATTTTTTTAGTTTCATAAATAAAGCAAAAATATTCCCTCCTTCCAAAGCCTTAAAATAATTTATTAGATTCTTCTGGTGTGTGCAAAGTGAAAATCTTACCTCCAGATGGAGATGTGGGAAAAAATAAAGATAGTTTAATATGTCATTATAAAAAGAATTTTTTTTAATTAAGTCCTATAATTTTGCATTTGCATCTAATTTGACATTGCTTTCTTTTTAAAAATTTATTAGAGATTGATCACATTATTCTTATTTTAAGTTGGGTAAATTATACTTTTACTCTATTTTATTTTGCTAATTACACTTTCACCCCTCAATCAAATTTTGAGATGTGAAATGACTTAATTACCCATAAATGTGTGTGATGACCTATTTGCCCATCCATAAATATTCGAAAAGACCAACCTACCCTCCTTTATATGCGTATATATATATCGAAAAAAATATATATTTTTTGAAATATATATATATATATTTTATATATTCCCAAAATAAAAATATTTTTTTCTATATATATATTTCAAAAATATATATTTTTTCAGGAATATATATATATATTTTTCAAAAAATATATATACATATAAATGAGGGTAAGTTGGTCTTTTCGCATCTTTATGGATGGACAAATAGATTCTCACACACATTTATGTGTAATTTAGTCATTTCACGTCTTAAAATTTAATTGAGGGTGTGAAAGTGTAATTAGAGAAACAAGAGGAGGTGAAAGTATAATTTACCCAATGTAAAATAAGAATAATGTGACCCATCTCTAATAAGTTTTTAAAAAGGGACCAATGTCAAATTAGATGCAAAATTATAGGACTTCACACAAAAAAAAAACCCTTAGAAAAAAAAAATAAAAAAATACCGCGTGAAAATAGCACAATAGCTTTTATCTTATTTCTGGAAAACCCACGCTAATTGTAGACAAACTCCGAATAGTCCATTTTTGATAACATGCATGAAATACTGCCAAAACTTGCCTTGTGTTCATGATTTCGCATAAGTACAGATAGCCTGCCTCACTTTACTCAAAATAGAACTCTTTAGGTTTGGTTTGAAAAGACATCAAGTTCTTGACCTGATATTGAAATTTAAGAGAGTTGATGTTTTACGGTTAGGAGATTCAAATTACAAATTAATTAGATATAAGGTAAAATTAAGCAAACTAATTACATATAAGTAAATAATTATTTTTGAAGTCCAAAATATATATCCTCCAAATACTTATCTAAAAATACCAAAATACCCATCCTCCTCCACCACCCTCCTCAACCGGGATAAATGAGTTTTTGGGTCTCCTTCACCGGCAGATATTCAATTGATAATTTTTTTTTGGTATTTTCTTCTTTGTCTAGATTGTTCATGTCAGGGACTATTACTGTCATGAACAATACAGACAGAGAAGAAGTGTATAGAGAGAGATGACATTTCAAAAAAAAGAAAAAAAAAATAATGGTAGAGAACATGGTACATATATGTCGAATTATTATGGATTTTTTGGACTCTGCATATGTATATATATCGACACCTCTCTTATGAAACCAATAGGGTATTGGTTGCCAACTTCCCATCTCTCTCTCTCTCAAATTACTCTTCAATGGTGGGTCTGCAACTCTTTTTCTTTATATGCATACACATACATATATATATACACACATACAAAAATATACATATATGTTATTTATAAAACCTAATCGGTTAGGGGATTGTGAACATTTTCTCTCTCTCCAAAATCATTCAACAATATTGGTTATGCTATTAGGTTTGGTGGTGGTGGAATGGCGGAGGAAGAGATGGAGTGGTGAAGGACGACGGTGGAGTGGCGGATGGTGGTAGAGGGGTGGTGGAGGAGCATGGGTATTTTGGTATTTTTAGATAAGTGTTTGGAGGGTATTTTGGACGTCAAAAATAATTATTTACCTATATGTAATTAGTTTGCTTAGTTTTACCTATATGTAATTAGTTAGTAAAAGTTTATCAATTTGTAATTTGAACCCCCTAACCTTACTTATATGTAGTTTTCCCTTTTAAATTTATATTACTATTCTTTGGGTCTAGTTTAGAAATTCAAATGTCAATAGTATATATTTTTTAAGACTTTGATATAATTAATTAAAATAATTCAAAATGTTACATTCTTAGAGACCAAGAGTCCTTAGAAAAATTTGATTCTAAGAGTGACAATGGAATATTTTTGGGTTATTCATTGACTAGCAGGGCATATAGGGTTTTCAACCTTAGAACTCAAACGATGATGAAATTTGTCAATGTGGTTGTCGATGATTCGTGTGTTGATGAGTCATAGTCTCCTAGAGATAAGAATGATAGTGAATCGTTCTTTCCGTTAAGTAATGATTCTTCAATTAATAATGAAGAGGAAAACGTGGATCTTGATGATGATTTTAGTTCTATAGAATCCCATAACTGTTCTCATGATATTCAGCCTACTCCAATTAAGGAACCATCTATGAGGGTTAAATTGAATCTTCCTTTAAATAAGGTCGTTAGATCTGTTGATAAAATGATAGTGACCCGTAGAAAGGTTAGGAATGAATTTTTTTATGCTTGTTATACATCCTTCTTAAAACCTAAGAATGTTAAAGAAGTACTTCAAGATAATGAATGGATAAATGAAATGTAAGAAGAACTTCAACAATTTGTTAAAAATAATGTGGGTATCTTGTGCCTAGACCTAAGGACATAAATGTTATTGGTACCAAATGGATATACAAGAACAAAAAGGATGAGAATGATACTATTATAAGGAATAAGGCTAAGCTTGTTGCTCAATGTTATACTCAGTTAGAAGGTATAGACTTTGATGAGACGTTTGCTCCTGTAGTTAGACTTGAATCTATTCGTATTTTATTTGCTATTTCATGTCATATTGGATTCAAGTTGTATCAAATGAATGTTAAGAGTGCATTCTTGAATGACATTCTTCATGAGGAAGCATATGTAGAGCAGCCCAAAGGATTTGAAGATCTACATTGTCCTGATCATTTCTATAAGCTTAAAAAGATTCTTTATGGGCTCAAGCAAGCTCCTAGAGCTTGGCATGAGAGACTGATTAATTATCTGTTGGGAATTGGTTTTTTCCGACGGGGAGTGGACAAAACATTATTTATTCAAAAAATTGAAAGTGATATTCTAATTACTCAAATATATGTTGATGATATAGTGTTTGGATGACACATGAGTTTGAGATTAGTATGAGACACATATAGTGATATTCTAATTGCATGATTGAGATGAGCATGATTGTGGAATTGTATTTCTTTCTAGGTCTTCAGATTAGGCAATTAACTGATGGTGTTTTTATTTCTCAAACCCGATATACCTTAGAACTAGTTAAGAAATTTGGTTTAGTAAAACTTAAGGAAGCTCGCACTCCTATGAGTACTACTGTAACATCCCGTTAATTTTTTCAAAATTACGAGTAATTTTTTCGCAATTATTTTATTTAATTAATAAAAATAGTATTAGATGTATTCATATATATCGTATGTGCGAGATTTAAAGTCTGGGATTTTTCTGAATTGAGATTTTATTTTATTTTAGCTTTTTCGTTATCTGACAACCCGGAAAACTAAGAAAAAAGTATGGTGGAAGTGGGTCCCGGGAGTGTTAGATTTAGATTCCAAAAAAATTTCCCGCTTTTATATTTAAAATAAGGAATTTAGAAAATAGTTTCATGATTTTTAAGCTTATTGTTAATTTTGGGGATTTAATTGAAGTTTTAGTAGCATGTGAAGACTTGTGAAATTTTCGAAGTGTTCATCCTATTAAATCTTTACACCATGACAATATTACTAATTAAAAATGAACTTGAGAAGGTAGTTTAAACTTAATGAAAAAGTGAAAAGTTTATAATACCCTTCTTACCTCTCATTTGTCTAAGAAAGTCAAGGGGCAAAAGGAGACATTTTTCATGATATTTCATGAGAACTCTAGAATTGGACATGTGTCAATTGTTCCTTGAATTCTACCATCTCTTCTCTTCCATCTTCATTTTCATCCCTTGGATCATACGGGCATGGGATGGAATTGTGTGTATATATATATGAAGGCAAGACTTTGTTTTAAGTAATTTTCTTCTCCATTCCTACACCAAACGAAACCCAACTTTCCCCCAATACCATTTCAGTAGCCCCTTTGTGCACCCCATCTACACATTCAAATTTTGCTTTTCCACCTCTTTTGATGAAGCTTTCAACTATAAAATTGTTTCTCATGTCGTAAGTATTCTATTGACTCCAAGAGTTGTAATTGATCTCTTCTTTTGTGAGTTTTATTTCTTAAATTCTCATTCATTCTAGTTTATGAAAATCTTGTGAATAATTTTGGATTATTGTTTTTCTCTTCTTGAAGATCCTGACAAGAGGACCTAGTGAGCTCCTCTTTGCATCACCTCACTTGTTGTGGAAGATCTCTACAAGACTTTGAAAATTTGTCTCTATCCTTGATAATTCTTGTTAAAGAAGTTGATTTGGACTCCATTCTCCACCATTGTGCTATTTAAGCTTTAGCTCACTTTGAAACCTTAATTTGGTTTTCTTGAAGAATTACTCCTAAATCTTTGAAAATAGATTTGGTCCCTTTTATTGGTGAATTCTTGGAAGTCTTTTATGATCTTTAGAAGCATGTTTTGTTTATGGTATTCTCTTGTTATTGAAGCTCAATTGAACTCTTCCGCTCCAACTTTGTACTATCTTGATCTTAAATTCAATTTGAAGTCCTAACTTGTGGGTTTATGAAAATCTTTACACTCCCTTGTCAACTTGATTATATCCTTGACAATTCTTGCTAAAATGACTCTTTTAACTCTATTATTCACTAAGAAAATTGATGGCAATTTCTTGGAAACCTTTGTGCCATCTTGAGCTTAAACCAATTTTAAACCTCAACTTTGTGTTCATAAACCTCTAGGAATGAACTTGGTTCCTAGTTTTGATAACTCTTAGCGAATCCTTATTCTTAAGCTCATTCTTGCTCATTTGTTGATCTTTGGTAGCTTTGGTCGATTCTTGAGAATTGGTACATATTTTTGGAGCTTTCTTGGAAATAATCCCCACTTGAGCTTGGAGACTTTTACTTGCTTTAAACCTTTCGGCTTGGAGATTGGAATTGAGGTAGGGGTTAACGCTCCATTTTCTTTCCTGGTTACGTGGGTGCGTCCTTGTATGTATATCTATACATACTAGTTGAGTCATAATCTAGAAACATGCTCTAGGCCCTTTTTAAACGCTTGATTTATGATATATTGCTTGGTATATACATGTGGGTATGATTAGTGGTCTTTAATTGAAAAATATGATTTATACTTGTGAATATGGAAGCATGATAAAAATTTTGAGAAATTATCTACATGATGCATATTTGAATGAAATGCAAGAGTATATGCATTTGAATGTTGGTATCATTTTCATGTTGCATTCATGGACCTTGTGGTTTTCAGACCGTTTGGATAGTCGCAACAACTGGCCAGTCAGTTTCTCGTGACCGGCGGAGTTAGTATCTCCCGAAAACAAGAGGTGGGGAGGACTATGTCTAAACCCGTGGTTGTTCCGATCGGGCTTGTGGTCCCCGAGCTCTTTAAGAATGACAACATTTGATATCCACGCCCCTTAGTGATAGGGTTGTGCATTGGCGTCACATTTCATCCTATCATTTGCATTGATTTTCATTGTTATCTACTTGAGGATATCTTCTATGTTGAATATATAAATTGAGCATGAGGGTTGTTTGTGGGTACGACGGGGTCCCAGATTGGCACACATGCCATGTGGGACAATTGGACTGACCTAAGATTAGTAGCATGCACACGGGTTGGGTTGTACCACTCGGACGGCTGAGATCGAGGTGGTGAAGATTTTCCTAGAATTGATACATTGTTGTGCATTATTATTTCATTTTGTTATTATCATACATGCATCATGTTTTTATTATTATTAGGATTATTCATCCATACATTATGACAAAAACACCATAAAAATTATAAAATAAAATTCTTAGCATGCTGAGTTTGGCTAATGGTATAAAGGGTTGTCATATTCCACTCTATTTTCATATTTACTTGTCTTATTATCCTTATGAGAATTGGAGGTGTTAGTCTGATATGAGGATATGAGTTGTCACTTGACATGTTTAAGTATTATTTTTAAAACTCATTATCTTTGGGTGTTTGTTTTACCTCGGAGATGATTGTAATGCTTGTTGAAACTTTTAGTCTTTCTCATCTAACCTAAAGTGGTATGTAGGTTCATGAGATATGATAGATTGATCGGTACTTTTGAATACCTATTGCATGCTCATGAATATTGGGGTTATATTGAAAAAAAATAAAAGAACAAAAAAGAAGAAAAGAAGGAGAAAATAAATTAAATGTGATTATTTATTTAAGCCCCCTAGAGTAATGATCCTTTTTGCTGAGTAACCGGATCTCAGTGCCTCAAGAAACAATGAGTATTCGAGTCAAAAGGCGGAAGTGATTATTTCAAATTTTTAACCCCAGTAACCGGGCATCTTGCCACAAAAGAGTGAGTGTTCGTGTAAAAAGGGAAGAAAGAAAAGAAATATATATGAAGGGGTACAAAAGAGAAAAAAAATTAGAGACAAAAAATTCTTCTTAATTAGCAATAAGGTCAGTTAAAGATTTGACTTCTACTTTGGGTTTTGGATTGAATTATCATCACGGTTGGTAAGGAGAATATTAGAATTGATGCGTATTGCTTTCATCTTATTTGTTTGGTTACACCTGAATATTTTTTATATCAAGGTATGTGTGTTGATTTCCTTCATTGCCGTGTGTATAATGGCTAAGTCATATATGAGAATATGATATGTTAATGATTAGTTCATTGTCTCTATTGGCATGCTCACATGTTTCTAAGAACAAAAAGATTTATTTTTTCTTCCATGATAGATTGAGCATTTTGCATTCATGACATTGCATTTATGCATTAGTATTAGGGTCATGCATTGTAGAGATTTTTTTTACCCGAGATTCTAGATATATTCTTTTAGAGTCCTATGTTTTGATATTTTGCTTGACTTAGATTCTCTGGTTTCCTCTTTTAAGTTTTTCCCTATGTTTCTATCTTGAGTATTTCCCTTACATCTCTCTATGCTATTTTTCTTGTTCTTTCTTTGTCTGACATTTCCGTGACAAGGGAGATAAATATTTAGTAAGGGGGAGATATTTTTTTGTTCAGGGAGAGAAATATTTTGTTAAGGGGGAGAAAGTTTTTATATTATGATCATTATGCTAAATGTTGTTGTTGTTCTTATTATTATGATCATTGAATATTGATTATGCCTGCTAGTTATTTTACACACTTGTTTTTCACGGTATATTATTTAGTGTTGTGGTTGCAAGATTGGTAGATAGTCATGATATCAAAGTAAAAGTCTATGTCTGTGTTTATGGGTGTGTGTTCATAGGTATAGATTTTATTTTATTTTTCTTGAGGATATATTTGTAAAACATGATTTTGTCTCAGAAATGCCAATGAGGAGATTGTAAGAACATTTGTTTGTAATGACATGTTCTGATAAAATATCATATTAAGTGTTGTGAGTTATGGGTTGGGTTAATCGAGTTGAGATATCAAACGAAGACATCAAAACAACATTGAAATGTTTCTTCGATCACAAATAAAGTATAAAGAATCCAAACATACAAGAGAAGTGAAGTAGGGTTGGGTGGAATCGGTAATGCGAAGAAATAGCGAAAATATAACTTTTTGTACTCCACGATGTTCCACGAGGTCTAGCTCAAGATCTCATGAGATACCATGACGACTAGCTAGAGATCTCGTGAAAGTGGATTGCAGTAATACTAGTGGTGCAAGTGAAGAAAACCATCCAAAAATATTGGGTCGCCAATAGCAACATGCGAGATCTCGAGATTTTTACACTACGAGGTCTCTCGAGTTCTCCCGAGATCTCGCGCCAATTCCCGAGATCTAGAGCCAGTTCACGAGGTCTAGTACGAGGTCTCGAACCAACCAACTTCAGTTGTTAAAAATAGGTTCTTTTGAAGCATTAAAGACTCCTAATCACTTTAGGACATGTCTAAGGGTTATTATTGGTATATTGGACACTATTTTGAGAACTTTATGGTCAAAAGTCAAAGACTTGGAGGAAAAGAAATCTAAACCGTAATAGGAGACTCTTATCTCTATATATGGAGTTAAAACTTGAGAAAAGATGGGTGACTTTTGTAAAAACTCTGCGATTTTTCTACAGATCATATTCGTTTGCAGAGAGTGGGAAAAAGAGATTGTTTGATTATCATATATCAAGATTCTCTCTTGTTTTTAGGGTTTATTCAATTGTAATTCAATGCTTAAGATCTTTATGCACAATTGAATGATTTGGTTGCTGAATAATCATCACCAACTAGTGCAATGCGGTTGCATCGATCTGTTGAGAAGCGAAGCCGTCGGAGTATGGAGATCGGAACCAGAAGATTCATGGTTCTTTAATTTGTTGAGAAACGGAGCCGTTAGAGTACGGAGATCGGAGCGAAAGCTTCATGGTAGCGTGAGTGATTCAAGACTTCCAGACGTTGAGTGAAAAACGGCAAATCAGAGTTATTGTAAGTCCTAATTTCATAGAATCTGTATGAATTCTTTGATTCATAGTTCATCGATACCAGAGTGTATCCGTGGTTTTTACTTGGGGTTAATTTCAGTAAACCCCCCTATACTATTCAATTTAATCAACTAACCCCTACTGTGTTCATTTTGCCCCCTATACTATTCAATTTCATCAATATGTCCCCTCACCTCTCAAAATGCCTAAACTACCCTCAATAGTATAAGGGGGTTTAGTGAAATTAATAGTATAAGGGGGTTTAGTGAATTATTTCGGAAAAAATAATATATACTTTTTGCAAAATTACAAAATTTCGAAAAAAATCATATTTTGTTTCAAAATATTAAATTTTTTTTTGCGAAAAAGTATATATTATATTCCAAAATATGAATTTTTTTTTCGAAAAATAATTTTTTTGCAAAAAATATATATTATGTTCCAAAATAATTTTTTTTCCGAAAAATAATTTTTTGCTAAAAATATATATTATGTTCCAAAATATGATTTTTTTTCCGAAATTTTTTTTTTTTGCGAAAAATATATATTATTTTCCAAAATATGAATTTTTTTTCGAAAAATAATTTTTTTGCAAAAACTATATATTATGTAAAAAATATGATTTTTTTCTGAATAATAATTTTTTGCGAAAAAGTATATATTATGTTCCAAAATATGAATTTTTTTTCGAAAAATAATTTTTTTGCAAAAAATATATACTATGATGTTTCAAAATATGATCTTTTCCGAAAAATAATGTTTTTGCAAAAAATATATACTATTCTGCAAAAAATCATATTTTGGAACATAATAGTATATATTTTTTGCAAAAAAATTATTTTGCAAAAATAAATCATATTTTGGAACATAATAGTATATATTTTTTGTAAAAAAATTATTTTTCGAAAAAAAATTCATATTTTCGAACATAATAAATATTTTTTCGCAAAAACAATATTTTTCAGAAAAAAATCATATTTTGGAACATAATTATTTTTTACAAAAAAATTATTTTTCGAAAAAATAATTTATATTTTGGAACATAATATATACTTTTTCGTAAAATTTTTTTTTTTTTCGGAAACAAATATTTTACGGAAAAAAAATCATATTTTGGAAGATAATATATATTTTTTGCAAAAAAATTATTTTTCGAAATTATTTTTCATATTTTGGAACATAATATATACATTTTTGCAAAAAAAATATTTTTCGAAAAAAAAAATTCATATTTTGGAACATAATATATACTTTTTCGCAAAAAATATATTCTTCGAAAAAACAATTCATATTTTGGAACAAAATATGATTTTGTTTCAATTTTTTTTTTTTTTGCAAAAAGTATATATTATTTTTTCCGAAATAATTCACTAAACTCCCTTACACTATTGAGGGTAGTTTAGGCATTTTGAGGTGAGGGGGCATATTGATAAAATTGAATAGTATAAGGGGCAAAATGGATACAGTAGGAGTTAGTTGATTAAATTGGATAGTATAAAGGGGTTTACTGAAATTAACCCTTTTACTTGGAGTTTTTCAAGTAAAAATATCGCGTATCTTTTCTTGATTTATTTTCCGCATTTATATTATTGTCATTTAAAACTCAGCTAAAGTTGAACTGTGAAATTTTTTGGGAACCATTCTAGTATGTGAGAAATTAAAACTAAATGACTTGCATTTAGTAAACCCTATTTTAGCCACATGCATTCGGAGGAAAAAAAAAAATACTATGGATGCACTAATATTGTAACATTATATATTATACAAATATACTCCTATATTAATACCTGTATAGTACTACCAGTTGTGAAATAAAACAAGGATTTTGGACATCATAGCTAGTAAAACTATATTTACTTTGTGGCTTTGCATTCTGGAGGAAAGCCCTGAGGAAACCTCTTTGTGTCAGTACAGTAATTGTAGATCATGTACTTGTCTTGAATCCATTTCATTTTTGCTTTACTGCTCAAATCCATTTGTTGAGTGAACCATTTCCTAGTGGTCCTAAACCCAGCATTGGACCCACAAGAAGATGGGCCAGAGTGGGCCCATATGCAACCATCTACATTATAGTTCCTGTAAGAGGCTGTGAATGGAGCATTGGCCCAGTCCGTCTTCACAAGCCCACCTCTTGTGGCCCAGTCCTCTGCATCCCAAAGGCTACTGTAAAGTCTCATCGACCTCTTTGGAAATGGCACACCTATTGACTCCATGTTCTTGAACTCTCTTATTGGGGTACCGTCCACAGAGAAACTGATCAAAACATATATATATAAATCAAAAAACAATATTAGGAGAACATATATAATATATATATTGAAAATATATATATTTAAAATTATTAATTGAAAACAATATTATTGCTTACATGATGGATTTAGGATTCCATAGGATTGAGTAAGTGTGAAAATCAGCAGTGGGGTCGAACCAAGGGTAGAATTGCTGCTCTCTCTGACCCTTTCCTTGGGTGTACACATTGGTGTGTATAATATAAGGATCACCACTCAAATTTCCCAAGAACTCATAGTCTATCTCATCATGGGTTGATCCTTTTGATGATAACTGCAGTACATAAAAATAAAATTAATGTAAAATGTCCCCCTAACAATCTCAAAGTAGACCAAATATATTCTTACATATTTCACTTGTCTCAACTCAATTTTGCTTAACAAATCGGTGCAAGTATAATTTCTCATTTGATAATGGTCTCTATCAAACTTGTTGCACCTAATATGTATATATAAATGTATGTATAGACACATTTAATTCTTACAAAGTAGGATGTGACAGTGCCAGCGGAGTTTCCGTGGACGAGTTTGAGCTGCATATCAATCTTTGCAAATAAATATTCATTTTTGGACTGAAAACCAGAGCCAGAGGCCTTGTCAAGGGAGAGAGCAAGGAGCTCGCCGTTGTTGAGCATCTTAGCACGGCCATCTCCCCACTTGATGTCAAAGTCCCTGTTGAAGTTATTTGCAACACAACAAACCATTGAAATACTAATTAGAAACAAAGTGACCACAAAAGGTGTAGAAGCCATTGATTGCTGTTTCTTCATGGTGCTGATGGAGAATTAGAGATAGTGACAGTTCAGGTATATATATATGTATATGTATGTGTGTGTTGTGTGGATTGTTAGGGGTGAAGAAGGTATGGGAGTAGCGAAGAGATAAGTATATATATCAAGTTTGTAGTGCCAAATGGCAAGAGAAAGAGTGAGGTTAAAGCTGAGTTGGGAACAGCTGGCAAGGCTAGTTGTGACAAGGCTGTGAGAGGTTATATACTCTCGCGCGTCTACGTATATAATATCAGTCCAATATGACCTAAGCTATTTACGTTACCATGCATTTGTTTTTAACTTTATACTACTACTTTGTATTGGGAAGGTACAAAGTGTCATTCATACCATGGTTCGCGCTCGCGGCTTCGGTTTTGATTTTGGTTTCGGTATCAGTTGTAATATTGATGTAATGAATTCGGATAATATTGATCTTTAAAATGAATATCGGTGCTAAATAACAGTATCGATATTATCCTAAAACGTTACGAACCGAAAGATACGTAACGATTTCGGACGGTACGACGAACTATGCTCCATACTACAATATTGTTGTTTTCTTCACCAAAAGCCAAACAGCACCTCCCTATGTTTGAGTCTATCCATTGCAAGGCTAATAATGAACCCATATTTTCATGAATTATTAGGTGTGGATTTGGGTAATGTTAAGTTCAGAATCCTTCTTTAAGCAAACAATTACTGTTTTTTTTTAACGTATTTTATTTATTTATTTATAGATATTATTTGCTTTATGAAGATAAATTTGTGTAAATTAGTTTACATATATAACGTACTAACACAATGGTGGATGTGAATAAGATGATGAATATGAAAAAAATGTTAAACAAAGGAGCTTGACTTCTTGCTAAAATTATTAGTAATATTACTATTTTCATATAAAGTTGATCGGAAGAAGCATGTTGAGTTATTTCTAGCATCATATTATTAAAAATCACAAGTATATACTTTAATTAGAGACAACCATGCTAATTTTTGAATTAAATAAAAATATACACGGATTCAACTACAATTAATTTTGAAGGCTAAAAGTAGAGTAAAAATATCAAAAGGGCAATTTGCTAGATTTTACAAAGGTGAGGGTGTAATTTGGATCTAAACATATCACGCGGGGGGATTTTGCAACTTTTAAAAAATATAGGGGATATTATGCAATTTTTCCTAATGTATAAATGAAAATGGAGAGTGCTCACAAAATTGTTGTTAGTATCAAATTTAATGCTTCCAGCTTATAATCTCCAATAATACTTTTTCTATCAAAAGCTTGTTTAACATTTGCTATTACCAAAAGAGTGCTTACAAAATTGTTGTTAGTAAAAAGCATGATATTTGTTTAATATTTTTTCTAAGGTTGGGAATGAAAATTGTAGGGGGTTTGTTGATAGGGCAAGAGGCATTCGTGATAGTGAAAAACATATATTAGGAGAAGAAAGGTTATATTGAAAGGAAAAACAATGGATAGTTTCTTCTTCTTCTGTTTTTCAACAAGCAAAGAACAAACTAAACAGAATAATAAACAAAATCCACATCAATAAGATTAAGTAGTCTTTTAGGCCACATATCCGTAGAGCTGGCAAAATGAGACATGACACGAACACGACATAAATAAAAAGAGTTAGGGTTGATCATAAAATGGTTGAAGCTGTATAAGGATCGACCCAAACATGACACGAGAATATAAGGGTCGACCCAAACACGATATGTTTGACACGATTATATTTATTGTTATTTTTTTCTATTATCTAATTGATCATGGGTTGAAATATATCAATAAACTATTACTGGATTGTGTCAAATTTAATTTAATATATTATAATAAATAGGCTAAATGGATTACATGGGTCGACACAGATAACCTGTGAATTGGGTTAGGGTTGACCTTATTTGACATGTATATTAACCAGGTCTTTTTCGATACGACACGATCTCAACCCGACACAAACACGACCCACCGACACGAATTGCCAGCTCTACATATCCCATTCATTGTCGCCTTAATTACAACTAATAGAAAACTTCCTTAAGCTATGAGCCACCTTGTTACTGCTTCTAGGAGCCTTTTGCAAAGTAAAACTTTCATTGTTGTTTTGGAGAAGAAACTTAGTACCCATTTGGGAGGGCTTTCTAATTTGAAAAGTTCGTTTAATAAAAAGTTCATTATAAAATTGATGTCACAAAAAATCCTTTGACATAAAAAAGATGTTTGGTAAACATCTGTTTGATAAGTCATTTTGAATAAAAAAAATATGTATGTGTTTGGTGACACAATCATAAAACTCCTTTCACACTTAAAATAATTCTCACTGCAATGTTACCCTTATTTTATAACTAAAACTAACTATTAAAAAAATAAAAAAACTAACTAAATCAACATTATTTCTACTATCATTCACATAGCTCAGTTATGCATAAATAACCTCTAAAATTCATTAATATTACTTTAAAATCACATGAAGTAAAATATAAGTCAGCCACCTAATTCCAAATGCTCCACGAATAACATCAATAGCTATAGTAATTAATTCAGGGAAAAAAAAGAAAAAAAAAAGAAACATAGAGATAGAATTGTATAATATAAAATTTCATACTTCAGTATAAGAACAACCCGTCTACAATAAAATAAAATAAAAACTATTATATGAATATCACAAAGAATAAAGTTTATTCTTCATGCCCAATCGATTACCAATACCACTCACAAGAACCAAATTCAATCCCATTTTTTGGTTTTAAAATCTCTTGGGTGAAAGTTTTTTCTTCTCCCTATTTGTAAGCATCGACCAATTTGATTATATTGAAAATGATCTTTTTTTTTTTTATAGAATTAGAGTCCTTTCACAATACAAATTATTATAATGTTTTGGTGAATATGAATGTTATAGTTAAAATAGAAATATAATTAGCAAATACACTAACGTATACGTGTGTGTGTGTATATATATATATATATAAAGATATATAATAAACCCTGCAGATAAACTTCAATATCACAATCCAAAAAATTATAATAACATATACAATAAATACATCTATGTATATTTACAGATATATAACACATAGACGTATATATACAAATATATAATAGACCCTGTAGATAACCTTCAATATCATAATTCAAAACATTACAAGAAAAATATATAATACATACATATTCGTATATATACATATATATATAAAATAGACGCATGAATGAGGATATACAAATCGGGGTCTCTTGATTTCATTAGAACTCTAAATACATACTAATATATGAAATTAAAGGACAACTGTAGATACAATATTTGCACAACATAAAAAGATCCTTTTCTCATTACTCTTCATTGGGTTATATACATTTTCCTTATGGGCCCTTGGCCCATTAGGGCAACTTTTCCTACTTTGGAATTTTGCCCTTACTTTACACGTCAGCTATTTTGTCCCTATACTATGCTATTATCTTGAGCTGCAGGTCTCTTCTAGAATATTTGAGTTTCTTCTGGAAGGCTCTTCGGGTCGGGACATAAGATAGGCCTGGTAGTCGAATCTCGGGACGAACCACAATGCTGACGTGTTGGTCGGTTTATGATGTTGGTACAATGACCGGATCATAATCTTGAAACTTTTTTGGATCGGTCCGGTCGGGACGAGGCTTTTATATGGGCCGGAAAAACTCACATGTACACAGGCCCTCTTTTAGTTTATGGGCTTTCTTTTAACAGGCCCATTAGATGAAAGAATCATAAGGCCCATCAAGAAAGCCTTTGAAGTTTGGTGCGCGGGACGCGTGCCTGATGACGCGGAGACGCTTTAAATGTTACAGCTATCGCCATCATTGCAATTTTGAACTTGTGGCTAAGATGGCATAGGTATGCGTGAGATGGGCATGGTCATGTTGGTCCGGTACCCTGACCCGGGCAGCTGAAACGTCATGTCTATATAACCTGTATATCATTCACATACGCCACACTTGCATTATTTTCTGACTGTTCCTCCTTCATCCATTTTCTACAAATTCAAGCCTTCTCTGCAAATTCAAATCCATTCTCAAATCCACATAATCCCCAGTTTGTCTCACCAATTTCTGCGAATCCCAGTGATCGTGGTTGAGTACTTCACTGTGTGGAGTGTTTTGAGCCCTGCTGCGAAGTGTTTGACCTGACGCACCTATCTTTGTCTATTGGTACAACTACCGGTTTTTGGAAATCATTCGCCGGAGAAAAACACAAAGGGGGAACTGCTGGTATCCTCTTTACCTTTTTATAAGTTATTCTTCTCAATTTTCTACCTTTCATCAAATATGTCGGGTAGTGATGACACTAGGTCGGTTAGTGACCTGCAACTGACATACACCGATTTGACCATTACTGATCCCGAAGCCTCAGTAAGCACCCCGTCCGTAGAGATTACCCGAGTCACTAGGTCTAGTCCACCAGAAGTTACTCAGGACGCTGGGGGTCGAGTTGTAGAGGGTGATGCAGGGATTGATCAGGATCAGGATGCTGAGGAGGAGGATAATTTTTGTACTGACCCTCTCATAGCCAAATACAGGAGAGACGCTCAACTTAAGAGCCTCGGGGTTCCTGAAGGGGTGAAGGTTAGACATTATCCTCGGGATAAATACTTTAGGATTGGTGAGGGGCTGTAGGATGGGGAGATATTGCTCTCCTCATTCCACCTTGCCATACTAAAGTTTCCAATTCATCCTTTCTTCCTCTTGGCATTGGCGACTTTGGGTCTGGCCCCCCTTCAAGTTGGTCCCAATTTCTATAGGATCCTGGCCATGATCCTACTGATCAACAAAGAATTGAACCTAGACATAGGTTTGGCCGAGCTTCTGTTCTCGTACATACTCCAAGAATAGAAGGACAATAGGGGTCGGTACAACCTGACCTCGTATGTTAAGAAAACAATGTGTGACAACGTCCCGACTTCCAATAAGGGATGGAAAGAAAGGATGATAGTAGTGAGTGGTCGGTGGAGGCATCTCGATGCCATAAACATACCTGTCAGCCATGTTTTCCAACCGACCCGAATTCCCGAGTTTAAGAGTTTTCATACCCGAGCCTCATGCCATTGCGATATGTGTAATGATAAGTTGGGTATGCTAGTGATGGGTTTCCTTCAGGCTCCTCAGGACAAAAGGGAGGCCGGGTATATAAGATCCCGATTTGATCTGTTGCAGGCCAGAGTATGGAGTCAGGATTTGAGGGATAACCAGAATTGCCTAACAGGATCTGTATTGCAGGAGCTCGCATCGGGAATGTTTGCGCCATCGATCGCCTCGGGTTCTGCCGCGACGACGTCTGGATCGAAGAGGAAATTCAAGTCCACATCAGCAACAACCAAAAATCTTAAGAACAATATGTCGGGAGGCCAGCAGAAAAGGAAAGCGGTTACCATGCCCAAGCTTTCAATAAAGAAGGCTAAACAGGCTGACATCGGCTCCACATCCTTTGTTTGTGGGGTTGATGTCCCTCCAGTTCCTGAGGACCCCTCAGTCAGTACATCAGCGGGGCCGACTAGAAGTCGAGCCGCCACGCCCCCTCCTCCTCCTCCAGTAGAGCACCCTCCGGTCACGCCCCCACCTCCACCTTCTCATAACCCTCAAACGGCTGCATCGGGGAAGGTCGAGGTCGAGAATGATCATGCCTTAGTCCCGAGGTCTACAGGTTTGGTTTTGAATCCGTCTCAGACTGATCCTTCAGTCAGGCCCGGTTCAAGCCTTAGTATGGCATTAGGGGTTCCTGCCCCGACGTTTGATGCTCGGGAGTTAGACTCTGACGAAGAGGGTCAATCCCGACCAACCAAACTGCGCACCGCTATCTCACATTATGTCAGGAAACAAGATCATAGGGAGATTGAGAGAGCTGCTAAAAGTGGGAAAGAGGTTCCCCATGGGCCCCGGTTCAAGCTGGATACCAGGAAGGGCTATCCATATCTGTCTGTGGGGGATCAGACGATCGGGAACTCAGAAGCCCTGCGGGAGATGGCCCTAGGGGTATGGACCCCGACCGATAGGTTGGAGATGGGGCGGTATGACAGGATGAGCATAGCCTTGAATGGACCCGAGCTTGCAATGAAGGTAATATAATAATTTATTTATTTTTTAGTTTTTACTTACTTAGCTTTTATTTCTGTGCTATCGTTCTTTTCTCAGATGTTTCACGCTACTCAGGCGTATAATTGCAAGCTTGACGATGATGCCCAGATCATAAATGCCCAAACTTGGGAGGCTCAGGTCAATAAAGCTGGGTGTGCCAAGGCTCTGGAGCAGGTCAAGAAGGCAAATGACAAGATTCAATCCCTGACATATAGGGCTGTTTCAGCTAAGGAAAAGCTCGCAACTGCCAAGGCAACGATCTCAGAACTTGAGGGCAAGGCCCGGGAGGCTGAGAACATGGCTAATAGGGAGGCCCAGACTCGGGAAGCTCTAACTCTCCAAGTGCAGGCCCTGACTGAAGAAGTAGAGAAGTTAAAGACTTCGGGGCGGCAGTTGCTTGGGGAGAAGGTTGAGGTCGAGAACGCCTTAGGCATGGAGAGATCCCGGGTAAAGATGTTCCACAAGGGTGGTAATCAAATGATCTCTCGCTTCGAGCTGACCTGCAAATACCGTGATGAGCAGGGTTGGCGGGAATGCATATTGAAGTTTCAAAGGCCTGAAGAGGAAAGGGAGATCCCGACTATTGAGGATCTTGACCGCAGCATTGGAGTTGGGCCTCCGTATGACGATCCTGAGCCCCAACCCGAGGACCTGGCCTTTGGCGAATTCCTTCAGGACGACTTGTCCGCTCCGCCTTCTCGTTCTGGCATGGATGAGCCTGATGCCACAGAAGGATAGTCCCTTGGGACCAAAGGCTCAAGTGCTAATGGAGATCCTCCCGTGGTGGAATAGGGCTTCTTCCTTTAGCTTTTAGCCCCTTTCTTTTATCTTGTGTTTGTAACAATCAAACAACGCTTTATTGTATCAGCCTTAGCCACCGGGGCCCTTTCAATATAAATGAATTTATTTATTCACATTTTTGTTGGGGATCTGTATGATCCATACTTGTTTATTTTGATACGATAATAGAAATCGGGACTTTGAATTGTGACTTGGTAAGAATAACCATAACACCAGACAATAACAGTCGAGATTTTGAATTGGGACTAACACTAAAGAACGACGGCCGTCGGGCCTATGGTTATCTCTCAGGTTCGTTTGGGCCCATGGAGAGGATTCATCACTCAGTTTTTGAAACTGATATTTTGTAAAACCCAACCACTAGTGGGTCTGTGAAGATCTCTCGGGCACTTTGGGCCCATGGAGGGGATTCGACACTTAGGTTTTCAAACTGATATTTTGTAAAACCCGACCACTAGTGGGTCTGTGAAGATCTCTCGGGCACTTTGGGCCCATGGAGAGGATTCGACACTTAGGTTTTCAAACTGGTATTTTGTGAAACCCGACCACTGGTGGGTCTGTGAAGATCTCTCGGGCACTTTGGGCCCATGGAGAGGATTCGACACTTGGGTTTTCAAACTGATTTTTGTAAAACCCGACCACTGGTGGGTTTGTGAAGATCTTTCGGGCGCTTTGGGCCCATGGAGAGGATTCGACACTTAGGTTTTTAGACTGGTATTTTGTGAAACCCGACCACTGGTGGGTCTGTGAAGATCTCTCGGGAACTTTGCGCCCATGGAGATGATTCTACACTTAGGTTTTCAAACTGATATTATCATGGTGATTTCGATATTCGTGGAGATGATCGGGGAAAAATTGAACTTCAATTGCAATCTTTTGGGCTCTAGTGGCCTTTCTTTACAACAGTCAAATCAAAGTATTTCTAGGGATAATACCTCTTAAGTTGGGATGCATTCTGTGTGTTGGGCTCCCTCTTGTTATCAAAGTTCTTGAGTAGTCTATAGGCCTCGCGCCCTACCACTTCAGTGATGGTGTAGGGTCCTTCCCATGGCTCTTGGAGCTTACCCACGTGTCCGATCTTTCATCGAAGACCCATGTCCCTGACCTGGAATCCCCTTCTTTTTACTCTCTTGTTTAAGTGATTCCTGACCTGTTGTTGGTAAGCTGCCAGTCTTATCCCGACAATTTCTCTCTTCTCTTCCAGAAGGTCGAGCTCGTGAGCCAAGCGTTGGTTATTTGTTTTCTCATCTCAGGCCAGTGATCTCAATATCGGGACGGTATACTCTGTCGGGATTATTGCCTCCGCCCCATATGCCATAGCGAAGGGTGTTTCACCGGTTGGTTGTCGGGGAGTGGTTCTATATGACCACAGTACCTCTGGTAATTTATCCAACCACGCTCTTTTGGCCTTCTCAAGTTTCTTTGCCAAGGTGTTGAAGATGGAACGATTGGTCCTTTCTGCTTGTCCATTAGCTTGCGGGTACCCTACCGAGGAGGTGTTTTGATTGATTCCATGCTCGGCTAGAAACGACCTGACCGGTTCACAGTCTAAATTTGTGTCATTGTCCATCATTATGGTCTGAGGCACCCCGAACTTGCAGATGATGTGATTCCATATGAACTTGACTATGTGGCTGCCCTTTATAGAAGGATAGGCCTCGGCTTCAACCCATTTGGTGAAATAGTCGGTGGCCAGGAGTACATGGGTATTTGACCTGATAGCTTTTAGGAGTGGTCCGACTATGTCCATTCCCCATCGAGCAAAATGATGAAGAACGATTGTCGGGTTCAAGAATTCCGGTGGTTGGAGTATAGCGTCACCGTGCATCTGACAGGCTTTGCATTTACGCACATATTCCTCTGCGTTTTGGGACAGGTAGGGCCAAAAGTAACCCTGGGATAAGATTTTGTGGGTAAGAGATCGGGCGCCTGAGTGATTTCCACATGCTCCAGTGTGTATCTCTTGCATTACTATCTCTGCCTCGGAAGGAGTTACGCACCTTAGATACGGACCCGAGAAAGATCTTCTATAGAGCTGTCCCTGGATGATCCAGTATTTGGCTGACTTCATTCTAATTTTCCTTGCCTCTGCCTTATTAGTTGGTAGTGTCCCGACACTGAGGTAGTCGATTATGGGATCCATCCAGCTCGGCTCTCGGGGAACTAGACATATAAGTTCGTCGGGTTCTCGAATGCTTGGTACGGTGATGAAGTCAGTCAGTACTACTCGGGTCATATCCTTACCAGCTGCAGACGCCTGATTAGCTAAGTGATCAGCAGAGGTGTTTTCTTCCCGAAGGATTTGGCTGAATGTTAACTTTTGAAAACATTCAGACTCCTTGAGAACCAGCGCTCTGTAGGATTCCATTTTGGGGTCTCTGGTTTCGTACTCTCTGGTTATTTTCCTGACTATCAGCTGGGAGTCACTCTATATGGATAGGGATTGTATTTATAGGCTCCTCGCCAATCTTAGGCCCGATATGATTGCCTCGTACTCTGCATCATTGTTAGTAGCTAAGAATTTTAATTGCATCGAGGCCTGTAACTTAGTTCCGTCGGGAGTATGAATTTCCAGCCCGACGCTTGCTTCATTGCCCTCACTGACCCGTCTACGAATAATTTCCATGTTTCTAACTCAACGGGTTGATCAGCTTCCTCGGTTTTTCCTTCCAATAGGAAATCGGCCACGGCCTGCCCCTTGATCGAGATTCTGGGAACGTAAGTTATATCATAAATCCCTAGCTCAATGGCTCATTTGGAAATCCTTCCGGAGAGATCGGCCTTCGCCATAAGTACACGAATCAGAGTGGTAGTGGGGACAATGATCTGGTGAGCTTCGAAGTAATACCTGAGACGTCATTTGGCATTGATCAAGGATAGAACCAACTTTTCCTGTTTGCTGTATCGGGTCTCGGGATCGGCTAGTGCCTTACTGGTATAGAAGATGAGCATCTGGAGGTTCCTGTCCTCTCTAATGAGTACAACGCTAGTTGATACGGATGATACTGCCAGGTACAAGAGCAGTACATCATCGGGCTCGGGTGTTGCAAGAATGGGAGGCTTGAGCATGTACTTTTTCAATTGGGATAGGGATTTAGTTTGCTCGAGACCCCATAATTATCCCTTCTTTGCTTTGATCGCTTGGAAGATGGTTCGGCATCGGTCGATCAGCCTTGCGATGAATCTGCTTAAGGCTACAACTCTTTTGGTCAGAATTTGGACTTCTTTGTGTGTGGCTGGCTCTTTCGTCTCAAGTAGAGCCTTCACTTGGGTCGGGCTGGCTTGTATGCCCGATCGGTTAACTATGTGTCCTAGGAACTGCCCCAAAGACACCCCGAAGGAGCATTTGGCTGGATTGAGTTTCATCCCATGTTTCCTCAAGGTATCAAATACTTTTCGGAGATGCTCCAAGTGGTTTGTTTTCTTTATGCTTTTGACCACTGTATCATCAATGTAAGCCTCGACCACTGTGCCCATCATTCCTTTAAATATCCTGTTCACCAGTCTCTGAAACGTGGCTCCTACATTTTTTAGTCCGAAAGGCATAACTTTAAAGCAATAAGTACCTGTCTCGGTAATGAATGAGGTTTTTTCCTCATCTGTCGGGTCCATTGGGATTTGGTTGTATCCTGAGTAGGCATCTAGGAAAGTTAGTCTCTCGTAGCCCGCGGTAGCGTCGACCATTTAGTCTATTTTGGGTAGGGGGAAATTGTCTTTCCGGTAGGCTTTGTTTAGGTCGGTGAAGTCGACGCAGACTCGCCACTTCCCGTTCTTTTTCTGCACGACCACCACGTTGGCTAACCACTCGGGATACTGAACTTCCCTGATGAACCCAGCTTCAAGCAACTTTGACACCTCGTCAGCTATGATTTGGTTCCTTTGGCTCCCCATTCGCCTTTGTTTCTGTCGGACAGGTTTTACATTTGGATCAACATGTAATGTGTGACGGGCTATGGAGGGGTCGATGCCGGGCATATCGGTATGTTCCCATGCGAAAACGTCATGATTATCTTGTAAGAATGTTGTTAGTTCATTTAATTCACTTATGGTAAGACTTGTATCTGTGTAGGTGACCTTGTCGGGTTGGTCGAGCATTATAGGTGTAGGGACTTGACTCCCCGTCATGTAGTTGCTATTTGGGCTACGGGTCTAGATCCTGACCCTCTTCTCGGAACCTCTTTCGATCGGGCTTATCCTTCATTCCTTTGATAGTGATGGCGTAACATTGTTTGGCCGCTACTTGATCACCTTTGATATCAATTATGTCATAACCATTTGGCCCGACGCACCTCATCATTTGATGGAGAGTTGATGGTACGCCTTGCATCCTGTTGTGAATCCATCCTCTTCCCATAAGTAGATTGTAAGAGGGCTTCACGTCCACCACCACAAAGGTCTCGGACAGAGTTCTCTGGGCTGCTGACAAGGGCAGGCTGATCTCCCCGAGGGGTTCGACTTGCTTTCCGTCAAACCTGGCAATTGGATTTCGAGAAGTCAAAATGTCCCTCGGGTCGATCTCCAATTTATCGAAAGCCCACTTGGTCATGATATTAGCACTGCTTCCTGGATCAATCATTACCCTCCGGACAAGACATCCCGAGACCATCAGAGTGATGACTAATGGGTCATCGTGTGGGACCTAGATGTCTCAGAGGTCATCCTGGGAGAAAAGTATATGAGATTGCCCCGTTCGGTGGTGGACTTCATTTATCCCGGCTATCTTGCTGACATGATATGCCCTTCTTATTTGTGATCGTCTCGGCCCTTTGGCACCTCATGGGTCGGGACCTCCATGGATCATATTGATGATTCTGACCGGGTGATTCGGGGCTTGATTCTGTTGGTTGTTCTATGCGGGTTGATGGGCTCTCGGACCATCTCTCTGAACGTAGTCCTTCAGCTTTCCCCGGGCTATCATCGTCTCGACCTGACGCCTCAGATTCCTGCAATCATTAGTTATATGGCCGAAATCACTATGGAGGGCATAGTGCTTTGATCTATCCCTCTGGTTGAGGGGTTGCCTGATTGGGGGAAGAGTCTGGAAGATCCCTCTGGCTTTGTTTTCTTGAAAAAGCTTGGCAATGGTCACTTTCAACGGGGTGATCTTCTCTTCGAACCTGACACGTCTTTCGGGTTGCGGAGGAAACTGAGCTGAAGCGGGGACTGGGGGATTTGAGCGCTTGCGATGAATCATCTGTCGGGATATATCCGAAGCCTTATCCTTCGACTTGATTTCCACATTGATTAGTGCCGCTCTCTTCTGTCGGGTTACCTCCTCCTCTTCAATCCTCAGGTGACCTTGAGCTCTAGAATTGAGTTCGCCGATTCCCGAGGGTGGTCGTTTCACAAGTGACTGGTGGAACTTGGTCCCCGAAATCAGTGCCATCCTGAAGGCTTCCACGGCCGAATGCTGGTCGCAGTTATCGATGGAAGACGACTCGACGTTGAATCTGGACAGGAAACTCTTGAGGGACTTGCCTTTTTCCTGAGTCATGGTAAAGAGGCTCGAGATGGTTTTCTTTTGCCTCTTGTTCCCAAAATACTGGGCCATGAAGAGGTCGGACAGTTGCTGTCAGCTGCCAATCGATCTCGGCGGCTGCTTCCTGAACCAGAGGAGCGGTGCGTCGACGAGACTGGTCGAGAATACTTTGCACAACAAGGCCTCGTTCTCGGCATACATGGTCATTTTTTGGTGGATCTGGTAAATATGCTCCATGGGATCCTTCGTCCCGTCGTAGGGAGTGAATCTGGGCATAACGAACTTCTTGGGGAAGGGTTCCCGGGTGATTTCTAAAGTAAATGGTGACTGAACCGAGTCGGCAGAGGCCTGGAGGGCCTGGCCATCGGTAGATCGAGTCCTCGGATCCTTCATGAACTTATTTTGGAACTCCGCCATCATCTCCTGAAGTTTTTGCGATGTCAAAGGCTCATCGATGATGGGAGCCTTGCCTGCGGCCGGGTTCCCGGCTGATCGGTGAAAGGTTTCATCATGCTCCTCCTGTGGTTCGGCTTGTTCTTGGATATGCGATTGATCGGGAACTACCGGAGGGATAGTCGCCTTATTTAATCTTGCCAGGAGCTTCTCGCTTCTCTTCTCCGCCGCCAGGCTCCTTTCTTCGGCAGCTTGGCTCCGTTTCTCAGCTTCGACGAGCTGCCGCAGGAGGTGCTCGATCGTTGGAGGAGCACTTGGTGGTCTGTGGCCGGGGATCTGTATATCTGACTGGGATCTGGTCACCGGCATGGTCAGGTTTGGACGGAGGAGATGATTTTGAAGATTTGGTGGTGGTATTTGGGCTTTGCTCAGCTTCTTGAGGTAGGAAGATGGTCGACGAAATGACCTACTTTCCCACAGACGGCGCCATTGTGTAGGTACTATATTTGCACAACACAAAAGATCCTTTTCTCATTACTCTTCATTGTATTATATACATTTTTCCTATGGGCCCTTGGCCCATTAGGGCAACTTTTCCTACTTTGGAATTTTGCCTTTACTTTACACGTCAGCTATTTTGTCCCTATACTATGCTATTATCTTGAGCTGCAAGTCTCTTCTAGAATCTTCGAGTTTCTTCTAGAAGGCTCTTCGGGTCGGGCGATAAGATAGGCCTGGTAGTTGAATCTCGGGGCGAACCACAATGCTGACATGTTGGTCGGGTTATGATGTTGGTACAATGACCAGATCATCATCTCGGACCTTTTTTGGATCGGTCCGGTCGGGACGAGGCTTTATATGGGCCGGGAAAACTCACATGTACAACAACGCACGATTATTCTTTGTGTAATTTTTCTCCATTTCTGATAAGTTTTGACGGAAAATTTTGTACAGAATTGTAGAGAGGAACTTGTCTAGTTTAGAATATGAATAGTATGAGAAGAGACTTATTTGTCTTCCCTATTGTAAAAAAAAATTGGGGACAAAATTGTCTATATTAAATATTACTTAAAATTGGATTTTAACTTCTTAAAACATGATTTTGAGAAGCAACTATTTCTTACTTCTTTGAAACAGACTTATTTTGACTTTTACGTTTGTCAAAAGTCCTTTTTTATTGTCTCACCAAACATCAAAAAAAAATTTAAACAGGCTTTTTGAGCTTGGAAGCCTGTTTGGAAGGTTTAAAAAGCTCCCCCAAACAAACCCTTAATATCCTAAAAAATCACAGTAGAAAGACTGTTGTTTGGAGAGAGAGTCATAGCTTGTTGACAATCACCTTCAATGATCCCTTTAGAACAACCCCAATTGTTAGCTACTTGATGCCTTCTCGCAACATGAGAGATTCCGCCATAAAAGCTGACTTAACATTTGCTTTGAAACAAGATATCTGAAATTACCTAGGAGATGGTAAACTACGCCCGGAGGGGGGTGAATAGGCTTTTTATGAATTAATTGACAAATTAAAATATTTAATGCAGAATAGTCAATTTTAATTCAATACTTTAATAATCCAAACAACACAATAATAAATATAAGTGTAAAAAATAAAACAGAGATGACACCAATATTTTTACGTAGAAAACTTTGGAAAACGTTCCAAGTAAAAACTACGGATACCTTCCAGTATCGATGCACAATGAATCAAGTACACAGACTCTATGTAGTTAGGACTTACAATCACTTTGATTCTCCGTTTATCACTCGACATCTGAAAGTCTAATCGGTTCAAGTCGTGTGAAAATAAAAGTGTTTAAAATGAAGAATTAATACGATCTAATTTTACTTCTCAGTCACAAGTACGCGAGTAGTATATAGTATAGTTGGGTAGAGAGGGTATAAAACCACATAGATCAAAATCATATTTCAAATAATCGTAAAGTAGCAAATTGAATTATATTATAAACGTTGTTTTGATTGGTTTATTTTATAAACTACTAAACATAAAATAAATAAAAAGATAGGTGCTTTGGTTTAGATCAAGATAAACAAGTTTAGGGTTTTGATCCAACTCCACCACTAGTCTCGTAATATAGTCCTTTAATCTTATTATTACAAAAGGGAGATACATCTTATATGAATTAGGTTAGTAACGCTACAAGCAGTTGCCTAATCCCCAAAGAGATGTAATCGGTCCGATTAACGACATTCCATCTTTGATTATTATGATTATTGCATGCATCTATACTACAACTACTTAAAAACATGCTAATAACCATCTTCTCTTAGTATGGATTGTGAAAACCTAATTAAGACTTTATCATGCCAATTAAGAACCATTATGTAGAAGTCATTATTAAATCTTCGAGGTTCCAGCCCCTAGCAATAAAACATAGTTGTTCAAGATTAATTATTAATTCAATCTAAGATAAGAAGAGAATTAACAAAGAATCTTATTTAGGTTATATGTTCGGTCTCTTACTACATAATCATCATATAAGTGCTCTTTAGCCTCCCCTCTTTGCAATAAAATAAATTAAAGTTCTATATTACTCGACTAGGGTTTCGTTGGAAATCCTAAATACCAACTAGCCGCTCATGGAGGGAGATGACTGTATCACTAATGTAACAATCATCTTCATGATTGGTTAGTTGATTCTTGACTTCTTGAGAAGAGCCTCTCTAGAGAGAGACTTTGTATTATGTATATCTCTCAATTGAAAGATGGAAGATCTTCCCTTTTCTTCATGAAGTCTTTATATATTTATAGAGAAAAGTTTATGTAATCATGACATGTCTTTACTTGCACTCCAAGAAGACTTGGTGTGAGGACCAAGTAAAAGTTGTGAATGGACCAATCTGCCATTCAATATGCTTGCACAAGGAGTCATAATTCTATAGTAAGTTTCGCACACATTCCAATGTCGATGCAGCCAATCGATCAAGGATTCCACCAATCGATCGGTGATCCCTGATTCTGAATATTAATTAATTTGTGATTTTATGCTTCGGCCACTTGTACTTTGTTATGAACTGAATGCTTTAATCTTCTAAGTGTCATTCTGGATTAGGCACAATTGTTAAAAACCCGAAATTAACTCGAATTTGCATTAAGGCCCATAAAACATGCTTAAACACGCAATTTAGATAAAAATATCTTATTAATAAAATAAAGAGATTAACAAAGGTTTAATTAACGCCCAGAATATCGAATATTCTAGTCTCATCAAGCCCCCAAACTTAATATTGCTAGTCCCTTGGCAATAAAGAAATAAAAATTAATTAAGTGTATTTAAACTAATCCCTTCATTTCGCGAGGGAAAAATAATTACACTTAGCACGTGTAACAAGCCTTTTGAACCCCTAGGAAAAATCCTAGTGGACGAGTGAAGTCTCGTGAGGGTTAAATAAATTACCCACAACTTCTTTATAATATTATTTGCATATATTCATGACTATTCTCATTCCTTAATCAATAAATGATATAATCCATAAAATAAATGCAAGCAAATAAATCATACTTATACAAAACACTAATCAATTTAGATCAGTGTTAAGAGTGGTCTCCACTAGTGGTTAAACTTAACTAATTTCTACTTCGAGAGCCAACAATCTTTCGTATTTTTGTAAACTTTCTCTAGAGCACATTTATTCTCATTTATAGTATATCTCTTATGTATTTTTTTCTCTTTTTCTTTTTCTTTTTGGATAGGGCTTTCCTATCTCTTTTTGCTTTTTCCACTCATTTTCCAAAAGTTCTACTAGTGTTTTTGAAGCATATGGGAAGGTTAGGGACAGGTGGTGTTGAAATGGAAGTCCCGGGCAAAAGCGTTATCTTTATGCACTTTTTGCCCCAAACGGGACAACCCTGTTTGGGCAACTAGTTGTCAAAGGGCTGCGCAACCACCATTTTGGGGGTTGTTGGTGGTTGCGCTCCGTTGTCTCATAGGTTGTTTTTCCAGCTTCCACATCCTCCTTTGTACCCTATTTGGTAATATTATGCTTGTTTTCAAGTTTCCGGACTAACCATTACATTTTGGTACCCGAATCTTTCATTTTGGGATCCGCTTTGATTTGATTTCTCCCCTTTCGTCACTCCCTTGGATTCTTGGGCACGGTTCGGAGTTCTAGAAATCTCGGGGAATAACAAAATACGTCTCAAAGAGGGTTTGAAATAAGTAAAGAGATGCAAAAGTGCATGTTATTTGAATAGAGACCTCGAAATAGGGTTTTACATCATGAAATGAAGATGGAAAGTATGGAAACTATCATGTACAAATAAATTTGAGCAAACATATATGGAATATAAACAATCATGTACAAATGAATGTAAAAAGACATGTTATAGACAAGTAAGGGGTAAGTACACGTGAGTGTATATACATAGTCCCGAAATATATATTTTATATTTTCTGCATCTTCGAAGAACGTTACATATCGGAGGTGTGATATGTAATGTATTGGAAGATATGGTGAACCATGACATGTTCTAAATAATTATATACATGTGTTCTTGAGATTATTGCAATCGGGGCTGAGGGAAGCTCAGACTGTTACGTAGGTACAGTTACAACGGTCATATTGTGTTATATTAAATGGAGAGTGTTGGAAAACCAAATTCACTAGAAGTTTCTTACTTTGGAAAAATAAAGTTATGGGAAATATGTAGCTTGGAAAATATAAGATGTGGAAAATATAAACTTGAAAGAATGAGAAGTCTTATATTGGGAATAATTATATATTTATGATATTGTAACTTGTGAAAATCTAGAACTCTCTCTTGATGGATATAAATACATGTAATTGGTTCCTATTGTATTCAAGAAGTGAGAAATAAAAATAAATTTCAGATTTGAGAGTTATACAAAAGTGTGAGTTTTCCATTCTCTTTCTTCATTTTGAGTGTCTTGATCCTACAAATAGGATCTGAAATCGCCATCCTCTGAATGTTTTTTTTCTGGTAAATAAGGCTCTGAAAGTTACTGCTATTGATCAAGTAAATTAGTTGAAAGCCATACTTGTTACAACTTTATGTACAACAACTTATTTTAGCAAGACACTTTTCCAAATTTATCAAACCATTGAGATGCCGATTTATGAAAGAATTACAAAAGCTGGAAGTTCCAAGCAAGCATGGGAGATCATACAAGCAACATACATGGGTAAAGAAAAGGTGAAAAAAGTACTCCTCCAAACTTTGAGGGCTGAATTTGAAAAATTAGAAATGAAGGAAAATGAATCTATTTCGGAGTATTTTACTGGAGTTACTTCTATATCAAATCAAATGGCTTCAAATGGTGAAATTCTAGGAGGTGAAAGAGTAGTTGAAAAAATTCTTCGTAGTTTGCCACAAAAAATTGATTATATTGTAGTGGCCATTGAAGAATCTAGAGATCTCTCTACTCTTTATCTAGATTATTTATTGGGAACTTTGAAAGCTCATGAAATTCGTGTTAATCAAAGAATATCACCTCCTCTTGACCAAGCTCTCAAATCTCAACTTTCAATTATGAGAGGCCGTGGTAGTACTCGTGGCTGAGGCCGTGGAAGAGGTGGAAAGTTTTGAGGAAGAGGTTCTAATTTTCGTGGTCATGGAAGAGGTTTTTCAAAAGGTGAAAATTCTTCTAATGAAGAAGAAAAAAAATCCTAACTCAACATTTCCACATAGAGGAAGAGGTCGTGGCTCTTTCCAAAGAGGAAGAGGCTATGTTGAATATTTTCATTTCCATAAACCGGGTCACAAAATTAGTGAGTGTTGGTACAAGCAAGCTGAAAAAAATGAGACCGGTTTTATGCATGAAAATAAAAATGAGTCTTTTGAAAATGATTGCGAAGTAACTTTATTGATTCCATATCATGGTGATAGTTGTGATGATAGTTGTGATGATATATGGTACTTGGAAAGTGGTGCTAGGAAGCATATGACTGACAATAAAAATTTGTTTTCCAAATTAGTTGAAGTGGATCTTGGTCAAGTTACTATTGGAGATGCGAGAAGCTATAAAATTCAAGGTGTTGGTGAAGTTTGATTCAAAACAAATTCCATCACCATTTAGAAAATTTCTGAAGTTTATTTTGTGTCAAGCTTGAAAAGTAATTTACTTAGTACCGGTCATCTTTTGAGAAAGGGGTATGACATTCGATTTTATGGTAAGACATACATCATGACAAAGAAAAATCAGATTGTTGCTAAAATTGGGATGACGACTAATAATCTTTTTCCTCTCAAGCTCTAAGTTACTAATTTTTCTTGTTTTACCAATGTTGAAAAGGAAAATTCCAAGTTGTGGCATGACATGTTTGGGCACCTAAATTTTGGAAGCTTAAAATTATTGTATTTAAAAAAATTGGTGGAAGGTGTCCCTCGAATTGAAGGCATAGATGAAATTTGTGAAGTTTGCATGTTCGGAAAGCAACATAGAGATCCATTTCCCTCACCAAGTTTGTGAAGACCCAAGTATCCATTGGAACATATTCATACGGATTTGTGTGGAGCATTTCCTATTCCATCCCTTGGAGGTAACAAATACTTTATTCTCTTTATTGATGATTTCACAAGAAAAACTTGGGTGTATTTTCTTAAAGAAAAATCTGAAGTTTTCCAAGTTTTCAAAGATTTGAAAACTCAAGTTGAAAAATTTTCTGGTTTTGAAATCATGACTTTGAGAAGTGATCAAGGACGTGAATATCTTTCTAATGTTTAAGAACATTTATTTATATAATGGCATGATTATGATAATAAACCATGTTGAGAGTTGAGAGTTTTAGTATCGGTTAATCAAGTTTGAAGTGGTGAAGATGCGAAAGGAATTGGATGAAGCCGCAATATATAAAAATTGTATTTTCACGATTTTGTTCCACCGAGTACTCGGTGGGGATATTACCAAGTAATCGGTAAGATACAAAGTGACACATATTTCCAGAGGCATGTGTGAGTTCTCGCACCATTGCGCGCAATTACGTGTTCCCCGAATACTCGGTAGAACAGTCACCGAGTACTCGGTAAGTGGCTACGCAAATTTATTTTTGGGAGGTATTAAATTGAGATGCAATCAACTCCTAACCACTTTGGGACATGATTTGAAGTTATTATCAGTATATTGGATTATGATTGATATACTAGTCTATATTTGAAAGAATTAAATAGTGGAAATACGAATCCTGATTGGAAAATGATTTTTACCATTAATTGAAAACTCTTCTCTATATATATGAGTTAAACCTAGGAAAAGAGGTGTGGCTTTTTGAGAGATCTCTGCAAATTTTCTACAGATTCATATTCTTCTACAAAGATATATATAGAGAGAAAATTATTGAGTGATTATATATTTTCTAGTTCTCTCTTGGTTTGAGTTTTTCCAATTGTGTTTCTACACGAAAGATCGTTATGCACAATTGGATGATCTAGTTGCTGAAAAATCATCACACCACCTTGATCGAAGCATGCAGGAGGCTTTGTGGTTATTTGATCCATTGAGAAGCAGAGTCATTAGAGTACGGAGATCAGAACGAGAGCTTCATGGAGCGCGATTGATTCAAGACTGTCAGACATTAAGTGGAGAAAGGCAGATCATGAGTGATTTGTAAGTCTAAAACTTCATAGAGTCTTGCACTTCTTGATTCATAGTGCATCGATACCGGAGGGTATTCATGATTTTTACTTAGAACGTTTCCAAGGTTTTCTACGTAAAAATATTGGTGTCGTCTTTGTTTTATTTTCTGTACCTATATTATTTATTGTGTGGATTATTGCTTTAAACGAATTAAATTAAAATTGACTTTTACGCAATTAAAATTTGCCAATTAATTCATAAAAAGCCTATTCATCCCCCGCTATTCTTAGTTCACCATCTTTTAGGTAATTTCAATTGGTATCAGAGCAAAGTTTGCCCTGATTTAGGTTAATGACCTAGGGTTAGATCTTAAACTTAGACGATGGACGTACCTCGTGAAAGAGGTTCCATTACTAGTTCCCCTTTACTTGATGGATCAAATTACATGCATTGGAAAGTTATAAAGAGAGTGTTCTTGAAATAATTAGATGTGAACGATTGATTTTCCGTAGAAGTAGGATACTCACCTCCCACTGTTGTAGATGAGACTACTAAAGAATTAAGAGAAAAACAGTTAAGTGAGTGGTCCTATGCTAAATTTGACAGTGCTAATAGAATTCTAAAGCTTTGTCTGCAATATTAAATGTTGTGAATGATAGTGATTTTTGGAGAATTTCCTCGTGCGATATTGCCAAAGAAGCTTGGGATATTCTCTAAGATACTGATGAAAGAGGTGATAAAAATTCAGTTTTGGCATCTAATAATGATGAGGTTAAAAAGGTTGCTACAATAAGTGCAACTTCTAAGGATGAAAATTATGAGGGTGATCATGATCGTGATGAATCTCTTCAAGCTAAGCATAGGAAGCTTTATGACAAGTACACACATCTTAGCGAAGTTTTATCAAAATCTATTGTTAAATTTAAAAGTGTTTACAAGGAAAAAGAGTCCTTAAGAGAATAATTAACCAACACTAACCTTGAGCTAAATCAACTTCAGACACAAAGAGTTCAATGGTCTGAAGAATTAATTAAGTCTGAAAAGGATAGGAAACAAGCTTTAAATAATGTAGATGATCTAAATAAGGAATTAGTCACTCTAAGATTTGATATAAATGAGAAATATATGAGAATTGAGGTTTTGGAAAAGGAATTAAAGGATGCTAAGTTAACTATTTTTAAATGGTCTAGTGGAACCCTTAAGATTGATCATATGTTGAGTGTACGTAAATCTGTGGGAAACACTAAAGGATTGGGATTCGTAGGAACAACGAATAATTCAAATGTTATTCCCAAAACTAACTTTGTTAGAGCTTCTAAAGTAACATCTAGTTTTTCTTATGGTAATTCTGATATAAGAAACATTCCTCTGTTAAAAAGAATTCTAATATCCAATCTTATGTAAGAAAACTGGTTGAGAGTAAACCTCCATTTACCTCTAAGTATCATAAGAGTTCTAATATTGATTTTCAAAAATTCGTTCCTTTATGTCATCATTGTTGAATGAAAGATCACATTCGACCCTATTGTTCAAAGTTAAAAGGAAATAATTTGAAATAAAAAAGGAAACAGATAACTCAAACAAGGCACAATATTCATGATCAAATTCGGGTGTTAAGTGAAGAGGTAAATAATTTGTTTGTTTGGTTTTTCCAAGAGTAGTAATCTTGGAAATGCTACTTTTGGTAATGGGGGAAAATCTAAAGTTTTAGGAAAGGGCACCTTTGTTTCTTATGGTCTACCTAGATGAGAAGATGTTTATTATATTAATGGCCTAAAGGCTTATTTTCTTAGCATTAGCCAAATATGCGATGATAACCATAATGTCAATTTCACTTTAGATAAATGTTCTATTATTGATTCTTTTGGAAATTGTGTTATGGAAGGGGAAGGTGTACGTACATCTGATAATCGTTATTGCATTTTTCCTAAACTTTATTCTGACTAAGACCTTGAGTTTATATCTACAGATTCTCAGTTGACAACCATCTCTATAAAACTATTAGATTTTCAAAAGCATGTGAGTCTTAGGAAATCTAGTGGCATGTTCTCATTAGAATAGATGTCTTCATATGTATCATTTTGGGAATATCTTGTATTATTCTTTATCCTAGAATTGATACATTATCATATATTTTATTATATTGCATTTTTATTTTTGTTTATTATTATGCATGCATCATGTTTTGCTACTATTAGGATTATTCATGCATGCATATTTATGACAAAAAATACTGAAATTACCTAGACGACAGGGAAAACAGCATAGAGCCCGGGGGGGGGGGTGAATAAGCTTTTTGTCAATTTTATGATCAATTAAAATTATTTAGCTAAAATTCAATTTTAAACAGTCATAAATCCTAATTCTCAAAACAAATCAATTAAGCAAATTTGAATAATAGTGCAAAAATTTAAATCATTAAAAGATACAGAGATTTTTATGTGGAAAACCTTCGAAAGATTCCAAGTAAAAACCACAGATACGCTCGGGTATCGATGCACTATGAATTAGAGAATTTGTACAGACTCTATGAAAACATAACTTACAACCGCTATAATTTGTTCTTCTTCACTCGACGTCTGAAAGTTTTGATTCACTCGTACTTCACGAAGCTCTTGCTCCAATCTTTGTACTCTAACGGTTGTGCTTCTCAACAAATCGAATGACCACAAAGCCTCTTGCTCCGATCTCCGCACTCATACGACCCCTCTCTTCAACGGATGAAAGCAACCAAGTTGCAATCGACAGTGTGTAGATTTTTCAGAATCTAGATGATTCAATCGTGCATAAGATCGTCGATGTAGAAGCACGATATAATCAACTTCAAAACAAGAGAGAATAAGAAGAATCACTCAATGATATATTTTTTTCTCTCTATCAATATCTCTGTAGAAGAATATGAACGATATAATACTGCATGAAATTTCTCATCAGAGCCCCCTCAAATTTGCAGAGACTTATCATATTTATAGAGAAAGATGGTGGAAACCCTAATGTTGCCCTTTCTTGTAATTTCACAACAAATTGAGTAAAACCCTTACGATCCGTTTGGCTCACTTGTTTTCTGTTTTCTTTTTTTACTGTTCACCCATTTCAAAAACAAAAACACGTTTGGCAAACGCGTTTACTGTTCACTTTTTTTTTCCCAAGAAAACTATTTTTTATGAATAATGGATAAAAGTGGTGAAAACACCAAATACAACTTTTAGTTATTTTTTGAGTGTTTTCACTGTTTAGGGTACCACCTCTGCCACCAACCACCACCACCCCCACCACCGGTCGTCGCCACCGGCCCCACCACCACCGCCCCCCGCCGCCGCCCACCAATACCATTTTATTTTTCAATACAAATTTTGATCTAAATGCTTTTTTATTTTTAGTTTTTTGCTGAAAAAAATAAAAACAAATACAAATACAGTTTTTATATTTAAAGACAAAAAACAAATACAAAAAACAACCTTTCCAAACGCACCCTTATATTTTCATGAATATAATGTATATGGCATGTACCCCAATGTATAAAATTCCTATCCACAATGTAATTAGGGTAGATCGAGCATCCCAACAAAACATATAACAACTTGTCGCACCTACACTTGAAGCGTAGGTCCAAGCATAGCTTGGAGCGTACCTTCAAGCGTACAAATCCATTTTCCAACCATATTTTGAAACTGAAAGCATACGCTTAAGCGTAGGCATTTTTGTTAAAACCACTTTTCTTCGCAACTGTGCCAAAATGACCCTCTTGAATCCCTGAGACTTTTTGCTTGAATTGACGGCTTTGGGAAATGCCGTTTTTGCCCTTTGGGAGACATTTTTACTCAATATTGCACTTCTCTTGTATTTCACTTGTATTCTTCACTATTGCCTTTTGTTGTAGCTTGTAGATGTCGTTGAAACCAACACAACCTATCTAATACTCAACATGGTTATTGTCTAAAACATGCCATAAATAAACAATACACAAAAGTGTTCTTACAAATACCATAAAAATTATAAAATGAAAATTCTTAGCATGTTAAGCTTGACTAATTTTACAAATGGTTGTTATATTTCACTATATTCTCATATTTAGTTTTCTTATTAAGCTTATGGGAATTGGAGTTGTTAGTCTGACCTGAGGATATGAGTTATTCACTTGACATGTTTAAATATTATTTTTAGAACTCATTAAATTTGGGTGCTTGTTTTACTTTGGAGATGATTGTAATACTTGTTGAAACTTTTAGTCTTTCTCATCTAACCCGAAGTGATATGTAGGTTCATGAGCTATGCTAGATTGATTGATGTTTTTGAATACCTTTTGCATGATTTTGAATGTTGGGGTGATGTTGAAAGAAGAAATAATGAAATATATGAAAAAAAATAAAAATGCAAAAAGTAGTTATTCGATTTGAGTAACCGGGTTTCCTACCACAAAGTATTAGAGTGTTTGCGTAAAAAGGAGAGAAAATTAATGAACATAAATCCCAAGGAAGAAGCTTAGGCCCAGTTGGTCAGGACTAAAAATTCTCTCTGGAAAGTCTGGAACTTAGAAAGACAAAAAAGGGATACAGTGAAAAGGTGCAAAAGATTAAATTGTTAGACATTTAAATGCAATAAGGCCCGAGCTAAAGATTTGACTTCTAGTTTAGGTTTTGGACCAAAGTATCATTATGGTAAGTGAGGAGATTATTATAATTAGTATGTATTGATTTCATCTTAGTTGTTTGTTTGCACATAAATATTTTTCATATATACAAAAACTATGTAAAACATTTCTTGTGACTGCTTATAACTGCAAGGTATGTGTGCTAATTTTCTTCATTACTGTGTGTATAATGGCTAAGTTAAATATGCGAATATCATGTGTTAATGATTAACTAATTGTCTCTACTGCCCTGCTCACATGTTTCTAAGAAAAAATATATATATTTTATTATTGAGCATTTTGTATTCATGCATTAGATTTAAGTACATGCATAGTAGATATTTTTGTTACCCAAGAATCTGGATATAGTCTTTTGAGTTCTATGACTTAATATAAGCTTTGCTTAGATTCTTTAATCTTTCCGAATATTTTCTCAATATTTACACATTGTCTAATCTCCTTAAACTCTTTTGATTATTTTGATTGTTATTTAATTCCTTGTCATTTCAGTAACAAAAAGGGGGAGAAGTTTAGGAAAGGGGAGAAATATTTAGTAAGGGGGAGAGATATACAGTTAAGGGGGAGAAATATTTAATTGAGGGGGAAATTATTTGTTATTGATTCATGATCATTATGATTTATGTTGATATTATTTATTTTGTTTATGACCATTTAATATCGATTATTCCTGCTATTTATTTTCCACACTTGCTTGTCACAGGTATGTTTTGTTTAAGTGTTGTGATTGCAGGATTTGTAGATCATCATGAGATCAAAAGAAATGACTATGTCTATGTTTGTTGATGTGTGCTCATAGTTATAGATTTTATTTTGTTTACCGTGAGAATATATTTGTAAAACATAATTTTGTCTCAGAATTTCCAAGGGGGAGATTGTAAGAACATTTATTTATGTAATGACATGATTCTGATAAAAAATCACGTTGAGAGTTGAGAGTTTTAGTTTCGGTTAATCAAGTTTGAAGTGGTGAAGATGCAAAAGGAATTGGCGCAATGTATAAAAAATATATTTTCACAATTTTGTTCCACCGAGTACTCGGTGGGGATATTATCGAGTACTTGGTAAAATGCAAAGTGACACATATTTCCAGAGGCATGTGCGAGTTCTCGCACCATTGTGCGCAATTGCGTGTTCACCGAGTACTCGGTAGAACAGTCACCGAGTACTCGGTAAGTGGCTACGCATATTTATTTTTAGGAGGTATTAAATTGAGACGCAATCAACTCCTAACCACTTTGGGACATGATTTGAAGCTATTATGAGTATTTTGGATTATAATTGATATATTAGTCTATATTCGAAAGATTTAAATGGTGGAAATACGAATCCTGATTGGAAAATAATTTTTACCATTAATTGAAAACTCTTCTCTATATATGAGTTAAACTTAAGAGAAGAGGTGTGACTTTTTGAGACATCTCTGCAATTATTCTACAGATTCATATTCTTCTACAGAGATATATATAGAGAGAAAATTACTGAGTGATTATATATTTTCTAGTTCTCTATTGGTTTGAGTTTTTCTAATTGTTCTTCTACAACGAAGATCGTTATGCACAATTGGATGATCTAGTTGCTGAAAAATCATCATACCACCTTGATCAAAGCATGTATGAGGCTTTGTGGTTATTTGATCCGTTGAGAAGCGGAACCATTAGAATACGAAGATCGGAGCGAGAGCTTCGTGGAGCGCGAGTGATTCAAGACCGTCAGACGTCGAGTGGAAAAAGGAAGATCATGAGTGATTTGTAAGTCTAAAACTTCATAGAGTCTTGTACTTCTTGATTCGTAGTGCATCGATACCGGAGGGTATCCGTGGTTTTTACTTGGAACGTTTCTAAGGTTTTCCACGTAAAAATATTAGTGTCGTCTCTGTTTTATTTTCTGTACCTATATTATTTATTGCGTGAATTATTTCTTTAAACGAATTGAATTAAAATTGACTTTTCCGCAATTAAAATTTTAATTTGTCAATTAATTCATAAAAAACATATTCAACCCCCTTTAGGCTTAGTTCACCATCTTCTAGGTAATTTCATAATGAATTTTAGAAGTGGTGTAGAGATCTTGGCATAAGGCATGAATTGACAGTTAGGCACATACCCTAACAAAATGGTGAGCAAAAGGAAAAACCGGACTGTTGTGGAGTTGACAAGGTGCATGCTCAAAAGAAAAAAATTGTCTTCCGAATTTTGGGTGGAAGCTATGTGTTGTGCAGTTTATTTGATCAATAGATCTCCTACAAAGATTTTAAAAAATTGCACTCCTCATGAGGTGTGGAATGGAAGAAAGCCTAGTGTTCATCACTTGAAGATTTTTGGAATTGTTGCTTATTCCCATATTCCGGATGTGATGAGACGTGTTGCTTGATGACAAGGTTGAAAAATGCATATTCATTGGGTATAGTGAAAGGTCCAAAGTCTATAAACTATACAATCCGGAAACAAAAAAAATTGTGATTAGTAGAGATGTGAAATTTGATGAAAAATCTTCTTTCCAGGATTTAGAAGGAAGTTTTTCTTCAATTGCAACCATTCTTGATGAAGAAAATGATTTTCAAGATGTTGAATTTGATGGTGTTGTTCCTTTCCCATCAAATGAAGGAACCTCTCAAGGCAGCCCGCCTTCTCAAGGAAGGAAGACTAGAAGGTTGCAAGAGATTTATGACTCTACTAACCAAGTTGTTCAAGATGATGTTGTCTTATTTGCTTTCTTCGCAGGTGAAGATCCAATTTCTTATGAAGAAGCATCCAAGGAGGAAAAATGGAGGAAAGTCATGAATGAAGAAAGTGAGGCCATTCAAAAGAATGGCACATGGGAGTTGGTAGATTTACCACCAAAGAAAAATTCCATTGGTGTGAAATGGGTGTTCATGACAAAGGAGAATCCGTATGGCTTTATCAACAAATACAAAGCACGACTTGTTGCAAAAGGGTACAAACAAAAGGAAGGGGAAGATTATAATGAAGGTATTATTCAGGTTGAATAATGCAAGACGGTTGATCAATTGCCGGATGTGTTTACAAAGCCACTTGGTGGAAATATTTTCAAGAGAAACATTGCAAGATTGGGGATAAAAAGTAAATTTTGTTTTAAGGGAGGCATTGTTGGAAGACTAAACCAAATTCATTAGAAGTTTCTTACTTTGGAAAAGTAAAGTTATGGGAAATATCTAGCTTGGAAAATATAAGGTGCGGAAAATATAAACTTGGAAGAATGAAAAGTCTTATATTGGGAATAATTATATATTTATGATATTGTAAGTTGTGAAAATCTAGAACTCTCTCTTGATGGATATAAATACATGTAATTGGTTCCTATTGTATTCAAGAAGTGAGAAATAAAAATAAATTCCAGATTTGAGAGTTATACAAAAGTGTGAGTTTTTCATTCTTCTTCTTCATTTTGAGTGCCTTGATCCTACAAATAGGATCTGAAATCGCAATCCTTTGAATTTATTTATTTTTTCCGGTAAACAAGGCTCTGAAATTTACTGCTATGGATCAAGTAAATTAGTTGAAAGCCATCCTTTTTTTTTTTTGAATGGTAAGATGAATTTTATAAAAGAACCAAGGCCTAAGCCTTACAACTTCTAAGGGGCATACCCCCGAGATTTACATGGAAACCGAATTTCCACCACATGAAGTAACATAGTAAACAACTCCTGAGCCTGAGAGAAAGATAAGGAAAAACAACACCATGACAGTATCCACTACATTTGTGAAGCCAACTATTTTTCACTAAGCAAGAAACCTTCTTGATATTGGAATGAGAACCATCATTGCATAACTTGTGAGAAGAATGCGTGAGCAACAATAACCTCCAGTTGTGCAGTAAATAAAGAGCAAACTGGTTGAAGAGCATTACAGTAGCAGAGATGAAGGCAAGCACCAAGCAGCTAACAATTGGTGGTTCACCATTGAGTTTTGGTAGCCAGTTAAGGGGAAAAGTGTGTGACGAACACAATCCACAATACATCTATACAGCTGTTCCTCAATCTTAAATTCATTTGCATAAAGTCTTCGACATCTTTCAGTCCATAACTCATAAATTGTAGCCGAGAAAGCAAGTCGGTTCAGCAAAGAACCTAAAGAGTTACCCGATATGTGATCTAGCATCCAGTTGAAAGCCATCCTTGTTACAGCATTATGTACAACAACTTATTTTAGATCATTTTATTTTTGAAATTGTGTATGGAAGTGTAATAACACTGTTTGATAGTGTTTAAATTGGTTTTTGAAACTAATTTAGTTGAACTGACTTGATAACTTGACTGTACTAACAAGGCATGCATATTAAAAGTATTTTTTTCCCCAAAAGTGAGATTCCACGCTTATGACAATGTATAGCTCAAGTTAGAGAAAGTCACACTATTTAAGCTGAAGGTATCAACAATGGTATTAGTTTGTTGGAGCCATATTATTCCACTATTCTTTGCAAGTTGGCACTACTAATTGGTGAAATGAACCAAACCGTTTACATGGAGTAGAGGCCCCATGTGATGTCGAAGTTTTGGTTGAGATTAGCAGCCGAGAGAACCATGAGTGAACAAGCCACAAGAGACAGCATTAGTAACACTGTTGTGTCTCTTGAAGTAGCCATTAATTGGTGTTTTGGTGGTTAAGAAGTTTGAAAGAGGAAGTAGTTAGATTTTGGGTGAGTATGATGGGATATGTTAGAGGTGATTTGGTAGCTTATATATAGTCTAGTCTTATAAGTTATAGGTGGTGATTGGTGAAGTGGTTGTAAGAGATTTAGAACTGGAAGGTGTATAGGAAGGTTTGGGCATGGTGATGAAACAGCTGGCTATGCCACTATTAACATTGACTTAAAAGTTGTATGAATAATTAAAGAAGCCTCAGAGATGCTTCTTACTAGCTCAAATTTAGTCTCCATTTCTTCTTACTAAATATGATATTCTTAAGCCTACATCCTATATCAAGTTTGTTCCAAATTTTTTTGGCTGGAGTATTAAACTCTTAACTTACAAAATTTCAAATTCTCAATCTACACTTGTAATGTGACGTACAAGTGATAACGAGTACACAACATTTCATATAGATGTACTTGGATGCTTCCCAGGTGTATTGTATTTGTGTAGGTCTATCTGATGATATATTGACAATGACCCATTTGCGAATTATTTATTTATTTATTTTTAAGTATGAGTTCATTGCCCAAGTGGACAAAACTCATCCCCGAGTTCATTTCCCAAGTGGTTCATGCTTTTATTGTCTCAAACTATGCATATCATCTTTTCCATATCTAAGACACAGATATATGGAAGAAATTCATACCATTCAGATTTTAAAAGCGAGGCAATTGCTCTTTGTAATTTTCTTCATGGGAATTTTTTTTGAATTTTTTAAGAAAAAATTCCTATTAAGTCTTACTTTTTATCCCAAAAGACAAAAAAAAGTCCTAAAATGTGTATAGAAACCAACAAATACTATTTTTTAGATTATTTTTTTTTGACAATTAATTTGTTTTTCATTTAAGTCCTAAAGACGGAATTTTTTCATCTATAATCTTAGTAAATAGAAGTAAACTTGTTTAATGATACAATTATTGAAGAAATAATAGATTTTTTATTTAAACAGGTGTGAGTATATATAAAAAATAAAGATAAAAATTGATCATTTATTACTAGAAATTTCTTTTGAATGTCAATGACTTATAAATTTCGAAAGATCAAGCAACAACATGAACTAGTTACTTAATGGTATTTATCCGATCCTCGTATTTAGCGGTAGGAGGTCACTAATACTCCATCCGTCCCAAAATAAGTGTTCACTTTCTTTTTTTTAGTCGTCCCAAAAGAAGTGTCCACTTTGAAAAGTCAAAACACTTTATTTGATCAATTTACCAATTTAACCTTCAAACATTTAAGTTAAAAAATATATACATTATCAACCATCAAATCACTATGGTGGGACCATGGATAAAGTTGGTATTTCATTCACTAACATTATAATAAAAGTCATTATCTTAAAATATTGAATTTCCCAAAAGAAACTTTTAATTTGGGACAGAAAGAATATCTCCTAGTCACAACATTAGGAGCGGAGCCATGCCCAGCCTAGCGGGGACCATGGCCGCCACTCAAAATTTAGAAATTTTTTTTACTAACCTATAATTGCATAAAAATTTTCACTAGACTATAAAATTCATAAAAATTGCATATCCCCCCGCCCGGACTTTATTATTTTGTAATTACTTTTGTATCAATAAAAACTTGTATATTGACAAGCAATAAACCAGAAAAAAATAGATTGGGGAACTAATTATCTTGTTTTATTGAATTTTATTTCTTACAATCTATTTAAACTTCCTTAGGCATGTTAATACAGCAATTCAATTATGTCAATAACTTAATTAGACCTCTTATGACAATAACGCCCTCACAGTTATAGCGCAGTTAACAAAAATGGACATTCTAAAATTTGGACTAAACGTATTCAAGATCCTTTCACATGCTTAGCTTAACTGGTCAAATAAATTTATGTATTGACCTACCTAAATATTTCCATGGCATTAACATATAATAAATAAAAAAGCAGTGTCACAGCAGGGTGGTCTAGTGGAGTCGGAGACGCGGCTGATAGATGATGCATTTTAAATGTATTTGGTCAAAAACTCACTTCAATTACCAAAACCAACGCGTCACGTTAATAAATAAATACTATTTGATTTCTCACTTTTTACAGCCAACACCTCCCCACCGTGTCCAGATGCTCCATATCTGTGTCCAGCTCACACCCTCCAACTATCCAGCACTAAGCCCCTTCACGCGCGCACACAACTTAATTAGTATTAGTACCTTCCTCTGCCTTCACCACCACCTCTCTCCTATCCTATTATTTTCCATTCCTTCTTACCTCCCTATAAATACTCTTCCATATACACCCATTTCTCATCATCATCGATCCCAACACTCTTCTCATCACTACAACCGCTCTCATTCAAATCCACATCAAACTGTGTCTTCATATACCTACTCTGACCAATTCTTATACACCAAATGGCATTTTCTTCTTCACTTTCAGTGTTATTCCTGCTGATATCTGCTATACTTTCTGCATCTGCTACTAACTTACACCAAGATATTGATATAACATGGGGTGATGGCCGTGCTAAGATGCTCGACAACGGCGTGCTTCTTACACTCTCTTGACAAGGCCTCTGGCTCTGGCTTCCAATCCAGGAATGAATTTCTATTCGGAAAGATTGATATGCAGCTCAAGCTTGTCCCCGGAAACTCTGCTGGCACTGTCACCGCTTACTATGTAAGATCTGTTTGGAAATCCATATATTTGGATAAATCTTATGAATTAATGAGTAATGTCTAACCTATGTTTGTGTGTATATTATTGCAGTTGTCATCACAAGGTCCAACCCATGATGAGATAAGTTCTTGGGAAACTTGAGTGGTAACCCTTACACTCTTCACACAAATGTATTCAGCCAAGGCAAAGGCAACAGAGAGCAACAATTCCACCTCTGGTTTGACCCTACTGCTGATTTCCATACGTACTCTATTCTCTGGAACCCCCAACGCATTATGTAAGTATATATAGCCCTCGTATTGCTAAACTTATATAACTACAGTTTTTGAACTTTGTATCTGATTTAGTCTGTCCTACGCTTTTCAGTTTCTCTGTTGATGGCACACCCATTAGAGAGTTCAAGAACTCGGAGTCAATTGGTGTTCCATACCCAAAGAACCAGCCAATGAGAATATACTCTAGTCTGTGGAACGCGGACGATTGGGCGACAATGGGTGGGCGGGTGAAGACTGACTGGACTAAAGCACCCTTCACTGCCTCATACAGGAACTTCAATGCCAACGCTTGTATTTGGTCTTCAGGTGCATCTTCTTGCCCTTCAACTTCCCCGTCTGCGGCCTCCGGCAGCAGTGCATGGCTGACAGAAGAGTTGGACAGCACAAGCCAGGGTAGGCTCAAATGGGTGCAACAGAATTACATGATTTACAATTACTGCACTGACACTCAACGCTTTCCTCAAGGCTTTCCTCCAGAATGTGCAAGCTCTTGAAGACACTGCATGCTTGTTGAATTATTTGTAATTGTTTTTGGCCACTCAAAATATTCTTTGCCTGTTCTTGATTAGGATATACAATTCGATTCTTTTATTCGTTGTAATTTAATTTTGTTGGCATAATTATCACCATGTAAAATGTTAGATGAGCAAAGATGTATTTTGTTCTCCACTTCAGAAACGGATTTATTCATTCTAAGTTCTGTATTTTTGTTTAGTGTTCTGAACTACAAATCAAGAACAGAGAGTGGTGACTAACAGATCACCTGCATTAACCTTTTGAAACTTTCAAGCGTCTTAATGTCTCAAATTAGATCACCTGCATTACCCATAAAAATTTATATTATGAAAAGTTCCCACTAAAATTACACAAAGCCCCCACTGAAATTCCAAAAAAATACCATTACGCCCTACTAAGATTAATTTCTAGGTCCGTGCCTGATCACCTCTTTATATGAAACTACCATTCAGTAGGTTGTGTTTGTCTTAGCTAATCTAAAATGACAATGAAAGTAGTTAGAACTAGTAGGATGAAAGAGAGTGATAAGAAGAGAGGGGATAGAAATATGCATTGTAACACTTAATTGCATTTCATAATCAAAGTATCTCTTACAGATTACTTATGCCAATGAATATATAGCCCAATCAGAAAACAAAAATTCTAAAATGGTTGCTGCCATATGTTTTACAATAAAAAGTAGTCCAGCTAAAATTCTGTTTGTGTTGAGTAAAAGTGGCAAGACTTAACAACAATCATTTTAGGGTAAATTACGGTTTTACCTCTCTTGTTCGGATATATTACACTTTCACCCCTCTTGTTTGGATAATTACAGTTTCACCCCTCTAGTTTGGTTATGGTAACACTTTGCCCCCTCTAGTCTGATTTCAGGTGTGATTTTACCTAATTTCCCTTCACATTATATTATAATTTTATGGTTAATATCAACAAACCCCCCTAAACTATTGAATTTTCACATTGCCCCCTCCGTTATGGGTAAATTACAGTTTCACCCCCAAAAATTGAAAAATATATATATATATAATTCAATAAATATCTATAAAGTTTGAAAAAAAAATATAAAATTAGAAAATAGATATATATAATTCGAAAAAAAAATATAAAATACGAAAAAATATCTAAAATTAGGAAAAAATATCTAAAATTCGGAAAATATATATATAATTCGGAAAAAAAAATTCTAATAAGATGGTTCATTAAATATGGTGTTGAAAAAAATATATTTTTCAAACCAATAAATAGTGCAATCTCTAATCTGTACACATAAATGGAAACATAGGATGGTTCATTAAATATGATTTTATATTTTGCAAGGAAGCTAACACACCTTGGTACAGTTTTCATATCTACCTTCATGAATACACTACAAGGTCTATATTCCCAAATTAACAATAAGCAGAAATAAAAAAAAATCCTCATTTACCTAGACAAGAAATTAAAACTCGTACAATTTTGACTCCATAAAAACCCAAACTTTCAACCTTTTAGTGTGTTATTTTTCTGAATTTTGTAAAAAATTTATAATTTTATATATATATATTTCTAATTTTATATATAAATTTTTCAAAATTTATTTATAGTTTTTCGAATTTATATATTTTTTCCGAATTATATATATATTTTTTCTAATTTTATGTATTGTTTTTGAATTATATATATATATTGAATTATATATATGTTTTTCGAATTTTATATATATTTTAAAATTTTAAATATTTTTTTGAATTTTTGGGGATGAAACTGTAATTTACCCATAAGGGTGGGGGCAATGTGAAAATTTAATAGTTTAGGGGGGTTTATTGATATTAACCATAAAATCATAATATAACGTGGAGGGCAATTAGGTAAAATCAAACCTAAAATCATACTAGAGGGGGCAAAGTGTTACCATAACCAAACTAGAAGGGGTGAAAGTGTAATTATCCTAACATGAGGGGGTGAAAGTATAATATATTCAAATAAGAGGGATAAAACTATAATTTACCCATAATTTTATTGATACATGAGAGTTAGGTACACAATACAACACACAAGACACAAGACTCTGACACTTTATAAACTCACACACATAATAGTTGTTATTTTGCTCTCACTTCACAAGTTGGTGTCTTGGCTCACTACATACAATGAAGATCCAAGAGTACCTATTTATACTTGAGTGAGACAAGTCCTAACCACGCATTCATGGATTCATCTAGAAGGAAAATCCTACACATCTATGTGTGAATCATGAAATTTCTAGGAAGAAATATCTCTATAAACACAAATTTCGTCTCCGAAAATCTAGAAAACAAAATAAGAACAAATAAATAATTTTATTGATAATAAATAATAAATGAAGCGGTACAATTCTGTGGTTGATTCTTAAACCAATAAGAATCTTTCTCTGATTAAATCTCCTTTGAACTCTGGCTCAAGAGCTTCGAAAGTTTGATCTTGAACTATCACTTGATTGTTGTTTGTGTTCTTCGGGATTGAAGATGTCTTGATTTGTTGAAGGTCTTTGAAGAAGAACGACACAGGTGGAGATGGCAAAGCTTTGTTGCAGTTTTCTTCTCCTTCTCTTGATGATCCTCAAAATGTGTTGGATGACCTTGTATTTATAGGCCAAAGACAGGGTCTTAAATTTGGAAAATACCCACCAATTATGCTTAAAATCTCATAAAATAAAAGATATTCATTTATTTATTATTTTCTTGGGAATAAATTCAAATTTAATTTTGAATTAAAATCATATAACTCAAACCTCTGAGAATTTGACATGTGTCCATTTGTGAGATCCATAATTGTCAATGAATTTGACCAAGAATTATTGACTTAAGTCAACCGATCCAACGATGATTAAATATCACCAAATTTATGTGTCTACAAATTACCCCCGCTTCAGAGCTTGACTTTGTGCATGCTTGTCTTGTAGGAGTAGACAAGTTTTGAAGGAATTTTTTTTTTTGCCCAATTTAAATGGATTGTTGTTGGTATGGAGAACCTATCTCAAACAAAGGGCTTCATACGATAACAATCCAACTCAAACCAGCAGGACCCTATTTATTATTATTATTTTTTAATGGGTTGTTATATTATACATATATATTTTAGTGTGGTCCTATATCCATTAACTCTTAATTAGTGTGGCGCGCAGAATGGTTGGGCTAAAGTAAAATTACTTTGGGCCCAAGTCATTCTTCCAATATCAATAGAAAACGATTTATTTCCATATGAGTATCGTATTCACTCTATTTAACCATTGCCATCCAACCCTAGTCCATTTACATGTGCCTTCACACTTGTTTCGCAAGCCGTCAAGACAAGCCAAGTCGCCACTGTGATTGCCTTATTTTTTGTGTTAAAATTATTTTTTTCATGCCTCGTGTGTGTGTAACTGCTGGTGTGCTTGTTCACGTATAAAGTTCCTGGGATGGTAAGGGTTTCACAACCTCTGTTGCGGCAGGTAAGTGGTGTTGTCGGCGAGGTCCCGAATCAGCCAACATATTCAATTATCTTTGCGGTTCAGCGATGTAGAAAACTTGTGACCGTAGCCAAAACTGCAATAAAATATCATTCAAGGGTTAAGGTTGTTGGTGGTTCCTTTTCGGCGACGGCGTCGGAGTTGGAGACCAGTGAACTGTTGTTGCAGTGTGTATATGCCAGTGTGTGTGTGTGTTTATGTTCGCGTTTAATTGTGTGTTCGTGTGTGAGATTATGTGTGTTGCGCTGTATGTAAACCTGTCAACGGATCGGGTTCAGATCGGATTTAGGTAAATCCATATCCGATTTGTTAAGAAATCAGATTATTGGATTCAGATCATTATCGGATTATCAAATTTTTTTGCTAATCCAAATTCTATTAATCGGATTCGCATCGAATTCAGATTAAAATTCGATCCATTAAAATAGGGATGGCAAAACCCCGGATCCGATCCTAATTAGACAATTTTTTTTACTGAGTTAACTCATATCCGAATTTCTTCATTATCGCATATTTGATCCGATTTTCAGATCCGATTATCTTTTTACAAAAATACAAAAATTAATTAATAATTTTCAATTTTTTCTTATTTTTTTAGAATTTGTAAATACTAAATTTCCAATCAATACTTATAACACATGTTTAGAATACTTTATTTACTAGCTACTCAATATTTATATATTAATAAATAATATATAAATTTAAAGTAAAATACTAAAACACAACAAATATTAACACTTTTAATAGTAGTATAGTTGATCAATTGTTATTAATAAATAATAAAATAAATAACACTTAACATTTATACATAGGTATAATACTAAATTTATACACATAAAATTATCAAATCTATATTAATATAATATATATATATATTATAATTTCGGATCGGATTAGCATAAATCCAAATCTTTCACCCCCTGTTGATTGGACAAATGCCAACTTCCTCCCTCTAGTTTGGACAATTAGACTTTCACCCCCTCCAAGTCTTTTCTGGCAACTGAAAACATGAAATTACCTAAATACCCATTATATTATATATCAATATTTATTAGAAAAATTATGATATTTGCAATTATAGTTTTGACCTTTACTAACCCTAACCTAACCCACTCCAAACTCTAGTCAACCTAACTCTAACCTAACCTAATATGAGTGTTGAACACCCACTTCATCACTTATAACACCACACAACACAGAGAGAGACGGAGAGAGAGAGAGACTCATGTTCGTATGAGTCTTGAACCCAACCCGATCTCTATTTCCTCTCAATTTCGTGGCCAAATCTTCACCATCATTCTGAAGTAACCTGCAACAATGGAGGACGCTGAAGCTTGGAAATGGAGGAGGAAGAAGGAGGACGACTATGGAGGAGGAAGAAACTGGTTTGCATATATGAGTATGGGTATAGGTATATATTAATACAAGGGCAATTTTGTCCACAAAATTAAGGGCTAAAATAGTATTTTCAATAGCTAGAGCAATCAAGCCTAACCCAACATTGTATCTCCAACCCATCATCCACTACACGAAACTGAAACAATCTTATGAAATATTTCTATAAAATCTTCATCTGCTTCCCAAACACAAACGATTTAATACTTGTTTGCCTCTGTGAACAACCGAGCAAAATGATTCAAACGCTTGGCAGTCTTTGAATTTTTCATTTGGACTTATCTATATACATATATATATATATATATACACACACACATGCATATATGGGTATGGGTATAGGTATATATTAATACAAGGGCAATTTTATCCACAAAATTAAGGGCTAAAATAGTATTTTTAGTAGCTAGAGGGTAGTGTAGTCATTTGACCCCTCAAATTAGCTTTGACCGGCGTTGACTACGTCTGAAGGCCGGTGGAGGGGGGAAAGTGTTACGAAAAACTAAACTGGAGGGGGTGAAAGTGTAATTGTCCAAACTAGAGGGAGGAAGTTGGCATTTGTCCAATCAACAGGGGGTGAAAGTGTAATTTGCCCTATATAAATTTAAAGTAAAATACTAAAACACAACAAATATTAACACTTTTAATAGTAGTATAGTTGATCAATTATTATTAATAAATAATAAAATAAATAACACTTAACATTTATACATAGGTATAATACTAAATTTATACACATAAAAATATTAAATCTAATTAATATATATATTATAATTTTGGATCGGATTAGTATAAATCCAAATCTAATTTGTGTAAAAATCGGATTATCGGATTCGGATCCTAATCGGGTTATCGGATTTTATTTTCAATCCATATCCGGTTAATCAGATCGGATTCAGATCAAAATCCGATCCATTGAAATAAACTCTTGATTATTTCATTTATTTTTCAAGGTCTTTTCATGGTATCGAGGTCTAGCATAATGGCACTGTTAACAATGGGAAATGAAATTTGTAGCTGGCCCTGCCCTAATGACATTGTTGTCCATAGTTATTGGTTTAAGGGAAACATTGTTTAGGGTGGCAATTATGCAGGTGTGAAAAACGTTGATAGGCGTCTATAAATTTACAATTGGGATAAATTCTAAAAGTTGATTCTATGATTTTAGACTTTACAGATGAGAAGAGGAAAGTCACGGTGAATTGTTGAGAGGCCATCAGAATGAGAAAAAAAAGAGTCACAACGAACTGTAAGGAGGGAGTGGTGGGAAAAGGTAGGGTTTTTGTGATTGGCGATGATGATTTTTTTACTATGCGAATAAGAGGAAAAAAACAAATCACATCCAGGTAAAAATCCAAAAGATGATGGGTAATACCCATATGTGTTTTTTAATTATGATGAGCCACTTGTTTTAATTTTATTGGACCAAGTAATAGGGAAGGACCAAGTTGATCTTCCCTGGGGAGAACCCAAGTATTATCCATTATAATTTATGAGGCGTGCGTGAGTTTGTGTATACATGGTGGGTTTGGTGGTGTGTGGGTTTGTTAGGCATGTGAATTTATGGGAGTGTGTGATTTTTGTGTATATGTGTATATAATTATATATCACATATGTGTGGGGGTTTGTGAGTGAGAGAAAATTGGGATGTTGGTCTGATGATGTGTGTGTAATTTTGGTGTGGTGTTGTGTGGGATTTAATTTCGTGTGTGGGTTATATACAACGTGAAATTTGTTTAGGCTTTGACAAACAATTTACTATTCCATTTATTTTTATTTTTTTTCCAGGTTGTTTTCTCGTCCTTCGTGAAGATCAAGGAGAACTTTTTCAAACCAAACCATTTTGAGGTAAGTAATTTTTTTTTTGACAAACTAATCATTTCCCGAGTCACAATTCTTTCGGAATCACGCGCTTCTGAAAATATTTGTCCCTTCGGGGTCCCAATGCTTTATATTCCATTCGGGGTCACAATATTTTATCAGTCCCTTTTAGGGTCCCAATGCTTTATTAGTCCCTTCGGGGTCACAATACTTTATCAGTTCTTTCGGGGTCACAATACTTTACTAATCCCTTCGGGGTCACAATATTTTATCATTCCTTTCGGGGTCCCAACACTTTATCAATCACTTCGGGGTCCCAATATTTTATCGGTCCTTTTTAGGATCATAATTTTTTATCAGTCCCTTAGCGACATAATGACTCCGTCGAGAGAGGTACTATTTTAGGTTGGGACACCCCTTATGGGTTGCTTTTCTTTACAGGTGTCTCGTTCCGATTCTTCGTCATATCCTTACTTGTCAGACTGGTCATGCGAGATTTCTTATGGGCTTACAACCTCGGGTACAACCAGAAGAAGAAAATGACTCAGTTGCTCGTGTTTTGATGCTACGATATGCATTGCATGAGATTGAAGTAGAGACCATTTCGTTTTCACTTTTAGGGCAAAAAGTGGCTGCTGGAGAATTTATATGGAAGACTTCTCTGAAGATATTTTCTGTTTTTCCATACACTGAAGGATACTAGAAGTAGGCGGAAGACATTTTAGGCCGCCAAGAAGAGTTTCTGAAAGAGAAGAAATTATATGATGCAATATATGCTTCACTATTTTCATACTCTCAACATGAGAACATTCTCCGAGCATTCCTCGAATTTGGTGCCCTTCTACTAACTCCCTCCATTGTGCTGCGGGCGAGGTTTCTATTTCCCTCAATGATTTATGTGTCATAAGAGGTTTTCCTTTTGGTGGCAAGCAATACAAGGAAGTCATTCCCTTTGCTAGAGAGTTATCAAAGTTCGATCGAGAGGAAAGTTCTTTTTTTCCTCTTACTTGTGGATATCTCTTTTGGGCCTTCTATCACCTTTGCAATAAGCAGAGGAAATATGAAATGGTGGGAATCGTTGATTGGATAACCTTTTGGTTTAGAGATGCCAGACGATATAAAGATGTTTCAAAAAAGGTGCAAGGAAACCCAAAACAGAATCATTATGTATATGTATCTATAAAGGTTTGAATGACATTGTTTCTTCACCTGACCCAAGGAGTTTTAGTGCCATAGTTCCTACACATTATGTATATGGATGGATAGTTGACTACTTCAGAACCCACTCTCATGTTTCAGAAACTGAATCTCTTCCTCGAATGGTTCTATATACGAGTATTGGGCCTGCCCAACATAATAATGAAGTTACAGCTCAAAATATGTTTCGATCATGTAAAAGCGTCCCACTTCCTTACCATTCTAGGACATCTTCCACGCGAGAGGTGCTAAGGGATGATGGTCGACTATCCATTTCCACTCATGAGTAATTTTATGGCCTCCGATCAGGTTACTTTACACTGTGCCAAAATGTTTTTATTATTGTCGAGCCATACAGTCCACATATGTTTTGCAAGCAATTTGAAATTGAAAGATGATGTTTGTATTGGTGGTCTGGAAGTGATCTAAAAAATGTGGAGGCTTATGACAAGTTTCAAGACTAGGAGTAAGGTACAACTCCCTTCGAGTTCCAGTTTTAATAAGTTCTCCATGACACAAGCTTATACCGAATGGTGGTCAAAATTCTATGTTGATCCTTCTAAGGTTACAGAACCTATTGTGCCACAAAATGATCGCTCTTCTGCGCCCAAAGGTAAGAAGCTCATCCTCAAGAGAAATAAGTAGAGCCTCCCCTCTAATCCAGTACTAGTAATTCCATCTTATGGTCATGGTGTTGCCGAGAGTTTTAGGAGTCATATTACACCAGCTGACCATGTTCCGTCGCTTGTTCGCAAGCGCCAACATTCTCCAGTAGATTGGTACCAATGATCGAGATCGGAATTGGAAGCATATTGGTGATAAGCCGAAACATGTTGCTACTCCAAGGAAGGAGTCCATTTCTCAGGATTTAAATGAATTTCTTCAAGGAGTACCGAGTAGTTCAGAACCCATACAGGTTATTGCTTTTATTTATTTATTTATTATTATTATTGTTATTATTTATTTATATATATACAATCCATCCTCATATTTTTTTTCATAGATAAATGAAAATGAGGGTTTTCTTGGAGGTTTGTTGGAATTTAAGGATCTTCCAACGGGCAGTGAAGTCTCCATTTTTTGCCCTAGTTTGATGAACTTAGCTGATGAGATAGGAGATGAAGCTACTCAACTCTAGCAAAGACGTCAATAAACAGAATTTGGAATCAATGGCAAAAAATGAAGCACCTCATATGGCCATTTTGAATGTACTTACAAGGGATGGAACTTGCAATGCCATTCCACCTCTTCCATCAGCAATTACCCTTGAGGTGTCTGTTTTCAATATGGGGAACATGGTTCTTGATGCGCAGCGTAAGATTGCTTTAGCACTAGCTGATGTCATAAGAACAATGATATTCAACACAGAAGTCCATGAACTGTCTTTGATAGTCCACAAGCCTCCACCAATTTTCGAGGCACTTTCACAGTTTCCAGGGGATTTTTTTGGTCTGAAGAAATGGAACGGTACATATATGCATAGTGTTGTTATATATGTTGCCACCAAATCTTCGGTTGTTTGTAAGATGCCATCAACTATGCAATCACAACAACTGGCTTATGTTAACTCACAACTTATTGGTGCCGCTGTTCTTGAAGGTGACATTATTAAGCATGCAGACTCACTTCGGACCAACTTGCATGAAGTTAAATATACAAAGGCCAAGTTAGTGTGGGAGTTACAAATTGCATAGGAGGAGATCAAACAGATCAAGACTTCCTTGTCAAAGACTGATGTTAAGTTATCCCATGAGAGAGAGAAGATTAAAAAACTTAAGGAAGACCGCAAGGTGCCTGAAAAAGTTCAGATTCTTGTTGATCAAGAAGTTCACATAATGAAGACTCTCGAAGACAGGTTGCAAAGAGAACGCGATGAGCTTTCAGATTTGCCACTTTAGTTTAGTTCATCATTGTCATCTGTTATTTTAGATTTTTCACTCTAGTCTTGATCATTGTTGTCATTTATCATTCACCATTTTTTCGGAGCAGATTATTTACTTTGGTAATAAAAGAACAATTAGATTTTTTTTGATGCATTCAATTTCAGTATGAATGAACCTTTTTTTTTGGATGGATGACTGAACTCGGAATAAACCTCCAAGTTACCTATGTACCCTTAGCAGGGATCAAGTCAATCGCGTAGTTTAAATGAATGATTTGTTTTGTGAATGACTGAACTCGGAACAATCCTCCAAGTTGCCTATGTACCATTAACAGTGGTTAAGTCAATCGCTTTGTTCAATAAATGTTGTTGTTGTTTTCTTTTTTTTTTAATGTGGCATTAACAGTTTTAACTCATGTGAGTTAGAAGCATCGTGTAGTTTAGACTCATGCGATTAGGAGTGTGGTAATCTTGTTCAGGGATAATATTGCTTAAAAAACTTAGCATTGATGGGTCCAACTCTTACTCCATCTTCATCAACAATCTTGTAAGTGTCATTGGTGTAAACTTCTTACACCACATAGGGCCCATCCCATTTTTAGGTGAAATTGTTTCCCATTCGACGACTCATGATAATAGGTCTTCATACCGCTAGTACCAAATCGCCAATTTATAAAATGAGAGGACGAACTTTTTTGTTAAAAACACTTGAGAGCCATTGTTAAGCTTCAAGTCTTCTTTCATCTAATGTCTCTAACTCTTGAAGACGCAATTAAACATTCTTCTCGTTCGTCAAACGTTCTTGCAAGACGATCCTCAATGAATGGATTTGTTGCTATAGTGGAAGGACTGCTTCAACACCATAAATAAGAGAATAAGGTGTCGACTGAGTAGGAGTACGAAATGTTGTTCGATATGCCCACAAAGCCTCTTCAACTCATTCATGCCAATCCTTTTTGAACTTCGAGACCACATTCTTCAGTAAATTGCAAAGAGTCTTATTGAAGGCTTCCGCTTGTCCATTTGCGGGTGGGTTGTACATTGAAGATTTATACTGTTTGAAGCCAAATGTTTCACATAAATCAGTCATCAAATGATTATCGAAACATAATCTATTGTCAGTGATGATATGATGAGGAACCCCATAGCGAAAGATAATGTTGGTCTTGATAAAATCAACAACCGTTTCATTTTTTACTGCATTGGCAGGTATCGCCTCTGCCCACTTTGAAAAGTAGTCAGCTGCTGCGAGGATGTAAAAGTGGCCTTTATAAGACTTTATGAAAGGTCTGACTACATCCAGGCCCCATGTATCGAATGGCCATGATAAAATTGTAGGGTGCAATGGCTCAGGCGATTGGTGCATGAAGTTGGTATGAAATTGACAAGCCTGACACCTTTTGGCATAATCCATGCAATCCTTAACCTTGGTTGGCCAATAGTATCCCATTTTTTTCACTCGAAAGTGCAGCTTAGGAACTGACTGATGAGCTCCATAAACCCCATAATGTGTTTCTTCCATTGCATGAGTTGTTTCATCTTCTCTAAGACAACAAAGGAACAACCCCTCATAAGATCGTCGAAATAATTTATCTTTGTAAAAGATAAATCGAGATGACGTATCACAGTTTTGTGTCGAGGATCCTCAGGTAGCTTCCCATGTTACAAATAATCAATGCTGGGTCATCCCCAATCGTTGGTCTCAATAATCGTGACAGAGATTGCATTTGTTTCGTCTATTTAGGCAGTATCCAACATTGACACACATACATAGTGATTGGTTCGTCTTCTCTTGATGCCATGGTTGTGGCCAAGTTGGCTAAGGCATCTGCTAAACGATTTTCTTCTCTTGGGACGTGTTCCAATACAATGCTTTTAAACCTAGCTAGTAGCTAGTAGATTGGAAGCATATCGAGAATACGGAACCAAGTCTTCTTTCTTAACCTCATACTCCTTGAGAAGTTGGTTGATCACCAACTTAGAATCAACGTAAACTTCAATGTTCGAAATTTTCATCTCATGTGTCATTTCAAGGCCAATTATCAGAGTCTGATACTCAACAACATTGTTTGAACATTTCTTAAGAAAAACAAATGCATATGGTAAAATCTGCCTTTGCAGGGAGACAAAAATGACACCCGCTCCAGCTCCTTCAGAGCGTGCCGCACCATTAAAGAACATAATTCATGAGGAAAGGATGTCAACCAAAAATACTTCTTCATCGGGAAAATCATCAGCAATCTCCCAGTCAGCCAGTAGTGGACGATCGGCTAGAAAATAAGCAAGTGTTTGTCCTTTGACTACCTTTTGTGGAATGTATCAAGATTCAAATTTATTGAATAAGATCGCCCATCTTGCAAGTCATCCGGACAGAATAGGCCTTGACATGACATACTTGAGGGGGTCTGATTTTGCAACCACATGCACTGTATGAGCCAAGAAATAGTGTCTCAATTTTTTAGATGCGAAAACTAGCTCAAGACACGTTTTATCGATTGAATGATATTCAATTTCTGTAGTGACCAACCTACGACTTAAGTAATACAGAGCATTTTCCTTACACTACAAGAAAAATTGCTTTTTAAAATAGGCCAAAACCATTGTAAATAACTTTTTAAAACACTCATTCGTATGTTCTCTAATCAGCTGCTATAAATGTTATCCTACTTTTTATAACGGATGGTGAGTTTTAAAGACGTATTTTTTCTGTTATTAAAGTCATTTTTAAGACGGGAAGTATAATTATTTAAGATATTTAAGCCCGTCTTAAAAGGTATCACTTTTTAGAACGGGTATAGACTGTCTTAATAGACATAATTGTTTTACAACAGTCGTGTCCCGTTTTGAAAAGTCCCCTTTTTTTATAACGATTTTCACCTGCCTTATTTATCCATCAACCATATACCTTTACTGACCAATATACACTAATAAATCAAGAATCTTCAAACCAAGTAAGAATTTATTCATTGCATTACATAATTGATACATTAATACTTGAATGAGAATCAATCCTTACTTACAAATAAAATTAAAGAGATTGGACATCATCAAGTTTATCTTAATTACTCGCAAAACATCTAACAAAATGTCTCATTTTTCACTCATAATACTAAGAAATATTTTAACCCAAAATAGGAGAGAGCAACATATCCCACATAAGGTCAATCGCATATCTTGTAAAACATTTGTTAATGAATGAGTGATTTCAAAAACCTGTAAATTGATATATAAAAAGAATTAAGCAAAATAACAAGTTCTCAAGCACTCACGACGCTAACCAGAAATCTAAATAGAGGGGAAACACACTCACCTCTAATATCCACAGGGATCAAAATCCATCACTAGTACCAAGGAATACTCATAACTCACTCCCCGATAACACAGGAGGAAAAGTACTCACGTCCTTGCGTACTAACACAACCGTCATCCATATATATATATACATATATATATATATATTGTAAATGTACAATATATATATATATATATAACAAACCTCATCCCATTCCTAAGGAAAATCTACCTCTCAAAGGTTAGATCACCTCAATCATATCACCATACCATAAATCATATCGACCTCATGATACTATCATCAATAGGGTCAATCACATCACTAACACTCTCACCTTATGCGAGGAAAACCACCCAATCAAATCACTAAGAGTACACGAACTTAACTCACGAGAACGACCACCTCAGGGTCACCAAAGCAAGGCGAAGGAAAAGACTTCCCCATGCTAAACCAACAGATAACCGAGACAACAATGTCAAGGTTAAAGAACACCACAAGTGTTTAGTGAAAACACCCGAACAAGGAAACCAAAGCGAGGGGAAAGAAGTCCTAACGCTAAACCAACAGATAACCGAGACAACAATGTCAAGGTTAAAACACCACAAGTGTTTAGTGAGAACACCCGGACAAGGAACCCAATCCACTCGGTATCCATGCCCACAACATGTGGAACAACTCGAATCACCTAAGTGGTGACGTAAAAAAAAAACCAAGAAGAAAGGAAGGGCAACACTATATGTGTGCACTGAACAACACCAAGCCTCATACCCGAGACTTAGAAATGATAGGAAATAAAGGTGAAACAATGGAACACCTTTCAAAACTCTACAGGATGAGATATTGAGAAAGAAGTCTCGAAATCTCAGAATCCCAAGAAAAGTAATAAAATAGTTTTTCTTTAAGAAACCATATAGTAAAAATGACCGTCTTGCCCCCGGTCTCCGTCAGTTGCCATCACCGGCTTTTAAAAGTTGAAAATCTTTTCAAAAAAGATCCTAAGATCAGTTTATAAGTATTAAAACTTTTCATTTTACGGGGGTAGGCGAAAACGGGTTTTTCCTTTTAAATATAAAGAGTTTGTTTCAAGGTTTAGAAAACACCGTTTTCGAAATGACAGCCACATAAGAATGAACAACTCCACGGATTCCTATAATGCCCAAAAGGACAGTAAAGGAAGAACAACACGTTGGACTCACGGAAGACAACCATCCGTTTCCAACTCCACCAAATCAAATGACAACACATGGAAGAGGTTCGGCACCACGCCGTAACCGACAACTCAAGGAATGACATAGAAGTCAACGACTACGTACTAGCGTACAAAACACAGTACAAGGAATGCTTAAGGGAAGGGACTAAGCATAAGAATCAAGACTGTCAGACTACAGTACCTCGAGTACTTAATGAATCCCTAATCATAACCTCTTCTCATCAATCAAAATCTCACACAACTCATCACTCGCCTTCTCTAAGGCCTCAATTATCAATTGACACAAAAATCATCCATAATCTCAAATCTCCAAAAGAGTTCACACAACTAACCACGATCACCAAACTACTAGTCACAATCACAAGGCTACTAACCACAATCACAAGGCTGCTAACCACAATCTCTAAGGCCTCAACTCAAGTCAAGCCTACGGTCCACCACTAGCCTCCGCTAGCCACATGAATCACTATGCCAACACGCATAACCTCCCCCAAGGGTACTAAGGTATACAACAACAAGTATAAATATATTCGTTTCATTTATACTTATTAATAATTACCACTTTTAAAGTCTTGTTTCACATTATTCATTTTCAACTGAGCATTTATAAAATATGAACTTAATTTACAATATATTGATAAATAACATGCTCCAACATCACATGTAATATAGCACATATACATGTTAAACGAGATCATATAAATAGTGTGCAGTGTAATGTGACTCGACACTCCCCGTGATACTCATACACAACACACCCTTCCCAAGGGTAACGGATACAAACTCTGTCCACATACTTATGAGGATACAGCTTATCAAGTAGTGTAGAGTTACCACACCGACCCTTCCTAAGTGATTTTTCTCTCTATCACTTCAACAGGGAAGGCGGTTGTACGAGAGCCCAGCTTGCAACTCCGTACGCCATGACTACCATAAAGTCAAGAACATGAGCCTCTACCTGGACTCCTAACTCACATTTGTCGGCTTTTTAGTTCCGTAGGCGTGATACCTCCTGGCCAGTTGTTGTGATGATCCGACACAAACGTCTACTCGTGCCCCACGCACAAGGGAAGTAGACCACACCAAATGAACTCTCTCTGTCACTGGTGAAACCGTGCACTACATGCACCAACACCCATGTGCTCACACGACATGGTGTACAATCAAATCATATCTCAATCATAAATATGTAATACATCATATTTATAAAAATACCCACATGGTAATATAAGTCTCAAAAATCTCTTTTCATGCTTTAACATACAATAAGGCAATTAAATCATATGAAAACAATTTCATATACATTTCATGTTTTCAAAATATATTTTCTTTAATTCCTTAGAAAATATTTCAATTTCAAGTAACATGTCTTTTTAAAATAATTTAAACAATTATTTCACGTATACCAAAAGGAACCTAGCATGTCGTCTAAGCTTTACGAATCTCTACTAACCCATTTAAATTCGTAAGGGTTTCTAAGCCGTCTATTCTTATTTAATTTAAATAAGAATATTATTTAATCACATAGGAATAATTTAATAAATTTTCTTTAATTAATTCCTAAGCCTCATTCTGATCCTAAACAATTTATAGATATTTAAACTAGCAATTTAATATATCTATAATAAATTAAATAAGGGTTTTGAACCCCTAAACTACTTCAATAATGCGGAGTGAGAAATATAATTTCCCACCTAATTATACGTTACCGAACAGTCCGAAACAACACAGTACCGGCGCCCGAACACGAAGCCCACCGACCAAAATCGTCCAAAAACTATTTCGAATATATCGAAATGTCCGTCCCGACAACCAATACGATATATATATGAAGCCCATTAATAATAAGTTAATTAATTGGGTTAAATCTAAAATACCCCAAACGAAAACTATAACCTATAAACGCGATTTCCGGGCAAATCGTTCAACATAAATTCACGAAATTAATATATGACGAATACTACGTAGGTATGAAACTACTCACCGAAAATTGGTTCAAACCGATCACCGGAAGGTCGCCGAAAAATTGGCCGAAGCCTGGCCGGATCGCCCCTACTCACGCTCACGCGCGGCTGTCCAGCCGCGGCCTTGCCCTTGCGCCACCGTGCGCGACTGCCAGACCGCCACCACCGGACCACCACGCCGTAGCCGCCGCATCGCCGCCCAGCCCGGTCACCGCCGCTCTAGCTGCGCAGCCGCCTGTCCCAGCCGCGTCCGCCACCAGCTGCGTTTCCCCCCAGCCGGCCGTTCACTCTCTCTCTCTCTCTCTCGCCTGACCGGTGACCATGGAGGATGGAGACGTGAGGGAGTTGCTGCTGCTGCAGAGGGAAGGAGAAGAGAGGAAGCGTGTATTCAGCAGTATCGTGTAGGAGAAGAGAATAAGAGATATGGTTTGTTGTAACAGGTTATGTCGTGTATATACAGATACATATATATGATATATTGCACAACTAGCCCATCATTTCTCCATAATTTCAAAAGCAACCCTTTAATTATCCTAAATTGCGAAATGAACCCACTTCATTATATATATATATATAATTAATTATATATATATAATAAGTCCCAACAATTACCGGAAGTCTCCAAATAATATCGTGTAACCCCGAAAGTCCACGGGACACCCAATAACCAAATTAGTCTGAAAGAAATATACCGGTTTAGGAATCCAACAACCGGAACACCAAGAAGGTAATTTAATACGCTTCACCCCGGATTCGTAATTGTACTAACACCGTAATCGAAATAATCGAAACGATACCGTGTAGTCGAGAATAAGAATTCGCGTAGTCGTCAAAGAAAAACCGTAAAGTCATCCAGTCGACTTTAAACTAAACGCGAAAAATTTACAGGTATCAAATACCAAGAATAAATAATACGTCACGAACAAGTGACGTCATTACCGAAATTAAATTAAATATAATTTTAGGAAAAAAGGAAAATAACACGGGGTGTTACATGAACTTTTATCATATTAATTCTTCGTTGTCCTCCTTAATGAAATCCTTGAATTACTAGACGACTTCTAGCCAACTCGTTGATTGTAATGCCAAGGTTTCTCATTGTGGATTTTGGCATGATGTTCACCGTGGAACCCCCATTAATGAGAATACGAGTGACATTTTGCTCCCGAATATACTTAGAGACAAACAACGGTCAATTGTGAGGTTTTGACGTAAGTTGTAGATCTTCATCGGTGAAAAGGATCAATGCACAACATGAGGAACACATTGTCTCAGGAGCTTGCTCTTCCATACCCCTAACAGTGCAATCTTTTGTCTTGTCAAAATCTTGACTATCTACCTCAAGTGTTTTTTGTTCATCTTTCTCGTTAACTTTGGTGGCCGATACTGTGTAAATATTTAGACTTTGATCATCAGTAAGATATTCCATATGAAAGAATTCTCCCAAGGTAACACCTCGATGAGTATCTCTGTTTGAGAGCTCAACTTCCTGACATTCTATCATGGCTTTTTGCTTCTTTTGTGGACCTTGCGGAACTTTCTTCCTTTTATTCCCCCAGTTTGGGCTGGTATGTTGTACAGTAATGGTTCTTTGTTTGCAAGATCTTCTTCTTGTTACTAGAGTCCAACCTTCTTCTGCTTGTTCAAACGAACTTGCATTCAATAATGGAATGATAATTGGATATAATGAACCAAATTGGATGGTCTTTAAGCTCCCCGATTATTTGACATAAAAAATTTTCTCATCAAGTTTTGCTTTAGTTAGGCTAGATAAAACAAAGGCAATGGTGGTATGATTCGCTTTAGCTACTTCATCCCCATCCAAAAGGATTTTGCCTTGCTTTGCCAAGTTCATGAACAACTCTTTAAATATAAAATATTTTTCGACTGGATGACTAACAATACAATGGTAACTACAATATTTAGGATCATTCACTCATCCCATCTATGTCGGGCATTTACATTCTGGCAGGTCAATCACTTTTTTCTCAAGTAAGAATTCTAATATGCCGGCTACATCAGAGTCTGGGAATGTGTATGTCTTGTTCTTTAACTCTTCGAGTGTTGAATGAGGTTTTTCAGTATCTTAAGTTTTAGCTTTCTTGCTAACTTCTTTGTTCTTATCTTTTACAGTAATTTTCAATGGCACGGTGGGGACGGCTATGGTTTCTTCATAATTTTTCTTTGTTTGTCTTTCATCTTTCTTTCCATCTTTATTATCATTTCTTTGTTCTAAGACAGGGACATTCTTGCCACCATGAGCATTGATGTTGATCTCCATATCATGTGCCTGTATGTCTAATTCCTCAAAAGTTCGAGGTTTGATGCCTTGAAGGATATAGAAAAGTCCCCAATGCATACCTTGCATGCACATCTCAACGACGGAGATTTCTGAGATTCGATCTTTGCAATCAAAGCTTAGAGCCCTCCACCTATTGATATAGTCCACAACTCGATCATCTTTCCATTGCCTAGTGTTGGTAAGTTGTATTATACTTACAGTACATCGGGTGCTATAGAAGCGATTAAAGAACTCTTGCTCCATTTGGTCCTAATTGTCGATTGATTCAGTTTCCAAGTCGGTGTACCAATCGAAGACGTTTCCCTTTAGAGAACAAACAAATTGTTTCACCAAAAGATCGCCTTTTGTCCCCGCATTATTACAAGTTTCCACAAAATGAGCAATGTGTTGCTTAGGGTCGCCCTTCTTGTCAAATTGTTGTAACTTAGGCGGTTGGTATCCCATTGACATCCTCATATCATCAATTCGTTAGTGTATGGTTTTGAATACATGAGAGCGCTTCGACTTACTGCATCATATTGTGATCTGATTGTGTGGGAGATTATGTCTTGCAGTTCTTGGACAGATAAAGAGCCCACCGAAGGAGCAAAATAGGTTTGGTTTGCCCCCTGCTCAGATGTGGCTATGTGTTGATCCTTGTTTTTCATGGCCACTTACGGTATAAAACCAGAAGGGTAAGTAGGTCCTTGACTTGACTCGCCTGACTTTTGGGTCTCAAACTTATTCATGAGCGATGCGATTTGTAGATCTTTCTCTTCACAAGTTTTGGTGAGCTTTTCGATGGCACGACTCATAGTAACCATTTATTCTTCTACTGATGTTGTATCAGTCATCATGATGTGCATATTGGTTGTGTGTGAATGACTTTGGTAATCTGAGTACTCTAGAGCCGAACCTTTTGGAGTCCCCAAAGAAGATCTTGATTGTGATCCTGTGCTTTAGTTGCAATAAAAAATAGAGTGCGACACTCTACTTTTGGAAGAATATTATTCAAAAATGGGGGATGCTTCCCTAGACTTCATTGTATTGATCTTCCCTGTTCTTAAAGACTCAAGAGTGATGAATGGTTATGTTTTTGTGTTTTCAGGTGGCGTTGCGTCAACCACCCTTATTTCCTGACCTTTTGTTAGTGAAGCGAGTGCCTTTTCCTTCTAAAAGGTTATTGCGCCAGTAGAGGTGCTACTAATAGTTGATGAAGCAACAACATTCTTGACAACAATTGTAGTCAGGGCTTTGCGAGTTGTGGAAGTGACGACGTTCTTTCCACCATTATTCGATCCTTGTGCAAGTTGTGTTCTTGGGTGCCATTGATGCTGACAAGGTAGAGACTTGATGAATGATTAAGGAGATAAATATGAGAGATAGAGATGTCCCACCGAACATGCCAGAAATTTGGTAACACAAATTTCGTCTCCGAAAATCTAGGAAACAAAATAAGAGCAGACAAATAATTTTATCGATAATAAAAGATAAATGAAGTGGTTCAATTCTCTGTGGTTGATTCTTAAACCAACAAGAATCTTCCTCTGATTAAATCTCCTTTGAAAATCTCCTTTGAACTCCTGTGCAAAGGCTTCGAAAGCTTGATCTTGAACTGTCACTTGATTATTGTTTGTGTTCTTCGGGATTGAAGAGGTCTTGATTTGTTGAAGGTATTTGAAGAAGAACGACACATGTGTGGCGCGCTTGTTGTTCTTCATCTTCAAGAACTTTAGGGGTTTTGTTGAGTTGGAGTCGGCATAGCTTTGTTGCAGTTTGTTTCTCATACTCTTGATGATCCCCAAAATGTGTTTGGTGGTCTTATATTTATAGGCCAAAGGTGGGGTCTTAAATTTGGAAAGTACCCACCAATTATGCTTAAAATTTCATAAAATAAAAGATATTTATTTCTTTATTATTTTCTTGGGATAAATTCAAATTTAATTTTGAATTAAAAGCAAATAACTCAAACCTTTGAGAATTTGACACGTGTCCATTTATGGGACCCGTAATTGCCAATAAATTTGACCGAGAATTATTGACTTAAGTCAACTGATCCAACGGTGATTAAATGATCACCAAATTTATGTTTTTACAATCTCCAGATGAAAATATATAGTGAAAGTGAGAAATTGGTATATCCTTCTAGTGAGAGTTCAGGATGATTTCAACACTCCCCTCAACACAAACTCTCCCTTTGAATGTAACGTCCGGGTTTTCTTTCAATTAATTTTATTATTATTTTGTATGGGTTTTCGTGTACCATTGGGTCATGGTTGGTGTTTTTGGGTTCGTCCATTTAATTTGGAGATTCGTCATTTTTGAATTTTACATTGGCCCAGGGGTTGTTCGGTGGGCCCGGGCTTACCCGGTGGTCCAATGTTCGGGGTTTGTTGTTCGCGCGCTTCAGTTTCTGCTGGAATTGAAGTTTTCACTTCAATTTGAGGTAGTGGGATTTTATTCAATTTGATTCTGATTTCGTGGGTGTGCGTCTATTATTAATTCTGATAATTAATCGAAATAGATTATTTGATGCCTATTGTAAATTCTAGAATTAATCGAAATTGATAATTTGTATTCGTTGTATTTTCAATAATTCATCGAAATAGGATTGTGCATTATCATTCTATAATTCCGATATATAATCGGAATGAAATTTATTGTTATTTATTTTTAATTACGATAAATAATCAGAATTACATGAATTAGTGTTTGTTTGTAATTCTAATAAATGATACAGAATTGAATTAAATATATTTTAATTCTAATTCCAATAAATAATCGAAATGGGGTCATTTAGTGTTCGTTAGTAATTTTGATAAATAATCGGAATGATATTATTTGGAGTTTCGATTAATAATCGAAATGAGATTGTGTGACGGTTCTTTAGAGTTCGATAAATAATCGGAATAGGTTATGTGGCATTTCGATGCTTTCTTGATTATTTGTAGATATATATATACATACACCTAAGTTTATATACCTTTTTAGCATGGACGTGACCTGTGAGATAAGTGTATGGGAGTCGAGCCCGTCTTGATTTTAGGTTTCGTGAATGTGGATGTGTTCTGAAATTGAATAAATATTATTTAAATAAAATTGAAGTTGTTATTGATGAGATTAGAGCTTGGGTAGCGCAATTGTGGTTGAAACATGTTTACTTGAATTATGTGAAATTGCTTGCTTGGTGTTTAAATTGCTTAATTTTATGTCTATGTGTAATCAAATGACATTAACATGTGTCGTATGCATAGTTTGGTGCTTAAATGTGGATTTCATTGAAATCTTAATGATTATGTAAATTGCTTTAATTTTTAATAAGCGTGTATATTCTGCTAGACAAGGTATGATGACATTCATGACATGAACATGTGCACAAACATGGTACTGACAGGACCCGCCATGGGGGTGGTTCACTTGGTCAAACGGTAGTCATGAGCCAACGGAGTAATGACCCGTGAACTGTGATCTACTAGACTTTGGACTTGGTTCTAGATCCGGGGTTGATTACTCATGTGTGTTTTGGCAAACATGGGGGCAGAGTACTTGTGCGCGCTACAGCGAGCACATTGTTGTTTACAAGTATGATGACATTAATGACATGGACATGTGCACAAACATGGTACTGACGGGACCCACATTGGGTGGTTCACTTGGTCAAACGGTAGTCATGAGCCAACAGAGTAATGACCCGTGAACTGTGATCTACTGGACTTTGGACTTGGTTCTAGATCCGGGGTTGATTACTCATGTGTGTTTTGGCAAACACGGGGGCAGAGTACTTGTGCTCGCTACGGCGAGCACATTGTTGTTTACAAGTATGGAAATGGGCCATGTCGTGGCTGATTACTCATATCCACTCTGTTGTGCCGAGCTGGGGTTTTGAGAGTGCATGTAGATGATAGGAATGCATGACATTCATGGATTTCATTACATTTCATGGCATATTGAAATGATTATGTGGTTATGTGATATATGTGTTGATATGTACGCCATGGTATTCGTCTCTATATATTTTGTTACCATTGATATGTTTTTACTTGATGTTGTTTACATTACATGAATGTGCTTAAGCTATTAAGGCTTAGAGGGTTCTAGTATGGTGATGGATTAGGTAAAGTACTAACTGGTCAACCGATGTTTTGATAGATTTATGTTTGGTTCTATATGTCCACCATATAGGTTATTTAGCGTTCATATGGGTTGTTAAGCCATCTCGAATGGCCGGTAGTTGGTAAGTCTGGGCTCGGAGATTTGAGCGAGTCATTTTTTAGTTAACTATCTTTCTTGGTCTAGTACTGAGGTGTATGTGTAATTATATATATATATATATATATATATTAGGTTACAAGAATCAGGATGAGTCTGTGTTATGTCGTGTCATTCGGGAAAACTATAAGGTTATGACATGTGGCCTCAGAGAGCAGTGGTAGTAATTCGTAGTGAGATGAATCGAGGATTCGAGTTGTGATTGTATATTATTCTGGTCTATGAATTTAGGACTAGAGGCAGAGACGTAGGTGTTCATTCGATTGTGAATTGTGGTTCTCAAGTTGGTTTGAAGTGAGTGTTTTCCATCGAGATGTGGATTCCGGGGTTAAGGTACGGGTGTGTTGGCCTTATAGGGGTGTGTGTGTGCGTAATCCATTGATTGGTGGATTATGGAATTAAGGTGTGTGAAGTCCATCGAATGGTCGATTACGAGATTGAGGTATGTGTGTAATCCATTAAGGTGTGGATTACAAGACTGAGGTGCTTGTTTATTTTAACCCATAGTGGCATGGGTTATGGTGTTGAGCTGTGCGAGTGGAAGTTTATTAAGGTGTGAACTTACAATTGAATGGGAGTTATAGGTTTTCGTTGACGTGCTTAAAACATTGGTTGCGTTCGTTCATATATATTAGCTGACGTACTGTAAATATGATTATGAGGTGTGATTTAATTGTACTTCATACTTAGAGTACAGGTGGAGTCATTTCCCGGTTGTGGTTATACCCTGGTTGGGTGATTTTAGGTGCTTAGGGTACTAGCGTGGTTGTCATCAGTTGTCGTTGACCTACTTGGTGTGTGGTCTTAGTTATTTCACGAGTCCAGGCATTGTGTATCTAGCGCATAGTCTTGGACTGTTCTTTCTCCTTCTTACTATATAGATATAATGTGGGTACTTAGCGTATAGTTTTGGTTAGTTATTATTTCACATACCTGTTTGGGGTGTGTGGGGTTTCTGCTCGGGGTCTCGGATTGGCATACGTGTCATGGTGAGACAAAGAACCTGACCTAGGTTAGAGGCATGCACCATTGGGTGGGTTAGAACGACATGTATGGTCGAAAGGCGAGGCGGATAGAGCTTTCCCACTGAGCACGTTTTTTCTCATCCTCTTTTTCACCCTTTTCAGGTATGAAGCCGGTTATGGACGGCGTGTAGGGGATGGTAGTTGTGAGGACTTGGTCCTTCCTTTTAAATCATCCTATTACTCTGTATTTTGTATTTTGGTCTATGTATCATTTGACGGACTAGCATGTTAACTAATCCTATCAGTGTTGTACTATTCTTTTGGCACTTAGAGTGCATTGGATGTATCCATGACTTTCTTTATCGCATGTGGGTCTGTATATGTTTATCATATGGGATGATGTTATGCATTTTTAAAAATGTGTTATCAAGTATGGCTGGAAGTGGCTTCCTCGCCACCTCTTTGTCTCCTGAACAGAGAAGACTCTGTCCGATTTTTTAAGTTTTTCCCTTGTAGTCGCACCCCGATGTTCCGAGGTTCAGATTCTGGAAATCCTAGGAGTTTCGGTGTATGACATTGAATCTTATAGTTACCATGCCAATTTGTCTTCTATATTTTTCAAAATTTATATTACCAAGTCCCTAGTGAACAAGTATGCGTCTTACTCGTCTGTCTTCGTGTCTTTCATGTCTATTTCTCCTTGAAATACCTTTTATCTTAGAAAGTGGTAATGGACCTCCACGTGTTTGGTTCTTACATGGAACATTGGGTTCTTGGCCAATCAAATCGCTGATTAGTTGTCGCAATGTAGCAGCACTGTGTCATTAGTTGGTTAGTGTAGATATTTTATGAGTTTTTTAGCCATGTACTCTCTTGAGCTATTATTGTTGCTCTGTATTCAACTTATGTGGTTGATAAGGACACAGTTGGTTGTTTCTTGCTACACCATGAAATTGTTTCCGAGCCAAGATTAAATACTTACTCGGTAGTTGATCAACGTGTATCGTGATCCCCAGTATAGTGAATCACAATAGCCGACTACCTTATATATCCCATCTTTTTTATATTGGAGTCCCAAATCAAGTGTACCCCTCACAAACCTTAGTATTCGCCATACTAATTCTAGATGCGGTTTCTTTAGCTCTTGCATATATCGGCTTGCTATTCCAATTGCATATGAAATATTAGGTCGCGTTAAGGTTAGATAGATTAGGTTGCCTACCAGTTGTCGATACTTGGTTTCATCCTCTAAAGCTTTGCCTTCAGGTGCACACAACTTCACATTGGCCTCTATTAGCGTAGAGATTTTTTTGCACTCGACCATCCCACTTCTTTTGAGTAATTCTGTTTCATATTTTTGTTGACATAGGAACACTCCCTTATTACTTTGTTCGACCTTCAGCCCAAGAAAGAGCTTCAGCTCTCCAAGCTCTTTCATCTAGAAACGAATTATAACTTTTCTCTTGTACTTTGGATCTTCATCTGTATTATCTCATGTGATAATTAGATAATCTAAATATACTAACACTATTGCTACTTTAACCATTACTTATTAACGAATAATCTTGAATAACAGAATACCCATTTTGGACTAGAAACTTTGTTATCTTACCATGTCAGGCTCTTAGAGCTTTTTTCAATCCGTATACCATTTTTCTTAACTGTAGACTCGGTTTGGTTAAGCTTAGCTTTCAAACCCCTTTTGTTACTCCATGTATATTTCTTTATCTTCCTCTCTACGTAACAAAGTATTATTCACGTCCATCTGCCACATCTTCCATGGTTTTCCTGCTACAAGTGCTATTAACACTCGAATAGTTGTGATTTTTTATACCGGGCTGAATGTTTCATCATAGTCCAAGTGGTACTGCTGATAAAATCCTTGAGCTACTAATATTGCCTTGTACCTCTTGATCGATTCATCTGGATGATTTTTTATTATGTAAATCCACAGACAAGATATAAATTTGAAATCTTTTGGCTTTGGCACTAGCTCTGATGTTTAATTCTATGATAGTGCATACATCTCTTATTCCATTGATTTTTGCCACTCAATGCTTTTAGATGCTTCCTCATATTTCACAGGCTCTTGGATATTTTTCTTGCTCAGGGAAACATTAACATACTTGGGGTTTGGTTTTCTTTGTCTGCTTGATTTTCAAAGCTGAGTTTGTAGATTTTCTTCAATCTCTTCTTCTTGATAGACACGTGTCTTCACTGTCATGAGTCTGGCGTCCTTGGTGGGTATGCTCTAGTTCTTCAATAAAATTGGAACCAAATAAAACCATACTATGTTTACGCTTTTACACAGAAGAAAAAGTGAAGCACGAGCTCTTCTGAAATTTTGTTACTCATTAACTTTTTCAAAACGCTTTTCCAAGGCCCAAAATCTCTTTTAAGAATTTTGTCAAATACCGCTTAAAACAATTTTTCACTACAGAAAACCAATAGCAACGTTTCAAAAGTCAATCCAAACAGAGTCGTCATGGTTTAGTTTCACTCGTTAAAAAGGTCAATTTGGTTTTAATTTTTTTTTCAAACCGTTATGAATAGTTTAGTTCCAAAATGTGATATTTATGGCTCGAATTTGGATTCGGGTCGCAGGTTGATTCGAAAATTGAGCTTTATATGGACTGTGGGCTGTGATCCTGTTTCGTCTCCTTTATAGCCCGTGATAAATATAAGGACAATTAGGGTTTTGTTAGGGTTTCCACACCCTCTGTTTGAAGTCGTGTGTACCTGCAAATCAAAAAACGCACATGAAACACACCAAATAATCGATACAAAGATATATACGTAGTTCGTAAAAATCAGCCTACGTCCACGGAGAGCACCGTTTCACTATAATCAATGAGATGATTACAAGGGGATGATCCGCAGATCATACACACGCACACACGTAGTGTATACTCACGTCTGTATCACCGGAATAATATAAGCTTATATTATTCCTGACTCTCACCAAGAAGAATACTAATATGCATCTCTTCTTTCTTTCTCTATTTGTACAGACAATACAATAGGGTTGACCCCTATATTTATAGGAGAGGCTGGAGTGGAGGACAAGTCAATCAAACCAATTAGGAGTCTACTGATTGATCTCCTACCATAACTGTGATTGCTTGGTGGCTAAGTTTAACTTTCCCTGCAAGGAAAAGAGTCACCTAAATATAACAATCTCCCACTTAACGACTTTCCATCCAACAATCAACTTTATCAATGATCAGTTATTACGGTACCGTTATTTATGTCTTCAAGCTTGAAGACCCACTGAAGTTGTGCGCAACTTCAGTTTCTCTGTTGTCACTACTTTGGTCAACATGTCGGTCAGATTCTTACTTCCTTGAATCTTCTCAAGCATCAACACTTCATCCTCCAATAGAGATCTGATAAAGTGATAACGAAGATCTATATGCTTGGTCGTTGAATGAAATGCTGAATTCTTTGCCAGATGTATAGCACTATGACTGTCACTGTGCAAAACACTCTTCCCTTACTCAAATCCCAACTCTGCCAACAATCCTTCTTACCAAATCATCTCTTTACTAGCCTCTGTTACGGCAACACACTCTGCCTCTGTAATAGATAATGCTACAATCCTTCGTATCTGTGAAACCCAACTAACTGCTGTAGCACCTACTGTAAAGACATAACCAGTAGTGCTTCTTTTGTGGTCTATCTCACCAGCAAAATATGAATATGAATAGCCATGTAAATTCACTTTGCCTTTTTGGTGTGCGTCAGGTGTGTGCAAAATATGTTGTTAAAAATAACACCTTAACGACACTTTAGGTTTTACCCTTTTGTAAGCGCACATATCAATTGTGTATAGTTTTGCATAAGTAGGGGAATATGGATCCCACAGTGATGAGGATTGTTCACTTTAATAATTTAAAAATACTGAATTATAGTTTTTCCAAAAAGAGTTATTTTTTGTAGATTATCTAATATTACTTAAATTAAACTAAACAACAAAGTAAATTGGTTTGTGATTCAGAGGGAGAGAAAACTAGGGTTTCCTCACTCTACCACTAACCGCATAACATAGTTCAAATTCTAATTTCAATTGCATGAGGGCGATCCATTGACTGTGAATCAGGTCGCACCGTGCCAATAGTTTGACCCCAAAAAGGATTACTCTCAACTGAATATTGACAACCAATTTCAAGACTAAACTGATTAGTGCATGCCGACTACTAACATAAAAGTAAATTAAAACAGTAAATTAAAGAATGAAAATAAACTAAGGCATGTCTATATCAGTTTGTCAAGGCATGACTTGTGTCAACCTAGAGTTTCGAGTTTTATGACCTCCATTATGTAGAAAATCACAAATTAAGCATCCGAGTTACAGCCCGTAGTGAATAATTGTGATTGTGTAAGATAAATATATTCAAAAAGTCTAAGATAAGAATCAATTCAAATATATAAACTTGTATCACGAATAAAAATGGTCTCTCATCTAACACAATCATCACAATATAGTCACAACTTCCCCTCTCTACAATTGAAAATAAAATCAGAACTACATTACTTGGCTAGGGTTTTGCTCTAGATACCGAATTAGTTGATCATGGCTGAGGGAGTCTTCATTTTTGGTGTGGAAACGCTCTCCATAGCCTTCTTCTCCGGATCTCTATGTCTTTAATTATGTTTCTCTTCAATGGAAGAGAACTTTTTGAATGAACGTGTATCTCCAAAATAGAAATAAAAATAACCCTAAAAGCCTCCCCTTCTTAACCCTAATCATTTCATATTTGTAGACAAGTGAGGGAAACCCTAATGGTTGCCCTTTTCTGTAATTTCAGAATACATCAATATTCTCATAAAATCATATGTAAATTTGTGTATAAGCTTTTACGTATAGGTCTGGAATCACCGATCACTTAAAATATCGAAGTAGGGACAAAACTGGAAAATTCTGAAACAACTCCGAATCAACTTCAACACGTCAAGGGATCACGTGACCATCATATGGGACCTACACTTCTGACCTACGCTTGGGCGTAGGTCTAGAGCATAGGGTCCAAAACCATAGTGTACCTTAGGAGCGTAGGTTGGGTCCAAATTGTCCATTTTTCTCTCTAGTAACGTAGGTATTATGCACTTTTGATGTAAAAACCCGTATTTTTATATTTGAGCTAAACTGGTCATCTTTGACTCCCGATGCTTTCTGGTGAAGTAATAATGTTTGAAAATAACATTTTTGCCTTTCCGGTGAGGTAAAGATGTCGTGAAATGACTATTTTGCCCTCTGGTAGCTCTTCTTTGCTCTGGCGCACCTCTTGATTCCTTTCTCGAGATAGAAATGAACACGAACTCAGTTAATTCACCGAGATTAGCTCTGTTTCTTCATTAAGCTCCTGAAACATGCTTAAACACACAAACGAGATAAAAATACCATATAATGGAATGTAAACACATAACAAACGCAAGATAGGGGCGAAAAATTACCAATATTGAGCATATATCACACCCCCCAAACTTACATATTGCTAGTCCCTTTGTAATAAACTCAGAGAAAACTGATTGTGATGATTCTTATTCTATCTAACCTAATATATTTTAACCTAATCCCTTAATTTCGTGAGGGTCTACGATTACACTTAGCACGTGTAACAAGCCTTTTAAACCCCTAGGTTACCCGTAGTGGACGAGTGAAGTATCGTGAAAGTTTCCAGTGATGGTACCTATAAACATCTCAATTATTTTATAATTACGCATTCATGAGTTTACACATACAAGTCAAATAAGCTATGATACAACACACAAGATAATATGAATGCAAATATTCCCACTTAGTACCAAACAACACTTATATCAAGCTTCATGTTATGAATGGTTCCCACTTAAGTGAATTATTTTGCTACTTTCTACTTAAAATCCAAACAACCTTCCGTGTTTTTGTGAACATTCAACTACAATATTTCAGCTTCCTTTCTCCAACTTTGCTATTTTTAGTAAAAACATACTCTTTCCATCTTTCCACTTTTCATCCCTTTTTGTTTTTCTAAGTCTCCGGACTTTCCAGCGAGGATTTTTAGTCCCGACCAACTGGGCCCGAGCTTCTTCCATGGGATTTATGCTCATCAGTCTTCTCCCCTTTAAACATGAACAGTGATATTGGTGATACCAAAGCCCGGTTACTCAGATCAAAGAACTTCTTATTTCTCATAGTGAATGTGTGCTTGTGTTTATAGGTCAAAGTCGTCTCTCTTAATTTCAATTTCACTCATTCACTCACCCATATAAATCACATCACTTTACTAACTTGATTTAATCATTATTCTCATGAGTAAGAACATCACATCACATACTACTTATACATTATAAACATAAATTCAATCAACTCATAATGCGAAACACTCATGCATAAAATAAAAGAATTGTTTAAATTTATTTTTTTCTCAAAAATATTTATTCCTTGCAATACTATACCCTTACCCCCAAACTTAAATCAGAATATGTCCCCATGGTCAAAAATAAAATAAGAGAATAGATACAGTTACCCTTGAAGCTCAATTATGGATTCCAAAGAAAAGCATAAATTCTCTCCCCCAAACTTGAATTAGATCACCTGGAGATATCATTAACAAAGCACACCCACCCAATCATAGCAATAGAAAAGAAATTACGTCATAAACATCCAGAAATCAACACATGTTGTTAAGAAATCAAAGACTTTTATTTTTATTGATGATAATAATAATAATAATAATAATAATAATAACTAATTTGGTCTTAAGGGCTTACAATCCTAAAATAATAAAAATAACAATAAAAAAGAACAAAGACATGGCCTTAAGGGTCTACCGTCTCTACAGATAGAATAACCTAAAAATCCTAACCCTAATTCCTAGTCTGCCTCTTCTTCTTCATCACTCGACACGACACTTTTCAACCATATCCGGCAATCTGCAGTCTCTTTCAACTCCTCTAAATCTTCCTCCAGATATATTTTCATGAATGTCCATCGCATCTCATCCATTCCTTCATTCTATCACCCAACTGCTTAGCAATGATTTTTGATAGTAAAAATGGGTGTAGAAGATAATAGTCACATTTATTAGCCCCCGCCCATTCTCGACTCACAATTGCTCAAGCATATGACATCTCAGCCATAATCAAGGTTGGAACACACACTTCATACGCATGAGTTAGGGCATACAAAGTTTGAAGCATAGTGTGATCTCTTGCACTTGTTCGATTATTAGGCCGTAGTTGAGTCGCAACAACACAATCAAAATACAGTAGATCCGACTTCAACCACAAATTTTCACACGTTTTATCCCCCAGAACTGAAACTGCACACAATTCCCTCACCATATATTCATCCTTATATGGCCATATTACCGGATGCTCCTTCAAAATTCCATGTAAGTTTACCGGAATACCGATTTGTACATTCCATGCATCGGCAATAATTCTTCTTCCAATCACAATAGGAGCACTCCACTGAGTCACTTTAGCCCTTATCACCTCAAATCGAGGTTGTCCCGAAACTATCATATTTTCATAGAATTTTCGGACCAAGCTCGGATACATCTTTTTCCCCGCCGATTTTTCTAAACTCTTTAATCGTCATTCCTTAAGGATTTTTCATCCGGCTGCAAATAAAACTTGATTCATCCTATCTGGATGAAATATCTCCTCAAATTGCAACCAACACTGCAAAAATGATTTTGGTGTGGTTCGGCTTCCCTTCTGACTCGTAGCTTCGTTATTCGTGTTCTTCATAACCACATATGGTTTCGTCTCCTCTATGAACTCTTCCGGCTCAGAATAATCTTCATTAGCATTATCCATACTAACCCTCCTCGAAATAGAAAAGAATAAAAGAAGAATAGAAGAATAATACTCAATCTAATACTCACTCCTTGAAAATTGTGAATATGAATTGTGTCTACCCTATGGATGTATTTATAGATGAATAGAGTATAATTAGAAGAGAAAAAGGATTCAAAACCCCTTATTGACTAGGAAAAGAGAAGCAATAACTAATACAACTTCTATTTGTAGTTTCCTTATCAGATCAGGATTACTCTAAAAATTCTACAAAAATTCTACACAAATTCCTAAAAATAACTTAAACAAATCTAAATACAATTCTGAGTAAAAATCGGGCCAAAACATCCCAAAAATGGTCTAATTTTTCAAATTTTCTGGCTCCACCATGAACTACCCTATGCTTGGGCATAGGGTAAGGCAATATATATATATATATATATATTTTTTTTTTTTTATTTTTTTTTTATTTTTTTAATCAAGTCCTGACACGCTTCCTAATAATCAACGTAGCCCCAAACTTAAACACACACATGTCCTCATAGTGCAAAAATAAAATCACACATACTCAACGTAATACACATAGTAAGGCACGTATATTTTAAAAGCGGTCAAAACTATCATTTTATATAAAATCAAAAAAATATCACAAACAGTTAAAGATGATCGTTAAAGCGGTCACAAAAGATCAAATCATGACTCTTCGCTCTACGATTAATCTCTACTGTGAATAGCTAAAAAAGGAAATCCTAAAAAAAATAAAATAAAATAATCAAAACTAAACTACAACTACTAAGCATCATCCGGAGGTGGATGTGGTGATGGAACGGTCACCCCCATATGTCTCATTAAAATATCCATCAACTCATGGTACTCACGCAGTCGGACCTATCTTTCCTCTGCGAATGATCGCTCTAATCCCTCAACACGGCCAATCAACTGGTCCTACTGAGTGTGAGTCATTATAACAGAACCCCCAACCGGGGGCTGTGGCACATCATCGCCTATAACAGCCTCCTCAGCCTGTGGCACCTCCACCTCAGGCATCTCATCCTTAGCTTACGACATCTCCACATCATCCTCATGTGCTCCCGGCAGTAAAACTCTTCCGAACCTGCGCCGACGAGCAAATGTCTTTAGACCCTTCTTGAGCCACCCCTTGTTCCACGCTCCCTTGCCATACGCAACTAATGGTGCAAACATATCTTCGGCATCTATCTATAATCCCTGATCAAATATCAACCTCTTCACAAGGCAGGGAAGAATCATTTGAAACTTGCCAGTCCAGACCTTGTTCTCCTGACATAAGTGAATATAATGCCGGAATAAAGTCTGCCAAAGAGCGAGTGGAATAGAGTACCAGTGACCAAACTTGAAATCATAGTGCAATACCGAAAATGGTGGTAGCACATGGTCAGATGGCTATCTGGTAATGCATTGGACCGGACTATCACATCCCAAAGCCACAACTTCGGATGATAGTTGGACTTTTTGGTCCCATTATGCCTATTATTGGCCCACTGCCCCTCAGTCTGCAGTCGCACCATATCATAAAGTGGCGGAAATAGGTCTGGCATAGATGGGAACCGCTCCCCTACCTCCGCAGGGCACTCATGTGGAATACCCCACGCAACAGCAATACTTTCGGGAGTAATCTCAAACTCCCGCCCCTGCACCACTGTCACTAGCTGAGTCCCTCTGCTGTAATGCCTCATATGAAGCCAGAACTCGCTAATCATGTCAGCGTAAATATGTAGTATAGTTGGGGCTAGGATCGACAATAATTCACGCTCCCTCAGTATGCCTATAGTCCAATCTAGAACTGTCTCTATCCACTCAAGTGGTGCAATAGCAAAAGTGCGCTCCTATCGGAACCCCTTCTTCAACACCTAAGTCATCAATGTCTCCTTGGAGACTCTAGAATGCTTCCATCTGTAAGAAACAAGATCACCATCGTCACCGTCAATATTCGACTCGGGATACGTCATTTCACCGCGCTCAATATCCTCTAACTCTGCCTCCCCATCCTCACTATCACCACTCTCAAAAGTCTGCTCATCAGATGACTCCGACTCATGTGGTAGTGGTGATGGCTCAGGGACTGAAGCCTATGCCCGGGGTCATGATGGAGCCCTTGGTGTAGTAGGTGGAACTATCATCCAGCTAAATCTCAAATCAAACTCAATGAACTCCGTCGATGTAATCGGCCTCTCAAACTCCTTATCAGATGAATCTGGCATAACATACACCGGTCTCGGTGCTCGGGTACTATGACATACAGGCCACGTACTCTCCAGGGTCGGTGACCATGATTTATCTCTCTCCACTTCCATTCCCGATATAGATGCTCTTTCATCCGTCTTCCTCGCACCTTTTACACGAGCTATTCCTACAGAATTCATATTGTTTTACGAAAAATGGTCAAAAACCTATTCGGACACCGAATCAAACTCAAAACTATACCTAAACTACTCTAATATGACGATTAAACAAGTCCTCATCTCAAAAATTCGATATTCAACCCGTATCTGAAGCCGAAATTCCACCTTTTTTAAAACGGATTAAAACACGATTTCGACTGGTCTCGTTCATCAATACTAGTTTAGAATAATTATATTAAGTAATCAAAACAAAAATAATGGATCAAAACTTACCGAATCGCGAGAAACGGTAAATTCCCCAAAATTGGATTCCGAAGACTTTTCGAGTTCTTCACGTGAATCTGTACACACCGCTCACTAATTTGATGATCCTCCGCTTGGGAATGATAGGAAATATCGATATTTGGATTTAGGAACAAACAGGAGTCGATTCGGTGGAAGGGAGAGGGAGAAAAGTAAATTTGAAAATGAAAAGCCGCGGGACTGTTTTATACAGTCCCCGTGACCTACGCTTGGGCGTAGGTACAAAAGGTGGATTTTTGGCGTCGGCCACTTGTTGCTCATTCTCGATTCCCGAACACTTGAACCTCCCATATACACACCTATTGACATGAGTGACCTCAATTTGTCAAAATTCGGCTATTCGTGGACGAAAATACTCCTACAACTGATGACTACTATATCGGACTCGATCTTATAAAATTTCAAAAACCGAATTAAACTACTATTTTACAACTACAAACTAAGATCAAAAGCTAATGTTTATCACTTAGTACCAATGTTTAATGTCGTTGGCTCGATGGTACCGCCTCTCAGTATTCAGGATTAAAATCATCCGGCTCTGGTGTCAGTTATGTTAAATCAACTGTTTCAACGACACTCTCTGTCGGCACAACTTCTATATAATGTTTTAAACGCTGACCATTCACCACAAATCGCTTTCTGTTGTCAGGATCATCAAGTTCCACCGCTCCATAGGGGTAAACCTTAGTAATTCTGTACGGCCCATCCCATCTTGACTGGAGCTTACCGGGAAACAATTTGAGTCTTGAATTGAACAACCATACTTTCTGACCAACCTCAAAGATTTTCTTTCTGATATGTCTATCATGGAATGCTTTGGTTCGGGCTTTATATATTCTAGAATTCTTATATGCGTTGTTCCTCAACTCCTCAAGCATTGCGAGTTGGAGTTTCCTCTGAACACCCGATCTTTTGATATCAAAATTCAATCTTCTGATCACCCAATATGCTCTGTGCTCGAGTTCCACAGATGACACGCCTTACCATAGACTAATCTATATGGTGACATACCAATCGGTTTCTTGTAAGCGGTCATGTATGCCCATAATGCATCATTTAGCCTTCTCGGCCAATTCTCCAAATTAGGATCCACTATCTTTTCAATAATATTCTTGATCTCCCTGTTCCAAACCTCCACTTGACCGCTCGTCTGTGGGTGAAATGGCATTCCAATTCTATGAGTGACCACACTTCTTGCACAAGGCCGGAAGAAATTGGTTGTCAAAGTGCTTACCGCCATCACTGATCAACACTCGTGGCATACCAAATCTAGGAAATATATTGGATTTTAAAAATTCCTCAACCACAATGTGATTTGTATGCGATGTGGCAACAACCTCTACCCATTTAGAAATGTAATCAACTCCCACTAATATGTACTGCTTATTGCTGGATTTTGGAAACAGTCCCATGAAGTCATTGCCCCAGATGTCAAACAACTCAACCACCAAAATAGGATTTAGTGGCATCATGTCTCTTCGTGTTATGGATCCTAACTTTTGACATCTTAGACAAGATTTTCAAAACTCGAACGTATCCTTGAATATGATGGGCCAATAAAAACCGCTCTGAAGGACTTTGTGAGCTATTTTCTGAGCACCAAAATGCCCTCCACATTCTAGCGTATGACAGAATGTCAGTATGCCTTGGACTTCACTTTTTGGAACACATTTACGAATTATCTGATCCGGGCAATATTTGTACAATCGCGAATTGTACCAGATATAAAATTTTATTTGGGTAAAAAAATGATCTTTCTCATGCTTAGACCATCCATTAGGAATTTTACCTCTGGCTTTATAGTTGACAATATCTGCATACCACGGTATTTGTTCCATAATAGCCATACTGAACAGATGTTCATCCGCAAACTCATCCTTAAGAGAAGTGTCATCCTTTGTGGATTCAACGATAATTCTTGACAAATGATCAGCTACAACATTCTTCGTACCCTTCTTATCTTTGATCTCTAAATCGAATTCTTGTAACAACAGAATCCATCAAATCAGTCAGGGCTTAGAGTCTTTCTTAGTTAGCAAATGCCTCAACGCGTCATGATCTGAGTATACGACCACCTTGGTTCCTAACAAATATGACATGAATTTGTCCAAGGCGAAGACCACTACCAGCAACTCCTTCTTGGTAGTTGTGTAATTCATCTGAGCTTCGTTTAGAGTTCTACTGGCATAGTAAATCACATATGGCAACTTGTCCTTTCTCTGCCCTAGAACAACTCCGATTGCATAATCTGAAGCGTCACACATCAACTCGAACGGTAGAGACCAGTCCTGTGGATAGATAATTGGGGTAGATGAGAGTTTAGTACGCAATTCCTTAAAGGCATGAAGATATTCTTTGCCAAAGAAAAAGACTATATCTTTAGCCAGTAAATTGCATAATGGCGGGGCGATTTTGCTAAAATCTTTAATAAACCTTCTATAAAACCCAGCATGGCCCAGAAAAGAGCGTATTTGCTTCATAGATATGGGAGGAGATAATTTTGAAATCAGCTTGACTTTTGTTTTATCGACCTCAATCCCCTGCTTAGATATAATGTGGTCAAGTACTATTCCCTCTTAAACCATAAAATGGCTCTTCTCCCAACTAAGAATTAAGTTGGTCTCTTTACTCCTTTCAAGTACTAGTGTTAAATGCCTGAAACAGTCTTCAAAGGTTGCCCAAAAGACTGAGAAGTCATCCATGAACACTTCCAAAAACGTTTCTACCATATCAGAGAAGATAGACATCATACACCTGTGGAATGTTGTTGGCACATTACATAACCCAAAAGGCATCCGTCTGTACGCGAATGTGCCATATGGACAAGTGAAAATGGTTTTCTCCTGATCCGCATGATCAATTACCACTTGATTATAGCCGGAATAACCATCCAAAAAGCAGTAGTAGCTTTGTCTGACTAATCTTTCCAGGATTTGATCGATGAATGGTAATGGAAAATGATCCTTCTTGGTATTAGAGTTGATCTTTCTATAGTCAATACACACACTCCACCCCGTGGTCGTGCGTTGAGGAATTAGCTCACCTTTTTCATTGGGCACCACTGTGATTCTCTACTTCTTCGGGACCACTTGAGTTGGGCTTGCCCACTTACTATTAGAGATCGGTTAAATGATTCCCGCATCCAGCAACTTCACAACTTCCTTTCTTACTACCTCCATCATGTTCGGATACAATCTTCGTTACATCTCCCTTGAAGGTTTCGCCTCATCTTCTAAATAAATCCAATACATACAAATTGATGGATCAATCCTTTCAAATATGTCATACTCCACCCAATTGCTTCTTTATTCTTGGTCAAGACCTCAATCAGACTCGATTCCTGTTCTATTGTCAACTTTGATGAAATAATTACATGAAGAGTTTCATCGGGTCCCAAGAAAACATACTTCAACTTTTCTGGCAATTCCTTAAGTTCTAAAATAGGCGGAGTTGAAAGTGATGAAACTGGGGGAGTACTTGAAACTATTAGGAATGGTTCCAATGGCTCTTGCTTCCACGGTTGTGCGTATAACGCAGTCGTAATTTTATCAATTCCTTGTTCTGTTTTCCACATATGCATCCCAATCTTCGATTTCTTCATTCGACACTTCATGCGCCAGAAATTCTTCAAGCTAATCTTTCTCCAGAATTTGAATCGCAAAATCATATATAATATCATCTAGCTCATTGCACTCATCTATCTGGAAACAATCCATTGACTCAGGTAATTGATGGCTTCCCTCAAACACATTCATCCTAACTTTCATATTCCCAAAGGTCAAATCCATGGCTCTGGTTTGGTAATTTATGCACACATTTGTTGTTACCAAAAATGGTCTGCCTAAGATCACTGGGATGTGTTTGTTTGATTTTGGGACAGGTTTCGTTTCCAGGATTACATAATCAATTGGAAAGTAAAACTTGCCCACTTGAACTATGACGTCTTCCAAAATACCTTTCGTCTGCTTAACAGATCGATCGGCAAACTGCAATACAATCTCTATGGGACTGAGCACTCCCAACCCTAGCTATTTATAGACTAAATAAGGAAGTAAGTTAACACTCGCACCTAGATCAAGAAGGGCTCTACCAATTTCCTAGTCACCAATAACACAAGAAATTGTGGGAGCACCGGGATCTTTCCTTTTTGGTGGAGTATTGCTTAACAGTAGTGAACTCACTTACTCAGTCAAGAGTATTTTTTTCGAATTCTTTGTTCTGCTTTTCTTCTTCTGTGTATAGAGATCCTTGAAAAATTTAGCATAAGGTTGGATTTGGGCAATTACGTCTAAGAGCGGCAGATTAATCTTAACTTGTCGGAATGTATCCAACATATCATATTGTTTCATTTTCCCATACTTAGTCGGTTCTCTAAGACATTGAGGAAATGGTGGTGCCTCCTCGTAGTTCACCCTATATGGCTCATCAAGCAATGTCTCGTCCACTCTTATTTACTAGCAGTTTATCTTTCTGAACTTCAGCCTCTCTGCTCTCAACCTCTTTCTGTTGTGTTTCTTCCACTTCCTTCATTTGAGCTTGCTCAGCTTCTTTTCTTCTATGCAACTTCTCCTCATGTTCTTCCTCTACTCTGCTCTCCACTACCCTTCCACTTCTCAGAGCCGTAATTGCTTAAACAGACTCATGATTAACATTGGTAAATGATCCAAGCTCTTGCACTTGCTGGATCTTTGGGTTAGTGATAGGATGACTAGGCAACTGACCGGGCTCTCTAGTGTTCCTATGATTTTCCATTTGTCCTAATTGCATGGTTATTTGGGCTAGTGCTTGAGTATGTACCCCCATCTGATTTTGGAAGTCCACCAAGGTTGCTCTATCCTGTTATTTTGAAAACTGGGTGGTGGAGCTTGGATTTTTTGAGGCTGGAGTTGATATTGGAATGGATGGATAGCCTAGTTGTTATTGAATGGCTGAAGAGCCAGAGAATTATTAGATGGCTGTCTGGGTAGTAATTTGATTGGGAATTTTGAGTCATTATTATTGGCTGAGATTCGAATGATTGCTAACTCTGTTGCAACCTTGGTTGCGAGGTAAATTGCTGTCTTGGTTGAAAATTGGATTAAGAATTGGACCACTGTCCTTGTTGAAATTTTTCTGGAGGATTCTCCACATTTGTGGAATTATAGGACAGGAATGGATGATTTCTATTATTTGGAGAGTATGAGTTGGAGAACGGGGCATTATTGGAGTAATTCCATGCTGCATTAACATCAGCGGCTATTGCGTTCTCACACTCATTTTGAGAATAATTTGGTTCAACCTCAAAAACTTCTCTTTTAGGGGAATGACTTCTTTGGGTAAGAAGTTTTTCAAATCACTCTAACCTCTCATCTATCAGTGCCACTGGATTTTTCATATCATGATTGGCCTCAAACGCTTTTTCTGATTGCCTATTCAGTTCACGTTTAGACCTCATATCAGATTCATACTGAAGGGTATTTTCACTGATGTTATCAAACATCTCTAAAAGATCTCTTGCAGGTTTCAAGGTAAACTGACCTTGTGTAGAGGCATCTATCAGATTTTTGTGTTTTTCACCTAAACCCATGTAAAAATTTCTAGCAACATCTTGATCAGAAAACCTATGCTGGGGACATTTATGCAAAATCTCATTGTACCTCTCCCACGCATCATGAAATTGCTCTCCTGGCAATTGCCTGAATCCCTTAATCACATCTTGGGCTTATAGTGTTTCCCAGTCAAGTTTAGTTGCTTAAGTCAATTTAATGTACCATCTTTTTACTTTGTCTTTTAAAGACCATGGGAATAGACGCACTCTTAGATCATTTTTAGTTAGACCATCATACCTAACGATTGATGCAACCTCTAAGAATTCATTGACATGCTGGTACGAATCTTCTATCATGAGACCAGAGAACTTTGAGAGCATGTTGATCACACTCGTCTTGATCTCGAAATGCTTCGCACCTTCCTCTTCTGAAAATTCAGCATACGATTCATACGCGTCCGGTACGTAGAATCCCTTAAATGAGGTCTCTGGTCCTCTTCGTGGATTAACTCTCTCATCACCCATCTCAACCTCTTCTATCTGACGACGCTCTTCAATAAATTTTCATAAATCTCATAAAGTTCTTTCGATTTTCGGGTCGTATACTACTAATGCAGAATTTGAATTTGAAAGCGTCGGTCTATCGGACATATACTAAAAAAAATTATTATTTTTATTTTTTTTATTTTATAAATGATTAAAGCAAATTAACTAAACTACTTCTAAACTAATCTAAACTATGAACAAAAAGCTAAGCTAAAAATTTAGTGTAAAAACCAAGCAAAATTGAAACTCACAAAGGGTCTACACGCAACTTCAGCAGCTTTGTCTTTTCCTTTCACGCTCTTCAATTGTACCTGAAAATCACACAAAAAATTTAACTTTAGCTTTAATCTATAATAACACTATGCAAAGAAACTACTAAAGCTATTGAACAATGCCGCGTCCCCAACAACGGCACCAAAAAGTTGGTGTGCGTCAGGTGTGTGCAAAATATGTGGTTAAAACAGCACCTTAACGACACTTTAGGTTTTACCCTTCTGCAAGTGCATAGATCAATTGTGTATAGTTTTGCTTGAGTAGGGGAATATCGATCCCACAGAGACGAGGATTGTTCACTTTAATAATTTAAAAATACTGAATTATAGTTTTTCCAAAAAGAGTTGATTTTTGTAAATTATCTAATATTAATTAAATTAAACTAAACAGCAAAGTAAATTGGTTTATGATTCAGAGGGAACGAAAACTAGGGTTTCCTCACTCCACCACTAACCACATAACATAGTTCAAATTCTAATTTCAATTGCATGAGGGTGATCCATTGACTGTGAATCAAGTCGCACCGCGCCAGTAGTTTGACCCCAAAAAGGATTACTCTCAACCGAATCGCGACAACCCATCTCAAGACTAAACTGATTAGTGCATGCCGACTACTAACAAAAAAGTAAATTAAAGTAGTAAATTAAAGCATGAAAATAAACTAAGGCATGTCTATATCAATTTGTCAGGGCATGACTTGTGTCAACCTAGGGTTTTGAGTTTTATTACCACCACTGTGTAGGAAATCACATATTAAGCATCCAAGTTCCAGCCCATAGTGAATAATTATGATTGTGTAAGATAAATATATTCGAAAAGTCTAAGACAATAATCAATTCAAATATATAAACTTGTATCACGAATAAAAATGGTCTCTCATCTAACACAATCATCACAGTATAGTCATAGTTTCCCCTCTTTACAATTGAAAACAAAATCATAATTACATTACTTGGCTAGGGTTTTGCGAGAAAATCCTAGATTCAAATTAGTTGATCATGACTGAGGGAGTCTGCATTGTTGGTGTAGAAACATTCTTCATGGCCTTCTTCTCCGGATCTCTAGGTATTTAATGGTGTTTCTCTTCAATGGAAGAAAACTCTATGAATGAATATGTATCTCCAAAACAGAACTAAAAATAACCTTAAAAGGCTCCCCTTCTAAACCCTAATCCCTTATATTTATAGACAAATGAGGGAAACCCTAATGGTTGCCCTTTTCTATAATTTCATAATACATCAATATTCTCATAAAATCATATGTAAATATGTATATAACCTTGTACGTATAGGTTTGGAATCACCGATCACTTGAAATATCGAAATAAGGACAAAACTGAAAAATTCTAAAACAACTCCGAAACAACTTCAGCACGTCGAGGGATCACGTGACCATCATATGGGACCTACACTCCTGACCTATGCTTGGGCGTAGGTCTAGAGCGTAGGGTCCAAAACCACAACGTAGCTTAGGAGCGTAGGTTGGGTCCAAATTGCCCATTTTTCTATCTAGTGACGTAGGTATTATGCACTTTTGATGTCAAAACTCGTGTTTTTGTATTTAAGCTAAATTGGTTGCCTTTGACTCTCAATGTTTTCCGGTGAAGTAATAATGTTTGAAAATGACATTTTTTCCCTTCCGGTGAGGTAATGATGTCGTGAAATGACCATTTTGCCCTCCAGTAGCTCTTCTTCGCTCTGGTGCACCTCTTGATTCCGAAAAGAGATAGAAACAAACACGAATTCAGTTAATTCACCGAAATTAGCTCTATTTCTTCATTAAGCTTCTGAAACATGCTTACTCACAAAAACGAGATAAGAATATCAAGTAATGGAATGTTAAGACATAACAAACGCAAGATAGAGGCAAAAAATGACCAATATTGAGCACCTATCACTTTTCTGAAACAAAGGCATTTGTTTTTGGTACCTCATAAATATCGCAATATCCACTTCACTTATTCCCAGTAAATCTTTCCTGGATTGGACATCAATCTGCTGACTGTTCCCACTACAAATGCAATATCTGGTATAGTATAAATCATTACATACATCAAGCTACCAATAGCTAAAGCGTATGGAACACTAGTCATGTTGTTCCAATCTACTTTTGACTTGGGAGATTATGTTTTGGATAATCGAAAGTGATTAGCCAAAGGTGTTCTAACCGGCTTAGCATCACTCATGTTGAACTGCTTCAGAACCCATTCAACGTAGTTAGCCTGAGATAACTGGAAAATAGCCTTTTGCTCGTCTTTATTGATTCTCATACCAATAATCTACTTTGTTGCACCTAAGTCTTTCATCTCGAACTCATTTTCCAACTGCTTTTTCAACTTACTGATTTCCGCAAAATCAGATCCAGCTATTAACATGTCATCAACATAAAGTAGGAGGATGATGTAACTCGTGTCAAACCTCTTGAAGTAGCAACAATGGTCAACGTTGCACTTGTTGTAACCATGCCTCCGCATAAATCCATCGAATTTCTTGTACCACTGTCTCGGAGCTTGTTTCAAACTATACAAGCTCTTTTCCAACTTACACACAAGTTTCTCTTTCCCTCTGACTGAGAAACCTTCCGGTTGCTACATATAAATCTCCTCCTTTAGGTCACCATGGAGGAAAACAGTTTTGACATCTAACTACTCTAGGTGCAAACCCTCTGCTGCAACAATGCTAAGACTTGAATGAATGGTATTCAGTTTCACAATCGGGGAAAATATGTCGGTGTAGTCGATTCCTGCTTTCTGCTGAAAGCCTTTTACTACAAGTCTCACCTTGTATCTCTTGGAACCATCATGTTCCTCTTTAACCTGTACACTCATTTGTTATGGAGAGCTTTCTTTCCTACCAGCAACTTGGTTAGCTTCCATGTCTCGTTGGAGATAAAAGACTTCATCTCATCTTCCATTGCAAGCTCCCACTGGCTCGCATCTAGTGCACTACATGTTTCATCATTGTATTTTGGTTCACCTCCATCTATGAGCAACAAGTAGTTCATGTATCTCATATTCGGCACATGCGGTCGTGAAGTCCTCCTAGGTACAGGAATAGGAGTCAGAGATTGTGGTGTATCATCTTGTTGAGAATTTCCATCTGTAATATGTTCTTCTAACTGAGTACTCTCATTGTCTTGAACATCATCTAACTCAACACAAACATGATCACTCTATGTTGTAGGATCTAAGGTCGTTGTGTGCCTATCTTTCTACATCACCTTTTCATTGAACACGACATCTCTGCTTTGAATCACCTTTCGGTTATGATCATCCACATGTGGTAACCATACTCATCACCACCATATCCAATGAAAGTACATTTCTGTGATTTGGGATCAAGCTTACCCCTGATGAAATGTACCATGTTTACTTCAAACGGCTGTTCGTACATGTTCGAAAGAGCATCCATGAGAGACCTTGATGTCTTCTCATTCCTTATATTGAATGCAACGGACTTTGACAACGTCATTCTGATCGTACCGAGAGTCTTTCAATCCAGGATTTTCCAATCCTCCTCTTTCATCGATACTGGTTTCTCCTCCAATGGTATGTACAATTTCTTCTAGAATAACACATTCTCAATTTTCATCTTCCAATAGGCAAAGTTTGTACCGTTAAACTTGTCAATCATTGCTGCCTTTTCTTCTCCCATAACTCCCACTGAGCTTTTTTAAGGTCTTCGGAGTCAAATACGCAAAACCAATCGTACGGTTGTGTCTGGAGCGGTCCAAAACCTTATGAACGCCTCTGACCACGTCGAAAATGGGTAAAAAATGACTTCAAACAGACCAAAACAAATTTCTGCACTAAAAGACCAAATAGTGCTGACATGGCACTGCTGCTGACATGGTAGATGTCGTGGCAGTGCTGACGTCATTGCTGAAGTGACCGAGTACTCAGTAAATACTTCTTCGAGTACTCGGTAACACCTTCGTCGAGTACTCGGTGACTTTTCTTCAAGTACTCGATACAACTTCTACCGAGTACTCGATAAAACCTTCGTCGAGTACTCGATACAACTTCTACCGAGTACTCAATAAAACTTTCGTCGAGTACTTGGTGAACTCGTCTTCTTCGATGAGGCGCGTTGCCAGACTGGTTTTTGCAGCAGGAACTTGCGGTGGCGCGTGGAACCTCTGATGGTGACGCGCTTTACAGTCGTGGCTTTGTCTTGACGAGACGAAGCTCCTAGTATGGTTGATTTCTGATTTCGTCCAAGTTGAATGTTCGAATCTGTACCAGAACGTACGAATTCAAGAATTGCTCAAACCTGGGGCTCTGATACAACTTGTTAGTGTTTCTACATCCTCTGTTTGAAGCCATGTGTACCTGCAAATCAGAAAACACACACAAACACACACCAAACAATCGACACAAAGATATATACGTTATTCGGACAAATCAACCTACGTCCACGGAGAGCACCGTTTCACTATAATCAATGAGAGGATTACAAGAGGATGATCCCCAGATCATACACATGCACATACACAATGTATATTCACGCCTGTATCACCGGAATAATATAAGCTTATATTATTTATGACTCTCACCAAGAAGAATATTAATCTGTATCTTTTCTTCTCTTTCATTTGTGCACACAATACAATAGGGTTGACCCTTGTATTTATAGGAGATGCTAGAGTGGAGGACACGTCAATCAAACCAATTAGGAGTCTACTGATTGATCTCATACCATAATTGTGATTATTTGGTGGTTAAGTTTAATCTTTCCTGCAAGGAAAGGAGTCACCTAAATATAACAGGTTTGGGGTTGTGTGAGAAAAAAAGAACCCTAATTCGCAGAGAGAGAAACCTAGGTTTGAGGGCCTGTACTTGTAATCTCTTGTTTCTTGCATAATGAAAACTTTCGCCGAGTCTCCGAATGACGTAGGCACGACTTGTGCTAAACCTTTTAAATCGTTGTGTTCTTTGTACGACGTGCTTATTTTCTGTCTTGATTTCTTATTGGTTTGGTGCGTTTTTTTCAACACAAAAGTACTCAAGCCCATCCAAACAAAACTGTCCGCAACCTCACAACAGATAGTATTAGCCTATAATAGCCACTATGCCCCTGGTCCATGTTAGTTGGCACTTTAAGTTGATGAAATTTCAGAACTATAAGGGATTTCTTTGACAGATTTTATTAACAACTACAAGATGATGTACAAGAGCATAAAACTTACAAGATTTGCATTGTGTAGATTACAAACAATTAAATGAATGTGATCCGGCAATAACAAAAGAATTGGCATATCTGTATGCTTGGGGTGTTCTAAGCCATTTTGCATTCGGGAGGAAGGCCTTGGGGAAATCTTTTGGTGTCCGTACAATAATTGTAAATCATGTAGTTCTTCTGCACCCATTTCAACCTATTTTGGCTCGTAGAGTCCAATTGCTGCGTGAGCCATGACTTTGTTGTGGACCTCAAAGATGGAGAAGTAGAACTGCATGAAGACTTTCCTGCAGACCAAATGCAAGCATTGGCATTAAAGTTCCTGTACGAAGCAGTGAATGGTGCTTTACTCCAGTCAGTCTTTACCAGCCCACCCCTCGTTGCCCAATCGTCCGCGTTCCACAGACTAGAGTATAGCCTCATTGGCTGGTTCTTCGGGTATGGGACACCAATTGACTCGGAGTTCTTGAATTCTCTGATAGGTATCCCATCAACTGAGAAGCTTAAATGGATTGAAAAATTCAAGTCAGAAACAATGTTTAAAAATTTGTGATTGTTTCAGTGTAATTTGAGCATTTTTAAAGGTACTTACATGATGCTTCGGGGGTTCCATAGAATGGAGTAAGTGTGGAAGTCAGCAGTGGGGTCAAACCATAAGTAGAATTGTTGTTCTCTGTTTCCTTTGCCTTGGCTGAACACATTGGTGTGAAGAATGTAAGGGTCACCACTTAGATTTCCCAAGAATTCAAAGTCTATCTCATCATGGTTTGGTCCCTGTGAGGACAACTGCAATATCAATAGTCACAACATTATTGCAACATGTAAAACGTTATAGCTTAAAAAAAAAATAAAAAAAAAATAAAAAAAGATAATTAGTTGATACAGATGCTTGGGAGCTTACGTAGTATGTGGTGACAGTGCCAGCAGAATTTCCGGGAACAAGCTTGAGCTCCAAATCAATCTTTCCAAAAAGATATTCATTTTTGGAATGAAAGCCGGAGCCAGAGTATTTGTCGAGAGAGAGAGTTAGAAGCTGGCCGTTGTTCAGTATCTTAGCGCGACCATCGCCCCATGTGATGTCAAAGTCTTGGTTTAGATTAGCAGCCGAGACAAGCATGAGCGAAGAAACCACAAGAGAGAGCATTAGTAACACTGTTGTGTCTCTTGAAGTAGCCATTAATTTATGTTTGGGTGGTTAATAACTTTGAAAGAGGAGACAGATGATTTCGGGGTAGAGAAATGTGGTGAGTTTGAGTGATATATCAGAGGTAGCTTATTTATAGGCTAGTCTCTTATAGGTGGTGACTGGTGAAGTGGTAGTAATAAGAACTTTAAAATTGGAAGGTGTAAAGGAAGGTTGGACAATGTTTCCTGTTTGTTTGAGTGTGTGGTGGTGACACAGCTGGCTATGCCACTATTTGATGACTTGAGCTAATGGTTTTGCAAAACTCCACTATTTGTTTCAACACCAACTTACTCTTTTAGGGAAGCCTCACAGATGCTTCTTACTAGCTCAAATTCAGGCTCTAGTTTGTTCCTACTTTTTCAAGGTGGAATATTAAATTCTCACATAGAATTTCAAATTTTAAACTTTAATATTTATTTTATTTATATATTCAAAGATGGTCCTTGACATCAAAAGTAGTATTGCACGAGTAGTTTGGCCAAAGGGGTAGATTCTCAACCGTACAAAATAAGTAATTGATAAAAGAATTTTCCAAAGAGGGAGATTCAGTGATGAACAAGAATTAGATACTCTTTAGTAATTCCATCAAATTCTTGTTCATATAATTTATTCTATTTTGTAATAATGTTAAAAAGAAAACTACTAACTAAAATTTCAATGTACAAAACATCAATACTTGTAATCACTTCCGGTTTATTAAGTATCAATAATATGAAATTGCACCAAGTTTAATGTCACTACATAGATGTATATAGCATTTCACTAGTAAAGAGATATACTTTGATGTATGTCTAGTCACTAGTGAATTGTAATGTACTGGTTGACCAAAATCCTCTAGTGTAGGTACATCTGCTGATATGTTGGCAAGATGATCCTCTTGTATTAATATTTCAATTTGGAGTTCATTTCACAAGCAACTTGCCTAATGTTGCAAAATTGATGGACAGAATTGGAAAGGGTAAAGAAAAGATTTCGATTATACCTCCAAATCTTTTATTTGTCATCTCACAGCGAATGAAGAAACTTAAAAAACATAATTTTCTTTTCTTTAGTTAGAACGATTTTTTTTTTTTCATTCATATACCTTATCCAAACATGAATTTCAATCACTACTATCTTTTCTTTTCTCCCTTATTATCAAATTTTCTCTCTCTAATTAATCCAAACAAAACCTAAAAGTTATGAATTAAATTGCTCTTTGCCCCAACATTATTCTCTACTCAAGAAAATTAAATGGACAGGCGACCAAAGGAAAATAAATAAATATAAAAATATAATTGTATAGCTCACAGCATTAAATTTGTGATTCTATTTCCAGCATGACCATGCTTTGACATGTTAAGCATTGTAAATCTGTAATGTATTTGACTTTTGCAAATCAATGCACCTTCGCTGGTATGTATAGAAGAAGTAACTCAGAAACAGTGTCGCTGGTATTTGTTGAAAAGCTTCACACCACTTACCCAAACAACTCCTCTAAACCGCGTCACTCGAATAATTAAGGGTAAATTACACTTTCACCCCTGCGGTTAAAGTAAATTATATTTTCATTTCCTTTTGTTTCGCTAATTACACTTTCACCTCTTATTAACTGATTCCGGCCACCAAAAAAGGGAAATAACATTTATACCCATATATTTTTATTTATTTTTAATTCAAAAATATATGTTTTGAATAGGAAAATTAAAACATAGAATTGAATACGAGCAGTTCAAAAATACACCATATGTTTACTGTGATTTATTTTTAATTCTTATTGGATACTACACACCCCTAGTCACAACTTGCAATATTACAGAGATATCATTTACCAAACCAATTATGTCTTCATCAAACATGTCCCTGATCGCAATGATCCAACCAAAGTCATTTACCACTCCTTGTACATTTTGAAAGTTGTCTCCCTCAAAGAGTGGGGAAAACATCACTCTGAAACCAAAAAGTTAGATAACTCACTCCCATTCACCTACTATGACTACATTGATGCCTGGTTCAAAATTTTCCTTTTTCAAACTGAAACTTTTAGTCATTCTTGGTTCGTCAATTTTGATAGTAAATTTAACAGTCAACTCCCTTCTTGGTTTGTTAAGTGGTGGAATGACCATGACCAAGACGACGATGTGATCCCTGAAATCCTCTGGGAACAAATCAACTATTTTGAAACCAAGTTCAAAATCCCTTCCTATGATCATCAATTCCCCGTACTACTAATTTTTGCCAAAAAATACAAAATTCCTTGGATCTTCAAATGGCATTACAGCCTTAAAGGTGATATTGGCATAGTACGTAGAGTCCATTATACCAAATGGTGGGATCCTTTCAAAATCGAAAGAATCATTCAACAAGTCCAACTAGAATTCCCAAAAGAAGTTTCTCAACCACTCAAGGCTAGCCCAGTCACACAAGTCATTGAATCAGCACAGTCAAGCTCCTCTACAGAAACCGCAGTCAAGAAATCAGCCTCCAAGAAGTCATCTTCCAAAGCAAAGCTCAAAGAAAAAATGGAAAAGCTCATTGCCCAAATAGAAGGAGATTCAAGCAGTAATGAAGAAGATGAATCGTCTACAAAATCCAAATACAGGCCATACCAGGATGCCCAAGTTCCCTTTGATATGTCAAAAAAGTAAGAGAAAGGAACATAGTCAAGCTCAAGTCAAGAGATACAAAAAAGGAACAAAAAGACGAGAATAGTGAATAGTGAATAGTGACTTTCTGCTACAGTAAACCGTCGGCCCAAAAAACAAATACAGTGCTCAACAGTACCGACAGACTACTATTGCAAATAGTAAAAAGACACAGTTCTCTGCCCCAAAAGTAAAAAATACTACAGTGAAAGACAAGAGTTGTCTGCCCTAGAAGTCACGAGATCAACAGTGCAAAACCTACAGTAAACTCTGTTATATCCTCTATATAAGCAGTCAAATGTAATGGTCTTAGATCAGGTTTTAGTTTCCCAATTTTCTTTCTACTTTGTAATAATATTCAATTTTATTCTCTTCTCTTCTGAAAGCATACTAAGCCTCCGAACCCAGATGGATTGTCATACATCCACTTGTAAGTTCGTCTATCATAGTTAAATGTATTTTTGAATCGTAATAATATTCAGTTAAGATTTCCAGTCAATTGCAATTACTTACTTTGTCTTAAATTCTTCTATAATTAAATCTGAAGAGAGTTACGGTGTATGACAGACTTTGAGTCTCGCTCTGCCTAGACCACTTCAATTTATTAAATTGTTTGGACGGTTGTGTCCTATATACCTATATACTTATATACTTGTAATATAAACTGCTTGGACGGTTGTGTCCTATATACTAATATATTTAATGTTTACTGTTTATATTATACAACTGCTCGTATTTCTGTGATTTAAATCTATATTTATATTGTGATCTGTTCCTACATAATTCAAATATTCTGTTTCCGCTTGTCATTTCCGCTTATTCAAATAATCTGCTTCCGTTTATGGTATCAGAGCCATAAAGTCTCGTTGATTATCTAATAAATTAATTAGATATGTTAATCTATAGCCTTTTATCTGTTCCGTTTATATTGTTCTTCATCTTCTCTTTCTCTTTCTCTGTTTGTTGGTGTCACCTCCCCATAAACTATAAAATCAAACATTAAGTCCCTTGGTGAGCTTTTGGGCGTTTTAGGGCATGAGCGGTGATGTCGTTGGGCTAAGGTATGTGTTATGAAATGCAACAAATATTGAAAATAGGATAAAACACAATTATAATGTTCAAATAATAAGAATATTGATTAATCATGAGTCGTTTATTTAGATCTTCCTCCTCTCGACATAGTCAAACAAACTTACCTTCCATTCCAGATAGTAATGACATAATTAATGAAGAAGAACACACCTCCTACACTAATCTTGAATGTCACAATGATTGGATATCCCAAGAGTACCCACAAATGAAATTTACAAAACCAGTTTCATTAAGTCAACATTTTTTACAGAATACATAGTTAAAACTGTTGAACAAGTATATTCTATAAATAAAGAACACGAAAAATACCAATTATTTTCTCCAAAAACTATAAAACAACATCGCGAAAGATGATACAATTTTAGCCATATTGGTCTTGTACAAGTTGCAGTTGATCCATTAATTATTTTAGGACAAAATGCATCGATTCTTCTCTGTCTAAGAGATGCTAGGTTCCTCGACTATAATCAAAGATTAATTAGTGTCATTGAAACTAGCCTATGTAATGGTCCGGTCTACTTTGATTGCTTTCCTAATTTTAAGTTAAGCCTAAATGACCCTCACATACTAAAAGCTTTAACATTAAACATCAAAACTTCAGGATATGCCATGTTTGCAGGTGCCCAACCTCTAAGCTTAATTTATAGAATTTACTACAAGACTATGGAAACAAATTTAAATGTTCATGCTCTAATCAAAAGTCCTAAAGATCAAACTTTATTAATTCAAAGCAGTACTTCTAATGAAAATATTCGAATACCAAAAACGATTGCCTGGAAAGATGTTTCCCTCCCAAATGAATGGTTACTTGAAAATGAAAATCACCCAACCAAAAATCGAAAATGATGTCCGAAATCTTGAACATGTACAACAATTCCTTGATGGAACTATTAAGTTAACATTTGATAGATCTAGACACAGTTGCTCTTCCGTTAGTTCAAGCTCTAAAATGTTCACCCCCTTACCAATTAGAGAAAATACTACTATCCATGATACAGAATTTGTAGAATCTCTAGTCCATCGATCCAGACGTGATCATAGATTAAAAGGAATTCAAAAGGATGAACAAGTATCTACCCCATGTTATGTCCCAAACATAGAAACTGAAGATTCAATCTCTAACCACTCTCCTACACAAACTGACTTTGAGACCGAAACTGTTAATCCACAACTATGTGTTTTAAGTAAATCATTTTCCTATGATCTTCTAAAGTTAGAAGTTGAAGCCAAGTCCAAAGAAAATAAAACAAGACGACAAATATATAAAACAAGATACACGCATGAGGAGAGAACAAAAATTACAAAAAAATGGCAAATATTCATGATAACAAACCAGTTAGAAATTAGTTTATTTGATTATCTTGAAAATTACTATAAAAAAATTAATGTTCTTACAAAACATAAATGGACAAAACATGATAAAACAATTGTTTCTTCTAGTCACCCTCCTTTAGAAAACCTAATTGTTAACCACCTGGGAACCGAAATCCCAGCCTCCCATTTTAAGGTTGTTACCTCCGCAATCGATCCTAATACTAAAAAAATTATTGAACAAAATAATTTCACCAATCAATATTTAAGTACGCTAGGTTCTTAATTAGACAAAATAGAATCCAAACTTGACGCTTCCACCCCTGTGACTAAAACTATTGATTCCCCTCTAATCAAGCTTCTTACAAAAAGTCAAGGACTACCTAACAAACCAAGCACAAGTGACTCCTCTGCCTAAATTGATAAATTGTTAAAAGTCTTAGAATCACAACTAATCAAGGACGAAAAAACCCTCACAGTTCTCAATTTTGATTCTCATAACGATACTGATAACTTTGAAACCTCATCTGAAGAAGACACAGATAACGATATACGCAAGTTAGAAAATGCCTTTGAGATCAATAGGATCACACATCGACCAATTAACCCTACCAGTATTACAAAAAATTTGTATACCCAACCCACTCCTGTCGATATTCAATATGAAGAAAGAATCTTCCAAAACCAATTTTCTGTATCATCTAAAAAAATTTATGAATGGAATATTGATGGACTCTCTGAACAAGAAATTTTAAACAAATTAAACCACCTTTCTATGACAGCCAATAGTTACCTTACACTTCACAATATGCCTCAACCTGATATTGTAGAATTACTAACCTCTGGATTTTCAGACATGTTAAGAAATTGGTGGGATAAACATCTCAAGAAGCAAGAGATAATATAACACATGCAGTCCAAAAAACAGAAGATGGAACCCCTATTTTTAATGAAGAAATTTGCCTCGGACTCCCTGATGGAGTCAATACATTAATTTACACAATTATAGACCATTTCATTGGCAGACCAAGTGACATTACTTCTAGAATTCATGGTTAACTTAGTTACCTTAGATGTCCTACATTAAGTGATTTTAGATGGTACAAAGATACTTTCTTGTCACGAGTTATGCTACGAGAAAATACTAATAAACCATTTTGGAAAGAAAAATTTATTAATGGATTGCCCAGCCTTTTCTCTCATAAAATACGCACATAACTTAGTAACACAAGTGGTGTTATTGAATATGACAGTCTAACCTATGGTAATATTATTAGTTTAATCCAGAAAGTAGGACTCAAAATGTGTATAGATATGAAAATTAATAATCAGCTTAGTAAAGATAAAAAGAAGACTAAATATGAAATGGGCACATTCTGCTAACAATATAGATTACCCCCAATTGCACCATCTCGGCAAACAAAGAATTCAAAACAAACAAAATCCTTCCCAAAACGATATACTCGTCCTTATAAAAGATATAATAAAAAATTCCAACATAATGAATTCTATGATAAACAAAAGTTTAAAAAGAACGAAAAATATACGAGGAAAACAAAACCTTTTGAGAAGAATAATAAAATTGATCTAACTAAAGTTACGTGTTATAAGTGTAGTAAGAAAGGTCATTACGCGATAAATTGTACTGTCAAAAATAAAATTAATCAGCTACAAACCCCTAATGAAACTAAACAACAAATTTACACAATTCTTGAGTTAAAAAACACAAGTGACAGTCATACTGAAATTGAATCTAGTTCCTCTACTGAATCTTTTGTCTCTTGTCCCAGTTCACCTGATTTGGGTGCAAAGATAGTTGTTGTACAAAAACAGTTAATATGTTAAATCGACACCAACATAAAACCCTTAATGTTCTCACTAAGGCAGAAGAACAACAATATCTTCTACTAGACCTCATAAGTAAAGTTGAAGACCCAGATTTAAAAAATTCTTATCTTCAAAAGCTTACTAGATTACTCACCATAAACAAAAATACTCAACCCCCTACCATAAACAAACCAAATTTTAGTCTTTACAAAACTCTTGAACGTTTTACTCCTAAAAAATAAGTCATTATACAAAACCTCCAAGCAGAAGTCAACATCGCTAAACAAGAAATCAAAACCCTGAAAAATGAAAATCAAGATATAAAATCCCTCTTTCACACCCAACTCAAAGATCTAGTTAAAACTTCACACCAATTTTCAGTTTTTTATTCCTCTTCCTCTGACAGTAATGAAGATGATGACAACACAAATCATTTTCAAAGTACTGAAGAGGAAACCAATGGTTTGAATCTAATTAACCGAACCTCATTTAAAAAATGGAAAATAAAAGTCACATTAGTTATTAATAAGGAATACTAAAAAACTGTCATTGCTCTAGTTGACTCTGGAGCTGATCTTAACTAGTTGACTCTAGTTGACAAGAAGGCCAGATTCCTAGAAAATACTATGAAAAAACAAATGAGAAACTCAGTTATGCTAATGGTAGTGCAATAAAAATCAAGTATGAATTATCTAAAGCTCATATTTGTCAAGATAATGTCTGTTTCAAAACTACATTTGTCCTAGTAAAAAATATGACTGATACAGTCATCCTTGGCCTTCCATTTTTATATCTTCTTTACCCATTTACTATAAATAATGATGGTCTCTCTACAACACATTTTGGTAAAAATATTACTTTTCCTTTTTTGCAAAAATCTTCTAGTAAAAAACTCGAAAGCATCATTGATTTTTCAGTCTCTAAAAATATTTACATTCTCCATCATAAAGAACGACATTTAAATTCCTTAAAAGAAGAAATAATTCACAAATAAACAGAAACAAAATTAAGAAACCCTACCCTTCAAAATCAGATAAAATAATATGAAAATAAACTTATTCAAGAAATATAATCGGAACTACCCAATGCTTTTTGGCATAGAAAACAACATATTGTTAGTCTTCCTTACATCAAATCCTTCACTAATAAAAATATTCCAACTAAAGCCCGACCAATTCAGATGAATGTTGAAGTCTTCGAATTCTGTAAAAAAGAAATCCATGACCTTCTTCAAAATAAAATCATACGTCACAGCAAATCACCTTGGTCTTGCTCAGCTTTTTATGTCTAGAAAAATTCTGAAATAGAACGAGGGGTACCACGTCTAGTCATTAATTACAAGCTTCTTAATCAAGTCCTTGAATGGATAAGATATCATATCCCTAACAAGAGATATTTAATTAATCGATTAGGACAAGCAACCATTTTCTCCAAATTTGACCTTAAGTCCGGCTTCTGGCAAATTCAGATTACAGAAAAAGATAAGTACAAAACTGCATTCACTACACCTTTTGGCCATTACGAATGGAATGTCATGCCCTTTGGCCTTAAGAATGCCCCAAGTGATTTCCAAAATATTATGAATGATATTTTCAATCCTTTCAGTCATTTTTCTATAGTCTACAATGATGATGTTCTTATCTTTTCCAATAGCATTGAAGCTCATTGGAAACATCTGAATTCTTTCTTCCACACCATCAAAATCAATGGTTTAGTCATCTCTGCTTCTAAGATAAAACTTTTTCAAACCAAAGTTAGATTTCTTGGTTATGATATATCTCAAGGACAATTCCACCCAATCAGTCGTTCCATAGAATTTGCAGGCAAATTCCCAGACCAAATTCTTGATAAAACCCAGTTACAACGTTTCCTTGGTTCTTTAAATTACATTGCTGAATTTTACAATGATCTTAGAAAACAATGTAAACCACTCTTCGATCGTTTACAGTCAAACCCCCGTCCATGGACTGATATTCATACCACTATAGTTAGAGACATTAAAAAATATGTCAAAACTCTTCCTTGCTTAGGAATTCCTTCAGACAACTCTTTCAATATGAAAATAGGTGTTTTGTTTAGTAGAGTTTATTCCTTGCGATAGTGTTGCCAAGAGAAATCTCATAGAATACACCTCCAAAATCATCGAGAAAAACAAAATTTGCAAGCGAAAGGATGATTTGAGAAAAATTGTCACCGACGGTCTGTTAATTCTCAGTTACGATGCTTCATTCTACAAAGTAATTCTTCAATATTTACCGAATGTGTTCAGGGCAAGGCCGATCGTCATCGACTGATGGCGTCGATCGTGTCGGAGGCGGCGAGACAGAGCTTGAAGAAGAAAAGACATTAACATTACAGGAATGGTAGATTCATCATTTCACATCCTTATGGGTGGGCAATTCTGTCATCACACACATTTAAGGGTAATTTGGTCATTTCACATCTCGAAATTGGATTGACTGGATTTGACCTCGCCGGAGGTTGAACTGAGGAGTGAAAGTGAAACAAATAAGGAGTGAAAGTGTAATTAGCAAAATAAGAGGGGGTGAAGGTGTAATTTACATTAACAACGAAGTGAAAGTGTAATTTATCCAATAATTAAAGCTTGGGTTGGCATACACCTTTTACAGCTAAACAAACCACGTTTCTGAACCAACCACACACATTCACACGCACAAACACTCCTGTGTCCAGCTCAAAGTTCTACACCACACTGCCCCCACAAAAATTGAGGACCTTCCTCTGCCTTTTCCTCATTTCTTAGCTCCTTATACTATAAATACACACCCACACTCTCAACATCATATATCACACACTTATTTCCTTCTTACCAAACACTCCATTTCTCATTGTCATTCACACAACCTGTCTTCATATACTAAAACCAGTTACTTATCAAACACCTATGGAATTTTCTTCTTCAAATTCCCTATTATTACTAGTGATATCTGCTATACTTGGCTCTTTGATATTTGCATCTGCTACTAACTTAAACCAAGACATTGATATCACTTGGGGCGATGGCCGGGCTAAGATGCTAAACAACGGGGAGCTTCTAACACTCTCTCTTGACAAAGCCTCTGGCTCTGGCTTCCAATCCAGGAATGAATTTCTATTCGGAAAGATTGATATGCAGCTCAAGCTTGTCCCCGGAAACTCTGCTGGCACTGTCACCGCTTACTATGTAAGTTCCTTCATCATAAATCAATCTTTGTTACTAGAATCTCATGATATATATATATATATATATATGAATAATGTGTAATGTTTATATTCCTGCAGTTGTCATCACAAGGTCCAACCCATGATGAAATCGACTTCGAGTTCTTGGGAAACTTGAGCGGTAACCCTTACACCCTTCACACCAATGTGTTCAGCCAAGGGAAAGGCAACAGAGAGCAACAATTCCACCTCTGGTTTGACCCTACTGCTGATTTCCATACTTACTCCATTCTCTGGAACCCCCAACGCATTATGTAAGTATACCCCCATCCCTCATATGCTAAAATTAATTAACCATAATAACTTTTGAACTTTGTATCTGATTTAGTTTGTCCCACGCTTTTCAGTTTCTCTATTGACGGCACACCCATTAGAGAGTTCAAGAACTCGGAGTCAATTGGTGTTCCATACCCAAAGAACCAGCCCATGAGAATATACTCTAGTCTGTGGAATGCGGACGATTGGGCGACAATGGGTGGGCGGGTGAAGACTGACTGGACTCTAGCACCATTCACTGCTTCATACAGGAACTTCGATGCCAATGCTTGCATTTGGTCTTCTGGAAAATCTTCTTGCTCTACAACTTCTCCATCTTCGGCCTCTGGCAGCAGTGCATGGCTGACAGAAGAGTTGGACTCCACAAGCCAGGCTAGGCTCAAATGGGTGCAGAATAATTACATGATATACAATTACTGCACCGACACTCAACGGTTTCCTCAAGGCCTTCCTCCCGAATGTGCAAGCTCTTGAAGACACTGCATCCTACTAGAATTATTTGTATGTTTTTGGGGCCATTGCCAAATATTCTTTTCCTATTCTTGATTGGGGTATACAATTCCATTCTTTTATTCGTTGTAATTCAATTTTATCACCATGTAAAATTTTAGATGAGCAATAGAGGTAATTTATTGTCCACTTCAGAATGGGATTTATTCAATTTAAAGTTGAGTCCGCTTAGAATTGCCAGAACGACAAATTAAGAATGGATGGTGGTGACAAATAGATCTCCTACATCAACTTTTTGAAACTCTCGGGGCTTTCAGAGTGTCTGTGTCTGAAATTCTCCTCTTCATAAGCAAGTACTATTGTTGTAGGTTGTGTCTATCTTAGCTAAACTTAAAAACCCAGACACTGTCAAATTGATTATAATGTAAGACAAAATTATGTCTCACATGATTTTCGACTCTATTTTTATTTATGTTGCGGTACGATAAAGTAAAAATCAAATTGTAGTTAAATTTGGTTGACACTAATTTGATAAGGGAAGTGTCTGCTACAAGTGCAAGTTTTAATTTTTGCTCAAACATTCACAATGAATCTTTTTAGGGCACTAGGCCTTTATTTATACAACAATTGATGGGTTTTTTAGCCCATCTTGATCACAATCAAATCTCTTTATTTAAGGGGTTTGATTTCCTTTCCATTTTTTTGTCTCAATTATCCCATATTAATTTGGAATTTGGACCTGTTGACCAAGTAATTCAGAAGTACTCCTCTTAGTAGGCCGGTCCCTTACAATCATTCTTTTGTTGATCAAGTTGGGCCTTCAATTTGCTGGGCCTTAATTTTAGGCCCTTACACTAGCCCCTTTGGGTTAGACCCAATGCCCCATGGGTCTGACCTAAATGCTTGGTCACAAAGTATCTTTTGGTTTCAGCGGATATACATATGCTTGTGTATATCTACATATATACATGTATATGTGCTAGTGGGCTGACGTCACAACAATCATGACTTAGCTTCCGTGCAAGTTTCAAATTTAAAACGACGACTTGATTCCCTCAATCATCACGTATGTCCCTCTTGAAAAGTTGCAACGCCTCCAGCCCCATTTAATGCGTCTTTTGAATGCACCCCCTCACCTCTATAAATACTATGTTTACCTAACACTTGTAATCTCTCCATTTTCAGAAATCTTATAACTTTTTATTCCCTTGCTCTTTAGCCACAAATTCTCTTTTACACTTGTTTGTACTTTTTGCATCTTTGATGCTTCCTGTGCCGTATTATCTTTTCCGGTGACCTCTTTTTGTTTATGTAAGTGCCTCAAATATCTTCTTCCTCTACACCATGTCTGAGTTAAGTGCCAGCACTCCTAGTGAGGATTGGCTCCTTTATCCCGTGGGAAATCTGTTGAGAGTCACACTGGGGAGCTTCTTGTCCTTCCTTAAGAAGATGAGTGTGCTAATGACATCGAGGAACTCCCCCCATATAACCTTGACAAACTCCCAGCTGAGCAACATAAAACCCCCAATGTCAAATCCCTTAGGAAACTGGTGAGGCCTCCACAAGGAGTAAAGTTTGAGGCCTATGATCCTGAGTTAGATTTTATCCAAGGGAAGGGCGTTGGCCCCCATGAACCCCTCTTGTCTTATAACCAAGTTAAACTGGTCAGATTCCCCCTTCACCCCTCTTCCATTTCATCTTCTTCATTCTGGGGGTAGCCCCACTCCAGGTCAACCCCAACATTTTCCACATCGTTTACATGCTTATCTTGGCAAACCGTGACCACGGTCTGCATCTTGTTTTTGTGATCTCCTTATGTGCTACCTGATCTTGGAGATCTCAAATAATGTGGGAAGGTTTATGTTGTACCCCTTCAAGGACAGGGGAATTTGCTCTGGCACAGACAAATATGAGAAGGGGTGAAAATAAAGTATGGTTCTGATCAAGGGCCCCTGGTTTTACCCCCAATCTGCTTCCATCCCCATCCCTAGCACTTTCGGCCATAGCAAATTAAAGCCTTACAAATTCCTTCATGGTCATACAGTTTCTTGTCTGTGTCGTGACTATAATATTCATAGGCAGAGTACATATATGAGTCTTTTGGTGTCAGAAGTAAAGGGGTTTACTCCAGTAGGGTTTATAAAAGAGTCAAGTTGCTGAGGATTAAACTCTGGTCTGGGCAACTGTTGTGTTCTGACCTTCTGACTCCTACCAATTTCTAGGATATATCAGAGCTAGGAGCCACAACAGATATCCTTCACCTGAGCCACCCCAAGCTTATGGACGATAACTTGGAAAGCATCTCAGATCCTACCACTTAGGTAACTTCTACCTCAGTCACAACTATAGTCCCGGCATCTGGGTCTGCTGCAGTAATTGAGCCTGCTGCAGCAAATGAGCATGCTTCAGCCCAGACTACTTCCTCTTCCTTGCCTCAGCTTCATCCATTTAGTTTTTTGCCCTTCTGCTGAAGAGAGGTCTTCAAAGAGGCAGAAGCTAAAGGGGAAAGATTCTGAGGGTGAAGGTGGTGTTCTTGTCCCTACTTCATTGGAGGAGATGATTGCTAGAGCCAAGTCCCTTTGGAGTAGCGTGGACTTGACTACTTTTAGGGCTCTGGATGGCCCTGGTCTGCTTGACAAGGTTATGTTCATGATGATGAGGGTAGGTTTTTGTTTTCTTTGTTTCATTCTCTTGCCTGAATATTACTTCCATGTCCTATGACAATTTTTGCCTTAAACTTTTGCAGTCATTTTATACTGTGGGTGCTCTGTGTTATGCACGTGAGTCCCAAACTGATGAGGTTTCCCACCTCAAGGCTTCCTTGGCCCTGGAAAGTGGGAGGGAGACTTTGTTGGCCAAAGAAGTTATTACTCTTAAGGAAGATAACGCAGCTCTGAAGGAAAGTGAGCCAAGGTGAATGCTGAGAATGAAGATCTTTAGTGTCGCATGACCTTTGCCCACTCTGAGCTGGAGATATGCAAGCAAGGAGGGCTAGACATGCACTTGCGTTATGAGGTGTTCAACAATAGTGATGCTGGCTAGTTCTGGGGGGAGCCTGCTACTAACACTCAGAATACAGAGGCTCCCCCCCTTCCTCCTACAGAAATTGTGGATACCTTTAGGCCAGGGTTTAGTGTTAAGTCCAAGACTTAGGCTCCCTATTTTTATTTTATTCCTTTTCTTTATTTTGCCTCTGGCCATTTGTAGCCTTTTGGGCAATTTCTTCACATAATTTTAATTAAATTTTATTTTGCTTCATAAGTTTGTTTCATGAGTTATGTTATTCTATCTACTTTGAATTTCTTCAAAGTTTATCAAATATTTTGAATATGCCAAAATTATATGCCATTACTGTCATTGAATATACCAGTGTATGCCTCTGGCATTTAGCTTTCTGGATTGACATCGAAATCTTATTAGGTGTATACCTCTGATATTATCAATACTTGGTAATAAATTCCTCTTTTGGATGGCTCAGGTATATGCCTCTTTTATTAGATGTATACCTCTGATATTATCAATACTTGGTAATAAATTCCTCTTTTTGATGACTCAAGCATATGCCTCTCTCATTCTTATGACTTAGGAATAAATTCCTCATTTTGATGGCTCGGACATATGCCTCTGTCATTTTTATGACTTAGTAATAAATTCCTCTTTTTATTTTACCACAAGATCAATAAATGTCAATACTGGATAGTTTGAATCTAAAATTAGGCTCTTGGCCTTTTTTTTTATTACAATTTGAATAATCAACAAAGGTAAATACTTAGGTATGCAATGCCCTTGTTACTTAAAAAAATTCTATCTATGGATAGTACCTCTTGAGTCTAGAAGCATTATGGGAGTTGGGTTCCATACGACCATTGGACTTTCTCAACCGGTATGCACCCTTTCCAATGACTTCAGTCACGATGTAGGGTCCTTCCCAATTTTCACGAAACTTTCCAATGATGTCGATCTTCTTCATGAGAACCATGTACCCAACCTGGAACTCTCGCCTTTTTACCTTCTGGTTATAACTCCCCCTGATTCTCCGATGATATTTGGCTAATCTAGTAGCTATTTTGTCACATTTTTTCTCTAGAATGTCAAGAGTGTGGACCAAACTCTAATTGTTTTGGTTATCCTGATAGGCTTCAGTTCTTATGGTTGGAACTATATTTTCTGTTAGGATCACGGCTTCTACTCCGTACGTCATGGAGAATGGAGTTTTACTAGTTGGAAGTCTTGGGATTGTTTTGTATGGCCATAAAACCTCTGGTAATTTATCTGGCCAGAGTCTTTTGGCATCCTCCAACTTATTTTTTAGGATATTCAAAATTGATCTGTTGGACCTTTCTGCTTGACCATTGTCCTGTGGGTATCCAACTGGGATGTCTTTAACTAAATGTCGTGTTGCTCATAAAAGGCTCTAGTCCATTTGTTATTTAGGTTTAACCCATTGTCTATCATTATTACCCTAGGGGCCCCAAATCGACATATAATATTTGACCAGATGAACTTAATCATGTGCTTGTGTGTGATTATTGAGTATGACTCTACTTCTACCCATTTAATGAAGTAATCTGTCATGATAAGTGTTAGCTTCACTTCCCTCAAAGCTTAGGGAAGTGGCCCCTTAATGTCTATCCCCCACTTGGCGAAAGGATGTGGATTGAATGTGGGATTCAAGAGCTCTGGTAGAGGATGGATGTTGTCTCCATGGATCTGGCATTTGTGGCATCTTCTAATGAAAGTCGCAGTATCTTGAGAAATGTAGGGCTAGAAGTAACCCTGACTTAGCACCTTATAAGCAAGAGACCTCCATCTTGAGTGATTCCCACACGTTCATTCATGTACTTCCTTCATGATTGTTGTGGCTTCAGATAGGGTAAGACACCTGAGGTAGGGTCCTCCAAAGGACTTCCAATACAATTTCCTGTTTATCATGGAGTATCTTGCAGATTTCATATAGATTTTTCTGGCCTCGGCCATAGCTTCTGGCAAGACTCCATCCCTGAGGTAGGATACGATCGGGTCCATCCAATTGGGCTCCTATGGTATTATACAGACACTAGCTGGCTGTTAAATACTCGGGATCTATAGGTAGTCCATTGGGGCCACCCTTGTCAGGCCCTGAGTATTAGATGATGCCATGTTGGCTAAGTAGTTTGCATTCTCATTCTGCCCCCTTGGTACTTGTTCAAGGTTAAACTGATCAAAGTGGTCGAGTTCTACCAGAGCTAATACTCTGTATGGTTCCATCTTTTCTCCAGCCTCATACTCCCCACTGACTTGCCTGACAACGAGTTAAGAGTCGATGTATATCCTTAGCCATTTGAGCTGGAGGCTTTGGCATAACCTGATTCTTGCTAATAATGCCTCATATTCTGCTTTATTATTAGAGGCTAGGAATTCCAAACGGACTGACTGCTATATTTTGGTGCAATCCGGAGTTATAACCTCAAGTCCTATTCCAGCTCCTGACGATCCAACTGATCCATCAACGAACAAACTCCATTTTAGGTCTTCCAACTCTGGGTAGTCCAACTTTGGTTCTGCCTCTAGAAGAAAATTTATAAGTGTCTATCCTTTGATTGTTATTCTTAGCACGTATGTAATGTCAAAAGTACCCAACTGGATTGCCCACCTTATGATCCTCCCGTCAAATCTGGCTTGGACATGATTGTCCTAATGGGGAATGTCGTTGGGACAATAATTACGTAAGTTTCGAAGTAATGTCTAAGCCTCCTTTTAGCATTGACTAGTAACAGGATGACTCGCTTTGCAATGGTGTACATGGTTTCACGGTCTGATAATGACTTGCTAGTATAGAAAACTGGTATCTGGCAGGTTTTTTCCTCTTTTAGTAGCGCAGTGCTTGAGGAGGAGACCGACACTGCTAAGTACAAATACAACGTTTCACCTAGTTGGGGTTAAATCAGCACTGAAGGGCTTATCAGATACACCTTTAATCTTTGTAGTGCCTGAGTTTGTTCTGACCCCCAAATGTTGCCTTTTCCTACCCTAATGGCTTGAAAGAATGGAATGCACCTATCTGTGAGTCTGGAAATGAACCTGCTCAGCGCAGTCATCCGCCTTGTCAGAGTCTGGACTTCTTTCTGGGTTCTGGGTTCTTCTGTGTGCACGAGTGCTTTAATTTATGTCGGACTGACTTCGATCCTCGTCCAATTCATTAGGTGGCCTAGGAACTGACCAGATGAGACTCCAAATGAGCATTTGGAAGGATTAAGCCTCATCCCATAGCTTCTACCTGCTTGGAATACTTCTTTTAGGTTCCGGAGGTGGTCCTCCTTCTTATTTTTTACCACTATATCATCGATATATGTCTCTACTGTTTGGCCCATTAGGTGACCAAAGACTCTTTTCACCAGTCTCTGATAGGTAGCACCTGCATTTTTTAGTCCAAAAGGCATTACTTTATCACAAAATGTACATTCCTATATGATGAATAATGTTTTCTCCTTATCGGTAGGATTCGTGGGGATCTGGTTATATCCGGAATAGGCATTTAGGAATGAGAGTCGCTCATACCCTATTGTTGCATCCACCATCTGGTCAATTTTTGGTAGAGGAAAACAGTCTTTTAGGCATGCCTTGTTCAGATTGGTGAAGTCTATGCACACCCTCCATTTCCCATTCTTTTTCTGACGACCACCACGTTGGAGAGCCTGGTGGGGTAACTGACTTCCCTAATGAATCCAGCCTCTAGTAGTTTATTGACTTCTGTACCTATGATCTGCTTCATTTCTACCCCGAATCTCCTTTGCTTCCACTTTATTGGTCTGGCCTCAGGGTCAACATTGAGATTGTGTTGTGTAACCGAGGGATCTATGCCAGGAATATCCAAGTGTGTCCATGAAAATATGTCCATGTTATCTTGCAGTAGTTTGCTCAGATATACTTTTTCAACAGTTGAGAGGGTGGAACCAATGAACGTGGTTCTGCCATCTCTAGAGGGGCTGATGTCTACCTCCTAGAATGGTTCTATTGTGACCTGACTTTCCCGACCCTCCTCTAAAGGGTCTATCTGTAATTGTTATTTCTCTCTGTACTTGGAACCTTCCTGCCTCTCTTCCTCTAGTTTGGTCCACTTAAAATTTTCATGGTGACTGCATAGCATTCTTTTGCTGCCACCTGATCCCCTGGAATATCCATCACATCAACCCCATTTGGGTCAAGGCATCTCATGATCTGATGAACAGTTAAGGGAACCCTTTGCATCATGTGAATCCAGCATATGCCCATTAGGAGGTTGTATGACTGTTTGGTGTCTACCACTACAAAGTTTTCCTTGAGAGTCCTTCTGGAAACTGACGCAGATAGTTGAATGACCCCAATTGGTTCTACTCATCGTTCATCATATCCAGCGAGGGGGACTCTGGCAAGATGTATCTAACTCATGACCACTCCTAGTTTGTCAAAGGCCCATTTAGTCATGATGTTTGTCCTGCTGCTAGGGTCCACCATGACTCTTTGACTAGACTGTTGGCTATTAAGAGTGAAATTGTTAGTCACTAAATAACCCTAGAGGGGGGGTGAATAGGGTTTTAAAAGTTATTTCTAAATCTTTTCGATAATAGATCAAGCTATACAAATTAATCAATTCCTTTAATAGATAATTTTCAATTTAATTAATCTAATTATCTCAAGATCAATTATAGCATACAAAATATTGAAACAAATATTGCATGCAAAATATTAAAGTAAAGAGATAGAGATAGAGAAATTGACACCGCGATTTTTCGAGGTTCGGTAACTCCTAGTCCTCGGCTCAAGAACCCCTTCTTGAGACTTTTCCCGATCCTTTCACTATGGCTCTTCCTTCACAGGTGGAATAGCAAACCTTTACACACGAGCTAACAAGCCCGTCACACAAGTAAAAGGACAAACCCCTCTTCAAGATCAATGAGCTTCACTCACTCAATGATCACAATCCTTTTATAACACAAGGAATCACTCAAGAACTAAACACTCAAAAACCCTAAGGTTTTTATGGAGGATGAAATAATATAAGCTCAAGTGTTCTTTTAGTGATTTACCAAAGAAGAATAAACTCTAGATGAATATTCTCTAATGAATGGTTTCAATAAATATGCTCAAGAGAATAGACACAGACTCAAATTTAGAGTTTCAAAACTTGTAGTATATGAGTTGGAAATCAAGCTTTACAAATCTTGCTTTCAATGGTTTTTCTAGAAAAGTTATGAGAGAAGAAGATGGTGAATATTTAGGCTTTTCTCACACTAGGCTTTCTTGGTTTTTCACTCTATTATCTCATTCTATATATATGAAAATATTAGGGTTTTAGGAATGAGAGAATAAAACTTTTGGGACACAAATCAAACATAAGGTTATGGGCAAGAATATGCCTGACATAACCGTTTGATTGCATCAAGAGTCGACTTCCCATTTGTCGAGAGTCGACTGCCCAATAAGAGTTTTGAATGTGATAACCTTCGTCCTCAAGAAGTCGACTTCCAACACATGGAGAGTCGGCTTCCCAACCTCGAGAGTAGGCTTCCAGACTTTGAGAGTCAGCTGCCCAAAGAGTGTTTAAACAGGTTATCTTTCGTCTTGAAGAAGTCGACTTCCAACATATGGAGAGTCGGCTTCCCAGACTTTGAGAGTAGGCTTCCAGACTTTGAGAGTCGGCTGCCCAAAGAGTGTTTAAACAGGTTTTCTTTCGACTTGAAGAAGTCGACTTCCAACATATGGAGAGTCGGCTTCCCAGACTTTGAGAGTCGACTTCCATAACTCGAGAGTCGACTTCCGAAGGATGGTTTAAAACATGATTTCTTTCGTCTTAAAGGAGTCGACTTCCAACATATGGAGAGTCGGCTTCCCTGTCCTGAGAGTCGACTTCCCTACCTCGAGAGTCGACTTCCGAAGGATGGTTCATAAGCTTAATACCTTCGACTTGAAGCAGTCGACTTCTTTTGTGTGAGAGTCGACTTCCGAACAAGACAGATGAATTTTCCCTAAACTGATTAAGGTTCATTTTAAGTTCGGTTAACACTTGAGCTTATAGTATTTTATCAACACATAAAATACCTCATTACAATTGATCGCACCCCGACCTATCTACCCCGAGTCTTGAGTCTTCAAATTGTCTTTTGTTGATCATTTTGACATTTCTCGATTTTGCACTTCAATTCTAATTTCTCTTTTTGCTTTTGTATTCACACTTTCTTTTCCAAAGCTGGTTTTTCCTGTTCTAGCTGAAATACATAACTCAATAATTATTAGTACCAAACACTCTCAAATGATTTGTTATCATCAAAATAAGATTTGTTGTTTGAAATAAATTTCAAAGCCAACAGAAATGACCAGTGGATCTTCGGGAGGTACTTGTGCGTTCCTTAGGTCAGACTCTGTAAAACTTATCTAGGACTCTTCCTTCTTGTTAGATGTCTGGCACACCTCTCTAATTCTTCTGAGCTTATGTGCCTGACGCATCTGAGATCTCCTGACCCCTTCCGTCTCTTCTATAGTATGTCTTCCCTGAACCATATGAATCACTCGTACTGGCTGTCTTGCCAAGCCAGCGTTCTGAGGGGCACCACCATGACGTTCCGCTCGGATCTGATCCTTTACCACGTAATCAACTAGCTCTTCATTTGCAATCATCCCCTCCACTTGCCTGTGCAAGTTCCTGCAATCGTTGGTATGATGTCCATACTCACTATGGAAGGTACAATGCTTGGTCACGTCCCTCTACTCCATGGGCTGTCTCATTGGAAGATGGGGTCTGAATATTCCCTTTCCTTTATTTTTCAGGTAAAGTTTACCCAGGCTGGTTTTGAGGGGGGTTACCTTCCCCTCTACCCTCTGCTTCTTATCGGCTGGCTTATTTTTAGTGGAAACAGGTGCTTGACAGGCTAGTTTCTGATCCTTGATGCGGTCTTTCGTACGGGCCTCAATAGTTACCATAGCCGCCCTTTTTCCGTCGGACTGCTTCCTCATCCTCGATTATGAGGTACCCCTGGGATTTAAAATTTAGCTCCCCTATGTTCCTGGGGGCCTCTTTACTTAGGATGCATGAAACTTGGTGTTAGGAATCAGAGCCATTCTACACACCTCCACCGCTGACACCTGATCGCATTGGTCACTATAAGACATCTCCCTTGTGAACTTGGATAAGAAGCTCTGGAGGCTCTCTTCTTTGTCCTGGGTCATCATGAACAAGCCGGAGATGGTTTTCTTTTACCTCTGGTTCCCATAGTATTGTGCTATGAAGAGTTCGCACAGCTTGCTCCAACTTCAAATTAACCCAGGTGGTTGTTTTCTGAACCACATGAGAGGTGCCTCAGTCAGGCTGGTGGGGAATACATTGCACATGAGGTCCTCGTCTTTCTTCCAGATTATCAACTTTGTTTGGTATTGGTAAATATGATCTGACGGGTCCTTCGTCCCATCATAGAAGGTGAAAGTTGGTAGGAAAAACTTTTTCGAGTACTCTACCTGGTCTATTTCGTCTGTGAATGGTGATATTATCATGTCAATGGCAGCGTAGGCTGCTAATTCCTTCATAGAGGTGGTCTGGACCTTTATGTTTTCCAACACTTGCCTCTAGATCTTGGCATCCATGTCCTCCAAGTCTTTCATGGTTAAAGGTTGTTGAAGTGGCAGGCCCCCGAGTGCTGGAATGGAGATCTCTTCTTAATCATCAGCCGCTTTGCTTCATGTCCCCTCCCGCCTATTGTTTTCGCCCTCATCATGTCTGGGTGGATCTGGGATTATGCCTTTGTTGTTAATACCGTTGGCAGGGTTGGCAATGTTGGCTAGATCGGGTATCTGATCGAGCCTCTAGAGAAGATCGGTGTTATGTCATTCGAGTTCTCCATTTTTTCTTTCCACCGCCATTAATCTCTGCATGATTTCTTGGATCTGAGCGGCTTGGGCTATGCTGGCCTGAGCCGTCGCTGCTGCTGTGGAGGATCTAGTATCCACCATGGCTACTCTCACAAAGTTTTTGTGAAAGAAATGAATCAAAAAGTGAGAAAGAAGATCAATAAAAACATTCGCTTCCCACAAACGGCGCCAAAGTGTAAGTGCTAATTTTTACTCAAACACTCGAATGAATTTTATTAGGGCTCTAGGCCATTATTTATACAACAATTTATGTGCTTTTTATCCTATCTTAATCACAATTAAATCCATTTATTTCAGGTGTTTGATTTACATTCCATATTTGGTCTCAATTATGCCATATTAATTTGGGATTTGGACTTGTTGACCAAGTAATTCAGAAGTACTCCTCTTAGTGGGTCAGACCCTTATAATCATTCTTCTGTTGGTCAAGTTGGGCCTTCAATTTGCTGGGCCTTAATTTTAGGCCCTTACACCTAGGTTTCCAACTTTGATGGAAAGTGGAATTGTAGTTGTAGTAGGAAACTGGTCATCTCTCTCCCTATTAACATATATTACGATAAAAGTTTAACATGTATAGAAAGGTCAAGAGAGATAAACCCGGTTCCTGTATGTTGTTCTTCTATGATCAAATTTCTGGATCAAATAAGATCTGTAATGGTCATGAATCGAGATTGCTATATCAAAGTAAGAGTTGTTATTGCTATGGATTTAAGGTTTTAATAAAAGTATCTATGCTTTAAAGTATATTGTGAGCATGATGAACTTCTAAGATCATCGGAAACATATTTCGTATTTATGCGTAATTGTTGTTGTTTAAATATCACGTTTAATTTACATATAGCATAATGCAAAAAATGGGAAATTTCAGTGACACCTCTCGAGTTTTGGCACTATTTCATCTAGATATATACAAGTTTTTCTTATAACTTTTACCCATTTTCACTTCTCAAGTACCATGCCCTCGAAATTAAGTAAATTGACAATTTTACCCATAGTATTTTATTCCATTTTACTCAAAAATATCCTAAATAGAGAATGACCAAATTGCCATCCACTACCACAAACTTGTTTCCTCTTTCATCTATCACTACACCAAACACCCAAAAAAAAAGACAACCCTCTCTCTCACACCTCCAAATAAGCCCATCCCATATTTGAACCATCACCATTTTCTCATCGCGGCTTGAATTCATGTTTCATATTTACACACACGTACATACATATATGTACTTGTTCTATTAATTCTTTTTTCATATTGATATGAATAGTATTCAATATGACTAGTTTGTTATATATTGGCATATATATATAATAATATGACTACTTTGTTATATTAACTTGTCCCATATCGGAAGATTGGGAAACCCACCTCTATATCCTCACCTATAAATATAGGGCTTCTCCTATTGAATTGTGTACACAGAAATAGAGAGAGAGAGAGTTAGGAATAATATATGTTTATATTATTCCGGTGATACAGGCGTGAGTATACACAGTGTGTGTGCGTGTGTGATTTGCGAATCACCCCCTTGTAATCCTCTCAGTGATTTTTAGTGAAACGATGTTCTCCGTGGACGTAGGCTTATTTGGCTGAACCACGTATATATTCTTGTGTTAATTGTTTGGTGTGTTTATGTGTGTTTTCTGATTTGCAGGTGTGCACGGCTTCGTACATAGGGTGTGCGAACCCTAACAAGTGGTATCAGAGCCCCAGGTTGGAGTAAATCGCGAAGCCCGACGATCTGGTCCAGATCTGATTTTTTCAAGTGCCCTAAATAAGAAACCGACCACACCAGGAGCTTTGGCTCGACGAGACGAAGCCAGCAGTTTCAAGCATGTCGCCGGAAAGTTCTGCACGTGCCCCCACGCGCCGCCTAAAGTTCCGGCCAGTTTTTTTGCCTCCTTCGAGAAGCAGTTTCGGTTCGGCGTGATTTTCCGGAGCAACGTTTATCGGAACGAGGCTTATAATATATCTACGGAAAGAGAATTCGAAGCTCAACGTTTTGGCGTAAGAATCAATCAGCCCAATCAATGCAGGGACGCGTCCGCATGCACCCTGAGAAGGTACTGACTTCATGATTAAATTTATGTCTTTTGTGAGAATTTGTTTTGGCCCGTTTGGAGTCATTTTTGACCCGTTTTGGGCGCGGTCAGAGGCGTTCTTAAGGTTTTGAACCTCCCCCGACACAACCGTATACTCGGTTTTTTGTAATTAAACTTTTAATATCTCTAATAGGCTCAGTGGGAGCTATGGGAGAAGAAAAGGCTGTAATGATCGACAAGTTTGATGGTACAAAATTTACCTATTGGAAGATGCAAATTGAGGATGTGTTATTCTAGAAAAATTTGTTTCTACCGCTAGAAGGGACAATGCCAGATTCGATGAAAGACGAGGAGTGGAATATCCTAGATCGAAAGGCTCTTGGCACGATCAGATTGACATTGGCAAAATCTGTTGCCTTCAATATCAGGAAAGAGAAGAATGCAAAGTCTCTCATGGAAGCTCTTTCGAAGATGTACGAACAGCCGTCTGGAGCAAATACATTACATCTTATCAGCAGATTGACGAATCTGAAGATGTCCGAGAATGGGAATGTTGGTGAACATCTTATTAAGCTTAATGACATTTATGGGCAGTTGGAATCAATTGAAGTAGTGTTTCAAGACAAGGTGAAATCAGTTTTTCTCCTTAATCAATTGCCACCTCAAGTCGAGAGCTCTTTGAGAGCTATGTACCTGGAAACCTCGGCAAGATTTATCTAGGTGACGATCAACCCTGCAGTGTTGTTGGCAAGGGTGAAGTACATATCAGACTCAACGGATCGATATGGAAGGTGAAGGATGTCAGACACATTCCAGACTTGTGGAAGAACCTGATCTCAGTAGGCCAGTTGGCGAGTGAAGGTTATGTGACCACTTTTAGTGAAGATAAGTGGAAAGTTTCCAAGGGGGCTATGACTATAGCACGAGGAAAGAAAACAGGTACGTTGTACACTACCACCAAGGCTAGCACATTTATAGCAATTGCAGAAAGCAATGAGGATCATAATTTGTGGCACCAGAGGCTAGGTCACATAAGTGAAAAAGGACTCAAGGTTATGCTCGCAAAGGGAAAGCTACCAGGTCTAAATTCGATTGATATCGACTTCTGTGAGGATTGCGTATTCGGTAAGTAGAAGAGGGTTAGTTTTCAGAAAAGCGGCAGAGAACTCAGAAAGGAGAAGCTTGAGCTAGTTCACACTGATGTCTGGGGGCCAGCAAATGTCTCATCTAATGGCGGAAATTCCTATTTCGTCATCTTCATCGATGACCATTCCAGAAAGGTATGGATTTATTTCTTAAAACATAAATCTGAAGTGTACGGTGTGTTCAAGAGTTGGAAGGCTATGATAGAGAATAAGACGGGTTTGAAGATCAAGAGATTACGATCCGATAATGGTAGAGAGTATCAGGACACCGGGTTTAAGAGATTTTGCTATGAGAACGGTATCAGATTAGAGAGAACTGTTCCACGTACACCACAACAGAATGGCGTAGCAGAACGGATGAACCGGACATTGACTGAGAGAGCCAGAAGCATGCGCATTCAGGCAGGGTCGCCGAAACAGTTCTAGGCAGAAGTAGTCAGTACAGCAGCGTACTTAATCAATCGTGGTCCATCAGTACCATTGGAGCACAAAATACCAGAAGAGGTCTGGAGTGGTAGAGAGGTAACACTTTTACATTTAAAAGTTTTTTATTATGTTGCATATGTACATGTTAGTGACACTATGAGGGGTAAGCTTGATCCTAAGTCACAAAAGTGTATTTTCATTGGCTATGGCGGTGACGAGTATGGTTACCGCATGTGGGATGATCAGAACCGAAAACTAATCCGAAGCAGAGATGTAGTGTTCAATGAAAAGGTTATCTACAAGGACATACACACAACAACCTCAGAGCCTACAACACAGAGTGATCCTGTGGGTGTTGAGTTAGATGATGTTCAAGACAGTGAGAGTACTCAGTCAGACGAACATATTGCTGATGGAAATACTCAACAGGTTGATACACCGCAGTCTCCGACTCTTATTCCTGTACCTAGGAGGTCTTCACGGCAGCAAGTGCCGAATCGGAGATACATGAATTATTTGTTGCTCACAGATGGAGGTGAACTAGAGTATTTTGATGAAGCATGCAGTGCAGCAGATGTGAGCCAGTGGGAGCTTACGATGGAAGATGAGATGAAGTCCCTTATTTCCAACAAGACATGGAAGCTAACCGAGCTGCCGGTAGGAAAGAAAGCTCTCCATAATAAATGGGTCTACATAGTCAAAGAAGAACATGATAGTTCTAAGAGGTACAAGGCGAGACTTGTAGTAAAAGGCTTTCAAGAGAAAGCAGGAATCGACTACACCGACGTATTTTCTCCGGTTGTTAAACTGACTACCATTCGTTCAGTTCTTAGCATTGTTGCATCAGAGAGTTTGCACCTAGAGCAGTTAGATGTCAAAACTGCTTTCCTCCATGGTGACCTAATGGAGGAGATTTATATGCAGCAACCGGAAGGTTTCTTAGAGAAAGGGAAAGAGAAACTTGTGTGTAAGTTGGAAAAGAGCTTGTATGGTTTGAAATAAGCTCCAAGACATTGGTACAAGAAATTCGATGGATTTATACAGAGGCATGGTTATATCAAGTGCAACGCTGACCATTGTCGCTACTTCAAGAGGTTTGACACGAGTTACATTATCCTCGTACTTTATGTTGATGACATGTTAGTAGCTGGATCTGATTTTGTGGAAATCAGTATGTTGAAGAAGTTGGCAAAAGAGTTCGAGATGAAGGACTTACGCACAGCAAAGCAGATTCTTGGTATGAGAATCATCAGAGACAAGCCGAAGGGAATTTTGAAGTTGTCTTAGGCTGACTACGTTGAACGGGTTTTGAAGCAGTTCAACATGAGTGATGCTAAGTTAGTTAGCACACCTTGGGCTAGTCATTTTCGATTATCCAAAAAGCAGTCTCCCAAGTCAGAATCAGAGAGGAACAACATGGCCAATATTCCATACGCTTCAGCTATTGGTAGCTTGATGTATGCAATGGTTTGTACAAGACCAGATATTGCATATGCAGTGAGAGCAGTCAATAGGTTCATGTCCAATCCAGGAAAGACTCACTGGGAAGCAGTGGAGTGGATATTGCGATATCTACGAGGTACCACAAACAAATGCCTTTATTTTGGAAAAGGTGAAGTGAATTTACATGGCTATGTAGATTCAAATTTTGCTGGTGAGATAGATCACAGAAGAAGCACTACTGGGTATGTCTTTACAGTAGGTACTACAGCAATCAGTTGGATTTCGCAAATACAGAGGATTGTAGCATTATCTACTACAGAGGCTGAGTATGTAGCCGTGACAGAGGCTAGCAAAGAGATGATTTGGTTACAGGGTTTGTTGGCAGAGTTGGGATTCGAGCAAGGGAAGAGTGTTTTGCATAGTGATAGTCAGAGTGCTATACATCTGGCAAAAAATTCAGCATTTCATTCGAGAACCAAGCATATAGATCTTCGTTATCACTAAGGGCACCAGCACTGATCATTGATGGAGTTGATTGATGAAGGCAACGTTGTCAAGTGGGAGATTGTTATATATTGGCATATATATATATAATAATATGACTACTTTGTTATATTAACTTGTCCTACATCGGAAGATTGGGAAATCCACCTCTATATCCTCACCTATAAATATAGGGTTTCTCCTATTGAATTGTGTACACAGAAATAGAGAGAAAGAGAGAGTTAGGAATAATATACGTTTATATTATTCCGGTGATACAGGCGTGAGTATACACAGTGTGTGTGCGTGTGTGATTTGCGAATCACTCCTTGTAATCCTCTCAGTGATTTTTAGTGAAATGGTGCTCTCTGTGGACGTTGGCTTATTTGGCTGAACCACGTATATATTCTTGTGTCAATTGTTTGGTGTGTTTGTATGCGTTTTCTGATTTGTAGGTGTGCACGGCTTCGTACATAGGGTGTGCGAACCCTAACATAGTTAGAGGTATATATATAGTGTTTGATACTGCTAATTCTAACATCTAAGAAGTGGACTTTTGCATTTTTTAGTTTTTGAGAATTTTGTGCTTTTGGGTATTAAAGTTGAGATGATGTGAGTTTTGTGCATTTTAAACCCATAAAAGACATACTCAGTAATATAGAACTTTTATCAATTTGGGGCTTGAATTTGTGGCAATTCTTAGTAATTAGAGAAGGTGTTTATATAATATATGTGAACCTGTATGTACATGTATATATATATATATATATATATTTATATATGTGTGTACACATGCAAGAGGAAGGTGTATTTTTTTGGGCATTTTGCTTTAGTGATTTTATACATGAAACTACTTTCTCTGCCTCAATTTAAATATTCACATTCATTATTCAATTTACTCCAAAATAAGTAAAGTCAATATCACTTTATTTAATAAATTTACAAATTTACCCTATAATCATTCAAATTATAAAATATCTAAACTACAAACATCACATCATTTGGTGGGACCAACGGTAAAATTAATTTTTCCTTCCGCACCAATAAAAGTCATCATCTTAAAAAGTTAAATTTCCCAAAAGGGACTTATAATTTGGGACAGAGGGAATTTCTTTTTATAAGTCAACAAAAAGAAAAAGAGTAATAATGTCATTTTATAAGTCAAAAGTGATTTAACACACCTAAAAAGTAACTTTTGGGGTGTAAGTGAAATCTAGATGTAATATTTGGGGTCTAAATAAAAGTTAAAATCAAAATTTGTATTTGATTAAAATATTGTTAAATCTCAAGGATTGTCACTGAAATTTATCCCGAAAAAAATTATATAATTAAATGAGACGTGTGAGTTGCGAGTAATTGCACACATACATTACAGTCTTGTGTAGCAAAAGGCCACCAGATTAAAAATTGAGACTTTAAAAATGAATTGTAGCATCTCCAAATGTGAAGTACCCATTTTGTTACTAGTCTTTCCTTCTTTGAATTTGGAGTTTATGTTAGAAATAGGGGTCCAAATACAAAAACAACACTATATCATTAGAAAGAGAAGTATTTGAAGATTACATACTTTTTGATGCAGGGGGATCCGAGTCAGACGATGCCGAGCTGTCAGATTGCTCATTGACGGCGCTGGATTACCTGGAGCGGGAGGATCAGCGCAAAAATAGCAAGAAATCGTGATCTAGCCTAATTGGGGCAGTTTCCGTGTACGCGTCGGTTTTTTTGCCATAACTGGAGCTACAAGTGTCGGATTCGCGCCCGTGACCCCAATTCGGAAAGCTAATCTCGGCGCGGACGTCGTGGCCACCGAGCTACACTCAGTGCACATCATTTCGAGCCTCAAATTTGCTGTTTTCCTTTTCAATTCTTTATTTTTAGTTAATTTGAATTTTATTACATTTCAGAGTGTTCTCTGAATTTTGGGTCAAATAATTTCTCCCTTTTCTTTCTTGAAAATTACCCGTTGCGCTAGCCTGCAGAATAATCTCTATTCTGTCCGGCGTCAATTGGTATCAGAGCTCAGCATCTTCCTGAGGCGGTATTTTCATCAGTTTTTGATGGTTGGTGGTCGTGGTCGTGGTGGTCGTCGTGGGCAGGTTCCGATTGAGGAAGTCCCGCACCGTGATCGTAACATTCAGGATGTCATGATTGAGGATTTGCAGAGTCAAGTGGCAGAGTTAACCCAGCGCCTGGCGGTGCAGAAAATCGGTAATCATGATGTGGAAGATTCTGATACCGACAATTCCACCTTCGAAAATCCGTATCCACCGTTATGCCCAATATTTTCGGAAGATTCTGATTCCGAAGATGATTGGTTGAAAACCAATATTTTCCATACAACCTGCACCGTGGCCAACAAAGTCTGCAAGATGATTATTGACAGTGGAAGTTGCGAGAACGTAGTCTCGGAAGACGTTGTCCGAAAGAAGGGTTCTCCCTCGTCAGTCTCTATGATGTCTCCTATTTTTTATTTGTCAATTAGGAGATGATTCTGAACCCGATTTGGGCCAGATTTTTGGCAATCTTTTTATTTTTTTTCATATTTTGTTTTGGTAGGACTTTTAGGGTTTTGCTATTTTTGGCAAAAATCCCATTAGGGGTCGATTTTCAGCTATTTAAACCCGGCTTATGGGTTGTTTTTGATCAGTTTTTTGAATATTAAGAATTTTATTGAATTTCAGAGTGTTCTCTGAATTTTGGGTCGAATTTCTCTCTTTTTCCCTTGCAAATTACCCGTTGCACTAGCTTGCAGAATAATCTCTATTATGTCCGGCGTCACTTTTATATTCACATCAAAACATAACTCTAATGACTTTCACTAACACTCCCACTAATACAAATTTTAACACAGCTAAAACTGAAAATACACTAAATAATCATTTTATTATATATACCACCACCCTTAAACATGATTTTTTAATTTCAACTAAACTCGTTAACTTTATCAAATTCTTTCAAACTTCAGGGGCTTGGTAAAAATATTAGCAACTTGGTGTCCTGACTTCATAAAAATTCAGTTGTACTTCCTTCTTACTTATAAAATCTTTAATAAAATAATCGGTGTCATTCTTCTCTATTGACGTAATTTGTCACTTCATAGAATTTTTTCGCGTTTTCTCTTACATCGCATCTTCAAAAATCTACGGCTTCACAATCCGTAAAACTTGGGAATATGAAAACGTGATGCAGGATTGCATCGTCAATATGGAAATATCCTCCTAACAAAAGTGATGAAATTTGACGAGCTTATATTATATCGGGGTCATACAAGAGTATACTCGTTCTAGATCTAAAACACATCCTCGTCGATTTCAATCATCTTGGTTAAAATTATTTTCATTTTTTACTAGAGTATTCTCCTTCAAAGAATATTGCATATAGCTTACCTTTCTTTTCTTTTACAAAGAAACTACCTGACGTTCAAGAAGTAATGTATTTATTAGTAAAACATTTCGAAGTTGGAATAAAGTTATTGATGGAAAGAAATGTACTTTCTTAAGGATAGTTAAGTCATTAAAAATAAATATTTTGTTATTTTTGTAATGAAGTATATAAAAATTGTGTAATTTATAAATAAGTTTACACTTTGGTTATTTGTTGTAAATGAAATTTTTCTCTCATCATATTTGCAATTATCTGTCAATTTATCGTTAAATTTTTAATTTTCCTATTTTTTTGTAAAACAAAACCCTTTGTAATCTTTTGATAATAAAGTAATAATAAATAAACAATGGTAAGATTGTAATCCAAATTAAGAAATAGTTAGTCTTTGATATTAATTTATTTTTATTCTAATCTCATTTTGATATTAATTTACTTTCATTATAACCTTGTTCATTAATTGAATTCTAATTTTAACATCACTTTAAATATGATAAAAAAATAAAGTTAACAATACAATTCTGCTAATATATATGATTAAATTTTTGCTAACAATCTCAAAATGCATGATTTACTCTTTTAGGTAAATGAAGTATCAACAACTATGGAAAGAACATTCTCAAACATGCAAATTGTCAAAACACAATTTCTTATAAATTACCCGAGTAAATATCCTCGCACTTTTAGTTTATATTTTGTGTAGGGGGGGGGGGGGTATTGAGTCTTTGTTTCCGAACACCATTTATCTGAACATTGAACGTAAATGAAAAGTTCCTAGTGATGTGATCTTTGATTGGACATGAATGTGACATTAAAAAGTGTAAATGATGTCTGTCAGAAAAAGTAAGAGGCGTGAATAAAATTTTCAAACCTGGGAGGTCCAATTTTCAAAGAAAACCTCACGGGGTATAAATGAAGTTAACCTTTTATTGATTTATCAACAACCAGAAGAAGACATATAATAAAAGAATTGCATTTTGTAGATTACAAAGAATTAAATGAATGTGATTAGACTATAATGAAAGAATTGGCATATCTGTATTCTTGGTGTGTTCTATGACATTTTGCATTCCGGTGGAAGGCCTTGGGGAAACCTCTTGGTGTCGGTGCAATAATTGTAAATCATGTAGTTCTTTTGCACCCATTTTAATCTATTTTGGCTTGTAGAGTCCAACTGCTGTGTGAGCCATGACTTTGTTGTGGACCTCAAAGATGGAGAAGTTGAAGATCAAGAAGATTTTCCAGAAGACCATATGCAAGCATTGGCATTGAAGTTCCTGTATGAAGCTGTGAATGGTGCTTTACTCCAATCGGTCTTCACAAGACCACCCCTCGTGGCCCAGTCGTCCGCGTTCCACAAACTTGAGTATAGCCTCATTGGCTGGTTCTTCGGGTATGGGACACCAATTGACTCCGAGTTCTTGAACTCTCTAATGGGTGTGCCATCAACAGAGAAGCTGAAATGGATAGAAATATTAAGTCAGATACAAAATCTTAAATAATCAATTTAACTTTTTATGTTTGGATTTAATTTGGATATCTTTTTAAAAAACTTACATAATGCTTCGGGGGTTCCATAGAATGGAGTAAGTGTGGAAATCAGCAGTAGGGTCAAACCATAAGTAGAATTGTTGCTCTCTATTTCCCTTGCCTTGGCTGAACACATTGGTGTGAAGAATGTAAGGGTCACCACTTAGATTTCCCAAGAATTCAACGTCTATCTCATCATGGTTTGGTCCTTGTGAGGACAACTGCAACGTCAATACTCACAACATCAGAATTTGATAATAATTTCAACATGTAAAACCTAATAGCTAAACAAAAAAAAACTATTTAGTTGTTACAGATGCTTGGGAACTTACGTAGTATGTGGTGACAGTGCCAGCAGAATTTCCGGGAACAAGCTTGAGCTGCAAATCAATCTTTCCAAAAAGATATTCATTTTTGGATTGAAAGCCGGAGCCAGAATATTTGTCAAGAGAAAGAGTAAGAAGCTGGCCGTTGTTAAGTATCTTAGCACAACCATCGCCCCATGTGATGTCAAAGTTTTGGTTTAGATTAGCAGATGAGAGAACAATGAGTGAACAAGCCACAAAAGAGAGCATTAGTAACACTGTTGAGCCTCTTGAATTAGCCATTGATAGATGTTTTGAGGGTTTATAACTTTGAAAGAGGAAATAGTATGAGTTTGGTTGAGAGAAATGTTGTGAGTTTGATTGATATGTTAGAGGTCATTTGGTTGCTTATTTATAGCATTAGTCTCTTAAAAGGTGGTGACTGGGGAAGTGGTAGTAAGAGCTTTAAAATTGGAAGGTGTAAAGGAAGGTTGGACAATGTTTCATGTTGTTTGAGTAACAGCTGGCTATGCCACTCTTTGCTGACTTGAGCGAATGGTTTTGCAAACCCAATTCTGTTTTATGTGGCAATGAACACCGACCTACTCTTTCATGAAGCCCCACGGATGCTTCTTACTAAGTCAAATTTAGGTCCTAACTTTCTAAAACGGAGTATTAAATTCTTACATGCAAATTCAAATTTTACGTTTGACATTTATTTAGTTATGCATACATGGTCATTGACATAATTAATAAGTATTGCACAAGTTGTTTGCCAAAAGATAGAGTACTCTCAACCTTCCAAAATAAGTAATTGAAGGTGTTAGTCACTAATTTACCCTAGAGGGGTGAATAGGATTTAAAAATAATTTTTTAACTCTTTTTAATTCTTATTAGCAATTGCTACAAAACACTATAGTAATTTACAAAGTAAATATACAGTGAATATCTTAACTTAATTTCAACAATCTATTTACCATAATATAAATTAAGCATGCAAAAAGATAAAGTAAGGAGATAGAGATACAGATATTGACACCGTGATTTTTACGAGATTCGGTAACTCCTACTCCTCGGCTCAAAGAATCCCCTTCCTTGAGACTTTCACAATCCTCACACTATGGCTCTTCCTTCAATAGGTGGAATAGCAAACATTTACAAAAGAGTTAACTAGCTCTTCACACAATCAAGAAAACAATCCTCCCTTGATACAATGGGCTTCACTCACCCAAGATCACAAATTTGTGTATGCAATCAATATATCACTCAAGAACCAAAAACACTCAAAACCCTAAGGTTTTTATGGAAGATGGATCAATATAAGCTCAAGTGTTTTTAGGTGATATTTCAAGAACTCAAGATATATATATTCTCAAAAGATATTTTCAAGAAGAGAATAAGCACAAAGCTTGAGTTTAAATCTTTAAAATGATTTGAGTGAAAAACAAGATTTATATCATTCTTGCTATCAAAAGATTTTTCATAAAGTGCTTGAGAGAAAATAAGAGATGAATGATTTTCAGAAAATTTCTCACACAAGAACCTTAGGTTTTCAATCCATATCTCTTTCTTTATATAGTGCATCACTAGGGTTAGGAGAGTGTATCTCACCCTAGACATTTTGGAGAGTAGGATCTGAAAAGTAGCGGCAAAAATATTGTTTAGAAATACTTTTCCTGAAAATCCTGAAGCACCCAGTCGACTGCCTCTATGCTTAGATTTAAAATATTTTCCCCAACGGCTAGGGTCAGTCGACTGCCTAAAGAAGACCAGTCAACTGCCTCATGATCCAGACGACTGCCTTAGACAATCAAAAATGTTTATAACTCTCTGGTTCATCCAGTCGGCTGGGCCTTAGGCCAATCAACTGGGTGACTCCAAGAAATTATTCAAGGTCCGTTTTTGATCCGTTTTGAGTTTGTTTGTTTAATTACTTGAGCTTATAAGACCAATCAACGCATAAGATACCTTGTTATAATATTTTCACCCCGACCTATCTACCCCAGGTCTTGAGTCTAGCTTTTGTCCTTTCTTTGACCTTTTTGTCCTTTTTCGATTTTACGATTGAATTTCCTTATCGCTTGTCACTTTTTGGTATTAATGATCTTTCCGAATCATTTACCTGTACTTGCTGAAACACTTAGCTCAAAGTCATATTAGTACCAAACACGGTTTTGAATGTTTTGTTAATATCAAAATAAGAGTTATTGTCTGAAATAGAATTTCAAGGCCAACAGAAGGCATCTACCAATAAAAGAATTGTCCAAAGAGCGGGAGAAAGTGATTTAATGTGCATGAGAAATTTTATTTTTTTTCTTTTTCTAAATGGGTTTTGTATTGGGGGGAAAATATATATTATTTCAATATACGCAGAAAAAGAAAAAAGATAAGACAAACTCTTATAGACAAAAAAACCCACACTTAACTAAAGATGCTAGTATAAAAGAAAGATAAGAACTCAGAAAATGCAACTTTAACCTCAAGAGAAAGATTAACATATTGTAACCTTGGCATTTGCATCCGATTAAGACCATGAAGTCGATTGTTTCTCTCAATCAAAATTACTCACAACACAGTAGTAAACACGCCTCTACCAAATCTGATTATCATAGATGAGCATTTTAACGAAATAAACCAGTCAAGAACGGACCCAAACAAGGAGTTAATAAGGGGAAGGTTCCAGCCACAAAGTCTACCAAACTAAGACCAAATATATTGAGCGAAAACCCAAACCCTTGTAGCCTAAGTGGTATAACCTTTCCTCCCCCAAGCGGGAGGTGTTAGGGTGTGGCGAAATTTAAAGTGATAGTATGATTAGTGGTTTAGTATTGATGAAGAGATTTGGAGAAAAATGGGAATTGGTGTGAAAAAACACCGAGTACTCGGTAGCTGCGAACACGGGGTTACTTGCGTAAAAGTGGCAAAATGTTTTTGGCACAAGCGGGCTCACTTGCGCAACCACCGAGTACTCGGTGGGAGTATTACCGAGTACTCGGTGGCCAAGTAGCGGGATTTTAGTTTTCTTTTTTATTAGGAGATTGTAATCTTGTGATTCCTTTTAGGATTGACTTGTTCATCAATCTAGGTTTTCTATATATATTGAAGTATGGTAGCTAGGGTTTTTTGGTGTAGAGAAAAATAGAGAAAGAGAAGAAGAGAGTGAAATTAATTGTTGAGTGATTATTTCTTGTTGAGTGTTTTGGTTAATAAAAGAGTTGTTGATAGTTGTTGATATTTTTGTGTGCATGATCTTGGGCGGGATTAATTCTTAAGCAGTAAAAAAGAATTAATTCCTAACAAGTGGTATCAGAGCAAGACTGAAGCAGATCGGTATCATAACTATGGCGACAACTTCTGATGTTAAGTTGTTTGTAGTGAAGAAATTTGATGAAGAGAAAACTTCAGTCTCTTGCAGATTCGGATGCGAAACTTGTTAGTTCAACAAGGTTTAAATGAAGCGTTGAACGAGAAACCTGCAGATATGGTTGCAACAAAGTGGAGTAGAATCAACTCGAATGGTAGAATCAACTTGAATGCAGTGAGTACCATTTGGTTGACTCTGACAGATGATGTGGTATACAATGTAGTCGGCGAAAAATCTGTAGCAGATTTATGGAAGAAATTGGAGGATCTCTACATGGGAAAGAATGTTACAAATCGATTAATCTTAAAGCAAGACTTGTATTCCTTTAGTAGAAAAAAAGATATGGATTTGCATACTCATATTAGTGAGTTCAATAAAATTATATGTGATTTATCTAATCTTGGTGTACAAGTTAGTGATAAGGATAAATCATTTATTTTATTGACGTTGGTTCGCTCAATTCATAAACATATGTTTAATACTTTACTTTATGAGAGAGATACTGTGACAGTGGAGCAAGTGAAGAGTGTTTTATTTTATAGTGAGAAAATAAATGGAGAAGATGAAGGAAGTATCCGAGATAATCACGCACTTGTTGCTGAGAATATAAAAAGATTTGAAACAAGACAAGGAGGACGTGATAGATGGCAAGGTGGATCTTCATGGAACCAGAAGCCATTTATGGAGCGACCATGCTACTATTGCGGAGAAATAGGACATTACATACGAGAGTGTCCAAAAAGGAAGGAAGATGGGTACAACATCGCTGCAGTTGCGAGACATGAGAAGAAGATGATGACGTGTTTGAAGCTCTATCAATTACTGACAAAAAGGATGAAGCAAATAAATGGATTCTTGATTCTGCTAGTTCCTATCATGTGTGTCCTCATAAATAATGGTTTACCTCATACAAACCATTTGTTGGTAAACAAATTTATGAGGAATAATTCTTCTTATGAAGTCGTAGGAATCGGAACAATCAATATCAAGACAATAAATGGATTGGAAAGAACTTTGACATATGTGTATCATGTTCCAAGTATTAGAAGGAATGTGATTTCTTTGGGAGCATTGGTATCAAAAGATTGTTGGTTTAAAGCAAATTATGGACTGTTGAAAGTAGGAAGAGGACCATTTGTATGAGTTGTTAGGAAATACACTTTTAGGTCGGCAATTTGTATGAGTTGTTAGGAAATACACTTTTAGGTGGAACAATTCCGAAGATGGTGTATAAACCCGTTTTGAAATATTAAGTCAAGGTAGATAAATTTCGCCATGGTGGAGATTGTTAGAGTTTGGCGAAATTTAAAGTGATATTATGATTAGTGGTTTAGTATTGATGAAGAGATTTGGAGAAAAAATGGGAATTGGTGTGAAAAACCACCGAGTACTTGGTGGGATATTTACCGAGTACTCGGTAGCTGCAAACACAAGATTACTTATGCAAAAGTGGAAAAAAGTGGCAGAATTGTTTTGGCGCAAGCGGGCTCACTTGCGCAACCACTGAGTACTCGGTGGGAGTGTTACCGAGTACTCGGTAGCCCAGTAGCAGGATTTTAGTTTTCTTTTTTATTAGGAGATTGTAATCTTGGGATTCCTTTTAGGATTGACTTGTTCACCAATCTAGGTTATCTATATATATTGAAGTATGATGGCTAAGGTTTTTTGGTGTAGAGAAAAATAGAGAAAGAGAAGAAAAGAAAGAAATTAATTGTTGAGTGATTATTTCTTGTTGAGTGTTTTGATTAATAAAAGAGTTGTTGATAGTTTATTGTGCATGATCTTGGGCGGAATTAATTCTTAAGCAGTAAAAAAAAATTAATTTCTAACAGGATGTTGGGGGTTTGTGTCCCATGGGACGTATGTGGAGTGTGTGTATTTGCCTACCAAATATATATATATGGGTAAAGTGCACAAAACATCTCTGATGTTTCGATTTTGTGCAAATAACACCCCTCCATATTTCTAAACACCCCTGAAGTATCAAATATGTGCGAGTTGACCCCCTCAAGCTGAGTTCCTGTGCCTGAGATGTTAAATTACTTAAATACCCTTATATTTATATTTTTGAAATTTAAAGAAAATATTGATATATACGAAATACCATAAATGACCCTTGTCTAAAAACGACGTCGTTTTGAGAGAGTTCTTATTGTTTCACTAACTTGGGTAGAAACGACGTCGTTTTGAGAGAGTTGTTATTGTTTGACTGTCGCACACAACACTTCTTCATTTTAGGGTTCTCTCCAAAGAGAGCATTGATGGCGTTGTGGTCTCTCTCGCCCCTTCTCTGTCATCTCTCCCACTCATTGTAAGAGATTTCAACATTGAAGTACGAATGTTGTAAGATATTTCAACATTCTCTCCAATATTTGCTGAAGCTGTTTAGGGCGCGATCTCACTAAGTGTCACCATCTTTATATAGTATTAGGGTTTCGTTGTATAATCATGTGGACCTAAAATGTCAATTTTCTTGATATTATTTGGTTCAATTTGGTGTTATTTGCTTGGTAGGTCCTAAAATCAAATTTTTTTTATACAGTTGGAGACAAAAATTTAGGGCTTTTGGTTGAATTTACACTTTATGTACGTGGTGGGTCCTAAAACCCCCAATTCTTTATGAAACTTGAATGATTTAACTTTGTTAGGTTGATTTTGGTGCTATCATGTAGTGGATCCAAAAAAACCATATGCTTTGGTTGTATAATAGTCTTGAAAGGATTGGAATTGTAGCCTGGTGGGTCCTAAAAGGACCAATTCTTTATGAAACTGGAATTGTTTAACTTTCTTCCATTATTGGTAACTTATGAAACGTCTCTATCTGCGTGTGGTGTATTATAATGGAATGGCATGTGGTACTGTGTATTATGGAATTGGAATTGTTTTACTTTCTTCAATAATCTTATAGTGTAAAGTGTATTGTGCTTATTATATGCTTGTAAAGTGTACTGTGTATTACCAGAAATGGCATGTGGTTGTGGTCCAGCAAGTTTTTTTCTCTTTATGTTTTAAATTCCCTTTACATTGTGGTCCCCCTATTAACATACATGCATGTATTTTTTTAGAAAATGGTGAATGTGGTGAGACTGGAATTAAATTATGGTGGTTATTTTGACTCGGAGTACAATTACATGGATGGAAAGGTGGAGATTTATGAGGATGTGCATGTTAATAGGTTAGGCCATTATGCCTTGGATGCTTTGTTGCATATGTTTAAAACTGTTAAGGATAGTAAACTGCACTATAAAATCCCATATGATGATGTTGGTAGGCCAGTAGTTATAAGATCCGAGGAAGGCATGTCAAACCTTCATAAATATTATAGAAAACATGAATGTATGAAAGTGTATGTGGCCTCATCTATATATGATACATCCTATGAGGAAGAAGTGGATGTTGAAGTGTACAGTGAGGAGGGTGTTGAAGTGAACAGTGATGATGGTGAGGAAGAAGTTGAAGTGAACAGTGAGGAGGATGGGGTAGAGCATGAAATAGAAGAGTTAGATAATGTTTCCGTTTATGCACCTAGAAATGAACTTAGGAGTTTGCATGGATCTGATGCTGAAGGTGAAGTAGCAAGTGGTAGAAATAATGAGTTTACTTGCAAAAGAGACTTGGGAAAGAAGGGGTTTGAGTGTAGGAATGAAATTTACATGTGCTGAGGACTTTAGGATAGCATTAAGGCACCATGTAATCCAGGGGAGGAAGGACTTTGAATTCCAAAAGAATGAGAAGGTTAGAGTGATTGCAGGATGTGTGAATAAATGTGGGTGGAGAATTCATGCTTCTTTGAATAACCAAGACCGTAGTTTTGAAATTAAGACATTCAACTCACTCCATAGATCATGTCCTCCTGTGGATACTTGTAAGCAATTGACTTCCTCAATCCTAGCTGAGAAGTACATTGAGCAGTTTAGGCGTGATCCAACTTGGAAAAACGTTGGAGTGGAAGGGCAAGTTAAAACTGATTTTGACCTTCAAGTTTCAAGATACCAAATAGCTAGAGCAAAGAAGCATGCAGTTAGGAAAATAGAAGGGACACATGATGACCAGTTCAGTAAGATTGAAGAATATGGTGATTTACTTATGAGGTCAGATCCTGTAGCAAAGGTACATATCATTTAATTGTTGTAGTGATTTGTAATATGTTTTAAATGGCAATCTGTAATTTCTATTTTAATATATGTTTTTATTGACCAAAAGGTGATAGTGGACTCTGAAACTTGTGCTGATGGTGTTAGATGATTTCAGAGAATGTTAATTAGTTTCTCTGCAATGTGGATGGGGTGGAAAGAAGGTGGTTGACTAACTCCATTTTATTAGATTTGGATAATTTTCAATTTAAACAAATTCAATCAGATTTAACCCTGAAAATTTTGTAAAGGTTGCAGGCCATTCATAGGTTTAGATGGTTGTTTCATCAAAACCCATCTAAATGGTCAACTCTTGAGTGTTGTTGGTAGAGACGGAAACAAGAACATATTCCCCATAGCATTTGCATATGTGGAATCAGATAACAGCATTACATGGCAATGGTTTCTTGACCAATTGTTGCCTTTGATTGGAGGACCTGAAGGATTGACCTTCATTTCTGATAGACAAAAGGTAATTTCCAAACTGTTTTTGTTTTTGCATATTGTTTTCTGTTTTACATACTGTTTTGGCTTTTGCATATTGTTTTGGCTTTTCCATACTGTTTTTGCAAACTGTTTTAAGCATTTAATTTAAATTTTGCATTATGTTTTTGAAGGGGTTAATTGATACACTGGAGAAAATTGCTGATGTTAGTGATCATAAGTACTGTGCTAGGCATTTACATGAGAACTTTAGGAAAAAAATGGCCATGTTTGATGTTGAAAGCTGAGTTGTGGAATGCCTCATATGCATATATGTATTCTAAATTTGAGGGTCACATGGAAAAGATTAAGGAACTCGATATTAAAGCATATAATTGGTTGAATGCCATTCCATACAATTTGTGGAGTAGATGTGGGTTTTCATATAACTCTAAGTGTGAATTGAATAGTAATAACATGTGCGAGTCATGGAATGCCCAAATTAAACTTGCTAGGGCAAAACCAATTATATATATGTGGGAAATGATCCGTAGATACCTTATGCAAATATTTTAGAGGAAGAGAGAGTATTTAGAGAGCCAAACCGGTCTCTTATGTCCAGAGGTGCAAAAGGATTTAGATGAAATCAAATTATCAGCCAACAAGTGCACTGTTAAGCCTACAGGATGGATCTTGTTTGAGGTGTACAAGAATGGTCTAAATGATGCAGTTGACTTAGAGAAAAGGACATGCACATGTAAGCAATGGGAGATTAGTGGGGTTGTTTGTGAACATGCAGTAGCATGTTTGAAGTACAAAAGGTTAAATGTAGAGGAATATGTGCACCCTTACCTGTGGAGGTCAACATGTTTGAAAGCTTATAGCTTTAGCATTAGACCCATATCATTTAGGGAGCTTGTAAGATATACATGTACTCCACAAATGTTTCCACCTGTTGGGAAGAAAAGAGCTGGCAGACCTCAATAGCTAGGAAAAAAGCTGCAGGTGAAACTAGTTCAAAAGCCAAAAAATAGTCTAAGCAAAGTGACAATGTTGAAGAGACCATAACTTCAAGGGGGAAATGTGGAAAGTGCAAAGAACCTGGACACAATTCAAGGACTTGCACAAATGATGTTGCTCCTGTGTCCAGAAAACCAAGAATTTCAAAAGGGGGAAGGCCAAGAAAAGTCAAAGACTACACTTTACATGTTTCAAGTGGTAAGCCAGCTTTTTCCTCTCAAGTGAACACAAGTGGTGCACAGTTTAATAGGGTAATTCTTTTAAACATCATCTTTAGTTCACTTATTTCCTTACTGTTAATTGAAGGCTAAATTTAATGAGTATTTGCTTATGGCAGCTTAATTTGGATTCTGGTTATGCTACATTTACTTATTTGCTTCATGGAATGAATTATGGTCAAACATCTTCGAGTCAAGAGGTATCATTATAAGAACTATAATGTAATAATTTGATTCTGGTAATTTTATTTGTAATTTTCATTATGGCATCATCATATTTAAGGGAGGGAGCATCCATCAATATGGCAGATATGTGGGTGGAGAAGGGGTCACTGGCACACAACAATCAAGGAACAGGTATATAAAAATATTTTATTTGGAAAAATTTATGCAACTGAAATTTTTGTGTATATTACTGATATATATAACTTGTGCTGTAGAACCAACTTTTGGAATAGTTGTGAGAAGAGATGATTGCAATGAAGAGATTTCAAGATGGCTCTAGGGATGGTTGCAATATTTTGGGAATTGATATTATATTTTTTGTAATTGGTACTGTATTGATAGTATGCTACAAATTAAAGGGAAGTGCACTGTTGGTTTTGGGCAATGATATTATGTATTGTATTCAAGGGATTAGAACATGTGACATTTGATTAACTCTATTTATGTGGAGTAATGTATTAGAACAAGTTTATATATGAAGCTATATATTGGTCTGTACAACAGGTTACCATTTCTCTTTTGAGTCCAGAAACGATCATCACATTTGCTATACATGAACAACATTTGTTACCAAAAACAATATAAACATTTGTATTTCATGTTACCAGAAACAACATTACAAACAAACATCATTTTCACACTAAAACTATAATTGCAAACAAACCTAATAAAAACCCTAACAAAAAGAAAATAAGCAAGGACCAAGAACTATTTCCAGCTTTCCGACTTCTAAGAATGCTTAAATCCCTTTCAAGCTCTGCCACTCTCTCAACCAATCCCCCATTAGCTTTCAACTCACTGATTTCAGCTAGAAGATCCACAACAAAAATCTTATAATAATTAGAAAGTGATTCATCCTTCCACACCCAAAACGTGCATTTCTTTATTTTATCTTGGAAATTTGCACATCCATAGAATCTTCTGCCAAGATTCCGATCTATCATTGAAGTTGTTAGAGGAGTTGGGGTATCGCATATGCATCTCACTTCAGGAGTTGGCCAAGTTTTTCTAATACGTTTAATGGAACTAGAAGAAGAAGAAGAAGACATCTTTGTTTGGTTTTTAGAAAAATGAAGTTACGGTTTTCCAGGAAAAAAAAATTAATTGTTTTTCTGAAAAATAAAGTTACGGTTCTCCAGAAAAAAAAAATTTAATTGGTTTTCTAAAAATAAAGTTACGGTTTTCCAGAAAAAAAAAAATAATAACAAAAAAAAAACGAAATGGAAAGTGGAATGGAGAAGGCTTGATGGCCTTACCAATTTTGTAGAGAGAGAGTGTGAGAAAGAGAGGGTTTCCAGAAAAAAAATAATAATAACAAAAAAAAAACGAAATCGAAAGTGGAATGGAGAAGGCTTGATGGTCTTACCAATTTTGTAGAGAGAGAGAGTGAGAAGGAGAGGGTTTTCCAGAAAAAAAATTTATAAAAAAAAAAAAATTGAAATTGAAAAAGGAATGGAGAAGGCCTGATGTCTTACCAATTTTGTAGAGAGAGAGAGAGGGGGGGATATAGCATACTAGATTCGTAAGTGATAGATAGAGGTTGAGAGAGAACAAAAATGGTGTAAGAATGAATGAAAGAGGGATTTAGGGTTTGTGGAGTGTAGGATGTTGGGTTTATACAAATGTGGAATCATAGGGTATTTTCGTAACTGGTCATGGGTATTTTAGGCATTTAAGTACTTTCAATCACGTTTTTCGCACATGACTTATTTCTGGCCGTAAAAGTGATCGGAGGGGGTCAACTCGCACATATTTGATACTTCAGGGGTGTTTAGAAACACGGAGAGGTGTTATTTGCACAAAATCGAAACATCAAGGGCGTTTTGTGCACTTTACCCATATATATATATATATATTGAACAACCTAACACTCTCAAAATAAGGGATCATTAGAATCATCACATTTGAAACCAGTACGGCAAAAAAGTCAGAATGATACATTTCCTATGAATTGGCAAATGTAGGAATAGCATTTACCCCGCTGCCTAAAAATATTTTTTAATTGGCAGAGAGCAGAGATAATTCATATAGGTACTTTTACTACCTCAATTAAATTCTTCATATAAGTGTTCGTTTATTTAATTGAATATTACGATATAATCTTAAGATAAAGACTTTGTTGATCATTGAAGCTTGAAAATGAAATATATTGTTAACCGAACTTTCAATTATAAAATTTAGATATTTGTAATTATTTTCGATTCCTTAGTTTTAAATTTTATGGAATTACACCAAGTGTAATGCCACTACATATAATTATTATGACAAGATGTATATAATATTACACCTATAAAGAGATGGATATACATTCAGTCATGTTACTCTCTGACTAGAACCCTCCATTCAGCCCAATCAGCAGCGGTCGGCCCCACATGCAAAGCTTGCTCCGTATAATTTTTGCGTCCGTATAATAGAACAGTAGCCGTATAATAAAATAGTGAAAGTCAACCTAGCCCCCACATGCGCAAAACCCATTCCCAGTTTAAATTTTAAATTTTGCAAAAAATCAAAAATCCCCCCAATTTGAGATTTAGGTCAACAGTGAGGAAGAGGAAATAAATATATATACATGTCTAAAAAATAAGGAAAAAACTTTCCCAACCAAAATCCAATTCATGAAGAATCAAATCCAATCCAATCCAAACTTCATGAAGGTTGCAGATGAGATTCGTCCATATCAATGGAATCTATAAAATATTGCAAAAGAAGGAGTATCGAGATTCATCGAGTCGCAAGCTAATCTGAGTATGGAGTTTGGTTAGTGTTTTTTTATTTTTGTAATGCAATTAATTCCTTGCAGATTGGGTTGCAATTAATTGATATTGTGGTTTAGGGTTTTCTTGTAAATTAGTTTGTTAGTTTGTTCATGAACTCTTCACCCCTAATTATATCCTTCTTCATTTCAAATTGATGTTATCTATTTTTTATTGAGAGTGTAGAAACCATTCATAGAATTATATATCAGCATTTTTTGAATGGAAGCTCTTATATATGTGACTTGGTATGAAGGGATCGAATTCAACATATTAATTGAATCCACTGTTCCACTTCTTGTCTAAAATTTCCACTGCATTCCACTAATAATATTCTTATCGGTCTGGAAAGCCCTGGCCAACATTTCAGTAGGTAAATCCGGTTTAGACCCAAACATTGCAGTTGAAATATAGGTGAAACCGGGGCTCTCGCTGTTGAGAGCAGCCATGGCCACGGCAGGCGTGGGTCCCAAATTTCGTTGATAGTGAATGGTACCAACCGGGAACACAAATACATCTCCCTTTGAAAGAACCCTTGAGATTAGTCGATTTTCGGGATTCGATGTGATAAATCCAGCTTCAATGGTGCCTTCCAGCACCACCATAATCTCCGAGGCACGGTGTGTGTGGGGAGGGTTGATACCGTAGGGCGCAATGTCAGCGCGGCCTAGCGCGAGCCCGAGGGTGTTGAGTCCCGGTATTTGTGTAACACTTGCGGGTGTGACCTTCGATCCGTTGGGGTTTGATGTGTTTCCCGGTATGTGAAGTCCACTGAGGAAGAAATCTTTGTCATTTACCAGTTTTGGGTCCTTGCATACCACACCATCCACTAGCACTGCCATGCATGATCATCAACATTCATTATATATGTTAGGAATTACATCTAGTACTTACTTTATGAATATAAATAAGCATTCCGATTCATATATATATATTTACACATAATTACACATCACAATTACTAATTTACACACCAAAATTTCTAAATTACAAATTACACATTAAAATTTCTAAATTGCATATATACCCACATCATAAATACCAAAACAATTTAATATATAAATTAGGGTTATTTCAGCACCCTTGCTCGAAAGTTTTCATGTCCTCTAGGCCCGACCTCGTATCTTGGGTCGGGGATGCCCTTGAATATATTTTATCTCGTCTATTAACCTTGTATGTAAAAGGAGTTGGAATGATTTAGTTGATTGGTTTGAATATATTTTTTAAAATTTACTGTTCATTGTGAAACAATTATGAAGCTAAAAAGGAGAAGAGAAGTAAACCCTAAAATCACCCTAAATCCCTAAATAAAACCCCTCTAAATTGAAACCCAAAATTGAAAATCCTTTTTAAATTGCAAAGCTAAACTAAACCCTAAATTAATTCCCTGTAAAATGTAACCATAAATTAAAAACTCTAAAGTAAACCCTAAATTGACACCTCTAAACTCTAAATAAAGACCTTCAATTACATTTCATCTGATTAAAACCCGGAATAAAAAATCACATACCTAATTTTATGGAGATTTTCCACCGAAATGCTGATGGACGATGGAGGAGGAGGGACGGTCCACCTAGAAGAAGATGATGCTCTTTCTTTCGCCAGTTTTACTCCTTTTTTCGCCACTCTCTTCCGCTTCGTCTTGGATGAAGTTTTTCCTTCCCGTACGCCAACATCCTTCCCTTTACCCTTATCGACCATTTCGAGTGATAAATTGGGGATTTTTAGTGGGTTTGGCTCCCGTGCTTTTTAGGGTTAGGTTTTGATGGGGAAGAAGCAAGACGGAGTTCTGAAGGAGAAGCCCCAATTGATTGCTACAGTTCTTATTTTCACTTTGAGACCCAAATTTTAAACAAAAACCATTTGCTAAAGTGCTTCGTTTCAATTTCAGCCCAAGATTTTAGAGCAGTTTGAACTTTAACACGTGTTGGAGCCAAAATGTGTAAGAGTCAAAGCTTGTACAGTGACATATATATAAACAGTTGTGTATAAAATATGTGAGATACACAGTGAAATATATATATAATGATATATGCTGAGGTGGAGAGTCAAAAGCTTCTAAGCTAATCAGAACTCAACATCTCTGAATGGAAAAAGGTCCAGTCAGAGAAGGACTAGACCTGATTTTTATCCTAAAGAGATACTTTGATGTATGCAGCATGCGTAGTCACTAGTCGATTGTTATGCATGTAATTGACTAAAAATCCTCCAGTGCAGGAACATCTGCTGATACATTGGCAATATAATCCACCCGTATTAATATTTGTAGTAGGAGTGTGTTTTTCCAAGTGGATCAACTTCACCCACAAGCTTTAAAATGTGAAAATTTTATCTCACGGGATAAAATTTTGAGATCCGGATCTTCTCCTGAGCTTGTTCTCTCCGGCCCTCATCCGAAGGCTAAAATCTTAACATGTGATCTTCATCTATGGTTAGAGCAAATGGTTAACAATATGCAACTTTTGATTATTTTATTGTTTAAATTATCATATTTATTATTATTTTATTATGAAAAGCTTAAAATGGATTCTCAGTCAATGAAATAGCCATGCAAAATTAATTTTTTTGTAAACAAATTTTAACTTATTACTTATATACATATAAATCAAATTTTAATTAATTACTTATATACATATACATTATTTTATTATTCAAAAAGTGGCATAAAAAACTTTAATTTTTTTAAAGAAATTTTAATTTATGTTGTAGTATAAAATTTTATTATTATATTATTTTCATCAACTTTATGTATTAAGAATTTATTTTTTTAACAAGAAACTTTAATTTATGAATAATAAAATAACTCATACGCATATGAATAAATTTATGAATAATAAAATAATTTATATGTATACAACTAATTAATTAAAATTTGATATATATATATATAAGTAATAAGTTAAAATTTGTTTACAAAAAATTAAATTTCTGTATGGCTATTACATTGACGAGATTCCATTTTAAGCTTTGCATAATAAAATAATAAAAATTATGTACAAAAGTTTGAACCTTTAAATGGACCAATAATTTAAATAATAAAATAATCAAAAGTTGCACATTGTTGACCATTTGCTCTAACAATAGATGAAGGACAAGTCTAAAGATTTTAGCCTTTTGGATGAGGGCTGGTGAGAAGAAGCTCAGGAGAGAGGATCCGGATCCATAAAATTTTGAGGCAGGATGTCAAACGGTTAAACTCGAAGTGCAAAATTTTTGTTTTACCAAATAAAAATTTCACTTTACCTATAAAAATTTATTTCAACACGTACAACTTTGACAACTACATTATAAAATTTGGGGACATTTTAGTTCAACATGTAAATCAACTTATTAAATGTGTAATTATTTATTCAAAGTTTGTCAAAGATGAAATTATTTTTCCTTCATTGTTTTTTTCTTGTAAATAAATTTTGAAAGCAGAGTCACTTTTTATATTATTGGCTCCAAAAATTATTGTTTTTCAAATTTACCAAATTGTTGTTTTTCAAATTTAGCCGAATTAATACTAGTTCCTGGTTTGTATAGAAGTAACTCAGAAACCGTCCAACAATTACACCCGCGCGCACACACCAGGCTCTTCTAGTGGTTAGAGACGTGGCCTATGGATAAAGCCTTTTTCTATTTGGTGAAAAGCTTCACACCACTTAGCCACCACCTCCCCAAAACCGCGTCACTTGAATAAATGAAAATTGGGATTGGGTTGTCACCTGTTTGGCATGCACTTTTTACAGCTAATTAACAAACCACTTTTTTGAACCAACCTCACTCCCTGTATCCAGCTCAAAGATCTCCACCACTCAGCCCCACACAACTTGAGAAACTTGAGTGGTAACCCTTACACCCTTCACACCAATGTGTTCAGCCAAGGGAAAGGCAACAGAGAGCAACAATTCCACCTCTGGTTTGACCCTACTGCTGATTTCCATACTTGCTCCATTCTCTGGAACCCCCAACGCATTATGTAAGTATACCCCCATCCCTCATATGCTAAAATTAAATAACCATAATAACTTTTGAACTTTGTATCTGATTTAGTTTGTCCCACGCTTTTCAGTTTCTCTGTTGAGGGCACACCCATTAGAGAGTTCAAGAACTCGGAGTCAATTGGTGTTCCATACCCAAAGAACCAGCCCATGAGAATATACTCTAGTCTGTGGAATGCGGACGATTGGGCGACAATGGGTGGGCGGGTGAAGACTGACTGGACTCTAGCACCATTCACTGCTTCATACAGGAACTTCGATGCCAATGCTTGCATTTGGTCTTCCGGAAAATCTTCTTGCTCTACAACTTCTCCATCTTCGGCCTCTGGCAGAAGTGCATGGCTGACAGAAGAGTTGGACTCCACAAGCCAGGCTAGGGTAGGCTCAAATGGGTGCAGAATAATTACATGATATACAATTACTGCACCGACACTCAACGGTTTCCTCAAGGCCTTCCTCCCGAATGTGCAAGCTCTTGAAGACATTCCATACTACTTGAATTATTTGACATTCTTTTCGCTCACAGCCAAATATTCTTTCCCTATTCATGATTAGGATATGCAATTCTATTCTTTTATTCATTGTAATTCAATTTTATTGCCATAATTATCACCATTTGAAATGTTAGAAGACCAATAAAGGTAATTTATTCTTGGATTTATTCATTCGAAGTTCTATATTTTTTTGTTTAAAGTGGCCTGAACTAGAAATAAAGATATAGGGTGGTAACAAAAAGATCACCTACATTACCTTTTCAAAACTTTCAAGGGTCTCAATGTCTATAATCAACATGTTTATAAGCATGTACTATCGAGTAGGTTGCAGCTATCTTAGCTAAACTGAAATCCTTAGTAATGTAGGAGAGGGTTGTGAAAGTTGTTGGAACAGTAGGATGAAAGAGAGTGAGAAGAAGAGAGGGATAGATATATGCAATCAGTAATTTAACACTCAATTTAAATCATTAAATCAGTTGATGGGTGGATATGTACTTTGTAATGAATTTATTAACCAAATGTATATTTATGTAGGCCATTAAAGAAATTTTTAAAATTTGGGAGGGGCCATGGCCGCCTCTAGCCTATACACAGCTCCGCCCCTAGTTGGCGCGGATAGTAGGTATGTGTTAGGGGGTTAATTTTTCAAATGCCTCTTTGCACACAGCACAGTGTGATCCGGTTGAAATGTGACTCTCAACGACCTCGATTGTGGGCATCGATTCAATGGCGGCCTTTGACGCCGGAGGATGATCGATACGTCCAATTTCGTTGACTTCAATTAGGTCTGATTGATCCAAAAGCCGATAGAATCCCGGGTTGAAAGGGGATCGATCTCCGCCGTTTCTTCCACTCCGGCGGAGCTTAGGACTCAAATTGTGGTATGAAACTATGTCGTTCCCATCGATGAACATCACCGCCTCCATGGGGCTTTGAATCTCTTTGATGAACCCACCGTTACAATCGGGACAAGCAATGGATTCTTGGCTCGTGATCCTCAGGAATCAACTACATCTATAACACCAATATGAAGAAGACATCACAAACTCTAAAAATCGCCAGTTCATTTAGATCCGAAAAAATAGACCAAAAGAAACCATGATAAATCACTTCAATCAATTATCAGAACAATACATACACAAGCGTGTATATATATATATATATATATATATATATAATTTAATTGAAGTTTATACTATTTTTATATGTAAACTTCAATTTAATTATGGTTTCAACCCAAAGGATTTTTCGTCTTTTCACAATTAACCTGTATTTCAATTAAATTATAAAATAACATTTTAAGGGTATAAAATTAAATGCACAACTCCGTCACCGGAAAATGGCTTCAAGGGGTCAAAGCGCACATTTTGCAAAGTATAGGAATGTTTTAAAACTAGGGGGTTTTGTGAACATTTTGAAAAGTATAGAGATGTTTTGTGCCATTCACCCATAAATATATATACATATTCATACATAATATTGCACGATATGAATGCCCATATAATAATTGTTTGTCTTGTAAGAATATTTATTGTAGTTGTATATGTATGACATGTTCTAGACAAAACCATGTTGAGTGTTAGATAGGTCGTGTTGGTTTCAACGACATCTACTGTCACGCCCCAAATTCCTAGGACTCTGAAACCCAAGCCTAAGAGCTAAGGGAGTGATTGCGGAAGTAAAAAGAAATGAGAACCAACGACATTCAATCATCAAATACCCACGAAAGGGTAAAATGATCTGATACCACGATGTCACGCCCCTAAGATTCCCGAAACTCAAATCTAGAGAATCAGCGAATCTCCAAGGGATGACGCTAGTCAAGCAACTACTAGAGTCAACAACAACAAAGAGACACATGGAATAACAATAAAAATATAATCCATGTCAAGTAGAATGCTAGAAACTCACTAGCATCCTCCAATACCAACTGACACACTCCTAAATTCCTAAGACTCCCGAACAGGGACATCCGAGGAATCCAGGATGTGATCCTTAATACAAATGACCAACTAAGACATCACTAACCATGGAAACGTATGAATTAGTGATGGAAATGGTATATTTCATACCCAAATGAATAATAAACAAAGCAGCGGAATCTAACGAAAATCCGGCAGAGTTCCGTTTGTAAATGGAACATCCGGATACACAACCACAACACAATAACCTGCCCAAAGCAATTCAATACTCACAATGGCTTCCAAGCCCCACATTTATCAATCCTACTAGGGCCGAGGTAGTGGAAAGAAACCAAAACCCCTACAAACCCTCTAACATCAACAGAGCCACAAATGCTCGAATAAAAATACAGAAGAGCACCTAACTGTGCGGAATAGATACAACACATCCTGAAAGAATAAATACAGGAAGTAAAAGATACATCAACAGGGATAGGCCAACAGACTGGCTCCCAAAAGAAATACATGGCAAACCCATAACAAATGGGTAAGGAAAACTGAAAGCAGATACCTATCGTCCCCAAACCCAGTCGTGCCGCAACCGTAACCGCATCACCCAACGCAACTCCCAAAACCTGTAACAAGGAAACAAAAGAAAGCTGTCGTTACACTGCATCCTGCTCATAGCCGTATATTTCCTGCAACCTGGCGTGGGAATACCAGGGGGCAAATGAAATACCCCTATGAGCAAATAAGCTCAATGGGAAAGGATACTCTAACTACCACATCCTCTAATAGTTTAGGTAATGCTAAACCACCCAGTGAGATACATAGCCCACAACATAACCCAGCCACGAAAACCCAAGGTACGTGCTCATATACTACCGTATGTAAGTATATAGGGGATATATATATATATATATATATATATATATATTTATAAATACCCAACATGAGCCTATAAGATACAACTAAGACTCATACTCCTAGTACCAACACCAGTAGTCTACACTACTATCACCAACGTACACTAGGTACACGATACTAAGGCCCAATCTAACAAATCATCCAGCGTTCACGACGCTAACAAGAAACTCCAAACAGAGGGAATCACACTCACCTCTAATATCCACAAGGATCGAAATCCACCACTAGTACCAAGGAATACTCATAACTCACTCCCCTAGAATACAGGAGGAAAAGCACTCACGTCCTTGCGTATTAACACAACCGTCATCTATATATATATATATATTGTAAATGTACAATATATATATATATATATAAAACAAACCTCATCCTTTTCCTAGAGGAAATCTACCTCTCAAGGCTAGATCACCTCAATCATATCACCGTACCATAAGTCGTATCGACCTCATAATACTATCATCGATAGGGTCAACCACATCACTAACACTCTCCCTGTAGGCGAGGGAAACCACTCAACCCAATCACCAAGAGTACACGAACTCAACTCACCAGAACGACCACCTCAGGGTAACCAAAGCAAAGTGAAGGAAAAGACTTCTCAATACTGAACCAATAGATAACCGAGACAACAATGTCAAGGTTAAGAACACCACAAGCGTTTAGTGAAAACACCTGGACAAGGAACCCAATCCACTCGGTATCCATGCCCCTAACATGTGGAACAACTCGAATCACCTAAGTGGTGACATCAAAAACCAAGAAAAGTGAAAGGCAACACTATATGTGTGCACTGAACAACACCCAGCCTCATGCCCGAGACTTAGAAATGATAGGAAGCAAAGGTGAAACAATGGAACACCTTTCAAAACTCTACAGGATGAGATATTAAGAAAGAAGTCTCGAAATCCCATAATCCCAAGAAAAGTAATAAAAATAGTTTTCCTTCTAAGAAACCACATAGTAAAAATGACCGTCTTGCCTCCGGTCTCCGTCAGTTTCCATCACCGGCTTTTAAAAGTTAAAAATCTTTTTAAAGAAGATCCTAAGATCATTTTACAAAGTACTAAAACTTTTAGTTGCTACGGGGGTAGGCGAAAACGGATTTTTCCTTTTAAATACAAAGAATTTAGAAAACACCGTTTCCGAAGGACAGCCAAATGAGGGAAAACACAACTCCACAAATTCCTATAATGTCCAAGAGGACAAGGAAGGAAGAGTACTACATTGGGTTCGTGGAACACAACTATCCGTTCCCAACCTCATGAAACCAAATGACAACACCTGGAAAAGGTTCGGCACCACGCCGTAACCGACAACTCAAGGAATGACATAGAAGTCAACGACTACGTAGAAAACACAGTACAAGGAATGCTTAGGGAATGAACTAAGCACTAGAACCAAGTCTGTCAAACTACAGTACCTCGAGTACTTAATAAAGTCACTCAACCATAACCTCTTCTCACCAATCAAAATCTCAACTACAATTGATAGCCTATTCCTCAAAAGTGAAAGACACCTAAAGGTCCATACTACAACTCATAATCTCATCACCCGCCTTCTCGAAGGCCCCAATTCATAACTGATACTAAAATCAATCTCTAACCTCCAATCTCTAACAAGGTCACACAACCAACCACAATCACCAAACTATTAACCCCGCCTTCTCTAAGGCATCAACTCCAAATCATCTCTGCAGTTCATCATTAACCGCAACTAACCACAAAGGTCACTATGTCAATATACTTAACCTCCCCCAAGGGTACGAAAGTATATATATACTCACAACTATAAAATAAGCATTTCATTATACTTGATCTATTACCACATGTAATCATTTTCTTTCACGTTAATCATTATCAACTGAGCATTTTACAAAGATATGAATTTAAATTCGCAAGATTCATACATAACATGCTCCAAAATCCAACAAGCAATAATAACACATATTAAACCTGTTCTAACAACACATGTAATAATCTCACGTATACATGTCAAATGAAATCACATAAATGCCATGTAAATATAATGTGACTCAACACCACACTTTGCCCTACCATAGGTTAACGAATACGCACTCTACCCATAAATATGAGCTAACAGAGGGTCGCACCGGTACTTCCCAAGTGATTTTGAAACTTCTCACTTCAACAAGGAAGACGGTTTGCACGAGACGAACCGTGACCAAAGACTCGTCAACACGAATGCACGAGACGACCCGCGACTTCGAGAATGAGACGACTCACCCTATACCCCATTCACAACTCATTATTCTGTAGGATGGGAACACCCCCTGGCCAGTTGTTGCGACGATTCGACACAAAGACACCCCACATGATTTTACAACCCACATATACCAATACCATGATTTGACACTACGTGATATTCTCAATATGCATCCAGGTCCAAATGACAATCATGCCTCAATATAAATATGTAATGCATCATATTTATATACAATATCCACATATAATTCATACGGCGCCCATCACAGGTTAACGGATACAATCCGACACAAAACTGTCCCAACAGGATACATACCCCTGTACTCAGCATAAATATATAGTGCATCATATTTAAGCAATTACCCACATGGTAATGTCAACATAAATCTCAAAAATCTCCTTGCATGCTTTAAAATACAATAAAGCATTTAAATCATATGAAAATAAATTCATATACAATTCATGTTTTCACAAATATATTTTCCTTAATTCTTTAGAAAATATTTCAATTTCTCTTATCATGCCTTTAAAATAAATTAAAGCAATTAATTCACGTATCGTAGGGGAACCTAGCATAGCGTCTAAGTATTCGTGCCCCTTACGTCCACATATACACTAGTCCATTTAATTCTCAAGGAAAATTCTAAGTCGTCTATTCCTATTCAATTTAAATAGGAATTAATATAATCTCGTAGGGAATAATTTAATTAATTTTCTTAAATTAATTCCTAAGTCCCATTTCAATTCTAAGCAATTTATAGATATTTAAATTAACGATTTAATATATCTATATTAAATTAAATAAGGGTTTGTACCCCTAAACTGCTTCAATAATGCGGAGTGAGAAATATAATTTCCCACCTGAAATACGCTTACAGAACAACCGTTTCGGGCCCACCGTGAACAGTACCGGCGCCCGAATATGACGTCCGCCGACCAAAGTCGTTCGAAAAATATTTTGAATATATCCAAATGTCCGTCTCGACAACCTATACGATATATGCGAAACCCATTAATAATAGGTTAATTAAATTGAGTAAATCTAAATTAACCAAACGAAAACTATAACCTATAAACGCGATTTCCGGACAAATCGTTCAACGTAAAATCACGAAATTAATATATGACGAATACCATGTATATACGGAGCTACTCACCAAAAATAGGCTCAAACCGATCACTGGAAGGTCGCCGAAAAAATGGCCGAAGCCCGGCCGGATCGCCCCTGCCCACGCGCGTCTCCCCTGCGCGAGCTCAGCTCTACCCTGCGCCACCCTACGCCACCACGGCCTCCTGCGCCGCCGCCTGGTCCAACCGACGACCACCATGGGTCGTCGACCCAGCTCGGTCGCCGCCGCTCCAGCTGCGCAGCCGTCTGTCCCAGCCGCGTCTGCCACCAGCTGCATCTCCCTCCAGCCGGCCTCTCTCTCTCTCTCTCTCTCTCTCTCCGCCGGCGACCATGGAGGTGAAGGAGCCGCTTCAGTTGCAGAGAAGCAGAAGAGAAAAGTGAAGCTGTAGCCGTGGGTAGCGTGAAGAATAAGATGTGGTCTGCAGATATTGTATACATATACCCATATATGCCCTAATTGTAAAATCAACCCTCTAAATGTCCATTATTGCGAAATAACCCCAAAACTATATATATATATAATTATAATTAAATATATATATATACAGTAAATCCCAATAATTATCGGGGACGTCCAAACAAAATCTCGTAAGCCCGAAATAATAACGGAACGCCAAATAACCAAATTAGTCCGAAAGAAATACACCGGGTTAGGAACCCAACGTCGGAACACTTAAACAAGCCCGATTAATTACAACGTGTCGCCGTCCAGTCAAAACACTAATCATTAATTGTCGAACGATACCGCGTAGTCGAGAATAAGAATTCGCGTAGTGTGGTCCAGTCGACTTTAAAACTAAACGCGAAAAATTTACAGGTATCAAATACCAAGAACAAACAATACGTCAAGAACAAGTGACGTCATTACCAAAATTAAATCAAAAATAATTTCAGTAAAAAGGATAATAACACGGGGTGTTACATCTACAAGCTTTGACAAAGGCGGAATCAAGTATTGAAGTAGTAAAGAATACAAGTGAAATGTAAAAATGAGTGTGTCAAAGCAAAGAAGAGCTACAGAAGGGCAAAAACATCATTTCCAGACATCGTCACTTCACCGGAGGGCAAAAATGTCATTTCCAGACATTATTACTTCAACCAAAAGCGTCGGGAGTCCGAGACAACCTGTCTAGCTCAAATATGAAAAAACAGGTTCTTACAGCAAAAGACGCATCATACCCTATGCTATTAGAGGCAAAAAGAGGCAGAATGGCACTAACCTGCGCTTTGGTTTTTGGAGCTGAGAATGGACCCTACGCCCCTGACTTACACCCAAGCATAGGTTCTACTTTGTGGACACGTGATCACTTGTTATGCAGGAGTTGTTTCAGAGTATTTTTGGATTTTTTCAATTTTGTCCCTACTTCGAGTTTTTAAGTGATCGGAGACTCCAAATCTCAACGTGTAGGCGTATACACATATTTACATCATATTTTAGAGGATTTATCAATGTATTGTGAAATTACGCAAAAGGGAAATGTTAGGGTTTTCTTTGACTTGGTCTATAAATATCATGGCTCTACAAGATAAGAGACTACAGTTTTTTAGGACGATTTTTCAAGAGGGTTTTTGGTGATAGCTCTACAATATTCTATCGTTCATATTCTTCTACAGAGTGATACACACAGAGAGGTGATTATAGAGTTATCATACATATTGGTGTTCTCTATTGTGTTGAGGTTCTCCAATCGTGTTTCTACACCGAAGTTCTTTATACATGATTGGATGAGTGGTTGCTGAAAAATCATCACATCGTCCATTACAACAAGGTTGCATTGATCCGTTAAGAAGCGAAGCCGTCTGAGTACGGAGCGATTCGAGGATTTCAAACTGCGAGTAGAGAATGGCAAATCAAGTGTGATTTGTGAGTCTCTCATAGTGTCTGGCGGAGCAAGCGTGCTTCGTGAAGTACAAGTGATTCAAGGGTTTCAGGTCATGAGGAAGGCATATCAGGAGTGATTGTAAGTCTAAAACTCTCATAGAGTCTGTACTTATTGATTCATAAAGCATCGGTACCTGAGTGTACCCGTGGTTTTTTCCTTAGAACGTGTCCTAGGCTTTTCCACGTATAATTTTCTGTGTCGTCTCTTGTTTTATTTTCTGCACTACATTGATGTTTGCTTGATATTGCTTGAATGATGTGGTTTGAGAATTAGGGTTTTGTGATTGGATTAAAATTAACTTTTCCACAATTAAATATTAATTTATCAATAAATCCACAAAAAGCCTGTTCACCCCCCTCTAGGCTATTTTCACCATCGTCTAGGTAATTTCATGTCTAATGATATACATATACACATCTATATGCCATTTTGATCATGATCCATGCATTTCAATCCAAAAATTGCACTATTCGAATGCCCATCTGTTGTCATATCTCATCTCTCTGTTCTTGAATTAGGGCACATGTTCAGACACCTATAGTAATGCCTTACATTCATGACATTATCCTTCAAGCATTACTGAGTTAGCAATGGTGGTTTGATCTTTCAATAACAGATGGGTGGATGAATTCTTCATTGCTTATTAAAACACTTGTCACATCTGCACACTCTTACATATATATATATATATACTAAGCAAAAGCACATGCTCTATGCAAGTTGAAAGAATTATGGTAAATAAATGAAGTACAAAAAATGAATATATAACTATATATGAAAAATTAAAATTAACCATAATAATAAAAATGCAACAATAACAAACAAAAATAATATAAAACTATAATCATAACAATAAAAATAGAACTCACATGCTAAAGTTTCCGGTTAGAACTCGCCCTCTAAGAATTCCTCTACTCTTCTAATGTTTCTAAGGGGAGTCGCAAGTCTTCTTCCCTGCATCGCCCTTACGTTCTAGTGACGCTTAGCCATGCGGATCTTCAAACGACATCACGTGAAGTTGTTATCGAGAGGCTTTCTCGTCTTTTCGAGTCTCACTCCATAATCGTATACGAGTGGAAAGTGGAATAAGAAGGAATGGAACACTGAAAGGTAAAAGAAAAAAAATACTTAATGGAACAATGAAAGGGAGAAAAAAAATAATGAAAGTGACATGAATATTAATGAAGGATAATCCATGTATAGTGTAAATTTCTGTGTGAGTGAATGTGTGTGTTGTTATGTACGTGAGTTTTTGCATGGAAAATGATGTATAATATATATAGTGATGAATGGGTGTGATTTGGAGGGTTTTGAGAGGTGACCGGTGGGAGTGAAGTAACATGACTATTGGAAGTGAAGCAACATGTTGAAGAGGTGCCATTGATACAGAATATATAAATTAAAAAGGCATGTTTGTTTAAATAATTAATAATATAAATTTTCTATTTAAAAATATTTAGAAATATTAAAGGGCCTTGTACTTTTATAAATAGTATAGATATACATATTCATACATAAACATATATATATACATACAACGAGAGGGGAGAGGCGAAAAAGTGAAAGGGGATACCTGGGACGGAGTGGAAGAGAGACGAAGAGTCGACAATTAGGTGATATGGCGAGACAACGAGCAGACAGATATGAACCCTGAGTGCAAAGAGGTGAGAGAAGGAAAGGCCGATCTGGGAACGAATAACCTAATTGCAATAAGAGTATTATGGGGACTATTTAGTCAATTAATATAAAGGCTAATTTGGGAACAAAATACAATATAATTTTATAGATATTTAAAATTGTTTAAGGATATTTCAATCATTAAAAAAAAATATTTATTGTTTTTGTAATTAATTAAATAAAAATATATAATCTATGTTAAAACACTTGTCACATATGCACACTCGTATAAATATATATATATATATATATACACACACATATATGTTAGGAAAGTGTCTCAAATTCTATTGTAATTAGGTTTCCTATTTAGAGTTGTATTGTAAAAGAAATTTCTTATTATAGAGTTTTATTCTCCAAGGAATTGCAATCCTTGTCCAATAAGAAATTAAGTTTTTCTTGTTCAACAAGGAAATGGGTTTAACTCTATAAATAGGGACCAAGGGTTTGTGTTGAGACTCGGAGAAGAGATGTGAGGAAAAGATGAGAGGAATAAGGTGTGAGGGTGATGTATTCACTGGGTGAGAGTGATATGTTGTTCACTTATATAATATCTTCCTAATAAATATTTCTTCTCCCCGTGGATGTAGGCCAAAGTTGGGGCTAAACCACGTTAAATATTGTGTGTTATCTGTGTGATTTATGTGTGTGAGTAAAGACATGTGTCGATGATTTTGGGCGGGATTAATTCCCAAGTATGAGATGAGAATTAATTCCTAAAAAGTGGTATCAGAACAAGGTTGAAGCAGATTGGTATTAGAAAGTTCTAGGTTGAAGCAAAGAAGAAGCTCATACATTCTGGCCCATATTCGAATATCAGAGTTGTTCGAAATCATAAACCAACCATACTAGGAGATTCGTATTGACGAGATGAATCGGGGACAATCAAACGCATCACCGAAAATAGTTGCACGTGCCCCCATGCTCTGCCTGAAGTTCCGGCCAATTTTTTGGCTCCACACACAGCAGTTTCGTTTCGGGCCTATTTCGCGAAGCATCGTTGATCGAGACAAGGCTTATAATATATCAACGGAAAGAATTCGAGGGTAGTGGTATTTTCTTAGGAAGATTGTGTAGAGTTGATTATGAAGATGGGAATTGTGAGGATTTAGGACTTGGCGAAGTGAAGGAGTTTCTGATCAGTGATAATGATTCTGATAGTGATTGGTTAGTTTAAAAAAAAATTTGAGATGATGAAGGTGGAGATTATGGCTTGGTATAGAGGTGACTGAGCTTGAAGAAGATAAAAATTATGATGTAGATGAAGAAGATTAAGTGATCGTGAAGAAAGCGCGGTCATGAAGATAGTATTGAAGATGATGTTGATGATTGAAGATAGTGTTGAAGATGATGTTGATGTTGAAGAATGTTGAAGAAGCGCACATAGTCACAGTGGATGTGGAGTATGATGTGTGTAGATGAAAAAGAAGAAATTGAAGAAGAAGAGTGTTGATGAAAAATAATAAAATAATGAGTAAAAGAGTGTTGATGTTTGAAGCAGGGTGGAGCTTTGAGAAGATGATAGAATTCAAGCCAATGTGGAGATTGTTAGGAAATTATCTCAAATTCTATTGTAATTAGGTTTCCTATTTAGAGTTGTATTGTAAAAGAAATTTCTTGTTATAGAGTTTTATTCTCCAAGGAATTGTAATCATTGTCCAACAAGAAATTGAGTTTTTCTTTTTTAACAAGGAAATGAGTTTAACTCTATAAATAGGGACCAAGGATTTGTGTTGAGACTCAGAGAAGAGATGTGAGGAAAAGAGGAGAGGAAGAGGGTGTGAGGGTGATGTGTGCACCAGGTGGGGGTGTTATGTTGTTCACCTATGTAATATCTTCCTAATAAATATTTATTCTCTCCGTGGATGTAGGCCAAAGTTGGGGCTAAACCACGTTAAATATTGTGTGTTATCTGTGTGATTTATGTGTGTGAGTAAAGACAAGAGTCGATGATCTTGAGCGAGATTAATTCCCAAGTGTGAGATGAGAATTAATTCCTAACAACATATTCATACATAAACATATATATACACACATCGAGAGGGGAGAGAGTGAGAGAGGATACGTGGGATGGAGTGGCAGAGAGACGAAGAGCCGGCAATCACGTGATATGGTGAGACAACACGGGCACACAAATATGAACCCTGATTGCAGATTAGCGAGAGAGGGAAGGGTCGATTTGTGCGCGAATAACCTGATTGCAATAAGAGTGTTATGGTGACTATTTAGTCAATTAATATAAAGGCTAATATGGGAACAAAATCCAATATAATTTTATAGGTATTTAAAATTGTTTAAATGTATAATTTATATCCACTTTCATTATTTGTTATAAATGTAATTTATCTCTCGTTATATTTGTAATTATATCCAATTTTATCGTGGACACAATACTTATCTCCTGTAGCAGGAACTTCCTCCTACCCCATGATGTGGCTCAATAAAATATGGACACGTGTCCTATATTTCAACATGAATCAGATATGTTTCTAAAGATTAATTGGGTTATTATTGTATATTGACTTTCCATATTAAAAATTAATGAATGAATTTTTTTGCCCTTATTTGTTTATTTAAATCAAATAAAAATATTTATAACATACTCGAATAGACCAAATTACCCTCCATCATTTCTTTCTCAATTAATTATATACACTCACTGTGATTCAAACATAAAACTTAATAACAAAATATTTTTTTAAAAAAAAAAGACACTACTCTCCCTAAACCAAAAACTCGTATTTTCTATACAAGAAATGATAAATGACAGTTTGGTCGATTCGGGTAGGTTATAAATAATTGTATTGGATTTAAATAAGGGAAGTGAATATATAATAATAAATAAATTAACTTTTAAAAAAGATTTGATTTATGTTTAAATTTAGGACACGTGTTCGCATTTTATTGAGGTACATCATGGGTAGAAGAAAACTTCTCCTTATAGGGTAGGAGGCAAGTATGGGTCTTTTGTTGTTAAATCTGTTTTGCCACATTTGCAAAATAATAAAACCGTAAATTCATGGAACAGTATAAGTTTTAACCAGTCTCAAATCATCTGTTACATTAATAACATATGCATTTACAAATATTACGGTACTACCCCATTACATACTTGTATACATTAAAACTTGTAATGTTGCCTTAAAAGATTATTAGTTCTATATAGGCCTCACAAATATTACTCAAACCCGTCAACTTGCCCATTAAATATGAGTTATTGGGTGAGTGGTTTAACATGCGGGTGGTTAATGGGCTTAGTATTTAGCACACTTAGAAAGTACTGGTTGTTAGTGGGTTGGGTAGGGCTGTAAATGAACCGAGTCATTCGTGAATATGCTCGAGTTCGACTCGTTAAAAGATCGGTTTGTGTTCGTTCGTTTAGCAAATAAACCGAGCTTAATCATATTTTTTAGGTTCGTTTAATAAATGAGCTGAGCTTGAACATTGTTGAGCTCGATTCGCTAAGCTCATAAACAAACTCGATAAGTGAAATAGTTAAATTATCTTACAATCCTCAAGCAAATGTGTCAAATTTGAAAAAAAATGCAAAAAGCATGACATTCGAAAAATAAAAACATACATGCAATAACTCAATTTAGGCAATTATTGACAAGAGTAATATATCATATATATGTTGCAGTTGAAATGAGCCGTTCGTGAACATGCTCGGACTCGACTCGCTAAAATTAGCGTTTGGCTCGGGCTCGTTCGTTTAATAAATTAACTGAATTTGAACATAATTTTTAGGCTCGTTTAGTAAATGAATCGAACTTGAACATTCCAAAACTCAGGTTCGGCTCGGCTCGATTCATTTGCATCCCAAAGTTGGGTGAGGGTATCGTATCGACCGTCTCACAAACCCTTAGTCAACGCTTCTGGCAGCGCTGTTCCACTTGGCCCTTCTCTCTCTTGATTTACAGGTTCAACTCTCTCTCAGGTCAACCTTTCCTTCTCTCTCTATATATATGTTGAGTATATATATATATATCTGAATGCATGTATATTGACGAAAGATCTATTCACTGAATTTTGTTTTTATCTTGGAAACCCAAATCAAAATCCAATTGGTTTTTGTTAGGGTTTTTGGTGTATATATGTTTATGTATATATATATACATTATATGTATGTGAAATATCATGCACAGATTTATGCTTCAAATATCCCTTAAGTATTGAATTTGTTGTTTTTTTTGTTTGTTTGAAAATTTTGAGTGTTTTTTTAAGGATTTCTTTTTCATTCATATTAAAAAAATTTCTAATTGATTTTTTACTAGAGTCTCTTTAATCAATAATATGTTTCACCACTGTTATTTTGTTTTACATTTTTTATTTTATTTTTTGATTTTTTGTTTTCTTTCATATCAAGTGTTTCAGATTGAATTTAATTCAATTTTATAAATTTTTGGTTTATTGACTTGATAGATGGAAAATAAATGAATTTTTTCGTTTCTGTTTCTTCCCCCTTTTTGTTTTTCAACTTTCCAACAACAATTATAAAAACTTCATATATCAATTTAAGTTACATTGAAAATAGTTAGTTTAAAATTTAAATTATTTAAAAAGTTATATGGACTTTGATAAAAAAATTTAAAATTTTTAATACATGCATATGTGCGGGTCGGGTCAACCCACGAGTTGGCCCGGCCCATTTATGACCCAACCCGTCAATGACTAGGGGTTTTCAAGAACCGAACCGGAACCAAACCGGAACCGACCGGAACCAAACCAGAACTGGGGTGATCCGTTCGGATTCCAAAAATAAAAGAACCAAAATTTTAGGTTTGGTTCCGGTTCTTACCCCTTTGGAACCGAACCGATTTTTATATATATATATATTTTATTAGTGTTATATTCTTACAGTTATATATATTATATTTAAAATTATAAGTTATAATTTGATGTGTTAATTAACTTTGGGTTTGTAATAATTGAAACTTTAAAATCCTCTCTTTAATTTAGTTTATAATTATATTATTTTTTGATATATGAGGTCTTTATTTTAAAAAAAAAAAAATAAACCGAACCAATTTTTCGGTTCGGGTTCCTTGAGTGTTCGATTCCAGTTCCGATTTTTAAGGAACCGAAAAAATTGGTTCCGGTTCAATCTGGCTAGAACCGGAATCGAACCGGTTTTTAACACCCCTATCTATGACCCTTCACAGCGGATTGAGAATGGGTTAGTGACCCATTTCTGACCTAGACGTTCCTGACTCAACCCTTCACAACGGATGGCGTGTGACGAACAGGGTTGAGTTCAACCGGACTGAGTTGGTTCGACTCAGTACCGATTCTGGCTTAGTTTGTTGTAAAATTTTGGGGATAGCTTGCTTTCGAGGTGGTACACGATATACCCGAATTTGGTGTGAAACCGTTGAGCGTTTCGCCGGGAATTTCAAATTTTTGGTATGATTTTCAGTTTAGTTTTTTGTAGATATGTTCAAATTTTTTTATCGATTGCTAACGGGTTTCAACTATATTGAATAGGACGGTAAGACAGTCATTTCGGTCCAAGCGGGAAAATTTTCGGACAACTTTGGTCGGCAGACCCATTTATTAGTGCCGACACTGTTCACGGCGGGCAATTTTTGGGGTAGTTTTGTAAGCTTTATTTTAGGTGGGATATTTTTAAAATATATCTAACTCTCAAACTCGTGGCGTAGGGAGCCGTATATTTTATTATTATTTATTTATTGAGCATGCTTTAAATGTTTAGGAAATTGTATTTTTCCTGCTGTTTGTGTATTGCTAGTATTTGATGGCATGCTTTTTATTATTTAATATATACGAGATTTATGAATTTTATAAACTCGATAACGGAGTGCCTCTAGGTGAACTAGAAAAGAGGTTGAGGATAGTGATTTACTCGAGAAAGTAAAATTATTTAAAACCTACTTAAATTGGATTAAAATATGCGGTCTAGCATCCCCTGGAGTTGAAGTAGATTAGTGAAATTTGTGAAAATTATATATGAACTTAGAACATGATATTAGCTCCCCTGTTGCTTATGTTTTACTGAAATTAAATATATGTTGGGATACGTGGAAGCGATGGACGTTAAAACATAGACGTGATTCTAGTTCCCTTTAAATTTTATCGTAAATTATAAATAAGTGAAATTGCGAACTAGATTGTTCCTGAGGTGGATCTATTTGAAATCGGTTATTGAAATTGAATTATAAGCATGCGGATACGTAAAATTTATAAGAATTGGGTAATTAAGAACCTGGGTAACTTCGAGATGGAATTGTCATGGTTTATTGCTTTAACTTAATTATAAAGCATGATTTAAATGGAAAATGGTTATATTATGAACTTGTTGTGTAACAAGGACTGTAAGATAAGCATAAATCATTTAAAAATATTGTATATTGATATTGACTTACTGTTGAGGCATGATATGCATATTGTATACACCATGAGCATATTTGCATTGGGTGTGGTTTCATGTCTCATTCATTTACCTTTGGTGTGAGTGAGTCCTCGGGTTGTCGCAACAACTGGCCAGGCGGTGTCTCTCGCTACCGGCGGACTAGTACTCCGGGAATCAGGGAAGCGTGTGAGGACTTGGTCTGAACACGGTATGTATTTCACGAGTCGATAAATTCCTCGTGGTTATGTTACTTTGGCAACATTATACCTGGATGTTCCTTTTTAGATAGGGTGCATTGGCATTGTATTGACATTCACATTGATTATTCGTTTTCATATGGTTATTTATTGAGTTTTTATGATATTATTGTTTGCTTATAGTGAACAAGTTGGATTTAAATTTTATTAAAATGCATATTATTCTCTTGGGAGCTACGGCGCAGTGGTTGTGATTGTGATTGTATTTGTAAGTTCCTGGAAAATGATAAATAAAACACTCAATGTGAATGAAGATTTAAGAACTTGAAGTTGGGAAATAAAAAGTGTAATATTAATAAGAACCAGGATTAATGGAGCCACGATTGACATATATTCGAGGTGGTTAAGTGAAACTAAGTAGAAAGAGGCCGGATTGGCGTAATTGTTCCCTTTGAGTCGGGATTATATACATAGGCTATCCTTAAATGGAATATAAATGTGTTCCCTTGGGACGTAGTTTTGACTGTGAGTTCTAAGTTGTTTGGAAGGATAATTATAATTCTTTGTTGGACTTAGACACGTATGTAGTAACGGCCAGGTAAGTCATTAAGTATTGGTCGGTATATGAGGTTATAGAGTGGTCGGTATACTACTCTAGTTGATATATAAGAATGGTTGATTTGAGGTCTAACCGGGTATGATAGGTTAGCATTCTTCCTTTTCTCTGGACTAGAGTTATTTTAACTTTACAAATTATTCAGCACCACATCCATAGTTAAATGTTGGACTATCATGTGCCTTAAGGATCTTTTGAATGTAAATTAAGGTACCCATAATGGTTTGAGTTGTCATACTCCCGAGTGGACGTTTGATAGTAATTTTGAGACACACTGACAATGTTTGAGGATGGTATTGATCATTTGTTTGTGGTATAGTGATATTGAGATCTTAGAGTATTATTGAGATTTTATGGTGATACTGATAGGTACGGAATTGATTACCTTTTAGTGTATACATAATGCACACTTTGTTTTATAGTTTCCATGTCTTAGTCTCGGGTAAGAGACATGATACTGATTTATGCACACGTAGTGCAATTCGTAGTACCTTGGGTGGCTTCGGAGACATTGGAACTAAACAGATTTGACCGGGTCCTAAATGTTTTTAAAAAAAATCCGGTTGAATCCTTCGGGGTTCAGGATTTTTCTTTAAAAACCATAGGGACTCGGCATCCGTTTGGGACTAAATGATTCTGGTACCCCTTTAGTGTGCCTTGATAGGCGATGTAAATAGAAGATTGTCTTTTAATTGTCGAATCTGATTCAGTGGTAAAGTTTTCCACTTGTGTTACATTTGAGGTTTAGATTGTGGCGGTGTGTCTAAGCCATATGATCACTAGTTAGTTTTATAAGCTCTATTTACTATAGGAGGTCTTGGAGAAAAGATCTTTGAAGTGAACGGATTATTTCACTGGTTATTGTGGATAAGATGATAGGTTTGAGGTTAGAATTGTGAGAGTGAGACTCTCTAGGAATGATTTGATAGTGATGTTGTGTAGGCGTTATGGTTTAGTTATGGGCGTGATTATGGTTATTTCCTTTCGGTAGTCCTAAGGAGTGACCTATTTACCTCCTAGGAACCTTGAGTGGCGTGCTCAGTGCACGGTGTGATAGATAGTTATTGTAGTATCTATAGACGAGAGTGCGTATTAGACTATTGTGTACGCCTATACGGGTATGATCTGCTATTTACGGGATTTTACTTGTGTATATGTTTATATTTATGTTGTTTTGACCTGTGTATATAGGTTGGTGATATTTTTATTGCTCTGTGTTATCCTGATATGATTTGGATTATCTATGGGGTTGTGTTTGGGGTCTCGGATTGGCATGGGTGCCAGATGAGACAACTGACTGACCTAAGATAGATGCATGCACACGGGATGGTTAGAGGTTCCTGGTGGCTAGGGGTGTGTTTGTTAGGGATATGTTTGGTGAGCCCCCGAGGTTGTGCTCACCCCCACACAGATTGCAGGTTTATAGGTGGATGCAGCACGACGTGTTCAGCAACGGTGATACGGGTGGATTGGGACGCTTTTTATTTAGATTTGCTCCTTTTATCCGTATTTGTTCTGGTGTATTCTTATTTCTCTTGGGAGCTAGTCTGTTGGTATATTCCCTTTCGTTGTATATTTCATTTAGGGTATTTGTTTATTCGGGGTGCCATTATACTTTTTCGGCATCGTCATCTGATTTTCTTTATAATTTCATTTGAGCATTTAGGGCTCTATCGATTATAGAGGGGTTGTGTAGAGGTAGCGGTGTTCTTTTCCCCTATCTTGGCCCTAGTAGGTTTTTGAAATGTTGGGCTACGTGCCATTGATTCTATATCTATTGTTGTGGGGAGGTTATTCTGTTGTGTTAATTTTGGGTTGTCCGGATGTTCCATTTACAAACAGAACTCTGCCGGATTTTTGTTAGAATTCATTACTGAGTTTCTATGTGGCATGGACTACTTTATTTTCATTCTTATTTCATGTATTTTCTCGTTACCGTTGATTATATTGGTCGTTTTCAGTAACGTCATACCTCGGGATTCGCTGATTGTAACAACCCGTGTTATTTTCCTTTATCCTGAAATTATTTCTGATTTAATTTCGGTTATGACGTCACTTGTTCTTGACACATTGTTTATTCTCAGTATTTCGTGCGTGTAAATTTTTCGCGTTTAGTTTTAAACTCGACTAGACGACATTACGGTTTCTCTTTGACGACTACGCGAATTCTTGTTACCGATTACGTGGTATCGTTTTGACATTTAATGTTTAGTACTTCGTCTGGGCGACGACGCGTTTTATTTGATCGGGCTTGTTAGGTGTTCCGACATTTGGGTCCCTACCCCGGTGTAATTATTTCGGACTATTTTAGTTATTGGTGTCCCGTGGAATTACCAGTTCGTGTGATCACACTTGGGAGTTGGTCTGTTATAATTTTGGATTAATTATGCTTATATAGATTATTACAAATAATTATATAGAGGTGGGATTATTTTGTAATTATGGATAATTGAAGGATTACTTATGTAATTTGGATATATATGCATACATGCATGTATATCAGTGTATAAAGAGACGTTGACTTAGGGCTTCTTCATCACTTCCACTATTCTCTTCACACGACGAAGCCACACTCCTCCTTATCCTCCATGGCTGGCGATCGAGAGAGAGAGAGGGGGAGCTGTGTGAAAGTCGGGAGAGGGAGCTACGCGAGAGAGAGGAGCGGCCATGCGAAGGTCGCTGTCCTCGGTCGACGGCGGCGGCGACGAGTAGAGGCGGCAACAGCGGCAATGTGTAGAGGTTGGGTCGTCGTCGGCAGAGCAAGTGGTGGCGTTGGTGGTCGCGCAAGGGGTCGGCGACTATAGCAGTGGCACAGTTCGCACGACAGGGACGTTGTCGGCCAGAATTTGGCCGGCAATTTCGTTGACTTCCCGTTGTCGATTTGGGCCAATTTTTGGTAAGTAGCTTCGTCTCTACATATTATTCATCATACTTAAATTTCGTAATTTTCTGTTGAGTGGTTTGTCGGGAAATCGCGTTTATAGGTTATATTTTCATTTGGGTTATTTTAGATTTACCCAAATTGATTAACCTATTGCTAATGGGCTTCGTATAAATCGTATAGGTTGTCGAGGTGAACGTTTTGATATATTCGAAATATTATTCGGGTGACTTTGGTCGGCGGGCTCCATATACGGGTGTCGGTACCGTTCATGGTGGGTCGTTTCAGCCTGTTCTGTAAGCGTAAATTTAGGTGGGAAATTATATTCTCACTTCCGTATCGTTGACTTGGTTTGGGTGTGTAAACCAGTAATTATTTTAATTTAGATATATTAAATTGTGAATTTAAATATCTAGAATTTAATTAGAATCGAAGTAGGACTTAGGAATTAATTTGAGAAATTAATTAAATTATATTCCTACGAGACTAAATGAATTCCTATTTGAATTGAATAAGAAAAGGTGGCTTAGTAACCTCTTGAGAATTAAATGAGTTAGTAGAATTTTTATAAAAGTTATACGTGGACTTAGAACGTTATATTAGTTCCCTTTTTACTGTGTTAGGGAATATGTGAACGTGAGGGACGTGAAAACTTAGACGTTATGTTAGGTTCCCCTCATGATACGTGGATTATTTGTTTTAAATTGTTTTAGAAGCATGATAAGTGAAATTGAAATATTTTCCTAAAGGATTAAAGAAAATATGTTGTTTAAGACATGAATTGTATATGAACTTGTTTTCTCACGATTTAAATGTCTTTATTATATTTTAAAAGCATGTTAAAGAGATTATGAGATTCATGTTGGTATTTTCATTTGGATATTTTCATAAATATGATGTATTACATATTTATGTTGAGGCATAATTTTTATTATTACACCATGTCGTGTGAGGACATGGGTCTTGGTGCATGTAGTGCATGGGTACACCTTTTGCAAAGAAAAATTCAATTGGTGTGGTCTAGTTCCTTTGCGTGTGGTGCTTGAGTAGACTTTGTGTTTGGATCGTCGTAACAACTGGCCAGGAGGTATCACGCCTACGAAACTAATAATCCAAAAATGTGGGGAGGAGTCCGAGAGGCTCATGTGCACGACTGGGTCGTGGTGGTGACGTCTTCCTAATTAAAAGTGTGAAGTGTCACAAGCACTTGGGAATGACGATACGATAACTCTACATTCTTTCGTATGCCAGGTATCCTTAGAGGAATGGTAGAGAATGATCCATTCACCCTTGGGAAGGGTGTGTTTTTGTGTGCATATCACAGGTGAGGTGTGAGTCACATTGGATTGTAGAGCATTTATGTAATATTGTTACCTGTGAATTTTGAAGCATGTTATTTATGAATATTGCAAATAAATTCATATTTTATAAATGCTCAACTGAAAGTGATTAATGTGAAAACATGAATTAAATGCGGTAATTGAAAAAGTATAATGAATTATAATCTTGTACTTGTAATTATATACTTTTGTGCCCTTGGGAGGAGGTTAAGTATATTGGCGTAGTGACCTCTGTGGTTAGTTGAAGTTAGAGATGGACTGTAGAATTGATGTTGAGTTGATGCCTTAGAGAATGTGGTTAATTGTTTTGTGATTGTGGTTAGTTGTGTGACCTCTTTGGAGATTTGAGGTTAGAGATTGATTCTAGTATCAATTGAGATTTGATGCTTTAGAGAAGGCGGGTGATGAGATTGTGGACCTGGTTGTATAGGCCTTTAGGTGTCTTTTCATCTTTCGAGGAATGCGTTATCAACCTTACTTGAGATTTTGATTGGGTTAGAAGATATTATGATTGAGGTGATTTTATTAAGTACTTGGGTACTGTAGTGTTGTGGCGTTGTTTCTCATGCTTAGTTCATTCTCCTAAACATTTTCCTTACTGTACTTTGTATACTAGTACATGCCTTTGACTTATCTGTCACTCCTTGAGTTGTCAGTTACGGCGTGGTGCCGAACCTCTTCCTTGTGTTGTCATTTGATTTCGTGGGGTTAGAAATGGATAGTTGTGTTTCGTGAACCCAATGTAGTACTCTTCCTTCCTTGTCCTCTTGGACATTATAGGAATTCGTAGAGTTGTGTTCACTCTTATTTGGCTGTCTTCTGGAAATGCTGTTTTTTAAGTCTTAAAATAAACTCTTTGTATTTAAAGGGAAAAACTCGTTTTCGCCTACCCCTGTAGCAACTAAAAGTTTTAACACTTTATAAAGTAATCTTAGGATTTTCTTTTAAAAGATTTTTAACTTCTAAAAGCCTGTGATGGCGACTGACGGAGACCGGGGGCAAGACGGTCATTTTTCCTGTGTGGTTTCCTAAAAGAAAACTATTTTATTTCTTTTCTCGAGATTCTGAGGTTACGAGACTTCTTTCTCAAAAACCTCGACCTATAGAGTTTTGAAAGGTGTTTTCTTGTTCACATTTGCTTTCGATCATTTTAAGTCTCGGGTTGAGACTTGTTCTTGTTCAGTGCACACATATAGTGTTATCTTTCCTTTCTTTTTGGTTATTTGATATCACCACTTAGGTGATTTGAGTTTTTGTACTTAGGGGCATGGTTGCCGAATGGATTGGTTCGAGTTTTAAAATATTTTTCTTACAAACTATTGAATCCCTGGGATTCATCTTTTTATAACTTCCATTCTCGGCCATTCACTTTGGTTTCCTTGTTCGGGTGTTTTCCCTAAACACTCGTGGTGTTCTTAACCTTGACGTTGTTGTCTCGGTTATCTGTTGGTTTAGTATTGGGACTTCTTTTCCCTTGTTTTGGCTTCCTTGTTCGGGTGTTTTCCCTAACACTTGTGGTGTTCTTAACCTTGACATTGTTGTCTCGGTTATCTATTGGTTTAGCATTGGGACTTCTTTTCCCTTGCTTGGGTTCTTTGACTCTTATGTGGTTGTCATGAGAGTAGTGTTCGGGTACTCTCAGGGATTCGACCATTTAGCGTTCCTTATCCATAGTGAGAGTGTTGGTGATTTATTGATTTTGTTGGAGATAATATTTTGAGATTTTCATATGGTGATATGATGAGGTGATTCCATCCTTGAGGTATAGATTTTCTCTAGGAATGGGATGATGTTTCTTATATATATATATATATATATATATATATAGATGACGATTATGTTAGTATGCAAGGACATGAGTGTTTCTCCTCATGTGTTCTCGGGAGTGAGTTATGAGTATTCCTTGGTACTAGTGGTTGATTTTGATCCCTGTGGATATTAGAGGTGAGTGTGTTTTCCCCCTGTTTGGATCTTCTAGTTAGCGTTGTGAGCGCTTGATGTTTTGTTAGATTGGACTTGGGTGTCGTGTACCTAGTGTACGTTAGTGAGAGTAGTGTAGACTACCGGTGTTGGTACATGGAGTACGAGTCTTAGTTGTACCTTATAGACTCATGTTGTGTATTTATATCTATATGTATATATATATATATATATATATCTCCTATATACTTAGGTACGGTAGTATATGAGCGCGTGCCTTAGGTTTTCATGGCTGGGTCATGTTGTGGGCTATATATCTTGCTAGATAGTTTAGCATTTCCTAAACAGTCAGAGGATTTGGTAGTTAGGATATCTTTTTCCACTGAGCTTATTTGCTCACAGGGGTATTTCATTTGTCCCCTGGTATTCCCATGCCAGGTTGCAGGAATTGTTACGGCTACGGGCAACATAAGGTGCAACGGCAGTTTCTTTGTTTTCCTTGTTACAGGTTTGGAGTTGCGTAGGGTGATGCAATTACAGTTGCAGCCCGACTGGTTTGGGGATGATAGTTATTTGTTGTCAGTTGTTTTACCAATTTTGTATGGGATTATCATATATTTATCTTGGGAGCCAGTCTGTTGGCATATCCCTATTGGTGTATCTTTTATTTCCTGTATTTATTATTTCAGTATGTTATTGTATCTATTCTGCACGACCATGTGCTTTTATGTATTCTTATTCGAGCATTTGTGGCTCTGTTGATTATAGAAGGTTGTGTAGGAGTAGCGGTGTTTCTTTCCACTGCCTCGGCCCTAGTATGATTGATGAATGTTGGGCCTGTGAGCCATTGTTATTATCAAATTATTATTGGCAGGTTATTCTGTTGTGGTTGTGTGTCTGGATGTTCCATTTACAAACGGAACTCTGTCGGATTTTCGTTAGATTCCGCTTCTTTGTTTTGTCATTCTTTTGGGTATGAAATATACCACTTTCATCATTATTCCATACGTTTTCATGGTTAATGATCTCTTAGTTGGTCACTCATATTGAGGATCACATCCTGGATTCCTTGGATGTCCCAGTTAGGGAGTCTTAGGAATTTAGGGGCGTGTCAGTTGGTATCAGAGGATACTATTGAGTTTCTAGTACTCGTTTGGGCATTGAGTATATTTTTCATTGTTATTCCATGTATTTTCTTGTTATTGTTGACTCTAGTGGTCGTTTGACTGACGTCATCCCTTGGAAATTCGTTGATTATCTATATTAGAGTTTCGGCAATTTTAGGGTCGTGACACTGATTCTCCAAATGGGAGTCTCAAGAATAACGGGGCATGACAGTATGTATGTGAAATATCTTCCACAGATTTACGCTTCAAATATGCCTTAAGTATTGAATTTGTTGCTTTTTTTGTTTGTTTGAAAATTTTGAGTGTTTTTTTAAGGATTTCTTTTTCAATCATATTAATTTTTTTTCTAATTGATTTTTTACTGGAGTCTCTTTAATCAATAATATGTTTCACCACTGTTAATTTGTTTTACATTTTTTATTTTATTTTTTGATTTTTTGTTTTCTTTCATATCAAGTGTTTCAGATTGAATTTAATTCAATTTTATAAATTTCTGGTTTATTGACTTCATAGATGGAAAATAAATGAGTTTTTACGTGAATTTTTCCCTCTTTGTTTCTTCCCCCTCTTTGTTTTGCAACTTTCCAACAGCAATTATAAAAACTTCATATATCAATTTAAGTTACACTGAAAATAGTTAGTTTAAAATTTAAATTATTTAAAAAGTTATATGGACTTTGATAATATTTAAAAAAATATTAATACATGCATATGTGCGGGTCGGGTCAACCCACTAGTTGACCCGGCCCATTTATGACACAATCGTCTAAGACTAGGGGTGTTCAAGAACCGAACCGGAACCGGTCAGAACTGAACCAGAACCGGGGTGATCGGTTCCGATTCCGGTTCCAAAAATAAAAGAACCGAAATTTTAGGTTTGGTTCCGGTTCTTACCCCATTGGAACCGAACCGGTTTATATATATATATATATATATATATATATATATATATATATATATATATATATATTTATTAGTGTTATATTCTTACATTTATATATATTATATTTAAAATTATAAGTTATAATTTGATATGTGTTAATTAACTTTGGGTTTGTAATAATTAAAATTTTGAAATCCTCTCTTTAATTTATTTTATAATTATATTATTTTTTGATATATGGGTTCTTTATTTTTAAAAAAAATAAAATAAACCGAACTGAAACCGAACCAATTTTTCGGTTCCAGTTCCGGTTTTTAAGGAACCAAAAAAATTGGTTCATGTTCCGGTTCTGGCAGGAACCGGAACCGAACCAATTTTGAACACCCCTATCTATAACCCTTCACATCGGGTTGAGAATGGGATAGTGACCCATTTCCGGCCTTAATTAACCCGCACATTTGCCACCCCTAGTTCTATATAATCTGCTCCCTCTTTTTCCTCATTATGTGTGTATTTAATTTGGGGAGTATGAAATGAGATGGTTATAATTGTAGCAAACAGATGAATTAAACTTTTTACCAAGCCTCTGATGATACTGCTGTGTAGTAGAATGGCCATGGGCTCATTTGGTTGAATATCTATTTTATTTTTTATGTAGTTTATACCACGTAATATAAATTATGTATTCGTTTAAGCATTGTCCTTCTATGGATGATTCTACCATTACCAGTGAAAAAGAGGTCACATGAATTTTGGAATGTGTTATTATTAGAACCGTGAAACTGAAACAATTCACACCATTTCCTCATCGTGGTTCGGTTCGATCCATTCATTGAACATATCATTTTGTTTTGAGATTTTCTGAAACTGCTATGAACTGCTTTGTTCCAAAACTACTAAAATCAGTCCAAACCGAACTGTGTGCAATCCTACCACTACGAACAGTATTAGCCTGTCATAGCCTTTATGCCCCGCTCCATCTTCGTTGGCACTTTAACGTGGGGAAATTGGAATACTTTAACAGATTTGTTTTATTGAATTTATTAAAAACTACAAGAAGATATAATATACAAGAATTACATAGTGTAGATTACAAAGAATTAAAGAATGTGATTGGGCAATAACGAAAGAATTGGCATGTCTGTATGCTTCGAGTGTTCTAGGACATTTTGCATTCGGGAGGAAGGCCTTGGGGAAACCTCTTGGTGTCTGCGCAGTAATTGTAGATCATGTAATTCTTCTGCACCCATTTTAATCTATTTTGGCTTGTAGAGTCCAACTGCTGTGTGAGCCATGACTTTGTTGTGGACCTCAAAGATGGAGAAGTTGAAGAGCAAGAAGATTTTCCAGAAGACCATATGCAAGCATTGGCATTGAAGTTCCTGTATGAAGCTGTGAATGGTGCTTTACTCCAATCGGTCTTCACCAGACCACCCCTCGTGGCCCAGTCGTCCGCGTTCCACAAGCTTGAGTATAGCCTCATTGGCTGGTTCTTCGGGTATGGGACACCAATTGACTCCGAGTTCTTGAACTCTCTAATGGGTGTGCCATCAACAGAGAAGCTGAAATGGATAGAAAAATTAAGTCAGATACAAAATCTTAAATAATTAATTTAACACTTTATGTTTGGATATAATTTTTAAAAACTTTACATTATGCTTCGGGGATTCCACAGAATGGAGTAAGTGTGGAAATCAGCAGTTGGGTCGAACCATAAGTAGAATTGTTGCTCTCTATTTCCCTTGCCTTGGCTGAACACATTGGTGTGAAGAATGTAAGGGTCACCACTTAGATTTCCCAAGAATTCAAAGTCTATCTCATCATGGTTTGGTCCCTGTGAGGACAACTGCAATATCAATAGTCACAACATTAGAATTTGATAATAGTTGCAACATGTAAAACGTTATAGCTTAAAGAAAAAAAAAAAGGTAATTAATTAGTTGATACAGATGCTTGGGAGCTTACGTAGTATGTGGTGACAGTGCCAGCAGAATTTCCAGGAACAAGCTTGATCTGCAAATCAATCTTTCCAAAAAGATATTCATTTTTGGATTGAAAACCTGAGCCAGAATATTTGTCGAGAGAAAGAGTAAGAAGCTGGCCATTGTTAAGTATCTTAGCACGACCATCGCCCCATGTGAGGTCAAAGTTTTGGTTGAGATTAGCAGCAGAGATAAGCACGAGTGAACAAGCCACAAGAGAGAGCATTAGTAACACTGTTGAGCCTCTTGAATTAGCCATTGATAGATGTTTTGAGGGTTAATAACTTTGAAAGAGGAAATAGTATGACTTTGGTTTTGGGTGAGAGAAATGTGGTCAGTTTGATGGATATGTTAGAGGTCATTTGGTTGCTTATTTATAGCATAGTCTCTTACAGGTGGTGACTGGTGAAGTGGGTTGTAAGAGCTTTATAATTGGAAGGTGTAAAGGAAGGTTGGACATTGGTTCATGTTGTTGTAGGGTGGTAGTGAAACAGCTGGCTATGCCACTGTTTGATGACTTGACCTAATGGTTTTCAAAACCCCAATTCAGTTTAGTGTATAAATGACACCGACTTACTCTTTAGGAAGCCTCACGGATGTTTCTTACTGGTCAGAATTAGGAGAAGGGTCAAGTTTGTTCCTATCTTTTAAGATGAGTATTAAATTCTGACAGAGAATTTCAAATTCTAAGTTTATAGTAATATATTTATGGGTAAATGGCATATAAAAAATTGTGCGAATAACATCGTTAAAATTCAAATTGTGTGTATAAGCATTAGTTGTATTGCAAAAATGTGTATATAAGCACTAGTTGTATTGCAAAAATGTGCACTTTAACCCCTCAACCAAGATTTCGTATACTTTTTTTGCCTGAATTTAGGCACATGACTTTCATATACAATACTCTATTTCCAAATGTCGAAAATGTTCTTAATCATTTACAAAAATGCCATCATTTCTAATTAAACACTGAAATTACCTAAAAGATAGTGAAAATATCCTAGAGGGGAGGTAAATAGGCTAGTTTTTTGTCGATTTTATGATCAATTAAAATTATTTAGCGAAAATTCAATTTTAAACAGTCACAAACCCTAATTCCCAATTCAAATCTCAAAACAGATCAATCAAGCAAATATGAATATAAGTGCAAAAATTTAAATCATGAGAAGACACGGAGATTTTTAAGTGAAAAACATTGGAAAGACTCCAAGTAAAAACCACGGATACGCTCGGATATCGATGCATTATGAATCAGAGAATCTGTACAGACTCTATGAAAACAGAACTTACAACTGCTGTCATTTTTTGTTTTTCACTCGACGTCTGAAAGTTTAGATTCACTCGCGCTCCACGAAGCTCTCGCTCCGATCTCCGTACTCTGACAGCTCTGCTTTTCAACATATCGAAGAACCACGAAGCCTCCTACTCTGATCTCCGCACTCAGATGGCTTCGCTCTTCAATGGATCAAAGCAGCCACGTTATTATAGACGATGTGTGGATTTTTCAGCAACTAGAACATTCAATTGTGCATGAGAATTGTCGATGTAGAAGCACAATTGGATCTACTCAATAACAAGAGAGAATTTGTATATATCTAATCACTCAATAATATTCTCTCACCATATATCTCTGAAGAAGATGAAGCTGTAGAAAATTTGCAGATAATTTTTCAAGACGTGCCTCCTCTTGTTGTAGACGTGAGTATTTATAGGTGATGATAAATCAAACCCTAAGTTTGTCCTTTCTCATAATTTCACATCCAAGCCAAGTTAAATCATCTTTTCTGGTGTATATTATGTATATAACACATATACCAAGGTGTAGGAGTCGTTCACGCATCATAGGGAACAAAACAGACATCATAGCAAAATTTATCCAAAATCTTGCCACAGCTACGCTTTAAGCGTACTGGGCCTACGCTTCAAGCGTACTTCCAAGCGTAGGTCCAAGCGTAAAAATGTGTTTTCCAGCCACTTTTTGAAACTGAAAGCGTAGGCTTAAGTGTAGACATTTTTGTTAAAACCATTTTTCTTTGCAACTGCGCCAAACTGACCCTTTTGAATCCACGATACTTTTTGCTTAAGTGACGGCTTCGGAAAATGTCATTTTCGCCCTCCAGAAGATATTTTTCCTCAATATGCTCACTTTCGTGCTTCAATTGTATTTTTTATTACTTCAATGCTTGATTCTACCTTTGACGAAGCTTATCGATATCATTGAAATCAAACCAACCTATCTAACACTCAACATGGTTATTGTCTAGAATATACCATAAATAAATAATACTCAAATATGTTCTTACAAACACCAAACATGCAAACTAACACAATAAAAAAAATGGCCGAAATCCTCATTTTACATTTCAGCTTTTTTTTTTTTTGTAAAAACAAAAAAATAAGGGTAAGATGGTAATTCAACATCTCAGACACCTAAAAATAGATTGGAGGGGGTTATTTGCACTAAATATATATAATAATGATGTTTAAAAATCATGAGGGGTTATATGCATTATATTCATATTACACGATGGGTTTTGTGCCATTCACCAAATTATTTATTCATTCATACATACATAGTCATTGGCATCAAAACTATGAAGCACGGATACGAACACGGACACAGGACATGACATGACACGGATACAGCGACACGACAAATTCTAAAAAAACAGGATATGACACGCCTGGGACACTTTTACAAAAAAATATATAAAAAGTTCATATATACATATTACATTACAAATACAACTAAAAAACACTTATACACAAATAGGTTGTTACAACGAGTTAGTTCTTTCTTGAGTCTGTAAATTACCCAGACATATATATATTCCCTTTACCCATACATAAACTCCCTCTTGTGTATTGAGTTATTAAAAATGAGTTAAGGATTCATATGGCTAGTACTGAATCAGCAGTTAATTGCTAATGAAAAATACTAGAATCATTTATGTTATTCAGGAAAACCAAAAAAGAATAAATAAGCGAAATATGAAGAATTTACTAGCAATTTCATTAGCAATACTACTGTGATCCAATTTCATAAAAGAACAATTAAAATTGTAGGACTAATATCCAATTTCATATTACATAATTCATAAAGACAAAAAATCAAAGCGAAGCAAAACTCAACATGGCAACATGAAATCAACAACCCATCAATTTTTTATGCATTAAAAGATAAAACTAAAAACAAAAATAAATGAAAGATGGTAACAAAAGGGATTACAGAGCCTATTTAAAAAATCCTAAAATCTAAGCTTCAAGAGGAAACAATTACATTAAATGATAGACCAAAATCTAGAAAGTAACTAGAAACAAACCTGGAATAGGATCAAGAGGAAAACGCCGGAATGGAGCTATTGTCGACCGGAGATGATGAACATATGTTGAGAGTCGACAACTCTCTGTAGTGGCATGATTGGGAGACTTAGGTGAAGGAATGAATTTACGCTCCTTTTAATTTGGGCTTTTTAAAATAGTTATTATTAATTACAATAAGTACCCAAAACTTTCTATATTTTCAGTTTTTAATTCTCTTATATAAAACTCAAAATTCTATTAAGCACTCAATTACTTGTTTAATTTTTAAATCATATCTCGCCGTGTCTACCGCGTGTCCAAGCTTAAAATTTTCAGGACATATGGCGTGTCCGACACGAACACGTGTATCGAACACGAGTACGGGGACTCTAGATGAAATATTCGTGCTTTATATCACGAATTGTTTTGTTGCTCGGCGAAAGGGTACACTACTCTCGACCTTACAAAATAAATAATTGAAATGAAACCATCAATAAAGAAATTGAGGAACGAGAATTAGGTATTTTTTACTAACTTGGATTAAATTCCAAATGAAAATGTTTTTTTAACTAATTGTATTTTATAATAAAGTTTTAAGCGACAAAAACTCCACTCATCTCTTTCACTCGTCCTTAGGACTTGAAAATTAAAATATAATACTAATTGAAATTTCAGTTTAATCCCAATACGTATTGTATTATGAGAAGATTTATATAACATTTAATCTATAAAGAGATATACTTCGATGTATGCCTAGTCACTAGTGGATTTTTATGCATGTGATTAACCAAAAATGCTCCAGTGGAGGTACATCTGATGATTGGTTGGCAAGGTGATCCACTTGTATTAGTATTTGAAGTAGGAGTTCATTTCCCAAGTGGATCAACTTCACCCACAAGCGCGCCATTTACAAAGAAGTTGCCTCATATTGCCAAAGTGATGGTCCTTCATGCTTTGATTGTGTCAAACAAGGATAATGCAATTATAATTCTTCCATTTTATAATTCATATATATCATGGAGACGGTAAAAATTATGTACTTGCTCTTTGTACTTTCTGTCACGTGTGACATGTTGTAAAGTATAATTTTATGTGGTGTAATTTGGACAATTAGACATAATGTTAGATATGATCCTATTCCATCTAATCTATTAATTTCTAAATATATATATATATATATATATATATATATATATACATATTAGAGGCTCAATAAAATAAGGACAATATTTAAGTCTTGCCCAATGAGAATCAAGTTTGTCCTCCTTGCTAATGTAATCCAATACATCTTGAACACGTGATTAAATCTTTTTATAAAAGGAAAATGACATTAAATTCATAAAAATATGAATTAGTGTCAATTCTTTATTAAATAGATTTTGATCACCAGTTCAAATTGTATTGGACAACCTCAATGGGGTGGATAAATTTGGTTCTCGTGGGGCAGGATCCAAGTATTATTCATAAAATAAAGGGTTTCAATGATTCAATGTTAGTGGATTATAATTTTGGGAGGAAAAGTCTAGTGCTTTTGCTATGTCAAAGTGGTATAAACTCTCACCACATTAATACTCCATTCAATGATAAGAGTGAGGGGGCATTTAGATTTATTAGTAGGGTTGTAAATGAGTCGAATCGTGCTTTGCAATGTTCAAGCATGTTTATTTATTAATCAAGTTTAAAAATTGTGTTGATGTTTGGTTCATTTATTAAACGAACAAACTTAAGCTAAGCGTTAGTTTTAACGAGTCGAGCTCGTGCATGTTCACGAACAGCTCGGTTCAGTTGTAGTATATATTATTCTTACCAATAGGCACCTGGATTGGGTTATTTGTTAGAGATTAGGATTTTTGATAATTTTTAATATAATAATAATATTGGGCTTAATATGTTTGTTAGGTGAGGACTTTGTTTTGTGTAAAGTAAATTAGGTTTTAGATATGTTAAAATTATATATTATATATTACATAATATAATAATTTATAATACATAATATATATATAAGTGAGCTTTTAACAAGCTTTGTTCACGAGCACCTTCACGAAATTTGTTCGCGAACATTTTTTATCCGAACTCATACTTGTTTGAACTTGGTTCATTTTATGAAGCGAGCTTGAAAAAAAATATTGAACTTGATTCATTTATTAAATAAATAAACGCGAACCGAATTTTTACTGAGCCGAGCTCGAGTTGCTTATCGAGGGCTTGGTTCATTTACAACCCTCTTTATGAGTGTGTGAATATTTACCAAGCAAAAGCAAAAATAAAATTAAAACTGAAAATGATAAATAGAAGACTGACAAAAGTTTAACTTTCTTTTGCAATTGTACCAAATGGAGAGATCACTATACCTCCTCGTTTGGGAAGAGAGCGTTTTCATCCTAATCCATATTAATTATTGGGTAAATACTATTGACACCCCCTCAAAGATACCCTAATTTCACATAGACTTCCTCGATATTCACTATTTCCACTCATACCCCCTCAAAATTGAATTTTGTCCCACAAAGACCCTCTCCGTCTCCACGCCGTTAAACTGTGTCGTTAACCACCCTGTGAATTGTCTATTTTGCCCTCAAAATAATATAAAATGACATGCATATCTTTCTTCTTCAATTTGGGCATCCCAAAATCTTAATCCTAATTTATATATAGAGAGAGATTGGAAGTGGGAAATTGGGAGAGAGATTGAAGATGGGGATTGTATATATTGCATACCCATATATACATATATATATATGCTGCTATATATACCCATATACCCGTATATATACCTGTGTATATATATATAGCAGCTATATACCCGTATATATATATATAGATGATGTTATATATATGTATAGATCTATATATATATGTGTGCGTCTGTGTGGCAGTGTGTGCAGAGGTGTGTGTGTGTGTGTGTGTGTGTGTGTGTGTGTGTGTGAGAGAGAGAGAGAGAGAGAGAGCGAATTAAATAAATTTTAATTTTTTTTTTAATTTTATATTTATTTTTGAATTTAGTATTTGTTTTTGAAATTTAAAATATATAAATTTTGAATTTTATATTTATTTTCAAATTTTATAATTGTTTATGTTTTTTTCGAATTTTATAATTATTTTCGAAATTTCATATATATTATTTGATTTTTTTATGGTTTTTTTTAATTTTATATATTTTTCTTGAATATAATATGTTTTTTAAAAAAAAAATCAAAATTTATATATATTTTTTATTTTATATTTATTTTCGATTTTATAATTTTTTTCGAAATTTAATATATATTTTTGAATTTTATATGTTTTTTTTAAATTTTATATATTTGTTTCAAAAAATTTATGTTTTTTGCGATTTTTATATTTATTTTCAAAATTTAATATGTTTTTTTTGAAAAAAAAATAATTTCGAAATTTATATATATTTTTAATATTATATTTATTTTCGAATTTATAATATTTTAAAATATATTAAATATTTCTTTCAAATTTTATACAATTTTTGAAAATTTAATACAAATTTTTTTTGAATTTTAAATATTTCTTTCAAATTTTATATATTATTTTTGAACTTTATAATTTAGGTATGTTTTTTGAAATTTAAATAATTTTTTGAATCTATATATTTTTCCCCTTTTTATATATATTTTTCTAAATTTTTATGTATTTTCAGATTTTCATATAATTTTTCAAAATTTTATATTTTTTTTGTATTTTATATTTTTTTTGTATTTTCATATTTTATATAATTTTTTTGAATTTTAAATATTTCTTTCAAATTTTATATATTATTTTTGAATTTTATAATTTATATATTTTTTCTAATATATATATATATATATTTTTTTTTTGGTCATATGGGTAATTTCACACTTTATATATTATCCTAATGTAATAAGTGAAACCCCAAGGGGTGCTACTGCAATTTATCCTTTTTTAAATATATATGAAAGGGCAAATTAGTAATTTCACAATAAAACGTCAGTAAACCTGACGGTCATCTGTCATAGGGGGTCCGTGTGAAAATATTCAATATCGAGGGGTCCGTATGAAAATATTCAATATCAAGGGGGTTCGTGTGAAATTAAGGTCTCTTTGAGGGGGTGTCGGTGAAAATAACCCTTAATTATTTGATAAATATGTAACATCTACAAACTGATAATATATAGGGTAAATTACACTTTCACCCCCTGTTGTTTGGACAAATTACATTTCCCCCCCTCTTGTATGGATAATTACGTTTTCCCCCTTGTAAGATATTTCCGGTGACCGTGAATTATGAATTTACCTATTTGCCCATCCTCTTTAATTACAAATATATATTAATAATTCTTGAATTGTGTAATTACCTACGTACCCTTATAACATAACTATGGTCAACTAAACCTAACCCAAGTCAAACCCTAACCTAACCCAACTAAACTAAGTCTAATCTAACCTAATACTGCCTCATTTGTCTCAAACAATCATATAGAGAGAGAGAGAGTCATCTCCACTTTTCTCACCTTTTTCCAAACCTAGATTTCAATACACCCCCATTACACGCACAAGCAAGGAGGTGGAGGAGGAGGGCGGCGGCAACAAGGAGGAAGTAGAGGAATCGGGTCTGTTTTTGTATATATACACATACATATATATATATATATATATGCCTAATTTCCAAATACTCATATATGTGTATAAATGTATATTAGGGTTTCAATTTTCATATTACTCCATCTCTTGTATATATCTTCCTATATATATACATATGTATATCTTCCTATATCTCTGTTATATATATATATACATATGTGTATATATGTATCTCTGTAAAATTATCTCATATGGAGCTATAGGAATGAAGAAAGAAGAATGAGAGGTGTAAACATTTACTAAAGGGGTAAATGGGTCATTCCAATGAATAAGGTTAAATGGGTCATTTCATTGAATAAGGGTAATATTGTCATTTCGCGTCAGAAAATCACTTTGACCAGTGTTGACTTCGCCTGAGCTCAGATGGAGGGGGGAATCTGTTACCAAATTCCGAACTAGAAGGGGGGAAACGTAATTATCCATACAAGAGGGGGGGAAATGAAATAAGTCCAAACAATAGGGGGTGAAAGTGTAATTTGCCCTAATATATATTATTCTGTAAATTTGGTATAGTGAGTAAAATCTATAAATAAATAAAAACAATAGGCTAACTAATACCCTCGTTACAGACTTTATTGGTTGAATATAATTGTATAGCTCACAGTTTTAAATTTGCGATTCAATTTCCAGCCTGGCCATGCTTTCACATCTTTTAACCATTGTAATGTATTTGACTTGTTTAATTAATACTAGTTAGCTGGTGTAATGTATTTGACTTGTTTAATTAATACTAGTTCGCTGGTGTAATGTATTTGACTTGTTTAATTAATACTAGTTCGCTGGTACCTATAGAAGTAACTCAGAAACAGTGTCACAATTACACACACCAGGCTCTTCTAGTGGAGTTATAGAGAGACGTGGCTTATGGATAAACCTTTTTTTGTTTGTTTGGTGAAAAAAAGCTTCAAACCAATTACCCACCAAATTCCCAAAACCGCGTCACGTGAATAAATAAACCTTGCGTTGTCATTTGTTTGGCATGCAAGTTTTACAGCTAAACAATCCACTTTTCTGAACAAACCTCACACACTGACACACGCACACGCACAACTGTGTCCAGCTCAAAGCTCTCCACCACTCTGTCCCCACACAACTACAGAACCTTCCTCTGCCTTTTCCTCATTCCTACCTCACTATCACACTATAAATACACACCCACACTTCCATTTCTCAACATCATCCCACTTAATTATATTTCCTTCTTACCAAACACTACAATTCCCATTCCCATTCACACTCACACTCACACAAATTGTCTTCATATACTAAAACCATTTACTTATCAAACACCAATGGCCTTTTCCTCTTCAACTTCGGTGTTATTACTGGTGATATCAGCTATACTTGGCTCTTTGATATTTGCATCTGCTACTAACTTACACCAAGACATTGATATAACATGGGGTGATGGCCGTGCTAAGATGCTCGGCAACGGCGAGCTTCTTACACTCTCTCTTGACAAGGCCTCTGGCTCTGGCTTCCAATCCAGGAATGAATTTCTATTCGGAAGGATTGATATGCAGCTCAAGCTTGTCCCCGGAAACTCTGCTGGCACTGTCACCGCTTACTATGTAAGATCCCTTCTTCATAAATCAATCTTTATTACTAGAATCTCATGATATATATATATACGAATAATGTCTAATATTGTTTATGTTACTGCAGTTGTCATCACAAGGTCCAACCCATGATGAGATAGACTTCGAGTTCTTGGGGAACTTGAGTGGTAACCCTTACACCCTTCACACAAATGTATTCAGCCAAGGGAAAGGCAACAGAGAGCAACAATTCCACCTCTGGTTTGACCCAACTGCTGATTTCCATACTTACTCCATTCTCTGGAACCCTCAACGCATTATGTAAGTATTACCCACCCCTCATATGCTAAAATTAAATAACCATAACTTATGAACTTTGTATCTGATTTAGTTTGTCCTGCGCTTTTCAGTTTCTCTGTTGATGGCACACCCATTAGAGAGTTCAAGAACTCGGAGTCAATTGGTGTCCCATACCCGAAGAACCAGCCAATGAGGCTATACTCAAGCTTGTGGAACGCGGACGATTGGGCGACGATGGGTGGGCGGGTGAAGACTGACTGGACACAAGCACCCTTCACAGCTTCATACAGGAACTTCAATGCCAATGCTTGCATTTGGTCTTCAGGTGCATCTTCTTGCCCTTCAACGTCCCCGTCTGCGGCCTCCGGCAGCAGTGCATGGCTGACAGAAGATTTAGACAGCTCAAGCCAGGGGAGGCTCAAATGGGTGCAAAGCAATTACATGATTTACAATTACTGCACTGACACTCAACGCTTTCCTCAAGGCCTTCCACCAGAATGTTCAAGCTCTTGAAGGGACTACAAAACAATTGAATTCTTTACAATTATTTCGTCCAGAGACATTTCTTGTTCAGGATTATACTATATATATGATTCTTTCATTCTTCGTAATCCAATTTTGTTGCTCAATAAAGGCAAAGACAATTATCAGGGTGTAAAATGTTATACGAGCAATAGTAATGATGTACTATCCAATTCGGATTGGGATTGATTCATTGCAAGTTCTGTATATAATGATAACACACTAGCAGAGCATAGCAAGTAAAACATAAAGCGATCATCTGATAAATCCATTGTCAAAGACATTTTACAGCAGGCAAATCCAAAATGTCATTAAAAACATCATGTAAGAGAAATAATGTTGGGTCCTGAAACCAATATTATCATTGACAAACCAGATGTCAGAAAGATGACTGAGAAGCACTCCGAATACCTAAAAAATAATAGGAGGTGGTGTTAGACAACTTGCTATACAGAAAACTATACAAGAAGAAACCTCTGATATCTGTAACACAGAGATCTTCAAAATTCAAAACCAATTTCTATGGATTTCTGAAACCTAAAGCGGTCGCTTGCACTGATGAGATTCGGCAATAATCAGAATCATAATTGGAGCCCAATAAATCCTTGCGTCCACAGTCAAACAGCATTTTCACAACTAATTCTATTCATCCTCTATTTCTACAATCTGTGCTCGCCTCTCTGCAGCCTTCTTCCTAATAAAGAAGCCCCACCTCATAGCCGCTTTGATTTTGAGCCAACCCACAACAGCTTTGCCAGAACGGGCGCGATCCTCGTCATAACTGAAATGTGGCAATGGTGATGGCGATGCTACGTATGATGAGTAATTGCACCCATCTTCTGGAACATTAACTGAAGCATGACCTCCCATGCTGAAGAGTCGAAGCAAATGCTGCATATCTTCGTTCTCAAGCATCTCATGACTTCTATTACGGATCTCCTCTGACAAGAAGTCATCCAGACCCTTGTCCTGGTTGTTAGACCAGTCGTCAAAAAGATTAACACTAGATTCATGAAGAGATGAGTTGATTCCTTGGGATGACGAAGATTGTGGAGGACCAAGAGCCAATGCAACCCCGTCAGTGTTTCTTGTACTTTCATTTTGGTGAGAATTGCTGATATGCTGGTTATGCAAAGCAAATGGAGTGTTATCAAACTGTGTGCCAGAATTAGAAGTCACTAGCTGAGACTGTTTCGAGTATTCAATCGCCACATTGTCGTCATAACCTGAAGATATATAAGAGGGAGAAAAACAACAATAATTATAATCTGCATTATAGATCAACTTCTTGACACTTGATGCTGGTGGATAGTGTAGCCTGTAGGCAATTGTGTGAGAGAGAGAGAGACAGAGAGAGCACAACAAAAAAGAATTGCAATCACCAAAGCTTACAATAGGTCACAGGGACCAAAGTAACTAAAACTGTGCACTGACCCTTAATAGTTTGACTACAAATAGGTTAGAGGGTCCATCAACCGTGGACTCTAGCCCATACCATTGGAAAATGTAAAAAGGAGATTCGAAAAATATTTTGCCAAATCAAAACCGCATATATATCATTCACATCAATTTCTACAGGCAGGAAGGGTGCAAAAGCGCTGATTTCTAGAATGCAACCAAGCAAGCTTGCTTGGCATACATTGGCAGCAAGGAAGTATTACTGCAAAGACTAGACCATAAAAAATAAAAACTTAGGTCCAGGACTCACTCTTCTATCTTCTTGCCTCTGGGATCTCATTTTCAAGCGAAATATGTCTTCTTTTCATTGCGTAACCAATCTCTCCCTCTCCGGGAGATTGATCAGTAAGCAATACACTTCTTCTTTTTATTCCGGAACCAATCCCTCTCTCTCTCTCTCTCAAGTTGAAAAAAAGACCTTTGTGGATCTAATGTTTTCTAAGAAACCCCGCAATTTGATTCTAGGAAATTGATTGGTAAGAAATCAAAACCATGTTATGGTGTAGAACCCGTCTGTGTGCTATGTAATTAAGTATTTCTTGTGCGTGTGTTGGTGTGTGGGTTATGTACTTGTGTATTTGTAGTCCCCATGTATCAATTTCTCAATCCCCTTTTTAGAATGAACTTGCTTTCAAAAGAATTACTTTGGGGACGCACCAAAGTACAGGATAGAATGAGCTAAAGGATAGAACTGAATACCATTTTAGGATGTACCCGTTTAAAGGGGGGACGGATCAAGTACACAAGAGACATCTAAGACTGCAATCTACATATCAACTCAATACAAATATTCGGGGCAAAAAAAGTAGCAAGACATATTCTAACATTAATGAATAATTGCAGTACTTCAAAACTGATTAGTGTTTATAGGGGAGTGACCCTGGTAGCAATTGATTTCAGATAATGCCAGTATAACTAGATATGTTGTTCATGACTTCAGTGCAATATAACATGCAGCTGAATCCCAACGCTTAAACATCAGTAATCTAACAATATCTTTGTTAGTAGCCAGAAATGCTTACCTCCAGTTAGTAGGTTTGCATTCATCAACGGCCGCACAAAAGGAACTGCAACTGGCACACGTGGTGGAAGAAGCTGATTATCTACAGAATTAGGATACACAATCGCGTCCATTGGAAGTCCATTTCCAGATCCGCTCGACATTTCACCCATTGTCAGTTCATATCCAGATGCACTTGAAACCCGACTTTGCTTAAAGCTTAATAGTGACTTGCTATCATACTCTACAACTTGGTCCCAATTATCGTATGCTTTCTTCAACAAGGTATCTACGTATACCTGCAGAACAGACAATTTACAGGTCTCCATGAGCATCACCTTCAAAAGTTATATTACAAGTCTCCAGATTCAGCTGATTGCATGTCCAACTTTGTTCAGTTACGTAGACATGTGTTTATATGTTCTTACAATCCTCTTCGAATACACAATCACTATGAAATATTGGATTAAATGGTAGTTAATTTACCAATAACATGGTCAACAATATAACACATTTTTACCTATCATTAGAAGACAACATGCAATAAACAATAGTTTATGCCGGCAAATAAAATAACAGTAGAGATGAATACAGCTACACAAAATCCTCATGTTACACTTTCCAAAAACTAATTTGACCAATCAAATATTGGTAAAATCTACATTTTTTAAAGGGTTAATTTCAATAAACCCCCCTATACTATCCAGATTAATCAACTAACCCCTTGTGTGTCCACTTTGCCCCCTATACTATTCAATTTCATCAAATTGCCCCCTCACTTCTCAAAATGCCAAAACTACCCTCAATAGTATAAGGGGGTTTAGTGAATTATTTCGGAAAAAATAATATATACTTTTCCAAAAAAAAAAAATTTCGAAAAAAAATCATATTTTGTTCCAAAATATGAATTTTGTTTTCGAAAAATATTTTTTTTGCGAAAAAGTATATATTATGTTCCAAAATATGAATTTTTTTTTCGAATAATATTTTTTTTGCAAAAAAGTATATATTATGTTCCAAAATATGAATTGTTTCTGAAAAAAAAAATATTTGCAAAATCATATTTTGGAACATAATATATACTTTTCGCAAAAAATTATTTTTCAGAAAAAAATCATATTTTGGAACATAATATATATGTTTTGCAAAAAAAAAAAATTTCGAAAAAAAATTTCATATTTTGGAACACAATATATACTTTTTTGCAAAAAAAATATTTTTCGAAAAAAAAATTCATATTTTGGAACATAATATATACTTTTTCGCAAAAAAAACTATTTTCGGAAAAAAAAATCATATTTTGTCTAAAAAAATATGATTTTTTTTTGAAATTTTTTTTTTTTTGCAAAAAGTATATATTATTTTTTCCGAAATAATTCACTAAACCCCCTTATACTATTGAGGGTAGTTTAGGCATTTTGAGAAGTGAGGAGGCAATTTGATGAAATTGAATAGTATAGGGGGCAAAGTGAACACACAAGGGATTAGTTGATTAATCTGAATAGTATAGGGGGGTTTACTGAAATTAACCCTTTTTTAAATCAGAACTTGGTCAAACATCCAACCAATTCAAAAAACAGGCTCGAAGTTAACTTTCAACAAGAAGTCTGCATAATAGTATACAAAATGACAGCAATCAGTAACTATTGCAATTTCATAACATTCTAAGTTTAAAAAATATGATTTATGAAGTTTGCAGAAAATATCATGGCAATGGGATTGAGTACAAATATTAGAACCTACTTACACAATACAAGAACAGTATTGTCTCGCAAAGGCACATGTCATACCAACCTTTTGGCTATCAGATAGAGAATCAGCCGAGTAGTATTGTCCACCAGATATAAGGCCGCTCAGCGCATAGATATTGTTAAAAACAACACCTACAGTCCTTGTTTCATCAGTGTAATACACATAATGTTTCCCACTCAAAACACAAGTCTTCGCATGGTCTAAGAGAGCCTCCCACATCCTATTCGACATGCCACTTCCAAGGATCTACAACAATCATATGTATATTAGAAAAACAATTACAGGAAATGACTTCCTAATCTGATAACCAAATCAGATACACACTTACAGTCCGTAACTTCTGAGAGTCTTTAACTACAAGTTGAAGGAAATCTTCAACAGTGTTTATCCCTGCAATACAAAGCCTCTTGTGAAAGGAGCCGTCCTTACCAATCTTTTCCAACCTCCACACTTCATCAGTTAAAGCAGGTGGATAGTGTTTCTTGTATACTGTGAAGTGAAAAGAGAAATTCAGCAAAAATATTTCAATACACTTGAGAAATGAGAGTAAAAAGAGAAATGGAAAAGCCTACATTCTCCTCTATGATCTTTAACAGTGAAGGCTTCTGTTTTCGCCTCTCGAATGCGTATGCCAGCACAAAATCCCATGGCAACCTTCACTCCAAGCCTAAACTTCCTGCTCCGTATCCAACTTGAGTTATCTGTAAATGTAAGCTCTCCTAGTGTCCCTACCCCTTCCTTAAGAGTCACCTGCAAGTCCCCAGTCAAAAGTGGTCTCTTTCCTTCACGCTCTTTCACAGCATGGATTTCAAATTCTTCTTGCATCCAGTCTTCATCATTATCATTATTGAAATCACCTTCCAGCACAACAACATCGAGCTTTACACAGGATTCAGGTCCAGATGTTACAACGTGGCCACTGTTTGCATCAACCAAAACAATATGGATTGCAGCACCCTGCTCCCCTTCTACTTTCCCACCTGTGAAGAGGGGCATAGACAACCTGGACCTGAACTGCAACTGAAACTTTGCTCCTTCCTGCCCTTCAATTCGTTTAGGAGACAATCTGAAATTTCAAATGTAAGAAAGAACAAATCACAAAACTGAGACAGAACCGATGGTTTTTCATGCAAGGAATACCAATTAAAGAAGCTCTTAAATGAGATAGATGATAGGACAAATAAGTAGCCTGTTAGCATATACATGTCGCTTACATTCTACAGCTGCTGGGAAGCGACAATGCTTCAATACATAGAAAATACTATCTTCAACAGGATCCAAAACATTCCACTCACATAATTCTATCTCAATTGATTCGGGTAGATAATCAGATCTTATTTTCAAAAAGATGTCCGAAGGTCATGAGAAAATACATAGTAATAAAACATACTCCCTCCGCCCCATATTAATAGTAAACTTTCCCAAAATACTTGTCCAGTTTAGAATCTCAATACAGTATAACTATTCACTCTCTCCAACTACCTTTTTTCCACTAAATTTAAACAAGCCCTAGACCATACTAACTTTTATTTTGTATTTGTTGCACAAGGGTAAAGATAGAAAGTTACTTAATATCAATACCAAAAAAAATATACTCTGTTAAAAAGTCAAATAGTCCGCCAGGACTATTATTCTGGGACAAATTATTCTGAGAAATCAATTATCGATATTCTTGGGAATATATAGTCATTTTATCCTCACGGATATTTCTGACCTTCCATCAAGTCTAGCAGGGCCTAACTTTGCCAAAGCACGTTCCACTTCTTCACTTACCTGATACAACAAAGAAACAAGAAGGGTAGCATTATGATTTCTTTTCCAAGGAAAAATATGAAAAGGGAAGTTCAAATGATATAACATCAAGCAAATACTCATAGATTCGCTTTTCTTATAATTTCACTCTATTTCACTGAGATTACTAGTAGAATATATATATATATATATATATATATATATATATATATATAATAAATTAAATAAAAAATGAAAAAAAAAAAGTGGAAACAAGAGCTAATAGTTTGGCAAAAAAAAATGAATTCAACTATATAGTAAAAATTTCTAACCCAAATTCATAGGTAAGTCATATTGAGACTACTATTTCTTGCTTGAACAAAATATGTAACTCTACTAAGGCCCTGTTTGAATTGGCTTTTCAAAAGTTGTTTTTGGCTATTTATAGTGAAAATTGTTCTGAATGGTGTTTGACAAAATTTATGAAAGAGCTTCTAGGTCGTGGAAGAGCGTCTTAAAAAAGTTAGGGGTTAACAGCTTCTCATAACGGCTTTTGCTTCTCTATAAAAATAAAAGCAGAAGCTCTGCCAAACAACAATAAAGTCATTTGACTTGCAAGTTAACATAGAAATCATATATACAAATAAAAGATTTCCCTCACTGTTGATATACATACATATATAAACACACATATTTTGTACATTCATAGAGGAAAAAATAGATTAATTAGGCTCTCTTGGGCCGCAGGGCTTTTTCCTTTTCTTTGTATATGGGACGAGCTCCTTGTTTGAGCGCTCTTTGAAAATTTATTATCTATAAATATACATATGCATCTATATATATACACACATTGATTTCAGTTTTTAATATTTCAATCTAATTTTAGCATTGAAAACCAATAAATACCTATCAGAATAATCATCTTCTCTTATTTTGAAGTGGTAAAGAATGGACAAGCACAAAGTAAAGGGAATTGCATATGTGAGACGATTATGTGCTAATAGCTTGCACGGCATTGAGACAGCATGCACATTAATCGAGGTAGTAGGTTTGATATGTATCATGAACTTCAGATTAATAATGGAAGTACGTGTCTTTCTAGGTTGATTAGAGACATTGACCAGAGAGATTTAGTTCCTAAAGGAAGAAATTCTTTAGGAGAGTCCATCATTTGATGTACAAATAGCTGATATCAGGTGATGATTATTCTACCACAACACACTAGTCAAATAGACATAGTGTCAGACATTATTCCCCCTTTTTTGTGATAGGTGTCGTAATGTTTTGTAAGCATCAGATATACTTAACTGGCTGCCCTTACTTTCTTCCCCTACATAAATTGCTCTCTAGAAACAAAACCTAATTGTGGTACACACCTCCCTTAAACAGTACCTACAAATAAGTATACCCAAAATCCATACAGGCTTCCAGGTCGTTACTTCAACTTGTTCCAAATATAAATTTCATGATGATGTGGCCGCCAGTGCATGACTGCCACTGGTTGGGAAGTTGGTTTCAACATTTTAACATTACAATAAACTCTACATGTAACTTTTTTTTTTCATTAATGTAATTAATTCTTCGGTAAAGAGGTAAAGATCATTCTTATTTGTACATGACCAGTAGTTACACAAATTAAATGCACCCTCATAATTTTCTACTTATCTTGAAATCTATCCTACTATTACAAACTCTAAATAATGTGACCTCTGTAATTGAAGATTCACTACCCTGTCACTACTGTGTTTGGGAATACAAAAATGAAAGTAGAAATTTATTTATCCAGAAACCGCTAGATTTTCGACAAACATGGATACCCATATTGAAATATATATGGAAAATATCATGAAACACACCCAAGTAAAACCATGACATTACTTATCAAAAAAAAAAAAAGGTAAACCCTGACATGCTTCCCAGAGTGATGATCAAACAAATGAAGCATAAAAGGGTGGTCAACTTTAATTTCCACAGGGAAAAAGAAAGTTCATGAAGTGCCTAAATGTATATTGATTTATCTTACAACTTTACGAAGAATAGGTTCCAAGGAAGAGCAAAGCTTCTGCAAACTGTCCACCTTCAGCGCTTCCACAATTACGCTGCATGACATCAAATTTATTAGAAGAAGAAAGGGTTCGTTTTCTCATAGTCATTAATAATCGACCAAACAAACAAAATAATAACTAATGACCAATACCAGAGCTACACCATACATGGGCTTTTCAAACAATAAAAATTAAGTTTTCCACATATAGAACACATCACAACATTACCTAAAGTAAGTACAAACAACCATGGAATCATTTGTAGTGGACAAACACAAGAAATTTCTTTGGTCAATGCCTTTCAAAATCAATTATTATCCATAAAATAAGACAGCACCATCTCACGGACTTCGCCTTTTCAAAGCTACCATGCGGCCTTAGACACTTTGAATCCCCCTCGAAGTGCTAAGTAAGCTTTTTTCCCCAAGAGCTAGCTTAGGAAACACTAAGGCTAGACAAGTGCACAACAACTTGCTTATTCTGTTTGTATAGCAAGAGAACACTATGCATGAGAAAGCAGCAAGAGAGCGTTTGAGAGAATTTGAATGCTTCAATTGCTTCATGAGGAGCAAATGAACTCCCACATCCTTATACAGATCAAGGGCCGTACAATGAATAGTTCGTACATATACAAATGGCACAAATCTAACTGTGGAGAGATTTCTAGAACATGCCTCAAGAATCCTCCATAAAAATACCTATGCAAGTCCACATAATTCTAGAGTATTCTACTATGTACAAGAATGCTCTATACAATTCTAAACAACCCTACACAACTCCTGACAATTCCGGAGAACCCGGAGAATTATGGAGAAGTCTAGAATCGTCTCAGTCCATGCAGTTGCCAAGTAGATTCCTACTGCAGGCACGCATGGCGCCCGTGTGGCATATCCTTCTGAAGCAACGGGTAACAACCAAGCATATTAAATTGTTAACTTTCCTAAGTAAATTACAAAGGCAGATGTAAATTCCGCTATGAACAGTTTAGCATGGTCTTTTGAAATTATTAATTTAATGAACCAAATGAACCACGAAATAGTAAAACAAATACAAACAAACAAAAAAATACAAGAATTTACAAAGCAATAAAAATAGCATCATTTAATGAACAAAGACATACATAATGTGTGTGTGTGTGTGCCTGTAGGTATGTAGGTAACTGGCTTTGACATAAGTCAGCCCAGAAATAGTCCCAAAATGCAGTTTCCCATTGGCAACAATAATCTAGCAAATGGAGATGGACACAAAAGTCAATGGGTAATGAATAAAAATTCTTGAAATTTTTAGCTACTAAAAACAGGAACAATCTGATGCAATCATAGTGGCATAAAGAGTTGGGGGATTACGTCAAAAAAGAGACAGAATCAAATGTAAAAGTAAGCCCAACAGAAGATGTATTGAGCATATTGGAAGCAACGTACACATCCATAGATTGGGACACCAATCAAAAATGATTCCAACAAAGACTGCTAAGTGCAGATCTAAATAAGAAGGGTAAAGCAAAGCAGGTGCAAGAGCACAGGAGCATCAATTTCACTATGAGTGAGCTGACAGCGTCTTTATTCTTTAGAGAGGTTAGGCATGTGTTTACGCAAGTGTGTTTACAATACATATCTACCTCAAGTGTGTGTGTAAAGGTATAGGTGTCATCAAATATGTCACTCAAAGACCTAGAGTAATTGCTTTCATCAAACAAGAGACAGCAAAATATCGAGTTCGATTAACTAATACATAGTGATGGAGAATTGGGCAACGCCCACGATATTGAAGCCCACATGACCCATGTTTATTATTGGAGACGTGGGAAAGAGAGATGACTTGGGATATTTTAGACATTACAAATATTTTAATACTTTAGGATTTTTTAGTACTTTTACTTTCAGTATTTATTTGTTATTTTAACTATATTGGTTATTATTTTTACTTAGGGTTTGTGTTGCCTATAAAAGGCTTTGATATAACAAGACATCGTTAGTTTTTGAGAATATTGATTACATCGTCTTTGTGACTTCTCTTCTTCTTCTCGTTCTTTCTCTTCTCACCCCAAGTTTCATCTCTTCTCTCTCTCTCTCTCTCTCTCTCTCTCTCTCTCTCTCTCTCTCTCTCTCTCCTATTTCTTCTATCTCTCTCTCTTTCTTCTATTTCTTCTATTGGTTCTACATCAATTTGGTATCATAACTTTATTCTATTTGGTCATGCATCAATTGGTATCAGAGCGAAAGATCCGAGTTAGAAAACAAACAACTCTCGTAGCAAACCCTAGCCGTCAGAGCCAAGTTCCATAGTTTCTCTTCACAACAATCCAAATCCCTTGCTTTTGATCAACGTCTAATCCACGACCTTCAACGTTCATCCACAAAAAAATCCCTAACCCTAGCCGCCACTCATAACCCTAACCCTAGCCATCACTATTGCTACCACCAATCACAACCATTAACAAACCCAAATCTAAAACAACCCCACAAGCATAGCGCAAACTACTTCCATACACAACCAGAAAAGAAAAGAAAAATACTGAATTGTTAAAAAGAACCCTGAATTGTTATTCGTGAACCACAGTCTGAAAATCCCAACCCAAACAAACAAATCCTAGTTTGCTGGACCATAACCCAACTGATTTTAAACCACAAACACTAAAGCATGAATTGTTAAAACCTGAATTGTTAAAAAAAAACTGAATTGTTATTCGTGAACCACAGTCTGAAAATAACACTGCCTTGGTACTCTAGCCACATTCTGAAAACCCCAACGCACCAATCCTAGTTACTGGACCATCAACCCACTATATTCAATCACAACCAGTCTGCAGAACTTCATCAACAACCTTTGCTGGATAGTTTTGCCAGAAATTGATTAGATTGCCATTGCTCGGCCAGAATTGCAGCTGTGCAATCGCAGTCATCAACCTCTACAAAATCTGCTATAATAACGGATTTTCATAAACTATCGGAACCTTCTATGGATGTTCCTGTCACATTCTCCACTGTTGGAAATTCTATAAAAATCGAAAAACAGTTTTTACAGATTCGTTATTACATCCGAAAATTTCAGCACCGTCTTCCAGTGAAAAATAAAAAAAAATAAAAAAAGAGCAGATTTCTTTTTCTGTTTTCTAAGCTATTTTGATGCAACTTTCAACACTTGGGAGCACTCTTTGGACTTGGTCAAGGTACACTTTATCTATTTGATAAGTTTAGAGATTGCAAGGTCCTAATTAAAAATCTATCAGTTGTTTTAATTGCACATTGAATTTTCAAAAAAAAAAAAACAGATTGTTTTTTTTAAAAAAAAAATAAGTCTGTATATTCCAAAAAAAAACAGATTTTTTGAATATATATATATAATATATATCAGGAAAAAAAACAAAAAAAAATAAATAAATAAACAGGTTTTTAATAATAAAAAAAATCAGAATTTCAAAAAAAATAAAAATAAAATTGTTTCTACCTATTGCAATATTGTAGCATAATTGATTTCATTAATTTGAATTTCCTAATTGTGCATTGTTCTAGTTTATATTTTATTTACTTAATTCAATTTGAATCATATGTTGGCATATTCCTCGACCGTGTCAGTTTCTCAAAATCCTAGGACAAGTTTTAATGCTCACCATAATTTTCCAATTGACCATTATCGCGGTCTTCTCTGTAGAAGAGCGTATTCCCAAACCTTTCTGCAAAGGAATTCTAACTCTACAGAAGGGCAAATCGAATATCCTATTAGAAGACCTTTAGTTGTCACACCATATCAACTTTTCAGATGTCGATATTCACCTAAGTATGACCAATATGATAATGGACCATTTTCATACTGTAGCGAAGCTTATAAAGAAAACGAGATATGCGATAAGGACATAATGTGCATCCCATCTATTCTTATGGAAAAAAATAATTGGGCAAACTGTGAATTATTTCCTACATGTCTTAGATTGGGAAAAAGATTCAGCAAATTAATTATAAATGGAGAAAGTTCAATAAATGCAGTGTTCAAATCATGTGTTGCTAGACTAAACCTAGAACCTAAACCTCATCCACAACCATATAAGTTGTGTTACCTAGACTCGGCACTCCGGCAAATATACCGGCGTCGACGCGACACGACGCGGACGCAGACACGGGATACGTGTCAGACCCTTCGTTTTCAAATAGACGCGGCACCTTACATTTCTGAGTTTTTAGCCACGACGAAAAGGGGCATTGAAGACGAGGCACGGAAGAAAGAAAGGCTAGCTTACAGATCTGAAGTTTTGCAGCGAAGAAGAGAGCCATAGAAGAAGAGGGGCGGCGAAGAAGAGAGACATAGAAGAAGATAGGTGGCAGTTCGTTACGAACTAGGTTTTGTTGGAAGAAAGAAAGGCAGCGAAGAAGAGAGGCGGCGGTAGGTTACGAACAATGGTTTTTGTTGGAAGAAAAAGAGGCGGTTGGTTGCAACTAGGGTTTTTGAAAGGGAGACGTTTTGTTTTTGTAATAGGCTGAGCTATAATGCACGAGTCATAATGACCTGTAATCAGTTTATTATTTTTATTTTAATAATAATTATCTGATGGGCTTTAAATGTTATGGCCCAAAAACAGAATTCATGTTTGGAATTTGAAAACATGGGCTTTAATTTGATGTAATGGGCTTTAAAAGTGATAATGGACTTCCTACCCACCAATCACAAAAAATACATTTAAATTGGGCTAAATTTGAAAATTCCTTATGAAAAACACATAAAATAAATGAAAATAATAATTAATAAAATAAGATAATTATATATATATATGCATATACATCTCAAAAATTTGAAAACAAATTCATATTAATTATATATATATATTTGTACGTGTCCAAGTACTCGTGTCTGATTTTTTTACACTTTAAATCCGTGTCCATGTGTCCTATAATGTAACAAGTAGACGGATCCGGCCTCTAGACACACACCCGTGTCCGACACCCGCACCCGAGTCCGAGTAACATAGCATATAGGATAGCCTGGATTGATGGAACTTTCTTGTCTGTCACAGAAAGGTGTTTAATTCCTATCCAAATGGGAGTTTATTCTGATAACATCTGGTGTGATGTTTTACCATTGACTATAGCCCACGTGATACTTGGCCGCCTTTGGATCTGCGATGTAGGTGTTACCCATAATAGCCAAGATAACGCTTATTCTTTCAAATATGGTGGTAAAAATATCATACTAAACCCTATTAAGGGACCAAGAAGGGATTTGTCAACACTATAACCCAATGATAGCAAGCATGTGTTGACAAAAAAAGTAACTGAATTTGAAAATATAACAGTTAAAGAATGTCAAGTTACACTTTCACACATAAACCATGTGCAAAACACAGTTGACCTAGTCCTAGAATCACATATGTCTGATGTCACACATCCTAAGGAATATGTTCAAACTACTGATGAGCTTGCACAAAAAGAAATTATTCAAGAACATAAGTCATTCCATTCCATTGTGTCTAATAGAGATGTCAAGTACCATGGTAATTTTTGGAAGATACTTTAGGCATCTTCAGGAACCGATTTGAATGTTTTCCCACCTTTTCTTCATCAAGTTAATATACAAATCGATGTCATCAATTGAAGTCTAAAGAGTTTCATCAAGTGTCTTATGGTAAATCGGCTTACGGTGTGGGACTTGTTTTTACTCATCATGGAGTATGTTTATGATAGCGTAACCAATCAATGCACTGATAGTTATCCTTTTAAGATTATTTACCATCAATTTCCATGTCAGTTCGTTGACCATATCCATGCACCTCCATATAGGTATGCAATTGAGTTTCTTGATTCCTTTGATGAACTTGTCCATGAGTTTCATGTTGATATACGACAAGAAATTGTTTTAAGTAAGGAAAATTATGGACTTACAACACTTGCTCATTATAGGAATCATAAATTAACTGAAGAAGATTTTGTTATAACTTGTGCATCAGCTCGGCCTTATCTTAAAAATTCCTTCATGATGAAACATGCAAGTTTTTTTAAAGTTTTTCACATCATTAGTTAATCGGGACATGATACATATTTCTTTAACTGGTCATCAGATATTGGTACTAATTCAATTTTTGATGTGGAGTATATGTTATCTAACCAAGGCACCTTTGAGTCTCCTGTTGTATTGGCACGTGATCCTACAGATGGAGTCGTATTTCCGTTGGCACGAGCATTAGTTCTTTCATCCTTCCAGTCGCATTATTTGGATTGCATCAAGGAGTTTCTTGATTGTCAGAGTTATGCTTCTCATTATGAAAATATTCTGAAGTTTCTTGTTCGTTGGAAAAGTCACAAAGTCACAGATATCATATAAAGCCCAAACGATAGAAGTTACGGTGTTGTTGACTCCTGCTTTTTCCAGTTATACATATGTTTTTACTCTCCGGAGAAGAGTTTCTTTCAACCGGAGAGAATGATGGAGAATTGGGCAAGGCCCGCGACATTGAAGCCCACATGACCCATGTTTATTATTGGAGACGTATCTGACTTAGGATATTTTAGATATTACAAATATTTTAATACTTTAGGATTATTTTAGTACTTTTGCTTTTAGTATTTATTTGTTATTTTAATTATATTGGTTATTATTTTTACTTAGGATTTGTGTTGCCTATAAAATATTTTGATGTATCATGTAACAAGACATCATTAGTTTTTGAGAATATTGATTATATCGTCTTTGTGACTTCTCTTCTTCTTCTTCTCTCTTCTTCTCGTTCTTTATCTTCTCACCCCAAGTTCCATCTCTTCTCTCTCTCTCTCTTTATTCTATTTCTTCTATCTCTCTCGCTTTCTTCTTTTTTTTTTTGGTTCTACATCAATTTGATTTCAGAGCTTTATTCTATTTGGTCCTGCATCACATAGCTATTAAGTATAGCATTATCTTCACCAGATCAAGTTTTGGACATGTTACCAAGTGTGGAAGGTGTTATGAGATACTGCATACTACCACAACATGGTTGGTTGTACACAGCCTATTCATCCAGCTAAAGCTTCCTCTCCGACTTTCCGAGCGTAGTCTGTAGTAGGGAGGGCCGTTCCCGCTAATAGTATTACATAAAGAAGAAGAATACTCTTTCATAGAAGTGAGCTTCCTAAAGAAAAGGACTGAATGTAAGTGTAAGAAAGCTACCAGATAAAAGGCAAGGTGCACCTTGGATTGAAATTGACGATCGAAAATACGAAAAAAGAAAAAAAAAAAAAATATATATATATATATATATATATATGTGTGTGAAAGGGACTGCTAATACCATATCCAAGGACCCAATACCACAAAAGTAAATATAGTATTAGTAACTTCAAGCTAAAAAAGGTATTTTGGGGAGCCAACTTGAAATATAACCCCACAAAGCACAAAACACAATTACAATGAACTTAATCTATATATATATATATACATGTCACAGTCCTTAAGACTAAGGCTTCGTTTGGATGGAGAGAATTGGAAGGATAAGGAAAGAAAATAAAAGAAAGGATAGTATTTTTCATGTTGGATTGCTAATGAGGAGATAAAATAAAAGATTTGGAGGGATAGGGAGGGCGTATACCTCCAAATCTCTTATTTGTTATCCTTCCATAAATGATAAGATTTGGAGAGAAATGATAGCAACTTAAATAACATTTCGGTCTTAATTAAAATTGGGATATAGCTGTAAATTAGTTAAGACGATTTCTGTTCTTTACTCTCCTCTACCGTATCCAAACAAGAATGCTATCATTTCTTTTCTTTTCATTCATTATTTATCCAAATGCGAATTTCAGTGATTGTTGTCCTTTCTTTTCTTTTCTCTCGTAACTAATGTTATCATTTCCTTTTTACTCTCTCTAGTTAATCCAAACCAAGCCTAAGAATAAGAAAACACATTGCTGGTTATGAAAATTATTTCTTGAAACCATTTTGCTTCTCCAATTGACAAAATTAATACATAAATATATGTACGTGCGTGTCTATATATATATATATATATATATATATATGCAGCATACCACCAATGAGAACACATTACACGTTTCAGCGGAAAAAAAAAACAAATTAAGGAGAAAACAGACCATATAAACAAATACCCAATCCACGATATTCACAGAAAAAACAAAAATTTACCTAGCCAAAGCCGGCCGTTTCCTCTCCTGTTGCTCATCTTCATCCTCCAAACTCCGTTTCCCTCTGCCCATAGAATCAATTATCTTCACAAACCCAACTCTGCATTTACTTCACCTCCAAAACCCTAGAATACGGAGCCCTTTAACCCCCCAAATCCACACTAATTTTCCACTAAACTCAAAAACCCTAACAATCTCACACCATTCCCCTTCACAGATCTGCAAATTCAATTAGGGTTTTACAAAACCAGACACTGAAAAGTGAAAACCCAAATCGTAGAGAGTTTTACATGTGCAAGAAAGTGAGGAAACCTGAAACGGAATGAGAAAATCGAGTATATAAAGATATTATTATATATTAAATACGCATATACGAAACGTATATAGATATTATATATATATATATATATGTGTGTGTGAGTGAGTGATGGGCTTACGAGGATTCTCTACGGCCCTGTTTTGTAACTGGTTTTGGTACCAATTTTTTGGTTTTGGTACGAAATGGTGGTACCAACCCATGTTTGTTAGGAACGGTGTTGGTTCAACAGTACCAAACCAATGGTACTAAATGGTGGAACCAACCCATGATTTTGGAACCATCTAATGAGATGGTTTTTGGTGGTGCGGTACTGTAGCAACCAAAACCAAAACCAAATAGTTGCACCATCTCATCCCAAACCAAAACCAAATAGTTGCACCATATTAATATATTTATATTAATATTAAAATATATATGGAAATATATTAATATTAAAATATATTTTGGAAATTTAATATATTTTAATATTATAATTTTATTATCTTTCCTAAAAATTAATATTATAATATTATAATATATTAAAATATATTAATATTAATATATTATAATATATTAATATTAAAATATATTTTTGGAAGTTATTTTAATATTATAGTTTTATTATCTTTCCTAAAAATTAATATATTAATATTAATATTAATATATATTTTTGAAAATTTAATATATTTTAATATTATAGTTTTATCATGTTTCCTAAAAATTAATATATTAATATATTAAAATATATTAATATTAATATATTTTAATATATTAATATTAAAATATATTTTTGGAAATTGAATATATTTTAATATTATAGTTTTATTATCTTTCCTAAAAATTAATATATTAATATTAATATATTTTAATATATTAATATTAAAATATATTTTTGGAAGTTATTTTAATATTATAATTTTATTATCTTTCCTAAAACTTAATATATTAATATTAAAATATATTTTTGAAATTTTAATATATTTTAATATTATAGTTTTATTATCTTTCCTAAAAATTAATATATATTAATATTAAAATATATTTTTGGAAATTTAATATATTTTAATATTATAATTTTATTATCTTTCCTAAAAATTAATATATTAATATTATTTTTTTTAATATATTAATATTAAAATATATTTTTGGAAATTTAATATATTTTAATATTATAGTTTTATTATCTTTTCTAAAAATTAATATATATTAATATTAATATATATTAATTTCCATATTAATATTAATATATTAATATTAAAATATATTTTTGGAAATTTAATATATTTTAATATTATAATTTAATTATCTTTCCTAAAAATTAAAATATTAATATTATAAATTTTAATATTTATAAATAAAATGTGAAACCATTCCAAGTTACCAAATATGGTTTGGTTTTAGAATTTCAACCCATACCAACTCTACCAAACATGGTTTGGTTTTTCAGCATCACTTTTTCTCACACCAAAACCATCTGCACCAAACATGGTTTGGAACCAAAATAAAATCACACCAAACCAATTCCAACCCAACCCAAACCAAAACCAAAAACTAACACCGCACCGCACCGTTACCAAACGCAACCTACACGAACACACGCTGACTGTGGAGTGGTATACAACAGTGTTACTTGGGGGTAGATGTAGAAAAAATAAATCATAATAATTCGGTTAAAAATTGATACAACAGTGTTACTTGGGGGTAGATGTAGAAAAAATAAATCATAATAATTCGGTTAAAAATTGAATCATTTATTCAATCTCGGTCCTGTATTTATACACAATTTTGATAAATGCGTCAACCCCATTTATCCAAATTTATTAATCCCTTAAATCATGGAATTTGATAAACTAAATTTTTTTTTCCAGAAGTAGGACACTTCTAAATTACTCATCTTCTAGAGAATTCTATGGGCCCCTTTATTTCTTCGGTCCATTCGTCTTCAGCCCATCCGTCATCGGCCCATCAATTTTCGATTCATCAGTCATGTGACACATCTTAGTTAGACCATGTATTATTTTGACTATTTGGGCAGGTTTGTTTGTGCATCGCTCTAAGTTTTGTTGCCACTAGACAGTACTGATGGGTCAATCCTGACCGTAGATTTTGGCAAATGTCTGATGGTTCAATTCTGGCCGTAGATTTTGGCAAATGTCACTATTACATCGTCTTGCCACGGCATTTTATAATTTCTATTATCCAGTCAAATTTGGACTAATTTTCTTTTGTATTTTCAATTTTGATACTGTCTCTACCAAAACATTGTCAACCAAAACATATAAACATATAGGGAAAATTACACAAACTATCCCTGAACTATGACATAATTGCACGTGGTATCTCTTACGTTTCAATAATATCATAAACTACCCTTAAAACCACATCCGTTGTAACACTTAGCCCCTTCCGTTAAAAGTCAACCCCTTCCATTAAAAGTCAGCGACGGAAAATTTTCTTTTTGGTCAATAAAGCCTATTTTTGGAGTGAACTTTCAAATTTGCCCTTATATATGCATGTTCCAATTTAACCCTTACTTTTACATACAAAATTACTTAAATACCCTAACTTTTTTTACTAAATTGCCCTCACAAGTTCATTTAAAAAAATATAAAAATATTTTTTTTGTGAAAAATATATATTATGTTCCAAAATATGAATTTTTTTTTGCGAAAAAATATATATTATATTCCAAAATATGAATTTTTTCCGAAAAATAAATTTTTTGCAAAAATTATATATTATGTTCCAAAATATGAATTTTTCGGAATAAAAATTTATATTTTGGAACATAATATATATTTTTTTGCAAAAAAACTATTTTTAGAAAAAAAATCATATTTTGGAACATAATATATATTTTTCGCAAAAAAATTATTTTTCGAAAAAAAAATTCATATTTTGGAACATAATATATAATTTTTGCAAAAAAATTATTTTTCTGAAAAAATTCATATTTTGGAACATAATATATACTTTTTTGCAAAAAAAAATTCATATTTTGGAACATAATATATACTTTTTTGCAAAAAAAAATTCATATTTTGGAACATAATATATATTTTTCACAAAAAAAATATTTTTCGTAAAAAAATCATATTTTGGAACATAATATATATTTTTCGCAAAAAAATTATTTTTCGGAAAAAATAATATTTTCCGAAATATATTTATTTTTTGAAATTTATACTTTTTACAAAAAATATAATTTATAGAATCTTTTTATTTAAGTTTCTAGGGTTTAAACTAATATTGATGTTAATGGAATTTGCTAAGGGTGCGTTTGGAAAGCCTGTTTTTTGTATTTGTTTTCTGTCTTCAAATATAAAAACTGTTTTTGTATTCGTCTTTGTTTTTTTCAGGAAAAAACTAAAAACAAAAAAGCGTTTGGATGAAGGTGTTTTCACCACTTTTATTTGGTGAAAATTGTATTTTATGAATTTGGTGTTTTCACTGTTTTTACCACCTAAATAGTGAAAAAACTCAAAAAACAACTAAAAGTTGTATTTGGTGTTTTCATCACTTTTACACACTATTCATAGAAAACAGTTTTCTTGGGAAAAAAACAGTGAACAGTAAACGCATTTGCCAAACGTGTTTTTTTTTTTAGTCTTGTGAACAGTTGAAAAACAAAAACAAAAAACAGGGTATCCAAACGGACCCTAAAACATTGATGTTTGTGTTTTTTGGAACAAGCAATTTCAATTTTTATATTTTTTTAAATGAAATTGTGAGGGCAATTTGGTAAAAAAAGTTAGGGTATTTAAGTAATTTTGTATGTAAAAGTAAGGGTTAAATTGGAACATGCATATATAAGGGCAAAATTGGAAGTTCACTCCAAAAATAGGCTTTATTGACCAAAAGAAAAAATTTCGTCATTGACTTTTAACGGAAGAGGTTGACTTTTAACGGAAGGGGCTAAGTGTTACAACGGAGGTGATTTTAAGGGTAGTTTATAATATTATTGAAACGTAAGAAATACTATATGTAATTATATCATAGTTTAGGGATAATTTGTTTAATTTTCCCAAACATATATTGACATTGGGTTAGTAATGGTCAATTATTAACCCAAAAGAGTAAATGCGGTTTTATTTATTTATATTGCCGTAGTATTCAACAAAACATTTTGAAAGACAACAATGGGTCTATGAGAAGTTGTAATATTTGGAGATGTCTTATAATTAAGGGTAAATTAAAATGACACTCCTTTAAATTTTGGTCAATTGACATAGATGTTGTTCAAGTTTGCAATTTGTTGCAATGACACCTCCTGTAGATATAAAATAACTTTAATGTCTTTAATTATTTTAATTTATATGTGAAATGTCAAAATTATCCTCATGTCTAACTCTCTACCTCACTCACTATTAGAGCTGGCAATTCGTATCAGCGTATCGACCATGTAATCTGACACTAGTCGACACAAAAATCAAATATTTTAAATTTGACACAATCCAACATGAAAAATAAAAATGAAATTGAATTTGAATTTGACACCATTTAGTAATAGTTTATTAATATATTTCAATCCATGACCAATTAGATAACCGAAAAAATCTGTAAATAAATATAATCGTGTCAAACGTGTCATTTCGTGTCAGAAATTGCCAGCTCTACTCACTATATTAATCACCCTTATCACTACACCCGTATTATTCATTTATACACTATTATGAGATTTGATAATATAATTATATTTATTATTTAATATTAGTTAATAAAAATTACTAATTTCAGTGAGAATCTTTAAAGACTTTTGTAACATTAAAGTGTAAATCGGAAATAAATAAATAAATATAATTATTTAAATAAGTAACAGGAGTAAATAAAAAAATTATAAAAATAAATAAATATGGCTTTGACTTTAATGTAATATATAGTTTAGTGGAATTTAGTAATAATTAATATATTTCGTGAGAAGTTGAGAAGAATTTTGTATTTGAGGTAAATATAGTTTAGTTGAATTTAGTAATAATTTATACATTTAGTAGGAGTTCAAAAGAACTTTGTAACATTTGGTTTAAATTTTAAATGCTAAATAAATAATTATGACTATTTTAATGAATAAAATAAAAAATTGTATAATAAAATAAAAATATCTTATACATAAATAACAAGAGCAAACAAAAAAAGAAAAAATCTATTAAAAAAATATTGCTTTGACTTTTATAAATGGCATGTAGTTAAGTGAGATTTAGTAATAATTTATATATTTTGTGGGAAGATCAAAAGAGTGTTGTAACATTTTATGTAAATATTAAGTAAATGAATGATTATAATTATTTAACAAACTAAAAATTTTATAAGTGTATGAAAAAAAAAGAAAATTGCTAGTACTATAATAGTGTATAAATAAATAATAGGAATGTGGTAATAAGGATGATTAATATAGTGGGTGAGGTAGAGAGCTTAGGTATGAATGTAACTTAGACATTTTGCATGCAAATTAAAATAATTGATGGTATTAAAGTCAATGTATGCCTCCAAGGGATGTCATTGCAACAAATTACAAACCTCATAGTGCGTTGGAACTACGACCAGCATCTATGTGCAATTGAATGAAACATTAGAGAGTGTCATTGCAATTTACCCTATAATTAAATGTTTTATAAAATTTACCAATTAATAATAATAATAATCAATAGGATTTACTTATGCTGAGAGAAATGTGTGGCCATGGTACCTGAGTGTACGGTGTACCATTGATTTTGAATGTGATAGATATTATTATTTTTAATTTAGTTTATTATTCTGTTCAGAAATTAATAAATAATACAAACGGATGTCCAAGCCATTGCTGGGCTTCCGATTTGTCCATTACCGAGGTGTTGCCCAATCTTTTTGGGCTTTAAGTCTTTATTGGATCCCAAAGCCCAGTCCATTCTTAAGGTTTTGGACTTGGGCACAGCCGCACAGGTCTTAGAACACATATATAATATAGGGTCAAGTGCGAAAAATCAATGTGATTTGCAATACGTGCGTATAAATTTCCTATAGTTTCAAAATATATGTATAAATTCACTATGTTTCAAAAATGTGCGATTTACCCCCAAAATAAAATGAAATTTCTAAAATACCACTTCTAACCTAATAAAAATAATAAATATTGAATTAATAATAATACTCTATAATAAAAATATAATAAATAAAATAAAATAAATAAAATGATTAAATTATAAAATCCAAAAATAAATATTAAATTAGAAAAAATATATATAAATTTCGAAAAAAAACATATAAAATTCGAAATAAATATATAAAATTCGTAAAAATATATAAATTTCAATATATATATATAAATTTCAAAAAATAAATATTAAATTTCCAAAAAAACATATAAAATTCGAAACAAATATATAAAACTCGTAAAAATTATATAAAATTCAAATAGTTGTGCAAATAAAAGTATAAAAAACACAAGTAACCCAAGTACAACACACCACAACAAAATTTAAAGTCAAATAAATTAGAAAACCATGAATAGAGGCTAGACAACTCTACAAGTATACATTAATTAAAACTTCAAAGAGCCAAAATACAAATTTTCTTTTGAATTTATATGTTTTTTCCGAATTATATATATATATATATTTTAAATTTATATGTTTTTCAAATTTTAATATATTTTTTTCAAAATTTTTATTTTCCCAGAATTATATATATATATTTCCGAAATTTATATATGTTTTCGAATTTTATATTTTTTTCAAAATTTAATATATATATTTTTGAAATTTATATATATATTTTGAATTTATATATGTATTTCCAAACTTTATATAAGTTTTCGAATTTTATATTTTTGTTTTCTAAATTTATATTTTTTTCAAAATTTAATATATATTTTTGAATTTTATATATTTTTTCAAATATTATTTATATTTTTACGAAATTTATATAATTTTTCAAAATTTATAAATGTTTTTCGAATTATGCTAAGGGTATTTCAGACAATTCATGTCAAAATGGGGGCAAAACGCACGTATTTAAAAATAATGGGGTGTCAAAGAACAACATGAGTTTATACGCATGTATTGCAAACCACAGGGGATTTTTCGCACCTGACCCTATAATATATTGAAAAAAGAAGTTAAAATTGGCATTTTAAATTTAATTGTTGAAGGTTAAGTAGAATCCATTTTTCTTATTTTCATGATTAGTTAACTTTCCATGCTGGATTTGATATTGAAAAATGAAAGGGTACATGTGGGTCCCAGACCGGATCAGATAGTTTGGACTTATAGTTCAAAAATAAAAAATTCTACTACGGAATTCGGACGATCAAAGAGGGTTATTCTGGACTGAAAATGAACATGACGTCGAATTTAGTCGTAGTTAATTTTTTTTGAAATAAGAAAAACTCTCTTTTAGGGTACATAGAGAATGGGAATGGACAGTCAATTAGGTCAACATCGTAAGTCAAACATTCCGAAATTATTGGCGAAATAAAAAATCTAGGCCTACATTACAAAATATGAGAAATTAAAAATAACCATTTTACCTCTTGTTAATGAAGGATCCCAATACTTTACATGGTTTCTGGGATATTCGAAGCCTTCAAATCTAATAGTGAAATCCGATTGATGATCCTACGATGGTCTAATCATAAAGTTATCTAAATCACCGAACTAACCCCATATGTCAGGCCATCAACAATATGCGGACTCTCTTAAGTATTTTTGTTTAATTTAGAGAGATCAAAGTATGTAGATAATGATATTCTCAAGTATTTATGCCATATCCTTATGGATCTCTTAAAACATGACATTGTTTACGAGATTATTTTTAGTGTTACAACTCTAATAATAAACTTTACAAGGGGAATAAAAAAGACAATTTTTAGAGTTACATTGGGGTATTGGAATTTATAAAAAGGACAGGTTACTACTTTTCTCAAATGTTTGGATTTGCATATAGAGTAAAATATTTACTATTTCAATTACATTTGCTTTTATAGAGATAATTTTCAAAGTTAAAGTTGATTAAATCTTATTTACGGTCGACGATGTCACAAACTAAATTTAATTGATTAGCTATGTAAGAACATTTATTTGTAATGATATGATTTTGAACAAAAATTATGTTGAGTGTTGTGAGTATTGGATTGAGTTAATCAGAAGTTAATCGGAAGCGGCGTTGCAAAGAAGTTAAAATTTCTGAAGCTGCCAAGTACTCAAGATTTTGAGTTACTGAGTACTCGAGATTGTGCGCCTTGTCGCGGACAGTGGCGTGTAAAACAGTGGGTTCAAGGCACCATGGTGCGCTATTAGATGTTTATCGAGTACTCGAAAAAACAAGGGTCAAGCACTGGAGATTTTGGGTTTTCAAGTACTTGAAGTGCAATTACAGAGAACTCAAAGTTACCGACTTTAGTTTTAAATAAGGTGTATTATGATGCCTTATTGACTCCTATTTATTTAAGAACATGATTATGAGATATTATTGGTATATTAGTCTATATTTGGAGACTTTATGAAGACTTGGAGGACAAGAGAAAGACTTGGAGATTAAGAAATCTTTTTCCATAATTAAAGATTCTTATTCCATAATTGAAGACTTCTCTTTCTATAAATATGAGGAGATATTGAGAAAAGAGGACATGGTTTTGAGAGCTCTGCAATTCTTTCACAGAAAAGATTTTCAAAGAGATAAAGAGAGAGAAAATTATTGAGTGATTATTCATCTTCTAGTTCTCTCTTATTTTTGGGATTCTCTAATTGTGCTACAACACATGTGAACTTTATGCACAATTGAATGACCTAGATATTGGAAAAATCTAAACACCATCCATTGCATTGTGTGTGCATTAATCCGTGAGAAGCAGAGCCGTCAGAGGACGTAGATTGGAGCAGGAGGCTTCGTGATTCATTGATCCGTTGAGAAACAGAACCGTCAGAATATGGAGATCAGAGCGAGAGCTTCGTGGTAGCGCGAGTGATTCGAGACTTTCAGACGTTGAGTGATAAGAGGCAAATCAGAGTAATTGTAAGTCCTAACTTCATAGAGTTTGTGTACTTTTTGATTCCTAGTGCATCGATACCAGAGGGTATCCGTAGTTTTTACTTGGAACGTTTCCAAGGTTTTCCACTTAAAAATATTGGTATCGTCTCTGTTTTATTTTATGCACTCATATTTATTATTGCGTGGTTTGGATAATTAGATAATTGAATTAAAATTGACTATTTCGCAATTAATATTTTAATTTATCAATTAATTCATAAAAAACATATTCCCCCCTCCTCTAGACTTATTTTACCATCTCCTAGGTAGTTTCAAGTTATAAAGATCAATTGAAAAACATATATGTTGAAATTTTTTAATTGGAGCACTTTAATTGATAATTTTGCAGCTCAAAACATAAGACGATCATATTTTCTTTGATATGCAGATAAATTTTGATTTTATGTGACTAAAGTTGGCTGACTATATAGTTGTTTTCAATTTTTTATATAAGTCGGAATCATACTCTTTATAAAACACCAAAACTGAATTTGTTTTATGAATTTTCAACATTAATATATTTTGTGTCATTTTAACAAAAAAATCTTCACCTTAATTTTTTTTAAAACACGTGAAACCTTATAAAGGCCTCACATTCAACCATTTGCTTACCAACTATCAAAATTTTAGAGATTTGAGGACGGATTTTGATTTTAAAAGTGATTGGAAATGAATCAAAAGAATAACAGCAATATAATTAAACGAATATATAATTTATTAAAAGAATTTGAAACAGTGACAACACAAACATCATTCATTTGAATAGTTAAAAAGAAAACTGTGAGATCTTATCTTACCCAATGTCTAAACTGTATAAATGATAATGAATATTGAGAATGTGCAATGCCCCACCCTTACCTATCCAAAAAAAAACAAGGATTGTTGTTGCTCTTAATTCAACTAGCTAATGTGGAACGTTCCTACCCTTTAAACTCTTGGGTAGGAGATGCATTGATAATATATGTGATTTGATATGATTCATACCAAATATATATTAATTGCAATATAACAAACTATATATGCCAAGGACAAGAGGTAGATCCATCACTTAATTCTCATAGTTAATGGCAAAGGTCTCTATCACTTTTGATGAGATGGTGTTGTCCTTCGTGTCCTAACAAACAAGTCATTAAATTTTAATATGTATCTTAGTAAATAACAAAATTGATGAGAGAAAACCTGTTTACAATTTAATAATCATAGTAAGGGGAGTCTTGTGACCATCTTATTCACATACATTATACATATGTTAATAATTGTGATTTATTTATTTATTTTGTCAAAAATGACTTTACAAATTGAACGGATGTCATTGATTTTTTTTTTCCAACTTGTCCCTTTTACACGTTAAATTTCTACTAAACTGAGTTCTTATCGAATTAAATTGGAACTGTTTATGGATTCATTGAAACTAAAATTATTATTTTCTATCTCATAATGGGATAATCTATGAAACATGAACACTTCGTCTAGGGTTACCGTACTCGTGTCCGACACACGTGATCGTGTCGGACACACCAAAAATATGTGTCTGACACGCTAAAAACGTGTCCCGGAATTTTTTTATATTGGACACACGCGGTGGGTCGGTTGATTTCATGAAAGCTAGAGGACTTAAGAAGCCTATAATTTGGTGGATCATTTATGAAACTTCAACACCCCTAATCCAATATTTGATTTTGAAAATACTTGAATGTCTTTGTTCCTCCTCATCTTGTGAGAGGAATTGGAGCACCTATTCATTTACCCACTATTTGAATAAGAATAACATAACACCACAAAGACACGAAGATTTGGTAATTTTTAATTCCAATCTTTGTCTTCAATCAAAAATATTTCTACGATATAACGAGAGAGACTAAGATGTCTGATGTTGGAGAAGATGCATTTGATTACTTGGATAATACTCTTTTTTTTCACTTTTTTTTTCATTCTTGGATAGTACTGAAATGAAGAATTTTGAACATGTCAAACATTTCATTTAACCTATTTATTTCTTTTTATTTATAAATTTATTTGGTTATCATTGTTTAAGTGATAAATGAAGTATTTGTGTAATATAATATGTATATATATAAAAAAATTATGTTTTTTTATAAACGTGTCAGAGACGTGTCGTGTCCTATTTTTTTGGAATTTGTTGTGTCGACGTGTCCGTGTCCGTGCCCGTGCCCGTGCTTCATAGGGGATAATTATTGGATACCACAAGATAAGTCTGACGTGGTATGTTATATATATAAGGGTGACTCCTTTGCATTAAAAGTTATCCCACATCGACTAAAAGACAAAACCACATCTATATCATTCCCTATAAATATAGGGTCTCTCCTTTTATATTATGTGCACAAATAGAAAGAAATAATATAAGAGATACGTGCTAGTATTTTTCTTGGTGAGAGTTAGGAATAATATAAGCTTATATTATTCCGGTGATACAGGCATGAGTATACACTGTGTATGTGCGTGTGTTTGATCTGCTGATCAACCCCTTGTAATCCTCTATTTTATTATAGTGAAACGGTGCTCTAAGTGGACATATGCTTGTTTTGGCCGAACCACTATAAATCTTTGTGTCCATTCTTTTGTATGTGTTTGTGTGCGTTTTCTGATTTACAGGTACACACGGCTTTTAACAGTATTTTTGGGCGGGTGTAAAAACCCTAACAAGTGGTATTAGAGCTCTAGGTTGGAGAAAATCCTAAAGCCGTATGTTCTGGTCCAGATTCGGATGAACAAGTTGCACGAAATCAGAAACCGACCACACCTGGACTGAAAAATGCATTCACGAGATGAGCCACCACGCGTCGCCGCAAGTTCCGGCCAGATTTTTTGGTTCCAAAGTGTAGCAGTTTCGTTTTGGGGCTGTTTCCCGGAGCATCATTGATTGTACCAAGGAATATAATATATCAACAGAAAGCTCTTTCGAAGATGGACGTTTCGGCATAAAAATCATCCCTATCAAAGTTGGCACGAGCCCCTACGCGTGGCTAGAAGAAGATGCGGGAAAAAGTTGCGAGGAGGCCGAAAAATTAGCCAGAAAAACCAGTCCGGCGACTGAAAATTTGGAGAAGAAGGTTGCCACATTATCAGGTGACGTCATTGCCACGTCAGCAAAACAGTGCCACGTCAGCTATTTTGTCTTTAGTGCTGAAATTTGTTTTGGCCCGTTTGGAATCGTTTTTGACGCGATCAGTGGCGTTCTTAAGGTTTTGGACCGCTTCGGACGCAACCTGTAATACCCCGTATTTAAATAATTATGTTATTTCTTTATTTATTTTGGATAGCATGGTGGGTATTTTAAATTATTGAGTAAGGGTACTCTAGTCATTTTATGACTACTAGGTAAGTTGGTTATTATGGGATCTGATAAGGGCATATTAGTCTTTAAGATGAGTGGCAGGATGGTTATTGTGGCAGATCTAGGGGCATTATGGTCATTCGCCATAACCTAGCTTCCCCTATATAACCATAAGGATATTCATCCTATTATCTCAAGACTAAGAAGAATTCAGACTTCTCTCTTCTTAGTCACTCACCTATATACGTATACACATATATATATATATATATATATATATATAGAGAGAGAGAGATCTAGAAAGAGAACAAGTACTTGGTTCAGATCTGGATCCGTGGTTCTACTCTTCCTCTTTGTACTAGAATTCGTAACATTTGTTTGGTACTCCTATAAACTGTTATACATTAATTTCGTATATGTATACTTATGAGTATTAGCATGTTCAAATATGTGTAGATATGTAGTTATATGAATATGTATGTGTAGATCCGTAACTATATATGTATATATATAGTTATATGAACATGTATGTGTAGATTCGTAACTATATATGTATATATGTAGTTATATGAACATGTATGCGTAGATTCGTAACTATATATGTATATATGTAGTTATATGAACATGTATGTGTAGATCCGTAGCTATATGTGTAGATATGTAGTTATATGAACATGTATGTGTAGATCCGTAACTATATATGTATACATGTAGTTATATGAATTTGTATACGTAGATCTGTAACTATATATGTATATATGTAGTTATATGAACATGTATGTGTAGATCCGTAACTATATGTGTAGATATGTAGTTATATGAAAATGTAGGTATAGATCCGTAGCTATATGGTTATATGTATAGATCAGTAGCCATATGAGCATATATGTATAGATTCGTAATTATGTTAAAAACATATGTATAGATCTGTTATAATATGTTGGTATTTACGTATATATATGATGATATATATTTTGTTATACATATATGTATAGATCCGAAAGTATATGTATAAATCATATGTATATGGATAGAATTGTGATATTTATAACCACTCATGTATAGATCGGTTATTGTGGGTTTTGATTCATGATTACATATGATAGTATATATTTTGTTTATATGTATATACATTTATTTGCAGTCATATGTACATATCTGTTTTACCATGTTCATGTCCATGAATATATACGCAATTTATTATATTATGTGTAGACTTGTATGAATTTATATGTTATTATGATTCACCACGAATTATACTAAAATATGTATATTCGACCGCAGGGTTGAGGATTTGTCTCTACTGTATTCTCTGTCCAGCAGTTTCCTTCCACTACAGGGTAGGAATTCAGTCTTGTTGTGGGTAATATAAGTTTGTGTGGTCTAGGGGTCCATGTTATGAGATTCCCAAGTTGTATAAATTTGAGAACTTAAGTTATTTCAAAGATGTATTGGGTGTGGGATCTTTCCTATATAAGTGGTATCATCAACTCTTATTATTTTATCTCTATTTTATGTCTTATCATTTGTGCTTATTTTTGTCAATTGAAGATACTCCTAGCTTTTGTGTATAGGCCTGGCCAACCTATGCATGGAAATTATGGGTGTTACACAACCGTGTAATCGGTTTTGCATAATTTGACTCCGAACACCTCGTAAAGGCTTAGTAGGAGCTATGAGAGAAGAAAATGCAGCAATGATCGACAAGTTTGACGATGCAAACTTTGCCTATTGGAAGATGCAAGTTGAGGATGTGTTATTCTAGAAAAAATTGTTCTTGCCATTAGAAGGGAGAAGCCGGAATCGATGAAAGACGAGGATTGGACAATCCTAGATCGAAAGGCTCTCGGTACGATCAAACTGACGTTGTCAAAGTCCGTCGCCTTCAACATCAAGAATGAGAAAACAACAAAGTCTCTCATAGATGCTCTTTTGAGCATGTATGAACAGTCGTCTAGAGCAAATGCGGTACACTTCATCACTAGATTGGCAAATCTGAAGATGTCCTAGAATGGGAAGGTCAATGAACACATCAGTGTTCTTAATGAAATTGTTGAGCAGTTGGAATCAGTTGAGATGGCAATCACTAGCAAAATGAAAGCGACTTTTCTTATAAGCCAATTGTTAGAGAGTTGGAGCGCCACAAAGGTTGCAATCAGTAATTGTTCAGGGGTGGAACCGTTATAGTATGATTCCGTAGTGAGTATGATACTCACAGAAGAGATTAGAATACATAGTGAGTCAGGCTCTTCTAATAGTGGCTCAACATTGAATGTTGACACTAGAGGCAGAGGTTCGAACAGGAAGAAAGACGGAAACCAAAGGCGTGGCCGTTCCAAGTCTAGACAGGGAAGACCACGTAGAAGATCACAGTCTCGAGGTCCCAGAAATTCTAAAGAGATTTGAGTGTTGGAATTGCGGCAAAACTGGTCACCTCAATAACCAGTGTAGATCCCCGCAGAAGGTAGTGGAGAACAAGACTGAGGCAAACATTGTCTTAGAACTTAGAAGAAGTTGATGATGCATTGATATGCTCTTTGGAGAGCAAAACAGAGTTTTGGGTCTTGGACTCTAGAGTATCATTCTATGCCACCTCAAGTCGAGAGCTCTTCGAGAGCTATACACCTGGAAACCTTGGCAAGGTTTATCTAGGTGATGAACAGCCATGCAGTGTAGTTGGCAAGGGTGAAGTACATATCAGACTCAACAGATCGATATGAAAGTTGAAGGATGTCAGACATATTCCAGACTTGAGGAAGAACCTGATCTCAGTAGGCCAGTTGGCGAGTAAAGGTTATGTGATCACTTTTAGTAAAAGAGAGTAGAAAGTTTCCAGAGGGGCTATGACTATAGCACGAGGAAATAAGAGTGTTATGTTGTACACTACCACTGAAGCTAGCACGTTGATAGCAGTTGTAGAGAGCAAGGAGGATCACAATTTGTGGCACTAGAGGCTAGGTCACATGAGTGAAAAGGGGCTCAAAGTTATGCTCGCAAAAGGAAAGCTACCAGGCGTAAATTCGATTGATATCGACTTCTGTGAGGATTGCGTATTCGGTAAGCAGAAAAAAGTTACTTTTCAAAAAAGTGACAGAGATCTCAGAAAGGAGAAGCTTGAGCTAGTTCACACTAATGTCTGGGGGCTAACAAATGTCTCATCTATTGGTGGAAATTCCTATTTCGTCACCTTCATCGACGACCATTCCAGGAAGGTATGGGTTTATTTCTTGAAACATAAATATGAGGTGTACGATAAATTCAAGAATGAAAGGCTTTGATAAAGAATAAGACGGGTTTGAAGATAAAAAAGTTAAGATCTGACAATGGTGGAGAATATCGGGACACCGGGTTTAAAAACTTTTGCTATGAGAATGGTATTAGATTGGAGAAGACTGTTCCACGTACACCACACCAGAATGGTATAACAGAACGTATGAACCGGACATTGATTAAGAGAGCCAGAATCATGTGTATTCAGGTAGGGTTGCCGAAATAGTTTTGGGTAGAAGCAGTCAGTACAGCAACATATCTAATCAACCGAGGTCCATCAGTACCATTGGAGCACAGAATACCAGAAGAGGTATGGAGCGGTAAAGAGATAACACTTTCACATTTAAACGTTTTTGGTTGTGTTGCATATGTACATGTTAGTGATAATGTGAGGGATAAGCTTGATCCCAAGTCACAGAAATATACTTTCATTGGCTACGGTGGTGATGAGTATGGCTACCGCATATGGGATGATCAAAACCGAAAGGTGATCTGAAGCAGAGATGTAGTGTTCAATGAAAAAGTGATGTACAAGGATAGACACACAACTAACTCAGAACCTACAGCACAAAGTGATTCTGTGCTTGTTGAGTTAGATGATGTTCAAGACAGTGAGAGTACTAAGTCAGAATAACAGATTAAAGATGGCACTACTCAACAGGATGATACACCGCAGTCTCCGACTCTTATTCATGTACATAGGAGGACTTCACGACAGCATGTGCCGAACAGTAGATATATGAATTATTTATTGCTCATATATATAGGTGAACCAGAATACTACGATGAAGCATGCAGTGCAGCATATGCGAGCCAGTGGGAGCTTGCGATGGAAGATGAGATGAAGTCTCTTATCTATAACAAGACATGGAAGCTAACCAAGCTGCCGGTGGGAAAGAAAACTCTCCATAACAAATGGGTCTATTGGGTCAAATAGGAACATGATGGTTCTAAGAGGTACAAGGCGAGACTCGTAGTAAAAGGCTTTCAGCAGAAAGCAGGAGTCGACTACACCGACATATTTTCTCCGGTTGTGAAACTGAATATCATTCGTTCAGTTCTTAGCATTGTTGCAGTAGAGGGTTTGCACCTAGAGTAGTTAGATGTTAAAACTGTTTTCCTCATTGGTGACCTAAAGGATGAGATCTATATGCAGCAGACGAAATGTTTCTCAGTGAAAGGTAAAGAGAAACTTGTGTGTAAGTTGAAAAATAGTTTGTATGGTTTGAAACAAGCTCCAAGATAGTATTACAAGAAGTTTGATGGATTTATGCAGAGACATGGTTACAATAAGTGCAACGCTGACCATTGTTGCTACTTCAAGAGGTTTGACACGAGTTACATCATCTTCCTACTTTATGTTGACGACATGTTAATAGCTGGGTCAGATTTTGCGGAAGTCAGCAAGTTGAAGCAGCAGTTGGCAAATGAGTTCGAGATAAAGAACTTAGACGCAGCGAAACATATTCTTGGTATGAGAATCAACAGAGACAAGTAGAAGGGTACTTTACAATTGTCTCAGGCTAACTACATTGAACGAATTCTGAAGATGTTCAACATGAGTGATGCTAAGCCGATTATCACACATTTGGCTAGTCACTTTCGATTATCCAAGGAATAGTCTCCCAAGTCAGAAGTAGAGAAGAACAACATGGCCAGTATTCCATACGCTTCAGCCATTGGTAGCTTGATGTATGCGATGGTTTGTACAAGACCAGATATAACATATGCAATGGGAGCAGTCAGCAGGTTCATATCCAATCCAGGGAAGACTCACTGGGAAGCAGTGGAGTGGATATTGTGATATCTACGAGGTACCACAGACAGATGCCTTTATTTTGGTAAAGGCAAAGTGAATTTACATGGCTATATGGATTCAGATTTTGCTGGTGAGATAGACCGCATAAGAAGCACTACTGGTTATGTCTTTACAGTATGTACTACATCAGTCAGTTGGATTTCGCAGTTACAGAAGATCGTAGTGTTATCTACTACATATGCTGAGTATGTAGCCTTGACAGAGGCTAACAAAGAAATGATTTGGTTACAAGGATTGTTGGCATAGTTGGGATTTGAGCAAGAGAATAGTGTTTTGCACAGTGACAGTCAGAGTGCCATACATCTGGCGAAGAATTCAACATTTCATTCGAGGACGAAACATATAGATCTTCGTTATCACTTCATCAGATCTCTATTAGAGGATCAAGTTTTGACTCTTGAGAAGATTTAAGGAAGCAAGAATCTGGCCGACATGTTGACCAAAGTGGTGACAACAGAGAAACTGAAGTTGTGCGCAACTTCAGTGGGTCTTCAAGCTTGAAGACAGAAATGAGGGCACCGTACTGCACTGATCATTGATGGAGTTGATTGATGGTGACAAAGTTGTCAAGTGAGAGATTGTTATATATATAAGGGTGACTCCTTTGTATTAAAAATTATCCCACATCGACTAAAAGGCAAAACCACCTCTATATCATTTCCTGAAAATATAGGGCATCTCCTATTATATTGTGTGCACAAATAGAGAGAGAGAATAAAAATGATACAAGCTAGTATTCTTCTTGGTGAGAGTTATGAATAATATAGGCTTATATTATTCCGGTGATACAGGCGTGAATATACACTGTGTGTGTGCATGTGTTTGATCTGTTGATCAACCCCTTGTAATCCTCTCTTTGATTATAGTGAAACGGTGTTCTCAGTGGACGTATGCTTATTTTGGCCGAACCACTATAAATCTTTGTGTCCATTGTTTGGTGTGTGTTTGTGTGCATTTTCTGATTTATAGGTACACACGGCTTCTAACAATGTTCTTGGGCGGGTGTAAAAACCCTAACATGATACACCAAACCAATCACGATAAGTTGTAATTTATACGTGCAAGTAATAGAATCCATGCGTGTATTATACATTTTTTTCTTATTGGCTTGGGGTACCACGTGTATTTATCCTCGGGGTACCCAATATCTTCTCCTCATAATGGTTGACTCTGGCTAACCATGTAGGAAAGAAACTTTCTTCAAAACGTGAAGTATCCAATAAAACTTATACACGTGGCTTAAAAAAAATTAAAATATTAAAATTTTTATAAATTTCAAAATCATATCATGATAATGGATTTGTTTGGATTGAGATTTTTTTAAAAATATATATATATATATATATATAATTACAAAAATATTAGAACACATGTCAATAGTTTATAGATATGAAAAAAAATTCTTTCTTACAAGGCATGAAGGAAATATTCATTGTTTTATTTATTCTTTACATTGTAACTTCTGTTTCTAATTAACCTTTCCCAAATCGTATGTCAAACAAGATTTCAAATCAACTGTTAATTAAACTTTCTAACTTTTCATTCTACTACATATGAAAAGCCTTAGATGAGTTGTACATTAGAACAAAATAATAAATATAAACTAAAAATAAAGAACAACATAAAATGATAGGATCCCAAAAGTTAAGGCCTTGCTTGGATTGTGTCTGAAAAACTATAAATAAAAAATAAAAAATAAAAATTCACTTGGAAGTGTTCTCTAAAAATTATTTTTAGGAAATTGAGATGAGATAATTAAGAAATTTGGAGAACAATAATTTGTTGTTTTCAGAATTTTCAAAAATATGAAAACCGCGGAGAGCTATGCAAGCCATTTAAATTTAAGATGCTTGTAAGTGTCGAATTTCACTCACATCCGAGATCTCTTTATTCAGGCTCAAGTGGCCATATTTATACATTTGTGTTTGTGGATCATGGCCTAAGTTCATGGGGTCATGACCCACTCTTTTTAATAACTACCCACTTTCCTCTTGTAGTGGGTTGTTACTCCCTTTTTAAGGGATTGGCTTAATGTTGATGGTCTCACTCATATCTGGTGGGCTCAAATACATGGGTTGTTCACTATCTACACTTTACATGGGCTCAATACACCTTGGGCCTAATAAATGGACCTGGGCCTTTAATTTTCACTATTTACACTAGCCCCATTCGGGTTTGACATACGGTTCGTGGGCCTGACCCGAATTTAATTGAATTGATTGATGACAACCGTTTTTGATGACGTCAGCGTCATTATTGTGGAGAGACGTGTGATTTCGAATTTCATAATGGCGGCCGTCGTTTCACTGTATTCGAGGCATAGGGAATCGACGCACCCCTTCAGCCTTAATGATGTCTGTTGGTATGCCGTGTGTATATAAATCCTTATGTAGCCTCATTTTCATTCTTTATCACTTTCAAATCTTGCAAGCAATCTTCAGCAGTGTTCAAACTTTGACCGCCGATTATACTTTGGTTGCCGGAGGTTCTTTCTTCAACCGGTTCTCTGTGTAAGTTGTCATTCTCATTCTCATCATGTCTGATAGTAGTGCCACAAGGTCTACCGAGGAGATGACTCACCAAGAGTATGGTGGATCTGAGGTTCCCAGCCCCCCTTCTACAAATCCATCTTCTTCGTCCTCTCCTCCTTTGTCCATGCCTAGTCGTCCGGACCTATCTGGCTTGAGAACAACTATTTCGGAGATAAAAAACCAGACAGATGTTGCTGATACTGTTCTGATCGGGACTTCTGTCATATCTAACCTGATTGGGGCCGATGCTCCTGGAGGTGCTCCCGTTGGATCTACCACTGAATCAGCCCTTTTCGTGGCAGAACCACTTGAAAGTCATAAAAGAAAATCCGTAAACCTTAAAAGTCTGAGGAGGGACTGTAGGATCCCAAAAGAGGTGATCTTGACGGAGTACGACCCTTCTCGTGACTTCAGAGTGGGCGACGGAGTGGGTCCGGACGAGGTGTTGTTGTCGGCCCTTCAGATAAAGATGCTTCGGTTTCCTCTTCATCCTCTGTTTCATTTTATCTTCTTCACCCTGGGAATAGCCCCTCTGCAAGTCAATCCAAACTTTTTCAGGATAATTTCCATGTTAATTTTGATTAACAGAGAGAAAAAACTATCCTTGGGTTTGGCAGATCTTCTGCTTAGCTATAAGATTGTAGATCTGAAAGATTGTGAGGGGAGGTACAACTTCTACCCATTCAAGGGTCGGGCGATCTGCCAAGGGACCGAGAAAACAGAGAAATATTGGAAGGAGAAGATGGTTTTGGTAAAGGGGGCTTGGTTCTACCCCTATTCTAGGAGATGGCCGATACCCTGTGTTTTCAAGCATCTAGCCCTTCTACCTTTTTCATTTATCCATAAAGAATCTTGCCTCTGTTCCGGCTGTGACCAGCTCAGGGCAGATTTTGTTTATAAATCCTTAGGTTATAAGGATACAGATATAGTGGCTCAGGATGTAGAAGCCCGTATTTCTTTATTAAAGTCCAAGGTCTGGTCGGACCGTATGTCATGTGCTGACCTGCTTACTCCTGCTAATTTGCAGGGTATATCCAGGTTAGGAGCCAAGTACAAGATTATTATGGATCCGATCAGACCAGTGATTGAGGACGATGATGATGATGTGGAGGAACTGGCTGCACCTTCAACTGATCCAGTACACATGCCTCTGGATCCTGATCCTCAGGCTGTGACCGTCGCCTTGATGGGCGATGCTTCTGGGTCTGCACTTGTGCAGGCCACTATTCCCGAGATGCTTCATCCTTCTTCTGCCCGAACCAGACCGGTGGGGGAAGAGAGACCAAGTAAGAAAAAGGAAGCATAAGGTAAGGAGAAGAGTTCTGCTTCTTCTGACCAATCCACCTCCAGTCTTACTTCTATGTCTGCCATGATAAATCGGGCGCAGACACTCTGGACGCCGGAGGAGCTTGAGGCACAGAGGAATGCTGAGCATGCCCGCCTTGTGCGCAAAACTCCGGGGTTGTTATTGGGGGTACGTATTTGCTTGATTCCATGTTATTCCTACTTCTGTATACATTACTGACCCATTTTGTCTTGTATTTTTCTTCTTAGGCTCTCTTCAGCGTCAATGCGTTATGCCTTTCCCACGAGGAGGGTGTGAAGGAGCTTGAACGCCTGAGAGCTGACCTAGCTGAGAAGGACGATCAGGAGAAAAAACTGAAAGCTCAGCTAGGAGACCTCCCATCCAGGGTTGCTCAATTGGAAGAGGAACTGGCTCAAGCAAAAGAGCAAAATGCCAGGCTGACCAGTGAGAAGGAGAAGCTGGCATCTGACCATGAGGCTTTTCAACACCAATTCGGTATCTCTCAGTCAGCCCTGGAGATGTGTAAGAAAGGAGGGCTTGACATGCATCAACACTATTCACAGATGAATAGGATTGTAGCTGGTGAATTCTGGAGGAAGGGCTTTGTTGTTGGAGAGAAGGATCCAGCAAGGAGGAAGATCAAAGATCCTGATGCCATGGATAAGGTGTTAGGGGTGCAGAGGCCATATTCCAGCCCCGAGCCTAGTCATGCTCAGAATCTTTTCACAGAATTCCTTAAGGGATATCTCCCTGCTGACCCTCTCAACCCCTCCATAGAATTCTTCCCTCCAACCACACATGTGGATACCTTAGGAAAGGATTTTAGTGGTTCAGGCCAAGCTTAGGTCACTCCGTATTCCTTTTGTAGTGCTGTATTTTGTAACATGCCTTTCAGGCAATTTTGTAATACAACGGCAATTTTTTGCTTATTTAATGGAATATGCACTTTTCTATGGTACGAGTGAGGCAAATTTTTTTATCGTGAATCAGGCTTATGAGCCTCTGTCATTTCATTACTTGGAATTATTTTAGTTTTATTCATCTGGGAGTGAATCAGGCTCATAAGCCTCTGTCATCTCATCACTTAGGAAATATTTTAATTTTATTCCTCTGGGAGTGAATCAGGCTTATAAGCCTCTGTCATTTCACATTTTAGGAAATATTTTAATTTTATTCCTCTGGGAGTGAATCAGGCTTATAAGCCTCTGTCATTTCACCACTTAGGAAATATTTTAATTTTATTCCTCTGGGAGTGAATCAGGCTTATAAGCCTCTGTCATTTCACCACTTAGGAAATATTTTAATTTTAGGCTATTTGTTTGCAAGAAGGATGACCATCTTTTATTATAATCGTGAAATTACAAAGAATAGAACATCTGACTGAATCAGGATAACAAACATGGAATTTTTAAAGCTATCTATAAAGCTAGGCTCAGACGCCTCTGTTCAATTATTCTAAAAATGAAATAAATATCAAGGATAGTACCTCTTCAGTCGTGAGGCATTCTGTGAGTTGGGTACCATATTGCCGTCATTATTCATGAGGCGGTAAGCCCCACGTCCAATGACCTCTGTGACTGTGTATGGTCCTTCCCAATTTTCCCTGAGCTTTCCGATTAGCCCGATTTTCTTTCGCAATACCATATCGCCCACCTGGAATTCTCGTCTTTTGACTTTTTTGTTGAAGGTGTTTCTGACCCTCTGGTGGTAGGCTGCTAGTCTGATGGCAGCTTGTTCTCTTTTTTCTTCGAGCAAATCGAGTCCATCAACCAGCTGTTGGTCATTCAGTTCTTCCTGATACAGCTCTGTTCTGGCTGTTGGCACTATCTGCTCTGTTGGAATGACTGCTTCTGTCCCATACGCCATTGAGAATGGTGTCTCTCCTGTAGGGATTCTTGATGTTGTTCTGTAAGACCATAATACCTCTGGAAGCTTGTCTGGCCACACTCCCTTGTGCTCTTCTAGCTTCTTCTTCAGGGTATTTAGTATGGTTCTGTTGGATCTTTCAGCCTGGCCGTTTCCTTGAGGGTATGCGACCGATGAGGTTCTCAACTGGATCCCATGTTCATTACAGAATTGTCTGGTCCACTGATTATCCAGATTTAATCCATTGTCGATCACTATCACCCTCGGCACTCCGAACCTACAGATGATATTGTTCCATATGAATTTGATTACGTGTCTGTGAGTGATGGTGGAGTAAGATTCTGCCTCGACCCATTTTGTGAAATAGTCAGTTGCTATCAGTGCTTGATTTACCGATCTGAGAGCCATGGGAAGTGGCCCAACTGCATCAATCCCCTATTGCGCAAATGGGTGCGGGCTGAATATGGGGTTAAGCAGTTCTGGTGGCGGATGGATGAAGTCTCCATGGAACTGACACTTTTTGCATCTTCTGACAAAGGCTTCAGTATCATGGGAAAGATACGGCCAAAAATATCCTTGGCTTAGTACCTTATGGGCCAAAGCTCGTCCCCCGGAGTGATTGCCGCATGAGCCTTCATGGATTTCCCTCATTACAGCCGATGCCTCCGAAGGTGTGAGGCATCGAAGGTAGGGTCCACCAAAAGATCTCCTATATAACTGGCCATGTAGCAGGGCATATCGGGCCGACTTCATGCGAATTTTCCGAGCCTCTGCTTTGTCAGCAGGAAGTGCACCATTTCTGAGGTATTCTGCTATGGGGTCCATCCAGCTCGGCTCCCAAGGTATTGCGCACACCACATTTGTCTGATGGATGCTTGGGACATCAAGATAGTCGATCGGGGCGATTCTGGTCAGGTATTGATTATTGACTGAAGCCATGTTGGCCAATCGATCCGCATTTTCATTTTCCTCCCTTGGGATCTGACTGAGGGAATACTGCTCCAGTCTGTCTAGCTCCATCTGAGCCAACTTCTTATAGGGCTGCAGTTTTTCTCCAGCGTCGTACTCGTCTTGAACTTGTTTTACCACCAGTTGTGAGTCACTGAAAATACGGAGCCTCTTAATACAGAGGCTCTGAGCTAGTCGCAGCCCAGCTAGGAGTGCCTCGTACTCAGCTTCGTTATTGGTGGCGGGAAACTCCAGGCGCACTGACTGCTGGATTCGGGTCCCATCTGGTGTTATAATTTCGAGCCCAATTCCCGAGCCAGCTGAACCAACTGATCCGTCTACAAAGAGCGTCCATTCGGGTTCGTCTGGATCTTGGAGGATTGACTCTGGCTCTGCTTCTAGGAGAAAATCAGCTAAGGCTTGACCTTTGATAGCTGTTCGTGGCACATACGTGATGTCAAATGTCCCAAGTTCCAACGCCCATCTGGTTATTCTTCCTGTCAGATCGGGTTTGGACATGATGGACCTCATCGGCAGGGTGGTTGGCACAACGATTGGATGAGTTTCAAAATAATGCCTCAGTCGTCTCTTTGCGTTGATTAGAGAAAGAACAGCTCGCTCCGCCATGGTGTATCTGGTTTCCGCATCAGATAGGGATTTGCTGCTGAAGAAGACTGGTTTCTGGCACTTTTTGTCATCTTTTACCAGTGCTGCGCTAGTTGAGGTTGTTGACATGGCAAGATACAGATGCAATGGTTCTCCTGGATTTGGTGAGGCAAGGATCGGTGGACTTTGGAGATACTGCTTCAACTTTTGGAGGGCCTCTGCCTGTTCTGGCCCCCATACGCTGCCCTTTCCGCCTTTAATTGCCTGGAAAAATGGTCTGCATCGGTCTGTCAGTCGGGATACGAACCTGCTCAGTGCGGCTACCCTTCCTGTCAGAATTTGGACCTCCTTTTGTGTTTTTGGCTCTTCGCAGCTTATCAGAGTCTTGACTTGCGATGGGCTGGCTTCGATTCCTCTTCGATTGACTATATGTCCGAGGAACTGTCCGGAGGAGACTCCGAAAGAACACTTGGCTGGATTGAGCTTCATTTTGTAGCTTCGGAGTGCATCGAACACTTCTTCCAGATGCTTGAGATGGTCGTCTTTCCTCCTGCTCTTTACCACCGTATCATCTATGTAAGCTTCAACCGTTTTGCCCATCTGACCTTTGAATATCCTTCTGACAAGTCTTTGATAGGTGGCACCTGCATTTTTAAGTCCGAAAGGCATTACTTTGTAGCAGTACGTACCTTCTTCGGTAATAAAGGCTGTTTTCTCCTCATCAGCCTGGCTCATCGGGATCTGGTTATAGCCGGAGTATGCATCAAGAAAAGAGAGTCTTTCATATCCCGAGGTGGCATCTACCATCTGATCAATTTTCGGCAGAGGGAAGCAATCCTTCGGGCAAGCCTTGTTTAAGTTGGTGAAGTCCACGCAGACTCTCCATTTTCCGTTCTTCTTTCTGACTACTACCACGTTTGATAACCATGATGGGTACTTAACTTCCCTTATGAATCCAGCTTCTAGCAGTTTTCCCACTTCCTCGGATATGATCCGGTTTCTTTCTATCCCGAACCTCCTCTGCTTCTGCCTTACAGGTCTGACATTTGGATCAACATTCAGGTTATGCTGAGCGATCAAAGGATCAATGCCCGGCATGTCGAGATGAGACCAGGCGAACACGTCTGAATTTGATTGGAGGAAATGAATCAGCCTGTCCTTTTCTTCTTTCTGGAGACACGATCCGATGAACGTGACTCTGGTGTGATCCGTCTGACAAACTTTCACCTCTTCTAGGGATTCCGTTGTTGACTGAGTACCCTGACCTTCTGAGGTAGGGTCTGACTGTAATTGCTATTTCTCGTTGTACAGGGACTCTCCTGGTGCTTCCAACACTTGTTTACTTCTCTGGTTCAGGTCCTTCATGCATACTGAGTAGCATTCCTTCGCTGCTACCTGGTCTCCAGGAATATCTGTCACGTCCACTCCATTCGGGTCAAGACAACGCATGACCTGATGGAGTGTAGAAGGAACACCGTGCATCCGATGGATCCACCCGCGTCCCATCAGTAGATTGTACGATGGTTTGACGTCCACCACTACGAAAGTTTCTCTCAGGGTTCGGCGTGCTGCTGATACTGACAAATGGACTACGCCTATTGGCTCTACGCGTCGTCCGTCAAAGCCGGCCAGAGGAATCCGAGACGGTTGAAGCTGTGATACATCAATTCCGATTTTGTCGAAGGCCCATTTTGTCATGATATTGGTGCTGCTTCCTGGGTCAATCATTACGCGTTTGATCAGACAATTAGCTACCAGAAGAGTGATTTCCAGAGGATCTTCGTGAGGCATCTGAATATTCTGTATGTCAGCCTTGGAGAACATGATCATTGATTCTCCCTGTAGGAGGGCTGTTTGGCAGACTTCACCGACTCGCCTGAGTTTGTGTGCTTTTCTTAGCTTTGACCTTCGGCTTCCTTCGGCCTCCAACGCCTCTTCACCCCCTTGGATCATGTGGATAACCCTCACTGGTTGACCTGATGTAGTGCTGTTCGGCTGTGTCCTGTGTGGTTTGTCTGGTCTCGGCTGATCCTTCATTACGTAATCTGCAAGTTCTCCTTTGGCGATCATTGCCTCTACCTGCCTTCGGAGATTTCTGCAGTCATTTGTATGATGACCGTACTCGCTGTGAAAGGCACAGTGCTTGGTCATGTCCCTCAACTCCATCGGTTGTCTGATCGGTGGAGGTGGTCTGAAAATCCCTTTATTTTTATTTTCTTGGAAGAGCTTCCCAAGGCTGGTTTTGAGCGGAGTGGATCTTTCTTCCGTTCGTTGACGCTTGTCTGAATTTCTGGATGATGAGGTTTGCCGAGATGGATCTTGTCGTTGAGGCCTCTGATCCTTCATCCTTTCTTTGGATTTTGCCTCTACCGTTACCAGAGAGGCTCTTCTGTGTCTGACTGCTTCCTCCTCTTCTATTCTGAGATACCCTTGTGCTCTGGAATTGAGCTCACCGATGTTGATAGGGGGTCGTTTTACTAGTGAAGAGTGGAATTTTGTGCCAGGGACGACCGCCATACGGAATGCCTCTACCGCTGACAATTGATCGCAGTCATCGATAGAAGACATTTCGACGTTGAATCTGGATAAAAAGCTCTTGAGGCTCTCCCCTTTTTCCTGGGTCATGGTGAAGAGGCTTGATATCGTCTTCCTCTGCCTCCGATTGCTGAAGTATTGACCAATAAAGCGTCTGCAGAGATCATTCCAACTGCTGATGGATCCAGGAGTCTGCTTCCTGAACCACAGAAGTGGTGCCTCCGTCAAACTGGTTGAAAAGACTTTGCATAAGAGTGCTTGGTTCCTTCCATAAACAGTCATCTTGGTCTGCACTTGGTAGATGTGATCAAGTGGATCTTTTGTACCATCATATAGTGTAAAAGTTGGCAGCACAAACTTCTTCGGGAATTCTGCTGCTTCAATTTCTTCGGTGAATGGAGACTGAGTCATATCTGTTGTCGCATGGATGGCCAGATCATCAGGGGTCTGCAATTTCAAATCTTTCATCACTTCTCTTTGGATTTTGGCAGCCATTTCGTGCAGGTCATTCTGAGTCGGGACCTGCATCCTTGGCATTCCCCCTGTTATGGGGTGAGAGGACTCTTCTTCTTCCCTCGGGATTTTATCTCCTCGGGCAGCGGATGCGTCTTGCCCGTGATGAGAGTTGAAAGGCTCTGGCTCTTCTGCGCACTCTGCTGGATTAGGACTTTGGAGAGGAAAAGGGCCCTGAGTAACTTGATGGAGCAACTCAGCATTCTGCCGCTCGAGGGCCGCATTTCTTTGCTCGACAGCCTCCAACCTCCTCATGACCTCTTCGAACCTGATCTCATTGTTTGTTGACCGTGTGGACACCATTTTTTTTTTTTAAAAATAAGACTTGTTGCAAGTAGAAAAAATATTATCGTTTCCCACAGACGGCGCCAAATGTAAGTGTCGAATTTCACTCACATCCGAGATCTCTTTATTCAGGCTCAAGTGGCCATATTTATACATTTGTGTTTGTGGATCATGACCTAAGTTCATGGGGTCATGACCCACTCTTTTTAATAACTACCCACTTTCCTCTTGTAGTGGGTTGTTACTCCCTTTTTAAGGGATTAGCTTAATGTTGATGGTCCCACTCATATCTGGTGGGCTCAAATACATGGGTTGTTCACTATCTACACTTTACATGGGCTCAATACACCTTGGGCCTAATAAATGGACCTGGGCCTTTAATTTTCACTATTTACAATGCTAAATACTGTTGCCTTATTGAGTTTACACTCACATACACGGACAAAAAGAGTCACAAGAGTCGTATCAGTGTCTCTCTCTCCCCCTTCGTAAAGCTCCAATTGGTTCAAGTTTTTTTTTTCTTCGAAGATGAAAAGGGGATGTATTTCAATTCTTGTCTGCTATATATTCAACTCTTGTTACAATTTCCTTTTCCCAGAAAATACTTATGTATCTATTGTGTATGGAGGAATTTATGCGTGTGTACTGTTTCAATTTTTTCAATGAACTGATAATGGTAATATATGGTTGTTTCATTTTATGTAAATGCATATTTTAATCAAATGCAACATGAAAATTTAAAAAGAGTAAAAGGGAAAAGAATAATGGTCATAGATACTCCGATTTTCTCCCCTATTGATACTGTCCACCATAGGAATTTTAGTGAGGTTTCTTTGCTACATATTAGAAGGCTATACCTAGAGAAAATCAGATTAATGATAACAAAAAAAATAAAAATAATGGTTATTGGAATTTATACTAATTTACATGAAATTATTTTGTGAGTTGTTGAGTAGTAAAAGAATTATTGTAAAAGTAAATTAAAATTTTAAAAGTAACAAACAAAAGATTTGATAATGTGCAAAATATTTTATTTTTAATTTAGATTTTCAATTTTGTAACAACCAAACATATTTTTGGTTTTTGAAAACTGTTTTTTAATTTTTTTGGTCAAGCACCCATTTTCAAACTCAGAGAACCGAAAACTAGATTTTTTTTTTTAATTCTCTAAAAATTATTTTTGAAAAGAATTCTCAAAAATACATTCTAAGCAGGCTTAAGATACTTATTTCACCTTTCTCCCCGTGAGTTTGAGCCCCACATTGTATCCTACTTGATCTGTGGTTTATGTTGCACATTTTTATTAAATTTAATTTTAATATTCTCTTTTTCTTCTAGGATTTAAAGGGTTAATTCATTGGTTGAAATTGAGAATAAAACTGTGGTGTTGATGACAAATGTGTTTGTTTAGAGCCTCTCAAGTCTAGACCCCACAAGCATTAATAACACGCTCGAGACTTATCTAGCTACCAATTTTAATACCGATTAGACCAACTTCATCGAAGCACCTCGATCACTTGGATTTTTCAAGCTTTGTCATATGTACCCTATATATGAATTCAATAACCCAACATGGCCTTTTGTAAATCTGTTTTAGGGTCCAATTCCACATGCACACTTCTTTGGAGATGGTTTCGTTTGGCAAGAATTTTCTTCAAGCTTTACACAAAAATAAAATAAAAATAAGAGAATTATAAATTATTTTGAGAAGTTGATATTTTAATTTTTTTCTAAATACTCTGTCAAGGTTCGAAAGCTTTTCTAAAAATTTTGTTAAACATAATTCAAAACAATTTTTTTCTTCTGAAAGTCAAAAACAACTTCTGGAAAATTCATTCAAACATGACCTAAATGTTTTATTTTTATTTTTTTGTGAAAGGTATGGCCTCAATGTTTTAATTAAAAAGGGATATTGACAATATGATATTTTGGGATATTTTGCCAACAACTTTGTATTTACTTTTCTTCAGTTTCCCATAAAAGAATCAAAATATACCACTAACTTCATAAATAGATTTAGATTGGATTTTGTAGGAGGGAAAGTTGTTTGTAATATTAATAAAGTGTTGCTAAATAAGATAGCTAGTTAATTCTTGAATATTCACTGGGTGATTTGAGTTGATTAGATCAACTATAGTCTAAATTAAGATGATGAATTAAAGGAATTCATGACATTTAAATTTTTTATCTAGATGATCATGTGCGTGCGCATGGATAGATTAATCATTAAAGGCTGACATCTTTTGGCTATTTTTAATTAAGGGTTATTTGCAAAACCCCCCCTGTAGTTTCATACTAGGTGCGTAAAATTATCATTTTTTACAAAATATGTGTACAAATTCATTCTATTTCAAAAATATTGCAACTTACCCCCATTTTGCTTTAAAGTAATATGAAATCCCAAAAATACCCCTTCTAACCTAATAAAAATAACAAATCTTGAATTAATAATAAATAATGTATAATAAAATGATAAAGAAATAAAATGATCAAATAAAAGTAAAAAATTTGAAACCAACCGGCTTATTTTTTTTAATATAAATAAATAAAAATAAAAAGTTTTTAAAGAATATACTTACCTTTTTTCAATTTTTGAAAATAAAATTTTAATTCTTTTGTTGATGTTTTTCTTAAATATAATTTATATAATTTATATATATATATATATATATATATATTTCAGTTTTTGTTTTTGGTTTTTTAATTTAATTTAATTTTTGTAAGAAATAAGGAAAATTGATTAATTTGTTTAATCAAATGTTAAATAAATAAAAATAAAAAGTTTTTAATAAATAGGCTTATTTTTTTTCAAAATAATTGTAATATATTACAATTATTTTGTTAATGATTTTCTTAAATATATTTTTTATAAACATATTTTATGTTTTTATTTTTGTTTTTGTATATTTTTTTAAGAAAAGCTTATTCTAAGGATATTTCAGACAATTCATGTTATAATAGGGGTAAAACGCACATATTTTCGAATAATAGGATCTCAAAGAATCACATGAGTGTTATATGCACTATATGCATACTAGAGGGGATAAACGCACCTCTACCAACGTGTTGTTAATTGATCCCCTTTTTAAAACAATATTATTGATATATATAGCCCTAGTGCACATGATAACACGTGGAAATACACTATTGATACAACCAATGAACTTCTCATAAACCCGAGCCATTTAGGATATTCATATAAATTATCACCACCTAATCATCACAATTTAATTGAATCCAAAATTGACAAAATAATTTTAATTGAATTTCAGTTTAATAACAAGGAACTTTTATTGTTGTTTTTAAGAGAGGGCGAGAGTATTAGAAAATGAAAATAAAATTTCACATAATTTTCACTGGCTGAAATTCACTATTCTGAGGTTATATCATTAGGCTATTAAGAAGATCCATTGAGTTTGACTATAGTCCAATTTAATGAAAAAACTCGAGGAGTGTATGATAAGTGAGGCCAAAAATGGTGAAAGTAAATGGTTTAGAACACTTTGTTAGACACAATGGATATGTACCCTAACCTTGTTGATATGTAATCGATATCTCTATCAGTGGTTCTGCTGCTATGGGGAATCCCGCTCCCCCTTCCTGTAATTGCTATTGACCTTTAGGGGGCAAGTCGATTGTTGAAGCCCGTTCGGGCTCTGCTCTTTTCCTTAGTCCTTTCAAGGTAACAACATAGCATTCTTTGGCCACCACTTGATCTCCCCTGATGTCAATCACATCTACGCTGTTTGGATCCACACACCTTATGACTTGATGGAGGGTGGAAGGAACTCCATGCATCCAGTGGATCTAGCCCCTGCCCATGAACATATTGGATGAGGGTTTGACCTCTACCATCACGAAAGTTTATCTGAGTATACGCCTTGCTGCTGAGACTGGCAGCTAGACCTCTCCTGCCGGTTCCATTTTCCTGTCATCGAACCCTGCGATCGGACTTCTTGAGGGCATAATTTCGTGTGGGTCAATTTCTAGTTTCTCGAATGCCCATTTGGTGATGATGTTGGCGTTGCTCCCCGGATCGACCATTACCCTCTTGATCAGGCAATTAGATACCATAAGGGAAATCACCAGGGGGTCGTCGTGGGATGATTGTACTTTTAGCAGATCTGCTGAGGAGAAAGTGATCTGAGCATCCTCCTTCGGGCTCCAAATCTCACTGATCTCCCCGACCCGTTGCAGCTTCTAGGCTTGACGCATCTGGGATATGCGGGCTTCTTTTACTTCTGACTTACTAGGTCTTCCTTGAACCATGTTGATGACTCTGACAGGTTGGTTAGTTGATCCCCTGGCCAGGGTGAGTGAGGACTGGTCTGATAATACCATTTCTTTAGCCACGACTAATTCTCCCTTTGCAATCATTGTTTCTACTTGTCTCCTGAGGCTTCTGTATTCGTTGGTTTGGTGTCCATACTCGCTGTGAAAAACGCAGTGCTTGGACATGTCCCTCTGATCCATTAGTTGTCTGATGGGCGGTGGTGTGCGGAAGATTCCCTTAGTCTTATTCTCCTGGTATAGCTTTCCCAGGGTAAATCTAAGGGGAGTGACTTTGTCCTCAAACCTCTGGCGCTTCTCAGGGATATGGGATGGTGCGACAGCTGCACTTGGGCATTTTCGGTCGGGTGCCCGATCCTTGACCTTCAGTTCGGATGCCTTCGATTCAATACTTACGAAGGTTGCCCTCCTCTAGCGTATGACCAGCTTTTCTTCTATCCAGAGGTTCCCTTGTGCCCTGGAATTGAGTTCTCCGATGTCTATTGGTGATCTTTTGACTAGTGACTGATGAACTTGGTTCCTGGGATGAGTGTCATCCTGAAGGCCTCAACGGCTTAGTGCTTATCGCAGTTGTTGATCGAGGACATCTCGACAATGAACCAAGAAATTAAGCTTTTTAGGGATCCGCCTTTCTCCTGGATCATAGTGAACAGATTGAAGATCATCTTCTTCTATCTTTTGTTGCCGAAATATTAGGCGATGAACAATGCGCAGAGTTTGAGCCAGCTTCCAATGGATCGGGGTGGATGCTTTCAGAACCAAAGCAGGGTTGCATCAATTAGGCTGGTCGAAAAGACTTTCTAGAGCATGGATTCGTTTTCGTTGTAGATGTTTATCTTCGTGTGGATATGGTATATGTGCTTTGTTAGGTCTTTCGTGCCATCGAACATGATGAACTTCGGTAGTCTGAACCTCTTTGGGTAGGGCACACTGGTTATCACAAGTGTGAATGGTAATTATACCGCGTCCAAGGATGCCCCAGTGGCCAAATCGTTAGGGGTTTGCGCCTTCAAATCATTAAGTACTTCCCTATGAAATCTGACCATTATCTCCATCATTTGTTTCATGGTAAGCATCTCGTCTTGGTTGTGCACTCTGATCACTTGCAGGGATAACTCTGTCTGATCCTCCAAGGTGTGATTGGACATCGTCGGATGACCATGGTTCTTCGTCCGATGCCTTGCTGACTGGTCCTGATGGTTTGACTGATTAGCATGCTGCCTGTCTGAGGGTTTTACTAACTTGCAGGAGGGATTGGGAGTGGTGCCGCGGGCGGTAGTAATGCTAGTTTTGCCAACAGTTCGGCATTCTGCCTCTCGATTTTGGCATTCCTTTCCTCCAGGGTTCGTTGGGACTGATTGTCGATTTGAGAGGTTTTGTCTCCCGCCGGGGGCAAGTCGGACTGGTGGGATCGGGTAATTGTCATGGATATTTCAAGTTTTAACTCGATAGAGAGTAGGAAGCTTTGAAGACGAGAGAACTTCAAAAATACTCTTCCCACAAACGGTGACAATTGTGTAGATGCAAGAAAATACACAATCAATCGATGGATTTTCTTATGACTTGACTACACAGATATATATATATATATATATATTTGTAGATGCAGTTTTTTGCTCTACTCTCAAATCCATATTAGTGAGGCTCTAAGGTCTTATTTATACAAAAGTAAATGGGTTTCATAGCCCATTACGATTGAAATAAAATTCCTTTACTCTAGGAATTTTATTTCCTCTTACAATTCAATCACTATTTTCCCTTTATCTATTCGAATCTTTGGCTTGATCCCCAAGTTAGAATGACTCATGGGCTTTCTAATTGGACCCAAGCTTTGGCCAATTATAAACTTCTCTTGATATTCTTTTTTATTGAGCCCATATCCCCATTGAGCCTTCTCTTCTGATGGACCAAGAATTTTGGCCCTTACAATATTATATACATGTTTTGATGGGTCTAGGAATACCAATCACAATCTATTTTTCAAGGGATTTCCCATTATCTATTTCTATTCTTATCATAATCCCTTAATTATAGGGATTATTTCTTGTAGCTCACTCATATTCTGGAGCCTTCCATGGGCTAGGCCCATCACCCCTTCTTATGGCCCAATTTGTTGGGCCACATAATTTATACTATTACATATATCTAAAAAGATTTCAAATCAACTCCTAATTAAACTTTCCAACTTTTCATTCTATGCATATGAAAAGCCTTAAATGTGTTATACCTTAAAACAAAATAAATAAAGAAAAACATAATATATAGGGTCCGTTTGGCAACACAAAAAATATATATTTTTTTTACTGTTTACCCATTTCAAAAATAAAACACGTTTGGCAAACACGTTTACTGTTCACTTTTTTTTCCCGAGAAAACTGTTTTCTGTGAATAATGGATAAAAGTGGTGAAAACATCAAATACAACTTTTAGTTCTTTTTTGAGTTTTTTTACTGTTTAGGATACTACCTCCGCCACCAGCCACCACCACCCCCGCCACCGGTCGCCGCCGCCGGCCCCCACCACCTCCGGTCGCCGCCACCAGTCACCCACCACCACCGTCCCCCGCCGCCGCCGGTCACCGCCGCCCACCAATGCCATTTTATTTTTCAATATAAATTTTGATCCAAACGTTTTTTTTGTTTTTAGTTTTTTGCTGGAAAAAACAAAGACAAATACAAATACAGTTTTTATGTTTGAAGACAGAAAACAAATACAAAAAACAGGTTTTCCAAATGCACCCATAGTATCCCAAAAGTTAGCCTTGCTTGGATTGTGTCTCAAAAATTACAAAAAAAATAAAAAGGTGTATAAAAAACTCACTTGGAAGTGTTCTCTAAAAATTGTTTTTAAGAAACTGAGATGAGATAGTTAAGAATTTTGTTGTTTTCAGAATTTTTAGAATTAGAAAAAATGTGGAGAGTTGGTGTTGGCCACTTACATATAAGACGCTAAACACGGTAGCCCTATTGAGTTCACACTCACATACACAGACAAAAAAACACTCTCAAGAGTCATATTACTCTCTCTCTTCGTAAAGCTCTAATTGGTTAAAAAAAAAATTTCGAAGATGAAAAGAGGATGTATTTCAAGTCTTGTGTGCTATATATTAAACTCTTGTTAGCGAATTTTTTTTTTTTCCTAAAAAATACTTATAGATCTAAAAAATTAAGGGATATAAGTCTTATTGTATCCAAGTCTTATTGTATCTTTTGTGTATGGAGGAATTTATGTGTGTGTACTGTTTCAATTTTTTCAATGAACTGATAATGGTCATATATGCTTGTTTCATTTTATGTAAATGCATATTTTAATCCAATGCAACATGAAAATTTAAAAAGAGTAAAAAGGAAAAGAATAATGGTCATAGATACTCTGATTTTCTCCCCTATTGATACTGTCCACCATAGGAATCTTAGTGAGGTTTCTTTGCTACATATTTGAAGGCTATACCTAGAGAAAATCAGATTAATGATTACAAATTAAAAAAAAAATTGGTTATTGGAATTTATACTAATTTACATGAAATTATTTTGTGAGTCGTTGAGTAATAAAAGAAATATTGTAAAAGTAAATTAAAAATTTTAAAAGTAACAAACAAAAGATTTGATAATGTGCAAAATATTTTATTTTTAATTTAGATTTTCAATTTTGTAACAACCAAACATATTTTTGGTTTTTTATTTTTTGAAAACTGTTTTCTAATGTTTTTGATCAAGCAAATTTTCAAACTCATAGAACCGAAAATTAGTTTCTTTTCTAATTCTCTGAAAATTATTTTTGATAACAATTCTCAACAATACATTCCAAACAGGCTTAATATACTTGTTTCACCTTTTCTCCACGTGAGCTTGAACCCCACATTGTATTCTACTTGATCTGTGGTTTATGGTGCACATTTTTATTAAATTTAATTTTAATATTCTCTTTTTCTTCTAGGATTTAAAGGGTTAATTCATTGGTGGAAATTGAGAATAAAACTGTGGTGTTGATGTCAAATGTGTTTGTTTGGAGCGTCTCAAGTCTAGACCCCACAAGCATTAATAACACAAGACATCCATCTACCAATTTTAATACCCATTAGACCAACTTCATCGAAGCATCTCGATCACTTGGATTTTTCAAGCTTTGTCATATATTTAATAACCCAACATGGCCTTTTGTAAATCTGTTTCAGGGACCAATTCCACATCTCACACTTCTTCGGAGATGGTTCTTTTGGCAACAATTTTCTTCTAGATTTACACATAGGAGAAGGAGAAGCTGATATTCAGGGTCTGTCTTGGGGTTAGATGGCCGCCTAGGGCCCCAAATATATATATTTTTTCTCTTTAAATAATATAGGCCTAAAAATATTTGTATTTAAAATCTAAAGAAGATGAAACATAACAGGTCAACCCAGTTTTTTATAAATTTCTATAAATTTCTTTAAGTAGTATGAATTCAAAAAAGGTTTTACTTAAAAGTCCAAACAAAATAAAATCCAATATGTCAATCCATTTTCTTATAACTCTATTAAGTCAAACTCAATCCACAATATTTTATTATGGTTGCCACTTGAGCATTGATTCCAAAAGAAAAATAAAAAAGCTAACGTCTCTCCAATTTCAAGCGACTCTGCGACACGGACACTCTCGGTTGAAGCAACAAAGCGATGACTCTAATGTGGTCCTTTCTTTACTTGGCTTGAAAATTGATAATGTTATATATATATATGCACTTTTGACAATAGTGATTGAATATATTTGAATCCTTTTTTTACAAAGTTGTTTTAAGAAATTGATAAATATATATATAGATGCATATAATCGCGAGTAAGAAATTGATATATGTATATATATATAGATGCATATTTTAATTTATTGAATATATCTATTTAAGAAATTGAATATATAATTGTTTTTATTTTGTAATTATCATGAAGCAATTCCTACTATGAAAAACCATTGTATCAGACTAGACAACTCTAAAAATTACTGTCAAGTTTTAAAGGTCTACAATTTGACACCTACCAAATTCAAGTTCCCTTCATGCTTTTGCAATTTTTTTTACTGAAAAAAGAAACAATTAATTCATTAGATGACAAACTTTTTAAAAATTTTATTCAATCGGGGCATCTGCTTATATATGCACAAAATGATTTCATTCACACCAATTACAGTAATTATTCAATGTGATTTTTGTATTTTTTATATTTTATGTTATAATAACTATAATTTAACGCAAATATTTTGGCAAAAATTTAAATTTTGTGACTAAGTTTGTTGCATATTTTCTTTTCATGTGAACGAGATCGTACTCTTAATAATGCACCAAGACCTGATTTATTATTATTATTTTTTTATATTAATATATTCTATGCTTAATAAAAAACAATTAGTATTTTTATAAGAGGGGCCTCATATTTAATCTCGTCTAGGGCCCCAATTTTTTTTTTTTTTTTTTTTATCAATTTCAGGGCCGGCCCTACTGATACTTCCAATTTTTTCTAAACACTCTGTCAAGGCTCGGAAGCTCTTCTAAAATTTTTGTCAAATACAATTCAAAACAGTTTTTCCCTCCTGAAAATCAAAAACAACTTCTGAAAAATCCATTCAAACATGACCTAAATGTTTTTTTTTTTTTGTGAAAGGTAAGGCCTCAATGTTTTAATTAAAAAGGGATATTGACAATATAATATTTTGGGGCATTTTGCCAACAAATTTGTATTTACTTTTCTTTAATTTCCCATAAAAGGGTTTAAATATACCACCAACTTCGTAAATAGATTTACATTGGATTTTGTAGGAGGTAAAGTTGTTTGTAAGATTAATAAAGTATTGCTAAATAAGATAACTAGTTAATTCTTGAATATTCACTTGTTGATTTGAGTTGATTAGATCAACTATAATCTATAAGGGGGTGCCTCGCGAGTATTATTTGGGAACTAACCTAAAATAGTTTATACGCGAGTAAAAACATTACACAAAGGTAACTATGAGGAGACTGATATGGGTATAGCTAACATCTAAACTCATAGTCCTATATGCTGTTTGCGTAGGGAGTAGTACTACATGGAAATCTAGGGAAATGCTTTGAATATGCAAATAGTGGGTTGCGACCCTATTTGCACCATTCAAAGCAAAAATACCTCAGAGAGACCAATGGTACTCATGGTCATGAAAATGGTATGCATGCAAATAGGTCATGACCAAGGGAAATGCTATAACATCACAGTTTCTTGAACAAAGGAAATAGAAAAGGAAAATTAGATCCGCGAGAAAGGAGCGCAGATTATATATCGCGAGGCATATTGTGGTTCTCGCAAGGGATGCTGACGTGTCCATAGCTGTGTGAATCCGATGTCGCGAAATGCTTTGAGACCTCGCGAGATATGCTAGACGCGACATGGTACTGACGTGGCAAAAAAATTCCGCGAAGAAGGACTGGGTCACTATGTCTATAAATACTGACCAAAGTATTCATTTTGAGGGGGCTTCCAAACTTAGAGAGAGAAATTTCTAGAGAGAGAAATAGTGGTTTGCAAGTGATTTCCTGTACTATTTCTCTTCTCTTCCTTCTTCTTTCTATAGTTCTGTAAATCATAAAAAATAGTAATAAAAACCATCTTTGTTAGAGTGTTAGAATGTGCAGAAATTATTTCTAAATCAATCAAATCACAAACCATCTCTGCTGGGGAAGAGATGTCTTCTGCACAAGCTAATCCTCATCCAGTTCGACGAAGTGGGCATCCGCCCACAAGACATACCGAGCAAAATGAAGAACAAGAAGCAAAGCAAGGAGTAGAGCAAAATGAGGAGACTTAGCCTGTTCCACCAGCATAAAGGCAGCGTCGTCGCGCAAACACTGGTGCGGCTCAAACAAAAACTCATTCGGTGATAGATCCAACACTAATGTCGCCAGAATTGAAGAAACTCAAAAGGCTATTATGACCTTTATAAAAGCTTCACAACCTTCGGAGCCAAACTCAGCATCTCCTCAGGTCGAAAATCACGTTCTGCCAAAAACAGCACACACACAGGTTGAAGCATTGGAGAAGGAAACTTATATTACCAGTGAGTAACTATGAGCTATTCTAAATGCAAAAGCTAATGTAGATGAGGTAGAGACAGCCCCACCGTACCATCCTAGTATCATGGCCTTACCATATCCCGAAGACTATGGGGTACCAAGTTTTCAGCAATTTGATGGTAGGGAATACAATGTGAGAGAACATGTCTCACGATTTGTGGATACTTTAGGGCCCCACAGAAACAATGAGTATTTGAAGCTTAGGGAATTTTCCAAGTTCTTGACAGGTACTGTATATACTTGGTATACTAGTTTGGTTCTGGCCTCAGTAACAAGCTGGACATATATGGTAATCAAATTTCACACCAAGTTCTTTCAAGCCGATGAAGAATTTTCGATGCTCTTGCTCATTAAACAAAGGCAACGATTGGGAGAGGAAGTGACAGCTTATGTCAAGAGATTTCGCGAAACTACTTTACAGTGCCATGAGCCACTTTCTGAGCGTCAGTTAATCAAGATATGCATCTAAGGGATGCTACGAGAATATAGGGTACACTTGGTCAATCATGAGTTTAGAACTTTCTCCGCATTAGTTGACAATGCTTGAAAGCTGGGAGAAGTTCTTGCACATCCAACATGACCAAGTATTGCCACAAGGTGAGTGGCAATGGTAGTAGCCACACAGGATGAAAGAACAAGTGGAGATCGCACCAGAAGATCCGAGCCACCTCCTCTACCTTTTGGTGAAAAGGAAGTGATTGCTTTGCTTAATCAGTGGATCACTGATGATGTCATATCACTGCCTCCAGTGCTGAGAATGTTGATGAGGGAGGAGAAAATGAGAAGTAAATACTGTCCTTATCACAAGTCCATTCGATATTCTTTGAGTGGGGGTTGGGCATTTCGCGGAATAATGCATAAGAAAATAGTGCCAGGAGCTTTGGATGTCACGAAAAATGTAGCTAATGAACCTTTTCCTGCAAATGTGGTAGTCGTAAGTGCTCATGATGACACTGAAGAAATGGTGAGCATGGGCAAGTGTGAATGTGCTCTTGCTCGCGAAACAGTTGATACTGCTAAATTTGAAGTATTCTTCAATGAACTTCCAATACAAGAGCATGTAAGGTAATTCTTGAAAGAGCAAACAATTGATGCCCTCAATCACACCATCGTGATACCACAACATGGGAAAGCCACAGGTGATGGGCGTCAGGTGTGTGCAAAATACATGGTTAAAAACAACACCTTAATGTCACTTTAGGTTTTACCCTTCTATAAGCGCACAACTCAATTATATATAGTTTTGCTTGAGTAGGGGAGTATCGATCCCAGAGAGACGAGGATTGTTCACTTTAATGATCTAAAAACACTGAATTATAGTTTTCCGAAAAGAGTTGATTTTTTTGTAAATTATCTAATATTACTTAAATTAATCTAAATAGCAAATTAAATTGGTTTTGTGATTCAGAGGGAGTGAAAACTAGGGTTTCCTCACTCCACCACTAACCGCATAACATAGTCCAAATTCTATTTCAATTGCATGAGGGCAATCCATTGACTGTGAATCAGGCCGCACTGCACCAACAGTTTGACTCCAAAAAGGATTACTCTCAACCAGATCGCGATAACCCATCTCAAGACTAAACTGATTACTGCATGTCAACTACTAACAGAAAATTAAATTAAAGCAGTAAATTAAAGCATGAAAATAAACTAAAACATGTCTATATCAGTTTGTTAAGGCATGGCCTGTGTCGACCTAGGGTTTTGAGTTTTATGACCACCATTGTGTAGAAAATCACAGATTAAGCATCCGAGTTCCAACCCATAGTGAATAATTGTAATTGTGTAAGATAAATATATTTTAAAAGTCTAAGACAAGAATCAATTCAAATATATAAACTTGTATCACGAATAAAAACGGTCTCTCATCTAACACAATCATCACAGTATAGTCACAGTTTTCCCTCTCTACAATTGAAAATACAATTAGAATTACATTACTTGGCTAGGGTTTTGTGAGAAAACTCTAGATACCGAATTAGTTGATCATCGTAGAAGGAGACTGCATCGTTAATGTAGAATTGCCCTCCATGACCTTTTTCTCCGAATCTCAAGGTCTTGAATGGCTCCTCACTTTTGAATAAGATGAATCTACAGAGGCGGCTCTGAAAATTATACGTGCCAAGAATCTCCCTAAAATCTGTAGCAAAACTTGGTATTTATAGGCAAAGTTGAGGAAAACCCTAACTTGGAGAATATGATTACCTTTTTTGGTAATTTCACACCCAACCAAGTAAAACCCTAATATAAGATGTATAATATGTGCATATATCATTTATAGAGGTGTTGGGGTCGAAATATAGTCATTCGGGTGAAAACAAATCAATCTGGGTCAAAATAGGATTTTGGCCCGAAACTGAAATTTCCAATTTTTTCTGTAGAACACCTCTCACTCTTTTGATCATAACTTGATTTGTACACATTGGATGAAGGCTTATGATATATTGTTGGAAATATAACTTCAAGATCTTGATTTTAAGCTCAAGAATCACCTCATTTGGATCTCTTTTGACCGAGATATGAGTACCCGAAGTTGGATAAAAGTTTGGTGTTGGAAATACTGGACCTACGCCCAAGCGTAGGTTAGGGGCGTAGGGTCCAATTATGGATCACAAATCAAAGCGTAGGTATGGTCCAATTTTGCCTATTTTTGCCTCTGGTGACATAGGGTATGATTCATTTTTGCTGTAAAGTTTGTTTTTTTTCATATTTGAGCTAGACTGGTCGCCTTTGACTCCCGATGCTTTTGGTTGAAGTAATAATGTCTGAAAATGACATTTTTGCCCTTCGCTGAGATAACGATGACTGAAAATGACCGTTTTTCCCTTCAGTAGTTCTTCTTTGCTCTGGCACACCTCTTAATTCCTTTCTCGAGATAGAAATGAACATGAACTCGGTTAAGTCACCGAAATTAGCTCTGTTTCGTCATTAAGCTCCTGAAACATGCTTACACACACAAACGGGATAAAAATACCAAGTAACGGAATGTAAAGACATAACAAACGCAAGATAGGGGCGAAAAATGACCAATATTGAGTACCTATCAATAAGCGAGATCATGTTCTCAGAAGCTGACAGAAAAATTTTGTTTCCTCACAATAGGCCCCTTTACGTACCTGCTTTTGTTAATGGCCGTGAAATGAAGCAGACCTTTCTAGATGGTGGAACATCTGTTAATATAATTCTGCTTGCAACCTTGAGAAAGATAAACTTCCCTGAAAGTAAAATCGTGACTCATGTTATTTCAGTTATTGACTTCCATGGGGACCAGTAAGCCACTATGGGATTCGCGACGTTGGATCTCAAAGTTGGGAAAATCAGAGCCCCAACCAAGTTTCATATTATTAAGGGAGAACCTTCATATCAATTGCTACTGAGAAGACCATGGTTGCATGCATATGGTGTGGTGCCATCATCTTATCATCAAGTGATGAAAGCTAACTGGGGAGAGGGAATAATGACCATTAAAGCATCCAAGAGTCCTTTATGTGCCTCTGAATCTCACTTTCGCAGATGCAATTCATTTCTTAGAGTATGAAGAGGAAGCTAGCCGTGGTGTCTATGCTGCCCCATTGCCAAAATGGGAGGAGATGGAAGCTAAAGTTTCACTCAAAAGGAAATCAAATGAGGTGAGTTGGTCGTGAGTTAAAATGCCTAATGGGTGTGTGGTATATAAATTATGACGGGATTGGGGGTCAGAAGCCTACACAGTTGGCACTGACCCCGAGACATCAAAGTTAAATCCGCGACCAAAACATGGTTTATGCGAGATTGATATAGGATATGGAACAACACCGTGACCAACCTTCATAAGCAGCATCTTATCCGTGGAAACAAAAGTATCTTTGGTAAATCTGTTCAAGAATATCGTGATGTTTTCGCTTGGGATTATGGTCAGATGTCGAGGTTAAGTACTAGGCTAGTCAATCACCATCTCAATGTACACCCCGCATCGGAACTGAGGAAGCAACAACAACGGGTATTTCACCCAGATTTGGAGATACAGATTAAGGCAGAAGTGGAAAAGTTGATAAAAGCAGAATTCATTAAGCCTACTCAACACCCGACATGGCTCGCGAATATTGTACTTGTGAAAAAGAAGAGTGGGCAGATTCGAGTCTGTGTGGACAATCGCGACCATAATAAGGCCTGTCCAAAAAATGATTTTCCTCTACCTAACATCGACATTATGGTAGATGCAACTGTGGGACATGAGATATTTTTGTTAATGAATGGATGCAGTGGTTACAATACGATAAAAATGGCATCAGAGGATGCTGAAAAACTGCTTTTCGCACTCCAATGGGAAATTTCCATTATACTATAATGCCCTTCAAACTTAAGAATGCTGGAGTCACATATCAAAGAGCCATGACAACCATTTTTCATGATATGATGCATAAAACAGTCGAGGATCACGTTGATGATTTGGTGGTCAAGTCCAGAGCAGTCCAAGATCATGTGGGTGATTTGAGGAAAGTATTACAAAGGTGCCAAGAGTATAACTTAAAAATGAATCCTTTAAAGTGTGCTTTTGGGATACCCGAAAGAAAATTTCTAGGGTATGTTGTACATCGACACATAATAGATTTGGACCCAATAAAATCCAAAACAGTGCTGGAGATGGCGCCACCTACAGCTCGTAAGTTATTAAAATCTTTTATGGGTAAGATTTCGTATCTCAGAAGGTTTATCCCGATATTAGCAGAAGTCACTCATGCCCTCACTGAAAGAAAAAGGCAACATATAATTGGGGGAAAGAGCAAGAAGAGGCTTTTGAAAAGATTAAACAGATATTTGGCTTATCCTAAAACGATGGTAGCACCACAGCCATGAAAGCCATTAATAATGTATCTCACATCTACTAATAAATCAATAGGAACACTGTCGACTCAAGAGCATAATGGGGAAGAAAAGTCGGTATACTACATTAGTCGCGTGCTCAGAGGACCGAAATCGCGATATACATCTTTGGAGAAACATTGTTTGGCTTTGGTATTTACGGCACATAAATTTTGATACTATCTATTGGCCCATCCACTGGAGTTGGTGACTAAAAGTAACCCTATTTGATATTTGCTTACAAAGACTATACTCAATGGAAGAACAACGCATTGGCTGCTGGCATTATCCGAGTATGAGATTACGCGCTCTAGGTCAAAAAACAGTAAAAAGCCAAGCATTATCAGATTTGTTGGCTTTATTTTCAAGAGGTTCTGAACCCAAAGAAAAACATGTGGGAATAGTGGGTGTGGCACGAACTGCAGAATATACATTAGAATTTGATGGTTCATCCACAGAATAGGGAGGTGGGGCTGAATTTGTATTAAGAAATGAAGAAACAAAAGAATAAGTGGTCATGGCCTCCAAGCTTGTTTTCCCTGCACCAACAACATAGTAGAATATAAGGCTGTAAATGAGCCAAGCCGAGCTGAGTAGTAGCTTGTTCGAGCTCGGCTTGAGCTCGATAAGATTTTTTATATAGCTGTTTGAGCTCGACTCAAATAAAAATTAGGTTACTCGAGCTCGGCTCGCGAGCTTGATTAACTTAACAAGCCGAGCTCAATCTTGAGCTAATTATCAAGCTTAAACTTGATATCAAGCTTGTTTATGAAAATCATATATACATAATTCATAAATTATGTCAGAAGAAATAAAAGAATTAAGTTATAAAATAGTATGTTATTACTCCCAATTTGAGGTAAATTAATTAATATTTATATCTCTAATAGGCACACTAAACTATAAATTAGTGGTAGGACCCACAATATTATATGCTTGTCCCATTTAAAAAACTTGATTGAGTTGACGGATTGAAATTTGATGATATTGTGTCGTTGTTTCACCACACCCCGATCAACAAGAATTTATACCTACTAATACTTTACTTAAAATAGTATAGCAATAAGTAGGGTCGAACCACTCTGAACTTGGAACTTGTTTTGAGACAAGGATCCAAAACTTTACTTTTTGAGAAAAAAAGAAATTCACTTAAAACAACTCTTGAATTTTTTAATAGTACTAAAATAACTAGATAAAATTATCAAATGGTGGAAAAAAATCTCAAGGGAAAAGAATCCACCACCCGGGTCTATACAAATAATATTATATATTTCTATTGCAAATTCTCCTCCAACCTATTAAACATAAACATAGATAGTAGTACGCATTCCCCGTATTTCCATTAATTGGTAATCATGAAGAATCCTCCTTTTATTTTTTAGTGTCCAACCTCTATTGTAAGGTTTTTGTTCATTGAGATTCATAAAATGAATACTCTCGGGACGAGAATTAAACAATGCGAAATAAAATAAAAATTATTTATATCTTACCCATAGTGGCTTCATCACCCCCTTGAGAAGAGTTTTAAGCTAGCATGTTGATATGAAAATAAAACAAGGTAATAGAATAAAATTCCATTGATAGAGAAAAAATTACAAAAAATATGAAAATGGTACAATAGTATTCTAAGCTCTCATTCCTCCCGCTCCTCTCTCTTCCTCAGATTTCCAATATATATAGGCCTCTGGTTGTTTCTTGACCACTTGTACCATTCCTAGTTGTCGAATTTAATGTTATCTTCCTTTCCCAACTGTCGAATTTAATGTTGTCTTTGATTTTACAGCATTGAATATTCAAGCAGCATCATTTTTCATCTTTATTTTTTATCTTGGCGTGCCTTTTGAGGCATGTGAGTCAACATCACCCATTTCCCTCTCAGACCACAATTCACATATACATACACCACCTGTATGCATATGCATATATATGCATGCATTAATTACATTATCCCCCACCATTTTTTCTTTTTCTTCATTTTCATCATTCTTGCTTTCTTTTTCTTTTCTTTTGTAAATCAACCCCTGTATGAAATAAACATATATACATATTAGTACATTATGCTAGATAAATTACTCTATTTTGTGCACTTATCAAATTACCCCCAAACAAGCTTTTGCTAGTCCTCTAGCAAATAAGGAAAAAATAGATAAGTTCACAAAAAAAATGATACATTATTGAAGTTTAACTAATGATGAGCCACTTTCGCAGGCTACATTCGATTGCATTTACCATATGCAATAACGCCTTAAACCCCTAGGTTACCCTAGTGGACGAGCAATAGTCTCGTGAGGGTTTACAGTGAAGATACCCACAAACTTCTTTAGTCTTCATTTTCACACATTCATGCATTCACACACTCATTAATTAAGCCATGATACAATATATAAGATAATATGATTGCAAATACTCCCACTCACTACCGAACAAAAACTATCTCAAGTTAATGATATGAACGGTCCCCACTAAAGTAAATAACTTCGTTACTCTCTACTCCTAATCTAGACAACCTTCCGTGTTTTAGTGAACATTCTACTATGGTATGTCAATTTCTCTTCTTCTACTTCATTGATCAAACTTTGCCATTTTTCATAAAAATTTATTCTTTCCATCATTCCACTTCTATCCCTTTTTTATCTTTCTAAGCTCCGGACTTTCCAGCGAGGATTCTTAGTCCCGACCAACTGGGCCCGAGCTTCTTCCATAGGATTTATGCTCATTAGTTTTCTCCCCTTTTTACGCGAGCAGTGATATTGGTGATACCAAGGCCCGGTTACTCAGATCGAAGAACTACTTTTTGCATTTCTTTCAAAATAAATTTTTAAATTTTCTCCATTCTATCTCCCCTTTTATAGCGGCAAAGCTAATTTTTCAACTACATAGTCAAAGATCAACTGTTTTTCCCATAGTGAATGTGTGCATGTGCTTATAGGTAAAAGTTGTCCTTTTCGGTTTCAATTTCACTAATTCATTTACTTATGTAAAACCACATCACTTCACTAACTCAATCTAATCATTACTCTCATGAGCGGGAATATCGCATCACATACTACTGATACATCATAAACACAAACTTAATCAACTTATAATGCAAAACACTTATGCATAAAAACAAAGAATGTTTTTGAAAAAATTTCAATTTTTCAAATTTTTTTTTTTTTGAAACTCTATTTGATTAAATAGATATCCACCCCCAAACAAAAATAACACTGTCCCTAGTGTGTAAAAATACATCTAAGAGATAAATTGGAACAAATTACCACAATTGAGGTGGAGGTGATGGAGTATAGTCCCTGCAAAGATTCTGGGCAAAAGAAAAGTCAAGTGATTGGAAATATTATGACAGACTTTACCCCCAAACAAAATCGAAACATACCCAAATAGAGTGAGAAAGAAAAATTTTAGAAAATATTTACACAACAGACTTGGTTGCCTCCCAGGAGCGCTAAGTTTAATGTCATCAGCCAGACGTAATGGAGGTGTTACCCCTAAATGGATCAGTCCGAATAAATCGGATCAATGAGGAGAATTTCCTCAGTTTCAGAAGCTTCAAGTTCTAGGAAAGGCTTGAGGCGATGAGCATTGACTTTAAACAACTGTCTAGTCTTAGGGTCTTGTAACTCAATGGCACCATGACTAGAAATGTGATGGACATAGTACAGGCCTGACCAACGTGACTTTAATTTCCCAGGAAACAATTGAAGACGGGAGTTATACAAAAGAACCTTTTGTCCTATGAAAAACTCCTTTTTGAGAATGTGTTTGTCATGTTCCATTTTAGTCTTAGCTTTATAAAGTCTTGAACTCTCATAGGCATCATTTCTAATTTCTTCTAACTCATCAAGTTGAAGGGTCCTACGTTGACCGGCTTTATCATAGTCAAAGTTCATGGCCTTGATGGCCCAATAAACACGGTGTTCGAGTTCAACAGGCAAGTGACAAGCTTTGCCATAGACCAATCGATATGGGGACATTCCTATAGGGGTCTTGTAAGCAGTTCGGTATGCCCATAACGCATCCTGGAGTCGAAGACTCCAGTCCTTCCTTGTGGGGTTAACAGTTTTCTCTAAAATCTGTTTAATCTCCCTATTGGATACCTCAGCTTGACCATTGGTTTGAGGATGATATGATAGGGCCACTTTATGGTTGATTCCATATTTGGACAACAGGTTGCCAAAGACTTTGTTGCAAAAATATGAACTATTGTCACTGATTATGGCTCGAGGTGTTCCAAATCGAGGCAAAACCTGGTCTTTGAAAAATTGCACCACAACTCTATGGTCAGCTGTTTTGGTGGCTAAAGCTTCTACCCATTTTGACACATAATCAACTGCTAGAAGGATGTAGAGATTGCCAAATGAGGATGGAAATGGTCCCATGAAATCAATACCCCAAATGTCAAAAATTTCAACGACGAGAATTGATTGTTGAGGCCATTCGTTTCTTTTAGTAATCTTACCTAGCAATTGACATCTATGACAAGCTAGACAGTATATGTGGGTGTCTTTGAAAAGGGTTGGCCAATAGAATCCTGACTGCAAGATTTTTGCAGCAGTTCGTTTAGAACTGAAATGGCCACCACATGCCTAGTCATGACAGAAGGAGATGACAGACTCTTGGTCTACCTCAGGAACACACCTACGAATGATCTGATCTGGACAATATTTAAACAAGTAGGGGTCATCCCAAAAATATTCCTTAGCCTTGGCCAAAAATTTATCTTTCTATTGCTTGGACCAGTTGGAAGGAATTTGACCAGTCACAATATAATTGACAATATCGGCATACCATGGTGCATGAGATATCTCAAATAATTGTTCATCAGGAAAATTATCAGAGATTGGAATGAAGTCACTAGTGGATTCAATAACTAGACGGGACAAATGATCAGCGACTACATTCTCAGAACCTTTCTTATCTCGAATCTCAAGGTCAAACTCTTGAAGGAGTAAGATCCAGCATATCAACCTAGGTTTTGCATTAGATTTGGACAAAAGATGTCTTAACGCTGCATGATCTGTATAGATGATGACCTTAGATCCAATCAAATAAGATCTAAACTTCTCAAAGGAGAACACTACTGCTAGCAACTCTTTCTCAGTGGTTGAGTAGTTGATTTGGGCATCATTTAAGGTTTTGCTAGCATAGTATATGACATGTCGTGCTCTGTCCACTTTCTGGCCTAAAACAACACCTACTGCATAATCAGACGCATCACACATAATTTCAAAAGGCAAGGTCCAATCAGGTAAGCGAATGATAGGTGCAGTAGTGAATGCGGACTTTAAGTGCTCAAAGGCGGACTTACAGGCATCAGTAAACTCAAATTGGGCATCTTTAGCGAGAAGATGGGTCAAAGGTCTAGTTATCTTACTGAAATCTTTTATGAAGCGCCCGTAGAAACCGGCATGACCTAGGAATGCTCTAATATCTCAAACAGATTTAGGGATAGGTAGATTGGAGATTAGATCAATTTTGGCTTTGTCGACCTCAATTCTTGCACTAGAGATATTATGACCTATGACAATTCCCTTTGTAACCATGAAATGACACTTTTCCCAGTTAAGTACTAAGTTAGTGTTACGACAACGTTGAAGGACGAGAGAAAGATGGTCCAGATATTGCTCAAATAATGATCCAAAAATAGAGAATTCATCCATGAAGATTTCTAAAAACTTTTCAACCATGTCACTAAATATACTCATCATATACCGCTGAAATGTAGCTGGGGCATTACACAAGCCGAATGGCATACGACGATAAACGAATGTACCGAATGGACAGGTGAAAGTTGTCTTGTCTTGGTCATCTGGGTGGACAGGGATTTGATTGTAACCAGAATAACCATCTAAAAAGCAATAGAAGGCCTGACCAGCTAATCTCTCTAACATTTGGTCGATGAAGGGAAGTGGAAAATGGTCTTTCCGAGTCACACTATTCAGTTTCCTGTAGTCTATGCAAACTCGCCATCCAGTTTGAATGCGAGTAGGAACTAGCTCATTGTGGGCATTGGACATAACAGTGATGCCAGACTTTTTTGGAACGACCTGGATTGGGCTCACCCACTAACTATCAGAAATCGGGTAGATGATATTCGCGTCAAGAAGTTTGATAACTTCTCCACGGACAACTTCCTTCATATTGGGGTTAAGTCTCTTTTGAGGTTGCCTACAGGTTTTCGCATTATATTCTAAGTGAATGCGATGTTGCACCACTAGAGGACTAATGCCTTTGATATCATCAATGGACCATGCTATGGCTTCCCTATTTGTCTTAAGAACCTCAAGTAATTGGAATTCTTGTTGCTCAGTTAACTCAGAAGATATTACCACTGGAAAAGTCTCAGATTCACCAAGATATGAATATTTTAAAGTCTCAGGTAAATGCTTTAATTCTATCTTAGGTGGTTTCTTTGCATGTTCAAATTCAGTGGTAACTGGTAAGGACAATGATTCAAATTTGGATTTATACTTGGGGGCTTCAAAAGGTGGGGCAGAGTTTAGCAAATCATTGATTTGGCTAATATAATTAGCCTCATCAAAACTATCACCAAAATGGGTTAAACACTGCTGAAGTGGATCCTTAGGATAAGAGTGGTGAAAGGTGTGGGTGGTCAATGACTCAATAAGACAAACTTGTTCAACAGATTCTGATTCAATGGGTTGTTTCATCAAATTAAACACATTGACTTCCACTTTCATGTTCCCAAAGGTCAAGGTCATGCTACCATTTCTACAATTGATCAAAGCATTGGCTGGGCTAAAAATGGTCGACCTAAAATTATTGGAATTTGCTTCCCTTGAGTTGGCTGAGTGTCTAGCACAATGAAGTCTACGGGGTAATAAAAATCATTAAATTTGACAATCACATCCTCAATGATACCCCTTGGAATTTTTATGGATCGGTCAGCTAACTGAATTCTAACATCAATTTTCTTCAAATCAGTCAATCCTAAATCCAAGTAGACTGAATACGGTAGCACATTGACACTGGCACCAAGATCCAATAAAGCCTGACCTTCAAAAGTTTCTCCTATCCTACAAGTGATAGTGGGACTACCAGGGTCTTTATGTTTAACCACAACTTGGTTTTGTAGGAAGGAGGAACAATGTTGGGCCATGAAGGCTTCCTTAGGAATATTGGTTTTCCTCTTGACTAAGTCTTTGATGAATTTTGCATAAGAAGGAATTTGCTTAATAGCAGTGAGAAATGGAATGTTAATCTGGAGATTTTGAAAAATCTCTAAGATTTCACTGTATTGAGAATCCTTCTTATTGTTGACTAGTCTAGAGGGAAATGGTACACGTGGAACAACCGGCTTAGGAATGATCTCATCAAGTTGAGGACCTTGATCCTTTTTGGATTTTGGGGAATTGGGTAAAAGAGATTTGGATTGTTCATTGTCATGACTGATGGGTGGCTCAACCTTATTATCAATTTTCTTTCCTGACCTCAAGGTAGTGATATAATTTACATGGTCATTTGAGTGGTCAGAATTGGAAGTGGTCCCTATGTGATTAACTCCTTTCCCTTTTGGATTGATTTCGGGTTGGCTCGGTAATGTACCTCTTTGTCTTTCAGATAGAGCTGCGGTGAGTTGACTCAACTGACTTTGGAGAGACTGCTGAAATTGCAGTTGATTTTGAGTCAAGAGATCAAAGTTATTTTCTAACTTTTGGAATCTCTGATTGTAATGCTTATTGGATTGATCAAGATTAAGGGCAAGCATTTTCAAAATGTCCTCATAATTGGAAGTATTATGGACCGGTGGGACAGGAGCAACATAGTTGTTCATGGGATCAACTGCTAAATCTCAGCTTGGATTGAACTGGTTATTCCTGGGGAATTGATTTTGAGGAATGATTTGTCCTTGAGGTGGAGGTGGCCTATTGGAGTTACCTTGAAAACCGGATGAACCACCTAAGTTTTGTGGAGGTAAATTTTGCCTCCATGAAAAATTAGGGTGGTTTCTAGTATCAGGATGGTAACTTTGGCTAAATGTGTTAGGCAATGGTCTCCTAAAGGTATTGAAAGCACAAACTTGCTCATCCGAAGGTTCAGATGTACAATAGACCGGATATTCCTGAGCGGGAGGAGATAAACCAGAACAAACATTGCATTGTGCAGGGGTAGAGATTATGGCAAATGCATCAAACTTTTTGCTTAAGTCTTTCACTCCATCAACAAGACTTTGCATCACAGACTTTAACTCATTTTCAGGTTTGATCTCATAAAAACCAGGTTTTCTATTCATTTGATCATTCCTAGAAAAATCATTCTCACTTTGGTTCCAATTCCAATTTTGGGCATTTTCAGCTAGTTCCTCCAAAAATATATAGGCTTGGTCAGGGGTTTGAGCATTGAAATTTCCTTGGTGCATTGACTCAATCATGGTTCGGTTTATAGGTGAAAGTCCCATATAAAAGAAATGGACTAACTGTACTTTATCAAAGCCATGATGTGGGCATTTGAGGAGCAAGTCATGAAATCGGTCCCAAGTTTAGTGGAATTGTTCTTCAATTTTCCCTCTAAAAATACTAATGACATCTCTCATTGATTCGGTCTTTTGTATGGGATAAACTTTACTCATAAATTTCCTTGCAAGTTCATCCCATGATCGAATAGAGTTGGGTGGAATGGAGTTTAGCCATGAAGCAGCTTTATCTTCTAAGGATAGGGGAAAAAGACGCAGTTTGACACCCTCTTTATTCAAATTTTAATTTTTGAATGTGTTGCATATTGTCAAAAACTTCCCTAAATGGATATAGGGTTGTTCACTTTCGAGTCCATGGAATTTTGGCAACATATTGATTGTGGCGGGTCTAATCTCAAACTGGGGTGCATCATTCTCAGGTAGAACTATGCTATTGGGTGGGTTGGCTGTGATTGGGGCAAAATAATCATTAAGAATTCTTGGTGCAGCCATTGATGAATTATTGGTGGTTGACAGATTTAACAAGGGAATTGATTTTTCTTCTAAATCAATGAATGACAAATCACTAGGAAACCTAACGAGACGCTTGTTAACTCGCAACCACTGGGGCATAAACAAAAAGAAACCTAAAAGGGATAGATGAGGGACAAATCACACAAAAATTTGGGCTTTGTTATCTTGAGCTTAAATTCAAAGGTGGTGAATTTTTAAATCTAATATTGTAGAGAATTAATAGGATGATGTCCAAATTAATTCTCTCTTAATTGGACAGCTCCTACTCTATTCCAGATTAAGTCGATAGATTACCAGTTAAGGATCATCAAACTAACAACGGAGTAGTTCCCAGGAAAGTGTGGTGAGGCACGTGGCCTGCTTAATGCCGAGTCAACCTCACTTTCCTAGACACCGTTTATCAATTTGATAATGACTCACTGGAGTGACTACCAACCGCTTCCTTCCTAGAGGGCCTATGAGCTCGTAACCCTAAAGTGGTTGATTGCTAATGAATTTTAATCAAATCCGGCTCATGGTTTAACAAATGCAAGGAATTTTTGTGATTTGTGGGCCACGGAGACGGGTGATGAAATCCCGACCGTATCTTGTGGGAAATTTTGCCCTTAAGTATCTTATGCAAAATGCTAATTAAAATATGCACAAGCAATACAAGAATAAAATAAAATAAGAAAGAAATATACAAAAAAAAAAACTTTTTATTTTTATTTTTATTATATATATATATATATATATATATATTTATATGAAAATAAGGTAAATACAAATAACGGGAGCCTAGGGTAATGTCTAATGTTATTCTACCCTAGAGGTAGCATGCAAAATTTTCACCTAATCTAGGGGAAGAAAATAAGAATAATAATAATAACAAGAGTTTAGAAATATGGAACCTGGATGACGACCCGGTACGTTATCTCCTGCAAAATAAAAAACAGAAATAAACAAGTAAGTAAATAAAAAAATGAAAATAAAATTGAGTGAATAAAATAATAATAATTAAACTAATCTTTTTTTTATTTTTATTTTTATTTTATTATTTTTTTAAAATTTTATGGGTGAGTTTGATTATTTTGAAAATGAGTAGGGAAACAAAAGTAATTTGCAAAGAAAATATGACACACAATGCAAAAGTGAGGCTGTTGGGATTTTGTTTTTGGTTTAATTTTGTTTTTATGTTAAATGGGCTCATGCAAATGAAAGTTTAAGAAAACTGTGCAAAAGTGATGCTACGCTTGTGAATTTTTTTTTTTTTTTAAAGAAAGGGGCCCACAAAAATGAATGGCAAAAACAAAAATTTCAAACCTTAACCTATATTAAAAGCTACCGCAAAGCCTAACCTATATTTAAAGCTACCACAAAAACTGTAAAATGAAAAGAATTTTTTTTTTTTTTATAAAATATATAGACATAGATGGTGCAAGGTCTAGAAGGTGACCAAAATGTTCCAAGGGACACAAGAGTTGAATGTAGCTGAGTTGCAAATCAATAATTGATATAACTAACAAATCAAAATTTGAGTGTCATCAATAGCCTGTAGCAATAGGGATGTAGCTAGATTTGTTTTTTTGTTTTTGTTTTATTATTCTTTTTTCAAAGCCTACCTAGATATGAAAAACTACTCTCTTATCAATGTCTACATCTTATATTATACAAATAAAAAAATAAATAGCTAGTGCCACACATTTCGGCTTTGACTTATGAAAAAGTTTAAATCAATTCTAGCCAACGTTGTTGTTTTTTTTTTTTTTTAAAAGACCTTGTCAAAAGTACTACCTGCTACTTTGACTTTTACGTAAATTAAATTTATTTGTTTAAAAAAAACTTTATGACAAAAGGAGAAAGTGACTCTCGGGTCACCAGCTCCCACACAACTTTTTTTTTTTTTTTTAAACTAACAGAATGTCACAAAATAGAGAAGAAAAAAAAATAATAAAGAAATGGAGGGATAGAAAGATCGGGTGGGTTCCCGAAGAATTAGAGTGGAGGATCTTTGATTCCGAATTCTTAGTGTTGAAGCGGCAACGACGCCATTTGACGGGTTGAAATTTGATGATATTGTGTCGTTGTTTCACCACACCCCGATCAACAAGAATTTATACCTACTAATACTTTACTTAAAATAGTATAACAATAAGTAGGGTCGAACCACTCTCAACTTGGAACTCGTTTTGAGACAAGGATCCAAAACTTTACTTTTCGAGATAAAAAGAAAATCACTTAAAACAACTGTTGAATTTTTTAATAGTACTCAAATAACTAGATAAAATTATCAAATGGTGGAAAAAAATCTCAAGGGAAAAGAATCCACCACCCGGGTCTATACAAATAATATTATATATTTCTATTGCAAATTCTCCTCCAACCTATTAAACATAAACATAGATAGTAGTATGCATTCCCCGTATTTCCATTAATTGGTAATCACGAAGAATCCTCCTTCTATTTTTTAGTGTCCAACCTCTATTATAAGGTTTTTGTTCATTGAGATTCATAAAATGAATACTTTCGGGACGAGAATTAAACAATGCGAAATAAAATAAAAATTATTTATATCTTACCCATGGTGGCTTCATCACCCCCTTGAGAAGAGTTTTAAGCTAGCACGTTGATATGAAAATAAAACAAGGTAATAGAATAAAATTACATTGATTGAGAAAAAATTACAAAAAATATGAAAATGGTACAATAGTATTCTAAGCTCTCACTCCTCCCGCTCCGCTCTCTTCCTCAGATTTCCAATATATATAGGCCTCTGGTTGTTTCTTGACCACTTGTACCATTCCCAGTTGTCGAATTTAATGTTATCTTCCTTTCCCAACTGTCGAATTTAATATTGTCTTTGATTTTACAGCATTGAATATTCAAGCAACATCATTTTTCATCTTTATTTTTTTATCTTGGCGTGCCTTTTGAGGCATGTGAGTCAACATCACCCATTTCCCTCTCAGACCACAATGCACACATACATACACCACCTATATGCATATGCATATATATGCATGCATTAATTACATTATCCCCCACTATTTTTTCTTTTTCTTCATTTTCATCATTCTTGCTTTCTTTTTCTTTTCTTTTGTAAATCAACCCCGGCATGAAATAAACATATATACATATTAGGACATTATGGTAGATAAATTACTCTATTTTGTGCACTTATCATGAGTTGTGCCATGTATTTATAGAGTTAGTCTCTCACCCACTATCCTAATCTAACCGATGTGGGACAAATTTTATGTCAAATAAGACTTTATCTCTTTGTGCTCTTTAAAATTTCAGTTCAGAATCAAGCTTTGGTGGAGTCTTGGAGATTGCCTCTTTTTGTTATAGGATTATGATCTGTCACTGCACAGTGGTTGCTGTGGTGGCCTCTAGTCTGGTCTATTGAGGAGTGGTTGGAGCTGCATTGTTTGAAGTGTAGGAGGGTGAGTTGCTTCTAGTGTTAGCCTGAGTTTCTTGCTTTCTATGTTACTAGGAGGCTTTGGTTTTTCTTACCTATTTTATATTTATAATACAACTGATTATAATACCTGTAGCAATGTGTCGTATGCCTATTTTATATGTTTCGTATATCTATTTTATATTTATAATACAACCGATTATAATACCTGTAGCAATGTGTCGTATGCCTATTTTATATGTTTCGTATATCTATTTTATATTTATAATACAACTGATTTTTTTAAATAAATAAATAAATAAGAGTGGAAATAATTTATTTCTTCACAACTTAGCAATTTCTATTGATCATCTTAAGTTCTGAAAAGTAATTGGCACATGCAACTTCTAAAATTACATGTAATTTTTTTTATGGGGAATTTGTGCTATTATATTTTAATGTATAAATTAGTATAAAGGCCATTTACGCAATTTTTATTTTTGTGAAAGGTTGATTTGTAAAATTTGTGCATTGGTGTTCGCAAATTCAATGGTCCGAATCATATAATAATAATAGTGTAATGGAATCATATAATAATAATAGTTTTATACAAAAATTTTCATATTATATTTTATTACATAAACTTTAGAGTATTATATAAATAAACATTTTTATTTTAAAATTAAAGTGTATATGACATGTCCACAATGTTATTGAAGGAAGATGCATTACAAACAAAACTCATTTCTCCCTCTTTAATGTATACATACATATATATATATGACATATATATAAATATATATAATCGAGCTTTGTTCGCGAACATTATCGAACCGAGCCTATACCTGTTTGAGCTTGACTCATTTACGAATCGAGCCTAAAAAATATGTTTGAGCTTGGTTCACTTACTAAATAAACGAACGCGAGCCGAGCTATTATCGAGCCGAGCCCGAGTAGCTTGTCGAGTGCTTGGTTCATTTACAACCCTAGTAGAATACGAAGGTTTGGTGTTAGGTTTGATGATGGCTCAGCAGTTGAAAGTGAAAGTCCTGCATGTAAAAGGGAATTCCAAACTTGTCATCAAACAGGTTAAGGGTGAATATGCTGTCAAAGAACCACACCTCGTGCCTTACAGAACTCTCATAAGACAGATGTTGGGAACTTTTGAATATGTAAACTTTCAACATGAGTCACGAGAGGGAAATCGGCGTTACGATGCATTAGCAACGATGGGCTTGCGACTATAGTTTCAAGGGAAAAATGCCACCTTATAGATAGTGCAAAGGATCAGCTCTTCTGTTAGTCATAAAGAGGAGCCACAACTATTTCCAGAGCAGGATTGGAAGAAAAATATAGTGCAAGCTTTGCTAAGAAATGATAGCACTACCATATGATGAGGTTACCAAATCATAAGAGGAGTGTTATATCATAGAGCAGTAAAAGGAATTTTAGCTAGGTGTGAGCTGATGAGTGAAGTACAGTAGTTATTACAGCAGGCTCACAAAAGAATGTGTGGGCAAACATATATGAGTCTCTACAGGAGTGTACAATGAGAAGGATATTTCTGGCCAAACATGAAAAATGATGTAGCTGAGTTACAAGGTAGATGCCAGAACTGTAATGCTTACCCTTCTACGAGTAAGGGAAACTTTACGAAAACAACTGACTGGTGGGAGAAGTATGAGCTTTATCTGAAAGAAGGGATTTTGCATGAGGTAGACAAGTTGTGATTCAAGAAGTTGGCCCGCGATTCATCATCCAAGATGGAAAATTGTTTCGCAAAAGTTTCGAAGGAAAACTACTAAGATACATTGATGAGGAGAAAGCAGGGGGAAGTACTTAAATGGACCCATGAATTTGGGCATCAGGGCCCAAGAAAGGTGTTCCAACAAATTCTCCTATTTGGGTATTATTGGCCAACAATGGAAAATGATGTTGGTGACTACGTTAGGAAATATCACATATGTCAAGTGCATGGAGATCTCATTCACGTTCCAGCAGCAGAATTGCACAGCTTATCCACTCCATGGCCTTTTCATACTTGGGCATTGGATATAATTGGGTCAATCACACCACATGCTCAAGGGCATACATGGATATTAGTCGCAACTGAGTTATTCACAAAGTGGGTAGAAGTTATTCTATTATGGCGGATAACAACAGATAATGTGGTGCGGTTTATAAAAGATAACATCATTTGCCGATTTGGGAAACCAAATGTCATATTATCAGATAATGGGAATCCTTTTGTTAACCATAAAGCCGCAAATTTGCTAGAAAAATATTCAGTAATTCTTCATAAGTCAACACCATACTATCCTAAAGGGAATGGACAGGTTGAAGCTTATAACAAAGCGTTGATATGAATCTTGTCAAGGTTGGTGCATGGTAACCAAAAGAAATGGGTAGATGAGCTTCCTATAGCATTGTGGGCACATCGGACCTCATATCGAAGTGCAATAAATTTGACTCCATATATGTTGGTTTATGGGGCGGAGGCTGTGTTGCCAGCAGAATTTGAGGTCACGGCTAAAATACTGATGTCAAAAAGTAGTAAGGAAGAAAGACTATTGAAAATTGAAGCATTGGAAGAAACAAGGGTTGAAGCTTTCATAAATCAGAAGATTTACAATAAACAACAAGCAAGAAACTACAATAAGAAGGTACGATACAAATGGTTCAAAGAAGGGGACAAGGTGTTGAAACCAGTTCCAGTAATTCTGAGAGGACAAAGAGTAAGGAAGTTTGAAGCTAAGTGGGAGGGTCCTTATATAATTACAAGTGAAAGCAGTAGTGACTACTACAGAATGGAGCACGAGATCACTCACGAGGGAACTAGGCCCCTTAATGTGAAGTGGATAAAACTGTATCAAGCATGAAGCCTTTATGTTATGAGGAAATATGATAAGTTGAAATGCATAGGAAATTGAAAAGAAGAATCAGCAACAAGTAATAAGAAATGTTGAAGTAGTAAAGACAATCATAATGTGATCTCATTCAACAAGATATGTGCACAAAATATGACTAAAAAAAAAGTGTATACATCATGAGGATAAAAGTACAAAATAAGAAAAGATGCTAAAAAAGATTCTTGGTGATAGGATCTGACAGTTTAAAACCCTCATGGTCCTCCCAATACATGCAAGTCCTCTCAGAATGATCAGCTGTGTCTTGAAGCTTCTTGTCCTCCTCCTCGAGTAAAGCCAGTCTCCTGCGAGCTTTTGTTATCTCAGTCTGTTTCTCCTATCGAATGGCACGGTCCTTGAGCTCAGTGCGATGATGATCATAAAGCCTTTGAACGGTATCTAGGTGTGCCTCCCACCAGGACACATCCATACCAATCATCTTCCAATCTTTTATGCTAACATGACATCTGGGAAGTGTATCAGGGACAACGTCCTAAATAGAAGTCTCGAATAAAGTCCCGAAGACATCTGCGACAAGTTGAAGATGGAAGGCTTACAGGAGTGGCTCGTAAATTTCCATTTGCGCAAATGTCTCCAGATGAGAACCTACGATCTGATCTAGGACTGGTATATCGCGTGGATAGCAAAGCCAAATATGCCAAGGTACTGGCACTGGAATGGTAGCCTGATGGACATCTAATGGAGCAAGAGGAGGTTCGCGAGAAGAAAAGTCTGGTTCGCGGGATGTAGAGGCATGATCGCGAGAAACAGAGGTAGACTCACGAGGATATAAAACAGGCTCACAAGGTGGGGATGGATGCACCTCTGTATTCTGATAAGCAAACAGTTATAGCGGAATTACTATTTGACCCAAGGAAATCCTCTGAGCATTGTGAAGAAGCTCGTCAATCATTTCTTGATCCTCAAAATTTAAACCTAAATAAGAAAATCACACACAAAGTATGTTAGTATGTTGAGGAAGCTCAGAATTAAATAAGTGGGAGAAGTGAAAAATTTACTTTCCTCAACCTCAGAAATAACACCACTAAAAAGGGACCTCTCAATTCTGGGGCAATCTTCCATGGTTGCAACTACTTCAGCCGCAACATCACCCCTAAGAAGCTGTAAATGACTGTCATCTATATTATGATCTTATGTCTAATCATCAATAGGTAAATCTGTAACCAGAGAAGCGGCGGCAACAACCTCAGGTGCGGATAATTGAGGAAGTGAGGGGTGAATAACTGGCTTTGAATAAGACTCAGTTGGTATCTCACGATCTGCAGCTGCCTCAATCTCGTGACCTGCTGGTTCCTCGCGGTCTGCTTCAGGAGTGGATGTTGTGGATAATACAGTGTTGCAAGATGAAGATGACTCATCATCCTCTTCAAAAGTCAGTTGAGTAGACTTTTTCAACAGTGTGTTAACGGGGAGATGGTCATCGTCATCATCAGAAGAATCTTCGAGGGAAAAAGTAGAATGGAGACCACCCCTGGGAGAAGTAGGAATATGAGGAGAGGTTATCTCGCGAAAATTTGATAATTTATGTGGAAAATGGTATCAATGGTGTGAAATTAATAAGGGGAAATGACATGTTAAAAAAAGAGTGGGGTGACTCACTTTGAGAAATCACTTTCTCCGGAAGAGAGGAAAGGATGCCAGCAACCTCTGTCTCCTATGCACTATCTGATAGATACAGTAAGGTGAAATAAGTTAAATGATGAAAGGAAGGAAGGAAATTTAAAAAAGGGTAAGAGGATTACCAGTACAGATATGGTTATGAGAGATCCCATGAGTGCTTTCAAGTTCATGTGCATGAGCCGAATCAACAACTCTAATATTTTCCACCACACGAGCTACTGTGTCTAATAAAGAAGACGTAACATCAACTTTTCGCTTGTTCTTCAATTTGGCCAAAAACCAGCTTTCGTCTTTCGGCTAAAGGCACTTCGTCTGGAGCTGGATTGTCTCCTACTACATGTGGAATCACCTCCGGTTGTACTTCAGAAATAGTGGATTCTTTGCCCTTTGATGAAGCTTTTGTAAGCTTACACTTTCGTGTCAAAGGTATTTCCTCCGAGCTTGGGGTCTCTCTTGCTATATGGGTCTCCGTAATAGAAGGGAGAGTTCTCTTCCTTTGAGCAAAGGGTACGCGATCTAATGACTATGTGAGAATAAATTTCTCAAGTCTATGAGACAGAGGGATATGATCTAAGTCAGGTGAATCACACGAATGAGAATTAAATCTGATACATGTGGCCTGAGCACTAGAACACTGTAGAAAGAGAAGAAAAAGGAAAATATTAGTATCAATAATCGTATATAAGGGCATTTATACATGAAGCACAAAAAGTAACAAGATTACCAGCCTCCTCGCAAATAGGGGATTTTGCGGGTGAAATCTCCACGCGATGTGAACGCTTGCGTGTATTAGTTGGGCCTGCATGGGGGACATTTTTTGTTTTCTTGGATTTTTGCTTGGCAGGAGCTTTGGTTGCTGGTAAAGTTTCATTGTGTTCATCTTGAATAGAATGATCAGGCACTTGAAGCGCAAATTTTCATTTATGACCACGGGTGCCTCGAGGTTTATGAAGTTTTAGTGAAGGATCTGAAGCATAAATAGATGCTACCTCTCCAACAATGGGAGGATTATTCATGAAGGCTTGGAATCTGTTTATTTGTTCTTTCCAAAATTCAATATAAAGAGGGGTCACACCACCCCTATGGGTACCCAGAGGAACTAATATAATTGTGGAGAAAACGTGAATAGTTTTTCTAAAGATTCGCGATAACGAATAAGAGTCCTATCAAAAGTTTCTTCACGCGATAAGGGGAGAAGAGGAGGAATAACTTGATCAAAACCCAGCTGGCGAGACACGCGTGAGGGGTTATAAGCGACAACTTTATCAAAAGTTTCACTAAAAACAGGTAGATGACATCTATGAGTGATAACAGAGAAAATAAGGTGATCATCTGAAGAGAAGTCATAAGGGACAATCTCATCTTTTGGATAAAAATCAGGAAAATAAAAGTCGTCAAGAGGAGTGGAGTATGGGCGCCATGAGAATTTTGAAGAAATGTCAATAAAGTAAGCAAGTATTTTGGAAGATGAAAAGGAAAACCAACGAGTGGCTCGCAATCTGAGCGAAGGAGAAGACGTGGTCTCTAAAATTTGGGAAGGAGGAAAAGAAAGAGGAACATGGGCATAATGAGGAAAGCGCTAAAAAAGAAATATAGTGAGAAAGGTGTCTGACACGTGAGTACTGATGTCAAATCTACCCAATGAACAAGAGAAATCATTCACGAGGGTGTCAAGTTGGAAATACAGTGTACCAAGGAAAAAGGGAGCCAATGGGATACATATACCTCGCGACAGCATAACTGCTATAAGGAAAACAAATTTGCTTGATCCCCTTTTAAAACAATATTATTGATATATATAGCCCCAGTGCACATGATAACGTGTGGAAATACACTATTGATACAACCAATGAATTTCTCATAAACCCGAGCCATTTAGGATATTCATATAAATTATCACCACCCAATCATCACAATTTAATTGAATCCAAAATTGACAAAACAATTTTAATTGAATTTCAGTCTAATAACAAGGAACTTTTATTGCTTCTTTAAGAAAGGGCGAGAGTATTGGAAAATGAAAATGAAAATGAAATTTCACACAATTTCCACTGGCTTGAAATTCATTATTATGAGGTTATATCATTAGGCCATTAAGAAGATCCGTTGAGTTTCCCTATAGTCCAATTTAATGAAATAACTCGAGGAGTGTAGGATAAGAGCGGCCGGAAATGGTGAAAGTAAATGGTTTAGAGCATGGTTATGTACCCTAACCTTGCATGAAACTATTATTTAATATGCTTATGCATATATATATATATATGTGTGTGTGTATATATATATGGATAGATATAGACACACACAAGACATGGACTTCTCACTGACAGCATTGAAGTAGACACGGATTGAGGCAGAGTGTAGTTCAAATGCTATTATGATCAATGGCCCATTCTCATCTACTTAAAAGTCTCTACTTAAAAGTCTCATTATGTGGGAAAGTACCAGTAGTACTGAGTATTTATTTTAGCAGTCTGCACAAGTTTTAGATACTCAGGTGACACAACTATACCATTCCCTTACTACGGAGTGGGAGATAAGTGATATATACACTATACAGTTATACGTTCAAAAACCTTCCAATGTCTGATGAGACTTTTGCCACATTATCTCCCAGTCAGACTTGTAGAACCTCGTCATATAACGAACCACTCCGTCTAACACGAGCAACCTCTAATAGAGATCCGATTCGAATACTTCCTGATGAATTGTTGGCGTAACACCCTATAAATAATGAGACTAAGACTCACTCTGATACTAGTTGTTGCAAGAATTTATTGCTCGAGAATTGAAATTTTTTTTTTGATGAGAATTAATATATTAGACGAAAAACCAGATCGACCATTATGCCAAGTAATTATAGTTTGTGCCTTGGTACAACACGGTTGGCTACAAAAACTTTTCTACTCTCGTGAATGCAAGAATTAATAGCCCAACAACAACCTTATTTGATCGTGTTAAAAGTTTCTTAGCCACCATTTACTTAGAGGATATAAGTTTCACTAATATATTAGTTCGTCAGGAATTTATTTGCTCAAAAAATTTAAGCCGTAATACTTTAATATGTATACAAACAAGAATTAATATTTATGTACCGAAAAAAAAAAGAAAGAATGTTCATTTAAATGAAGTTTTAATTACAATTTCACCAGTTTGTTCAAATCTTATAATTAATAAGTATGTCAACTCCATGTTTGCAATTTGTTTTTTCAAGAAATTGTTTTATAGCATTAATTATCATTGATTCATTTCAACCTAATTTTAATTGTTGTATTTCACCCTCCTATGTTCTTCATGCCAGTCTCATTACGAAATAATCTCACTAGCAAACATGTCGAAAATATTCAACGTAGACACGTGTCATTTTCCTATTAGTCCTTTTCAGGGGAAAGGAAATTTCAACTTATTTTATAAATGGTACTTTACCAGCTTATTATTGACATTAATTGCTAGAAGTAAGTGACCCAGCTTATAAATGGAAACAAGTGAACTACTCATATATATATATATATATATATCATATAACATGCATATATAGATCAAATTATATACTAGCTTAATTTCTCCAAGCTAGCTAGCCACAATGAGTTCTCAGACACCCTTCGTAAATATTGTACTCTATACTATTGTGGTGTGTTTCGTACCAAAATCTCATGCAGCTCAAACTCTTAGCAATTCAATTCCGGCAGGTTTCATATTCGGTGACTCGACGGTTGATCCCGGAAACAATAACTTCATTGGGACTACATTTAAGAGCAATTTTCCACCTTATGGTAGAGATTTTCCCAACCACATTCCAACCGGAAGGTTTACTAATGGAAGGCTCGTTACAGATTTTCTTGGTATGTTTTAATTGGTGATATTGTATAGTTTTTTAATCTAATGACTATTATTTTGTAATTGTGAATTATGATTTATTTGATTATTTTTTGGAACAGTTTCATATGTTGGCATCAAAGATTACGTGCCACCGTATTTGGACCCAACGCTTAGTCTCCAGGAGCTGATGACCGGAGTTAGTTTTGCTTCTGCTGCCTCCGGATTCGACTATCTTACAGCACAACTAAGTGTCTCTTTCTATCTATAAGTGTGTGTGTATATATATATATATATATATTTAGGTCTCACAATGATCCGTTGCATTAATATTTTATTTTCGGTCAAACCAGGGTGGGATTCAGAAAATTATATGACGGCAGACAATTTTACTATGGCCCAATACAAATATTTTATTATTATTTATAATTTTATTGGGGCAAATTTGAAATTTTATCTATATATTATTAGTTTCTTTAAAAAAATAAAAGAATTTTGTATAATATACAAATCCAATAGGGGGAAAGTGCCCTTATACCTATAAATGTACCTCCCTGCATGGGTTTAAAAATGCTGTGTATATGTATGTAAAATGACAGTGAGCAACAGGCAACAACCTAAATGACAAGTAACAAGATAATATATAGCTAGGGGCATATATGCTCTATTTCACTGGAGTTTTAGACCCAAAAAATATTTTTCACTTAAAAGATTTTTCTAGTACTCGTAATGAACTAAGGGCATGCATGCCGATATTTATGCAGTTATCTTCTAAGAGTTAAAAAAATTGTGGAAATGAATTTTTGTGATCAAAATGAAAATAATCATGCAATTCTTGAATGAACAATTTTAAAGCAATTTTACATAAACATTAGCCACATTGTAAAGAGCAAAATCGCCCAGGCCCAAGTCCATCTATTTTAACAGACCCATGTTTATGTTTGTAAGGCCCATTCAAATTTTAAGCCCACAGGCTATGTTTAGCACTTGAAAAGCATGAATAGAGGGGCACAAAGGCCCATTCAAATTAATGGAGCATATACCCTTCAATTTTTGTATAAATAAGGCTAAAGAGCCGTGAATAAAACTATTCTGTAAGCAAAAATTGGCACTTACACACATACTATACATAATTTTGCTGATAGGATGAGTAATGGTGTTCAAATTCAAAATTTGACATTTTTATACAGTTGCATGAACTCAAGGTAAAAAGAAGGGAGCCAATCATACAATGAAATCAAAGTCGCGAGGATTTATAATTGGACATCAATATTTAGGTCTTGCCTCATGAGTTTGTCGTTCCAGCTGATACGGTTCAATATAATTTGAACACGTTGCTAAATCTTTTTATATAAAAAAAATGAAAACAAAAATTCATACAAAAAATGAATTAATGTCAATTCCTTTTAAAAAATTTTTTAGCGACGTGTCCAAATTGTATTGGATTACGGACCCAAGTATTGCTCTTTATAACTATGATTAGAAACGTACTTATATGCAAATCCTCTTGAAATGGAAGTCTTGATTAATTGATATGTTGATTAACCTAATTTATTTGCTAACCTGTATATTAATTGCGTTTATGTACAGCAAGTGATTCCAATCTCACAACAAGTCCAGTACTTCAAAGAGTATAAAGCAAGGCTTGAGGTGGCTATAGGAAAGACAAGAACCAAAACCCTGATGGGAAAGGCCATATACATTGTTAGCGCAGGCACTAACGACTTCGTTATCAATTATTTTGGTACACCATTTCGACGAAAAAGCTATTCCATCTCAAGTTACATTCAGTTTTTGATGCAGCAAATCCAAAAGTTCATACAGGTTCACTTTTTCTGGCCTTTTTTATTTTTTATTTTATTTTTAATCCTGGTTTAATTATTAGGTTAAAATGCAAAAAAAACCCCTCAACTATTACCCAATGAGCAAGAAACCCCTCTCAACTACAAAAGGAGCAAAAAATCCCCCTCAACTATCAATTTAAGGGCAATGTCCCCTCCACAAGATTTTTTACTGCAAAAATACAATTTTACCCTTACAAAAATAAAAGATATATATAAAATTCGAAAAATATATATAAAATTCAAAAAAAATATAAACTTCGAAAACAATATATAAAATTAAAAAAACATATATAAAATTCGAAAACAATATATAAAATTCGAAAAAAATATATATAGAATTTGAAATTTATATATAAAATTCAAAAAAATATATAAATATTGAAAAATATATATAAATTTCGATTTTTTTAATCAATTTCGAAAATAACATATAAATTTTGAAAAATATATATATATTTCGTAAATATATATATATATATATATATATATATATATATATATTGAAAAAATATATATAAAAGAAGACCACTAATTGATATTGGTGGTAAGTAGTTTGATTCAATTTATTAGAAAAGATATGATATTTTACCAATATGTATATATTTTTGAAGTTTATATATTTTTTTGAATTTTGTTTTTCGAGATATATATATATTTTGAATTTTATATTTTATATATTTTTTCAAAATATATATATTTCAAATTTATATTTCTTTTTCTCCGAATGTTATATTTGTTTTGAATTTTATATATATTTTTTAAATTTATATTTTTTCGAATTTTATATATTTGTTTCGAATTTTATATATTTGTTTCTAATTTTATATATTATTTTCGAATTTTATATTTGTTATTCAATTTTATGTATATTTTTTTGAAATTTAATATATTATTTTTGAATTTTATATATTTGTTTCAAAATTTATATATTTGATTTCGAAATTTATATTTTTTTTCAAAATTTAATATATATTTTTCAAATTATATATATTTTTTCGAACTATATATATAATTTGTGATTTTTTAATTTAATTTAGAGGTAAATGTGTCTTTTACGAATTGAGGAGGGTTAATTGCACCAAATTGATAGTTGAAGGGGATTTTTTGTAGTTGATGGGGGTTTCTTGCTCATAGGCAATAGTTAAGTTTTTTTTTTTTTGTACTTTACCCTAATTATTATTTTAGAGATGCTATATGGTATTTATACATATATAATTCTGTATGTGTGTAAATAAAGAGGATGAAAAAGTAAATATTATTTGGGTAAAATGCATTAAACCCCCCTGAACTATTTTCTCTCTCTCAACAGACCCCCCTAAACTATTTGATGACCCCTCAAATTATGGAATTGCTACAATCAAGGACACTCCATTATAATACCGTTAGTTAAATTAGGATAATTTGCAATCAGATCCTCTGAGGTTTTGATCAATTACACTCACCCCCTGAAGGGGTGAAGACCCCATAAAATGACTCGTGTGTCATTGCTTTAGTGTAAAAGACACGTTGGCTAAATTAATGGACTAAACAACCCTTGTGTCTTAAGCTCAATTTGAAAAACTTTTCAAGTATTTTGGATACAATGATTTTTGAAATATTATCATCTTTCTTTTAATTATTTTTTAAAATTGTTATTTTTTGTAATATAGACCCCAAAAGTTATTGTTTTTCAGTTTTTCCCTAAAACTAATATTGTGATAGTTTACATTAAATAATAATAATACACTTTATTTATGAATTTTGTTTTTGTATTTTAGAAGGTGATACATGTATAAAATATTTGTAAGCTCATATAATTTAATTGATTTTGTAAATAAATAATATACAACTCCTACAATTTAAATAAGTAGTAATACATTTTAATTATAATTTTTGTTGTATTGTAAGATGTGATAAATGTATAAAAATGTTACAAATGGTTTATAATTTATTATTCTTTGTGAATTTAAGCCCTTACACTGTAAAATAATAACAAACTTTACTTATTGTAATTTTTTATATTTTTATAAAATATGATAAATGGTTTATTATTTATTAATTTTTTTGTAAAGTTAATTTAAGCCATTACTCTTTAAATAATGACAAACTTTACTTATTATAATTTTTTATATTGTAAAAGGTGATAATGAATCGAAATATTAGACAATCCTTGTGTTTTTATTAGTAGTATATAAATAGATAGATAAATATATACAGATTTCTATATTTTAAGTTATATTATTTTTCCTTGCCGAAATATATTTGTCTTATATCTTTACTCTATATCTTATGAAATATCCATTAGAGTTACATTTCAATTAATGTATATTAATTAATTAATTTTTTTAAAAAATATATGAAAATATTTATAACCCCTTGTCTTATATCTTTACTATATATCTTTTGAAATATTCATTAGAGTCACACTTCAAGTAATGCATATTAATTAATTATTATTATTTTTTAGAAATATTGAAATATTGCCAACCCTTTTCTTTTACTTTATATCGTTTTGACATACTCCTTAGAGTTGCACTTCAACTAATACATATTAATTCATTAATTTTTATTTTGAAGAAAATGTTTGGAAATATTCTCAACCTCTCACATTTTAGAATAGTTGTTATAGATATATATACATTATAGGATTTTCATCTTGGGGCATGGAGGTAATTTCATCACCTAAATATTTGTTTCATGAAATAAGGGAGACAACACAAGGGCATTCCGGTCATTTCTCCCCTTCAGGGGGGTGTCATTGCAAGAAAAATGAAATCTCAGGGGGCGAGTGCAGTTGATCAAAACCTCAGGGGATTTGAATGCAAATTATCCTAATTTTAACTAACGATGTTATGACAATAGGGAGTGAATTGTAAAAGTTAGGATAGTTTGGGAAGTTTAGAGTCTAAACATAGTGTGGGGGGGTTTGTTGAGAGAGAAAAAATAATTCAGGGGGGTTTAATGCACTTTACCCATATTATTTTCATGTTGCATATATTTTTTTCTCTTTTTCTTTGACTAAATTCAATGAGGTTTCTTTTTTGATGTAGTGACTTCATAATTACTCTCTCCGTCCCATATTATAGGTCCATTTTGAGTAATCTAATTTTTTGAGATGATGACTTTTATTGGCGTGATAGTGAATGAAAAACTAATTTTATCCTTGAGCCCACCAAATGATGTGATGGTTGTAGTTTAGATATTTTATAATTTGAATGATTGAAGGATAAATTAGTAAATTGACCAAATAAAGTGATATTGACTTTTCTTATTTTGGAATGAGTTGAATAGTGAATGTGGACACTTAAATTGGGACAGATAGAGTATTTATTATAATATTCTTTCTATTCCAAAATAATAGTTTTGGACTTTTTGACTTTTTAAGAAAGGATATTTTATTTTTGTGATATTAATAAACTTTTTATTTTAGAAAAGACAAAAGTTAGTGGAAGAAAGATAATTGAAAAAAGATAAAATTTATATTGTATTAAGATTTGAAAATGAACAAGTATTTTGGAACAAAGGAAAGAAAATGAAATATTAGATTAGCCATTGTCCACGTCTTGTTTCATTGCATTTTGGATTTGGACCAGTAAATTGTCTAAAGTGCAGAGCATGATCAGATCAAACGTTTTTGAAATTAGACTATCAAAAATTAAAATCCGAAAAAGTGTTTATATATATATATATATATTTCTGATGAGTTATGATAAATGGGTTTACAGGATTTGATGGAGCAGGGAGCTCGACATATCGGGGTGGTTGGATTGCCTCCGATAGGTTGCTTGCCGGCAGCTATCAGCATTTATTCAGGAGATGCATTTCATCGTCACTGCGTTGAAACGCTTTCCTCTGTTGCTAGGGATTACAATCAAATCCTCCAAATTAAGCTCAATTCCATGCAAAACAATAACACCAACATCCTCTACATTGACATTTACAAACCATTGAGTGACATGATCCAACGCCACAGCCACTTTGGTAAGTTCCTGTTAATAATATTGTTGCACAATTTACCGGAAAAAAAAAATATTGTTGCACAACCTGTATCAGTCAATACAACATATATATATATATAAATAGAGAGAGAGAGTTTTTTTGTTGGTTACCCTTCTTTCACCTTCCCCTTAAATCACATCCAATAGTCACTTATAATTACTGCAGAGAAAAAAAAATCTTTCTCCTGAAATTAAAATATAGGATAGCTATATATATATATGTATATTCGTCTATGAGTTTAAAATCTAGGGTTAAAATGGTGATCATTGATCTGTTTGATCTTCTTGTAGGATTTGAGAATGTTATTACTGGTTGTTGTGGGACCGGGTTTGTTGAAGCAGCAATATTATGCAATCCAGGATCAGCTGTTTGCCCTGATGCTTCCAAATATGTATTTTGGGATTCAGTACACCCAACTGAGAAGACTTACCAAATTATCTTTCAGTCCCTGCGTTCAGCTATTGATACATTCATCCATAATACTGGTCATAGATAAATATATATATATATATATATATATCATCTTTTCATCCATCGTCACTAAATTCATTTATCTCAGTGATATGCGTAGATGTGTTGGTTTGGATAAATCAAAAAAGGAGATTCATACAACATACATTCATGAATGTAGGAACAACCAGTTCTTGTTCTGCAACCTGTTTCAGTTTCAAAAGTTTATAACAGCAAGTTATTGACAAACAGGACTAGTATTATTCGTTGGTGAGTTATTAAAAATTGCAACATGAAGATCAACTTCCATTTAAGATGATCTTTAAGAGAAACCAGTCATTCAAAAACTCCTAGGAACGAACAAAATTTTCATAATCATTGGTAAATTACACAAACCTCCCCTGACCTAATTACAGATGCCGCCCCTCACGTTTTATTAATATCAGTTACCCCCTTCATACCATCGGGAAACATTTCCGCCCAAAATTAAATCTGAAATGACCTACATGCCCTTAACTCAACAAACATATTGTATGAAATATTCTGGATTGAAGTAACTTACTTATTTGACCCCTAAACCCAAACTCTATAACCTGATTTAACTTATTTCTCCTTTTTTTTTTTTTTCATTTCTTTCTTTTTCCCCTTGCACCCATTAACAAATAATAGCACATATTCAAATAATAACCCCTTGCCCAAACTCTACTAATTTTGCCGAGGGTGAGAGATCGTGAGGGAGAGAGAGAAGTTGGTTTCAACGAGGCTTAGTCTTGTGGAAGCGGTGGTGGAGGTTGAGGTGGTGGCCGTCGCGGAGGCAGTGTATGGTGGAGGCGGTGGCTATGGCAGAAGTGGTGGGTATGGTGGGGGCGGTGGCTATGGAGGACATGGTGGGTATGGCGGCTATGGAGGAAGCGGTGGCGGCGGCAATGGAGGAGGCGGTGGGTAAGGTGGTGGCGGTGCAAATATACATAAAAATATGTTATACAATGATATATATATATATATATATACGGATTGAGATCCATATAGTTTGTTTTGAATCCATGAAATGAGAACGGAAATGTGGGATTTTCAGTCTTGGATTGTATTCAATTTTAGTGATTGCATTTGGGTTTTAGGGCTTGAACGTGTGGATTAGAAGGAAATTTCCTTTTTACCCTCCTTTTTCCTTTTCTTTCTTTTGGGCATTAATTATGCCCCTTTTTCTTTGTAATTATTTGTTTTGTTTTATATTTTTTTTATTTACCGGGAAAAAAAATTAGTCTTGATTTTTTTCATATAAATACATATATATTTATAGATTGATAGATTATATTTTTCATTTTTCTTTTGTATTATTTTACATTTTGCAAGAGAAGAAATTTTTTTTTTTTTGTAAAGAGAGTGATTTTAGAGAGAGAAAGTATTGGTATAAATCACCAAAAGATTGAAGTTATATAGAATACATGTGGGGGTAGTATGGTCAATTAAGTAGGGGCATTCTGGTAATTGTTATTGCATAAGTAAGGATTAAAATGTAAATGCATGGGTAGTAAGGATAAAATAGGGTTTTCAGTCCCAAAAAATTAGTTCTTTGCCAAATATTCCAATTTCCCCGCGACGACTTCTACCGGAGGGGAGGGAAGGGGAGGGGGGCTAAATGTTACAATGGAACAAAAATTAAGGGGTAGCTAACATTAATGAAACGTGACGGGGTAGCGTCTGTAATTAGGTCAAAGTTTAGGGGAGGTTTGTGTAATTTACCCCATAGTCATCAACCATAAATAGTTTCAAGAGCTAACAAATAAACCTTCTATCAATCACAAGGTTTCTAGTTTCTCCACCTCGGCTGGCTGAACTCATCGAGTCTTGTGTAAAGTTTCTCCAGTAATTGGTTGCAAATCTGAGGAGAAGTACAAGGCCCACACAAGAGATAAATGACATTACCCAGAGGCCTCATGTAGATGCCATCCTGACGGAGCTGCTGAAGGAGAGAGCTTGCGTAGAGTGATCCATACCTGCACAAAATTGATCTCATTTTCTCGACATTTGACTCATAAATCTCAACAACTAGTGAAAACAATAGCAAGTTGATTGGGACAGTACTCTGGGGAATAAAATAGTCGGTGATATCAAGTTTCTCACTAGTACAATTTTTTTTATTTTTTATTTTTTATAAAATGATCTCCCTCTTGACAAGTGCAAAAAAGTAGAAGTTGCATAAGGGAATTTATGCTCAAACTACAAGGGGACTGGTCCCAAACCTTTGATTTTAAAAACTACTGCAGGTATGATCTGTCTACAACTATCCTCACCTTTATCAGTGATGCCAAATTTAATCAGTTGCTATCATTTCTAGATAATCATAAAGTTCCATCGAAAGCCATATTTTGGCTCTTGCTTCATTTCTTGTATGGTTCAGTTGATCTATTAGAGGTTTCATTCACACCAATGTTGGATATGCTGTTTGTAAAATCCAGAATAATGTGAACCGGACATTTCACTGTGATGCTCAAATTTTCTTTCCTAAGACAACCTTTACGACAGCCCCCTGCTTATAATCTAAAGATATTGTGTGAAAGAGGTAATATGTCATACTGTCTAACTGTCGGCACCTTGAAAATTGACCCCTGTGACACTAACCATGACTACAGTCCCGGAACATATAATAGCACGGACAAATAGAAGCTTCGTCTTCCCCACACACAATATTATACTAGAACTTACTAGGAACATCGTCAAACCCAAGGTGCAAGTGAGCAACTCGTTGACAACACTTTCCACTACTGAGTATCGAAAAAATGATTCGCAACAAAAATGATACAAGGGTAATGAGTTTGTACCCAGCATTGCAGCCTTCTGCTCGGAGTTCTAGGGCACAAAGAGTTCCCAATGAGACCATTCTTTCAACTGCTGGAAGTGATGAGATCTGCTGCACTAGCTCCATATTCCACATCTGTGAGCATCCAAAAGCACAAAAAATGTTATTTGCAGGTTGTGCACCGAAATCACCATCGAAATCCCCAACATAAGGATGTTACACAAGATCCACACGTGGAATATTAGCTTATAATAGATAGAAGTAGGCAAAACACTAGCCACAGACTTGATGGTAGAGAGACAAAGAGGAGAAAAAAATATACAACAAAAAAGTGCTTTCACCTACCTCGCTAAGCAACCTTCCTTCAGAAATTAAATTAAGGTTAGTTTGAGGATCTTTAAACCATTTGATGGATTTAGCAGCCGCTGCACAACCCATAGCATGCGCAGAGTATGAGTGTCCATGTAAAAGCGCCTTGAGCTGGAACCAGTACAAAAGCAGTTCAGCGTCTTACAAAATAGATGTGTTTCTTTGCACATGTGTGGGAAGTCAGGCAGGACAACTAGGCAGATCATGAAACACACTTCAGGCTAAAGAATAACTTGTACACCGACATTTTTAACGTCATGGCCAGTCAGATAAACACAGTTCCAAGTAATTTTCAACATATTTTCTTGAGCCCAAATATGTTTCTATCATTAATATTGCCATCCCAATCAAATATGCTGTTAACGTCATGGCGACCAACAATAGGAATTACCTTTGAATCTCCAACAAATGCGTCAAAAACAGCCTCTGTTGCCAATGTGGCAGCCATGGGTATAATGCCACCAGTCATCAGCTTTGCAAAACAGGCTAGATCTGGTTGACAGCCAAGTAGATCTGCAGCAGACTGGATAGACAGATGAACACCGAATGAATTGATTACATAGATAAAGGTTGAGAAAGATATGCAACTGAACTACTATTTTCAGCCAACCTCAGCTCCCAGGCGCCAGAAACCTGTAAAAACCTCATCAAAGATAACAGGAATGTTTCGACTCTGGCACTCGTTAACAAGTATACGTTGGAAAAGCGGATCAATCATTTGCATTCCACCAGCAGCTTGTATGACTACAAAAATACCTCACACAGATAAAATAGGTAATAACACTTCTCTCTCGGTTTTATAGCATGAAAACAAGGCACCCTAATTTATGTGGCCAAATTTAAAACTTGTTGAAATATGATATCAAGGCAATGTCTAAAATTTTAAAACTTTCGTGTCTGAAATGTTATGGTGCAGCCCAATGTGCCCATGATGATCAAGCCTAAGTTAACTGTACTTACTCCTCTATGACCATGAAAATGTAGAATTCTAAATTCACCGGACTTTCACAAGAAAGTTTGTCTACAAAATGTCATTGGTTGTTATCCAGACAAGAATTCTTGGCTCACTAATTAAAAGAAAAAAACAAAATGAAGAGGAGGTTGTATCAGCTACAACTCTCATAGCAACAAAAAGAGAGACATGATTAAGGTAGTGACGAAATACGAAACATTTTAACAGAGTCGGGCTCATCATTGCAATAGTATCTGAAGTACCAACACTAAAATCAATCCACTCAAGCATAAAATGTAGAGCATGATAGGATAGACTTGCTGATTTTCTTTGTGAGGGACTAAATTAAAGCACGACATGAGGACTGCGACTAGCAATCTGAGATACAATTAAGCTACAGCCAAATTATAACATGACAGAGATTTTAAATTCTCATTGCAACAGTTAATTTAAATGTAACTAGAAAGGTTTTTGACAATATAGTGTTGAGACCCTCTGACACTCTACAACCAACACTCTACAGGAAACCAATTCAACTCCCGGTCCTAAGTACGCATAGCTCTCAATGAAAATTTGGGAATGTTTAAATTGAGGCTAGTATGACAGCTACAAGGATGGAAGTTTTGTTGATGGCTTGATGAAGAATCTGAGAAAAGAGAAAAAAAAATGGCTAACACCAATGATCTTTACCATCAGCACATATGCTGCGTTTGGTACATAGGAATGGAATAGAATGATGGTGGAGTGGAATGGAATGAAATAAGAATGAGAATGGAATGGAATGGTCGTTTTCATTCTTTTATTTGGTTAGAGCATCACTAACTAGAGAATAAAATGTTTTTCTTAGTTTTATTACGGAATGGAATGCCCATTCCATAGTGTCTAGTAATGGAATGGATTTTTATTTTTTGGAATGGTTTTCATTACAAGAGAATGACCATTCCCACTTTATAATACCTACCAAACAAGGGAATGGCTGGAATGGGCATTCCATTCCATTCCGTTCCCGAATACCAAACACATCCATAGAGTTTATGACATGTAATGGTGAAGAGTGGAGATAAGAGTTTCTTAGTGAGAGTGTCCACTTGTCAATAATGTGAGAAGATATTAAATATCAGAAAACAAACAATGCAATTTAATCAATTGTTATACTGAGAAAAGAAAAAAAGGCTGATGCCAATGATCTATTTTACCAGCAAGTAGAGTTTCTTACTGACTGTAACAGCTTGCTGTCACTAAGTCAGGAAGACATTAAAGAATAGAAAACAAAAAAATGAAATTATATCAATTGACATGCTTACAAAGTTGTCTCAGAGGTTTAATAGGGATCCTAAGTTCTAAACTACTATTAAGTCCTTATTGCTGATAACATATTCAATCAGTTGAAGATCAAGGGAATCTTGAGTTGCCAAAATGTGGACAGATGAATTAGGAAGAAGATAAAGGGTAGAAGAAAGGCTTCATTTCCTAAATTTGACAATGAAATTCCTTCAAGTGGAGGGGGCTGTGTAACGACCTGCCCTTTGTGTAGATTACCCTCCGCTTTGCATAGCCAGCACCTGTAATAACGGTTTTTCATCTGTCTCTACACCATCAGAAGACATCACATGTATAAGAACTGTCATGATGTGGCGAAGTTTAAGTGGTTGTATGATGGGTATTTTAAATAGTCAACAATTGTTATTGCAGCCTTTGGCTTACTTGAATAGGCAGCCTTTGACATACTTGAATAGGCAGCCTTTGGGTTACTTGAATAGGCACCCTTTGGCCGACTTGAATAGGCAGCCTTTGATGCTATGGAAACAAAATTGATTGGCTCAACTTGTAGCTGCTGATGACATAAGGGAGGTGATGGAGCATCAGGGAAATTTCGTATTCTGGTTCCTTAAGCATGAAGTTCAACTAGCTGCCTTGGGACTGCTTGGTCAACAAGCAATCGGTTATACCATGAGATAGAGAGGAAAAGAAAGAAAGAAAAAGATAGAAGAGAAAAGAGAAAAAGAGAGAAAGTGGGAGGACAAAAAATGGTGTATTTTGTAGTGAGAAATATTATCTTGTTGAGTGTTGTCTTTCTCTATTATTGTTAACTAAAGTGAGTTGTTGGTTTATTTGTTGTGTGTGTTGATCTTGGGCTATTAATTCCTTAATAAAAAGGAATTCATAACAAATTGGTATCAGAGCTATAGCGGGAACTCCAGATCTCAAGTTTGCGGTGGAGAAATTTGATGGAAGAAAGAACTTGAGTCTTTGGCGGGTTCGGATGCGAGACTTGTTAGTTCAACAAGGTTTAGATGAGGCGTTGGACGGGAAGCTATCAGATTTGGATGAGAAAAGGTGGAACAGTGTCAAACTCTTTTTATGCACAGGTCATGAGTCGACTGATGCATTAAGAGAAGTCGACTGAAAGTGTATGAACTTAAAAGCCAAACCATCTTACACAGAGGAGTCGACTGATAGGTGTCAGAAATGGCTAGTTTTTTAAGCATTGAATGTCAGTTAATGTCTTCAACCACCCTCATCTACCACCACCTACCACCACTCTCACACACTCACTCTCTTGCTCTTTTGATTTTACAAACCCTAATCAATACTCTCTCTATCTCTTCATCTATTGCTCACATTCATTACTAAAGAAAGCCATTAAAGGCCTGAAGCTTGAGTTTAAGTTTGTTAGTGATCACCACATTTATTGAGTGATCATTAAAGGCCTGAAGTATTGTTTCTCTCACCCAATCATTATCATCTTTGTGAGAGATTTGGGTCATTTATCATCACACTAAACACTTGAGATTTAAACTTGATCTATCCATAAAACCTTGAGGGTTTTTGAGTGTTCATTAAGTGATTTCTTCTATCTTGAAAAGATTTGTTATCTAGGGTGAGTGAAGCCCTAGATTTCCAAGGGAGGATTGTTCCTTTAGTTGTGAGAGGAGCAAGTTAGCTTCTTTGTTAAGGTTTGCTCTCCGCCTTAAAGGAGGAGCCTTAGTGAAAGGCTTTGGGATGTCTCAAGGGGTGTCTTGAGCCGAGGAGTAGGAGCTACCGAACCTCGCAAAAATATCTTGGCCTCGATAGTTTGCTCTCTTTATCTCTCTTCCTTATTTATCTTGTTTGCCTTGATATTTATTATATCATTATTTTATTATTATTGCTAGCATTAACTTCATACTCCTTACTAGCATAATAGGTATTGTTTGGTCTTGTGACTTGTCTTTCAATATTAGTCGAAAAAGAGTTTGATTAAAATTTTGAAAGTCCTATTCACCTCTAGGACATATTAGTGACTTATAATTGGTATCAGAGTCTAATCTCTTTGATTAAAAGGCTTAACCGTCTTAGAGAACGATCATGACCTTGAATATGGTCACTCATGTTGAAGGACAATCAAATAATAGACCCCATTGGTTTGATGGCTCAAACTATAGCTCTTGGAAAACTAGAATGATAGACTTTCTTCAAGCCATCGACTACCAAATTTGGTAGTCATAATTGATGGTCCTTTTGTTCCAACAAAAGAGGTCAATGGACTTTTCATTCCCAAATTAGCCAATGAATGGGACAACGATGATCGCAAACTCATTTCCTTTAATGCAAGAGCCAAAGTAAATTTAAATCGTGCATTAAGTCCAAATGAGTTCAATCGTGTCTCTACATGCTCGACGGCTAAAAAAATGTGGGATAAGCTTGAAATAACCTATGAAGGAACCTCTCAAGTAAGATGATCCAAAATTGACATTCTCATGCATGAATATGAATTATTTGCTATGAAAAATGACGAAAATGTTAATTCCATGATATCTCGCTTCACTAATATCTTGAATGGTCTTAAGCACCTTCGTAGGGTTACTCCTAAGTCCGTTGTGGCTCGCAGGGTCCTTAGAAGTCTTTCGGCTAAGGTCACGGCAATAAAAGAAGCTCATGACCTCAACACTATGGACATCGATGAAATCTTTAGGTCTCTCCTCACTTGGGAAATCACTCTAAGGTCCAAAGAAGAGGAGTCTAAGCCAAAGAAGAGTATTGCTCTTCAAGCATCAACAAAGGAAGATGCACATGAGTCGGAGGATGATGATCATGATGAGGACATCACCTTGATCACTCAACAGTTCAAAAGATTTCTTCAAAAGAAGAAAGCAAATGGTGGAAGGACATTTAGAAGAAACTATCCAAAGGGTGAGCCAAGCAAATTCATCACATGCTTCAATTGTGGAAAACCGGGTCACTACCGGTCCAATTGCTTCAAACTCAAGAAGGAGCCCGAAAGTAAAAACAAGGTCGCCATGAATGCTACATGGGACGACTACGACTCTCGCAACTCCGATGAAGATGAGGAAGATGAGGAAGTTGAGGAAATGGAAAATCATTGCCTTATGGCTAATGAGGATGAGGTACACTCAAACACTAATGCATTAGATAACTCTAAATTATCTTATGATGAACTTCTTACCTCATATAATGAGTTGCAAGATGTATTTGAGGATCTCCATAAATTTAAAAACTAGCTATTAAGCATTTGTCTCTTAAAAAGGTTGAACCATCACCCTCTCCTTCATGTGAATCAACTAACTCAACCACTACTTCTCCCTTAGTGTATGATGATAAATGTAGGAAGTTAGAAAATGAAAATGAACTTTTAAAGAAAACCATAGAAGATCAAATTAACATTTTAGCCAAGTTCACTAAAGGAAAAGACTTAAACATCATTCTAGGTAGACAACGTAGAGCTTTTGATAAAAGTGGAATTAGATATGATGTAGTTGATAAGGATGCTCTTCTCTTAAAGAAAAGAAAGTCATTAAGACACCTCACAAAGAGTTCAAGCATGCCACCTAATGCACTTAAGAATGTCACATGCTATTATTGTAGGAGAAACGGTCATAAAGCAAATGCATGCTCATATAGGAAAAAGAATAAAGTTACTAAAAGGATTTGGAACCATTGTTCTTCATACTAATCCTAGTGGACCCAAGATGGTTTGGGTATCAAAGGACGTTACTTAACTTTCTTTTGTAGGTATGTTTGAAATCCATATCAAAAGAGAAATGGTTACTTGATAGTGAATGTTCAAGGCATATGGTATGTTTGAAATCCATATCAAAAGAGAAATGGTTACTTGATAGTGAATGTTCAAGGCATATGACAGGAGATAAATCCAAATTTATATCCCTCAAGCCCCATGATGGAGGAAATCTTACCTTTGAAGACAACTCGAAAGGAAAAATTATTGGAATTAGTGTTATCAGTATTTCTTCCTCTATCTCTATTGATAATGTTTTGCTTGTTAACGGTTTAAAGCATAATCTCTTTAGCATTAGTCAATTGTGTGATAAGGGCTATGATGTTATTTTTAGGTAAAATGCATGTATAGTTGAGAAGGATGGGAAGCAATTGTTCAATGTTAAACGAAATAGGAATTTGTATACTATGTTGCTTTGTGAATTGCATGAACAAGATGTTAACTGTTTTGTCTCATTAAGCGAAAGTAGTTGGTTATGGCATAGACGTTACATGCTAGTATGGACCTCTACACCGTTTATCTAAAAACGACTTAGTCAAAGACCTCCCAAAGACTAATTTTTCTAAAGATAAGGTGTGTAGTGCTTGTCAATTGGGTAAGCAAGTTAAGTCTTCTTTCAAAAGAAAGAAAGACATCAACACTACTAGACCTCTAAAACTACTCCACATGGACCTCTTTGGTCTAGAAAGGACGGCTAGCCTAGCCAGGAAGCTTTATGTACTTGTTATAGTTAATGACTTCTCTTGATATACTTGGGTTCACTTTCTTGCTCATAAAAATGAAACACACTCTATTCTTGACAAATTTTATAGATTAATTCAAAATGAAAAGGAATTGAAATCAAGAAGATTAGAAGTGATAGGGGTAAAGAATTTGACAACCAAGACTTAGAGAAGTTGTGTGACGAACTTGGTTTGTCTCATGATCTCTCGGCACCTAGAACTCCTCAACCCTATAGTGTTGTTGAAAGAAAGAATAAATCATTGCAAGAAATGGCTATGACCATGTTAAATGAACACAACATTCCCCAAAGTCTTTGGGCCGAAGCGGTTAGCACCGCTTGTCATGTGACTAATAGAGTTATTATTCAGATGAAGTTGGGAAAAACATCTTATGAATTATGGAATATAGAAAACCCAATATTGGGTATTTTAAGGTGTTTGGTTGTAAGTGATTTATATTTTATGGCAAATACAACTAATGAAAATTTGACTCCAAATCGGATGAAGGAATTTCCCTAGGTTATGCATCTAAAAGTAAAGCTTAAAGAGTGTATAACAAAAGGACTCTAACCATGGTTGAGTCAATTCATGTGGTTTTTTACGAGTCACCACCTCCATCGACTCCCAGGGTTGACTTAAATGATGATGTAGTTATAGAGATTGGTGATAGTTTAAATGATCTCAATCTCTCTCACTCATCAAATGACCAAGCGAAAAAAGTTGAAGCCAATGATCAATCAAATGATAACTTGACAAACTCATGGAGAGTTGTTCACAACCATCCAATAAACCAAGTTATAGGTGATCCTTCAAAAGGGGTTAGCACAAGATCTCAACTTAGAGATTTGTGTAGTTATATGGCTTTCGTGTCTTAAATTGAGCCCAAGATTTGTGTAGAGATTGGTGATAGTTTAAATGATCTCAATATCTCTCACTCATCAAATGACCAAGAGAAAAAAGTTGAAGTCAAATGATAACTTGACAAAGTCATTTCCAAAATCATGGAGAGTTGTTCACAACCATCCAATTGACTATGTTATAGGTGATCCTTCAAAAGGGGTTGACATAAGATCTCAACTTAGAAATTTGTGTAAATATATGGCTTTCGTGTCTCAAATTGAGCCTAAGAATATTCTTGAAGCCCAATGTGATGATTCATGGATTGTAGTCATGCAAGAGGAACTTAATCAATTTGAACACAATCAAGTTTGACATTTAGTTCCTAAACTTAAGGATCAAACTATAATAGGTACAAAATGAATTTTTCGTAATAAAAAGGATGAGAATGGTGTGATCATTCGTAATAAAGCAAGATTAGTGGCTCAAGGTTATAATCAAGAGGAAGGCATTAACTATGAGGAGAAGTTTGCACTCGTTGCTAGATTAGAAGCAATTTGAATGTTTCTTCCATTTGCATTATCTAGAAATTTCATGATTTATCAAATGAATGTCAAAAGTGTTTTTCTAAATGGTGTCATAGAAGAAGAAGTTTATGTCAAGCAACCAACCACCCTGTTTTGAAAATGAACAATTTCTAATCATGTTTTAAAACTAACTAAAGTCTTGTATGGTTTAAAGCAAGCTCTTAGGGCTTGGTATGAAAGGCTTGGTGGATTTTTGCTTCAAAATGGTTTTTCAAGGGAAAAAGTTGATAACACGCTTTTTACTAAAACCATTAAAAGTAATTTGTTATTTGTCCAAATATATGTTGATGACATTATATTTGGATCAACAAATGAATCACTTCGCAAAGAATTTGTAAATATTATGCACAAAGAATTTGAAATGGGCATGATGGGTGAGTTGAATTTCTTCCTAAGGTCGCAAATCAAGCAAAGCTTAGATGGTATTTTTATTTGTCAATCAAAGTACACAAAAGATTTACTAAAGCAATTTGGTATGGAGGATGCCAAACATGCCGAAACTCCCATGAGTACCACTACTAAGCTAGATAAAGATGAGCATAGTAAATGTGTTGATATTACAAAATATAAAGGCATGATTGGTAGCTTATTGTATTTGACTGCAAGTAGACCGGATATTATGTTTAGTGTTTAGAATTGGTGTTCGTTAACACGAACAATCAATTGGCCGATGTTTTCACTAAACCACTTCAAGAAGAAACGTTTTCTAAAATCAGTAGGGAAATTGGGATGGCTTTTGAAAATGATGTGCTCTCATGATCTTCTTCTGTATGCTTTTTGCTTTTCACCTTTGTATTTTTTTTTCTCAATTTTTTTCTCTTTATCTTCATTAATTTTTTTATGTGTTGCTTTATGTTTTCTTGTAGCCTTCAAATCATTTTTGCAAATTCTTCTCTCATTCTAGGCATTTTACGTTTCCATCAGGGAAGCATTTATTATCTTCTGCATCCTTACTGGTCGTCGCCTCAACCTTTTCTCCATTTTCACCTCTCACATTTTGACATGCAAAGCTACGAAATACATCAATCTCTTTTATCTGATTCCCATCACCTTCCTCCTTCAAAAGCACCAAATTCCCTTGGACGGTGAAGAGGTGTTTATCGAGATCGATGAGAACGACAACTTGTCCAACAAGCCGCCGACCTCTCACCCGCGTGTTGGTGAAGCTTCTTCCTCCCAACCTCAAACCAATGACCCTATTGCCGATGAGCCTTTGGGTGGGTCTCAACTGATTGATCTACCGGATGTCTCGTTTGATTTACCTCATTTTGTTGACTCGGCGCAGACAGATCTCCTTCAAGAGATCCTTAGTGTGGTCAAGGGGGCGGAGACTAAGGTGGACAACTTCGTGGATGATTTTTCCCGTTAATTGTCCTTCCTTACCCACGACGTTACTGAGCTTCGTACCATGTTGGTATTCCTCTTTTTGATGGTGACAAAGGGGGAGCAAATGAGTGATTCTAAGGAGAAAAAGAGAAGGAAATGTGAAATGGTTGTTATGTTGTGGTGCTAGTGTCCTATTTATAGTATTGACACAGTTTGTTTTTGCCTAGTTTTAGTATTTTATTAGTTGTAGTTTTTAATGTTGTATTGACATAACAATGTACCTAAATGCTATTATCTAATGAAAATGCCTTTGCTTTTGCTTTGCAACATGAATGCTTTAGTTCATTTTAATTTTTATGCATTAACAAAGGGGGAGCAAAAGTTAAACCATGCACACTTTTAGGGGGAGCGTCAAATAACGTTATCCCTTTTTCGCTTTCAAACACTCCATGTTTTCTCATCATCAAAAAGGAAGAGATTGTTGGCCCGAGGATTTTATCCAAGGACAATCATGTCTATTTTGATAATAACAAATCATAAAGAAGTGTTTAGTACAAATGCCTAATCGAGTACGTATTTCAGGTACATGGAAATCAAACTCGGAAATTGAATTACAAGAACAAGTCAAGAAAGGGCAAAAACGTCATTTCACTTCAAATTAGATCAATTTGAAGAACCAAAATTTGGGGTAGATAGGAAGGTGTGTGAATTATAAAATCAAGGTAAATTTATGGTTAAGTCATGGTCTAAAGCTCAAGTTCTTAAAAACGGAACCAAACCTTTTATTTTCAAAAACTCATTTTACATGCATGATTCGACTGATGAGTATCAGGAGTCGAGTCAGTCAACTGATAGTGACAGACTCAAACGACTTATGAGTATCAGGAGTCGACTGATAGAGACAGACTCAAACTAGCCAAAGGGGTGGTTCCAAGAGTCGATGATGAGTACTCAGGACTCGACTGATGAACACAGTGTCAAACTCATTTTATGCACAGGTCATGAGTCGACTGATGCATTAAGAGAAGTCGACTGATACTCATTGAATGCCATTTAATGTCTTCAACCACCCTCATCTACCACCACTCTCACACACTCACTCTCTTAAAAGCCAAACCATCTTACACAGAGGAGTCGACTAATCGATTGATGGAAGTCAGGAGTCGATTGATAGGTGTCAGAAATGGATAGTTTTTTAAGCATTGAATGCCATTTAATGTCTTCAACCACCCTCATCTACCACCACTCTCACACACTCACTCTCTTGCTCTTTTGATTTTACAAACCCTAATCAATACTCTCTCTCTCTCTCTTCATCTATTGCTCACATTCATTGCTAAAGAAAGCCATTAAAGGCCCGAAGCTTGAGTTGAAGCTTGTTAGTGATCACCACATTTATTGAGTGATCATTTAAGTATTGTTTCTCTCACCCAATCATTATCATCTTTGTGAGAGATTTGGGTCATTCACACTAAACACTTGAGCTTTAAACTTGATCTATCCATAAAACCTTGAGGGTTTTTTAGTGTTCATTAAGTGATTTCTTCTATCTTGAAAAGATTTGTTATCTAGGGTGAGTGAAACCCTAGATTTCCAAGGGAGGATTGTTCCTTTAGTTGTGAGAGGAGCAAGTTAGCTTCTTTGTTAAGGTTTGTTCTCCGCCTTAAAGGAGGAGCCTTAGTGAAAGGCTTTGGGAAGTCTCAAGGGGTGTCTTGAGCCGAGGAGTAGGAGCTACCAAACCTCGCAAAAATATCTTGGCCTCGATAGTTTGCTCTCTCTATCTCTCTTCCTTATTTATCTTGTTTGCCCTGAAATTTATTATATCATTATTTTATTATTATTGCTAGCATTAACTTCATACTCCTTACTAGCATAATAGGTATTGTTTGGTCTTGTGACTTGTCTTTCAATATTAGTCGAAAAAGAGTTTGGTTAACTTTTTTAAAGTCCTATTCACCCCCCTCTAGGACATATTAGTGACTTACAATTATGAATTAATCCTTTTTTCTAATTAAGAATTAATTCGCCCAAGATCAACACACACAACAATATAACAAGTATTGGACAATAACAAACAAATACAACACTCAATAAATAAAATAGAATATTTCACACACACTCTCTCTCTCTTTTATCCTTTTCTCTCCTTTTACTACACTGTTTTATACTTCACTTACTTCAAGGCCATAAAGTAATATACCGATATATAGGCAAGTTGAGGAGGTTACATGTAGCTTCCTAGGAAGTTTCTTAAAGGAGGCAACCTTAGCTTAAGAAGGAAGTCATTCAAAGGTAGCATCATCAACCACAATTTGAGCCAATCAATTTTGTTTCCTTAGCATTAAAGGTTGCCTATTCAAGTAGGCCAATTGGTGCCTACACAAGTAAGCCAAAGGCTGCCTATTCAAGTATGTCAAAGGCTGCAACAACAATTATTAACTATTTAAAATACCTATCATACAACAACCACTTAAGTAGGCCAAAGTGTGCCTATTCAACCGGCTGATCTTGAAGCAAGAACTGTATTGTTTCCGTAGAAAAGATGGCGTGGACTTGCATGATCACCTCAGTGGGTTCAATAAAATTATTTGTGTTTATCTAATGTAGGTGTTAAATTGAGTGATGAAGATAAAACAATTATTTTATTGATATCGGTCAGCTCTACTCAAGCATTTGTTCAACACTTTGCTTTTTGAGAGAGATATCGTGGCAATGGAGCAAGTGAAGAGTGTTTTATTTTCTTGTGAGAAAATAAGGGGGACAGATGAAAGAAATATCCGGGATGATCCGTCACAAGCTTTAGTTGCTTAAAACAAAAGAAAATTTGAAAGAAGGCAAAGAGGACAGGATAAATGGAAAGGCGAGCTTTCCGAAACTAGATGCCACTTTCGGGGCGAGCATGTTATTTTTTTGGTGAAAAAGGACATTTGATACGGGATTGCCTTAAAAGGAAAGAAAGCGAGTCGTTGTTGTGTCTGAGGGAAGTGATGTAGAGAATGACATGCTTGAAGTCCTATCAATTGCTGATAAAGGAAAAGAATCAAATGAGTGGATTCTTGATTCCGTTTGTTTCCATCACGTGTGTCCACATAAAGACGGGTTTACCTCTTACAAGCCTATAGTCGGTAAAGTCATTATAGGGGAGAATTCTTCTTGCGAGGTTATGGGGATTGGAACAATCAACAATAAGACCACAAATGGATTGGTGAGAACTTTAATTGATGTGTATCACGTTCCAAGTATCAGACGGAACGTGATTTATTTAGGTGTCTAAAGGTTTTTGGTTTGAAGCAAAGAGTGGATTGCTAAAAGTTATAACAGACCCACATATTATGTTCATTAGAAAGAAGGTTGGGAATTTGTATATGTTATTAGAAATATTCTCTTCTATTTGTTGAGTGTTGTATTTATTTATTATTATTTTTTTATAAGTATGAATATAAAAATCGCTCAAACAGGGAGCACATCCCATAAACAAGAAGCCCCTAAGAGTCAAACGAGCCCAAAATCTCTAACTTTTCATCAAAAGATATACAATAACGACCCTCCATCCAATAAAACAAATTTGAAATAATGAAATCCTTTAAGGCCCTTAAAGGGGACTCAATGCCCTCAGAACAACGTCTATTCCGCTCAAGCCAAATGCCCCACCACAAGTAGAGGGGGACCACCTACCAACAAGAGCGAACAAGCAACCCAACATGCTTACTCCTCCAAGCGACCAAAACATCACGCACCGACGCTGAAATAACCCACTGCATCCCAAAGAGGGCAAAGAGAAGGCACCAACAATCATAGGCCACAGGGCAATGTAAAAGGAGATGGTCAACGGATTCCCCCTCCTTACACTGAAAGCACCGGTTAACCACAATAACACCCCTCTACCTCAGCACATCCAAAGTGAGAATGCGACCCCAGGCCGCCGACCAAGAGAAAAAAGTCACCTTGAAGGGGACCTTAGAACACCAGACCGCCTTCCACTTGTTGTATTTATTCATCCACTAAAAGTGAGTTGGTGTGATATTGTTGTGTGTTGGTCTTGGGTTATTAATTCTTAATCAGAAAAAGGAATTAATTCATAATAAGAACCAACATCATCTCCCGTGATGTTGAGCATCACAATGACCCCATCTTGGACCCAACGTTATCGCAGATGCAACAGCCTTGGTCTTGTACATGCTCCCCCAATTTTTTGGATAGGGATTGGCTCTAATACCATCTATCACGACCTGTTCACAGCATGTACATATTCTCCGCTTTGCACAAACCTCCATTAATGCTCGCGTCTATCTACTTCAAGGCATCCACACATATAAGTGCTCACCACATTCTATTGTAGGCATTTGTGGCTGAATTTTGCTAGCCTGGCCCTGGCTCACAGATTACTTCTATATAATCCACCAGGGGAAGTAGCACTTGCTTATTAATAGAAATCCCCAAGAGAAATTTCTCCTTCCTCCTTGTGCATAACTGCATGTCAAACTCGTAACGGATATCCTCTATGTCAAAGCTCAATGATTCAAAATCGGAAATTCTTTTCTCTAATTTCTTCCAAAAAGGGAAGGGGGGGATGGAGATAACAACAACAAGAAGAAAAACAAAAGAACGCAGGAAGCCTTGAAACCTCTTAAACCTCCTCTGAATATGCGCCACTAGTATGTTACAAGTCAAATAGAGCAAGGAGGTGAAACATGAGAATTTCACATTAAACAAATTCCTTCCAAACCATATGAGAAAACATTCTAAATTAACAATAAAAAACTGTGAAATACAGTGAAGTTCACAAAAAAACAAAATGATTCCAAAATTGTAATCCAATAAATAAAGCTTCACCAGATCAATCGCAATAACAAATACATTGATCTTACCTGGTTCTATAATCAATGCTCCAACATGAGCGAACCCTCTTGCCTGGGAATGTTGCAATAACTCTCGAGTTATATATAAAGAATAACTATCAGCAAGACTTGAATCATCCCTGCTCTTACAGAAAACTTCATCACGCAAGTTGAAGGCTGCTAGAGAATGCCAATACCTGTTAATAAATCTAAAAGATAAAACCATAAGAAAGTCAGCAGAGAAAAAGTTGATCATGCTTTACTCACACATATCTTCTGCTTTCAGTTCTTTGAATTGCTTCTTTTCAGGTAGGGAAAGCTTCCAAGTTCCATTGTGCATAAAAACTGTGGGAGGATCAAGGAAAATACCTCTTCCCGTGTGCCTGCAAAACCCAATAGATTCAATATTTACATCAGATCTAATCTGGCTTGTTTATATTAGTATGATTGTAGGCCTAGTTGGACCTTTTTTTAATTCCAACTAAAAAAAATATACAGGAATAAGCCTGAATGATTTTTGTTGTTTAGAATAAGCCGTAGTCTCTCAAGGTAGAGAGACTCTTAATTTATAATGATAAATTATGTTACACAAGAGAAGAGACCCTATTGGCCCCAATTGGGCTTACTACACACATGCGACCCAAAAGCCAAACACCTCCACTAACACTTCCCCTCAAGCTGGAGCATAAATATTAATCATGCCCAACTTGTTACAAATATTTTCAACTCTAGTTCCTGTAAGAGATTTAGTAAATACATCAGCAAGTTGATCCCCAATTTTCACATGTTTCAATAAGATATCTCCATGTTGTAGTTTTTCTCTTATAAAGTGACAGTCCACCTCAATATGTTTAGTACGTTCATGAAATATGGGATTGGTCGCAATATATATTGTTGTTTGATTATCACACCACAACTAAGAAGACTCTGAAGAAGGATAACCAAGTTCGTGTAATAATTGACGCAAATAAGTCACATGCATCAGTGCTCAATACTCTGATTCAACACTTGAACGGACCACTACATTTTGCTTCTTACTTTTCCATGACACCATATTACTACATACAAATACACAGTATCCAGAGGTGGATTTCCTATCATAAGGAGATTCAACCTAATCATCATCTGAGAACCCTTCAACCCGCATATGACCGTGATTATTGTAGAGTAATCCACGACTCGAGGTTCCTTTAATATATATCAAAATATGTGTCACAGCATCCCAATGTGAAGTCCGAGGATTAGACATGAATTGACTCACCACACTCACAGAGAAAGTAAGAGAAAGCAATATCTGGACGAGTCACTTCAAGATAATTGAATTTCCCTACTAGACGCCGATACCGATCTGGAGGGAACTCATCACCATCCTCCATAGATAACTTAGAATCCTGGAGTTATTAAAGTATTGCTTGGTTTAGCATTCATCATTCATGTATCCCGTAGAAGATCCAGAATATATTTTCGCTGGCAAAGATATATCCCACGTTTGCATATAGCCACCTCAACACCCAAGAAATAACGCAGATGACCTAGATCTTTAGTTTGGAATTGACTCTAGAGAAATATTTTCAGCGAAGAAATATTTGTATCATCACTCACTGTAATGACAATATCATCCACATAGATAACCAGAAAGATGTTACCTGCAGTGGAATGACGATAAAAGACATAATGATCTTTGCCCCCTCTCTGAAGACCAAATTCCAATACAACTTCGCTGAAGCGCCCAAACCAAGCCTGTTGAAATTGTTTCAAGCCATAAAGAGATTTTTTCAAACGACAAACAAGCCCAAACCCCCCGAGCAACAAACCCGGGAGGTTGTTCCAAATAGACTTCCTCCTGAAGATCACCATGGAGGAAGGCATTCCTAACATCCAGCTGATGTAATGGCCAATCAGAGGTAGTAGCAAGAGAAAGAAGAAGACGAACATAAGTCAATTTAGCAACATGCGAGAATGTATCAGTGTAATCAACACCATAAGCCTGAGCATAACCTTTGGTAACTAAACGAGCCTTGAGACGAACAATAGTCCCATCTGTATTCATCTTAGTGGCATAGACCCACTTGCACCCAATAGGTTTCTCGCCAAAAGGCAAAGGAACCAAATCCCGTGTCTAATTCGACTCGAGAGCAGACATCTCCTCTTTCATAGCAGTCAACCAGGCTAGAGAAGAAATAGCCTCTGAAAGATTCTAAGGAACAGATATAGAATCCAGGGCAGAGATAAAGGCCTGCAATGACTGTGAGACACCTGCATAAGAAATAGTAGTAGAAACAGGATAATTGGTACAACCACGTTTACCTTTCCGAAGAGCAATAGGAACATCCAAGTCTGAATCTGAAGAAGGTGTGGGAGGATCTGAAGAAGAGAGACCAAATGTAGCAGGAGCCGGCTCAGGAGCATCTACGGGAGAAGAACCAAACACCCGACGCGGTCCACGAACATATGTCTGGAGGGGAGGAGCAGGCGGGAAATAAGTGACCCGAATCAAGTCATACACCATAAAGTGATCAAGAGATAGAGACAAAGGTGGGTCAACGGACGACATAGAGGAGGAGAAGGGAGAAGACTCGTGCAAAAACTACACCAACAGACACAAGAAACCACCCTAACTCTGATGAAAAGCAAAGATATACCGCAAAGATTTCGGGTTCAGTTTGGTAACATGAGGCCTGATATCACGAACATAACAGGTTCAGCCAAATATACGCAGAGGGAGAGGGTGAAGAGGGTCTTTAGGGAATAAGACCTGGTGAGGAATCTCCCCCTAAAGAACCGATGATGGCATCCGGTTAATTAGATATGTAGTTGTCAATACCGCCTCACCCCAAAACATCTTTGGAACCTGCATATGAAACATAAGACCTCGAGCAACTTCCATTAAATGTCTACTCTTTCGTTCAGCAACACCATTCTGTTGGGGGGTATCCCGGACATGAGGACTGGTGAATAATACCATGTTGAGTCATAAATAACTTAAGGGGAGAATAAAAGTATTCACAAACATTATCACTACGTAGGGTACGAACAGAAACAGAAAATTGATTCTTGATTTCAGCATAGCAAGCACAAAAGATAGAAAATATTTCGGAACGAGATTTTATTAAATATATAGGGTTGGCAATTCGTGTCGGTGGGTCGTGTTCATGTCGGGTTGAGATCATGTCGGGTTGAAATCGTGTCATGTCGAAAAAGACCTAGTTAATATACGTGTCAAATGTGCTCAATCCTAACCCAACACACAAGTTATTCGTGTTGGCCCATATAATTCATTTAGCCTATTTATTATAATATATTAAATTAAATTTGACACAATTCAATACAAAACGAACTATTTAACCTATTATCAACAAAATTAAATTGAATTTGACACGATCCAGTAATAGTTTATTGATATATTTCAACCCATAACCGATTAAAGAAAAGAAAAAAATAAATATAAATATAATCGTGTCAAACGTGTCATTTTCGGGTTACTCGTGTCGTGTTCTGGCCTACCCTTATATTCTCATGTCGTGTTCAAATCGACCCTTATACAACTTCAACCCTTTTATGATCAACCCTAACCCTTTTAATTCATGTCGTGTTCGTGTTGTATTACCGTGTCATTTCTTATTTTGTCAGCTCTAAATATAACCATGTCATCCGTGAAAAATCATCCACAAAGGTAACAAATTACCGAAAACTATACTTGGACTGGACCAGACAAGGTCCCCAGACATCATAATGGACTAACTCGAAAGGAGCACATGCTCGTTTATTAACCCTAGACACATACGACACCCTGTGGTGTTTAGCAAACTAACAAGACTCGCAAAAGTCCTCTGCTATGATCTGATTCCTCTAGCCCCCATGTGTCGTTGCTTCTGTCAGACCGGCTTCACATTAGAATCCACGTTGAAGGAGTGATGGGTGACAGAAGGGTCGATACCGGGCATGTCCAGATGACTCCATGCAAACATATCAAAGAACTCGTCTGCCATCGAACCCTGCTATCGGACTTCTAGAAGGTACAATCTCATGTGGGTCAATTTCCAGTTTTTTAAAGGCCCATTTGGTGATGATGTTAGCGCTGCTCCCTGGGTCCACCATCACCCTCTTGACCAGAAAGTTGGACACCAGAGGATCGTTGTGAGGGGTCTGTAGTTTTTGTAAGTCGACGGTCGTAAAGGTAATTTGGGCGTCTTGTCTCTGTTATGTACTTCGCTGATCTAGCCAACTTTTCGAAGTTTCTGGCCTTGACGCATTTGAGATCTTCAGGTTTCCTCCGTCTCCCGTCCACTGGCCCTGCCGTGAACCATATGAATGACTTTGACGGGATGACTGACGGTTGAGCTTTTGGACAAGGTCAGGGAGGGCTGACCTGTTCAACCAACTTCTTTAACCACATAGTCGGATAACTCTCCTTTTGCTATCATCGCCTCCACTTGCCTTCAGAAGCTCCTGCATTCATTGGTCTGGTGCCCGTACTCACTGTGAAAGGCGCAATGCTTCGTGATGTCCAGTTGCTCCATCGGTTGCTGATGGGTAGGGGTAATCGAAATATCCCCTTGGCTTTATTCTCTTAGTATAGCTTGCCCAAACTAACCTTTAAGGACATGATCTTGTCATCGAACCTCAGGCACTTCTCTGGAGTCAGCGATGATGCCAAGGCTGGGCTCGGACGTTTACGATCGGGTGCTCGATCCTTGGCCTTCGGTTCAGTCGTCTTTGACTCAATGTTTGCGAAGGCGGCCCTCCTTCCCAACATGACCAACTCCTCCTCTATCCGAAGATGGCCTTGTGCTCGGGAGTTGAACTCTCCAATGTCTGTTGGCGGCCTTTTGACTAAGGACTGGTGAAATTTGGTTCCTAGGATAAGCGTCATCTGGAAGGCCTCGACCGCTGAGTGTTGATCGCAGTTGTCAATTGAGGACATCTCCACGTTGAACCAGGACATAAAGCTTTTTAATGATTCTCCTTTCTTTTGGATCATGGTGAAATGGCTAGAGATCATCTTCTTTTGTCTCTTGTTGCCGAGGAAGTACTGAGTGATGAAAAGCTCGCATAGTTTGAGCCAACTTCCGATGGACCGGGCTAGTTGCTTTTGGAACCAGAGTAAAGCAATGTCCGTCAGGCTAGTCAAGAATACTTTGCAAAGTAGGGCTTCGTTGTCGTTGTAGACGTTCATCTTCTGATGGACTTAGTAGATGTGTTATGTTGGATCCTTCATGCCATCAAAGATGGTGAAATTAGGCAGTCTGAACCTCTCCGGATACGGAACGCTAGTTAACGCCAGGGTGAAAGGGGACTGTACCGAATCAAGGGACGCCTCGGTAGCCAGATCGAGGGTCTGAGCCTTCAGATCCATAAGCACTTCTCTCTAGAACTTGGCCATCACCTCATCCAGTCTTCTCATGGTCAACATCTTGTCTGGGTCACGTACCCCGATCACGCGGAGGGATGACTCCGCTTGATCCTCCCGACCTTGCAAGAGATTGGAAGGCGTCGGTTGGCCTTGGTTTTCTGTTTGGTGCCTTGTGGGTGGATCCTGATGAATCACTGGCGGGGGCTGATGACCCGCTGGAGGGATCTGTTGGCCTGCCGGAGGGACTTGGAGTGGTGCAAAAGGTGGCGTATGCGCTAGTTTCGCCAGCAGTTCAACGTTTTGTCTTTCGAACAAGGCATTTATCTCCTCCATAGCTCCCAGGCGTTGAAGGATCTTCTCATTGGCCTGAGAGGTCTCGCCTCCATTAGGGGGTAGGTCGGACTGATGTGATCGGGTGATCGCCATGGGTGCACTAAACTTAACTCTGGTAGAGAGTAGGAAGCTTGAAGATTAAGAATTTCAAAATGTTCCCACAGACGGCGTCAATTGTGTAAATGCGAAAAAATTGCACACAATAATGAATTTTATTGAGACTTTAATGCCTATATTTATACAAGAGTTTGATGGGTTTTTTGGCTCATCTGAACCACCACAGTCCAATCCCTTAGTTTTAGGGTTTGGCATTCCCTTCCATCCTGATCAAAATCCCTCCCTAACTTGTAGGAGTTCTTGGCTTGATGGTTAAGCAATTCTAAAACCATTTACCAAGTGGGCCTGGCCCATTGTATGTTGAAGAAGCGCTTGATAAGCTCAGAATATTGTGCTTTATACTTGTGGGCTCCAAACTCGTGGGCCTTCATTATTGGGCCCAAATACATATGTACAATCATAGATAATTTAGACTAGGGCTAGCAATTCGTGTCAGCGGGTTGTGTTCGTGTCGGGTCGAGATCGTGTCATGTTGAAAAAAACATGGTTAATATGTGTCAAATATGCTCAACCCTAACCCAACCCACGAGTTATCCGTGTCGACCCATGTAATCCATTTAGCCTATTTATTATAATATATTAAATTAAATTTGACACAATCCAATATAAAATGAACTATTTAACATATTATCAACAAAATTAAATTGAATTTGACACGATCCAGTACTAGTTTATTGATATATTTCAACCCCATGACCAATTAGAAAAGAGAAAAAAATGAAAATAAAAATACATATAAATATAATCGTGTCAAACGTGTCGTGTTCGGGTCGACCCCTATACAGCTTCAACCCTTTTATGGTCGACCCTAACCCTTTTAATTCATATTGTGTTCGTGTCGTGTTACCGTATCATGCTCATTTTGCCAGCTCTAATTTAGACCTTAAAAATCCTGTCAAAAGTTAATAGTAACCTCACAGATGAAAGTACTTCATCAGATTCTAAAATCTTTTACACTTATTTTATAGTTGATAGTCATTTTCATCAGTGTCCTTAGATGTGTATATATCAAACCACCAGCATGAGAATACATCATACATTTAGGCATAAAACAATTGAGCCATCAATCCACACTGTTCAAGGCTGCTGCATATAAAGAATGCCAGTATCAAAAAATATGTGCAATACTAGTACGCGGAAATACAGGGCATGGAAAATGCCCCAAGCAACATTAGTCCAGAATTTAATGGTCCAACTGGTGGAATAGAAGTTTTTCTAGGAAAGTTTAGTTAAGAAATACCGTACCATGGTTGCTGGAGAAAGCCTGTATAAGATGATGGTGCCTGTGCTTCCATAGCACCCAGAGTATCACCATGATAAGAACCTCTAAGTGCTAGGACCTGAATTAGGAGAAAAATATATCACAATGATTAGCCCCACCTGAATTTAACAGTAAATCCACCTAACATATGCAAGACCATATATTCTTCTAATGTAAATCAGTATTAAAGGATACATGACCTTATGTTCCATGTGGTTGAGGCTCTGGAAGATGCCCACAAAATGTGGGCCTATTTGGCAACAAGTAAACTAGGTACCAAGCAACAAGAAGGGAAACAAAAATTACTTTTTCATTAAAAAGAGTTGCATGCTGTATTTCCAATGGGGGAGTTATTTATATTGTATCTCTACTCACATAAACAAAGAGAGAAACACCTATAAAGCCCATGACAAGTGATAATATAAAAATAAAATGCAATATAATTCCCATCTCTTGATTTGTGAAAATGAAGTGAAATCAAAATAGTTAACAAGCCAGTTTAGCGTATTTCCAAAAGGTATACTCATGGACATCTGTCATCTATAAGGCCTATTTTTGGGAGAAATATGAAGATAAGAGTAACAAGATACAGAATAAACTTACGACCAATAAAGATCACACCCATGGAACTTCGACAAGCGCATCATATTCTCATAAGATACCAACATTGTCTTGATATTCGTGAATACATGTCCAATGATTTATCAACAAATGTGAACCAATATTGTCTTGATATTCCTTTAGTCCTAGATTGTGGTGGCTTTGCTTCAGGACGGTCTCCATTCCATTTTGAGAATATGTCGTTGCAGTCCGAGGACTTTCTCACTGGGTTTGGGGAAGGGGGGGCGGGTTCGCCTAGTTTCACATTGGCCTTCAAGTTGCGTACTTTGAAGGCGATGATCATAAGGTGGAACAAGGAAGTTTTAGGAAATCTGGAATGGAGGAGGAATAAGCTTGTATCGAAGTTAACTGACATGGATAGAGCTGAGTTCAGCGGAAGTATGGATGAGGGGATGCGGTTACAGAAGGCGCAGTGTTTGTTGGAGATAGAGAAGATATCGATTCTGGAGATTTTGTGGCGAGAGAAATCTCGTGCTTTATGGCTGAAGGAAGGGGATCGCAACACAAAGTTTTTTCACCGGTTGGCCAAGGAGGACCAACCATATTGGGAGTATCTTCATTGAGGGATCTCTTCTGAGAGGTGAGGAGGAGATTAGACATGGGATTGCAGCTTACTATCATCCCTTGTTGCAGGAGAGATGTGTGTGGCGACCCCGTTTGGATGGGCTTCAATTTGATTCTATTTGCGGTCAGGACCGTGATCGGTTGGAGATTTCGTTTACAGAGGAGGAGGTTTTGCAGGCTCTGAAACTTTGTAATGGAGATAGTGCTTCAGGCCCGGATGGATTTACGATGAGATTCCTTCTTGGGAGTTGGTTGGTGGTTAGGGAGGAGTTTATGGGCACCTTCCGTGATTTCCATTCTCAGGGTCGCTTTATGAGATCGATTAATACCTCTTTCATTTCCCTGATCCCAAAGAAGGGAGATGCACGAGATATTAAGGATTTTCGGCCTATTAGCTTAGTGGGATGCATCTGCAAGTTGTTAGCGAAGGTACTTGCTGCTCGCTTGAGCAGGGTGCTAGATGGGGTTATCTCAAAATCTCAGAATGCTCTATTAAGTACTGTTTTATTTCCTCTCTCTTTTATTAGGTGGAGGGTAGATATTGTATATCTATAGAGAAAAATATTATTTTTTTGGGATCGTTAAGGCAGGCATTAGAATCCTCCTCTGGGATGCACTCCCCTTTTAAGTGCCTTTTTTAATATACTTCAAACTTATCCAAAATAAATAAATGCGTAATTTAAAATAATTTCTTTGATCTTGAAAATATACCATATGCCTCTGAAATCTTCAAGATATATACCTGACCAGTCTTAAAGATTAAGTTGTGACGTTTGTGATATAAAAGTGAAGTATAATGAAAAGAAAAACATAACAAGAGCTATAGATATTTAGAACAAAAATTGTAGTATAAAGATGGCAAATCATGTAGAGACATAACTGTCACTCTTCTCAGAAGAACTTCCAATAATTAATAACAAGACTTAGCACAAACCTCATCTCATTGAATTTTTTTTCCCTAATAAAATGTGTTACTTAAAAAAAACAAAAAAAAAATTACATCAAATTATAATTAGTAAAATTTTTTGTAAGTCTATTGACTACAATGGAATTAGATACACTAGAAAATTGTAGAAGTCTATTAATGATGCAGGTGCCTCTACAAGGCTGTCCAAGAAGACTCATCGGTCCAACTAGTCATTAGATTTTCTATTACTTGCTTTCTTCCTATGTTTTTATATATTTAAATGTTGAGTTAACTTCATTTACACCCCTGATGTTTGTTTTTATTTCAATCAAACCCCCTCAAGTTTGACAATCTTCATTTACACCCCTTAATGTCAATTGATACCTATACTACCCTCAATGTTGAGATAAGTGGTGTTTGGAAACAAGGTTTACTACCCTTAAATTTTATTATCCAAATAAGGTATTAATTTTTTATTTTGGCATAAATCCAAAAATAAATTTGTTTATAATAAAATAATAAATAAAAAATCTAATTGGTAGTTCAAAATATTTTTTTATATTTTACCCTAATTGATAGTTCTAAAAAAAAATATTTCGGCATTAATTTTTTATTTTGAAAAAAAAAAACAAAAGAGAAAAAAAAAGAAAACCTTCTACTCCTTAGCTAGCATCCCAGTGGCTAGTGATACAACAGCAGGATATTCAGATATTGCCATAGAACAAATTCAAATGTACTTGATCGGATATAATATTTGAAACTTGCAGCCTTATTGAGGAAAAAGGATTATAGGCAACGGATTGAAATATACAAATATCATGCTCGAAATATTTCGTAAAAAATATTTCGGCATTAATTTTTTATTTTAACATAACAAAAATTAATGCCGAAATATTTTTATATATATATTTTACTATAAAAGAATTTTTTTTATATTTATGCCAAAATAAATAATTAATGTCAAAATATTTTCCCAAACTACCAATTATGGTAAAATATAAAAAAAAAATAAGTCTAAATAAAATAAATATTTCGAACTACCAATAAGAATTTTTTTCGTTTTTTAAATATTTTACTATAAACGAATTTGTTTTTTATTTATGCCAAAATAAAAAAAATTAATGCCAAAATATTTTTTGAACTACCAATTAGATTTTGTTTTCGATTTTTAAATATTTTAAAAATATTTTACTATAAAAGAATTTATTTTTTGATTTATGCCAAAATAAAAAATTCATGCATTATTTGGATAATAAAATATGAGGGTAGTAAACTTGTTTCCAAACACCATCTATCTCAACATTAAGGGTAGTTTCAGTGGGGTGTAAATGATGTGGGTTTGAAAAAATACGGGGTGTAAATGAAGATTCTCAAATAAAAACAAACCTCAAGGATGTAAATGAAGTTAACCCTTAAATGTTTTATGTTATTTGATAGGTGTTTCATGTGACAAGCATGTGAATTTTTAAGTAATTTAGAGGGCTATAATTTATTAACTATTGAAATAATCAAGGGCTAAGATGCTAGGGTTGTTGAACCCTAGTATAAATAGTCATTTAAGAGACTTTATACGCAGTATTTTGATATTATTGATCCCAGAATTTCAGATTGAGTTTTCTCTTGGATCTTTTGCCCTAGAACTCAGCTATCTACGTTCCACTTCAATTGTTTGCTTGTTCTTTCTTTTGTTCTATTGTTTCTTGCTGGAACTTCTTTTCCTTGGAGTTTCTTTTCTTTGTTGCAAGCAATTACATTCTCGCTACTGTTTTGCATCAAATTGGTATCAGAGCCAAAGCCGGCTGAAATTAAGTGTGGGGTGTGCACAAGCCCGTGGGTTACATCAGCGTCCTCGCTGGGTCCGAAGATTGGTACGAGGCCTTTTGAGGAAGAGCCCAAGAGCCAAACCGTGGGTTGGGCCCAAAGCGGACAATACGAGTCCAATTACTGAATGCTTAAAAGCAAATGATTTTGAGTGGTCAAAATTAGCACAAAGAGCATTTGAACAAATGAAAGAATCGATGACGGAAGCTCCCGTGCTCGTATTACCGGATTTAGACAAACTATTCACTATTGAGTGTGATGCATCACATTTAGGAATACGGGATGTTTAGAGCCCAGAAGGAAGGCCAGTGGAATTCTGCAGTGAAAAATTGTCAGGGGCTAAATCTCATTATTCCACTTATGACTTATTTTATGCATTGGTTCGAGCAATCCAACATTGGGAACACTACCTAGCCTATAAAGAGTTTATGGTTTATTCAGATCATCAAGCTCTAAGGTACTTGAACTCTCAAAAGAAGTTAAATGCTCGACATGCCAAATGGAGTTCTTACTTGCAAGAGTTCAATTTTTGCCTCAAGTACAAAAGTGGTGAGTCTAATAAGGTGGCAAATGCTTTGAGTTGAAGAAATATGTTGTTGACAGTGATGAGTACTCAAGTTATTGGGTTTGAGGAGCTGAAAAATCCGTATGTTGCAGATCCGTATTTTAGTTTTGTAGTTGCTAAAATCCAAGATTCCGCTGGTTGGAAGATGTTGCCATTTAAAATGCATGATGGGTATTTGTTCAAACGGAACTTGTTGTGCATTCCAAAGGGGTCATTACGTGAACAAATTATTAGAGAGCTTTGTGGCAATGGATTAAGAGGACATTTTGGTAGAGACAAGACACTGGCAATGGTGGTTGATCGTTATTATTTGCCTGGGATGTACAAGGATGTTAATAGGTTGGTGCAAAGATGTCAAATTTGTCAGTTTGGGAAGCAATTTCACAAAACACAAGTTTATACACACCGTTACCCGTGGATGAAGCTCCTTGGGTTCATATTAGCATGGATTTTGTTTTGGGAGTTCCGGAGATTGCAAGGGGCCACGATAGTATTTTTGTTGGGGTGGACCGTTTCTCCAAAATGGCTCATTTCATTCCATGTTGTAAGACTACAGATGCCACACATGTAGCTAAGTTAGTCTTCAAAGAAGTGCTGAGACTACATGGCGTGCCAACTTCCATTTATTCGGATAGGGATGTAAAGTTCACTGAGCACTTTTGGAGTACTGCTTGGAGAAAGTTTGGGACTGAACTAAAGTATTCCAACACATGTCATCTCGCAAACAGATGGACAGACTGAAGTAGTAAAACAAAGTTTGGGCAATATGTTGCGATGCCTCGTTGGGAGCAATGTGAAGACATGGGATTTGATAATTCCACAAGTTGAATTTGCATACAATAATTCCGTGAACATGTCTACAAAGAAGACACTTTTTGAGGCTGCTTATGGACTAAAACCGCATCATATTCTTGATTTAGTACCGCTACTACATGAGGCAAAAGTTAGTGATGATGGAGAAGCATTTGCGGATCATATCAAAAGGGTGCACAAAGAAGTAAGGACAGCAATCAAGGCTAGTAATGAAACCTATGCAACAACAGCCAGTCGACACCGGAAGGTCAAAAATTTCGAAGAGGGCGACATGGTTTTGGTGCATTTGAGGCAAGAGAAATTTTTGAAAGGCACGTACCATAAGTTGAAATCAAGGAAGTTTGGGCCTTGCAAAGTGTTGAAGAAAATTAGCTCAAATGCATACATGATAGAGCTGTCACCTAACCTCCAAATAAGTCCAATTTTCAATGTGTCTGACATGTATATGTTAGAAGGATTTTATGGGGAGCCAATTTCAACAGAGGCGCAACTTGAGCAATTTCCAAAAGTGCAACCTAATATTGTCGAAGATGTATTGGATGTCAAAGAGGTGAAGTCAAGGAGGGGCAACCAGTATAGGCGATTCCTAGTGAAATGGTTGGGTAAACCAGCTTACGTGGATCGTTGAGGAATAGCTGAAACGAGTTGATCCGGAGATATATGCTGAAGTTGTTGAAGTTTTTCCCAACGGGGTGGAGTTGATGCAGGTTCTACAAGGCTATCCAAGAAGACTAATCGGGCCAACTAGTCTTTAGATTTTCTATTATAGTTTTTATTTATTTAAATGTTTTATGTTATTTGATGGGTGTTTAAGTAGTCATGTGACAAGCATGTGACTTTTTAAGTAATTTAGAGGGCTAGGATTTATTAGCTATTGAAATAATCAAGGGCTAAGATGCTAGGGCAGTTGAACCCTAGTATAAATAGTCTTTTAAAAGACTTTATACGCAGTATTTGATATTATTAATCCCAGAATTTCATATTAAGTTTTCCCTTGGGTCTTTTTCCTTAGAACTCAACTATCTTGATATTATTAATCCCAGAATTTCATATTAAGTTTTCTCTTGGGTCTTTTTCCTTAGAACTCAACTATCTATGTTCCACTTCAATCGTTTGCTTATTCTATCTTTTGTTCTGTTGTTTGCTGGAATTTCTTTTCATTGCTGCAGTTAGCATACTCGCTACTGTTTTGCACCAATTAACTAGAACAATTAGCCAGTTTTGATTTATGTAAGTGACTAACAAAGGTTTTAAAAGGATTGAATGAAGAAGAATGAACTATCTATGTTGTAACCAATGTTACATACACACGATCCAAGTAGCCTTACTATAAATAACTGATGAAGGCTTTAATGAAGGATTTAAGAAGCCATTAGTGTTTTGCATTGGGGTTGCGAAAGTATTGGCTATGCGCTTTCGGGAGGTTCTTAGTGGTGTGATTTATGGTGCTCAATGCTTTTATTTGGGGGAGACAAATATTGGACTCGACTCTCATTGCTAGTGAGTGTATTGACGCGAGGCTTTTCAGCCGTTCTCCGGGTGTTATGGTCAAGCTTGATATCGAGAAAGCTTATGATCATGTGAGCTGGAGTTTTTTGCTTTATCTTCTAGAGAGGTTGGATTTGGGGCTGAGATGGAGGCGGTGGATTGAGTTCTGCATATCCTCAACAAGTTTCTCAGTGCTCGCCAATGGTGCTCTGACAAGATTCTTTGAGAGTTCTCATGGTCTTCGTCAAGGGGGTCCTCTTTCTCCCTTGCTTTTCTTTTTGCAGATGATACATTGGTTATTTGTGATGCAGAGGAGGCATAGTTGAGATATTTGCATTGCGTTCTTATTGGCTTCCAGGCTGTCTCAGGCTTGAAAGTTAATGTGAGCAAGAGTTCTCTGGTTCTATTGGGGAAGTAAGGGATCCTATTATGTTTGTGATGGGATGTGCTTTGTGTCATCTACTCATCATGTATTTGGGTATGCCTTTGGGTACTCCTGCTTAAAGAAGGAGTTGGGATTTGATGGTGGAGCGGCGGTTGGAAGAGACAATATCTCTCCAAGGCCGGGAAACTGACTTTAGTGAAGAGTGTCTTGTCCAATCTCCCTTATTCTCTCTGTATTTGATTCCTTCCTATGTGTCTTTGAGAATTGAGAAGATCCAGCGAAATTTCTTATGGGGAGGGGCCAGGGTGTCACTTGGTGGCTTGGAGTGAAGCTTGCAGGTCATTGAGTGAGGGGGGATTGGGGATTAGGAGGTTGAGGCAGGTCAATAAGGCTTTGTTAAGGAAGTGGTTGTGAAGGTTTGGGATTGAGAGGCAAAGGATATGGACAAGGGTGTTAATGTCTCGTTTCGGGGAGGAGCAGGGGAGTGGTGTTCGAGTGAGGTAAGGATGAAGAGAGGAGTGGGTGTGTAGAAGGACATTCATAGAGGGTGGGTATTCAATCTGGTTGGATTGTTGGTGTGGGGAGGCTTCATTGACTACAATGTTTCCGCAGTTGTTTGGCATTACTCGCGATCAGCACGCCCTAGCGGCGGATTGTTATCGTCTTGATATTGGTCAGCCTTTTTGGAATGTGCAGTTTGTGAGATCCTTGCAGGATTGGGAGCTTGGGAGCTGGAGGAGGTTGGAGAGTTTCTTAAGCTTCTATATTACCAGCTGCCAACTGGCACGGGATCGGATTCTACTGTTTGGCAGCTCTCTTGGCACAGGCGCTTTTTCACCATCTTGCGGACCAAGGCAGATTTTCCTTCCCGTGGAAGGCCGTGTGGCGCTTCAAGGCTCTCCCAAGGTGGCCTTTTTTGTCTGGTCAGCGATGTAGAGTTGGACCCTTACCATAACCTTGGGAGGAGGAATTTAAGTGTTGTTAACCGATGCTTTCTTTGCAAAGAGGAAAGTGAATCGGTAGATCATTTTCTTCTTCCCAGCTCTATTGTTGTCGACTGTTGGTCATTGCTTTAAGGCTTATTTGGTGTTCAATGGGTTATGCCGCCTTCCGTTAGAGGAGTCATGGAGGTTTGGAGAGGTGGTTGTGTTGGTCCCCAAGCCCGTGACTTTTGGAGGGCTAAAACCACTTTGTCTTTGGTGGTGCCTTTGGATGGAATGCAATCGCCGTTGTTTTGATGGGATTGAGTCTCTCATTTGCGCCGTTCAAGACAAGTTATTTCTCTTTTGTTATATTGGGTGATGGGTAATTTTTGTTCTTCCATTGAGAATAAATTGGATTTTTTGGGTTCTCGTAAGCCGTAGGCCCATGCTCTTGCTTGTATTTGGGATGCCCTCCTAGATTGAGGGTTCTTTTTATATATATTTCTTACTTATCAAAAACAAATAATACCCAAAAAAATGAAATTAATAAATAAATACATTACGAAACTTCTCACAATATAAGCAAGCACATTTTACCAATAGTACGGAGGTATGTTAGCAAATAAGACAAGATATTTAGTGATGCTCACCTTGAGCTCAACACATTTTTCATCTAGATTGGAATGCAGAAGATGTGAAAGTATTCCATGATCAACCAAGAATTTGCGGAATGCCATCTTGAGAGCAATTTCAATTGCTGTAGATCCATTATCTGAAAAGAATGTCCGAGAAGCCCAACCTGCAAGGAAACCTAAAGTTTTGAGGTACTTTTACAAATATTACTTGATAGTAATAAATACCCAGAATGTAGCGAAGTTATAAGCAGCATTTATGCATAGATCAAGCTCAAAAGGTTGAGAGGAAGAGACAAAGGCGAAGAGATAGAGAGAAATATTAGTTATGCTAGTATCCCATAAAATTGGATATTGTATACATGAGACTATGTTTAAAGTGCCATTAGCAGAAACAATATACATGTAAAGTTATTAGAATGGATTAGGGTAGGGTTTTACGATTACTGGTACGTTAAAATAATTTATAGAGCATGAAGATGACTCAATTGAAGGAATATTAGAAGAAGAAAGTTCATTGATAGCAAAGAAGAAGAAACCAAGTATACAAACAAAGGAAATTATAAGGGAATAAAGACACCAAGTATAAGACTAAATTGCAATCTTCATTCTAAATAAGGGATGAAGGGTGGGCAAAAGAATGAATAACTACATGTTAAGAAAGAGGGGAAAACAGTTATAGAATGAGTAATAGCCATCATCTTTCTCTCCTCCACTTCTCTATAAATATTTTTTTATCAATGGTTCACAATCTACAGATTTTTCAAGAAGAGAATAAGAAATGAATATCATTTTCAACGAAATAGCTTATTGATTCTACCACAGTAACACAAATTGCAACTACTTTTTTCTTTGTATTTTTGACCAGTAGAGGAAACAAAATGCCAATGGAGCAAATAACCTTAAATCCGTGAGTTGTTCAATCATGCCATCGCTTTACTATGCAATGGCCATTATATTAAATTCAATGCTCTACATTAATGTATCAAGTGATACTTACGAGCACACACCAGCAATTATCTATTTTTCTTATTTAAGTTGGGTACTCGAATAAAAATTAGCTATCAAAATCATGATACAAACAAATTCCGAAAACATCTTAGCAAACCAATTGTTTCCACCAAGCCAAAATAAAGCAGTACTATTTAACAGACTTAATGTCACCTAATGCACTACAAGCATATTGTGAAGTTGTAATATGATTTAAAATGCATATCCTTGAAAGAATTTAAATCAGGATTCATAAATCAAACAAGGCAGGAGAGAGAGAGAGAGAGAGAGAGAGTATGACATGAATGTTAAATGTAGGTAATCCTTATTTTGTTTTTACAATATTCTCGTGTTAGCAATGAAGTAAAATTTTAAGTAAACAAAGTGCGAACCAAAAACAAATAGATGTGTGTGCTCTTCTTTGTTTTTCATTGGCAAGGAACCCACTCACACCCCCAAAATGCCCCTAGAGACTTGAACCTCTCAACCTTCTCCTCTGGAAGGTGAGAATGCAAAAGGTGACCAAACATAGAAATCATTTTCCTAGGGAGAGTACTTTTACAAACCTAAATTTCTATTTGGAACAGAACAATTCCAATCAGAAAAATCTTCCTCATGGAAATTAAGAGAGAATCAGAAATTGACTTACCTTTCCCCACACCGTCAAGCAACAGTTCGGCACATTCTAAAGCCGGCTCATAAACATTCTCAGGAAACATTACATGCCCAAATCTTGCAGCGGTATAACCCATATCTCTTGCTAGCTCAACCTGAAACCACCTAAACAAATAACCACAGTAAATAAAAACCTGCAGATATATTTCAGAAGCATGTAACATCACTGACTTCAATCTCCTTAACCTCATTTTCATATTTAGTATCTGTTTGATTGTAAAACTGACCGTGGAACCTACAAAAATTAACTTCCAAAATTCTACTTCCTTCTGTAAGAGAAATGCATACATTCCTGATCTCAGTGGGAAAGGTGGAAATCAATTTATCAGGGAACATTTATGATAGGTAGAAACTTTATCCATAAATAGAAAACAAAAAATTGAGAGGTTCTGGCTTGGATTGATGATGATGCCATTGTCCTTATTGTTTAATATTTTATGATTATGGCTTGGGATAGGCACTTCTCTATTGTTTTTAATAACAAATAAATTGACCATTTGAATGTCGCAAATTAACTCTCTTTCAAGTAACCCAACATGCTTCACTGCACACGGCGGTGGAACTCTCTCTCTCTCTCTCTCTCCACGCAGTCACAAGTAAAAGAGGAGAAAATGCACAATCTTGATTCTCGAGTTCGCCTAAAATAACTAGTATAAAAGAATCAACACAGAGGAATTCATAAAAGAAAAGTTAACATGACTGATCTTGCTACAGAATGTCATTCAACTGAAAATGAAGATTACATATCTCAGGAAAGATACCAACAAATAATTATGCTTCTGACATATATAATCATAAAGACAAATATGGGGTTGCAAGAATAAATTTCAAATGCCTCGCGGTCAAATGAAGACCTGTAAAGTAGCATCAGGTCCCTGAGTCCACCAACTCGCACATGCATCAAATTGTTGAGTCATGAGATCATGATTCCCGGCCTATTTTTGAAAAGGAAAACATAATGTTAGATCAGGATCTGACAGCAATTATGCTGTGTAGCACCAATTAAGACCTGACAAGAAGTGCATAAGAAAAAAGCAAAAGCAAAAACAAAAACATTATGGATCAACAAGCCGCAGTCAATTGAAAAATATAATTTACCTTAATAATGTGAAAACATCCTACCGAAAACAAACAAAAGTATTTACCAATAAAAATAAAACTTGTAGTGCAACCCAAACATGTTACAACACGAACCTTGTGAATGGAAAAGTGCTCGCCACAGCGTGAATCTATTACCGTGACTTTTTCTTCAGGTACAAGTGTGTGCTGAGTAAATGGCCACCAGAAAATATCTCTTGCCTTCTTTGGCATCTCATGTAATCTCTTTATTCTTTCTAGAAATGCTGAAAGCATTATTTCCTTAAGAGAACTAAAAACATCCTGAGATTCAGCAAACCATTCCATCAGGTTGTCTGACATATCTTCTGGAACAGGAGGAAGTACAAGAACAGGAACCCTAAATAGAATAAAAAGAATAATGCTCCAATTATCCAAGAAGCATAGAAAAACATTTGGAAAAAGAGACAATACAAAAAAAACTAAATATAAAAAATATATATTGCTGAGATAGAAAGAGATGAAATACATGTAAATTTGATGAAAACATATTACTCAGCAAATGGTGGGGGGTAAAATCACATATATACTTCTTAAATACAATGAAGAAAGAAGTGTGCAAAGAAATTTCTAATGATGAATTAGTTACCTATTACGTAGATAAGAAAACAATGGCATTTCATTTACAAGGCCATGATCTTCAAAAACAATAGCAACAACGTCATATCCTCGTAACTTTAAACTTTCATAAGCTGAAATAGTTCCTGAAATACCACCTAGCCGTCCATCCCCAACAAGAATAGCAGGTAATCGAAAAGGCCTGCAAAAATGTGTATGTAAGACCTAAATTGAATGAAAAAACCAAATAATAAGAACAATAAATAATAAATAAAAAGAAACAACATAGTTCCATAACATGCAAAGCATAAATCACAAATCATAGGCCAATATGAATAGGAAAACAGGAAACTCGAAAAAGTTAAAGAATCCATTATATGCCTATATCCAACTCATATACTACTTCTAGATCCTATGGTTAATCCTCACATTCAGTGTCTACTGTGTCAACTCAGCAAACAATAAGGGGCCAGATGGATTAATAAACCCTTCTTTCTCTCTATAAGAAAGGGTAAGAGTTCTAATATGAGGAGAATTCAAAAATTCACCTTCAATGAATTTATTAGCAAGACCAATCCAATTACTTGAGCCAAGAATGTTATTTAATAATAAAGAAAAATCGACAAAGTGATGTAATCATCTTAACAATTAAAATTCAGCTAAAATCCCAACACCAAAAACTACATAATTTTTCACAAATAGTACACAAGGTTTAAAAGTATAATACCAAACGGTGTCTTTGCAGTGCTTATTGTTGGCCCCAGGGTTTTTTCCAAGGGTAATAATGACCGTTTTGATGTTAACAAAACACTTAGAGTGTTTAGTACTAATGACAAAATTGAGTTTAGTGTTTTAGTTAAGCAAGAAACAAACTCGGAATTTAAAAGCAAAAGACAAATAAAGAAGGGCAAAATCGTCTTTTCACTCCGAAAAGCTTGAAGAATGAAGAATGAAGAATCAAAACTTAGGGTAGATAGGACGATGTGTGAATTGTACTAAAAGGTATTTTATGTTTATTCACGCGGTCTAAGCTCAAGTGTCTAAAACCCGAACCAAAACATGCCTTAAAATTTTTAAAAGAAGTTTTGTCTGGGAAAGCTGGCAACCGACTGATGGTCTAGCTGCAGCCAACTAAAAGCAGACGAGAGCTCAAAATATTTTTGGTCTTAGGCAGTAAACTGATGTCTCCTTGGCAACCGACTGAAACCAAGCGAAAGTTTTAAGTTTTTTGAGAAAACATTGTGCAGCGGACTGATGGCTATGCTGCAGCCGACTGCCGACTGAAACCAAGCGAGCATTAGTGTCACAATTCACCTTTTCTGTAAATTTGTCAGCCTTTATGCACATTCAAAAAATGTATACACTCTTACGAGTTGTCCACACATACAAGAGACAATAATTCCTCTCCCTAGGAGATCTGAGATGTCACAACAATCCCTCTTTAAGACTCAGTTTCCTCACAACCTGACCCTCGTGAACTTGTTCATACTCTCAATTTTTTGATGGGGATCGACTCTATCTGGCACGACCCAGTATGATGTCCCAAGTCACTTACGGAGAAAGAGGTTGGTGACAATTATTTATATGGACACCTCCCAATTGTATAGACTTGTTTTAGAAACAGTAAGCATAGAATATGCAACATGAACAACATTTGAACAGAGCGAATCATGACATATGGCATCAAAGTCAATTCCCAATTGGAAATAGAAGGCGCATCTACGTGCCCACTATGTTGATCACTCGCCCAGAAGAGAAGTCATTTCCTAACTATGTATATGCATTTTAAAAATTGTGATAGGCAAAGTGGAAACTATACATGTCGCAGGGCAGTCCTGGATCCATAAATTTACCATTTTCTCACAGATTTCATGATCCCAAAAAAATTTAATTTTGTAACCAGTTCAGCAGAAAATTCAGAACGAGGAAACATTCTCTCTGCATGCCACCTTAAGGCTGCATATATCTAACCCTCCCTAGACCCGCAATTGTGAGAGCTTGGGTTTGCTGTACACTAGGTGCAAAAGAGTTAACCGACAACTATTCCTCGAATAGAAACAACAAAACACATTTGAGTAACCACATACCGATACAAGTCGCATTGAAGTGAACCCGATGGCCCCGGACTTGCAACACCACCAGCAGTTTCAATCACACTCATAACACTCAACTTCTGAACCTCTCCACCCCCACCTTCAACACCAATCCCCAAACACCGTCTCAACGTATCCAGCAACACCTCGTCCCTCACAATAGCCCCTTCCCTCTCTGCCGCCAAATGCGGCGAAACCGGCTCTCTCCACCCATACATTGTCTTACAAATCAACTCCAAAACCACCGCAGCCTCCTCCTCACTCTGTAGCTTCCTCTCCTCGTACAACCCCAAATCCATAAACCCACTTCCACTTCCCCATTTCCCGCCCTCTTCCGTCTCCACACCGAACCCACTTCCCAATGTGGCTTCTGAAGCCAGCATTGAAGCTTTTAGGGTTTGATTCGAAGCGAAAACGGTGAATGGGGGACGCCGGCATTGGAAGATTTGGGAGAATTTGTTATACACGAAGTGAGAATCGGAGTCGGAGGGGAAGCCGGTCTGGACTGGCTTGAGGTAGATGAATTTGGTGATGGGGGCTGAGGAGGAGGGGGAGAGAATGGAGGCGGCGAGGCCGGCGGAGACTAGGGTTTTGCCGACGCCGGTGTTGGCGCCCCATATGGTGTAAATGGGGTGAGAAAGAGTGTATTCAATTGGGGATGATCGGGTTGAGAGGAGTCTGCGGAGATGGAGAGAGAGGGGTTTGGAGAAGAAGGGGAGAGTGGAGAGAGAAGAAATTGGCGGCATTTTGTGAATGAACCCTAGGTCTGTGGGTGTGTGGCACTATTTAGGTGTGCGTGAGGAGGGGGAGAGAATGTTGTGTACCGGTATGGACTTACAATATTTACTTAAAATTTAGCTAACATGTGATGTGGAGGTGTTGGTGGAACCGAAGGTTTTTAGCCAAGTCAGCAAAAATGGCTAGTCGTTTTATAGAGTCCATATGATGGTATGGTGCTGGATGGATCTGTAGGCTGAGCTATGACCTTTTTAATTTTTTTTTTTATTATTCTTTCAATAAAACTCATGTATGTATGTATATAGGTACATACAGAATTGAGGGGGAAAACATGTGGTCCCAATTTTATTTTTTTATTTTATTTTCTCTCTCTCCTCATCATAGTTTTATGCTTTCTCTCTCCACCTTTTTTGAGAATTCCTTTACTTTACTTTTCCTTCATTTTGCCACTTGCTCGCTAGAGCAATCGCCAAATGTGGCTAAGTGGCTTAACCAGCCATCATGAGGGTCTCATCTTTGACTATGCACATACCAAACACTCCCACTCGTTATGCTCCCTTGCCGGCTCGCTAAAAGAGCTCCATACCGGATTCTCTAAGCAAGTGCGGTTTCCTGTCAAGTGTTCTCCCAAAGCCTTTTCGGACTGAACTTCCTGTCTTTGAAGGAAAGAATCTGGGACATGGATCATCTCCATTCATCTTCTCTCTACCAGTCACCAGACGTTTATGTGGCAACTTGGATGGCAAAAAAGTGATCCCCAGATGTTTGACCACAAAATAAAAATAAAAATAAAAAGATGTATATACACACAACAGTGTTCCCCCCAAAATGAATACACTGTACATATCTTCCCGCCAAAACACCTTAATGAAGTAAAATGATAGAATAGTAATTTGACAATAATTAAACTTAATAATCAGTATAATTTCAATTGTGCATATCTTCCTCAGGACTTTTCATTATTGCAATTAAGGGTATTTCATCATAAAGCTCTTCGATACCCTTTCCAAATCGCTCTTCAATCAAGGAAATTTCATCACAAAGCTCGTCGAAACCCTAGAAAATCTCCAAATCACTCTTCAATCTCCCAAACCTTTATATCAAGTATGAACATTATATTTCTATCACTCTCTATCCATGTTTTGGTTATAGTGTAGCCTGCTGTTTCACCTTTGCCTCATATAATTAATTTGTAAAGTCCATGGTTATAGAAAGTATGTATAGCTTTGGATTATCCTTATTAGTGTTATTTTTTTCCCTTTTTCTCACTTATATTTTTTGCATCTTGTTACACTAGCCTGAATGTCTCGTTGTGTAAATATATTTATTACATTTGCCTAAACGGAATCGATCTTGTAGGTCAGTTAATAAACGTAATTTATGTAACATTTAATATGTGATTGTTCTAGTCTGTATTTATTTGCATATGATGCATATCTATTTGGTAGTGTTAAAAATATTTGAAGTTATGTTTTTAGGTAGTTATGGAATAAATCTGGAATAAATTTGGTGTTTATTACTGCAAAATCATATATTAGTATAGAGTTTGGAGTTATTGGTTAAATATAAAGGAAAATGAATGAACACTCAAAGTAGAGATATTGACCCTATTGATTTCACTTTGAATTAGTAAGAGTTGCCAAAACATATGCAAATAAGTTATCACTTTTTGGTTAGGCTTCATCCCATTTGGATTATACTTGGGTTGAGAGGCTTATAACCAAATTTTAATACTATTATTAATAAATTATAATGTTGATACTTTTTCAATTTAATTTTAGTGTTCTATTTTTTCAACTTTGTTTAGTCCATAGTTATAGGAAGCATGTATACATTTGGGTTGTCATTTTTTCCCCTTTTCCTCACTTATACGTCTTGCATCTTGTTACCCTAGCCCGAATGTCCGGTTGTGTAAAAATATTTGTTAACTTTGCCTCAATGGAATATATCATGTATGTCAATTAATATATGTGATTCATGTAGCATTTAATATGTTATTGTTCTAGTCTGTATTTATTTGCATGTGATGCATATCTATTTGCTAGTATTAAAGATATTTGAAGTTATGTTTTAATGTAGTTGTGAAATAAATCTAGAATAAAATTGAATATATGATTAGTGCAAAATCATATATTAGTATAGATTAGTTAGTTAATCACTAATATAATAATTGCAGAGGATGAGCACCTGAGCATCTTCATCTCGTGCGGTTCGAAGGGGTCCCTTTAGAAATCGTATGTGAATGTGATGAAAAAACTGCCATATATATTTCCGAGACAACAGAGATCCCTGGAAGGTTATTTTTCTCATGTAGTCGTCGTAAATGTCCATTTTTTCAATGGTGGATTCAAGTCATTGGTGGTAGCAACCGTGTATGTGTTTAGGTTGTTCCATTTACTACTGTTGTTTATGTCCTTTTTCCTCAATTGAAACTTTATGTATTTGGGAGATTGTAATTTTGGCATGAATGGTATGTTTTGGGAGGCAAGGTATGTGTTGCATTTTGTTACCTTTGCCTCAAGGTCTGGTTCTGTAAAAAAATTTGGTACTATATATAAATCTAACATGGACAGAGTTTGTAAAATATTTGTGTATGTTTACCTTACCATGTGGTAATGGTTATTTATATTGACAATGTTTCAACATGTAATCCTCTATTTTATTTTGGCAAACTAATTTGTTTAACATGAAAGGTGGGGTGATTTTTTTTGTATAGAATAACAACATAGTTTTTGGACTCTGTACAATGAATAATATATTGTGTTTTTGAATATGTAATAGAATGCTTAATTTATCTTAAGCTTGACTGAAATTGTATTGGTATGGTACTGAAATTGTATTACCAATATTGACTGTGGAATGTACACATATTGATGACCAAATGATACACATATGTTAGTGCAATTTTTTTTAACACAGTTAACACCAGCTTGCACTAGTAAAGCAGTTGACTGTCTAATTTGTCCAATATGCAGCAATATTTATACCAATTGTAGCAAACGAGCAAATAGTAAATCAGTTGACTATCCAATATGTAGCAATTATGCATCTCTACATCCAAATGTAGCACCTATACCCTAATTGAATCCCCAAGGTGTAAGGATATTCATGAAAACCATTAATTAAAAAATCATTTTAACAAATACTAAATATTACCATAAAATATAAAAACTTAAATGTAGCAACTTTACTTCCAATTATAGCATCAATAATACCAATTGCAGCAAATAAAGTAAAATAGTTGACTGTTACATATGTAGCAAAATAGATGTCAAATGCAGCATCTCTACATCCAAATGTAGCACCTATACTCACTATCCAAATATACCTTTGAATCTTAGTTTTGAGACAAATCTATATGAAATATATTTTCAAATAGCATCCCAAACATGTTTGAAAAAACAAAAACTAAAAAACTTTATCTCCTCAAAAAGTTTATACAAAACCCTAAATGGATAAATAACAAGTTTGGAAATAAGATAAAGTATCCCTATCAATACCATATCTTAGCTTTTATTTTAGGGATTCAACCATTGCAACATTGTTAAAGCCAAATGCAACATTACTTTAATCAAATGTAGCATCGTTATGTTTTTAAATGTCCTGAATTATAACCTAATTGAACCCCTAAATATAAATTTTGAAGGATCAGCTTAGATCCACCTTTCTTCAGTGTTGGTCGTGGCGTGATGCTAAGTCACTCCTTTGTATTATCATTTGATCCGTGGGATTGGAAACAGACATTGGTTTCCGTGGTTCCAGCGTGCCACTTTTCCTTATTCATCCTCGGGGCGTCATAGGAATCCTTGAGTTGTGGTTGTTCGGTTGATTTTAGAGTATTTTCCTTTAGTATGTGTGTCTCATACCTTCTTTCATTCTGAGTCTCTATTATGATGTATATGGCTTAATGCACACACACAGTGGTGTTTTCCTCGTCACGGGAGGATGTTTTTCCTTATTGACTTGATGTTCAGGATAAATATTTGGTCAGTATTATAGTTCCATCCCTTGCTTGGTTTCATGGCTTTAGGTGGCCATTCTTGAGGGTAGTGTTCACGTACCCTTCCTGGTTGAGCAGTTAGTTTTCCTTGTTCTAAGTGAGGGCGTTAGTGTTTGAATTGATCTTCTTGAGGATACTATCATGAGATTGATGTAGTGGCATGAGTAGTGCTATTGATGTGACTAAGGTTCATCTTTGTGAATAGATTGAGGTGTTATATGTGTATTGTGTATATATGCATTGACAATGATTATGTGGGTATATAAGGACTTGAGAGTTTTCTTAGTACTGGTTATGGATGTTCTTTCTTATGGACATCGTGGTGATCTTAGTTCATTTGGATCCTATGGTTATTATTGTGGCCCTAGAGTGATTGACTATATTATGCTAGAGTATTGTGTACTTGGTGTACATTTATGTGAGTAGTGTAGATTACTAGTGTTGGATTGGTGGGTACTAGTCACAGTGTTTTCTCGTGAGGTTAGGACATCGTGACTTATACTTATTTATTATATATATATATATAGGTGTGTGTTTGCCATATGATGTGATATTATGGATTCGTTATGTGTTAGTTGTCATTGATGATGCATGGTAGGGGACTAGAGGGATATGTTTCAGGGATCTCGTATTAGCGTGAGCGCCATGTGGGACGATTGACCGACCTAGGGTAAATGCATGTACACGGGTTGGTTCGCACTGGACTTGGACGGTCGGAGGATGTGACGATTATGATTTCATTTTTCCTACGGGGCCTGATGAGCTCACCCCGATGTTGGTTTGCCTTGGTGGTCTACACCAGTTTGTAGGTGATGTTTCAACTAGGTATCAGGTTTTCTTGCAGGATGGCTCGTGGCACGGATACTGTTGTGGGATTTGGGACGTTCGTATGTAGTGTTGTTCCATTATAGTTTCCTTTGTTTATCCCCTGTATTGGGACCGTTGTTGTTATATTTCTTGGGAGCCAGTCTGTTGGCGCATCCTTTCATTTGGTTTAGCTTCCGCTTGATTGTGTATGAAATTATTATTATTAATAATATTCCATTTGTTTTATGGTTATTGATGATCTTAGTTGGTCATTTTTTGTATGGATCACACCCCGAATTCCTCTGATGTCCCGATTCGGGAGTCTTTGGAATTTAGGAGCGTGACATAATATATAATATGATTTTTACTAGTATATAATGTTTGAAATCTTTATTGACTATCTTAGTAACCATAGACTATGATACTCATTGTAACTCTAATATAATATTACTATATTATATTTTCAAAATTTTAACTCAAATTAGTTGTGTGTTACATTAAAATTTTTGTGTTCACTTACACCGTATTGTACTTAAATTGTATAATCTATCACGAACTTATTTACAATTCTGAGTATATCACAGGTGTTATACATAATTAATAATATATTTTTGATAAAATATAAATTAATGCAAACAATTTAGAATTTATTTTTATTATCACGCCCTTAAAATTCCCAAAATTCCAACCCGGAGAATCAACGAATTTCTAAGGGGTGACGTCAATCAAGCGACCACTAGAGTCAACAATGACAAGGAAATACATGTAATAATTATGAAAAATAATATATTCCATGCTTTACTGAATAATAGAAACTCACTAGTATTCTCTAATACCAAGATATCAATCCCCTAAAATCTTAAGACTCCTGAACTGGGGCATCCAAGGACTCCGGGGTGTGATCCTTACAATAAGCGACCAACTAAGATATCATTAACCATGAAAACACATAGAATAATTATAAAATTGGGATATTCCATACCCAAATGAATGATAGGAATACAAAAGCGGAATATAACGAAAATATGACAGAATTCCATTCATAAATGGAACATCTGGACACACAACCACAACAGAATAACCTGCCAATAACAATCCGATAATAACAATGGGTCACATGCCAACATTTAACAACCCTACTAGGGTTGAGGCAGTGGAAAGAAGCACCACTACTCCTACACAACCCTCTATAATCAACAGAGCCACAAATGCTCGAATAAGAATACAGAAAAACACATGGTAGTGCCAAAGAGATACAATGACATCCTACAATAATAAATACAAGAAAATAAAAGATACACTAATAGGGATATGCCAACAGGCTGGATCCCAAGAGAAATATATGATAATCCCATACAAAATGTGTCATGCTCGTAATTTTCTAGGACTCTGAAACCTGAGCCTAAGTGCTAAGGGAGTGAATGCGAAAGTAAAAAGAAATGAGAACAATGACCTTCAATCATCAAATACCCATAAAAGGGTAAAAATGACATTTCACCCTTACAATATGACAAGAAGATCTCTCGGGATCGAAATAGGAGTAAAACAAAACAAACGGTAATTTAAACGGACCGTTTAAGCACCCGTGCCCATCCAAGGGTAAAATGGTCATCACAGGAATAAAGTAGTGATTCCAAGGTATAAATACAAGGTTTGGATCTAAAATAAGTTATAGGAACAAACGGAACTGAATTTGAAGGTACGAAACGGAAACTGCAACATTTTTAAGAAATCGGCCGTCGTGAGGTGTCGAGACTCAAAACAAACCATCACTTTCAAATGACCATTACGCCCTCAACAATGAATCAAATGAATTGATTCAAAATCCTAACATCAAGAGCTTTAAGTCAGATTTCTAAAAAACTAAAGATCACCTCAATCCAACATTGGTAGCTCGAGATATGACCGAAATAGTGAAGGAGTGTCGAACCAGAACTACACTAGGACACCCTGGGAAAAAATCAGTCGACTGACCAGGAAATCAGTCGACTGATGGCCCATCAGTCGACTGACCAATACCTGTCAGTCGACTGACCTGGACAGAAAAAATTTGGCGATTTGCCAATCGACCGACAGGGGCCATCAGTCGATAGATGAGGTCCATCAGTTGATTGACCGATACCTGTCAGTTGACTGACCTCACCAGAACTTTTTACGGCTATTTGCTAGTCGACTAACGTAATTCTGGCAGTCGACTCACGGACCCTAAAATGCTCAAATTGGTCCGAAAATCACCGTAACAACTACGTATACATGCTTATGTTTGTATATACCCTTATTTAGGTCCATACTCCAAATTATATTCATCAAACTTAATTTCTTAAACCAAAAACCCTCCTATAAGGTTTATTAAAGCTATCCGTCTTGCCTCGGTCTCCGTTTTAAATATCGCCGGTTTCTAAGACTCGAAATCTTTGTAAAATGAGTTTAAGATCATTTCTAAAACAAGGAAATTTACCGGGTTACGGGGGTGGGCGAAAACGAGTTTTTCCATTCAAATCGAAAAGGGTTAGTTTGAAAACTTAGAAAAATGCCGTTTTCGGCCAACACCTAATACTCACAATTCATGGCAAATCATCCAATTCACATTCACAACTCCAATGAAAAAGATTCAATAATGAAATTTAAAGCACTCTAAGGCAAAACATGTTATAGTTGTTCAAAATATACATTTGTACAATCCGGCACCGAAGTGCACCAAAAGAATATGATTCCCGCTCAGGGCGCTCCAAGGGATGTACATAGACAATAACACTTCGACTAACATGCTAGCCGGATCAAAATAACATAGTTTTACAAGTTTGATTTACATGGGCAAAAGGAACATGTTGGTACATGTTTATCGACCTAATACCCGACAAAATAAGTATGGTTCGCCTCCCATGCACAAAAGGGCGGACATACAGCCACACTTCCACGGAGAGACTACGGAACTCTCCCAACGGGATCATTACCTGAAAAAGATATAAGGCGTGGGGTGAGCTCACTAGCCCAGTAGAAGAAGCGTCATTGCCTCCATCTCGGTAGTCCGAGTGGTTCAACCCAACCAAGGTTCATACCACTACCCTAGTTCGGTTTTTTGTCCCACATGACTCTCACGCCAATTCGGAACCCCATCGAACCCAACAAATAAGTTTTCCCCAACATGTTCACAACACAATTTTAACATGCTTCGACAAGATTATCACAATTACATATATGACATATAAGTGCAATGTGAATTAACCCGTGGTACACCCTCACAGCTACGGTTGTGGATATTAATGTTGCCTAGTCGTCCATTAAGGAGATTACACCCGCTCAACCAATGAAAATCAATACATAACCCAGTTGCGAATTATAATCCAAAGATTTGACGTACAACCCGGTTGCGACTTCATAATATTTATATTCATGCACAACCCAGTTGCGACTTCATGACCCAAGACTCGATGCACAACACGGTTGCGACTTCATAATCCGAAGATTCATGCACAACCCAGTTGCGACTTCATAATCCGAAGATTCATGCACAACCCAGTTGCGACTTCATAATCCGAAGATTCTCGCAAAACCCAGTTGCGACTTCATAATCCGAAGATTCATGCACAACCCAATTGCGACTTCATAATCCGAAGATTCATGCACAACCCAATTGCGACTTCATAATCCGAAGATTCATGCACAACCCAGTTGCGACTTCATAATCCGAAGATTCTCGCACAACCCAGTTGCGACTTCATAATCCGAAGATTCTCGCACAACCCAGTTACGACTTCATAATCCGAAGATTCTCGCACAACCCAGTTGCGACTTCATAATCCGAATATTCATGCACAACCCAGTTGCGACTTCATAATTCGAGACTCGATGCACAACACGGTTGTGACTTCATAATCCGAAGATTTATGCACAACCTAGTTGCGACTTCATAATCCGAAGATTCATGTACAGCCCGAATAAACCTACACCCGTGTTTTTGACACTACATGGTGTGTCCCAAAATGCATGAAGGTTCTCAATCGTAACCCTATGCTATTACAATACATGCTTCTATCAAATAACATCATATTGGATTCAATTTATCACAAGGCTTACAATTTAACATTTGTTAAGTAATAAACCACAACATGAATTTATATCACAAAATCATGTTCTCAAAGGCCTAAATCATAACCTAAGCTATCAAGACTAACTCGCATATATATATATATATATATATGTATATATGTATGGCATATATACACATAGACGCACACACCCTTATACAAAGACGAACACAAATTGTTTTCCCCTACCTCAATTCCAAGCAAGAGCACCAAGAACAAGTAAAGGCTTCCAAGAGTGATTCGAATCAATTCAACACCCTCCAAAGCCAATAATAAGCTCAATTCACCCAGTAGCTAAGCTTCAATAGAGTCTTAAGCAAGATCTATAGACAAAACAACCCCATAATAAAAATTTGAAGACAAGAACTCAAGAATAGAAGTTAGGGTTTGAAACTAGAACTTCCAAAGGAGGAGAAATCACTTACCAAGCTTTGGCTCAAAAAGAAGCTTAGAGTACCAATACCAACTTTCATGCACAAACCTCCTTCAAATTCTTATCAAAAGGAAGACAAAATTTCACAACTTGAAGAAGAAGGAGTGAAGTGAGGGAGAGCTAGAGAGAAAACGTATGAGAGAAGATAGAGAGGTTTGTGGTGAATGAGAGAAATGTCTTGCACTTTAGAAGACAAGAATCAATACATAATTGTGTATATGTATAACTCCTAAATGAGTGTTCTAATCCAAGGATTCACAATAAGTCTTGCCAAGTGGAAGACTTATCACACAACTCACAAAACCCATTAATTTGCCAAACAAGGCCTTATCATCCAAGGGCTTAGAATAAAGATGGGAATCAATAAACCATCCAATGGTTGAGAAAAAGTCTTGCCAAGTGGAAGACCAATAATAATGGATTATTCCATTTAAGTGCCAACCAAACAAGGCCTTATGATCCAAGGGTCTAAAACAAAGATGTGAGAATGAGATCAAGGGCTAGGAATGAGACACCACTTGAAAAGTGGAAATGACCAAATTCCTCCCAAGTTAGGGTTAATCACAAGAGTGCCATCAAGACTCCTTATTACCCTTTTACCCCTTGTCATCCTCTCTAATTACCAAAACGTCACTCATGCCCTTATTCTTACCCAAAATCTCTACACTTTCCACTAAGTGCTCAAAATGTGAAATTACTCATTTGCCCCTAGGTCATTTCTTTCCCGAAATCATTTTTAATAATTTTCAAAATGAAAATACAACATGTAAGGCATGTTAAACACGTAAACAAATTAAGCACGTAAACATATAATTGTTTAAATAATTTTTTTAAATTAACATGTAAAAATACCGGACGTTACAAAATGGGTAAAAAACCAGATGATAAAGGAAACAGTAGATAACTATCGTCCCCAAACCAATCGCGCTGCAACCGTAACCGCATCACCTAATGCAACTCCAAAACTTTTAACAAGGAAAAACAAAAGAAAGCTATCATTGCACTGCATGCTGCTCGTAGCCGTAACATTTCCTGCAACTTGGCTTGGGAATACCAGGGGCAATAAAATACCCCTGTGAGCAAATAAGCTCAGTGGGAAAAACAATATCCTAACTACCACATCCTCTGACTGTTTAGGTAATGCTAAACCATCTAGCAAGATACATAGCCCAACAAATCTCAGCCACGAAAACACAAGGCACATACTCATATACTACCGTAAATAAGTATATATTGGGGATATATATATATATATATATATATATATATATATATATATAAAAGTACTCAACATGAGTCCATAAGGTACGACTAAGACTGGTACTCCAAGTACCAACACCAGTAGTCTACACCACTCTCACAAACGTACACTAGGTACACAACACCCATGTCCAATCTAACAAATCATCAAGCGCTCACAATGCTAACCAGAAGATCCAAACAGAGGGAATCACACTCACATCTAATATCCAAAGGAATCAAAATCCACAACTAGTACTAAGGAATGCTCATAACCCACTCCCCGAGAACACATGAGGAAAAACACTTACGTCCTTGCGTACTAACACAATCGTCATCTATATATATATGTACAATATATATATATATATATATATATATATATATGAAACATCATCCCATTCCTAGAGGATCTACCTCTCAAGGACTGGATCACCTCAATCATATCACCATATGAATCTCATAATACTATCTCTAATATGATCAGTAATTTACCAACACTTTCACTATGCATCAGGAAAGCTAACCAAATCAAAACACGGAGAATACATGGACACTACTCTTATGAACAACCACACAAGGGTCAAGAAATAAAGCAAGGGAAAAGAGGTCACAATGTTAAACCAACGGATAACCGAGATAACAATATTAAGGTTAAAAACACCACAAGTGCTTAGGGAAAACACCCAGACAAAAGAAACCAATCCATTCTGCATCCATACCCCTAACACGTGTAACAACTCAAATCACCTAGGTGGTGACATCAACAACCAAGAAGAAGGGAAATGCAACATTATATGTGTGCATTGAACAACAACATGACTCAAACCCGAGACTTAAAAATGATCGGAAACAAGTGTGAAACAAGAAAACACCTTTCAAAACTCTATAAGTCGAGATCTGGAGAATGAAGTCTCGGAATCTTAGAATCTCGAGAATTTTTATAAAATAGGTTTTCTTTAAAAATTCACACAGTGAAAATGACCGTCTTGCCCCCGGTCTCCGTCATTCGCCTGTCCTGGCTATGGGGGTAGGCCAAAACGGGTTTTTCTTTTTAAATACGAATGAGTTTGTTTTCAAAACTTGAAAAACTCCATTTCTGACAGACAGCCAGATAAAAGTGACTACAACTCTAAGGATTTTTATAATGTCCAAGAGGACAATGAAGGAAGAACAATACGTTGGACTCACGGAACACAACTATCCGTTTCCAACTCCAAAAAATCAAATAACATCATGAGGAAGAGGTTTGGCACCACGCCGTAACCGACTGTTCAAGTAGTGACATACAAGTAAAAAACATATCCACTAGTATACAAAGGATAGTACAAGGAATGCTTAGGAGAATGAACTAAGTACGAGAAACAAGACTGTAAAGCTACAGTACCTCGAGTACTTAATAAAATCACTTAGACCCCTTAATATCATGAAAAAGGGAAAACTAGTGGCTGATACCACGGAACTAACTAGTTTCAATCAATACCTCTTCCGATCCATTCAAACCTCATATTCACAGTTGATACCAACTCTCTAGATTACTAACAGAATCAAGAGACCATTGCCACCCAACCAGACAGGTTCAATCACAATCTCGTCTAACCAAACTTGAAACCTCAAAAGTACGATAAATGATACATCTCTCTAAGTGGGAAAGAAACATCAATTTGGTTAGTACTACGCAACCAACCAAGACCAAAAGACTATCACCCGCCATTCTTAAAGCCTTAACTCAAAATCGAATCAATGGTCCATCACTAACCTTAATTATCCACAGAGGTCACTACACCAATATACTTAACCCCTTAAGGGCAAAAAAGTACATAACCATAAGTATGAGAATATACATTTCATTATACTTTAATAATTACCGCATGTAATCATATTATTTCACGTTATCCACTTTCAGTTGAGCATTTTAATAAAATATGAATTTATTTCGTAATATTTATAATCAGCATGCTCCAAAATCCACAGGTAATAATATCATGTTATACATGTCAAATGAAATCACATAAATGTTACGTAAATGTAATGTGACTCAACACCACCCGTGGTACACACACGCCCACACACCCTACTCTAAGGGTCAAAGGATCCAGAATCTTTACCATTCACTCCTAGCTCACGAAGGAATGTAGAGTGCCGCACCAATTATTCCCAAAGTGATTTTTCTCTCTTTCACTTTCAACAAGGAATATCAGTTGCACGAAACGATCGTGACTTTGGATCTGAAAATCAAATGCACGAGATGACCTGCGACTTTGAGAATGAGACGACTCACCCTATACCACGATTCTCGGATATACTAGATCCGGAGGTTGGGAACATCCACTGCCTAGTTTTTTGCGATGTTCCGACATAAATCCAACATAAATATGTATTTCATCATATTTATGACAACGTTCGATTATCCGACACTAGTCAAACCCACACATGGTTACACAACGCACATAGACCAACACTCATGTACTCAACACGACACAGTGTACTAAATATGCATACAGGGCTTCAATAAAAACCATGTCTCAACATAAATATGTAATGCATCATATTTATGAAAATATTCTCCAACATGCTTTTAATTCACTAAAGCAATAAACCATGAGAATATTAATTTTATTTCTATTTACATGCTTTTATTTCAATTAAAACATTTAATCACAAGGAAACAATTTCATTCCTTTAAATATGCTTTTTAATTTACTTAAAGCAATAATTTACAAATCATAAGGGAAACTAGTATAATGTCTAAGTTTTCACGTCTCTCATGCTCACGTATCCCCTAACATGTTTTAATTTTGATAAACACAATTTTAAGGGGAACTAATATCGCGTTCTAAGTTCGCGTCCAACTTTAACAATTTTTTCTAACCCATTTTAATTCTCAAGGGGTTACTAAGTCATCTATTCTCATTCAGTTCAAATATGTATTAATTTAATTTTGCAGGAAAATAATTTATTTAATTTCTCAAATTAATTTTTAAGTCCTACTTCGCTTCTAACCCAATTATAGATATTTTAAATTCACAATATAATATATATCTACATTAAAATAAATACGGGTTTGCACACCCAAACCACATCAATGATACGGAAGTGAGAATAATTTTCCCATCTCAAAATTTACGCTTACAAAATAGCCCTGAAACAGCCTCACCGTGAACAGTGCCAATGCCCGAATGTGGGACCCGCCGTCCAAAGTCGCCTGGATACTATTTCGAATATATCAAATCGTCAGCCTCAATGACCTATACGAAACCTATTAATAATATGTTATTAAATTTGAATAAATCTAAAATAACCCAAACAAATATTTGTACCTATAAACCAAATTTTCGGACAAACCGCTCAACAAAAAAATACGAAATTTTAGTATGATGTACCTAGCACCGAGATGAAGTTACCCTCTAAAAATCGGCCCAAACGAAGCTCGGGAAACTTCCCGATCGTCGATAAATAGTCCGGCCTCGGTGCACCTCTACCACGCACGACCAGCTACTGCGACTGTCTCCATCCCGCCGCTATGTCATTGCCGCACTGACCCTCCATCAGTTTGCCCTCACCATCGCCACCTCTGAACCGCTGGCAAACCATAGCGAACCACCGCGGCTCTCCCTCTCTCCTGCAAGTCTAGTAGGTCAACCTCGCCCTTACGCTATCTCTCTTCCTCCCCTCAGCCCGACCTCTCTCTCTCTCTCTTCCTCTCAGACGATTAGCGACGAGGTGGTTGAATGAGGTGAGGTTGACCCTCGTCGAAGAGGAGAAGAAGTGAAGGTGCAGATTTTGGTCAACATTCCTTCATCTCTCTACAACTATACACATATATATATATATATATATCCTAATTGCAAATATGACCCTCCAATCATCCAAAATTGTGAATTAACCCCACCTCTATATAATTAAAAATAATAATCTATATAGGCATAATTAATCCCGAAAATAACGGATCAATTTCTAACCCAAATCATGCGAATCGAAAAATCCACGGGATGCCAAATAGACAATATAGACCCAAAAAAAATACTCTAGGTTAAGAAACCAATCACTGAAACACAGAATAAAGTCCAAACTCATCGAGACTCACTGGTCATCGATATTTCACAAGCAGATTGTCACGCCCCTAAAATTCCTGAAACTCCAACCCGGAGAATCAACGAATTTCCAAGGGGTGACGTCAGTCAAGCGACCACTCGAATCAACAATAACAAGGAAATACGTGGAATAATGATGGAAAAATATACTCTATGCCTAATCAAATGATAGAAACTCAATAGTACCTCTGATACCAAACTGACACGCCCCTAAATTCCTAAGACTCTCGAACCGGGACATCCAAGGAATCCAGGGTGTGATCCTTACAATGAGCGACCAACTGAGATATCATTAACCATGAAAATGTATGGAATAATGATAAAAGTGGTATATTCCATACCCAAATGAATGGTAGAATTACACAGCGGAATCTAATAAAAATTCGGCAGAGTTCCGTTTGTAAACGGAACATCCAGGAAATACAACACAACAGATATCCTGCCAAGTGCAATAGTATCAATGGCTCATAGACCCAACACAAATGCTCGAATAAGAATACAGAAAAGCACATGGCAGTGCAGAATAAATACAATGACATCCTGAAATAATAAATACAGGAAATAAAAGATAGACCAATAGGGATATGCCAACAGATTGACTCTCAAGAGAAACATATGACAATCCCATAAAACATGGGTAAAGAAATTGATAGAAGATAACTATCGTCCCCAAACCAGTCGCGCTGTAATCGTAACCGCTTCATCCTGCGTACTCCAAAACTTGTAATAAGGAAAACAAAAGAAAACTGTCGTTGCACCGCATGTTGCCCGTAGCAGTAACATTTCCTACAACCTGGTGTGGGAATACCAGGGGGCAATGAAATACCCCTGTGAGCAAATAAGCTCAGTGAGAAAAATGATATCCTAACTACCACATCCTTTGACCGTTTAGGTAATGTTAAACCATCTAGCAAGATACATAGCCACAACAAATCCCAGCCACGAAAATAGAAGGCACGCCCTCATATACTACCGTAAATAAGTATATAGGGGATATATATATATTTATATAGATACACAAAATGAGTCCATACGGTACGACTAAGACTCGTACTCCAAGTACCAACATCGGTAGTCTACACTACTATCACAAACGTACTCTAGGTACACGACACCCAGGTCCAATCTAACAAATCATCAAGCGCTCACAACGCCAACCAGAAGATCTAAATAGAGGGAATCACACTCACCTCTAATATCCGCAGGAATCAAAATCCACAACTAGTACCAAGGAAGGCTCAAATCCCCCTCCCCGAGAACACATGAGGAAAAGCACTCACGTCCTTGCGTACTAAAACAACCATCATCAATATATATATATATAAACCATCATTCCATTCCTAGAGAAAATCTATACCTCAATGATGGAATCACTTAATCATATCACCATATGAAAATCTCAAAATACTATCTCCAACAAGGTCAATAAATCACCAACACTCTCACTATGGATAAGGAATGCTAAACAGTCGAATCTCAGAGAATACCTGAACACTAGTCTCATGATAACCACATAAGAGTCAAGGAACCAAAGCAAGGGAAAAGAAGTCCCAATGCTAAACCAACGGATAACCGAGACAACAACGTCAAGGTTAAGAACACCACAAGTGCTTAGGGAGAACACCCGGGCAAAAGAAACCAATCCATTCGGCATCCATGCCCGTAACACGTGTAACAACTCAAATCACTTAGGTGGTGACATCAACAACCAAGAAGAAGTGAAAGGCAACACTATATATGTGCACTGAACAACACCAAGCCTTATACCCGAGACTTATAAATGATCCGATGTAAAGGTGAAATAAGAAACCACCTTTCAAAACACTACAGGTCGAGATTTTTGAGAAAGAAGTCTCGTAACCTCAGAATCTCGAGAATTTCTATAGAATAGGTTTTCTTTAAAAATCCACACAATGAAAATGACCGTCTTGTCCCCGGTCTCTGTCGTTCACTTATCCCGGCTACGGGGGTAGGCAAATACGGGTTTTTCTTTTTAAATACGAATGAGTTTGTTTTCAAAACTTGAAAAATGCCGTTTTTGAAAGACAACCAAATAAGAGTGAATACAACTCCATTGATTCCTATAATGTCCAAGAGGACAAAGAAGGAAGAGTACTACATTGGGTTCACGAAACACAACTATCCGTTTCCAACCCCACGAAATCAAATGACAAAACATGGAAGAGGTTCGGCATCACGCCGTAACCGATGGCTCGAGGAGTGACATATAAGTCAAAGACATGTACTTGTATACAAAATACCATAAAAGAAATGCTTAGGAGAATGAACTAAGCACTAGAAAGAAGACTGTCAAGCTACAGTACCTCGAATACTTAATAAAATCTCCTAGACCCCTTAATATTATGAAAAGGGAAAACTAGTGGCCGATACCACAGAACTAACTAGTTTCAATCAATACTTCTTCCAATTCATTCTAACCTCAATTTCACATTTGATACTAACTTTCTAGATTACTAACAAAATCAATAGACCATTGTCACTCAACCAGACAGGTTCAATCACAACCTCGTCTATCCACACTCAAAACCTCAAAAGTACAATAATGATACATTTCTAAGTATGAAATAAACCTCTATTTAGTCAGTACTACGCAACCAACCAAGGCCACAAGACTATCACTCGCCTTATCAAGGCCTCAAATCACCGTTGATACTACATAATCAACTAGGTTTATAATCTTATCACCCGCTTTCTCTAAGGTATCAACTCAAAATCGACTCTACAGTCCATCACTAACCTCAACAATCCACAGAGGTCACTACACGAATATATTTAACCCCCCAAGGGCATAAAAGTATATAACCACAAGTATAAGAATATACATTTCATTATACTTTAATAATTACTACATGTAATCACATTTTTCACATTATCCACTTTCAGTTGAGCATTTTAATAAAATATGAATTTATTTTACAATATTCATAATCAATATGCTCTAACATCCACAGGTAATAATAACACATAATAAACCTGCTCCAACATCACATGCAATAATATCCTGATCAACGTGTAAAATAAAATCACATAAATGCTACACAAATGCAATGTGACATACACACCTTATAGTACACTTTTTGCCCATCACCGGTTAACGGATACATACTCTGTCCACTTACTTTTGAGGATACAAGCTCATCAAGTAATGTAAAGTACCGCACTGACTCTTCCCAAGTGATTTTTCTCTATCACTTCAATAAGGAAGATGGTTGCACGAGAGCCCAACTTGCAACTCCGTGCGCCATGACCACCAAAGTCAAGAATACAAGCCTCTCTTATGACTCTTAACCCACCTTTTTGGCTTATTAGTTTCGTAGGCGTAAACACCTCCTGGCCAGTTGTTGCGACGATCCGACACAAAGACACCCACACATGATTACACAACCCGCATATACCAACACCATGATTTGACACTACACGATGTTCTCAATATGCATCCAAGTTTCAATAACAATTATGTTCAATCATAATATATACTTTTCTCTTTGCAATATATTATACATCATATAACTATGGTCCATCATAATACATGTTTTTCCTCATATGCAATATATTAGGCCAAATTTATCCACATGCTCATAATATGACATTTATAAGCAATAAATCACAACAAGCAATTATATCACATAATCATGCTTGCAATTCATCAAATTAGCCTTTAATTCACAAGTATAACATTTTCATTTCTTTTTAACATGCTTTTATTTTCATTAAAGCAACAATCTACAAATCATAAGGGGAAACTAGAATAACATCTAAGTTCACGTCCCTCATTGCCACATATCCCCTAACCTGTTTTAATTTCGTAAACATAATTAAAAGGGGAGCTAATATCGCGTTCTAAGCTCACGTCCAACTTTTACAAATTTTAGTAACCCACTTTAATTCTCAAGGGGTTACTAGGGCACCTATTTTCATTCAATCCAAATAGATAATAATTTAATTTTGCAGGAAAACAATTCATTTAATTTCTCAAATTAATTTCTAATTCCTGCTTCGCTTTTAACCTAATTATAGATATTTTAAATTCATAATTTAATATATCTAGATTAAAATAAATACGGGTTTGGACACCCAAACCACATCAATGATACAGAAGTGAAAATAATTTTCCCACCTTAATTTACATGTAAAACAACCCCGAAATGGCCTACCGTGAACAGTGTTAGCGCCCGAATATGGAGCCTACCGACTAAAGTCGCCTGAAAACTAATTTGAATATACTGAAACATCTACCTCGACGATCTATACGATATATACGAAGCCCATTAACAATAGGTTAATCAATTTAGGCAAATCTAAAATAACCCAAACAAAAATTATAACAAATAAACGTGATTTCTCGATAAACCTCTCAACAAAAAAATACGAAATGTTTACACGTCGTACTTGACATTGAGATGAAGCTACCCTCCAAAAATCGCAGCCCTCGGAGGTCGTGAAGTCAACCAAAAAAATGGCCGAAGTTCCTGGCCGAAAATGGCCTATTCACGCGTCTGTCACTGTGCGCCACCACCAGCGTGACCCACCTGCGCGAGCTGCACCGCCACTGCTCCAGCGTCATCGCTACCACGCCTCAGCCCCACTGTCACTGCCTAGCTATGCCCAGGTCGCAACCCACTAGGTCGCGACCTCGCCTCTACGCAAACCCCAACCCTCTCTCCCCCTCTCTTCTGGCATGATGAAGGAGGTGGATGAGAAGCTGTAGTTGTGGAGAAGGGAGGAGATGTTCAATCACATGGCGTAAAAAAGAAGAAAATAAGTCGTGCCTAGATCTCTCTCCATACAGATATATATACATATACATATCCATCCAATACATATATCATTTAAGCCTTAATTCAATTAGAAAACTTGTACCCTTAATTCAATTAGAAAAGTTGTACCCTTAATTTCAAATGACCCATGTGACTTTGCTAATGTAGCCAAATGAAATAAATGTGACGATAGTTTCCAAAACTACAATATTAGCCCATCACTATTAAATTCTCATTCAATCCACTCCTAAACATAATCACGCGAACCTAAAAATATACGGAATGCCAATTAAATAATGTAGCCTGAAATAGATTATCCGGAGTATACAACCCAACTACTGAAACACCAAATGCCATGCGTCATAATGAAATCGCGTAGTCGGTAACAAAAATATCCACGAAGTCGTAAAGGAGAAATCGCAAAGTTGTCCAGTCGACTTTAAAAGTAAATGCGAAAAATTTACACGTGAAATACCAAGAATAAACGATACATCAAGAACAAGTGACGTCATAACCGAAAATAAATCAAAAAATAATTTCAAGAAAAAGGAAAATAACACGGGGTGTTACACATATCACAAAATAGTGTCACGAAATACATACGTCCTCCCTGCAAGTACTAATATCGTAACTGAAATAATCGAGTCGAAAACTCAATGTCGAACAACAACACGTGTCACCACCTAGTCAAATTATTAACATTAAACGTCAACACGAAACCGTGTAGTCGGTAACAATAAGAACCCGCGTAAACGTCGTCCCTCCAAGTCCGAAACGTAAAATGTAAAAAATTTACATGTACGATATACCAAGAATAACCAGGATGTCAAGAACAAGTGACGTTACAATGAAAATAAATCGGAAATAATTTCAGGAAAAAGGAAAATAACACGTGGTATTACATTTATAATCAAATTCCTATACCCATACGTTACTATATCTATCACAACATATTTGTTTTACATGAGGTATTAATAATTTTACATTCATCACAATCCGAAGAGCTATAATATATAATATGATTTTTACTAGTATATAATGTGAAATCTTTATGGACTATCTTAGTAACCATAGACTAGGATATTCGTTGTAACTCTAGTATAATATTTACTATATAATATTTCAAAAATTTAAATCCAATTAGTTATGTGTTATATTAAAAGTTTTGTGTTCACTTGCACCGTATTGTACTTGAATTGTATAATCTATCACGAACTTATTTCCAATTACGAGTATAGTACGAGTGTTATACATAATTAATAATATATTTCCGGTAAAATATAAATTAATCAATAAATTTAGGATTTATTTTTATAATGAAATTCCTATACCCATACATTACTATATCCATCACAACAAATTTGTTTGAGACGGGGTATTAATAATTTCATATTCATCACAATCCGAAGACCTATAATATATATCTGATTTTTATTGGTATATAATGTCTGAAATCTTTATGGACTATCTTAGTAACTATAGACTATGTTACTCATTCTAACTCTAATATCATATTACTATATAATATTTTCAAATTTATAACTCCAATTAGTTGTGTGTTAGATTAAAAGTTGTGTTCACTTACACCGTATTATACTTGAATTGTATAATTTATCACAAACTTATTTACAATTATGAGTATACCACGGGTGTTATACATAATTAATAATATATTTTTCTTAAAATATAAATTAATCAACAAATTTAGAATTTATTTTTATAATGAAATTCCTATACCCATTACAACAAATTTATTTTACAAGGGGTATTAATAATTTTACATTCATCACAATCCGAAGACCTATAATATATAATATGATTTTTACTAGTATATAATTTCTGAAATATTTATGGACTATCTTAGTAACCATAGAGTATGTTACTCGTTGTAACTCTAATATAATAATTCTATATAATATTTTCAATTTTTAACTCCAATTAGTTGTGTGTTATATTAAAAGTTGTGTTCACTTACACTGTATTGTACTTGAATTGTATAATCTATCACGAACTTATTTATAATTATGAGTATACCACGGGTGTTACACATAATTAATAATATATTTTTCGTAAAATATAAATAAATCAACAATTTTAGAATTTATTTTTATAATGAAATTACTATACCCATCACAACAAATTTGTTTTACAAGGTGGATTAATAATTTTACATTCATCACAATCCGAAGAGCTATAATATATAATATGATTTTTATTAGTATATAATTTATGAAATCTTTATGGACTATCTTAGTAACCATAGACTATATTACTCATTGTAACTCTAATATAATATTACTACATAATATTTTAAAATTTTAAATCCAATTAGTTGTGTGTTATATTAAATGTTTTGTATTCACTTACACTGTATTATACTTGAGTTTTCGAATTTATTTTTAATTGGAAATTCCAATATCCCATAAATTACTATACCCATCACAACAATTTTGTTTGACACGGGTATTTGATAATGTCACATTCATCACAATCTGAAAACCTATTATATATAATCTAATTTTTTATCATATAATGATTGAAATATTTATGGACTCCAATATAATATTACCATATAATATGCCAAATTTGTAAGTCCGATTCAATCTGTGTTATATTAAAATTTTATGTTCACTTACACTATATTGTACCTGATTTGTATACCTATCGAGGACTTATTTCCAATTACTTATATATTACGGGTTTTATAAATAATTAATAATATATCAAGCGTATTCTATAGACTAATCAACAATATTAGAATTTATTGTTAATTCAGAAATCCAAAACACCATAAATTATTATACCCATCACAACAAATTTGTTGGACACAGGATATTAATAATTTCACATTGATCACAATGTTCATTTTACATTACCATGATATGATAGAAAAGGAACATGGAAGACCGAGGAAGAGAATACAATCTGCTTAATGACATATAAACTTTAGTAACATCTGCAAGTTTTTTGAATACTAATCGACTTATAATTAGTTTTGATTAACACCATAAATTTAATTCCCATCAAACAAACAAAGTAGTTGAAAGAAGTACACATATTCTCGAAGTGGTGAATGCAGAATAATAATTATAGTACAAGATTTTATAGGCAAGCCTTGGCCCAATTCCTAACTTAAGAAATAATGAATAACACAAATAATGGACAAAACCATGACATTGGTAGACAGTTGATTCTCAAACACAGAATTCAACCGAGGAATTAAAAACAATCGAGAACGTTAAACATAGAGAAAGATAAATAAATATAATTCTTAACTTAGTATTTATGAGTTGAATTATGAAGTATCTCAAGTACTACGTTCAAGAATTACATATTCTATGTCACGCCCCAAATTTCCTAGGACTCCGAAACCCGAGCCTATGAGCTAAGGGAGTGAATGCGGAAGTAAATAGAAATGAGAACAAATGACCTTCAATCATTAAATGCCCACAAAAGGGTAAAATGGTCATCACAGGGATAAAGTAGTGATTCCAAGGTATAAATACAAGGCTTGGAACTAAAATAAGTTATAGGAACAAACGAAACCGAATTTGAAGGTACGAGGCGGAAACTACAACTGTTTGAAATCGGCTTCCTACGTTTGGGGTTAGAAATCTACCGTCAACTTCAATCATCCATTTCGCCCTCAATACTGACTCAAATGAATTGATTCAAAAGCCTAACATCAAGTTATTTAAGTCATATTTCTAAAAAGCTAAAGAACGCCTCCATCCGACACCCGTAACCCGAGATATGAGCGAAATAGTAGAACAGGTCAGAATAGGGCTGAACCACCCAGTTGACCGGCTAGTGACCCAGTCGACTGGCTGAGGACCCAGTCGACTGGCTAAGGACCCAGTCGAATGGATGAACCCGAGACCTCAAGTTTTGAAGAAAATTTTTCCTCCGTTTCACCCAGTCGACTGCCCGAAAGGGCCAGTCGACTGCCTAGACTAGAAAACTTCAAAATAGACTCCCATACAGCCCCAAACCCTTAGAAACTATCAAGAAAGATCTCAACTGGTCCTTGGGACATTAGAAATGAGGAAAAATCCCCTAACTCGGAAATGAGAAGAAGAATGGTTATTTTCATTAAAGACGCTTCTTAAAAATCCATAAAAATAACCGTCTTGCCTCCGGTCTCCGTTTTAACGACCACCGGGTTATAAAGATCAAAATCTTCTTAAAATGGGTTTGAAATCATTTCTAAAACAAGAAATTTTACCAGGGCTACAGGGGTAGGCGAAAACGGGTTTTTCCATTCAAATCGAAAATGGTTAGTTTGAAAATCTAGAAAAACGCCGTTTTCGGCTAAACACCTAATACTCGCAATTCATGACAAATCATCCAATTCACATTCATAACTCCAAGTAAAAATATTCAAGAATGACATTTAAACGGTCTAAGGCGAACATGTTATAATTTGATCAAAATACACAATCCGGCACCGAAGTGCACCAAAAGAATACAATCCCCACGCATAGCGCTCCAAGGGATATACATAATCAATAACTCCTCGGCTAACATGCTAGCAGGATCAAAATAACATGGTTTTACAAGTTTGGTTTACATGTGAAGAAGGAACATATTTATCGGCCTAATGCCCAATAAAATAAAAGTGTGGTCCGCCTCCCATGCACAAAAGGGCGGACATACATCCACACGTCCACGGGTAGACTACGGAACTCTACCAACGGGATCATCACCTGAAAAATATAAAAGGCGTGGGGTGAGCTCACTAGCCCAGTATAGGAAGTGTCATTGCCTCCATCTCGGTAGTCCGAGTGATCCAACCCAACCAAGGTTCATGCCACTAACCCTAGGTCGGTCTCTTATTCCACATGGCTCTCACGCCAATCCAGAACCCCATAGAATCCCACAAACAAGTCCCCCAACATGCTCACATCATAATTATTCACAATTATAGCATGCTTCAACAATATTATCACAATTACATATATGACATATAAGTGTAATGTGACCCAACCCATGGTACACTTTCTCAACTCATGAAACTCAATGCACAACTCAGTTGCGACATTGAAATATGGAAATGGATGCACAACCCCGTTACGACTTCATATGCACAATCCCGTTGTGACTTCATATGCACAACCCTGTTGCGACTTCATATGCACAACACCGTTACGACTTCATATGCACAACCCGATTGCGACTTCATATTCCAAAGATTCGTGAACAACATGAATAAACCTACACCCATCTGTTTGACACTACATGATGTACCCCAAAATGCATGAAGGTTCTCAATCATAACCACATGCCATCACAATACATGCTTCTATTAAATAACATTATATTGGATAAACAAGTTCACATTTATAGTAACGTTTCTCAACATGCTCTTTTATTAGGCCATATGTTGCATAACCATCATCACAATGCTTACAATTTCATTTTTTTTTGTAAGAAATAAACCACAACATGAGTTTATCTCACAAAATCATATTCTCAAGGGCCTAAATCATAGTCTAAGCTATCAAGACCAACTCGTATATATATATATATATATACGGCATATATACACATAGACACGCACACCCTCATACAAAGACGAACACAAATCGTTTTTCCCCTACCTCAATTCCAAGCAAGAACACCAAGAACAAACAAGGCCTCCAAGAGTGATCCGAATCAACCCAACACCCTCCAAAGCCAACACTAAGCTCAATTCAACCGATATCTAAGCTTCAATGGAGTCTTAATCAAGAGCAAGTTTTGGCTCAAAAGGAAGCTTGGAGCACCAACATCAACTTCCATGCACAAATCCCCTTCAAATTCTCATCACAAGGAAGAGAGAATTTGACAACTTGAGGAAGAAGGAGTGAAGTGAGGGATAACTTAGCAAGAACCTTATGAGAGAAGATAGATATTTTTGTGTGAATGGGAGAATGTCTTGCAAATGGGAGAAACTCATAAGTGTAGAGATTCTCTACTAACCCTTCTCAAATCCAAGGGTTCAAAATGAAGCTAGGAAAAAGGAAGACTTATTACACAAATCACAAAACTCATTATTTTTCCAAACAAGGCCTTATCATCCAAGTGCTTAGAAAAAAGATGGAAATCAAATAACCATCCAATGGTTGAGAAAAAGTCTTGCCAAGTGGATGACCAACAATAATGGATTATTCCATTTAAGTGCCAACCAAATAAGGCCTTATAATCCAATGGTCTAAAACAAAGATGGGAGAATGAGATCAAGGGCTAGGAATGAGACAACACATGAAAAGTGGAAATGACTAAATTCTTCCAAAGTTGGGGTTAATTACAAGAGTGCCATCAAGACTCTTTATTACCCTTTTATCCCTTGTCATCCTCTCTAATTACCAAAATGTCACTCATGCCCTAATTTTTACCCAAAATCTCTACACTTTCCACTAAGTGCTCCAAATGTGAAATTACTCATTTACCCCTCGGTCATTTCTTTCCCGAAATCGTTTTCAATAATTTTCATTAATTTCAAAATGAAAATACAACATGCTACATACAATTTTTATAACACGTACAACATGTAATGCATGCTAAAACAATTAAACACATTAAACACATAAGCACTTAATTGTTTAAATAAATTTTTTAAATTAACCTGTAAAAATACCGGACGTTACATTCTACATATCATCATTTATAGAGACAATGTTTTTTTGTAGATGAAGTTATCAAGTAAAAAATTATAAAAATGAAGACCAAAAACCACAACAAATACAACATCCTGTTTGTTACATACTGTTAATCCATGCTACTTTACTGGGATTGAGGATGAGAGACACAAGTACATTCTCATAACATATAGATCTACAAGGCATCTTTCATGTTCACCTCAGCGAAATGGCTTTGATCTTTGTTAGAATCCAGCAACACCTGAGTTTTGAGCTTTCTGGCACATAAATTTTTCTTTTTAATGCTTAATAATATGACATGAAATAGAACCCATAATATATAGATCTGCAAAGTGCCAGTAGGAAAATGCACATTTCCTCGGATGCAAACTTGGGTGCCAACTTAAAGAAAAACTGAAAAATAAAAACCATTTTCTACACTGTTCCAAGTAGCTGAATAGCCAATAACAGACAATATTGATAAAATGCACCTCCATCATGGTTATGAGCAATCAAGAACCATAGTTGCTAGAGCAAGGGAATAAGTTTCTATTAAAGTAGAGAAATGAGAGAAGTGCTCTTCAGAAGAAAAAATCCCAGGATAATTTAAAACTAAAATAAATTCCAAATGTGGTTTTGTCACGTGTGATTTGTTAGACATCAAGCTCGAACTCGGAGGCCTAAAGGTAGACATACTACCTAGTGTTTTGTCCTTCCATGCGTGTGTCTGTGTCCTCAAGTTGTGTACATAATATATTTTTATCATTTATTAACATAAAAAGATCAATTCATTAACACCAAATTGAACTTTTGAGGTTAGTATCATTTCTAAAATCGCTAAATTTTCCATTCTAGGAGCCTCACCAACCAGTCCTCTATGACCATTTTCCCTATTAAAGCAATCCAATTGTAGGTGGCAAAACAATAAAAAATTCAAAATTAAAACTATTTTACTAAACAAGATGGTGGAAATCAATCTGACATACAATAGTGATCCCTAAGTACAACAACAATATGCTAAATTCTACAATATAACAAAATTCATCTTATTCAGTAACAACCCAATACAACAATGCGAGAGCTCATATATTTACAATATACTGGAAACAAATACCATTCTGAAATATCATCTACAATTTATAAAAAAAGTTAAAGGCTAAATGTAGAACTCTAAAAGTTGCGATGCCATAGACAATACCAACAATGGTGCAAAGGGATGAAGGGCATAAGCAAATGCTCACAAATAAAGTGACAACATCACCTAGAAGTATACAATAATTAATGCTATAGAATTCTTCAGTCACACAAAGTGGAATCAGATTTGAATATAACAATTAGGATTACCAATACTCAGAATTCAATTGTTATCCAACATTCTACTCTTTTAAAAGCTATTGACAGAATACCAAATTCTACTATATAGCATAAAACCAACTAACAATATGGAAGGAGAAACAAAAATGCAAAGAGGATCAAAACATGTTCTCACCAAGAAAGTCGGGCACAATGTGGACTGTGGACAAGGAAATGATTTACGAAAATATGCATCTTAGGATCCCATAAGACAATCGTAAAGCATCTCAAACACAATTACCCCTAATCCAAAAATGACAGTTTTCAATGCTATACCATGAAACAGTTCTCTATTTAAACAAATCCATTAAAAATATGCAAAACAAAATAAAAGAAAAAAAAGAAAACAAAATGGATGCCAAATCTCTATAAAAAAAAATAACTCGCTCAACTATAAAGAAAATGTAAGCATTGTGCTATAAATAAATAAATATGAAAATCAAAGCTACTCGAAAAACTAACCTCTGCGAAATAAGAACTTGTAACACCCCGTGTTATTTTCCTTTTTCCTGAAATTATATTTAATTTAATTTCGGTTATGACGTCATTTGTTCATGACGTATTATTTATTCTTGGTATTTGATACCTGTAAATTTTTCGCGTTTACTTTAAAAGTCGAGAGGATGACTTTACGGTTTCTCTTTGACGACTACACGAGTTATCGTTATCGAATACGCAGTATCGTTTCGACATTTAAACGTTTAGTACTTCGACTGGGCGACGACGTATTTTAATTGGATCGGGCTTGTTAAGTGTTCCGACATTTGGGTTTCTACCCAGGTATATTTAATTGGGTGTCCCGTTATTAATTCGGGTTTGCGAGATTACGTTTGGGTGTTCCCGGTATTTTTCGGAATTTATTGTATATATATATATAACATTATATATATATTGTGTTGGGGTTAATTCATGATTAACGATAGAGGGAGGGTCATTTGTGCAATTAAGTTGTATATATGTATATGTATATGCACAGATCTGTGAATCTCTCCTTCCTTCACACGACAACCTAACTCCTTCATTCTCTTCTTCATGTGACGCAGCTGTACTTCTTCTCCATCTTCAGTCGTCGGTTGAGAGAGAGAGAGAACCGGAGGGAGAGATAAGTCGACTGGAGGGAGGCGCGACTGGTGGTCGCCATAGCAGGCGGTGGCGCAGCTGGAGTTGATGGCGGCTGGTGGAGTCGGAGAGGGTAGTTGCAGGCGGCGCGGTGGCGGCGCAGGGGTGGTCGCGCACAGTGGCGACGCAGCTGGGAGCAACGACGCGCAACAGTGCAGTCTAGCCGAAACTTCGACCATTTTTTCGGTCGACTTTCCGACCTCGGTTCGGGCTGATTTTCAGAGGGTAGCTTCGTCTCGATGTCAGGTACGATGTGTAAACATTTCATAATTTTTCGTTGAACGGTTTGTCGGTAAATTCGATTTGAAGTTTCGAATTTTCGTTTAGGTTATTTTAGATTTAACCAAATTAATTAACCTATTGTTAATAGGCGTTGTATATATCGTATAGGTTGTCGGGACGGACATTTTGATATATTCAAAATAATTTTCAGACGATTTTGGTCGGCGGGCTTCATATTCGGGCGCCGACACTGTGTTGTTTCGGACTGTTCGGTAAACGTAAATTAGGTGGGAAATTATATTTCTCACTCTATATCGTTGAAGTAGTTTGGGGTGTGCAAACCCTTAATTATCTTAATATAGATATATTAAATTGTTAATTTAAATATCTATAATTTGCTTAGAATCGAAATTGGACTTAGGGATTAATTTAAGAAAATTAATTAAATTATTTCCTATGTAATTAAATCATTTCCTGTCTGAATCGAATATGATTAAATTGGCTAGAGAATTTTGTAAACGTTGGACGTGAAAAACTTAGACGTTATGCTAGGTTCCCCTCATGTTACGTTGATTAATTATCTTAATTATTGTAAAGGCATGTTAATAGAAATTGAAATATTTTCTTAGAGAATTAAAAGAAAATATATTGTTTAAAATATGAATTGGACATGAACTTGCTTTCATACGAATTAAATGCCTTTATAATATTTTTAAAAATATGTTAAAAGGGAATGAACTTGTATACTTGGAATTGAAGTATAAGTGGATGAATTGCAAGCAAGATTATTTGATATAATTGCTTGTCGTGATTTACTGCTTTATTGATTTAAAAGCATGTGAAAGAGATTATGATATTCATGTTGGTGCTATGGATATTGTTCATAAATATGATGCATTACATATTTATGTTGATGCATGATTGTCATTTGGACCTGGATGCATATTGAGAATATCATGTAGTATCAAATCATGGTATTGGTATATGTGGGTTGTGAAATCATGTGGGGATGTCTTTGTGTCGAATAGTCGCAACAACTGGCCAGGGGGTGTTCCTATCCTACAGAATAATGAGCCATGAATGGGGTATAGGGTGAGTCGTCTCATTCTCGAAGTCGCGGGTCGTCTCGTGCATCCGTTATACGGATCTTTGGTCACGGGTCGTCTCGTGCAACCGTCTTCCTTTTTCAAAGTGTAGAGTCAAAAACACTTGGGAAGAATCGATGCGGTACTCTTTCTCCTTGTAAATGGGTGGAGTGCGTATTCGTTAACCACGTGATGTGGGCAAAGGGTGGTGTATGAGTCACATTGTATATGCATAACATTTATGTGATTTCATTTGACATGTATACGTGATATTATTACATGTGATGTTGGAGCAGGTTTAATATGTGTTATTATTGCCTGTTGGATTTTGGAGCATGTTATGTATGAATATTGTGAAATTAAATTCATATCTTTATAAAATGCTCAGTTGAAAGTGATAAATGCGAAAACATGAATTAAATGAGAAAATTGTTAAAGTATAAATGAAAACTGTATCTTTATACTTGTGATTATTTACCTTGTGCCCTTGGGGGAGGTTAAGTATATTGGCATAGTGACCTCTGTGGTTAGTTATGTGTTATCTGTAGAGGTTTAAGGTTAGGGATTGATTGAGTATCAATTGTGATTTGAGGCCTTAGAGAAGGCGGTGATATGATTGAGGTGATCTAGCCTTTGAGAGGTAGATTTTCCTTAGGAATGAGATGAGGTTTGTTATATATATATATTGTAAATATATATATATAGACGATGATTGTGTTAGTACGCAAGGACGTGAGTACTTTTCCTCATGTGTTCCCGGGGAGTGAGTTATGAGTATTCCTTAGTACTAGTGGTGTGTTTCGATCCTTGTGGATATTAGAGGTGAGTGTGATTCCCTCTGTTTGGAGTTTCTTGTTAGCGTCATGAACGCTTGATGATTGGTTAGGTTTGACTTGGGTGTCGGGAACCTAGTATACGTTGGTGAGAGTAATGTAGACTACTGGAGTTGGTACTGGGAGTATGAGTCTTAGTTGTATCTTATAGGCTCATGTTGTGTATTTATATATATATATGTATATATATATATCCCATATATACTTACGTACGGTAGTATATGAGCCCGTACCTTTGGTTTTTGTGACTGGGTTATGTTATGGGCTATGTATCTTACTGGGTGGTTTAGCATTACCTAAACTATCATGGGATGTGGTAGTTAGGATATCTTTTCCCACTGAGCTTATTTGCTCACAGAGGAATTTCATTTGCCCCCTGGTATTCCACGTCAGGTTACAGGAAATATACGGCTATGGGCAGGATGCAGTGCAACGACAACTTTCTTTTGTTTCCTTGTTACAGGTTTGGAGTTGCGTTGGGTGATGCGGTTACGGATGCAGTACGACTGGGTTTGGGGACGCTAGATCTCTGATATCAGTTTCCTTACCCATTGGTTATAGGATTGTTATATATTTCTTTTGGGAGCCAGCCTGTTGGCATATCCCTGTTGATGTATCTTTTATTTCCTGTATTAATTCTTTCAGGAGGTTATTGTATCTATTCTGCACAACTATGTGATTTTCTGTATTCTTATTCGAGCATTTGTGGCTCTGTTGATTATAGAGGGTTTGGAGGGGTTTTGCTTTCTTTCCACTACCTCGGCCCCAGTAGGATTGATGAATGTGGGACTTGGAAGCCATTATTATTATCGAATTGCTATTGGCAGGTTAAATTGTTGTGGTGGTATGTCCGAATGTTCTATTTATAAACGGAACTCTGCCGGATTTTCGTTAGATTCCGCTGCTTTGTTTAATCAATCATTTGGGTATGCAATATACCATTCCTATCATTAATCCATACGTTTTCAAGGTTAATGATATCTTAGTTGGTCATTCGTATTAAGGATCACATCCTAAATTCCTTGGATGTCCCAGTTCAGGAGTCTTAGGGATTTAGGAGCGTGTTAGTTGGTATCAGAGGATACTATTGAGTTCTAGTATTCTATTTGGCATAGAGTTTAGTTTTCATTGTTATTCCATGTATTTCCTTTGCTATTGTTGACTCTAGTGGTCGCTTGACTAACATCACCCTTTGGAGATTCGCTGATTCTCTAGATTAGAGATTCGGGAATTTTAGGGGCGCGACAACATTGTATTAGAGCATTTTTACCCTTTTGTGGGTGTTTGTTGACTGAATGTCGTTGGTTCTCATTTCTTTTACTTCCGCATTCACTCCCTTAGCTCTTAGGCTCGGGTTTCAGAGTCTTAGGAATTTGGGGCGTGACAGAACTTTGACCAGATATAAGAGATAAATTCAGCTCAGCAAATTAGTTATCCTCCTCTTCTTCGAACTTGAACTTCGAAGTAAGTGTATGCTCAACTGATGACACGAGAGACTTCTTAACTCATAAGTCCTCGAATCACTCTATCCTACTACAGAGGAACAATAAATTGTCACAAGCAAAAGAATGAGATGAGAAAGGAAGAATAGAAGTGAAAATAACTATACATTTCTTTAAGAAACTAAAAATTAAGAAGTCAATGACAAATAACAGAAGTAAAAACAAAATCACAAATTTTATTCCTTTTGTAAAAACTCATTAACCACAAAAGATAGGTTTTTCGCCACAAAAAGGCGATAAATTGTGGCAAAAAGCCTATTATAGTGTAGTGAGTACAAAATTGTTGTACACATTTAAACCATATAAATATCTTAAGTCTTACCAAAATCGTCTTTCCTTTATGGTACAGAAACTGGCAAAACAGTTCTAAATCTCATACACCAACCAAAACCCATCTTTTATGAAAATTCAAATAACAAAAACAGAGCAAAAAGAATAAAAAATTGCAAGGTTTACATACAAAATCATTGAATTTTTAGTCTTATTTTTCTTATATATCTCACAATGTCATATTGAAAATATTAAGAAAACAGGACCCGTTGGCAAGAGCTAGCAAAACTAATATGGTTCTCTGAGCTAAGTGATTGACAACCATATATATACTAAGCCCCATGGTATGTATGTTTCCATTTCAGGCATTTGAGGCTTATAAACACAAAACCTATGATTTGTTTTAAACAAACTTCTCAACAAACATGATTTCTTTATGGAATAAATAGCGCCACAAAAAAAAAAAAATATAAGTAAAAAACCAACTACACTAATTTACTTCAACTCTTGATGTGGATTCTATAATTGCATGTATCGTAAAATGGGGCATCTTTAATTAAAATAAATTTGGCATTTTTACTTAAAACCTATGAATGAGTTTAGATTTACACCAATTGAATGAAAATTCATTAGAGGAATGATGGATAAACAATGAAATATATCTGGTAAAGTTTCACATCAATGAAAACCCCTAATGAGTAAAATCAAAACTCATATGCAATCCAACATCACCCACTTCACTACTTGTACCAAAATTGAATATATCTCATACAACAACCAAAACCCATCTTCTATAAAAATTCAAATAACAAGAACAAAGCAAAAAAAAGTTACGATTAAAAAGGAGAGTGGAGAGGAACATACATGAACACAAGCAATACAACCAAGGGTCATGGAGAGGAACATACACGAACACGGACACAAGAGTGGAGAGGAACATCATTGAAGAACTGCAAGAACATGGATTTCTTCCTCACAAGGTAAGGAATTTAGGGCTTTGTTTGTTTAGAACCCTAAAAAAATTAATGGAGGAAAAAGATATAGATCTCTTTATTCCAAATTTCAGATCTCAAGATTTTCAAACTGGTTCCAAAATTTTGATTTCGTCTATTGTAGCATTTACACCAATTGAATGGAAATCCATTAGAGGAGTGATGCATAAACAATGAAACAAAAGGTAAAGTTTCACATCAATGAAAACCCCTAATGAGTAAAATCAAAACCCACATGCAATCCAACATCACCTGCTTCACTACTTGTACCAAAATTAAATATATCTCATACAACAACCAAAACCCATTTTCTATAAAAAAATTCAAATAACAAAAAACAGAGCAAAAAAAAACATTACGATTAAAAAGGAGAGTGGAGAGGAACATACATGAACACAAGTTGTACAACCAAGGGTCATGGAGAGGAATATAGACGAACACGAACATAATAGTGGAGAGGAACTGCAGGACCATGGGTTTCTTCCTCACAAGGTAAGGAATTTGGGGGTTTTGTTTAGAACCCTAAAAAAAGGAAGGGAGGAACAAGATATAAATATCAGACCTCTTTAGGGAATATGATGAAAATTTAATTAAGCACCCACATAAACTGTTCCAAATTTCAGATCTCACAATAATCCAAAATTTTCAAATTGGGTTCAAATTTTCGAATTCATCTACTGTAGCATATATTGGGTAACTATTTGTGTGTATTGGTGTGTGTAAGTCAAATAGTTGGGGACCACTTTTTTGCTACCTAGACGACTTGTGACTAGTAGTGAGAGAATAAATGGAGATGATCCGTGTCCAAGAATCTACCGTACCTTTGTTATGTAATTCTGACAAATGTCCCAAACTTAAAAATAAAATAAATAAATAAAAAATTATGAGTAGTACATAGTTTTATAGTAAGGACATCTGGTATGCTACTACTGACGAAATTCAATGGCTAAGGTCATGTTTCGAAACCGGTTATGGTTCCATTTGGGCTGGTCAGGTATAGTTTTTTTAGATCAAACCATGTTTTTTTTACTTGGTTTCAAAAATTAGAACCATACCAAATTGAACCAAAGTGAATGTTTTTAGACCCAACTTTTTGTTGGGTCAAGTTGGTCTTGTTCCAAAAATTGGTAACCAAAATCAGAATTTTGAGACATCAACCACCCAATAAACAAAACAAAATGAATTAAATAATTCATTAAAATAATAATACATAAATAAATATAATAATAAATAATAATATAAATAATAAATTAATAAAATATATTTATGAATAAAATAAAAATAAATGAGTAAATAATAAATATAATAAAATATATTTATGAATAAATAAAAATAAATGAATAAATAATAATATAAATAATAAATAAAATAAAATATATTTATAAATTAATAAAAATAAATGAATAAAAAATAAACAAAATAAGGAATAATAAATAAAATGAATTCAATAAAATAATAATAAAAAATAAATATAATAATAATAAAAATAAATGAATAAATAATAATATAAATAATAAATTAGTAAAATATATTTATGAATAAAATAAAAATAAATGAATAAATAAAAATAATAAATTAAATAAAATATATTTATAAATTAATAAAAAAATAATAAATAAATGAATAAATAATAAATAAAATATATTTATAATTGGTCTGGTTCCATTTTTCTGAGACCGAGACCATTAGACCAAACTGCTTACCAAACAGACTTTCAGTTTAGGGACCGGACTAGACGAAACCGAACCAAACCAGATCGGACCATACCAAACCAGACCAGACCAGACCAGACCGGTTACGAAATAGGGTCTAAATCTTATCTTTTGGCTAGCCACATAAGCATAAAAGATAATTTAGCTAGTTGAAACTTAAGATATTTGGTATGGTGCTAGCTAGGGTTATAAATGAACAAAGTCAAACCGAGCTTTGCAATGTTTAAGCTTATTTATTTATTAAACGAGTCTAAAAATTGTGTTTAAGTTTGGTTCATTTAGTAAATGAACGAGCCCGAGCTCGGGCCGAACACTTGTTTTAGCAAGTCGAACTTGAGCATGTTCACGAATGGCTCGGTTCGAGTATAACATCTATTACTCTTACCAATAGTAACCTAGATTGGGTTATTTATTAGAGATTATGACCTTTAATAATTTTAATATAATAATATTAGGCTTAATATGTTTGTCGGGGGAGGACTTTATCCTATATGAGATTAAATTTGTGTAAAGTAAATTAGACTTTAGATATGCTAAATTTTATATTATATATTACATAATATAATAATTTATAATTTATAATACATATATATATAAGCGAGCTTTATAAAGTCTTGTTCACAAGCTTTGTTCGCGAATATTTTTTAGCCAAGCTCACACTTGTTTTAGTTTAGTTCATTTATGAAGCGAGCTTAAAAATTTTGTTCGAGCTTGGTTCACTTATTAAATAAACGAACGCGAGCCGAGTTTTTATCGAGCCGAGTTCGAGTTGTTTGTCGAGCACTTGGTTCGTTTGCACCCCTAGTGCTAGCCAATTCATTATCAATACATATGCTCCCCTCCTTTTCTCTCTTTTCACTGGCCCCACTTCATTTGTTCCTTTCTCTTTCTCCTTCTTCTTTTTATTTATTTTATATTGTTGGCCCCCACTACACTAGCTAAATGAATCACCACATTATAGCCGGCTTCCTTGTCAGCCACTATGTAGACCCCATGTAACGTTCAGTATTTTTACGTGTTAATTTAAAATTTTTATTTAAACAATTAAGTGTTTATGTGATTATGTGTTTAATGTGTTTATTTGATTTAGCATACCTTACATGTTGTACGTGTTATAAAAATTGTACGTAGCATGTTGTATTTTCATTTTGAAATTAATGAAAATTATTGAAAATGATTTCGGGAAAGAAATGACTGAGGAGTAAATGAGTAATTTCACATTTTGAGCATTTAGTGGAAAGTGTAGATATTTTGGGTAAGAATTAGGGCATGAGTGACGTTTCGGTAATTAGGGAGGATGACAAGGGGTAAAAGGGTAATAAAGAGTCTTGATGATACTCTTGTAATTAACCCCAACTTTGGAAGAATTTGGTCATTTCCACTTTTCATGTGTTGTCACATTCCTAGCCATTAATCTTCTTCTCCCATCTTTGTTTTAGACCCTTGGATCATAAGACCTTGTTTGGTTGTCACTTAAATGGAATAATCCATTATTGTTGGTCTTCCACTTGGCAAGATATTTTCTCAACCATTGGATGGTTTATTGATTTCCATGCTTTTTCTAAGCCCTTGGATGATAAGGTCTTGTTTGGAAAAATAATGAGTTTTGTGATTTGTGTAATAAGTCTTCCACTTGGCAAAACTTATTCCTAACCCTTGGATTTGTTTCCTTTTTCTCCATCTTTATTTTGGGCCCTTGGATGGTGAGAAGGGTGAGTGGGAAATCTCTACACTTATGAGTTTTTCTCATTTGCAAGACATTCCCTCACTCACCAAGAAACTCTCTATCTTCTCTCATACGATTCTCTCTTGCTCTCCCTCACTTCACTCATTCTTCTTCAAGTTGTGGAATTATTTCTTCCTTATGATGAGAATTTGAAGGAGGTTTGTGTATGAAAGTTGATGTGGGTACTCCAAGCTTCCTTTTGAGCCAAGGCTTGGTAAGTGATTTCTCTTCCTTTAGAAGTTCTAGTTTCAAACCCTAACTTCTATTATTGGATAGTCTTCAAATTTTTGATTGTGGGGTTGTCTTATCTATAACTCTTGCTTAGGACTCCATTGAAGCTTAGCTACCAGTTGAGTTGAGCTTAGTGTTGGCTTTGGAGGGTGTTGGGTTGATTCGAATCACTCTTGGGAGCCTTTACTTGTTCTTGGTGTTCCTGCTTAGAATTGAGGTAGGGGAAAAATGATTTATCTTTATTTTTGTATGAGGGTGTGTGCATCTATGTGTATACATGCCATATATATATATATATGCGAGTTGGTCTTGATAGCTTAACCTATGATTCAGGCCTTTGAGAACATGATATTGTGATATATATGCATGTTGTGTTTTATGACTTATAGATGTAAATTGTAAGCATGTATTGTGATGGCATAGGGTTGGGATCAAAAACCTTTATGCATTTTGGTTACACTATTTAGTGTCAAAACGTGGGTGTTGGGTTATATAAGATGTGTAAACTTATGTACGTAGTCTTGTGTCGAATCGTCGCAACAACTGGCCAGGAAAATGTGTCTCCCACCTCCGGACTAATAAGCCCAGAAATGGGGATATTGGGTTGGTTGCTGCCCCATCGTGGTGATATGCGCCGCTCTCGGATCTTCGTAGTATGGGAGTTTCCAGTGGGGCTCTATTGCGACTGCCTTCCTTGTTGAAGTGAGAAGTTTCAAAATCACTTGGGGAGAATCGGTGCGGTACTCTTTCTCGTTATAAATGAGTAGGGTGCGTATTCGTTAACCCCGAATTGGGGCAAGCGCATATTATGGGGTGTGTTGAGTCATATTGCACTTGAACTATCCCATATGTATGATTATGTTATTGATGTTGAAGCATGCTATAATTGTGGTAAATTATGTTGTGAGCATGTTGCGGAAACTTATTTGTTGGGTTCTATGGACTTCCGGATTAGCGTGAGAGCCATGTGGAACAAAAGACCGACCTAGGATTAGTGGCATGAACCTTGGTTGGGTTGAACCACTCGGACTACCGAGATGGAGGCAATGACGCTTCCTCTACTGGGCTAGTGAGCTCACCTCATGCCTTATATATTTTTCAGGTGATGATCCCGTTGGGAGAGTTCCGTAGTCTCTCCGTGGACGTGTGGATGTATGTCCGCCCTTCTGTGCATGGGAGGCGGACCATACTTTTATTTTGTTGGGCATTAGGTCGATAAATATGTTCCTTTTTCCCATGTAAATCAAACTTGTAAAACTACTTTATTTTGGTCCGGCTAGCATATTAGTCAAGGTGTTATTGTCTATGTACATCCCTTGGAGCGCTATGCGCGGGGATTATATTCTTTTGGCGCACTTCGGTGCCGGATTGCACAAACATGTATTTTGAACAAATTATAACATGTTTCGCCTTAGAGCGCTTTAAATGTCATTATTGAATCTTTTTCATTGGAGTTGTGAATGTGAAATGGGTTATTTGTCATGAAATGTGAGTATTAGGTGTTTGGCCGAAAACGACATTTTTCTAGTCTTTCAAACAAACCTTTTCGTTTTGAACGGAAAAACCCATTTTCGCCTACCCTGTAGCTCCGGTAAATTTCCTTACTTTTAGAAATGGATTTAATTAAATTCGTTTTCTTAGAGATTTCAAACTTTTAAAACCGACGGTAGTTAAAACGGATACCGGGGGCAAGACGGAAGATTTTATGAAAACTTACAAAAAAATCATTTTTTGCTAAGTTTACGTTTTACGCGTTTCCCGTGGTCTCGGCGACTATTTTTGGGTTCCGCCAAGGAAAAACTCACTTTTCCAATATTTATGATTTTTCGGGATCGACGGCGCGAAAAACAAAGCCATATCGCAAAATCCCGTGTTTTTGCATATTTAAACTTTAAAGCAAATACTGAATTGGGCAGTGGTTAAGCTTTCCCATACTTCGAAAAAATTTCAGCATTTTTGAAATTTGAAGTGCAGGCCTGCTGCAGCAGCATACGACGTCCGATGTTCGAAAATCCGTATTTTCCTCCTCGCACGTCGGAATGGATCCCCATTTGTTTCTATGGGTTATCCTACGTCCAAATTATCTGGATAAAATTTGAAATGACCAGTTTAACCCTAAAATGACTATTTTACCCTTGGTGAAAGAGGGGTACTTCAACTTTAGTTTTGGGTCGGTGTTGTTTGACATCACTTTTGAAAATTCATATCTCCTTTCTCGTGGCTTCAAATTTGGTTCCGTTTGTTCGTATTACTCGTGCTAGGTCCAACGTTTGTAGTTGTAGATGGAAATTATTATTTTACCCCTGATTTGACCATTTTAACATTGGGTAAACATGGTGGGTTGGAATGATTCGTTCAAGGTACCGAGTGTTTCAGTTTACCTCCTTTTCGATCTCGTGTAATCTTTTTGGTATCTTTGAGATTTTTTTTGTCTATTTTACCCTTGTACGGGTGTTTGACGACTTAAATGGATTTTATTTCATTTTTATTTCTTCCGCATTCACTCCCTTAGATTTTAGGCTCGGGTTTTGGAGTCCTAGGAAATTTGGGGCGTGACAACATGGTATCAGAGCACTAGGTTTCACCGTCTTAGGGACGACGGGTGATGGTTAATGGTACGTTCGACGTTTGGGCTTTATTTACGATTACATTCAGCGTTCTCTGTGTGCCACTAGATTTCACTATCTTAGGGATGACAGGTGAGGGTCTGTGGTACGTTGACGTTAGATATTATCTACGATTTCCATCTGCTTTTTCTCTGTGTGCTTCTGGGTTTGTATGTTTTCATTGTGTGACATTGAGGACGTGTCTTGCTAGATATATCCCGTTGTGATTAAATTCCAATGAAGTAGGACTACTCCTCAGTCGATTTTTCTTTTTGTGCTCGTATTATGGGTTAGCTACCGATGAATGTGAGTAGATCATTCAGTCTGATCAACCAGATGTGTCTCTTGGACTAAGGTACTTCCTGATTTCGAGGATGAAATCTCCTAAGGTGGGAAGGTTGTAACACCCCATGTTATTTTCCTTTTTCCTGAAATTATTTCCGATTTAATTTCGGTAATGACGTCACTTTTTCATGACGTCTTGGTTATCCGTGGTATTTCGCGTGTAATTTTTTCGCGTTTAGTTTTAAAGTCGGCTGGACGACATTACGATTTCTCTATGACGACTACGCGAATTCTTATTATCGACTACGCGGTATCGTTTCAACATTTAATGTTTAGTACTTCGACTGGGCGACCACACGTTGTAATTGATCGGGCTTGTTTAGTGTTCCAACGTTTCAGTTCCTATCCCGTTGTATTTATTTCGGAGTGTATTATCTAATTGGAGTCCCGTGGAGTTTCCGAGATTTTATTTAGGGATCGTTTGGACATTTTGATAAAGAGTTGGGGTTATTTCATAATTATGGATAAATGGAGGGTTAGTTGTACAATATAACATATATATGTATATGTGTACACGCAACAAACCACAGACTCTTCTCCTACTTCTCTGCACGAACCTGCTATACGTTTCCTCTCCTTCACATGACACGACTTCGTCTTCTCCATTCTCCATTGTCGTTGGCTGAGAGAGTGAGAGAGAGAGGAACGGCGTGAGGGAGAGCAGGCCGTGGAGAGAGAGAAACGCGCCTAGGTGTTTTGTGACCTAGGCTTTGGATCCACCAGGGTACGGCGGCGATGGAGGGAGTGTTGTTGGTGGTGAGACGCAGCAGAAGAGGTGCAGGGGCGGCGCTGGTGATGGCTCGCAGCTGGGTCGCGCGACAGAGGGAGGGTCGGCCGAACTTCGACCATTTATTCCGGTGACTTTCCAACCTCGGTTTGGGATGATTTTCGGAGGGTAGCTTTGTATTGATGCTAGGTACGTCATACTAAAATTTGGTATTTTTTGGTTCAACGGTTTGTCCGAAAATCGCGTTTATATGTTATAATTTTCGTTTGGGTTATTTTAGATTTACCCAAATTGATTAACCTATTGCTAATGGACTTCGTATATATCGTATAGGTTGTCGAAACGGACGTTTCGATATATTCAAAATATTTTTCGGACGACTTTGGTCGGCGGGCTCCATATACGGGCGCCGAGACTATTCACGATGGGCCGTTTTGGGCTGTTCTGTAAGCGTAAATTAAGGTGGGAAATTTTATTCTCACTCCGTATCATTGACGTGGTTTGGGTGTGCAAACCCGTATTTATTTTAAATATAGATATATTAAATTGTGAATTTAAATATCTATAATTGGGTTAGAATCAAGACAGGGCTTAGGAATTAATTTGATAAATTAATTAAATTATTGTCCTGCGAAATTATATATAAATTCCTATTTGAATTGAATAAGAATAGGATGACTTAGTAACCCCTTGAGGAATTAAATGGGCTAGTAAAATTCGTAAGAGTTAGACGTGGACTTAAAACGCGTTACTAGTTCCCTTTTTGACTGTTAGGAGATATGTGAACGTGAGGGACATGAACTTAGACGTTATGCTAGGCTCCCCTTATGATACGTGGATTAATTACTTTAATTGTTTTAAAAGACATGTTAAAAAGGGAATGAAATTGTATACTTGTGAATTAAAGTATAAGTTGATGAATTACAAGCATGATTATGTGATATAATTGTTTGTCGTGATTTACTACTTTATTGATTTAAAAGCATGTGAAAGATATTATGGGATTCTTGTGGTAGCATGTGGATATGTTCATAAATATGATGCATTACATATTTATGTTGAGGCATGATTGTCATTGAGGCCCTGGATGCATATTGAGTTGATATATGTGGGGTGTTTAATCATGTATGGATGTCTTTGTGTCGAACCGTCGCAACAACTGGCCAGGTATAGGTGTCTCCCACCTCCAGACTAGTAATCTGGGAATTGTGGATATAGGGTTGGTTGTTGCCCCATCGTGGTGGTATGCGCCACTCTCGGATCCTGAGTATATTGCAGGAAAAGGTGTCTCCCACCTACAGAATTGGGGATATAGGGTAGGTTGCTGCCCCATCGTGGTGGAATGCGTCACTCTCGGATCTTTGAAGCATGAGAGTTGCCAGTGGGGCTCTCGTGCGACCGCATTCCTTATTGAAGTGAGAAGTTTCAAAATCACTTGGGAAGAATCGGTGTGGTACTCTTTACTCATGGTATGAGTGAGTGCGTGTTCGTTAATCTGTTTTGGGCAAGAATGTTTCATGGGGTTTCTGCCATGAGGTTTATGAGTCACATTGCCTTGCATAACATTATGTGATTTTATTTGACATGTATGTATGATATTATTACATGTGATGTTGGAGCAGGTTATTATGTGCTATTATTGCCTGTTGGATTTTGGAGCATGTTATGTATGAATATTGTGAATTCAATTCATATCTTTATAAAATGCTCAGCTGATAATGATTAACGTGAAAGAAAATGATTACCTGTTGTAATTAATAAAGTATAAAGAAATGTATATTTTTATACTTGTGATTATATATATACTTTTGTACCCTTGGGGGAGGTTAAGTATATTGGCATAGTGACCCTTGTGGTTAGTTGCGGTTAGTGATGGACTGCAGAGATGATTTTTGAGTTGATGCCTTAGAGAAGGCGGGGTTAGCAGTTTTATGATTGTGATTAGTTGTGTGACCTCTTTGGAAATTTGAGGTTAGGGATTGATTCTAGTATCAATTGAGGTTATAATGAATTGGAAGAGGTAAGTGAGTGTTGACTTATATGTCATTCCTTGAGTCGTCGGTTACGGTGCGGTGCCGAACCTCTTCCTCGTGGTACCATTTGATTTGGTGGAGTTGGAAAAGAATGGTTGTCTTCCGTGAGTCCAACGTATTGTTCTTCCTTCATTGTCCTCATGGGACATTATAGGAATCCTTGGAGTTCTAGTCACTCTTATCTGGCTATCTGTCAGAAATGGAGTTTTTCAAGTTTTGAAAACAAACTCATTGTATTTAAAAGGAAAACCCCGTTTTCGCCTACCCCCGTAGCCAGTACAGGCGAACGACGGAGACCGGGGGCAAGACGGTCATTTTTATTGTATGGATTTTTAAAGAAAACCTATTCTATAGAAATTCTGAGGTTACGAGACTTTTTTCTCAAGAACCTCAACCTATAGTGTTTTGAAAGGTAGTTTCTTGTTTCACCTTGTTTAAGATCATTTCTAAGTCTCGGGTATGAGGCTTGGTGTTGTTTAGTGCACACATATAGTGTTGCCTTTCACTTCTTCTTGGTTGTTGATGTCACCACCTAGGTGATTTGAGTTGTTACATGTTTTTCTGGTTAGCGTTGTGAGCACTTGATGATTGGTTAGATTTGACATGAGTGTCGTGTACCTAGTGTACGTTGGTGAAAGTAGTATAGACTACCGATGTTGGTACTTGGAGTATGAGTCTTAGTCATATCTTATAGGCTCATGTTGTGTATTTATATATATATATTTATCCCTGATATATATACTCGTTTATGGTAGCATGTGAGCACATACCTTGGATTTTCGTGGCTGGGTTATGTTGTGGACTATGTATCTCACTGGGTGGTTTAGCATTACCTAAACTATTAGAGGATGTGGTAGTTAGGATATCCTTTCCCACTGAGCTTATTTGCTCACAGGGGAATTTCATTTGCCCCTTGGTATTCCACGCCAGGTTGCAGGAAATATACGACTATGGGCAGGATGCAATGCAATGACAGTCTTCTTTGGTTTTCTTGTTACAGGTTTTGGAGTTGCGCAAGGTGCTGCGGTTACGGTTGCAGCACGACTGGTTTGGGGGATGATAGTTATCTGCTGTCAGTTTCTTTACCCATTTTGTATGGGATTGTTATATATTTCTCTTGGGAGCCAGTCTGTTGGTATATCCATGTTGGTGTATCTTTATTCCTGTATTTATTATTTCAGGAGGTTATTGTATCTATTTGGCATTATCATGTGCATTTCTGTATTCTTATTCGAGCATTTGTGGCTCTGTAGATTATAGAGGGTTGTGTAGGGGTTTTGGTTTCTTTCCACTACCTCGGCCCTAGTAGGATTGATGAATGTGGGGCTTGGAGGCCATTGTTATTATCGAACTGTTATTGGCAGGTTATGTTGTTGTGGTTGGGTGTCCGGATGTTCCATTTACAAACGGAACTCTGCCGGATTTTCGTTAGATTCCGCTACTTTGTTTTATCTTTCATTTGGGTATGAAATATAGCGTTTTATCATTATTCCATACGTTTTCATGGTTAATGATATCTTAGTTGGTTGCTCATTATAAGGATCACATCCTGGATCCCTTGGACGTCCCAGTTCGGGAGTCTTAGGAATTTAGGGACGTGTCAGCATAGTATTAAAGCATTTTTACCCTTTTGTGGGTGTTTGATGACTGAAGGTCATTTGTTCTCGTTTCTTTTTACTTCCGCATTCACTCCCTTAGCTCTTAGGCTCAGGTTTCGGAGTTCTAGGAATTTATGGCGTGACACCCCACATATTGGCCAGCCCTAATACCAAACACTCCCACTAGCTAAAGGAAACTCAAGCTAGCTAAATTGATTAGCATATCGGATGCCCTAGAGCATCCTGCTAGCTACAAGATGTGAATAGAGTAAAATTCATGATAATGACTAAGAAATGAATATTCTAAAATAACCAAGTAAAAAATACACAAGACAAATGCTAACACATTAATATTTAAAGACATTTCCATTTCTCTATGAATTTTACACAATGAGTACTCTTGGAGAAAATTGGTGAGAATATTGACGAAGAAAATTATAATCATGAAAATGAACTCAATATCTCTCATAAATACATGTCTTTGAAAATTTAATGTAATGGCAATGTTATGTATTCTTCTTAAGTGCAAAAAATATTTAACATAAAATATATTTCTTATATATATGGTAAAAATACTTATCTAAAATAATAAGAGATGAACCAAGATAATGAACAAAATAACACATAATATATACTTTTATTTATGTTACTATAATCATCTAAGTCCAAGAGTAGTCAACCAAGGAAACCATATATTCCCAAAACCAAAGTGTCAAAAAGTATTTGAAATTATTTTCATGACACTTAAATGGCCTTTACCCAAGAAAGAAATAAGTTCATATATCATGCTCATTTTGAAATAATTTGCATGTTTGTGATAAACTTCTTTACACAACACATCAAATATTGGTAAACATGAGATTCCCATATAAGAGCAATAACCAAATATGATAAGTTATAAATGACAAACAACAAGAAGAATGTTTATCAATATAGGTTCTAAAATAACCTTCATTCATAAGAAAATCACTTAAAGCCATTTAAAACACTCTCTTAGAGCATATTTCAAGTTAATAACGACTTATGATAGTTTTAAAACCCATTGTCTAAAACTTATACATTTCAAAGCATTGTGATTCTCTACATGAAAATTTTTCATTGTAAAATCATATAAGAATGCATTAGATAAAAAAATTTCATGCAAAGAGGCATGTGGTATTCTTAGAAATTTAATTCCATTCACATGTGCAAAGAATTAACTATATCTTTCTTGGTAAGATCTTGGGATAACAATGGTCAAAACTTTGGGTCACTACGCTTAGTCTTTAAAAATAACAAACTATGCATTAGAGAATATATAAGAGTATACATGTATGGTAATGATATAAAAGTGTAAAATATAAGAGATTAAAAATAATATATATTGTCACATCCCAAATTTCCTAGGACTCCGAAACCTGAGCCTAAGAGCTAGGGGAGTGAATACGGAAGTAAAAAGAAACGAGAACAAATGACCTTCAGTCATCATGCTCTGATACCATGTTGTCACGCCCCTAAAATTCCCAAAACTCCAATCCAGAGAATCAGCGAATTTCCAAAGGGTGACGTAAGTCAAGCAACCACTAGAGTCAATAACAACAAGGAAATACATGGAATAACAATGAAAATATACTCCATGCCTAAACGAATACTAGAAACTCAATAGTATCCTCTAATACCAACTGACACGCCCCTAAAATTCCTAAGACTCCCAAACCGGGACATCCAAGGAATCCAGGATGTGATCCTTAATACGAACGACCAACTAAGATATCATTAACCATGAAAACATATGTAATAATGATAAAAATGGTATATTTCATACCCAAATAAATGATAGAACAAAACAACGGAATCTAACGAAAATCCGGTAGAGTTCCGTTTGTTAATGTAACATTCGGACACATAACCACAACAGAAAAACCTGCCAATAACAGTTCGATAATAACAATGGCTCACAAACCCAACATTCATTAATCCTACTAGGGTCGAGGTAGTGGAAAGAAACCACCAACCCCTACACAACCCTTTATAATTAATAGAGCCACAAATGCTCGAATAAGAATACAGAAATGCACATGGCAGTTCCAAATAGATACAATGACATCCTGAAATAATAATTACAGGAAAATAAAAGATACATCAATAGGGATATGCCAACAGACATGTTCCCAAAAGAAATATACGACAATCCCATACAAAATGGGTAAAGAAAATAACAGCAGATAACTCCCATTCCCAAACTAGTCGTGCTGTAACCGTAACCGCATCACCCTGCGCAACTCCAAAACCTGTAACCAAGAAACAAAAGGAAACTGCCATTGCACTGCATGCTGCCCATAGCCGTAACATTTTCTGCGACCTGGCGTGGGAATACCAGGGGGCAAATGAAATACCCCTGTGAGCAAATAAGCTCAGTGGGAAAAGATATCCTAACTACCACATCCACTGACTGTTTAGGAAATGTTAAACTATCTAGTAAGATATCTAACCCACCATGTAACGCAGCCATGAAAACACAAGGCACGTACTCACATGCTACCGTAAACGAGTATATATATATATCGAGAATATAAATATATACACATATATATAAGTACACAACATGAGTCTATAAGGTATGACTAAAACTCGTACTCTAAGTATCAACACCGGTAGTCTACACTACTCTCACCAACGTACACTAGGTACACGATACCCAAGTCCAATCTAACAAATATCAAGCGCTCAAACTCTAACCAAGAAATCCAAACAGAGGAAAAACACACTCATCTCTAATATCCATAAGGATCAAATCCACCACTAGTACCAAGGAATACTCATAACTCACTCCCCGAGAACACAGGAGGAAACGCACTCACGTCCTTATGTACAAACACAATTGTCATCTATATATATATGTACAATATATATATAACAAACCTCATCCCATTCCTAGGGAGGATCTATACCTCAAGAATGGAATCACCTCATCATATCACCATACGAAAATCTCAAAATACTATCTCCAACAAGGTCAATAAATCATCAACAGGTCAATCAATTCACTAACGCTCTCACTATAGACGACAAAAACCACCCGATCAAAACACAGTGAGCACACGAACTCTACTCACATGAACAACCACCTAAGGGTCACCAAAACAAAACAAAAGGAAAGAGTTCCTAATGCTAAACCAACAGATAACCGAGACAACAATGTCAAGGTTAAGAACACCCCAAGTGTTTAGGAAAAACACCGAACAAGGAAGCCAAAAGCAAATGGCCGAGAGTGAAAGTTATAAAAAGATGAATCACAGGGATTTAATAATTTTTAAGAAAAATATTTTAAAACTCGAACCAATTCATTCGGCATCCATGCCCCTAACATGTGAAAAACTCAAATCACCTACGTGGTGATATCAACAACCAAGAAGAAAGGAAATGAAACACAATACGTGTGCACTGAACAACAACAAGCCTCAAACCCGAGACTTAAAATGATCGAAGCAAAGGTGAACAAGAAAACACATTTCAAAACTCTACAGGATGAGATTTTTGAGAAAGAAGTCTCGTAACCTCAGAATCTCGAGAAAAGTAATAAAATAGTTTTATTTTAAGAAACCACACAGTAAAAATGACTGTCTTGCCCCCGGTCTCCGTCAGTCGCCATCACCGGCTTTTTGAAGTTAAAAATCTTTTTAAAGAAGATCCAAAGATCATTTTATAAAGTGTTAAAACTTTTAGTTGTTATGGGGGTACGCGAAAATGAGTTTTTCCTTTTATATACAAAGAGTTTATTTCAAAACTTAGAAAACACCGTTTCTGAAATGACAGCTAAATAAGAGAAAACACAACTCTACGGATTTCTATAATGTCCCGAAATGACAATGAATGAAGAACAATATGTTGGACTCATGGACCATAACCATCCATTTCCAACTCCATGAAATCAAATGACACCACGAGGAAGAGGTTCGACACCACGCTATAACCGACGACTCAATGAGTGACATAGAAGTCAACGATCACATACTAGTGTACAAAACACCGTACAAGGAATGCTTAGGAGAATGAACTAAGCATGGGAACAATGCTACAACACTACGATACCCCAAGTACTTAATACAATCATCTCAACCATAACCTCTTCTAACCCAATCAAAATCTCAAGACACGGTTGATAACTCATTCCTCAAAAGATGAAAGGCATCTAAGAGCCTATACAACAACATAAGTTCACAATCTCATCAACCGCTTCTCTAAAGCCTCAAATCTCAATTGATACTAGACTCAATCCCTTACATCAAATCTCTAAAAATGTCACACAACTAACCACAATCACAAAACAATTAACCCGCCTTCTCTAAGGCATCAACTCAAAATCAACTCTACAATCCATCACTAACACCACTATCCAGAGAGGTCACTACACCACTATACTTAACCTCCCCTAAGGGCACAAAAGTATATAACCACAAGTATAAAGATATACGTTTCATTTATACTTTAACAATTTCCTCATTTAATTCATGTTTTCACATTATTCATTTTCAGTTGAGCATTTATAAAATACGAATTCATTTTGCAATATTCATAATTAACATGCTCCAATATCCACAGGTAATAATATCACATATATACTGTGCAATGCAATGTGACTCACATACCACCTGTGATACGCACACAAAAACACACACTTCCCAAGGGTGACTGGATCATTCTCTACCATTCCCCTGAGGCTGCAGGCTCACTAGGGAATGTAGAATTATCGTTTCGTTCTTCCCAAGTGCTTTTGACACTTCACACTTTTAACCAAGGAAGACATCCACCACGAGCTACCGTGCACATAGGCTTTGGACGATGAGTCCTCCCCCTATCGTCTGCATTTCTCTGAAGATTAGTTTTGTAGGAGCAAGAAACACCCCCTGGCCAGTTGTCACGACGATCCAAACACAATCCTACTCATGCACCACACACAAACGGATGCAAACAACACCAATTGAATTTTCTCTACAAAATGTGAACCCGTGCACTACATGCACCAACACCCATGTGCTCACACGACATGGTGTACATAATAAAAATCACGCCTCAACATAAATATGTAATGTATCATATTTATGAAAATATCCATATGAAAATACCAATATAAACCTCAAAATCTCTTTAACATGCTTTTAAAATATAATAAAGACATTTAAATCGTGAGAAAATAAGTTCATGTTTTAAACAATATATTTTCTTTAATTTTCTAAGAAAATATTTTAATTTTTCTTAACATACTTTTAAAATAATTAAAGGAAATAATCCACGTATCGTAAAGGGAACCTAACATAACGTCTAAGTTTTCACATCACCCACGTCACATATCCCCTAACACAGTAAAAAGGGAACTAATATAGCATCCTAAGTTCACGCCTAGCTTTTACAAAATTCTACTAAGCCACTTATTCTTATTCAATTCAAATAGGAATTTATTTAGTCTCTTAGGAAATAATTTAATTAATTTCTCAAATTAATTCCTAAGTCCTACTTCGATTCTAACCCAATTATATATATTTAAATTCATAATTTAATATATCTATATTAAAATAAACACGGGTTTGCACACCCAAACCACGTCAAGGATACGGAAGTGAGAATAAAATTTTCCACCTAAATTTACGCATATAGAACAACCCGAACGACCCACCGTGAACAGTACCGACGCCCGTATATGGAGCCCGCCAATAAAATTCACCCGAATAATATTACACCTCTGCTGCGCGTCGCCATTGCGCGACCCACCAGCAGCCACCACCTGCTCGTCGTCGACTCCTGCGCGACACCACCACAAGCTTGCTGGCCCTCGCCGACTGTCGTCACTGCCACTAAACCGTCGTCGCGTCGTGCGACTACCGTAGCTGCCAGTTTGCGACCACCAGCTTACGTCGCCTCTCGCTCACAATGCCGTTGCCATCGCCGCTGCTCGCCATCATCGCCGTTGTTTCCTCCCTGGCTCATCGACCCAGGCCAGTGACCACCCATGGCTGCTCCTCTCTCCCCAGTCTCACGCAACCGACCTCTCTCTCTCCATTTTAGGTGACGAAAATGGTGAAGAAAGGGAGACGCATATCTATGGTCGTGAGGAGAAAAGGGAGATGTAGCAGATCTGTAGTTGCGTGAAGAGAAGAGAAGTGATGGAGTTAGGTCAGATCTGCATATACGTATACACATATACATATATATGCTATATCGCAAAAATGACCCTCCAATTATCCACAATTGCAAACTAACCCCACCTCTATATAATTATTTGTAATAATCTATATAGGCATAATAAATCCAAAATTTAACGGAGCAACTTCCAAGTGGGATCACATGAATTGGTAATTCCACGGGACACCAATTAACTAGAATAGTCAAGAATAATTACACCGGGGTAATAACCCAAACGTCGGAACACCAAACAAGCCCGATCAATTAAAACGTGTCATCGTCCAATCGAAGTACTAAACGCAAAATGTTGAAATGAAACTGCATAGTCGGTAACAAGAACTCTCGAACTCGTTAAAGAGAAACCGTAATGTAGTCCAGTCGACTTTAAAACTAAACACGAAAAATTTACACGCGAAATACCAAGGATAAACATAACGTCATGAACAAGTGACGTCATAACTGAAATTAAATTAGAAATAATTTCAGGAAAAAGGAAAATAACACGGGGTGTTACATATATCATTGAAAAACTTATATAAAAATACAAGATATAAAAACAATAAAAATGTATGTCTTTCATGATTTATGCACATAAGACTCATGATTCATGCTTTTCAATAAATATTCAAGATATCAACATTTGAGCACAACATTTCCATCTTTTCAACATGTTTCTTTCAAAGAAGAACGTATAGTTCATTTTCATAATAAATATCTAAGCATATAATAATTTGCTTCAACCAAAGTTTCAATTTGAAACAACAAATGCTAAGCATTATGAAAAATATTTTTATGGAAACCTTTATGCAAATATCTTTAGAATGATCACCAAATAGGTATATAATAGAGGATGATGAATCATTTAACCACATAGAAGCTCATCACATATTTCTTATCCTCATTTGCATTAGATCGCTCATTCAAAGAAAATATTCTCTCTTGAGGTTTACTAGTGTGAAATTATTTGATTAAACATATATCACAAGTCTGTCTTAATTTCACTTCAAAATCAAACACTTCAATTTAATGTGCAATATTTCATATCAAGAGAATTTAGATAAAGCACTAAAATCATGAAGGCTTATGAACAAATATCAAGACATAGCTACTCAAGTAATCAACCAAATTCAAGTGAAATAACTTTGATGGTCTAGAGGTGGACATGACTATATTCTTTAAATTTCATGCATGATCAAGACTTTCTTTCATATATCCAAGTCATTTCAAGGCAATCTACTATCAAGAATTCATCAAGGCATATTCAATTGCATGCACCAAGTAGCCAATCACTCTCATTACCAATTATCAAATTTGTTCCATGACATATCAATAAAGATTCAACACACTTTAAAAAGCATATGAATGCCATGTTTAATCTCATCAATGAAAGCACATTAGTAATGAAGGTTAGAAAATGTGTACCATGCTGCTAGCTCTACCTATTTTACTTGGAGTTGCTTGTAGATGATTTGTATCATCCACTCATCTTGTGAGAGACATTGATTTCATCTCCCCTTTTGAATTAAAGCTTCTACTATTGAGGAACCAATAGTTCTTGAGTAAGGAAACAATCAACACCTACAACACACTCAAGTAGCTTTCTTTGGTACCCATTTTGCTATTGGGTCCATTTGTGTTAGCACAATCATGGGCATAATTCATTATAAGCACATTAGCACAAAATGAATGATCTTCTACAATCACTATGTTTCAATTGAATTTATCATTCAAGAACATTATCATGAACTGCATTTGTTAATTCAAATAGTAAGATATGATCATGGTTATTTAATAAGGAAATGAACCAATATGAAAATTCAAATAGGAGTGAAGCTCTATTTCATATATGGATCATACATGGGTCACAACAAACAACCATATGTATCATTCATGTTAAACTTCAAGAATTGACAAGAAAACTAAGCTAACTTCCTTTGATTGGCAAAAATAAATTATATACCATTTTTCAAAATTTGTCAAAGTTTTAGCACATGGGAATATTTATTTTCTTTCATTTCAAAATTCTTAAAGCATTTGAAAGCTTAATGAAATGTTGTTTTTTATAAGAGTCACCTATTTAAACAAATTTCTCTCTAATCCAAGGTGTCACTCTTCTCATGCAATTTCAAGATATTCAAAGGAATGTGATGCATGAACAATGATTATTCATCAATCAATGAATACATTAATGAAACACATTTATATATATCAATGAATAAATGAATACAAGTATCAAGTCAATACGATGTATAAATTTACACAATTCATGTAGACATCTCAAATAATGCATACCATCATCAAAATCATTCATTTATGGCATGTACATATTTAATGGTCATTGGACATTAGAGATCATCTATAATTTTTTCCCTTCTATGAAATATAAGCACATTCTCCTTTAGCCTTTAAATGCGTATAACTAACTTGAATACTTTATAGGAGAATAAAAGGTCAAATAACCTTACATAAGGGAAAATCCTTCAAAGTTTGTCATGGATCAACTCTAAGCCGGTTAAGGCAAGAATAAAGCTGATGCTCTGATACCAATTGTTAGCCACATATTGACACCTAGAGGGGGGGGTGGGTGGGTGAAAAGGGTCAATTATAAACTTTGATACTTTTTCGGTTTGACTTTGTTTTATCAAAAATAATCTTTGTAGAGCTCCAGTCAAACACATAGTGAATAAGATGATATCTTAACTGTCTACCTCAATTCATACTTTGAATCATGAACAATGAATTGCATTACCAATTATATGCATAATGGAATCAAGTAGAATAGGAAATAATTTATGCATCCAAGTATGCAATTCAACTAAGCATGTTATAGCACTTTCCTCATTTATAAAGACATAATACAAAGTGCTATTAGTCATGAAGAACGTCTTGTAGAGTTTATGACAATTTATCAAATATTGAGTTCATACATAAACTCTCAATTAGAATCTTATATTGAATATGCATTTAGTCAAACACTTGGGGTGCATATAGATTATAGCTAAATAAAATGAGATTGTAGTCTAAGTTATAATCCACTTATGTTCACAATCCAATCTACTTCAACTATGAATTTTCCTAACCTCTTCATTAATATACAAACACAAGCAATTCCATAGCATTGATATATAAAGTTCAAGATTGAAAATGACAATTGCTTTTAAAGTAAAGAGATAAGGGTTAGAGAAAATGCACACCATAGACACTGAGAGTTTTACATGGTTCAACCAAATCTTTGGTCTACATCCATGCCTTGAGACAACCTCCCAAAGATTCCATTATCGTGCTTTTATTACGAGGGTAAAAAATAATCCCTCACATTTCTTTCTTTCCGGGTGAATGAGCAAACCCATACATGCTTCCTTCTTTCCGGGTGAATAACAAACCCATACAATCTTCAACAAACCCATTCCAAGCCAAGACAACTTCTTGGTCTTTCACTCACAAAGAATAGGAATTGAATTTTGAGTGTTTACAACATATCTCTCAATAGATGGATATAGAAATTCAAATCTCACTTCCTCACAATATTAGAGTCATAAATGAAATACTCAATTGAAAAACTCAACTCAATGTGTGGAAGAATGATACACAAGAGAAAATATGAATGATGCTCATGGTGATTCCTATAGGAGAGTTTTCTACCCAAAGATGAATTCAAGAATGATGCACAAATGGTAGATTTCTTTCATACTCCTATCCCTCTCTTCTCTTCCCCATTTTTGGCTCACATAAGGCATATATATAGCATAGGAACACAATATAGCCGTTTGGAACACTTTGGATCCGAAACTAACCGTTAGAATTCAAATTCTGGATGAGGCAGTCGACTGGGTGTTTTGGGGCAGTCGGCTGGGTCTTCAAAAATTTATTCTGAAATTTATTTTTAACTCTCTGACTCTGCCAGTCGACTGGCCATCTTGGCCCAGTCGACTGGGTCAACAGGCAGTCGACTGGGCTGTTCAGCCCAGTTCTGATGCAGTTTACGCTTTTGGTCATAACTGGAGTTTCGTAACTTGGATGAAGGCGTTCTTACCATTTTTCCCAACCACTCTCCATTCAGAAGTTGTGCCAATCTGATTTGGATCTTGATTTACCTTTTGAGGAGGAGCATTCTTGGGGCAAGTCCTTGGCCAATGGCTAAAAACTTTGCACTTATCACATCTTGAAGGGTACCAATGGTATTTAATTCCAATAGTAACTTTGCCACCGGTAGAAAGAGACATTTCAAAATCTTTTGGGAGCTCACCATAGGCATAAACTTCCACACAAACACGAGCAAAGCTGAGTCGTTTACCTTTCTCAGTATGCAAATCAGCATATAATGGTGTTCCTAAAGCACTGGTCACACAACCCAATCCTTTAGTGGTCCAAAACTCAAAGGGCACATTACTCAATTTAACCCAAAGAGGTATAGAAGAAACCTCTTCCTTATGCATTGAAAGACCTTCTCTCCACTTTCGTAAGGCCAAAAAATGATTAGCAAAGTGCCAAGGGCCACTTTCAAAAAACCATTGAACAGTCATCTTCAGTGGAAAATTGAAAAAGATAGAAACCATTAGCTAAGCCAAACACAACTTTAAGTCCTAAAGAACTCCAAAGTCTTATAGCAATAGTGTTTACAACTATGTAAGGCAACTTTTTATCAAGAAAATGTCCCTCGAGACAATTCTTCCATTTGCTAGCTGCAGCAGCAGCCATCTCAGCGGTAGGGGTCACCACAATCCTACCCTCCACACGAGAGGAAGTATAATAAGGTAATTTTGTTCTAGGAGGGGATGAAGATTTCACTTTAGTGGCCCATGATTTGGCTTGAGTACCTGCATTCTCGGTCCCAAGGCCACCTTTGACACCACTATAAGCATCTACCTCTTATGTTTGGGAAACCCCACCTGCATTCAATGGTGGAAATTAAACTGGATTAGATGTAATAGGAAGAGCATGAACAAATTCCCTATCTCTCCTTGTAATAGTAAAAAATATCTGGCCCATGATGGGTCAACGACTGATGGACCAGAGATGAATGGGCCGAAGGTGGATGGGCTAAAAATAAATGGGCCTATGGAAAATTCTAGAAAATAATTGATCCACAAGTTAAGGGGTAGTCCAATTATAGAATAAAGAGTCCAAAAAAGGGTATGGTTTATCAAATCCCTTGATTTTAGGGATTGATAAACTTGGGTAAATGGGCTAGACCCATTTACCATAATTGTGTATAAATATATAGCTTTGATGAATGAAAGAGGATCCCCAATTTTTACCCTAATTATTATTGTGTAATTTTTCTGCATCTACACTCCTAAACCCATCATAACCACGATCACCATTACGACACTCGTAGCCACCACGAGAACCACCAGAAGAATCTACCTCTTATGTTTGGTAAACCTCACCTGCATTCAATAGTGGAAATTCAACTGGATTAGATGTAATAGGAAGAGCATGAGCAAATTCCCTATCTCTCCTAAACCCATCATAACCACGATCACCATTACGGCACTCGTAGCCACCACGAGAACCACGTATATTGTTGTCATGAGATAATGCTTTGTTCTTCTCTAAGATTGAACGCAACATCTCTTTTATAGTCACCAGATCATCATCCTTTTGACCAGGCGTAACCATTGCTTGGGGCAATTTGTCAAACACCTGGTGTGCTTTAAAACATTACTTTCCTGCTTTGCCTCGGTGGTGAGAATTGATGGTTTGAGCTTGGAAAAAGCTTTCCCTTGTCTTCAAATCGCGTTTTGAGTGAGGAACCGGAGCAAATCATCAAGAAGTTGGAAAAAAATGGTTCATGGGAGGTTAGGTCGCTCAAAACTCCCGAATCGCCCAAATCGCCATTGTCTTGAGAGAAAAAGGGCAATTTGGCCTGGGTGTTGTTTTGTGATTGATAAATTGGGTTTCTTTGTTTTAAAAACGAATTGGGTTATGCAAGATAGATTTTTTTTGGAATAGCAAATGCTCTGTTTTTCAGATGGACAATTAGTTGGTGTTATTGTTGTTGATAAATTGGGTTCTTTGTGTTCATTGGGTTTTGCATTTCCAAAGTCAATTTCATGGAATGGATGTTGTTAGACAATTTATTGCGACATACGTACATATAAACATGCATACACACATTATTTGTGGCAACCCAAAAGGCCAAGTGTCACAAGGTGCCCATTTATGTCCCACATTGGATAAAGATGAGAAAGTGATTGGGGTTTAAATGGGTGGATGCTAGCTTAACCCATTGGCTTATGCTTTTGGGTCGAACCGCGAAGCATCCACTTGTTACAATTGGTATCAGATCCAGACTCGTCTTTTATCCGTGTCACGCCAAGCGCCCGCTTGGGCCCCCCACACCCGGGCCGGAGTCCGGGTCCAAGGTCGGGTAGGCAGGGTGGTCCGATCACAAGGAGGGCATTGACCCATTGAATTAAGTTTTTGGGTCAAACTGCGAAGCATCCACTTGTTACACCAAACTTGTAGACTATTGTCTGGGGGTGGAAGACTCCTTGATAAGTGCACATCAGAGCCCTGACCTTATTTCAGCCCAAACTTGTAGACTGGGCAACTAGTTACCCCACTCCAAAGGCGCTTGAACGTGTTTGAAAAGGCCAAATTAGTTCAGAACAAAATAATCTTAGCTTAGTGCAATGTCACATTCTTAGCATATGTGTATACTGTATAACAACACTAAAGTTTTCTCATCTTTCTCAATGCCCCAAGACTTGTCAATGGAGATTGATTTATAATTATAGATACTCTTATTAATTCCCTTTTCACAAAACTGCTTTCTCAAAAAATTTAAATTATGGGTTTTGATAAAACATTATGGGACATTAGTGGAGTTTCTCCTTTTCCTCTCTTATGTAGTAAAGATTGCAAAATGAATGAACCTAAATTTTATTTTTGCAAGACAAAATTTCAAAAGTTAGGTTAAAAGGATTGAAGGCGAAAAGTTTAATAGATTCTAAGTTAACACTTATTTGACTTCTATTATTTTTATTTTTTTCGAATTCTCTATTTTCTGAACTATTTTTAAGTGTTTTGAGACAAGTAAAAGTTCACAGGGACCAAGAATAAATCTTATTTGCAAATTAACACAATCGTTGTGACGTATAAATAAGTTTTGGAAGATCCACTTCCAACCCTGAAACACGCCAAGGGGTTTAGTCAAGTCAGCAAGACCTAAATGGAGATTGGAGATGAAAATTGTGACTAGAGAAATACAAGTCACATGCAGAGACTCAATGAGCAAACAATCTTCATGGAGGGGTCTATATGTGCCTTTTAACATGCCAATGAAGGGGTTTATACGGGTCAACAATACTTTTCTGGACATATTTCTTCACTTTGGTCCATGCAAGTCTATAAATATGTAACACACACACATATATATTATATAAACAAATCACAACAAGTGCCCTCTGCATGCAAAAGAGAATGGTCTTTAGCAGGTTTGGCACTGCCATGCTCTTTGAGGCACTTTTAGTTCAATCATGCATAGTGTGCATAACAAATTGTTCCTCCAACTTCACAGATCAGTCAGCCCTTCTTGCTTTCAAGTCCAAAATTATTGCCCCCGATGACATCTTGAAACGTAACTGGACAATTTCAACCAATTTCTGCAATTGGCATGGCGTATCTTGCAGCATACGACGACAGAGAGTGACAGCTCTAAGGCTTCCTGAAATGGGACTCAGTGGCACCATTTCACCAAACATTGGTAATCTCTCATTCCTTGTTGTTTTGGACCTCACTAACAACAAGTTTGATGGCCACTTGACTCATGAACTCAGTCGTTTAGTTCGCTTGAGAAAACTCATATTACAAGGCAACAGACTTGAGGGAACAATCACTCCAAGTCTATTCCATTGCCAGAGTCTTCAAGTCATAGCTCTTGCAAGTAACAAACTCAGTGGCACAATACCACAGGAGTTGGGATTTTTACCCCAACTCCAAACTCTTTATCTCGGTCTAAACAACCTTGAACCTCCCATTCCCTCCACCCTTTCCAACCTCTCAACGTTGCAAAACTTAGGGTTGGGAAATATGGGATTGACAGGTTCAATTCCATCTTTCATCTTTAACATGTCTTCGTTAGTGAATCTGCATCTTTCCAACAATAGTATCTCCCATTTGCCCCAACATATTTGCCAGAACAATCCTAGACTTGAAACACTTTACCTTACTCAGAACCAGCTTTATGGTCAATTCCCAATATCGAACCTAAGCCAGTGTAGAGAGCTTAGAGAATTGCTTTTGAAAAACAATAGACTCCATGGCAGTATACCAGAAGACTTGAGCAGTACTTTCCCTAAACTAGCAAGCTTAGTTCTTACTAGTAACGACTTCACTGGCGTCATTCCACCTTCACTGGGTAACATTTCGGGCTTAGAGGAACTATGGTTAGGAGCTAACAACATCCAAGGACACATTCCTGTTGAGTTGGGGCATCTTACAAATTTAGCCTCATTGACGTTGGAACGAAACATGCTAGCTGGGGGCATACCGTCTCAAATTTTCAACATCTCCTCGTTGCGAGATCTTTATCTTTCATGGAACCCTCTTTCACGGGCTCTTCCATCTAGTAATGCATTTCAGCTACCTAATCTTGAAAGACTCTACTTGAATGACAACCAACTTGGTGGAGGCATTCCCGAGTCTCTATCAAATGCTTCTAAACTGCGTTTGGTAGATCTTGGAGACAACTTCTTAACTGGACCGGTACCCACAAGTTTAGGCAACTTGAGGCTCCTCCAACGCCTCCAGATTAATCATAATTTGTTGACAGGCAATCAGGAAGGTGCTGAACTTAGTTTTCTTGCTGCATTGACAAACTGCAAATTCTTGGAGAGACTGATTATTGGCGTCAATCCACTCAATGGTATCTTGCCACATTCCATTGGCAACCTATCAAATTCCCTTCAAGTGTTTATTGCAAATCGATGCCAGATAAAGGGCTCGATTCCCAGTGGAATAGGCTCCTTGAGAAATCTTAACCTACTGGCATTGTTCAACAACCACCTCACCGGAACTATCCCATCCACCATCGGTGAATTGAAAAGGCTGCAAAGATTATATCTTGGAGGCAACAAAATTGAAGGACTCCTTCCCAATGAGCTCTGTCATTTGCGTGGATTGGGTGAAATGTCGCTCGAAAGTAATATGCTCACTGGATCAATCCCAAATTGCATAGGAGATCTCAGTCGTCTGCAGAAGATTTATTTAAGCTCCAACAATTTGACATCTCCTATACCAGTGAGTGTATGGAACCTTGAAAATCTCTTGATCTTGAATTTGTCTCTGAATTCATTAGATGGACAACTACCTCTAGAAATAAGAATGTCAATTGTAATGGAAAGCATGGATATATCTTATAATCAGATGTCTGGTGAGATTCCAAGCACTATTGGCACTTTTGAAAGTCTAAGTTCTCTGAACCTCTCAGGGAATTCATTCCAAGGATCCATTCCTCAATCCTTTGGTGATTTGTTAAGTTTGGAATTCATAGATCTCTCGCAAAATAATTTATCTGGTATAATTCCGAAATCTCTTGAGGCACTTTCACACCTCAAATACTTGAATTTATCTTCCAATAAGCTGTCAGGAGAGATTCCAAATGGGGGGGCCTTTGCAAACTTTACAGCAAGCTCTTTTATCGATAACGAAGCACTTTGTGGGCTGCCAATTTTTCAAGTCCCCCCTTGTGGAAATAACAGTTCCAGCAGATCAATGATGAAGAAAACTGTGCTCAGGTATGTTCTTCCAGCAGTGTTGTTCCTATCTTCAGTACTCTTAACTATCTTCGTGGCAAGAAATTGTCGTAAAAAGCAGTTGCCAGTATCAGTGAGTCTAGTACCTGCAATGGAGCATAGAATGATTTCCTATCAAGAACTTTGTCGTGCTACGGGTAACTTCTGTGAAACCAACTTGCTTGGAGTGGGAAGCTTTGCTTCTGTCTACAAAGGTTTACTAGCAGACGGGGAACTTGTTGCTGTAAAACTTCTGAAGTTGCAGATTGAGGGAGCTTTCAAAAGTTTTGAAGCAGAATGTAAGGTTCTGAGAACAGTTCGGCATAGGAATCTTGTTAAAGTCATCAGTACATGCTCCAACCCGGAATTTAGAGCTATAATTCTGCAGTACATGCCTAATGGAAGCCTTGAGAAGTGGCTATATTCTCACAACTACTGCTTGGATTTCTTTGAGAGAGTAAGCATCATAACTGATGTTGCATTAGCATTGGAATACCTGCACTATGGTCAGTCAGAGCCTGTTGTCCACTGTGATTTGAAGCCCAGCAACGTCCTCTTAGATGACGAAATGGTCGCTCATGTGGGTGACTTTGGCATTGCAAAGATTTTAATCCAAAACTGCACTTCTACAAACACCAAGACTTTAGGCACCCTCGGCTACATTGCACCAGGTAATGATATTCTTTTGTTCTTCAATTTTTATAGCTATAATTTTAAATTTTGCAAATGGTTTGTTTTTGTGTCTAACAGTGAATTCTGTATCTATTGATTGTAGCATATGAATGACCACAAAACCAATGGCACCGTTGATCAGTAAATACTTATTTATCTTGTTAGATGTATTATTTTATAGCATTTAACATTTCCATTCAGTTGGCATCCAGCTAGTGAGTTCTAATTGAAACTCAAAGCTTTGATCCAACTTAAAATTGAGATTTTTGTGGGAAAACAATGGCAAGCAAACAAAGAGAAACAATGTCCAGTCATGTACTAGGACAAAAGATGAAGGCAGCATGAGACCTCGAGATAGATAACTCGGGAACATAATATTTAGTACTTGTATACTTTTGTAAAACGGTTGCAATGTTTTGTTCCTTTTATGAGAAGATTCTGAATGCGATATTATTAATTCTAATTTTTCCTGTTGAAATTATGAGTATTTTCAGAGTATGGTTCTGAAGGAAGAGTTTCCACCAAAGGTGACATATACAGTTACGGGATAATGTTGTTGGAGACATTTACGCGAAAGAAACCAACCGATGAAATGTTTGGTGGAGGACTGAGTTTAAGGCAATGGGTGAACGCATCACTTCCCGACAGAGTAACGAAAGTTGTGGACACTAACTTATTAAGGGTGGACAATGAAGGAGGAGAGGTGGAAACCCGAGAAAGTCATCTTTCGTCTATCATGAAATTAGGCTTGGAGTGTTCTGAAGAATTGCCAGACAAGAGGATTGATATCAAAGATGTGGTGGTAAAGCTGAGAAAGATCAAACTACAAATTCTTCAAGAAGAAGGTGCTTCAACTTTGCTTTGTTCATGATGTGTGTCTGTGTGATTTGTTTACAACTCTAGAGTATGTTGTATATGTGCATTCTAATAATACAATCTGCTTATGTGTACCTGTAATGATTTGATTAAAAATTGCAGGTTGTTTATCTCTTGTTTACTGAATTAAATTGGGTCATAAAATTTATCCTAAGAATGAGAAAAATGATTTGATTAGGATTTGTAGGTGGTTAATTATATTGATATATTCAAACTGAAAAATAGGTCACCTTTTTGCCCAGGTCTAGGGTTATTCTGGACAGTTTTTAACAGAAAGAAGTTAGCAATTGAAGAGCCACACATAGGCTAGAGGATGTGCAAGACTACATGTAAAGTGATGATGGTAGAGTAGAAGTATACAACACTTATGGTGTTGATTGAGAGAAAAACACACTCTATTTATATTGAAAAAATTCAAATACAAACTCACAAAGGAGTTATTCTTTTCTTCTCTATTCTCACTCTCTTGCTTCTATATTTCAACACTACACACACACATCTATTTATAGCTATGTAGAGCTTTGAATTCAACTTACACATGTTACACAAGGGTAGGTAAAATCAAAGTTAGGCAACCTACCATTGTTGATTTATTTGTAAAGCTTTTAGAAAGTCTTCAAAGGGGTGCTTCTAGATTTGTATCAAGTTTATATTTCAACATTCCCCTTTAAACTTGATACTCTGCATTCCCAACATAAACTTCAATTTGTTGAAGATGTCTTGCTTCAATGGCTTGGTAAAAATATCTGCAATTTGATCATTCGTCTTGCAAGATATTAATTCCACTTCTTTGTTCTACACATGCTCTCTGATGGAATGATACCGAGTATCAATATGCTTGCTTCGTTCATGAAAGACTGGATTCTTTGCAAGTGCAATTGCTGAACGATTATCAATGAATATCTCTGTAGGTCTTTCTTGTGGAAATCCCATATGCTTTCACACATTTCTCAACCAAATAGCATGACACACAGTTGCGCTAGCTGCTACATATTCAGCTTCGCATGATGATAAAGTCACTATCGGTTGTTTCTTGGATGACCATGTGAATGCTGTATCTCCAATGAAAAACACAAATCCAGTTGTGCTTTTTCTTTCATCTAAATCTCTACCCCAGTCGCTATCTGAATAGCCAGTGAATTTTAATTAATCAGTTGAGGTATATAGCAAACCATCATTGATCGTACCTTTGATGTAGCGGAGTATTCTCTTTGCAGCATTCAGGTGTGATTGATCTGGTTCCTCCATGTATCTGCTGATCAATCCAACTCCGTAGAGTATATCTGGTCTGGTGCAAGTCAGGTACCGAAGACTTCCAACTAAACTTTTGAAGTATGTTGGATCAACATTTCCTCCGCCTTCATTCTTTCTGAGTTCCACATTGCTTTCTACTGGAGTTGATACTGGATTACTTGATTCCATTCTGAACTTCTTGAGAATCTCCTTTGCATATCTACTTTGGCAGATCGAGATTCCTTCAGCATTCTGCTTCACTTCAATTCCAAGGAAGTGTGACATCAGACCTATGTCTGTCATCTCAAATTCTTGAATCATGGTTTTCTTGAATTCTTCAAACATGGCTTGGTTGTTTCCTGTGAAGATCAGATCATCAACATACAGACCTGCAAATAGTATGCTTCTTTCTGGACCTTTCTTCAGGTATAATGCATGCTCATATGGACATTTCTCGAAGCCATTATCATGGAAATACTTGTCAATTCTGGTATTCCATGCACGTGGAGCTTGCTTCAGTCCATAAAGAGCTTTCTTCAACCTGTACACCTTGTCTTCATGTCCGTCATTTGCATATCCCAGTGGTTGTTCGACATAGATTTCTTCTTCTAGAAATCCGTTCAGAAATGCTGACTTCACATCAAGTTGGTACAACTTCCATCTATTCTGAGCAACAATAGATATCATCAGCCTGATTGTCTCTAATCGGGCAACAGGAGCAAATACTTCACCATAGTCTAGTCCCTGTCTCTGTTTGTAGCCTTTTGCAACCAGGCGAGCTTTGTATCTCTGAACTTCGCCCTTTTCATTCATCTTTGTCTTGTAGACCCATTTGACTCCAATAGGTTTTTGACCTTTTGGTAGACTACACAGCTCCCATGTATCATTTTTCTCTATGGCCCTGATTTCTTCATCCATTGCTGACTTCCACTTCTTCTCTTGGATGGCTTCTGTGAAGTTGACAGGATCACTATCCAGAAATAGGCATAGTAAATTCTGGTCATGATCTTCTTCAGTGGCTTCATATAGTTCCCTTAGACTTCTCACTTTTCTGGGTCTTTCACTTGATCTTTCATCTGGTGACGATGAAGGATCATTTCTTGCAGGTACAGGAGATTGATGTGGTAGAATTTGCGGCTCCACTGCAGCTTCTTTTTCTACTTCTTCATCTTCTTCAAGTACAAGCTCCTTGGTTTTTCCATCTTCATTCTGATCCCAGCTCCAAGCTTCATTTTCTTCAAAGATCACATCTCTGCTCATAATTACTTCATTTGTGATGGGATTAAACAACTTATATCCCATTGTTCTGTCGCCATAGCCGATAAAGATACATTTCTGTCCTTTGTCGTCGAGCTTGGTTCTTCTGGCTTCTGGAATCTTGGTGTAAGCATTACACCCAAAAATTCTGAGATGATTGACACTTGGCTTATATGAGCTCCAAGTTTCTTCAGGTGTCTTGAACTGGAGTCTTCTGGTTGGACACCTATTCAGCAGATAGACAGCACAAGATACTGCTTCAGCCCAAAATTCTTTGGGCATTGACTTTCCTTTCAGCATACTTCTGACCATGTCCAAGATCGTGCGATTCTTCCTTTCAGAAACACCATTTAGCTGAGGTGTATAGGCTGGTGTTGTTTGTTGTCGGATGCCGTGCTCTTTGCAATAATTCTGGAATGTATTTGACATATATTCTCCTCATTGATCTGACCGCAACGTTTTGATATTGTGGCCACTCTGCTTCTCAACAAGAGCTTTAAACTCTTTGAATTTGTCAAATACTTCTGATTTCTTCTGCAAGAAGTACACCCATGTCTTTCTGCTATAATCATCAGTGAAAGTAAGAAAATACCTGCTTTGTCCGTATGACATTGGCTTCAATGGACCACACACATCTGTGTGAATGAGTTCCAGCAGCTTTGTTGATCGCCATTTGACTTCTTCAGCAAAGCTTAGTCTGTGATGTTTCCCAAGTACACAACATTCACAGACTTCATTAGGACGGTTGATGTAGGGTAGTCCCTTCACCATCTGCTTGCTTGCTAGCAACTTCAGGCCCTCAAAGTTGAGATGTCCGTATCTAAAATGCCATAGCCAGTCCTTGTCTTCAACAACTGCATTCAAACATTTCGCTGTATCATGCTGAATGTGAATAGGAAACATTCTATTCTTTGACATCTTTATCCGGGCAATGAGATTTTCATTTGTATCTTTAATTGTTAGACACAAATCCTTCATGCTGATGTCGTAGCCTTTCTCCAGGAGTTGTCCGAGACTCAAAATATTGTTCTTCATATCTGGAACATAGGAAACATTTGATATGAAGTCATGATCTCCATTCTTGAGCTTGATCAGAATCTTGCCCTTTCCTTTTACTGGGATTTTCGTGGAGTCACCAAATGAGACTTGCCCTTGCCTAGTCTCATCAAGCTCGACAAACATGTGTTTGTTTCCACACATGTGATTGCTGGCTCCTGAATCTAGATACCATATACCTTCGTCATAGGTATTTTCATTTTGAGCCATCAACAACATTGATCTTGGCTCATTTTCTTCTTTCTCGGCAAAATTTACTTGTTCGCCTCCGTCAGCAACTGCCTTTCCTCTGCATTCGTTGCTATAGTGTCCATACTTGTTACAGTTATAGCACTGCACATTGCTTTTGTCATAATTCTGACGATTGTTGAAGTTGTTTCCACGGCCTCGTCCTCGTCCTCTGGAAGATTGATTTCTCCCGCCTTGATTATTTCTTTCGGTATTGGAATTGGTTCTTCCACCGCCGCCTCTGAATCCAGCACCTCGTCCTCGATTGCCACGACCTCTACCTCGGCCTCTTTGCGAACTTCCCCATCGCTCTTCTTTATTTTCTTTAAATGTTAGATTTGATTGAAGAGCTTGTTCTAGAGTACCTGAGGTGTTCTTCTTGTTGATTCTTTGTTCGTGAATCTCTATCGTGGCCAACAGCTCATCTACTGTCATTGCATCGAGGTCCTTTGATTCTTCAATAGCAACCACTACATTCTCGAACTTTGAGTTGAGGGAGCGCATAATTTTTCAAGCACACGAACATCTTCAATCTTGTCGCCGTATCTTCTGATTTGATTCACAATAGTCAATGTTCTGGTAAAGTACTCAGAAACTGACTTTGTGTCTTTCATTTGTAACAGTTCAAATTCACCCCTTAGAACTTGGAGTCGAATTTTAACTGTTTTTTCAATTCCTCGATGTGCTTTTCGAAGAATTTCCCATGCTTGCTTGGCGGTGTTGACAGCTGAAATCTTTTCAAAACTTGCTTCATCAACACTTTGATAAAGCAGGTACAATGCCTTCTTGTCCTTCTTTCTGGCTTCTTTGAGCGTGGCCTTATGGATCTCGCTCAATCGATCTTCAATTTCTTTTGAAACTGGCTCGTCATATCCAGTCTCGATAAAGTCCCACAAATCTTGTGATGCAAGAAGGACTTTCATTTGAATAGACCAATTCTCATAATTGGTTTTATCCAAGCGCGGAAGCTGGGGCTGGAAAAAATTTCCGGAGGATGCCATTTGACAAACTTAAGCACTTGAGATGCTTAGTTCAAAAAATCGGCGTTGAATTTGGTCAAACCGACTGCACGGTTGTGTCCGTAGCGTTCCTTTTAGTCAAAAACGACTCTTCGTTTGCTCAAATCGGAGTTGAAATGAGTCCGAAATGAAAAAAATACCAATAAGGGGCAATTTGGTAATTTCAGGAAAAATTGATGACGTGGCACTACTGACGCGGCAGGTGATGTGGCAGGTGACTGGGCGGAGATGACGTGGCAAATGACGTCACTGCTGACGTGTCCGGCGCGTGCGCGCGTGGTTGTCACGCGCGGCTGGAGGTTGAAGATGACCAGGCGCGTGACTGCGCGTGGTCTTCACTCGCCTCTCTTCTGGAGGCGCGTGCGGGCGCGTGGAGGATGGTATGGACGCGTTCTCTTCGGGAAAATTTTGATTCTGTATATGTGTTCAAACTGTTGGTTTGAGCACTGGTGTGTCACGAATAGAGCTTTGAAACTTCGACTCTGTTTTTGAAAAAAAATTCTGGTTTTTTTCAAACTTCACGAATTTTGGCTCTGATACCACTGATGATGGTAGAGTAGAAGTATACAACACTTATGGTGTTGATTGAGAGAAAAACACACTCTATTTATATTGAAAAAATTCAAATACAAACTCACAAAGGAGTTATTCTTTTCTTCTCTATTCTCACTCTCTTGCTTCTATATTTCAACACTACACACACACATCTATTTATAGCTATGTAGAGCTTTGAATTCAACTTACACATGTTACACAAGGGTAGGTAAAATCAAAGTTAGGCAACCTACCATTGTTGATTTATTTGTAAAGCTTTTAGAAAGTCTTCAAAGGGGTGCTTCTAGATTTGTATCAAGTTTATATTTCAACATAAAGTGTGTGGGTTGCGAACGACTTGTGATCTGATCTTGTTGAGCTTGACCACCACACCTTTAAATATGTCACTGTGTGCCTAATTCCAATATAGCTAGGAAATAATTTGCTTCAAGATCACCCGGTTAACAAGATTCTTTCTTATATAGAGATCTTCCGATTTCTTTCATAAATTTGTTGCAGATTTCTTTTCAATTGCATTGTCTTTCAGATCAATTGAATGGCACCAACGCCTTCGAGTTGATTTTCCACCCAACGGTTCATCTAAACCTTGCTAAGCTTACAAGTCAAACATTTGACTAAAGTCCAAATCAGGTCAACATAAACACTTGCATTATTAGATGCATACACACTCCATTTGACCCCGATTTTTGAAATTACAACAACAAAACCAAAACAAACTTGCATCACTCTATGTAGGTAAGCACAATGTTAATGCACACACATCAAGTGTGTGTGTTGTGGATGAGTTTTGATTTGATCTTGTTGAGCTTCACCACTACCTCTTTAATGTCACTTCTCTCCTGGTAATTCTGAGGAACACTGCATGCCTAATTCCATGATAGCAAGAAGATAGTTTTGTAGGTTATTGATAGGTTCACTCCCATCTGATGCCCCCAACAAGTAACCATCCACAACTTCCATCACCTTGTCCGGAAGTGAAGCATCAACCCATTGCCGCAAACTTAGTTCTCCAGCAAACATTTCATCTGTCGGCTTCTTTTTCCTAAACATCTCCAGCAACATTATTCCGTAGCTATAAACATCAGCTTTTGTTAACACTCTTCCTTCAGAACCATATTCTATCAGACAATAAAAAAGTTTCAAGCAACACATTCAAAATTTGACAATTTTCGTACTTCATTTGAAATTAAGTTGTGGATAAGTGTTCATTGTTTCGACTTGTTTATAAGACATAGCGAGCTAAGCTATACTCATGTTGTTTCAAAGATTTAGAGTGTTGTCCGTGGAAACTGTTGTTTCGAAGATTTAGAGTCACAAGGAAGGAGAGATTGGCAATATAAGGAGAGATGTGACTCATTGTTTAGACTTGTTTATAAAACATCCAGCTGCAGAAATTAGATGTTTTGCTCCAATTACTACTCAATGCATTGCTTGGTTCAAGATTGATCTCGTTCTTTAAGGAAACGAGAGCGGACTGATCTGTGAAGTTTGAGAGAGGAAATGCCAAACAAATTATTCATGACTGCATTACCAGCACTCCTAATAGAATCTGCATTTAAAAAAAGTAAAAGCTCTCCATGAGAATAGTTGGCATAAACACATCTAATATTTTGAATAGTAACACTTTGATCTCTTGACATGCATATTAAATCTCTCTAAACCCAAATAACTTTCATTGATCTAAATTGAATATGCAACAAAACCACTATGGCTATTAAAAAGATGAGAGAATGTAAAGTATATGAATATATATATTTTTAAATGAATTACATGGTATTAATAAAAATGACCACGATTTTTAAAAACTTAAAATAGTGTCAAATCTTAATTCGCTAGATATCCCAATAAAAATAAATAAAAAATAATTAAATACAATTTTAAATATTATTCAATACAGATTGAATGGAATTTATTACTGTATAATGTATTATTGTAATGATATACCCTTGGACGTCTTTTTGTCATTCCAAATAGGATAATTTGCCTTTTTGATACCATACATTGAATATTAGCCACGTGTTTTAAATTGATTGAGCCAACTAAGAAGGGACGAACAACTTCATCATTTTTAAAGAGGACCCAAGTATTGTCCAACTTTATAAATATTTATACATTTTATATAATCTACACTACAAAATTATACATGTTTAGAATTTGTAAATCATCCCACGTCATCAATGCTAATAGAAGTAAATATATGTTCAAACCTGTACTCCCATGAAACATAATGTACTGAAATGACTTATTGCAGGATTAATTTAATCTAACATTTATTTTAGCATCAAATACAAAATTTCCGTATACATCATGCATTCACATCTCTGCGTACAGCAGATTCATGGTATATGGAACAGACCTTTATCTGAAAATAACATGACTAAATAATAAAGCACAGGAAATTTCCAAGACTGAAAAAAGTAAAATACTAAAATAGTTGTGAGACATACCTCGTATACAGATATCCTTAACATGATTCTTTAGAATATATACAACTTAGAGTTAGATGTTGACGCACCAGTGTAAGAGTACTAGAACCAAAAATGAGAGACATATAAGGAGAACTTGATTGTAAGATTTTCAAAAGTTTAAGCCTTCATTTGGATTAATCCAACTCATATTGTGCCTAGAATGCAATGTCACATATATTATATATATAGACACAAACATATTTGCACAGTAAAGAACACGCATATAGCAGAAAGACTTACAATAGGAAATGGTACTTCTTGACTTTGAACATGTTGCACAGTAGAGAAGACGCATATAGATATAGGGACCCCGATACTCTGCCTTACATTGCAGCAGCAATGATAAAACAACGGCAGTGTTTTTGGGTAAATTTCATTGTTCAACTTTGGCTTGTTTTTAGCCTCAACCATTCTTTTTCCAAGCCGCCAAGCCATCAAAGCCATCAGCTTTTAAAAATCTCTTCTTCCACCTCTCCTTCCAGCCTAAATATTTAGGTTTTTCCTCCTAAATACATCATTTCAACAATAGTTGGATTGACCTCTTATTCGGCTGTCTTTCGGAAACGGTGTTTTCTAAACTCTTTGTATTTAAAAGGAAAAACCCGTTTTCGCCTACCCCGTAGAAATGAAAAGTTTTAACACCTTATAAAATGATCTTAGGATCTTCTTTAGAAATATTTTTAACTTCTAAAAGCCGGTGATGGCAACTGACGGAGACCGGGGGCAAGACGGTCATTTTACTATGTGGTTTCTTAAAGAAAAACTATTTTATTACTTTTCTTGGGATTCCGAGATTTCGAGACTTCTTTCTCAATATCTCATCATGTAGAGTTTTGAAAGGTGTTCCATTGTTTCACATTTGTTTCCTATCATTTCCAGGTCTCTGTATGAGGCTTTGTGTTGTTCAGTGCACACATATAGTGTTGCCTTTCACTTTCTTTATTGTTGATGTCACCACTTAGGTGATTTGAGTTATCACATGTGTTAGGGGCATGGATACCGAGTGGATTGGTTTCTTTTGTCTGGGTGTTCTCACTAAACACTTGTGGTGTTTTAACCTTGACATTATTGTCTCGGTTATCTGTTGGTTTAACATTGAGAGTGTTAGTGATGTGATTGACCATATTGAGGATAGTATCATGAGTTCGATATGATTTATGGTATGGTGATATGATTGAGGTGATCTAGCCTTTAAGAGGTAGATTTTCCTTAGGAATGGGATGAGGTTTGTTATATATATATATTGTACATATATATATATATAGACGATGATTGTGTTAGTACATAAGAACGTGAGTACTTTTCCTTCTGTGTTCTCGGGGAGTGAGTTATGAGTATTCCTTGGTACTAGTGGTGGATTTCGATCCTTGTGGATATTAGAGGTGAGTGTGATTCCCTCTATTTGGAGTTTCTTGTTAGCGTCGTGAACGCTTGATGATTGGTTAGGTTTGACTTGGGTGTCGTGTACCTAGTGTACATTGGTACTGGGAGTATGAGTCTTAGTTGTATCTTATAGGCTCATGTTGTGTATTTATATATATATATATATGTATGTATATATATATCCCCTATATAGTCACGTACGGTAGTATATGAGCACGTACCTTGGGTTTTCGTGGCTGAGTTATGTTGTGGGCTATGTATCTCACTGGGTGGTTTAGCATTACCTAAACTATTAGAGGATGTGGTAGTTAGAGTATCCTTTCCCACTGAGCTTATTTGCTCACAGGGGTATTTCATTTGCCCCCTGGTATTCCCACGCCAGGTTGCAGGAAACATACGGCTATGAGCAGGATGCAGTGCAACGACAGTTTTCTTTAGTTTCTTGTTACAGGTTTTGGAGTTGCGTTGAGTGATGCGGTTACGGGTGCAGCACGACTGAGTTGGGGACGGTAGTATTCTTCTGTTAGCTTCTTTACCCATGGTTATGGGATTATCATGTATTTCTTTTGGGAGCCAGTCTGTTGGCATATCCCCGTTGATGTATATTTTATTTCTTGTATTTATTCTTTCAGGAGATTATTGTATTTATTCTGCACAGCTAGGTGCTTTTCTGTATTCTTATTCGAACATTTGTGGCTTTGTGGATTATAGAGGGTTTGGAGGGGTTTTGGTTTCTTTCCACTACCTCGGCCCTAGTAGGATTGATGAATGTGGGGCTTGGAAGCCATTATTATTATCAAATTGTTATTGGTAGGTCCTTGTGTTGTGGTTGGTTGTCCGGATGTTCCATTTACAAACGGAACTCTGCCGGATTTTCGTTAGATTCCGGTGCTTAGTTTTATTAGTCATTTGGGTATGGAATATACCATTTCTATCATTAATCCATATGTTTTCTTGGTTAATGATGTCTTAGTTGGTCATACATGTCAAGGATCACATCCTGGATACCTTGGATGTCCCTGTTCGGGAGTCTTAGGAATTTAGGAGTGTGTTTGTTGGTATCTAAGGATACTATTGAGTTTTAGTATTCTATTTGGCATGGAGTATAGTTTTCATTGTTATTCCATGGATTTCCTTTGTTATTGTTGACTCTAGTGGTCGCTTGCTTGCGTCACCCTTTAGGGGCGTGACAACATGGTATCTGAGCATTCATTGTAACCCTTTTTTTTGTGGGTGTTTGATGACTGCATGACGTTGGTTCTCCTTTCTTTTTACTTTCGTTCGCCTCCTTAGCTCTTAGGCTCGGGTTTCTGAGTCCTAGGAATTTGGGGCGTGACAATCTAGTTGCCGTAAATTTTGTATTGTGCTTTTAGGTGTGATCAGATTTTGAGTGGGGTAGTATTGAGTCCTAAAAAACTTGCTATATGTTTCATAATGTTGAAAGATTTCTTTTATTTTCGGAATTGGTTTCTGGTTATTGTGAGTTTCGTTTATAGACTCGTTGCTCTGAGGTTGCTGACAAGGAAACTTGCTCTGAAAATGGAAATCATGGGATGGATTCAGTGCTTTGGTGTTTTGGTTACAAAGAGATGGTTCTTTGTGCTGAGATGCTATAGACATATTCGGTTATATGTTATGCCATGTAATAGCTATTTTTGTTGGGCCTTACCTATATGAATTCATATGTTAATTTTAATTTGTGTCTTTGAAATTGTACTGCAGAATTATAGTTATTTATGAAAGTCTGAACTTTAAAAACAAGCAGCGTGACTTTGAATTGAAGACCCTGTTTGGCATAGCTTTTGTTTCTAGCTTCCCGCAGAAGAAAAAGAGAAGCAGAAGCTGTTTTGAGAAGCTAGTACCCTCCAGCTTCTCTAAAATGCCCTTCCATGGCCCAAAAGCTCTTCTAAAAATTTTGCCAAACACCGTTCAAAACAACTTTTACCTCCAGGAAGCCAAAAACAACGTTTGAAAAGTCAATTCAAACAGAGCCTAAGTCTCATTTCTGTTTCAGAGTACTAATAAGTCTCATTGCCATGACATTTATTATTCTCCACGATTGATGGGGTGGGAAACCATGCTTGGTTCGAATATCGGCTACATTATTGTCGAGGCTAGATATATGCCTATTCATATTAGAGTTCATAGCATTAACGGTCCCTTTTAAATGATCAAGCTTTGCATTATAAGCACCAATTTGGCCAATTAGATCACGTAATAATCTATTCTGGTCATTCTCAGTAGCAGGAGCGGGAGCAGGAGCAGGAGCCGTAGCAGGACCTGGAGCAACAGTGGAGTAGGAGCGGGAGCGGAAGCATCAGCAATATCCTGCGCATTATCCTCAGCAATTGGAAGCGTATCAGACATATGAACATCAACATTAATAGGATCAAAACCCGAACCCTCAACTTCTATTATATTTGCATTGGATGCTTTTTTTTTCCATTGCCCATTAATCTGTTTATAACCCATGTGGCTAAGTGTCTTGTTAGCCACACAATATGTTTTCTTATCAACTTTCGTCACATTCTCACCCTTCAAATCCACAAAATTGGCCCTAAATATTTTAGTGAGTGCACTGGAATAGTAGCATTTGTTCGTCTTCTTAGCACAATGTAGCATATGATTATAGATAATGTGTGCAAGATCAAGGCGCTTCCCATTCAAAACACACCAAATTATAAACACTTCCATCTTTGTAACATCAGAATGGCTGCCCGCTTTTGGCATGATGCACTACAAGAAATAAGGCTTTTGGTGACAGTCTATTAGTGACAGGCTAAAAAACCGTCACTAAAGGTGGCCTAATAGTGACAATACAAACAAATCGTCACTAAAAGGGTCATTTTTAGTGATGGTCCCGACAAACTGTCACTAAAAAGGGTTTATCAGTGACGGTCCAAACAAATCGTCACTAAAGGGGGTCATTTTTAGTAACGATCTCAATAAACCGTCACTAAAGGGGCTCTATTAGTGACGGTTTAAACAAACCGTTACTAAAGGGGTATTTGTGCCAAAATACCATATTTTTTTTAACTCCTCTTTTTAGTCTCCAAAAGTTTAATTTCTCACACAACCAAATAATTTGGCTCGGAGATTTACTCAATTGAACTTAATTTCACTCAATCTCATTACTTTGAATTGAGGATTTTATCAATTTCACTTAATTAAACTACCTTGAATTGAGGGATTTACTCAATTTCAATACTTTGAATTGGGGATTGAACTTAATTTAACTCAATTATACTACTTTAAATTGATAATTTTTACTCAATTAAACTACTTTGAATTGGAGATTTTGTCAATTTCACTACTTTGAATTGAGAATTTTTATCAATTTCACTCAATTAGACGACTTTCAATTGAGTGATTTACTCAATTTCACTACTTTGAGTTGAGGATTAAACTTAATTTCACTGAATTACACTACTTTAAATTGTGGATTGTTTCAATTTTACCCTATTAAACTCAATTTCACTCAATTGCACTACTTTAAATTCGAATTTTTTTCAATTTTACTCAATTAAACTACTTTGAGTAGGGAATTTTATCATTTTCACTTAATTAAACTACTTTTAATTAAGGGATTTACTCAATTTCAATACTTGAAATTGGGGATTAAACTTAATTTCACTCAATTACACTACTTTAATTGTGTATTTACTCAATTGAATTCAATTTCACTACTTTGAATTGGAGATTTACTCAATTTCACTACTTTCAATTGAGAATTTTATCAATTAAAATCAATTAAACTCAATCAAACTACTTTGAATTGAGGATTTACTCAATTTCACTCAATTGAAGTTACTATTTTGAATTAAGGATTTTATCAATTTCACTACATTGAATTGGGGATTGAACTTAATTTCACTAATTTGAAATTGGGGATTTACTCAATTTCACCTAATTGAAGTCAATTTCACTACTTTGAATTGAGAATTTTATCAATTTCATTCAATTAAACTACTTTGAATTAAGGATTTACTCAACTTCACTCAATATTGAAGTCATTACTTTGAATTGAGAATTTTATCAATTTCACTCATTTGATTTAGGGATTTACCCAATTGAACTTAATTTTACTCAACTTTACTACTTTGAACTATGGATTTTATCAATTTCATTCAATTAAACTGTTTTGAATTAAATGACTTACTCATTTCACTCAATTGAAGTCAATTTCACTATTTTGAATTGAGAATTTTACCCAATTCAATTCAGTTGAAGTCAATTTCATACTTACGAAAGTGAAGATAATAGCTATAGATCAACTAAATATAGTATAGAAGTACATTTCAATATTTATAATATTATTCAATATATTTCCTTTAGTACAGGTGCCAAAAAAAGAAAGAAGTTGTAACACCCCATGTTATTTTCCCAATTATCTGGAATTATTTCTGATTTATTTTTTATTGTGACATCACTTGTTCATGACGTCATGGTTATTCTTGATGTTTCACGTATAAATTTTTCGCGTTTATGTCTTGATACGACGGGATGACGCGCCCATTGTCTTACTGACTACATCGTGGATTGTCGTTGACGATTACATGACTTAACGTGACGGTAATGTTTCGAACTGGTGAAACGCTGACGTGAGTTCTAGATTCGACAGCATGACTCTGCAATCGTCTCTTTGGTGACTTCGTGGGATTTCTTTGGTGGTTACGCTATTTGACGTGATGTTTTGTGTTTCGGAGTGGCTAAAGGTTTACGTGGGCTTTAGTGCCGATTACGTGGATTCGTTTAGACGCTCAACGTTTAGCTTTTAATGCTTCGACTGGGTGGCGGTACATTTTGTTGACCGGTGTTAAGGGTTTCGACTCAGCTGTTTGAGTTCGGCACTTAGTGCTTTAGGGGTTCGAAGTTTTGTTTTCCTTTATAATGGGATTAGTGTGTGCTTTATTTGTTTGACGTACTTTGTGTTTGTACGTATGTCTTCTATGTATTGTTTGATTTTTGTGCTTAGAGGTATTTGTATTACCCTGTTCGTTTTTCGTGCTTATATGTATGTGATACATGTTAGTGGATTAATTTAGGTTGATGTGATTTTATTTGATTACTGTTCGAATAAGTTACGTGCTTTGGTTGTTTGGATTAGTGATGACTCCGGTGATTCGGTAGTTGAGTCTCGTACCGAAGTATTTAATCTGACTGTTATTATTGATTAGCTATCCGTAGAGTTTACGGGCTTGCATGATATTAATTGCGAGTTGATCGGGTATTTATTACGGATTATTTGAGTTATTTGGCATCCGTTGATATTCACGGTATTCGTGTATTCGTTTAGGGATTTTTCGATAATATTCCATATATTATTTATTATTAAATGGAGGTTAAATATTTTATTTTTGTGCGGTACTCGACTCGGAGGATTTTTGAATTGTTTCCTTGTGAGGGTTTGAACCGGTGTTTTGGTGATTGAGTTTCTATCCCGAGCTAGTTATACTAGCTATAACAATTATTGGGCGTCCCGTTTATATTTACGGGCTCGTGTGATTTGATTTGGGGGTTCCCGGTACATTTTCTAGATTTATTATACATATATTATTAATTGAGAGAATATATATATATAAGTGGGTATTTAATCAATATATTTAAATGCAATTATATATATATATATAGGTATACGTATTATTGGAGATGATTCACGAAGCTTCTAAAAGGTTCTCCATCTTCTCTAAACCCCACGCGCAACCCACTCCCTATCTTCTTCATCATCACGACCTAGACTTGGTTTGGTGTTCATCTTCTCCTCTTCTCCAGCAAACGACCACTCTCTTCTTCACCATCAGTACCGACGAGAAAGATAGAGAGAAGGAGAGTGATCGGGGAAAGAGAGAGCGCCACTTTTAGCTGGCTGGGTCGCAACTGAAGGAGCGACTTGGTGGTGCTGGTGGTCACCAGAAATAGCGGACGGTGATGGCAATCTGGTGGAGCGGTGGTGGCTAGCAGTGATTGCAGGCAGATCATGGCTGAAGCAAGGGCTGAAGTGCGATTCGACTTGGGGCTTTGACAAGGGGTTGTGGTTTGACGGCCAAGGCTGGCGATGGTGGCATCGTGGCGGCGTCGTGGTGGCGCTGGTTCGTGCGCAGTGGTGACGTGCAACAGAGACTGTTTCTGCCGGAGCTTCGACCTACGATTTGGTTGGCTTCCTGATGTCGGTTTGGGCTGAAATGTTAAGGAAAACTTCTTCTCGAGGCTAGGTACGAAATACAAAAATTTCGTAATTTTCTGCTAAGCGGTTTGTCCGAAAATTCGATTTATAGATTCGAATTTTTGTTTGAGTTATATTAGATTTATTTAAAATTATTAACCAATTGCTAATGGGATTTGTATATATCATATAGGTCGTTGAGACAGATGTTTTCGTATATTCGAAATATTTTTCGGGTGACTTTGGTCGGCAGACTCTATATTCGAGCGCTGACACTATTCATTGTCGGACAAATCGGGACTGTTTGTAAGCGTAATAATAGGTGAGAATTTACATATATATATTTTTATATATATGTATATCTGACACTCACTAATAGTGCGTAGAAAATATTAATAAATCCTCATTGCATGTTTATGAGTAAATTAAAAGATTTAATTAAATTCCTAGTGATAGACGGAAATCTAGGAATTTTATAAAATTTATAAAATTCGCATAAATCGATTTAATGATGTGAGAGATGGAAATTACTTTGGAGAAATTAAATAAATTATTTCTCGGAGTTAAAATATTTGTAAACCTATTTAAATTAAATCGATTTAGGTGGTTTAGTTCCCCTTGAGTTCGAAATAGGTTTATAGAAGGTGTATGTGGATGTAAATCCAATTAATTTACTTTCCCCTATTATTTATATTTTATTGAAATTAAAAATATGTTAGGGGATCCACGAGAACGAGGGACGTCAAAACTTAGACTTGATTTTAGTTCCATTGTTGTTGATTTTCTCTTAAATTATAAAGAAATTTGGATTGTTAATTTAGTTTGTCTAATTGTCCCTGGGGTGGATTAAATTGAAAATTAAATTAAAAGCATGCTAGTATATAAAATCTATAAAGATTGAGTAATCGAGTACCTGTATATTTCTGTGATAAATGGAAATTGATTTACTGTATAATTTAAATTGTGAAACATGCTTTGTATGAGATTGCTTGGCTTTTATATTATTTTATTGAGTATGTTAAATGCATGTGGAGGCATTTTGCATTCATACAGCACTGTAGTATATTTATTGTTTCGGTGTAAGTTGCATGCATTAGTTATATCACGTGCATGTATGGATCGTTTGGAATGTCGCAACAACTGGCCAGGGGGTGGTCTAGCACCCAGGGAGCTAGTAACTCTCGATTCTCTAGACGTTGTGGGTGATAGTTGGGCCTTACTTGCCGGTTCCCGGGCGGACTTGTGGTACCACACTCTATTTGGCGACGCCCACCCTTCCTGTTGTGGGTTTGTTGCCCCAGCAGTGAACAGTTTGGGATTCCTGGATATTTGTTTCACCCTCATGCAGTTAGGGTCGTATTGACATGGCATTGACATTCATATTGAGCATTTATTTGACATGTGCTTATCTGTTAAGATTATCTGTTATTATTGCTTATTGATATTGAGTATGTTATGTTTGAATTTTAATAAGAGATTTGTATTATTCTCTTGGGCGCTAGGGCGCGGTGTTTGTGATTGATATTTTAACCGTGGTTAAATTATAATAAAAATTGTGAATGTTCCTAGTGTAAAGGAAACCGTGAAAACTTAAAGTTAAAAGGTGAAAAGTGAAAGTGACATTGGGGCGTAAAGGTTCCCCGTATGTTAGACTCTAGTTGAGCTGGGTAGCAGTATATTGAAACTTAGTTGAAATTGTGATATTGGCCACATAGGCCTTTGTGATTGGTGATTAGTATCATCACAGGATGATTGCTAGACTTCTCCGGTAGTGTGGAGTATTCATGTTCCCTTGACTTTTGAAATTTTGAGCTTATCGCTCATTCTTCCACTTTGATAGTGTATGAGTTATAGACGGTTTCTTGCCGTGTCTATTTAAAATATCTTTCCGTAAGTACTCTTGTGAAGTTAAGTGAATTCAAGGAATGGTTTTTCCTGTTCTTGAAACCTCAGTTATGGTTTGGATCTTTAGAGTCAAATATCCAAAGTTTTGAAAACTTAAAGCTTGGGGCTTTTTATAAAAATGTGTTCTTCATTTACCCCGAGACTTATTAACTACTTTTGGAAAGACAGAAGTTTAAATACCTATTTTATAAAATATGTTTTAAATTCTCATTACCAGAAGAATCGGTAGAAATCCGTTTTTGAAAGAAATTTCAGAAAATTTCCTTTGAAATTGTTTTGTAAAATCGGTGAATTAGGACACGGTTTGTCCCTGTTCTAGAAATCTCGATTTTATTTCCGAGGTGTCAGTATTGTTAGAGGTTGATAAATTCAGGTTTCTCCTAGCTTGTTGTCTGGAGTTCCTTCTCGTGCCTTGTTTTGTTTGGGCCTTCTTTCAGAATTATTTTTATAAACTTTTAAATAAATGTTAAAGGTTTTAGGACCAGATTTGAAAGAAGTTTAAAAGTGATTCCAAAATAGTTGTCAGTTTGAACTCTAATAGTTCTTCTTTCTCCTATAGTTATTCCTTGGGTTTGAGCCCGGACTTGTGATGTTGAGTTACGCACACCTAGTGTGATTCTTGTTATTTTTGTTGGGATTGGAGACGTTGGAACCAAATAAGATTTGACCGGGTCCTAACTTTTTCTTAAAAATCGGTTAAATCCTTTGGGGTTCAACGTTTTTCTTTAAAAACCCGAGGACCATGGCATTTGTTTGGGACTAAACGACTCCAATATCCCTTTCTAATGCCTAGGTAGGAAGTTTGAGTTAGAGATAGTTCGGTTGGTTACCGAATCCGGTGTGGAGATAATACCTTCCCTTTTTATGTTTCTTTGACTAAACGGGGTGGTTCACTGGTTAATATAAGTAGAAGAATGGTTATGATGATTTACTTTCGGTAGTCCTAGTGAGTGATCTATTTACCTCGTAGGAACCTTGAGCAGCGTGCTAGGTGCGCGGTATGGTAGATAGTTAGTCTTTGTTGCATCTCTAGAGGAGAGTAGAGTTCGGATTGGTTGTCTATAGGTCTAGGTGACAGACTTAGTTATTTATAGGACGTTATATATATACACGTGCACATGTGTTGCTTATATTTTAGTTGATCTGTAGTTCTTACGATATCCGTAGTGTACTTGAGGTTAGTGATGAGATTATTGATGGGGTCTCGAATTGGCGGGGGCCATATGAGACGATTGATTGACCTAGGATAGATGCATGCACACGGGATGGTTAGCGTTTTCTAGACGGCTATGAGTGTGATGTTTTGATATTATAGTGAGCTCTCGAGGTTGTGCTCACCCCCACACAGGTTGCAGGTTTGCAGGTGGATGCAACACGACTTATGCTCGGTGGCGACGATACGGGTGATTTGGGACGGTAGTTTTATCCCTCCTTCCGTAGTCATACTTGTGTGTTCTTTTATTCTCTTGGGAGCCAGGCTGTTGGCATATTCCCTTGTGTTGTATTTTCAGTCCATGTATTTATTATTTTGGGGTGTCATTGTACCTGTTCGGAACTACCATCGAGTTTTATGTATTCTTATTTGAGCTTGGTGGCTCAGTCGGTATTTGTTGTTTTGGGGTGTCTTTATACCTTTTCGGCATCGCCATCTGATTTTCTTATAATTTTATTTGAGCATTTGGGGCTCTATTGATTTTAAAGGGGTTGTGTAGAGGTTTTGGTATTCTTTTCCACTACCTCGGCCCTAGTAGGTTTCTGAAATGTTGGGCTACCTGCCATTGATTCTATTTCTATTATTATGGGCAGGTTCTTACGTTGTGTTGCTTTTGGGTTGTCCGGATATTCCATTTACAAACGGAACTCTGCCGGATTTTCGTTAGAATTTCTTTACTGAGTTTCTATCACTTAGGTGACATGGAATACTTTATTTTCATTCTTATTCCATGTATTTTCTTATTATCGTTGATTCTATTGGTCGTTTTCTGTAATGTCATACCTCGGGATTCGCTGATTCTCCTTATTAGAGTCTCGGGAATAACGGGACGTGACAGAAGTAGTTTTGAAATAAGAATTAAAACAAATCCAATTTTGATTATTATTAGATGAATATTAATTACTAAGAAAGATAATTTTCTAATTTTACTTGAAAGAATTGTTAATTATAAATAGTATACCACAAAATGTGTAAGGTCTTTGCCGCTGAAATTTTCAAATTATTTTGAATTTTCGCATAGTTTAAGAAATATTACTATTAAAATAATTTAGGCCTAAATTTTGCACTGTATTTTGAAATCCTTTTCCTTTCCTGAGTCTCCTCTCCTCCACCATGTAATCAAAGCGATACAGATCTAGAAGAGGTTGAGACTCCTCCACCAGCTCTACCTCACCGTCTCTTCCTTCAACGTCGCCTCTCAACTCCGCCTCCTCCAACGCCAGTATGTTTCCTTATATATATATGTATATATATATATCTTTCAATTAAACAACCCTAGATTAGAGTTCTTTCAAATTTCTTTCCGTTTTCGGTTCAATTCTTAATTAAATTGGTTTTCACAGGAACTCTCTTGTTATGGAGTTGGATAACACGATGACATTGGACAAGTGCAACATTCAGGTTCTCGAGTGAAATTACATCGTTCAATATCAATATCAATCATCTCTTGTGATCTCTGTGTGTGTGTATATATATATAGCATAAATAGTGCATTGGGAAAAGAGGTTGTGGTATTGAAGTGGTTGATTGGGTCTGATCTAGCTGGGATTCTAGGATTTTCTTTTTAGTTAGGAAATTCCCTTTTCTTTTCCATACCCTTCCCTCTGTGTTATTAGAGACTACACACACACATATATATATAAACGGAGATGTGTGTATGATCCTAGCTAGGTTATGCTCATAGAACAATTTTTTTAATATTCACCTCCTCTTAGCAAATTTTTCTTGTATTTGAATGTTACTTTTTTTTTTTTTTTTTAAATTATGCTATTCAAAGCATAACAAACTACTATTCCCATAAGCTTTATAGAAGTAGATAAAGTTTAGGGAGACGGGTTTCAGTCATGACAGTCAGCTAGGAGTAGAGTTTTTTTTATGGTTTACATATATATATATTGCATTCATGTTGGTAAATATACGGCTTTTCATTTTTGTATTCTTGTCTCAGATTTAAAGTTTATTGAAGATTGTCCTGTAGGTGTGAGGTTTTCATAATTGGAAGGTATTATTTCTTTCTTTATGTTTCATTTTAATTTGGTCGATCTATTTGATTTTTTATGTTATATGTATGGAGTCATGCTAACAAGTAGTAAAACGAAAAAATCTGTTACTTTTGTTGTTAGATGAAATCTACTATAAGTTTCTTAAATTCACTTCTAAAGCAGGATTTAATATGGTGACACTTCCCATTTCATCTCATCCATTTTTTATGTCATTTGATTTCCTTTTTTAGCTTTTGCTAGTTAATTTTCTTGTCTGTTGTTCGTTTGTTTTACTTAGTTTTTGTGCTATATGTGCTTTAGATTAAAATAGAACCTATTGCACAACTTATACCTTGTGTTATTTGTGTTTGGTATTTTAATACCTTTATGACCGACTTACTAAAATAATACTGACATTGCATTAATATTTAATTAGAATTATTTGAAATCAAAGGAAAATGATTTTAGAAAGGAGATTAGAAGTATATTCTCTGTGAGTGAAAATTATTTTGGTCAATCTTTTTTTTCCTCTTGTCAAGAACTATCCCGTTATTATTGAAAATACTGAATTTTTGGTATGGCTTCTGTATGTATGAGTTTTGGGTTTCAACAAGTTACTATTGAATTATAATTTACAAAGAAGTTATACTTTCAAGTATGTGTTATATTTATTTTTTAATGCTAAGTGGGTTTTTGAGAAAATGTTGTATTAATTTCTTTTTGGGCTTTTTTCTCCTATTTCAGGATGAGTAGTCGATTATTTTGAAGGTTACAAGTGTGATAGTATTTCATAATGATAAGAATGATATATTTCATACCTAAATGAATAATAAAAAAAGTAGTGAAATCTAACAAAAATCCAGCAGAGTTTTATTTGTAAATGGAACATCCGGACACCCAACCACAACAACATAACCTGCCAATAACAATGGCCTCCAAACCCCACATTCATCAATCCTACTAGGGCCGAGGTAGTGGAAAGAAACCAAAACCCCTCCAAACCCTCTATAATCAACAAAGCCACAAATGCTCGAATAAGAATACAGAAATGCACCTAGCTGTGCAGAATAGATACAATGACATCCTGAAAGAATAAATACATGAAATAAAAGATACATCAATAGGGATATGCCAACAGACTGGCTCCCAAAAGAAATACATGACAATCCCATAACAAATGGGTAGAGAAACTAACAGCAGAAAACTATTGTCACCAAACCTGTCGCGCTGCAACCGTAACCGCATCACCCAACGCAACTCCAAAACTTGTAACAAGAAAACAAAGGAAAACTGCCGTTGCACTGCATCCTGCCCATAGCCATATATTTCCTTTAACCTGGCGTGGAATACCAGGGGGAAAATGAAATTCCCTTGTGAGCAAATAAGCTCAGTGGGAAAACACACTCACCTCTAATATCCACAGGAAACAAATCCACAACTAGCACCAAGGAAAACTCAAATCCCACTCCCCAAGAACACATGAGGAAAAATACTCACATCCTTGTATACTAACATAATCATCATCTATATATATATATATATATATATAAGAAACCTCATCCCATCCCTAGAGAAAATCTACCTCTCAAGGACTAGATCACCTCAAACATATTTCTTCATCAATACCATAAATCACATCATCACATTGAACTCATAACACTATCATCAATAGGATTGATCAAATCACTAACACCCTCACTGTAGGTGAGGAAAACCACCCAACTAATTCACGGAGAACACACAAACACTACTCTCATGAACGACCACCTAAGGTTCACCAAAACAAAGCAAAGGAAAAGAATTCCCAATGCTAACCAACAGATAACCAAGACAACAACGTCAAGGTTAAGAATACCCCAAGTGTTTAGTGAAAGCACTTGAATGAGGTGGTGACATCAAATAACCAATCCATTTCGCAGAGATCCAATAGTTTTTAAGAAAAATGTTTTAAAACTCGAACCAATCCATTTCTCATACATGCCCCTAACGTAATAAAAACTCAAATCACCTAGGTGGTGACATCAAATAACCAAGAAGAAGGGAAAGGCAACACTATATGTGTGCACCAAACAATAACAAGCCTCAAACCCGAGACTTGAAATGATAGGAAACAAAGGTGAAACAAAAACCACCTTTCAAAACACTACATGTCGAGATCTTGAGAAAGAAGTCTCAAATCTCAGAATCTCGAGACAAGTAATAAAATAGTTTTATTTTAGGAAATCATACAGTAAAAATGACCGTCTTGCCCCCGGTCTCCGTCAGTCGCCATCACCGGTTTTTAGAAGTAAAAACCTTTTTAAAGAAGATCCTAAGATCATTTTATAAAGTATTAAAACTTTTAGATCCTACGGGGGTAGGCGAAAACGGGTTTTTCCTTTTAAATACAAAGAGTTTAGAAAACGCCGTTTCCGAAAGACAGTCGAATAAGAGTGAACACAACTCTACAGATTCCTATAATGCCCAAAAGGATAGTAAAGGAAGAACAACAGGTTGGACTCATGGAAGACAACCATCCGTTTCCAACTCCACCAAATCAAATAACAATGCATGGAAGAGGTTCGGCACCATGCCGTAACCGACAACTCAAGGAATGCCATAGAAGTCAAAGATAAGTAGTAGCGTACAAAACATAGTACAAGGAATGCTTAGGGGAATGAACTAAGCACTAGAACCAAGACTGTCAAGCTAGATTACCTCACGTACTTAATAAGATCACCTCAATTATAACCTCTTCTAACCCAATCAAAATCTCAAATACGATTGATACTCATTCCTCAAAAGGTGAAAGACACCTAAAGGTCTATACAACAACTTCCACTAAGTACACAATCTCAAACCCGCTTTCTCTAAGGCCTCAAATCTCAATTGATACTAAAATCAATCCCTAACCTCAAATCCCCAATAAGGTCACACAACTAACCACAATCACAAAACTATCAACCGCATTCTCTAATGCATCAACTCAACATCAAGTCTACGGTCCACCACTAGCCTCAACTAGCCACATAAATCACTTCACCAATATACTTAACCTCCCTCAAGGGTACTAAGTATACAACCACAAGTATAAACATATACGTTCCATTTATACTTTAACAATTACCGCATTTAAAGTCATGTTTTCACATTATTCATTTTCAGTGGAGCATTTATAAAAATATGAATTTAATTCGCAATGTTCATACATAACATGCTCCAAAATCCAACAGACAATAATAACATATAATAACCTGCTCCAACATCACATGTAATAATATCACATATACATGTCAAATGAAATCACATAATGTCATGCAATACAATATGACTCAATACCACTCTTTGCCCAATCACAGGTTAACGGATACATACTCTGTCCAATTACTTTTGAGGATACAAGCTCATCAAGTAATGTAGAGTACCACACCGACTCTTCCCAAGTGATTTTGAAACTTCTCACTTTCAACAAGGAAGACGGTTGCACGAAAGCCCAACTTGCAACTCCGTGCGCCATGACTACAAAAGTCAAGAACATGAGCCTTTACCTGGACTCCTAACTCACATTTGCCGACTTTTTAGTTCCGTAGGCGTGATACCTCCTAGCCAGTTGTTGTGACGATCTGACACAAAGACACCCATACTTGATTACATAACCCACATATATCAACATCGTGATTTGACACTACACGACATTTTTAATATGCATCCCAGGTCTCAACATAAATATGTAATGCATCATATTTATGTAAATATCCACATGAAATACCAACCTGAATCTCATGATCTTTAACATACCTTTAAAAAAACAATAATCGCATTTATATCACATGGAAACAAGTTCATGTTCAATTCATGTTTTCAACAATATATTTTCTTCAATTATTTAAGAAAATATTTCAATTTCACTTAAAATGCTTTTAATACAATTAAAGCAAATAAACCACGTATCGTAAGGGGAACCTAGCATAACGTCTAAGTTTTCACGTCCAACGTTTACAAAATCCTCTAGTCCATTTAATTCTCAAGGGATTACTAAGCCACCTATTTTTATTCAAATCAAATAGGAATTTATTTAATTTCGTAGGAAATAATTTAATTAATTTTTGCAAATTAATTTCTAAGTCCTACATCGCTTCTAAGCCAATTATAGATATTTAAATTAACAATTTAATATATCTATATTAAAATAAATAAGGGTTTGTATACCCCAAACTATGTCAACGATACGAAGTGAGAAATAAAATTTTCCACCTGAAGGTACACTTACAGAACAGCCGTTTCGGGCCCACCGTGAATAGTGTCGGTGACCGATTATGGAGCCCGCCGACCAAATTCATCCGAACATTATTTTGAATATATCGAAACGTCTGCCTCGACAACCTATACAATATATACGAAGCCCATTACCAATAGGTTAATTAATTTGGTTAAATCTAAAATAACCCAAACGCAAATTCAAAACTTTAAATCGAATTTCCCCACAAACCGCTCAACGGAAAATTATGAAATATTTACACGTCGTATTTGACATCCAGAGGAAGTTACCCTCCAAAAATCAGCCCAAACCAAGGTCGGGAAGTCGACTGAAAAAATAGCCAAAATTTTTGGACGAACCGGCTCTATCGCTCTGCTACGCCACCACTTCGCGGTTGTCCAACCGCGGCTCCACCTGTGCATGACCAGCACCCTCAGGCCGTCGCATCACCTCAACTCGCCATCGCCGTCGGCTCTGCAACTTTTAGCCATCGTTGTTGCGCCGATAACCTTCACCAAGCCGCACCTCTACGCACGGTTCTCCTTCTCTCTTTCATCCAGCTTGACCCCTCTCTCTCTCTCTCTCAACGAGCTGTAGTGGTGTAGAAGAATAATGGCCAGGTTTGTGGAGAGGAGATGAAAAACGAAGAAGGAAAAGGAGAAGGTGGTTTGTCAGCCGATATATACATATATCATATCATGTATATTAATTTGATAAAAATGATATGAATCAAATTGAATTTTGTACAACCTAATTCTAATGGTTCCATGTGACTTGTCATGTAACCAAAAGAAATAAATGTGACACCTTATATACATATATCTCTATATTGCGAAAGTGACCCTCCTACTATCCGAAATTACAAAATAACCCCAAAATAATATTTATATATATAATTACAATTGTATATATATATACAATAAATCCCAATAAATCCCGGGAGCCTCCAAATAATATCGCGCGACCCCGTAAGTCCACCGAACGCCAAATAACTAAAATAGTCTGAAATAATTACACCGGGGTAGGAACCCAAACGTCGGAACACTTAACAAGCGCGAAAAATAAAACGTGTCATCGTTCTATCGAAGCACAAATGCTCAATGCCGAAACAAAACCGCGTAGTCGAGAATAAGAATTCGCGTAGCATAGTCCCTCCAAGTCTGAAACGTAAACGCGAAAAATTTACACGAGAAATACCACGGATAACACGAACGTCATGAACAACTGACGTTATAACCGAAAATAAATCAGAAAACATTTCAGGAAAAAGGAAAATAACACTGGGTGTTACAGTTTGTGTCCACTTGCACTATAAAATATTCTTGAATTATATTATATATCACTGACTTCTTTACAATTACGTGTGCTATGCATAGTTAATAATACCTAAATCCTAAATTATAAAATAATCAACTGTTTATTATTATTTGTAATTGGAATTTGGGATACCCATTAATTAGTATACCCATCACAACAAATTTGTTTAACACAACATATTACTAATTTAAGATCCATCATATTCTGATGACCTATTATATATAATCTAATTTATATTATAGAAAATTTATGGTTATATAGTATTTCTGTAATACTTTACAAAATCTAGTTATAAAGTTGTAACTCGTATTATCTTCAATTATTTGAAGACATTAATAAATATTTCTAAGATTAATCAGATATAGCCATACAGACTATATGATTGGTTTATTGGTAATATTTCTAAATTCAACTTTAGGATTATGATTTGGAGGTTTATATTTGATGTTTTCAGTATAATTTTATTTTATTTTAGAGATACCATTGAATTTATTTTTACTTTGAACTTGGTTTACAATAATGTGGTAGAATCTTACGATCATGGTGGAAGCAACAAATAATTAATTTGTGAGTTATATTAAATGTTTGTGTCCACTTACATTGATGTTTAACAAAATTAATCCTGTATTATATTAAAATTTCAAATAGTAAGGGGGTTGTATATTTGATGGTTAATAGCCCTTTTAAAGGTAATGAAGCAACACATGACCAAAGCCAATAACTGAAAGAAAAGTTCTTTTTTAGCAACTATCCAGGGGACACGCTCTCTTTTTAGACTACCTATGACATGACCGATTGAGATGGGCGGTAGAATTGGCGGTTGAATTGGTTTGATTGTCCCACTCGTTATCTAAATATTTAATGTTGGATCCCCCTTTTAAGTGGATTGCATCACTTGTGATGGAATCAATTTTACAGATACCTAACTACCAAACTCCTTGCAGGGGCCACGTGGAAGGGATTCCGGCACGTGCCTGTGATAATCGGTTTACATATGGTACAAAATCCGATTTCAATATAAAAATATTGCAAGTTGCAACTTACAATAATATGAAATATCTAAAATACTCCTTCAAACCTAATTAAAATTTTAAATATTGAGTTTATAATAAATAAGAAGGTAAAGGGCAAGAAACCCCCAAACTATACTTTCTCTCCCAACTAACCCTTCTAAGCTTTTAAAGTGGCACAAAACTTCAGTCACACTTTATATATATATATATATATATATATATATTTGAATTTTATATGTTTTTTTTCGAATTTTATATGTTTTTTCAAATTTCATATAACTTTTACGAATTTTATATGTTTGTTTCAAATTTTGTTTAAAAAATCAAATTGTAATTTTCGTAATATATATATTTTGTAATAAAGGGTGGAAGTGTAATTAGTATAATTTCGGATTAACCTGAATTGGTGCTGAGCAGCTGATCACACTACCTTATAGAGCCTCACCGGAACATAACACCAATGTGGGCAATGACGAGCTGGGGGCGAGCAGAAGCAGTGGTGCTAAAGACTCTAAAAAAGAGGTTGTGTAATATATAAATAACATGATTGTTTTGGTTTAATCCAATGTCTGAATGTTGATTTATTAAATAATGTACTATAATGTCACAGGACTTCATTAAGACTATGGCAGAGGAGGTTCAGGCATTTCTATATGGCTTGATGAGGAAAACAAGTGCCTTTTTGGCAGGCCATAAAAGGAGAACCGAAGACAATGTGGTAGGCCAAACTTCCAATGTCGAAGCCGAGACAAGTGGTGCAACAGAAAGAAGGATGCACTTTAAGGATGGAGACAAAGATCTCCAAAATGATGCAATGCCTGCTATGGATACTCCTAGAAACGAGCATACAATACCGGAGGGTATTGACGACACCCATTTCAGTCAATTTTCAAGGTTTAATTCATTTGACGTGGATGTGGGTTCACATAAGGAAACTGTTGGACAGGGGATTCTTCGGGAGGAGGAGGTTCAATATCATATGATGACAGACCCTGAAGACTTGGCCTTGGATGTTGCAAATGAAGTGCAGAAAAAGGGGGGGAAATTCGGGAGAAGGAAAAGTTGGAGAAAATCATTCTGGCGGAGTTGATGATGAGGAGGACCAAACTGGTGTGGAAGAGGATGAGGACAGAAATGGAATTGACCGAGGTGAGGTTGGAGATACGGGGAAGAATGTTGAAGGACAAACGTTGTCTCCAAAGCCGATGGAAGAGGAATTGACAACTCCTGCTCAGGCAGTGATAGATTTGGAAGCACCTGGAGCTGAAGTTGAAGGCACGAGTAACCTCGGTAGGGGGAAGAGAACGAAACGGATTGGAAAATACTTTTTCTCTCCCTGGTTATACAACGGTAAAAATAAATAGGTGGTTAAGGTTACATGTTCATAGGAAAATATCCTTCACTATATGGCTGACAAGTCTCTGGATCCCAAGTAAGAATAAATAGGTTACGGCATTATTCTTGGCTTTAAAATACATCAACCTTTATATGTTAACTCTGCCAGGGTATGCCTGAAATTTAGCTCTCGCATTATGTACAGCGAAATAATGGCTACCGCGCACCGGTTCGAACTGAATCGACACCACCTGCAAACATTGTTTGACGGCGAGCTAGTCAGCGACGACGTTCGCATCTTAAATTCATTACAGTGAAGATAGAATGCTCAATTATATTTATCCTTGTTGTGAGCAAAATATTTCGTCTCTTGTAACAGGTGATTAACTATGTCGGGAACATGCTGAACCACTCACAAGGTGTGAAGCGGAAAACATATTATTTCACCAACCAAATTGTGAGGGACACGACTTCAAGAGGGGTGGATGGACTTCGGAAACCCGCTGCACGTTAACCCATTTTGAAATAGATTTGGGGGAAGCTCAAGGACCCCAAATTAGAATTTATTATTAAAGAGGCGGAAATGGTGCTCTTTATACCCAGAAATAGTTAGATGTTATGAAAATGAATGTTCTTTTGTGATTGAAACAAATTCCACCCTCATCCAAAAACTTTGTCTATATCTTATGCAAGTATGTAATCACAACTGTATTGCAGTTTTTCTTCCCGGCGTGCATAGGCAATCACTGGTGTCTGATGGTGGTCAACAAACGCACAAAATATGTTGATTACCTCTGTTCCAGGTCCCGCATTCATAAACACCCTGCCTATACATCGTATCTAGTATAATCCATTTATAAGCTGGAGTCTTTTCCGTTCACGGTGTATATAGTTTACCATAATATAACTTAGTGACTTTGAATGACAAAGAGAATTTATGGAGATTGCTTTGGGAGAAAAACTAAACGGTTCTTATGAAATGAACATACCAAAGAACTGTCCGAGTCAGGGCGAAGGGTAAGTGTGTGCCTTCTCATATTAATTGGCAAATTTTATAAATACATTTATAAAATTTTCAATATTAACCTACATTTTGAGGTCGAAAATCAGGGTTGCGTGCGGGGCATTTGTGGTGAAGTTCATGATCGGTTGGAATGGTTCATCTTTTGACCCTGAAATATTTGTACATGTAAGCCTACTGCTATTTTGTAATGCCTACTATACAATTTGTTATATATGGTACCCGTTATCTGTTTTATATCTTGTGTAAATACCTTTGGTTAAAAGGAAAAAGATAAAGTGGGGAGCTCGTTGCGCACCGAGGTCATTCTCGAAATTATTGACACACGGGATAATGAAAGATGACCTATGTTGCACAGTTCAGCTCTGTTGCATAAGCACTAAAGGAAGGTATGAATTTGGAAAAATATTATTTAATCGGAATAGCAATTTTTTCTTTTCGGAATTTTAATCGGAAAACTTTGTTTCTTTGAATTTTTGTGTCTTCTCCTTGTTCTTTATTAATATTTAGGTTGTTCTACTCATACTTTTTGTTAAACAATTTGACAAGCTTTTTTTCATGACTCTTTGAATTTTTGCCTCACAGTATATATTTTAATTCGTCAGTTGTTTGGTTGTATTGTGGAACCACGGTGAGCTGATATAACATTTTTAAATTAAGTTTTGAAAAATAATGAAAATATGACATTGTTAATTTTGTTTGATGCATTTTGGGAAATGTTGAGGTAAGATTCAACAGAACAATTGTAGCAGTAGTCTTTTTCTTCCATGCAACGGATCATATACCCATACCAGTTACAAAATTAAGACCTTCCAATCAACTATTTAGACTTTCCAAATAGGGAAATTATTTCTGCTCCGGCCCTTGGTTGAATCCTGGATTGGCCCCTGTGTGTAGGAGTTGTGGTAGTTACAATTTTATCCCCTTGCGCTATCCGACTTAGCTTTTCAAAACCACAAGGGGAAAACAACGTGAATTGCGTATGAGCTTTCCATTCAACACAATTATTTGTATTTTGTTCAGGAGTTCAGAACTGATGTCGTGTGATATGGAACGGTGCAACTCACTGAGCATAGCCGGAGAGAAAGACAAATAAGCAAGATATTGTTGGTGGTGACGGCTCTTGTTTGTTATGGATGGGCGGGGTATTCCGGAGTCTCTCTTTCTCATATTTTGACTCTCATTTACGCATTATAGCATACACTCATGAATTACACGTTTCTGCAAGGTTTGGAAATTTAGGACAATGACAGTTGATTTAAAGACATTTGAGAATGTAAAAATCAAGGCCGTATAGTTAGTATGAAAAGTCTTCAAACATGGTTAACACACTTAGTCCGGATATGTAGTCAAAATCAAGGTCGTATAGGATGCATATATTATATGACTACTGAACCAACAATGACGTTCAATGGCATGTAATAAAGTGATAGTGGTCATATGACAAGGGTATAGAGTTTTTTTCTCCCTTGCAGCTTTTCATACTTTACGTACTTAATGAATGATTGAGAGAATGAAAAGTTCGCACAATCACTTCAACTAAAGATCCCTAAACCCGATTGACATTATAAGCGAGACAATGCTGCAAATTACAAATGTAGTGACAAAAATTGTTCGAAAATTTGATACTTTAGTGAATATTGTTGGAAAAATAATATTCATTCCATATATTACTTATAATATTCTTCAAAACAAAAACAATAACAATCCACCCCCAACATGTTGAGAAAATGTTCTTATTTTATCATATTTCATATTATCCCGAAATTTGTCTCCCACGACCGGTCGCTATCAGCACCATCCGACCTCAGAGATAATGAAGCCTTTTCTGTATTTTGGTCATTTATATATTGTGTTGGAAATTTTTTTATCTTCATGGCTTTCAAATCTTGTCGTAACTCTGTCTGCCGCTTCATTAACCTTTCACATTCGTCCTCTGCTTAATCCTTTTTGTAATGTATTCCTCAAAATCAGTATCCCTTTTCCTCTCCTGCTCTATCGTCTTCCGAAACCGACCATTCGTCTCCTCTATTTCAGCGAGCCTTTGCTCTAAGGTGTTGGCATGTGTAGGGAGTGAAGACGTGATTCTGAATTGTCTTCTACTAAATGATATGAGTATGGTAAAGTTGTGTCCTCACTGTTGTCCGTTAAATAGAGGGGTGAGGAGGGATTTTAAATCAATGCTGATTAGTGTTGTAATTAATGACCACCCACCACCTCCCAACTGTTGCCCACTTGTAATGTGAATCGGTGCATTAAGTTATAGAAAATAGTAGTAGGCGTTGTATTCTCTTAGTTTTGTCAAGTTATAACCCATCCAATAACTGACAACTTTTGGCAACTTTTATTTATTCACAAAGTATTAAACATGTATCTTTGTTAGATTTCATATTAGGTTTTTCACTTTGTCTATATTTAAGTAATTTACACTTTTTACAATTGACGCAAGTATTATATATATATATATATATATATATATATATATACTAGTAAGGACAATTGATGCAAGTTATATATATATATATATATATATATATATATATATATATACTAGTAAGGACAATGTGCATCGCACATGTAGATATTGCTATGACTATCACTTATGCTACATTAATTTATCCAATAGTATTAATCTACTTCATATTATTTGTCTTAATAAGTTTGATATCTTGAAAATGTGGAGGCATTGGGAAATGCAACGGTTAACCAATCCATATAAGCATTGGGAAGTTAAAAAGGCATGCCTTTTCCCCACCTTCATTAATAAGGATAATAGGAGACATTGGGTAATACTACTACAAGTTGTATTTCTGCAAATCCTTTTTACCCTCTTGGTTTCATTCTTGTTTTTCTCTCTTTTTTTATCATTCATTTCATTCATTAACCCTTGAAGATGTCCACCTCATACTCTGAAAGATCATCCCAACAGATTGCCGTTATTGAAGGACCACGGCCAAAACGTCACCAAAAAATCAGTTCAAAACTCGAAGCAATGCTGAACAAACTGGAAGACGAATAATGCGCTCTCCAACAAGCATTGGATGAGCACATTCAGACACAACATGCTTATCAAAAGGAAGTAGAAGAGGGGATGGCAGAAGTGGAACGAAATCTGGAATTGGCGTCAAAAAAGAAACTTTACATATTTTAAATTTCTTTGTGAAGATAATTTGCTATATAGATGGAATGAATGTTAGTTATTTAGTTGTTAATTTCGATGGAGTGTTTTTTTGGTTTTTACTGGTGGGTATAATTGGATGACAATAACAGAAGTTGATCGATATGTCAATTCATTTGTTTTTGATGTGTGTGGTAACAAGGAAGGACGAAAATATTAAGGAAGGGAAAAAACAACATGATACTCATACAAGTGAGAAGAGATTCAAAGCCCAGATTTTGACAAAATGATTTAATGCTGGAGTTTTGTTTTAGGAAAACTTTTAGAATCATGGTCGCCATTTTATAAGAGAAACATAAAATAAATTATTCTTTACTAAATTCTGATTTTTTTTACTTATTTGTTATGAAATGAAATCAGCTATTTTATAAATTCAATGGATAATGGCATACAACTTTATTACAAAATTTCCAGTCTAAAATACATACAACTGTGAAACAATGCAAGCCAAAGCATAGCAAAGGCATGTGTTATGCTTTTAGTCACAACTTATTTAATAATGTTTTCATTATTCATAAATTTTGTAATTTATATAAAAAAAATTTATATGTATAATTTCTAAAATTAATAAAAAAAAAATTAGTATTTTTTATTATTCATTTTATTGCTTCATGTTTTTGTATTTAATTTCTTGCTTAAAATATTATTTGGGGTTAAATGCATAAACCCCCCTGTACTATTGTCATTGTTGCATATAAATGACCATTATTCACTAAAATTTGAGTTAAATGAAGCGATTTAAAAGGCAACCTCACAAGCTTTACTTCAGCTTTCCAAAAAGCTAAACAACACCTCAATCTGGAAATAAAAATATTCATAAAAACAATAATTATAGTGGAACCATTACATTTTTTATGCGTAATTTTTTTTAAATTACTATATATTATTGGAAATGACTTTACTAACTTAAATATTAAACAAAATAATTAATTAATATACCATTAAGCGTAAGTTTCAAATAGGATCATGATCAAGCCAAAAATTGTGAACTTGTATTAGGCATTGGGCAGCGCAACGTTTAACTTTGTCCACTTGGGGAAGTAAACAATCACGCCTGTATCTCCATCTTCTTCAAAAATAAGGAAAAACATATTGATTACATATACAAGTAGTATTAGAAATCTTCAAAGGAGACCCTCATCCCTAACCCTCTTCGGTTAATTCATTAAGCCTTTAACATGTCATCCTCATCTTCTCAATCTCATTATGAAAGATCTTCCGAATCCACTATCGTTGTTGACGAACCACCACTGCCAAAACGTCAGAAGTTTCTTGGTTTAAACTTGAATCAAAACTGAAGAAAAATGGGAGGAAGAACAAACCACCCTCCATCAAACATTGGCAGAACACCAAGAGTCACAAAATACTTGTCGGGAGCGAGTGAAGGAGAGGGTGAATGCCCTGAAGGCAGATGTGAGTGTGGCATTAGAAAACTTTGATAAGGTAGAAAAAAGGATTGAAGATATACAAGAGAAATTGAACCCAACAGAAGATAGAAAGATTTCGGTGGAACGTCAAAGCACGATTGTCTTCGATAGTGGGGATGATGGCGATTCCGAAGAAGGTAGCGATGAGTCCGAAGGTGACCACAACGCCTCCGAGAGTGGAGGTGGCAACTCAACTGATGGCAATAATACAACCAACTCGGATATGGAGATTTCGCCTTAAGTTATCCTGGCATTACTTATCGAGTATGATGTTTTGCACATGTTTTTTTGTGATGAAATTTGGGTTTCTATGTTATTTGCTGATAAATGATTTGTCATGGTAGGTTCGTGCATGTATTTTGCCAATAATTTAGGTATGTAATATTCAACAAACTAATATGTTTCCGAATTTTATAGTGTTTTGGTTTACATCTCAACTTTATCCATGTTAAGTTGATAATGACATGATATTGCTTCAATTTGTATAGAATTTTACTACTATCATTTGGAAATTTATGCCTAAACTTTTTAAGTCTAAGTTTTGTTGTCGCAATATGTGAAATTAATAGATTTTCATCGTCAAAGATGCAGTTACGACTATATTAATGGTGGTATGCGTAACTATGCACACATAATTTTATTTTCCAAATTAATAATCAGTATTTTATGTATTATTTTGGGAAATTATTATACCCACAAATTACTATACACATCGCAATAGTTTTGTCAAATACGTCGCAATTCTAATATTGGACCCGTCACAATCCCAAGACCTATTATACGTAATCCGATATTTATTCTATAGTGATTCAAATCTGTATGGAGTGCCTTACTGAGTAACCATGCACTATGTTACTCGTTATAATATTTGTTATAAATTTACGTATATAATAATACTTATAATTTTTAACACAACTGATTTGCATCTTTATATTCAATGTTTGTGTGGACTTACACTATATAGCCTGCATGGATTGTATAATATAGACCGAAGCTAATTGTTCTGCGATTACCACTATATTACGGGTGGTATGTGTAAAATATACACACATAAATTTATTGTTCAAATTTATTATCAGTATAATATGTATTAGTTTGGGAAATTATTATACCCACAAATTACTAGACACATCGCAAGTAATTTCTTAGAACCGTCACAATTCTAATATTAGACCCGTCACAATATTATATGTAATCCGATTTTTTTTCTATAGTGACTCAAATCTGTATGGACTGCCTTACTGAATAACCATATACTATGTTACTCGTTATAATATTTGTTATAAATTTACGTATATAATAATACTTATAATTTTTAACACAACTTAGTTGCGTCTTTATATTCCATGTTTGTGTGGACTTACACTATATAACCTGTACGGATTGTATAATATAGACCGAAGCTACTTGTTCTGCGATTACTACTATATTACGGGTGGTATGCGTAAATATACACACATAAATTTATTGTTCAAATTTATTATCAGTATATTATGTATTATTTTGAGAAAATAATATACCCACAAATTACTAGACACATCGCAAGTAATTTCTTAGAACCGTCACAATTCTAATATTAGACCCGTCATAATCCCAAGACCTATTATATGTAATCCGATTTTTATTCTATAGTGATTCAAATCTCTATGGACTGCCTTACTGAGTAACCATGCACTATGTTACTCGTTATAATAGTACTTATAAATTTACGTATATAATAATACTTATAATTTTTAACACAACTTAGTTGCGTCTTTATATTCAAAGTTTGTGTGGACTTACACTATATAGCCTGCACGGATTGTATAATATAGACCGAAGCTACTTGTTCTGCGATTACCACTATATTACGGGTGGTATGCGTAAATATACACACATAAATTTATTGTTCAAATTTATTATCAGTATAATATGTATTATTTTGGGAAATTATTATACTCACAAATTACTAGACACATCGCAAGTAATTTCTTAGAACCGTCACAATTCTAATATTAGACCCATCATAATCCCAAGACCTATTATATGTAATCCAATTTTTATTCTATAGTGATTCAAATCTCTATGGACTGCCTTACTGAGTAACCATGGACTATGTTACTCGTTATAATAGTACTTATAAATTTACGTATATAATAATACTTATAATTTTTAACACAACTTAGTTGCGTCTTTATATTCAAAGTTTGTGTGGACTTACACTATATAGCCTGCACGGATTGTATAATATAGACCGAAGCTACTTGTTCTGCGATTATCACTATATTACGGGTGGTATGCGTAAATATACACACATAAATTTATTGTTCAAATTTATTATCAGTATAATATGTATTATTTTGGGAAATTATTATACTCACAAATTACTAGACACATCGCAAGTAATTTCTTAGAACTGTCACAATTCTATTATTAGACCCGTCAGAATCCTAAGACCTATTATATGTAATCCGATTTTTATTCTATAGTGATTCGAATCTCTATGGATTGTCTTACTGAGTAACTATGCAACTTGTTACTCGTTATAATAGTACTTGTAAATTTACGTATATAATATTTATTATTTTTAACACAACTTAGTTGCGTGCTTATATTGAAAGTTGGTTTGCACTTACACATTATAGCATGCACAAATTGTATAATATATAACGTAATTATTTTACAATGACGAGTATATTATGTGTGTTATGCATTAGTATACATATATTATTTTATTTTATAAAATATTGAAAATTTTATTATTTATTTTTATAAAATAATATTATACCCATAAATTATTAGACCAAACACAATAAATTTGTTGAATGCGTGATATCAATTATTAGAATAGAAAAACTTAAATCCTTTCAACTAGTAATAAATACTTAAATAAACAATAAAAACATAAATATCGCAACTTTACTTCCAATTGTATTATCGGTAAAATATAAATTTAGAATAAAAAAATATATATAAAAAAAAAAACAAATCGAGGAAAAAACAAAAAACTAAAACAGTTGACTGTTATGTGTCCTGAATTATATATACAATAATTGAACTCCCGAGGTGTATGAATATTAGTCATGGCAACCATTATAATTCAAAAATTCTTTTAACAAGTACTAAATACTAAAATAAAATGGAAAAACTTAAATGTCGCAACTCTACTTCCAATTGTAGGTTCGGTAAAACCAAATGCAGAAAATAAAAAATAGTTAAATAGTTGTGTAACACCCCGTGTTATTTTCCTTTTTCCTAAAATTATATTTAATTTAATTTCGTTTATGACGTCACTTGTTCATGACGTTCATATTATTCTTGGTATTTCGCGTGTAAATTTTTCGCGTTTAGTTTTAAAGTCGACTGGACGACATTACGGTTTCTCTTTGACGACTACGCGGTTTCTCGTTATCGATTACGCGGTATCGTTTCGACATTTAACGTTTAGTGCTTCGATCGGATGGCGACACGTTGTAATTAATCAGGCTTGTTAGGTATCCCGACGTTTGGGTTCCTACCCCGGTATCTTCAATTGAGATTGTTTATTGGGCGTCCCATTATTATTTCGGGCTTACGAGATTACGTTTGGGCGTTCCCGATAATTATTGGAATTTATGTTATATATATATAATTAATTGTAATTATATATATATATATAGTTTTGGGGTTAGTTTATAATTTCGGAGGATTAGAAGGTCACTTTCACAATATAGGGATATATGTATATAAGGTGTCACACTTATTTAATTTGGTCACATCATTAGGTCACATGGACCTATTGAATTAAAGTGTACAAAATTCAATTTAAGGATATATATATATATATATGAAATAAATAGGTTATATAGATGTATATGTATATGCATATGTATATCTCTGGGAGAGAGAGACTAGCAGATCGATCCACCACCTCCTTCCCTCTCGCATGATTTCATCTTCTCCTCCACCTCCATCTTTACATTCACGTCGCCGGCAAGGGAACAGCTCGTCGGAGAGAGGGAGGGAGAGAACCGAAGGGGGAAGAGTCGCGCTTCAGTTGCGACTTGAGCAGTCGGCTATGGTTCGCCGACGACTGCTGCAGCAAGGGGCGGCGACAGCGGCTAAGGTAGCTGGTTGGCGGCGCAACCAGGGAGGCTGTCTGAAGTCGCCGGAGCTGCAGGTGGTGGCGCAGCAGCGCGTGGTCGTAGCAGAGCTGGAGTCGCGTGTCAATGCAGTTCTGGCCAAAACTTTTGGCCAATTGTTCGGTCGACTTCCCAACCTCGGTTTGGGCTGAAATTCAGAGGGTAGCTTCGCCTAGATGTCAGGTACGACGTGTAAAACTTTCGTAATTTTTCGTTGAGCGGTTTGTGAGGAAATTCGATTTGAAGTTTTGAATTTTCGTTTGGGTTATTTTAGATTTACCCAATTTAATTAACCTATTGTTAATGGGCTTTGTCTATATCATATAGGTCATCGAGGCGGACGGTTCGATATATTCAAAATATTTTTCGGACGACTTTGGTCGGCGGGCGTCATATTCGGGCGCCGGTACTGTTCACGGTGAGCTCGAAACGGCTGTTCTGTAAGCGTATTTCAGGTGGGAAATTATATTTCTCACTCCGTATTCGTTGAAGTAGTTTAGGGGTGCAAACCCTTATTTAATTAAATATAGATATATTAAATTATTAATTTAAATATCTATAATTTGCTTAGAACCGAAATGGGACTTAGGGATTAATTTAAGAAAATCAATTAAATTATTCCTACGAGATTAATTAAATTCCTATTTAAATGGAATAGGAATAGACGGCTTAGAAATTCCCTTGAGAATTAAATGTGCTAGAGGATTTCGTAAACGTTGGACGTGAGAAACTTAGACGCTATGCTAGGTTCCTTTCATTATACATGGATTATCTGTTTAAATTATTTTAAAGGCATGATAAGGGAAATTGAAATATTTTCTAAAGAATTAAAGAAAATATATTTTTGAAAACATGAATTATATATGAAATTGTTTTCATATGATTTAAATGTTTTATTGTATTTTAAAAGCATGTTGAAAAGAGGTTTTGAGATTATGTTGATATTATCATGTGGATATTGTTCATAAATATGGTGCATTACATATTTACGTTGAGGCCCGGGGTGTCTATTGAGAATATCGTGTAGTGTCAAATTACGATGTTGATATATATGGGTTGTGTACTCAAGTATGGGTGTCTTTGTATCGGATCATCATAACAACTGGCCAGGAGGTATCACGCCTACGGAACTAAAAAATCGGCAAATGTGAGTTAGGAGTCCAGGTAGAGGCTCATTTTTTTTACTTTTGTAGTCATGGCGTACGGAGTCGCAAGTTGGGCTCTCGTGCAACCGTCTTCCTTGTTGAAGTGATAGAGAGAAAAATCACTTAGGAAGAGTCGGTGTGGTAACTCTCCAAGGTAAGTGGACAGAGTATGTATCCGTTACCCTTGGGAATGGTGTGTTTTTGTGTGAGTATCACGGGGAGTGTCGAGTTACATTACACTGCATCCCATTTATGTGATCTCGTTTGACATGTATATGTGTTATATTATATGTGATGTTGGAGCATGTTAGTTATGAATATTACGAATTAAATTCATATTTTATAAATGCTCAACTGAAAATGAAGAATGTGAAAACATGAATTAAATGAGAAAATTGTTAAAGTATAAATGAAATGTGTATCTTTATACTTGTGATTATTTACCTTGTGCCCTTGGAGGAGGTTAGGTATATTGGCATAGTGACCTCTGTTGTTAGTTATGTGTTATCTGTAGAGATTTGAGGTTAGGGATTGATTGAATATCAATTGTGATTTGAGGCCTCAGAGAAGGCGGTGATAGTTTTGTGGTTTAGTTGATTGCATATTACTGGCCCTTGATGTTTCCTTCCCACTTAGAGGGAGGTATCCTTATCGTGCTTTTGAGGTTTTGAGTGTGGTTAGAAGTGGTTGTGATTGAACCTGTCTAGTAAAGTGGAAATGACCTCTTGATTCTGTTAATTATCAATTGTGAAATTGAGGTCATAATGAATTGGAAGAGGTATTGATCGAGACTAGTTATTCCCGTGGTATCGGCCACTAGTTTTCCTTTTTCATGATATTAGGGGGTTTAAGTGATTTTATTAAGTACTTGGGGTACTGTGGTATTGTAACGTTGTTTCTAGTGCTTAGTTCCTTCCCCTAAGCATTTCTCTTATTGTACTCTGTATACTAGTACATGTCTTTGACTTACATGTCATTCCTTGATTTGTCGGTTACGGCGTGGTGCCGAACCTTTTCCAGGTGTTGTCATTTGATCTCGTGGGGATGGAAACGGTTAGTTGTGTTCCGTGAACCCAATGTAGTACTCTTCCTTATTGTCCTCTTGGACATCATAGGATTCCGTGGAGTTATGTTCATTCTTGTTGACTGTCTTTCGAAAACGGTGTTTTCTAAGTTTTGAAAATAAACTATTTGTATTTAAAAGAAAAAACCCGTTTTCGCCTACCCCCATAGAAATGAAAAGTTTTAGTACTTTATAAAATATCTTAGGATCTTCTTTAAAAAAGATTTTTAACTTCTAAAAGCCGGTGATGGCAACTGACGGAGACCGGGGGCAAGACGGTCATTTTTACTGTGTGGTTTCCTAAAAGAAAACTATTTTATTACTTGTCTCTAGATTCTGAGATTTCGAGACTTCTTTCTCAAGATCTCGCCTTGTTGAGTTTTGAAAGGTGTTCCATTGTTTCACCTTTTCTTCGGATCATTTCTAAGTCTCGGGTATGAGGTCTGGTGTTGTTCAGAGCACACATATAGTGTTGCCTTTCACCTTTCTTGGTTGTTGGTGTCATCACTTAGGTGATTTGAGTTGTCACACGTGTTAGGGGCATGGATACCGAGTGGATTGGTTTATTTTGTCCGGGTGTTCTCACTAGACATTTGTGGTGTTTTAACCTTGACATTGTTGTCTCGGTTATCTGTTGGTTTAGCGTTGGGACTTCTTTCCCCTAGTAGTGTAGACTACCGGTGTGGGTACGTACGAGTCTTAGTTGTATCTTATGGGCTCGTGTTGTGTATTTATACTTATATATATATGTGTATATATATATATCCCCGTTATATACTTATGTACGGTAGTATATGAGCGTGTGCCTTGGGTTTGTGTGGATGGGATTTATGGGCTATATATATATCTTGTTAGATAGTAAGCATTACCTAAACTACCAGAAGATGTGGTAGTTAGAGTATCTTTTCCCACTGAGCTTATTTGCTCACGGAGGGAATTTCATTTACCCCCCTGGTATTCCACGCCAGGTTGCAGGAAATATACGGCTATGGGCAGGATGCAGTGCAACGGTAGTTTCCTTTTGTTTCTTGTTACAGGTCTTGGAGTTGCGTTAGGTGATGCGGTTACGGTTGCAGCATGACTGGGTTTGGGGACGCTAGTTCTCTGCTGTTAGTTTCCTTACCCATTTGTTATGGGATTGTCATGTATTTCTTTTGGGAGCCAGTCTGTTGGCATATCCCTGTTGATGTATCTTTTATTTCCTGTATTTATTCTTTCAGGAGGTTATTGTATCTATTCTGCACAGCTAGGTGCTTTTCTGTAATCTTATTTGAGCATTTGTGGCTCTGTTGATTTTAGAGGGTTTAGAGGGGTTTTGGTTTCTTTCCACTACCTCGGCCCTAGTAGGATTGATGAATGTGGGGCTTGGAAGCCATTATTATTATCGAAATGTCATTGGCAGGTTCTTGTGTTGTGGTTGTGTATCCGAATGTACTATTTACAAATGGAACTCTGCCGGATTTTCGTTAGATTCCGCTGCTTTGTTCATTATTCATGTCACGCCCCTAAAATCCCGACGACCTCAAGGTGACGTGAGAAAGAGAAAATAAACTAATAATAACCAAAACTCGAAGCCGAAAGAACGACTCCAACTCGAAACAAAATTGACAATGCCACAACCTACCGAGAAACACAGCGGAAGCAGAAGTTAAAAACCACCCATAACCATCCCAATTTGGAGATCAAGGGAAAAACGAGAGCACAACCTCGGTCTATGGCACCTAAAATCCATACCGGAACCATAAAAGGAAACGGAAGTAATAAACGTACAAATCACTCAATAAACCTCAAGGTAAACTTAATAGGGTTGTCACGTCCCTAATTTTCTTGGCTTCTTAACCGAATCCGAGAAACGAGAAAAATGACGAAGTGCGGAAGAAATAAACAAAACCGAAAAAAAAATAGTTAAAACACGATTTCGGATGCCAAAACCGAGTCGCAAGTGACTCAAAGCAACAACTGAACCTATATGTGATAAAAAAAGGTTCTAAGAAGTCCATAGAAAGAAAATCAACGAGCCGAAAACTATAAATTTCTAAAGAAAGGCCGTTACATGTAAAATTTCAGAATATACGTCATCTTCAAACTAACTTAAATCATTGAACACTACATTAAATCGAGTGATTCAAAAGCCTACACATAAGTTCAAGATGTTAGCGTTCCAACACAACAAAAATCGTCTCCATCCGATATACGAAGAAGGAGATATGACGTTTTGAAAACTGTCGCGCGTGCAGGATATATAAGTGCGAAAATACTACAATGAACAGTGGAAAACCTCAAATTTACAACCCAAACTTTCTGTCCAAAACTGACTTTCGAAAAACTGCATTCTACCCCCATACATTGCTTCAATGTTACACTAATAAGCCTAGAAAAGTTTCATTTCGAGAAAATTTTTGGTACAATGACCGTTTTGCCCCCGGTTTCCGCTTTAGCATTTCACCGACTTTTAAAATGACAAAATCTTTTCAAACAACTCTAAATCATTTTATAAAGCTCAAAGTTTTAGTCGGGATTACGGGGGTAGGCGAAAACGGGTTTTTCATTCAAAACCAATAGAATATGTTTGAAAACTCAGAAAAAAACACCGTTTTCGGCCAAATTCCTAATAACAACTTTCAATAACAATAATACACTCCACGACAACATAATTTCATCCAAAATGTAAATTAAATCCTTATACAAGTTTCACACACAACCTCGAGTAAATTTTTGTTCCAAGTACAAGCTAACATGCTAGCTTTTAATAAAAAACACACAAGATTTATTATCCAAAATTAGACACAAGGGAATGAGAACCCTTTTTTTATCCACCAAGCTAGATGTTGTCCTTAGCCGGCTCCTTTCCTGAAAAAAAAGTTTCTGTATGGGGTGAGCAATGAAGCTCAGCAGGAAAGCGTTATCCGCTCCATCTTCCGACCGTACAAGAATGCTAACCAACCCAAGGTTCATGCTTCTAAGTCCTTAATTCAAGAGATTTCTCACCATGGCCAAAGTGCCAATTCGAGACCCAACGCCCATTCACCCCAAGTCCACAATTTAGGATATCAATATAAAGCATATCAAATTCTTGCCAAGTAAATAAATGTGGATGGAATGCCATGATGAAATAAATCTTCCTATGAACTCTTGCACCCGTAAATGAATGTGGATGGAATGCCATGATGAAATAAACCCCCACGTGACTCAACTCATGCACCCGAAACTACGGACTTTCGAACATACGGCCGAAGCCCAATATGCTATACTGCATTCGTTCATTGGAGAGCTAGTCCAAAGGTCCACGCGCAACCTCATGGCCATGTCTTAGGGTCTTGCACCCTAGGGCTCCGGGCCCTTCTTGCTATTGCCGTAAAAGTTTTATAAAAAGCTTTTTAGAGCCGAACTCCACACTAACCTTTAGATAAAATCAACCCATGTGCAAATGGTATGCCCCCCATGAACACACAATGTAATAGTACACATAAGCAACAATTTATGTTTAAAATCCGAAAATTTACATTTAAGCAATTTACCGGAAATCATCATATATCTCAACTTAAATAATTGGTATGAAATTTACGACCATAATATCACAATTATGCATTCAATAATGGAAATCATAGTTTGAGTAAATAACCTTAAATTCTCATAATTTCCATAATTCTAACACATATATACATTTATTCAAAAGATGAGTTTAGCAACTTTAAAGGTTCAATTTCATGCTCAATTAAACACTAAATTCGCAAACTCACGCATCGAAACCAAAAACGGATAAAACCCCCTACCTCAACGATTTTGAAGTAAACTTTCAAAATCGGACGTAATGCAAACGACGCTACAACAAAACCAAACAAGTAGGTAGCAAGTCTATGCCCTCGGGACTACGCTTTTCAACTCGGCTCGCCCAAAAACTCAAAACTAAAATTCCGGTCACCGGAAAAGTCACTCCAATCGCCGAACCAAAGATAGATCCATGAAGCCCTCGTCCTCCTCTACGACATACTAGAATCCTACGATTCAATTTCAAGTATAACTAGATCAAAACTTAGAAATAAATTCGAAATTACTAAATAAAGAATTTTCCAACATGAAAGAAACACATACCAATATTGGTATGAAAACGAAGACCGCACCGCGAGGAAGACAAGTCTAGTTCGGACCGAAACCCAAAACGAAACCAATATAGATCGAATCAAGAATTTAAGAACTTGAAGAAAAGAAAAATGGAGGTTAAAGGGAGAGAGGAGAGACAGCCGGATGTAATACTGCTAAATGAAGAAGAAGATTACTTTAAGTCATAATGTAAAACAATTACATTCCGACCCCTTATCTCACCCTTAAACGCAAAACGATCCCCACAATAATCACCACGAACCCGAAGAGTCACGGAATACAACCAAAATGAAATAAGTAGCACCTGGAATAAAATCCCAAACATCAGTCCACCGAAAATACTCCAGCCCACCGAAAAACACCTAGGTCTATGGAAAGCCCGAAAACATAAAGTTACTAATTTGACTAAACGAAGTCAAAAACACTAACTGTGCACACCCCGACACATGAAACTCATGTAACATCATGCAATAAAATAAGTCGGGAAAGAAAATAATTTAAAGAAAGTAAAAAAAATATATATATATATATATACCCGGACATTACAATTCATTTGGGTATGAAATATACCATTTTCTATCATTATTCCATACGTTTTCATGGTTAATGATATCTTAGTTGGTTATTCGTATTAAGGATCACATCTTAGATTCCTTGGATGTCCCAGTTCGGGAGTCTTAGGAATTTAGGAGCGTGTCAGTTGGTATCCGAGGATACTATTAAGTTCTAGTATTCTATTAGGCATGGAGTATATTTTTCATTGATTATTCCATGTATCTTCTTGTCGTTGTTGACTTTAGTAGTCGCTTAACTTACGTCACCCTTTGGGGATTCGTTGATTCTCTAGATTAGAGATTCGGGAATTTTAGGGGCGCGACAGCATTGTATTAGAGCATTTTTACCCTTTTTGTGGGTGTTTGTTGACTGAATGTCATTGGTTCTCGTTTCTTTTTACTTCCGCATTCACTCCCTTAGCTCTTAGGCTTGGGTTTCGGAGTCCTAGGAATTTGGGGCGTGACAAGTTGACTGTTATTTGTGTAGCGAAATAGATGTTAAATGCAACATCTCTCCTACCAAATGTTAGCATCGTTACCCCCTATCCAGATGTACTTATGAATCTTAGTGTTGAGGCGAATCTATATGAAATATATTTCCAATTAGCATCGCAAACATGTTTGAAAAAGCAAATTTAAAAAAAATTTATCCCCTCATAAACTTTGTCCTACACCCTAAATGCATAAACCACAAGTTCGGAAGCAAGATAGGGCAACCCTATCAATACCCACTCTTAGCTTTTATTTTAAGGATTCAAACACTGCAGCATTTGTTTAACCAATTGCAACAGTGATACAGCCAAATACACCATTTATTGATCCAAATGCAGCCTTGTTATGTTTTTAAAAGTCCTGAATTATACCCTAATTGAACTCCCGAGGTGTGAGGATATTCATGGCAAAAACTATAATTAAAAAAACCCTTTAAACAAGTACTAAATACTAAAATAAACTAGAAAAACATAAATGTCGCAACTCTACTTCCAATTGTAGCATCGGTAAAACCAAATGACCCTAAAAAAAAATAGTTAACTCTTATGTCAATAGCATAATACATGCCAAATGCACCATCTCTGCTTCCAAATATAGCACCAGTACCCCTTATCCAAATATAATTTTGAATCTTAGTTTTGAGGCCAATCTTTATGAATTATATTTCCAAATAGCATCGCAAACATGTTTGAAAAACCAAAAATTAAAAAACATTTTCCCCTCAAAAAGTTTGTCTAATACCCTAAATGGATAAACCACAAGCTTGGAAGGAAGATAGGGCAACCCTATCAATACCCTATCTTAGCTTTTATTTTAGGGATTTAAACACTGCAGCATTGGTTTAACCAATTTCAACACTGATACATCCAAATGCACCATTTCGTTAACCAAATATTTTTAAAAGTCCTGAATTATATATACCCTATTTGAACTTCCGAGGTGTAAGGATATTCATGGCAACGATTATAATTTAAAAATCCTTTTAGCAAATCCTAATAGTAAAACAAAATAGAAAAACTTAAGTGTCGCAACTCTTCTTCCAATTGTAGCTTCGGTAAATACAAATGCAGAAAAAAAAAACAGTTGACTGTTATTTGTGTACCGAAATAGAAGCGAAATGCAACATCTCTCCTTCCAAATGTAACAATCTATACCCCTATCCAAATATAATTATGAATCTTAGTTTTCAGACAAATCTTTGCGAAATATATTATAATATTTCACACATATTGAAATGACACGTATCTCTATAATAAAATCAAAATATACTGAAAACATCAAATATAAAAAAACATAATCCCAAAGTCGAATTTAAAAATATTACGAAGACTATATAGTCTTAATTACATTCTCTTATTAATATTAAATATATTTATTAATTTCTACATATAATCAAAGATAATATGACTTACAACTTTTAAATTAGATTTGTGAAGTATTACTCAAATAATAGATAAGCTTAATAATTATTTACCCTAAAGTAATATATTATGAATTAATTTGAAATAATATATTGCATGATATATTGTTTTAATATCCTTATATTTGAATAGATGTGAACATTACATGTCACGCCCCAAACTTCCTAGGACTCCGAAACCCGAGCCTAAGAGCTAAGGGAGTGAATACGGAAGAAATAAAAATGAAATAAAACTCCATTTGAGTCATAAAATACTTGTACAAGAGTAAATTAGACATAAACCATCTCAAAGACGTCCAAAAAGATCACACGGGATCGAAAAGGAGGTAAACTGAAACCCTCAGTACCTTGAACGAATCATTCCAACCCACCATGTTCACCCAAGGGTAAAATGGTCAAATCAGGGGTAAAATAATAATTTCCAGCTACAACTACAAAATTTGGACCTATCACAAGCCATACGAACAAACGGAACCAAATTTGAAGCCGCGAGGAAGGAGATATAAATTTTCAAAAATGGTGACAGACAATACCGACCTAAAACTAAAGTTGAGATACCCCTCTTTCACCAAGGGTAAAATAGTCATTTCAGGGCCAAACTGATCATTTCAAATTTTATATAGATAATTTGGACATAGGAAAACCATAGAAACAAACGGGGGTCCATTCCGACATGCGAGGAGGACCATACGATTTTTTGAACATCGGACATTTCATGCCGCTGCAGTAGGCCATGGCATGCCATGCAGCGTGCAGCCCTGCGCGCTGCAGCGCACCGCGCATGCACAACAGCCATGCGCGGCCTACTGCGGGATGGCATGTCCAAAGCCAAAAAAATGAGATTTGTTTTGGCAAAGTTGAAAATCTAAAGAAATTTCTAAGTATGGGATAGCTTAGCCACTGCCCAAATCAGCACTTGCTTAATGTTTGAAAATGCAAAAACGCGATATTTTGCGATATGGCTTTGTTTTTCGCGCCGTCGGTCCCGAAAAATCATAAATATTGAAAAAGTGAGTTTTTCCTTGGCGGAACACAAAAATAGTTTCTGAGACCTCGGGAAACGCGAAAATGTAAACTTAGCAAAAAAATGATTTTTTTGTAAGTTTTCTTAAAATCTTCCGTCTTGCCCCCGGTCTCCGTTTTTAACTACCGCCGGTTTCTAAAGTTGAAATATCTAAGATAATGAATTTAATTAAATCCATTTCTAAAAACAAGAAAATTTTACCGGGGTTACGGGGGTAGGCAAAAACGGGTTTTTTCGTTCAAAACGAAAGGGTTTGTTTGAAAGCCTAGAAAAATGCCATTTTCAGCCGGACACCTAATAACCACATTCTATAACTATTAATCACATCACACTCAAGATAAAATAATTTATACATTTAATGATTACGCCGCACCAAGGCAAAATAGGACATAGTTTTTATAATACGAACTAGTCTTAAATTTTCGGCACCGAAGTGCACCAAAATAATATAATCCCCGCGCATAACGCTCTAAGGGATATACATCGATAATAAAACCTCGCCTAACATGCTAGTCGGACAAAAATTAAGTAATTTTACAAGTTGGTTTTACATGTGAAAAAAGAACATATTTATCGACCTAATGCCCAACAAAATAAAAGTGTGGTCCGCCTCCCATGCACAAAAGGGCGGACATACATCCACACGTCCACGGAGAGACTACGGAACCCTCCCAACGGGATCATCACCTAAAAAATATATAAGGCGTGGGTGAACTCACTAGCCCAGTAGAGGAAGCGTCATTGCCTCCGTCTCGGTAGTTCGACTGGTTCAACCCAACCAAGGTTCATGCCACTAACCCTAGGTCGGTCTCTTGTTCCACATGTCTCTCACACCAATCCGGAACCCCATCGAACCCAACAAGTAAGTTTTTCCCCAAAATGCTCATAATATAATTTACCACAATTATAACATGCTTCAATATCAATATCATAATCACACATATGGGATAGTTCAAGTATAATATAACTCAACACACCCCATAATATGCGCTTACCCAATATAGGTTAACGAATTCATACCCTACTCATTTATAACGAGAAAGAGTACCACACCGATTCTTCCCAAGTGTTTTTGACACTTCACTTTCAACAAGGAAGGCGGTTGGCACGAGATGACCCGTGCCTAAAGATTCGTATAACGAATGCACGAGACAACCCGCGACTTCGAGAATGAGACGACTCACCTTATACCCCATTCACGGCTCATTATTCCGTAGGATGGGAACACCCCCTGGCCAGTTGTTGGGACGATTCGACACAAGACTATATATATACACATACGAATACATAATCCATATAAACCCTACACCTATGCTTTTGACACTACATGGTGTACCCTAAAATGCATAAAGGTTCTTATCATAACCATATGCCATCACAATACATGCTTCTATCAAATAACACTATAGTGTTCAATTTCCCACAAGGCTTACAATTTAACATTTGTTAAGCAATAATCACAACATAATTTATATCACAATTCATGTTCTCAAGGCCTAATTCATAGTCTAAACTATCAATACCAACTCGCATATATATATATATATATATATATATATATACGGCATATATACACATAGACGCACGCACCCTCATACAAATACAAACACAAATCGTTTTTTCCTTACCTCAATTCCAATCAAGCTAGCTCAAGAGTGTCCAAGAGAGGTCCAAGTAAGCTATCAACTCAAACGTTCAAGGAAAGAGCTTCCAAGCTTGCAATTACACCATTCAATGAATAAAAAATAATATGGTGTTTCTATAAACCAAAATTATCAAAGTGGCTTCAACCATAAAACAAAATCATCCCTAACGATAGCAACTTAGGGTTCTAAGAAAACATAATTCAAGAGAAAGAATTCTTGAACTTACCACAACTCTTCAACAATAGGAGTTAAGAATCACAAGATGAGCTCCAAGCTTTTAATAACCGAAATAATTGGTGAAAAGGTTCAACTCATGTCCCTTAACAAGATTCAAAAGAAAAAAGGTAACCAATTATCAATAATTGAACACAAACCTTCAAGGAAATAAATTCTAGGGATTGAAATCGAAAACCCTAAAGAAGTGAAGAACACTTACCAATTTTTGATCAAAGGGAAGATAACGCCATCCTCTACAACTCTTATCTTCAAAGGTTCTTCAAACTCCAACCCAATGATTATGTTCTTGAAGAAGAACCAAGGAAGAAAAAAAAAATGGATGTGAGAAGAAGAGAGGTTTGTGGTGAATGAGAGAATGTCTTGCAAATGAGAGAAACTCATAAGTGTAGAGATTCTCCACTAACCCTTCTCAAATGCAAGGGTTCAAAATGAAGCTAGGAAAAAAAGAATGAATCCAAGGGCTAGTAATAAGTATTGCCAAGTGGAAGACTTATTACACAACTCACAAAATCCAATATTTTGCAAAACAAGGCCTTATCATCCAAGGGCTTAGAAAAAATATGGAAATCAACAAACCATCCAATGGTTGAGAAAAAGTCTTGTCAAGTGGAAGACCAACAATAATGGATTATTCCATTTAAGTGCCAACCAAACAAGGCCTTATGATCCAACGGTCTAAAACAAAGATGGGAGAATGAGATCAAGGGTTAGGAATGAGACAACACATGAAAAGTGGAAATGACCAAATTCTTCCAAAGTTGGGGTTAATTACAAGAGTGCCATCAAGACTCTTTATTACCCTTTTACCCCTTATCATCCTCTCTAATTACTAAAATGCCACTCAAGCTCTAATTCTTACCCAAAATCTCTACATTTTCCACTAAGTGCTCAAAATGTGAAATTACTCATTTACCTCTCGGTCATTTCTTTCCCAAAATCATTTTCAATAATTTTTATTAATTTCAAAATGAAAATACAACATGCTACGTATAATTTTTTATAACACGTAAAACATGTAAGGCATGCTAAAACATATAAATACATTAAGCACATAATCACATAAGCACATAATTGTTCAAATAAAAATTTTAAATTAACACGTAAAAATATCGGACGTTACATTACAGGACTAAAAAATATTTATTACCGGATTATTAAAACTGAATTCCATAATTATTCAGTAAAATACCAGATTTGATGTTTTGGGATCCATGCCAATCTCATAATTTAATCCAATTTCTGGTGGCTTTAAACCCATTCCCAAACGGCCTAAGGATATATTACCACACCGTCATCTCTCAAACCCTAACCATACCACCGTTTCCCATCTTCATCTCTCAAACCAAACCACCATTTCCCCACCTTCCTCTCTCTCTCATTTACATCTCAAACCAACGTTCGTTCTCTCTACTATGAAACCTGGAGGACTTCTCATACCATTGTTCATTGACTCCAAATTTTGATCTTCTCTCGTCGCGAATAGCCATCTCTTCCTCAGATCTGAGACGAAAGGTAGATCTATTTCAACAGAAATATTGTTCAAGTGGTTTGGTTTCGAATTCAGTAAGAGGTAACAGATCTAACCTCTCAGCTACGTTCCTTATCTACTAATATAAAAAAACATTGGGTTTTTCAGCCGTAGATCTAACTTTAGGCTTTTTATGTATATATCTATAGTTGTGGTGTAATCAGTCCATAAATGGTGATTATTGTGTTCTAATGTAATATTCTCGTAATTGTAAATAACCATGTGATATATTTTAAATGAATTATCCAACAAGTACAAAGAGAGATAGTTATATATCCAAATTAAAAATATTTTAATTTCATGCCTTAAACATGTAAGTAACTTTAACTATAATGCATTATATTTGTTGACTTCCAATATTTGTTATGATACATACAACAATAATAAAAGATAGAACGTGATGTATTACAAAAAATACTATGAGTTGTACTTGAATAAATTATTTTGTATAAATATTTAGTATTTTATATAATATTATACTAAAAAAATGTTTTTTTTTATGTTCATTCAGTGTTTTGTTAGCTATATAGCCTATATACTACTTTTGTACGATTAGCAACTGACATACGTGTTCCATGCATGTGGTAGGTGGGTATCACAAGTGATGCAAGCACTGAAATGGGTGGGACCCAACATTAAATAGGCAAAAATGGGACAATGGACCTAACCACTTTTCATCTGCACAGGTCAATCACGGTCGTCTCACACGTGTTGTGTCATAGTTGTATTTGGACATTTGAACATTATTTTGAAATTTCTATGTTGCTCTTTTCGCACTTCATTTAGGCCGACCCCTACCCAATACACATGTCCCTTGCATGTGGTAGTTAGATGTATACAAACATCACATATGATGGATGCAGTGAAATGAAAGAAATCGAAGGATATATAGTTAATCACGTCCCATTCATGCATGCTCTATAGTGGGTAAATACCACTGACACCCCCTCAAAGATACCATAATCCCACACAGAGCCCCTCAATATTCACTATTCCCACTCGGACCCCCTCAAAATTGACTTTTGTCCCACAAAGACCCCCTCGTCTTGACGCCGTTAAACTGTGTCGTTAACCACCCTGTGAATTTTCTATTTTTCCCTCAAAATGATATAAAATGACCTCCATATCCTTCTTGTTCTTCAATTTGGGCATCCCAAAACCCTAACCCTAATTTATATATAGAGAGAGATTGGAAGTGGGAAATTGGGAGAGAGATTGAAGATGGGGATTGTATATATTGGATACCCATATATATATATATGCTGCTATATATAGTAGTTATATACCCGTATATGTATATATATGCTGCTATATATACCCATATTACATACCCATATATACATATATATACCCGTATAGATATCCATATATATATAGCTGCTATATATATATATATAATATACCCGTATATATATATAGTTGTTATATATATGTATATACGCTACTATATGTAGTTGTTATATTGAGAGAGAGGAGAGGGGAAGAGGAAGAGGAAGAAGGAGAGAAGGAAAGGGGAAGAGGAAGAAGGATATTTTGGTAATTTTTTACAAAAACATTAATAAATCTGACGGCATGGGGTCCGAGTGGGAATAATGAATATCGAGGGGGTGTTAGTGGTATTTACCCGCTGTACAGTTGTCATCGTCAAGTTGTTTAAATTGGAGTTTTGAACATTATTATATTATGTATGTTTTGCTCTAGTTTAAATTATTTTCAATTTTATTAACTTAATTCCACCATGAATTTAAAGTTAAGGGCCATTATCAAATAATAACTAAATATTTAAGAATAATTAAAGTCCCATTTTTAACTTTTTAGTACTTACATAAGTTTTGCCTGTCATATAGGATTACTGTAAACCAATTAGAGTTACACTTTTATAACATAAATATGTATAGGTATAGATTACAGATAATAAATAAAAAATAAATACATAAAGTATAGACTAGTAAAAATAAAAAATAAGTTTACTACGGTTATTAGTTTATATAATCGGTATTTCCGATCAGTATAGTAAAATCGTAAGTATGATCGTAAAATTCTCCCAAAAATATTATAAAACAAGTTAAATTTAACTTTTTAATCAATAATATCTCAATAATAAATAAAAAAAATACTCAAAATATGAAATATACAATATTGACATAATCCTATAGCCAAGTTTACAAATATTACAAATACTATATTCATATAGTCTTAATTACATTATCTTATTAATCTTAAAAATATTTATTAATGTCTACAAATAATATGACTTAGAACTTTTAAAGTAAATTTTCTGAAGTATTACACAAATAATATAAGCTTAAATTTTTTGTTGCATTAAAAATTTTAAAAACTATTTGTGAATTATTACATAATAAATCTAAAGGCTTAGATTTTTAAGATATTATGAATTAATTTGAAAGAAGATATTATATGATATTTTAATAGATGTGAACATTACATGACAGAAACTTTTTTACCGGTTTCCCCTCAAAAAATTTCAGAACTGTTCTTTAGAATCTCAAATTTTAAAGCTGTCCAATCGCAGGATAGATTGATAGACTTAATCCAATTTCGCGTGCCTTTAAACTCATTCCCAAACACCCTAAGAATATAATAAATAAATAAAACCCTAACCACACCACCATTACCACACAGTCATCTCTCAAACCCTAACCACACAACCATTTCCCCATCTTTATATCCAAACCAAACCACCATTTCACCACCCTTCATTTCTCTCTGAAATCAACGTCCGTTGTCAAGATTCACAATTATTTTAAAGAACTATAGCAAAATAGTTATCGGTAGTTTACTAATTTTACGGTAGGAATTTCACTGTGGCGCCGACAGAAATCACAGTTATCACTGTATAATTTTTTACTTTTACATTCTTCATGTGTTTAAATTGAGATGCCTTAACCTTCAGATGAAACATCGTTCTTGGTATATTTCTCTTATCTTCTTCTCTCTTTATCTCTCTCAGTTTAATTAAAGTTTTATATTTTCAAAGTTTGTAATTGGTATCAGAGCATACCGTTGTTCGTTAACTCCATATTTTTGTCCTCTATTATCGTGAATAGCCATCTACAGCTCAGATCTGAGATGAAGAGTAAATATGTTTCAACAGAAATATGGTTCAAGTGGTGTGGCTTCGAAATCGCAAAGAGGTAACAGAACTAACGTCTCAGTTTCGTTCCTTACACAATTTGAAACACGTTGTTTATATTTTTATTGAATTAATATAAAAAACTTGGGTTTCTCAGTCGTAGAAAAAACTTTAGGGTTTTTTATAAAACCTAATAATTTGTGGTGTAATCGGTCCATAATTGGTGATTAGACCATTTATGTATTTTAATTTGTTTAATTCCTTTATTTTTGGACATTACCATATGATTTAGGGTTTTTGGATGGGTTATTATCTGTAAAATTAGGGGGGATTTAATTGATGGAAATTCCTCGAATGATTAGTATGATTGTAATATTTGTGTTTTTGGTTTTGAGATGAACGCGCATGTCACGCCCCGAATTCCTAGGACTCCGAAACCCGAGCCTAAGAGCTAAGGGAGTGAATGCGGAAGTAAAAAGAAATGAGAACAAATGACCTTCGGTCATCGAACACCCACAAAAGGGTAAAAAAAATGCTCTAATACCATGCTGACATGTCCCTAAATTCCTAAGACTCCCGAACTGGGACATCCAAGGGATCCAGGATGTGATCATTATGATGAGCAACCAACTAAGACATCATTGGTTATGAAAACGTATGGAATAATGATAGAACGGTATATTTCATACCCAAATGAATAATAAACAAAGCAGCGGAATCTAACGAAAATCCGGCAAAATTCCATTTATAAATGGAACATCCGGACAACCAACCACAACACAATAACCTGCCAATAGCAATTCAATATTCACAATGGCTTCCAAGCCCCACATTCATCAATCCTAATAGGGCCGAGGTAGTGGAAAGAAACTAAAACCCCTCCAAACCCTCTAAAATCAACAGAGCCACAATTGCTCGAATAAAAATACAGAAAAGCACCTAACTGTGCGGAATAGATACAATACATCCTGAAAGAATAAGTGCAGGAAATAAAGAATACATCAGTAGGGATATGCCAACAGACTGGCTCCCAAAAGAGATACATAATAATCCCATAACAATGGGTAAAGAAGATGAAAGCGGATACCTATCGTCCCCAAACCAGTCGTACTGCAACCGTAACCGCATCACCCAACGCAACTCCAAACCTGTAACAAGGAAACAAGGGAAAACTGCCGTTGCAATGCATCCTGCCTATAGCCGTATATTTCCTGCAACCTGGCGTGGAATACCAAGGGGCAAATGAAATTCCCCTGTGAGCAAATAAGCTCAGTGGGAAAAGATACTCTAACTACCACATCCTCTGGTAGTTTAGGTAATGCCAAACTATCTAGCAAGATACATATATAGCCCAACTAATCCCATCCACGCAAAACTCAAGGCACGCTCATATACTACCGTACGTAAGTATATAACGGGAATACATATATATACATATATATATACAGGTATACATGTATAAGTATGCAACCTGAGTCTACAAGGTACAACTAAGGTTCATACTCCAAGTACCCATACCGGTAGTCTACACTACTCTCACCAACATACACTAAGTACACGACACCCAATAGAGGGAGCACACTCACCTCTAATATCCACAAGGATCAAATCCACCACTAGTACCAAGGAATACTCAAATCCCACACCCCGATAACACAGGAAGGAAAACACCCACGTCCTTGCGTACTAACACAATCATCATCTATATATATATATATATATATATATATATATACAATATATATATAACAAACCTCATCACATTCCTAAGGAAAATCTACCTCTCAAGGGCTAGATTACCTCAATCATATCACCATACCATAATTCAAATCGACCTCATAATACTATCATTAATAGGGTCAATCACATCACTAACACTCTCACTGTATGCGAGGAAAACCACCCAATCAAATCACTAAGAGTACACGAACTCAACTCACAAGAACGACCACCTCAGGGTCACCAAAGCAAAGAGAAGGAAAAGACTTTCCAATGCTTAACCAACAGATAACCGATACAACAATGTCAAGGTAAAGAACACCACAAGTGTTTAGTGAAAACACATGGACAAGGAACCCAATCCACTCGGTATCCATGCCCCTAACATGTGGAACAACTCGAATCACCTAAGTGGTGACATCAAAAACCAAGAAGAAAGGAAAGGGCAACACTATATGTGTACCCTGAACAACACCAAGCCTCATACCCGAGACTTAGAAATGATAGGAAGCAAAGGTGAAACAATGGAACACCTTTCAAAACTCTACAGGATGAGATATTGAGAAAGAAGTCTCGAAATCTCAGAATCCCAAGAAAAGTAATAAAATAGTTTTCCTTTAAAGAAACCACATAATAAAAATGACCGTCTTGCCCCCGGTCTCCGTCAGTTGCCATTACCGGCTTTTAGAAGTTAAAAATCTTTTTAAAGAAGATCCTAAGATCATTTTACAAAGTACTAAAACTTTTAGTTGCTACGGGGGTAGGCGAAAACGGGTTTTTTTTCCTTTTAAATACAAATAGTTTAGAAAACACTGTTTCCGAAGGACAGCCAAATAAGGGTAAACAAAACTCCACGGATTCCTATAATGTCCAAGATGACAAGGAAGGAAGAGTACTACATTGGGTTCACGGAACACAACTATCCGTTCCCAACCTCACGAGATCGAATGACAACACCTGGACAAGGTTCGGCACCACGCCGTAACCTACAACTCAAGGAATGACGTGTAAGTCAAAGACATGTACTAGTCTACAGAGTACAATAAAAGAAACGCTTAGAGGAATGAACTAAGCACTAGAAACAAGATTGCCAAGCTACAGTACCTCGAGTACTTAATAAAATCACTTAAACCCCCTAATATCATGAAAAGGGAGAACTAGTGGCCGATACCACGGGAATAACTAGTCTCAATCAATATCTCTTCCAATTTATTATGACTCTAATTTCACAATTGATAATTAACAGAATCAAGAAGTCATTTCCACTTAACTAGACAGGTTCAATCACAACCACTTCTAACCGCACTCAAAATCTCAAAAGCACGATAAAGGATACCTCCCCCTAAGTGGGAAAGAAACATCCAGGGTCAGTAATATGCAACCAACCGAAACCACAAAACTATCACCGCCTTCTCTAAGGCCTCAAATCACAATTGATACTCAATCAATCCCTAACCTCAAATCTCTACAGATAACACATAACTAACCACAGAGGTCACTATGCCAATATACCTAATCTCCCCCAAGGGCACAAGGTAAATAATCACAAGTATAAAGATACACTTTTCATTTATACTTATTTTCTCATTTAATTCATGTTTTCGCATTTATCACTTTCAACTGAGCATTTTATAAAGATACGAATTTAATTTCACAATATTCATACATAACATGCTCCAAAATCCAACAGGCAATAATAACACATATTAAACCTGCTCCAACATCACATGTAATAATATCACGTATACATGTCAAATAAAATCACATAAATGTCATACATATTCAATGTGATTCATACACCATCCTTTGCCCACATCACGTGGTTAACGAATACGCACTCCACCCATTTACAAGGAGAAAGAGTACCACACCGATTCTTCCCAAGTGTTTTTGACACTACACTTTCAACAAGGAAGACGGTTGCACGAGACGACCCGTGACCAAAGATCTGTATAACGGATGCACGAGACGACCCGCGACTTCGAGAATGAGACGACTCACCCTATACCCCATTCACAGCTCATTATTCTGTAGGATGGGAACACCCCCTGGCCAGTTGTTGCGACGATTCGACACAAAGACACCCCACATGATTTCACAACCCACATATACCAATACCATGATTTAACACTACATGATATTCTCAATATGCATCCAGGTCCAAATGACAATCATGCATCAATCATAAATATGTAATGCATCATATTTATGTAAATACCCACAGGGTAATATATAAATCTCAAAATCTCTTTTCATGATTTAAAATACAATAATGCAAGTAAATCATATGAAAACAATTTCATATACCATTAATGTTTTCAAAATATATATTTTCTTTAATTCTTTAGAAAACATTTCAAATTCCCTTATCATGCCTTTAAAATAAATTAAAGCAATTAATTCACGTATCGCAAAGGAACCTAGCACAACGTCTAAGTTTCCACGAATCTCTACTAACTCATTTAATTCTCAAGGGAAATTCTAAGCCATCTATTCCTATTCGATTCATATAGGAAATTATTTGATTACATAGGAAATAACTTAATTAATTTTCTTAAATTAATTCCTAAGTCCAATTCCGATTCTAAACGAATTATAGATATTTAAATTAACGATTTAATATATCTATATTAAATTAAATAAGGGCTTTGCACCCCGAAACTACTTCAATAATGCGGAGTGAGAAATAAAATTTTCCACCTGAAATACGCTTATAGAACAGCCGTTTCGGGCCCACCGTGAACAGTACCGGCGCCCGAATATCACGCCCACCGACCAAAGTCGTCCCAAAAATATTTCACATATATCGAAACGTCTGTCTCGACAACCTATACGATATATACGAAGCCCGTTAACAATAGGTCAATTAATTTGAGTAAATCTAAAATTAACCCAAACGAAAACTATAACCTATAAACGCGATTTCATGGCAAATCGTTCAAAAATCACGAAATTAATGTATGATGAATGCTACGTATATACGGAGCTACTCACCGAAAATCGGCTCAAACCGATCACCGGAAGTCGCCCAAAACGCCGGCCGAAGCTCAGCCGAGTCCGCCCCTGTCGAACGACTGCTCCGCACGAACAGCTGCGCCTCCAGTCCCGGCGACCCACGCCGCTCGTGCCGCCGCCTCTCGCCACCAGCACCGCCGCCGTCCACAGCCCAGCAGCCCCGTCTGCAACTCCAGTCCCGGTCCCCTTCCTGAGACGTAATCGTCGCTCCTGGTTGCGCCTCCTCAGCCCAAGCGTTCTCTCTCTCTCTCTCTCAGCCGGCGAGAGGATGACTGGTGTAGAAGCCAGGGTTGCTGGTCGTCGAAGAGAAATGAGGAGAGGAGGTGGTGTCGCATGGTCACGTTGCTTGTCTCTGCGCACCAAACTGATACACTGATAGATATATATTTAGGTCAATCACGAAGGCAACCCTCCAACTTAGCCTAATTGCACAAGTGACTAGTTAGTCTCCCCTAATTACAAAAGTAACCCTCATGTCTTGCTAATTCACCATTTTAACCCCAAAACTATATATATATATATATATTTAAATATATATATATACAATAAATCCCAAAAAATACCGGGAACACCAAAACGTAATCTCGCAAACCCGAATTAATAACGGGACGCCCAATTAAATATACCGGGATAGAAACTCAAACGTCGGGACACCTAACACCCGGTCCAATTAAAATGCGTCGTCATCCAATCGAAACACTAATCATTAAACGTTGAATAAACTAACGTCGAAACGAGACCGTGTAATTGACAACAAGAATTCGCGTAGTCGTCAAAGAAAAACCATAAAGTCATCCAGTCGACTTTAAAACTAAACGCGAAAAATTTACAGGTATCAAATACCAAGAATAAATAATACGTCATGAACAAGTGACGTCATTACCGAAATTAAATTAAATATAATTTCAGGAAAAAGGAAAATAACACGGGGTGTTACAGCGCATGATTTATTAACCGAAAATATTATTAACTGTTGGGTTGAATGATTTATTATGATATGAGTGCATGTTTTATCCTTCAATGTTTGTTTATGATCTGAATGCATGCCTGATGTGTTGAATGTTTCTTTATCATCTGAGTGCATGCATGATGTGTCAAAATAATTATCAGTAATTTGTATTGTGTTTTTTCGGTCTTTTTTTCACAGTTGACAGCCATGGCACACCCCTTCTTTACTCGTAATATACATGTTCACAATGAGGGAACTATGGCTGGTAGCAGTTTTGAAGTAGGTTCGTCCCTGTTTGGGGAGTGGATCATCTCCATTCATTCTCTCACTACCAGTCACAAGTCCCTGAAGGGAGCGGATCATCTCCTAACATTCTCTCACTACCAGTCACAAGTAGCTGAGGTGGTGCCTTGGTGCATGGTTTTGTGGATTCCATCTGGTCAACTTTCAGACTTTGTATAAAGAGAGAAAATACATATAAATATTTTGTATAGCTACATATATATACTATGTGTATAACTATGTGCCCTATTGTCCGTGGGTGTGTACCTCGCATGTTCTGCTTGGCAAATCACTTTTTAGTGGACATTGCGGACCGAGATCTAACCCATTACGATGTGAGATTTTACATCTAGCGTGTGTTGTTCATTTACATATATGCAACCCTATATATATATATATACCTATTATAAATGTTATTTTCTTTGATTTTTTATTCAATTAATGATCATGTAATATTGTTTATAGACCCCTTGAGTAAATACTCTTGGAAGTTCAAAAATTCCTTGCCAAAATGATGATTATGTTAATGGATTGCAGGTGGAAATGTACAAGGTGGTGTAGAAAGAGAAGAACAAGAGGTGGAGGAGGATGCACAGAGTGGGAAAACAAATGCATCCTATTGAAAATATTTGGAGCAAAGGTGGAGTAAGAAGAAGAAGTTGGTCAGTGGAGGGAGCTCTCAACAAGGTGAACCAATACTAAGCACGCTTACAACCATTAAGACATAGGGTTTCGGGACCTATGAGCTTAAAATTCTTGGCATGTGTAATTTCTTCGATGCAATTATACATGTCACGACTTCGATGCAATTTTTCACTCACTTCTTCAGTGCAGTATCTCTTTAAGTCTCTTCCTCTTTTTTTATCTACCAAAATTGTTGCATCTTTCAAATGATTTTGTTATGCAAACGTTTTTATGTGTATATATAACTCACTGGCATATATGTTGATAGTACTTTATTTCACAGTGTCATGAAAATATTTTAAATTTAAGTTTACAGAATGTAGTTGAAACTGTAGAGCAACTTCATCAAGATTATATATTATGTGCCAATACCTGTATATATGTATATATGTGTTTCTGTATACTAATTTATAAAATATACAGAGTAATTTTTATTTTTTAGTTATTTGAGTGTAGGTGAATCTACAGATAAAACTAATCACTTACGAATTCATATTATCTGAATATGATTAAGGTCCCATGAAAATTTATTTTAATTTTTTTTTTAATTTTTGCTGAGGCTAAAATGAGACCTATTTAAGATGCATACTATTCATATTCTTGTGTGTGTTCATATTTGACACATAGTAAAATGCACAAGGGTTGCATCATTTTGAGGATAATGGGGCAAAAATAATCTTGAGGTTCGATGTTAACTTGATTTGGGAATTTTAATCATTTAAGTAGAAAATAACCAAAACTCTGAAATATTTTTGTATCAGAACTCTTTGATAACTAATTAAAATGGGTGAATTGACATAATAGTAAATCTTTTGATCATGATTTCATTTATTTATTTATTGCAGTTTTCAGATAAATGATAATTAACCATGCATTAAATTGCCTAATTTCAGGCTGAATTTAGCATTATTCAATGTCACAAAATCCTTTACCCAATGTAACTTAAAATTTATATTTTAATGAGTAAATGTATAGACTAAACATGGGTCATGAAATGCATGTGTTTGAGATGTAATGGACTAATTTTATTGCATATATACTATATTTGTTGTATGTTTAGAATGAAGAGGGACCTAATTCCCTTAGGGTGGCTTGTACAAACCAAATCTTGGCTACGGGCGAGTTCTTGAGACAACTTTAAGGATAAAAGGTTTGTATTTTACTTGAATTAATCAATTGAAAGTATCTTTTATGCATTATTTACAGTTGTTGAATTTGCATTTCACATTGATTCATGTATTTGATTAGGTTAAAAAAGAATAGAACTCAAAGCAGATGATGATGATCTGAGAGATTTCAACCGAAGAGGTACAAGATGCTTGTAAGATGCAAATTACGGTATCAACTCCTTTACGATGTATCTGTGTAAACTCGTCCGTCGTCACCGTACGAATTGATAGTTTTATAATTTCAAAAGAGACAATATACTTAGAATAATGACAGGAAAAACAATAGAGCTTGAAGAACTAGAGGGATTGGGAAAATCGGATCCTTTTTTTGATCTCTTCCAGTCTTTTTATACATGAGCTTCATTTTTACCTCATAAATGGGTATTCAAGTACATTATTTTAATAATAAACTTTCAGGTGCAGGGAGCGGATCATCTCCTAACATTCTCTCACTACCAGTCACAAGTAGCTGAGGTGGTGCCTTGGTGCATGGTTTTGTGGGTCCCATCTGGTCAACTTTCAGACTTTGTATAAAGAGAGAAAATACGTATAAATTTTGTGTAGCTACATATATATATTGTGTGTATAACTATGTGCTCTATTGTCATTGGGTGTGTACCTCGCATGTTCTGCTTGGCAAATCACTTTTTAGTGGACATTGCGGACCGAGATCTAACCCATTACGATGTGAGATTTTACATCTACCGTGTTTTGTTCATTTACATATATGTTACCCTATATATATATATATATATATATTCCTATTATAAATGTTATTTTCTTTGATTTTTTATTCAATTAATGATCATGTAATATTGTTTATATACCCCTTGAGTAAATACTCTTGGAAGTTCATAAATTCCTTGCCAAATTGATGATCATGTTGCTGGATTGCAGGGGGAGTTTGGAAAAGGAAATGTACATGGAGGTGTATGAAGTGATGAACAAGAGGTGGAGGAGGATGCACAGAGTTGGAAAGCTAATGCATTCGATAGAAAATAGGGAGCTCTCACGAAGGTGAACCAATACTAAGCACGCTTACAATCATTAAGACATAGGGTTTCGGGACCTATGAGCTTAGAAGTCGTGGCATGTGTAATTTCTTCGATGCAATTATACATGTCACGACTTCTAACCTCATAGGTTCTCGAAACCCTATCTCTTAATGGTAATTATAAATAATTAATGGTTGTAAGCGTGCTTAGTATTGGTTCACCTTCGTGACCTCCATCGACTAACCAATTCCCTCATCTTGCTCCACCTTCCAAAAAAAATATATTTTCTAACGCATGTATTACCTGTGGTGTAACTGTGTAACATTAGTTTTCAATTAAACATTACTCTTCCGGTTTGGTTGACATGAAACATATAGTTCATTTTAGAATTATTAAGAAATATTTGTCTTATGCTAATGTAAACTGCAATTTCTGATGAATGTAAAATTATGAATATTTTGTGTCCAACAAATTTGTTGTTAGACGATATTCTGGTGTTTTGGATTTTCGAATTAATAATAAATTCTAGAAAGTTGATTAATTTATAGAATACGCATGATATGTTATTAATTATGTATAACATACAACTAACCGCAGTGAATATGTTTTTGACAAATATTATATATGTAATTTTATTAGTAATATTATACTAAGATTCAGATTATATATAATATGTCCTTATTAATTGGTGTGATGTGTACAGTAAGTTATGGAGTATTCGAATGTAAAATATAAAATTAATAATAATCATAGGATTAATTTTATATTTTACATTATATATATTAACTATGCATAACACACATAATATACTCGTAATTGTAAATATTTGGGTGATATATTATCCAATTCAAGTACTCTATAGTACAAGTTAACACATACTTTGAATACACATATTGAATTGGAGTTAATAATTACAAATATTATATATATAATTTTCCTAGTAATATTGTAACTCCCTAATATTTCTCTCAAGGGTATTTTGGTCATTTTATTGGCCCAGGGGGTGTCATTGCAAGAGAAACCAAACCTCAGAGGGTGTTAGTGCAAAAATTTCAAAAATCAGCACAAAGGTGGAATTGACCTAAACCTCAGGGGGTGTTAGTGCAAATTTCCCTAAATAAACTAGAAAAACATAAATGTCGCAACTCTTCTTGCAATTGTAGCATCGGTGAAACTAAATTCAGAAAAATAAAAAAATTGACAGTTGACAGTTGACTGTTATGTGTGTAGCGAAATAGATGTCAAATGCAACATCTCTCATACCAAATGTTAGCACCGTTACCCCCTTATCCAAATGCACTTATGAATCTTAGTTTTAAGGCAAATCTGTATGAAATATATTTCCAAATAACATTGCAAACATGTTTGAAAATAGCAAAAAATTTTAAAAAATCTCACCTCATAAACTTTGTCCTAGACCCTAAATGGATAAACCACAAGTTTGGAAGCAAGATAGGGCAACCCTATCAATACCCTATCTTAGCTTTTATTTTAGGGATTCAAACACTACAACATTAATTTAACCAAATGCAACACTGATACATCCAAATGCACCATTGATTTAATTAAATGCAGCCTCGTTATGTTTTTAAAAGTCTTGAATTATACCATAATTGAACTCCCGAGGTGTAAGGATATTCATGGCAACATTTATAATTAAAAAATAATTTTAACAAGTACTAAATACGAAAATAAAATAGAAAACTTTAATGTAGCAACTCTACTTCCAACTGTAGCGTCAGTAATACCAATTGCACTATATAAAGTAAAATTGTTGACTGTTATATATGTAGCAAAATTGATGTCAAATGAAGCAAATCTACATCCAAATGTATCACTTATACCCCCTATCCTAATGCAGCAGTGTTACAATGAAAATCATAATGATATACAACATTATTACAACTAGATGCAGCAACACCTTTGTTTGAAATCCCTAATTATAAAAACGACGGAATTTTTATGTCATCCCTATCCCCTTCCCAACTTCTGCATCCTCAAGTGCCTCCAACTATTTCGTCAACACTTGCAGAAGTTTCCTCCAAGGGAAAATCAGTTTCCTTCTCCATCACATTTCTGACCTCAACATCAGGCAAGTTTATCATATTTTTCTCCTCTCCATTTTGAAAACCCTAGAAATGGTTTCTCGGATGATTTTAAACTGATTGCTTAAAATAATTCAAATACTGTAGGATTTAAGCGAGTATATCATTTTGTATTTACCGTATAATCAGTCAAAATTTATACAATCGTTCTTCTTCAATTATTGTAAATTCTGCAGATATATAGTGCAAAATAATCATCATGACTCGAAGTAAGAAATCTCGTACGTTTTAATCTGGAAAAACTGACCCCATGGAAGTCGATAATGTACTATTTAGGAATCCCCATATGAAGGTTGTATATGAAAGTAGTTTCCTTAACTATGAAGTGTCGAAGGGCAAAGTACTTACAAAAGAAACATGCGATAAATTGGGGCTGGATACTTACAACTACATCAATGGCATAGGTTGGGGTGATTTTGTTTCCCTTCAACTTCCCTGTTATCCAACACTTGTTCGGATATTCTATGCTCATATAGATGGTGGGAAACCTCTCAAGTTGACCTCGTATGCTAAAGGGAAGGAAATTGTTCTCGCAAAAAAAAGTTGAGAGATATCTTTAATCTCCAACATTTTGAATTCTCTCTCTATTGCAATAACAAATGGGCAAATGTAGCTGGCTTCGATCCCATTGAAGCTCTGATGCAGTTGTGCGATGATCCCACAATTATTAGTGATGACCGTTGTACATGAAGGTTTTCCCGGCCCACACAAAAGTAAATCCAGAGATAATGATCCTGGATGATGGCCCAGATCCTGTACCCATATCATAACCCGACCAAGACGTCATCCTTGAGGTCCGTCCCGAGACTCCATCCTATATCCCGACCCGAAGAACTTACTTTAAGCAACTCGAAGATTCTAGAATAAACTTGTAGCTCAAGTTAGTGTCATAAAATATGAATAAAATAGCTGACGTGTAAAGTATGAAGAAAATTCCAAAATAGGAAATGTTGCCCTAATGGGCCAAAAGCCCATAAGAAAAATGTATATAATTCAGTGAAAGTAATGAGAAAGTATCTTTTTTGTGTTGTGCAAATATTGTATCTACACAATGGCGTCGTCTGTGGGAAACTAGGTCATTTTTTCCGCCGACCATCTTCCCACCTCGAAAAGCTGAGCGAAATCCAGATACACCCCACACCTTCAGTACCATCCTCTCCACCCAGATATAACCATGCCGGTGACCAGATCACACTCGGAAGCACAGATCCCCGGCACCGGACAACCAAGTGCTCCACCGACAATAGAACACCTCCAACACCAGCTTGTTGAAGCCGAGAAGCGCAGCCAGGCCGCCAAGGCAAGAAGCCTGGTCGCGGAAAGGAGGAATGAGGAGCTTCTAGCCAGATTAAATCAGGCAACTATCCCACCGGTAGTTCCCGATCAATCATAGGCCGAAGGAGAAGCCGAACCAAGGGAAGAACACGATGAAACCTCTCACCGACCAGGAAAGGCCCCTGCCACCGATGATGTTCCCATCACCGACAAACCTCTGACATCGCAGAAGCTCCAGGAAATGATGGCTGAGTTTCAGAAGAAGGTTATGAAGGATCTGAGGGCCCGATCTACCGACGACCAGGCCCTCCGAGCCTCTACTGACTCGGTTCAATCGCCGTTCACTCCAGAGATCACCCGGGAACCCTTCCCCAGGAAGTTCATCATGCCCAGATTCACTCCCTACGACGGAACGAAGGATCCCGAGGAACACATTTACCAGATCCATCAGAAAATGACCATGTATGCCGAGAACGAAGCCTTGCTATGCAAAGTATTCCCGACTAGTCTTATCGATGCACCACTCCTCTGGTTCAGGAAGCAGCCGCCAAGATCCATTGGCAGCTGGAAGCAACTATCCGACCTCTTTGTGGCTCAATATTTCGGGAACAAGAGGCAAAAGAAGACTATCTCGAGCCTCTTTACCATGACTCGGGAGAAAGGAGAATCCCTCAAGAGCTTCCTGTCCAGATTCAACGTTGAGTCATCCTCTATCGACAACTGCGACCAACACTCTGCCGTGGAGGCCTTCAGGATGGCGTTGATCCCGGGGACCAAGTTCCACCAGTCACTTGTGAAGCGACCCCCCTTGGGAATTGGAGAACTCAATTCTAGGGCTCAGGGTCACTTGAGGATCGAAGAGGAGGAAGCAACCCGACAGAAAAGAGCGGCGTTGATCAATGTGGAAATCAGGTCGAAGGATAAGGTTTCAGATACATCCCGACATCCTAATAGTCGCAAGCGCTCAAATCCCCCGATCCTAGCTTCATCTCAATTTCCCTCACAGCCCGAGAGACGCGTCAGGTTCAAAGAGAAGATCACCCCGCTGAAAGTGGCCCTTGCGAAGCTCTTCCAAGAAAACAAAGCCAGAGGGATCTTCCAGACTCCCCCCCCCAATCAGACAACCCCTCGACCAAAGGGATAGATCGAAACACTGCGCCCTCCACAGTGATTTCGGCCATACGACGAATGATTGCAGGAACCTGAGGCGTCAGGTCGAGACGATGATAGCCCGAGGGGAGTTAAAGGACTACGTCCAACGGGATGGCCTGAGAACCAATCAACCCGCACTAAACAACCAGCGAAATCAAGCTCCAACTCACCCGGTCAGAATCATTAATATGATCCATGGAGGTACAGACTCACGAAGGGCCGAAGGGTCAAGACGATCACAAATGAGGAGAGCGCATCATGTCAGCAGGATAGTCGGGATAAACGAGGTTCACCACCGAACGGGGCAGTCTCAGATACTTTTCTCCCAGGATGACCTCCGAGACATCCAGGTCCCACACGACGACCCGTTAGTCATCACCCTGATGGTCTCAGGATGTCTTGTCCGGAGGGTCATGGTTGATCCAGGAAGCAGTGCTAATATCATGACCAAGTGGGCTTTCGATAAATTAGAGATCGACCCGAGGAACATTGTGACCTCCAGGAATCCAATTGCCGGGTTCGACGGAAAGCAAGTCGAACCCCTCGGGGAGATCAGTCTGCCCGTGTCAGCAGCGCAGAAAACTTTGTCAGAGACCTTTGTAGTGGTGGACGTGAAGCCCTCTTACAATCTGCTTATGGGAAGAGGATGGATTCACAGGATGCAAGGCGTACCCTCAACTCTCCATCAAATGATGAGGTGCGTCGGGACAAATGGTTATGACATAATTGATATCAAAGGAGATCAAGTAGCCGCCAAGCAATGTTACGCCATCACCGTCAAAGGAATGAAGAATAAGCCCGATCGGAAGAGGTCCCGAGAAGAGGATCAGGACCTAGACCCGCAGCCTAAATAGCAGTTACAAGACGGGGATTCGGGTTCCCCGATCGTCGTAGAACCTCTGCAGCCGGTTTCAGTATTGCCTAATCAACCCGACAAGATTACCTACGCAGGTACAAACCTCACCACTTGTGAATTGAATGAACTGACAACATTCTTACAGGATAATCATGATGTCTTCGCATGGGAGCATACTGATATGCCCGGCATCGATCCCTCTATAGCCCGACATACGTTACATGTCGATCCGAACATACGACCTGTCCGACAGAAACAGAGGCGAATGGGGGGTCAAAGGAACCAGATCATAGCAGACGAAGTGTCGAAGTTGCTAGAAGACAGGTTCATCAGAGAAGTTCAGTATCCCGAGTGGTTAGCCAACGTGGTGGTTATGCAGAAAAAGAACGGGAAATGGCGAGTCTGCGTCGACTTCACCTACCTAAACAAAGCCTGCCCAAAAGACAGCTTCCCCTTGCCCAAAATAGACCAAATGGTTGACGCAACCGTTGGCTACGATAGGCTGACTTTCCTGGATGCTTACTCGGGATACAACCAAATCCCAATGGACCCAACGGATGAGGAAAAAACCTCCTTCATTACCGAGACAAGTACATATTGTTTTAAAGTTATGCCTTTCGGACTAAATAATGCAGGAGCTACATTTCAGAGGCTGGTGAACAGGATATTCAAAGGAATGATGGGTACAGTGGTCGAAGCTTACATTGATGATACAGTTGTCAAGAGCAGAAATAAAACTGACCATTTGGGACATCTTCAGAAAGTATTTGATGCCCTAAGGAAACACGGGATGAGGCTCAATCCAGCCAAGTGCTCTTTCAGGATATCATCAGGGCAGTTCTTGGGACACATAGTCGACCAATCGGGCATACAGGCCAGTCCGACACAAGTGAAGGCTCTGCTCGAAACAAAAGAACCAACCACACACAAAGAAGTACAAATCCTGACTGGAAGGGTTATAGTCTTAAGCAGATTCATCGCAAGGCTGACCGACCGATGCCGACCCATCTTCCAGGCTATCAGATCCAGGAAGGGAGAAGTGTGGGGACCCGACCAAACTAAAGCCTTATCCCGATTAAAAGAATACTTGCTCGAACCCCCCATTCTTGCGACACCCGAACCCGATGATGTACTACTCTTGTATCTGGCAGTATCGTCAGTATCAACTAGCGCGGTATTCATCAAAGAGGACGGGAACCTCCAAATGCCCATCTTCTATACCAGCAAGGCACTGGCCGACCCCGAGACACGGTACAGCAGGCAAGAAAAGTTGGTTTTATCCCTGATCAATGCCAAACGATGTCTCAGACATTACTTTGAGGCTCACCAGATCATCGTCCCCACTTCCACTCCTATTCGTGTACTTATGGCGAAACCCGATCTCTCCGGAAGGATCTCTAAATGGGCCATTGAGCTGGGGATTTATGATATAACCTACGTTCCCAGGATCTCGATCAAAGGGCAGGCCGTGGCCGATTTCCTATTAGAAGGAGAGACCGAGGACGCAGATCAACCCGTTGAGTTAGAAACGTGGAAATTGTTCATGGACGGCTCAGTAAGCGCCAATAGGGCAGGCGTCGGGCTTGAAATCCATACTCCCGACGGGACTAAGTTACAGGCCTTGATGCAGTTACAATTTTCAGCCACTAACAACGAGGCAGAGTATGAGGCAATTATATCGGGCCTGAGATTGGCCAGGAGCCTGCAAATACAATCCCTATCCGTATACAGTGACTCCCAGCTAATAGTCAGACAAATAACCGGCGAGTACGAAACCAGAGACCCCAAAATGGAGTCTGGAGGTTTTCAAAAGCTAACATTCAGCCAAATCCCTCAGGAAGAAAACACCTCCGCCGACCACTTAGCTAATCAGGCATCTGCTGCTGGCGAGGATATGACCCGAGTAGTACTGACCGACTTCATCGCTATACCGAGTATTAGAGGGCCCGACGAGCTGATATGCCTAGTACCCCGAGAGACTAGCTGGATGGATCCCATCATCGATTACCTCAGTATGGGGACACTTCCAACTGATAAGGCAGAGGCCAGGAAGATTAGAATGAAGTCAGCCCGATACTCTATCATCCAAGGACAGCTCTATAGAAGATCTTTCTCCGGTCCTTATTTAAGATGCGTAACTCCCTCCGAGGCGGAAACAGTGATGCAGGAGATACATGCTGGGGCTTGTGGAAATCACTCGGGTGCCCGTTCTCTCGCCCATAAAATCCTATCCCAGGGTTACTTTTGGCCTTACCTGTCCCGGGATACAGAGGAATATGTGCGTAAATGCAAAGCATGTCAGATGCACGGTGATGCTATACTCCAACCACCGGAGTTCTTGAACCCTACAATCGTTCCACATCCTTTTGCCCGGTGGGGAATGGATATAGTCGGACCCCTTCCAAAAGCCATCGGGTCGAAGACTCATGTGCTCCTTGCTACCGACTATTTCACTAAATGGGTTGAAGCCGAAGCCTATCCTTCTATAAAGGGCAGCCACGTGGTGAAGTTCATATGGAATCACATCATCTGCCGGTTCGGGGTGCCAAGGACCATCATGATGGACAACGACACAAATTTAGACTGTGAACCGGTTAGGTCACTTCTGGCCGAGCATGGAATTAATCAGAATACCTCCTCGGTAGGGTACCCGCAAGCCAATGGGCAAGCAGAAAGAACCAATCGTTCAATCTTCAGCACCCTGGCAAAGAAACTTGAGAAGGCAAAAGGAGCATGGTTGGACAAATTACCAGAGGTACTGTGGCCGTATAGAACCAGCCCCCGACAACCAACCGGTGAAACACCCTTCGCCATGGCATATGGGGCGGAGGCCGTAATCCCGACAGAGTATGCCATCCGACATTGAGATTAGTGGCCTGGGACGAAATATCAAACAATCAACGATTATCTCACGAACTCGACCTGCTGGAAGAGAGGAGAGGAACTACCGGGATAAGACTGGCAACTTACCAACAACGGGTCAGGAATCATTTCAACAAGAGAGTAAAAAGAAGGGGATTCCAAGTCGAGGACATGGTCCTTAGACGAAATATTAGACACGTGAGCAAGCTCTAGGAGCCTTGGGAAGGACCCTATACCGTCACTGAGGTGATTGGTCGAGGGGCCTACAGACTGCTCAGGAACTCAGATAACATAAGGGAACCGAACACGCAGAACGCATCCCGACTAAAGAGGTATTACCCATAGAGATGCTTTGTTTCGACCATTGTAAAGAGAAGCCACTGGAGGCCAAAGGATTGCAATGAAAGTTCCATTTTTCTTGATCATCTTCACTGGACCCAAAGTGTCGAAATCATCTCCAAAATCAATCGTAAAACCCAAGTGTTGAATCCTCTCCATGGGCCCAAAGTGCCCGAGAGATCTTCACAGACCCACAAGTGGTCGGGTTTTACAAAATTAGTTTCAAAACCCAAGTGTTAAACCCTCTCCATGGGCCCAAAGTGCCCGAGAGGGCCCAAAGTGCCCGAGAGATCTTCACAGACCCACAAGTGGTCGGGTTTTACAAAATCAGTTTCAAAACCTAAGTGTTGAACCCTCTCCATGGGCCCAAAGTGCCCGAGAGATCTTCACAGACCCACAAGTGGTCGGGTTTTACAAAATCAATTTCAAAACCTGTGTTGAAACCCTTTCCATGGGCCCAGAGTGCCCGAGAGATCGTCACAGACCCACCAGTGGTCGGGTTTTACAAAATATCACCACAAGCATGACATATGTCGTTCTTTACGGTTAAATCCCAGTTAAAAAAAAAAAAAAAAAAAAAAAACCCGACTGTTATTGACTGGTGTTATTATTATTCTTACCAAGTTATAATTCAATGTCCCGATTTTTATTAACATCGATGAGGTGTTGGATCACACGTATTCCCAACAAAATATGAATAAGCAAGCTCATTTATATTAAAAAGGCCCCGGTGGCCAAGGCCGATACAATAAAGCATTGTCGATTTGTTACAAGCACAGGATAAAAGGAAAACAGGGGAAGAGGCACAAGGCTAAAAAAGGGAAAACTCTATTCCACCACAGGAGGATCCCTCTCGCCACCTGAGGCTTTGGTCCAGAGGGATTGTTCTGTGACTTCAAGCCCATCCATGGCAGAGCGAGAAGGCGGAGCAGGCAAGTCGTCCTGGAGGAACTCACCAAATGGAAGATCCTCAGGCTCGGCCTCAGGATCATCATACGGAGGCCCAACTCCAATACTGAGGTCAAGATCCTCAATAGTCGGGATCTGCCTTTCCTCTTCAGGCTTTTGAAGCTCCTCTATACATTCCCTCCAGCCTTGCTCATAGCGGTACTTGCAGGTCAGCATAAAACGGGAGATCATCTGTTTACCACCCTTATGGCACATCTCTACCCGAGACCTCTCCACGCCTAATGCATTATCGATCTCGACCTTCTCCTCAAACAACTGCAGCCCCGAAGTTTTTAACTTCTCGACTTCTTCGGTCAGGGCCTGCACTTGGAGAGTTAGGGCCTCCCGAGCCTGTACTTCCCGGTTAGCCATCTGCTCAGCCTCCCGAGCCTTTCCCTCGAGCTCTGAGATCGTCCCCTTGGCCGTTGCAAGCCCTTCTTCAGCCACGACGGCCCTGTACGTCAGGGACTGTATCTTATCATTAGCTTTCTTGACCTGCTCCAGGGCCTTGGCACACCCAGCCTTGTGGACTTGAACATCCCGATTCAGGGCGGTAATGACCCGGGCATCGTCCTCAAGCTTGCAGTTGTACGCTTGAGTAGCATGGAGCATCTGAAAAGAAAATAACGTTACCACAAAGGAATGTTAGCATGAAGATAAGGGGTGGAATAAAAGCGAAGTACAAAATGAATAAAGAAGTCTTTACCCTCATCGCAAGCTCGGGACCGTTTAAGGCTAGGCTCATCCTGTCGTACCGACCCATAGCCAACCTATCGGCTGGGTTGCATACCCCCAGGGCCATCTCCCGCAAAGCTTCTGAGTTCCCAATCGTCTGGTCCCCCACAGACAGATATGGATGACCCTTCCTAGTATCCAGCCTGAACCGGGGACTGTGGGGAGCCTTCCCCCCACTCTCGACAGCTTTCTCTATCTCCCTATTATCTTGTTTCCTGACATTTTTGGAAATGGCAGTGCGGAGCCTGGAAAGTCGAGATTGACCCTGATCCTCGTCATCAGAGCCTAAGTCCTGGGTATCCGACACTGAGGCAGGAACACCCGATACTATATTCCGGCTAGAGCTGGGCCTGATTGAAAGGTCGGTCCGAGACGGGTTCTGGTCCAAATTCGCTGAGCTCGGGACCAGAGCACGCTCTCCCTCGACCTTGACCCCATCCAATGTGCCCGTTTGAGGTTCAGGGGAAGGCGAGGCGGGGGTGTGACCGGAGGATGCTCCACAGGAGGAGGAGGAGGGGACGTGCCAGCAGGGCCTCCAGTCACTACAGTTGGTTGACTATTAGCAAGATTCCCTGGGACCGGAGGGGCATCAACCCCACAGATAAAGGAGGTAGAGCCAGTATCGGTCTTTCTGGCCCTCTTGATCGATAGTTTAGGCATGACGACCGCTTTCCTCTTCTGCTGGCTCCCAAACATTTTTCTCTTTAGTTTTTTCGCTCCCGATTTAGTCGATGTAGAACCCGAGGCTATCGTCGGTGCGGATTCTCCCGATGCAAGCTCCTGCAATACAGATCTGGTCAGGCAATTCTGGCTATCCCTTAAATCCAGACTCCATACTCTGGCTCACAACATTTCAAATCGGGATCTTATGTACCCGACATCCCTTTTTTCCTGAGGAACCTGCAAGAAACCCATAACTAGCATACCCAACTTATCGTTGCACAGTTCGTAGTGGCAAGAGGCTCGGGTATGAAAACTCTTAAATTCGGGAAGTCGGGTTGGCTGGAAAATATGGTTAACAGGTATGTTCATAGTGTCAGGATGTCTCCACAGACCACTCACTACTATCATCCTTTATTTCCATCCTTTGTTGGATGTCGGGACGTTGTCGCACAACTTCCTCTTGACATATGAGGTTAGGTTGTACCGACCCCTATTATCCTTCTGCTCTTGAAGTTTATACGAAAACAGAAGATCGGCCAAACCTAAGTCTAGGTTCAACTCCTTATTGATCAATAAAATCATGGCCAGGATCCTATAAAAGTTAGGACCGACTTGAAGGGGGGCCAGACCCAAAGTCGCTAGTGCCAGGAGGAAGAAGGGATGAATGGGGAATTTCAGTATGGCAAGATGGAATGACGAAAGTAATATATCTCCGTCCTTTAGCCCCTGACCGATCCTAAAGTCTGCGTCCCGAGGGTAATGCCTAACCTTAACCCCTTCAGGAATCCCGAGGCTTTTAAGTTGAGCATCTATCCTGTATTTGGCTGGGAGAGGATCAGTACAGAAATTATCCTCTTCATCAACATCCTCAGGCTGATTAGTCCCGACATCACCCTCTACGACTCGGCCCCCTGCGTTCTAGGTAACCTCTGGAGGACTAGACCTAACTACTCGGGTAATCTCAACATACGGGGTGCTAACTGAGATCTCGGGATCAGTAACGGTCAGATCGGTGTCTGTTAGTTGCAAGTCACTAACCGACCTAGTGTCATCACTCCCAGACATATTTGACGAAAGGTAGAAGAGTGAGAAGAATGACTTACAAAAAGGTAAAGAAGGTTCAGGCAGTTTCCCCATTCTGTTGTTCTCCGGTGAGTAATTTGCAGAATCCGATAACTTTACCAATGGGCAGAGAATGGTGCTTCCAGTCAAAACTTTGCAGCAGGACTCGAATCTCCTCACGCAATAGAATAATCGACCAGGGTCACTGAAATTCGCCGAAATCAGTGAAATGAACAGTAGATTATGTGGATTTGAGAGTGAATTTGAGGTTGCACGCAGGGTTGGAGAATACGACAGAGAGAGGATGCTGAAAGGAAGAACGATTTGAAAAAGTTTGAAAATATTGCAAGTGTGGCATGTGAGAAGGATATGCCGGTTATATAGACTTGACGTTTCATCTACCCGGGTCAGGGTACCGGATCGACATGACCCGGCCCATTTAACGCGTATCAATGCCATCTCAGCCGCAAGTTCAAAATTGTAATGATTGCGACAGCTGCGCCATTCAATGCGCCCCCGCATCATCCGGCACGCGTCCCCTAGCCACTTCGAGGGCTTTTGATGGGCCTTAAGATTATTTCACCTAATGGGCCTGGTAAAAAGGCCCATAAGCTAAAAGAGGGCCTGTGTACATGAAGGTTTTCCTGGCCCACACAAAAGTGGATCCCGAGATAATGATCCTGGATGATGGCCCAGATCCTGTACCCATATCATAACCCGACCAAGACGTCATCCTTGAGGTCCGTCCCGAGACTCCATCCTGTAACCCGACCAGAAGAACTTACTTGAAGCAACTCGAAGATTCTAGAATAAACTTGTAGCTCAAGATAGTGTCATAAAATATGAATAAAATAGCTGACGTGTAAAGTATGAAGAAAAATCCAAAATAGGAAATGTTGCCCTAATGGGCCAAAAGCCCATAAGAAAAATGTATATAATTCAGTGAAAGTAATGAGAAAGTATCTTTTTTGTGTTGTGCAAATATTGTATCTACAACCGCATAATAGCTTCGAAAATGACATTGGATGCACGGGTGATTCGCAATATCATTATGTATAACATCATGCCTAAATCCGGCAGCCACTCAGATGTCTCTTGCATGGAAGTATTTATCATTTGGTGCCTTCTGAATGGCGTAAAACTTGACTTAACTCACATTATTTTTAGTCATATGTTAAAGTGCAGGGGAAAGACAAACAAATGTTATTATGGCATTCCAATGACAAAGATATTCATGGCTTATGATGTAGATTTGTTGGGAGAGGAATCTCGTGAAGTTGATGCACTGAATGAAATATTTTCCGCCACGACCCTGAGGCAAATGGGATTTGAGATGGATAACGGCAAGTGGGTTACTCGTTCGACCAAAACCGACTATACTGAGGCGAAGGGACGTGCTCCGGTGGATGATCAATCTTCCTTGTTGCGTGAGATAAAGGCATCGGTTGATGCTATGAGTGCCAAGGTTGATGATATGCATGACAAAGTTGACCATCTCGAAGTTTTGACAGAAAAAATACTAGTACTAGTTGATCAACTCAAGTTGAATGTAGCTGAGAATCGAAGCAATATGGATTTGCCGAGTTTTTGATTTTGTTCATGTGGCCTTATTATGTAATTGAATTTGCTTGATTTGGCAGACAAGTTCTCAGGACTACTTTTTCTTTTTTTTCTTCTCATTTATGTTTAATATCACTGTGTGCCGCCTTAATTATTATTTTTATTCTTCTATTTGCACAACTATTTGCCTAGTACCAACTTGCTTTTTTTTCCATTTTGAACTACGGAACACAAAACAATTATTTGCATAGTGTACTGTATTTTTCATTTTAATATGATATTTTTTTCCTAAAAATTATAACTGTTTTTGAAATTTATATATTTATATATATATATATATATATTATATATTATTTACGAATTTTATATGTTTTTTCGAAAAATATATTTATTTTTGAAATTTTTAATCTTTTTCAAAATTTAATATATATTTGTTTCGAATTTTATATGTTTTTTTCGAAATTTATATTTATTTTCGAAATTATAATTTTTTTTAATTATATATATATATTTTTATATATTTTTCTCGAATTTATATATATTTTTCGATTTCTATATTTATTTTTTAAGGTTTATAATTTGGTTTGAAATATATTTCATATAGATTTGCCTCAAAACTAAAATTCATGAGTATATTTGGATATGGTGTATAGGTGCTACATTTGGATGTACAGATGCATATTTGATACAAAATGGACAGTCAATTGCTTTACTATTTGCTCATTTGCTACAATTGGTATAAATATGTCTGCAATTGGTATAAATATTGTTGCAACCTGGTTTTAACTGTCTTAAAAAAACTGCACTAACATATGTGTATCATTTGGTCATCAATATGTGTACATTCCACAGCCAATACTGGTAATACAATTTTAGTCTCATACAGATGCATATTTGCTACATATTGGACAATCAACCACTTTACTATTTGCTCGTTAGCTACAATTGGTATAAATATTGTTGCATATTGGAGAAATTGGACAGTCAACTGCTTTATTGGTGCAACCTGGTTCTAACTATCTTAAAAAAACTGCACTAACATGTGTATCATTTGTTCATCAATATGTGTACATTCCACAGCCAATACTGGTAATACAATTTTAGTCTCATACAGATGTATATTTGCTATATAATGGACAATCAACTTCTTTACTATTTGCTCGTTTACTACAATTGGTATAAATATGCCTGCAATTGGTATAAATATTGTTGCATATTGGAGAAATTGGACAGTCAACTACTTTATTGGTGCAACCTGGTTCTAACTATCTTAAAAAAACTGCACTAACATGTGTATCATTTGTTCATCAATATGTGTACATTCCACAGCCAATACTGGTAATACAATTTCAGTCTCATATAGATGCATATTTGCTACATAATGGACAGTCAACTGCTTTACTATTTGCTCGTTTGTTACAATTGGTATACATATGCCTGCAATTTGGTATAAATATTGTTGCATATTGGAGAAATTGCACAGTCAACTACTTTATTGGTGCAACCTCGTTTTAACTATCTTAAAAAAAATGCACTAACATATGTGTATCATTTGGTCATCAATATGTGTACATTCCACAACCAATACTGGTAATAAAATTTCAGTCTCATACCAATACAATTTCAGTCAACTTAAGATAAATTAAGCATTCTATTACATATTCAAAAACACAATATATTATTCATTGTGCAGAGGCCAAAATAACCTGCCAGGGTTCTCTGTTGTCTCGGAAATATATATGGTTGTTTTTTCATCACATTCACATATACGATTTCTAAAGGACCCCTTCGAATCGCACAAGATGAAGATGTTTAGGAGCTTATCCTCTGCAACTATTATATTAGTGATCAACTAACTAATCTATACTAATATATGATTTTACAGTAATCATATATTCAATTTTATTCCAGATTTATTGCATAACTACCTAAAAAAATAACTTCAAAAATCTTTAACACTAGCAAATAGATATGCATCACACGCAAATAAATATAGACTAGAACAATCACATATTAAATGCTACATAAATCACATATATTAACTGACTTACAGGTTCGATTCCGTTGAGGCAAAGGTAACAAATATATTCACACAACTGAACATTCAAGCTAGGGTAACAAGATGCAAGAAATATAAGTGAGGGAAAGGGGGGGGGGGGGGAATACACTAATAAGGACAACCCAAAGATATACATACTTTTCTATAACCATGAAGTTTAGAAATTAATTATATGAGGCAAAGGTGAAACAACAGACTATACTAAAATACATAACCAAACCATGAATAGATAATCTATATATGCTTCATACCTGAGAGAAAAGTGTGGGAGATTGAAGTGCGATTTGGGGGTTTTTCAAGGGTTTGGGCTCTCTCCGCGTGTTCAATAATGAAACTCCTAAACAACAAATTGAATTATACTAATTATTAAGTTTGACTTATTGTGTATTTACCAATCTATCCATTGACTTCATTTCCATTAAGATCTCTTTTGGCGGGAGCTTTTGGGGGGAATATATGCACAGTGTAAATGAAAAGAGGGAACACTGTATATCACTGTTGTGTATATATACATATATATTTTTTTTGGGTCAAACTACTGGGGTTCATTTTTTTTGTCACGTAAACCGCCACATAGGCGACTTGTGACAGGTAGTGAGAGAATGAATGGAGAGGATCGTGTCCAATACTTAGCCTGTGGATCGAAATCTTCAAACTGACTATGGATTGATTCGAACTTGCCATAAACAAAGGTTCATGACCCGTCTATCTGAAGTCATGTAAATAATGACCAATATCAAGCATCAAATTAGGTGGTTTATTATTTCTCACTACAAAAAAAGTTACTCCATATATATTGATGTAATGACAAATTTTAGTGACTGATTAAAACTATCCGCCACTATAACAAAAAAATATTGATTTTTTTTTTCCATTTAGGAAATTTAAAATATAGCAACGATTTTTATTAAACTTCGAATATCCGGACATAAGGTGGTAATTACTCGTCAGCTGTTAAGTTGTGGCTAAATTTTTAACTATAATTTTTACCACATTTCGTGTAGTGTAATTTCCTTCATTTTACACATCATAAACTGTAAGATCAGAAACATACTACTGGCCAATAACTTAAAGTAATGGTCAACGGAGATGTTTGAACCTTCTCTGTATGCATATGCGTGGTTTCACTGAATCTAAATGATTCAATTTTTTTTAAATGTTCATAGCAACTACAATTAGTATTGAAAAAGGACAAAAAAAAATTGTTTCAATGGCGCTTTCTGCATTGGTCTTTGAATGGAGTTAACTGTGAACTCCATATTTTAATGGTACTTCTATGGGTAGAGACCGAACATCGGTAGATTTCTATTTACAATTTCTATCATGTATCATTGTATCAAAGCAGAACATAATGCATTAGAGATTGATCCTTACTGATTAAAGTAGTAATCATTGTTATTGTTTTAAATCTAAAATGGAAATCCTATTTCTGAATATTCTGACATAACCAAAATAAAATAATATTATCAAGAGGGACTCCTATGTCAATGGTATGGAATAGATGTTGCCCCACCACTGATTATCACCTCATTTGGATGATTTTATTTTTTTATTATTGTATTAATTTTCTTTCGTTTTAGGAGTTTCCATAGAGTCAACAGAAATGGTTCCTTGTGGAGGTCGTCATCTTATATAAAAAAAAGATCTAGGAAATATTACAATATAATCTGCTGACTTCGACAATTCTGCAACATAGAAAATTAAGATTGTTTTGAAGGGTTCACAAATTTTAATTTTTTTAGCATGGTTTCAAGGTAAAGAATTAGATAATGGGCTATAATATCTAAGCCCTTGATTAACATAAGAATAATAATATATGTACGCAAATTTACTTAGATTATACATTACCTCTCGAGTCTTCACTACGATAACAAGAATATGTATGCTCAATATTTTCTAACCATGGAATATTCTTACATAAGCACCAATGGTTTCGGGAAAATATTAAAAATCCTCCGCTTTTTCATCTAGGAAACGTAAGTAGCACAATTCAGTAAAAATATAATGGAAGGAATAAGATTAAGAAAGAGTAAATAGCAGTAACTGGCCATTTTCTGAAGCATTAGAGTATAAACTAGTATTTTGATTTTAAATTCACCAGACAGCCAAGAAAATCTATCTAAGAGCTGCACTATCAGCATTTTAAGAACCATTGATTAGCCAGAAGGATATTCTCCTCTTATCTAAACTTTACAAAAGTAATAGCAAGTTCAATTATTTGATAAAATGACATAAAAATAAACTTCAATTCTAGAGGTAAGAACCAAACTTGTCTTTTTAAGGGGGGAAAAAAGATTATATTTCTGTTCATATCTGTAAATTCTCCGTTTTGAAGTGTCAGTAACATCTAAAATAAAATTGTTCCACTAACAATAATCTTGAAAATGGCATATAATTGAAGAAGATGAAATTAACTACTACATCAAAACCCTCACAGGCCATGACCAGTACTGATTCTTATTTAGAATGGAAAATCATGATTATTCACTGAACTTATGCTAGAAGAGAAAAAGAACAATATACCAACAGCACCAACACAACAGAAGATTTTACAATAAAGAAAAACTAAGTGTAGTAGTTGAGATTAATGACAACAAATCGAAAGAGAAACAAAAGGACCAAAAAGTTCGACAATATATCATAATAAGCCAGAAATATACCTAGAGGAGATGCATGTAACTGAATTGTCTCTTATTCAAGATACATATAGTGTCTGCACATATATGCTGATATGTGATAGCAACGCTAAAGCACGCATATTATGCAAGTGCATTGATAACTAGTTGTGATTTGATTTTGTTGAGCTTTGCCACCACAGCTTTTATGGCACTTCTCTCTTCTGGCAATTCAGAAGTACATTGCATACTTAATTCCATGATTTCTAGAAAGCAATCTTGGGTACCATTCATGTGATCTCTCCCATCTTGTTTCTGTAACAAGTATACATCTACAACTTCCATTACCTTGTTCGGAAGCGATGCATTCACCCATTGCCTTAAGCTCAAGTCTCCAGCAAACATTTCGTCCGTGGGCTTCCTTCTTGTAAACATCTCCAGCAGCATTATCTCGTAGCTATAAATGTCACACTTTGTAGTCACTCTTCCTTCGGAACCATACTCTGTCACCATTTAAGTATCTAATTAGGAGAGTCGCAATTCGACAATGTTAGTATCATTCATCTTCTAATATTAGTATAAATGATCAGTCAATTTCAAAAATATAAGATCCTCCATTTGGAACATGTTATTTACCTGGTGCAATATTAGTTGGAGTGTACCTAAAGGTGAACATTTTGCATTACGATTGAGCAACACATAGAAGATATTAAATAATTTATCACCAACATAGTTACAGAAATAATCTTGCAAAATAAGTAAAAAGATTACCTGGTGCAATGTAGCCAAGTGTACCTAAAGTCTTGGTTTGCGCAGCAGTGCTATCGTGTAAAATTTTTGCAATGCCAAAGTCTCCCACATGAGCAACCATTTCTTCATCTAAAAGCACATTGCTGGGCTTCAAATCACAGTGTACAATAGGTTCTGTTTGATGATTATGGAGATATTCCAACGCTAATGCAACATCATACATGATGCTCACTCTTTGAAGCAAATCTAGGCGGTGGTTCTCGGAATTCAACCACTTGTCAAGACTTCCATTGGACATGTACTGTAGCACCAATGCTCTTAATTCAGGATTGGAGCATGTACTAATGACTTTTACCAAATTCCGGTGCCTAACATTTCGTAGCACTTCACATTCTGCATCAAAGCTTTTAAACGCCCCTTCAAGTGCCAAATTTAGAACTTTTACAGCAACGGTAGCTCCATCATAAAGTACTCCTCTGTATACAGAACCATAGCTTCCTGCTCCTAGTAAGTTGGCATCAGAAAAGCTATCTGTAGCTTGACGAAGCTCCTGAAATGAGATCATTTTATGTTCCATCATAGATGGTAAGTCAACTGAATTTGGAGTCTGCCCTCTACTTCCTCGGCGTTTCATCAACATATACATAATCCCAGCAATAGAGACTACTACTAATGCAACTGGTGGAAGAATAAATTTGAGAAGTTTTTCCTTAGTCCTTGATTTCTGAGCATTGTGGATTTTGCAAGCTGGAACTTGTAGAATTTTCTGCCCACAGAGTGCTTCATTCCCCATAAAAGATCGGGCTGTAAAGTTAACGAAGGATCCTCCATTTGGAATCTCCCCAGAGAGCTTATTGAAAGAAACATTCAAGTACTTGAGATGTGAAAGTACATTCAAGGACTTGGGGATGGTACCTGACAAATTGTTGGAGGAAAGGTCCATGAATTCCAAGGAAACCAAGGCACCAAAGGTCTCTGGAATGTTCCCTTGTAATGAATTCCTTGACAGATTGAGACCTCTAAGACTTTGGAATGTCCCAATAGTTTGAGGAATCTTTCCCCCAATTAGATTCCAAGACAAATCCATGCTTTCAATGACTTGTGACATTCCCATCTGTAATGGAAGGTCTCCACTTAAGGAGTTAATGGACAAATTCAAAAGTAGCAAATTTGGAAGTGTCCATAAACTCTGTGGAATAGCAGAAGAAAGATTGTTAAAACTTAAGACTAACTTCTGCATTCTACTAAGATTCCCTATGCATGATGGGATTTGCCCAAAGAGGTTATTGCCTTCTAGTGATAACTCTCCCAAATGGTGAAGACTGCAAATTTCATCCGGAATAAATCCTTCGATCTTGTTACCGTCAAGATACAACCTTTGTAAGCTTTCTAATCCTCCAATTGCTGATGGAATGGTACCGTTTACATTGTTTTTGCTCAAATCAAGTAAATTCATGTTTATTAAAGAACCGACTTCTGCTGGAATAGGACCACTGATTTGACAACTAGGCACAGAAATTTCTTGAAGTGAAATCGAAAAGTTTCCAATGGAATTTGGCAGGACACCACCAAATGGATTATTCCCCAAATCCAAAGTCTGCAAGAATTGGCAATTGGTCAAGGCAGTGAGAAATGTAAGTTCATCACTACCCTTTTCTGTTGTGAGTTGATTATAGGACACGCGGAGTTCTTCAAAGTGTTCTAAATTTCCTAGGCTAGAGGGTATTGCTCCTTTTAATCCGTTGGCGGGCAGCACTATTTCTCTGAGCATAGAAGAGTTGCCTAGGCTAGTAGGAATGTTTCCACTTAACAAATTGTGTCCAATATATAGTAATTCAAGTCTAGGAAGCGAAAAGCCAATTGTTGATGGAATATTTCCGTAAAACGAATTGAAAGACAAGGAAATGGTCTGCAGGGAAGACATGTTAAATATCTGTGGTGGTATAGCTCCAGTAAGTTGATTGTCTCCCAAATTCAGTGCGCTTAGACTCGAAAGTTGAGCAAGTTCAGGGGGAATCTCCCCTTGAAAGTAATTATTTTCAAGACCAAGCGTTAGCAAGCTTGAAATGTTACTGAGAGAAGGTGGAATTGTCCCAGTAAAGTGATTACGCCCAAGGTATATGCTCTCTAGTTTCTTTAGATTGCCAATATCTCTCGGAATTGTTCCCTCAAATCCATAATTGGTCGATATAGAGAATGTTATAAGCTCCCTACAATGAGATATGGAGGACGGAATTTGTCCCCGGAAATTGTTGAAAGAAAGATAAAGGCCTTCGAGGTTTGGACAAAGAAAGCACATACCCATTGGTAGATAGCCAGAGATGCTATTATCGGTGAGATAAATGGCCCTTAAAGAAGTTATGTTGAAGATAGTCCAAGGAAAAGAACCTGTCAAGGCATTATCTTCGAGTCCCAATCCCTGCAGAGTTGAAATGTTGCCCAGTGATGAGGGTATTGTGCCCATGAATTTGTTGCTGCCCAAAGCCAGGAGAGCTAGTCCGGGCAATGCACCCAACTCTTTTGGTATGACTCCGCTGAAACTATTGCCCACGAGCGATATGCGTTGGAGGCTTTGGCATTGGTGTATCGTTGTTGGTATATTTCCTTCCATACTGTTGTATTGAAGAATGAGATCTTTGAGGCGACTCAAACGGCCAATCTCGTGTGTCAAAGGACCACGAAAAGTGTTGTTCCGAAGATCTAGAATTACAAGGAAGGAGAGGTTGCCAATATAAGGAGAGATGGTGCCTTGGAGGTCCATGAAAGGTAGCTCCAATGCGGTGACTCTCTGTCTGCGCCTACTGCAGGAGACGCCAACCCAGTTGCAGAAGTTGGTTGTTTCGGTCCAATTGGCACTCAAAATGTGATTTTGATCAATATTGATCTCGGCCTTAAAGGCCAATAGAGCAGATTGATCTGTGAAGTTCGAAAGAGAAAAGGCCAAGTGTATGATGCATGAATGCACTAGCACTAGTACTCTTAGATTAGTATCCATGGACAATCTATCCAATATCAAAATTGTAACATACAGAGAGATTTTAAATGTGCTTTTCTCATGTACCATATAACATGTTTTAGGAACCTCAGTGTGATAAACTTGACTAGCATTGTGAATTGAAAAGTCAATGGTGTGAATATGAGAAGATATAGATATGGCGCTAAAGCTGAAAATGGGTTTTGATTGGCAAGTTGCGTTAGTCTATTTGTAGCTTAAACGTCCATTTTTGCGGACACCAAAAGAGACATTTGGGGCATACACAATTGAGATACGATGGATTATGACTTGTGTAGCAATTGAGCTATAGGGTGTGTAGCAAACTTCAAATAATTGAAAAAAGAAACAAAAAGTTGGAAACCTAGAGTAGGTTTCCAACTCCAATTTATCTGTTTTTTACGAGATTGGAAAATTTAAATTAAAAACCTGTTTTTTTTCCTCCTGTTTTTGTATTTTATTTTTCTTTTCTTTATTAGTGGGATTGATTAGGAATCGGTACCTAAATGTTAAATGGAGTAATCAGAAGTGAAAATATGAAATCGAATGCCGCTTAGACTTTTTTTTTATCCAAAGTCATTGCTAACAGAGTCAAGGGTTTTTTGAGAGAGACTTTGATCTATACTCTATGTATCAAAATGCATTTATGAACTTGTTCAACTTGCCATTGTGAGCTGTAAAGTGGACGGTGTTGAAGTAGATGTGATTGACAAAGTCAAGTTGGGGCAATATTGATTACATTTGTGGGTCAGTGTCCTATCTTTACCTCTTCTTTCTTTACACTGTAATCACCTATGCGGCAATACACGACAACTCTGTTTGTTTGTATGTGAAATATTTTTCTATTTTGATTTAGTATCTTCAAAAGTAAAGAATTTACAAAGCAAAATATTTGTACTAAATATAACAAAAATGACTTACCAACTACATTGTGCTCCAAGTAGTTGAGATTGCGAGCTTTGGAACACTTTTTCATGCCAAACTTTCCACGAATCCAAACAGCATCATCTCGGTGAAGCAGGAAGAGAATTTTTTTCACAACATTCAACCGATTCTTCATCTTCATCTTGAGCAATATCCAATCCGTTTATGGATCTGCCACGACCTCAATTTCTCAATTTATGGATCATCGATTTAATATTGTAAAAATCTTCACATGCTTTTCTCCATAACTAGACGACCAATAGTTGCCAAATCCGCCATCACAACATTTTCACAACTGTTGTTAACAAACACCGATAGTAATCGTAGTATATACAAATTTTATATATATTTTACATAAAAAAAGTTTTATATGAAAAATATTTTGGATAAATTACACTTTCATACTCACTTGTTTAGACAAATTATATATTTTCCATTCTTATTTGGATAATTATAATTCCGCCTCTCTAATTTGGTTTTGGATTACACTTTCCCCCAACATCGGCTTCAGACGTAATCAACATCGGTCAAAGATGATGTCATCTCATTTTTAGAGATAAAATAACTATATTACCCTTAGTTAATTAAAAAACTCTTTTGCCCTTCACTTAAAAAATTTTAATGGACCTTTTTACCCTTATATGATATATATATATATATATATATACACATGTAGTTAGATTATTGGAAATAAAAATGAGTTTGTTCCTCCTTCAGTTAACCGAATCAAGATGACAAAACAAAAATACTTCAATAAGTTTTTTAAAAAAAAATTACCAATTTTTTTTTAATATTTTTAATTTACTATAATCAAATTTACCAAAAATAAACTATCATAATGAAATTTACCAATTTTTTTTTTTTTACAACATAGGAGGGTGACATTAATGATTTTAATTTTACCACGTCTTCTTTGATTGTTGCAGATTTCTTCTCTTACTTTTTAGATTGATCAATTTGAAGTTTATCAAAAATAATTTCACATATTTTAATTGTGTGAATTATTCAAACAGATATCATTTATTGATATTGAAAATCAACACGTAATACCACCCAACATTTTGTAGACTTGTAAGTGCTACAACTAACAACTAAATAATTTGAGACAACACTTTGCTGAAAGATCTTCTAAAATACTTTTCTAATGATTGGAATTATAGATAATTATACATTTCTGACTTACAAAAAATGTAAAAACAAAATATAAATAAATAAATGAAGATCTCCCACTAGAGGAATATATGCATATACGTATGTATACATATATATATATATATATATATATATATATATACATATATCCTCATTTCTCCTCTTATTCCTCCTGCGCCACCTTCACCACCACCAGAAATAGAGCTTGTGTTGATGTTCACCATAGGAATTGGGGTCGAGCTCGGTTAGGGTTAGGCCAGGGCCGGCCCTGACTATAGGCGACCAAGGCGGTCGCCAAGGGCCTCCGGTCCAAGGGTCCAAGGGGGCTCAAAAACAAAATTCCAGTATTTTTAATTTAAGAAATTTTAATATTTTTATTGCCCTTAAGAAAATTAATTCATTTTTCAATTCAAGTGAAAATAAAGTCTAATATAATTACACAATTTAGGGCATCAACCTCAATATTTTTTTAAATTTTATTTAAAAGCCTAATTTGTAATAAATTCAAAACCAATTTCACTAGGTAGGGCCCCCAAAATTTTATATTTCACTTACTATTACTATATACTCAAAAAAAAAATCTCTATTTTTTCAAATTAAAGTCTAATTTAAATCAAACCATTATTTTAATTAGGGCTAGAAAATTATTGTTGCATCCGCACAATATTTAACGACTACACTCGCGACTGTCGCATTTGCTCAACGACAATAATTTTTCACGCGGCTATAATTGAGTTTTCGCGACTGTCGCACTCACATGTACAACAACAACTTTTCATGACAACACCAAGATGGGGGATATTTTCAAATTTTTAAATATTAGTATATTTAATTTATTTTTTTAATATTTTTCTCACAATTATCACTTTTTAAGGTTTTTTTTTGGTAAGTTTATTAATACTGAAAAAAGAGCATAAACCGAACTTTTTTACCCTTTGTATTAGTATAGACCCAAATATGATTTTTTAAGTTATAGTCCAATATAAATTAGAACTGAACCCAATATTACACTTACAATAGGGAAAGTTCTAGTTTTTTTGCTCTCTAAATTTTTTTTACCAAGACACATTAGTCCTACTTTTGACAAGCATTTACAAATAAGTTCAAATTCAATTTTTATTTCAAAAGTATCTTGTACTAATCATTCATTTCATACCCTTTATATTTCTATGCTCTAATATGTGAAATTTATACAAAAGAAACACCAAGTAATTATGTAGTATTTTTGTCATTCGTTAGAAATTTGAATCTATAAAATACTTATATTTAAAAAAAAAAATTGCATCGCGTGAAGTGAAATAGCCCAAAAAAAATTTCGCGTGAGAAATTTGCATCGCGCGAAATGAAGGGTCCCAAAAAAAATCCTCCTTCAATCTCGCCTAGGGCCCCAATTTTTTTTGACACTCTCCTGACCCGGCTCTGGGTTAGGCTTTGCAGAGGAAAAGGGATTGAGGGTCTAGTCCAATTCATTCATGGCAATCACAATTTCGAGCCCCACGACACCGTTTGGCTCAAAGTTCTTGGGCGATTTGGTGTTCAATTTTGTTGGGTTGTTCTGGTGATCGAAGAAAGAGAAATTAAATGTCAATCTCTTCTTGTTTATCCTAGAATTAGTCATTCTATAGAGAGAGATTTTAAATGGGTATCAATGTTTAACGAAATGCCTAAGAGAAACTCCATCAATATATAGACGCTATAAGAACTCAAAATGGGTAAATGAAAGAAGAATCTGAATATGTTAGGATCAGAAAACGCTCTGATACCACTTGTTAGGGTTCGCACACCCTATGTACGAAGCTGTGCACACCTGCAAATCAGAAAACGCACACAAACACACCAAACAATCGACACAAGAATATATACGTGGTTCAGCCAAATAAGTCTACATCCACGGAGAGCACCGTTTCACTAAAAAATCACTGAGAGGATTACAAGGGGGTGATTCGCAGATCACACACGCACACACACTGTGTATACTCACGCCTGTATCACCGGAATAATATAAACGTATATTATTCCTAACTCTCTCTCTCTATTTCTGTGTACTTCTCTGCGCACCGCATGTGCTTTACTCGCACTAGGTGTTTCACTCGCACCGGTACCGGCCCTCTGGCGTCGGCTTAATCTGGCCCTCTGGCGCTGGCCTAATCTGACTCTCTGCCTGGTACACCGAATACAATAGGCTACACCTATATTTATAGGAGATGCTAGAGTGGAGGACAAGTCAATCAATCCAATTAGGAATTGATCTCCTACTATAACTGTGATTTACTTGATGGCTAAGTTATATTCCCCCTTAAGAAAGGAGTCACCAAATATAACAAGATCCTAGTCAAATAGAGATAGCTTGGTGGCTAAGTTTAACTTTCCCTGCAAGGAAATGAGTCACCATATCTAACATAACACCCATTGTTGTTGGTGGTGGACGACCTGGTGGTGGTGGGTTTCATAGTAACACACACAAAACACACAGTGAGAGAGAGGGGGTTAGGTTGGGTTAGGTTTAAGTTAGGTTAGGTTGACTTGGGTTAAGTTTAAACTGAACAGCAAATGGGTAAAATCACATTTAAGATATTTTTGAATAGGGTAAAGGGCAAGAAACTTCCCCAAACTATTGAATTTTTGCAAGAAACCCCCTAATTTAAAAATCACCCCCAAATTATGTAAACCATACACTTTACCTCATAATATAAAAATACACTTTTATCCCCTTTTATTTTACTAATTACACTTCCACCATTTATTACAAAATATATATATTACAAAAATTATAATTTAATTTTTTTTATATAAATTCGAAACAAACATATATAATTCGTAAAAAATATATAAAATTTGAAAAAACATATAAAATTCGAAAAAATATATATAATTTGTAAAAAATATATAAAATTTGAAAAAATATATAAAATTTGAAATAATATATAAAATTCAAAATATATAAAATTCTAAAATATATATAAAAGTCAAATACATATATATATAAAAAGTGTGATTGAAGTTTAAGTAGACAAGCCTCAGAGTCATTAGCTAAGGTAACGGATCCTCTCCAGCTTACTGTAGAGCTATATCAAGGGCCACGATGGCTACACATGCCCCACAATGGTGACCGAAATCAGAATCGAACCGATACTTTATTAAAATATTTTAATCGAAATTAAATATATTAATATTTAGATCAAAATTAACGGTTCGGTTCCGGTTCTCATTTTTAAATAACCGAAAGTATCGGTTCGATTCCGGTTTCGGTAGGAATCGAAAGCAAACCGCACTGTGAATATATTAATATTTGAATCAAAATTAACCGTTTGGTTCCGGTTCTCATTTTTAAGGAACCGAAAGTATCTGTTCGATTACGGTTTCGGTCGGAATCGAAAGCGAACCGAATCATGTGTACCCCTAGATTTGGGTACCAAGGGACCCTTTAATTGGTATAGGTAGTCGATTAATTTTTTTATTTTGAATTTTATTTTATATAATTTTGATTAAAAATATTAATATATTTAATTTCAATTTTTTATTTTATATAATTTCGATTAAAATATTATTTATATAATTTTTATTTTATGTTTATTTGTAGAGAGGAAAAATGATAGTGATGGAGAGAGGAAAGTGGTAGAGAAAGAAAGAAATAAGTGTTGAAAAAGAAATTGTGAGAGGAAATTAGTGGAGCATCTGTCACCATCGTGACCCTTGAAATAACTCTGCAGAGAGCTGGAGAGAATTCGTTACCGTGGCTAATGACTCTGAGGCTTGTCCACTTAAACTTTAGTCACACTTTATATATATATATTTGAATTTTTTATATAGTTTTTAGAATTTTATATGTTTTATATGTTTTTTTTCGAATTTTATATGCTTCTTTCAAATTTTATATATTTTTTACCAATTATATATATTTTTTCGAATTTTATATGTTTGTTTCGAATTTTATATGTTTATTTAGAATTTTATATATTAAAAAATCAAATTGTAATTTTCGTAATATATATATATTTTGTAATAAGGGGTGAAAGTGTAATTAGTAAAATAGAAGAGGGTGAAAGTATAATTAGTAAAACTGCTTTTTTGAATTCTGCACTGTAATGATATAGGGGGGGAGGGGTTTAGTTGGGAGAAAAAGTATAATTTGAGAGATTTTCTTGCCCTTTACCCTTTTGAATAAAATTTTAATATAATATGATATACATTTAAGTAATTTTTTACTATAGGTCACCAAAAATGATTTAGATGGGAAAATTATAATTATTCAAACAAATGAGGGAAAGTATAATTTGTCCAACAAAAGGGGATAAATGTGTAATTTATCCAAAATATTTTACATTGAAACAAACACAGGATAAGAAAGGATTTGAAACAAAATATTTTATACAAATTTAATTGGTTTGGTAGGACTGATTTCCAAAGATTTTGAAAGAAAAGAAAAGAAAGAATAGTGAGTTTTGTATTTGGGTTGTGAATTATGAGAGAAAATAAATTATTTAGAGAGATTTGGACCGATAACTTATCTCTTCAAATCTCTCACTTGCCATTCTTTCAAAAAGTAAGAAGATTTGGAGAGAAATTATAGTAAGTTAAGTATAACTTTTAAAATATAAAGAAATGCCCACTTTAAAGATATTTAAATTAAAAAAAATTAAATGAGTTAAAATATTATTCTTTATTTTCTCTCCTCTAGCCTTACTTTCCAAAAGACAATGTTATAATTTCTTTTCTTTTCCTTCTGAATTTATCCAAACATAAATACAAATTTTAGCTATTATTTTATTTTTTATCTTTTTTCTCATAACTAATGCTATACCATTGTTTTTTCTCTTTTGCCGAGGCTTGCTTGAAATCACCAGGGATTGATTCCAACTCAAATTAGATGTTTTATTATTTCTCACTCCAAAAAAATAGATGTTGTTATAATGGTTAAAATTTTAAGGACAAAGATTGTCGTCACTATAATACAAATTTTAATTTTTTTTATTTTTTTATTAATATTTTTTTGGAGACATTTAGGATATAACCATCATTTTTACTTAAATTTTTTATATCAAAATTTTAGGTGATAATTTCAATTTAAATTTAAATCTTAACAGATCTATTTTTTCAATTTAACATTTACTGCAATCAACACCAGAAAATCCCAAAAAAAAAAATCAAATCTGAAAGGATGGGATGTTGTTGGTGTGGTGGGTAATTTAGAAAGAGTGCGAAAATGGGTTTGGCTTGTTGAATTTATCTCCAATTCTGACTTGAATGGTATGTCACATTATAATCAATTGTCCTTTCGGCGTCAATTAGTCCTCAAAAAAGGCGGGAAGAAAACAGAACACATTAACTTTAACACAACCTGCCATTCTTGTCATGTCCACACCGTTGAGTTTGTGTCCACTCCCCCATTGACTCTGCAATTCACAATGCTAGTTAACCATTTTGGTAGTACATGAAAAGAAACACATTTATTTAAGGTCTCTCTGTATGTTACAATTTTGATATTGGAGAGATTGTCCATGGATACTCTAATAGTACTAGTGCTAGTGCATTCATGCATCATACACTTGGTTTTTTCTCTTTCGAACTTCACCGATCAATCTGCTCTGTTGGCCTTTAAGGGCGAGATCGATATGGATCCAAATCACATTTTGAGTACTAATTGGACCGAAACAACCAACTTCTGCAACTGGGTTGGTGTCTCCTGCAGTAGACACAGACAGAGAGTCACCGCATTGGAGCTACCTTCCATGGACCTCCAAGGCACCATCTCTCCGTATATCGGTAACCTCTCCTTCCTTGTAATTCTAGATCTTCGAAACAACACTTTTCGTGGTCCTTTGACACACGAGATTGGCCGTTTGAGTCGCCTCAACGATCTCATTCTTGAAGAAAATACTATGGAAGGAAAGATACCAACAACAATACAGCAATGCCAAAGCCTCCAACGCATATCACTAGCGCGCAACAATTTCAGCGGAGTCATACCACAAGAGTTGGGTGCATTGCCCGGACTCACTCTCCTTGCTTTGGGCAGCAACAAGTTTATAGGCACAATACCATCATCACTAGGAAACATCTCAGCATTGCAGACATTGGGACTCGAAAAAAACGCCTTGACAGGTTCATTTCCTTGGACTATCTTCAACATATCTTCTTTACGTATCATTGCTCTCAACGGTAATAGCATCTCTGGTAGTCTTCCAATGGACATGTGCTTTCTTTGGCCGACACTAGAAAGGCTTTTTCTTGCTTTCAACAATTTCCAGGGACAAATTCCGTCCTCCATATCACATTGTAGGGAGCTTATATCGTTTGCTATAGCAACCAATTACGGATTCGAGGGAACGATTCCGAGGGATATAGGGAATCTAAAGAAACTAGAGAATTTAATACTCGGGCGTAATAAATTTACTGGGATAATTCCACCTTCTCTCGGTAACATGTCAAGTTTGATAACGCTTGGGCTTGAAAATAATTATTTTCAAGGGGAGATTCCCCCTGGAATTGCTCAACTTTCGAGTCTAAGCTTGGTGACTCTGGGAGACAATCGACTCAGAGGAGTTATACCACCACAAATATTTAACATGTCTTCCCTGCAGGCCATCTCCTTGTCTTTCAATTCGTTGTACGGAAATATTCCATCAACAATTGGCTTTTCACTTCCTAGACTTGAATTACTATATATTGGACACAATTTGTTAAGTGGAAGCATTCCTACTAGCATAGGCAACTGTTCTATGCTTACAGAAATAGTGCTGCCCGCCAACGGATTAAAAGGAGCAATACCCTCTAGCCTAGGAAATTTAGAAAACCTTGAAGAACTCCGCGTGTCGTATAATCAATTCAAAAGAGAAAAGGGCAGTGATGAACTTACATTTCTCACTGCCTTGACCAACTGCCAATTCTTGCAGACTTTGGATTTGGGGAACAATCCATTTGGTGGTGTCCTGCCAAATTCCATTGGAAACTTTTCGATTTCACTTCAAGAAATTTCTGTGCCTAGCTGTCAAATAAATGGTCCTATTCCAGCAGAAGTCGGTTCCTTAATAAACATGAATCTACTCGATTTGAGCAACAACAATGTAAATGGTACCGTTCCATCAGCAATTGGAGGACTAGAGAGCTTACAAAGGTTGTATCTTGACGGTAACAAGATTGAAGGATTTATTCCGAATGAGATTTGCCGTCTTCGCCATTTGGGAGACTTATCACTGGAAGGCAATAACCTCTTTGGGCAAATCCCATCATGCATAGGGAATCTTAGTAGTATGCAGAAGTTAGTCTTGAGTTCTAACAATCTTTCTTCTGCTATTCCACCGAGTTTATGGACACTTTCAAATTTGCTGCTTTTGAATTTGTCAAGTAACTCCTTAGGTGGAGACCTTCCATTACAGATGGGAATGTCACGAGTCATTGAAAGCATGGATTTATCTAGGAATTTCATAGGAGGAAACATTCCTGATACTATTGGGACATTCCAAAGTCTTAGAGGTCTCAATCTGTCAAGGAATTCATTGCAAGGGAACATTCCAGAGTCCTTTGGTGCTTTGGTTTCATTGGAATTCATGGACCTTTCCAACAACAATTTGTCAGGTACCATCCCCGAGTCCTTGAATGAACTTTCACATCTCAGGTACTTGAATGTTTCTTTCAATAAGCTCTCCGGGGAGATTCCAAATGGGGGATCCTTCGTTAACTTTACAGCCCGATCTTTTATGGGGAACGAAGCACTCTGTGGGCAGCAAATTCTACAAGTTCCAGCTTGCAAAATCCACGATGCTCGGAAAACAAGGACTAAAGAGAAACTTCTCAAATTTATTCTTCCACCAGTTGCATTAGTAGTAGTATCTGTTGCTGCGATTATGTATATGTTGATGAAACGCCGAGGAAGTAGAGGCCAGACTCCAAATTCAGTTGACTTACCATCTATGATGGAACACAAAATGATCTCATTTCAGGAGCTTCGTCAAGCTACAGATAACTTTTCTGATGCCACCTTGCTAGGAAAAGGAAGCTATGGTTCGGTATACAGAGGAGTACTATCTGATGGAGCCACCGTTGCTGTAAAAGTTCTAAATTTGGCACTTGAGGGGGCTTTTAAAGCCTTTGATGCAGAATGTGAAGTGTTACGAAATGTTAGGCACCGAAATTTGGTAAAGGTCATTACTACGTGCTCCAATCCCGAGTTAAGAGCATTGGTGTTGCAGTACATGACCAATGGAAGTCTAGACAAGTGGTTATATTCTGAGAACGACCGCCTGAATTTGCTTCAAAGAGTGAGCATAATGTATGATGTTGCAGTAGCTTTGGAATACCTCCATAATCATCAAACAGAACCTATTGTACATTGTGATTTGAAGCCCAGCAATGTGCTTTTAGATGAAGAAATGGTTGCTCATGTGGGAGACTTTGGCATTGCAAAAATTTTACACGACAGCACTGCAGCGCAAACCAAGACTTTAGGTACTCTTGGCTACATCGCACCAGGTAAATTTTTAACTTCTGTTGCAAGATTATTTCTATAAATAAATTATTTAATATCTTCCATGTGTTACTCAAGCATTACGCAAAATGTTCACATCTTCCAAATGGAGGATGTTATCATTTTAAAGTGACTCGTCTTTAATGCTCATATTAGAAGATGAATGATGCTAAAATTGTCAAATTTTGACTCTCCTAACTTGATATTTAAATGGTGACAGAGTATGGTTCCGAAGGAAGAGTGAGTACAAAGTGTGACATTTATAGCTACGGGATAATGTTGTTGGAGATGTTTACGAGAAAGAAACCCACAGAAGAACTGTTTGCTGGAGACGTGAGCTTAAGGCAGTGGGTGAATGCATCTCTTCCGAACAAGGTAATGGAAGTTGTAGATGTATACTTGTTACAGAAACAAGATGGGAGAGATAACATGAATGGCACCCAAGATTGCTTTCTAGAAATCATGGAATTAAGTATGCAATGTACTTCTGAATTGCCAGAGGAGAGAAGTGCCATAAAAGCTGTGGTGGCAAAGCTCAACAAAATCAAATCACAACTGGTTGTCAATGCACCTTCTTAATGTGTGCACTTTACCATTGCTTTCACTTATATATATATATATATATATATATATGTATATATATATATATATATATGTATATATATATGTATATATCTTGAATAATAGAGGGGCAGTTAATTCAGTATCCTGCAACTCCTCTAGAAAAATTGTAGAACCTTCTGGTCATTTTGTTTCTCTTTTGATTTTTTGTCACTGTTCTCAACCAATACACTAGTTTTCGTTTATGTTAAATCTTCTATTTTGTTGGTGCTGTTGGTATTTTTCTTTACTTTCTTTTTCTCTTCGAGCTTATAAAGATCACTCCTGGTCGAGGCGTCAATATTTTTCATGTAGTAGTTAATTTCATCTTCTCCAATTATATGCCATATTCAAAACTGTTGTTAGTGGAACAATTTTATCTCAGAAGTTACTGTCATTTTAAAATGGAGAATTAACAGGTAGGAACATAAATATAACCCTTTTTTTCTTTTCTTGCATGTCTGGTGTTATAAGGTGACTTCTTCACTCTGGAAACTACTAAAAATAATACAATAAGAACAAAGAAAAAAAAACTATTCCATGCCATTAACATAAAGAGTCCCTTTGATTATTTTTTTCTAGAAGCTTTAGTGCCAGTTCATGTAACTAGATATAGATGTTTTCTGGTTATGTAAGAATATTCAAAAATAGAATTTCCAACTATAATTTAGGACAATAACAATTGTTAATATTTTATTTAGTAAAGATTAATCTCCAATGCATTATGTTCTGCTCTAATACATGATCATAAATCTAAATAGAATTCTACCATTTCGATCTTTACCCATATAATTTTCATTAAAATATGGAGTCCACAGCGAAGTCCATTCAAAGACAAATGCGGAAAACGCCATTGATACAACAACTTTTTTAATCCTTTTTCAATACTAATCTTAGTTCATGTGAGCATTTTACAAAATTGAAACATTTAAATTCAGTGAAACCAAGTATATATATGTAGAGAAGGGTTCAAACATGTCTGTTGAACGTTACTTTATAAAAAAAGTTCTTGGCTAGTAGTATATTTATGATCTTACTGTTTATGGTGTGTACTTTAGTAGTAAAACTTACAGTTATAAATTTAATAGCAACTTAGTTATCACATAAAATCCCATATTAAAAGTTTGATAAAAAACCGTTGTTATATTTTAAATCTTCCAATGAGAAAAACCAATAATTTTCTGTTATAATAGTTTTAATCGCTCGCTAAAATTTTGTGATTATAGCCACACACATATATATATATATATATATATTTATTGTAGTAAGAAGAAATAAAATGAAATGAAATAATAAACCACCTAATTTGATGCTTGATATTGGTCATTGTTTACATGGCTTAACATAGATGGGTCATGAACCTTTATTAATGACAAGTTGGAATCAATCCCAAGTGAGTTTGAAGATTCCATAGCCAAGTTTTGACTCTGGACTTAGGCCATGTATGGTGTAGCTTTTGCTTCTATTTTACATACGCACAAGAAAAAAAAAGAAGCAAAGTTATTTTGCGAATATGATACCTCCTAATTTCTATATAAAAAAATTAACTATTTAAATTTTGGTCTATTTGATAATACTAAAATAAAAAATAGGCTATATCAAATCATTTACAACAGAAAAAATAAATATAAATAACTACGATTTTTCAAAAAATGAAAATAATCTGTTATAGAATCTCAAATAAAATTATAGCAATTTATCTTTTAATATTGATACTCATATAATTTGTAAGAATTACTTGAAATTAAAATAATCATAATTAAATTTAAATGAACAACAATCGCTTATGTGCCCATTTTATGTAATTTCACTAATAATAACTACTATCTCTATCCTACAAATGTTGTCCAATTTGGACTTTTCAATATTTTATTGTAAATACAAAAAAATGCACAATACAATAATCCCTTTCATTCAGATTTGGCTTTTTCTTTACATACATTTCCATTTTGGGCTTTTAGCCCATTAGGGCAACACAACTTTGCTTGCCTCATCATTACATCATTATCTATGTTTTAAAGAAATACAAGTTGGAATGGGCCTTACCTTCGGGCCTTTATATAACCATGTTGAGCCAGCAGCTTGATGGCCTCAGTGGACCAGGAGATTTCCACACTTACACAGGCCCTCTTCTTGGTGATGGGCTCTCGGATGATCAGACCCATTAGCAAGTACGTAGGGTGGAGAGCCAGATACATCACCCCTCTCGGGATGACGTGACAGGTTATTCAATGCGACAGTTGTATCACCATTTGATTGTTTAAAAATCATGGTTCGGGTGGCCTCGATTAGCGTGACGGGGCTGAGGAGGCGCACGTGAAATGGCATGACACTTCGCTTCTTGTGCGCACGGCTTTTCAAGCACTTCGGCAACCTCTATAAATACCCATTGTATTTGTTGGATACTCATTTCACTTCAAAACCAACATCTCTCAGAAAACTCACTGCAACTTGAGTTCTTTGTTTATCATTGCCAGAGTACGTTCATTCTTCCAGGAACAATTTACGAAATCTCATCGAGATTCATCCTAGAGTAAGTTTTCTTCTTTCACCTTTCCTACCCTTCTGTCGGTATGTCTGATAGTGACGACATCTGGTCGGGTAGCGACCGTCTCACCTCTTCTGTGGACCCAGATGCTTCCTTTAGCTCTCCATCGGTAGAGGTGATTAGGACGGTTGAATCTAGTCCTCCTGAGGTTAACCAAAACGTTGCAGCGGGTGGGGATCCGGTTGTAGGGAGACCAGGAGATCAATTTTATGCCGATCCCCTCCCTCCTGCACATAGGGTAGAAACAATACTGAAAAGGCTGAGGGTTAAGTGCAGGATACTGAATGGGGTGATCATTAAAAATTATCCCAAAAAATATGATTTCAGGAGAGGTAAGGGGGTCATGGATCATCAGATTCTGCTGTCGGCCTTCCACCTTCAGGTTCTTAAATTCCCGATCCACCCTTTCTTCCTTTACACCCTAGCTACCTTGGGTTTGGCTCCGCTTCAAGTGGGGCCTAACTTCTTTAGGATCGTGGCTATGCTCCTGATAATTAATCGGGAGCTAGGTCTTGATCTTGGTCTGGCTGAACTCTTGTTCTGTTATAAGATACAGGATCAGAAAGATTGTAGGGGTCGGTACAATCTTTTTCTTTTGAGTAGGAGAAAGATTTGTGATGGCACTGAAAATTCCAACAAATGGTGGAAAGAAAGAATAATCTTAGTAAGCGGGAATTGGAGGCTTCCTGGCTCATCGGGATTCAAAGTTCCCAGTGAATTTGACAAACCCTTATTCCCTTCCTTCAAACCATTTCATAGGGGGTCGTGCTATTGCGAGCAGTGCAATGATAAGTTGGGCTTTCATGTGCATAAGTTTCTGGGAGCACCCGATCGATTTAAAACTCTAACTTACATCAGATCCCGGTTTGATCTCCTTAAATCTAAAATTTGGGGACATCCTTTGAGAATGTGTAGTAATTATCTGACGGGTTCTAATTTGCAGGCATTATCAACAGAAGGAAATAATACCATGCTGAGGATCCCGACGCCTGTCCTTAAGAGGAAGGCCAAGCGAGGAACGAGCCCTCAAACAAACCTTCAGGCGCTGGAAAGGGCCCAAGACAATCAGCAGCCTCACAGACGGCGCCAATGTGTAAATGCCAAAAAATGCATAACACAATAATCCCTTTCATTCAGATTTTGCTTTTTCTTTACATTCATTTCCATTTTGGGCTTTTAGCCCATTAGGACAACACAACTTTGCTTGCCTCATCATTACATCATTATCTATGTTTTAAAGAAATAAAAGTTGGAATGGGCCTTGCCTTCGGACCTTTAGATAACCATGTTGGGCCAACAGCTTGATGGGCCTAATGCTTGGTGGACTTAATGTTTGATGGGCCTAATGCTTGATGGGCCTCAATGGATCAGGAGATTTCCACACTTACATTTATGGATTGAGGTTGTAGTGTGTGCAATTTTCATTTTTGCCCTTAATAATATAGTATTATGGTGGGGTTTGGTATTTGTTTGAAGTTAATGAAAGAAGGGTAGTTGAGAAAAGTGGGAAGTTATATTGTATTGGAATTCGAAACTGGACAAGTATTTTGTAGCAAGTAAAGTTGCAATAGTGAACAACTAATATGGGACAAAGGGAGTACTTATAATCCAGTGCACCACTATAATAAAATTATGTCACTATGTTATCTATAAGCGTTAATTTCAATAAATCCCCTATGGTTTTAAAAAAGATCACTTTGCCCCCTCCTTATAATTTTTGACCAAAATACCCTTAAGATTCAAAAAAAATAAAAATATATATATAAAATTCAAAAAAATATATATATATACATAATTCGAAAAATATATCAAAATTCAAAAATACATATAAAATTCAAAAATATATACATAAAATTCATTAAAAAATATATAAAATTCAAAAAAATATACAAAAATTTGTAAAAAACATAAAATTTGTAAAAAAAATATATAAAATTCGAAAACAAACATATAAAATTCGTAAAAAAATATATATAAACTAAATTAAAACAAATAAATTTGTAAAAAATATATATAATTTCGAAAAATATATCAAAATTAAATAATACATATAAAATTCGAAAATATATGCATAAAATTCGTAAACAAATATATAAAATTCGAAAAAATATATAAAATTCGTTTAAAAACATATAAAATTCGAAAAAAACATATAAAATTCATAAAACATATATAAAATTCGTACAAAATATATAAATTTTGAAAACATATATAAAATTCATAAAACAAAAATATAAAATTCGAATACAAAAATATATAAACTAAAATAAAAACATAAAAAATTCGTAAAAAATATATATAATTCATAATATATATATATATTTCGTAAATAAATGTATAAAATTAAAATACGTATAAAATTTGATATAAATATATATAATTCGTAAAAAATATATAAAATAAAAAAAAATCATATAAAATTTGAAAAACACATATAAAATTCGAAAAAAATAAAAATAATTCGTAACAAATACATAAAATTCAATATATATATATATATATAATCCTTTGGCAAACTACAATAGTATATTCAAACAAGATTATTCAAAAAACAAAGGGGTAGGAAAATTATAATATTTGAATTTTGGGAAAATCATAATACAATCCAAGAAAGTGCTCTTCCACTATATTTGATTTGTTTTTTTTTTCCAAAAACATTTAGATGTCACAATAGAGTATAGTCATAGTTTTAAAATAATTTGTTGTGTTAAATGTATTTCTTTAGAAGTCAATTGCTTTTTTCCATTTCCATGCAATCTTGAACTAACCCTTTTCTAATATGGAGGGTCCAACATAATCTACCCATTCATGTGATTTAATAATAAAGTTATATGATTTTATTCCTAATTAAAATTAAAATGATTTTTATGTTTTCGATATATTTTATTTGATTGGTAATATGGTTTTTTCGAATTTTATAAGTTTTTTAAATTTTATATATTTTTTACGAAATTTATATATTTTTTTACAAATTTTATATGTTTTCTTTCGAATTTTATATATATTTGAATTTTATATATATTTTTACGAATTTTAAATATTTTTTCGAATTTTATATGTTTTTTAATTATATATATATATTTTTGAAATTTTATATATTTATTAAGAATTATATATATTTAAAAAAATTATATATTTTTTGGAATTTTATATGTTTTTTTTATGAATTTTATTTATTTTTTCGAATTATATATATATTTTTACGAATTATATATATATATATATATATTCGAATTTTATATGTTTTTTTAATTTTATATATTTTTTACGAATTATCTATATATAGTTTTTGAATTTTATATGATTTTTTTAAATTTAATTAAATTTCAGGGGTATTTTGGTCCAAAATTATAGGAAGGGAGCAAGTTGATATATTTTGATAAGTAGAAGGGGTTTTTTTGTATAGGATGGAGAAAGAAGTGATCTTTTTTTAGACCACAAGGGAATTTACTGAGATTAACTTTATCTAGAACGAAGAGATAGTAATCAAATAAATATTAATTACTTGAGTGATATTGTGCATGGTGCAATGCTATAAAATTATAAACATATCAAGATATGAATTATATAATGCAAGTGATAAAATAAAGAATAAAAAAAATGATTAGAAAAGATATACCCTATACACCGTCACACTCACACCTACAAATTGATTCAAAAGATTTTGTTTTTAATTAGTAGTACATTTTAATTGAAGCCTCAAAGAATTTTTTTTTTTTTTTTTTAAATCTTGTAGAGTATTGGGCTACACATTAATTGGGCCTTTTTCTGCCGTTAACAGGTTCAAATTCTGCTGGGCTGAGTGGACTGGACTCGGTGTCTCGTGCAGCTTAATCCACCTAATAGATGGTGAAATCTTGAGATCCTTATGTAGAGAATGTGAATGGTACGCAATTGGGAAAAAAGGAATAATAATAGGTGCTCCAAATTCAAAAGAAATACATCTCCAAATTCGAAAAAACTATCATGAAATATATATAAATAATAATAAAATAATTAGGACAACACTCGAGTCAAGTCCAACTCTTCCCTGGCTATACCATTACCCACCAAGTGTATGGTTCTGATGGAATACTCTTCATGAAACTGTTCCAGGAGATGACGAATATGTTGGCGTCAATCATCTAGATAGGCAGGTGAATTGTGTCAATAAGTGAAAGTTTGGTTAGAATATGTCATTTGAAGCAATTCGTTGTGGACTGACTAAATCTTCTACTGCAGATGTTGAATCTCTTTTCTCTATGGATGATGAAGCCACTACAGAGATCATTTTTTCCCTCTCCTTGGATATCTCAATTTCTGAATCTGATTTCGAAGACCTCTATGAAATCCAGTCTTTTGAGCATTTAAGAAGGAAATTAAGAAGGAATTTCCTTAGGGGTGACAAAATAACTCTAATTGTTGGGTATTCCGCCACCCGCACTGTCTAGATGGTTATATATTGGCGTAGTTAAATGATTTTGGGGGCGGGAATTGGGGTGAGATAGAAAACCCGCACTTTACGTAGTGAGGATAAAGAATGGTGGTCCAGTCTCACTCCGCCCGTTTATACTAACAATTTTCTTTATAATTTAATTTAACATTCAATAATATTAATTTATATTTAATAAATTTTAATATTTTCATTACTAATATTTGTTTGAATAATTGTTATATATATGAAAGCTTATATGTATTATTTTCATGATCGACCAATAATAATAAGATAAAGTTAAATAGTATTTCTAATTGGAGAAGAGAAAATAAATCTTTTTATGTCGGGGATTTCAAATTTCAAAAATAAAATAAATCCATACTCATGAAAAGAATGTGAAATTAATGAAAATAATTTTTTAAAGTTTAGGCCACTTAGGCAAAAAAAATTATTCAGTCACATCCAAGTTCCTACTTATAGGCGAGCATTATCTTAATTCCAATAATAAGAGAGACAATATTGAAGCTCTCTGTTTTGTTTAGGTTTTTTTTTTTTTCTCTCTAACTACTTCGATTTTTCTTTTTATTTTAAAGAACGTCTCGGAAATAATTAATTAATCATCTTTTATTATGCACTATTATAAAAAGCCTGTACACAATAAGCTTCAAGTTTTCATCCCCTTAAATTTTCACCCCTTCAAAGATTATTGGAAATACACCTATATCATTTCATATAAGTAGGGGTTTATTTTGGCCTCAAGCAAAGAAATTCCTTCTCTCATTACTTATGTTTCTTAACACATTTTCCTCGTAATTTCAAGACAAAGGCTAGCATCTGTGAATTTCTTTGAGGTCGGTTCGGTTAGAAAGAAATACGATAGTGTTAATATTTGTGGCTCATTTTTTGGAAAGCAAGAAAACTTAGACATTAAGTTTTCCTTCAATTTTGGAAAGCCTCAATCAGGACTATTCATTCTCTTGATAGAATATTAGAATCTTGGTAATTCCTAATGGGACTATTCCTTTTTTTTATCAAAGATGGGCGAATCGTGACCATTCATTTTGGTCAGTGAGATCAAATCTTGGTCATTCATTGCAAGACCATTTGGTTGTAAATAGGAGAGTTATCAAGGCACAAAATTATGGTGTGACTTTGTGTAGTGCACAAGACGAGAATTCTCATGCAAAGAGAGAATAAAAAATAAAGTACTAGAGCGATAGACAGTGTTGAGTAATACACAATGTGAGTTGTTGGTGTACAACTTATAATCCATTCAATTGATAGTGAATTATTGGTGCCAAACCGCGCGTGTATAAATCTCTTTGTTTTGTTTGTGATCATGTATGCAATTGTGTGTGTAACTGAACATGAGGGTGAGCAAAATGTAATAATTGGTATAGGTTTTCAAATCCTAGCATATAGACACTAAAAGTGAAAGGGAAAGAAATAAAAAATTCACTTTAAGTGCATTTATTTAGTTGAAATAAATTTCAAGAAATACATGAAGAAAAATTATTCGTTACAACGGTGATACATGTCATTAGGATGATATAATATCACAATCCAATGAAATCAAAGATTTTGTCATATGTGTAATAAAAAATCCATCTCAGCAATAGTTATAACATATATGGAAACAAAATATATGAAAAAATAAAAAACCAACCGTCTTCTTCTCTTCTCTCCATTGTAGATGATTCAAGATTCAAACTTAAAATTCTGCAAATTATGAACACTTCCGGTCTATGTTTCTAGCATTAAATCAATAGCAGTGATGAAGGATTCGCTTATATAAAACAAAAAGAGTTGTATATTTTTCAATAATAAATCACCTGCTTGCAGGATGGGAAGAAAAAAATTCTAAATATTTGACATCTGAAACAAAAGCTTGCACACGTACATAATAAAATTAAGGCTTGTCTGTTTAGCTTTTTGCAAGAAAATCATTAGATTATAAATCAATTAATCAAATAAATTACAATAAATAAGGAATTAGTTGAAACCCATCATAGAACATACCCAAATCTTACATACAATAAGAATAAGATAGTTGCAAAAAAAATAAAATTAGGTCTGACCAATTATTAGATTTGTATCTTGAATTAGCAACAATGAAGAGAATGGAGGAAGAAGAAGATTTGGTTGCAAAAATGATTTATATTTGAATCAATTATTAGGTTTGGATCTTGAATCCGCCATAATGGAAAGAAGAGAGGAAGAGACGATTGATTTTTTTTTTTTCTATATATTTTCACTACAAGAAATCTTGTATTTTGCCATAAAAATAAATTTGTGGTTAAAAGTAATTTTTTGGTACAAAACTACATTTTATGGCAAAAAATATACTAATAGACACAAACACAAATTTTTGGGGCAAAATGTAGCTAAAGTGGCACAAAAATTAAATTTGTGGCAAAAGATAAATTAAATTGTCACAAACACTAAATTTTGTGGCAAAAGACAAACTAAATTGGCACAAAAAATTAAATTTGTGGTTAAAGCCAAGTTAAATTGCCACAAACACTAAATTTTGTGCCAAAAGACAAACTAAATTAGCACAAAAATTAAATTTATGGCAAAAGACAAGTTAAAATTTTGTGGCAAAAGATAAATTAAATTGTCACAAATACTAATTTTTGTGGCAAAAGCTACACTAAATTGCCACAAATACTAAATTCATAGCAAAAACCAAGCTAAATTGCCACAATCAATTAATTTTGTGGCAAAAGACAAACTAAGGGTATGATGCACATATATATATATATATACATACGTGTATATATATTTTATATATACATATAATTTGGAAATTGTAGCTAGCTTTGATACTGACAATACTGACGTTAGGGGTATCATCCATCTGCCTCGTCGCCCTCGTCTCCGTACTCTACTCCGACTCCGACCGGCTCGTCACCGCCATGCCATCTCAAACATTGCCTTCAATGTTTCTGCCCCACATCGGTTGCAAAGCGATGTGTTTTTCCTTTATAAATGAGTGCCAAGACTATTAACGAGAGCTTTGAGATGGTAGAGATTGGTTTGTTTTGAATTTGAGGGTTTCTAGCTTATGGTTGATTATTGTTGTTGTGGAGGGGTTATCCATGTTGGGCTGGTCCATTATAACCTTGCGTTGGCCCATTTCAAGCAATGGAGTTGGAGGATCTAGGCTAAAGCTTGGATGTCGTGGGCCTTCAGCATAGGAGCCCAATGACACCATCTTTTCTTGACAAATATGGGTATTTGCCACACAAATAAATTTGTGATAAATTAAACAGTTATTTGCCACAAAAAGAAATTTGTGGCAAAAGATATGGTTATTTGTCACAAAAAAAAATTGTGGAAAAATTTATTATCATTTGCCACAAAAAAAAATTTGTGGCTAATGAAATTTTACCACAAGGCCACTTTTTGTGCCAAAATACATTTGGACACGGACTTATTGCCAAGACTTGGCCACAAAATTTTTTTCCTGCCAAAAAATATTTTACCACAAAAGATTTTGTGGAATTTGTTGTAGTGATATATGTGAAATTACCTAGACGATGAATGAAAATAGCCTAGAGGGGAGGGGGGTGTGGGGGTGAATAGGGTTTTTGAGGATTTATTGATAAATTAATAATAAATGCGGAAAAGTCAATTTTAATCCAATTCTCTATTAAGATAAATCATGCAAAGATTAATCTAAGTGTAGAAAATAAAGTCATAAAGACACGATATTTTTACGTGGAAAACCTTGGAAATACTCTAAGTAAAAATCACGAATACACTCAGGTATTGATGCATTATGAATCAGAGAATTTGTACAGACTCTATGAAAACAGTACTTAGAACCGATATAATCTGCTATTCTTCACTCGACGTCTGAAAGTCTAGATTCACTCGTGCTCCACAAAGCTCTCGCTTCGCTCCATACTCTAACGGCTCTATTTCTCAACAGATCAAATAACCACAAAGCCTCCTGCTCCAATCTCCGCACTTAGATGACACCGTTTCCCAAACGGATCTAAGTACCCCGTTGCAATCAGTGGTGTGTAGATTTTTTTGAATTTAGGTCATTCAATCATGCATAAGATCGACGATGTAGAAGCACAATTGAATAAACCCTAACACAAGAGAGAACTAGAAGATATAGAATCACTCAATGATTTTCTTTCTCTATCTCTATCTCTGTAGAAGAATATGAATCTGTAGAAAACTTGTACAAATCTCTCAATGGCTCAAAGGCTGCCTCTTATGTGTAGAAGACCTTGGTATTTATAGACTATAGCTGATGGAAACCCTAAGTTTGCTCTTTCTCGTAATTTCACATCCAACTCAGCAAAACCCAAATCTCTGATGTATATTATGTGTATTGCACGTATACCAAGGTGTATGAGTTGTAGTAGCATCATAGAATCAAAACTAGACAACACCGACATCACAAAATCTCTGTCGTCGCTACGCTTTAAGTGTAGCTTCAAACATAGAACTTCACTTTCTGGTCACTTTTTGCTTCTGAAAAGCGTAGACATTTTTGTTAAAACCATTTTTCTCCGCAACTGTGCCAAAATGACCATCTCGACTCCACGATACTTTTTGCCTGAAGTGACGACTTCAGAAAATGCCGTTTTCGCCTTCCGAGAGACATTTTTCCTCAATACGCTCACTTATGCTCTTCACTTATATTCTTCATTACTTCAATGCTTGATTTCGCCTTTATCGAAGCTTGTAGATGTCGTTGAAACCAAAACGTTATATCTAACACTCAACATGGTTATTGTTTAGAACATGTCATACATAAACAATTACAATAGATGTTCTTACAATCTCCCCCTTGGCATTTCTGAGACAAAATCATGTTTTACAATATAACCTCACAAATAACAACATAACATTTATACCTATGAACACACACTGATAAACATAGATATAAACTGTCACCTTGTTTTCATGACGGTCTACTGAACAAACCATTAAACGCAAGTGTGGAAAACAGATATAAAATTATCATAAGAAAAACACAATATCCATGTAAGCATAATGATCATAAAACACACACTCTCCTTCTCCCCCTTACTCAATTCTTCTTCCCCTAAAACCATTATTCCCCTTTACTCAATATTTCTCCCCCTAAAACCATTACTCCCCCTTACTCAATATTTCTCTCCATTTTTGTCACTGAAATGACAAGGAACAATAATAAAAAAAACTCAAAGCAAATGAGAGAAATAAGGGAAAACCTCAAGATGAAAACATAGTAAAAGGATAACGGATGAGAGAATCTAAGTCAAACAGTAAGTACTAAGATAAAGTTTCTCTATTAGATTATATCCAGATTCTTAAGTAACATAAACCTCTACAATGCATAAACTTAATATTAATGCATGAATGCAAAATGCTCAATTAAAAAAAATATGTTTGTCCTTAGAAACATGTGAGCAGAGTAGTAGAGACAATGAGTTAATCATTAACACATCATATTCACATATTTGACTTAGCTATTATACACATGATAGTGAAAAAAATCAACACACGTACCTTATAGTCACAAACAATCATAAGGCAAACTTTACATAACATTTGCATATGTGAAAAATTTTCAGGTTCAAGCAAACAAGTAAGATGAAATCAATACGTACTAATTCTAATAATTTTCTCACTACTCGTGATGACACTTCAGTTCAAAACCCAAGCTAAAAGTCAAATCTTTAACTCGGACCTTATTGCTAATTAAGGGAACACAATTTAACCTTTTCAACTTTTTCACCCTATCCCTTTTTATCTTTCTAAGCTTTGGACTTTCTAGCGAGAATTTTTAATCCCAACTAACTAGGCCCGAGCTTCTTCCATGAGATTTATGCTCATCAGTATTCTCCCATTTTTACGCAAACACTCAATGCTTACTAAGGCAAGAGGCCCGGTTACTCAGATCGAATAATTACTTTTTGCATTTCTATATTTTGAAATATCTCATTCTTTTCTCTTTTCAATCACCACCACAACATTCATAAGTATGCAAAAGGTATTTCGAAGCGTAGATCAATCTATCATAGCTCATGAATTTATATATCACTTTAGATTAGATGAAAATAGTCAAAGTTTCTACAAGTATTACAATCATCTCCGAAATAAAACAAGCACCTAAAGTTGATGAGTTCCAAAAATAATACTTAAACATGTCAAGTGAATAACTTATAACATCAGGCCAGACTAACAACTCCAATTCCTATAAGTATAATAAGAAAAATAAATATGAGATTAAAATGAAATATGACAATCATTTGTTCCCTAAGCCAAGCTCAACATGCTAAGATTTTATTTTAAAATATTTATCATTTTTTTCATAATAATGTATGCATGATCAATCCTATTAGTTGTAAAACATGATGCATGCAAAAAAAAATAAAAAATGCAAATAATTCAAAATGCATGATAATATATCAATTTTAGGATAAAAGATAATGCAAGATATTCCTAGAATGATACATATGAAGACATCTATTTTAATGATAATATGCCATTAGAAAATCTAATGATTTTGTAGAGATGTCTGTTAACTGAGAATTTGTAGATATATGCTCAAGATCTTTCTCAGAATTAAAATCACGTGCTAGACGTGTTGAATGAGCAACCAAACAATGCAATTCATCTTTCCTAACCCACACTTGTTTAATTTTTGGTGCTCTATTTGCCAACCTAGACAACCTCTTTACCTCTTCACTTAACACCCTAATTTGATTTTCAGCATTAGGTCCTTTTTAAGTTATATGCTTCCACTCTTATTTCAAAGTTTCTTCTTTTAACTTTGAACACACGGGTCGAATGTGACCTTTCACTCCACAGTGATGACAAATTGGAATAAACTTGTGATAACCATGATTCAAACCCTTATTGACTCTAGAGGTAAAGGGAGTCTTACTCTCAATAGGTTTTCTGACATAAGATTGAACATTCAGATTCCTACCAGACTTACCTTGAGAAGAACTAAATGCTTCTTGGGAACCCCTTACAAAGGTTGTTTTAAAAACTATGTTTAAATCACTCAATGTTCCTTTGAATCCCAACCCCTTTGTATTTCCTGCAGATTTTCTCACACTCAACATATGATTCAGCTTAAGTGTTCCACTAGACCATTTATGAATAGTTGAGTTAGCATCCTTTAATTATTTTTCTAAACCCTCAATCCTTGTAGATTTCTCACTCAATTCCAGTCTTAGAGTTTCTAATTCCTCATTGAGACCATCTACCTTCTTCAAAGCCTGAGTCTTTTCTTGTTCAGACTTGGTCAACTCTTCCCTTAAGGACTGTCTCTCTTTATGAACATTGTTGAATTGAACCAAAAATTTCGAGTACACTTTCCTTACATGTACAGACTTTTCATACAATTTATTGTATGCATCTTGTTACGAATCCCCACTATCTTCATTATCCTCAGAATCTTTATCTCCAGACATTGCCCAACTTGCAACAATTTCACCTACCTCCTTACTTTGTGCAGCAAACACGATGAAATTCTCAAACTCATCAGCCACGTCAGATTCAACAGAGTCACTAGGGGCCCGTTTGGTAGGCGGTCCGGTCTGGTCTTATCTGGTCTGGTCTGGTCTTATCTGGTCCGGTCTGGTTTTATCTGGGTGGTGTTCTGAAAGTCTGTTTAGTAAAACTGTCTGGTCTTATGGTCTTATTCAAGCTGTCTGGTCTTATGTTTGGAAAATAATACAAAAAAATAAATAATATATAAAATTCAAAAAATATATTAAGTATGAAAAATATATAAAATTTGAAAAAATATAAAACAATTGAAAATAATATAAAAAATTCAAAAATAATATATTTTTCAAATTTTAGAAATTATTTCGAATTTTTATATTATTTTTTGAATTTTAAATATTATTTTTGATTTTTTATATTATTTTCAAATTTTTATATTATCTCAAATATATATATCTAATTTTGTATATTATTTTTGAATTTTATATATTTTTCAAATTTTATACATTATTTCAAATTTTTTATATTATTTTTCAAAACTTATATATTATTTTTTAAATTATATATATATTTTGATTTTTATATATTAATTTTGATTTTTATATATTATTTCGAATTTAATACATTATTTTAAAACAAATATATTATTTTTCAAATTTTATATTATTTTCGAATTTTATACATTATTTTTGATTTTTTCTATTATTTTGGAATTTTTTTATTTTCCCAAATTTTAAATATATGTTTTGCATTTTATATATTAATTTTGAATTTTATATATATATTTCAAATTTTATACATTATTTCAAATTTTTTATATTATTTTTTTAATTTTATATATTATTTGAAAATTATATATATATTTTAATTTTATATATATTTTTCACATTTTATGGTCCCATGTGTTAAGACAATTGTATATAAGACCACTTGAGACTACTTGAGACCATCATTTTTTATTATCTGAAATTACCCATTTTGGGTCCCAAATGGTCCTTGTTTTTTTGGAACCGTGTTGCCAAACAGTGTCCAGTCCCAAAAAAATCATTATAAGACCGGACCACATGGGACCGGACCGCGAACCAAACAGGGCCTAGCTGTTCCATCATCTTCTTATTGACACACTCAGCAGCTATGTGACCAAACCCTTGACACTCAAAACATTAAGGTTTATTCTTTTTAGGGTCAACCTTGTCATTCCGATTTTGGACTTTTCTACTTTTAGAATCATGTGATTTATCTCCAAAGTTTTGTCCTTTCATCAATTATTAACCACAATAAGATTTTAAAAATTTATGAAGCTGCTTCATGATCAGATCAAACTGACTTGGTCTACTGTCACCCTTCTCATCCGACTCACTAGGATCCTCCTTAGTGATTCTAAAAGCTATGCTCTTCTCTTTTATACCACTCAAATTCTTAGAGGATTGAGCACAGATCTCAATCTCATAAGATTTTAGATTCCCTGACAATTCTTCAAGTTTAATTTCTTTAAAACTAATGATTCCAGATCTAATAGTAACCTTAGACCGAAAATGTTTCGGTAAACACCTAAGAATTTTCTTCCCTATGGTAGTCTCCGGAATGGGCTCTCCTATATTGTGATAGCTTGTTAGTATATCAGTCAACCTAGCCTCAAAGTCACTAAAAACTTCATCCTCCTCTATCCTAAGCTGTTCAAACTGTGAATTTAGAATTTGGAGTTTAGATTGCTTAAATTTTGAAGTTCCCTCATGAGTTACTTGGAGAATGTCTCAAGCTTCTTTTGCAATTTCACATGTTGCTATTTGTTTAAACTCACTTGCCATCACAACATTATACAACACATTCAAGGCTTTTGAATTCCAACTAGCACTATTGATGTGCATCAGGTGTTGACACCTTAAAGACACTAGGTTTTACCGTATGCAAGCACACGTATCGATTATAGTATATAATGGCTTGAGTAAGGGATATCGATCCCACAGAGACTAAAATTGTTCACTTTAGCAATACAAAAACACTGAATTATATTTTATGAAAATGATTTATTTGGGCGGTCAAAGACCAAATTATCTATTTTAACTAAAATTATCTAGAAAGCAAATTAAATTGGTTGTGATTTTGATGAGAGAGAAAACTCAGGGTTTTCATCGCTTCACCATTAACCGCATAATATAGTTCCTCATTGTATCAATTATAAGAAGGCGATCCATAACTGTGAATCAGGTAGTACCGTAAATAGCTAAATACGACCCTAAAAAGGAGTACCATCAACCGGATTGCGACAACCCGTCTCATGATTGACCTAACTATTACATACCAATTATATTACTTTAATCTACTCTTACTGCATGAAAATAAACTAAAGCATGTCTATATTAAGTCGCCAAGGCACGACCTGTGTCAACCTAGGGTTTTAAGTTTCATTACTACTATGTGTAGAAAACCATAATTAAGCATCCGAGTTCCTACTGATATTGAATAATCCTAGTTGTGTAAAATAATACATTCATTCCATCTAAGACAAGAATTTAGAACAAACATATAATTTTGTATTGCAAATCAGTACGATCTCTTAACTGCGTTACAATTGAATACAATGAAAGGACTACATTACTTGGCTAGGGTTTTGCTAGAAAACCCTAGATACCGAGTTAGTTGGCCATGGTGGAAGGTGACTGCATCGGTAATGTAGAAACAATCTCCATGGTCTTCTTCTCCGGATCTCTAGGTTTGAATACGGCTATCAACAATAGCAATTCTGAATGAATGGACCTCTCTGAATGAACATGAACTTCCAAAACTTACGATTGAATAACCACAGAATCAACCCTAATGAACGTCTCTCATTTCTCTGATTTATTATCGTGTATATATAGGCAATGGTATAGAGAGACCCTTTTCAGTCTTTTCACTCCTCACCTCATGTAAACCCTAACTTCTGATATATATAGGTGTATATAGAAGTCTGGAGTCACATGCACGTCTTCAAATCGAACCGGGGGTAGAACAGGAAGAAACCATCAAAAATCACAAAATCTTGCTGCATATATGCTTCAAGCGTAGCTGGCCTACCGTACCTCTAAGCGTAAAAATATGTTTTCCAGCCACTTTTTGAAACTGAAAGTGTAGGTATTTTATGGAAAACCACTTTTCTCCATTCATGAACTAAAACGACTGCCTTGAACCCACGATACTTTTTGCTGAAGATGACGGCTTCTGGAAATGCCGTTTTTGCCCTCCGGGAGCCATTTTTGTCTCGGACTGCCTCTTTGACTCTCCTCTTTAAATAAAAAGAACACACTATTTGGTTAATTCACCGAAGTTAGCTCCATTTCTTCATTAAACTCCTGAAACATGCTTTAACACGCAAACAACATAAAAATACCAAATAATTGAATGAAAAGACATAACAACAGTAAGATAGGGGCTTAAAATGGATACTTTTAAACACCTATCAACTATTAGTTTCAACAGTAGTCCACTCACTTGACGGTTTTACCTTAGATTCCTTAGTAATAACATCTTTCACAATGGGTGGTGAGTATCTTACCTCAATAGCAAGTCAAGCTCTCTCATCAAACGACTTAAAAAATGCTCTCATTCTCGCCTTCCAATACGTGTAATTAGAGCCATCAAACCATGGGGACCTAGTTACGAAACCTCTTTCACAAGGTACGTTCATCGTCTAAGTTCAAGATCTAACCATAAGTAGTTAACCTAAATCGGGGCATCTTTGCTCTGATACCAATTGAAATTACCTAGACGATGGATGAAAATAGTTTAGAGGGGGGGTGAATAGGCTTTTTGAGGATTTATTGACAAATTAATAATAAGTGCGAAAAAAGTCAATTTTAATCCAATTCTCTATCAAGATAAATCATGCAAAGATTAATCTAATTGCAGAAAATAAAACAATAGAGACACACGATATTTTTACGTGAAAAACCTTAGAAATACTCCAAGTAAAAACCAGGGATACACTCGGGTATCGATGCATTATGAATTAGAGAATTTGTACAGACTCTATGAAAATAGTACTTACAACCGATGTAATATGCTATTCTTCACTTGACGTCTAAAATTCTAGAGTCGCTCGCGCTCCACGAAACTCTTGCTTTGCTCCGTAGTCTGACGGCTCTATTTCTTAATATATCAAATAACCACGAAGCTTCCTGCTTCGATTTCCGCACTAAGACGACTCTGTTTCCCAAACGGATCTAAGCAACCACGTTGCAATCAACGGTGTGTAGATTTTTCTGAATCTTGGTCATTCAATCGTGCATAAGATCATCGATGTAGAAACACAATTGAATAAACCCTAACACAAGAGAGAACTAGAAGATATAGAATCACTCAATGATTTTTTCTCTTTATCTCTCTCTGTAGAAGAATATGAATCTGTAGAAAACTTGCAGAGATCTCTTAATGGCTCAAAGGCTGCCTCTCATGTGTAGAAGACCTTGGTATTTATAGACCATAGTTGATGGAAACCCTAAGTTTTCCATTTCTCGTAATTTCACATCCAACTTAGTAAAACCCTAATCTCTGATGTATATTATGTGTATTACACGTATACCAAGGTGTATGAGTTGTAGTAGAATCATATAATCAAAACTAGACAACACTGACATCACAACAAAGAATCATAAAATCTCTGCCGTCGCTACGCTTCAAGCATAAAATTTCCCTATTTGGCCACTTTTTGTTTTTGAAAGTGTAGGCTTAGGCGTAGACATTTTTGTTAAAACTATTTTTCTCCGCAACTGCGTCAAAATGATTATCTCTACTCCACGATACTTTTTGTCTAAAGTGACGACTTCGGAAAATGCCATTTTTCACTCTACGGGAGATATTTTTCATCAATACGCTCAACATGGTTATTGTCTAAAACATGCCATACATAAACAATTACAATAGATGTTCTTACAATATGTTATAATGTTAAGATGGAATTTTTATTACACATGTGAACTTTTTTTTTGATTTTATTGGATTGTGTAATGACGTGGTATCATAAATATGTTATATTGTAATGAATAATTTCTCCATGAAAGGATTGGTTTGTTACCATAACTTACTAAAGACTAGTCTGCTTTTCCATCTCTGATTCTTTCTCTCTTTTTTCTTCTCTTTTAAAACCTGTAAGAACATTTATAATGTTATTTGTGTTTGGAATGTTTTAGACAATAACCATGTTAAGTGAATTGTCATGTTGAGAGAGTAATGAAATCGAGAAGGTTCAATAGACATTATCAAGCTTCGTCGAATTCAAATCAAGTTTAAAGAAGTGAAGAATACAAGAGAATTGAAGAGGAAACAAGGTTGAGTAAAAAATGTCTCCAGAAGGGAAAAAATGGCATTTTCCGAAGCTGTCACCTAAAGCAAAAAGTCTCGTAGAATCAAGATGGTCATTTTGGCATAGTTGCGGAGAAAAGTAATTTTCATGAAGAATCTACGCTTAAGCCTACACCTACAGAAGCAAAAAGTGGCTAGAAAGTGAGTTTCTACGCTCAAGCCTACGCTCAGAGGCTATGCTCAAGACATACGCCTAAGGTGTAGGTGCGATAGGAAATTTATTTACTGTTGCAATGTCGATTCTGTCCCTGTTTTAATTCAATGATGCGTCTACAACTCCAATACCTCGAAGTACGTGTAATACACATTATATTTATCAGAATATAGGGTTTAACTCAGTTTGGTGTGAAATTACGAGAAAGGGCAACATTAGGGTTTTCATCATCTTTCTCTATAAATAGGAGGAGTCTCTACAGAGCCTTAGGGCCCTAGAGTTATTGAGAGATCTCTGCAAGTTTTCTACAGATTCATATTTATCTACAGAGATAAAGAGAGAAAATATTATTGAGTGATTCTATATCTTTTAGTTCTCTCTTGTGTTAGGGTTTATTCAATTGTGCTTCTACATCGACGATCTTATGCACGATTGAATGACCTAGATTCTGAAAAATCTACACACCGCTGATTGCAACATGGTTGCTTAGATTCGTTTGAGAAATGGAGCCGTCTGAGTGCGGAGATTGAAACAGAAGGTTTCGTGGTTCATTAATCCTTTGAGAAGCGGAGCCGTTAGAGTACATAACGGAGCGAAATCTTCGTGGAGTGCGAGTGATTCAAGTTCATCAGACGTCAAGTGGAGAAAGGTAGATCTGGAGGGATTTGTAAGTCTAAAACTTCATAGAGAGTGTATAATCCTTGATTCATAGTACATCGATACCCGAGTGTATCCGTGGTCTTTTCCTGGAGTCTTTCTAAGATTTTCCACGTACAAATATCGCGTCCACAAAAAGCCTATTCACCCCCCTCTAAGCTATTTTCATTGATCGTCTAGGTAATTTCAAACCACAAGTTTTTTTACTCACTATCATTCCTATTGGGTAACTAATTGACTTTGAATTTCAGATGACAATTCGCTATTGATGAACATTTTTATTTCTAAATTACTTAGAATAAAAAAATTATTGGGTATAGAAACTTAAGGCTCAAATCACTTGTTAAACATTAAAAACATGAAGATTAAACCTCAACAAAAAAAATTCTAATCCACTTAATCCAACTAAGAAAAGATTAGGAAACTAGATTAGGTAGCAAAACGAGAGTAACCAGAGATAGTGCTAGATATGGATGGCAATTTGTACCGCCCCGTTGGAGATCCGCCCCTTTATTTTTGGGTTTGAGAATACCTTTTATTTCGTAGGGGCGGATTTGGTAAAAGAAATTGAAACCGTCAAAGGCTATGGGGCGGGGAGGAGTTTTGATAAAACCTGTCCCGCCCCGACTCGACCCGCCCCTTTTACATGAACTTTATTTTTTTTTCTACTTATTTATATATATATATATATAATCTTTTATGAAATCCTAAATATTTTATTAGTTATTATTCATTCATGTTCTTGTTGTTAGGTTTTGGCAAAAATAAAAGAGGAAAAACTCCCACATTGCTTAGGAAGTAAAGGGTGGATGAGTTCAAGAGCCTATATAAAGAGCTCAAACCTTTGTTTCTATGTATCCCAGTCAAAAGCATTTCAAGCATTGTATTTTGACTCTAGTTAAATTCCTTTCTCGGTTCTCTTAATTTGAGAATAGAAAGGTGTATGTTAGTATATGCTTAGGTAGAGTGTGGGTGTATTGGGATCATGGGTAGTGAGAGAAAAATTAGTGTAATTGTAACAATTTTCCACATAGTGATATTTCTCTGGTTGTCTTTGACAACGAAATGGTTTTTCTCCAGTTTGAAGTTTTCCACTATAAATTCTTGTGTACTTTGTGTGTTGTGTGTGGATGATGTGAGTGTGAGTAAAAACATGTGTTTGTGATCTTGGCCGGGATTAATTCTTATGTGTGAGTTAGGGATTAATTCCCAACAATTGTAACTCGACATATCACACAAAGGTTAATTGAGAAATATCACCAAATTACTTTGTCTATGATGAAGATGGTGTAGTTCAATATGTGTGCAATGCTATAATATTATTTAATGTTTTACAGTAAATATATATCTATATATACTAATATATATATAAACTATATAATAAAATTATATATATAAACTATATAATAAAATTATATGTATATATATATTAAACATAATATAAAATAAAATACAATATAACCTGTTAGTCCGAGTCTAGAATTGGATTCTATGTCCTTAAGATAGATTCGCCCCGCTACAGTGCTGACGGTCTGTATAATGTCAGTCTCTCATGATACAATGACCTTTCTTTTTCCAATGGTAGCAATGCAAACTGGAGAAACAAGCGAACCAACTTGGTGTAGTATTCTCTCCTACACTTACTACTATTGTAAGTGTGGAAATCTCTGAGCCCATCAGGGGCCCATCAGGCGTCAGGCCCATCAGGTTGACTACCCAATAAGGCCCTCAAAGACCGAAAGATAAGGGCCCATTTCAAGCCCAATCATGAAAATATTCTAGAATGACTTGTTAATTAAGTTATTGATGTAAGAGAGAGAATGAATGATGATGTAAACGAGAGAAGGTTGCCTTAATGGGGAAGAAGAAAAAAAGGTAACCTATGACACCGGGGAGTTACGCTTATTTTTCCAGTTTGCAGTGCTGCCATTGGAGAAAGAAATGTCGTTGTATCCTGGGAGACTGACGTTATACAGACCGTCAGGGGCCCATCAGGCGTCAGGCCCATCAGGTTGACTACCCAATAAGGCCCTCTAAGACCAAAAGATAAGGGCCCATTTCAAGCCCAATCACGAAAATATTCTAGAATGACTTGTTAATCAAGTTATTGATGTAAAAGAGAGAATGAATGATGATGTAAGTGAGAAAAGGTTGCCCTAATGGGCTCAAGGCCCAAAAAGGGAATGTATATAAGGAAAGGAAAATTTGAATAAGATATTATTCTTGTGTTGAACATTTTTGGCATTTACACATTGGCGCCGTCTGTGGGAAAGCTTTTTCTGGATCTGTAATGGTGTCTTCACCATTCAGATCTGTGATCGTCTTCCCATCTCTATAGTTAAGCTTGTTTCTATTCATACAAAATCTGAGGTTTCTCTCCATATTCCAGATTTGTAGCCATCTTCCCATTATTACGGTCAAACTTGTTTCTATTCGACTTCTCCTTCTAAGATCTATAATTATATTGTTCTTCCACCTTTCAAACGGCCATGCCGATAACCCGTTCCAAATTTGAAGCTCCGACTACCGGAGATAGCCAGGCTGGTGGTTGTTAAACCATCGAATAGATTTTGCAATGCCTGGTAGCCACTGAAGAACGAAGCCAAGCTCTTGAGAAGTAGAACACATAACTTATGGCGAGGATGGATTTTTCACCCGCTCCCTCAGCAACACCCATCCGTTCGCAGAGCTAGGAAGGTGGCATCGGGTTAAGGGAACATGTTGAATCCTCCCATTGCCTAGGTAAGGCCCCCGTGACTGATGAGACCTTGACCCCCTAAAAGTTTTAGGAGATGATGGCAGAGTTCCAGAGAAGGGTCTTGAAAGATCTTAGGACCCAGTCTACTGACGATCTAGGTGTTCAGGCCTCCATCGAGTTAATCCAGTCGCTGTTCACCCCTGAAATAACTCGGGAGCCCTTCCCGAAGAAGTTTGTCATGCCCGGTTTACCCCTTACAATGGTACTAAGGATCTCGATGAGCACGTCTATCGGATTCATAAAACAATAACCATGTATGCTGAGAATGAGGCCTTGCTTTGTAAGGTATTTTCCACAAGTCTTACGGATGCAGCTTTACTATGGTTCAGAAAGCAACCACTCAGATCCATCGGGAGCTGGCAACAACTGACCAAGCTCTTTGTTGCCCAGTACTACGGGAACAAAAGACAGAATAAAATCATATCCTGTATCTTCACGATGATCCAGGAGAAGGGAGAATCATTGAAGAGCTTCCTATCCCGATTCAACGTTGAATCTTCTTCCATCGATAATTCTGACCAACACTCTACTGTCAAAGCCTTCCGAATGTCCCTGATTCCTGGGACTAAGTTCCATCAGTCTCTGGTGAAGCGCCCACCATCGGGCATCGGGGAGCTGAACTCCAGGGCCCAAGGGTATTTGAAGATAGAAGAGGAAGAGACTATCAAACAGAAGAGGGAAACCTTAGTCAGTGTTGAAGCCCAATCAAAAGAGTTTGTGACCGATCAAAAGCGCCGAAGTACTCCGGTCCTTTAGCCCCGAACCCAATGAAACGTCCCAGGTTTGAGGATAAAGTGATGCCCCTAAGAGTCAACCTTGACAAACTTTACCAAGAGACCAAAACCGGAGGAATCTTTCAACCACCACCACATATTAGGCAACCCTTGGATCAAAGGGATAAGTCAAAGCACTGTGTCTTCCACAGTGATTTTGGGCACCTTACAAATGAATGTCGAAACCTCAGGCGTTAAGTGGAGGCAATGATATTTCGAGGCGAGCTTCGGGACTATATCCAGAGGGATAGACCGGGGGCCGATCAACAAGCACCCAACACCCCCCGGAACTCTGCAGCTGCGCAACCAGTTAGAATTATCAATATAATTCTCGGTGGACCACCTCTAAGAAGATGGAAGGAGCCAGCCGAAGCCAACTGCGTCGAGCCCGAATGATGAGGAAAATTAACAAAGTGAGTAAAGTCCACCACATGATAGGTGAAATGCAGATTATTTTTTCTACAACAGACCTTCAAAACATCCAGACAACTCATGATGACCCACTGGTTGTTACATTGATGGTAACCAACTGCCTCGTTAAATAGGTCATGATCAATCTAGGGAGTAATGCAACTATCATCAACAAATGGGCCTTCAAGAAGCTTGAAATCAATCCAAACGAATTTGTGACTTCCAAGAGTCCTATTGCAGGATTTGACAGGAAGCAAGTTGAACCAATTGGAGAAGTCCAACTACCAATATCCGCTGCTCATGGGAAGGGGATGGATCCACAGGAAACTTTTGTCATAGTGGATGTGTAACCATCTTACAATTTGCTCATGGGAAGGGGATGGATCCATAGGATACAGGGGGTACCTTCAACCCTACATCAGATGATGATGTGCATAGGCTCGAACGAGTTTGACATCATCAACATCAAAGGAGATCAGGCCACTGCAAAGGAATGTTATGCCGTTACCCTAAAGGAGATCAGGAATGAGAAAAGCCCGAAGGAGATCCGCATCGAAGATCGGGGTCCAGATCCTAAATAGCAATTAAAGTACGGGAATTCAGGTATCCCAATCATGGTTAAGCCTTCATAGCCTGTATCCATAATAGCTTATAAGCTCGAAAGAGTCACCTATGCAGGTACAAACCTTACTGATTATGAATTAAAAGAACTGACCCAGTTTTTGGCAGAACAACTCCGATGTCTTTGCTTGGGGACACACAGATATGCCTGGTATTGATCTCGCTGTCTGCCAGTACTCCCTATATGTTGACCTGAATATAAGGCCAATAAGGTAGAAACAGAGGTGTATGGGAGCCCACAGGAACCAAATCATAGTAGAAGAGGTATCCCGATTGCTCTAGGCAGGGTTTATCAAGGAAGTAAAGTACCCCGATTGGCGTGCCAACGTCGTAGTTGTCCAGAAGAAGAATGGTAAGTGGAGATTTTGTGGTAATTTTACTGACTTGAACAGGGCATGCCCGAAGGATAATTTTCCCTTGCCAAAAATTGATCAGATGGTGGATGCTACCGCTGGCTATGAGCGATTGACTTTCCTAGATGTATACTCAGGGTACAATCAGATAAAGATGAACTCGGCCGACAAAGAAAAGACATCCTTCAACACTGAAATTGGTACTTACTATTTTAGAGTTATGCCTTTCCAGAGATTGGTAAATAATATCTTTAAAGGGATGATGAGTACTATGATCGAAGCTTATATCGATGACACTGTGGTCAAAAGTAGAGAAAAAGGGGACTATTTGGGACATCTGCAACAAGTGTTTGATAGCCTCAGGAGACATGGAATGAAACTTAACCCGGAGAAATGTTCATTCGACGTGTCATCTGGATAGTTCTTGGGATACATTGTGGACCGGACATGAATTCAGGCTAGCCCGACACAAAACAGAGCCCTAATGGAAATGAAGGAACCCCGAACTTATAAGGATGTTCAAGTCCTGACTGGATGAGTGGTTGCCCTTAACAGATTCATCTCAAGACTTACCGATCATTGCAGACCATTCTTTTAGGCAATTAAGGCAAGGAAATGTGAGGTCTGGGGTCCAGAGCAATCCATGGCCCTCACAAGATTGAAGGAGTACATGGCCAAGCCCCCAATCCTTAGCACACCGAAACCCGATGAAGTCTTGTATCTTTATCTGGAAACATCCTCCGTTTCAACCAGTGCAACCCTCATCAGGGAGGATGGGAGCTTGCAGATGCCTATTTTCTACACAAGCAAATCATTGGCAGATGCTGAAACCCGATATATCAGGTAAGAGAAACTGGTGCTATCACTGATAAATGCAAAATGGAAACTCAGGCATTATTTTGAGGCGCATCCAATCATTATGTCTAAACCTGACTTTTCTAGCAGAATTTCAAAGTGGGCCATTAAACTAGGCATTTATGATATAACCTACATACCCCGGGTCTCCATTAAGGATCAAGCAGTGACAGACTTGTTACTTAAGGAGGAAACTGAGAAGACCGATCAACAACACGAGTTAGATACTTGGAAGCTATTTGTGGACGGGTTAGGAGTTGTGCTAGAGATCTAGACGCCCAATGGTACACATCTCCATATATCAGTGCGACTGCAATTCCCTGCCACCAATAACAAGGCCGAGTATGAAGCAATGATATCTAGATTGAGGTTAGCCAAAAGTCTCCAGATCCAAATCTTAGCAGTGCACAGTGAGTCCCAATTACTCATCCGGTAAATCAAAGGAGAATACGAGACAAAGGATGCAAAAATAGAGTCTTGTCAGGCACTCGTGTTAATGAAACAGAGTATTTTCAAAGAATAACTTTCACTTAGATCCCGAGAAATAAAAGCACTACGACTGACCACCTAGCCGGATATGCATCCTCAGCTAGTGAGGACCTGACCCGGGTTGTGTTGGTAAATTTCCTAGCCAGACCAAGCATTCAAGAGCCTGAGAATTTAATTTTTATCCCTTAGGAAACTAGCTGGATGGATCCCATGACCGATTACCTTAGGCATGGGGCCCTCCCGGATAATAAAGTAGAAGCTCGTAAGATTCGGATAAATTCAGCCTGATACTCAATCATAAGAGGGCAACTCTATCAAAAATTATTCTCAGGTCCATACTTAAAATGCATAACCCCCCTGAAGCAAGGGCATTAATGGAGGAGATCCACATTGGGTCATGCGGGAACCACTCCGGAGGAAGATCCTTGGCTCACAAAATACTCTCCCAAGGTTACTTCTGGCCTTATCTATCACGGGATGCTGACGACTATGTCCGAAGGTGCAAGGCATGCCAAATGCATGGATATGCTATCCATCGGCCACTAGAGTTCCTACACCCTACCATGGTCCCTCACCCCTTCACCCGATGGGGAATGGATATTGTGAGTCCACTCCCGAAGGCAATATGATCAACTTCCTATGTCCTTCTGGCCACTGACTACTTCACGAAATGGGTAGAAGCCGAAGCTTATCCAGCAATTAAGAGCATCCATGTCATCAAGTTCATTTGGAGCCAAATAATATGCAGATTTGGGCTACCGAGAACAATTATGATGGGTAATGGAACAAACTTGGACAAGAGGAAGGTAAGGGCATTTTTTGCCAAGCATGACATCAATCAGAACACGTCTTCGGTTGGGTACCCATAAGGGAATGGACAAGCTGAAAGGATAAAATGAACCATCTTTGACATTCTCGCAAAGAAGCTCGAAGAAGCCAAAGGGGCCTGGTTAGAGAAATTGCCTGAAGTACTCTGGTCGTACAGAACAACACCCAGACAACCTATCGGGGAGACGCCCTTTGCCATGGCCTACGGTGCTGAGGCTGTGATCCCCACAGAAGTCAAAGTTCCAACCCTCAGGAGCCAAGCCTGGGAAGATGGCCCTAATAACTAACATCTGACTCTTGACCTTGATCTACTGGATGAAAGAAAAAAAGTAGCAGAAATCAGGTTGGCAGCCTACCAACAGCGTGTCCGAAACTATTTAAATCAAAAAGTCAAAAGAAGAGAGTTCCAAGTCGGGGACATGGTCCTTAGGCAAAAAATCGGACTCGTAGGCAAGCTCAGAGAGCCTTGGGAGGGCCCATACACCATCACCAAAGTTATCGAGTGCAGAACATATTGTGTCCGCAAAAATGAAGACGGTAGAATGGAGCCAAACTCCCAAAATGCCACTCGCCTGAAGAGGTACTACCCGTAATGGGTCAATTCAATTTTTATCTTGCCTCATTCGCTTTTGTAAAAAGGCTTCAATGCCAAATCAGTTAAGTTGACATCAGTAAAATTGTATTTTCTTGGCAAAGATAGCTTACAGATATTTACTAATGCAAAAATAAACTAAGTGTTGTCATGTCTCTCGCATGGCCTCAAGAGCCCGAAGACACAACACTGAACCACAAGAGATCAAAATTTTACAAAAAACTATCCAAGTGTTGTCACGTCTCTCGCATAGCCTCAAAAGCCCAAAGACACAACACCGATCCATAAGTGATCAAAGTTTTACAAAAAATTATCCAAGTGTTGTTATGTCTCTCGCATGGCCTTAAGAGCCCGAAGACATAACATCGATCCATAAGTGATCAAAGTTTTACAAAAAAATATTCAAGTGTTGTCATGTCTCTCGCATGGCCTCAAGAGCCCGAAGACATAACACCGATCCATAAGTGATCAAAGTTTTACAAAATATTATCCAAGTGTTGTTATATCTCTCGCATGGCCTCAAGAGCCCGAAGACACAACACCGATCCATTAAAAATATATATTATCCAAGTGTTGTTATATCTTTCGCTTGGCCTTAGGAGCTCGAAAGTCACAAGATCGATTGATCCACAAGTGATCAAAAATTAACAAAAAATTATCTAAGTGTTGTAATGCCTTTCGAATAGCCCCAAGAGCATGAAAGGCACAACACCGATCAATCCACAAGTGTTAAAAAGAAAAAATAAATTGGGACCTTTCATATGGCCTCAAGAGCTCGAAAGAAAATATTAGTTTGTTCTAAAAATGTCTCAAAAATTTATATTAAATACGGGCCCCAATGGCCAAGGCTTACAAGTGCAAAAGTTCTAAGAACAAATAAAAAAAACGGAGAAGAAAAACTAAGGGTACGTTTGGAAACTAGTGTTTTCGTTTTCATTTTTTATCTCCTGAGAACAAATTTTTTTTCTTGTTCTTGTCCTAAGGGTAATCCGGAAACAAAAACATATTTGGTTGGAAATTTTGTCCAAAAACTTTTCGGGAACAAAAAAAAATCACATTTTTTAGATTTATTTGGAATAAAAAGTAGAAAACAAATTATCAAAGGGTGAGATTAAGTTTGACTTGATTGTCATCCCTTGTACAAACCACCTACAATGTACACTTCCAAGTCTTCCATACAACAATGAACATGACCACTTTGCTGTTGTTCAAAATATTAACATACAGGAATATATATATATATATATATATAAATATAAATATATAAGTAGTAGCATGTATAAAGACCACATCACCCCAATTCGATTGGGGGTGTCAAGTTACAGATGTAAGGGTTTGTGTTGGTGGTGGTGTCGATTTGCAGTGGTGGGGGTTTGTGGTGATGTCGATTTGCAGTGGTGGTGGTGATGGGATGAAGGTTGGTGGTAGTGGTAGGGGTTAGGGTTTGGAGGTTGAAAATGGCGGTTAGGAAATCTACAACAAATGTTTTTTTTTGGCTGAGAACAAACAGAGCCGAAAACAAAAAAAACACCATTTTGGTGTTCTCAAATTTTGAACTAAGGGTGAGAAAACGTTTTTTTACTGTTCACGAAAACAAAAACCATCAAAGGCTCCCAAACGCGTTTTTGTTCCTGTGAACAGTGGAAAAAAGAAGAACAAAAGTGAAAACACCAGTTTCCAAACGCACCCTAAGTCTTCTGCCCCTGGTATTTGAATTCTGGACTAAACTCTTGAATCCTGTCACTGGCCCAGGTAACGGCCCCCTTGTTTACTTGGATCTGTTCGAGAAGGATCGGATTGAGCAGTGGAATCAGGAACCAGAGCTAGAACAGATAAAACCGTGCCAGAAGTGGAGGCAGACCTGGGGAGAGGTTTAGTCAAGAACTCATAGAAGAGGAGGTCATCGGGACCAGCTTCCGTGTCCTTGTAAGGAGGGGCAATGCCAAGAGACTCATCCAATTCCTCTACGGAGATAAAGTCCCTCTCCTCAGCGGGTTTTTGGAAATCCTAGAAGCAAGACCTCCAGCCAAACTCGACTAGGTAATTGGAAGTATCTTTGAAGGTCTTATACATCTGGTTGCCACCATGATGGCACATCTCCATCGTAGACCTTTCCACTGTAAGAAGGTTCTTAATTTCAACTTTCTCCTCAATAGTCTTGAGGTGAGAAGCCTCCAAATATTCGAACTTGGCCATCAGCTCCTGATACTTTGTTGTGAGAGCTTGCTTGGCCTCCTCTCCCTCTTTGACTTTCTGTTCAGCCTCCTGGAGCTGTTGCTCTGCTTTTATGGCCCGAACGATCTGAGCTTCCAACTTCTCGTTGGTAGTCACCAACATGGCAACCGTCTTTTTCCTAGCCTCCTCCTTCAGCCTCAGATACTTTGTCGACTACTGAGGGCCCTGCCGTCCTCCTCAAGCTTCGAGTTGTAAGCTTGGGTCGGATAAAACATCTGCCACAAAAATCACGAGTGTCACACAATTAAAAAATAGGCCAAAGGAAACAAGAAAAAACCAGATGGGAAAATAAATTCAAGTTGCACACAAACCACCTTCATTGCTATTTCAAGACCTGTCAGAGCTAGCTCTCCCATATCCACCTTCTTGATCTTGTTCTGATCAGTTGGGGTCTAAATCTGAAGACCCATCTCCCGAAGGGCAATGTCATCATTAATGGTATCATTCCTTGAGACCAAGAACCCGCTACCCTGTAGCCTTATTCTCGGATTCTAAGGAACGGGTTTCTCAGTTGCAGCTTCGGTTTCTGCTTGTACACTTAGAGAGGTTGTCTTTGTCAATCAGGGCCGAACCAAATGACTAGATGAGTCATTCTCCAATCGGGGCCCTCTCTCCAGAGTTGAGGATGGAAATATAGCCCCTTCTCCAGTTGATACGGAAACACTATCACCAGTAGGCTGGGGTGGTTCAGCAAGATTCACCCTTGAGGAAATGAGAGTATGAGGAGTGGGGGTAGAGACACCTTCGTCCCCAGAAATAGGGGGGAAGAGGAATGAGTGGAGTATCACTTGAAGGGGTGATGGCGGAACCTTACTAACGGAGGGGGATGCGGTTCCCGAAGGGGTAGCAGGAGTGGCTGGGTTGCCCGATGCCCTCTTTCGTTTACTCTTGAGGATAGGTTGAGGAATTGTCAACATGATGTCTTCTCCTTTAGATGATAATTCTTGTAAAGCATCATCAGTTAGGAAATCAGGACACATCCTTAAAGGTTTACCCCAAACTTTGGACTTTAGAAGGTCAAAATGAGATTTAATATAAAAAAGGGTTTTGTGGTTAGCGGGCACATTCAAATAACTTAAAACGTGCATCCCTAACTTCTCATCACACACCCCACAGAAGCATGCCCCTAAATGATAGGGTTTGAAAGAATGGAATAAGTGTTGGCTAAAAGCTCTGGGGAATGGGAAGTTTGCATCGGGATGTCTCTAGTTCCCGTTTACCAAAATTATCCTCTACTTTCATCCCTTATTAGATTTCTTGACTCCATCACACATCTTTCCCCCCTGATAGGGAAAAATATTAAAACGCCCTTTACAGTCCTTCTAATCCTGCAGCTTATAAGAGAACATGACCTCAGCCAGGTCCAAATCCAGACCCAAATCCCGATTGAGCAGTAAGACCATGGCCAGTATTCTAAAGTTTGGCCCAACCTGAAGTGGGGTAAGACCTAAGGTAGACAAGGCGAACAGAAAGAAAGGATGAATCGGAAATCGGAAGATCTGTAAATGATAAGAGGAAAACAAGATATGCTCATCCCTAACCCTCTCACCCAACCTAAAATCCTTATCCTTAGGGTAGTGCCTGATAATCACCTCACCGAGAACGTCAAGCTTCTTCAAAACTACGTCAACCCTTTTTTCAGATATCAAGGGATCAACAACAATCTGTGTTACGGATCTTCTAACGGCCTGACCCCCAACTGGAACGGTGACAACAAGAACCCCACCAGTACTGACACGTTGGGTGACCTCCAGGGGGCTAGATCTGGTAAATTTGTGCTTTTGATCACCTCAACAGACGGGGAACTAAGAGAGCCATCTAGGTCAACAGAGGAAAGGTGAAGATCATTAGTTGATCGGGTATCATCACTGTCAGACATTTTGGTAGAAAGGTAGAAGAAGTTAGAAGAAGGAACTTACATTATGATGGGTCCCAGTGGGATTCCGGTGGGAATTTCTTAGTTTTTTGGGAAGAGGAGGTAGGTTCTAGCGAAAACAAACAAGGAAGCCAAGTTGCAGAGAAGTTTTGAGAAACAGGAAGTTTTCAGATGCAAGAAGTGTTTAGTAAATAAGCTTTGGGGTATTTATAGAGGGCACAAGAGCAAACTAAGAGTCATGCGCAGTAATTCCGAAGCACCAAGCCATCTTCTCAGCCCCCATTTCCCAAATCGAGGCCACATAGTCTATGAATTTGAAATTGAAATGATGGATTACAATTGGCCCATTAAATGCGACCGCCACGTCGCCCGATAGGGGTGATGTATGTTATTCCCCCACACGTTACCTTCTTGGTAATGTGCCTAATTGTCAAAAGGCCCACAATCAAGAAGAGGACCTGTGTAAGTGTGGAAATCTCCAAGCCCGTCAGGGGCCCATCAGGCGTTAGGCCCATCAGGTTGACTACCCAACAATGCCCTCCAAGACCCAAAGATAAGGGCCCATTTCAAGCCCAATCACGAAAATATTATAGAATGACTTGTTAATCAAGTTATTGATGTAAGATAGAGAAAGAATGATGAGGTAAGTGAGAGAAGGTTGCCTTAATGAGCTCAAGGCCCAAAAAGGGAATGTATATAAGGAAAGCAAAATCTTAATAAGATATTATTCTTGTGTTGTGAATTTTTTGGCATCTACAACTACGTATACAGAGAAAAGATAAGGAAATAAGAAAATGATTTTTGGGATGATTTTTGCAAATGAACCGTGGGGTATTTATAGGCAATCAAGAGTTATGAATGAATAGATAAAAAGGTTGGAAGAGTGGTGACTGAAAAGATATGTATCTTCATACAGTCACTTCAACTGGCCAACTGCAGTCACAACTCTTCACTTCAACTATCCAACTGTAGACACAACTCTCTGTCTATCAGTCACACTGTTTCAGCAACTAACCAACTGCAGACGCAACTCTTTGTCGAACAGTGATACAAATTTATATCTCATTCAAACTATTTTCCAACAGATGGCCCTAACAATCAAGTGTTCATGGGGCGGGCGGGGTGGGGCAGACACGGGTACTGTATACTGTTAATGGGGTAGACATGGTTTATGAAAAGGTAACCAGTGACAAATCCATTAAGAGTATGGTATTTAAAAAAATTAAATGTGACAAAGATAGATATAGGCGAATCCATTTCATACACCCCCTTGTCATCCCTAGTGCTAGAGAAAAGTGACTACGCAATTAGTATTATTTTGTTTTGACAATGTTACCCTTAAATGTTTATTCAAAATCTATAAAGTCTTACAATAAGTCATTATCAATCTTTTTGAAAGTTTTGGCCCGTTTGTAAATCCCTATTCTTGTTTTTGTTCTTGTTTTTTAGCATTATTCATGAGAACAAAACTTGTTTGGCAACCCCATTTACTGTTCATTATATTCTCAGTTTGTAAATTGTTTTGATGAATAATACAAAAAAAAAAAGAGAATAAAAAAAAGGTAGTTTCTTGTTCTCAGTTTGGGATTTCCCAAAAAAATAATTGCAAAACCAAAAAACCATTGTTGTCCTCCCTCCACCACAACCAACGCCACCACCCGCTCCACCCCACTACCACGCCACCACCACTACCTCCGATACACACATACACACACACACATATATACACACATACACACCTCTTTAACCCCAATCGACACCACCCACCACCCGCCACACCACCCACAACCATCAACCACCACCACCACTACCAACAATTGAAACCCCCAATTTACCGTGAGAGAGAGAGAGCCGACTATGAGTGTTTATGTGTGTATGTTTATGTGTGAGAAAAAAAAAGTAAAATTTTGGTCCCAAACACAACTTTGTGTTTTTGTTTTTAGGTTGAGAAAATAAAGACAAGAATAAGAATTTGTTCTTGTTTTTTGGTTCCCAAAACAAAAACAAAAACAAAAACAAGGGTTCCCAAACAGGCCCTTAAGATCACTTCGTAGCAATTCTCTGTGATTTTGATAACTAAATTACAAGTAACAAAACAAGAGAAATAATTTTAATCATAATTTCTTTGGGTCAATGGCATTTTTTGTCAAAGCTACTCTAAATCAAATTAGTACTTTTTATAAGTTATAAATATTAAAATAAGTTTTTAAGTTCACTTAAATTATAATATAACCGGTCGAGATGAAATCATGATTACACTTGAGAGGTGGAAAACGCAAGTGAAATAGTGTAGTTTAGGAACACTGAGATAAAAAATACTAAAATTAGAGAGAGAATGAGGCAAAACGATCATTTCATATACTTACCTGTCCAATTTTTTTTTTTAAAGTTAAGATAATATTAAAAAGAAAAGAGGTAGAACCTTACAAGAAAATTAAGGCATACCCTAATGTACAGACTAACTAGGGGTTATGTGAAAATCCCAAACCCACTAAATGAACAAATTCCACTCCCCTAGGGACTTGAAAGAGATAAGATAAAAAACATCCCCAAAGCAAAAAATCAAAGCCACAACAAACTATTCTCCAAATTAGAATAACAATGAAAGCCCTCACATGGACACAGATACACACAGAAGAAAGACTCCTCATGCACCAGAGCTTGACCAGAAAATTAACTGAAGATATCATCAGGGAGAAACCACTCTTTCTTGAGCCATACATTGACATTTGAAGACTTAAAACTCTGCATGGGGAAGAAGTTGAATCTGACATTATCAATGACCTCCTTCTTCAAATGATCAAAGGATAGGAACTCATTTTAAAATACCCTTCTATTTCTTTCCATCCATATTTCATAAATAGTGGAAGCAAATGACAGTTTGTTGATAACATAAGTTAAAGTGCTACCTTGAAGAGCGAGGGACATTCAATGAAGGAGCTCAGACACATCCATATCAGGCCACTGATAAATTTGGTATTTATATTACTAAAAGTTATCATCCTAAAAAATTTAAATCAACAAAAAGGGACATATACATTGGGAATGAGATTATTTGAGTAGGTAGTTGTGGTAATTAAAAAACAATATTGTTAACTGACATTTTTTAAAATTATAGTGTAATTGTTAAAAAGGGATTTGGAGGGGCATACATCTCCTCTCTATTTTGAATATGATGAAAAACACATGTATGCACGAGTCATACCATCTAAAAATGTCCAATTTATATACTAACTTACTAATACCAGTTAAGAAAATAAATAGGTCCTTCATGTAAAATAAAACACTTGCGTGAATTATCGAATCATGAAAGTGAATTATGGTTTGGTTGTTGTTGGGCACATCAGAAGTTTTGATACCACTTATTAGGGTTTACACACCCTCCTATTGAAAAACGCGCACACAATTGAAACAAAATCACACAAACACAACACTAGTTTATATTTTTCTCTCATCTCTGCACTTTTCTCTCACCACTATTCTGTGTGTTATTATTTTTCTCACATCATTCTTCCTTGATAACTCCCCTATTTATAGGCAAGGAGTCTTGGAATGGATGACCAAGATTTTGTTTCACTCACTAAGATGGATGGCCAAATTTATGCTTCTCCTTCAAGAAAATAATAGAAAAGGAATATCCCATATTGAGATCTCCTAATCATAGTAGGATTCTAGATGACCACGTTTCCTTGCTCCTTAAGAAAAGGAGCCACCAATCATAACAATCTCCCACTTCGTGACTTTTAATCAATAAATCAACTCCATCAATGATTAGTGTATTAAGGTATGCTCATTTTTGTCTTCAAGCTTGAAAATCACTTAAGTTGAGCATAACTCAGTTTCTCTATTGTCACTACTTTGGTCAACATATCAGCTGGATTCTTGTCACCCTGGATCTTCTCAAGTGTTAACACCCCATCTTCTAATAATGATCAGATGAAGTGATAACGAAGTCCTATATGCTTGGTCCTCGAATGAAATGATGAATTCTTTGCTAGATGTATCGCACTCTAACTATCACTGTGAAAAACATTCTTCTCCTATTTAAATCCCAATTCTGCCAACAAACCTTGTAACAAAATCAATTCTTTACTAGACTCTATCACAACTACATACTAGGCCTATGTAGTAGATAACGCTATAATCTTCTGTATCTACAAAACCCAACTGATTATTGTAGTACCTAGTGTAAAGATGTAGCCAGTAGTATTTCTTATGTGGTCAATCTTACCATCAAAATATGAATCTCCATAGCCATGTAACTTCACTTTGTCTTTTCCAAAACAAAGGCATCTGTTTGTGGTACCTCGTAGATATCTCAGTATCCACTTCACTACTTTCCAATGAGTCTTTCCTGGATTAAACATTAACCTGCTGACAGTTTTCACCACATATGCAATATATGGTGTCGTACAAACCATTGTATACATTAAGCTTCCAATAACTAAAACATATGGAACATTGGCTATGATGTTCCTTTCTTCTTCTGTCTTGGGAGACTAGTCTTTGGATAGTCGAAAATGACTAGTTAACGGTGTGCTAATTGCCTTAACATCACTCATGTTGAAACACTTCAGAATCCGTTCATTGTAGTCAGCTTGAGACAACTGCAAAATACTCTTCTGCGTGTCCCTGCTGATTCTCATACAAAGAATTTGCTTTGTCGTACCCAATTTCTTCATATCGAACTCATTTGCTAACTGTTTCTTCAACTTACTGATTTCACCAACATAAAATAACAGGATGATGTAACTCGTGTCAACCCTCTTTAAGTAGCAACAATGGTCAGCGTTGCATTTGTTATAACCATGTCTCTGCACTACTATCTCGGTGTTTATTTTAAACCATACAAGCTTTTCTCCAACTTGTACACAATCTTCTCTTTCCATCTAACTGAGAAACCTACCGGTTATTACATATGAATCTACTCCTCTAAGTCACCATGGAGGAAAACAGTTTTGACATCTAACTGCTCTAGATGCAAATCCTCTGCTGAAATAATGCAAAGAACTGAACAAATAGTATTCAGTTTTACAACTGGGGAAAAGATGTCAGTCTAGTCGATTCTTTCTTTCTGCTAAAATCCTTTGATTGCAAGTCTTGCCTTGTATCTCTTGGACCTTCATGTTCCTTTTTGACCCTGTACACCCATTTATTATGAATATCTTTCTTTCCTACCGGTAGCTCGGTTAACTCCCATGTTTTGTTAAAAATAAGGGACTTCATCTGGTCTTCCATCACAAGCTTCCACTTGCTCACATCTGTTGCATGACACACCTCGTCATAACATTCTGGTTCACCTCCATCTGTGAGCAACAAATAATTCATGTATCTCATGTTCGCACATACGGCCGTGAGCAACAAATAATTCATCTATCTCATATTTGGCACAGGAATAAAAGTCAAAGAATGCGGTATATCATCCTGTTGAGTATTGCTCTTTGCAATCGGTTCTTCTGGCTGGGGACTCTCAACTATTTGTTATGCCACTTCACTGTCTTGAACATCATCTAACTTAACATACACATGATCACTCTGTGCTGCATGATTTATGTTGTTGTTTGTCTGTGTTTGTACATTACTTTTTCATTGAATACTACATCCCTGCTTCAGATCACCTTATTATTTTGGTCATTCCACATGCGGTAACCAAACTCATCACCGCCGTATCCAATAATAGTGCATTTCTATGATTTGGTATCAACCTTTCCTCTAACATGATCACTAATATACACATATGCAACATAACCGAAAACTCTCAAATGCAAAAGTGTCACCTCTTTTCCGTTCCATACATCTTCTAGTATTATCTGCTCCAACGATACTGATGGACCTCGATTGATTAAATACGATGTTGTATTGACTGCTTCTACCGAAAACTATTTCGGCTACCCTGCCTGTATGCGCATGCTTTTGGCTCTCTCAGTCAAAGTCTGGTTCATACGTTCTGCTATGTCATTCTATTATGGTGGACTTGGAATAGTCTTCTTTAATCTGGTACCGTCTCATAGCAAAAGTTTTTAAAACCGGTGTCCTAATATTTTCTACCATTATCAAATCTTAATCTCTTTATCTTCAAACCCGTCTCATTCTCCACCATGGCTTTCCATTTTTTGAACACATTGATGAGACCAGAATATTTGGAATTCTGGGCATTAATAAACCCTTAGTTAGTCTCTTTATTTTATTAATAAGATATTCTTATTTGAGTTGCGTGTTTACACATGTTTCAGGGGTCTTAACGCAAATCTGAATTAATTTTGGGTTTTAGCAAATATGCCTGATCCGGAATAATACTTAGAGGATAAATACACTAAGTTCAGAGCAAGGTACAGGTTAGCAAGGCAGAGTACAAGTGGTTGAAGCACAAAATCGCAGAATAAAGAAATATTAAAATTCAGGAGCCACCGATCGATCAGTGGAATCTTCTGATCGATCGGCCATCACCGACATTGGGAAATGTGCGCGAAGATACTGTAGAATTCTAACTTTGTGTGCAAGTATATCAGAGGCCAGATTGGTCCATTTGCTACTTTTACTTGGTCCTCACACCAAGTCTTCTTGGAGTGCAAGAAAATACATGTCATATTTACACCAACTTTTGTCTATGAATATATGAAGACTTCATGAAGAGAAGATATCCTAGATCTTTGGATCATATATCATCGTTCATACAAAAAAGTCTCTATGGAGAGAGAGACTCCTCAATAACTCAAGAACCATGAACCAATCGTGAGGAGGATGTCTACATCAACGATATAGTCTCCTTTCTCCATGAGCGGTTAGTCAGTATCTAGGGTTTCCAACGAAACCCTAGTCAAGTAATGTAGAACTTTAATTGATTTTATTGCAAAGAGTGGTAACTAAAGAGCACTTCTATGATGATTATGTAGTGAGAGACCGAATGAATTATTTAAATAATATTTATTTATTAATTCTTTTCTTAAGCTGAGATTGAATTAATGATTTATCTTGAACAACCATGTTTTTACTAAGGGCAAGAAATCCAAGGTTTAAATAATGGTTTATGCATAATGGTACTTAATGGCATGATAAGATTTTAGGTGCATATGATTCATACTAAGAGAAGATGACCATTAGTGTGTTTTTAATTTCATGTTTTAGGAGTATTTGTAATATAGATGCATACCATGGTCATGCCAATCAAAGATGAATTGTAGTAAACTAAACTTGATTGCATTTCTTTTGGGATTATGCAACTGCTTGTAGCGTTACTAATCTGATTCGTATAAGTTGTATCTCCCTCTTGCAATAATAAGATTAAAGGGCTATGTTATGAGACTAGTGGTGTAGTTGGACCAAAATCCTAAACTTGTTTATCTTGACTTACAATACAAAAATTATATCTGTTTATTTATTTTATGATTAGTAGTTATAAAACCTACCAATCAAAACAACGTTTATAACATAATTCAATTTTCTGCATTATAATTATTTGAAATATAACTCTGATCTCTGTGGTTCGATACCCTCTCTACCTAACTATACTATATATTACTCGCGTACTTACAATTGAGAGGTAAAACTAGATCGTGCTAATTCTTCATTTTAAACACTTTTATTTTCATACGACTAGAACCGATCACACATCGTACACCTCATATTTATGTTTCAAAAAGTAAACTCATACCTTTCTGGAATGGTCATCAATGAAAGTCATGAAATATAGCTTGCTACCAAGAGATGAGACATTTGCTGGCCCCCAGACATCAATGTGAACTAGCTCAAGCTTCTCATTTCTGAGAGTTCTTTTATTGCTCTAGAAACTCACCCTCTTCTGCTTGCCGAATATGCAATTCTCACAGAATTTGATATCAATTGATTTCAAACTGGTAATTTTCCATTCGAGAGCATAACCTTGAGCCCTTTTTCACTCATGTGAGATAGCCTCTGGTGCCACATGTTGTGATCCTCTTTGTTTTTTATAACTGCTATCAATGTGTTAGCATTGGCGATTGTGTAGAGCGTACCACTCTTTTTTCCTCATGCTATAGTCATAACTTCCTGGAAACCTTCCACTCATCATCTTTGAAGGTGGTTACATAACCATCACCCGCCAATTGGCCTACTGAGATCAGGTTCTTCCTCAAGTCTGGAATGTGTCTCATATCCTTTAACTTTCATATCGATCCACTGAGTCTGATATGTATTTTTCCTTTGCTTACGACACTGCAGGGTTGATCGTCACCTAGATAAACCTTTCCTACGTTAGTAGGTACATAGATCTTAAAGAGCTCTCGACTTAAGGTGCTATGGAATGATGCTCTAGAGTCCAAGACCCAAAACTCTGCCTTACTTCCTAAAGAGCATATCAATGCATCATCTGCTTCTTCTTAGATAATATTTACTTCAATCTTGTTCTCCGCTTCCTTCTTCGGGAATCTGCATTGGTTTCTGTAATGACCAGTTTTACCACAATTTTAGCATTCAATCTCTTCGAAATTCTTGGAATTTTGAGACTGTGATCTTCCATGTCTTGACTTGGAACGACTACGTCTATAACTTCCGCCTTTCTTCCTGCTCGAACTTCTACATCTGCTTTCGACATTTAATGTCCAACTACTATTAAAAGCGTATGTTGTTTGCCTTCTGATCTCTTCTGAGAGAATCATGCTAACTACGGAATCATACTCTATTTTTGCTTTCCCAGAAGACCTACTAATCGCATTAACTGTGCCGCTTCAACTCTCCGACAATTGACTTAAAACCAAAACTGCTATAATCTCGTATATGATTGGAAAATCAACCAATTCCGACTGCCCATTGATCTCGTTGATAATATTGAGATGATCACTGAACTTTCCATTCTCAAGCATATTTAGATTAATTAATGTTATGACGAGATGTAGCTTGTTTACTGCAGACGGTTGTTCGTACATGTTAGAAAGAGATTCCATGATGGACCTTGGTATCTTCTCATTCTTTATATTGAAGGCAACATACTTTGAAAACGTCAATCTAATCATACCGAGAGCCTTTCGATCAAGGATTTCCCACTTTTCTTCTGTCATCGATACTGGCTTCTGTTTTTCTAATGGTAAATACAAATTTTCTTGGAATATAAATTCTCTATTTGCATCTTCCAAAAGGTAAAGTTTGTACCGTCAAAATTTTCGATTATGGTTGCCTTCTCTTCTACCATTGCTCCCACTTAGCCCAAAAAAAATAAAATTGGCTCGATCAATCGGAAGTTTGTTCGATCGATCTGAAGTTTATTCGAATGATGCTCAATCGATCGAAAGTTTGCTCGAACAATACGCGAACGATGCTCAATTGATCACAAGCCTGCTAACGTGGTAGTGACTTCAACCTTTCTCCGGTCACCGGCAGCAAGGTGAGTTATTTTTTGGCAAAACTTTAAATGGCTTCTCCTGGCTTCCGTTTTTACGCAGTTTCAACCGTTGGCTTTGTATCGATGAGATGAACACTATTGTGTGTTCAAAAATTGATTCCGTGCAAGTTTAAATTTTGGACCCTAAAACCAACTTGTGTATTTTCCGAATCTGGTTCAACCTGAAGGCTCTGATACCACTTGTTTGGCATAACGGAAGTTCTGAAGTTAGGGCTTTCATACTCTTATGTTCGAAACACGTACACACGACACATAGATTTTATGTGGTTCGGCCAAATCAGGCTACGTCCACGGAGCACACCAATAATCACTATCAATTGAGAGGATTACAATGATGAATAACTCACACGTGTATCGTTCACCCCCAGTATTTCACTCACACTAAGAACAATACTACTCTGTATTTTGACAATTAGACCACCATTAGAGGCTAACTTAAGCTTTAAGCTTATATAGGCAATTTATTGCAGTTTTAATGATATTTACATCTTCACCACACATCATCTTGTGTTTAAGTTCGAAAGTATCACTTGTTAGGGTTTTTACACCCGCCCAATAACACTGTTAAAAGCCATCTGTACCTGCAAATCAGAAAACGTACACAAACACACACTAAACAACATACACAAAGATTTATAGTGGTTCGGCCAAAATAAGCCTACGTCCGCTGAGAACACCTTTTCACTATCGATCAAAGAGGGGATTACAAGGGGGTTGATCTGCAGATCAAACACACGCACACACATAGTGTATACTCACGCCTGTATCACCGGAATAATATAACCCTATACTATTCCTAACTCTCACTAAGAAGAATACTAGTCTGTATCTCTTCTATTCTCTCTCTCTATTTTGTGCAGTCAATATAATAGAAGATGCCCTATATTTTTAGGGAAAGATATAGAGGTGGTTTTGCCTTTTAGTCAATGTGGGACAACTTTCAATACAAAGTAGTCACCCTTTATATATAACAATCTCCCACTTGATAAATTTGCAACCATCAGTCAACTCCATCAATGATCAGTCCAATACAGTGCCCTCATTTATGTCTTCAAGCTTGAAGACCCACAGAAGTTGCGCACAACTTTAGTTTCTCTATTGTCACCACTTTAGTCAACATGTTGACCGGATTCTTACTTACTTGAATCTTCTTAAGAGTCAAAACTTCATCCTCTAATAGAGATATGATGAAGTGATAACGAAAATCTATATGTTTCGTCCTTAAATGAAATGCTGAATTCCTTGCCAGATGTATGACACTCTGACAGTCACTGTGCAAAACACTTTTCTCTTGCTCAAATCCCAACTCTTCCAATAATCCCAACTCTTCCAATAATCCCAACCAAATCATTTCTTTGCTAGCCTCTGTCATGGCTACATACTCAGCCTCTGTAGTAGATAACGCTACGATCTTCTGTAACTGCGAAATTCAACTCACTATTATAGTATCTATTGTAAAGACATAACCAATAGTACTTCTTCTGTGGTCTATCTCACCTGCAAAATCTGATTCTACATAGCCATGTAAATTCACTTCACCTTTTACAAAACAAAGGCATCTGTCTATGGTACCTCGTAGATATCGTAATATCCAATTTACTACTTCCTAGTGAGTTTTCCCTGGATTAGATATGAACCTACTGACTGTTCCCACTACATATGCTATTAGTGAGCGTCAAGTGTGTGCAAAATATGTGGTTAAAAACAACACCTTAACGACACTTTAGGTTTTACCATTCTGCAAGCGCACAAATCAATTGTGTATAGTTTTTCTTGAGTAGGGGAATATGGATCCCACAGAGACGAGGATTGTTCACTTTAATAATTTAAAAACATTGAATTATAGTTTTTCCAAAAATAGTTGATTTTTGTAAATTATCTAATATTACTCAAATTAATCTAAACAATAAACTAAATTGGTTTGTGGTTCAGAGGGAGAAAAAACTAGGGTTTCCTCACTCCACCACTAATCGCATAATATAGTTCAAATTCTAATTTCAATTGCGTGAGGCCGATCCATTGACTGTAAATCAGGTCGCACCGCGCCAGCAATTTGACCCCAAAGAGTATTACTCTCAACTGGATCGCGACAACCCATCCCAAGACTAAACTGATTAGTGCATGCCTGCTACTAACAGAAAAGTAAATTAAAGCAGTAAATTTGTCATGTTCTAACTTCAGCCCCTATATGGTCAGTGTGTCTATCAAATCCTCCTTCAACACCTTAGACAACAGTTCTTCCGCGAACTCATCATTCTCTAGTAAACTGATAGATGCCATAAATTTTGGTCTTGGATCAATCTCCTCATAAATCTTTAGTCTCTGCCCATGTGTCCAGAACCTTTTATCGAATACTACTTCTCCACGGGGGTAAACCGATCTAATCCTGTGTGGTCCTTCCCATCTTTGTCGGAGTTTACCTAGAAACACTTTCAGCTTTGGATTACATTGCCGTTTCCGTCCAAGCTTAAGGAACTTATGAAGAACATGGTTAGCATGATGTACTCTTATTCGAGCTATGTAACTCCGAGCATCCTTATATGCACAACTCCGTATCCCCTCACACTTGTCTCTCAATTGCGGATCTTCCAAGGTATATAGCTCTTCTACCATGTATATACCTAACACTTGTTCATCTAGAAAGGTGTCCTCAAGAGGGGGTCATCCTTAGTAGGTTCTCTAAAAGTTCATGACCATTGATCATCTCTAGCATTCTTCACACCTATTTTATCTTTTAATTCACCATCCTACACGCGCAACACCATCTCAAGAAGCTTACTTTCAGGCACCAACTTCTATGGAGGAATAAGTTGAGGTCTAATCGACTCACTTGATGCTCTCTCTGACGATGAATACAACACAGCTTCCAACGCAACAATATCTTTCCAACTAGATCGTTGTTGGTCCTCTCCATTTTCAAAATTCAACTCCGACCTTTTCATCACAATCTCCAAATCATCTCTTACACTACTCTGAGGTACAACTTCTTCAACCATCCCCTCTAAGTTAAAACACCCAACTGGTTCAGATAGTTAATGGTTGGTATCAACGACATGCATCCTCATGTTTAAATTCCTAAAAGATACGTCCATAACCCTTGTTTTGCAATCAACACATGCATTCGCCATAGCAAAAAATGGTCTTCCAAAGATAACAGGGATATGTCTCCTCGATCTATGGTCAGGTTCCATGTCTAATACTACAAAGTCTATAGGATCGTAGAACTTACCCACTTGCACTATGACATCCTCTAAAATTCCTCTTGGTTGTTTAGTTGATCTGTCTGTCAATTGAAGCACCACCGAGGTAGTTTTGAGATCTTTCAACCCTAGTTGCTGATAAATTGAGTAAGGTAATAAATTAACACTCGCACCCAGATCAAGAAGAGCTCTACCAATCTTCTGGTCACCAATGACACAAGAAATAATGGGAGCACCAGGATCTTTCCTCTTAGGTGGAGTATCACTCAGTAAGATCGAACTCACTTATTTAGTTAACAAAATCTTTTTCGGGACTTAAGTTCTGTTTTTATGCTTTTGAGTACAGAGATCCTTCAAAAATTTGGCATAGGGTGGAATTTGGTCAACAATGTCTAGAAAAGATTTATTGATCTTGATTTACCGACATGGATCCAACATGTCCTTCTCCTTATGCTCTTTATACGAAATCGACTCTCGAAGACGTTGAGGGTAAGGTGTTACTTCCTCATATAGTGCCCTTTCTGGTTATTCATCTTCCTTCATTTGAGGTTGATCTTTCTGAGCTTTCTCAGCCTCTTTCTTCTGATCTTTTTCTTCTGCCTTTCTTAGAACTTCTTTGACCTTTCGCTTCTTCAGCCGCTCCTTATGCTGCTCCTTAGCCTTACTATCCACTTCTCTTCCATTTCTCAAAATTGTGACTGCTTGGACGGTCTCATGATGAGTCTTAACAAAGGATCCAGGCTCCAGTACTTGTTGCGGATTTGGGTTCACCACCGATTGACTAGGAAACATTCTTTTTATCCCATCCATATCATTCGCTAGTTGTACCATTTGGGCTCCAATTTGAGCAAGGACTTGGGAATGAGAATTCACTGTTTAGATGGTTGCCTGAGAATTATTAGATTAAATTTTTAACTCCCTCAAGGCACTCATTACCTCTTCAAAACTAGGTTGTCCTGGTTGAGGATTTTGAGGTGGATTTTGATGTTGGAGCTGGTTTTGAGGATATGGAAAGTAAACTCGATTTGGATTGAATATTTGGTTTTGGTTTCCTTGAGGATGGTTCTGGTAGTGATATGGCCGGACAACTTGATTATTATTGAATGGTTGGAGAGCCCGAGAATTATTGAATAGTTGTATGGGTTGGTAGTTTGAATGAGAATTTTGAGCCATGATTGTTGGCGGAGATTGGTATGATTGTTGACTCTATTGGACCCTTGGTTGTGGATTATATAACTGTTGTTCTAGAGGGAACCTTGGTTCCAGATTCGACAATTCAGATGACAGAGAGGGATAATTTTAGACATTTGATGTGTATGAATTGGGGAAAGGAGCATTGTTTGGGTAGGTCCATGCTACATTAGCATTGGTAGTATTGAATTCACCATTTTGACACTCATTATGAGAATAATTGACTTCTACCTCTGTCACTTCTCTTCTAGGGCAATGATTGCTTTGGGTAAGAAGCTTTTCAAATCTCTCTAATTTCACTCCCATCAATGCCATTGAATCTCTCACATCATCATGATTAACCTCAATTTTTTTTTCAGATTGCCTATCTTGACCATCTCTAGACCTCAAATCAGATTCATATTGGATTTCATTCTCACTGATATTGTTAAACAAGTTTAAAAGTTCTTTTGCTGGCTTCAGGGTAAATTGTCCTTGTGTTGACGCATCTATCAAAGTCTTATGTGCCTCTCCAAGTCCCATATAAAAATTCTTAACCACATCATGTTCAATGAGCCTATGGTGGGGAAACTTATACAAGATTTCATTATATCTCTCCCAAGCATCATGAAACTGTTCACCAGGCAATTCTCTAAAACTTCTTATTGCATCTTGTGTCCTAAGGTCTTTCCTATGGGATAATGCTTCTTTATGAATTCAGATTTAAGGATTTCCCAATCACTTTTAGTCGCTTTGGTCAATTTGATATACCATCTTCTAGCTTTGTCTCTCAATGATCAAGGAAATATACGCACTCGCAAATCCTTATTAGATAGATTATCATACCTACCAGTTGATGCAACTTCTAAGAAATCATTTTTGTGCTGGTATGGGTCCTCTATCCTAAGGCCAGAAAATTTTGGAAGCATATTGATCATGCTTAACTCGATCTCGAAATTTTTTGCGCCTTCTTATTATGGGAAATCTGCATAGGAATCATACGCATCCGGTGCATAATATCCTTTCAATGATGTGGCCGATGCCTTCTATTGATTCACTCTTTGGTCACCCATCTTCTCGAAATCCACAATTTGTTTTTTGTTTTTTTTCCTAATAATCACAAAATCGCAGTTTTGAGGTACTAAATGATATTTTTCGGCTTAAATCCACGGGGCACACTATTTAGTGAGTTATGTTCAATGACCCTTTTCCACTAAAAAATCGTACCTCGTTTGCAAACATCGGACTTTCTGATAGAAAATTGCAGATTTTTTTTAAGACAATAAAACTAACTACTTCTAAACTCTTCTAACTATTAACAAAAATAAAGGTAAAAATTATGTGCAAAATTAATATAAACTAAAACTCACAAGAGGTCCAACGACGCAACTTTCACTGCTCCGCAAAATCCCTGTATGCTTCTTAGAGTACCTCGCAAAAACACATAAATTTCAACTTTAGATACAATACAATAACGCAATGCAAATAAACTACTAAAGCTATTGAACAATGCCAAGTCCCCGGCAACGGTGCCAAAAACTTGGTGGGCGTCAGGTGTGTGCAAAATATGTGGTTAAAAACATCACCTTAACAAGGATTGTTCACTTTAATAATTTAAAAATATTGAGTAGGGGAATATCGATCCCACAGAGACGAGGATTGTTCACTTTAATAATTTAAAAATATTGAATTATAGTTTTTCCAAAAAGAGTTGAGTTTTTTAAATTATCTAATATTATTTAAATTAATCTAAACAACAAAGTAAATTGGTTTGTGATTCAGAGGGAGAGAAAACTAGGGTTTCTTAACTCCACCACTAACCGCATAACATAGTTCAAATTCTAATTTCAATTCCGTGAGGGCGATCCATTGATTATGAATCAGGTCGCACCGTGCCAGCAGTTTGACCCCAAAAAGTATTCCTTTCAATCGGAGCGCGACAACCCATCTCAAGACTAAACTGATTAGTGCATGCCAACTACTAACAGAAAAGTAAATTAAAGCATAAAAATAAACTAAGGCATGTCTTTATCAGTTTGTCAGGGCATGGCCTGTGTCAACCTAGGGTTTCGAGTTTTATGACCACCATTGTGTAGAAAATCACAGATTAAACATCAGAGTTCCAGCCCATAGTGAATAATTATGATTGTGTAAGATAAATATATTTGAAAAGTCTAAGACAATAATCAATTCAAATGTATAAACTTGTATGACGAATAAAAACGGTCTCTCATCTAACACGATCATCACAGTATAGTCACAGCTTCCCCTCTCTACAATTGAAAATAAAATCAGAACTACATTACTTGGTTAGGGTTTTGCGAGAAAACCCTAGATACCGAATTAGTTGATCATGGCTGAGGGAGTCTGCATTGTTGGTGTAAAAACGCTCTCCATGGCCTTCTTCTCCAGATCTCTAGGTCTTTAATAGTGGTTCTCTTCAATGGAAGAGAACTCTATAAATGAACGTGTATCTCCAAAACATAACTAAAAATAATCCTCCAAGCCCCCTCTTCTAAACCTTAATCCTCTCATATTTATAGACAAGTGAGGGAAACCCTAATGGTTGCGCTTTTTTGTTCTTTAATAATACATCAATATTCTCATAAAATCATATGTAAATATGTGTATAAGCTTGTACGTATATGTCTGGAATCACCGATTACTTAAAATATCGAAGTAGGGACAAAACTGGAAAATTCTGAAACAACTCCGAAACAACTTCAGCATATCGAAGGATCACGTGACCATCATATGGGACCTACGCTCCTGACCTACGCTTGGGCGTAGGTCGAGAGCATAGGGTCCAAAAACTCAACATAGGTTGGGTCCAATTTGCCCAATTTTCTCTCTAGTGACGTAGGTATTATGCACTTTTGATGTAAAAACCCGTCTTTCTGTATTTGAGCTAAACTGGTCGCCTTTGACTCCCGATGCTTTTTGGTGAAGTAATAATGTCTGAAAATGATATTTTTGCCCTTCCGGAGAGATAACGATGTCGTGAAATGACCATTTTGCCCTCCGGTATCTCTTCTTCGCTCTGGCGCACCTCTTGATTCCTTTTTCGAGACAGAAATGAACACGAACTCAGTTAATTCACCGAGATTAACTCTGTTTCTTCATTAAGCTCCTGAAACATGCTTACACACACAAACGAGATAAAAATACCAAGTAATGGAATATAAAGACATAACAAACGCAAGATAGGGGTGAAAAATGACCAATATTGAGCACCTATCAGCTATATCTGGTCTTATACAAACCACCGCATACATCAAGCTACCAATGACTGAAGTGTATGGAACATTGGCCATATTGTTCATCTCTACTTCTGACTTGGGAGACTGCTCTTTGGATAATCGAAAGTGACTAGCCAAAGGTGTGCGAACCGGCTTAGCATCACTCATGTTGAACCTCTTCAGAACTCGTTCAACGTAGTCAGCCTGAGACAATTGCAAAGTACCCTTCTACTTGTCTCTGTTGATTCTCATACCAAGAATCTACTTCACTGGGCCTAAGTCCTTCATCTCGAACTCATTTACCAACTACTTCTTCAATTTACTGATCTCCGCAAAATTAGACTCAGCTACTTACATGTCATCAACATAAAGTAGGAGGATGATGTAACTTATGTCAAACCTCTTGAAATAACAACAATGGTCAGCGTTGCACTTGTTGTAACCATGTCTCTGCATAAATCCATTGAACTTCTTGTACCACTGTCTTAGAGCTTATTTCAAACTATACAAGCTATTTTCCAACTTATACACAAGCTTCTCTTTACCTTTCACTGATAAACCTTCTGGCTGTTGCATATAGATCTCCTCATTTAGGTCACCATGGAGGAAAACAGTTTTAACATCTAACTGCTCTAGGTGTAAACCCTCTACTGCAACAATGCTAAGAACTGAACGAATGATACTCGGTTTCACAACTGGAGAAAATATGTCGGTGTAGTCGATTCCTGCTTTCTGCTAAAAGCCTTTTACTACGAGTCTGGCCTTGTACCTCATAGAACCATCATGTTCCTCTTTGACCTTGTAGACCCATTTGTTATGGAGAGCTTTCTTTCCCACCGACAACTTGGTTAACTTCGATATCTTGTTGGAGATAAGAGATTTCATCTCATCTTCCATCGCAAGCTCCCACTGGCTTGCATTTACTGCACTGCATGCTTCATCATAGTATTTTGGTTCACCTCCATCCGTGAGCAACAAATAATTCATATATCTCCTGTTCAGCACATGCGGCCTTGAAGTCCTCCTAGGTATAGGAATAGGAGTCGAAGACTGCGGTGTATCATCTTGTTGAGTAGTGCCATATTCAATCTGTTATTCTGACTTAATACTCTCACTATCTTGAACATCATCTAACTCAACACACACATGATCATCCCACATGCGGTAGCCATACTCATCTCCACTATAGCCAATGAAAGTACATTTTTGTGACTTGGGATCAATCTTATCCCTCACATTATCACTAACATATACATATACAACACAACCAAAAACTTTTAAATGTGAAAGTGTTACCTCTTTACCGCTCCATACCTCTTCTGGTATTCTGTGCTCCAATGGTACTGATGGACCTCTATTGATTAGATACGCTGTTGTACTAACTGCTTATGCCAAGAACTGTTTCGGCAACCCTGCCTGAATACGAATACTTCTGGCTCTCTCAGTCAATGTTTGGTTCATATATTCTGCTACGCCATTCTACTATGGTTTACATGAAACAGTCTTCTCTAATCTGATACCATTCTTATAGCAAAATTTTTTGAACCCGGTGTCCTGATATTCTCCGCCATTGTCGGATCTTAACCTCTTGATTTTCAAACTTGTCTCATTCTCTATCATATCCTTTCATTTCTTGAACACATCGTACACCTCAAATTTATGTTTCAAGAAGTAAACCCATACCTTCCTGGAATGGTCGACAATGAAGGTGACGAAATAGGACTTTCTGCTAATAGATGAGACATTTGCTGGCCCCCAGACATCAATGTGAACTAGCTTAAGTTTCTCCTTTCTGAGATCTCTACCATTTTTTTTAAAAAATAACTCTCTCCTACTTACCGAATACGCAATCCTCACAGAATTCGATATCAATCGAATTTAGGCCTGGTAGCTTTCCCTTTGCGAGCATAACTTTGAGCCCTTTTTCACTCATGTGACCTAGCCTCTGGTGCCATAAATTATTATCCTCCTTACTTTTTGCAACTGCTATCAACGTGCTAGCTTTGGTGGTAGTGTACAGCGTACCACTCTTCTTTCCTCATGCTATAGTATATCCCCTCTGGAAACTTTCCACTCTCTTTCATTGAAAGTGGTCACATAACCTTCACTCACCAACTGGCTTACTCAGATCAGGTTTTTCCTCAAGTCTGGAATGTGTCTGATATCCTTCAACTTCCATATCGATCCGTTGAGTCTGATATGTACTTCACCCTTGCCAACTACACTGCAGGGCTGATCATCACCTAGATAAACCTTACCAAGGTTTCCAGGTGTATAGCTCTCGAAGAGCTCTCGACTTGAGGTGGCATGGAATGATGCTCCAGAGTCTAAGACCCAAAACTCTATTTTGTTCTCCAAATAGTATATCAATGTATCATCAGTTTCTTCTAAGACAATGTTTGCCTCAGTCTTATTCTCCACTACCTTCTGTGGGGATCTGCACTGGTTCTTGAGGTGACCAATTTTGCCACAATTCTAACACTTAATCTCTTTGGAATTTCTAGGACCTCGAGATTGTGATCTTCCATGTGGTCTTCCCTGTCTTGATATGGAATGACCACGCCTTTGGTTTCCGCCTTTCTTCCTATTCGAACCTATGCCTCTGCTGTCAACGTTCAATGCTGAGCCACTGTTAGAAAAGTCTAATTGTCTTCTGATATCTTCTGTGAGTATCATACTCACTACGAAATCATACTGTAACGGTTCTACCCCTGAACAACTACTGATTGCAGCCTTTGTGGCCCTCCAACTCTTTGACAATTGACTTATAAGAAAAACTGCTTTCATTTTATTAGTGATTGGCATCTCAACTGATTTCAACTGCTTAATAATTTCATTAAGAACACTGATGTGTTTACTGACCTTCCCATTCTCGGACATCTTCAGATTTGCCAATCTAGTGATGAGATATACCGCATTTGCTCCAAACGGCTATTCGTACCTGCTCGAAAAAGCATCCATGAGAGACTTTGTTGTCTTCTCATTCTTGATGTTGAAATCGACGGACTTTGACAACGTCAGTCTGATCGTAACACGAGCCTTTCGATCTAGGATTGTCCAATCCTCGTCTTTCATCGATTCTGTCTTCTTCCCTTCTAATGGTAAGAACAAATTCTTCTGATATAACACATCCTCAATTTGCATATTCCAATAGGTAAATTTTGCACCATCAAACTTCTCGATCATCGCTGTCTTTTCTTCACCCGTAGCTCCCACTGAGCCTATTCAAGGTGTTCGGAACCGAATTACACAAAACCGATCACACAGTTGTGTCCGGAGCAGTCCAAAACTTTAAGAACACCTCTGACCGCATCGAAAACGGATCAAGAACCACTCCAAACGGGCAAAAAAACAAATCTGCATAAAAGACAGAAAATTGATGATGACGTCAGTACCTTCTCGGGGCACGTGTAGGAACGTGCCTGATCTGATGGGGTTGCTTTTTGCGCCGAAAAGTTAGTATTTGAAAGATCATATTATAATACTAGTATAGATTAACGATGCTCCACGAAATAGTCCCGAACCGAAACAGCTGCGCGTCGGAGCCAACAATCTAGCTAGAACTTCAGGCGTTGCATGGGGACGCAAGCAACACTCTCCAGCGACTTGTTTGATAGTGATGGCTTCGTCTCGTCGATACGAAGCTCCTAGTATGTTTAGTTTCTGATTTCGGGCACTTTTCAACTTTAATTCTGGACCAGAACGAACGGACTTCTCCGTTGCTTCAACCTAAAGCTCTGATACCACTTGTTAGGGTTTGTTAGAAAACACACACAAACACACACCAAACAACGGACACAAAGATTTATAGTGGTTCGGCCAAAATAAGCCTACGTCCAGTGAGAGTACCGTTTCACTATCGATCAAAGAGAGGATTACAAGGGGGTTGATATGCAGATCAAACACATGCACAAACATAGTGTACACTCACGCCGGTATCACCGGAATAATATAAGCTTATACTATTCCTAACTCTCACCAAGAAGAATACTAGTCTGTATCTCTTTTATTCTCTCTCTCTATTTTGTGCACTCAATATAATAGGAAATGCCCTATATTTATAGGGAATGATATAAAAATAATTTTACCTTTTAGGTTATGTAGGAAAACTTTAAATACAAAATAATCACCTTTTATATATAACTTCTTTATCCTCTCTATGTGCCTGAAACCTTTAATAACACTTCCTTGTTCCACAATATATACAAACTAAAAATATATATAACGTTATGCCAAGTGATAAGAGAAAAGTCAATGTATGGATGCTAAAAGTGTTGGGTTTGTTACAATGAAGCGTTGACTTACTCTAATCACAATATTGTAGATTTAGAGAGTTGAAGGATTAGGAGTCGAGGTGAGCTCAGCAACCGTCTCATTGTAGACCCTACGTTAATTATTTTGCAAAAAGTGCATGGCTGATAGAGAATAACGCGTTTTTTTGGATATTTTGTTACATCATATTGTTAAACAAAGCAAAAGTCATTGCGGTTTCCTTCAAGCAACATTATTTTTTCTTGTCCCCGTAGGTAACTTCATGGAATATTACTAGATGGTACAAAAGAATGTATATAAAGTTGTATATTAGTCTTAACGAGGCATCTTAATTTGTCAACGATCGGAAAACACCCCCAATTATTGAACTCAAAATTATGTTAAAGGCTTATCTTAATTTGTCAACGATCGGAAAACACCCCATCTTAGTTATAGACGTTTGTATATGTATCATATTGGATCCGAATGTAAGCCCATGTATTTATGCTTGTGGTTATTAATCTCTTCAATATCTCAATACAGACGTGAATAACTACAATACGTTATTATCCAATCTATAGAGCTTTAAATTTCAATAGAGTTTTGATCAAAATTAATATATATTAGCGCCAATCTTATAACTATAAAAAATATAAAGTATGACCGATAAATAATGCATGAATTTAAGTATATTTTTTTAAAATATTATTTATTTAGTTATGTATCTATTTGAATTTATAAGGGAATTTTCTGGTAAGTATGATGGTTTTCAGTTTGGTTTCGTACTATCCTTATTCACACACGCAGACACAAAAAAAAAAGACTATTTTTCCTCAAATTTCTGGAAACTGTTTTTTACCTAAACAAATGTGAAATTATCTAGGCGATTACTGAAAATAGACGGGGGGATAGGTTTTTTTATAGATTTATTGACAAATTAAAAATAATTGTGAAAAAATCAATTTTGAATGCAATTCTCTAACAAGATATATCATATAAATATTAATCTAAGTGCAAAAAATAAAGAAATAGAGACACGATATTTTTATGTGAAAAACCTTGGAAAACGCTCAAAGTAAAAATCATGGATACACTCGGGTATCGATGCACTATGAATCATGAAGTACACATATTCTATGACGTTTTAGACTTACAAATCACTCATGATCTGCCTTTCTCCACTTGATGTCTGAAAGTCTAGATCCACTCGCACTCCACAAAGTTCTCGCTCCGCTCCGTACTTTGACGGCTCCGCTTCTCAACGGATCAATGAACCACAACCTCCTGATTCGATCTCCGCACTCAGACGTCTTTGTTTTTCAACGGATCAATGCAACCACGTTGCAATAGGTGATGTGATGATTTTTCAGCAATGAATCATCCAATTGTGCATAGAGATATCACATGTAGAAGCACAATTGGAGAATCACCAAAAACTAGAGAAACCCTTGATATAGAATGATCAAACGATCTTTTTCTCTCTCTCTGCAAACGAATCTGATCTATAAAAGTATTGCAGAGATCTCACAAATGCCACCCCAAAATTATGTAGAGACTCCTCTTATTTATAGAGAGATGAATCTTATATTGAGTAAACTTGTATCCTTTTTGGACTAGAATTTCTCCCTTATTTAATCCTCTTGTAATTTGGAGTGAATCTGACTAATATTGATGTAAATATCATTTATACACGTGTTAGGATATATTGGAGTGTAACCCAAGTTGATAGAAGTTGAAACATATCAGAACTTGACTTTGCCAAAAATCCACGTAACTTTCTACGCTTGGCCTACGCTTAAGCGTAGGTCATGCGTAGCCCAAAAGTCATAAGGGTAGGTCAAGAGTAGTTTTTCAATTTTCTAGCCACTTTTAGCTACTGTAAGCGTAGCAAAATTCATGGAAACTACTTTTCCCAACTTTTCTTCCATTTGAACCCTCTCGACTCCATTGATATGTTTCTCGAAGTTTCGGCTCCGAAAAATATTGGATCTGCCCTCCAAAATGCATTTTTTGCTCAAATTTGCTTCATCTTCACTACTTTAAGCTTGATTTGAATTTGACGAACTTGTTGATGCTTTTGCTTGACCACTTTAATTTTTATAAACTTTTCCGATCTCACAAGTCACTAAACATGGTTATTGTCGAGAACATGTAAACAATAAACAATACTACAAATGTTCTTACAATCTCCCCCATGGCATTTTTGAGGCAAAACCATGTTTTACAATGATATCCTCACAAACAACTACATAATATCTATACCTATGAACACACACCCACAAACATAGACATAAAATATCAGTTTGCCCTCATGACAATCTTCCAATCCTGTAACCACATCACTAAACAATATACCATGAAAATCAAGTGTGGAAAACAGATATAAACCAATATAATGATCATAAGAATAACATAACAACAATGCTAGCATAATGATCATCATTGTATAAAAATATTGATTCGCTTCCTGAGAATATACTCCCCCTTACTAAATACTTCTCCCTCTTAACTAGAGCTGGAAAAATGAGACACGACAGGTAACACGACACAAACATGACATGAATTAAAAGGGTTAGGGTTGACCATAAAAGGGTTGAAACTGTATAAAGGTTGACCTGATTACGACACGAGAATATAAGGGTCGATCCGAACACGACACATTTAACATGATTATTTTTATTTTTATATTTTTATCTTCTCTAATTGGCCATGGGTTGAAATATATCAATAAACTATTACTGGATCGTGTCAAATTCAATTTGATTTGTTGATAATAGGTTAAATAGTTTGTTTTGTGTTGAATTATGTCAAATTTAATTTAATATATTATAATAAATAGGTTAAATGGATTATATGGGTTGACACGTGGGTCGACATGGATAACATGTGGGTTAGATTAGGGTTGAGCATATTTGACACGTATATTAAACGATTTCAACCCGGCACGATCTCAACCAGACACAAACACGACCCATCGACATGAATTACCAACCCTACTCTTAATCAAACAATCTTTCCCCCTTACTTAATACTTCTCCCCCTTTTTGTCACTGAAATGGCAAGTAAAGATATAACAATCAAAGCATTTGAGAGATATAAAGGAAAAACCTTAAAATGTAAACATAGGAAAAAATTAATAGAGGAGACACTAGAGAATCTAAGCCAAGCATTAAATACTAATATAAAGTACTCTATAAGATTATATGCAGATTTTCTAATAACAAAAATTCTCTAGTAACAAAAATCTCTACAATGCATGAACTTAATACTAATGCATAAATGCAAAATGCTCAACTTAAAAAAATATTTTTGTTCTTAGAAATATGTAAGTAGGGAAGTAGAGACAATGAACTAATCATTAACACATCATATTCATAAATTTGACTTAGTTATTATACACACGATAGTGAAGAAAATCAACACACGTACCTTGTAGTTACAGTCACAAGGCAAGCTTTACATAGCATTTGCATATATGAAAAATATTCAAGTGCAAACAAAATATTAAGATGAAAGCAATACTTACTAATTCTAATAATCTCCTCACTAACCATGATGATATTTCAGTCCAAAACTTAAGCTAGAAGTTAAATCTTTAACTCGTGCCTAATTGCTAATTAAGGAAAATACAATTTATTTTCTTTTTGCCTCGAAATGTTTTATTTTGCACCCCTTCAGATATTATTTTTTTCTTTGGGTTAAAAATCTGAGATAATCACGTCCGCCTTTTTACGCAAATACTCAATACTTGCTAAGGTACTGAGACCCGGTTACTCTGTAGACAGGCTATTGCTCTAAGGGGTTTTAAAGAGACATTCATATACATTATTATTTCATTCATTTTTTTAACATTACCTCAACAATATTCATGACCATGCAATAGGTATTCAAAAGCATTGATCAATCTAGCATAGCTTATGAACCTATATATCACTTCAGATTATATAAGAAAGACTAAAAATTTCAGTAAGCATTACAATCATATCATCTCCTAAGTAAAATAAGCACCCAAAGTTAATGAGTTTTAAAAATAATACTTAAACATGTCAGGTGAACAACTCATATCCTCGGGTTAGACTAACACCTCCAATTCTCATAAGCATAATAATATAAGTAAATATGAGAATAAAGTAAAATATGACAACCATTTGTATCCTTAGCCAAACTCAATATGCTAAGAATTTTTAATTTTATCATTTTTGTGATAATGATGCATGCTTGAATAATCCTAATAGTAGCAAAACATGATGCATGCATAATAATAAATAAAACAAAATCAGAAAGAATGCATGATAATATATCAATTCTAGGAAACATAATACAATTTGTTCCGAGAATGATACATATGAAGACACATAATTTAAATAGAACATGCCACTAGATTTTCTAAGATGCACATGCTTTTGAAAATCAAATGGTTTTGTAGAGATGTCTTTCGACTGAGAATCTGTGGATGTATATTCAAGACCTTTCTCAAAAATAGAGTTGCGTTCTCTACAGGAAGTATGAGCAAAAAAACAGTGTAGCTCACATTTCCTAACCCAAGCCTGTTTAACTTTCGAAGCTCTATTGGTCAGCCTAGTCAAAATCTTCACATCTTTACTCAATACCCAAATTTGATCTTCAACATTGGGTCCTTCTTGAGTTATATGATTTTTCTCCGGTTTCAAAGTCCTTACTCTTAACTTTAAGCACAAGGGTCGATTGTGACCTTTCACTCCACAGTGATAACATACTTGACTAAATTTTTGAAAACCATTGTTCGAACCCTTAAGGATTTTAGAGATAAAGTGAGGCTTACTCTGAACTGATTTACTGATATAAGATTGAACATTAAGATTTACCTTGAGAAGAACTAGATGCTACTTGGGATGCCCTATCAAATGTTGTTTTGGAAATGATGTTTGAGTTACTCATTTTTCCTTTGAATCCTAACCACTATACTAAACGTATGATCAAGCTTAAGAGTTCCACTAGGTCATTTATGGATAATTGAGGCAACATCCTTCAATCCCTTTTCCAAACTCCCAATCCTTGTAGATTTCTCGTTCAATTCCAATTTTAGAGTGCTTAACTCCTTATTGAGATCATCTACACCTTTCAAAGTTTGCTTCCTTTTTTTTCCAGACTTATTCAATTCTTCATACCATTGAGTTTTTTGGGTTTGCATGAGATTTATGGTCTGAGAACTATTGGTGAACTCATCTCTTAGGAATTGTCTCTCCTTGTCAACACTGTTAAATTTAACCATAAATTTCGAGAAAACTTTGCTAAGATGTGTGGAGTTTTTATAAAGTTTATTGTATTCATCTTCATACGAGTCCCCACGATCTCATTATCCTCCGAATATTCATCTCCAGACATTGCCCAACTTGTAGCAACTTCTTTAACCTCCTTACTTTGTGCTGCCAAAGCAGTAAAATCCTTATACCCATCAACCACGTCAGACTTAGCAGAGTCACTAGCTGTTCCATCATCTGATCAATCTTCCCAAGTGACAACTAGACCTTTTGTCATTTTCAACTTATTAGCGCACTCCGCAACTATGTGACCAAACCCGTGACACTCAAAACATGAACGTTTCTTCTTTGTAGGGTCAACCTTGTCATTTCGATTTTGGACTTTCCTTTTATTTTTAGAATCATATGATTTGTCTCCAAATGTTTGTCCTTTAATCAATTTTTGACCATAAGAAGATTTTTAAAACTTATGAAACTGTTTCATGATCATGTCAACCTGCCTTGGTCTAATCTCACCATCTTCATCAGACTCACTAGGATCTTCCTTAGTGGTTTTAAAAGCTACGCTTTTCTCTTTTGTGCCACTAGACTTCTTAGGGGATTTTTGAACATCTCCATCTCGTAAGATTTTAGATTCCTTACCTAATTTCTTTAAGATTCATGATCTCCGATATAACAGTAACCTTATACCGAAAACGTTTAGGTAGAGACTTAAGAATTTTTATCAATATGGTAGTCTCGGGAATAGACTCACCTAGATTGTGACAACTTGTTACAATATGAGTTAGTCTAGCCTCAAAGTCAATGTAGATCTCATCTTCTTCCATCTTTAGTCAGTTAGTCTCAGGAATGAGCTCACCTAGATTGTGAATTTAGAATTTAAAGGTTTTACTGTTTAAGTTTTGAAGTCCCTTTATGAGTTAGTTGGAGAATATCCCAAGCTTCTTTGGCAATTTTACATGTGACAATTCTCTTAAACTCATGCGCGGTCACAACATTGTATAAAGCATTTAAAGCTTTGGAATTCCAACTAATACTGTTTGTTTCTGCAGGAGTCCACTGGTTTGACGGTTTTACTTTAAATTCATTAGTAGTATCGTCTTTCACAGTGGAAAGCGAGTATCTTACCTCTATGGAAAGTCAAGCTCTCTCATCTAGAGATTTCAAAAATGATCTCATTCTAACTTTCCAATAGGTGTAATTCTAGCCATCAAACAATGGGGACCTAGATACGGACCCTCTTTCACGAGGTAAATCCATCGCCTAAGTTTAGAATTTAACCCTAGGTAGTTAACCTAAAACGGGGCAACCACACTCTGATACCAATTGAATTACTTAGGTGACTAGGGAAAATAGCCTAGAGGGGGGTGAATATGTTTGTTTATGGATTTATTGATAAATTAAAAATAATTACGGAAAATTCGATTTTAATCCAATTCTCTAACAAGATAAATCATGATATTTTTTTGTGAAAAACCTTGAAAAATGCTCCAACTAAAAATCACGGATACACTCAAGTATCGATGCACTATGAATCACGAAGTACACAGACTCTATGATGTTTTAGACTTACAAATCACTCATGATCTATCTTTCTCCACTTGACGTTTGAAAGTCTAGATCCACGAAGCTCTCGCTCCGCTTCGTACTCCGACGGTTCCGCTTGTCAACAGATCAATGAACCCCGAAGCCTCTTTCTTCGATCTCCGCACTCAGACTGCTCTGTTTCTCAACGGATCAATACAACCACGTTGCAATAGGTGGTGTTATTATTTTTCAACAACGAATCATCCAATTATGCATAGAGATATCACACGTAGAAACACAATTGGAGAATCATAAAAAAATAGTGAAACCCTTGATATAGAATGATCAAACGATCTATTTTTCTCTCTATCTGCAGACGAATTTGATCTATAAAAGTATTGCAGAGATCTCACAAAAGCCACCCCAAAATTTTGTACAGACTCCTCTTATTTATAGAGAGAGGAATCTTATATTGAGTAAACTTGTATCTTTTTTGTACTAAAATTCCTTCCTTATTTAATCATCTTGTAATTTAGAGTAAATCTAACCAATATTGGTGTAAATATCCTTTACACACGTGTTAGGATATATTGAAGTGTAACCCATGTTAATAGAAGTTGAAACGGATCAGAATTTGACTTTGCGAAAAATCCACGTAACTCTCTACGCTTGGCCCCTACGCTTAAGCATAGGTCATGCATAGGCCAAAAGTCATCAGCGTAGGTCAAGCGTAGGTTTTCAACTTTCTAGCCATTTTTAGCTACTGTAAACGTAACTCAAGCGTAGTAGAATTCATGGAAACTAATTTTTTCCAACTTTTGTTCCATTTGAACCCCTTCGACTCCATTGATATGTTTCTCGAAGTTTCGGCTCCGAAAAATGTTGTTTTTGCCATCCGAAATGCATTTTTCGCTCAAACTTGCTTTCACTTCACTACTTTAAGTTTGTTGATCGCTTTACTTGATCACTTTAATTTTCCTAAACCTACCCGACTTCACAAGTCACTCAACATTTTTATTATCGAGAACATGCCAACAATAAACAATACTACAAATGTTCTTAAAAAATACATGCTAAACTTGAATAATTTTTCCTTCACTTCACTTTTTCCGCTTTCATTCTCAAGTTAAATTTGTGTCTAACAAAATGCACGTTAGTGATTTTAATGAGTTGTTTTCTAGCTTTATTTTATGCCTGCCGCATGAATGAGTTTTAAATTTTTTACTTTCTTTTCGTTTTTGGTATAAACTTAAACAACAATACTTGTGTCATGTCCCATAAGGACCAAGTTTGTCCTCCACATTGATGTGGCTCAACACATTTTAAACACCTGACCAAAATATTTTTGAAAATAAATTGACATCAATTTCTGTTTTTATGAATTTTATGTCCACCTTCTTTGTATAAAAAGATTTAGCCAAATCAGCGGGTATGACGAACTTGGTTTTCATGGGGTAAGACCTAAATATTGTCCAACTTTAAATTGTTAGGTAGTTTAAAAATAACTTAATTGCTCTTTTAATGATGATATTGAGTTGTACGCACCAATTGAATGGATCGAGTGAATGTGGGAAAGGAATGAAATGACCATATTATCATTATATTGTTTGGTTAAGGTATCATTAAATGGAGAATGAAATAATTCTTTTAGTTTTCTTAAAGAATGGAATAAAGGTTTCTAATGAAATAGATTTTCATTTTCTTGAAGGAAATTTCATTTTAAGAGAATGTGCATTCTCATTATACAATACATATCAAACTAAAGAATGATTTGAATGGGTATTAAATTATTTCATTTCATTCTTGCATACAGGGCCAACCTTAACCATAGGCAGTCGCCTATGGTCCAAAAAAAACTAATTTTTTAACAGTCCAATTTGTACTAAATCCAATGCAATTTCACAATTTAGGGGCCCAAAACTTTATATTTCACTTACTATTATTATAGACTCAAACAAAAAAAAGAGAACTATCTCAATTCTTGAACCTAATGAAACTAAAGTCTAAGTTAAATCAAACTATTATTCTGATTAAGGCTAAAAAATTGTTGTCTCACTCGCACAAGGTTTGACGATTACACTTAGGGTTCTCGTGACTGCCGTACTCGCAGAATGACAACAATTTTTTACACAACACTTGAGGCTTTCACAATTGTCGCACGCACTCACATACAACAACTTTTCATGATAATACCAAGATGAAGGTTTTTTTTTTTAATTTTTTTAATATTAATATATTTAATGTATTTTTAATTTTTTTTTTTTTACAATTATAACTTTTTAAGTGTGAAACCTTACGTATAAAGGGCTTCACATTTGATTTCGGTTAAGACTTCTAAGTATTTTTGTTATTTCACGGCCTGTCCATCCTGCTTAGGAAACCTTCCTTATAATAAATTTAGACTCACGCACTATTCATCTCGAATATACTAATTAAAGTGAATTCAATCATAAAACCTGCCCTAAAACACTCTAACCACGACATATTTTATGGATATTGTGATTGAACTAAAGAGGAAGACAATCTCCCAACAAAAGTCAAATAATTTTTCTATGAATGGAGAGACAAAGAGAGATTAATTTAGTCTTGGAAGTCAATCAGGTTAGCACCAATTATTCCATATTATTTTGGTATTTAGCCAAGTAGTGGCTAATGTTTATATTTCTTATTAAGAAAAGCCTCACCAGCTCTCGTTTAAAAAGTCTTGATGTTGGTGTTGTTGTGATGCATGAAATGAAATGCAGTGTCAATGGAGAGAGAGATTCTAGGGTTTGGAGAAAGACAAGCAGAAGCATGTCCTATTAATCCCAAAAATCTCTGTCCATTATATTGATTGATTAAAATATATTACTATATATATATATATTTGTAGGAGTGAGTACGTAGCTTTTGGTCTTTGATAGTTTTCTTCTTGTTATTACTCTGGCTGGTGTGGTTCTGGGCCTCTTCCTTATTTCTTCTGCAATTTGATATTCCTTAAAATATTATTATGGTAGGAACCGAGGTCAATGGGTGGTACTCCTCTCTAAAAGCTTTGAATTCTCGAGGCCCATCCAATTTGTTCTTTTCTTCCTTGATTCTTTAAATATTGCATCATTACCTTGTACTTTTAATATCAAATTCTTGCCAAGTTGTTCTTACAATTAGGGTTTAGAAAAGTAATAATATTAATACTCTAGTATATATATAAAATTAATGTTCACGACGCCGTGATCATATGGACTTCATGAGTTGCTAGGAAATTTACTTTAGACCAATTAACTCATATGGAGTTACGTCTAAGCGAGGTTAATTAAAGGATTAACAAAAAACCCCTCGGTTTCAAAATTTTAACAAACACCCCATAAGTGTCATGTAGCCCCTTGTACTTTTTCCACATTACATAGAACTCCTATTTCGTTACTATTTCATTAACAAACACCCCCTTACTATTAGAAATTGATATTTTTTACCCAAAATATCCCTAAAAAATAAATTGATAACTAAATTAAGATTGAAGCAAACTCTCCAAATTTATGACCAACCTTTCCTTCAGTGAGCAATCAACGAATTCTGGTGAAATAGAAGATATACGTGACCAAATTTATCATTGATAGTCCTTCATGAGTGCGACACGTAACCTTTTGTTTGTTTTGGAGTCATTTTGGCGGGGCGTACTAAACCCGCTATGTACCACACCACCGGGCAGCTCGCCTGAATGCCGAGTCTTTCTCCGCCGCCAACTCGATGTCGTCGGTCAATCAATAGAAGATAATCTAGCTTTTTGAATATATATATATATATATATATATATATATATACTAATTTTAAACGCCCAACACTTTTATAAGCAATATATATATATATATATATTACTTAAGTATAAAAAAAATTAAAAAATGAATTAGGGTTTCTATTCATCTTGCTTTTAAAAATAATTTATCAAAAGCTTATACTTTAATATACTTTTATTACATTTTAATAATAGTTCATTGAGTGTAATTGTTACACTTTGACAATAATACACTTTAAATATATATATTTTTTAAAGAGAAAAGGTGCATAGAAATTTTGTAAGGGTTTTGCCCCTATAATTTGTAATATATTTTTTTAGATTTGATTTTAAATAAATAAGTAAAATTAAACAAAAATAATAATTTTTAATCTATTCAAAAGTATTTATTTAATTAAAAAATATATAATTTGTAATTTATTCAAAAATATTAATTTAGTTACCAATTTATTTTTTAGGGATATTATGGGCATAAAATATCATTTTAGGGGTATTTTAGCATAAAATATCAATTTCTAACGGCAGTGGGTGTTTGTTAACGAATGAAGGTTGTGTGTAAGGTGGGAAAAGTACAGGGGATTATATGACACCTCAGGAGGGTGTATGTTAAAAGTTTGAAACCAGAAGGGTTGTTTGTTAATAGCCCTTAATTAAATTGACCTAATCTTGGTTTTTATTTTTTTTTGTTTTGTTCTTTTTTTTTTTAAAGGAATCTTGGTCTATCCTTTGTTTATCCAGAAAAGATGAAGTAAAATTTAAAACCTATGTATGATATTTAAAAGGTAGAATATATTATATAAGTATATAATATTTTATGAGTGAAAAATTAAAGAACCAAAGTGAAAAATTAGAGATTGAAGTATTTACCGTTTAAGGAAAATTATTATATCATCTAAAACTCTCCTTTTGTTTTATCTTTTACAAGCTATACAATTGAAATTTATTACTTATATGTCGAAATATAATTATCAACAGTACTTTCATTGATTTCTAGCACTAGTTTTTCTTTTTCTTTTTTGTTTCCTTTTTTTTTTTTCTCTTTTCCTCAATAATGAAATTACCTCGGTTATCCATTATGGTACATATCCTTAAGATTACTGTAATTCTCATCTCACACTTGGGAATTAATCTCGCCCAAGATCATCGACATCTATCTTTACTCACACACATAAATCACATAGGTAACACATAAATCACGCAGGTAATCGAAACCGATGTGCGCCATAAGCCTCCACCTCATCGACATCAAAAACAACCTCAACCAAGCTTTGCAACCTAAGATTTTTGTATTTTATTCTCCCAAAGCTCCCACTGAGCCTATTCAAGATGTTCAGAGTCGAATCACACAAAACTGATTATACGGTTGCATCCACAACGGTCCAAAACATTAAAAACACCTCTGGCCGCGTCAAAACGGGTCAAAAACGACTCCAAACGGGCCAAAAAATAAATCAGCACAAAAGACAAAATTACTGACGATGTCAGAACTTTCTCGAAGCACGTGCGGGCACGTGACACTTCCTATGGGACTGATTTTTAGTCCAAAACCTTCGTATTTGAAATATATTTTCGTTGATATATTATAAGTCTTGTCTTGATCAACGATGCTCCGCGAAATAGGCCCGAAACAAAACTGTTGCGCATGGAGCCAAAAAATTGGCCGGAACTTCAGGTAGCGCATGGGGGCACGTTAAGCAGATTCCGGCGATGCTCTTTATTGAACCATGTTCGTCTCGTTAATATGAATCTCCTGGTATGGTTGTTTTCTGATTTCAAACAACTCTGATCTTCGAATCTGGGTCAGAACATACGAGTTTCTTCTTTGCTTCAACCTTGTAAGTGTGAAATTCTCCAGGCCCACAGAAGCCCATCAAGCATTGGGTCCATCAGGCTGATGGTCCAACAAGATTATCAAACGCTCAAAGACTAGGCCTATTTCAGCTTATATTTCTTTAAAAATAGAGATAATGATGTAAGCAAAGTGGTGTTGCCCTAATGGGCTCAAAGCCCAAAAAGGGAATGTATATAAGGAAAGCCAAAACTGAATAAAAGATTACATTCTTGTGTTGTGTATTTTTTTTGCATTTACACATCGGTTATATTTGTTCCACCACCGTCTTCCCCTTCGGTAGCGGCGCTCGACTGCTCTGAGAACCAACAAGATGTCGACAGGCTGGAAGAGCACGTCGAGTCTTCCCAGCGCTCAGGAAAGGCTCCCGCCGCCAACGAAGCCATGACCCCCCAAAAGCTCCAAGCAATGATGACCGAGTTCCGAAGGAAAATCCTTGGGGACTTGAGAACCCAATCTACCGATGACTTAGCCATCTAGGCGTCAATCGAGTTGATACAATCACTCTTCGTCCCCGAGATAACCTAGAAACCTTTTCCAAAGAAGTTTATCATGCCTCGGTTTACCCCCTACGATGGCACCAAGGACCCCGAGGAACACATTTATCAGATCCATCAGAAGATGACCAAGTACGTAGAGAATGAGTCCTTGCTATGCAAGGTGTTTTCCACAAGTCTTGCTGATGCATCTCTATTATGGTTCAAGAAGCAGCCACCTCGGTCCATCGGCAGCTGGCAGTAGCTGACCAGGCTCTTCGTTGCCAAATACTATGGGAACAAGAGACAAAAGAAGACCATATCCTGTATCTTCACTATTATCCAGGAGAAAGTAGAATCATTAAAGAGCTTCCTATCCCGATTCAACATCGAATCTTCTTCTGTTGATAACTGTGACCAACACTCTGTTGTTGAGGCCTTCCGGATGGCCCTTATACTAGGAACTAAATTCCATCAGTCCCTGGTGAAGCGCCCCCTATCGAGCATTGATGAGTTAAACTCTATAGCCTAGGGATACCTGAGGATCGAAGAAAAGGAGACCGCCAGGCAGAGGAGGGCAACCTTGGTCAGCATTGAAGCCCAATCAAATGATCGGGAGACCGATCGAAAGCGTCCAACTTCATCAGGACCACCAGCCCCAAAACCATTCAAACGTTCCAAATTTGAAAAGAGAACGACCCCCCTGAGGGTCAGCCTTGCCAAGCTGTACCAAGAAAACAAGACCAAAGGGATCTTCCAACAACCCCCAACCATCAGACAACCACTTCACCAAAGGGATAAGTCAAAACATTGTGCTTTCCACGGTGATTATGGGTATATCACAAATGAATGTCGTAATCTCAAACAACAGGTAGAGGCACTATTGCTTCGCGGAGAGCTCCGGGATTACGTCCAATAGGATAGACTGAGGGTCGATCAATGTGCCCCTAACGCCCCTCGGAACCACGCAACCGCACAGCCGGTCAGGATCATTAATATGATTCTTGGTGGTCCCGCCTCCAATGAGACGGAAGGATCCTGCCGGAGCCAGATGTGAAGGGCCCACAAAATGAGAAAAGTTAACGAAATCAGTGAAGTCCACAACAGGACAGGAGAAACACAGATTACTTTCTCCGCATCAGACCTTCGGGATATCCAGACCCCACATGATGACACTCAGGTTGTGACACTGATGGTGGCCAACTGTCTTGTTAAAAGAGTCATGATCGATCCTGGGAGCAGCGCAAACGTCATCACCAAATGGGCTTTTGAAAAGCTTTAAATTGACCTAAACGAAATTGCGACATCCTGGTGCCTTATTGCAGGATTCGATGGAAAATAAATCAAACCGATCGGGGAAGTCCAATTACCGGTATCCGCTGCTCAAAGAACCCTGACCAAGATGTTTATTATAGTAGACATGAAGCCTTCGTACAATTTGCTCATGAGAAGGGGATGGATTCACCGGATGCAGGGTGTACCTTCAATCCTTCACCAAGTGATGAGATGCATAAGCCCGAATTGTTTTGGCATCATTGATATCAGAGGTGACCAGGTGGCCGTCAAGGAATGTTATGCGGTCACCCTAAAGGAGATCCGGAAGGGAAAAGGCCCAGTGGTGCCCCATTCCAAGGAATAGATTCCAGGCCCCAAATAACAATCAAAGGAAGGGGATCCGGGTACCTTGATCGTGGTCGAGCCATTACAACCAATCTCTGTTGTACCCGATAGCCCGAAAAAAGTCACTTTTGCAGGTACAAACCTTACCAACTCTGAATTGAAAGAACTGACACAGTTATTGCAGGACAACTCCGATGTCTTCGCATGGGAACATGTAGACATGTCTGGTATCGACCCTCTTATTGCCCAACACTCATTACACATCGACCCGAATGTGAGACCGATCAGGCAAAAGCAGAGACTTATGGGAGTGCATCAGATTCAGATCATAACAGACGAAGTGTCCAGATTGCTTCAGGATGGTTTTGTAAGGGAAGTCAAATACCCTGAATGGCTCGCCAACGTAGTGGTCATGCAAAAGAAGAATGGTAAGTGGAGGGTTTGTGTTGATTTTACTGACCTGAACAGGGCATGCCCGAAGGATAGCTCTCCACTACCAAAGATCGACCAAATGGTTGACGCTACCGCCAGCTACGATCGTCTAACTTTTTTGGATGCTTATACGGGATACAATCAACTACGATCATCTGACTTTACAGAGGTTGGTCAACAGGATCTTTGAGGAGATGATGGGTACAGTAATCGAGGCTTACATTAATGACACAGTGGTCAAGAGCAGGAAAAAGGAAGACCATCTTACCCACTTGCGCTAAGTGTTTGACACCCTTAGGATGCATGACATAAATCTTAACCCGAAGAAATGCTCCTTTGGTGTATCATCCAGACAGTTCTTGGGACACATCGTGGACAGAACCGGGATCCAAGCCAGCTCAACACAAGTCAAGGCCCTGATGGAAATAAGGGAGCCCTGGACATATAAATACATTCAAGTCTTGACGGGAATAGTGGTTGCCCTTAGCAGGTTCATTTCACGACTCACTGATCGATGCAGACCATTATTTCAGGCAATTAAGTCCAAAAAGGGAGAAGTCTGGGGCCCTGAGCAGTCTGAAGCCCTAGCGAGGTTAAAAGAGTATATGACTAGACCCCCGATACTATCCACACCAGGTCCCAATGAAGTCTTACATCTGTACCTAGCAGTATCCTCTGTCTCAACCAATACAGCCCTCATCAAATAGGATGGGAACCTGCAGATGCCAGTCTTCTACACCAGTAAATCCTTGGCTGAAGTGGAAACCCGATACAGCAAGCAGAAAAAAATGGCTCTATCACTGGTGAATGCCAAAAGACGAATGAGGCATTACTTCGAAGCTCATCCAATCATTGTCCTGACAGCCATGCCTCTCCGGGTTATTGTGTAAAAACCTGATCTTTCAGGCAGAATCTCCAAATGGGCCATTGGGCATGTATGACTTGACTTACATACCCCGGGCTTCCATCAAAGGACAGGCAGTGGCATATTTCTTACATGAAGATGAAAGTGAAGAACCCGACTAGCAAACTGAGCCAGACACTTGGAAGCTTTTTGTGGATGGCTCAGCCAGCCCTGCTAGATCAGGAATCGGTTTGGAAATCCTGACACCTGATGGGACACACCTCCACACATCAGTGAAACTACAATTCCCAGCCACAAACAATGAGGCAGAGTATGAAGCGATCGTATCTGGTTTGAGATTAGCCTGAAGCCTCCAAATCCAGGCCCTAGCAGTACACAACGACTCTCAACTAGTCATTTGACAAATCAGAGGAGAATACGAGGCAAAAGATCCCAAAATGGAATCTTATCGGGCACTTGTGTTAAAGGAAATAGAGAGCTTTAAAAAAATAACCTTCACTCAGATCCCGAGAAGTGAAAAATCTGTAGCTGACCACCTAGCCGGCTAGGCGTCCTCAACTGGAGAGGACCTAACCTGGGATACGTTGGTAGATTTTATAATCAGGCCAAGTATTCAAGAGCCCGAACCAGTGATGCTTATCCCATGGGAACCCAGCTGGATGGATCCCCTGAAGGATTACCTAAGAAATGGGACACTCCCAGAGAACAAAGCTGAAGCTCACAAGATCAGGATAAATTCAGCCCGGTATTCAGTTATAAATGGGCTACTTTATCGAAAATCCATCTCAGATCCTTATTTGAAATGTATTACGCCATCGGAATCAAGAGCAGTGATGCAAGAGATCCACAATGGATCTTGTGGGAACCACTCCGGAGGTAGATCCCTCGCCCATAAAATACTCCCCCAAGGATACTTTGGCCCTATCTGTCATGGGATGCCGAAGACTACGTAAGTGTGGAAATCTCCAGGCCCACAGAAGCCCATCAAGCATTGGGCCCATCAGGCTGATGGTCCAACAAGGTTATCAAACGCCCGAAGACTAGGCCCATTTCAGCTTATATGTCTTTAAAAATAGAAATAATGATGTAAACAAAGTGGTGTTGCCCTAATGGGCTCAAAGCCCAAAAAGGGAATGTATATAAGGAAAGCCAAAACTGAATAAAAGATTCCATTATTGTGTTTTGCATTTTTTGACATTTATAAACCTAGAATTTTCTGATACTGATCTGCTTCAACCTTGCTCTGATACCACTTGTTAGAAATTAATTTTCATCTCACACTTGGGAATTAATCCCGCCCAAGATCGTCAACACCTGTCTTTACTCACACAAATAAATCACACAGATAACACACAATATTTAACGTGGTTCAACCCCAACTTTGGGATACGTCCACGGAGAGAAGGATTATTTATTAAAAAGATATTACATATGTGAACAACATAGCACCCTCACCCGGAGCACACATCACCCTCACACCCTCTTCCTCTCATATTTTCCTCACATCTCTTCTTTTAAGTCTCAACAGAAACCCTAGGTCCCTATTTATAGAGTTAAACCTATTTTCTTGTTAAACAAGAAAAACTCAATTTCTTGTTAGACAAGGATTACAATTCATTAGAGAATAAAACTCTCTAATAAGAAATTCCTTTTACAATACAACTCTAAATAGGAAACCTAATTACAATAAAATTTGAGACACTTTCCTTAACACTTACTTTATTTTTCTTTCTTTTCTCTTCCACTGCACAAATCAATTCTAATTTCACTACAAGAAATATTGGATTTGGCTTTAAATATCTTTACAACTAAAGAGTAAAATTTGTGATTCAAAATGACCTTTTAACCCAAACATTAATATATATATATATATATATATTTTATTTTATTTTTGCGCCAAAAGATAATACTTCAAGAGCTAATGGCCATGATTTGACACATATTTGTATTTTGCCTAAAAGAATGTTTAACCACCAAAAAAATAAATTTTTTATTTTCTAGCAAAAGATTAATCTTCTTAAGAACTACGAGATCCATTTGAAGAACATGGAAATTGGTTGAAGTAATGAGCCTCCCAATATTGTTGGGGGCTTCACTTATTCAATTGAGAAAATGAAAAACCATTTCAGTTTTTTGTTGGAACTTTAGGTAGTTCTCGAAAAGGGTTTTATTTTCTTGTCTGGTTTAATTCCATTCAAAAGAAGTAATTCATAATGGTCTGGTTAGGATTAATCTAGACTATACAAGTCTATTATTTATATGATTCAACATGTAAACCATAAAACAACTTACTAAAAATACAAGATAGCCAATAAAAAAATTCCTTTAGAAAGTGTTTATATAATGAACTCCTTTCACTAACTTACTTGAATTAATCTGGCTATTATTGAACTTTAACTGAAGAGATCAAATAGTCAAACACTCTATAATCATTTGACACTTGGTGGAAACCTAATTCATTCAAGAACTCTACTTAACTACTATCCTTTACTCTCTATGTCATCAGATACCCAATGAGTTAAATTAAAAAGTAGATGATGTTTATGAAAAATATTTCATGATGAACTACAATTATCTTTTAAATAAGAAGCTCAATAATTGAGATTAATCACAGGACAGCGCTTTACTTCTATATTACCTGTTACATTGAATCTATAATTAATAACCAAAGCAATAAAGTTAGGCGTTATAATATGACGGATAAGAGAAATTTTGTGTAGTTGTTTGTCGGGTTATAAGCGTACTGACAATATAATAATATACTTGTACAAAATAATTGATGAGCAAACTAATCCAAATGTGTGTGTATGTGTGTGTGAGAGAGTGGTAACCCTAGCTAGTTGAGAAATGGGGTTGAATGGCGAGAAAGGAGGGAGAGAGTCGTAAGACCTTTTTAGTTTTCTTAAGCATCACATCACCTAATCTTCTAACCTATAAAGCTTGGTCTTCCCTTAAACATTCTTCCCCAACAATATCACATTAGGTTTTCAAATTTGCTTTGGAGATATCCATATATATATATATATATACATATTTATATATATAGAAAGAAAGAGAAGAAAGATCATCAACAACTATTGAAAGATCGAAATGGGTAGAGCTCCATGCTGTGACAAAGCTAACGTGAAGCGAGGCCCATGGTCTCCTGAAGAAGATGAGAAGCTCAAAGCTTATATCGAGAAATTCGGTACCGGTGGAAACTGGATTGCTCTTCCCCAAAAGATTGGTATGTATATCCCCATATAATATATATATATATATCAGTCTGTGCGTGTTTCTGTATGTACTTATCATGTGTTATGTGCTTAGTGCATAATTTTTAGATGACTAATTTGTACTAATCAGAAAGAATATATATATATATATATATATATTACAGGGCTTAAGAGATGTGGAAAGAGTTGTAGGCTAAGATGGTTGAATTACTTGAGGCCTAATATCAAGCATGGTGGGTTCTCTGAAGAAGAAGACAATATCATCTGCAGCCTCTATATAAGTATTGGCAGCAGGTCTACTCTCTCTCTCCCTCCCTTGCTTTGTAGTTGTTTGTCCTTCTTATTTGTTATGATGCTTTTGTTCAAGAGTCACTTAGGTTCAATTTAAATTCCTATTTCTGTACATGGTTTTTCATTTTTTTTATGCCTTTGTTTCAGAGTTATGAGTGTAGGCTAATTTTGTGCAATTTTTATGTTGTATCAGATGGTCTATAATTGCAGCCCAATTGCCAGGAAGAACTGATAATGACATAAAGAACTACTGGAACACAAAACTGAAGAAGAAGTTGCTCGGAAGGCGCAGACAGTCCCAAATCAATCGCCAAACGAAGGACCAGAAGGACACAAATGGCGGCACAGAAGATGGCACAGAAGTGCAGGCCTTGAGCAACTCCGCCATCGAAAGGCTTCAACTCCACATGCAGCTTCAGACTCTACAGAACCCTTTCTCCTTTTACAACAATCCTGCTCTATGGCCCAAGTTGCAACTCCTTCAAGACAAGATGGTTCCGAGCAGCCTCCAATGTTTGCATCAAAGCCCTAACCCTATGATACAAGCTAGTCCTCAGCTTGGACATGGACAAAGTGCTGAGTTCTATGAACCACCCAATGGTCCTATTGGACTACAACATGAGTATGCAACTTTTAGCACTCTAAAGGCTGATGAATTGGACAATACTTTGAATAATTTGTCATCACAAGATAATTCAATTGCCTTCAACACGGGAAATAAAGTGATTGACTCGACTATTGTATCGGAACCAAATGGTTTAGATCAAAATAATGGGGGAGTTCAGCCAGTTTCGACGTTCCAAGCTGAGCTTGACAACTTTCTTGACAACAAAGGAGTGGAATTTCAAGCAAGAGAAGATCAGATAGCTGAATGTGATTGGTTCAAGGAAATTGATGGTTCCAAGGAGAGCGCGGTTTGGTGGTCTAACGGCTTCAATATGCAATCTGCCCCCTCGAATTCTTGGGATTCTACTTCTGTTGTTCATCAGTCAGAAGGGATGTTTCAAGATTATGTGTTGGGATACAATCTGCAGTGACAATAGGCCTGAGGATTAGTGTAATTATCTTTCATGCTCCTGAGGGAGGAGCTTGTAAATTTGGGATAATAACGTTATGAAATACTGAGTTTAAATATCTCAATGAGCAAAAGATATGAAATACTACTAAACTCGATTAAAAAAAAAATAACACCTACAGTTGAGATGATAAACATCCAGACTCTTTCCTGCATTTTCAGAACCAAATGTGTTCACTTCCATAATTTCAGTTTAACTTTGCATTAACACTCATTATCAAATTACCTTCCTCATCTCAGCCTGTGCCAAGCAAGATTCAAGTGTTTGTTGAGCCTGTTTCAAAGCAGGTTTGCTCTTTTACTATTTACATACTCAGGGCCGGTTTGTTAATTGTTGTAAGCCAAAATACTAGTTTTTCTGCTTACATATTGAAGCCTTGCAGTCTTGTAAGAGCCAAACGTATTGTGCATTCAATTCAGCTGACAGATGTTTACGTCTGGCTAATTGGTCGTTCATGTTTCACTACCACAAAATATACTTCTAGCAGCAAATATTTTGTAGCAATTGATAAAAAGTGTTGTTATAAGATTTTCTTACAACAATTTTGAATAAATGCTAAAGTATAATTGTTGTAATAAAATATTTGATCAATTGACTCACAAATCTCAAATTTCAACTTTTAAGTGATGAGACATGTTGGAAGTCCGACCATTTTCTCACTCTCCACTTTCTCACGCGTATCACTTTCTCACTCCTCACAATAGAAACCCTAGGAAACTGAGATACACACATATACACACACACATCACTATAGACATATTTGACATATATACGTACGCACACCTCTGCTGAGAAGATGGAAGTGATTTATGGAAGAATGAATCGCTAATTTGAAGATTAGTTCACGATACAACTTGATCTACACCATTCTTGTTACCCTCTTCATCTGCTTCTTCGTTCTCTGGTGGTTCTCCTACATCCCAATTTCAAGATCCGATTATATATATATATATATATTGTTTGTATATATATATATGTTGAAATGTAAACTTAATACAAATCTAGAAGCACCCCTTTGAAGACTTTCTAAAAGCTTTACAAATAAATCAACAATGGTAGGTTGCCTAACTTTGATTTTACCTACCTTTGTGTAACATGTGTCAGTTGAATTCAAAGCTCTACATAGCTATAAATAGATGTGTGTGTGTAGTGTTGAAATATAGAAGTAAGAGAGTGAGAATAGAGAAGAAAAGAATAACTCCTTTGTGAGTTTGTATTTGAATTTTTTCAATATAACTAGAGTGTGTTTTCTCTCAATCAACACCATAAGTGTTGTATACTTCCACTCTACCATCATCAATATATATATATATATATATATATATATATATATATATATATATATATATATATTGTTTGTATATGAGTAAATGCTTCATCAATTGCAAGATCCAATTCCATTCTCAGTCACTTTTCTATTGCTTTTCTTTATTGTAGATCATATATATATGTATGTGTGTGTGTAAAAGATTCATCAATTTTCCGATTCCATTTTCAGACACTTTTCTGTTGTAGGTTATATGTTTGTGTTTATGTGGAAAAGATTCACTAATTTCAAGATCTAATTTGATTTACCGTCTCTTGATTTACACACACACACACACACGTATATATATATATATATATGTATGTATGTAGGAGTGTGTACGCGTTTGTGATTATGTACTAAATTTAGGCTTTCAAGAGGAATTAGTGGAAGTAATTGAAATATCCACTGTTGTTGTAAATGGAGGCTTAGACGTATATAGTATTTGTGACCTTGTCTTATGAACAACGATTCTAGTGATTAATTTAATTTAAATTTTTTGGGCTAAGTTTTTCCAATTTATGTTGGTAATACATAGCTAATGCCTTCATTCGGTAGGTGTTTTTTTTTAAAGTAATTTTTGGTTGCATGACCGAAGATCACCCACGTTTAATGTAATTCCTACTTTGATTACGCTAATATAACCATTTTTTATGCACGTTTAAAAGTGTTACAAGAGTAATCCAGTGGTCTCTTATGTAGATGAACAATTATTTTTCATTTGTTTGTTAATATTCTACTTAAACTATTTTATTTAAATGTTTTGAACATTTAATTTTGAGTCTTAGTTAAATTAAAATTTGAGGCTACTAAATGTAGATTCAACTACTTACATCCTCTATCTTTTTTGTGGTTGGTTGTATAAAGTAACTATGAATGTTGGAAAATGAAGAGAAAATAGTGGTTGGGTTGATCCCTAGTGAGGGAGAGAGTGAACTGAAATTTGAGGGTACTAAATATAGATTCAGCTACTTACATCCTCTATCTTTTTTGTGGTTGGTTGTATAAAGTAACTGTGAATGTTGGAAAATGAAGAGAAAATGGTGGTTGGGTTGATCCCTGGTGAGGGAGAGAGTGATAGCTTTGGAAGAAACAGAGGAAGAAAAAGATGTTAAAAAAGTAAGAGAAATATGAAAGAAGCAAAATAAGAGGTGTGTACTTGTGATGGTAATGGGAAGGACAGATCTTCACGCATGGCCAGGGGAATAGGGAAAGGGAAGAGATTTTGATTTGAGGTTTTTAATTGTTCCAATTTGTTTTGAAATTAGTTCAATTTCTAGTGTCTTATCTTTTGTTCTTGATGGGTCTCTAGAGGCAGGTTTGTCCTTGCCTTAGCAACCTTTCCATTAAGGATCTAATTGAGATAATGCCAATTTATCTGATGCTGATACTAAACTTGTACATCTTAGACAAAAAGGTTCAGCTGAAAGCAAAGATTGTTAAATAAACCTTTTAATGGGGTTTGTTTTCATATAAGAGGAATTTCTTCCAATTTGAAAAATATCTTAGGAGTTGTGGTTGGGTATTCATGTGGCTAATTGTGCTAACTCCTCAGCTATTTCTCTCAACCATACTATAGTGAACTAATACTACTACTAGTTTTTTTCACCAAATTTATTTTATTGAAGCATGAAATTGTGCTGCACAACCTGATCCTGATTCAACAATTATAGTGATTGTTTCACTATTGAAGTTAGATTCTATTATTTGTAGGCTAATTACTGCAATTTTTAAGTTGAATTTGTTTGCTTGTTCTGGAGCATTTTAAAAACTATTTTGTGGGAAATTTAACTAACCAAATATTGAATGTTGAAATGCCCAACTTTATTGATTGGTTTGGTTTATTCTAATTATATTTTAGTGTAACTGATGTAGATTGAGACAAGAATTTATTTTCGTAAGCGGGCTTGCACAATTTGCTCATAACTAACTAATCATAATTAATATTGCTTAGCCACCATGATCTTATAGGCTACTGATACCTCACTGTGTTCTTTCTGAAGGGAAATGGATCAGAAAGGGAAGGAGGGTTTGTTTGCTTTAGTTTCTACACATGAATACACCTCAATCAAATTAGTTCACCAAGAAACCGACTTCAGATAATTTGGACAGAAAATAGGTAAAACACTAAAACTATTGCTAATTGGGGGTAAATATATTAGGAACTATTTGTCATGAGCTAGATTTTGCTATATAGTGTTCCATATAAATTGTAAATTTCCATGAGGATATATGGAAATAGGCAGTGAGTTGTATTATAATGTTGTTGGTCCAATGTTACTTTGTGGTGTCAATGTAGGAATCTCAAACATTTGTTTGTTCCTTGGATGCCAGATGGTCTACTAGATTGGGAAACAAAACTTATTATTTTCGTATATTGATTCTAGTGTTGACCGGCATCTCGTTGATATATGAATATCCAGTTGAGATTTGTTCGTGCTGCTCAAGTGTTCAATAAGGTATTATCATTTAATTGTTCATATATAGGTTGACAGTGTAGATGTCAATGAAAACTTATTTGTATTTATTGTTTGATTTTATTTTTTTATTTATTTGTGTATGTCTGTGCAGGTATTATACTTAATTATTTCTAATGATAAATTATATATGTTCTTTCAAGTAGAATCATAGATATATAGTCATTGTACATCCACATCATTATGAAATTATTATCTGAGTATTTAAAAATTTACTGAGTGTTGCAGATGAAAGAATTAGATGATGAATCAAGAACCAACTAATAAGTTTTGGTTATTCTTCACGGAATTGGAAAGCTTGCATCAAATGGGTATGTATAAAAATTACATTGATGACTTACTTTGCATATATATTTATTATTCTGCTTATTTTGCTGTGATATTTATAATTTTTCATGCATATATATATATAATGTCTCATTGGTTAATTGTTGATGTAGGGATTTATAATCAATTATATACTAGGTGTTATTAAGTGAAATTAATTGTTGGCTTTGAATTGCTCTAAATGTAATCTTTGAAATATCAGTAAGGGAACCATTGCTGACCATGACAAATGATGTGTTGCGCAGATTGTAGTTTTTTGTAAGTGAGTTCTATGTAAATCCAACACAAGTTCAACTACCGCCATAAGGGTGTGTGCACCGTGAAGCAGTACCTATCTTCACTAAAGAATCAACTATATTCACGTCTTAAGGCAAGTGTGAAACATTCTTTAATCAATTGGCTATTTAGAAAACAATTGCCTCAACCAATTCAGATTTTTTTTTTTTTTTTTACATTTAAGCTAAATCATTTGATTTGGCTTAGTAAATTTAGTTTGCTTTAGAACTTTTTGGAGTTTGTTTTTGTCCTATATATAATAATACTGGGAACCACAAACTCACGAGTAATACCATCCCTTCATGTTAATATTTTCACTTAGTAATGAGATTTTAGTTGCAGTGAATACAAAGGTGAGTTAATTCATTTTAGAATATTGACAAGTTTAGCTTGAGGGATCTTCCTTTGGTTATTATTACTAATCCACGAACTATGTAAATATATTATATTATCAAATGCTTAACTTGTTATCACATGAAAAACAAAGATGTGATTTTGGACTTGGAATCTTAGCTTAATTTATGTTGAACCATGAAGGAGCCATTGTTAGGTTCAGCAGGAAGAAGCTTGAATTTAGTTGCAACTGGTGCATTTCGATCTTCAAAAAGACACTGTATGAAGGACTAAAGTTTTGGCATGTTTAAAGTCCTCTCTCCTAATGAGAAGTGGGTAACACCCTTTCACTCCACTATTGTACTAGAATTGTTGCTTTTTATGTTCAAGAAATGACCTGTCTAACATGTTACTTGGAATATTTTGAGAAATATATATACATATCCAAATTAGAGAGAAAAGTTTATAAATACATTTAGGAAGTACAAGAAGATATTCACAAGATTTGTTTTGGAATATAACCTTATATTGATATAACAGAGGTACGATATTCCTTTCTATTCAAGAGGACTGTATAATTTTATTTGTTTACAAATTTATTTTGATGTTCTCTAATATATGTTATAGGCAGTCATGGCTGCTAAATCAATTATGTTTTGCTATTATATATGTGTGACTTTGGTGCGATTATCTCTTATTGAAAATGTTCATGTTTTATGTGATATTGTGAACTAATTTTATTGCCTATTTTGCTTTAGTATATCATATTTCAATATACACTGTGTGTTGTTTTGGTTGCTATGCTTTGACCATTCTGTGAAATCCTCTGAGAATTAACAATATCCTTGACTCATTCTTATAAGACTTAGTTATAGTTTACATTTCCCTTTGTCTATTGAAGTTTCGTTAACTTTTATGCCTTATTTCTTGTAGTGTTATTTTATCAGAGTTAATGTTGGACATTTGTGTGCAACAATATAATATAAGTTAGCAATACAATATTAGACATATCATCATTTTTCTTTCTGCTCTTTTTGTTTTCTTAATTTGTGTTGATTCTGCAAATCATGTAAAACAAACGTATCTTGAACGCTGAACTCATGATTCAATTTTTGTTCACATTTGTAGCATCACTACAACACCTGAGTGGCGTAAAATAGAACATATCTTAAGAAGGCGGTCATTGTTTAGAGTAAGAAAAGTTATTGTCAAGTAACTAATGATTGCAACTATTAAGATTGTTAGCTAGCAAATTAGCATGGATTCCTTTCTCTTTACTTAGTCAATTTAGAATGATATTTGGAAGAAGTAAATTGGTACGCATCGACAATCAACAAACTAAAGGCACTGCATCAACATGGTAAGATCTTGCATTTTCATAAGTTATTCCATTGCTCTTAATAATATAATTTGTCTCCTTTGTTTAGTTGTTCATATAGGGATTTATAATCAATTGTCTTCTGATTTTTTAGTGATTGAAAACAATTGATTGTAATGAGATGGAATGGGTTAAACCTTTCCTTTGTAAAACTATTTGTTCATTATGTTAAATAGGTGTTTCTTGGAAGCTATGACTGAAGTAGTGCACTATTTCTCTATGATTAACAATACTTGAATCTATAGTTTTAAATGGTTGAGTAAAGTGCTATGCATCTCTATTCTTAATATGCTTTTAAACCTCTATTTCATTTTCCTAGTCCACATTTTCAAGTTTTTAATTATTATGAGAATTTTTCGTTGTTTATATTTTTATTTAAGGTTGCAGATAAAAATAATGAAGATTGGAGGATTTTTGAGGATTGTACATCTGATTTTGAGAATGAAACATGGACCCGAGGATTTTTTGTGGTAATAATAAATATTTTTTTCTTTAAGGATTTGTAATGATTTACTATGAATTCCAAGGTCTAGACATCGTTGTTTTCCTTATTATTGAGACATAATAACACTTTATCTTGGATCTTATAATAATGTAATTCATATTTTCTTATTTGGTGTGTTGCGGCATATTTAATTTTGTTATTAAATTTGATTTATGAATGAATTGAATTGATGGTAATTAAAAAATCTTTATTTTTCTTCGTGAATGATTTACTATCACTCACAGTTGCTATTATTGTTGCCCTTTATTGTAGCAATTTTAAGAGCTGGCCTTTTTTTTGGCCCTTTATTGTAGCAATTTTAAGTGTTACAGATAAGTGCTACCTTTTATTGTAGCACTTAAAATTGTTGTTATAAAACAGCGACACTGGTTGTGGCAGCAATTAAAATTGCTGAATGTAAATGCTGCTATAAAGTTATGGCAATAATTTATTGACTTGTAGAATTGTTGCTAAAGACAATATTTGTTGTAGTGTTCAGTGTTAGTTGTCCAAAGTTATTATAAGATCTTGGGGCGGTTGACGTCGGTACAACCAATAACTAGCTTAGATATTATCGAAGTCGTGTTTTCCAATGGTGATTTGAATTCTGCTCAAAATATTAGGGAATCCATTGACATATTTTCACTCCGTTCTGGTCTATCCCCAAACCCTAGCAAAAGCTACCTCTTCTTCTCTAGTGTTCAAAGGTCATTAATGAATGATATTTGTGGCATTTTCAACTTTCCCTGTGGCTCATTACCTATTAGTTACCTAGCAATTCCTCTCATTTCCACAAAGTTTACTTCTACCAATTATCAAAGTCTTTTGAAATACATCTGACTACATATAAATCCTCTGGATATTCACTAAAATGGCTCCCTCTCATCCTCCTCCCTCCCCTCACCTGAGCAAGAAACCACCCCCTCCCCTTATATCCCCCCCCCCCCCCCCCCCCCCCACCCCCCTTTACACCACACCCCCCCCCCCCCCGGTTCCATCCCCACTTCAAAGTTGTCTTGCTTGCCCAGCTGTGGCATTTCCACTGGTCCTACTACTGGCTCATGCAGTGCTTCTTCTTCTTCGGGGAACCCATATGTATCCTTTCGAACTTCTAGCCACTCTTTTCCACATCCATCCACTGCCCCCTTCCTGTCTTTACATTTTATCCTGCCCCTTCCTCCTGGTTCATCCAATAACCCCACTCTGATGCACCTACTGTTTTGGTACCTGCACCACATGTAATTTTGGAAAGAAGTGAGGATGAGGAGGATGATGTTGTCTCAATTGTTATTCATTATGAGGCTAAATTATATAGTCTGATTAAAGAAAAATGTGTCATTATAAGGTGGTGGAGCTCTTACAAAGGAACAATATCATCCTCAAATCAAAGCTTGCAATTGTCCTGCCTTCTACCAATCATGACGATGAGCTTAGGAAGGAGGTCAAACAGATGACCATTTATGCTAATTTAAATAAGCAAGTAAAGTTTTTTAAGGGACAACTTATCCACACCAAGGTTACCCCTATGTCTCATCTTCCCTTTTCCTAGCCCCAGGTATCTTTTATTGCACCTAGTTCTCAGCCCCTTTTCTCTCCTAATATCCTAAGTTCTTTACCCCCTCTGGTGGCTTACCCCCCCTCCCCTTTTTTCCCTGCAACCCCCTCCTTACCCCTTTTGTCTTTGAATGTTGCTCCTTGCAATTGTATGGTTGGTGCTACTCACGCACCACCTGTTTTGGGTATCCCTTCCTCCCCTATGGACCTGGTCATGCCTTCACCTAACCCTTTAGACCCTTCTTTTTCTAGCTTAGGCACTTCTTCCAAGGTTGGAAAGTGGCCTGACTCCCATCCCCTTACTCCCCTTTTGAATAACACTACTTTTCCTTCCACCTTTCCTATTGTTGCACCTACTCACCAACCTTCCCTTACCCCATATTTTCCTTTGCCCAACACTGACTCATTGACCAACCTTTTTCCACCATTACCTCTTTCCTCTACTGTACCCTTGACACCTCCACCCCCACCTATATTATCACCCACTCCACCCCTTACCTGGGATGTTGTTGGTTCCCGCCTATCCAAGATTAATCTAGAATTTATTTAACCCATGATGGTTAATGGTGTATATATTGTGGACCCTTACCCTAGTATTAGGATTGAAAGTTCTGTGAAATGGAAAAATTGTCTTGTTGGTTTCTTCCTTTTCAAAATACTTCCTTTCAATTTGGTTTGTTCCATTGCTAAAAGGTTTTGGACCATTAAAGGACTCGTTGAAACTATTGGAACTGATAAAGAAATGTTCTTGTTTGGCTTAAGATCTGAGTGGAAATGTAAAGATATTCTGGATGATGGTCCTTGGATGTTCTCCAATAGGCCTCTTATGCTCAAGCTATGGCAACCAAACATGCAACTTAATAAGGAAACTTACTCCAATGTACCTATATGGGTTAAATTTTTTAATGTCCCTTTGGAGTTTTGGAATATCAAGGATTTTAGTACATTTGCTAGTGCCATTGGTGTTCCCCTTTATGCTGATGACATGACAATATCAAATAAAAAAATCTCATATGCTAGAATTTGTGTGGAGGTTAGTGTTTGTAAACCCCTTATCAATGTCTTTTCACTCAAAGTGGGGGAAAACAAATTCAAAAATGTGAAAGTAAAGTACCAATTATTACTTAAGAGGTGCAACATTTGTTGTTGTTTCACACACAATGATGCTAAATGATCGGTGGTCAGACCTCGATTGGTTTGACCTACTAGGAAGGGATGATAAATAATGATGATAATAATAGTGTGTGCAGATAAACCCTTAAAGTTGACCTAGTTTTTCCTATCACAAGTGCACGAATCAATTATAGTATAGTACCAATGAGATAGGGTATCTCGAATCCACAAAGACTAATGATTCTCTAACTCTTTTATAATTACTTCTAACTAAATTATTAAGGATAGTTTTTTTGTTTTGTTTTCTATAGCTAATAAACATAAAATAAATATGAGAGATAATTGGTTTTGATTGTAAACAATGGAGATAAAGATCTAGGGTATTTCTAACTCCACCACTAACCATTTAATATATTCTCTAAATCATTTAATTGTAAAGAGTGATCCATCATATGTGAATCAGATATAGAGTCACAAACATTGGCAAACTCTAATCCCAAAAAAAGGAGCAATTCATCCGTCATTGGCACAGGTCATCTCTAATCAAGCATAACTAGTACATGCATCTATTCTAAACTATTCCTACTAACATAAATTAAAAGCATGTCACTAATTATCCCTTTCAAGTGGAGTCTGTCTAAATCAAGAGTACATGTTAATAACCACTATTGTATAGAAAATCATGAGTTAAGCATCCGAGTTCTAACCCATATTGAATAACCATGATTGTACAAGATAAAACATTCATTCAAGCTAAAACAAGACATAGAATAAACGTAGAATCTTATATAAAATCAAACGTAATCACTCATCTATATAATCATCACATACGTGTCCTTCAGTTTCCCCTTATACAATAAAAATAAGAAAAGTACATTACTTGGTTAGGGTTACATTAAAAACCCTAGATACCGGTTTAGTTGTTCATGGTAGTGGTTGTCTGCATTGTTTATGTAGAAACGTCCTCCATGGTTGATATTCTGCTCCAAACTCCAATATAACACCAAGACAAAGCTCCAATAATCCTCCCTACTGTAGGGGAGACCCTTCTCTTTTATAGTAAAATAGACATCTTTATTTGGTAATCTGATTGTTTCACAGTCAAGTCAGGAATGTATCTTGTGATGTATATTGAAGAATGATATATAATCTCTTCATATATGGTCAATATTTCATCTAAAATAGCCTAGAGATCATTCCATGTTGATTTGGGTCAAAAGGCTCTCCCAGATGTGTATACAGATTGTTAAATTTATTGGTCGCATCAGGGTTTACCGAGTACTCGATGAAGCCTCTACTGAGTACTCGATAAACTTCGGATCTCGCAAAAATGAGCGCAAGTGAACTAAAACTCTAGGGAAAATTTTCCTTCCTCCGCGCAAGTGCTCGGTCTTTCGCACTCTACCGAGTACTCGGTGAAGGATCTACTGAGTACTCGGTAGTTCTTCAATTTGAATTTTGCACTTCATCTTCTTTGCTCCGTTTCTCTTCTTAGCTTCATTCTTCTTTAGTTCTTTTGTATCCTTGACTTTTTTTTGGTCTTTTATAGGTCTTTTATTCATGATTTCGGCTCTCGAACAATCTTGAGTCACAGATCCAGTTAATTCATCGGATTAAACTCGTTTTACATAGCATTGCCTGAAATATCTTAAAACACAACAATCGTATAAAAGCACCAATATAATGATAATCATAGACACAACAATATATAATTAGGAGCCTTAAATATATGATATTTTGCTCCGATCACTAAATGCACTAGACAATCAAAGGTATGGAGTAAGTTACAGCCAAAGGCTTAGGATTAGGCCGCTCTTGTGAACTGGTCACATTTCCCTTCTAGGTCCTTGGTTGCCCTATCATCCATGGGTCTAAGGAGCTTGGCCCCTCCCAACATCTTGGGATAGCTCCATGTCCCATCCTTGCTACTACTCTCTCTGATGTCAACATTGACACTTCTTCCCCCCTACTCTCCCCTTTTACCCTGCTCCTTCTATTTATATACCAGCCCCCTTTTATCATGGTGACTCAATCTTGGCTTCAACCTCTCTTTCTTCTCCCCTTTCATCTAACAGATTTCATATGCTCTCATGCCCTGGTGATGTATCTTTGTGTGAGGCCCTTTCACCTTCTTTGTTACCTTCCCCTATCATTGGATTATCTTTGCCTCATAATCTCAATGTTTCTCTCTCTCACTTGGCCACTGTCTTTGAACCTTCTTCTGACATGATGATTTCTAAGGAGACTAACATAAGAGTTTCTCCCAGAGAAAGGAAAAAGTTGAAAAAGGTTGTCAATAAGGTTATTAAGGATAGTTTGGTGCTTAGAACATCAAATGGATGAACAATCTCTCAAAGCATAAGCACATTAGAAGTTTTATGAAGGATAGCAAACTTGATTTTGTGGGGTTAATTGAAACAAAATTTAGATTGCCTAATGAGCCTTATGTCCATAAGGTTATATCCCAATGGCCTCGTATCACTAACTCTTCCAAGGCCCCCTGGTAGGATTTGGGTTATGGTGAACCCTTTTATTGTTAAGATTGATTATCTTTTTCAATCTGACCAACTTATTCACTGCTCAATCACTCACTTATCTTTTGTTAATCATTTCCTTGCTACATTATTTTATAGTCGGAATACTTTTGATGAAAAGAGAGCACTTTCGAGTGACCTTATTTGTCTAAAGCCTCTGTCCCCCACACCTTGGACATTATTGGGTCACTTCAATGCTATAAGAGGTACACATGAGAAAGAGGGGGGCAGTGATATGTGGACTCTTGCAATGAATGAGTTCAATGATTTTATCCTTGAAATGGAATTGAATTACGTATGTTATATTAGGCACTTTTACACTTGGTCTAATAAGGTTCCAGGGGATGGGGTCATTGCTCAAAAGCTTGATAGAATCATGGTTAATGCTCATAGGATGACTTTTTCCCCAACACTAGCTCCATTCCCCCCCCTCCTTATTATCTCTGACCATAGTCCTATGGTGGTCTCTTTTGGTCAAAAGGAGAGAATGAATTGCCCTTTTAGGTTCTTCAATGCTTGGTGTGACCACCCTTAAGTTATTTATGATTATGGAAAAAATTTGGTGTATGAATGTCCCTGGCATCCCTATGTATCGGATTGCCACCAAATTGAAGTTGTTGAAACCATTACTTAAGGAGCTTAACCACAAATCTTTCAGGGATATCAACACCAAGGTTGTTCAGACTAAAAATGATCTCATTTCTTACCAAGCTTCTTTGGATAGTGATCCCAAAAATGTTATGTTGAGGGACAAGTAAAAAACTTTATATTATGTATACCAGTTTAAACAAGATTCAAGAGCAAGTTTTTCATCAAAAGTCTAGAGTCCATTGGCTTGCTTGGGGGGACCAAAATTCTAGCTATTTCCATAAGTGCATACTAGACATACAGCACAAGAAAATAATCTCAAGTGTTCTACTCCCTAATGAAACCTTATCTACTAATAGTGAGGACATCAAAGGAGCATTCACCTCCAATTTTCAGAGACTGTTTGGTAGTAGTCCTCATAACTACCCAAGTATACCCCTTCTATCTCAGTTTCTTAACAAAACAATTGACATGATTCTTGTTGAAAATCTAGGTGCCATCCCCTCTAATGTTGATATTAATTAAGAATTGTATTTTCTCCATTAAGTCCAATAAATCTCCAGGACCTGATTGCTACAATTCACTTGTTTTCAAAAAATGTGAGCACATTATTGGAAATGACATCACAAAAGATATTGATTTTTTTAAAAAAAAATGGTCAGTTGCTGAAGCAAATCAACTCTACTTACATTGCCCTCATTCTAAAAATCCCTAACCCTCAGTCATCAGCTGACTATAGGCCTATTTCATATTGCAATGTCATCTACAAATGTATTTCTAAACTACTTGCTGACAAATTGAAATTGTTTTTACCTTCTTTCATGGATAAGGCTCAAAATGCCTTTATCAAATGAAGAAGGATCGGAAATAACATTATTTTGGCACAAGAACCTATTAGAGGGTACCACAAAGATTTAAATCCACATAAGTGCACTCTAAAGGCGAACTTGTAAAAAGTTTATAACTATCTTGATTGGCAGTTTCTTATTGATGTCCTTTTTATTATGGGATTCTCAACCGTTTTCACTTCTTGGGTTAGGACTTGTATCTCATCTGCGACATTTTCTATGTCCATTAATGATGAACTCTGTGGGTTTTTTAAAAGTATTAAGGGGTTGAGGCAAGGGGATGCTTTATCCCCCTACCTCTTTGTCATAGCTATGGATGTCCTTTCCTCTATTACTAATACCATGACTTGTAACAACCTTTTTCTTACCACTGAAGATGTTCTGCCACCAAACTAACCCGCATTTCTTTTGTTGATGATATTCTCATTTTTTTAGGGAGATATCAATTCAGCGACAGCTATTAAGAATGCCATCACCACATTTTCAAACCTATCTGGGCTCATTCCTAACCCATCTAAGTGTCAATTATTTTGTTCTGGTCTACATTCCCCTCTTATTGATGAGAATAAAGATCTCTTAAATTTTCCCATTGCTAAGGTACCATTAGATATCTTGGAATCACTCTCATTTCTAACAAATTCACCCCAGCTGTCTGTAAAGAGTTTATTGATATTATGCTTGCAAAGGTTTCCAAATGGACAACTAGGGCTTTGTCCTTTGTTGGGAGGTTACATCTAATTAAGTCAACCATTTTCTTTATTCACATATACTCGTCTGACCTTTTCATTCTTCCTAAAAATATATGTGAGATGATACAAAATGTGTTGAAGAATTTCATATGGTCTGGCCCTAGCATGGATAAGTTTAAAGCAAAGGTTCAGTGGGATCATATTTGCACTCTAAAGGAAGTAGGTGGGCTGGGTATTCAATAGATTAGATTATGGAACCAAGCCTCTGCGCTCAGACATATATGAACTTTGTGCTCAAGTTAGGAAGGGAATATGTGGAAAGAGTGCGCTAGAACGAACCTAATAAAGAGGAAAATTTTCTGGAACTTGAAAATTCCTAGTGAATGTTCATGGTTTTGGAAAAAAATTACTCCAATGCAGACAGACAACTGAACCTCTTGTCAAGCACATTGTTGGTAATGGTGAATCTACAGTATTGTATACTGACAATTGGTTGCCATTTTGTCAAATCTTTAATGTATCTCTAAACTCTCATATTAGGCAAAATTGGCATCACAACAATCAAACACTAATTTCTTCAATCATTTCCAATGGTCAGTGGGCTTGGCCAAGGATAATCAAACCTTTTAGCTCCTCATGTTGACCTTGCTAACCTCCATCAACCAAATATAAACAATAGTGATACAATCCAATGGTCCCCATCCCCTTCCAAAACCTACACCACCAAGCATACCCTAATTGTTATTTCTCTTGCCTACCCCAATGTGCACTGGCACAAACTTAAGTGGTTTAAGAGCATGATTCCCAAACACTCTTTTTGCTTGTAGCTAGATGTTCAAGAGAAGCTTTCAACAAAGGAAAAATAAAGCATGATTCATACTATACAACCTAACATATCCATTCTATGTATCGAAGTTCCTAAGCAATGACCATCTATTCCTAAAATGTAAGTACTCTAACGAAGTATGGTATGGCATCCAAGATAAATGTGGGTACTATACGAACCCTGAGGCTTGGAGCCAGTTCATTATCTAGGCATCATCAAACTGGAAAAAATAAATAAATAAATAGAAAGCTTAAAGCTAGCAGAATTCTTATTTGGAAATTAACATTGGCATGTTTCGTGTACCACATTTGGAAAGCTAAAACTACAGGTTATTCAGAGAGCATTACATACCTCCTGAGAGAACTCTTAGTGACATTATCACTGCTGTAACAATGCGACTTTTATCTCTTAAATGCTTCAGTTGTCCCATGGACAAAACCATAGCCTCTGAATGGAACCTCCATGAATCTTTCTACGAACCGAGTACCCATAATCCATTTTTTCCGTTCCGAACCATCCATACAACACCTATCTACCAATCTACCAACAACCTAAACCACAATCCCCCAATCAGTGTTGTCACAGATGCACCCAGGCACTCGCCTAGGCGTCGGACGACACGAGGCAATGGTGGGCGTCAGGTGTGTGCAAAATATGTGGTTAAAAATAACACATTAACGACACTTTAGGTTTTATCCTTCTGTAAGCGCACATATCAATTGTATATAGTTTTGCTTGAGTATGGGAATATCGATCCCACAGAGACGAGGATTGTTCACTTTAATAGTCTAAAAACACTGAATTATAGTTTTCCGAAAATAGTTTGATTTTGTGAATTATCTAATAGTAAGGAAAATTAAACATAAAGCAATAATAAATAATGGTTGTGATTCAAAGAGAGAGAAAACTAGGGTTTCATCATTCCACCACTAACTGCATAATATTATCCAAATTCTATTTCAATTGTATGAGGGAGATCCATTGACTGTGAATCAGGTCGCACCGCGCCATCAGTTTGACCCCAAAAAGGATTATTCTCAACCGGATCGCGACAACCCATCTTAAGACTAAACTGATTAGTGCATGTCAACTACTAACAGAAAAGTAAATTAAAGCAGTGAATTAAAGCATGTCTATATAAGTTTGTCAGGACATGACCTGTGTCAACCTAGGCTTTTGAGTTTTATGACCACCATTGTGTAGAAAATCACAGATTAAGCATCCGAGTTCCAGCCCATAGTGAATAAGTGTGATTATGTAAGATCAATATATTCGAAAAGTCTAAGAAAAGAATCAATTCAAATATATAAACTTGTATCATGAATAAAAATGGTCTCTCATATAACACAATCATCACAGTATAGTCAAAGTTTCCCCTCTCTACAATTGAATATAAAATCAGAACTACATTACTTTGCTAGGGTTTTGCAAGAAAAACCTAGATACCGAGTTAGTTGATCATGGCTGAGAGAATTTGCATTGTCGATGTAGAAATGCTCTCCATGGCCTTCTTCTCCAGATCTCTAGGTCTTTAATGGTGCTTCTCTTCAATGGAAGAACTCTATAAATGAACGTGCGTGAACCAGACTCCAAAAACAAAACTTAAACTTGAACATAAACTCTTAACCTAACCCTCTCATATTTATAGACAAGTGAGGAAAACCCTAATGGTTGCCCTTTTCTCTAATTTCATAATACATGAATAACCTCATAAAATCAAATATAAATATGTGTATAAGCCTGTATGTAGAGGTCTGGAATCAACGATCACTTGAAATATCAAAGTAAGGACAAAACTGAAAAATTTTGAAACAACTCCGAAACAACTTCAGCACGAAGAGGGATCACGTGACCACAAGGTGGGACCTACGCTCCTGACCTATGCTTAGGCTTAGGTCTAGGGCGTAGGGCTACGCTCCTGACCTACTCTTGGGCGTAGGTCTAGGGCATAGGGTACAAACCACAACGTAGCTTGGGTCCAATCTGCCCATTTTTCTCTCTGACGATGTAGGGCATAATGCATTTTTGCTGTAAAAACTCATCTTTTCATATTTGAGCTAGACTGGTCGCCTTTGACTCCCGATGCTTTTCGATGAAGTAATAATGACTGAAAATGACATTTTTGCCCTTTAGTGCAATAACGATGTCGGGAAATGACAATTTTGCCCTCCGATAACTCTTCTTCACTCTGGCACACCACTTGATTCCTTTCTCGACATAGAAACGAACACAAACTCAGTTAATTCACCGAGATTAGCTCTATTTCTTCATTAAGCTCCTGAAACATGCTTACACACATAAATGGGATAAAAATACAAAGTAACGAAATGTAAAGACATAAAAAACGCAAGATAGGGTCAAAATTTAACCAATATTGAGCACCTATCATAGCCCCAAAGTTACATATTGCTAGTCCCTTGGCAATAAACTCAGAGAAAACTATCAGTGATGATTCTTATTCTATCTAACCTATCTATTCTAACCTAATCCCTTGCTTTCGTGAGGGTCAACGATTACACTTAACATGTGTAACAAGCCTTTTAAACCCCTAGGTTTCCCCTAGTGCACAAGTGAAGTTTCGTGAAGGTTTTCAATGATGATACTTACAAACATCTCAATTCTTTTGTAATTACGCATTCATGAGTTCACACACACAAGTCAAATAAGCTATGATACAACACACAAGATAATATGAATAGAAATACTCCCACTCACTACTAAACAACAATTATATATCAAGTTTCGTGTTATGAATGGTCCCCACTTAAGTCAATGATTTTGCTATTTTCTACTTAAAATTCAGACAACCTTCTGTGATTTTGTGAACATTCAACTACAATATTTTAGTTTCTTTTCTCCAACTTCATTGATAAAAAATTTCCATTTTTCATTAAAACGTATCTTTTCAACTTTCCATTTTTCATCCCTTTTTGTCTTTCTAAGTCTCCAGACTTTTCAGTAAGGATTTTTAGTCCCAACCAACTGATTCCGAGCTTCTTCCATGGGATTTATGTTCATCAGTCTTCTGCCCTTTAACCACGAACAATGATATTGGTGATACCAAAGTCCGGTTACTCAGATCAAAGAACTGCTTTTTGCATTTTATTTTCTCAAAAAGTTTTTCAATTTTTTCCATTTCAACCAAAAGATATCCCCATCTCTCCTTTTATTACAACAAAATTATTTTTCAACTACATAGTCAAAAATTAACCTATTTCTCATAGTGAATGTGTGCTTGTGCTTATAGGTCAAAGTCGTCCTTCTTAATTTCAATTTCACTAATCACTTACCCATGTAAAACCACATCACTTCACTAACTTGATCTAATCATTATTCTCATGAGCGGGAATATCACATCATATAATATTCATACATTATAAACATAAACTTAATCAAACTGTAAATGCCAAACATTCATGCGTAAAAACAAAGAATTGTTCCAAATTTTTTTTTTCTCAAAATTCTTTATTCCTTGTAATACTATACACCCTTACCCCCAAACTTAAATCAAACATTGTCCTCATGGTCAAAAATAAAATAGGAGAACAGATACAGTTACCCTTGAAGCTCAATTCTGACTCCAAAGCAAAACACAAATCCTCTCTCCCAAACTTGAATTGGATCACCTGGAGATATCATCAACAAAGCACACATACCAATTCATAGTAATAGAAAATAATTTTCATCATAAATATCCAGAATTCGACACATTTTTTCAATGAATCAAAGACTTTTTTTTTATTCATTTTTTTTATAACAAAAATAGTAATAAAAAAATAAAAATAAATAAAAAAACCCAATTTGGCCTTAAGGGCCTACAATCCTTAAAATAAAAATAAAAAATAAAAATAAAAGAAACAAAACGTGGCCTGAAGGGTCTACTGTCTCTACAAATAAAATAACCTAAAAATTCTAAACCTAAATCCTAGTCAGCATCTTCTTCTTCGTCACTCGACATGGCATTCTTCAACCATATCCGGCAGTCTGCAGTCTCTTTCAACTTCTCTAAATCTTCCTCTGGATATATTTTCAGAATATCCATCGCATCTCATCCAATTCCTTCATTCTATCACCCAACTATTCAACAGTGATTTTTGATAGTAAAAATGGGTATGGAAGATAATAGTCACATTTATCGGCCCCAGCGCATTGTCGACTCACAATTGCTCGAGCATATGACATCTCAGCCATAATCAATGTTGGAACACACACTTCATACCCATGAGTTAGGGCATACAATGTTCTAAGCATAGTGTGATCTCTTGCACTTGTTCAATTATTAGGTCGAAGTTGAGCCGCAACAACACAATCCAAATAAAGCAAATCTGACTTCAACCACCAATTATCACATGTTTTATCTCCCAGATCTGATACCGCACACAATTCCTGAACCATCTCTTCATCCTTATGTGGCCATACTACAGGATGCTCCTTCAAAATTCCTTGTAAGTTTACCGGAGTATCGATTGATATATTCCATGCATCGGCAATACTTGTTATTCCAACCACAACAGGAGCACTCCACTGAGTCACTTTAGACATTATCACCTTAAATATTGGTGGTCCCAAAATTATTATATTTTCATCGAATATTCGGACCAAGCCCGGATACACCTTTTCGCCCGCCGATTTTTCTAAACTCTTCAATCCTCATTCTCTAAGGATTTTCCTTCCGGGTGAAACTAATACTCGATTCATCCTCTCCGGATGAAATATTTCCTCAAATTGCAACCGACACTGCAAAAATAATTTTGGAGTGGTTTGGCTTCCCTTCCGACTCGTAGCTTCGTTATTCGTGCTCTTCATTGCCACATATGGTTCTATCTCTTCTATAAATTCCTCCAAATTAGAGTAATATTCATTACCATTATCAATACTAACCATCATCGAAATAGAAAGAATAAAAGAAGAATAGAAGAAGAATACCCAATCTAATGTTCACTCCTTGAGAATTGTGAATTATGAATTGTGTCTACCCTATGGATGTATTTATAGATGAATGAAGTAGAATTAGAAGAGAAAAAGGATTTAAAACCCTTAATTGACTAGGAAAGGGGAAGCAATAACTAATCCAACTTCAATTTGCAGTCTCCTTGTCAGATTAGGGTTACTCTAAAAATTCTACACAAATTCCTAAAAATAACTTAAATAAATCATAATACATGTATAAGTACAGAACAGGCCAAAACATCCCAAAAATGGATAAATTTTTCATTTTTTCTGGCCTACCCACGTACTACCCTACGCTTGGGCGTAGGGTATGGTTAAAATTTTTATTTGTTATTTATAATCATGACATGCTTTTCAATAACCAACACACCCCAAACTTAAACGCACACATGTCCTCATAGTGCGAAAATAAAATCACACATATTTAATATAATAAACATAGTAAGGTATGCATATCAGTAAAAGCAGTCAAAAACTGTCATTTTATACAAAAGCAAAAATATCACAAACAGTTAGAGATTATTGTTAAAGCGGTCACAAAAGATCGAACACTGACTTTCCGCTCTATGATTGATCTCTACTGTGGACATCTAAAATAAGAAAATCTAAAAACAAAATAAAATAAACTAAACTAAACTACAACTACATAACATCATCCGGAGGTGGCTGTGGTGGTGGAACTGTCACTCCCATATGTCGTATCATAATATCCCACTGATCCATCATCTCACGGTGCTCACGCTGTCGGACCTGCCTCTCCTCTGTAAATGAGCGCTCTAATCCCTCAATACGTCTAATCAACTAGTCGTACTGAGCCTGAATCATCATAACAGCACCCCCAGTCGGGGCATGTGGCCCATCACCTCCTATAGAAGCCTCGTCAGCCTGTGGCACCTCCACCTCAGGCCTCTCATCTAGAATAGCCTGCTCTGCAACATCCTCCTATGCACCCGGCAGTAAAACTCCTCCGAATCTGTGCCGGCGAGCATATATCGTTGCACCCTTTTTGATCCACCCCTTATTCCACGCTCCCTTACCGTACGCAACTAGCGGTGCAAATTTATCCTCAACATCCATTTGTAATCCATGATCAAATATCAACTTCATCACAAGGAAGGGAAGAACCATCTGAATCTTGGCAGTCTCGACCTTGTTCTCCCGACGCAAGTGAATATAATGCCGAAACAATGTCTGCCAAAGGGCGTGTGGAATAGAATACCAGTGACCAAACTCGAAAGCATAATGCAACGCCGGAAATGGCGGGTAACATATGGTATGATGGCTATGTGGTAACACATTGGACCGGACTATCACATCCCAGAGCAACAACATCAGATGATAGTTGGACTTCTTGGTCCCATTACACCTATTGTCTACCCACTGCCCCTCGGTCTGCAATCGCACCATATCATAAAGAGGCGGAAGTAGGTCTGGCATCGGAGGGAACCGCTCATCTAGCTCTGCAGGGCACTCGTGTGGAATACTCCACATAGCAACAATACTCTTGGGAGTAATCTCAAACTCCCGCCCTTGCACCACTGTCACTAGTCGAGTCCCTCTATTGTAAAGCGTCATATGAAGCCAGAACTTGCTAATCATGTCAGTGCAAATGTGTGGTATAACTGGGGCTAGGATCGGCTTAATCTGCATTTCCTCAGTATGCCTATGGTCCAATGTGGAATAGGCTCTATCCACTCAAGTGGCGCAATAGAAAAAGTGAGCTCCTATCGGAACCCCTTCTTCAAAGCCTGGGTCATCAGCGTCTCCTTGGAGACCGTGGAGTGCTTTCATCTGTAAGAAATGAGGTCACCCTCATCACAATCAACTTCCAGCCTAGGATACGGCACCTTGCCATGCTCAGCATCCTCCAACTCATCTTTCTGCTCTGCCTGTCCATCCTCACTATCACCACTCTTGGTAGTCTACTCATCGGATGTCTCCAACTCAGTGGTGGTGGTGATGGCTCGGGGACTGGAGATTGTGCCCAGGGTCGTGATGGTGCCATCAGTTTAGCAGGTGGAACTATCACCCGGCCATATCTCAAATCTAGCTCAATGCCCTTTGTCGGTGCAATCGACATCTCAAACTCCTCATCTCACGAATCCAGCTCAATATACAATGGTCTTGGTGTCCGGGTACTACTATGTACACTCTGTGCACTCTCTAGGGGCGGTGACCGTGATCTATCTCTCTGTACTGCCGTCCCCGACGTAGATGCTCCCTCAGTAGCCTTCCTCGCTCCTTTTACGCGAGTCATTCCTACATAATTCGGATTTTTACGAAAATGAGCGAAAATTGTCCGGACACCAAATTAAACTCAAAACTATATCGAAAGTATTCTAATACGTTGATTAAACAAGACCTCATCTCAAAAATTCGATATTCAACCCGTATATAAAGTCGGAAACCCAACTTTTTGAGAACGGATTAAAATACGATTTTGATCGATCTCGTTCGTCAATAATAGTTTAGAATAGTTATATTAAATAATCGAAACCAAAAGAATGGATCAAAACTTACCGAATTGCGAGAAATGAAAAATTCCCCAAAATTGGATTCCGAAGACTTTTCGAGTCCTTCATGTGAATCCGTACACACCGCTCACTAATCTAATGATCTGCCGCTTGGGAATGATAAGAAATATCGATATTCGGCTTTATGAACGAACGGGAGTCGATTTGGTGGAGAGGAGAGGGAGAAAATTGAAAGTTGAAATAAAAAGCCACGGGACTGTATATATACAGTCCCATGACCTAAGCTTGGGCGTAGGTCCCAAGGCTGTATTTTTTTTGCTTCGGCCATTTTTGCCTCGTTCTCGATTCCCGAACACTCGAATCTCCCCTATACACAACTAATGACTTGATTGACTTCAATTCGTCAAAATTTGGCACTTCGTGGACGAAAATACCCCTCCGAATGATGACGACTATTTTGGACTCAGTCTTAAAATTTTACAAAAACTGAGTTAAACTACTATTTTACAACTACAAACTAAGATCAAAAGTTACACTTTATCACTTAGTACCAATATTTAACGTCGTTGGCTCGATGTTGCCGCCTCTCAGTACTCCGGATTAAAATTATTTGGCTCCGATGCCGGTTCTGTTAAATCAATTGACTCAACAACACTCTCTGTCGACACAACTTCTATATAATACTTCAAATGCTGACCATTCACAACAAATCGCTTTATGTTGTCAAAGTCGTCAAGTTCCACCGTTCCATGGGAGTAAACCTTAGTAATTATGTACTGCTCGTCCCATCTTAATTGGAGCTTACCAGGAAACAATTTGAGTCTTGAATTGAACAACCATACTTTCTAGCCGACCTCAAAGCTTTTCAGTCTGATATGTATGTCGTGAAATGCTTTGGTTTGGGCTTTATATATTATAGAATTCTCATATGCATTGTTCCTACCCTCCTCAAGCTCTGCGAGTTAGAGTTTCCTCTGAGCACCCGATCTTTTGATATCAAAATTCAATCTTCTGATCGCCCAATATGCTTTGTACTCAAGTTCGACAGGGAGATGGCATGCCTTACCATAGACCAATCAGTATGGTGACATACCAATTGGTGTCTTATAAGCGATCTTGTATGCCCACAGTGCATCATTTAACCTTCTCGGCCAATTTTTCAAATCAAGATCCACCATCTTTTCAATAATGTTCTTGATCTCCATGTTCGAAACCTCCACTTGACCACTCATTTGTAGGTGATAGGGCGTTCCAATTCTATGAGTGACACCATACTTCTTGCACAAGGCCAGAAGAAACTGGTTGTCAAAGTGGTTGTCACCGTCACTAATCAACACTCGTGACATACCAAATCTAGAAAAGATATTGGATTTAACAAACTCCTCAACCACAATGTGATTCGCATGCGATGTGGCAATAACCTCTACCCATTTAGAAACATAATCAACTCCCACTAATATGTACTGCTTATCGTCGGCTTTTGGAAACGGTCCCATGAAGTCAATGCCCCAGACGTCAAACAACTCAACCACCAAAATAGGATTCAGTGGCATCATGTCTCATCGAGATATAGATCCCAACTTTTGACATCTTAGACAAGATTTGCAAAACTCTGAAACATCCTTGAATATGGTAGGCCAATAAAAACCGCTCTATAGGACTTTATGAGCTGTCTTCTGAGCACCAAAATGCCCTCCACACTCTAGCGTATGACAGAATGTCAGTATGCCTTGCACTTCATTTTCTGAAACACATTTACGAATTATCTTATTTGGGCAATATTTGTATAGGCGTGGATTGTCCTAGATATAAAATTTTACTTGGCTAAAGAAATGATCCTTCTCTTTCTTAGACTATCCATTAGGAATTCTACCTATGGCTTTATAGTTGACAATATTTGCATACCACGGTATATGTTCCATAACAGCTATACTGAATAGATATTCATCCGGGAACTCATCCTTAAGAGGAGTTTCATCCTTTGTGGACTCAACGACAATTCTTGACAAATGATCAGCTACAACATTCTCCGTACCCTTCTTATCTTTAATCTCCAAATCAAATTCTTGTACCAACAGAATGCATCAAATCAGTCTGGTCTTGGAGTCTTTCTTGGTAAGCAAATGCCTTAGTGCGGCATGATCTAAGTACCCGACCACCTTGGTTCCCAACAAATACAACCTGAATTTGTCCAAGGCGAACACCATTGCCATCAACTCATTTTCGGTAGTTGTGTAGTTCATCTGAGCTTCGTTCAGAGTTCTAATGGCATTATAAATAACATATGGCAACTTGTCCTTTCTCTGCCCTAGCACAACTCTGATTGTATAATCTGAAGTGTCACACATCAGCTCGAACGGTAGAGACCAGTCTAGTGGACAGATAATTGGGGCAGATGAGAATTTACCACGCAATTCCTTAAAGGCATGAAGACATTCTTCGTCAAAGTCAAAGACTACATCTTTAGCCAGTAAATTGCATAATGGCCGGGCAATGTTCCTAAATTCTTTGATAAACCTTCTGTAAAATCTGGCATGGCCCAGAAAAGAGTGTATCTGCTTCACAGATGTGGGATGAGGTAATTTTGAAATCAGCCCGACTTTTGCTTTATCGACCTCAATCCCCTACTTTAATATAATGTGGCCAAGTACTATTCCCTCTTGAACCATAAAATGGCTCTTCTCCCAAATAAGAATTAAATTGGTTTATTTACACCTTTCAAGTACTAGTGTTAAATGCCTCAAACAGTCTTCAAAGGTTGCCCCAAAGACTGAGAAGTCATCCATGAACACTTCCAGAAACTTTTCTACCATATCAAAGAATATAGACATCATACACCTCTGGAATGTCACTAGCGCATTACATAAACCAAAAGGCATATGTCTGTATGTGAATGTGCAATATGGACAAGTGAAAGTGGTTTTCTCCTGATCTGCAGGATCAGTTGCCACTTGATTATAGCTGAAATATCCATCCAAAAGCAGTAGTAGCTCTGTCCGAATAATCTTTCTAGGATTTGATCGATGAATGGTAATGGAAAATGATCTTTCTTGGTGTTAGAGTTGAGATTTCTATAGTTGATACACACACACCACCCCGTAATCGTGCGTTGAGGAGTTAGCTCATCCTTTTCATTGGGCACCACTATGATTCCCAACTTCTTTGGAACCACTTGAGTTGGGCTTACCCACTTACTATCAGAGATCGGGTAGATGATTCTCGCATTCAGCAACTTCACTACTTCCTTTCTTACTACCTCCATCATGTTCGGATTCAATCTTCGTTATATCTCCCTTGATGGTTTCGCCTCATCTTCCAAATAAATCCTATGCAAGCAAATTGATGGATCAATCCCTTTCAAATCAGCCACACTCCACCCAATCGCTTCTTTATTCTTGGTCAAGACCTTAATCAGACTCGATTCATGTTCTGATGTCAACTTTGATGAAATAATTACAGGAAGAGTTTCGTTGGGTCCCAAGAAAACATACTTCAGTTTCTCTGGCAACTCCTTAAGTTCTAAAATAGGCAGAGTCATAAGTCATGGAACTGGGGGAGTACTTAAGACTATTGGGAGTGGTTCCACTAGCTCTTTCTTCCAAGGTTTTGCGTATAACGCAGTCTCAATTCTATCCAACTTCTTGTTCTGCCATTCCATATACGTATCCCAATCTTCGATTTCTTCATTCGGCATCTTATTTGCCAGAAATTCTTCAAGCTCGTCTTTCTCCTGAATTTGAGTCTCAAAATCATGTATAATATCATCTAGCTCATCGCACTCATCTATCTGGAAACAGTCCATACACTCAAGTTATTGATGTCTTCCCTCAAACACATTCATCCTGACTTTCATGTTTCCAAATGTCAGATCCATGGCTCTGGTTCGGCAATTTATGCATGCATTTGTTGTGGCAAAAAATGGTCTACCTAAGATCACTGGGATGTGTTTTTTTGAGTCCGGGATAGGTTTCATCTCCAGGATTACAAAATCAACTGGAAAGTAAAACTTGCCCACTCTAACTATTACGTCTTCGAAAATTCTTTTTGCCTGCTTGACATATCGATCGGCAAACTGTAGTACAACCTCTGTGGGACTGAGCTCTCCCAACCCTAGCTGTTTCTAGACTGAATAAGGAAGCAACTTAATACTCGCAACTAGATTAAGAAGGGCTCTACCAATTTCCTTGTCACCAATAACATAAGAAATAGTGGGAGCCCATGGATCTTTCCTCTTCGGTAGAGTATTGTTTAACAGCAGTGAACTCACTTGCTCAGTTAAGAGGATTTTCTTCGGATACCTCGTTCTTCCTTTTGTCTTTTGCGTACAGAGATCCTTGAAAAAGTTAGCATAAGGTGGGATTTGGGCAATCACGTCTAAGAGCGGCAGATTAATCTTGACTTGTTCGAACGTATCCAACATATCAGATTCTTTCATCTTCCCATACTTAGCTGGTTCTCTAAGATGTTGAGGAAATTGCGGTGTATCCTCATAGTTTGCCCTATCTAGCTCATTAAGCAATGTCTCGTCGACACTCTTATCTACTAGAAGTTTATTTGTCTAAACTTTAGCCTCTCTTCTCTCAACCTCTTTTTGCTGTGCTTTTTCCGCTTCCTTCCTATGAGCTTGCTCAGCTTCTTTTTTTCTATGCAGCCTATCCTCGTGTTCTTTCTCAACTCTGCTCTCTACTACGCTTCCACTTCTCAGAGTCGTAATTGCTTGAACAGACTCGTGATTATTATTGGTAAACGATCCAAGCTCTTACACTTGCTAAATCTTTGGGTTAGTGATAGGCTGACTAGGCAACTGACCTAGCTCTCTAGTATTTCTCTGATTTTCCATTTGTCCTAACTGCATGGTGATTTGGGCCAGTGCTTGAGTATGAACACCCATCTGATTTTGGAGGTCCACCAAGGTCTGTTATATCCTATTATTTTGGAAACTGGGTGGGGGAACTTGGCTTCTTTGAGGCTGGAGCTGATATTGGAATGGTTGGATAGCCTGGTTGTTATTGAATGGCTGATGATCTAGATAATTATTAGGTGGTTGTCTAGGTTGGAAATTTGATTGAGCATTATGAGCCAGTATAGTTGGTTGAGATTTGAATGATTGTTGGCTCTGTTGGAACCTTAGCTGCGAGGTAAATTGTTGTCTAGGTTGAAAATTGGATTGAGAATTGGACCACTATCTTGTTGAAATTTTTTAGGAGGATTCCCCACATTTGTGGACTTATAGGACAGGAATGGATGATTCCTATTATTTTGAGAGTATGAGTTGGAGAACGGGGCATTATTGGAGTAATTCCATGTTGCATTGACATCAGTGGTTATTACGTCCTCAAACTCATTTTGAGAATAATCTGGTTCAACCTCAAAAACTTCTCTTTTGGGAGAATGACTTCTTTGGGTAAGAAGTTTTTCAAATCGCTCTAACCTCTCCTCTATCAATGCCACTGGATTTTTCATATCATGATTAAGCTCAAATGCTTTTTCTGATCTTCTATCTAGTTCACCTTTAGACCTCATATCAGATTCATACTGAAGAGCATTTTCATTGATGTTATCAAACATCTCTAAAAGCTCTGTTGCGGGTTTCAAGGAAAACTGACCTTGTTTAGAGGCATCTATAAGATTTTTAAGCTTTTCACCTAAACCCATGTAAAACTTTCTAGCGACATCTTGATCAGAAAACCTATGGTGGGAACATTTGTACAAAATCTCATTATACCTCTCCCACACATCATGAAATTGTTCTCACAGCAACTGTCTAAATCGCTTAATTGCATCTTGGGCTTCTGAAGTCTTTCCTATGGGAAAATGTTTTTCTAAGAATTCTTGCTTAAGTGTTTCCAAGTCAAGTTTAGTTGCTTGAGTCAATTTTATATACCATTGATAGGTGCTCAATATTGGTCATTTTTCGCCCATATCTTGTGTTTCTGATGTCTTTATATTCCATACTTAGTATTTTTATCTCGTTTGTGTGTGTAAGCATGTTTCAGGAGATTAATGAAGAAACAGAGCTAATCTCGGTGAATTAACTGAGTTTGTGTTCATTTCTATCTCGAGAAAGGAATCAAGAGGTGCGTCAGAGCAAAAAAGAGCTACCGGATGGCGAAAAGATCATTTCATGACATCATTATCTCACCGGAAGGGCAAAAATGTCATTTTCAGACATTATTACTTCACCGAAAAGCATCGGGAGTCAAGGCGGTAAGTCTAGCTCAAATATGAACAGACGGGTTTTTATAGCAAAAATGCATTATACCGTACGTCACTAGAGAGAAAATGGGCAAATTGGACTCAACCTACGCTCTTAAGCTACACTGTGGTTTTGGACCCGACGCTCTAGACCTATGCCCAAGCGTAGGTCAGGAGCATAGCCCTACGATCTAAACCTATGCCCAACAATAGGTCAGGAGCATAGGTCCCACATGTTGCTCACGTAATCCCTCGACATGCTAAAGTTGTTTCGGAGTTGTTTCAGAATTTTTCAGTTTTGTCCCTACTTCGATATTTCAAGTGATCGGTGATTCCGGACATATACATACAGGCTTATGCACATATTTACATCTAATTTTATGAGATTATTCATGTATTATGAAATTACAAAAAAGTGCAACCATTAGAGTTTCCCTCACTTGTCTATAAATATGAGAGGATTAGGATTTAGAAAGGGGGGAGGCTTTTGAGGTTTTTTTAGTTCTATTTAGTAGATACCCGTTCATTCATAGAGTTCTCTTCCATTAAAGAGAACTACCATTGAAGACATAAAGATCCGAAGAAAAAGGCCATGGAGAGCGTTTCTACACCAATAATGCAGATTCTCTCAACCATGATCAACTAATTCGGTATCTAGGGTTTTCTCGCAAAACCCTAGCCAAGTAATGTAGTTCTGATTTTATATTCAATTGTAGAGAGGGGAAGCTGTGACTATACTATGATGATTGTGTTAGATGAGAGACTGTTTTTATTCGTGATACAAGTTTATTTATTTGAATTGATTCTTGTCTTAAACTTTTCGAATATATTTATCTTACACAATTACAATTATTCACTATGGGCTGGAACTCGGATGCTTAATCTTTAATTTCCTGCACAATGGTGGTCATAAAACTCAAATCCTAGGTTGCCACAGACCATGCCCTGACAAACTGATATAGACATGCCTTAGTTTATTTTCATTCTTTAATTTACTACTTTAATTAACTTTCTGTTAGTAGTTGGCATGCACTAATCAGTTTAGTCTTGAGATGGGTTGTCGCGATCCAGTTGAGAGTAATCATTTTTGGGGTCAAACTGCTGGCGCGGTGCGCCTGATTCACAGTCAATGGATCGCCCTCATACAATTGAAATAGAATTTGGACTATGCTATGCGGTTAGTGGTGGAGTGAGGAAACCCTATTTTTCTCTCCCTTTGAATCACAAACAAATTTACTTTGTTGTTTAGATTAATTTAAGTAATATTAGATAATTCACAAAATCAACTTTTTTCGAAAAACTATAATTCAGTACTTTTAGATTATTAAAGTGAACAATCCTCGTCTCTGTGGGATCGATATTCCCTTACTCAAGCAAAACTATACATAATTGATTTGTGCGTTATCAGAAGGGTAAAACCTAAAGTGTCATTAAGGTGTTATTTTTAACCACATATTTTGCACACACCCGACGCCCATCAAGTTTTTTGGCATCGTTGTCGGGGACTTGGCATTGTTCAATAGCTTTAGTAATTTATTTGCATTGCGTTATTGTAGATTAAAGCGAAAGTTGAAATTTTTGTGTGATTTTCAGGTACAATTGAAGAGCGTGAAAGGAAAAGACAAAGTTGTTGAAGTTGCATCTGGACCCTTTGTGAGTTTCAATTTTGCTTGGTTTTTGTATTTAATTTTTAGCTTCACTTTTTGTTCATAGTTTAGATAAATTTAGAAATAGTTTAGTTAATTTTCTTTATTTAAAAAAAACAAGTTTTTATTGTATGTCCAATAGATCGACGCGTTCAAATTCAAATTATGTGTTAATAGTATACGACCCGAAGATCGAAAGAACTCTAAGGCGTTTACAAAAATCTATTGAAGAGCATCGTCAAAAAGAAGAGGTCAAGATGGGTGACGAGAGAGTCAATCCACGGAGAGGACCAGACACCTCATTGAAGGGATTCTATGCACGAGACACATATGAATCGTATGATGAATTTCCAGAAGATGAGGGTGCAAAGCATTTCGAGATCAAGATGAGTGTGATCCACATGCTCCCAAAATTCTATGGTCTCAGGATAGAAGATCCGTACCAGCATGTCAATGAATTCTTAGAGGTTGCATCAACCGTTAGGTATGATGTCTTAACTAAAAATGATCTAAGAGTGCGTCTATTACCATGGTCTTTAAAAGAGAAAGTAAAAAGATGGTATATTAAATTGACTCAAACAACTAAACTTGACTGGAAAACACTTCAGCAAGAATTCTTAGAAAAACATTTTCCCATAAGAAAGACTTCAGAAGCCCAAGATGCGATTAAGCGATTCAGGCAATTGCCAGGAGAATAATTTCATGATGCGTGGGTGAGGTACAGTGAGATTTTATATAAATGTCCCCACCATAGGTTTTCTTATCAGGATGTTGCTAGAAATCTTTACATAGGTCTAGGTGAAAAGCATAAGAATCTGATACATGCCTCTGCACATGGTCAGTTTACCTTGAAACCCGCAAGAGAGCTCTTAGAGATGTTTGATAACATCAGTGAAAATGCCCTTTAGTACGAATCTAATATGAGGTCTAAAGGTGAACTAGATAGAATCATGATATGAAAAATCTAGTGGCACTGATAGAGGAGAGGTTAGAGCGATTTGAAAAACTTCTTACCCAAAGAAATCATTCCCCTAAAAGAGAAGTTTTTGAGGTTGAACCATATTATTCTCAAAATAAGTGTGAGGACGTAATAGCCGCTGATGTCAATACAACATGGAATTACTCCAATAATGCCCCGTTCTCCAACTCATACTCTCCGAATAATAGATACCATCCATTCTTGTCCTATAAGTCCACAAATGTGGAAAATCCTCCAGAAAAAGTTCAACAAGGACAGTGGTCCAATTCTTAATCTAATTTTCAACCAAGGCAACAATTTACCTCACAACCAAGGTTCCAACAGAGTCAGCAATCATTCAAATCTCAACCAAGAATAATGACTCAAAATTCTCAATCAAATTACCAACCCAGACAGCCATCCAATAATTCTCTGGCTCTTCATCCATTCAATAATAACCAGGTTATCCAACCATTCCAATATCAGCTCCATCCTTAAAGAAACTAAGCTCCACCACCCGGCTTTCAAAATAACAGGATAGAAAAGACCTTAGTGGACCTCCAAAATTAGATGGGGGTTCATACTTAAGCACTGGCCCAAATCACCATGCAGTTAGGATAAATGGCAAATCAGAGAAATACTAAAGAGCCAGGTCAGTTGCCTAGTTAGCCTATCGTTATCCCAAAGATCCAGCAAGTTCAAGAGCTTGGATCATTTACCAATGCTAATCACGAGTTTGTTCAAGCAATTATGACTCTGAGAAGTGGAAGAGTAGTGGAGGAAGAACATGAGGAGAGGTTGCGTAGAAGAAAAGAAGCTGAGCAAGCTCAAAGGAAGGAAGTGGAAGAGGCACAGCAGAAATAGGTTGAGAGCGGAGAGGCTGAAAGTCAGACAGATAAACTGCCAGTGGATAAGAGTGTCGATGAGACATTGCTTGATGAGTCAGATAGGGCAAACTACGAGAAGGCACCGCCATTTCCTCAACGTCTTAGAGAACCGGCTAAGTATGGGAAGATGAAAGAATCTGATATGTTGGATACATTCCAACAAGTCAAGATTAATGTGTCGCTCTTAGATGTAATTGCCCAAATCCCACCTTATGCTAAATTTTTCAAGGATCTCTGTACACAGAAGAGGAAAAGTAGAATAAAGAATCCGAAGAAAATACTATTGACTGAGCAAGTGAGTTCACAGTTGTTAAGCAATACTCCACCGAAAAGGAAAGATCCTGGTGCTCCCACTATTTCTTATGTTATCGGTGACCAGGAAATTGGTAAAGTCCTTCTTGATCTAGGTGCGAGTATTAAGTTGCTTCCTTATTCAATCTATAAACAGCTAGGGTTGGGAGAGCTCAGTCCCACAGAGGTTGTACTGCAGTTTTTCGATCGATCTGCCAAGCAGGCAAAAGGTATTTTGGAAGATGTCATAGTTCAAGTGGGTAAGTTTTACTTTCCAGTTGATTTTGTAATCCTGGAGACGGAACTTGTCCCGGACTCGAAAAAACACATCCCAGTGATCTTACGCAGACCATTTCTGGCAAGAGCTAGTGGAACCACCCCCAATAGTTTCAAGTACTCCCCCAGTTCCATCACTTACAACTCCGCCTGTTTTAAAACTTAAGGAGTTGCCAGAAAAGTTGAAGTATGTTTTCTTGGGACCCGACGAAACTCTTCCTGTAATTATTTCATCAAAGTTGACAACAGAACAGGAATCGAGTCAGATTGAGGTCTTGACCAAGAATAAATAAGCAATTGGGTGGAGTGTGGCTGATTTGAAAGGGATTGATCCAACAATTTGCATGCAATGGATTTATTTGGAAGATAAAGCTAAATCGTCAAGGGAGATGCAGCGAAGATTGAATCCGAACATGATGGAGGTAGTAAGAAAGGAAGTAGTGAAGTTGCTAGATGCGGGAATCATCTACACGATCTCTGATAGTAAGTGGGTAAGCCCAACTCAAGTGGTCCCAAAGAAGTCGGGAATCACAATGGTTCCCAATGAAAAGGGTGAGCTAATTAATCAAGGCACAACCACGGGGTGACGTGTGTGTATCGACTACAGAAAGCTCAACTCTAACACCAGGAATGATCATTTTCCATTACCATTCATCGATCAAATCCTAGATAGATTAGCTGGACAGAGCTACAACTGCTTTTGGATGGATATTCCGGCTATAATCAAATGGCAATTGATCCTGCAGATCAGGAGAAAGCCACTTTCACTTCTTCATATGGCACATTTGCATACAGATGGATGCCTTTTGGTTTATGTAATGCGTTAGCTACATTCCAGAGGTGTATGATGTTTATCTTCTCTAATATGGTAGAAACGTTTCTGGAAGTGTTCATGGATGACTTCTCAGTCTTTGGGGCAACCTTTGAAGACTGTTTGAGGCATTCAACATTAGTACTTGAAAGGTGTAATGAGATTAATTTAATTATTAGTTGGGAAAATAGCCATTTTATGGTTCAAGAGAGAATAATATTAGACCACAATATATCAAAGCAGGGGATTGAGGTCGATAAAGCAAAAGTTGAGCTGATTTCAAAATTACCTCATCCCATATCTGTGAAGCAGATAAGCTCTTTTCTGGGTCATGTCGGGTTTTATAGGAGCTTTATCAAAGATTTTAGCAAAATCGCCCGGCCATTATGCAATTTAATGGCTAAAGATGTAGTCTTTGTCTTTGACAAAGAATGTCTTCATGCCTTTGAGGAATTGCATACTAAACTCTCATATGCCCCAATTATCTGTCCACCGAACTGGTCTCTACCGTTCGAACTGATGTGTGATGTTTCAGATTATGCAATCGGTGCAGTGCTAGGGCAGAGAAAAGACAAGTTGTCAATAATTGTCGTTGAGTCCACAAAGGATGACACTCCTCTTAAGGATGAGTTCCCGAATGAACATCTGTTCAGCATGGCTGTTTTGGAACAGATACCATGGTATGCAGATATTATAAACTATAAAGCGACAAGTAGAATTCTTAATGGATGGTCAAAGCATAAGAAGGATCATTTCTTCAGCCAAATAAAATTTTATATCTGGGATAATCCGCGACTGTACAAATATTGCCCGAATCAGATAATTCATAAATATGTTCCAGAAAGTGAAGTTCAAGGCATACTGATATTCTGTCATACACTAAAGTGTGGAGGGCACTTTGGTGCTTAGAAGATAGCTCACAAATTCCTACAGAGTGGTTTTTATTGGCCCACCATATTCAAGGATGCATTTAAGTTTTGCAAATCTTGTCTAAGATGTCAAAAGTTGGGATCCATATCTCGACGAGACATTATGCCACTAAATCCTATTGTGGTGGTTGAGTTGTTTGACGTCTGGGGCATTGACTTCATGGGACCATTTCCAAAAGCCGGCGATAAGTAGTACATATTAGTGGGATTTGATTACGTTTCTAAATGGGTAGAGGATGTTGCCACGTCGCATACAAATCACATTATTGTTGAGGAGTTTGTTAAATTCAATATCTTTTTTAGATTTTGTATGCCACGAGTGTTGATTAGTTACGGCGGCAGCCACTTTGACAACCAGTTTCTTCCAGCCTTGTGCAAGAAGTATGGTGTCACTCATAGAATTGGAACGCCATATCATCCACAGATGAGTGGTCAAGTGGAGGTTTCAAACAGGGAGATCAAGAATATTATTGAAAAGACAGTGGATCCTAATTTGAAAAATTGGCCGAGAAGGCTAAATGATGCATTGTGAGCATACAGGACCGCTTACAAGACACCGATTGGTACGTCACCATACAGATTGGTCTATGGTAAGGCATGTCATCCCCCTATGGAACTCGAGCATAGAGCATATTGGGCGATCAGAAGATTGAATTTTGATATCAAAAGATCGGGTGCTCAGAGGAAACTCCAACTCGTAGAGCTTGAGGAGTTGAGGAACAACGCATATGAGAATTCTAGAATATATAAAGCCCAAACCAAAGCATTCCATGATAGACATATCAGAAAGAAAAGCTTTGAGGTCGGGCAGACAGTATGGTTGTTGAATTCAAGACTCAAATTATTTCCCGGTAAACTCCAGTCAAGATGGGACGGGCCGTAAATAATTACTAAGGTTTACCCCCATGGAGCAGTGGAACTTGACGACCCTGACAATAGAAAATGATTTGTTGTGAATGGTCAGCGTTTAAAGTATTATAATGAAGTTGTTTTGACAGAGAGTGTCGTTGAAACAGTTGATTTAACAGAACCGGCATCAGAGCCAGATGATTTTAATCCTGAATACTGAGAGGTGGAAACGTCGAGCCACCGATGTTAAACATAGGTACTAAGTGATAAAGATTAGCTTTTGATCTTAGTTTGTAGTTGTACAATAGTACTTTAATTCAGTTTTTGTAAAATTTTACGATCGAGTCCGAAATAGTCAACATCGTTCAGAGGTGTATACGGGGGAGTTTCAAGTGTTCGAGAATCGAGAATGAGCAACAAAATGGCTGAAGCCAAAAGTTCATCTTTGGCACCTACGCCCAAGCGTAGGATGACCGACGCCCCAGCGTAGGTCACGGGACTGTTTACAGTCCCAAACAATCCCGTGGCTTTTCATTTTCAAATTTTGTTTTTCTTCCTCTCCTCTCCACCGAATCGACTCCCGTTTGTTCGTAAAGCCAAATATCAATATTTCCTATCATTCCCAAGTGGCGGATCATCAGATTAGTTAGCGGCGTGTACGGATTCACGTGAAGAACTCAAAAAGTCTCCAGAATCCAATTTTGGGGAATTTGCCGTTTCTCGCGATTCGGTAAGTTTTGATCCATTGTTTTGGTTTCGAATACTTAATATAACTATTCTAAACTAGTATTGATGAACGAGACCGATTGAAATCGTGTTTTAATCCGTTTTCAAAAAAGTTAGGTTTCCGGCTTCAAATACGTGTTGAATATCGAATTTTTGAGATGAGGTCTTGTTTAATCGTTGTATTAGAATAATTTAGATATAGTTGTGCATTCGATTCGGTGTCCGGACAGTTTTCGCTCATTTTTCATAAAATCCGAATTATGTAGGAATGGCTCATGTAAAAGGAGCGAGGAAGGAGGCTGAGGGAGCATCTACGCGGGGGATGGCAGTGGAGAGAGATAGAGCATGGTCACCGCCCCTGGAGAGTACGCGACCTGTACGCCATAGTACCCGGGCACCGAGACCGGTGTATGTTGCGCCGGATTCGTCAGATGAAGAGGTTAATAGGCCGATTGCACTGACGGAGGACATTATTAAGTTAGATTTGTGATTTGGCCGAATGACAGTTCCACCTGCTACACCGAGGGCACCATAATGGCCCCGGGCACAGTCTCCAGTCCCTGAGCGATCACCACTACCACATGAGTCGGAGACATCCGATGCACAGACTACTGAGAGTGGTGATAGTGAGGATGGGCAGGCAGGGCAGGATGCAGAGTTAGAGGATGTTGAGCGTGGCAAGGTGCCATATCCTGAGCCAAAATTTAATGAATACGTGGATGATCTTATATCTTACAGATGGAAGCACTCCACGGTCTCCAATGAGACACTGATGGAGCGAGCTTTAGAGAAAGGGTTTCGATAGGAACACAATTTTTGCTATTGTGCCACTTGAGTGGATAGAGCCAGTACCACATTGGATCATTGGTGTACTGAGGGAGTGCAGATTATTACCGATCCTAGCCCCAACTACTCCACACACTTGCACTGACATGATTAGCGAGTTTTGGCTTCATATGAGGCATTACAGCAGAGGGACTCGAATAATGACAGTGGTGCAGGGAAAGGAGTTTGAGATTACTCTCGAGAGTATTGCTGCTGCGTAGGGTATTCCACATGAGTGCCCTGCGGAGCTAGAGGAGCAGTTCCCATTTATACCAGACCCACTTCTGCCACTTTATGATATGGTGAGACTGCAGACTAAGGGGCAGTGGGTTGACAATAGGCGTAATGGGACAAAGAATTCTAACTATCATCCGATGTTGTGGCTCTAGGATGTGATAGTTCGGTCCAATGTGTTACCACATAGCCATCAGACCATGTGTTACCCGCCATTTTCGGCGTTGCACTATGCTTTCGAGTTTGGTCACTAGTACTCTATTCCACACGCCCTTTGGCAGACTTTAATCTGGCATTATATTCATTTGTATCGCGAGAACAAGGTCAGAACTGCCATGTTTCAGATGATTTTTCCCTGCCTTGTGATAAAGTTGATATTTGATCAGGGATTACAGATGGAGGCCGAGGATGAGTTTGCACCGTTAGTTGTGTATAGCAAGGGAGCGTGGAACAAGGGGTGGATCAAGAAGGGTCCAGAGACATTTTCTCGCCGGCGCAAGTTCAGAGGAGTTTTACTGCCGACTGCATAGGAGGATGATATAGAGATGCCATAGGCAAAGGATAAGATACCTGAGGTGGAAGTGCCACAGGCTAAGGAGGTTGTTATAGAAGATGATGCGCCACAGGCCCCGGCTGGGGGTGCTGTTATGATGACTCAAACTCAGTACAACTAGTTGATTAGCCGTATTGAGGGATTAGACCGCTCATTCACGGAGGAGAGGCATGCCCGACTGTGTGAGCACCATGAGATGATGGATCGGTGGGATATTATGATGCGTCATATGGGAGTGACCGTTCCACCACCACAGCCACCTCCAGATGATACTTTGTAGTTGTAGTTTAGTTTTGGTTATATTATTTTATTTTTTGCATTTTCTTGTTTTAGCTGTTCACGGTAGAGATTAATCGTAGAGCGGAGAGTTAGTGTTCGATCTTTTGTGACCGCTTAACAATCATCTCTAACTCATCTCTAACTGTTTGGGATATTTTTGTTTTTATATAAAATGACAGTTTTGACCATTTTTACTTATATATGTGTGCCTTACTATGTTTATTACGTTAAGTATGTGTGATTTTATTTTTGCACTATAAGGACATGTGTGCATTTGAGTTTGGGGGTGCATTGGTTATTAGAAAGCGTGTCATGATTCTTGTTTTAATATATATATATATATATATATATATATATATTGCCCTACCCTATGCCCAAGCATAGGGTAGTTCGTGGCTGGGCCAGAAAATTTTAGAAATTCTTCCCTTTTTTGGATGTTTTGGCATGATTTGTACTTATACTTGTATTTAGATTTGTTTAAGTTACTTTTAGGAATTTGTGTATAATTTTTTAGAATTTTTAGAGTAATCCTAATCTGACAAAGAGATTGCAAATAGAAGTTGGATTAGTTATTGTTTCCCCTTTCCTAGTCAATTAAGGATTTTAAATCATTTTTATCTTCTAATTATACTCCATTAATCTATAAATACATCCATAGGGTAGACACAATTCATAATTCACAATTCTCAAGGAGTGAGCATTAGATTGGGTATTCTTCTTCTATTCTTCTTTTATTTTTTCTATTTCGAAGAGGGTTAGTATGGATAATGCTAATGAAGATTATTCTGACCCGGGGGAATTTATAGAAGAGACGGAACCATATGTGGCAATGAAGAGAACGAATAACGAAGCTATGAGTCGGAAGGGAAGCCGAACCACACCAAAATTGTTTTTGTAGTGTCGTTTGCAATTTGAGATATTTTGTCTGAAGAGGATGAATCGAGTATTAGTTGCACCAGGAAGGAAAATCCTTAAAGAACGAGGATTGAAAAGTCTAGAAAAACCAGCGGGTGAAAAGGTGTATCCGGGCTTTGTCCAAAAATTCTATGAAAATATGATAGTTTTGGAACCGCCAGGATTTGAGGCAATAAGGGCTAAAGTGACTCGGTGGAGTGCTCCTGTTGTGATTCGAAGAAGAAGTATTACCAATGCATGGATTATACCAATCGGTACGCCGACAAACTTACATGAAATATTAAAGGAGCATTCGGTAGTATGGCCACATAAGGATGAAGATATGGTGAGGGAATCGTGTGTGGTTTCAGATCTAGGGGATAAAACGTGTGAAAATTGGTTGTTGAAGTCGGATCTACTTTATTTGGATTGTGCTGTTGCGACTCAACTTCGGCCTAATAATCGAACAAGTGCAAGAGATCACACTATGCTTCGAACTTTGTATGCCCTAACTCATGGGTATGAAGTGTGTGTTCCAAATTTTATTATAGTTGAGATGTCGCATGCTCGAGCAATTGTGAGTCGAGAATGGGCGGGGGCCGATAAATGTGACTATTATCTTCCATACCCGTTTTTACTATAAAAATCATTGTTAAGTAGTTGGGTGATAGAATGAAGGAATTGGATGAGATGCGGTGGACATTCATGAAAATATATCAGGAGGAAGATTTAGAGAAGTTGAAAAAAACTGCAGATTGCCGGATATGGTTGAAGAGTGTTGTGTCGAGTGATGAAGAAGAAGAGGCGGACTACGATTTTGGTTTAGGATTTTTACGTTATTTTATTTGTAGAGACAGTAGACCCTTAAGGCCACGTCTTTGTTTCTTTTATTTTTATTTTTATTATTTTAGGATTGTAGGCCCTTAAGGCCAAATTAGTTTTTTGTATTAATATTTTTGTCCTAAATATAAAAAAAAAGTCTTTGATTCCTTGAAAACATGTGTCAATTTTTGGATGTTTAGGATGCAATTTATTTTCCATTGCTATGATTGGGTATATCTGTTATGTTAATGATATCTCCAGGTGATCCAATTCAAGTTTGGGGGAAAGGATTTGTGTTTTGCTGTGGGATCCAAAATTGAGCTTCAAATGTAACTGTATCTATTCTCCTATTTTATTTTTGACCATGGGGACATGGTCTGATTTTAAGTTTGGGGGTAAGGGTATAGTATTGTAAGGAATAAAGATTTTCGAGAAAAAATAAAAAACAAATTGGACCAATTCTTTATTTTTACGCATGAATGTTTGACATTTATAGTTGATTAAGTTTGTGTATATGAGGCATGAGTAGTATGTGATAAGATGTTCCCGCTCATGAGAATAATGATTAGATCAAGTTAGTAAAGTAATGTGGTTTTTCATGGGTGAGTGAATGAGTGAAATTGAAATTAAGAAGGACGACTTTGACCTATAAACACAAGCACACATTCACTATGAGAAATATGATGATTTTTGACTATGTGGTTGAAAAATAATTTTGTTGTAATAAAAGGGGAGAAGGGGAGTTGTTTTGTTTAAATAAAGAAAATTGAAAATTTTTTGAGAAAATAAAATGCAAAAAGCAGTTCTTTGATCTGAGTAACCGGGTTTTGGTATCACCAATACCACTATTCGCGTTTAAAGGGGAGAAGACTGATGAGCATAAATCCCATGGAAGAAACTCGAGCCCAATTGATTGGGATTGAAAATCCTCGCTAGAAAGTCCGGAGACTTAGAAAGACAAAAAGGGATTAAAAGTGGAAAGTTGAAAAGTTACGTTATAATGAAAAATGGCAAAATTTGATCAATGAAGTAGAAGAAAAGAAACTGAAATATTGTAGTTGAATGTTCACAAAATCATGGAAGGTTGTCTAGATTTTAAGTAGAAAGTAGCAAATCATTCACTTAAGTGGGGACCATTCATAGCACGAAGCTTGATATAATTATTGTTTGGTAGTGAGTGGGAAAATTTGCATTCATATTATCTTGTGTGTTATATCATAGCTTATTTTAATTAGGTGTGTGAACTCATGAATGCGTAATTACAAAAGAGTTGAGATGTTTGTAGGTACCATCACTAGAAACTTTCACGAGACTTCACTTGTCCACTAGGGGTAACCTAAGGGTTTAAAAGGCTTGTTACACGTGTTAAATGTAATCGTTGACCCTCACGAAAGCAAGGGATTAGGTTAGATATAATAAAAATCATCACAGTTAGTTCTCTCTGAGTTTATTGCTAAGGGACTAGTAATATGTAAGTTTGGGGGTGTGATAGGTGCTCAATATTGGTCATTTTTCACCCTTATCTTGCGTTTGTTATGTCTTTACATTCCATTACTTGGTATTTTTATCTCGTTTGTGTGTATAAGCATGTCTAAGAGCTTAATGAAGAAACAGAGCTAATCTCGATGAATTAACTGAGTTCGTGTTCGTTTCTATCTCGAGAAAGGAATCAAGAAGTGCGTTAGAGCAAAGAAGAGCTACCGCATGGCGAAAAGGTTAATTCACGGCATCATTATCTCACCGGAAGGGCAAAACTGTCATTTTCAGACATTATTACTTCACCGAAAAGCATCGAGAGTCAAAGGCGGCCAGTCTAGCTCAAATATGAAAAGACGGGTTTTTACAGCAAAAATGCATTATACCCTACGTCACCAGAGAGAAAATGGGCAAATTGGACTCAACCTACACTCTTAAGCTACACTGTGGTTTTGGACCATACGCTCTTGACCTACGCCCAAGCATAGGTCAGGAGCATAGCCTTACGACCTAGACCTACGCCCAAGCATAGGTCCCACATGTTGGTTACGTGATCCTTCGACATGCTGAAGTTGTTTCGGAGTTGTTTCAGAATTTTCAAATTTTATCCCTACTTCGATATTTCAAGTGATCGGTGATTCCAAACCTATACATACAGGCTTATACACATATTTACATCTAATTTTATGATATTATTCAAGTATTATGAAATTACATAAAAGGGCAACCATTAGGGTTTCCCTCACTTGTTTATAAATATGAGAGGATTAGGGTTTAGAAATGGGGGAGGCTTGTTGGGTTATTTTTAGTTATGTTTTGGAGATACATGTTCATTCATATAGTTCTCTTCCATTGAAGAGAACCACCATTGAAGACCTAGAGATCCGGAGAAGAAAGCCGTAGAAAGCGTTTCTACACCGACAATGCAGATTCTCTCAGTCAAGATCAACTAATTCGGTATCTAGGGTATTCTCAGAAAACCCTAGCCAAGTAATGTAGTTCTGATTTTATATTCAATTGTAGAGAGGGGAAGATGTGACTATACTGTGATGATTGTGTTAGATGAGAGACCGTTTTTATTCGTGATACAAGTTTATATATTTGAATTTATTATTGTCTTAGACTTTTCGAATATATTTATCTTACACAATCATATTATTCACTATGGCTGGAACTCGGATGTTTAATCTATGATTTTCTATACAATGGTGGTCATAAAACTCAAAACCCTAGGTTCACACAGGTCATGCCCTGAGAAACTTATATAGACATGCCTTAGTTTATTTTCATGCTTTAATTTAATTTATGTTAGTAGTTGGCATGCACTAATCAATTTAGTCTTGAGATAGGTTGTCGCGATCCGGTTGAGAGTAATCCATTTTGGGGTCAAACTGCTGGCGCGATGCGACCTGATTCACAATCAATGGATCGCCCTCATACAATTGAAATAGAATTTGGACCATGTTATGCAATTCATGGTGGAGTGAGGAAACCTTAGTTTTCTATCCCTCTAAATCATAAACCAATTCACTTTGCTATTTAGATTAATTTAAGTAATATTAGATAATTCACAAAATCAACTCTTTTCGGAAAACTATAATTCGGTGATTTTATATTATTAGAGTAAACAATCCTTGTCTCTATGGGATCGATATTCCCCTACTCAAGCAAAACTATACATAATTGATATGTGCGCTTGCAGAAGGGTAAAACCTAAAGTGTCGTTAAGGCGCAGTTTTTAACCACATATTTTGCACACACCTAACGCCCATCAACCATATTTTTGCTTTGTCTTTTAAAGACCATGGGAACAGACGCACTCTTAAATCATTTTTAATCAAACCAACATACCTAACAGTTGATGCAACCTCTTAAAATTCATTGACATGTTGGTACGGATCTTCTATCCTGACACCAGAGAACTTTGGGAGCATGTTTATCACACTCGTCTTGATCTCGAAATATTTGCACCTTCCTCTTCTGGAAATTCAGCATACGATTCATACACGTCCGGTGCGTAGAATCCCTTCAATGAGGTATTTGTTCCTCTCCATGGATTGACTCTTTCGTCACCCATCTCGACTTCTTCTGTCTGACGACGCTCTTTAATAGATTTTCGTAAACGCCTTAGATTTCTTTCGATCTCCGGGTCGTATACAACTAACGCAAAATTTGAATTTGAACGCGTAGATCTATCGGACATACACTAAAAACTTTTTCCTTTTTTTTAAAATAAAGCAAATTAACTAAAGTACTTCAAAACTAATATAAACTATAAACAAAAAGCAAAGCTAAAAACTAAATGCAAAAACCAAGCAAAATTGAAACTCACAAAAGGTCTAGACGCAACTTCAGCAGTTTTGTCTTTTTTTTTCACGCTCTTCAATTATACCTGAAAATCACACAAAGAATTCAACTTTAGCTTTAATCTACGATAACGCAATGCACTATGCCAATATACTTAACCTCCCCCAAGGGTACAAAAATATATAATCGCAAGTATCAAAATATATATTTCCTTACACTTTATTAATTACCGCATGTAATCATTTTCTTTCACATTAATCACCATCAGTTGAGCATTTTATAAAGATATGAATTTAATTGCAATATTCATATTTAACATGCTCCACAATCCAACAGGCAATAATAGCACATAATAACTTGCTCCAATAATCCACATGTAATAATATCACATATACATATCAAATGAAATCACATAATATTATACAATACAATGTGACTCAACACCACACTTTGCCCTATCATAGGTTAACGAATACGCACTCTACCCATAAATATGAGTTAACAGAGCACCGCACCGGTCCTTCCCAAGTGATTTTGAAACTTCTCACTTCAACAAGGAAGGCGGTTGCACGAGACGACCCGTGACAAAAGATTCGTAAAAACAAATACACGAGACGACCCACGACAAAATATCCGAATAACGGATGCACAAGAGGACCCGTGACTTTGAGAATGAGACGACTCACCCTATACCACCTTTTTGGCTTTTTAGTTCCACAGGTAGGGAAACACCCCCTGGCCAGTTGTTGCGACGATTCGACACAAAGACACCCCACATGATTTCACAACTCACATATACCAACACCATGACTTGACACTACACGATGTTCTCAATATGCATCCAGGTTCAAATGACAATCATGCCTCAACATAAATATGTAAGGCATCATATTTATGAACATATTCACATGCTAACACATGAATCTCATAATCTCTTACACATGCTTTCAAAACAATAAAGTGATAAATCACGACAAGCAATTATATCACATAATCATACTTGCAATTCATCAAATTATACTTTAATTCACAAGTATACAAGTTCATTCATTTAAACATGATTTTAATTCCCTTAAAACAAATAGTCCACGTATCATAAGGGGAACCTAGCATAACGTCTAAGTTTTCATGTCCCTCACGTTCACATATTCCCTAACACATTAAAAAAGGAACTAAGCCACCTATTATATTTCAATTCAAATAGGAATTTATTTGATTTTACAGGAAAATAATTTAATTAATTTATCAAATTAATTCCTAAGTTCTGTCTCGATTCTAACCCAATTATAGATATTTAAATTCACAATTTAATACATCTATATTAAAATAAATACGGGTTTGCATACCCAAACCAAGTCAATGATACGGAAGTAAGAATAAAATTTCTCACCTTAATTTACGCTTACAGAACCTTCCGAAACGGCCTACCGTGAACAGTACCGACGCCCGTATATGGAGCTCGCCGACCAAAGTCACCCGAATAATATTTTGAATATACCAAAACATCCGTCTCGACAACCTATGCGATATATACAAAGCCTATTACCAATAGGTTAATCAATTTGGGTAAATCTAAAATAACCCAAACGAAAATCATAACCTATAAACGCGATTTCCCGACAAACCGTTTAACGAAAAATTACTAAATTTAAGTATGACGTACCTAGAATCGATACGAAGCTACCCTTCGAAAATCAGTCCAAACCGATGTCGGGAAGGAGACCAAAAAAATGGCCGAAGTCTGTCTAAACCGGCTCTGTCGCGCGCACTACTGCCGCTCCACCGCGCGCAACTCCAGCGACCACCAGCAGCCACCACCTGCTTCGCTTATTCCTCAGCGCACGCCATTGCCAGCCATGGTAGTCGTCACCGTCGCTGCCCAGTCCAGCCGGCGCCGCTGCTCCAGGTCGCGCCTTCAGCAGCGACCCTCTCCCGACTCTCACACAACTCATCTCTCCCTCTCTCTCTTTCTCTCTCTCTAAATGACCGACCATGAAAAAGAAGAGAGTTTGCATCTGTCGGCTGAAGAGATAAGGAGAAAGAAGGAAATAGAGGTGTGCGGGAGTTGTCTGCAGATGTGGTGTATACATGTATACATATATATATGATATATTGCACAAGTGACCCTCCAATTATCCATAATTACAAAATAACCCCAAAACAATATATATATAATTACAATTAAATAAAATGACGGGATTGAGGTTAGAAATTATGAGAGTGAGACTCTCCATGGATGATTTGATAGCGGTACGATGTAGAAGTGTGGTTCAGTTGAGTTGTGGATGTAGTTATGATTATTCTTTTCATATAATCCTAAGGAGTGACTTAATTATCTCCTAAGAACCTAGAACAGTGTACTCAGTGCACTGTGTGATGGATAGTTAGTTCTTATGGTACCTCAGGGCGAGGATGCATACTGGAGTATATATATACGCGCGGATATGATTAATTATCTACAGGGTTATATAGATATAGATATATATATATATATATATATATATATATATCTTATGTATATAGATATATTTATTAGATAGTGCTTGTATGCCTTTATAGTATTGAGACTTGTGAGTTGATCTATGTTTAGTACTTTATGACTTCTTGTGTGTGGCCTTGACTTATGATTTGGATTATTTGTGGGGCTATTTTGGGATCTCGGATTGGCGTGGGTGTCAGGTGAGACAACTGACTAACCTAGGATAGATGTATGCACACGGGATGGTTAGAGGTTCCTGATGGCTAAGGGTGTGTTTGTTAGGGATATTATTGGTGAGCCATGGTTTTTTTTGCTCACCCCCACAGAGATTGCAGGATTACAGGTGGATGCAGCATAACACATACAGCGGCGATGGTACGGGTGACTTGGGACGCTTTTGTTTAGATTTGTTCCTTTATCCATATCTATTCAAGTGTGTTCTTATTTCTCTTTGGAGCCAGTCTGTTGGCATATCCCCTTTCGTTGTATCTTTTGTTTCATGTATTTATTATTTCGGGGTGTCATTGTGTCTTTTCTGCACTTCCATGTGGTTTTCTATATTCTTATTCGAGCATTGTGGCTCTGTAGGTTTTAGAAAGGTGTGTAGAGGTAACGGTGGTTTTTTTTTCCCACTACCTCGGCCCTAGTAGGTTTCTGGAATGTTAGGTTACGTGTCAGTGTTGTTAGTACTCTTGTTATTGGCAGGTTTCTTCTTGTGTTATGATGGTGTGTCCAGATGTTCCATTTACAAATGAAATTCTACCGGATTTTTGTTAGAATTCACTATTGATTTTCTATCACTTTAGTAGGCATGGAATACCTAGTTTTCATGCTTATTCCATGTATTTCCTCGTTATTATTTATTTTAGTGGTCTTTATCCACTAATGTCATACCTTGGGATTTATTGATTTTCTGGATGGGAGTCTCAGGAATAACGGGGCGTGACAGAATTGCTCCCGATCAAATGAACTCTCCCAATCATAATCTCAACATGATATGATCGGTGCTAGGATCTGTTTGAAGGATTAATGTTGAAGGCCGAAGATTATGGATCGGAGGATGATGAATCGACTACCTCTTAATCGACAAAAATCGCCATCGGTGGATAGAGATCATTGCGACAAAAATGCTACTTTGCTTATTGGTGACAATTTCTGGTAATGATATGAATGATAAGGGCGTGCAATTTTCACTCTGATCCAAGCATGAGGGTTTTCTGTATGTGTCCATTTATTTTGTAAAATTTGGGGCTTAGGTCTAATGCTTGTACATATCACCCATCTTTCACTTCTCAGTTTGGGCTTTCCCTTTTTAGCCCTCTCTTTTTCATTGTATTACATTTCTACCATTTATAAAATTATTTATTTACCAAAAAAAGGTGTGCAAACAGATCAGGGATGTTCTACCAAAAAAATTGTGGTATGCACCTGTTATGTCAAATATCAAAGCAAAGGTTGAATGGGGTCATGTTTGAATTCTTAAGGCTACATGAGGGATTGGAGTTCAATATATTCAACTATGGAACAAAGCTTCAATCCTCATACACCTATGGACCATTTGCTAACATGTCGCTGAGAACATTTGGAAGGAATGGACTATAGAATATTATAGGAACATATAAGAATTACAAGTACCACAAGATTGCTCATGGTTCTGGAGGAAACTACTTCAACATAGAAGTTTGGCTGATGCCTGTTATCAAACACAAGATAGGCAATGGAGCTTTTACTTTGGTGTACTATGATAACTAGTTACCATTTAGACCATTATTTAAGGTACTCCTTGACTCTCCTCAAAGGCAAAGATGGCAATACAACAGGCAATCCAAAGTCACATCCTTTCTAATTAATGGTCGATCAGTGGACACGGTCTAGACAAATAACCAATCTATAAGCTCCCCTACTTTGACCTATCTACATTACTTCTTCCTAACACTACCACTAATGATATCATCCAATGGACACCATCACCCAACAAAGCTTATACCAGCAAACATACCTTGCTCCCCTACAAGTAAAATAGGAATATTACCTTATAATCATCAAGCAAAGGTGCCAGATTTTAAAAAATTATAAAGAGAGTTGTTGATAATTATAGGACTTCTGCAATTATTTCATAAAAATTACTTCAAAAAAATATGTAATAGTCAAAAAAAACATGGAGAGAAAAGGAAATATACAATATCCAAAGAACATAGTATTCGAAAAATGAAAACATGCTAAAAATAAACGTGCAACAACTCAATTTAGACTACTATTGACAAGAGTAATATATGTTGCAATGAAACGAGTCGTTCGTGAGCATACTCGGACTCGACTCGCTAAAACTAGTGATCGGCTCGGGTCAATTGTTTAATAAATGAACCAAGCTTGAGCAAATTTTTTAGGATCGTTTATTAAATGTACCGAGCATAAATATTCCAAAATTCGGCACGATTCGGTTCATTTGCAGCCTAAGCCACTGGACACGGTTTGAATTTTATGTTAGAGTTATGGATTTGGATTTTTAGGTCTATGGGATTGGGTGAGATATAGGCCATTGTAGTTTTTTGATTTCTTGGTTTTTGGTTCTTGTTTTTGTATTGGGCTTTCTTCTATATAGGCCTTTTTACTTGTATTTCTTACTTTTCTCTAATACATTTTTTTATTTACCCAAATAAAAACTTTTGCTTGCATGTCAGGATGATGTTTGAGTTGTTAGAAGGTGTTTCAAAATTAAATTTATTTCCATCTGCAACTGATTAAGTATTCTTTTAATACTTAATTTGGACCTATTCAGATTCTAATACATTAGTATTACTAAATTTAACAAAATTTGGACCTAATGAATGCAAAACGAATGACCGATTAGATTGGTACGAAGTCAGATTTAAGTGCCTGCTGTTCTTAGCTCACTATCGGACTTTCAAATTTGAAACAGAATGATTGAACTTGTGCAAAATGTCCAACTCTAGTAGAAACAAAATAAATACCATTAACTCAACATTGGTCAATTAAGTAACCTGGCATGAGACTCTATTCAGATTCTTCAGTGACATACCACAACACCCATCATCTGAATTGGTTTTGCTCCTCTTCTATTCACGTAATAATGAGAAACTAAAAATTGTGGTAAGCCAAAAATACATTTAAGGGCTGAGCCTTAATTGCAGCCTTCCAAGAACCAAACCTGTTACACATTCACTTCAACTGACCTGTTATACACCGACAGATGTAAAGTGCGGCTGTGTGTTTCAAATTCTAAATCCTACGATTTTATAACGACATTTACTTTCATATTAAGCCACAGTTTTTATACTCCGGGACCATACAGTAATTTAAATTTCTCTAAGATAAGACTATCACCGACACCTAAAGTTTTGTTGTCTACAAGACATTGACTTCAAGTAATCAAAAGAAGAAAACTGTGAATTCCATACCAATATCAAAATAGAGCAAGTCAGTAATTTACTAGGAAATATATATAGATATAGCACAAGAAATAGAAAAGAGGAAGTCATTGTACTCGGTACTATCAAACAGGGAGACAATAGTTTGTGCTATGTGCACTGCCCATGTACTTGCCATTATCAAAGCAAAGCAAATATGACCTCCAGGCCAAAACCAAACAAGAGCAAGTCATTTTACCACAACCACTACTACTACTACTACAAACCAATATATTAAACATAAGAACCTGAAACAAAAGGGTAGCAAATCCACACTATTACTTTTTAAGTCCTGAGGGAGAGAACCATAAGTGGAGGAGTAGGAACAAACTCTACTTACTTAGAGTTACTTTATGCTTTTGTTGCTGCTATTTTCCCCACTCCCACTACTCTTCCCATAACTGACATCACGAACTCTCTTTTCAGTGTAGTACTCGGTGTAACCACCTTTGTTACCAATCTTGATGGTCTCGCTCCTCTTGAACTCATCCCTCGCACCAACTTGTCCTTTGCCTCTCTCCCTGTGTGGCTCCCCGATCGAGACCTTCTCCTTTGCGGTATAGCGTTCGTAGCTGCCACTCTGTTTGTCTTGGTGGCTCGTCCTCGAAGTTGTTTCATAGGACTGTGAATTATAAGTAGGCAACCCCGCCTTCTTTGGTTCCACAACCACCGCATATCCAGTACTTGCCGGTGGAACATAATTGTCATATCCGTGATCCCCAGAGTCCAAATCCGAGTCCGATCCTTGCTCCCCAAGGTCCAAAATTGACTCAGATCCATGCTCCATTTGACAGTGGGGGTCTGATGCATATCCCGTGTCCGTGTCCGAGTCATACCCCGTGTACGGGTCCGAGTCATACCCAATGTCTGAGTCAGATGCCATTTCAAAATACTCTGCCAGAAAGGAAAGTACCCGCATAAATAGAATTTTATTCACACTTGAGAATAATTATAAGGTTCTGGAGTTAAATCAAAATATTTAGCAAATTAAGTAATAGCAACAATTGAGCTGACTAGGAATCTTAGACGCCCAATCATTATGTTATAAACCCTTTTTCATAGTTCATCAAAGCATAAAAATATGGACAATACTTAGTCCCGGTCCATGAGGAATAAATTCGTCCTCCCCAATAATGTGGTTCAATACAATTTTGGATACGTGGCTAAAATATTTTTATAAATGAAGTTGGACTTAAAAATCCATAAATACACAAATCAATGTGTCTTTTAATTTATTATGTTTTTGAGGACATTGTGTTTTCCCAACGATACAACAAAGAATTTCCATATCAATGTCCTTTTAAAAGGCACCAAATCTTGGATGAAAATCACAACCCTTTTACTAGTTTTTTAATGAAAGAGAAAGTAAAAGTATTTAACAGAACATTATGTAGATTATGGGGCACAAAGTCACTGACCTTGTCAGTCAAATTTTGGAGGTAGTGACTATCCTCATTCATGTAACAAGCAGTGAACCCCTTTAAGGTAAAGGGGCATTACACATCATATAAATAACCCCTCAAAAACATAATAAATTAATAAAATTAAAGCAATATATATCTAACTTTATAACAGTATGCACTTGAAGAAAAGAATAACACTAGATGTTAATGTATATTCTAATCAAAGCTTACCACAAACAAAAGACCAAAGTTCTTTCCAGATTATTTAGAGCTACAAGAAGAGATAAAGGAAACCATTAGAGGGTATCATGTAATTGGCACTCTTTTTTTTTCAAATTCTTGCAACAATATGTACTACAAACAAAAGCATTATCATATTTCAATATGAATTTGATAAGGATCATATTCAACGGTAAAGATCAACCCAAATCAAAGATAAAGACGTATTGATCCAACATAAAGATAGACACGAAGTTATCTCTATCTAGGACGTGATGGAAAATTCATGGGAAGTGATTCTCAACTTGGATACCATGACCAAAGCCCTATAAAAGGGAATGACGGTTAATCTAACAGGTACGCAATAATTGCACCCATAAAACTCTCTCTCTCTCTCGATTCCTTCCCCAATTAATTTACTACCTTGATCGTCGGAGCCTCTTAGGCCGGTACCACACTGGTGCCTTGCAGGTTCACTTCCAGGTGGTTACGACGTCGTTCCGGGTCACAAGTAACTCTTGCCATCAGTTGGCACCGTCTGTGGGAAACAACAGTTTCTTACCTCCAGATCTAATGGTTCAGTTAAGAAGCAAGAGCAAGGTCGGTGAGGCCTCTGGACAACCTCCTCCACCTGTCAACCCGTTGCAGCCAACCACCCAGGGAGTACTCCCATTCGCACAAAGAGTACTGCAGCCCTTTGGGCTCCCCCCGGTGTATCCCCTATGACATGATGTACAGGACGATGTTGGTGGTGATCAATCACCGAATAACTCCGAAAACCTTCTAGATCCGAACACTGTCAGACAACGCAATCCCCTAGATCCAGACCTAGCACGACAAGGCGTTGCCATGGAATGTGTGGCAGTGTTAAAGCAGCAAGAACAGGATTTGAATCAAGGCATGAACCAGTTGATCCAATAGAACATGACGATCCTGCAACGCTTGGCTGCTCCAATTCCCCCACCTCCTGATGGGTCTGGGCAGCATAACCTAGATGAAGGGGCACAAAGTCATGTTTAGGATCAAGGGAGGACCGTGGTTCGGAGTACATGACAAGGCAAGACTCACCCGGATGCTGAGGACCCCACGGAGGTCACGGGTGTAGATCAATAGATCCAAGATCTCAAGGCAAAGATGGAAGACATGTCGCAGGCAATGAAAGGCAAAAGCCCCGCCATCGTGGATGAACTCCTACAAAAGACCAACTCCCCTTTTGATGCATTGGTGATGAGTGTTCCCCTACCCAACAAGTTCAAGATGCCTCAGTTGGAGAGTTTTGATGGAGCCAGGACCCCCTCGATCATCTGGAGACTTTCAAGGCACTCATGCACCTACAGGTTGTCCCAAATGCCATCATGTGTCGGAAATTCCCCATCACCCTGAAGGGGTCAGCCTGTGTTTGGTTCAACAAGTTGAAACCAGGTTCCATCCATGATTTCGATGAGTTAAGCAAGAAGTTCATCGGGCACTTCATCGTCGGACGAAGTCACAGGAAACCCGCCACCTACCTGCTAAATGTCAAGCAAGACAAGGGAAAATACTTGGGAGAATACATAAGCCGTTTCGATGCGGATATGCTCCAGGTTGACGAGGTCAATGACAACGTAGCTGTAACAACCATCATGGAAGGGCTACAGTCTTCTCGGTTCTTGTTCTCTCTTTCAAAAGAGTCACCTGAGACAATGGCGGAGCTGCTTATCAAAGCCCAAAAACACATGAATGCGAAGGATGCCGTGAACGCCCGAAAAGGAAAATGAGTTGATGATAGAAAAAGGGGAAAGAAGAGACCAACAACAACCACTAAGGAGGAAAGAGAAGCCAATGGTCAAAAAACCCAACCTACCCAAGTTGATAGGTCATCCCGACCCCCCACGAGAAGTTAGTACAGGTTCACCACCTTCACTCCCTTAAACAAGCCAATAAGTGAGATTCTTCTTCAGATCCAGGATGATCATTCCTTAGCCTGGCCAGCCAGGCTGAAGTCAGATCCATCAAAAAGGGCACAGGATAAGTACTGCCACTTTCATCGGGATCATGGACACGCAACAGATGAGTGCATCGACTTAAAAAACCAGATCAAAAGCTTGATTCGGAGAGAACACTTGAGTCGGTTCATGACTAATGGCGATAAAGGAAAGGTCGACGGGATATTCCCGGCAGATATCGTTCACTAGAGAGACAACCGATGTGGGAGATCAGAGTGATTTCCGGAGGCTTTGCAGGAGGAAGGGAGACGAGCTCATCCCGAAGGGCTTATGTGAGAAAAGCTAGAAAAATGATGGAGGTACAAGAGGTAGATACGTTTACCCCGCCACCCAAGTCTCCCCAACTAGAAGGGCAGGTCATTACCTTCTCCGATGATGATGCATGTGGGGTGCAACACCTCCACGATGATCCACTGGTGGCTACTGTGGCAGTAGCCAATTTTACCATACGACAGGTCCTGATCGATAACGGGAGTTCTGCGGATTTGATATTTTTCGAAGCCTTCAACAAGATAGGTATAAATAAAGAGAAGCTGAAGCCATCCAAGTCACCTCTGGTTTGCTTCTCTAGAGAGAAAGTATTCCCACTGGGGATAGTGACCTTTCCTTTAACTGTCGGGGTCATGCCAAGACAAATCACGTTCATGGTAGATTTCTTTGCGATGGATTGCTCTTCCACCTACAATATCATCCTTGGGATAACTACCCTCAATACCTTGAAGGCAGTAACCTCAACCTATCACCTGCTAATGAAGTTCCCAACTGATCAGAGCATGGGAGAGGTAAAAGGAGACCAGGCCATGGCATGAGAATGTTACGCAGCAGCTCTGAAAGAAAGGAGGTCGCGGGAGGCCCTCGCCATCAAAGGTCTCGAAATGGGTGAATCCACCACGCAACCAAAACCTGTAGAGGACCTTATTGAGGTGAGTCTGGAAAAGGGCGAGTCCCAAATGAAAGTAAGCATCGAGTCATTGCTCCCTGACGATATCAAAAATCGACTCATCCAATTCTTAAGGCAGAACCAGACATATTTTCCTAGAGACATGAACACATGTCAGGCATTAATCCTCGAGTCATGCAGCACAGACTGAACGTGAATCCTACTGCTAAGCTAGTAAGGCAGAAAAGGTGAACATTCGCCCCTGAAAGGAATACAACCATAATGTCAGAGGTAGAGAAACTCCTGAAGGCAAATTTCATTCATGAAGTACAATATCCCGACTGGTTGTCAAATGTGATCCTAGTGAAAAAGGCGAATGGAAAATGGAGGCTCTGTGTCGACTTCACAGACTTAAATAAAGCTTGCCCAAATGATAGTTTTCCTATGCCAAGAATCAACATGCATATGGAAGCTTCTACAAGAAATGAGTTCCTCAGGTTTATGGATGCATATTTGGGATACAATCAGATCACCATGCACCCTCTCGATTGTGAAAAGACATCTTTTATCACCGATCGGGGCATAAACTGTTACAAAGTAATGCCCTTCGGATTGAAAATTGCCGGAGCTACCTACCAAAGGTTGGTCAACAACATGTTTTAGAATCAGATTGGTAGGAACACGAAAGTCTACGTGGACGAAATGCTAGTGAAAAGTGTCAAGAAAGAGGATCATCTGGCGGACCTTGAAGAAGCCTTCGAGGTACTCAGAAAGCATCAGATGCACCTTAACCCAACCAAGTGCGCTTTTGGCGTATCGTCGGGGAAGTTCTTGGGATTCATGGTTAATAGGAGGGGCATTGAAGCTATCCCAGAGAAAATAAAGGACATCCTGGATATGAAATCTCCCTAGTCAATCAAGGATGTTTAAAGGTTGACAGGGAGGGTGGTCGCCCTCAACAGGCTAATCTCTCGAGCCACTGACATATGTCTTCCCTTTTTCACGGTGCTCAAGAAAGCCTTCGAGTGGACCCCAGAGTGTGAGCAAGCATTCATTGACCTAAAGAAGTATCTCGTCTCTCCTCCCCTATTGTCCCAAGCAGTTCCAGGAGAGCAACTCCTACTATACCTAGTCGTCTCCTTAGTTGCAGAGATTTCTACCTTGATGAGGGAAGATGGAGGAGTTCAAAGACCGATCTATTACACTAGTCAGGCGCTACGGAGAAACTTGTGTTCGCCCTAGTTATCTCGGCCCGAAAGCTCAAACCATACTTCCAGGCACATACAATAATTATGCTCACAGATCATCCCCTGCATCAGGTGTTGTATAAACTGGAGACTTCAGGAATACTTATGAAGTGGTCCATAGAGTTCAGGGAATTCGACATTCGATACAAACCAAGGGCAGTTGTAAAAGGCCAGGTGATGGCATACTTTATGGCCGAGTTCACCATTGGGGCAGGAAACGAGCTAACCCAAGCTGACACGACCGCAGAAGCAGTCGTGTCAGACAATCAGATGTTGCCAGACCACACATGGGTCTTGTACGTTAATGAGTCGTCTAATACTCAGGCATATGGGGCCGGTCTAGTTCTAATCACCCCAGATGGGAAAAAGCTAGAATATGCACTACAATTCGACATCAGGGCCACCAACAACGAAGCAGAGTATGAAACCCTGTTGGCAAGAATAAGGATAGCAAACGCTTTGGAGCAAAGCAAGTAAAAACGCACACAGATTCTCAACTGATTGCAGGACAAGTGCGAGAGTTTGAGACCAAGGGAGAGAAAATGAAAGCCTATATACACAAAGTTCAGGAGGTGGTAGCCATTTTTTACCAGTTCACCATCCTTCAAATACCCAGGAGCCAAAACGAAGTGGTCGATGCTCTTGCTCACCTTGCTACTGCCATAAAGCCTACAAGGGAAGGCTTAACCCTGGTTGAACATCTACAGGACCGTAGTATCTCACAAGAATTGCAGACTGTAATGCAAGTGGCTGAAGGGTTCAAGTGGGCCATGCCAATCATCAAATGTATCAGGGATGGAGAGCTGCCCAACGACCGTGCAGAAGCTCACAAGATCAGGGTCTGAGCCAACCGATATACTCTCATAAATGGGGTATTGTATAAAAGATGATTTTCCCTACCCTACCTATAATGCATATCAACAGCGGAAGCACATCAAATCATGAAGGATATGCACGAGGGGGTGTGAGAAAATCATGCTGGGGGCAGGTCACTTGCGTATAAGGCAATGAGGCAATGATACTTCTAGCCAACTATACAACAAGATTCAAAAGACTTCGTAAGAAAATGTGACAAGTGTCAGCGGTTTACGAATATTCCTAAACAACCTCCCGAAGAGTTGACACCTTTTGCAAGTCCTTGAACCTTTGCTCAATGGGGGATAGACTTTATCGGCCCTCTACATAAGGGTAAAGGGCAAGTGAAGTTCGCAGTGGTCGCAATAGACTATTTTACCAAATGGGTGGAAGTAATCCCACTGGCCAAAATCAAAGCAGTCAACATCAAGAACTTCACCTGGAAGTCAATACTGTGCAGGTTCGGAGTACCCCGAGCCATTATCACGGACAATAGAAAGCAGTTTGAGGCCTCAGAATTCCAAGAGTTTTGTGCCAACTTGGGAATCAAGAACCATTTCTCATCTCCAGCTCATCCATAGGCAAATGGTCAGGCAGAGGTGGCCAATAGAACCCTGCTTGGTATGATCAAGAAGCGCCTCGAGAAGGCAAAGAAATTATGGCCAGAGGAATTGCCAGGCATACTCTGGGCCTACCGAACTACATCAAAGACGCCTACGGGAGAAACACCATTTCTTTTAACCTTTGGGAGTGAGGCAGTGGTCTCCATAAAGACAAAGATAAAAAGTTTCAGGACCAACCATTTTGACCCAGACCACAATAACGAGGAGCTTGCGGTCAACTTGGATTTGCTCGAAGAAAAGAGGGAGCAGGCTCAAATGAGGACTATAGCATACCAGCAAGCCATGACCCGGTACTACAATGCGCGGGTGAAGCAAAGGAGATTCCAACCAGGGGACCTAGTGTTAAAAAGGGTTCTACAACCATCTCTGATCCAGAAATCAAGAAGATAGGGAAGCTGGCCCCCAACTGGGAGGGCCCCTATAGAGTCATTGGAAGCCAGAGGCAGGGTACCTATTGGTTGGAGACAGAGGCAGGGAGGCAACTCCCTCATCCATGGAATGCAGAGCATCTAAGAAAGTATTATCAGTAAAAGTCTACATAGCTTACTAGATATTTGTATTTCATTTCATTGATTGTTTTTATTCATTATTATCACTCAAGATCAATGTTTACTTCGAATTCTTTAGCATCTTAATAAGTGGTTCAACTACAAATTTCAATAAAAATTATTGTCATTCGTTCTTCTACATGTGATCATGATTTTTGATAAATCACTTGAAAAAAATAATATTGTATAAATAAACAATATTAAACTCAAAATACCGACATTACGCCTGAAATACAGGTCCCTTCTTAAAAGAGCGGGCTGAGTGAAACCCGAGATAATAATTACACCCCTTAACAAGTTGGGATCGCCTAAGAAAATAAGGTTGAGTGAAGCCAAAACTATATCAATCCCTCTTTTTAAAGAGGCCTTTCTCAAAGAGAGGGGCAGGCTGAGTGAAGCTTGGATAAATCCTTCTATCAGAAGGTTAGACAAATACAAATATCCAACTTGGTACGCAAAAAGTTCAAATGCTTCATTAACAGTCATGGACTACACGAAATGCCCAAAGGGAGTTCACTAAATAGTCACGGACTACATTCACACTCAAAGCTATAGAAGATTATTACACAAAAGCAAAGTACATAAACTGCAACCAAAGTTCAAAATACAACAAGTTTATTACATAAAAGGAAGCACACAAGCAAGAACCACCACTACTTGGTCTACACCCTACTCACCGTCCTCGCCGTCCTCCATGTCTTCCGCGGCAAGCATCTCAAGAATACTTGAAAAATCACAGCGAGGATACAACTCCATTGCCTACCCCTTGAAATGATTGAAACCTCCAAGGTAGGCTTCTCCCATGGCATTATCATACTCAGGAGAGTTCTTATATTCTTCTATAGCATTCAATTGAGCAGATGCAAGTTGCCCAGAAAGTGAGTCAACTCTGGCCTGCCAGTTGTTATTGTCCCTCTCTGCCGCTTCCCTGAGCGCCCGACTTTCTTGCTCAAACTTATGGCAAGACTCTATAAGGGATGCGACCTCCTTCCTGTGTTTATCGTCCTCCTTGCTAAGATAGAGTTCAACACTTGCCAACCGTTGGCACATAGAGGTAAACATGGTAGCCCCCTAAAGAAGAAAAATCAAATCAGACAATATAAGTGGAGGGCAATAAAGGAAAAAGAATATAGGGGAGGGTTCATACTCTACAGTTATGTTGCATATAGGTACGGTATATGTCTGGCAGTGATCCATGTTTGTTAAGATGGGTAACATCCTCAGGCATGATAGCTTGGTACATCCTCAGGCATGATAGCTTGGTACATCCTCTCACAAGCCACATCATCGTTTGACATCACTGTTCCAGAGAGCTTTGAGGCTGATTCCTGGTCCCCGAAGACCCCAAATCCACCTTGTCTGGGGGGCCCCGACTTCGTCACGAAACCAGTCAGGGGTGAAGGTTGAGGGGCACCTTTTGGAACAGGGAGGGGAACGGCAAAGCCACGAGGGGAAGAAGAAGACGATCCAGATCAACTTGCAAAAAGGGCACGGTTGATTGGGGAGTGGCCTGGAGTGATAAGAGGGTAGAGCTTCCTGAATTTTTGCGTTGCCTCTTGAAGAACCTTGCGACACCCTAAAGGTCACCTACAATATTGCCTGGAAGGTACAGGAAACAATATGTAAGCATCCACTTGAAGCAAGTGTAAATGAAGCCAACTATGAATTCCAACCTACCTCGGGTGGGGGGAGCAGAAGGGGACCCCGTTGATGTGGGCATGGTAGGGGCAAGGGGAATATATGGCACCACAACATCACCGCTATCCAAAATACGACAAAAATTAGTCAGATTAGCAGGAAGCGGGAAATCCATCTTGTCCTGTAAGCTCATAGCCAGTTCACGCCTAACAATCTCTTATGAAGTCGCCTTAGTAGTTTCCCTAATGACTGCACAAAAAGTATAAATTAGTTAATGTTGAATAAAGATAAAAGTACATGTAATAAGTTTGGTAATAAAGAATAACTATCGAAGTCGAGAGATCCCCACGATCGGGGAACGACTATCATTTGGTGATTTGGGTCAGACAAACTAAACTCCCATCCGCTACCCTATACAAAGGAAAAAAAAATTCCAACATTTGCTATTGTCCGAAAGGTTCGTCAAGACATAGCAATTAGGCATTGAAGCAAGTTTGAACCAATCAACACTCTTTTGAACGGAGTAAAGCTTCAAGAACTCGGAAAGCCTCAACGCACCATTTCCGCTAAGGCACCCCAGTAGAATCGGCCAAGCGCTGGGAGTAAGTTGACCAAGAGTCGGCCCTGTAAAGGAGAAAAACTCTCTCACAAACTTGGGTAATGGAAAACGCAAGCCTACTAAGAAGACTTGCTCGTAGAAGCAAAACTTGATCCCGCACCATCGTGTTTGCTCGCTCACTTGGGGTAGGGAGGCGAATGGTGACGAAAGGGGGGAAATCAAATGAAGACCATTCAGCCACATTGGCAGGACTCACCTCGGATCGTATTTAGTGTACCAGAGGGGGGGAGCCTAGCTATGGAATCTACAACTTAGGAAGGTAAGAAGAAGGTTGATGAAGCAAAGGGAGGTGTGTTATGTTTATATAGGGGTGGAAATGAGGATATAGCCATTGGAAGCCCCTGCCTATTTTGCAAGCTCTCAACACTTGGCAAAAAATAAGGATGTAGCTGTTAGAGGCCCCTGCCCATTTTGCAAGCTCTCAACACTTAGCAGGAAATGAGGATGTAGTCGTTGGAGGCCCCTGGCCAATTTGCAAGCTCTCAACATTTGGCAACCCTAGCAAATTTGGTATGTGGGCAACAAACAACTGGGATTGGAGCCCCGCACATATCACATTTGATGAGCTTGGTACACTAAAGGGTACCTGTACCTTTACCAAAATGTTGGGGATCTTCTAACAACTTTACCAAAGTGTCGGGGACCTTTTAGCAATTTTACGAAAGTTTCAGGGACCTTCCAGTAAATTTACCAAAGTATCGGAGACCTTTCAACAATTTTACGAAAGTTCCAGGGACCTTCCAGCAACTTCTACAAATTGTCGGGGACCTATCAGCAATTTTACGAGAATTCCAGGGACTTTCCAGCAACTTTACCAAAGTGTCGAGGACCTTTCAGCAATTTTTGTGAAAGTTTCAAGAACTTTCCAACAACTTTATCAAAGTGTCTGGGACCTTTCAGCAATTTTATGAAACTTCCAAGGACCTTCCAGCAACTTTACCAAAGTATCGGGGACCTTTCAGCAATTTTACAAAAGTTCCAGGGACCTTCCACTAACTTCTATAAATTTCCGGGGACCTTTCAGCAATTTTGCAAAAATTACAAGGGCACCTAAGCAATTTTTTAATTTTAGGGCAAATGGGCTTACCCGACCCGGCTGACCCAATGGGTCGAACCGCTCAGCGGAGCCGAACCCGGCCCAAGACCCAACAATGGGTCAAGCTATATAATTTTTTAATTATTTGAGGTAGTAAAGACTTGAACTCATGACCTCCACCTCGATTCCAAGGTATTTAAGCACTTGGACTACTAAGACACTTGCATTATATACACACAGGCTTTCCTATTTAGATAGTTGTTGAACCTCTATAAAAAAAAAAATAGAGAAGAGAGAAATAGAAGATGGGACAAAATTCTACTATCCTAAAACTCAATGTTCCCAAACCAAGGCAAGTGTAAGGGGTGGATGCTTTGCGATCCGACCCAAAAGCTTAAGTCAATGAGTTAGGCTAACATCCACTCATTTAAACCTCATTCACTCCCCCTCTTTATCCGATGTGGGACAACAACAAATGCACCTCTAACATTCTCCCCCATCCAAACCCGTACAACGCCCTTGTTGCAGTCGAACCACCCTGCCTGTCCGACTTAGACCTGGACTCTGGCCCGGGTGGATGAACCCAAGCGGGTGCTTGGCATGGCACCAAATGAAATAATGGGTTTGGCTCTGATACCAACTGTAACGGGTGGATGCTTCGCGGTCCGACTCAAAAGCTTAAACCAATGGAAGGCTAACATCCACCCATTCACTACCCCTCTTTATCCGATGTGGGACAACAACAAATGCACCTCTAACAGCAACCTAGCATGGGAACAGGGGCAACTGATAAGGATCATATCTCAACGGATAAAGATTAACCTGAATCAGAGATAAAGACGTATTGATCCAAGATAAAGATAGACACGAAGTTATCTCTATCTGGGACGAGATGAAAAAGTCATGGAAAGTGATTCCCAACTAGGATACCACGACCCAAAGCCCTAAAAAAGGGAACGACGGTCAATCTAATTAAGTACACAATAATTGCACCCATAAAACTCTCTCTCTCTCAATTCCTTCCCCGATAAATTTACTAAATTGATCGTCGGAACCTCTTAAGCCAGTACCACACGGTGCCTTGCAGGTTCACTTTCAGGTGGTTGCGACATCGTTACGGGTAGTAGGTAACTCTTGCATCATCAGAATTAACGTTACATTTCATCACCAATCATAAATAGCAGCGAAAAATATTATACACATGATTTTGCAAAGAGAAATAACAATAATAATTATACCAATGAAAAGATCACAAATATCCGTATGCCATCAGTGAAAAATAGCAATTATGGAACCATAACTGGTAGATTGATAGACTTTATTTGTGTGGCTTCAAGAATCAGAAAAGCTAGATTTTAGCATAGATGAAGACAAAGGTACTTATGAACTCTTTTACGCTTCCTTGTGCACAGATTGAGCAGAAAAAAACCAACTCGGCAGAAAATCTAATGTTCACTACAAGGAACAAGGGCTTTAGTGGCGATTAAGACCGCCATTAAAAAGGGTAAAAATCGCAGCTATAACTTTTATTGGCAGCATAGTGGCGAACATATAATTGTCACCTAAAATTATGATATTAAAAGTTTTTTCCGGCTTATTAGTAGTAAAAACCTTTTATACATCCAAGATGAAAATTCAAAGATGTTCCGACTTTTGTGCCGTAGTGACAAACAATTTTAGCCTGCTATTAAACTTTTGTCAATATTGACAAATTTTCTTGAGGCAGTTGCTGGTCCACTGAAACGAACTCTTAAAAAATCAGAGCTTCACGCTGGATTAAGCCAACAAAAACTTCAGATACACAATTACTTACACAGCAAATGCACTAAATGTTAGATTCAACTATGCATGGTGATAGGAGAATTAGAGGACAAGAAAAGGCCAAATTATTTAAAAACTGCTCTTATATACTAACCATTACACCAACCAATGGTCTCTGTTTATAAACATTCAAAGAGATCATAAATTCATGGTGTTGCAAAATGCATACCAAGCTTTGCTGTTATTAATTCCAATCTAAGAAGGGTTGAAAATTTTCATTTCGCTTAGCTCCCAAATCGAAAATATAATCTGCAACACACTCGGATTTTCTAAAGAAATTCAGGTAACTAGACCATATGGTAGAGAAAAGAAAATTCGTAATAGGGATTTTATGTTGGCGGGCTGGACAAGTCCAAAAGCAGCCCATAGTCAGCTGCAGTTGTTAAAGCAGAGCAATGGCAAACCCAACCTAGTAGGTTACAAATAGAATGGGATGAAATTTTTGCTGCATTTCTCAACTAGAATATATATATGTATATATATATATATGTATATATATATATATATGTATGTATGAGTCAATTTATTATCCTACAAGAATGCTACGTAGACCTATTTTCCAAAGCAATTTATTGGATCAACTTTTGGGTCTCACTCTCTCAGAATCAATGATAGGATAAAAGCAAGAGTTTTAAGGCAAAGCAAAATGAAACTATAAAATCTTAATTTTGCGGGAGGTTATATGATTATATCTCAACAGAAAAAAGAAAAAAAAATCCAACAATATTAAAAAATTAAATCCAAAATTTAGGATTCAGGATAATAAATATTAACGAATTAAGAGAAGTATTTGAAACAAATAAACTAAAAAGGCAAATATATAGAACCAACTAAAAAGGACACACCATACCCTTTTATTTATTTGATAATATTTGGGTCATGTCCTTCGTATCCTTTTATTTATGGATAATATTTGGGTCATGTCATTAGGACCAAGATCGTTCTCTCCAATGCTGTTTAAAAATTTTAAAAAAAGAATTGAACTTAATTTGTGTATTTATGAATTTTATGTCTAGCTTCCTTTTGAAAAAGATTTTGACAATGTGTCCAACTTCTATTGGATAACAAATCATCATTTAAATATTGGGTAACAAATATAATAATACAATAATTGCTTCCACAACATAAATAGAAGAAAAAAAAAAGTCAGAAATGAGCACTAGAAATCCTGTAGATCCAATATGCGCTAGATCTCTTTTCTGTTTTGTGAAGAATGTTAAAATGACGAAACCACATACTTCAATCCCATCATTTCTCTTCAAAGCTCAATAAGTGTCAAGTGAAATTTATAATCTACACTAGCTGCCATTGTTGACAATATTCACAAAATCACAACCTCTCTCATGACAGTGAGAGTAAAACTTCAATTAAAGACACAAAAACAATAACAAAATACCTAAAACTAGATCATGCTTTTCTGTGCAAAGACAAAAAAATAAAAAATAAAAAGAAAAGAAAATTATGATAGAACATGCACCAGAATCAAGTTCAACGGAGAGGTGTCTATATACATATATAATATTCAAATATAATTATGCTGTTACATTAAGTCATGAACAGAAATGAAATGATCATACATACATAGACAAAAATAGAGAAATTTTTCATACCTTGGTGGTACCTGCAAGAGATCAGAGGAAAACTTTTAGAGTTTTAGTAGTTAGCGGCATCAGGTATGGATAAATTTCACTAAATTTCAGTGACACCCTCCAGTTTGGTCATATTTCAAATAAATACAAATTTTGATTTTAATTTTCAATGAAATTCCGAAATCATGTTTTAGGACGTTTTATCACTTTTTAACAAGCAAAATAACTATATTACTCTTTTTAACTTTAGTTAAAAGTAACTTGTTTATAATATAAAATATCTCAAACAAGTATTAATATTTATTTAAAATAATTTAATTTCATAAAAATTTCCAATTTATTAACATATATTTTATTAATATCCAATATAATTCTATTTGCACACTTTTTTATTAATTTTTTAAATTATTTTTAATAATTTTTATTTTTCATGCAATTGAAAATAATTTGGGTTCATTTTTTAAGTTAGTGTTAATAAATTACGAGTGTTAACCTAATTAAAAATTCGACTTTATCTCTTGAATTAGTATTAATAAATATTAAATAATGAAAATTTGTGTAACTATGGTTAATTTGTTATAGTTGTATCATGAATGTTAATAAATTAATGAAAATAAGTTAATTAAATAAATATTAATATTTTTAAAAAATATTTTATACTAGAAACAAGTTTTTTTTAATTTAATTAAAGTTAAAAAGGGTAGCATAGTCATTTTGATCATAAAAAAAGTGATAAAAATGATTTTGAGATTTTACTAAAAATTTGAATTAAAATTTGTATCCAGGTAAAATATGACCAAATTCCAAAAAATATCTTTGAAATTACCCTAAAATGAAAATGTCGGTGCTGCAATAGGGAGTCAAATATAAATATTACAGTAATTATCACAAAAATACCTCATAATTTTAGATTGATTATGGAACTACAGTAAAATATTATACACTTTAAAATTGAAGTCGCGTTCAAGAAATAATGTGGGGCATAATACCTGGATAGCCACACAATGCGAATATTGAACATGAAGGTCGTCGCTGTAGCTTTGAGTTGACATGAGGTGACATCAGAGCGTAGGCCTGCGTGGTAGCCAAGTAGCTACCTCATACTACTTTAATCTTCCATAAGTTACGGATAGGTAAACAGTTAATGAATCAAATTCCGATCCGATAAGTTATATTCAAATTTAATTTATTAAGAATTCGGAATTAGATTCGGATTGGATAAGTTATATTCAAATTTAATTTATTAAGAATTCGGATCTTAATCGAGTTATCAAATTTTATTTTTAATTCATATTCGATTAATATCGAATTCGGATCATAATCGGATTATTGACAGTTTATTGATAAGGATGGTAAAAACTCCCGATCTGCGATCCGAATTAATAATTCAACCGATTTTTACTTAGGGCCTGTTTGGGAACATGGTTTTGGGCCTGATTTTGGTTTTGGGCCTTGAATTCAAGACCAAACCATGTTTGGTTGATGGGTTTTGGACTTGGTTTTGAGCTTTTTAAAACCAACCACTAAAACCATGGTTTTGGCCTACTAATTTTGATTTTTTTTTTCTCTCTCTCTCTCTATATACATATATATATATATATATATGGCCGAAAATATATATTTTTTTCATAAAATATATTATGAAAAACAATATTTTCGAAAAATTAAGTTGGAGAAAAAAAATTTGGAAAATATTATAAATATTTTGCATTTTATACATAATTTTCACATTTTAAAATATTTTTATCAATTATATATATTTTTTTTGAATTTAAAAAAAATAAAAATTTAAATATTGTTTTCTCGAAGTTTTTATATATTTTTTTTCTTATTTTAAATATGTTTTTCAAATTTTATATATTATTTTTTCATTTTTTATTTATTTTCAAATTTGATATATTTTATTTTCAAATAGTAATTTTTTTTTTTAATTTTAAATATTTCTTTCAAATATATTATAATTTTATATGATTTTTGAATTTTATATATTTATTTCGAATCTATATATTTTTCCCAATTTTATATCCTTTTTTTTCTAGATTTTTAAAAACATTTAGTATATAATAAAAAATTTCAGAATTTTATATTTGTTTTGAATTATAAATATTTTTTCGAATTTAAGATATATTATTTGAATTTTATATATAATTTTCACATTTTAAAATATTTTTTTCGATTATATATATATATTTTGGAATAAAATAAATAAAATATGTCAAATGTTTTCGGGAATTTTAAATATTTTTTAATTATATATATTTTTTCATTTTAATATTTTTTTCCAATTTTATATATATATTTTTCATATTTATATATTTTTAATACATATTAGTATATATATATAATTATACAAAGACCAAGACCAAGACCAACTCCTTACCAAACACCAATTTTGGTTTTAGATTTACCTAAAACCACCTAAGACCACCAAAACCAAAATCACAAGACCAAAACCAAGTTCCCAAACGGTCCCTTAGTTAATTCATATTCGAATTTCTTCATTATAAGATATCTAATCGGATTATCTAATTAAAAAAATGCAAAAATTAATAAATACTTAAATACTAAAATTATTCACAATTTTAATAATTATATTTATGATCAATCATTATTAATAAATAATAAAATAATTAACAACTAACATTTATATACATATACAGTATTAAATATATACACAAACAAATATAAAAATATATTTATATATATATATATCGGATCAGGTTATTATCGAATCGGATTGGCATAAATCCAAATCCAATTTGTTAAGAAATCGGATTATCGGATTCGAATCCTAATTGGATTATCGAATTTTATTTTCAATCCATATCCGGCTAATCGGATCGGATTTAGATCAAAATTTGATCCATTAACAAATCTACTACTAGGTGTATTTGGGTCTTCAATTCATCCTCATGAGGATGACATTGATTTATGATTTTAGAAATATTATATTTATTTTTATTTTAAAAAATATTTAATTATCAGATCACATATGCGGAATGACAATCCTCGTTCTGAGCCTCGCCCTCCTTATGGGTTGAGGACAAAGATTCAAATATTTTCCTTCAAAAAATATATTTTTCTTTGTTAACACGCCAATATAATTATATATATTCATGTTATATACTTCTTTATTTTGTAAGATTCTATTTGAATTAATTTCTTACAAGTTGTGTTTTAAGAAAAGCTATGTTTGATAAAAATTTCAAAAAAACCTTTATATCATGTATGATAATTTTAAAGAAGTTGGGAAATATCACATTCTCAAAATATTACTTGTGTTTTTCTTAAAATATCTTTTGTTTTTGTCTTTTTTTTTCTTTTGTTTTTAAAATGTAAAGGCACAAGCAAAATTCATATAAGCCAAAGTAAAACTGAACGTGGCATTTTCATCAATTTAGTTGCTTTTATTTATAGGCGTAAATGGGAAGAAAATGTTAGTAACACATGCAAAAGTGTAAAATATTCTAGCCTGTCATATTAAGGCCTAGTTTAAATTAGTTTTTCAATTTTTTTGGCTTTTATTTATCTTTTTCTTCTATAAAAAATTAAAAACATAAGTTATGCCAAAAATAAGTCACAAGTAATAAAACTAAATGCACTGGACACCGACTTTTGGGACGAGTTGTCAATTTACCATAATTGCATAGGACTCAAAAAAAAATTAAGGGTAAAATCCTACTTTTCTCATCCGTTTACTTAATTTACAAAATAAGGCGATAGACAAGATGTCATCAAAAATAGATAATGACCTAATTATATAATAATTATCCAGCTGATAATCTCCATTACACCATGTTTGCATGTGTGATTTTGATAAATAATATTTGTTGTTAAACAAACTCTTTACAATATAAGGATTGAAGTTTTCTTGATAACCCACAGCTTTATTGATGAATTTGTAATATATAAATATTTATCCCAAAATTTATATTTTTTAATAGATAAATAAATAATAAATCTAACATTTTAATATATATTATTTATATATATTTGAATTTATTTCATGTAAGAGAAGAACTAAAAAGTAAGAAAAAAAATATAAGTTATGATTTGCCTTCAATGCCCATCCATGTCATCTATTAAATAAATATCAGCCAGAGACTTAGTGCATGATTGGTAGAAGGAATGGAGCTAAAATTTTGGATTTGGTTTGAAAAAATAGCACAAAATCATGTTTGGTAAATGGTGTAGAAATTTGGTATCAACACTGTAGCAACTCCATGATGCCAACTTTGTGAAAGAATTTGGAACCATCATTTTTGATGGTTTTGGTTTGGTGCGGCTACTGTAGCAACACTGTAGCAATTCGAAATATATATATTATATATATATATATCATTTTTAATATATAATATATTTTAATATATTAATATTAATATATTTTAATATTATAATATATTAATATTTATTAATAAATAAAATGTGAAACCCATATATTAATATATTTTAATATATTAATATTAATATATTAATATATATATTAATATTCAGAATTTCAACCCATACCAACTCTACCAAACATGGTTTGGTTTTTCAGCATCACTTTTTCTCACACTAAAATCATCTGCACCAAACATGGTTTGGAACCAAAATAAAACCACACCAACTCCAACCAAACCAAAACCAAAAACCAACACCACACCGTCTACCAAACAAGCACTTAGAATGCGAGACATAGAAGAATGGAGATTGTGAGCAATTAAGGGCTCGTTTGGTAGGCGGTCCGGTCTGGTCTAGTCTAGTCTTATCTGGTTTGGTCTGGTCTGGTCTTATCTGAGTGGTGTTCTGAAAGTCTGTTTAGTAAAGCTGTCTGGTCTTATGGTCTTATTCAAGCTGTTTGGTCTTATGTTTGGAAAATAATACAAAAAATAAAAAAGTAATATATAAAATTCAAAAAATATATTAAGTATGAAAAATATATAAAATTTGAAAAAATATAAAAAAATTGAAAATAATATAAGAAATTCAAAAATAATATATTTTTCAAATTTTATAAATTATTTCGAATTTTTATATTATTTTTTGAATTTTATATATTATTTTTTATTTTTTATATTATTTTCAAATTTTTTATATTTTCTCAAATATATATATATATATCTAATTTTGTATATTATTTTTGAATTTATATTTTTTTTCAAATTTTATACATTATTTCAAATTTTTTATATTATTTTTCAAAACTTATATATTATTTTTTAAATTATATATATATATTTAAAATTTTATATATTAATTTTGATTTTTATATATTGTTTTCGAATTTAATACATTATTTTAAAAAAATTATATTATTTTTCAAATTTTATATATTATTTTCGAATTTTATACATTATTTTTTATTTTTTCTATTATTTTGGAATTTTTTTATTTTCCCAAATTTTAAATATATTTTTTGCATTTTATATACTAATTTTGAATTATATATATATATTTCAAATTTTATACATTATTTCAAAATTTTATATTATTTTTTAATTTTATATATTATTTTCAAATTATATATATATTTCAAATTTTATGGTTCCATGTGTTAAGATAATTGTATATAAGACCACTTGAGACCATCATTTTTTGTTGTCTCAAATTATCCCTTTTGGTCTCAAGTGGTCCTTATTTTTTTGGAACCGTGTTGTCAAACAGTGTCCGGTCCCAAAAAAGTCATTATGAGACCGGACCACATGGGACCAGACCGCGAACCAAACAGGGCCTAATTTTCTTATCAGTAATTCTCATATGCAATTTCAACCTACAAGTTATCAATTGACTAAAAAATTTCTTTATAAACATGCATGTGTATATCTAGAGAAAACAGAGGAACGAAAGAGGAGTAGTGGAACATCTACATAATTCCGGTTCTCGGGTTCTATTATTTTAATTTTCTTATCTTTTATTTCTTAGTATAATGAGTGCAGATTTTTGTTCAAACACTCGAATCTCCTTTATTAAGGCTTTTGGCCTTTATTTATACAAGATTTGATGGGCTTTTTGGCCTATCAAGATCACGGTCAAATCCCTTAATTTCAGGAATTTGATTTACATTTTATTTTGGACTAAATTATCCCATATTTACTTGGGATTTGGACTTGTTGGCTAAGTTATACTAGAATTCTCTTCATGATGGGTCATGCTTATCCTACTCATCATTCTCTAAATCAAGTTGGGCCTCGATTTTTGGCCCTTACACTCGCCCCTTTGGGTTAGATCCAATGTCTCATGGGTCTAACCCAAATGTTTCACTAGGCGTCTCTTTGGCTTCAACCGATACACATGTATTTATGTATGTTTGATCACACATATGTATATGCGCAAGTGGGCTGACGTCACGTTAATCATTACTTGGATTACGTTTGAGTTTCAAAGTGAACTTGACGGGTTGATTCCCTCAATTGACGCGTCTATTCATCTCGAAAAGCTACAACGCCTCAGCCCCATTTAATGCACCATTTGGATGCACATCCTCATCCCTTATATATACCCTGTTTTACCTAACACTTAAAATCTCTTCATTAATAGAATTCTCTACTTATATCATTTGCTATCTTTGCTCTTTGACCATAAATCTTCCTTTGGTACTCGCTTGAGACCTCTCCTTCTGCGTTTTACAGCCTTCTCTGGTGATCTTCTCCAACGAACTCTCTCCTATTTCAATAAGTGTTTCAAAACTCTATCTCTTTCTACACCATGTCTGAATCTCATGCCAGTTCCAACAGTGCCAGTGATATATCGATTCCTCTCTCTTATGGGGAATCCATTGAGAGCCATACTGAGGAACTACCTGTCCTCCCTCAGGGAGATGAGCGTGCCGATGACGTTGAAGAGCTCTCCCCATATAAACCTGATAAACTTTCTGCTGGGGCAACGCAAAACCCGTAATGTCAAGTCTCTTAACAAATTAGTAAAGCCTCTTGAGGGAGTAAAGTTTGAGGCCTATGGCTCTGAGCTAGATTTTACCCAATGGGGAGGGGGTTGGCCCCCATGACCTCCTTTTGTCTTATAATTAAGTCAAATTGGTCAGATTCCCCCTTCATCCCCTCTTCCATTTCATTTTTTTCATTATGGGAGTAACCCCTTTGCAGGTTAATCTCAATTTCTTCCGAATTGTTCCCATGCTAATCCTGGTGAACCGTGACCATGGATTGCACTTTGGTTTTGATGACCTTTTATTGTGCTACCAGTTCTTGGAAATTTATGGTAATGTGGGAAGGTTCATGCTCTATCCTTTCAAAGGCAAAGGTATTTGTGCAGGGACTAACGACTATGAGAAGGGGTAGAAAGAGAGAATGGTAATTAAGGGTCCCTGGTTTTACCCTCATTCCTCTATTTTCCCAATCCCCAGTGTCTTTGGCCCTGGCAAATTCAAACCTTACAATATCCTTCATGGCCACACGATTTCTTGTTTGTGCCGTGAGTGTGACCTACATAGGGCATAATATATATATGAGTCTTTTGGTGTTGGTTGTAAAGACTCATACTCCAGTAGGGTCTACAAAAGGGTTAAAGTGATAAGGAGAAAGCTTTGGTTTGATCGTCCATTGTGTACTAATCTTCTGACTCTTGCCAATTTGCAGGGTATATCCCAGCTAGGAGACACAACATACATGATTCACCTGAGCCGCCCTAAGCTTATGGATGCTAACTCGGACACTGTTTCAGACCCTGCCACTCAAGGAACTTCTACCCAAGTCATAACTACAGCCCCAACATCTGGGTCTGTTGTAGTAGGTGGGCCTGCTGCAGGCTAGACTGCGACCCCTTCCTTGCCTCTGCCTCCTCCATCTTGTCCTCGTCCTTTTGCTGAAGATAGGTCTTCAAGTAGGCAAAAGTTGAAAGGGAAGGCTAGAGAAAAATATGGGGTGCCCCAATCCCCACCACTATGGAGGATATGACTGATAGGGCCAAGTCCATCTAGAGCAAGGTGGACTTAGATGCTTTCAAGGCCCTCGATGGTCCAGAACTTCCAGACAAGGTGATGGGCATGATGATGAGGGTATGGTTCCCTTTTGTGTTTCGCTTTTCTTTTCCTTCAAGTTTCATTATTGACCCCTAACAATTTTTACCTTGTATTTTTTGTAGGCATTTTACACTGTGGGGGCTCTGTGCTACACGCGCCAGACCCATACCGATTAGTTGGCTCATCAAGCTAATAAGGTGGCCCTCTTTAAAGCTGCCCTGGCCCTGGAAGATAGGAGGGAAACTCTGCTAGTCCAAGAGGCTGCCACTCTGAAAGAGGAGATTGCAGCTTTGAAGGAGAACAAGGCTCAGGTGAATGCTGAGAATGAAGATCTCATGTATTGCCTGACTGCCCACTCTGAGTTGGAGATGTGCAAGAAAGGAGGGTTGGACATGCACTTTCGCTATAAAATCTTCAACAACAGTGTTACTAGTGAGTTCTGGCTTAGTGGTTTTGTCAATGCTCTAAAGGAACCAGAGAAGATGAACCCTAAGGATCCTGATCCTATGGATGCTCATCTTGGGGTTCAACACCCTTATAGGGCTCTTGACCCTAGTCCTGCTGAGGAGCTTTTATTGAAGTTCCTTTTAGGGAACCTTGTTGTTGACCCTAAGAGTTCTGAGGCTCCAATCCTTCCTCCCACAGAGATTGTGAATTCCTTTGGGCCAAATTTCAGTGCAAAGTCTAAAACTTAGGGCCCCTTGGCATTTGCAACAGATGCTGATAGAGCCATAATATGGATCTTGTTTATGCCTTAACTTTAATATATCTCATATGTGGCACTATCATCTCTACAATAGGACCATCTTAACCCTCTCATCATTTTTTGTTTTTGCATTTAGACATTTGTAACCCCTTGGGCAAATTTTTGTAATACAAGTTTTATTTCAATGAAGACTTTCTTTTATTCATGTATGATTTAATGTTTGATTAATTTGAATCTTACCAAAATTTGTATGCCTTCAATTGATATTTATTTCACCAGTGTATGCCTCAGGTATATAATTTATGGTTTGATTACAAATTTGAGTAGGGGTGAACTTAGGAATAAATTCTTCTTTTTCATGGTTTAGGCATATGCCTCTGCCATTTTATACCTTAGGAATAAATTCCTTTTTGTGATGTTTCAGGCGTATGCCTCTGCCATTTTATAATTTAGGAATAAATTCTTTTCTGTGATGACTCAGGCATATGCATCTACCATTTTATAACTTAGGAATTAATTTGTCTTCGTGATGGCTTAGGCATATGTTTCCGCTATTTTTTAAATTAGGAAAAAATTCCTCTTCGTGATGGCTTAGGCTTATGCCTCTGGCATTCTATAATTTTAAAAATAAATTCATCTTTTTAATGGGTCAGGCATATACCTCTGCTATTTTATAACTTATGAATAAATTCCTCTTTTTCATGGGTCAGACATATGCCTATTCTATTTTATAACTCATAAATAAATTCCTCTTTTTGATGGCTTAAGCATATGCCTCTGCCAGTTTATAATTTTAGGAATAAATTCCTCTTTTTGATGGGTCAGGCATATGCCCCTATCAGTTTATAATTTTAGGAATAAATTCCTCTTTTTGATGGGTCAGACATATGCCTCTGCCATTTTATAATTCAGGAATAAATTCCTCTTTTGACGGCTTAGGCATGTGCCTCTGCCATTTTATAATTTTAGGAATAAATTCATCTTTTTAATGGGTCAGGCATATGTCTCTGTCATTTTATAATTTAGGAATAAATTCATCTTTGTGATGGCTCAGGCATATGCCTCTGCCATTTCATAACTTAGGAATAAATTCTTCTTTGTGATGGCTTAGTCCATATATTTAAGTTTTTTTATGGTTACTGCGTAGCACTCCTTTGCTACCCCCTGATCCCCTGTGATATCTATTATGTCCACCCCGTTGGGGTCAACACATCTCATGACTTGATGAAGGGTTGAGAGCACCCCCTGCATCCTGTGAATCCAGCCTCTGCCCATCAGGAGATTGTATGATGACTTAACATCCACTACCACGAAGTTTTCTTTCAATGTCCTTTTGGCGGCTGATATAGACAACTGAATGACCCCAATCGGCTCCACCCTTCGCCCATCAAATCCAGTGAGGGGAACTCTAGCGGGATACATCTGGTTGGTGTTAACTCCAAGTTTATCAAAGGTCCATTTAGTCATGATATTTTTGTTGTTGTCAGGGTCTACCATGACTCTTTTGACCAAGCAGTTAGCCACTATAAGTGAAATAATCAGAGGGTCCTCATGAGGCACTTGCACATTCCTCAGGTCGGTCTCATTAAAGCTGATCTAGGAGTCCTCCCTCCTGATAGAGGTCTGGCATATCTCGCCAATTCTTCTGAGCTTGTGCACCTGGCGCATATAGGATCTCCTAACCTTTTAAGTCTCCTCGGCAGTATGTCCGCCCTGAACCTTATGAATCACCCGTACTGGTTGTTCTGCCTGGGTGTTGTTCTGAGGAGCATTCATCTAACGATTCGCATGGGTCTAGTATTTTGCCACATACTCAGCTAATTCTCCCTTTGCAATCATCGCCTCTACCTGCCTGCGCAGGTTTCGTCAATCGTTGGTATGATGGCCATACTCACTGTGGAAGGCGCAATGTTTTGTCATGTCCCTCTGCTTCATAGGTTGCCTCATTGGCAAAGGGGGGTTGAATATTCCTTTTCCTTTCTTATCTTGGTAGAACTTGTTGAGACTTGTTTTGAGGGGAATTACTTTCTATTCCACCCTTTACGTCTTATCAGCTGGCTTGTTTGATTCGGAGGGAGGTGTTGGGCGAGCTGGCTTCTGACCCTTGATACTTTTGTGCGGGCTTCAACAATAACCATAATTACTCTCCTTTGCCGGATTGTTCCCTCTTCTTCGATTCTAAGGTAACCTTGGGCTCTGGAATTTAACTCTCCAATGTTGTTGGGGGGCCTTTTCACCAGAGACGCGTGAAACTTGGTGCCTAAGATTAGGGCCATTCTGCAAGCCTCTACTACTGATAGCTGGTTACACTAGTCAATGGAAGACATCTCCCTTGTTAACCTGGATAAGAAGCTCTGGAGGCTTTCATCTTTCTCCTGGGTAATAGTGAACAAGCTAGAGATAGCCTTCTTTTGTCTCTGGTTACCATAGAATTGTGCTATAAAGAGTTTGCACAACTTGTTCCAACTCCCAATTGATCCAGGTAGTTACTTCCTGAACCACATGAGCGGTGCCTCTGTCAAACTAGTGCGGAACACGTTGCACATGAGGGCTTCATCCTTCTTCCAGGCGGTCATCTTCGTCTGGTACTGGTAAATATGGTTTGATGGATCCTTGGTCCCATCATACAAGGTGAAAGTTTGCAAGCGAAACTTCCTCGGGTACTCTACCTGATCTATTTCATCCGTGAAGGGTGATTTAATCATATCAACAGTAGCGTGGGCTGCTAGGTCCTTCATAGAGGGAGTCTGACCCTTCATGCTCTCAAACACTTACTTCTAGATCCTCTTAGTCATGTCCTCCAAATCTTTCATAGTTGGAGGCTGCTAAGGAGGCAGACCTCCGGGTGCTGGAATAGAGATTTCCTCTTGATCATCTGCCGCTTTGCTTCCGGTCCCTCCTCATGCCTCGGAGGATCTGAAAAGCCTCCATTGCTATTGACTCCATTGGCCACGCCTGCTGGTGCTGGCATCTGGGCTATCTGCTGGCGTAGATTTGCATTATGTTGCTCAAGGTCTTCATTCCTTTTCTCCACCGCCTCCAGTCGTTGCATGATCTGTATGATCTGAGCATTTTGGGCGGCGCTTTTCCCTATTGCTGCTGAAGACCTAGTTATCACCATGGATGCTTTTGCAAGGCTTTTTGGTTAAAAAGAAAGGGTTAGAATTTGGAAGAGAAATCAAAGGAAAATTATCGTGTTCCCACCGACGGCGCCAAAGTGTAGATGCAGTTTTTTGTTCAAAACACTCGATTCTTTTTTATTAAGGCTCTTTACCTTTATTTATACAAGATTTAATGGGCTTTTTGGCCTATCAAGATCACGGTCAAATCCCTTAATTTCAGGGATTTGATTTACATTCTATTTTGGACTCAATTATCCCATATTTACTTGGGATTTGGACTTGTTGGCTAAGTTATACTAGAATTCTCTTTACGATGGGCCAAACCCATCCTACTCATCATTCTCTAAATCAAGTTGGGCCTTTAATTTGCTGGGCCTCGATTTTTGGCCCTTACAGTAATTAATTTCTCAACTAATGTTGGGAGAAAACCACCATAATGAAATAAATTTTTGTTAATAAGTTTTGTGTGTATGGTTTTAATATTTATAATTTTCACTTCATAAAATTATTTGTTTCAAATACCTTGGGTTTAATCTTTATGATTTTCACTTCATAGAATTAATTGTTTTTTAAATTTCCTTCACTATAAATATCATGTAGATGCTTAATACTTTTAAAGCCAAGAAAAATTTATATTTTGAAAATATTTTTTATTAGTGCGTTATTATTAACTTGATAAAACAATAACTTTGAATTGCTACTCTAAATTTGAAAATAAATTAATAAGAGAATAATTAGAACTTTATAAGTTAGTGGTGGTGAAATCCGAAACCTTGGTATTTTTCTCATTTCTTATCACTTGTTTTTCGATATTGCGCAGTCAGTATAAAAATTCATTCAACAACAGAAAATTGAGACACTATGTCTCAATTAATTCGTGAGCTTGTCAATAATAATTTTAAAACCACACCTCACCAAGTCAAGTATTAAGAGTCAGCTACACCTCAAATTGTTTCCACATCTCAGCCCAATCACTGCCATATCACCACTTATGGAAATGCGCAGGCCAATTTATGGGTGTCAACAAGAATCAAATATGGCATTGTAATGCCGCACGGAAAATTTGTGGCATGTGTGAAAAACCAAACCAAATACCACAATCAAAACAAGAGGAAGTCATTAAACTTGTGGATAAAACAACGCAGCAATAGTCGGTTCAATATAAGCAAATAGACTAAACACTTCAAATCACCAAAACAAGCAACATATCTTCCAAACCAGATGCTAAACAAAAGCAAGTCCACTGAACTTGGGTGATAATTAAACAAGGAAGCAAATAGCGCTAATCACTTCCTCACCAGAAGCAAAACAAGAGCAAGTCATTGAACTTAGTACTAATACTAATTAATAGCAAACATAAACTTTTAGGAAGATAATTAAAACCACAGATAAGAGTTGTCGCCAACTCCACTGCTAATAGTAGTTTATGCGCTTGCTGCTGCCATTTTTGGTGTTCGGATCATAACGAACATCACGAACCCTCTCCTCTTTGTAGTACTCCGTGTATCCACTCTTGTCACCGACCTTCCACGTTTTGGTACTCTTGAACTCGTCCCTCACACCGACTGGCCCAATGCCTCTCTCCCTGTGTGTCTCATCATATGACACCTTCTCCTTTGCGGTATAGCGGGCGTAGCTGCCACTCTGCTTGTCTTGGTGGTCCGTCCTTGAAGTTATTTCGTAGGATTTTGAATTACCATCGTTGTATTGCTGGTAAGTTCGGGAATAGGATGGAGCTTTCTCGGCTGAGACAGCCTCAAAATATCCAATATAATTGCTGTCTGATCCGTCTGCCATTTGGAGAGTCTGTCACAGACCAGAAAATGCCATGCAAAGAACTTATTAACATAGCTTTAAAATGCAAAGAATTAACAAGTTCTGAAGTCACGCCACTAATAATTCCTTAGAAAATAGAAAAACTTATACGCTATCAACATCAATTGAGACAAAAATGTATCATTTCTGAAATACATTCATAAATAAATTTGAGCTAAACATCGAAACCTTCCAAGCCTAATGCTAATGAACTCTTTTAGCATGATTTACCAATCACCTTCAAAGACCCCCAAAAAAAAAAAAAATTAAATAAAAACCAATGTGCTGTAAAATAAGATCTATTTTCCACAGAAATTTATTTAATCCAAGTGGAACCCACTGCATCAAAGGGAGAAAAAAAAAAAAAAAAAAAAAAAAAACCCTTTCACTATTAGCATTGGTTGGGCAGATCAGCTTAATGATCATATTTGTATTTACTATATGCCTAACAAAAACATTAAAAAGAAAAACTGAAAACATATAGAATGGAGTTTATAGGTCTGTAACTTCCAAATATTCTATTTCAGATACCAGAAGCCAACCAAAGAAACTTCATTACCAAAACCGATCAAATTAGGGATCTCTTGTTGGATCAACTTTTGGGTCTCTCTCAGAATCAATTATAAGATAAAAGCAAGAGTTTTTTAAGGCAAAGCAAAATGAAACTTTAAAATCTTAATTTTGTGGGAGGATATATCACTACACAAATAAATAAATAAAAAAGCCAAAAATATTTTTAAAAAATTAAATCTAAAATTTAGAATTCATGCAAATAAATATTAACGAATTAAGAGAAGTATTTGAAACAAATAAACTAAAAAAGGCAAAGTATATAGAACCAACTAAAAAAGGCACACCATACCCTTTCATATATAAGCATAATAAAATCATGACCGTATCCTTTTGAGGTCATAAATTTTGTAACAAAAATTACTTGCAAATGACACAAATCATCATTCAAATACGGGATAACAAATATAATGATACAAGAATTACTTCTACAACATAAATAAAAGAAAAAAAAGTCAGAAATTAGCACTAGAAATCCTGTAGATCCAACATGCACTAGATCTCTTTTCGTTTTGTGAAGAATGTTAAAATGACGAAACCACATACTTCAATTCCATCATTTCTCTTCAAACCTCAACAAGTGTCAAGTGAATTTTATCATCTACAAGTAGTTGCCTTTGTCAACAATATTCACAACCTCTCTCATGACAGTGAAAGTAAAACTTCAATTACAGACACAAAAACAATAACAAGATAGCTAAAACTAGATCATGGTTTTCTGTGTAATGACAACAAACAAAAATTTATGATAGAACATAAACCAGAATCTGAATTTTCAAAAAATAAAAATAAAAAACACATACACCAGAATCAACGGAGAGTTGTATATATACACATATTTACAAGTATATTTATGTTGTTAAATGAAGTCATGAACAGAAATGAAATGGTCTACATAGACAAAAATGGAGAATTTTTTCATACCTTGGTGGTACCTGCAAGAGATTGGAGAGGAATATATTCAGGGTTTTAGTAATTAATAAGAGTCAAGAAAAATGACTTTATATGGAAGGACACGTGTCAGTGCTGCAATGAAGATTCAAATATAAATATTAGAGTAGTTATCACAAAAATACCTCATAATTTTAGATTGATTATTGAACTATAGTAAAATATTATGCACTTTAAAATTGAAGTCGCATTCAATAATTGATGTGGGGGCATCATGGATTGATAGCCACACCGATGCGAATATTGAACATGAAGGACGTCGCTGTAGCTTGAGTTAACATGAGGTGACTTCAGAGTGTAGACCTGTGTGCTAGCCCAGTAGCTACCTCAGACTACTAGTCCTTGTAAAGGTGATAATTCGCGAGAAAATTGATCCGCAACCTTTATTTATCTGGGATATGGCCCAATCTTTATTTATCTGGGATATGGCCCAGGTTTGGTATATTTGGGAAAATCGGCCCAAGTAAAAGATCATTTGTAAGATTGGCCCAAATAATTGATTACTTGGGGAAATAACCCAAATATAGGTTTTACCCGAGAGCTTGCATTATACAGAGGGAGGTATGAGAGGCTGATGTGTTTTATAGCTCGCATCAGAAACTCATAACCCTATATGCTGCTCGCGAAGGGAGTACTACTCGGAATCTAGGGGAAATGCTGGGGATGAGTAAATAGTGGGTCGCGACCTTATTTACACAATCCTAAAGCAAAGAGTACCCTAGAGAGGCCGATAGTATTCAGGGACATGACCAAGACATGCATGATTGGTCATAACCCGGCAAAGCTATAACGGCATCCTTGGCTAAGGATAAATCAGATCCGCGATGAAATAGGCGCGGATCACGGGGCATGTCGCACAGCATGACCTATGAGACTACGCGAATCCGTTTCGCGTAATCAAAAGCAAGATGACACTGTGCCAGGTATTTATGGTGCACTGTATAAATCCGCGCATAAGATAACGCGAATCCGTTTCGCGAAGTTAAGTGCGCGAGATGATATTGTGCAAAAGGTATTTATGGTGTGCGGTATTAATTACGCATAAGAGTACGCGAATCCGTTTTCCGTAATCGCGGGCGTAGAATAATACTGTACAAGGTATTTATATCACGGATTAAGTACGCAGGAACCATGTCGCGAGACAGGTGCTGACGTGGCAATGGAATCCGCGAGGATGATTGAACCACGTCGCGAGCCTAGTGCTGACGTGGTAATACAAGCCGCGAGGATTACTGAGCGGTCGCGCCTATATATAGAGGTGCGAGGGTTCATTTGGGGGGACAACTTTTCAGAGACGGGGAGAGAGAAATTCCTAGAGAGAGAAAATATTTCAATTACTTGTACTCATGGTCTTTTCCTTCATTTCTCTTTCATTTTTCTCTGTAAAAGAAAGTCAAAAGTAATAAGAGCATCAATACTGTGGTTTTGGCTGACGAACTTGTGTAGAAACTATCTTCACATCACTTAAAATCGGCGAACCCCTACATTAAAGGCGACTTCACTGGGGAGAAGATGTCTTCTGCATAAGTGGAGCCTCGTCAACCTCGACGGAGAGGACGACCATCAACCCGGCATACCGAACAAATGGAAGAGGAAACAGCAGCACAGACACAAGGAGGGGAACCAGTCCAACCGGCACGAAGACAACGTCGTCGCGCGAATATTGGTGCGAATCAGACAGAAAGCCCTCCGATGGTAGAACCAGTACAGAATTCGGCAGAATTGCCAACAGTTCTACTGCAAACTCTTCTCAACATCCAGGAAACACAAAAAGCCATACTTCACTTCATGGAGGCCTCGCGTGTTCCACCGTCGAATATTGAGTCACCAAGGATGAATAATCAGGCTTTTCCGGAGGACTCAACACAAGAGCCTCTTCGCGAAACAGTAAGAGTTGAGCCCTTGGAGAAAGAGTCATACATCACTAAGGAACAACTGCGAGCTATCCTGAATGAAAAATCTGAAACAGGGGAAGTGGAAATTGCCCCGCCATACCATCCTAGTATTATGGCCTTGCCATATCCGGAAAACTATGGGGCACCGATCTTTCATCAATTCGATGGCAAAAGGGGAAATGCAAAAGAGCACATAGCCAGGTTCGCGGACGCTCTGGGACCACATAGAAACAATGAATATTTAAAACTCAGAGAATTCTCCAAGTCTTTAACTGGAACAGCATATACCTGGTATACTGGTCTCGCTCCGGCTTCAGTGACCAGCTGGACGGATATGGTGCTCAGATTCTACACCAAATTCTTTCAAGCTGATGAGGAGGTCTCAATGATTTCGCTCACAAGGCAAAGACAACGCTTTGGGGAGGAGGCGGCAGCTTATGTCCGGAGATTTCGCGAGACTGCTTTGCAATGTCATGAACCAATTTCCGAACTACAATTGATCAAAATTTGTAGAGAAGGAATGCTGCGGGAATACAGAGTGCATCTGGTCAATCATGAAGTCAAAACTTTTTCTGCACTTGTTGATAATGCCCGAAGATTGGGAGAAGTTTTGGCTCCCCCGACGCGACCAAATATCAGTATTAGGCGGATACCGATGGTAGCAGCTACGCAGAATGGAAAACCCAGGGAAGAGCGCGATGGGAGATCTGAACCACCCCCTTTACCTTTCAGTGAAAAAGAGGCAATTGCTTTGCTAAATCAATGGGTCGCAGATTATGTCATAACTCTACCTCCAGTGCAAAGGGTGCCGTCAAGAGAGGAAAGGATGAAGAATAACTACTGCCCCTTTCACAGGAGTGTTCGGCATTCGTTGATGGGCTGTTGGGCGTTTCGAAGTTTGGTGCATCGAAAAATAGCATCAGGAGATTTGGAAGTAACGAAGAATGTAGTTCATGAGCCTTTCCCTGCACATGCAGTTGTGGTGACCGCCAGAGACCATACTGAGGATATGGCCGATGTCATCAGGTGTAATTGCCCGCCAGTATGTGAAGCAAGGGAGAATGCTAAGATAGATGTCTTCTTCAATGAGCTCCCAATACAGGAACATGTGAAGGAATTCTTGAAAGAACAAACGGTTGCCGCACTCAATCATACTATTGAGATTCCGCAGCACGAGAAGACCTCCAGTAAGATCACATTTTCTGAAGAGGACAGACAAGTACCTTTTCCCCATAATCGGCCTCTGTATGTACCAGCCATTATAAACGGTCGAGAGATGAAACGAGCTTTCTTGGATGGGGGAGCGTCAGTCAATTTGATCCCACTAGCCACTTTGCGAATGATCAATTTTCCCGAAGAAAAGTTCGTGAATCATACTATTGCAGTTACTGATTTTAATGGAGATCAGCAGGTCACTATGGGATTCGCAACATTGGACCTCAAAATTGGGAAGATCAGGGGGCCCACCAAATTTCATATCATCAAAGGGGAACCCTCATATCAATTGTTGCTAGGAAGACCGTGGCTGCATGCATATGGCGTAGTGCCGTCATCCTATCATCAAGTGATGAAAGCCAATTGGGGAAAAGGAATAATGACTGTAAAAGCATCCAAAAGTCTTTTCTGCGCGTCAGAAGCCCATTTTGCAGATGCAGTCTACTTCTCAGAATACAGTGAGGAAAATGGGCCCGGCGTTTTTTCTACACCGTTACCAAAATGGAATGAACTAGAAAATACTAGTGCAACTAAACGGAGGCTCAAAGAGGTAAGCTGGTCACGGGTCAAAAAGCCTGATGGACGAGTGGTGTATAAATTATGACGGGATTGGGGGTCAGAAGCTTGCAATGTTGGCACTGACCCCGAGAAAGATAAAGCCATACAGAGAAAATTTGAAGCCGACCCTAAGGTACTGAAAGCGGATCCGCGAACAGAGCATGGGTTGTGCGAAGTGGACATAGGCGACGGTACAGATCCGCGACCTACCTTCATAAGCAATATGTTGCCTACAGATACTAAGAACGCTCTGATAGAATTGCTCAAAGAGTTTCGAGATGTATTTGCTTGGGACTATAATAAAATGCCGGGACTCGATGTTGGATTGGTAAGCCACCGTCTTCATGTGAATCCCGCTTCAGAACCAAAGAAACAAAAGCAACGAATATTTCATCCCGATTTAGAGGTGCAAATTAAGGCAGAAGTAGAGAAACTGCTGAAAGCAGGATTCATCAAGCCAACTCAGCATCCTACGTGGCTCGCGAACATTGTGCCTGTAAAGAAGAAGACTGGACAGATACGCGTATGTGTAGATTATCGCGATCTCAATAAGGCTTGCCCAAAAGACGATTTCCCTCTTCCCAACATTGACACCATGGTGGATGCAACCTCAGGACACGAGATTTTCTCATTAATGGACGGGTTCAGTGGGTACAATCAGATTAAAATGGCGCCGGAAGATGCTGAGAAAACTGCTTTTCGCACCCCAATGGGGAATTTTCACTATACGGTCATGCCGTTTGGGCTTAAAAATGCTGGGGCCACGTATCAGCGCGCGATGACAGCCATATTCCATGATCTAATGCATAAAACTGTGGAGGACTATGTCGATGATTTGGTAGTGAAATCCAGAGCCATACAGGATCATGTGGAAGATTTGCGAAAGGTACTGCAACGATGTCGCGAATATAATTTAAAAATGAACCCTCGGCAAATGTGCCTTTGGAGTACCAGAAGGAAAATTCTTGGGGTGTGTCGTACATCGGCATGGCATTGATATGGACCCGACAAAGGCTAAGGCTGTATTAGAAATGGCTCCACCTGCAACTCGCAAAATGTTGGAAACTTTTATGGGAAAGATATCTTACCTGAGGAGATTTATCCCAGCACTGGCAGAGGTAACTTACCCACTCATGCCGTTGTTGAAAGAAAAATCCGTATATAGCCGGGGAGAAGAACAGCAGGAGGCTTTTGAGAGAATCAAAAAGATTTTGGCATCACCAAAAACAATGGTAGCGCCCGAAACAGGAAAACCATTGGTAATGTATCTCACTTCCACCAACAAGTCCGTGGGAGCTCTATTGGCCCAAGAGCATGAAGGAGAAGAAAAACCGGTTTATTATATCAGTCGGGTACTCAAAGGACCAGAGTCGCGGTACTCATCATTGGAAAAGCACTGTCTCGCTTTAGTATTCGCAGCCCAGAAGTTTAGACACTATTTGTTGGCACATCCATTAGAGCTAATCACGAAAAGTGACCCCATACGATATTTGCTCACGAAGCCCATACTCAGTGGAAGAACTGCTCGGTGGTTATTAGCGCTATCTGAATATGAGATCACATGTTCTAGACCAAAAGCAGTAAAAAGCCAAGCCTTGTCAGACTTACTGACATTATTTCCAGGAGGGGCTGAGCCCATGGTGGAGGAGATAGGAATGGCAAGCATGGCACAGAGCGCGGAGTTCACTTTAGAGTTTGATGGTTCATCCACTGAAAAAGGAGGGGGAGCTGGTTTCGTACTGAGGAATAAAGAAACAAAAGAGGAATTAGTCATGGCCTACAAGCTTGACTTTCCTTGTACCAATAACATTGCTGAGTATGAAGGACTGGCGCTAGGGTTGATAATGGCTCAAAGGTTGGGGGCAAGAATACTTCACGTTAAAGGAGATTCCAAGTTGGTCATTAAGCAGATTAGAGGGGAGTATGCTGTCAAGGAACCTCATCTGGTGTCCTATAGAACCCTTATTCGACAGATGATAGAAGACTTTGAGACTGTGAGTTTTACACACGAGCCGCGAGAAAACAACCGACGATCCGATGCACTGGCGACATTGGGTTCGCGAATAAATTTCCAAGGAATGAAGTCTTCCGTACAAGTAGTACGAAGAACTGACTCAGTGATCAGTAACGGAGAGGAATCAGAGGAGTATAAAGAACATGATTGGAGGGCACAGATAGTACATGTTCTACTGAAGAACGATAACAATGCCTTGAGACGGGAGTACCAACTCATAAAAGGCGTGTTATATTACAGGGCCGCCGGAGGAATTTTGGCTAGATGTATAGCAATAGACGAGATAAAGGAACTGCTCCAGAAAGCTCACAGGAAAATATGCGGTCAAACGGAAGTCAGTCTCTATCGAGTTTTGCAGAGAGAAGGCTTCTTTTGGCCAAGTATGAAGGATGAGGCGGTAAAGTTACAAAGTAGCTGTCAAAACTGTAATGCATATCCATCCGCGAGTGAAAGCAATATAGCAGACTTAATAGACTGGCGGGACAAATATGTGCACTATTTGAAGAATGGGATTTTGCCGGAAAAAGATCAACCGCGGTTCAGAAAATTGGCCTCGCGATTTGTCTTACAAGAGGAAAAATTGTTTCGCAAAAGCTTTGAAGGAAAATTGATGAAGTGTGTAAGCGAAGAAGAAGCGGGGGAAATATTAAAACAGGTTCATTTGTTTGGTCACCAAGGCCCTAGAAAAATGTTCCAACAGTTTCTATCCTCTGGGTATTACTGGCCAACAATGGAAAGGGACTGCAGTGATTTTGTCAGGAAATGTCATGTCTGTCAGGTACATGGGGATCTTATTCTTGCTCCGGGAACTGAATTGCACAGCTTAGCAACCCCCTGGCCTTTCCATACTTGGGCGCTGGATATAATTGGACCAATCACGCCGCAGGCTCAGGGACATGCATGGGTTTTAGTAGCAACTGAGTTATTCACAAAATGGGTAGAAGCTATCCCATTACGAAGAACGACAGCAGACAATGTGGTGCGATTCATAAAAGAAAACATCATCTGTCGATTTGGGATACCAAAAGTGATACTATCTGATAACGGGACTCCTTTTATCAATAGTAAGGTCGCGAATTTGTTGGGGAGATACTCAGTCATTCATCACAAGTCCACGCCTTACTATCCGAAAGGAAATGGACAGGCTGAAGCCTCCAATAAAGCATTGATTCGAATCTTATCCAGAATGGTGCATGATAATCAGAAGAAATGGGCAGAAGAACTTCCAATAGCACTATGGGCACATCGAACCGCGACAAACATGACCCCTTATGCACTGGTATACGGAGTAGAGGCTGTACTACCTGCAGAATTGAAGTTGACTGCTAAAAAGCTGGTATGCAACAGCAGTTTGGAGGACAGGCTATTGGAGATAGAAGGATTGGATGAAATGAGGACCGAAGCTTTTGCAAATCAGAAGGAGTACAATAAGAAACAGGCAAGGAGCTACAATAAAAGGGTACGGTTCAGATGGTTCAAGGAGGGAGACAGAGTGTTGAAAGTGGTACCGGCAATCATGAGGGGACAAAGGCTAAGAAAATTTGAAGCTAAGTGGGAAGGGCCGTATGTGATTATAAGTGAGAGTAGCAGTGGGTATTACAGAATGGAGCATGAAGTCACACGAGAGAGGACTGGACCTTTGAATGTAAAATGGATTAAATTGTATCAAGCATAAAGTTTCAAATAAGGACAAGGAAAATCAAACAAAACATCCCATGTATATAAAAGTATGTCAATATTTCTAGCAAAATACAAGAATATATATACAAGTAATGAACTAGAAAAGATCCCGAGTAATGGGATCTGATAACTTGAAACCTTCATGCTCCTCTAAATAGAAACGGGCCTGCTCAAGATGTTTAGCTGAATCCTGTAGTTTCTTCTCATCCTCCTCGAGCAGTGCTAACTGTCTGCGGGTCTCTGCAATTTCTGCCTGTTTTCTTTGAAGAGCCTCGCGTCCCCTCAACTCGACAAGATAATGATCATAGAGTCTCTGAATGACAGTCAGACGGGTCTCCCACCAGGAAACATTCATCCCAATCTTTTTCCAGTCCTTTATGCGAGCATGGCATCTTGGCAGAGTATCTGGGACGAGATCCTGAATGGCAGTCTCCGAAAGGGTCCTGAACACATCTGCAACAAGCTGGAGGTGGACTGTCTGCAAGAGTGGCTCATGAACTTCCATGTGAGTAAAAGTCTCCGGATGAGCTGCCTCTATCAGATTTAGCACTGGTATATCGCGGGGATAGCAGAACCACTGATGCCAAGGTACTGGCACTAAGGAGGTAGTGTCATAATCAGGAACCCGGGGAGGAGCGCGAGAAGCAGAAACTTGTTCGTGAGAGACCTGGTCGCGAGGATCTGTGGCAATCACGCGAGCAAGATCGCGAGGCTCTGATACAATGTCGCGAGAAGGAGATCGAGGTACCTCTATATGGGTTTCAGTAGGAGAACCTGGAGGAAATAATGTCTGACCCTCAGAAATCCCCCGAGTATCATGAAGTAGCTCATCAATCATATCTTGAGGTTCGGAGTTTATACCTAAAAAAAAAGGGGAAGGAGAAAAGACATGTTAAAATCACGATTTGACATTAAAAAGACAAATAGAAGAACAAAGGAAAAAAAAACGCGAAGGTACCTCCCTCGCCTCCCTCAACTTCTGGGAGAGGGGTGCCAAATATGGATCTCTCAATACTAGGATGATCTGCGAAGGCTGCAGCAACCTCAGATGCAAGATCACCACGAAGAGGCTGCAAATGCCTATCATCAAAATCTGGGTCCTTTGCTCTATCATCAACGACCGTTGGGGAAACTTGGATGGAAGGCAACTTGGGCAAGGCCTCGCGAGAAGCTGTGGTCACTTCAATCTTGCGATCTGAGGGTACTTCGCGATCTACCTCTGGAGTGGAGGTCGCGGATATAACACTATCATGAGATGAATAGGGAGTATCATCATCTGTTTCCTCTTCAAGAGTAGGCTGGCCGAATAATGAGTTAATGGTGAGATGGTCCTCATCATCAGATGATGCTGCGACAGAATGGAGGCCACCTCTCGGGGAGGCTGGAGCACGCGGGGATGAGGTCTCGCGAGAACCTAAAACAAAGATAAAAGAGAAGTATTAAAAATGATGAATCAGTAACTGGAAATAGGTGATTAAAGAAAAAGTTTGAAGCTTACTCTGGGAAAGCGCTGTCCTGGGTAAATCGGAGAGTATACTGGCGACTTCTGTCTCCTCTGCCTCATCTCCCGCCCTCATCTCCTCGACCACACGAGCAACAGTGTCAAGCAACGATGAGGTCGCATCAGCCTTCTTTTTGTTCTTTAATTTCTCCAAGGCAAGTCGCCGCCTTTCGGCCAAGGATGCCTCTTCTGAGGTAAGGTTGGAAGCACCAGGAGGTGGAATGACAGACGAAGATTTATGTTTTCGCACCAAAGGGGCCTCCTCTGAGCTAGAAAAATCAACTGCTGCAACAGTCTGCGAGACCTTGGTAAGTTTCCTTTTTCTCTTCGCAAGGGGAACATCGTCCAGTATCGCTGCATCGGAAAGATTTTTAAGTCTAATCGATAAGGGAACTTGGTCCAATGAATCAGTCGAGACGCTGGTAGTACGTATAGCTTGGGCACTGGAACGCTGTAAGAAGAACAGAAGAGTTAGTAACAACATAAGAAAATACATAACGTATTGAAAAAGGAGAGGAGACTTAGATATTTACCAGACGCCTCGCGATAGGTTCTTCGCGATTTGGTGGTACCGCGAGAGGGATCTCCTCGCGATGAGACCGCTTGCGAGTCGCTGTTTTGGGTTTTTGAAGTTGTGAAGGTTGAGCATGATATTTGGGAGTAATCTTGGCTCTAGCCTTACGAAGCTTTAAAGACGGATCTCTAATAAAGATCGAAGCGGGAATAGGAACAGGAGGAGCTTCAGCCATAAAACTTTGAAATAACACAAGTTGTTCTTTCCAGAATTCATGATAGGCTGCAGTTACTCCACCTCTGCGAGTGCCAGGCTGAATAAAAATAACGGTAGAAAATATACGAACGCTTCTCTCAATTGACTCCCGATAGGCAATGAAGCACCTGTCAAAGATATCCTCGCGGTATAAAGGAAGTGGAGGGGGAATAGCCTGATCAAAGCCTAATTGTCTTGCTACGCGAGAGGGGTTATAGGGTGTGACGGTATCAAAGGTCTCACTGAAAACAGGGATGTGGCACTTGTGGGTAATAGCTGCAAAAACGAGATGATCATCTACTGCTATATCATATGATACTATCTCTTCCCTGGGATAAAAATCAGGAGAGTAGAAACCTTCCAAAGAGGTGGCGTATGGACGCCAGGAAAATTCAGAAAATATATCAATGAATAAAGAAAAGGTTTTCGAAGATGAGAGAGAAGTCCAGCGGGTTGCCCGCGACTTTGAAAGAACAGGTACGGTGGTTTCCAAAGACTGAGGAGAAAGGGAAGAAGGAATGGGAGCATAATTTGGGAAGCGCTCGAAAAGAAAAAGGGTAAGAAATGTAGCTGATATATGAGTACTGATATCATACCTACCTAATGAGCGTGCGAAATCATTCGCAAGGGTGTCCAGCTGCGAATACAGGGTGCCAAGGAAAAGTGGGGCCAAGGCAATTCGCACACCTCGCGAAAGCATGCCTGCTAGAAGGAACACCATGCGACTGGGACCGTCTTCTGGCTTGCCTTGAAATATGTAACGATCTAGCCAATAGGCGAGAAACCCCGCGAGTTCCAAAGGCCCATTAAATTGAGGACCTGGGACTGATTCGCGATCATCTCCTGGAGCTGGTTTTCGCGGAGAATACTCGCGAAAGAAGTGGTGGCACCAGGCAGCATAGGACAACTTCGGGCGACTGGATATGGCTTGTTCAGGAAGAAGTACGCCCTTATCAAACCAGCTTCCTCGCTTGCAGGCATATTTGCCACAATCGCGAAGTTGATTAAGAATCTTCTTGTCTTCATCCTCAACTAGAGGCGCCTTGATAGGGCGCAAATCGAGTACAGGTAGCCGAAATAGGACCACCACATCTTCAATGGTAGGAGTGAACTCCCCCCAAGAAGCAACAAAGGTATGGGAAAATGTGCTCCAGCGCGAGATCAAAGTTGTCAACGCATCCACATCACGACGGACATATAAGTCCGAAAACAGCTCTATGGACTCAAGAATGCCAGCCTTGGCCAAGGTGGCGCGATGACGGTCTTGAGTAAGAATGTGACTAGACCACATCTTCCAGTCACTGATGGGGGCAACATGTCCCTCATACTCAATGAAGGAAAAGGGTGTGTCACCCCTCTCCACAAGAAGGCGTGGAATAGAGAGTGGGGGAATAAAAGCAGTTTTTGCTTCATTATCAGGATCCAGGGTAAGAGGCGGACTCGAAATAGAAGGGGAAGTAAAATCTCTCGCGGAATCCCAGAATATGTCTTGAGAGTTTAAGAAAGGAGCTTTCTTCCACTCTGAAACATTAGGAACAGAGGGAGCAATCCCGGAAGGAGGTGCAAGAAGTTTTGGTGTAGAAGTTTTTGTCATGATGGAGTAAACTTGTGAATAAGCTTTGAAAATGAAGGGGGGGTGTGCGCGAAGAAGGAATAGGTTATGAGAAACGAGTGCAAAATGAAAGAAAAACACAGTGCTCTGGGGAAAATATAAGTGAGGGAACAAAAATGACATGACAGAAATATATAAGTAATGGGCGCGAAAACCGAAGAGGCGCATTAAATGCGCGAGGAAGGCGAAAGGTCGCCTGGCCAAGCGCTTAAAAAAGAGTCGCGAATCTGAAAAAATGGACTAATTGGAAAAAGTAGCAAGGATATGGTTAAAAGCGAAATCCGTACATACATAAGTTTGACTGAAAAACATCAAAGCAAATAAGGAAGTATCGCGGATTAGAAATGATAGTCGCGAGATGAAGAAGGGTCGCAGATTGAAAATAATAGTCGCGAAGGACGGAAAACATGCTTCACCCATAAAAATAGAGAGCGAAGAATCGGCAAGGGGAAAGACAACCCTCAAACAACAAGATATGGCACTGTCGTTTGCAAGGTCACAGGTTATTGCGATTTAATACTTGGCTAAGTATCAAAGCGCAATGGGGAAAAAATGTAAAGGTGATAATTCGCGAGGAAATTGATCCGCAACCTTTATTTATCTGGGATATGGCCCAACCTTTATTTATCTGGGATATGGCCCAGGTTTGGTATATTTGGGGAAACCGGCCCAAGTAAAAGATCATTTGGGAGATTGGCCCAAATAATTGATTACTTGGGGAAATAGCCCAAATATAGGTTTTACGCGAGAGCTTGCATTATACAGAGGGAGGTATGAGAGGCTGATGTGTTTTATAGCTCGCATCAGAAACTCATAACCCTATATGCTGCTCGCGAAGGGAGTACTACTCGGAATCTAGGGGAAATGCTGGGGATGAGTAAATAGTGGGTCGCGACCTTATTTACACAATCCTAAAGCAAAGAGTACCCTAGAGAGGCCGATAGTATTCAGGGACATGACCAAGACATGCATGATTGGTCATAACCCGGCAAAGCTATAACGGCATCCTTGGCTAAGGATAAATCAGATCCGCGATGAAATAGGCGCGGATCACGGGGCATGTCGCACAGCATGACCTATGAGACTACGCGAATCCGTTTCGCGTAATCAAAAGCAAGATGACACTGTGCCAGGTATTTATGGTGCACTGTATAAATCCGCGCATAAGATAACGCGAATCCGTTTCGCGAAGTTAAGTGCGCGAGATGATATTGTGCAAAAGGTATTTATGGTGTGCGGTATTAATTACGCATAAGAGTACGCGAATCCGTTTTCCGTAATCGCGGGCGTAGAATAATACTGTACAAGGTATTTATATCACGGATTAAGTACGCAGGAACCATGTCGCGAGACAGGTGCTGACGTGGCAATGGAATCCGCGAGGATGATTGAACCACGTCGCGAGCCTAGTGCTGACGTGGTAATACAAGCCGCGAGGATTACTGAGCGGTCGCGCCTATATATAGAGGTGCGAGGGTTCATTTGGGGGGACAACTTTTCAGAGACGGGGAGAGAGAAATTCCTAGAGAGAGAAAATATTTCAATTACTTGTACTAATGGTCTTTTCCTTCATTTCTCTTTCATTTTTCTCTGTAAAAGAAAGTCAAAAGTAATAAGAGCATCAATACTGTGGTTTTGGCTGACGAACTTGTGTAGAAACTATCTTCACATCACTTAAAATCGGCGAACCCCTACAGTCCTATATGCTCAGACTGCTTCCTCATCTTCAACAAGTTATCATGCTTCGCTGAACGCCGGCTCGAATCGGTTTACAATTTTCTAGGCTTGTTTCGTAATGCTGTGATTTTATTCTTTTATAAAATTGAAAGCTCTGATTTATTTTGCTATTATTTTGATAAAAATTTAAAAAGTTTATTTGATAAAATTCATCTATTGTGAAATATTTGAAAGCAAAAAATTAAAAATGTGCTTGGTACGAAAAAATAAAAAATTAATCAATCATGAATTAATTACTAATAAAAATAAAATAAAATAATTTAAATATTTATTTATTTATTTCTATTCAAATTTATTTAATATTTAAATATTTATTTAACTATATTTATTTATTTCTTTATTCTTAATTAATTATTTATTTTATTTGTGTTTATTATTTATTTTATTTTATTTAATATTTATTACTCATTTATTATTTAATTATTGTTATTTATTTATTATTTATTATTTTATTTATGTATTTTTATTCAAATTTATTTAATATTTAATATTTGTTTATTTATTTTATTTATTATTTTTAATTATTTATTACTAATTTTTATTTAATTATTTTTATTTATTATTTACTTAATTTAATTTTTATTTCTTTATTAGTTATTAGTTATATTTATTATGTTACTGTAGCCGCGTTTTGGGGAAATAAAAACTTAAAACGGAAGCTTCATTTGAAACTTTCAAAATTGTTCACAATTTTACAAATATTGACAATTATTTTTACTTTCTTAAAATCTAGAAAACATAAAACCTGCGTTACCAAACAACTTTTTAATTTTATTTTTATTTTTTTCAAAACTAAAACATGAAACTCAAAATATAAAGGTTACCAAACAGGGCCTAACTCGTCCGATATCAATATTGCTCCCTATAGTGATTTGCGAGCATTTATGAATTACAAACATTTCGTTTGTGGTTATCGTGCCCGTGTTGGATACGCATGTCCGTATCGAACACACATTGCTCATGTGCATTCATACGACTAGAATTGTCTTAATGAAGGGCAAAGAGGTGTCTATATACATAAAATAAAATATAAAAAAATATAATTATGGGTCTGTTGAGTAGATGTTTTTTGTTCTTTGGGCCAAATATGAGAACAAAACTTGTTTGGGCCTTTGTTTTATTTTGGTACAATTAAAAAATAAAAAACATATAAAGGGGGATAAATTGGAGAACACCAAAATGGTATTTTTTTGTGTTTTCCTACTGTTGAGTCCAAAACACGGAGACCCAATATTTTTACAGTGCACTAACAAAAAAATATGGCCCAAAAGCACGCCCCAAAATATTGCTCTTATTTGTTCTCTAACACTTCGTGCTAGGGATTTTTGGTGAGAGCGGCGATTTTTGGCGATTTGCCAAATTCGTTCCCAAAATCTCTCCAAAATTCGTTCTCTTTCTCTTAAAAATTCGTAAAATCCTCTCAAATCTTTTCGCAAATCTACAAAACCATGATGAATCGGTTGTTTACAGGCTAGGGTTTCTCTTGTGATTTGAGCGATTCGCTTCTCACATTTGAAATCCTTGTTTAATTCGAGCGATTATCTTCATATCTGAATAGAATCTTTATCATCCTCAACATCTCGACAACTAGGGTTTCGATTGGTGCCATTTTTCGCGACATCTAAGGGTTCGATTAGGGTTTCGCAACAAGGGTTTCACAGGTTCGCTTATTTATTTTGTGTGTGTGTGTTTGTTCGGTATGTTCCTCGAAGAATTTTGTATCTGTTTCTTTGAAAATTAGTTGTAACTGATATTTTGTTCCATTTTGTATGCCATGAAGAGATATAAAAAAATGTAGATATATATATCCATGTTGTTTCGTATGTTTCTGCATATACAATCATCCATATTCATTACTTGCATGAATTTAGTTTACACTTGCATATATAAATTTCTTTTACATTAAGATATAATGTATATGTGCTTCTTTGTCTTATCTTTTTAGCAAAATGGAATGAAAAATTGATGTAATTAGTTATATGTGATCGGTCCAAATCATGTGTGAAATTACCTAGATGATCAATGAATATAGTCTAGAGGGGGGTGAATAAGTTTTTTATGGATTTATTGACAAATTAATAATAATAGCAAAAAAGTCAATTTTAATCCAATTATTTATCAAGATAAATCATGCAAAGAATAATCTAAGTGCAAAAAATAAAGCATTAGAGACACACGATATTTTTACGTCAAAAATCTTGGAAAGACTTCAAGTAAAAAGCACAGATACGCTCGGGTATCGATACACTATAAATCAGATAATTTATACAGACTCGATGAAAACAATACTTACAGCCGATGTAATATGTTGTTCTTCACTCAACGTCTGAACGTCTAGATTCACTCGCTCCACGAAGCTCTCACTCCGCTCCGTACTCTGACGGCTCTGTCTCTCAACAGATCAAATAACCGCGAAGCTTCTCGCTCCGATCTCCGTACTCAGAAGGCTCCATTCTTCAACGGATCAAAGCAACCTCGTTGCAATAGACGGTGTGATGATTTTTCAGCAACTTGATCATCCAATTGTCCATATGAGCTTCGGTGTAAAAACACAATTAGAAAATCCCAATAACAAGAGAGAACTCGAATATATACGATCACTTAATGATTTTCTCTCTCTTTGTATATCTCTGTAGAAGAATATGAAAGATAGAAAACTGCAGAGATCTCTCACAATCCGTAGCCTCCTCTCTTTTAGAGCTTGGTATTTACAGACAATGATGAAGCAAACCCTAAGTTCGCCATTTCTCGTAATTTCACATCCAACTGAACAAAACCCTAATCTCTGATGTATATTATGTGTATTGCACGTATACCAAGGTATAAGAGTCGTAGTAGCATCATATGATCAAAATAGGACAACAATGACATCACAACAAAAATTAACAGATTTGTAGTCGTCGCTACGCTTTAAGCGTAGTTCCAAGCGTAGGTCTAAGCATAGGGTCAACGTAGTTCTTGACTTTCTGGCCACTTTTTACTTCTGTAAGCGTAACATTTTTGTTAAAACCACTTTTCTCCGCAACTGCGCCAAAATGATAGTCTTGAATCCACGATACTTTTTCTTTGAAGTGACAGCTTTGTAAAATATCGTTTTCGCCCTTCGGGAGACATTTTTCCTCAATACGCTCACTTTTGTATTTCACTTGTATTCTTCACTACTTCAATACTTGATTTCGCCTTTGTCGAAGCTTGTAGATATTGTTGAAAGTAAAATAACCTATCTAACACTCAACATGGTTATTGTCTAGAACATGCCATAAATAAACAATACTCAAAAGTGTTCTTACAGTGTGAAAATAAAAGTGTTAAATATAAAGAATTATCACGATCTAGTTTTACCTCTCAATCGCAAGTACCCGATTAATATATAGTATAGTTGTGTTGAGAGAGTTATCGAACCACAAAGATTAAAGTCGTATTTCAAATAATCACAACTTAGTAAATTGAATTATATTAAAAATAGTTTGATTGATTTGTTGTTTATAATCTACTAAATATAAAAGAAATAAATAGATAATTGTTTTGGTGAATTCAAGATAAACAAGCCTAGGGTTTTGTTCCAACTCCACCACTAGCCTAATAATATAGTCTTTTAATCATAATATTGCAAGAGGGAGATACAACATATATGAATCAGATTAGTAACGCTACAAGCAATTGCATAATCCCCAAAGAGATGCAATCGGTCCAATTCGCTACAACCCATCTTCAATTAAAGTATGATTAATGCATGCATATATTCCACAACTACAGCTAAAACATTAAATTAAAAGTATGTCTATATCATCTTCTCTTAGCATGGCATGTGTAAACCTAAAACTTTATCATGCCAATTAAGAACCATTATGTAGAAATCATTATTAAACCTTCGGAGTTCCTGCTCCTTGTGATAAAAGATAGTTGTTCAAGATTAATTATTAATTCAATCTAAGACAAGAAAAGAATCAACAAAGAATCTTGTTTAGGTAATACGTTCGTTTTCTCACTACATAATCATCATAGAAGTATTCTTTAGATTCCCCTCTTTGCAATAAAAATAATTAAATTGCTACATTACTCGGCTAGAGTTTTGTTGGAAATCCTAGATATCGACTTATTCGCTTATGGAAGGAGAAAACTACATCACTGATGTAGAGATCATCTCCATGATTGGGTAGTATGTTCTTGGGTTCTTGAGAGCAATATTCTCTTTGGAGAGAGAATTCTATTTATTGTTAAGATGACTTTATTCTTGATCTATTGATCTCCCTTTCTTCATAAAGACTTCACATATTTATAGACAAAAGTTAGTGTAATCATGGCATGTTTTTACTTGCATTCTAAGATGACTTGGTGTGAGGACCAAGTAACAGCTGAATTGACCAATTTATCTCCCAATTGTACTTGCAGAAGGAGCCAAGAAAAATGCAGTATGTTTACACGTTTCCCAATGTCATCACGGGCGATTGATTGGGACCCCCCCGATCGTTCAATGGCTTCTGAATTTATATTATTTTATTTTCTACGAATTTGTGCTTTGATGACTTGTACTTTGCATAGCTGACTTGTACATTGCTCTGAATTGAGTGCTTTTATTCTTCTAAGTGTCATTCCGGATCAGGTTTTTTGCTAAAACCCCGGAATGAACTCATATTTGCATTAAGGACCATGTAACATGCTTAAACACATAACTTGGATAAAAATACTAAAATAATAGAATAAAGAGACTAACAATGGGTTAATTAATGTCCAGAATAACCAATATTTTGGTCTCATCAATATGCTTTAAAATTGTAGAACCACAATGGAAGTTTTATGTGATTGGATAACCTCAACGAGGGTGTTCAAGGAATTGAACAAGAGGACGATAATGATTTGGACAATGTAGTTGTTGTTATTCAAGATTAACATCATAGGCATCGTACATGATATATGGTGATTGTATTTGCCTAAGCTCTTTGTTCCTACTTATGTAAAATTGTGATTTTGTCTGCCGCCATCATAATGTAACTTGGGGCCGTTTGGCGTGTGGGAAGTGAATAAGTGATGGTGTCGTACTTGAGTTGTACATTTAGTTCAAAAAAAGGTAATAACTGTTAATTGTTAAGTTAAATATATTTTTTCATTGCTCATTAAAACTTGGCCCGGTTATAATGATATGCTTGTATATACGTGGATGAGGCATAGTTGATTCGAGTCAAGGATCTTAATTGCAAATCATGTGTGATTCGAGGCCGAAAAAGGTGATAATTTTCTTCTTATTAATCATGAAAATTTAATACGTTTTAGACTATATATGAAATCAATTAATATAGTATGTTCCTTTTTCAATGATACATATGATGGAGCTACTTGAAGGATGTTCGAGTTGAGGTCACAATTAAAGGATGTTCGAGTTGGAGGATATTCATGTTGAGTTATTTGGTGTAAAGGAAATGAAATTAATGTAATAGCACTTTCAATTTGTTTTATGTAATCTAAATAGTGTATGAAATAACATTGATGTCTTGTGTGTAAATAATTGATGTTTGGATGATGCGAAATTGAATTACTTTCTTTGTGTGTGTTGCTATGAAACACGGATATGACACAACACGAACACGACGACACAATAAATTCAAAAAAAGTAGGACACGACACGCCTCCAACATGTTTATTAAAAAGATATATATATTTTTATATATACATATTATATTACACAAATACTTTATTTATCACTTAAACAATGAAAATCAAATAAACTAATAAATAAAAATAAACAAATAGGTCAAATGAAATATTTTCCATGTTTAAAATTCTTCATTCCACTACTATCCAATAAATCAAATGCATTTCCCCCAACAGCCAACATCTTAGTCTCTCCCTCAATATATTGTGAAAATTTTCTTAATTGAAAACAAAGATTGGAATGTACAAATATCAAATCTTCGGCTCTTTGTGGTGTTATCTTATTTATCTTCAAATAGTGGATAAATTTATAGGTGCTCCAATTCCTCTCACAAGATGAGGCGGAACAAAAACTTTCAAGTATCTTTAAAGCCAAAGGTTGGATTAAGGGTGTTGAAGTTCCATAAGTGATCCACCAAATTACCGGCTCCATAAGTCCTCTATCTTTCGTGGAATCAATCGACTCACCGCATGTCCTCCGAGTGTCCACTGTGTGTCCAATTTTAAAAAAATCCAGGACACGTTTTTGGAGTGTCAGACACGTATTTTTCGCATGTTCGTGTGTCCAACATGGTACAACGACTCTAAATGAAGTGTTCGTGCTTCATAGGTATGTTGTGATGTATTTATTGCTATAGGTAGAAAAAATACTTGTCTATTTTATGGGGAAGTGCTGCCAAAAGTTTTCTAAATGTCAACATATGACCAAATATTTTACAACAATACATACATGGATTAAAAAAAAAGTATTCAATTTTATTGAGATGAAGAATACCTTGTGTGGAACAAGACATTGAGTAAAAAATTGAATATCATTCAATAATATTTTTTACTTCAATTTGTTCAAGATGAACAATACCAACTTGTGGAACAAGATATTGGGTAAAGAATTTCCTTGATTAAAATTTTGACTAATTTTTTTAACATCATGTTAAGTCACCAAACATGTTTTTATGTTTTGTTATCTGGAAATCACGCCGCCAAACATGTTTTATTATTTTTGCTTTTATAATTTTCATTAAAAAAATATCCGTACCAAACATACTTTCGTTCTTGACTCAAAGAAAAATAAAAACACAATCCACAGAACAAAAAAATATATATTTATCAAACGGGCCCTATGCTGTTACATGAAGTCATGAAGAGAAATGAAATGATCTTACATACACAAAAATAGAGAAAATTTTCATACCTTGGTGGTACCTGTAAGAGATAAGAGAGAAAAACTTTATATGGTGACACGTGTCAGTGTTGTAATGGAGATTCAATTAAAAATATTAGGGGTTTTATCACAAAAATACTTCATAATTCTAGCTCGATTATTGAACTACAGTAAAATAATATGGACTTTAAAATTGACGTTGCCTTTAATAAATGATGTGCGGGAATCTATGAAGCACGAACACTTCGTTTACGGTTGTCGTACCCGTGTCTGAAATACTTGTCCGTGTTGAACACGCGGGCACACCAAAAATACGTGTCTGACACGTCAAATAACGTGTCCTGAATTTTTTTAAATTGGACACGCAGTGGACACACAAAGGACACGTGGTGGGTCGGTTGATTCCAACAAAGAAAGAGGACTTATGAAACTACTAATTTGGTGGAAAATTTATAGAACTTGATCACCCCTAATCCAATATTTGGCTTTGAAGATACTTGAACATCTTTGTTCCACCTCATCTCGTGAGAGGAATTAGAACACCTATTCATTTATCCACTTTATAGAGATAAACAAGATATCACCATAAAGAGCTGAAGATTTGGTATTAGTACATTATAATCTTTATCTTCGATCAAGAATTTTTTTTACAATATAACGATGGAGAGACTAAGATATCAGATGTTGGCGGAGATGCATTTCATTCCTTGAATGGTAGTGGAATGAAATGTTTTGAACATGTCAGACATTTCATTTAACCTATTTGTTTATAAGTTTATTTGTTCTTATTGTTTAAGTGATAAATGAAATATTTGTGCAATATAATATGTATATATACAAAAATTATATATTTTTTATAAACATGTCAGAGGTGTGTTGTGTCCTACTTTTTTAGAAGTTGCTGTGTCGCCATATCCGTGTAGCGTCGTGTCTGGTCAGTGCTTTATAATGGGGCATATTATTAGAGTTGTCAAAATGAGACACGATACGGTAACACAACATGAATTAAAAGGATTAAGGTTGACCATAAAAGGGTTGAAGCTGTATAACGGTCGATTCGAACATGACACGAAAATATAGGGGTCGACCCGAACACGACATGAGTAACCCGAACATGACACGTTTGACACGATTATATTGATAAAAGGTAGAATATATTTCTTGTATCTCATTCACAACAACCAATACACTAATATATAACTTTACAAGGAGAGAAAAAAGAAATGACTATAACTATCTAAGGAAAACAATAGTCCATATCCTTTGACAACAAGGATTCAAATAACAATCTGATCATATAATTCCTCTAATTAGTTACCAAAGATAGTCCATTGACAACTCACGCCAACACTCCCCCTCAAGTTGGTGCATAGATATCTTTAATGCCTAACTTGTCAAGTGAGTTACAGAAAACTTTGCTCGACATAGCCTTTGTGAGAATGTCCGCTAGTTGGTCTTCAGACTTCACAAACGGAAAACAAATTATCTTATTTTCAATGTTTTGTTTGATGAAATGTCAGTCCACTTCAACGTGTTTAGTACGGTCATGTTAGATCGGGTTATGTGCAATATTAATGGTAGCTTTATTGTCACAAAACAGATTCATCTCTAAGCTAGGAGCCACGTGATGTGGCCGTCAGGTGTGTAAAAATATGTAGTTAAAAATGACACCTTAACAACTTTAGGTTATACCCTACGCAAGCGCACGTATCAATTATAGAATAACAAAACGGCTTGAGTAAGGGGTATCAATCCCACAGAGACTGAGATTGTTCACTTTAATAATTTAAAAACACTGAATTATATTTCTGAAAATTGTTTGCTCTGGGTGGTCAAATACCAAATTATCTATTTTAACTATGAATTATCTAAAAAACAAGTAAATTGGGTGTGATTCAGATGAGAGAGAAAACTAGGGTTTTCACTCACTCCACCACTAACCGCATAATATAGTTCATTACTGTTTCAACTATAAGAGGGTGATCCATAACTATGAATCAGGTCGTATCGCAAATAGCTAAATATGACCCCAAAAACTAGTACCATCAATCAGATCGCGAAAACCCGTCTCATGACTGACCTAACTAGTACATGCCAATTATGCTACTCTAATCTACTCCTAATGCATGAAAATAAACTAAATCATCTCTATATTAAATCGTCAAGGCACGACCTATGTCAACCTAGGATTTCAAGTTTCATTACCACCATTGTGTAGAAAATCATGATTAAACATCCAAGTTCCAGCCCATAATGAATAATCATAATTGTGCAAAATAATATATTTATTCCATCTAAGACAAGAATTTAGAACAAACATAAAATTTTATAATGCAAATCAGTACAGTCTCTTAATTACTACAATCATCACAGTATGGTCACAGTTTCCCCTCGTTTACAGTTAAAAACAATAAAAAAAACTACATTACTTGGCTAGGGTTGTGCTAGAAAACCCTAGATACCGAGTTAGTTAGCCATGGTAGAAGGTGATTGTATCGTTGATGTAGAAACATTCTCCATAGTCTTCTTCTTCGGATCTCTAGGTTTGAATATGGCTCTCAACAGCAGCAAGTCTGAATGAACATCTCACAGAATTCTCCAATTCAACACCTATCTATCAACATCAGAATATAATATATATCTCAATATATCTATCTATCTATCTATCTATCCCACGTTTGATGTATGGTCTTGTATATATAGGCAATGGAATAGAGAGACCCTTTTTAGTCTTTTCACTCTCAAAACACATCAAAACCCTAAATATAAGTGTATATACATGTATACAGAGGTCTGGAGTCGTGGACACAGATTCTAATTAAGCCCGGGGTGAAATAGGAAAAAATCATGCATAAATCCTCAAAGTTGCCACACTTATGCTTGGAGGCTACGCTTCAAGTGTAGCTTGCCTACACTTCAAGCGTAGGTCTAAGTGTAGATTTTGCAATTCTAGCCACTTTTTGGTACTAGAAGCGTAGGCACAAGCGTAGGATTTTTATGAAAAAACCATTTTTCTTCATTAATGCGCCAAAACGTCCGTCTCGAACCCGCGATACTTTTTACTGAAGATGATGGCTTCTAAAATTGCCGTTTTTGCCCTCTGGGAGCCATTTTTGTCTCGGACTGCCTCTTTGACTCTCATATTGGATAGAAAGAACACAGTCTTTAGTTAATTCACCGAAGTTAGCTCTATTTCTTCATTAAGCTTCTGAAACATGCTTTAACACGCAGACAACATAAAAATACCAAATAATGGAAGGAAAGAACATAACAATAGTGAGTTAAGGGGTCAAAATGACTAATATTTGACACCTATCACACCCCCAAACTTACATATTGCTAGTCCCTTGGCAATAAAATCAGGAAACTTTTCTTGTGATGATCTTTTTACTCTAACTAATCTAACTAGTCTAACCTAATCCCTTGCTTTCGTGAGGGTCGACGATTATACTTAGCACGTGTAACAAGCCTTTTAAACCCCAAGGTTACCCCTAGTGGATGAGTGAACTCTCGTGAAGGTTTCCAGTGATGGTATCTGTTGGCTTTGAAATTTACTCTCGGCAAACAATTCCAAAATTGATGATAACAAACCATTTAAGAGTATTTGATACTAATGAATTATCGAGTTTATATTTTCAGCAAAAGACAGGTGAACGACTCAGAAATCAAACTAGAAAAGGAAACGACTCGAAAAGCAAGCTCGGAAAGAAAGCTTGATTTAAAGCGAAAAGCTGTGAAAGAAATTGAAGCGCAAATGGAAAATCAATTAATTCAACGGCAAAGGCGAAAGTCGAAGACTCAAGACTCGGGGTAGATAGGTCGGGGAACGATCATTGTAATAAGGTAATTTTATGTGTCAATTTTATCATATAAGCTCAAGTATAAAATGAACCGAACTCAAATGGAATGAAAAACGCTTTACCGAACTTAAACGAAAAGAACAATATTTTTATTAAATATTTTTCAAGTTATAGTCGACCAGAATCACCCTGTGTATTTTCTAGTAGTCGACTAAATCAATCAGTAGCTATTGGTTTTTCATCTACATCAAAGGAGTCGACTGAAAGAACTTTGAGTCGACTAGACTACAAGAAGTAGTCAACTAGAACTCATTTTAGTCGACTAGATGAATCATTGTAGTCGACTAGAACTCAATCTAGTCGACTAGATGAAGCAATGTAGTCGACTAAAATAAAAAGTAGTCGACTAGTTGATCCTCAAAACCTGCAGATTCTTCAGAAAACATTTCCCATGTTTTGTGGATTGTGTTTAATGGTGTTCAAACGGCTCTTGTCTTTCAAATACTATAATCATTCTTCAAAACCCTAATGTAATGCTATATATAGAATGAGATGTGTATATTGAACATTAAGAGATTGAAATACAAAGAGAAAGAAAGCTATCAAAAATTATGCATAAATTTTCTCTACAAAAGCCATTGAAACCAAGCTTTGAAAATCTGATTTTCTCCAAGTTTCTTTGAAAATCAAAACCTCTAGTATCTCTTCTTATTCTCCAAATATCATTCATTGATCATATCCTTTGAGAATACATTTCTAGATCTATTGTAAAATCACCAAAAGCACTTGAGCTTATATTGATTTATCTTCCATAAAAACTTTTGGGTTTTGAGTGTTTTTGTTCTTGAGTGATTTTATTGATTACATACGAATTTGTAATCTCGGACAAGTGAAGTCCACCGACTGTTCAAGAGAGGGTTGTTCTCTTGATTGAGAGACAAGCTCGAGAGGCTTGTGTTGTAAAGGTTTGCCATTCCACCTGTGAAGGAAGGGCCATAGTGAAAGGATCGGGAAAATTATCAAGAAGGGGTTCTTGAGCTGAGGAGTAGGAGTTACCGAACCTCGAAAAAATCACGTTGTCAATCTCTCTATCTCTTTCTCTTTACTTGATTTATTTGCATGCTATACTTGCTTAAATATCTTGTATGCTATCTTTTCTTGAAATTAATAGTTAGAGAAGTTTAAATTGAATCATCCACTTGATTTTTGAGAAATTGATTTTTGTTTAGAGTGTGTTCCAATTTCGAAAAGAATTAGAATTATTTTCGAGCACCCTATTCACTCCCTCTAGGGTTAATTAGTGACAAACAATTGGTATCAGAGCCTAATCTCTATTTATTTTAGACTTAACCGTCTTGGAGAACGATCATGTCATCAAATTTAGTCACTCATGTTGAAGGACAATCGAATAATAGGCCCCCATGGTTTGATGGATCAAATTATAGCTATTGGAAAACTAGAAGATAGATTTTCTTCAAGCTATCGATTACCAAATTTGGCAAGTAGTTCTTGAAGTACCATTTGTATTGACCAAAATTGTTGATGGAAAAACCGTCCCCAAATTACCCAATGAATGGGATAATGATGACCGTAAACTCATGTCGTACAATGCTAAAGCCAAAGTAAATTTAAATTGCGCTTTAAGTCCAAATGAATTTAATCATGTATCTACTTGTTCAACGGCAAAAGAAATGTGGGATAAACTTGAGGTAACCTATGAAGGTACATATCAAGTACGAGAATCTAAAATTGACATACTCATGCATGAATATAAATTATTTGCTATGAAAGATGATGAAAATGTGAATTCTATGATGTCTCGCTTTACAAATATTTTGAATGGACTAAAGCATCTTGGTATAATTGTTCCTAGATCCGATGTGTCACGAAAAGTGCTTAGAAGTCTCCCGGCAAAATGGGATGCAAAAGTAACGGCTATCAAAGAAGCTCATGACCTCAACACCATGAGTCTCGATGAAATTTTTGGCTCTCTACTCACTTGGGAAATAACATTAAAAGATCGTGAAGATGACATCAAGCCAAGAAAGGGGATAGTTTTGCAAGCCTTCACCAAAAATGAAAACAATGAGCCGAGTGAAGAAGAAGAGGATGAGGACATTGCCTTGTTCACCAAAAAATTCAAGAGACATCCTCAAAGAAAGAAAACAAATGGTGGAAGATTCATGAAGAGAATCGAACCAAGAGGCGAGCCTAGCAAAAGAGAACCCCCAACGTGTTTTAATTGCGGAAAGCTGGGACACTACAAAAGCGATTGCTTCAAGCTCAAAAAGGAAAACGAGAAAAGACCTAGCAAGATGGCAATGAATGTCACATGGGAAGACTATGACTCATGTGACTCGGATGAGGAGAAAAGTAGTGAGGAAACGGCAAACATTTGTCTCATGGCAAATGAAGAAGAGGTACATTTAAATTTAAATGATTTAGATAAACTATCATATGATAAACTTCTTTTTGATTACAATGAATTGCAAGATGTGTTTGAAGAATTACATGATGAATTCGAAAAATTAGCTAGAAAATATATCCTTCTTAAGAAAGCTAAATCTTCATGTAGTCTCACTAGTTCAAGCTTAGAAGTTTCTTGCAATGACAAAAGCATTGAGCTAGAAAAGGAAAATATTCGGTTGAAAAATACTATTGATGATCAAATAAATGGTTTAGCAAAATTTACAAAAGGAAAAGAGAACCTTAGTATCATGTTAGGAAGACAAAAAGGATCATTTGATAAATGTGGTCTAGGGTATGATGCTTTTGACAAAAATGGTCTCATTTTGAAAAAGAGAAAATCACTTAGCTCTACATTCACTAGAAAATCATCTCATGCATCTTCAAATGATTATAAACATGTTACTTGCTACTATTGCAATAGAAAAGGACACAAAACAAATGTATGCTTTCATAGAAAGAAGAAAATTATGTCAAAAATGGTTTGGATTCCGAAAGGGACTATTGCATGCTCTCATAGAAAAGAAAATGTTGTAACGAAACAAATTTGGGTTCCAAAAGAAACTATTGCGTATCTATCTAACCAAAATGGACCCAAAACAGATTGGGTACCAATAAAAGTTACTTGAACTTGTTTTGTAGGTATGCTTGAAGTCCGTATCAAAAGAAAAATGGTTTCTTGATAGCGGATGCTCAAGGCATATGACGGGAGATAAATCAAAGTTTATTTCACTAAAACCATATGAAGGAGGAAACGTAACTTTTGGAGACAACTCTAAAGGCAAAATTATGGGAATTGGCTCAATCGGTATTTCCTCTTCTGTCTTTATAGATGATGTGCTTTTAGTTGATGGTTTGAAGCATAACTTGTTTAGTATTAATCAACTATGTGACAAGGGCTATGATGTTATATTTAGGACAAATGCATGCATAATCAAGAAAGATGGGAAGCAAATGTTCAATGCCAAAAGAAATGAAAACTTGTATACTTTGTTGCTATGTGAATTGCATGATCAAGATGTTAAATATTTTGTCACATATAGAGAAAATAGTTGGTTATGGCATAGATGTCTAGAACATGCTAGTATGGACCTCATTCATCGTTTATCCAAAAATGATTTAGTCAAAGGCCTCCCAAAGACTAAATTTTCGAAAGATAAAATATGTAGCGCATGTCAAGTAGGCAAGCAAGTTAAATCTTCTTTCAAGAGAAAGAAATATATTACCACTTCTAGACCTCTAGAGTTACTTCACATGGATCTCTTTGGTCCGGAGAGAACGGCGAGCTTAGCCGGGAAACTCTATGTACTTGTTATAGTCGATGACTACTCTAGATATACTTTGGTTCACTTTCTTGCTCATAAAAAAGAAACTCACTCCATTCTTGAAAGATTTTATAGAGTCATTCAAAATGAAAAAGATTTGAAAATCAAGAAAATTAGAAGTGATAGAGGTAGGGAGTTTGAAAATCAAGACTTAGAGAAATTATGTGATGACCTCGGTGTTTCACATGATCTCTCGGCCCCTAGAACCCCTCAACAAAACGGTATAGTTGAAAGAAAGAATCGATCTCTACAAGAGATGGCTAGAACCATGTTAAATGAGCATAACCTTCCCCGAAGCCTTTGGGCGGAAGCGGTAAACACCGCTTGCCATATAATTAATCGTGTTATTATTCAGATGAAGTTAGGGAAAACGCCCTATGAGTTGTGGAATGGTCGAAAGCCCAATATTGGGTATTTCAAAGTTTTCAGGTGTAAATGTTTTGTGTTAAATGATAAAGACAACCTTGGAAAATTCGACTCCAAATCGGATGAAGCAATTTTCCTAGGATATTCTACAAAGAGTAAAACATTTCGGGTTTATAACAAAAGGACTCTAACCATGGTTGAGTCTATTCATGTTGTCTTTGATGAATCACCCTCACCACCATCACCTAGAATTGACCTAGAAGAAGATGAGATTGTTGGGATTAAGGATAATCTAAATACTCTCAATATCTCCAACTCATCATGTAGCCAAAAGGAAATGAGGGAAGTTGAACATCAATCCAATGATGACTTGACCAACTCAATGCCTAAAGCATGGAGGATTGTTCACAATCATCCTCTTGATCAAGTCATAGGTAATCCTTTAAAAGGGGTTAGTACTAGATCTCAACTTAAAGATTTTTGCAACCACATGACCTTTGTATCGCAAATCGAACCCAAGAACTTCCACGAAGCTCAATGTGATGATTCTTGGATCGTAGCAATGCAAGAGGAACTAAATCAATTTGAACGCAATCAAGTTTGGCGTTTAGTTCCTAGACCCTAAAATCAAACTATAATTGACACAAAATGGGTTTTTCGAAACAAAAAGGATGAGAATGGAGTAATTATTCGAAATAAAGCAAGATTGGTAGCTCAAGGATATAATCAAGAGGAAGGCATCGACTACAATGAGACCTTTGCACCGGTAGCTAGATTAGAAGCAATTAGAATGCTTCTTGCATTTGCATCATATAGAAATTTCACTCTTTATCAAATGGATGTCAAAAGTGATTTCTTAAATGGTGTCATAGAAGAAGAAGTTTTTGTGAAGCAACCACCCGGTTTTGAAAATAATCTTTTTCCAAATCATGTTTTCAAATTAGCTAAAAGCTCTATATGGTTTAAAGCAAGCTCCTCGAGCTTGGTATGAGAGACTTATCAGATTTTTGACTAAAAATGGTTTTACAAGAGGAAAAGTTGACAACACACTTTTTACAAAAACCATCAATAATAATTTGTTGATTGTCCAAATTTATGTCGACGATATCATATTCGGCTCAACAAATAATTCCTTATGTAGGGAATTTGCTACAAGCATGCAAAATGAATTTGAAATGAGCATGATGGGTGAGTTGAATTTCTTCTTAGGGTTTCAAATCAAGCAAAGCTCGGATGGCTTATTCATTAGCCAATCCAAGTACACTAAAGATTTGCTAAAGCGATTTGGTATGGAGGCTACCAAACATGCCATAACTCCTATGAGTTCCTCTATTAAGATTGACAAAGATGAAAATGGTAAATGTGTTGATATTACTAACTATAGAGGCATGATCGGTAGTTTGCTTTATTTCACCCCTAGTAGACCGAATATAATGTTTAGTGTATGCTTATGTGCCCGGTTTCAATCATGTCCTAAGGAATCTCATTTGCTTGCAGTCAAACGCATTTTTTGCTACCTAAGTAGTACAATAAACTTAGGGCTTTGGTATCCACGAGGAACTTCAATTGATCTTATTAGTTATTCGGATGCCGATTTTGTGGGATGTATAATTGATCGAAAAAGCACAAGCGGCACTTGTCATTTTCTAGGACACTCACTAGTATTTTGGTCAAGTAAAAAGCAAAATTCCGTTGCATTATCTACGGCCGAAGCCGAATATGTGGCAGCCGGTAGTAGTTGTGCTCAAACTCTTTATATTAAACAACAACTACTTGATTTCGGTCTTACTTTATCTCACGTGTTTATTAAATGCGATAATACGAGTGCGATTTGTATTTCAAAGAATCCTATTCATCACTCACACACCAAGCATATAGAGATTATGCATCATTTTTTTACGAGATCATGTTGCTAAGGGTGACGTTGAATTGATTTTTATCGACACTAAAAATCAATTGGCGGATATTTTTACAAAACCACTTGCGGACGAATCCTTTTCTAAAATTCATCGAGAAATTGGTATGGCCATGGATTTTGATGTTTTATCTTAAACTCTGTCATAATCTTTATTTTCCATATTTTCTTGCTATTTTTGTGTATTTATTTCATGATTTTTTCTCTAATTTTATCATTTTTACCTTCTAGTCGACTCATTCTATGTAGTTCAAACCATTCTAGTCGACTACTTCCGTCAGTAGCTTCACCATTGCAAGCTCTTCACCATTCTAGTCGACTACTTTACTCATTTAGTCGACTCAAATGCCCCTCGAGTTGACTGAAACCCCAATCTAACCGACTCAACCCTTGCCTAGTCGACTCAAACCCTCTATCTAACCGACTCAACCCTAGCCCTAGTCGACTCAAGCGCTATAAAACCTAACCCTCATCTCATCTTCTCTATCCGCCTCCTTCAACCTTCACCCACCTTCAAACCCTCTCCTCTCAATCCCCCTCCTACTACCATTTATACCTTCAAATCCTCACCTATCTCTCATTAATTTTACATTTCTATCATCCTTCACCCATTTCCGTTATTTAATCTCTTCATTTTCATTATCTTTCTCACATTCATATATACACCCATATATATATATACACCATCATATATCTATATATATCTATACATTTGTGCATCATCTTCTACAATGCCACCGAAGACTCGAGGTCTATTTCGGAAACGTTCCCGCATTGATGGAGGCCAAAGCTCCACCCATTCACACTTTCCTACGGCTGTAAAGGAAGAAGTTTCAACTGAACCTCTGCTTCTTGAAGTGCTTCTTCTTGATGATGATGATCGAAATCAATTCATCACGGTTTTTGACCATCGTGCTCCTACACTTTGCCGAATTATCACACAAGATTTATGCACTGAAATTAGGGCTCGCACTTTCGAGTTGTTTCGAGCAATTGGTTGGGATTTTTTCGTTTCTCTTGACATTCCGGTACTTCCGCGAATTGTCAAAGCCTTCTACGCTTCTCTTGAAAATCATAAGGAAAAATTACTCTCTCATCTTCATTTTAATTTACGTGGTGAAGATGAGACCGTTGATGACAGTGAAATCAAGCGCATTTTCTCGCTTCCGAATGACGGTATCCGCCACTTCTCCAAAGATTGGTATAAGGCTGATGGTTTCGATTGTATTGAGGTTGTTCGGGCCATATGCGTCGACAAGGAAATTTCGCAGAACGCCGGTATTATCTCTTCTATGCTACTACCCGAGGCTAGATTAATTCATAATGTTATTACTTACTATATTCTGCCTAAAACTGGTAGTCGTAGCAGTGTTTCTCGTATGGAGGCTTTTTTGGTTTATTGCATTTTGACAGGAACCCGCGTTGATTTAGCTTATATTTTCCGTTCCGTCATCCTCACATGTCAGCGCAAACCATCCGGCCCGCTTTCCTTTCCTGCACATATTACATATCTACTGCAGCATAAAGGTTTTAAATTTCCGAATGAAGTGTCCGAGCATCACCCTATTTTTCTTGACGCCACTCATGTCAAACATATGCATATTTCTTCTAATGCGGAAGGAAATTTCATTTCTGAAAGTGCACCTGCTCCTCGTTCGCGTACAGCTCCTAGCGGTTCTGCATCGCGCCAGGAAGCCTCTTCCTCGGTTCCTCCGTTGGATGGTGCTTCGGCTTCTCAGACTGCTCTTCTCAACCAACTTATTGGGGTTGTTCAAAGCAATACGGAGCTCCTTAGGCAGCAGGAACAAGTGCTTCAGCGCCTTGATACGACCGTGAACCAGAATACAGCCATTCAATTGATCAATGAGCGCCTTGTTATTCATGATGCAGAAATGTCTACCCGTATTACAAATCTGGCCAGGTCACTTGATAACCTTACTCTTGGACTTACGAACCCTCGCTCACGCACCCCTCGACGCTGACAAAAAAGGGGAGAAATTATGTTATTGTACTGTCATGTATTTCATTATCCGACATTAGCAATTTCTGTTTTTGTATGGCTTGTTATGGTTATTTGCGAACTTGTTTGTTTTCTTTTCCATGTTTTTCATTAGTATAAACAGCTTGTATTAAACTGAAACATCTATGATAGATTGTTTATTTTTGCTATCTCAAATGTGCGCCTATTTTTATATATTGTATCAAAATGCCTATTAAATTGAAAATTTCATTTACTAAGGGGGAGCATTTGATCAAAATATTATGCACATGTTGAGGGGGAGCATCACTTGATGTTTCGCCAAATGTCAAGCAAACACAAAATGTTTTGTCATCATCAAGTGGGAGATTGTTGGCTTTGAAATTTACTCTCGGCAAACAATTCCAAAATTGATGATAACAAACCATTGAAGAGTGTTTGATACTAATGAATTATCGAGTTTAAATTTTTAGCAAAAGACAGGTGAACAACTCAGAAATCAAACTCGGAAAGGAAACGACTCGAAAAGCAAGCTCGGAAAGAAAGCTTGATTTAAAGCGAAAAGCTGTGAAAGAAATTGAAGCGCAAATGGAAAATAAATTAATTCAACGACAAAGGTGAAAGTCGAAGACTCAAGACTCGGGGTAGATAGGTCGGGGAGCGATCATTGTAACAAGGTAATTTTATGTGTCGATTTTATCATATAAGCTCAAGTATAAAATGAACCGAACTCAAATGGAATGAAAAATGCTTTACCGAACTTAAACGGAAAGAAAATTATTTTTATTAAATGTTTTTCAAGTTATAGTCGACTAGAATCACCCTGTGTATTTTCTAGTAGTCGACTAAATCAATCAGTAGCTACTAGTTTTTCATCCACATCAAAGGAATCGACTGAAAGAACTTTGAGTCGACTAGACTACAAGAAGTAGTCGATTAGAACTCATTGTAGTCGACTAGATGAATCATTGTAGTCGACTAGAACTCAATCTAGTCGACTAGATGAAGCAATGTAGTCGACTAAAATAAAAAGTAGTCGACTAGTTGATCCTCAAAACCTGCAGATTCTTCAGAAAACATTTCCCATGTTTTGTGGATTGTGTTTAATGGTGTTCAAACGGCTCTTGTCTTTCAAATACTATAATCATTCTTCAAAACCCTAATGCAATGCTATATATAGAATGACATGTGTATATTGAACATTAAGAGATTGAAATACAAAGAGAAAGAAAGCTATCAAAAATTCTGCAGAAATTTTCTCTACAAAAGCCATTGAAACCAAGCTTTGAAAATCTGATTTTCTCCAAGTTTCTTTGAAAATCAAAACCTCTAGTATCTCTTCTTATTCTCCAAATATCATTCATTGATCATATCCTTTGAGAATACATTTCTAGATCTATTGTAAAATCACCAAAAGCACTTGAGCTTATATTGATTTATCTTCCATAAAAACTTTTGGGTTTTAAGTGTTTTTGTTCTTGAGTGATTTTATTGATTACATACGAATTTGTAATCTCGGACAAGTGAAGTCCACCGACTGTTCAAGAGAGGGTTGTTCTCTTGATTGAGAGACAAGCTCGAGAGGCTTGTGTTGTAAAGGTTTGTCATTCCACCTGTGAAGGAAGGGCCATAGTGAAAGGATTGGGAAAAGTCTCAAGAAGGGGTTCTTGAGCCAAGGAGTAGGAGTTACCGAACCTCGAAAAAATAACGGTGTCAATCTCTCTATCTCTTTCTCTTTACTTGATTTATTTGCATGCTATAATTGCTTAAATATCTTGTATGCTATCTTGTCTTGAAATTACTAGTTAGAGAAGTTTAAATTGAATCATCCACTTGATTTTTGAGAAATTGATTTTTGTTTAGAGTGTGTTCCAATTTCGAAAAGAGTTAGAATTATTTTCGAACACCCTATTCACCCCCCTCTAGGGTTAATTAGTGACAAACAGTACCTATAAACATCTCATTTATTTATAGTCACGCATTCATGAATTCACACACAAATTTAATTAAGTCATGATACAATGCAAAAGAAAGTATGAATGCAAATACTCCCACTCATTACTGAACAACAATTATATCAAGCTTCGTGTCATGAATAGTTCCCACTAATAGTGAATGATTTTGCTACTTTCTATTTAAAATCTAGACAACATTTCATGATTTTGTGAACATTCAACTACAATACTTCAGTTTATCTTCACCTACTTCATTGATCAAACTTTGCCATTTTTCATCAAAACGTAACTTTTCAACTTTTCACTTTTCATCCATTTTTGTCTTTTTAAGTCTCCGGACTTTCTAGAGAGGATTTTTAGTCCCAACCAATTGGGCATGAGCTTCTTCCATGGAATTTATACTCATCAGTCTTCTCCCCTTTAATTTCGAAAAATGATATTGGTGATACTAAGGCCCAGTTACTCAGATCAAAGAACTGTTTTTTTACATTTTATTTTCTCAATTTTTTTTAATTTTCTTCATTTCAACCAAAACATCTCCCCATCTCCCCTTTTATTACGACAAACTTATTTTTCAACTACATAGTCAAAGATCAACCTATTTCTCATAGTGAATGTGTGCTGTGCTTATAGGTCAATGTCGTCCTTCTTAATTTCAATTTCACTTATTCACTCACCCATGTAAATCCACATCACTTCACTAACTTGATCTAATCATTATTCTCATGAATGGGAATATTACATTACATACGACTCATGCACCATAAACACAAACTCAATTAAACTGTAATGCAAAACATTCATACTTGAAAACAAAGAACTGTTAAATTTTTAATTTTTTTTTTCAGAAAATTTTCATTCCTTGTAATTCTATACCCTCACCCCCAAACTTAAATCAAACCATGTCCTCATGGTCAGAAATAAAATAGGAGAACAGATACAGTTACACTTGAAGCTCCATTCTGGATTCCAAAGCAAAGCTTGAATCCTCTCCCCCAAACTTGATTTGGATCACCTATATCAACAAAGCACAAATACCTAATCATAGCAAGGGAAAATAAATTGCATCATAAATATCCAAAAATTGACACATGTTTTCAAGGAATCAAAGATTCTTTTTTTATATATATATTTTTTCAAAAATAATAAAAGAAAAATAAATTTTGATTTGACCTTAAGGGCCTACAATCCTAAAATAAAATAAAAATAAAATAAACAAAGACGTGACCTTAAGGGTCTACCGTCCCTACAAATAAAATAACCTAAAAAAAAAATCCTAAACCTAAATCCTAGTCCTCCTCTTCCTTCCCTTTTTCCAAAGAACGTGCTAGTTTTCCCATTGTAATATGGTATTATGACATCTTTTCCAACCTATCAAAATCCTCATTTGGATACTTCATGATAAACGTCCCATGCTCTTCTTTCATCTCCTCTATACAATCCCCAAGCTACATCTCCATGATTTTGGATAATAAAAAGGGATATGGAAGATAATACTCCATCTCTCTCCACCTTTTTTCTTTTCTGCTCAGAATCTTCTGTATCCAAATCATGACCTCAAATATTATAGCAGAGAATGACACCCAATATCCCTTTAGCATACCAAAGAGTATCTTAATCATCGACCTTCCTCGCCAACTTGTCTGATGATTCTGACGTGCTTGTGCAACAATGACACTATCCAAGTAAAGCAAATCTGGTTTCAACCAAAAATTCTCCATACCCTTAACTCCCTTCTTTGGCACATGCACAACACATAATTCCTTAATCATCTCTTCATCCATGTATGGCCATTCTTTCGGTGGTAGCAAAAATTATTCTTTCAAGTATTCCGGACATCTTAATGGGATGTTCCAAGCTTGTGCAATCAATTTCCTAATCACCTTTATTGGCTCACTCCATTCTAACACTTTAGCCCATGCTACCTCATATTCTAGTGGTCCATCAACTTTCAAACTCTCATAAAATAGTTTAACCAATCTAGGATACACCATCTGTCCAGCTGGGTACTGTAAACGGCTCAATCCTCTTTTGCGTAGGATTGCCTCTCCAAAAATCGTTAATGGATTCATGAGCTCGTTTGGACTGAAATCCAACTCATACTACAATCGACATAACTTGAATGGTCTCAGCATGTTTCTTTTTCTTTTTTGGCTCAAAACCTCCATAGATGTGCTTTCCTCAATTCGCTTCATCTCCCTTCCTCGGTTGTCTTCAATAGCCGATTGCTCATCATTCTCAATTAACTCTTCTGGTTCAGAATAAGGGTCATACTCACTCTCCTCATGACCTCCCATAAGAGAAATAGAAGACGTGATAGAATATGATGATGAACTAGACATCTTTCTGGCTTTTCTACACAAACCCTAGTTTGAAAGTTTTGAGAATTATGTGACTCAAGGGCTATATTTATAGATGAATGATGTAGTAAAATTAGAAGGGAAAATGATTTTAAACCCTTAACTGACTTGGAAAGGGGAAGCAATAACTAATCCAACTCCAACTTATATTTGTATTCCGTCTCCTTGTAAGATTAGGATTACTCTAAAAAGTCTACAAAAATTCTACACAGAATCCTAAAAGTAACTTAAACAAATCCTAATACAAGTACAAGTAAAAACCAGACCAAAACAACCCGCAAATGGGTCGAATTTTTCAAATTTTCAAAACACCATCGCTGAACCCTACATTTTACCTGAAATTTTATTTATTTTTTTTTTCTTTTCAAATCACAGTTCTCCGATTAAACCACCGCAGATACACCCCCAAACTTAAACGCACAAATGTCCGCATAGTGTGATAAAAGATTTTGAAAGAATTTAAGCTATCCGCAACGTAGAATAAGCGTAAAATTTTGGGAATACATCAAACAATTTGATTGAACCATCAAGACTGTAATTTTATAAACTATGAAAATATCAATAACATGTTATCCCCTCGATAATTTATCTCTAATGTGAAATAAAAATAAAATATAACAAAAACCTAACTAAAACTAAGCTAGGACTCATCATCAGAAGACGGTGGTGTAGGTGGAATCGACACACCCACATGCTGACACATACAGTCAAATATATGAAATAACCACCTCTGATCCCTCCATCGGCGCACTGTCTCCTGCTGCCGTGCCTATCTTTCCTCTGCCAAACTCTGCTCTAGCCCCTACATTCATGCTATAATAGCATCAAACTGAGCCTCGGACAGAGTAACACTACCACCCGCAGGTGCCTCTGGTATCATGACCTCCTCGGCAGCAGCTGGCATCTGTGGCATCTCAGCCTTGTGAGCAATACCGGTATCATCCTGGCCCGCATCATCAGCCTGAGCCTGTGCTTGTGCATCTGGTGCCTGTACTACACTGAACACTGGTCGGCGTCGCATAATATCATTTGCACGCCTAGTCCAGACACTTGTCCACATCCCTATATCTATTTTGCTCATCCGCATCTATCTCGATCCCGGCATCCATCATAATCTTCATCACCAGACACGAGAATCGAATCTGAAATCTACGCAGCTTAACCTTGGACACCTTGCGCAGATGAACGTAGTGCGCATATAGGCCTCCCCACAAAATCTGTGGAATAGAAATCCACCTCACAAACTCGAATGCGCAGTGGAAAGCCGGGAATGACGCATATCACATAGTAGTGTGGTAGTGTGGCAGAATCTGAGATCGAACTATCACATCCCAGAACCATAACATAGGATGATAATCCATCTTCTTTGTGCAGTTCCGATGCTCATCGGCCCACAGTCCGGCAGTCTGTAGTACAACTAAATTAGAAATAGCCGGAAGTGCCTCGGGCATAGGCGATAACTCAACAGCCAAATCGGGCGAACACTCGTCCGGAATACCCCATGCTTCAGCAATAGTCTAGGGGGTAATCTCTATCTTTGTACCTTGGACCACAGTCACTAGTCTCTTTCCCCTACTGAAGTGACGCATGTGCAGCCAAAACTCCCGGATCATATCCTCCCAAATGTGCGGGGTAACTGGGGCTAGAATAGGCAAAAGACGTCTGGCCCTTAATCGGTCGATCGTCCAGGCTGGCACAGGCTGTAAATCCTCGAATATCCTCAACAAATATGTCATCTCTTGCTGATAACCCTTCCGAAGAACCCGGTTTAATAAATGCTCAACTGATGTTGTCTGGGGTACTGAAAAAAATGTGGTCAAAACTTTGGGATCACCCTCTACTGGTGGTTCCGGCACCCTCTCATCAGCCCTATCATCATCATTGCCCTCATCGGCATCATCCCCTTGCTGAGCATGATCATCCTCTATATCCTCATCCATTTACTTGGCCTGCTGCTCTGGCATAGGTGGCAGTGATCATGCCTATGGAACAACTGGCTCAACCACAAAGCGACCATGTGGTAATAAGATGTCGTGCCCTTGTGTCGAGCTCTCCGGCTCCTCTGCCTCAAATGATGAGGAAGATGAGGATGTCAAATCGACATACTGTAGCCTCTTGGCGTGCGTGCTACGACGGCGGATAGGTGATGGTGTAGGCAATGATGACCTCGACCTTTGTCATACTGGTGGATCAGCCGCAACGGCAGCTTGAGCCACTCGCCTCGCCGATATCTTGGTCCGTGCCATGCCTATAATAGAGAATATTTGAAAAGTAAGCAATAACGAACCGGACACCGAATCAAACTCAAACTATATATAAATATATCAAATACGACAATTAAACAAGCCGTCATCCCGAAAATTCAATATTTAATCCGATTCAGAAGTCAAAAATCTCAAAATTTAGAAAATGGATCAAAACATGATTTTAATAGGGCTCATTCATCAATACTAGTTTAGAATAGTTAAATAAGTCATATGAAATCAAAATGATGGAACAAAACTCACCGAATCGAGATAAAGGATGGATTTCCAAAAATTGAATTTCGGTGACTTTTCGAGTTCTTCACGCGAATCCGGTCGAATCACCAACTATCCTGACGATCCGTTGGCAATGAATCATGATGAATTGAATGGGTAAATAGTAGGATCAAACCTCTCATAGAATGATGGAGAATTGAGAGAGAAAGTAGAGTTTGAATGGAGAATGAGAGGGAACACTATCGCGGCCTGTTTATAATAGGCCTGCGCAGCTACACTTGAAGCATAGGCCCCTAGCCCAAAATTTGAAATTTTTTTCTTTTGATATCAATTCTTCCCTCATTCAACTCCATCATTCCTAAATGACTCCTAGGCTCCATGTACATTCTATACTTCAATGATGATGGCCTCGCAACTCGATTTTACGGACTCGATCTTAAATGCCAAAATAACTAAATTACCATCTACAAATACAAACTAGGCGTCAAAGCTACTCTTCTCTACCTAGTACCAATGTTTAACGTCATTGGTACGACGTTGCTGCTTCTCAGTACTCCGAATCAATCTTATATAGCTCGGGTGGTGGTTCAGTCAAATCGATCGTTTCTACCACACTCAGTTGGTCAAACCTTTATATAGTGCTTCAATCTCTGCCCATTCACGACAAACGTCTTTCCAGTGTCAGGATCATCGAGCTCCACTGCTCCATGGGGGAAAACCTTCATAATCTTGTATGACCCATCCCATATTGACTGAAGCTTACTAGGAAACAACTTGAGTCTCGAATTAAATAACCAAACCTTTTGGCTGGGCTCAAAAACTTTCTTTTTGATGTGCTTATCATGGAATGCTTTTGTTTGAGCCTTATAAATCCGAGAATTTTCATATGCATCATTTCTCAACTCCTCAAGATTTTACAGTTGGAGTTTTTGCTGAGCACCGACTTTCTTTATATCGAAATTCAAGATGGCACACTTTACCATATACAAGACAATATGATGACATACCAATTGGTGTCTTAAACGCAGTTCTATATGCCCAAAGTGCATCATTTAGCCTTAACGGCCAATGCTTCTAATCCAGACACACCGTTTTCTCCAAAATATTTTTAATCTCCACTTGACCTTGTGATTGGAGGTGATATGGCATACCAATTCTATGAGTGACACCGTACTTCTTGCATAGAGCGGAAAGAAACTGGTTGTCAAAATGGCTTCCACCATCAGTGATCAGAACTCTCGGCATACCAAATTGTAAGAAAATGTTCAATTTTACGAATTCTTCCACCACTTCATGATCAACACATTTGGTGGCTATCGCTTCTACCCATTTTGAAACATAATCAACCCCCATAAGTATATACTCCTTATCTGGTTTTGGAAATGGTCCCATGAAATCAATACCCCACACATCAAACAATTCTACAATCAGAATCGGGGTTAAAGGCATCATGTCTCTTTGAGATATGGATCCAAGCTTTTGACACCGCAGACACGGTTTACAAAATTCGACTGCATCCTTGAATATGGACGACCAATAAAATCCACTCTGTAGCACCTTGTGGGCTGTCTTTTGAGCTTCGAAATGCCCTCCACACTCCAGCGTGTGACCAAAGGTAAGTATGTTTTGCACCTCACTTTCGGGGACACATTTCTTGATAATCTGATCAAAGCAATACTTGTACAAATGCGGATTATCCCAGATATAAAATTTAACTTGGCTGAAGAATCGATTTTTCTCATTCTTAGATCATCCTTTTAGAATTTGACATCTGGCTTTATAATTGACAATGTCAACATACCATGGTATTTGTTCCACCATAGCCACACTGAACAGATGTTCATCCGGGAAAGAATCCTTAAGATGAGTAATTTCCTTTGTGGACTCGACAATAATCCTTGACAAATAATCTGCAACATTTTCTTAACCCTTTTCATCTTTGATTTCCAGGTCGAATTCTTGCAACAATAGAATCCACCGAATTAGTTGGGGCTTAGAATTTTTTTTTTGTCCTCAAATGCCTCAGAGTGGCATGATCCGAGTAAACGATAACCTTGGTGCCTAATAAATATGATCGGAATTTCTCCAAGGCGAAGACAACTACCAACAACTCCTTCTCGGTAGTTGTGTAGTTCATCTGAGATTTATTCAGAGTCCTACTGGCATAGTAAATAACATATGACAACGTTTCTTTTCTCTGACCCAACAGAGCTCCTATGGCGTAGTCAACTGCATCACACATGAGCTCAAATGGTAGAGACTAGTCTAGCGGATGATAATCGGGCCGATGATAGTTGAGTACGTAGCTCCTCAAAGGCATGAAGGCACCCTTCGTCAAAAATGAAAGTAGCGTCCTTAGCCAATAAGTTGCATAGCAGCTGGGCGATTTTGCCGAAATCTTTGATAAACCTTTGGTAAAACCCGGTATAGCCCAAAAAAGAGTGTATCTTCTTAACAGATGTGGGATGAGGCAATTTTGAAATTAACTCCACTTTTGCTTTATCGACCTCTATCCCTCTGTTGCATCTCTCTTGATGGCTTTGCATCCTCCTCAAGGTGTATGTGATGTATGCAAATCGAGGAGTCTATTCCTTTCAAATCAGCAACACTCCATCCTATTGTCTCTTTGTTCTCACTCAGAACCTTGACTAGACTCAATTCTTATTTTTCTATCAATTTCAAAGATATAATTACAGGAAGAGTCTCATCAGATCCCAATAAGACATACTTTATCTTTTCAGGTAATTCTTTGAGTTCCAAGGCATGAGGAGTAGTTAAAGATGGAATTGGTGGAGTATTTGAAATTATTGGAAGTGGTTCAACCGGCTCCCGCCATGGTTGAGTGTATAATGCAGTCTCCATTGCATCTAGCCCTTCATTCTGCAGCTTCAAATATTCCTCCCAATCATCAACTTCCTCATTTGGCCTTCTTCAGTCATAAATGACTCTAGCTCGTCTCCATCCAAGATTTAAGTTGCAAATCTGATATAATATCATCTAGTTCATCGCACTCATTAATCTGAAAACATTTCCCAGATTCAGGCAAGTGGTGACTTCATTCGAACGCATTCATCCTGACCTTCATATTGCCAAATGTCATATTTATGGCTCCGGTTCTGCAATTGATGCATGCATTTGCCGTAGCTAATAATGGTCTTCCAAATATTACAAAAATGTGCTTCTTCGCATCAAGGATAGGTTCTGTATCCAGTACTACAAAGTCAACCAGAAAATAAAACTTGTCCACTTGCACAATGACATCTTCAAGCACTCCTCTTGCCTGTTTGACTGACTGATCGGTGAATTGCAGTACAACAAATGTGGGACTGAGCTCACCCAACCTTAGTTGTTGGTAGAGTGAATAAGGAAGTAAGTTAATACTTGTACCTAGATCAAGAAGAGCTCTACTAATTTTCTGGTCACTAATGACACATGGAATAGTGGGAGCACCAGGATTTTTCCTCTTAGGTGGAGTATCGCTTAAAAGCAGTGAACTCACTTGCTCAGTCAAAAGTATTTTTGTTAGATTCTTTCCTCTGCTTTTCCGCTTCTAGGTGCAAAGATCCTTGAAAAACTTAGCATATGGCGGTATTTTGGCGATTACATCTAAGAGAAGTAAATTGATTTTGATTTGTCGGAATGTATCTAACATATCAGATTCTTTCATCTTTCCGTACTTTGCCGGCTCTTTAAGACGTTGAGGAAATAGCGTTGCCTCCTCATAATGCACTCTTTTTGGCTCTTCAAGTAATGTCTCATAAATATTGTCCTCCACCGATGGTTGGTCTTTCTATGTTCTTTCATCCTCTTTCCTTGCAGCTTCCTTCCTCTACTCTTTTTCAGCTTCATTCATCTTCTCTTGTTCTGCTTCCCTTCTTCTCTGCAACATTTCTTCATGCTCTGCCTCAACTTGATTCTCCACTTCCTTCCCACTTCTTAGAGTTGTGATTGCTTGAATTGACTCATGAGGATTATTAGCAAAAGATCCAAGCTCCAATGCTTGTTGTGGTTTAGGGTTGACTATTGGCTGACTTGGCAGTTTTCTTGGCTTTCTCACATTCCTCTCATAAGCCATTTGGCCCATCTGCATGTGCAATTGTGCTAAAGATTGAGTATGAATGCCTAGCTTATTATGAATGTCCATTATGATCTGCTCTAGCCAACTAGCTTGGAAACCGGGTGGAGGAGTTTGGCTTCTTGGCAGCTGGGGTTGGTAGTTATAGGGTTGGACAACTTGATTGTTATTGAATGGATGAGGTTCTTGGAAATTATTGTATGGTTGTAGAGCTTGTGAATTATTAGAAGGCTGTAAAGTTTGGTTGTTATTGAATGACTAGAGGTCTTGGGAATTATTAGATGTTCTTGGTTGGTAGTTGGATTGAGAATTTCTAGCCATGATTGTCGGCTGGGAGTCAAATGATTGCTGACTCTGTTGAAACCTCGGTTGTTGGCAATATGATTATTGTCTTTCAGTATCTCTCAGTTGTTGGCTGTATGACTGCTGTCTTTCTGTGAACCTTGGCTGTTGATTGTATGATTTCCCTTGTTGGAATTTTAGTGGTGGATTTTCCATATTGGTAGATTTGTAAGAGAGGAGTGGGTGATTTCTAGCATTGGAGGTGTATGAATTGGTGAAAGGAACATTATTGGAATAGTTCCACAATGCATTGGCATCAACATCCATTATCTCCTAACACTCAATTTGGGAATACTCAGCTTCGACTTCATATGTTTCTCAAGGAGGGGAATGATTTCGCTGAAGGTATTTATCAATTCTTTCCAACAATGTCATGGTATCTCTCACATCATCATGATCCACAATATAAGATTTTTTGGATCTCCTATCCTATTTTCCACCTCTAGACCTCAACTCAGATTGGTATTGGATTGTGTTTTCACTGATATTATCAAATATATCTAAAAGTTCTTTAGCTGACTTTAAAGTAAACTGACCCTGCGTGGCCGCATCTACCAAGGTTTTATGAGTTTCACCAAGTCCCATGTAGAAATTTTTAGCAATATCTTGGTCAAAAATGTAACGCCCCGCGTTTTCCTTTCTCTTTTATGGAATTCTTTTCCAAGGGTTAACTTTTTGTGGCGTCACTTATTCATGACGTCTTGTGTATTCTCGGTACGGGTAAATTTTTTGCGTTTAAGTTTCGGACTTCGCGGGAGAACTTCGTGAACTTTCGTTTCCGACTTTGAGATTTATTATTCGTTGACGACTACGTGGGTTCGTGCAACATTTTCTTGTTCGAGTTTCGGCAATCGTGTTGCATTCCCGAAAGTTTTACCCTAGTCTAGTGTAGACGTTCAATGTAGCACTTAGGTGAATTATTTGCTATATTTTCATTTTGTGATTAATGAAAATTATTAGAAACTATTTCGGGAAAGAAAATGACCAAAGGGTAAATGAGTATTTTCATATTTGGAGCACTTAGTGAAAAGTGTAGAGATTTAGCTAAGTGTTGGGGTATGAATGACATGTTTGTAATTAGAGAGGATGACAAGGGATAGAAGGGTAATTAAGAGGCTTGATGACACTCTTGTAATTAACCCTAAGTTGGGAAGAATTTAGTCATTTCCCCATTTCAAGTGGTGTCTCATTTTTAGCCCTTGATTTCATTCTCCTATCTTTGTTTTAGACCCTTGGATCATAAGACCTTGTTTAGTTGACCCTTAAATGCAATGATCTATTATTGTTGGTCTTTCACTTGACAAGACTTTTTATCAACCATTGGATGGTTAATTGATTCTCATTTTTATTCTAAGCCCTTGGATAATAAGACCTTATTTAGCAAATTAATGGATTTTGTGAGTGGTGTAATAAGTCTTTCGATGGCAAGACTTATTCCTAGCCCTTGGATTCATTTCCTTTTTTCCTATCTTTATTTTGGACCCTTGGATGGTGAGAGGTGTGAGTGAGAAATATTTACACATTGCAAGTCTTCCACTTTGCAAGACTTCACCTCTTCTTCTCCATTTTCTCTCCTCTTTTTCCCTCTTTGTTCTTCTCCACTTATGAGTGGAATTCATCACCCTAAGTTGGGAGTTTGATGTGACCATCAACATAGAAGATGTTCATGGTATTCTTGTCTTCGGTTTGAGCTAAAGATGGGTAAGTGTTCTTCCATCCTTGTGTGTTTCCATTTCAAATCCTAGTTTAGGGTTTCTTGTTAGATAATTTGATGAATCTTGTTTCCCTCTTGTATTGGAGTTGGATTCATGGTTAGGAGGCTATGGTGAAGCTTTCAACCAATTTTTTCTTGGATTTCGGTTGGGGAAGAACTAGGGTTTCATGGGCCTTTCTTGGTAGTTGTTGTGCTTTGCTCTTCAAGAGGTAAGGAAAAACTTCCTAACTAGTCATCTTATGATTGTGTGAGTATGAACTTGATTCTAGGATTCCTAAACCTAGATATATTTTTGCTAAGTGTGTACTTGAAAAATATGAATTTGGGGTTTTAGGTATTAATGTGTTATTATCCATATTATGTTGTACTTGAGATAGATATGATGTATGCTAGATGGGTTATGAGTTTTGGAGATGGAAGTATGATTGTATTACTATATGTATATATATGGTATTGATGTATATATGTATAAGAGTAAATATACATATAGGGTTTTGAGTATATGTAGTGTAGCCTTGATAACGTATATAAGTTAGCTACTTTGTTGATAGAGTTGGAATGTGGAACTTAGAGCGTTATTCTAGTTTTCCATTCTTGTGAATTTGGATATTTCTATATTGAACATTAAACTTATGTATGAAAATGAGTTAATGTGTTGATTAAAGTGCTTTAATGAGAATAAAAGCATGTTAAATGGAAGGTAAAGTTATCTTTGTATATTAAAGGATAATTTGATGATTTGGGATCATGAGTGGTGCATGAAAAAGTACATTTGTTGATAGTTGCTTTAAATGAAATTTAAAAGCATGTTGAATGGTGAAAAACATTCATGTGAAAATTTTGGGAATCTTGTTATAAATATGATGTGATACATATATATGTGGTGCATGGGTCATTGAGGACAAAGTGCATGGGTTCACCTTTTGTATTGAAAACTTAATTGGTGTTGGGTTACACCCGGTTGTGTAACCATGGGTGAGTAGTTTTGTGTCGAATCGTCGCAACAACTGGCCAGGGGGTGTTCCCAACCTACCGAAATAATGAGTTCGAGAATGGGGTATAGGGTGAGTCGTCTTATTCTCAAAGTCACGGGTCACCTCGTTCATTTGATATACGAATCTTTAGTCACGGGTCGTCTCGTGCAACCGCCTTCCTTGTTGAAAGTGAGAAGTGTTAAAATCACTTGGGAAGAATAGGTGCGGTACTCTTTCTCGTTGTAAATGAGTATAGTACGTATTCGTTAACCTGTATTGGGGCAAAGTGTGTAATATGAGGGGTGTTGAATAATATTGCACTTGAACTATCATATATGCGTAATTATGATATTGATACTGAAAGTATGCTATAATTGTGAATATTTATGATGCGAGCATGTTTAATGTGAATTTTGATGTATATAATTCATATGTTGTTAAAATGCTCAAGTGAAATGAAAGGATGTGAAAATATGTTTTGCATGCCTTGTTTAAAGTATAATGTGAGATAAATGACTATATTTGTTGTTATGTGCTTATATACCTTGGGGGGGTGATATAAGTTGGTTTAAGGATTTTCTTGTGATAAGTAAAGTCGGTTGTGGTTATTGAGTGATGTTGGTTGAAGCCTTGAGAAGGTGGTTGATAGTCTTGTGGTATAGTTAGCGTTGGTGTAACAACATGGCGTAAATCGTGATATTGATGTTTCAGTTGTGATAGATGAGGTTATGGATAAACCGAGTCAATTATGTATTAATGGTCAATGAATTTTGTTAGAAACCTAGGTGATATGGTTTCGAATATAAAATTGAGGTTTGAAAGAATCGGAAGGGGTTCTTGATTTGAAGCTAGTTGGTTCCGTGGCAACGGCCACTAGGTTCCCTTTAGCGGTCTTAAGGAATGGAATGTCATCAGAGTTGTGGTCATTCTCGGTTAAGTCGTTATAGGGTTTGTGAGGTTGAATGTGGAGCGAAGTGTGGTTGGGTTAGAGTTAGTGCCTTGTATATAGTCACTTGCCCTTTCCTACGAGTCGGTTTTGAACTTCGGTTCTTCATTCATTTGTTCCATTTGAGGGTCTACAAGTACGCTTTGGTTTTTCCGTTGGTTTCAGTTTGTTTTCCCGAAAATGGATTTTTCATAAGACTTGTATTTGAGTTCATTCGATCTTTAAGTAAAAAACTCATTTTCGCCTACCCCCGTGATACCGACAAAAACTTTGAGTTTTGAAATGGTTTTAAAGTCATGAAATAAAAGATTTTGGTATTTGGAAGTCGATGGTGTCCAAAACGGAGACCGGGGGCAAGATAGTTAGTTTAACAGATTTTTAAGAAAATCTCTTTGATAAAACTAAACCGAGATAAATGATATTTTTATCATTTCAAAAGTTCCCTAATAGTTTTGAGGCTATCCTTAGTGTTTTATATGGGTTTAAAGTGGTTTCGGGTCTGTTTTTAACTTTTAGGACCCATGTACTTGACTAAGTCCTTCTTGTAGTCGACTAAGCCTTCAAATCTTCATTTCTGGAACATTTTGGCAATCTTCGTCCTTGTGTAGTCGACTAAAGGCCTGGTGTAGTCAACTGAAGACTTTAGTGTAGTTGACTCTTGAAAATTCAGCATGTTTCGATCGTTTTTGAAAATTCAATTCTCTCACCTCATAACTCGGATTGAGGTCCCGTTTGTTCCTATGGCTTGTGCTAGGTACAAAATTTGTAGATAAAATTTAAAATAATTTATTTACATTTTAAATGACTATTTTACCCTTGGTGAAAGTGGGGTACTTCAGCTTTCCGTTTGTATAGGCGTTGTCCGATACCGTTTTCAAAAATGCATATCTCTCGCCTTGTGGCTTTAATTGAGGTCATGTTTCTTTCTAGGGCCTGACCTATGTCCAAATATTTGATATAAATTTAAAATCATTTATTTGCATTTGAAATGACTATTTTACCATTGGTGAAAGAGGGGTACTTTAACTTGTTGTTTGGGTCGAAGTTATCCGATGCCATTTTCAAAAATTTATATCTCTCACGTCAGGGCTTTGAATTTGGTTCCATTTGTTTCTATGGTTCAACCTATGTCCAAATAGGTGGGGTAACCTTTGAAAATACATTTTTGCCCTTGAAATGACCATTTTACCCTTGGGCGAACATGTGACCTTAGAGTGGTCGGTGTGAGGGGTTATTCAATCCCTTTCACTTCCTTTTATTGTTTGGAAACCTTTGTGACTTCCCTTAGGTTGATGTGATTTTTTTACCCTTGTGTTGGGTTTACGGATGTCAGTAGTGACATGTGAGGTGATTGATAGTATGAGTTGATACTGATTTGAGATTTTAGAGCTCGGTATGCTCATGACCTAGGAAGTACAAGTGTTATCCTTCCTGGAGTGTTATGAATATGAGTGTTTCCCCCGTGATTTGGTGATAGCGTTGTGATGATAGTGTTGTGTTGATTGTTAGTGTGGGACTGACGGGTACGAGTCGTAGTGTTCTATGAGGGGGTCTGTACTATGTTTCTTGTATTGGTTGTATATATTTATATGTATATATATACGTGTATATATACGTGTATATATATATAGGTGTGAGTTATTATATGTGTATCATTTGGTTTAACTTCTGCTTTATTGTGTATGGAATTATTATTGTTTATAAGATTCCATTCGGTTTATGGTTGTTTAGGATCTTAATTGGTCGCTCATTTTATAGATCACGACCTGAATTCCTCGGATGTCCCGGTTCGGGAGTCTTTGGAAATTTGGGGCGTGACAGAAAACCTATGATGGGGGCATTTATACAAAATTTCATTATATCTTTCCAATGCATCATGAAAATGTTCGCCAGGCAATTGCCTAAAGCTTTTGATTGCATCTTGTGCTTCTGAGGTTTTTCCTATTGGATGGTGCTTTTCTATAAATTCTCTCTTAAGGGTTTCCCAATCAATTTTTATTTCTCTAGCTAATTTGATGTACCATCTCTTAACTCTCCCTTTCAATGACCAAGGGAATAATCTCACTCGCAAGTCATTTTTGGGCAAATTGTCAAACCTAACAGTAGAGGCTACCTATAGAAAATCATTTATGTGCTGGTATGGGTCCTCTATCCTAAGGCTTGAAACTTTTGGAAGCATATTGATCATGCTTGTCTTGATCTCGAAGTGTTTTACTCCTTATTCTGGAAAATATGCATAGGAGTCATTCGCATCAGGTGCATAATATCCCTTTAATGATGTATATAGTGCTCTCGGCGGGGCGGGTCTGTGGTCGCCCATTGTTTCTTCTTAGTGATGATGACGTTCTTTAATAGATCAACATAAACAATGAAGAGTCTTTTTGATCTCAGGATCGTACTCAACTAACGCAGTGCTTAAATTAGAACGGGTCGGTCTATCGCTACTCAAACAACTATTTATTGATTTTTTATTTTTGAAAATTTCTGAAATAAAATCTAATCTAACTTAACTACTTCTAAATTACAGAAATTAAAGCAAGAATTAGTATGCAGAAATCTAGGCAACTAAAACTCACAAAAGTTCCAGACACAACTTTAGAAATTCCGATCTTCCCTTTCACGCTTTTCAGAATACCTGTCAATCACACAAAAATTTCACTTTAGCTACTATTACAATAATGCAATGTAAATAAATTACTAAAGCTATTGAACAATACTTAGTCCCCGACAACGGCACCAAAAACTTGATGTGGTCATCAGGTGTGTAAAAATATGTAGTTAAAAATGATACATTAACGACTCTAGGTTTTACACTACGCAAGCGCACATATCAATTGTAGAATAGCAAAGTGGCTTGAGTAAGGGATATCGATCCCACAGAGACTGATATTGTTTACTTTAATAATTTAAAAACATTGAATTATATTTCTAAAAATTGTTTGCTTTGGGTGGTCAAAGACCAAATTATCTATTTTAACTTTGAATTATCTAATAAATAAATAAATTGGCTGTGATTCAGATAATAGAGAAAACTAGGGATTTCTTCATTCCACCACTAACTGCATAATATAGTTCATTACTGTTTAAACTGTAAGAGGAACGATCCATAACTATGAATCAGGTTGTATCGCAGATAACTAAATATGACCCCAAAAACGAGTACCATCAACCAGATTGCAAAAACTCGTCTCATGACTGACCTAACTAGTACATGTCAATTATGTTACTCTAATCTACTCCTAATGCATGAAAATAAACTAAAGCATGTCTATATTAAATCTCCAAGGCACGGCCTGTGTCAACCTAGGGTTTTAAGTTTCATTACCACCATTGTGTAGAAAACCATGATTAAGCATCCGAGTTCTAGGCCATGTTGAATAATCATAATTGTGCAAAATAATATGTTTATTCCATCTAAGACAAGAATATAAAACAAACATAGAATTTTATATTGCAAATCAGTACGGTCTATTAACTACTACAATCATCACAGTATGGTCACAGTTTCCCCTCGTTTACAGTTAAAAACAATAAAAGAACTACATTACTTGGCTAGGGTTTTGCTAGAAAATCTTAGATACCGAGTTAGTTGGCCATTGTAAAAGGTGACTACATCGTTGATGTAGAAACGTTCTCCATAGTCTTCTTCTTCAGATATCTAGGTTTGAATATGGCTCTCAACAGCAGCAAGTCTGAATGAATGAACCTCTTGAATGAACGTCTCACAGAACTCTCCAACTTAACACCTATCTATCAGCACCATAATATAATATATATCTCTCTATATATCTATCTATATATCCCACGTCTGATGTATGGTCTTGTATATATAAGGAATGGAATAGAGAGACACTTTTTAGTCTTTTCACTCTCAAAACATATCAAAACCCTAAATATAAGTGTATATACATGTATACAGAGGTATGAAGTCGTGGGCACGTCTTCCAATTAAGCCCGGGGTGAAAAAGGAAAAATCACGTAGACATCCTCAAAGTTGTCGCACTTATACTTGGAAGCTACGCTTCAAGCATAGTTAGCCTACGCTTTAAGCGTAAGGCCCAAGCATAGGTCAAAGCATAGATTTTGCAATTCTAGCCATTTTTTGGTACTGGAAGCGTAGGTCGAAGCGTAGATTTTACAATTCTAGCCACTTTTTGGTACTGGAAGCGTAGGCACAAGCGTAGGATTTTTATGGAAACCAAATTTTCTCCATTAATGCGCCAAAACGTCTGTCTCAAACCCGCGATACTTTTTGCTGAAGATGAAGGCTTCTGAAAATGCCGTTTTTGCCCTCCGGGAGCCATTTATGTCTGGGACTGCCTCTTTGATTCTCCTCTTGGATAGAAAGAACACACTCTTCAGTTAATTCATCGAAGTTAGCTCCATTTCTTCATTAAGCTCCTGAAACATGTTTTAACACGCAAACAACATAAAAATATCAAATAATGGAATGAAAGAACGTAACAATAGTGAGTTAAGGGGTCAAAATGACTAATATTTGACACCTATCACCATGCCAATTTCAGTTAACAATCTTTTAAGATAGAGAAGCTCACAAAGACCTTTGGCTATTCCTCTGAACTCAGCCTCAACACTTGATAATGATACCACCTTTTGTTTTTTGCTCCTCCATGTGACTAAATTACCTCCTACAAAAAAGTAAAGTAGCTCGATGTAGACTTCCTATCATCAATACTTCCAGTCCAATTTGCATTCGTGTACCCTTCAATATTACAATGGTTATTCTTGGAGAACATCCTTTTCTAGGAGACGACTTTAAATAGCGAAGAATCTGTACTACTGCGTCCTTGTGATCTTTATTCGGACAGTACATAAACTGACTCACAATGCTTACAGCATAGGCAATGTCTGGATGAGTATGGGACATGATATTTTTCTTTATTTGTTGGCACTTGATCAATATGCTCTCTAAGTTTGCGATTCTTAATGATTGGAGTATTTGCGGGCTTACAGTCCAATAACCCTACTTCTGACAGTAGGTCTATTACATATTTCATTTGAGATAGAAATATACCTTGTTTTGATCTTGCCACTTCAATTCCCAAAAAATACTTAAGTCCTCCAAGGTTCTTCATTTCATAATCGGTTGCCAACTGTTCTTGAAGTCTAGCGATCTCTTCGACGTCATTTCCTGTAATAATCATGTCATCTACATAGATTATAAGAGCAGTTACTTTTCCCAGTCGGTGTTTCAAGAACAAAGTATGATCTGAGTTACTTTGTTGAAACCCATACTTTTTCATAGCCAAGCTAAAACGGCCGAACCACACGCGGGGTGATTGTTTTAGCCCGTATAGTGCTTGTTGTAACTTACATACAATCCTAATCTTAGCGGATGTAGTATACCCTGGTGGAATATCCATGTAGACTTCTTCCTCAAGGTTGCAGTGAAGGAATGCATTTTTTACATCAAACTAGTGTAACAACCAGTCCAAATTTGCTGCAAGAGATAACAAAACTCTGACGATATTCAGTTTTGCCACCGGTGAGAAGGTTTCATGATAATCTACGCCATAAGTATGAGTATATCCTTTTGCCACCAATCTCGCCTTGTATATCTTGATAGATCCATATGCCTTGTATTTGATGGAGAACATCCACTTGCACCCTACTGTGTTTGTTTTCCTTTCGGCAATGGGATAAGGGTCCATGTTTCATTTTTATGCAGAGCCTCCATCTCTTCTTTAATTGCTCGAACCCATTTTGTGTCTATTAAGGCGTCTTGAACCCTGTTTAGAACATGATATGAGGACAACTTATGTGAAAATGCCTTGAAAGGTTCTGACAACTTTTGAGTGGATACATAGTTTGTAATCGGGTATCTAGATGTTCTCTCTTCGAATTCTGGTGAGTACCAATTTGGTGGCTTGCCACGATTATGTCTGAAAGGTAAGTTGTAATACACAGAAGTATCTAAATCATTACTAGGAGAATATGTTGAAGGATAGCTTACCTCAGGAATATTCTCAGGATATGGGTCTTTGGGTACTAGAGAGTAGGGGGGTTCAGTATGTTCGGCCATAATCTTAGTTTCTACAATAGTTGGTGTCATAACAGATGCACCCTCATGCTCCCCATTTGTCTATATTCGAGTGTCTTCAATAGGTCAATTCCACCAATTCTGCTCTTCATCTCGCATCTCCACCTGAAGAGAAGAGTTGGATACAGAAAAGGAGAAAAAAGTCTCAGATTCCACGAAGGTCACGTCCATGGTTATATATGTGTGCTTGGTGGCGGGGTTGTAATAGCGATACCCCTTTTTATTTGTAGCATATCCCAAAAATATACAACGAACTACACAAGGATCAAGTTTAGTACGCTGATTTTTATGGATATGAATGATGGCAACGCAACCAAAGATTCGTGGAGGAATCAGCAAAACACTCGGTAAGGAGACGTGTTGAGAGATGACATATAGTGGAGTGTCAAAATTCAACAATTTCGAAGGCATACGGTTTAGTAGGTGGATTGCAGTAATGACAACATTATCCCAGTACCGACTCGGCATATGCGCTCCAATCAAGAGAGCACGTGTTGTTTCAAGGATATGCTTATTTTTCCGTTCGGCAACTCCATTCTGTTGTGGCGTCTGAGTACAAGAGGTTTCATGGAGAAGACCATGAATCTGGAAGTAATCTTGAAAATCCTTATCGGTATATTCTCCACCATTGTATGAACGAAGAATCTGAACTTTCGCTGAAAATTGAGTTTTAATCATGGCATGAAAGGACCGAAACACACCAAAAACTTCATCTTTACGTTTCAACAAGTATAACCAAGTCGTTCGAGTACAATCATCTACAAATGTTACAAACCAATGAATACCAAATAAAGTAGTGATTGGGGAGGGTCCCCATACATCAGAATGGATTAGAGCAAAAGGAACATCACTTTTATTCGAACTTATGGGAAACGGTACACGATGACTTTTTGCTAAAATGCAAGTCTCGCATTTAAATTCTTGATCATGTAAATTGGAAAATAAACTTGGAAATAAGTATTTCATATAACTAAAGGATGGATGCCCCAAACGGCGATGCCATAGCTAAATCTATCTCTCTTTGCTACTGGTGGTATTATTCATAGCATTGGCTTTACCATAACTGAAGTCATCCATGTAATATAACCCCCCTTTCTTAGTACCATGCCCAATGATCTCCTTGGTGAGAATATCCTGAAAAAGATAAAAAGTTGGGTAGATTAGAGCAACACAATTTAATTCCTCAGTGGCTTGACCTATGGACATCAATTTATTTGGAAGGGATGGAACTAGTAATGTATTAGATAAAGAGAGTGATGGTAAGAGAGTAACAGTTCCAGCCCCTGTAACTAGATATGTAACCCCATTCGCATTGGAAATACTAGTCCCCCTTGGTTGAGTGATTTTATCAAAATCACTCGGACTGAATGTCATATGGTCGGTTGCCCTAGAATCAATTATCCAGCCATTGTAATCATCATGGTTAGAACTCTGTAATGCATACCCACAGTTACCTTGATTGTTGAGGGTGGTTGGATCATGTGAGAGTTCTTTTTGAGCAATAAAGGATAATTGAGGTTTGGCTGATATCATGGTTGCCCGTCCCGAGCCTCCATTCGCAACAAATTTGCATTATTTTCGAGACTTGAGCTCGTTCCACCATTCCGGATAGCCATGTAACTTAAAACATGTCCCACGGGTATGTTTTTCATTCCCACAGTGTGTGCAACCACCTTCCTCATATTGCACTTTCACCTTGGAGGTCATGTTTGTCTTTCCCGTTCCTGTAGAAGATAGCCCATTTTTGACAGTTTGGAGAGTTAGTGGTTGTGGTTGTCCTGCCCTAACTCCCTTAGATGCCATGACAACGTCGATGGTAGTCTCTGTGCCCGTTATCATCACTACATGTCTAATATTTTCTCTCCGAACATAGGCATAGGCTTGTTCAATCGTAGGAAACGGCCGTAGTTGCAATACATCACTCCAAACTTTATTCAATCTATCATATAGTCTGTCAAGAAATATTTAGACCCTATCTTCTTGCTGAATTGAAATATATTTCTGAACATCATCAACGCACTTCATCGGGTTAGGGCGACGGAAATCAATCTCCCTCCATAAGCCTTGCAGATCATTATAGTATTTTTCAATGGATCCTTCAGCTTGTCTCATTTTAGTCACCCTCCTTTTTAAATCATAAACCTGAGAAGAATTAGTTTCATCAAAATAAGTCGTAGCAATAGAATCCCATACCTATTTTGCAGTCGGGAAACGAATAAATTGTTGATCAAGGGTGGGTCCATAGAGTTGATCAACCATCCTTTAACAATTGCATTTTCATTTCTCCATTTTCGAAAACTTGGATCTGTTGGTGGAGGCTATGGGAGGTCTCCATTAATATATCCCAGTTTGTCTTTGTCAGAGATATACATCTCGACAACCTGGGACCAACTTGATGTCGATCTGTGCAGTAGGGAAATAGTAGGTTGATGTGTGGGATTGAGTCTGATTTTTCGATAAAACTTTTATCATCCTTGTCGTCAGATCTTTTAATATGGAATCAACAAAATTTCCTCCCTGTTGCACCACGTTGGTAAGAGGGTCTTCCATAGTTTCTAATTAAAGCTATGTGATTTTTTTTTCTGTTTTAGTCGTAGCAGAGGTCCAAGGATTACTGCTCTGATACCATGATAAAAGGTAGAATATATTTTTTGTATTTCATTCACAACAACCAATACACTGATATATAACTTTACAAGGAGAGAAAAAAGAAATGACTACAACTATCTGAGGAAAACAATAGTCCATATCTCTTGACAAAAAAGATTCAAATAACAATCTGATCATATAATTCTTTTAATTAGTTGCCAAAGATAGCTCATTGACAACTCACGCCAACATATATTTATTTTTATTTTTATTTTTTTCTCTTCTCTAATTGGTCATGTGTTGAAATATATTAATAAATTATTATTGGATCGTATCAAATTCAATTTAATTTTACTGATAATAGGTTAAATAGTTCGTTTCGTATTGGATTATGTTAAATTTAATTTAATATATTATAATAAATAGATTAAATATATTACATGAGTTGACACAAATAATATGTGAATTGGATTAGAATTGAACATTTTTTACACATATATTAACCAGATATTTTCGACACGATACGATTTTAACCCGACACAAACACGACATACCAACATAAATGATGGAACCTACATATAATACACTGATAGCCACACGCACACCAATGCGAATATTGACCATGAAGGACGTCGCTGTAGCTTGAGTCAACATGAGGTGACTTTAGACTGTAGACCCGTGTGCTAGCCATGTAGCTACCTCATACTACTAGTACTATATGCTCAGATTGCTATCATCTTCCACAAGTTACCAGACTATTAGGTGTATTTGGTCTTTATCCACTTAGGCCCTGTTTTGGTAATTTACTTTTTGCTGTAATTTATTTTTTTATTAATTAAAAATTATGATTTGGTTTATTATTATTTTGAGATAAAATAAAATTTATTTATTGTGAAATTTTTGAAAGACAAAAATTAAAAATATGTTTGGTAACAAAAAAAATTAAAAATTAAAAAATCATGAGCTAATTACTAATATAAATAAAATAAAATAATTTAAATATTTATTTATTTATTTATTTTATTTAAATTTATTTAATTATTTAAATTTATTTAATTATTATTTTTAATTATTTATTATTTAATTTTTATGTAATTATTTTTATTTATTTATTATTAGTTATTAGTTATTAATAACTAATAAAACAATTTTTATTAGTCATTAGTTATTAATTATTTATTCATTTAATTAATTTATTTATTATTTTTATTTCTTTGTGAGTTATTATTTATAAATTCAAAAAACAATTCCGGAAGTGGAAGCGTCATATGAAGCTTCCAAAATTGTTGAGGATTTGAAAAGTTTTGGCAGTTAAATTTTAACTTTTTAAAAATTAACTAAAACCAAAATATAGTTACCAAGCACATTTTTAACTTTGATTTTGTTATTTTGAAAATGGAAACATGAATCTAAGGTCCGTTTGGAAATTAATATTTTCGTTTTTGTTTTTTTTATTTTGAGAACAAAATTTTTTTTTGTTCTTGTCATAAGGGTGACCCGAAAACAGAAACATGTTTGGTTAGAAATTTTGTCTAAAAATTTTTCAAGAATAAAAAATAAAAAAACACGTTTGACAGACATTGTTTTTTCAAAATTTTTGAGAATAGAAACAAAAAAACATATTTGGTGGACCTGGATTTTCGAGAACAGAAACAGAAAAACATATTTGGCAGCGGTTGTGTTCCCTGGATTTCTGAGAACAGAAACACAAAAGCATGTTTGAGGAGTTGAATTTTTTTAAAAAAGATTTTACTGAAATTTTACCTGGAAGTATTGAAATTGAGAAAATTCATACAACAATTTCCCCTAAAATTGACTAATAGTAATTTTTTATTTTTTATAAAATTAAATAGCAATTAATATATGAAAGAGAAAAAAAAATGACACGATTATTTTCATACCCACCATATTCTACATATATTCTACTCCATAAATGTCAATAATATTTTACAACATCATCTCATACTTTGAGTGACTAAGATCTCTTCGTTTCAATACAATAATAAGAAATACAATTAATATGAGCATGCACATAAGAACCAACAAGGAACTGAGGCAGATAGAACATCCATAAATGTTGTACTTTTGTCGATGTTGTTCATGTTGAATATCAGCAACAACATTGCCTAAATCATTGTCGTTATCCTATGTTTCTTCAATTCCTTGCAATTCCACATTTAGTTTATCCACCCACAGAAAACTACGATAGTGATCCTACAATTGCAAAGAAAATATAATCAATTATAGACTTCAAAATATATATTTCAGAATATTATATACGGTAACCTTAAATCATACCTCCCAATCTGGACATTAATAGAAGTATCGTCCATAGTTTTCCTTCGTGTGAGCCTGATAAGGAGCCATAGGACCCTTGCCACACCTACAAGGTGGCTCGTGGCCCAAAACTCCATACATGCCTATTTTTTCCTTTTTCCACAATCCATCAAAAAATATATATTAGAGTCATCCAATAATAGTAAACATAAAAAGTTAAAATACATTCAGTTACACAATCTATAAAAGTTACTATGCATATAAATATGTTACAGTCATCCAATAGTTCAAACCATACAAAATGGTACACTACTGTCTATTATTCCAAATCTCATTAGCTATATTATCGCGAAACCCCTGCATAAATTGGGTGTCGTGATGACCTTGTAAGACCTCAACATCTTCACCATCAGCATTATCTCCATCATTGGCCCCATCCCCATCACCCGCGTTCTGGTCCTCTGTACCATCAAATATGTTATCTGGTTATCTAAGCAACCTTATGTAGTTGTGTATAACACAACAAGCCATGACAAATTTAACTTGCGTCGGGAACTTGTTGGGACGCATTATCCTAAGTATTGGAAACTGTTGCTTAAGCATGCCGAAACATCTCTCAATGACATTCCGCAATGAGGAATGCATGAAATTGAACATTTCCTCCTTGCCTCGATATCTATTGTTAATTGTTTGAACTTTAGGCAAGTGATATCTATATCCTTGGTAGGGGGCAAGAAATCCCGGTTTATTGGCATATCCCGAATCGACCAAATAATATTTTCCTAACATATCCACAAATAAAATAAATCAACAAACATTTCAAGTAATAGTACCATTTCAAATAATTAAACAATATACTTTTTAAAATATTAGAATCTGAGGATGAGGTTTTACCTTGTGGCACTTTGGGAAACCTCCATTCCGGTCTCGCAATGCATTCATTTAATATTCGTGAATCATTTGTTGACCCTTCCCACCCTACTACGACATATGTGAATAACATGTCGAACGAACAAACGGTCATAACATTCTGCGATGGAAATCCTTTCCTACCTCTATATGGATGTACCTTGTCGGCATCTACATGGACAGGCACATGAATGTCGTCTATTGCACCCACGCAATCTCGAAATGGGTGGTATCCCGGCCCTTTGTTCATAATATGTTGTGGAGTTTGGCTCATGTTAGGAGGGACAATGATTTCATTCCCAAGAAGTCCAACCACAGGAAGTACCCTGTATGTGACGGTATATGGTTTCAGTTGAATGCTGAAATATTTCGGCAACTATCCGATTTGTGAGACTATGACTTAGGGTTATTAAGAAAATGGCAAGTTGTTCCGTTATGTCTACGCTTCTAGATTCAGTTAATCCTAAAGACTTTAACTTGTCACATAAATTCCGAAAGGCGGAGGGTTGCATCCGGAGACTTTCATGACATCTATCCAGATGCCCATTTAGTATCTCAATAACATATGCAGAACCCCTCAAAATCGAATTCCTACATGACATTCTCTCATTTTCTATCTCCATATAATACAAACCAACATCATACAAACGCCGCGAATTGAATGATCTCGCAGGGAGTCATCAAGACAATAAGGTGCTAGCTCATTATTAAACGAATTCAATAGGTAGCATGTTTCCCTGCTCATAATGGTCTTGATTTACCTAATAATGACAAATATACAAAAATTACCATGTTATACATTTATAGCACGTTTAAAACTAATAATAACATTGGAGTAAGCGCTAAAAATAGAATAAATTAAAAACAAATATATAAGACTAAATGAAACATCCAAATAAGTTTGACATTTAAGAATGTTTACATAACAATCATCCAAATAAAAACATAACAACAATCCAAATAATATAGATACTACAGTCATCCAAATAAAAAAAACATAATAACAATCCAAATAACATAGATACTACAGTCATCCAAATAAAAAAAACATAATAACAATCCAAATAACATAGATACTACAGTCATCCAAATAAAAAACATAACAATCCAAATAACAAGTGTACTACAGTCTTCAAAATAAAAGAAAATAAAAATCATCCAAATGACATCATAGTACTCAACGATATAGTCATCCAAATAAAGTACGAAAGACTCCCCCTCTAAGAAAGATCCATCACCCAATCACGCTTCCTATCATCTGAAACTTTGAGAAAGAATTTTCGGAGTGCCTCAGACTTCTCCAACGCCATCACAGCCTTAGAATAATGCATATTATCTACTCCCTCTAGAGTGTCTAAGCTTTCAATATACACTAGAAACTCATCATACGACTTCTTAGAGGGGGAAGTGGCCTCGTCAATACGACTCTCAGGGGTATCCATTCGGGGAGTTGACTTTGATCCCGATTCCTTAAAGGCACTTACCACACTTTGGGATGATTTCTCAAATTTCTCATATCTTCTCTGTGATGTCTTCTCAATCACCCTCATGAAATCATACATTGCTTTAATCATACTTTCTTCCCTTTTTTCTTACTTTTTGGGCCAGGACTTCTCATGAGCTCATCAAAATCAATATCATCATCCCCGATAACTACTAGAACTTAGCGAGTGGAGGACTCTGGGAAGGATTCTAGTATCATAGTCGAAGGAATGGCATATTCACCCGTAGCTTCCTCGTATTCGTCTATAACGCTCCATTGCCTATGGTACACGAACAACTTACCCATAAATTTGCCTTTGCACCCAGCGATTTCCTAAAAACCAAAACATAAGATAATTAACTATACAGTCATTATTAATCACAATTATAAACTCGGTGTAAATTATAGAAATTTTAATATTACAAATTATCTTGTCCAGAGTATCCCATTGTTCGGGGGGCATGGTCACCAACCCAGTAGTAGGGTCAAAACCAACTACTGATTTTGCATTGACTCTTTTAAACTTCCTCCAAATTGGTCTTTCTCTATTCCATTTGCCCTTAACTTTTTTCATTATGTAATCTTTTCCAAAAGCAGTTTGAAGGGTAGTGACAATATTTTCCCAACCATTTTCATAAATGCGTCCTTACCAGTCCCGTTACCAAGGCTTACTTGCTCTTTCATTACATTCAAAAACTTCTCATACTGTGCCTTACATCAAAGTTTACTATTATCTAACCCCCAGTCTGATTTTCACTCGCAGTACATTCCTCTACATTGGTATCCATCTACAGTTACACAAGTGCTGAACTTTAATTTAACATTAGATGTAGTTATTAATCTGAACATATAAGCTATTCAAGTTATCACACAAATGTAACATATAAGGAATAACATGTCCTATGCACACTAGTTTCAAAAGCAATATAGTAAAAATAACAACAATAGGAAGAGGCTATACTCAGAACAAAATATTTTACTCCACTAAAGTCGTGTCAGAAGATATTGCCAGTTATCACTTCGTTTTTATTACTTAGTAGACTCGATGAATTTTCAATTTTTTCTTCATTACATTACTTAAATTGACTAATTGAATATTTAATCATCACTTCCTTGCCACTACTGAAGCCTGATTGAATTGTCAATTATGGATTCAATACATTATTTTGGTATCCCTACTGAATTGCCAAGAATTGCTTCATTGCATTACTTAGCTAAACTGATTGAATTCTCAACTACTATTTCTTTGAATAGGTCTTTGAATCACCATATAAAACATATTTTTATCTTTTTAAATCAAGATTCTTATTCTTTCTCTTACTTGTTACTCCTTAATTTCTCAAATAAGCTTTGATTCATTTCTTCACATGATTGTAGACTTTTTTTCGGTTTGATAAAATTACCGTAGTACTCTATGGGTTATCAGCTGGTGTTGAATTTTTCCAAGATAAGTTTTTTTTTCTGGTAAATATTGAGCAATTTTACACCTCAAATCGGTAATGGATGGTACACTATTACAGGTACTACTAAAAATCAGTCTTGTTCTGCTCTCTCCCTAAGCAATTTTACATAGTTTTTTTTTCAACTCTTGATTAAGTTTTTAATTTTCAATTTTATAACAATCAAGATACTACGTATAATATTTGATTTCATTATGGTTACAGCTTTTCTGAAGTTGTATGAAGGAATTCTAGAGGTGGGTTTCAATTTTACATTATTTTCTTTTATCCTTTGCTTTTGGTTTAGTCTTTTATTATAGAATCATGGCAATGATTTAGACTTAGAAGCATTCTTGATTTTTATATATATATAACATGTTGTATCAATACTTGTTCTCAAACTACCATGCTAGCCGTTAAACTCACAAGTTTTCACTACTTTTGTCAAATACCCATGTTATAGTATTTTTATTGTTTATGGTCATATGTTTCACTAAAGTGTTACCTCAATTAATTAATATTCAGATGCGCATGGCTTACAAAAGTTGTGTATTCTATTTTACACTTGCCATAATTTTGGGTTAAGGACTTTGATAGGTGTTCTCTCATCTAGAATAAGTTCCCTTTTTCAAATCTCCTACTAAATAATGTTGCATATATATATATATATATATATATATATATATATATATATAATTCAATTAGTCATATTCAGAATGCTTAATGTTAGGTGGACTAGTAATTTTTACAATATCAGAATTGTTACTACTTGTAAATATATATATATATATATATATTTATATATATATTGTTATCTAATTACACAGATTCAATTAGGTTTCTATGTTCTAATAAGTCTTAATTTGTATTTCAGGAAGAAAGGATGAAGAAGTCTTCACATCATGTTTCTCTCTATTCCAATGGTACTCGCTCCTACAAAATCAATTGTGGTATAAATTGTTGTGATGGTGTTGATTCATTGCAATCCTACAATGTTGAAGATTTTGTAGTTCTGTTTTTCTTTTGTAATTTTTTTTTTATTTCATTTTAAAGGTAAAGAAGTACAGCACTAACAAAGTATTCTAAAACAAAAAAAAAATGAAAAAAATAAATATATATATATTTTTAAAAATTAGCCTTTAGGGATAGTAACATGGTCTTTTGCGACAGTTATAGTATCACTAATAACATGGTCTTTTGCTACGGTACAACAGTCGCTAATAACATGGTCTTTTGTGACGGTTCTGCATTTTGGGTTAAGGACTTTAAATTAAGTTTCAAAACCAAGTCACTTTCAAAATACCAACAAATACACACAATTGAGTTCTTTGATTAATTTGAGACTCAAACAGGAATAGTTTGTGCACAAGTCAGTTTAAAAATACTACCAAATAAACACAATGGAGTAAAAAAAACTCCAAAATTTGTCACTAAAAATCAAAATAGAAAGAGTGAAGATCTTGTACCAGTCACAAAGATGATTTTGCTTCCTCAAACAAATTCCTTTTATTCTCCTCTTTCTGCGTAGCACAGTAGATAACATATATTGTCAAAATATGGACAAAAAAAATCAAAATAAAAGGAGCAAATCGTAGCTTAAAAACAGCGCAAGTACTAAACAAACCAATTAATTCACTCATTTGCTTATCATGAAAACATGCCAACATTCTCCACTTTCTCATCTAGTATATGAAAACAGAACAGTTGACATATGAAAACAGAACAGTTCACTCATTAACATTGCAGTTCACTTCAATTGAAAATGGTTGCCTAGAAGCTGACAGAGAATCCAAATGAACAATAAAAGGCGCGAGCTTAATCAAAGTAAGGCACATATATGGCAATAATGCATATTACATATCATTATAGGAACAGTAATTAAACTATGAAATAGAAGTGATTAATTTCAGTAAACCCCCTATACTATCCAGATTAATCAACTAACTTCTTGTGTGTCCACTTTGCCTCCTATACTATTCAATTTTATCAAATTGCCCCATTACTTCTCAAAATGCCTAAACTACCCTCAATAGTATAAGGGGGTTTAGTGAATTATTTCGGAAAAAATAATATATACTTTTTGCAAAAAAAAAAAATTTCGAAAAAAATCATATTTTGTTCCCAAATAATTTTTTTCCAAAAAATATATATTATGTTCCAAAATATGATTTTTTTCTGAAAAATAATTTTTTTGTTTCAAAATATGATTTTTTTTCCGAAAAATAATTTTTTTGCGAAAAAGTATATATTATGTTCCAAAATATGAATTTTATTTTCGAAAAATATATATTATATTCCAAAATATGATTCTTTTTCCGAAAATTATTTTTCGAAAAAACAATTCATATTTTGGAACATATATATACATTTTTTTTTCCAAAATATTATTTTTCAAAAACAAAATTCATATTTTTGGAACATAATATATACTTTTTCGCAAAAAAAAAACAAATCATATTTTGGAACATAATATATATTTTTCGCAAAAAATTATTTTTCAGAAAAAAATAATATTTTGGAACATAATGGGCATGTTTACTAACAGGAAATATTTCCTGTTTCCGTTTCCTGAAGAAGTAGAATTATATTTTTGATTTCTTAAGAAAAACCAAAAAGTAAAATCTTGTTTACTAAATTTTGATTTTTTTCAGAAACAAAAATAAAAAAACATAAATTATGTTTACTAAAAAATTTTTGTTCTTACTTTTTATTTATTTATTATATGTATTTCTTATTATTTTTTATTTATATTTATTATTTATCATAAATTTTATTTATTTATTATTAATTTTGTATATTATTTAATTTATTATTTATTATTTAATTATTTATTATTTAATTTATAAATATATTTAATTTATTATTTTTATTATTATTAATTCATTATTTTCATTTAATTTATAAATATATTTTGTTTAATTTATTATTTATTATATTTTTATTTAATTTAAAAAATATTTAATTTATTATTATTATTTTTATTTTTTATTTATCATAATAATTATTTATTTATTATTATTTTGTATTATTTAATCTATTTTATTATTTTTTATTTTATTTATTATTATTTATTCATTTACTTTTATTTTATTTATAAATATTTTTTATTTATTATATATTTTTTGCAAAAAAATTATTTTTCTTAAAAAAATCATATTTTGGAACATAATATATATTTTTCGAAAACAAATTCATATTTTGGAACATAATATATACTTTTTTGCAAAAAAAATATTTTTCGAAAAACAAAATTCATATTTTGGAACATAATATATACTTTTTCTCAACAAAAATATTTTTCGAAAAAAAAAATTATATTTTGGAACAAAATATGAATTTTTTTCGAAATGTTTTTTTTTTTTGCAAAAAGTATTTATTATTTTTTCCGAAATAATTCACTAAACCCCCTTATACTATTGATGGTAGTTTAGGCATTTTGAGAAATGAGAGGGCAATTTGATGAAATTGAATAGTATAGGGGGCAAAGTGGACACACAAGGGATTAGTTGATTAATCTGGATAGTATATGGGGGTTTACTGAAATTAACCCATATAAAAACAAAGGAATTTTTTTAACATATCAACTCAATACATTAACCAAATTAACATTAATATAGGGAATTTTTTTAACATATCAACTCAATACATTAACCAAATTAACATTAATATAGGCATCTGATTCAATGAAGTCAATGCACAATCGGAATAAGTCAAGATAAACGACAAAACTGTAAAAATAATTCTCAGAAATTCTAATTTTTAAATTACCAACTACGAGGATCAGATAGATAAACTACAAAGCGTTCCATATGCATATGTATCAAACAAATTGAAGGTGTTTACAAATGTAAAACAATAAAGAATTCAAAAAATAAATGATATAAAAATTCAATATCAAGCACTAAATGCAATAAATTGTAGTGTTCAACCATATATTTATGAAATCTGCCAAATATTGAACAAGTTTGAACAATATGGCGCGAGCTGACTGCTGAGGGATTTATTTGAACCTAATTGAAGGTGGCCTATAGTAGATTGAGGTACTCTAGCTAAGCCTTAACGAGTTTGGGGATTTGTTTTGAACTTGGTGATCTATTAATAGCTATTTTACATATAACATAAGTAATATTCCTCTTGGCAAGGAGACCTTAGGATAAGCTGCTAAAACAAACGGAAGGGGAGGATCAACCCGTTCAGTATAGTTTCGAAGAAAGACTGTTGGCAGCATGTGGAGACATTTCTTTGGCCCCTTCAAAAGAAAATGAGGGAAGGTATATCAACACACACAAGCATCAAATGGTGGGGAGCTACTCAATGTACATGTTAAATCCAATGCATAATGGACACAAGATTTTTTGTGTTCAAGTATTGAGGCCAAATTTCTATGGCTAGGTTCTATTGGTGCTAAAGGAAAGCATAATAGAACATTTTACAATAGTAGGAGTCACAAGTCCAATCAACTAACGTTTTCTTTCAAGAAAGTTCCCCCATATTAGGAAATAAGTAATCAGTTGCAATTTTCTACTCAAAATTTGGGTTCTAACGTGAGTCACTGTCTAAGTGATTTGTTTACATCCTCATAAGAGAATGAAGATGATCTATGAAGAACACACTTCAAATTTCTCAGTATCCAGGGAACAAGCAAGACCATAGTAACCTTAGTTGGCCAAGACTTAGCTTAGTTTGCTTACAAAATCTCTTTTATACTTTTGAATTAATGTTCTCTTAAATATCTAAATCTTATCACCGATCAATATATATATATATAAATCTTATTAAACATATCAATATTTCAGAATTTAGGGCTCGTTTGGAAAGCTCATTTTTGTTTTTGTTTCTGTTTTTTGGACTCAAGCTGAGGACAAAAACATGTTTGGGTCAACTTAAGCCCAAAATATTTTCTTAAACAGTGTAAAAACAAAGGCCCTTTTTGGCCCGATTTCAAGAACACCTTTTTGATGTTTTTTGTGTTTTTTTACTGTTTGTACTCTCCCTATTCAGCTAATCAGAAAAACAAAAACAAAAAACCTTTTCTCCTCTACTCACGAACAGTTTCTCTAGGGTTGAATGGAGACGATTCTTGGAGCGATCACGACCATGGCGATTGTTGAAGACCAATCATGAAAATCGCGATTTCAACAAGGAAACGTCTCACCTACACATCAACAATCGTCTCACCTTTCCCTTCAGAACTGAATCGAACGATTTGAGTCACACATAGGTATGGTCTTGTCTCTCTTTCCTCATTTTTGTTTTGAAATTCGTCAGATTTGCTTCGGTTTCAAGCCCTTGATGTCGTTTGTGTGTGTATATATGTGTGCGACATGACGATTCTGTTTGTGTGAAACCCGTTTCAAATTTTCTTCTAGGGTTTCGAAACTGTGTGTATGATTTGGTCTATGGTTTTGAAACCCCTTTCAATACTTTCATGGTGGCCTTAGGGTTTGATTGGAGGATGAAATTATTAAAATTTAGAACAAATTGGGACCTATTTGTGTTAAAAAAAAAAGGTGGCTTGCAAACCCATTTCAGGTTTCAATATTTCTCTCAATCTTGGTTTCTATTCACCATTAATTTAGTGGGTTGAGCTCAAAATCAGTGATTGAAAAGTGTTACCTTTATTGGGTATTTGGTGTCTTTTTCATCAAATACTGGTATCTTTTCATCTTTCTCCTTTCAATTTCTTTTCTCTGTTTTTGGTTTCAATTATTTATTTTTTTGAATGATTTGATCTGTAAATTTTTTTTTATGAACACCCTCTAGAGTTTTTTTTCCAGTCTTTGATCATGGTGGTTTTCTATATAAAATGCAAACTTGTAACCTAGTTTCATCTTTTTCTCTGTAAGTACTTTTGCTCTATGCTTTCCAAATTCCACGGAGAATTGTATCCATTCATATACAAATTTTGAAATTCAAGGGACAACTCTCTCATAATAGTGTTTTTCACCATATATATAGATAGATAGATAGATAGAAATATAGATAGATAGATATACGTGTATGTTAGTATGGTTTAATATTCATAATTTCAATTTTTGGTTGAATATGCATATTCCCGAAGCAGGGTTGGAGTTGCATAATGGGGTTCTGTCTTGGCCTCTTGGGAAGGGTGGGACTGGACATAGACCTAAAATTTGATACTATTTTACACAATTCGGTGTAGTTAATCTAAAATTTTTGTTATACAAACCAAAGTTTTAGCATTTCAGCAATTTAATGAGGACTGGCACTGAAAATTGAGTTTTAGGTGTCAATTGAATTGTGAAAGTTTCTTAACATGCAGAGTATGAGTATGCTTTCCTTTATTGTGAATTTAGGGTGTCAATTAACATGCAGTAGAGCCATTCTAGTGTGTTTCTGTCTTCATTTCCAGAACATTTTGTATGACAAGCAGTAGAGCCATTTTATAGTTTGTACCACTAATTTAGTCTTAATATATAAGTTATTTTCTTTTCAATATTAATAGTACTTGGACTTTTCAGCTTATTCAATTTGATTATTGACACTTTAGATTTTGCTATTAACTGCCTTTGATGGAATCTCACTTATTATTGACTGAATTTGTTAGGTGTAGCTTAATGTTTTTTTTTTTATAATAGTAACAAAGTTTATCCCTCTCTTTTTTTTCTTTTGCTCTTGTTCTTCTACTTAACAAATTTTTCAATCTATTTTTGGTAATGAAATAGACCCACAAAATCAATGATGAGTATGGACTGTTAATCTATGAGCTGAGACAAGCTTAAATTTGTGTCTTGTTCTTTTCTGTGTTGTTCAACCTGCCTTTACTTCTTTGGGTTCTTATCAGTTACATGAAACTTGGTATTCGGTCTGCTCTGCTTTGGCATTCTATTGTTTTTTACATATCTGAAAGTGTTTTTTTCATGATTATTTCATTGATTATTTTTTCCTTTCTAATTTTTCTTGTGGCAGGTTCCAACCCTTGTAGCAGTTTTGTTTTCCCACCATTCCAGAACTATTATTATAGTGTGAAAAGGGTTGCTGGTATTGGCATCGAGGGTAAACCTTACGGCATTAAATCTAAGAATAAGGTAAGATAAACAACACAATGTGAGCCTGTGACTGGAACTGAACACTGACACGAACTCGCTTCGAGCTACAAGAAGTTACTGAAGTATTAAGACTATTGTGATTTAGTAGAGACATCCTTCTATGAAAGGAATTTGTGTAAAAATACTATATTTTGACATAATATATATTGCCTTCTGGGGTATTGTTGCTAAATTCCATGACTGGTGTAATAAAATATGTATTAGTTCTGACTTTGCTAATTATAATTTTGATAAGTTTAGCTATAAAAATTGACTTGGAAAATTACTGTACTGACATAGATTATATAACTTTTGTGTTATGCAATACTAGATCAAGTAAAGTGTAGATGCTCTTTTGTAATAAGTGTGATGGAATGCGCTAGTTTGATTAATCAATATCATGGACATGAGGAAACTTGTATTTTTGTTATTTATTTACAAGTTGTAATTATGGTAATTGTTAAGGGGAGGTGTTGTCAAAAAAATTTCAAAACTAATATGACATTATCACGTAAAAATACATAATAAAAACCTTTAAAAAGATTAATCAAACATTCTATATACAAATTGAAAATTTACTTTAACAAATGTTTAGTTCAAACTTTTTGGGTTTTTAAGATTATTACAACATAAAAAATATATTCAATATTTTTACACCTAGTTAAAAAATTTATGCCAAACATGTTTTTCTGTTTTTGTTTTTAGAAATTCAGGTTTGCCAAACATGTTTTTCTGTTTCTGTTCTCAAACTTTCTGAAAAACAAGTTCTGCCAAACGTGTTTTTTTGTTCTTGAAAATTTTTGAGACAAAATTCTCAACCAAACATGTTTTTGTTTCCGGGTTATCCTTAGTACAAGAACAAAAATGTTTTTTGTTCTCAAGAGGACAAAAACAAAAACGAAAACACTGGTTTCCAAACGGCCTAAGTTTTTATTGAAAAACAGTATTGATGGCGAGTCCTGAAGAACAAGGCGAGGCAGGCCGTCATAAGTCTTGACTAATTAGATGATCGATCAACAGTTTTCCAAAGAAAAAAAAAAATATATATATATATATATATATATATGTTTACAAAATCAAGATATCAATCAAACCTCGCTCAATAGCTGTCAATCAATTGCTCCATTGATGAACACTGCAAAGTTTTATCTTTGGATGCTCTTTCTGTCTCTCAAATCAGATATCTAAAAGGACTTCATTTACCATGCTACATGGGCTCCTATATATATTGGCTATAAATACAATTTTGTAGTCAGTCTAGGAGATGATTTGAACCTCTAAGTAAGAAAATAGAGGATCCATGTTTTTGGAGAGACAAAAAATCTTGTTTCTCACCATACACTGGAAAATATTGCTCTAGGGTTGTGTGCTTGTATACGTGTGTGATGTAGAGTCTTCAGGGAAGGAGATTATTGGAGAACATCTAATAACATATGAGCCAAACAAGGTAGAAGGATAAAACAAACCATGGAGGACAACTGGCATGAGGAACAAGATTCTTGAGGGATTCGCAATAGGTTCCGGGTCGTCTTGCACGAGTCTACAACAGGAGTGACTAATGATTCCAGAATGACTCTAGTAATTTAGTGTAAGATCCCTAAATCTCATAGCAAATTATTCATGACTCAACTATACCCTGTTTTTCCCTGCTTACAATCTTCCACAAAATCTGAAGTCTACTATTTTTCTAGTTTGATTAAAGAAGAGATTTGAACCCTAAAATCAACAAACCCTAGTTCCTAGAAGAGATTTGAAGGGAAGTAAGAACAAACCCTAGCCAAATGATTGGTGAATACCTGTCTTGCTTTGCTACTGAGGTGAATCAAAGACGTTTCTCTTCAATTTCGATCGATTTCATGGCCGATTTGAGGTGTCTTACTAATTGGGAGTCGCCGCTTATGAAGAATGAAGAGAGAACCCTAGAACTGTTTAAAGAGATGCCCGAGATATGTTTTTACTCCTTTCTCAAATTAGAAACATGGGTCGAGAAATGCACAATGCAAAAATGTTGAGAACATCATTTTCATGTTCTCAAAATTGGGCCTTTTTGAGGGATAATTTTTTTTACTATGTTTGGAGAATGTTTGGGCCATTCAACTAACCAAACACATTTTTCTTTTCATTTTAGGCCCAAAAACAAAAACTAGCTATCCAAACGAACCCTAAAAATAAATGTGTACCAAACAGTTGGGGCTTATTTGATCCAATATATTGTGAACGTGAACATCTAATTAAATTTGTTCTAGAAGGAATCGACATGATTCATGATTTTAGGAATTATATATTTATTTTTATTTTAAAAAATACTTAATTACGTGTTCAAAATGTATTGAATCACAAAAATGGGGAGGACAAATCTCGTCGTTACCCTCATCCTCATTAGTGAGGACGAGGACAAGGGGTGTACACAGTCCGGTTAGGTTCGGTTCTGACTAAAACCGAAACCTAACTGTCATTTCCGGTTCCTTAAAAATGAGAATCAGAACCGAACCATTAATGCAAGGAACCGAATCGAACCAAGCCGTGTTTTTTTGTTCGGTTCCATTTACTACTATCGCCTTTCAGAAAAATTAAAAACTCAAGTATCAAAACATAATATAATTATAAACTAAATTAAATAGATTATTTCAACTATTACAAACTCAAAATCAAGTGAAATGGAAGTAATTATTTCAATATTACATCTCCTAAAATTATAACCTTATAAATTTTTACCTATAACTTTTAAAGTATATATTAGTAAAATATAATACTGAAAAAAATAAAGAATTAAAAATCGGCTCAGTTCCGGTTTCATTCAGTTCTACATGGTTAAGAACCAGAACCAAACCTAAAAATTCAGTTCTTTTATTTTTAAAACCGGAACCAAACCGAACCACTTTGGAACCAGACCAAATCATCGATTCCGTCTGGTTCTTCGTTTCTTTTGATTCTTTGTGCACCCCTAACGAGGACCCAAATATTGTTCTTAAAGTAGAGTCGACCCTGAGATTTTAGATCCAAATCACACCCTCATTTTTGTAAAAGTTATAGCAAATTACCTTTCAAATATTTTTACTCCATTTTTACCCTTGACATTTATGCAATTGATTTGATTAATTTTTAATATCATCATTGTGCCCTCTTGTCTTATACTAACCCATTTTTAGTATTATTATTTAACCCTTTTTTTTCTCTCTCTTTCAATAATGTAATTAATAATTCAGAACTCAACACACATACTTATTTTAGGCCTGAAACATAATATTAAAAATTTGTTTAAGAAATATTATCATTTTTCCACAATGTGTCATATTGATGCTTAGTGTCACAATCCTAATGTATGACAAAAAAATTATGCTTCAATTATAACATGAGAGCCGAGAACGGATCTAGAAAATAAATGTGATTACAAAATTATATGAATTTATGGAGAACATTACAAAGGAATTTTTTATAATTTAATAGGGGGCAAATTTAAGATTTTATTTATATTTAAAAACAACTATTAGAATTTCGTGTAAAAATAAATTCATATAGGGCAAGTGCCCTCCATAACTCCTATCGCATAAAATTATCTCTGTGCATGATGATAGCATTAAAATTTTGCATCCATTAAAATTCAACAAAGTTTTTATTTTCTCAAATAAATATATAGATGTAGACTAGATAAAGAGCGTTTATTTCTGTTTTAAAAAACAATTAGTTGGTGTTAAGAGAGAGAAGTTACATAAATCTCAAAGTAAGTTCAATTTTATCTTGAAAAATAATTATAGTTGAATCCGTGTACAGTATTAGTACAGTTTTATCCAAAGAAGTGTCGGGCGAAGCAATAAAAACTTTAGTGCCCTGGGCTGACTTTCTTCATGGGCTTATTTCGTGGTTCAATTTATTTAATTCTTTTGGACTGGACTAATAAAAGGATTCCATCACTTATAAAAATAAATATGACCTCATTGGCTCAGTATTTCTAATGAGAAGGTGTGTGACCCCCAAATTAGTGGTTTTATATGTGAAATTTGTTATTTGTCTGATGTATGGGGGTGTTTCTATGATTTTTATTATTATTTTTTTAATTGAGTTTTCTTTAATAAATAAAGAGTTTTTTTTTTTTGTGTTAAATTGATTTAGAAATGGCTATTGATGGCTCATGCTCAGTAGTGTAAGAAAAATAAATTCTTTTCTTTTTTGACAAACTTTTCAAATACAATTATACATATATGCTTATATATATTAAACAATTGTGGGTCGGGTTGACCTGTTAACCCGACCCGTTCATGACCCGACCCAATTATAACCCGTCATAGCGGGTTGATAACGGGTCATTGACCCATTACTGACCCGCCCGTTAACGACTCGACCCAAAGCTGCCCTAACCCATCCAATTGTCACCCCTACAAAATAGTAATATTAGAAGTAATGTTAACAAGAAGTACTTTGCAACATAACAAGTGTATTTTTTAAATTGTAAAAGCTTCTCAGACCTTGTTAGTTTTTTTCTCTAGTGACAACGGATTACAAAAGAAAATTTTATACATGTTTTAAGTTCATAGGTTATACTCTAATTTTTATTGTATTTATCACAAACAATCTATTCTTAAATAATAATAATTCCTTAAAAAAAATTTAATATCATATTTTAGGCCTAAAATATTATACGTTTGTGGAGTTTTGAATTATTAATTATATTATTAAAAGAGAGAAAACAAAAACTAAATAATACCTTAAAACGGATTATTACAAGACAAAAGGGATGATTATATTTTGGGGGTAATTTGATCATATTAAAAATTAATCAAGTCAATTGCATATAAGTGAATAAAAAAATTAGAGTAAAAAATATCAAATGGGGTAATTTGATAGCTTTGACAAAGGTGATGGAGTAATTTGGAGTTAAAAATAACACAAGGTGTATTTTTTTATTTTTTTTATTTTGATAACCGTGATATTCGGGTTAGCTTACATGCACCTCGACTCAAGAAAATTGTTTAATTTCTATTTAGGCTATGTTGATGTAGAAAATTGCACGATCCAGGACGATATCGTATTCTGCAAGACATAAGACTGTCAGGGAGATGGCACCGGTGTGGTGCCGGCCAAGGACCCTCCGACGGTCAAATCAATATTGACAATCATTGCTATAGAGATAAAGCACAAGTGTATTGAATGCTTTTGGAGGTGGGAAGTGTTCATACTTTTCCCTTTCGGCCAAACATTTATTTATTGTCCGTAGTAATTTTCATGGTTGCCATTATACATTCCTGAATATCTCAACCAAGTGCCCCTTGAATATCTCACCTTACCAAATCAAGTAGTCTAAGGCAAACATAGTTTGCCAAGTCAGGTAGCCAAAGGCAACCATAGTTTGTCAAGTCAAATAGTCAAAGACAGTTTATCTTTGCTAGGTCAAGTAGTCAAACAAAAATCATTCAACCCTGTTAGTTTAAAATAAAGCAAAAATAATAGCTCCTTATCAGTTGTCCCCTATTTCCAGGTGCGGGACATACATAGAAATATATAGCAATCCATATACAACGTCATAAAATTAACCATCTCTTTGTACTTGTTTTTTGATAATTATATTTTATCTTACTTTTATACAATATAAATATATGTACACACAAGTACATATTATTTTAAATCTAAGTAGTAGGATTTTATATATATATAAATTTTATCTGTGAAAGTAGCAATTTGAAATCTAAGGGAACTCTTTCAATATTGCACATTTAATTTGAGAGTTCAATTTCTAATTGAACTCCTTTATAGGAGTACCATATTACATTGCCTACTTGCAATATTGTACACCTTTTTATTTTTATTTTTTTTATAGTGGGGAGTTCAAGTGGACTCTATTTGTATTTGTATACCGTGCCTCAAGAAGATTTTCCAGGAAAACCATGACAATGACAATGACAATGACGATGCAATATATATATATATATATATATATATATAAATTAAACTACTAAAAATGTTGGACTCAAATCAAATTAATTGCCTCGGGAAAACACAACTTAACCCCTAAACCCCATTGCTTGTGAAGAAAATAATTCATTATGTTTTATTTTTATGTTTAAAATGAGAGTCAATTTTCCAAGTGGACTCTTTTACTTGTTCCTACCAGTTCCTTTGTGGGGAGACTGATCACTTGGGTAATTTTACTATTATAAAAATCTATGGCTAAGAGTCCATTGTACAACCGGACTATTTTACTTTTACCAACCACCTCCTTTATTAGGAGATTGATCTCTTGGGTAATTTTTTTAATATTATTTTTAATATAGTTGGGAGAGTCGAATACTCCTTCGCCTCGTATATCTATCATACACTGGCTAGGAAAACCTCCTATAGGAAATAACTAATATTTATTTATTTATCTATGAGTAAGATATGTACTTCATACCCACACATGTATATTGGTAGTCTAGTCAGACTGTAAATAACTAATTACGTTTTGTATATACAATATACATATATACAAAATTGACAGTGAATTAATAATTATTTTTAAAGTAGAATTGTTACTTTCAATAAAAAGAATAGGTAGGATAAAATAAATATCTTACCCGATTTATTCTTCTTTATCAAGAATAACATCCTTTATTGCTTTCATCTTTCCTTGAAAAATTCTCTTTCTTTTTGTGACTTCACCACGTCTTTGAGTTTTAACCATGTAAGCACAAATTGTGAAGATCGTGATTCCAATTACATCGAAGAACTGAAATTTGATTAAGGTCTTCTTTTACAAGGAAGCTTGTCCAATTGAAATTTCATCATTGGTTAAGGTGATTTAATGTTTACAAAGTTTGGGTAATGCCTGATCACCCATACTTACTCTTTTTACTGAATGAAGTAAAAACAATTCCTGATAAGGTCCCCTAGCTAGCTTTTTAACATGAAGTCGTCTCCATTTGTGATTATTAGTATGCCCCCCGTCTGTTGGTCTATAAGACTCGATAAGGCCCTTCCTATTTTACCCCAAGTTAGGGGTTATTATTAATGATTGTCAATATTTCTTCTCTTTAATAAGAGAATGTATTGTTTGAACTTTGACTCACCATTTTATGAAAAAAGTAGTCGCCATTTTCTCCCTTTATAAGGAGAGTATACTCCGATTTTCATACCTATATTTTTAGTTTGGGTGGTCTTCCTCTCTTCCCTTTAATGAGGGCATAAAGTTTGAATTATTTCATCTATCTTGGTGGATTATTCCTTTCATCCCTTTAATGAGGGAAATAGGTTTTAATAGTATCACCCGTATATGAGGACAAAGTAGTTATCCTCTCACCTGTTTATGAGGGAATTACATTATAATTATCTCACTCATTAATGTGGATGACATTGTCATTCTCTTGTCCCTTTAGTGAAGGAAGGAGATTTTAATTTATTAATTCATCTCTGCAGATGTAATAGTCATCCTCTCTTCCCTTTAATGAAGGAATGAGGCATCCTCAGGATTCACTCAGCCCGCCCTTTTAATGAAGGGAACCCTTTGAAAAGGGGGCATCGATAACAAGCTTCACTCAACTTGCCTCCTTTAGTAAAGAGATTCATTTCGTAATACCATAGTAGTAGTTTTCCTCTTAGCTAGCTCACCACTTTAATAATAGTAACTTGTCAATTTAACTAAGTTGTTCCATTTACAGAAGGAGTTGCCCAGAGATAGTAGCTAACTTGCTTAATATTTGGATGGGGTTGAGTGCATGCTTGTACATGATAATTAGCACCTTGACAAAGTGTAGCTTGGTTTTTTTCCCCGGCACGACTTTTGTGAATACCTTCATGTATTTTATTAAGGAACACCAGAAGGTAAAATATTCATAAATCATGAGAATACTTGGAATATCAATAAATTCAGGGTTATTCATGAGAATAAATAAGAGAAAACATAATGACTATGTAAGTATGGTCCGTAACACAATTGTGTATAATAATAATAATCAAAATTTATTGGTAGGCTAGGTACTATAAGATTATGTATCATTATTTAGTTATGAAATTAGTCGAGCTTAGCAATTTCATACTAATAATATGTGAGTTTTCCCATTTAGGGCTTGGGACCACATCGTTTATATATATATATATATATATATATATATATATGTTAGTAAGTATGTAATCTTTGACAATTTATTTTACACGAGTGTCAATTCATTTGTATATTTAGACACTAAAGATTTCTACCCAAGCTAGGTAATTATGTGTGGTGGTATTTCCAAGGACAATGTGCCAAACTCTTTCGTTAAGAATAATTTTCCAAGCACTATTCCCCAAGGACAATTTCCTTAGGGATCATATCCGAAGACAATCTTCCAAGAATATTTTCTAAGAATATTTCCCAAGGACCATTTTCAAGAACATTTCCCAATTACCATTTTTCAAGACTGTTTATGATCTTTAGCAGACCGCCTTAGGCAGTCTTTAGTAGACAGCCTTGGGAAGTCTTTGACAATCTTTGGTAGACCGCCTTGGCTAGTCTTTGGGAGGTTGCCTTAGGCAGACTGACAACCTTGGGCAATTTTTGGCAGATAGCATCTTGGGTGATCTTTGACAGACCGTCTTGGACAGCCTTTGGCATACTGCTTGAGGTAGTCTTTAACAGCCCTGGGCAATCTTTGGCGGGTAGCACCTTGGGTGGTCTTTGGCAGACAACACCTTGGGTGGTCTTTGGCAGGCAGGCAGCCTTTGGTAGGCCGTCTTGGACAGCCTTTGGCAGACTGCCTTAAGCAATCTTTAACAGCCTTGGGCAATCTTTGGCAAGTAGCACCTTGGGTGGTCTTTGGCATGCAACCTTAGGCAGACCGTCTTGGGCAACTGTAAGTGTAGAAAATGTCTTGACCCACCAAAGCTTTTCCGGGTTAAGCCCATCAGGCTACTGGCCCAATAAAACTCCTGTAAGCCCAATGGTTGGGCCCATTGTATCCACGTATTTATTTAGTAAATGAAATGTTGCCCCAATGGGCTTTAAGCCCATTGAGAAATGTATAAAAGGAAAATCAATTGTTGAATAAAGCATTCTCTCTTGTGTAGTGCAATTTTGAGCATTTACACATTGGCGCCGTCTGTGGGAAATCACACTATCGGAGTCGCGGCTTTTCAAATCTATCCTTCGGGATCTGAAAAATCGCCTCCTTCTTCCCATCTCAAAAAGCTGAGTCTGTTTGTCAAACAAATGCCAACCCACTGCAGAGATGTCAATCACTCATTCGCAGGCGGACGTTCAACCCACTGCGGATAGTCGTGCAGAGGGTTCCATGGAGCAAGTTCTTCGACGCTTGGCAGCTGCTGAGGAACGTAGCATGGCCTTGGAAAGGCAGAATGCAGAGCTCATGGCCAGGTTGATTCCACAGCCTGCTGTTCCGCCAATAGTCGCAGATGACCCTCCTGTGGCGGCAGTCGGCCATTCTCTAAACCAGCAGGGCAGCGACAAACCTGAGGAGCATGTCGAGTCTTCTCAGCGCTCGGAAAAGGCTCCAGCAGCCGACGAGTCCATAACCCCCCAGAAGCTTCAAGCGATGATGGATGAATTCCAAAGAAAATTCCTTGGGGACTTGAGGTCCCGATCCACTGATGACATGGCCATCCAGGCGTCCACTGAATTGGTACAGTCACCCTTCGTTCACGAGATAACACAAGAGCCCTTTCCAAAGAAGTTCGTTATGCCCCAATTCACCCCTTACGATGGCACAAGGGATCCCGAGGAACACATATACCAGATCCATCAGAAGATGACCATGTACGCTGAGAACGAGTCCCTGCTTTGCAAAGTATTCTCTACAAGCCTTGCTGACGCCGCTCTATTGTGGTTTAGGAAGCAGCCACCCCGATCCATTGGCAGCTGGCATCAATTGACCAGGCTCTTCATTGCCCAGTATTATGGAAACAAAAGACAAAAGAAGACCATATCCTGCCTCTTCACCATGATCGAGGAGAAGGGGGAGTCATTGAAAAGTTTTCTATCCCGCTTCAACATTGAATCCTCTTCTGTGGATAACTGCGACTAGCATTCGGCGGTTGAGGCATTCGGGATGGCTCTCATTCCAGGAACCAAGCTCCATCAGTCTTTGGTAAAGCACCCTCCATCGGGCATTGGAGAGCTAAACTCCAGGGCCCAGGGATACTTGAGAATTGAGGAAGAGGAGACTATCCGGCAAAGGAGGTCAGCCTTCGTCGATCTTTAGATTTAGTCCAAGGATCGATCGACCGATCGCAAGCGAGCAACTCCACCGGGATCCTCAGCCCCACCAGGATCGTCAATCCCTAAACCGTTCAAACGCCCCAGGTTCGACGAAAGGCTGACACCCCTAAAGGTTAGCCTTGCTAAACTTTACCAAGAGAACAAAGCCAAAGGGATCTTCCAGCAACCCCCGGTCATGAGACAGCCACTCGACCAAAGGGACAAGTCAAAACATTGTGCCTTCCATGGTGATTTCGGGCACATCACGAATGAATGCCGCAACCTAAGGCAACAGGTGGAGGCGTTACTACTTCGCGGGGAATTCCGAGATTACGTCCAACGGGACAGACTGAGGACAAATGATCAACGTGCCCTCAGTGCCGCTCGGAAACCCTCAGGTGCACAGCCGGTCAGGGTGATTAATATGATACATGGCGGCCCCCCATCCAAGGCAACCGAAGGGTCACACCGGAGCCACATGCGGAGAGCCCAAAAGATGCGAAGAGTCAATGAGGTCAGTGACGCCCAGCACAAAGCAAGGGAAACGCAGATCACCTTCTCGGTGTCAGACCTTCGGAGTGTCCAAACCCCGCACGAAGACCCTCTGGTCGTGACCTTGATGGTGGCCAACTGTCTTGTGAAAAGAGTCATGATCGATCCTGGGAGCAACGCCAACATCATCACCAAATGGGCTTTTGAAAAGCTTGAGATCGATCCGTCAGAAGTTCTGGCATCCCGGTGCCCCATCGCAGGTTTTGACGGAAGGCAAATTGAACCGATCGGAGAAGTTCAGCTACCGGTATCTGCCGCTCAGAGGACCCTAAACGAGACATTCGTTGTAGTCAATGCCAAACCTTCGTACAATTTACTCATGGGGAGGGGATGGATTCACCGAATGCAAGGTGTGCCTTCGACTCTTTACCAAATAATGAGATGTTTATGCCCCGACGGTACAGGTACAATTGATATCAAAGGCGACCAAGTGGCAGCCAAGGAATGCTATGCGATCACCCTGAAAGAGATCCAGAAGGTGAAGGCCCCAGTGGCATTCCGCTCCAAGGAGCAGAGCTCAGGCTCCAAATAGCAATTAAAGGAAGGGGACCCGGGCCCCCCAATTGTGGTTGAACCGTTGCAGCAGATCTGCGTTGTGCCCGATAGCCCGGGAAAAGTCACCTTTGCAGGTACAAATCTCACCGATCCTGAATTTAAGGAACTAACACAGTTACTGCAGGAAAACTGTGATGTCTTCGCATGGGAGCATACGGACATGCCGGGGATCGACCCCGAAGTTTCACAACACTCATTATGGGTTGACCCGAATGTTAGACCTATTAGCCAAAAGCAAAGGCGCATGGGGGCACATCGGAACCAAATTATAGTGGATGAAGTATCCAGGTTGCTCCAAGCAGGCTTCATCAGAGAAGTTAGATATCCCGAATGGCTTGCCAACGTAGTGGTAGTGCAGAAGAAGAACGACAAATGGAGGGTTTGTGTTGACTTCACCGATCTGAACAAGGCATGCCCGAAAGACAGCTTTCCACTGCCAAAGATTGACCAGATGGTTGATGCTACCGCTGGATACGATCGTCTGACCTTTCTGGATGCGTATTCAGGTTACAACCAAATAAAAATGAACCCAATGGATGAGGAAAAGACCTCCTTCAATACTGAGTCAGGCACATACTGCTTTAGAGTTATGCCTTTCGGACTGAAAAATGCGGGTGCCACTTTCCAGAGACTGGTCAACAAGATCTTTACAGGTATGATGGGTACAGTAATTGAGGCCTACATCGATGACACTGTGGTCAAGAGTAGAAGGAAGGAAGACCATCTCGTCCACTTGCGTCAAGTGTTCGCCACCCTCAGGTCACACGGCATGAAGCTTAACCCAGCGAAATGCTCTTTTTGCGTATCATCTGGACAGTTCCTCGGGCACATCGTGGACCGGACCGGGATTCAGGCCAGCCCGACGCAAGTCAAGGCCCCGATAGAAATGAAGGAGCCCCGAACACACAAATACGTTCAAGTCTTGACGGGGAGAGTGGTTGCACTTAGCAGATTCATTTCATGACTCACTGATCGATGCCGACCATTCTTTTAGGCAATAAAAGCAAAGAAGGGAGAGTTCTGGGGTCCAGAGCAATCGGAGGCCCTGGTGAGTCTAAAAGAGTACTTGACCGTGCCCTCGATTCTGTCCACACCAATTCCCGATGAAATCTTATACCTGTACTTAGCAGTATCCTCTGCGTCAACCAGTGCCGCCCTCGTTAGAGAGGACGAAAAACTTCAAATGCCAGTGTTTTACACCAGCAAATCATTAGCTGAGGCAGAGACCAGATACATCAGGCAAGAGAAGTTGGTTTTGTCACTAGTGAATGGAAAAAGAAGGCTGAGGCATTACTTTGAAGCTCACCCGATCGTCGTCCCAATGGCAACACCCCTACGGGTTATAATGTCAAAGCCTGAGCTCTCAGGGCGAATTTCTAAATGGGCTATCGAATTGGGCATATACGATTTGGCATACATACCCCGGGTTTCCATTAAAGGACAGGCAGTGGCGGCCTTTTTACTTGAAAGCGAAACTGAAGAGCCAGACCAGGAAAACGAACAGAAAACCTGGAAGATCTTTGTGGATGGATCATCCTGCTTCTCCGGATCAGGGATTGGCTTGGAGATCTTGACACCTGATGGAACACGCCTTCATATGTCAGTACAATTGCAGTTCCTAGCCACGAACAATGAGGCAGAGTATGAGGCCGTCGTCTCCGGGCTAAGGATAGCCCAAAGCCTTCAGATTCAGTCCTTAGCATTACACAGTGATTCTCAGCTGGTTGTCCGTCAGATCAACGGGGAGTATGAAACAAAGGACCCAAAAATGGAGTTATATCGTGCACTCGTTATGAAATAAACAGAAGGTTTTCAAAAAGTAACCTTCACCCAGATCCTTAGGAACGAGAATTCTGAAGCTGATCATCTGGCCAATCAGGCATCCTCAGCCGGAGAGGACCTAACTCGGGTTGCACTGGTGGATTTTATTCGAAGGCCTAGTATCCAGGAGGCCGAACAAATAATGCTCATCCCTTGGGAACCCAGCTGGATGGATCCCCTGATGGATTACTTGCGAAATGGAACTCTTCCCGAAAACAAAGCTGAAGCTTACAAGGTCAGGAGGAATTCTGCTCGGTATTCAATCATCAATGGGCAACTCTACAGAAAGTCCTTTTCCGGTCCTTACCTGAGGTGTATTACACCATCAGAATCTAGAGCAGTGATGCAGGAAATTCACAGTGGGGTTTGTGGAAACCATTCCGGCGGCAGGACCCTTGCCCATAAAATACTGTCTCAAGGGCACTTCTGGCCCTACCTGTCGCGGGATGCCGAAGAGTACGTCCGAAGGTGCAAGCCCTATCAAATGCACGGGGATGCTATCCATCGACCACCCGAGTTCTTGCATCCTACTATAGTACCACACCCATTCGCCCGATGGGGAATGGATATAGTAGGACCCCTCCCGAAAGCAATCCGGTCGAACGCGTACGTCCTTCTGGCGACGGACTATTTTACCAAATGGGTGGAAGTGGAAGCCTATCCCACTGTCAAAGGAAGCCACGTAATCAAATTCATATGGACCAACATAATATGCAGATTTGGGCTACCGAGGACGATCATGATGGATAATGGAACAAACCTGGACAACAAGGGTGTCAGAGCATTCTTTACCGAGCATGGTATCAACCAGAATACGTCTTCCGTTGGCTACCCGCAAGGCAATGGGCAGGCGGAAAGGACAAATCGAACTATATTCAACACACTGGCCAAAAAACTTGAAAAAGCCAAAGGAGACTGGCTAGAGAAACTGCCCGAAGTTCTTTGGTCATACAAAACGACTCCCAGACAACCCACTGGAGAGACACCCTTTGCCATGGCGTACGGCGCTGAGGCTGTGATTCCTACGGAAATCAGGGTTCCAACCCTCCTGAGTGAGGCCTGGGTTGAAGGACCGAATAACCAGCACTTGGCTCAGAATCTTGATCTCCTGGATGAAAGAAGAGAGGCTGCCGGGATCAGGCTGGCCGCCTACCAACAGCACGTCTGGAACCATTTCAACCAGAGAGTCAAAAGAAGAGAATTCCAGGTCGGAGATATGGTCCTTAGGCGAAAAATAGGGCTCGTAGGCAAGCTCAGGGAGCCCTGGGAGGGCCCGTATACCATTACCGGGGTCATTGGTCGCGGAGCATACCGAGTCCGACGGAATAGTGATGGCGGAATGGAACCAAACTCTCAGAACGCCTCTCGCCTGAAGAGGTACTACCCATAATGGGCCAAGTCCTGTTTTTACTTTGATCTTTTTGTAAAAAAAAAGGCTATAGTGCTTGATCAGTAAAAATCATTATCATGGCAAGTAAATCATAAAACCTACAGATCCTGAAGAGATCAATGTTCCAAAAATAAATTAAGTGTTGCATTGTCTTTCGCATGGCCTGAAGTGCCCGAAGACACAACACAGATCCTGAAGAGATCAATGTTCCAAAAATAAATTAAGTGTTGCATTGTCTTTCGCATGGCCTGAAGTGCCCGAAGACACAACACAGATCCTGAAGAGATCAATGTTCCAAAAATAAATTAAGTGTTGCATTGTCTTTCGCATGGCCTGAAGTGCCCGAAGACACAACACAGATCCTGAAGAGATCAATGTTCCAAAAATAAATTAAGTGTTGCATTGTCTTTCGCATGGCCTGAAGTGCCCAAAGACACAACACAGATCCTGAAGAGATCAACGTTCCAAAAATAAATTAAGTGTTGCATTGTCTTTCGCATGGCCTGAAGTGCCCAAAGACACAACACAGATCCTGAAGAGATCAATGTTCCAAAAATAAATTAAGTGTTGCATTGTCTTTCGCATGGCCTGAAGTGCCCGAAGACAAAACACAGATCCTGAAGAGATCGATGTTCCAAAAATAAATTAAGTGTTGCATTGTCTTTCGCATGGCCTGAAGTGCCCGAAGACACAACACAGACCCTGAAGGGATCAATTTTCAAAAATAAACTAAGTATTATATAGACTTTCACATGGCCTGAGCTGCCCAAGGGCACGGGATGGGAATGGTGATATTATAAAAAATCAAAAGCCAATTGGACAAAAACTATTATCTGTCATTCAAAATAGGCCCCAGTGGCCAAGGCTTACAATACGCTTTATTAGTACAAAATCCTAGGGTACAACTCCGGTGCCTGGCTCATCGGGGTTCACTAGAACGATGGCCCCATCAGGAACTGGAGGATCAGGAGTGGCGGCGATGCTCATTCCTGGGAGAGGCTTGGTTAGGAACTCGCAGAAACGAACGTCGTTTGGACCGCCAACCGGATCGTTGTACGGAGGAGCGATGCCCAGACTCTCATCCAGCTCTTCCACCGAGGCAAAAGTCCTTTCTTCGACAGGTTTCTGCATGTCACCGAAACATGACCTCCAACCGAACCCTATACGGTACTGGGAAGTTTCGCAGAAACGTTTGTACATCTCTTTCCCACCCCGGTGGCACATCTCCACCACTAATCTTTCCGTTGCCAGTAGATTCTCTATCTCTGTCCTCTCCTCCAGGAGCTTCGAATTGGAAGCCGTCAAGCTCTCATTGTTAGCTTTCAAGCTCTCATTCTCAGCCTTTAAGGCCTCCGTTTCAGCAAAAAGGGCCCGTCGGACTGCCTCCATTTCTTTGATTTTATCTTGAGCAGCCCGAAGCTGCTGTTCTGCAGCGACAGCCCTCTGGGTCTGGACATCCAACTTTTCATTGGATATGGCCAACTGGTTAGCGACCTTCATCCGAGATTCCTCCTTCAGCCTCAGAAGTTCATTGGATTTCTGGAGCAGCTTGGTGTCCTCTTCCATTTTCGCATTGTAAGCCTGGGTCAGGTAGAGCATCTGCCAAAAGAACAAGTATTAGCCCGATAGATAAACAAATAAAATATTAAGTACAATTGAGGAAGCTGTAGGTTAAAGCACTACCTTCATCGCTACCTCTGGACCTGTCAGAGTCAACTCCTCCCGGTCAATGGTTCTGAGTCTTTTTCGGTCAATGGGCGTCCATATCTGTGAACCCATAGCCCGAAGAGCAGAGTCGTTGTCAATGGTCGCCTGTCCCGCAACCAGAAAGTCACCGCCCGGGAGTGTAATCTTCGGCGCCCATGGCACGGGTCTTTCCACCTCAGTTGCAACCCCACTGTCATCCAGTACGATGGGAGATGACTGTGTGGTCGTTCGGGGCCTGACAGACCGCTCGGGTAGACCCTCCTCCGATCGGGGATGTCTCACTCCTGTCAGGCTTGTTTCCCCTTCAACCAGACGAAACTCAGGAGTGGGAACATCCCCTGAAGGTCGGGTAACCTCCTCTGATCTTGGAGGAGGAGTCTGGCCGATTTGAACATTTCCCATTGGTGGAGGTGGAGTTACCGGGGTGTTATCCACCAAGGGCAGGAGATTGGGCCCAGCCGGAGGAGTGGGGGCGCTTTGGGATCCCTGCCCGTTTTCACTCTCACTCGGGGTCGAAGTTGTCACTTGAGGAACAACTGCCCGCCTGGCCTTCTTTTTCAGCACTGTCTGTGGGATTCTCAGCATTTCTGTAGACAGAGCCTGCAAAGTAGAACTTGTCAGGAAACTGTTACACATCCTCAGTGGCTGTCCCCAAATTTTTGATTTTAGTAGTTCGAAACGGGTTCTGATATAATGTGAAGTTTTATACTCGTCGGGCGCTCCCAGAAACTCAAGCACATGGAGGCCTAACTTATCATTGCACTGATCGCAGTTGCAAGTCCCCTTATGGAATGGCTTGAAAGAATGGAAAAGGTATTGGTCAAACTCGCTAGGGACTTTGAATCTGGATGAGCTTGGAAGTCTCCAGTTCCCGCTCACCACGACCATTCTTTCCTTCCATCCTTTGTTGGACTTTTCAGTGCCATCACAGATCTTCCTCCCACCAAAGGGAAAAAGATTGTACCGGCCTCTGCAGTCCTTCTGGGCCTGTATTTTGTAACAGAACAGAAGGTCCGCCAGTCCAAGGTCAAGGCCCAGATCCCGATTGATGATCAGGATCATAGCCAGGACCCGGAATAAGTTCGGTCCCACCTGAAGTGGGGCCAGACCCAGGGTAGCTAAGGTGTAGAGGAAAAAGGGTTGGATCGGGAATTTAAGGACCTGAAGGTGAAAGACAGATAACAAAATCTGGTGGTCCAAAACCCCCTCACCCCTCCTAAAATCATACTTTTTAGGATAATTTTTAACAATTACCCCATCAGGTATCCCGCATTTGACCCTTAGCTTCTTTAACACTTTCTCTACCCTATTCATGGGAGGAAGGGGATCAGCATAAAACTGATCTCCCGAACCCCCTGCAGCCGGATTCCCAGCTACTGCTACATTCTGGTTAATTTCCGGTGGACTAGGTACGATTGTCCTAACCACCTCCACTGAGGGTGAACTAGGGGAGGCATCCGGGTTCACAGAGGGGGGGTAAACGGTCGCTACCCGACGGGGTGTCATCGCTATCGGACATTTTAAACAAAAAGAAGACAAAGAAAGACGCGGAGATGAAAAGAAATAACTTACTCTAAGATGAATCCCGAAAGATTTCAGACGCTTTCCTGGGAGAGGAGATAGACTCTGGCAATGATAAGCGAAGATCTCAAGTGCAAAGAGCTCTCTGAAAGTTTGAGTTGTGAAACGGGATGGATCCTTAACATTACAGCCAGTATTTATAGGAGTCTTAGGGGCGCCTGAAAAGCCGTGCGCTCGGGAAGCGAAGCGTCACCTCGCTTCATGTGCGCCTCTTTGGCCACCCATCTCGCCAATCGAGGCCATCCGGACCACTGATTTCAAAAACCGCAATGATTACTCAGCCCTCACATTAATTGGGTGAGCCACGTCATCCCGACAGGGGTGATGAACTCATTATTCTTACCTTTCCTTCTCCCTTATGGGCCCGGTCGTCCCCGGCCCATCAAGAAGAAGTGGGCCTGTGTAAGTGTAGAAAATGTCTTGACCCACCAAAGCTTTTCCGGGTTAAGCCCATCAGGCTACTGGCCCAATAAAACTCCTGTAAGCCCAATGGTTGGGCCCATTGTATCCACGTATTTATTTAGTAAATGAAATGTTGCCCCAATGGGCTTTAAGCCCATTGAGAAATGTATAAAAGGAAAATCAAATGTTGAATAAAGCATTCTCTCTTGTGTAGTGCAATTTTGAGCATTTACAACAACCTTTAGCAGGCTCTCCCAATAACAATTTCCTAAGGACTATTTCCCAAGACCAAGACCATTTCCCAGAATGAGGGGGGATCATTGACACCTATGCTAGGAGTCTCTATTATGGTTATGAATTATCGTTAATTAATAACACAATTCAAATTACATACGGTTAATCCTTCAACTAGCTAATTGATCATTAATAAATAATCTATTATATGAAATAAGACGACATCTTTGAGTTTTCATGTTACATAAAGTATAATGGTACTAGATTACAAAAAGGTCGAAGGGTGGTAACACATTTATCGTAATGTTAAAGTATAATGATAACACATAGATTGCCAAATAGTATTTCACAATTTATAAAACTTGGTTATAATATCTTTTATTTAAAAAACAGGTATAGACTGATTACTTATTTGGTTTAAGATCACCTTCGGCCTTCAACTAGTGTGACTTTATTTATCCTCCACTTCGTTCATTAGGAACCCACCTCGTCTCCAAATTGATGTTGGGCAGGCGAGCTAGAAGGAAAAATTATCATTGCCAGATCATTATGTTGGATCAACTGGTGCAACCCTTGTTGTACAACTTAGACATGTCGTTCCAATGCTCTGGCGTGCTTCTGATCGATTTGTGTTCTTGAACTACTGTTGATCTCGCGTATGCCTTGGGCTTTGTACTTGGATCCATTGTTAATTTCTTAGTTCTATAACGTCATTCGGGATAGCCAAGGAAGTTGTGTTGAGTGGACAACTAGAGAGGTTGTTGGCTTGGGCAGCCATAGAGGTTGTTGGGTAGTAAAGGCGGATGATGTTTTCCTAGATCGCCTAAGAGATTGTTGGTATGGGCGACCAACGAGGTTGTTCGGCTAACAAAGACTATTTGCCTTGACAACCAAATAAGTTGTTGGGTTGAACAACCGAGGAGGTTGTCAGGTTGGCGTAGACTATTTACCTGGACTACCAACGAGGTTGTTGGCCCAGGCTTGCCCAGGATAGAGTTTTTCTCAGTTGGGTCAATTGTTTCGGGGATACATAATTCAAAAATTTATTAAATAATCAATCAGCTAACTGACAGAATAATCATATTGATTTATTTTATGCAATTAGGTAAGATCTTTGAATTATAATGAGTATGATACATAGTGTTGATACCGGATTGATTCAATCGTATTAAAGAATAAAATTTGAATTACTTGGAGGTTAGAGGACGGTAAGTTGTAATACATAGATCGGATATCATACTAGAATGACACGTATTTAATAATTCAAAATTGAGTAGTTGTAATATGTTTAATTAAAAATTAGGCAAGGATTGATCACTTATCTGGCTCAGGATCTCAACTTGGCTTCAACCAGTGCGGTCACTCTTTTTTAACTCTACCTTTTTTTTTTTTTTTCCAGTTGGACTTGCAATTGATGTTGGGCATTCTTGCAAGGTTGTTTCCTTTTGCTAGATAAACTGGTCCAACCTTGAATGCAGGGTCTGTACTAGCCACTCCCGCGACTTGCTTCTGCTCTTTGTAAGTGAGGTTGCCTAGGTGTTCTTATGACACCTCTATTTGACCAGAGTCATCCATAATGTTCACTTGCATGCCACCGAACTAGATCATCACAAAAATAATGTTCTTCAGGTAACCAAACGGTTCCAAGAGACGACTCCAACTGTTGATGCATAAAATTGCACGATCCAAGATGACATCGTATCTTGCAAGACATAGGACTGTTAAGGAGGTGGCACCGGTGTGGTGCCGGCTAAGGACCCTCCGACGGTCAAATCAGTATTGATAATCATTGTTATAGAGATAAAACACAAGTGTATTGAATGCTTTTGGAGGTGGGAAATGTTCATACCTTTTCCTTTTGGCGAAGCATTTATTTATAGTCCATAGTAGTTTTCATGGTTGCGATTATATATCCTTGAAGATCTCAACCAAGTGCCATTGAATATCTCACCTTACCAAATCAAGTAGTCTAAGGCAAACATAGTTTGCCAAGTCAGGTACCCAAAGGCAACCATAGTTTGTCAAGTCAAATAGTCAAATGCAATTTATCTTTACTAGGTCAAGTAGTCAAACACAAATCATTTAACCCTGTTAGTTTAAAGTAAAGCAGAAATAATGGCTCCCTATCAGGCTAAAAGTCAAACAAAAAGTTAATCCAATCAATCCCAAATTAAAAGTGCATAATAACCCCTATGCTTTTGAAAAGTTGAAAAGTGGTAAGATAATGTTATCAACACATGCAAAAGTGCAAAAATTTATTTTTACTATTTTATCTAGCAAAGTACTTCTCCAACCTACAATATTAACAACACTGAATGCACTAGACACTGAGTTTTGGGGATGGAGTCATCAATTTACCATTATTCGCATAGGACTAAACAAAATAACGTGGTAAGAAAGGAGAAATTCGTGGGTACCCAAGGGATGCCATGTCATCAAGCCTGCTTGCTATCCCATCCAATAAATACTCGATTTGTGGTTAAGTGTACACATTAGGATAAACTCAAATAGAAATCATATTAACGGAGACTGACGCCAACTCCGTCCAAAATTTTCAATTTTGAGGTTAAAACATTCAAACCAAAATTAAGAAAAATTGAAACCTAAATTAGGAATTCATCTCACTTTCAATTTCCTTCTCTTCAATACAGTCTCAGAGTTATGTGGTCTCCATCTTTAACCCTAATCTTTTGTTAAACCTGTCGGATCTAAATCCACACTCTAATCTTACGAGAAATTGGTGCCACATACTACAGATCCTTGAAAGAAATGAGGTATATTTCATTATCTTATGTTCTCTTAATCTATGTATCGAGTATCACTAAGAATTTTGTTTTTGTATTGATTTAATCACCAACTCATTAAGAGTATTTATTGATTTGGTTACTACTGTTTTTCTTACATCTTCTCCGATATGTATATATTTGTTGTTCTTATAGAGATACACACATATATATATATATAGTGATAATTCCAAACATTGCTTTTGCTATATCAGTTACAATCCAACAAACTCAAGTTTGGAGTATCGATATGAGGGTAGAAAAAATTTCATTGCAATATTAACCATTACATAACTGTTCATCAATGAAATTCCTCCTTCCAAATCAACTTGCAAAATTTTCGTTAAAAACAAATACAATGGATTGTGTATGAAAACAATCCATACAATCATTAGTGTTAGAAGAGAAGATGTATTGATATTGTGTTAATGGAGATAAGATAACAAAGACAATAAAGAGAATAATGGAGAAGAAAGAATATTGAACTGTGTATTGAATTATGTATTCAAAGTATGTACTTTACAAGAGAGATGACCCCTATATATAGAGGAGAAGGTGTGGTGAACAAGTAAACTTGGTGTGGGGAACAAGTCAATATTAATTTAGGTAGAAAAGTGGAGAACAAGATAATATAAAGTGGGTTGGGCCTAATTATCTAGATGGGTCTTGACCCTTATATATTCTAACACCCCCCTCAAACTCAAGTTGGCAAATGAGAGCAACTTGAGTTTAGAAACCAATTCTTGAAATCGCTCTGACATATGACTTTGGTGAATATCAGCAAGTTGATCTTGAGATTAGTTTTGATAGCTTCTCGGCATGATATGGTAACATCTCCAGTAATTAGTCACCAAAATTTGCGACATTTGAAAACATTAGTATGAAATTGAGCCCAAAGAGTATAATTAGGGCCTTTAAGAATGAGAGATTACAGAACGTTCCACAGTAATTAAAAAAGGGACTTGATCTGAGTTAGTTTTAAATGAAAGATTCTAAATCACCAAAATAGAACAGAGAAGGTAATGTAGAATTGAAGGCTTGTTCGATCAAATGAGAGATGGAAATCGATCGGTAAGATATGGTGATTGATTGACGAACGATCGAAGATGAGACGGTGATCGATCGGTATGAGAGATGGTCATGACCAGATGGGAGAATCGATGATGGGAAGAGATAACGATCAATCGAGGATTAGATGACGATCGATTAAAGGAATTAAACGCAAACCAAGTAGTAGTGATTCGTGATTGAGGATTGAGGCAGCGATCGATCGGATATGAGGCGATCGATCGAGGATGAGGTGGCAATAAGGGAGAGGCTGCTGTGGACAGTTTCTGTGATGTAGTTGATAAAGGCACGAAAAGCCGGAGTGGTGAGAGATGACTTTAGAGAGAGAGAGATTAAGAGTCTGGTGATGAGAGTTGATTGAGAGACTAGGGTTTTAATTGAGGATCACCGCTGGGGATAAGAGATGGAGTGCCATCCCCGGTAGAGATGACGATAAATGGAAAGAACTACCAAAAATTGGTAGGCTCTAATACCATGTTAGAAGAAAAGATGCATTGATATTGTGTTAATGGAGAGAAGATAACAAAGACAATAAAGAGAATAATGGAGAAGAAAGAATATTGAATTGTGTATTGAATTATGTATTCAAAGTATGTACTTTATAATAGAGATGACCCCTATATATAGAGGAAAAGGTGTGGTGAACAAGTAAACTTGGTGTGGGGGACAAGTTAATATTAATTTAAGTAGGAGAGTGGATAACAAGACAATATAAAGTGAGTTGGGCCTAGCTATCTTGATGTGCCTTGGCCCTTATTTATTATAACAATTAGTATCCTCTCATCACTTAAAGGTATGGAAACAACCAATGCAAAATTCGTGTAATGTGATTTGTCTTACATTTTCTTATTGCATCTTAATTAATTTCTGAATACAAATCACTTATATGCCCTTTATTTTTTTGTGCAAGTATTTTTGATAATTCCTGAGAAGCTTAAAGCAATGAAGTGGATGATTTTTTTTCTTTGTTCTGCAATCATTGAAGTCCTGATAGAGATATATGAGAATCTGATTATGTAATTTAATTTAATTTTTTATACTTTTTAAACTTAATGGATTCGTTTATTGTATATAGACTATAGTTATCACTTTTTATTGAAATTGTTCTCTTGTGATGGTTGATTCTATATTGGTATTTTGATTGTACTTGGTTTGACCATTCCAAACATGCATAATAAATGAGGAAAAATTAGGCAAAAGTTTTAGTGAACTTGATATATTTGTTTATTACTTTAAGAAAATTCAAATAGCAGTAATTTATTCTACATTTCTTTTCCATTTTGCTAAACTAATGTAATTGTTTCCCCACATATGCTGCAAAGACATTAAAATTTGTAGCAAATGGAAATGCTGCTTGGATGGTGTGATAGGAAATAGTTTGGTAGTAGTGTTGGATATTTACAAAATTTTGTAGTCTAAGACAATCCTAATTAAAGGGTGAGCTATACATATACAACGTGCCTGTACATCAAAAAGATGAATATGTTTTTGTGTCAAGAGATAATCAGGAGCATATCAGTATGATTCCAATCATCATATAAAACTGATCTACATTAATGGAAGAAAATTAGAAAAAAAAAAAATTCCCTGCAGCAAAGCAATGGGCACAGTTTTTACTAAATAAAGCATAGACAAAATAACACGCCTTCATAACTGAATTTAACCCAAGACTTTCTTTAACAATAGTTAAAATTTAGTTGCTACAAGGAAAATTTGTATAGTTCACCACTCATGCAATTAATTCCATATCAGACACTAGCCTACGAGTACATTATAATAGCTACTAGTATAATTAAACATTCGTACAAATCCTTAGAGTAAATGAATTCTTCTAATGGTATCACATTCTTCTCCAAAGTATGAGTGTGCGGGAGGTTAGGGGTTCGAGTCCTATAAGACTCATGTGGATGTGTGTGTGGGGGTGTGTGAGTATTTACCCACCCAAAAAAAGAAGAAGACATAGACACAATAAAAATGCAAAGTGAATGACACTCAAATTTAAAACCCATAAAACAAATATGCTTCACAGGGCAATCCAACAACAGAAGCTTGAGCCCGCCTTGCAACGCCTAACTTATTCATTTGTAGCTCTTCTTTCCAGCCTTGGCAATGCCTATAGGTCTAAATGTCTGTGATGGAGTCCTACAAAAATATGTCTATTTCTTATCACTTACCACACAAAGTTAAATTGAAATAATTGATATCCCTTGTATGCAAAAATAAAATAAAATTATACCTAAGAGCTCAAACCTGATTTAGATTTATCATTTCTTGCTTGCATTGGAGCAGTGGATTTTTGTTGATATTGATTTGGCTAGAATTCCAAGTCGAATTAAATTCCTATAAAGAAATACAAACTTAGAGAAACAATATGAGTTTAAACATATATTGATGCATATTAAAAGTGAACAAATATAAAGAAAAAAATTCTTCTACTAATACATATATTATGATCATGACATACAGTTAAATAAGTTGTCCTACTCTTATTAACAATTGATCCTTGTATGATCATTCTTGTAATGCTCAAGGGCTCTTGCTATACTTTCATTTCATCCGAAGAATATTACTAGCTTGTTGGAACTCAAGTGCTTGGAGTATAATAAATCTCCAAAAATATGAAACCCATTTGAAGCTCTTTTTTTTTAATGGTCATTTGAAGCTATTTTGGTTTCTTCTGATTGGTGCATGTAACCTACCGTGACTTGTGTACAACTTGCCTAGATTAAAACTTTGAAGTGTCATCCGGTTTTGGTAATTCTAAAAAACATATATGCACACACTCACACATTACATATGAATGATATGATTAAATAATATGTCCATAAATTTGAATTGAAACATATATTGATGCATATTAGAATGAAGATTACCCCATAAGAAATACCAGGATCGAAAATGGTTGGATGCAACCTTTGCTTAAATGAAAGACAACCTGGAACATGAACAAGTGGAACAGAAACCACGGGAGAACTTGACACACTATATGTGTACTTTGAATAGTTTATACTTGACTGTGCCTTTTTTCCTGCATAAAATAATTAAAATCAGAAAGTTCACATGCATTGACTCAATAACAATATCAAATTGAATTTTCTCCAAATTGCTTTTAATTTGAGCATTTGTTACTCCCTTTGCTCTCACATGCGAATGATCTAACACGAGCATTTTCTCTAAATTTCCATCGCTCCAAGTAGAACATCAATGTTTTTACTTATATTGGAGGTCTCCATAAGTCTTCGTGCATCCTCCCACATTAATAACACATGTTTCTTAGCAATATTATTTCCCTCATCACTCATAACCAAGTGATTGATAGCACGATAACATTGTTAAAGTAAGATGTTTCTTTCTAGAGCCAACGATGACTTCTTCTTTCTAGATGACTCACCAAGCTGAAATAAAGGATTTGTTTTGCTTAACAAATTTAGTCCATCGATCTAAAATATATTGAGATGGTATTTCATGTATATTCCACAAATTGAGAACCTTTAATGCATGTCAACACAACCATCCAATATATTCGAACAACTTACAAGAACACACTACATTTAAATTAGAAGGATCAAATGTTATCATGTAGTGATTGCCATGACCATCTCCAAACACACAATATGTGTAAAGTGTAGAACTTCTAGATAACTACTCCAAATTCACTGCTAAACTAGAAAAAAACTTTTTTCCGAATAGGTAGTAGATACTAATAGTGTAAACACTAGATTCTTGTTTCAAAATTCGGCAATCCTTCACGTACATTTGTATCATGCCATGTTTACATCGATAATCTTCATTTGTTTTAGCAAACCGCATCTTCTCACATTGTTCTTCGTAATGCCGCACAAAATCCATAAGAGTCATAGCTTTAGCAGACATCTTATTCAAAACATTATTCATACTCTCACTCCTTTGAGTAGATTTCGCATGAAAGGTGTCACGCCCCAAATTCCTAGGACTCCGAAACCCAAGCCTAAGAACTAAGGGAGTGATTGCGGAAGTAAAAAGAAACGAGAACCAAAAGACATTCAGTCATCAAACACTCATAAAGGGTTGCAATGAATGTCCAGATACCATGCTGTCATGCCCCTAAAGGGTGACGCAAACTAAGCGACTACCAGAGTCAACAATAACAAAAAAGTACATGGAATAACAATAAGAATATACTCCATGCCAACACGAATACTAAAAACACAAGAGTATCCTCAGATACCAACAGACACGCTCCTAAATCCCTAAGACTCCCGAACTGGGACATCCAAGGAATCTAAGATGTGATCCTTAATACGAATGACCAACTAAGACATCATTAACCAAGAAAACACATGGGTTAATGATAGAAATGGAATATTCCATACCCAAATGACTAATAAAACTAAGCAACGGAATCTAACGAAAATCCGGCAAAATTCCGTTTGTAAATGGAACATCCGGACAATCAAACACAACACAATAACCTGCCCAAAGCAATTCAATAATCACAATGGCTTCCAAGCCCCACATTCATCAATCCTACTAGGGCCGAGGTAGTGGAAAGAAACCAAAACCCCTCCAAACCCTCTAAACTCAACAGAGCCACAAATGCTCGAATAGGAATACAAGAAATGCACCTAGCTATGCAAAATAAATACAATAACCTCCTGAAGGAATAAATACAGGAAATAAAGGATACATCAACAGGGATATGCCAACAGACTGGCTCCCAAAAGAAAATACATAACAATCCCATAACAATGGGGAGATAAGCTAACAGTAAATACCTATCGTCCCCAAACTAGTCGTACTGCAACCGTAACCGTATTACCAGCGCGACTCCACACCTGTAACACGGAAACAAGAGAAAATCGCAGTTGCACTGCATCCTGCTCATAGCCGTATATTTCCTGAAACCTGGCGTGGGAATACCAGGGGGCAAATGAAATACCCCTGTGAGCAAATAAGCTCAGTGGGAAATGATACTCTAACTACCACATCCTCTAATAGTTTAGGTAATGCTAAACCACCCAGTGAGATACATATCCCACAACATAACCCAGCCACGAAAACCCAAGGTACGTGTTCATATACTATCGTACGTAAGTATATAGGGGACATATATATATACACACATATATATATACACACACACATATATATATATATATATATATATATATATATAAATACACAACATGAGCCTACAGGAAATGACTAAGACTCGTACTCCAAGTACCAACACTAGTAGTCTACACTACTCTCATCAACATACACCAAGTACACGACCCTAAGGTCCAATCTAACAAATCATCAAGCGCTCACCACGCTAACCAGAAACTCCAAACAGAAGGAAAACACACTCACCTCTAATGTCCACAAGGATTAATCCACCACTAGTACCGAGGAATACTCATAACTCACTCCCGAGAACACGGGAGGAAAAACACTCACGTCCTTGTGTACTAACACAATCATCGTCTATATATATATATATATTGTAAATGTACAATATATATATATATATATAATATAAACCTCATCCCATTCCTTAAGGAAAATTTACCTCTCAAAGGCTAGATCACCTCAATTATATCGACCTCATAATACTATCATCGATAGGGTCAATCACATCACTAACGCTCTCACTGTAGGCGAGGAAAAACCACCAATCAAATCACTAAGAGTACATGAACTCAACTCACAAGAACGACCACCCAATGGTCACCGAAACAAAGCAAATGAAAAGACTTCCCAATGCTAAACCAACAGATAACCGAGACAACAATGTCAATGTTAAAATACCACAAGTGTTTAAGGAGAACACCTGGACAAGGAACCCAATCCACTCGGTATCCATGCCCATAACATGTGGAACAACTCGAATCACCTAAGTGGTGACGTCAAAAGCCAAGAAGAAAGGAAGGACAACACTATATGTGTGCACTGAACAACACCAAGCCTCATACCCGAGACATAGAAATGATAGGAAGCAAAGGTGAAACAATGGAACACATTTCAAAACTCTACAGGATGAGATATTGAGCAAGAAGTCTCGAAATCTCATAATCTAAAGACAAGTAATTGAATAGTTTTTCCTTTTAAGAAACCACATAGTAAAAATGACCGTCTTGCCCCCGGTCTTCGTCAGTTGCCATCACCGGCTTTTAGAAGTTAAAAATCTTTTTAAAGAAGATCCTAAGATCATTTTATAAAGTGTTAAAGCTTTTCATTGCTACGGGGGTAGGCGAAAACGAGTTTTTCCTTTTAAATATAAAGAGTTTAGAAAACACCGTTTCCGAAAGACAGTCAAATAAGGGCGAACACAACTCTACAGATTCCTATAATGCCCAAAAGGATAGCAAAGGAAGAACGACACGTTGGACTCACGGAAGACAACCATCCGTTTCCAACTCCACCAAATCAAATGACAACACATGGAAGAGGTTCGGCACCACGCCGTAACGAACGAATCTAGGAATGACATACAAGTCAACGACCACGTACTAGTGTACAAAACACAGTACAAGGAATGCTTAGGGGAATGAACTAAGCACAAGAACCGAGACTGTCAAGCTACGGTACCTCGAGTACTAAATAAAGTCACTCAACCGTAACCTCTTATCACCAATCAAACTCTCAACTATAGTGGATAACTCATTCCTCAAAAGGTGGAAGACACCTAAAGGTCCATACTACAACTCACAACCTCATCACCCGCCTTCTCGAAGGCCCCAATTCATAACTGATACAAAAATCAATTTCGGATCTTAAATCTCTAACAAGGTCACCCAATTAACCACAATCACCAAACTATTAACCACAATCACAAGACCATTAACCACATTCTCTAAGGCCTCAACTCAAAATCAAGCCTACGGTCCACCACTAGCCTCAACTAGCCACATAGATCACTATGCCAATACAAATAACCTCCCCCAAAGGCACTAAAGTATACAACAACAAGTATAAAGATATACGTTTCATTTATATTTATTAATAATTACCACATTGAAATTCTTGTTTCACATTATTCATTTTCAACTGAGCATTTATAAAATATGAATTTAATTTACAATATATTCATAAATAACATGATCCAACATCACATGTAATATAACACATATACATGTTAAACGAGATCACATAAAGGGTATGCAGTGTAATGTGACTCGACACTCTCCGTGATACTCACACACAACACACCCTTCCCAAGGGTAACAGATACAAACTGTGTCCACTCATCATAGTGTAGAGTTACCACACCGACCCTTCCCAAGTGATTTTTCTCTCTATCACTTCAACAGGAAAGACGGTTGTACGAGGCCCAACTTGCAACTCCGTATGCCATGACTACCCTTGAGTCAAGAACATGAGCCTCTACCTGGACTCTTAACTCACATTTGTCGGCTTTTTAGTTCCGTAGGCGTGATACCTCCTGGCCAGTTGTTGTGATGATCAGACACAAAGACACCCATACTTGAGTACACAACTCATACATATCAACATCGTGATTTGACACTACACGACATTCTCAACAGGCACCCCGGACCTCAACATAAATATGTAATACACCATATTTGTGAAAATACCAACATGGTAAATATCAACATAAGTCTCAAATCTCTTTTCATGCTTTAAAATGCAATAAAGCAATTAAATCATATGAAAATAATTTCATATACCATTCATGTTCTCCAAAAATATATTTTCTTTAATTCTTTAGAAAATATTTCAATTTCCCTTATCATTCATTTAACATAAATTATACATTTAATTCACGTATAATAAGAGGAACCTAGCATGGCGTCTAAGTCTCTCACATCCAACGTTTACAAATTTTTCTAGCCCATTTAATTCTCTAGGGAATTTCTAAGTCGTCTATTCCTATTCAATTCAATTAGGAATATATTTAATCTCGTATGGAATAATTTTATTAATTTTCTTAAAATTAATTTCTAAATCTTACGCCGATTCTACCCAAATATAGATATTTAAATTGGCAATTTAATATATCTATATTAAATTAAATAAGGGTTTACACCCCTACACTACTTCAATAATGCGGAGTGAGAAATATAATTTCCCACCAGAGATTACGCTTACAGAACAGTCGTTTGGGGCCCACCGTGAATAGTACCGCGCCCGAATATGACGTCCACCGACCAAAGTCTTCTGAAAAATATTTCACCTATATCGAAATGTCCGTCTCGATAGCCTATACGATATATATGAAACCTATTAGCAATAGGTTAATTAATTTGGCTAAATCTAAAATAGTCCAAACAAAAATTGGAAATTTCAAATTGAATTTCCCGACAAACCGTTCAACGTAAAATTACGAAATTGTTACACGTCGTACCTGACATATAGGTGAAGCTACCCTCCGAAAATCAGCCCAAACCGAGCTCGGGAAGTCAACCGAAAAAATGGCCGAAGGTTCTGGCCGAACCTGCGCTGCTGCGCCTCTGCCGCACGAGCTGCTCCACCGCGGCTGCTGCCGCCGCACCACCTGCGCGACCACCAGCTTGCCTCCCTGCACCAGCCGCGCCGCCGCCTGCTACGGCGACCACCAGGCCGCACCGCCGTCGCCGCCCTGTTCCAGGTCGCCGACTCCTTGCTCCAGCCGCAGCTGCTGTTGCGGCAACCCGTCGCCTGGCCGTCCCTCTCTCACGACCGACTCTCTCTCTCTCTCTCTCCTTCCTTCGCCGGCCATGGAGGTGAAGATGAAGGTGTTGTTTTAGCTGTGTGAAAAGAGGAAAAGGAAGGAGGTGATGAAGGCGTGTGGGAGAAGGAGAAGATCAGACGTATATACATATATGTATATATGACCTAATTGCAAAAGCAACCATCAACTTATCCATAATTACGAAATGACCCCACTTTAATATATATATATATAATAAATCCCAACAATTACCGGAAGCCTCCAAATAATATTGCGTCAACCCGTAAGTCCATAGGACGCCAAATAACCAAATTAGTCCGAAAGAAATAAACCGAGTTAGGACCCCAAACGTCGGAACACTAAACAAGTTCGATCAATAATAACGTGTCGCCATCCAGTCGAAGTACTAAACATTAAATATCGAAACGATACCGCGTAGTCGATAACAAGAACTCGCGTAGTCGTCAAAGAGGAACCGTAAAGTCATCCAGTCGACTTTAAAACTAAACGCGAAAAATTTACTCGCGAAATACCAAGAATAATATGAACGTCATGAACCAGTGACGTCATAACCGAAATTAAATTAAATATAATTCCAGGAAAAAGGAAAATAACACGGGGTGTTACAAAGGGTGAATGTATCAAGACTAAAAGCTGGACACCATTTTTCTCTAAGTTCATAGTGACTTAAGCTATTTGTTGTCGCCAAGGCCAAACTTTTTTATCAATAGATCCGATGTTGATTCAAAATCATCAACTGTTTCACAATTCAAACACTTATGAAATATGTTTTTGAACTTATGATCCCCATACAAGGTCCCAAGTTTTTGAGTGGCATTTTTGGAGATGTGTCACAAACAAAGGCGATGACAAGTGTTTGGAAACACTTTTTTAATGGAATTAGCCATTGCTTGACATTGATTAGTAACTATCGTCCTCGGTGCTTTATTTTTCATCACCTATAAAAATGCCTTAAACAATCAAACAAATGAGTCTGTAGTCTCATCAACAAGAAATGCACAACCAAACAAAATATTCTTTTGATGGTGATTCACCCCTACGAATGGCGCAAAAATCATATCATATCTATTTATTCTGTACGTGGTATGAAAAATAACATCTCCAAAATAATCATAGTCTAACTTTGATCTTCCATCTCTCCAAAAAAGGTTTTCTAGATGACCTTCTAAATTTAATTCTTCACAATGATAGAACATGGGATCTTCAACTCGACAATTCTTAAAGTGGTTCATAACACTTTATGCACCTCCTCTTTCAATTAGACTTTTTTTATTTTGAGTAACAAAATTATGATAATTTTTTAAAGTGAACCCAACATTTTCAGATCCACCCACTTCCTTTGAAAGATATGAATAAACTTTTGTCCCTTTTATACCCACATCAAGCGTAGAACTTATAACACTTGCACTGGCCGAATTGATTTTTTGGTTTATCTTTAAAAACTGTCCTTCTTGAGCAACAAAGTCATGGTTGTGCTCATCATTGAAATAACTTATTTCCTAAATTCCATCCTTAACGAAAATTTTAATTAAAGCATTACAACCTATTCATGTAACTAGTCTTCTTACTTCTTTTGGATTAGAAGGATCACAATCATGATACAATCCTGCATTTGCACACAAAAACTCCCGTTGTGTAACAACTCCATGACAACTAGACCAAAAGTTCCCTTTTCGAACACCAAAACCCTGCCTCAAGGCATAGTTACAATATAACCTATATGCTTCATCTTCATTTGAAAACCTCATTCCAACTTTTAGCTTACTCAGATTGTCTTTTATCGTGTCTTTTAAATCAACAAATTTCATATAATAATATATATGTATAATAACACACTTGTGAATAATAAATTAGCATATCAAAACACAATGATAAGAGAATATATTTATTTTAATCTCAAAGATAAGACAACAAATGACATATAAATTTGCTACAATGGTTTTATGTTATAAATAAGGAATTGACAAATTACTTTCAGAGTTAAATAGACCCATTAGTAATTTGAATTCTATCCTAAATTGAATAACAAAATTTGTATTTCATAATGAAACCCATTAGTAGTATGTTAGTATAATTCCAAAACAGAACTTTTAATTGATTTTGTTTTTTAATAAGAGGTTGTTTTGATTAAAAATTATTGCTAAATGCATATAAATATGTATATGTATATATATACAGAGACTTTGTCGTTATATTCAACAGATGCAACACCAACTTCTAGTGGGATCAGGGTGTGAGGTTGGATTCAGCGGGATTACAAAAGGATTAGGTTTGGCCGTGGATTTGGATTCCAACAAGATTAACAAAAGATTTGGGTTTAGAGTGGATTTTGATTTAGCAGGATTAACATAATGTTTTTCTGCAAACAAACATGGAAAGATTGGGTTTAGGATTTGGCGGGATTAGTAAAAGTGAATTTAGGATTTGGGCGGGATTAGCAAAAATTCTGGATGGAGTTGAGGTCTGTCTCTGTTAATGTGATTTGTGTTTGAGTTTATGCTAAGGTGTACACTTAACCATATGTCGAGTATTTATTCGATGGGGGTAGCAAGTAGGCTTGATGACATGGCATCCCTTGGGTACCCAAGAATTTCTCGTGGGTTTGGTACAATGGCTTGGCAATAGAGAGTGTCCAAGTGGCACACGAAGAGAATGAGACCTACTCAATCATGGATTCTCCTAATTAAGATGGAAGAGTTCTACATGGAGTGAGTTGCTGATAATGATTATAATTAATTTAAGATTGTCTTGTGATGTATAGAGGAATTTATTCCCAGAATTAGTTATTTTAATACTCAATAAGTAGTGACCTAAGTACAATATTCTTAAGGGCTGATGTGCACCAACTCATCAATCTTCAATACTGCAACTTCTTAGTTTGTCTAGTTTAATTCAATCTCCTTAGTTTAATTAAGTTTTTTTTTTCTTTTCGGTAAATAAAATAATTGTATAAAAATAAAAAAGTTATAGGATAAAGAAAATATATGAGGTTAGCCACGTGTTAAGGCTCAGACACGCATAATCAAGTGGTCCAAATAAACCAAAAAACCGAAAAACAATGAAACCCAAAAAACCCTAGAAACATTTCCTTCGCCGCCAGGATCATCCATATTGCTTCCTACCATACACTTCGCTTCATCTCTTCACTACTCTTCATCAACATGAGTCCTTCCAATCATAAATCATTCATTTTATGATTGTAAGAACATTTATTGTAATTGTTTATGTATGGCATGTTCTAGACAATAACCATGTTGAATGTTAGATAGGATGGGTTTGTTTCAATGACATTGATAAGCTTTGTTAAAGGCAAAATCAAACGTTGAAGTAATGAAGAATACAAGTGAAACACGAAAGTGAGCATATTGAGGAAAAATGTCTCCTAGAGGGCGAAAATGACATTTTCCGAAGCCATCACTTCAAGTAAAAAGTATCATGGGTTTAAGAGGGTCATTTTGGTGCAGTTGTGAAGAAAAATGGTTTTGACAAAAATACCTACGCTTAAGCCTACGTTTTCAGTTTCAAAAAGTGGTTGAAAAACACATTTTTACGCTTGGACCTACGCTTGAAGTGTAGCTGCGACAAGTTTTTGGCTTATTTTTCTTGTGACGTCCAAATTGTTCGGGAGTTGATTTTATGATATGATCACGAATTATATACATCAAAGTGCGTTCTATTTACAATATATTCACCAGAATATAGGGTTTGGATGTGAAATTATGAGAAATGACAAACTTAGGGTTTGGATCATCATTGTCTATAAATACCCAAGTCTACAACAAGAGGAGACACGTCTTAAAGAATTCTCTGCAAGTTTTCTACAACATCTTCCTGTTCTATAGAGATATATATATGTTGAGATAATATTATTGAGTGATTAGAGATACACAAGTTCTCTCTTATTTTTGGACGTCTTCAATCGTGCATCTACATCGACAATTTTTATGCACAATTGAATGATATAGTTGCTAAAATATTCACACACAGTTTATAGCAACGTGGTTACTTCGATCTGTTTCGAGAAGCGGAGCTATCTGTGTGCGGAGATCGAAGTAGGAGGCTTTGTGGTGATTTTGATCTGTTGAGAAATAGAGCCGTCATAGTACGAAGTTCGGAGCAAGAGCTTCATGGAACGCGAGTGAATCTAGACTTTCAGACATCGAGTGAAGAATAAAAAACAAGAGTGATTATAAGTTTTGTTTTCATAGAATCTGTACAAATTCTCTTATTTATAGTGCATCGATACCCGAGCGTATCCGTGGTTTTTACTTAGAGTCTTTCCAAGGTTTTCCACGTAAAAAATCTCTGTATCTTCTCATGATATATTTTTTTCACTTATATTCATATTTATTTGATTGATCTATTTTGAGAATTAAATTGAGAATTAGGGTTTGTGAGTAATTAAAATTGAATTTTCACTAAATAATTTTAATTGATCATAAAATCGATAAAAAACTTATTCACCCCCTCTAGGCTGTTTTCACTATCGTCTAGGTAATTTCAATTAGTATCAGAGCAAGGTTTCCCCGATTTAGGTTAACTACCTAGGGTTAGATCGTGGACTTAGACGATGGAGATGCCTCCTGAAGGAGGTTCCATATCTAGATCCCATTTATTTGATGGATCGAATTACATATATTGGAAAGCGAGGATGAGAGCATTTTTAAAATCTTTAGATGAAAGAGCGTGGAATATTACTGAAGTAGGATAGTCACCTCCTTCTGTGAAAGACGACGTGGCTAATGAATCAATACCAAAACCGTCAAGTGAGTGGACTGCTGCCGATATAAATAGTGCAAATTAGAGCTCGAAGGTGTTGAATGCGTTATATAATGTTGTAACTCTGAGTGAGTTCAAGAGGATTGCTACGTGCATAATTGCCAAGGAAGCTTGGGACATTCTCCAAATTACTCATAAAGGAACGTCGAAGGTGAAACAATCAAATCTCCAAATTTTGAATTCTCAATTTGAACAGCTGAAGATGGAGGAGGATGAAGTCTTTGCCGAATTTTAGACTAGATTAACTGATATTATGATAGGATGTCATAATCTAGGTGAGCCTATTCCCGATACTACCATAGTGAGGAAAATCCTTAGGTCTCTCCCTGAACGTTTTCGATCTAAGGTCACTATCATCTTAGAGGTCATGAGTCTTAAAGAAATTAAGATTGAAGAATTGGCTGAAAATTTAAAATCTTATGAGATGGAAATGTTCAAAAATCCCCCTAAAAAAGGCTAGTGTTATAAAAGAGAAGAGCATAGCTTTCAAAACCATTAGGGAAGATCATGTTGAACTTGATGAAGAAAGTGAGTTGAGTCTGAATGATATTGCCATGTTTGCTAAGAGGTTGAACAAATTTGTTAGGGCTAAACAAAATGGCCAAGGACAAAAATTTGGGGATAAGTTGGGTGAGTCTAGAAGAAGAAATAAGACTCAAACTAGGAAGGACAAGTTTGATCCTAAAAAGAAGAAACCTAAATGTTTTGAATGTCAAAGATATGGTCATATAGCTGCAGAGTGTGCAAACACTCTGAAAAAATCCAAAGGATTAGCTGTCAGTTGGGATGATGACTCTGACAATAGATCAGCTAGTGATGCGAAAGAATCAAAAGTAGGTGATGATTCTGAGAATTTTACTATGTTTGCTATACAGAGCAAGGAGGTTAAAGAAGTTGTTTCAAGTTTGGCGATGTCTGAAGAAGAAGGTTCTGAGAGTGATGAAGATTGTTATTAAATGCTTCAAGAGTCTTATAATAAATTACTTGATAAGACCACACAACTTCACAAGAATCACATGAAACTGTTGACTAAAAGTCTTAACATGGACAAAGAATTGCATTATTTAAAAGACGAATTAGCCAATAGTTCTCAAACTCTAAATCTTCTACAGACCCAAAAGGTCAAGTTGATTGAGGATTTGAATAAGTCTGAACTTGAAAAGACTAAGGCTTTGAAGTTAATAGATGGTCTAAACAAGGATTTGGTTGAGAAGTCTACTAAGATTGAAAATTTGGAAAAATAGTTGAAAGATGCTAACTCAACTATTCAGAAGTGGTCTAGTGGAACTCTTAAGCTTAATCATATGTTGAGTGTAGGAAAGTTTGTAGGAAATACAAAGGGACTAGGTTTTGTTGGAGTATTGCAAAATTCGAATGTTGTTGCAAAAACCACCTTTGTGAAAGCCAGTCATGTAATATCTAGTTTTTCTCATGGAAATTCAAATTGTATCCTAAGGCTCAATCCTATGTCAAAAGACCTATTGAAAACAAACCCTTTCTTACCCCTAGATATCCTAGGAGGTCAACTGATGGAGCTCGAAGGTTTGTTCCTATCTGTCACAACTGTAGTGTCAGTGGTCACATTGGACCAATGTGTTTGAAGTTGAGAGGGAAGACTCTGCAATCGGTGAAGGAACAAAGAGTTCAACATGGAGATCATGTTCAAGATCAAATTCTAATGCTGAATGAAGAAATGAAGAATTTTTCAAGATTGGCAAAAGGAGCTTCGAAGATGAAGAAGACTTAGGTGAGAAAAAGTGAGCTACACTGTCTTATAGTTCATACTGCACTTATAACACGTAAGTCTACTTCTTGGTATCTGGAAAGTAGATATTCGAGGCATATGACTGGAGATAAGTTAGTTTTTGGATTTCTCGAGGAGTGTCATGGTGGGATAGTAACGTTTGGTGATGGAAAGAATTCAAATGTTAAAGGAAAAAGTATAGTTATGATATCTGGTCTACCTAAACTAGAAGATGTGCTTTATGTAGAAGGTCTTAAAGCAAATTTGTTGAACATAAGTCAGATATGTGATAACAATCATAAGGTCACTTTTTCTCCTGATAAGTGTTCGATCATTGACTCTTCTGGGAATTGCGTGATGGAAGGTATGCATTTAACTGATAATTGCTATTGCATTATTCCTAGTTCTAAATTGTTATGCAATAGAGTTAAACTTGATGAAATTGAAATCTGGCATCAACAGATGGGACATGTTAATTTTCGTGAATTAACAAAAATTACTAAAAGTGAAATTATTAAGGGAGTCCCTAAGCTTGGTTATGCAAAAAGGATTGTGTGTAGATCATGTCAAAAGGGTAAACAAGTCAGATGTCAGCACAAAAAGACAAATTTCATTGGTACTTCTAGACCTTTAGAGTTATTGCATGTTGATTTAATAGGTCCCACTAGGACAATGAGAAAAGAAGGAAAAAATATATATTTTTGTCATGGTGGATGATTACTCAAGGTTTGCATGGGTTGGATTTCTAAGTGAAAAGTCTGAAGCTTCTGAAAGTTTTAAGATGATTTGTTTAACAATTCAGATGGAGAAGAATTGTTCCATTTCTAGACTGAGGAGTGATCATGGAAGGGAGTTTGAAAATTCAGAAATTGAAGTGTTTTGTGATGAGAGAGGAATAAAACATAAATTTTCAGCACCTAAAACTCCTCAACAAAATTGAGTAGTTGAGAGGAAGAATAGGGTTATTCAGGAAATGACTAATGTTAGGTCTGACACCTTAAAAACTCCTTATGAACTGTGGAATTGCAAGAAATCCAATGTGAAATATTTTAAGGTTTTTGGAGCAAAATGTTATATTCTTACAGATCATGAATCTATTGGGAAGTTTGAGTCTAAGAGTGATGAAGGAATATTTTTGGGTTATTCATTGATTAGTCTGACATAAAGGGTGTTTAACCTTAGAACTCAAACTGTGATGGAATCTGTGAATGTATTGGTTGATGACTCATGTGTTGATGAGTCCCCAATGTCTGCTGAGGAGGAAGATAATGAGCCATTCTTTATGTTGGATAATGATTCTTCTGAGGTTGAGAAATGGGATAATGTGGTTAATGATGATACTTTAAGTTCTGCAGAATCACATGATCAAATTTGTGATGTTCAACCTACTTCTTCTGAGGTTTTGTATGCATGCTATACATCTTCTTTGGAACCTAAAAATGGCAAAGAAGCTCTTCAAGATAATGAGTGGATAAATGCTATGTAACAAGAACTTCAACAGTTTGTTAAGAATGATGTGTGGTATCTTGTGCCTAGACCGAAAGAGATAAACGTGATTAGTACCAAGTGGATTTTCAAGAATAAAAAGGATGAAAATGGTACAGTTGTTAGGAATAAGGCTAGACTTGTTGCTCAAGGTTATACTCAGTTGGAGGGTATAGACTTTGATGAGACGTTTACTTCAGTAGCGAGACTTGTATCTATTCGGATTTTGTTTGCTATCGCTTGTCATCTTGGATTTAAATTGTATCAGATGGATGTAAATAGTGCATTTTAAAATGACATTCTACATGAGGAAGTATATGTGGAGTAGCCAAAATGATTTGAAGATCCTCATTATACGGGTCATGTTTACAGGCTCAAAAAGGCTTTGTATGGGCTAAAGCAAGCTCCTAAAGCTTGACATGAAAGGTTGGCTGATTACCTATTGGGAACAGGTTTTGCTCGAGGGGGAGTGGACAAAACATTGTATATTCATAAAATTGAGAGTTATACAGTTGTTGCTCAAATCTTTGTTGATGATATTGTATTTGGTTCCACTTTTGATTAGCTTGCTCATTATTTTGGAGATCAAATGAAATATGAATTTGAGATGAACATGATTGGTGAATTGAACTTTTTTCTAGGGCTTCAGGTTAAACAATTGAGTGATAGGATTTTCGTTTCCCAAACTCGTTTTGCATTAGAATTGGTGAATAATTTTGGTTTGAAAAAGGCTAAGGATGCTCGCACTCCTATGAGTACAAGTATCAAGCTTAGCTTGGATACTAAAGGCAAAGATGTTGATCCTATACTTTATAGGAATATGGTTGGGAGTTTGTTGTACTTGACTGCCAGTCGACCTGACATAACATTTAGTTTTGGTTTGTGTGCACGTTATCAGACAAGTCCTAAGGAGTCTAATATTACTACCGCGAAGAGGATTTTCAAGTATGTTAAAGGGACTGTGAATTATGGACTATGGTATCAATCATGTACTAATAATGATATCACATCTTTTTCTGATGCTGATTGGGCCGGTAATGTTGATGATAGAAAAAGTACTAGTGGAGGGTGTTTTTATGTTGAAAATTGCTTAGTTGCTTGGCATAACAAGAAGCAGAATTATTTTTCTCTTTCCACTACTGAGGCTGAGTGTTTAGCAGTTGGTAGTTGTTGTACTCGGGTTTTATGGATGCATCAAATGGTGCAGGATTATGGTTTTTTCTCAAGGCACGATAATAGTATTTTGTGATAACACGAGTGCGATAAATTTTTCTAAAAATCCTGTTCAACATTCTAGGACAAAACATATAGACATTCGACATCATTTCATTCGTGATCTTGTTGAAGATGGTATAGTGTCTCTAGAGTTCATATCCATAGATTCTCAATTAGCAGATATCTTTACAAAACCATTAGATTTTCAAAAGTACGTTAGTCTTAGGAAATCTATTGGTATGCTTTCTTTAGAATAGATATCTTTTTATCTATCATTCTAGGAACATATTGTATTATTTTCTTAGAATTGATAGGTAATCATGCATTTGTATTATTTTTATTCATGCATGCATTTTATTTTGAAATAAATGACAGTAAAATTTTTGAGACTGTTGAGCTTGGTTAGAGTACAAAAGTTGTCATATTTTACTCTATTTTCACATTTACGTCTCTCATTATATTATGCATATGTGAAGTAGAGGTATCAATCTGACCTAATATTTTTGGATGATCACTTGTCATGATTATTTTATGTTACAAAACTTTAATCTTAGGTGCTAATTACTTCAGTGATGATTATAATGTCTGCTGAATCTGTTAATTTTGTTTTTATTTAACCGAAGTGGTATGATTATAATGCATGCTGAATCTGTTAATTTTTTTTATTTAACCCGAAGTGGTATGAAAGTTCATGAGCTATGCTAGATTGGTCTATGCATGAAATCTTTTTTTGCATGAATATGAATGTTGTGGTGATGTTGATAAAAATGAGACGTTTAAAATATAAAAATGCAAAAAGTAGTTCTTCAATCTCAGTAACCGGGCCTCTTGCCTCAGTAAGCATTGAGTGTTCGCATAAAAAAAAGGAAAATACTAATGAGCATAAATCCCATGGAAGAAGCTCGGGCCTAGTTGGTCGAGACTAAAAATTCTCGCTGGAAAGTTTGGAGCTTAGAAAAACAATAAGGGATATGGTGAAAAAGTTGAAGATGAAAATGAGGAACTTGAGTGACAAAGAAAAAATATATTTTATTTTTGCCTTCTAGTTTGGATCTTGGATTGAATTATTACCACGGTTGGTGGGGAGATTATCAGCTTTAGTATGTATTGATTTCATCTTACCTTAGTGCTTGCACATGTGAATTTTTTTTATATATATATTTGCAAAACTTGACTTGTACATTCTTGAGTCTATAAGGTATGTGTGTTGATTTTCTTCAATACCATGATTATAATGGTCGAGTTAAATATGAGAATATGATGTGTTAATGATTAACTTTGTGTCTCTACTGCCTTGCTCACAGGTTTATAAAAACAAAAATATTTTATTTTATTTTTATTCATGACATTTTGCATTCACGCATTAGTAGTAGGGTCATGCATAGTAGAGATTTCTATTACCTTGAGAATTTGGAAATTATCTGATATGAGTTCTATATCTTGGTGTTTTTCATTTAATACTTCCTTGCATCTCTCTACATTGTTGCTATGGCATATACTCTCTTTGCTTGACATTTCAGTGACAAAAACGGGGAGAAGTATTAAGTGAGTAGGAGAGATTGTTTGATTGATTAAAAGGGAGAAGTATTTAGTAAGGGGGAGTTTATTCTCATGGGGAGAATGATGATCATTATGTGTGCGTTGTTGTTATGATTTTCTGATGATCATTATGTTTGTTTATATCTGTTTTCCCCACTTGCGTTTAATGGTTTGTTCAGTGTTGTGGTTACAGGATTGGTTATCATGAAAGTAAGGTGACATTTTATATCTATGTTTGTTGGTGTGTGTTCATAGGTATAGATGTTTTGTTGTTATTTGTGAGTCTATATTGTAAAACATGATTTTGTCTCAGAAATGCAAAGGGGGAGATTGTAGGAACATTTATTGTAATTGTTTATGTATGACATGTTCTAAACAATGACCATGTCGAATCTTAGATAGGATGGGTTGGTTTCAATGACATCGATAAGCTTCGTCAAAGGCAGAATCAAGCGTTGAAATAATGAAGAATACAAGTGAAGCACGAAAGTGAGCATATTGACAAAAATGTCTCATGGGGGGCGAAAACGAAATTTTCCGAAGCTGTCACTTCAAGTAAAAAGTATTGTGGGTTCAAGAAGGTCATTTTGGCGCAGTTGTGAAAACAAGTGATTTTGACAAAAATACCTACACTTAAGCCTACACTTTCAGGTTTAAAAAGTGGTTGGAAAACACAATTTTACGCTTGGAGGTACGCTTGGACATACGCTTGAAGCGTAGCTGTGCCAAGTTTTTGGTTGATTTTTCCTGCGATATCCAAATTGTTCGGGGGTTGGTTTTATAATATGACCACGACTTATATACATCAAAGTGCGTTCTATATACAATATATTCACCAGAATATAGGGTTTGGATGTGAAATTACGAAAAAGGGCAAACTTAGGGTTTGGATCATCATTATCTATAAATACCCAAGTCTCCAACAAGAGGAGGCACGTCTTGAAGAATTCTCTGCAAGTTTTTTACGACATCTTCTTCTTCTACAGAGATATACATATAGTGAGAGAATATTATTGAGTGATTAGAGATACACAAGTTCTATCTTGTTTTTGGACATCTTTAATCGTGCTTCTACATTGACAATATTTATGCACGACTGAATGATATAGTTGCTGAAAAATTCACACATCGTTTATAGCAACGTGGCTGCTTTGATCCATTTTGAGAAGCGGAGCCATCTGTGTGCGGAGATCGATGTAGGAGGCTTCATGGTGATTTTGATCTGTTGAGAAGCAGAGCCGTCAGAGTACGGAATTCGGAGCGAGAGCTTCATGGAACGGGAGTGAATCTAGACTTTTAGACATCAAGTGAAGAACAACAGATAACAACGATTGTATATTATATTTTTATAGAGTCTGTACAAATTCTCTAATTCATATTATATCAATACCCGAGCATATCCGTAGTTATTACTTGGAGTCTTTCCAAGGTTTTCCACGTAAAAAATCTCTATTTCTTCTTATGATTTATTGTAGGCACTTATATTCATATTTGGTAGATTGATCTATTTTGAGAATTAAATTGAGAATTAGGGTTTGTGACTAATTAAAATTGAATTTCCGCTAAATAATTTTAATTGATCATAAAATTTAAAAAAATCCTATTCACCCCCTCTAGGTTGTTTTCATTATGGTCTAAGAATTTCAATGATCATTTTCCAACCAAATATGGTAACCCAACAAGGATCAGTTTGTTTCACCTCATTAGTTATGGTGGGTGTGGTTGAGGTGGTGGTCGTGATTGAGGTCTAGGAATGGGTGGATCTGGAACGGATGAGGCATCATTGATGTCGGCGGTGCGAGATTGGGGAAATAATAAAAAAAGGTTTTGTAGAGAGGTATGAAAGAAGGTTTGCGGGAGACAACATTCAACAACAATGGACTGGGCAAAGGGACAAATGCGCAATTTGACAGAGAATAGTCTTATCCTAATGGACTCCATGATTGCTTTGAAGATCATCATAAGAGGTAATCATTGATTATTGAACACTCTATTATTTCGTTCCCTCAAATATGATAGACGAAACTAGCCAAGGCTAGTTTCGATATTAGGGTTCTAGCTTTCCCCAATTTGTTTTCCAATTGGAGGAAGCCTATAAGAGAAATTGTTGCCAAGAGTTAGGATACGAATAAAACCCATTTTTTTTTGCTGGATCTCTTCCCATATCCTTTTGGAGTAGGTACACTTATTGAATATATGTTCATGACTCTCCTCATTAGCTAAACACAACGAACACACATTTGGTTGTATTAGGTAGGCTACAAAAGGAGCATTTAGGAACATTGTTATTGGACCATACTAGTTTATGCTAGTGACATTTGGGAGAAGGGGGTAGAGGGTTAAAAGGGTATGCTAAGGGTGAAGGTTTTAGAAGGGGAAGGAGCCCACTGAATGTTATCCTTAAATGAAGTGTTTGGGAAATGAATAGTATCAATGTCAAGAATGTGATGCATGATGTTTTGAATCTATCTAGGCTAGTGCCACCTTTCATTCACCAATAGGGAAGAAACAATTAGATGATTATTGGATTCCCATGTTTGTCTTTTTGTAGAATTTTGAATAGTAGTGTGAATTGGACAACAAGTGATGCAGGGGGATCCGAGTCAGACGATGCTGAGCTGTCAGATTGCTCATTGATGGTAATAGATTACCTGGAGCGGGAGGATCAGCGCAAGGATGGCAAGAAATCATGATCTAGCCTAATTGGGGCAGTTTCCGTGCACGCGTCAGTTTTTTGGCCATAACTGAAGCTACAAGTGTCCGATTTGCGCCTGTGACCCCAATTCGGAAAGCTAATCTCAGCGCGGACGTTGTGGCCACCGAGCTATGCACATCGTTTCGAGCCCCAAATCCGCTGTTTTCCTTTTCAAATCTTTATTTTTAGTTTATTTTTGCTATTTATGGTAATCTTTTATTTGTCAATTAGGAGATGATTATGAACCCGATTTGGGCCAGATTTTTGGTAATCTTTTGATTTCTTTCCCTATTTCGTCTTGGTAAGACTTTTAGGGGTTTACTATTTTTGGCAAAAATCCCAATAAGAGTTGATTTTCAGCTATTTAAACCCGGCTTGTGGGTTGTTTTTTATTCATTCTTGATTGTAAACAATTTTATTAAATTTCAGAGTTTCTCTGAATTTTGGGTCAAAATTCTCATGTTTTTCCTTGCAAAATACCTATTGCACTAGCCTACAGAATAATCTCTATTCTGTTCGACGTCAACAAGATAACCAGTTATCATAGTATGCCATAATATGTCTTCCATCACTAATCACATGTTTGATCATAGGTTCTGTTAGATGTCTCTATTGTAGAATTTCTTCCAGAACCAAGTACTATCCCCTAGTATTTTCAACTCCCATAGACTCTTTATTTTTATCAGATTCTTACAAGCCTATTCCTTCCATATGATATTTGCCTCTGGAGACGCCAAAGTCCAAAAATGTCTAAGAATTAAGCCTTTGTTCCATTTTTGAATATCATATAAGCCCAAACCACCTACTTATTTAGTTGTACGCATCAGTTCCCATGGCACCTTCCCTCTTTGTTTTGACAGAGTATGGCCACTCCATAAGAATATAGACATAATCCTATTAATTTGTAAGCACACTTTTGTGGGTATGATTAAAATATTAGTCCAAAAGATGTGAATGCTAGCTAAAGTGGCATGAATAAGTTGTAACCTTAGATAACATGGTCTCAACTAGACATTGACAGTCCAACTGGAAACCTTAGATAACATGGCCTGAACTAGACATTGATAATCCATAGTTGTACGCTTTTAAGAAATAAGAGGAATGCCTAAATACTCAATGGGAAACACACTGCTAGGAACATTGAATAACCTGCAAATACCATCCTTAATTTGGTCCTGAACACCACATAAAAAATGACTACTCTGACTAGGATTAAGAATGAGAACAGACAGAGAGAAGAAGGTGTCAATGGCATTCTTAATGATCATGGAAGAGTTGATGTTACTGATAGGTGCCAAATATTGTCCATTTTAGACCTCTAGCTCGGTATTGTTAACTCTTATAATTCCATTACTTGGTGTTTTTATGCGATTTTCATGTCAAAGCGTGTTTCAAGAGCTTAATGAAGAAAATGAGCTAACTTTAGTGAATTAATCAAGGATGTGCTTGTGTCTACCCAAAACGAGAGCTAAAGAGTAGTTTTCAAGCAAAAAGTATCTCCCGAATGGCAAAAATGACATTTTTTGGAGCCGAAACTTTGGAAAACATACTAAAGGAGTCGAGGGGGTTCAAACGGAGGAATAATTTAAAAACGTGATTTTCATATTTTTCCTACGCATAGGCTACGCAGACAGTAAGCAAAATGTAACGTTCGGTATTTTTACGTGTTAATTAAAATTTTTATTTAAACAATTAAGTGCATATGTGATTATGTGCTTAGCATGGCTTATATGTTTTATGTGATATTAAAATTGAAAGTTACATGTTGTATTTTTATTTTTGAGAATAATGAAAATTATTGAAAACGATTTCGGGAAAGAAATGGCCAAAAGATAAATGAGTAATTTCACATTTTGAGCACTTAGTGGAAAGTGTAGAGATTTTGGCTAAGTGTTGGGGCATGAGTAACATGTTGGTAATTAGATAGGATGACAAGGGGTAAAAGGGTATTTCAGAGTCATGATGACACTCTTGTAAATAACCCTAAGTTGGGAAGATATTGGTCATTTTTACATTTTTGGAGTAGTGTCTCATTTCTAGCCATTGATCTCCTTCTCCCATCTTTGTTCTCTACCCTTAGATCATAGGGCCTTGTTTAGTTGGCAATCAAATGCAATAATCCATTATTCTTGGTCTTTTATTTGGCAAGACTTGATGTCAACCATTGGATCCTTTCCTCATTTTTATTGCTTTATTCTCAACCCTTGGATGGTGAGAATGGTGAGTGGAAATCTCTACAATACTTAGGTTTTGTTCTCGTTTCTTTTTACTTCCACATTCAATCCCTTAACTCTTAGGCTTGGGTTTCGGAGTCCTAGGAAATTTGGGGTGTGACAACCTGGTATCAGAGCATGTTATTTCTTTATGGGACAACGGTCGAGGGACGTTACTACTTTACGCTTCTTGTTTGCTTTTATGTTGCGTGTTTAGGTATTAGTTCTCATCTCTTGTACATCGTTGACTTATGCATGTGTCGGCATGACTTTGTGGTTTTGTTTGGCCTACTATGATTGTACTTATGCCTTACATATTTAGTTGTTGTCATGTAGAGAGCATGTCGCAACGTAGAGGACAATTACGTGTCGTTAGAGAGGGTGCTGCTTCAGATCAAGTACCTTCAGTGGTGGACGAGAATGTGCTCAAACCTCCCGATGTTGGGGAGTGTGTACCGACTGCACCTTTTATGAGTAATGACCAGTTTGTGTATGCGTTAGCGATAACTATGGCAAGGTTCCTCAGAGGTAACATGTTGAGGATGAGGGCACGGGTGCTTAAAAAGTTCTTCGAGATTTCCTGAGGTTGGACATACCTGCCTTTGTGGACGGTCTGAATCTATTAGTGGCCGACGATTGGTTGGAGAAGATCAACAATGGCTTTGATATATTGAAAGTGGTTGAGGATGTTGTACAAGTCATGATTGCATCGTTTTGACTTACGGGTGATGCAAAGGGTTGGTGGAAGTCAATCATCAACACGAGGGACATTCGGACTATCACATGGGTGGACTCTCGCATGTTTTTCTTATATCTATATTTTCCACATCTTTCTAGGATGAGCATGAGGAACCGGTTCAATGAGTCGGTTCAAGGTGATTTGATAGTGACTGAGTATGAGCTTCAGTATACCAGCTTGTCTCGATTCACACCAGAGATGGTGGTGGATGATGAGGTTAAAAACTGACATTTTGTGAGGGGCAATCTCAAGTCGAAGATTTATGTGCATACTATACCAACGTATCGCGCGAAGTCATTACAAAGGCATTGCTTACGGATGATGATGCAAAAGAGGGTATACTAGCTCATGAGGCTAGGGATAAGAGTGTTGGAGGTTTTTCTTTGGGTTTTGGGAACAAGAAGAGACAACGTGAGGGCACTTCAACTCAGGTTGCACAACAGCAGCCACAGTAGCAGCGTTAGAGATAGTCTGCACCTTTTTCTAGAGAATCTTCGGGTTCTACTCGCCGGGATGTGGTGTGCTTTTAGTGTGGGCAGCTAAGGCATACGAAGCCATTTTATCTGTCTCGTCACCAGACATGGAGTAGTATTTCAGCACGCAATCGAGGTTGCTTTCAGTGCGGACAACAAGGTCATTTTCGCAAGGATTATCCATAGTTGAGCAGTGGCACTCCTACGAGCGGGAATAGGCAACAGTCTAGGGCTACACTACTAGCAGGCCAGTCTGGGTATAGAGCACCACAACAGTCAGCGCCAGTAGCTCAGGGTTCTTAGGCCATGACTTCGGCATCGACTATCCAACAACTTCCATATTCTTAGGGCCATGCTTATGCAGTCATCACAGCGGACAGTGTAGTAGGACCTTCTATTGTGAGAGGTACATTTCCTGTATGTGGTTGTTGGGATCATGTTTTTTTATTCTAGAGCTTTGCACTCTTTTATTGTTTCCGCTTATCCATCTACTTTGGGTATACCTGTTTCATATCTTGGGGTAACTTTGTGGGTAGACACGCCGATTGGGGGTAGTGTGTATTTATCTAAAGTGTGTCGTAAGTGTGATATTGTGATTGCCGGATGATCATTAAGGTTTGACTTCATTCTTCTGAACATAATGAGCTTTGACGTCATCTTGGGCATGGATTGTTATCTACCTTTCATGTATAGATTGACTGCTTTAGAGGTCGGGTGTCTGTGTGCATGCCTAAGGGCAAGCGTTTCCATTTCTTTAGTGATCGCAACGACTCCTCTACTTCTTCCTATTGTATATGGGGTCGTGATGTGTCCAGTTTTATTTTGGCAAGTCTATTGTCCGACGATGAGGTTCGTGGTCACGTCGAGGTATCTTATGTCGTGGGCGAGTATTGGGATATTTTTTCCGATGACTTGACTTCTTTGCCTTTGATTCATGAGGTGGAGTTTGCTATTGAGCTTGTATCGGGTATTGATATTATTTCGATGGCACCGACGGAGTTAAAGGAATTGAAGGAGCAAATTGACGATCTCAAGGCAAAGGGTTTTATTCAGCCTAGTGTTTCTGATTAGGGTGCTTCGGTTCTTTTTGCTAAGAAAAAGGATGGTTCACTACGGTTATGCATCAATTATCGTAGGTTGAATCGGGTGACGATCAAGAACAAATATCCATTGCCACATATTGATGACTTGTTCAATAAACTTGAGGGATCTAAATTCTTCTCCAAGATTGACTTGAGGTCCGGTTATCATTAGATATGGGTTAGGGATATTGATATTCTGAAGACCGTGTTTCGCACTCGGTATGGGCACTTCGAGTTTCTGGTGATGCCTTTTGGTGTAACGAATGCACCGACGACATTCATGGGGCTTATGAATCGTATCTTCCACGAGTACTTGGATAGATTTATAGTAGTGTTCATTGATAATATTCTAGTGGACTCTACTACGGAAAGTGAGCATGAGGTTCATCTTAGGATTGTTTTTCAAATCCTAAGAGAGCACCGATTGTATGCTAAGTATGATAAATGTGAGTTTTGGCTTCAAGAAGTTAGATTTTTGGGACATGTTGTTTCTGAAGGTGACATTTTAGTTGATCCTTCGAAAATAGAGGCGGTGATGAATTGGAAGCGGCCGACTAATGTTTTTGAGGTACGTAGTTTTCTTGGCTTAGCGGGTTACTATCGGTGATTTGTGAAGGACTTTTCTTATTTGGCGGTTCCTATGAATCGTCTCACATGAAAGGGTATCAATTTTGTGTGGGATGACAAGTGTGAAGAGGCATTCATTGAGTTGAAGACATGTTTGACTATGGCTCCGGTGTTGATTATTCCTAAGCGCAGTGTAGGTTATGTAATCTATTATGATGTTTCTCATGAGGGACTGCGATGTATATTTATGTAGTCCAAGAGGGTTATGGCTTATGGGTCTCGATAATTGAAGACTCACGAGCGAAATTATCCTATGAATGATTTAGACCTCGCAGCGGTTCTTTTTGCACTTAAGGGATGGTGACACTACTTGTACAGTGAAATATTTGAGGTTTTCTCCGATCACAAGAGTTTGTAGTATATCTTTACACAGCGGGACTTAAATTTGCGACAGCATCGATGGGTCGAGTATATGGAGGACTATGACTTTGCACTTTAGTAATACCCTGGAAAAGCTAATGTAGTGGTGGATGTATTGAGTTGCAAGTCACAAGCATCGTTATCTAGCATCTTTATTCGTGAGTGGCAGATGATAGAGGACATCGCAGAGTTGGGTCTTCAGTTTTGTGTTAGTGGAGAGTCATTAGTGACTTTGTTTAGCATGGTTACACAACCTTCACTTGTGAGTCGTGTGATTGAGGCTCAGGGACAGGATGATAGCATTGCTATGGTTCGCACTCATATTTCTAGTGGTGAGGTCCTTGATGATTGGGTTTTGCACTTCGACGGAGGTTATCATTTTCGGGGTTTACTCTATGTACTGCAGACATGTCGTGAGGAGGTTTTGCGAGAGTTTCATAGTTCCAGGCTTGCTGTTCACCCGGGTGGCATAAAGATGTATCATAATCTTCGGCGTCATTATTGGTGGCAAGGAATGAAGAAATCAATTACGGATTTTATGAGTTGTTGTCTTACTTGTCATCCGGTTTAAGGTTGAGCACCAAAGACCTGCCGGTTTTTTAAATTCATTACCGATTACTGAGTGAGAATGAGAACATATTTGCATGGACTTCGTGACAGGGCTACCGAAAATGAAAAATTAGAAGGATACAGTGTGGGTGATCGTTGATCGATTGACAAAGACTGCATGTCTCCTACCTATCCGTGAGACGGATAATGTAGAGGTTCTTAGTAGGCTGTATGTGAAGGAGATTGTCAGACTTCATGGGGTTTCGATTACTATTGTTTCATATCGGAATCCACAATTCACGTCACGGTTTTGGGAGGCTTTTCAGAAAGTCTTGGATACACAATTACGATTTATTACCACTTTCCATCCTTAGACGGACGGTCAGTCGGAGCATACCATTTAGATCCTTGAGGATATGCTTCATGCTTGTGCTATTGATTTTAGAGGCATTTGGGAGGATCATCTTCATTTGGTGGAGTTTGCGTACAATAATAATTATCAGTCTAGTATTCAGATGGAACCTTTTGGGGCGTTGTACCGTACACCGTGTTGTTCACCAACTTGTTGGGCCGAGGTTGGTGATGTTGCACTTTTAGGACCCGATATGGTTCATGAGGCAACCGAGAAGATTAGGATTGCTCGACAACATTTGGTTAGGACACAGAGCCGACATAAGAGCTATGCGGATTGGCGTAGGCATCCTTTGTTCTTTGTGGTCAGTGATCATGTGTTTTTAAAGGTCTTACATCGGAAGGGCTTGATGCAATTTGGGAAGAGAGACAAGTTTTCTCCACGTTTTATGGGACCTTTTGAGATTCTTGATCGTATCAGCGAGGTGGCGTATCGTTTAGCGTTGCCACCGGAATTGTCGAGGGTTCATGATGTTTTTCATGTCTCTATGCTTCACAAGTATGAGCCGGATATTTCTCATGTATTGAGTTGGGTCGATTTTGATGTTGATGTTGTCGAGGATGTGTCCTACGAGGAACGACTTGTGAGAATCTTGGATGCTCGAGAGCAAGTTTTGCAGGGCAAAACTATTCCATCGCGGAGTCGAGGAGGCGACTTGGGAGCATGAGCGTGAAGTTTGGGAAAAATACCCAGACTTGTTTTCTACTATAGGTATGTCATGATTTCGAGGACGAAATTTCCTAAGGTGTGGAGGTTGTAACGTCCGGTATTTTTACGTGTTAATTAAAAAATTTATTTAAACAATTAAGTGCTTATGTGATTATGTGTTTATGTGCTTAGCATGACTTACATGTTTTATGTGATATGAAAATTGTAAGTTGCATATTGTATTTTCATTTTTGAGAATAATAAAAATTATTGAAAACGATTTCGGGAAAGAAATGGCCAAAAGATAAATGAGTAATTTCACATTTTGAGCACTTAGTGGAAAGTGTATAGATTTTAGCTAAGTGTTGGGGCATGAGTGACATGTTGGTAATTAGATAGGATGACAAGGGGTAAAAGGGTATTTAAGAGTCATGATGACACTCCTGTAAATAACCTTAAGTTGGGAAGATATTGGTCATTTTACACTTTTGGAATGGTGTCTCATTTCTAGCCATTGATCTCCTTCTCCCATCTTTGTTCTCAACCCTTGGATTATGTTATCGACCGTATTGTCAAGATTATTATCCTCAACCATCTAATACCCGAGCGTATCCATGTTTTTTTACTTGGAGTCTTTGCAAGATTTTTTCACGTAAAAATATTAGTGTCGTCTCTGCTTTATTTTATGTACTTATATTTATTATTGCGTGGTTTATATTGTTATAGAATTGAATTAAAATTGACTATTCCGCAATTAAAATTTTAATTTGTCAATTAATTCATAAAAAGCCTGTTCACCCCTCACTAGGCTTAGTTCACTATCTTCTAGGTAATTTTCATTTGGTATCAGAGCAAGGTTTGCCCTGATTTAGGTTAATGACTTAGGGTTAGATCTTGAACATAGAAGATGGACGTATTTCATGAAGGAGGTTCCATTACTAGTTCCCTTTTATTTGATGGATTAAATTACATGTATTATAAAGCTAGAATGAGAGTGTTCTTGAAATCAATAGATGATAATGTTTGGCGTGCCGTAGAGGTAGGATATTCACCTCCCATTATTGTAGATGAGACTACCAAAGATATAATAGAATAATATTCAAGTGAGTGGTCTTCTGCTGAATTTGATAGTGCTAATGGGAATTCTAAATCTTTGTCTGCAATATTAAATGGTATGACTGAAAGTGACTTTAGGATAATTTCCTCGTGCAATATTTCCAAAGAAGCTTGGGATATTCTCCAAGATACTTATGAAAGAACTGATAAAAATTCAGTCTTGGCATCTAATAATGATGAGGTTAAAAAGGTTGTTACAATAAGTGCAACTTCTAAGGATGAAAATTATGAGGGTGATGATTATCGTGATGACTCTTTTAAAGCTAAGTATAGTAAGCTTTATGATAAGTACACACATCTTAGCGAAGTTTTCTCAAAATCTATTGCTAAATTTAAAAGTGTTAAGGAACAAGAGTCATTAAGAGAAGAATTAACCAACACTACACTTAAGCTAAATCAGCTTCAGATACAAAGAGATCAATGGTCTGAAGAATTGATTAAGTCTGAAAAAGAAAGGAAGCACGTTTTGAAGAGTGTAGATGATCTAAATAACGAATTAGCCGCTCTAAGATATGATATGATTGAGAAATCTATGAGATTTGAGGTTTTGGAAACTGAATTGAAATATGCTAACTCATCTATTTTATAAATGGTCTAGTGGAACCCTTAAGCTTAATCATATGTTGAATGTAGGTAAATCTGTGGGAAACACTAAAGGATTGGGATTCGTAGGAATAACGAATAATTCAAATATCATTCCCAAAACTACATTTGTTAGAGTTTCTCAAGTAGCATATGGTTTTTCTCAAGGTAATTCTAATATAAGAAACATTCATCCTGTTAAGAAGAATTTTAATGTCCAATCTTATGTTAGAAAACCGGTTGAGAGTAAACCTCCCTTTACCTCTAATTATAATAAGAGTTTTAATAATGTTTTTCAAAAATTTGTTCCTATATGTGATCACTGTGGAGTAAAAGGTCACATTCGACCATACTATTCAAAGTTAAAAGGAAATACTTTGAAATCTAAAAGGAAATTGAGAACTCAAAGAAGACCCAACGTTGAAGATCAAAATAGGATTTTGAGTGAAAAGGTAAAGAATTTGTCTAAATTGGCAAGTAGAACATCAAAAATTAGATAGGTTTGGATTAAGAAAGGTGAGCTACATTATTTTGTTGCCAATACTGCCCTTAAAGCATGTGATCCTAGTTCATGGTGTTTTGATAGTGGATGCTCTAGGCATATGACTGGAAATAGGTCATTGTTTGGTTATTTCAAGAGCAGTAATATTGGAACTGCTACTTTTGGTAATGGGGAAAAATTTAAAGTTTTAGGAAATAGCACCATTGTTGCTTCTGGTTTACCTAGATTAGAAGATGTTTATTATGTTAAGGGCCTAAAGGCTAATTTGCTTAGCATTAGCCAAATATGCGATAATAATCATAATGTCAATTTCACTTCCAATAAATGTTCTATTATTGATTCTTTTGGAAATTGTGTTATGGAAGGTGTACGTACATCTGATAATCGTTATTGCATTTTTCCTAAATTTTGTTATGAGAAAGATCTAGAGTTTATATCCAGAGATTCTCAGCTGACAGATATCTCTACAAAACCATTAGATTTTCAAAAGCATGCGAGTGTTAAGAAATCTAATGGTATGTTCACATTAGATTAGATGTCTTCATATGTATCATTCTAAGAATATCTTATATTATTATTTATCCTAGAATTGATACATTATCATGTATTTTTATTATATTACATTTTTATTTTTGTTTATTTTTATGCATACATCATGTTTTGCTACTATTAGGATTATTCATGCATGCATCTTTATGACAAAAAATATCATAAAAATTATAAAATGAAAATTCTTAGCATTTGAGCTTGGCTAAGGGTACAAATGGTTGTCATATTTCACTCTATTCTTATATTTACTTTTCTTATTATGCTTATGGGAATTGGAGTTGTTAGTCTGACTTGAGGATATGAGTTATTTACTTGACAAGTTTAAATATTATTTTTAAAACTCATTAAACTTGGATACTTGTTTTACTTCGGAGATGATTGTAAGGTTCATGAGCTATGCTAGATTAATCGATGCTTTTGAATACCTTTTGCATGAATATTAATGTTGGGGTGATGTTGAAAGAGGAAAGAATGAAATAATGAAAGAAATTAAAAATGCAAAAAGTAGTTCCTCGATCTGAGTAACCGGGCCTCATACCACAAAGTAGCAGAGTGTTCTCGTAAAAAGGAGAGAAAACTAATGAACTTAAATTCCAAGGAAGAAGCTCAGACCTAGTTGGTCGGGACTAAAAATCCTCGCTGGAAAGTCTGGAGCTTAGAAAGACAAAAATGGATAAAATGAAAAGGTGCAAAAGATTAAATTATGAGACATTTAAAAGCAACAAGGTCTGAGCTAACGATTTGACTTCTAGTTTAGGTTTTGGACCAAAGTATTATTACGGTTAGTGAGGATATTATTAGAATTAGTACGTATTGCTTTCATCTTAGTTGTTTGCTTGCACCTAAATATTTTTTATATATGCAAAAACTATGTAAATCATGTCTCGTGACTGCTTATAAGTACAAGGTATGTGTGTTGATTTTCTTCACTACCATATGTATAATAACTAAGTCAAATCTACAAATATGATGTGTTAATGATTACCTATTGTCTCTAATGCCCTGCTCACATGTTTCTAAGATCAAAGATATATTTTTTTATTGAGCATTTTGCATTCATGCATTAGATTTAAGTTCATGCACCGTAAATATTTTTGTTACCCGAGAATTTGGATATCTTTTTTAGAGTTATATGTCTTAATATAAACATTTCTTATATTCTCTGGTCTTCCCGTATATTTTCCCAATATATACACTTCGATTGTTCTCCTTCAACTCTTTTGATTATTTATATTGTTATTTAATTCCTTATCATTTCAGTGACAAAAAGGGGGAGAAGTTTAGAAAGGGGGATAATTATTTAGTAAAGGGAGAGATTTACAGTTAAGGGGGAGAAATATTTAATTAAGGGGGAGTATTATTGATTAATGATCATTATGTTTCATGTTGATATTATTCATTTTGTTTATGATCATTTAATATTGATTATTCCTACTATTTATTTTCCACACTTGCATTTCACATGTATGTTTGTTTAAATGTTGTGATTGCAGGATTCGTAGATCATCATGAGATCAAAAGAAAAGTGTAACGTCCAGTATTTTTACGTGTTAATTTAAAATTTTATTAATGCTTAACTACTTATATGATTATGTGTTTAATGTGTTTATTTGTTTAGAATGACTTACATGTTTTATGTGATATTAAAATTTGTATGTTTCATATTATATTTTTATTTTGAGAATAATGAAAATTGTTGGAAATGACTTCGGGAAATAAATGACCGAAGTGTAAATAAGTAATTTCATATTATAAGCACTAAGTGAAAAGTGTATAGAATTGACTAAGTGTTGGGGCATGAGTGGCATGTTGGTAATTAGAGAGGATGACAAGGGGTGGAAGGGTAGTTAAGAGGCATGATGACACTCTTGTAATTAACCCTAATTTGGGAAGAAAGTTGTCATTTTGCACTTTTAAGTGGTGTCTAAATTCTATCCATTGATGTTCTTCTCCCATCTTTGTTCTCAACCCTTGGATCATAAGGCCCTGTTTGGTTGACACTTAAATGTAATAATGCATTATTCTTAGTATTTCACTTGGCAAGACTTCTTGTCAACCATTGGATCATCTATTTATTTTTCTTGCATTATTCTCCACCCTTGGATGGTGAGAATGGTAAGTGGAGAATCTCTACAACCCTTAGGGTTAGCTCACTTTCCAAGACTTCAATCCTCTCACAAACTCTTGCTCTCTCTTCTTCTTCTTGCTTGTTGGGGATAGTTCTTAGTGGTGTTCTTAAACCACTTGGGTAAGTCTTCTAATTCACTATAGGGTTTTGTTGCAAGAACCTTAGTTTTCATGTTATGAATTCTTGGAGTTGGTATTGATTTTGCCCTCATTTTATTCATGTTTATGGAAGGTTGATTTTGCTTTCATCTACCAAGTGAGTTCCATTAGTGGTAGCTCTTGATTTTTCATCTTGTAAAGAGCTAGTGGTGAGTTCCCTATCTTGTACTCTTAAGAGTTCATTTCTCCATGAAACCCTAAAATGGAAATCATTAGGGTTTGAATTTATTCTTGTTATTGGAGCCATTTTTGTATAAATTCCGGTTATTGTTGACACCATAGTACTCTTGTGGTTCATGAATGATGTGTTGTTAGTTGGAAGCTATTCTATTGAACACTTGGAGTAGTAGCTTGAGTTGGACCTCTTTTGGGCATTCTTGTGTAGGCTTGCTTGGATTGAGGTAGGGGAAAAACGAATTATTTTCGTCTTTGTACGAGGGTGTGTGCGTCTATGTGTATATATGCCATATATATATGCGAGTTTAGTCTTGACAACTTAGACGATGAACTAGGCCCATTAAAAGTATAATTTTGTGATATTAATGCTTGTTGTGGATTTATTTCTTATAAGTATGAAATTATGAGCATGATGTTGAATTAAATCCAATATATTTCATAGTGATAAAAACATGTATTGTGATGGGGAATGGTTATTATCAAAATCCTAAATGCATATAGAGCACACCATGTCGTGTAAAGTAAATGGGTGTTTGTATATGCTGGTAGAGTAACCATGTGTGAGTGGAATTGATGTCGCAACCGGGTTGTGCATGAATCTTCGGATTATGAAGTCACAACCGGGTTGTGCATCCATTGTCGGATTATGAAGTCGCAATTAAGTTGTGCATGAATCTTTGGATTATGAAGTCGTAACCGGGTTGCGGATCCATTGTCGGATTATGAAGTCGCAATTGGGTTGTGCTTGAATCTTCGGATTATGAAGTCCCAACCGGGTTGTGCATCCATCTTTGGATTATGAATGCATCCATCTTCGGATTATGAAGTCGCAACCGAGTTGTGCATCGATCGTCGGATTATGAAGTCACAACCGGGTTGTGCATCGATTGTTGGATAATGAAGTCGCAACTGGATTATGCATAAATCTTCGGATTATAAGTCGTAACTAGGTTGTGCGTTAAGTTCATTGGTTGAGTAGGTGTACCCTCTTCAATGAACGATTAGGTGATATTAATATCCGTAATCCTAGTAGTTGGTGTGTACCATGGGTGGTGCCGAGTCACATTGCATTTATATGTCATATATGTAATTGTGATAATCTTGTTGAGGGATGCTATAATTGTGAATAATTATGATGTGAGCATGTTGGGGGTATTATTTGTTGGGTTCGATGGGGTATCGGATTGGCGTAAGAGCCATGTGGCATGAACCTTGGTTGGGTTGTACCAGTCGGATGACCGAGATTGAGGCGATGACGCTTTCTCTACTGGGTTAGTGAGCTCATCCCACAACTTATATATTTTTCAGGTGATGATTATGTTGGTTGAGTTTTGTAGTCTCTCCGTGGATAGTGGCATTATGTCCGCCCTTTTGTGTATGGGTGGCAGATCATACTTACTTTTGTCGGGCGTTAACTTGATAAAAATGTATCTAAATGTTTCTTTTGTTCATGTAAATCACATATGTAAAACTGCTTTCCATTGACCCAACTAGCATGTTCGCCGAGGAGTGGTTATTAATGTACATCCCTTGGAGCGCTATGCGCGGGAATTATATTCTTTTGGTTGGACATTGGTGCCGAAATGTAGAACTACGTATTTTGTACCAACTATAACATGTTTCGCCTTAGAGCGCTAGAATGTAAACATTGAATCATTTCATTTGGAGTTGTAAATGTGTATTGAATTATTGCAATGGAATGTGGTCATTAGGTGTTCGGCCGAAAACGACATTTTTCTTGGTTTTCAAACAAATCATTTTCGATTTGAATGGAAAAACTTGTTTTCTCCTACCCCCGTAATCCCGACATATTTTCTTATTTTAGAAATGATTTCAAACTCATTTTTTTAAAGATTTAGAAGCCGGTGGTACTTAAAACGGAGACCGGGGACAAGACGGTTATTTTTTTTACGGATTTTCAAGAAGTCTCTTTGATATGAGCGACTAAACCACCCTCAAGAACATTTTCAAGAAGTCTCTTTGATATGACCCAGTCGGCTGGCTAATGCCCTGACTGAACCACCCAGGAATTTTTTAGGGTGTAATGTTCGTTTGAATGTGACGGTATGTTTTGAACTTTCGCACGTCGTGACAGCCGATTTTCAAAATGTCGTAGTTTTTGCCTCGCAGCTTTATATTTGGTTTTGTTTGATCCTACAGCTTATTTTAGGTCCAAAACTTGTCTCCATATGTTGAAATTACTATTTTCCCCCTGAAATGACCATTTTACCCTTGAGTGAACACGGGTGTTTAAATGGTCCATTGAATGTGCCGTTTGATTCGTTCCACTTCTATTTCGATCCCGAGGGATCTTGTTGGTTATTTTAGGTGTGAAATGTCTATTGTACCATTATACTAATATTTGATGACTAAGTTATCAAATTTTTGTTTCTTTTCCCTTCCACATTCACTCCCTTAGCTCTTAGGCTTGGGTTTCGGAGTCCTAGGAAATTTAGGGCGTGACAAAAAGTCTATGTTTATGTTTGTCGGTGTGTGTTCATAGGTATAGATTTTATTTTATCGTGAGGATATATTTCTAAAACATGGTTTTATCTCAGAAATGCCTAGGAGGAGATTGTAAGAACATTTCTTTAATAATGACATGATTTTGATAAAAAAAACCATGTTGAGAGTTGTGTGTTTTAGATTGAGTTGTTAAAGTATTGTATGGTAAAGCTTTTATGTGTAAAATCAATCATAAAGTGGTGAAGATAGATGAGTGGAACAATGGTTGGAAGGAAACGAAAACGTGACAAAATTATATTTTTATATTTTCGCAATTTTATTCCACCGAGTACACAGTATAAATTTCCAGAGAGTTGTGTGAGTTCTTGCACACTTACGCGTAATTGGGGTTCATCGAGTACTCGGTAGAACAACGACCGAGTACTCGGTAAGTGTGTACGCATAATTGTTTTTAGAAAGGTTTATTTTGCTATGTAATTGATTCTTATCCACTTTGGGACATGAGTAGAAGCTATTATCAGTATATTGTACTATGATTGATATATTAGTCTATATTTGGAAGATTTAAATGGTGGAAATATGAATCTTGATTATAAAAGGATTCTTACCATTAATTAATCAACTATTCTCTATATATATGAGTTAAACCAAAGAGAATAGCGTGGCTTGTGGATTTTGAGAGATCTCTGCAATTCTTCTACAGATTCATATTCTTCTACAGAGATATATATAGAGAGAATTATTGAGTGATTATATATTTTCTAGTTCTCTCTTGGTTTGAGTTTTTCCAATTGTGTTTCTACACCAAAGATCATTATGTATACTTGAATGATCTAATTGCTGAAAAATCATCACACCACCGTGATCGAAATAGGAAGTTTCATGATTCTTTGATCCGTTGAGAAGCGGAACCGTCAAAATACGGAGATCGAAGAGAGCTTCGTGGGGCGCAAGTGATTTAAAAATTTCAGACGTCGAGTTGAGAAAGGCATATTAGGAGTGATTTGTAAGTCTAAAACTTCATAGAGTCTTGTACTTCTTGATTCATAGTGCATCGATACCCGATCGTATCCGTGGTTTTTTTACTTGGAGTCTTTCCAAGGTTTTTCCACGTAAAAATATTGGTGTCGTCTCTATTTTATTTATGCACTTATATTTATTATTGCGTGATTTATATTATGATAGAATTGAATTAAAATTGACTATTTCGTAGTTAAAATTTTAATTTGTCAATTAATTCATAAAAATCATATTCACCCCCCTCTTCTAGGTTTAGTTCACCGTCTTTTAGGTAATTTTCAGACATATATCACAGGAGGAGTGTGCACAAACCATTCATTTACCACAAGAGCCAAAAAATCATATCAACCTAAAATACTATTTATCCAATGTCTCGAGGAGCCACGTCTTGAAGTTAAACCCGGAGGGGATGAGTACTACGTAATTGATAAGGTGATAAAGGACTCACTACCTTATTCGTTGATAGAAGAATCGTGGGATACAAGTACTAAGGATGGGATGAATGTAGAACATGATAAATGAGAGAAAGTATATGACGATTATTATGTGCTTGATGTCTTGCTCGTTACTGAATATTTGCAATAGACACCGTTGAATGATTTACTCCCCACACTTGCTTCGACATGTGGTGGAAGTGTGGCAGAGAGAAAGGGTGTTGGATAGCCATTTGCGGAGTTGTCGCGCCAAAGACATTAAACATTGGTCCTAGGATGTGAAAGTTAGTTTCTAGCCTCGATTTGTAGAATAGTATGTCATTTAATTTCTAAAATTTCAATTCATAGAATTGTTGGCCCTTCAAGCCAAATCAAAGTTCTTTTTTATATTTATATATATTTTTTAAAAACAAAAGACTCATTCCTTGTGCTATATTGAGTAATGATTTCTGAAAAGTGACAATTATATTTCTTCTTCCTTGCTATGATAGTGGGTATGTGTGCTTTGTTGAATATCTCCACAGATGACTCAATTCAAGTTTGGGGGGGAGGACAAGCATATAGAGTTGAAATTCCAGAATCCCACTTCAAGGGTAACTATCACTACAAGAAATCATGGTTTTTGGGACGGTCAAAACTGTCTCTAAAAGTCCAAAAACCGTCACTAAAAGTCATCATGGACCGTGCTTAAAAAAAGCGTCTTAGCTACTCTTTTGGGACGGTATTTTTGGAGCGTTGCTAATAAGTAAGTTTTAGTGACGGTATAGACCGTCGCTATTAAATTTACTATTAGGGACGGTTTATACCGTCACTAATGACACCGTCCCTAATGAGTGACTTTTTGGGACGGTAGGTAGTGTCACTATTAAATTTACTATTAGGGACGGTTTATACCGTCACTAATGACACCGTCCCTAATGAGTGACTTTTTGGGACGGTAGGTAGTGTCACTATTTAATTTACTATTAGGGACGGTAGGTAGTGTCACTATTAAATTTACTATTAGGGACGGTTTATACCATCACTAATGAGACCGTCCCTAATGAATGACTTTTTGGGATGGTAGGTAGTGTCACTATTTAATTTACTATTAGAGACGCTTTATACCGTCACTAATGACACCGTCTCTAATAATTAACTTTTTGGGACGGTAGGTAGTGTCACTATTTAATTTACTATTAGAGACGTTTTATACCGTCTCTAATAAGTGACTTTTTGGGACGGTAGGTAATGTCACTATTTGTTATATTATTCCGTCACAAATATTATTTGCCACGGTTTTGGAATGTCTCAAATAATTATTTTAACGGTCATTAATAATTCATTTTTCCCATATTACCATTTTCAATATGAATCATAAAATTATAAATACCTGATTCGTAAAATAAATAACAAATATAAATTTGACACAATACAATAAAATAATAAACTTTTATAAATCCATTTAGATGTTTACATTAAAGCAACACCTATAAAGGAGCAACATGTAACAACTTCCCAGCACTAAAAGAGTTTCATGACCAAAAAAAGGAAGACAAATAGTCTAGAAATTAATTCAAACTTCCTACAAAAATGATCACTCCCTCTCTAACTATAATCATTTGGCAATCACGTGGTAGTGGCGGCGGTGGTGTCTGTGGCAACTGTTGTTGCTACTGGTGGTGGTGGTGGTGGTGTTGTCGTCGACTGGTGGTGCTGAGAGTATTGGAACCATGGCGGTGCTGAAGATTGTTGATACTGCCATGGTGGTGGCTGCTGACAGTTGTTGAACCACGGTGGTGGCTGTTGATTTTGTGCAACCAACATCTCTAACATTTTGTTTGTTTTCTCCTGTTGCAGCCGTAAATTTGCCACTTCCTCCTCCAATTTCTCAGCTCTTTCTTCACCTCTCTCGAACCTTTTCCGAGACGCCTCGTCGTAAGATGATGATGCACGCTTTCGATTAGGAACAATGTAGCCATTTCCAAGCCCACTTGGATATCCTTTCCTAACACCCATGTGTTCAAGCAATATCTCCACATCATTTGTGCTTGAAATGGTACCATCAGAATTATTTGAAACTTGAGCAAATTTTTCCTTCATTTCCTCCTACAATAAAACATATTTGACAAACATAATTAATTTCATAATGCACATACTAGTAAAAGTACAATCCTCATAATTAATTTTATATATGCTTTCAAAGATAATCAACATTAGTGGCAATGTTTGTTTTGAGATAAAAGAAAGTTAAACTCATCGGTTAGCAACATAGAATTATAAAATAAAAAAAAGATGCTTCCTCATCGGTTAGCAACATAGAAATCTCAACATATCCAAAAAAATATCTCATTGTAGTTGACATCAGCCCATGCAATCATAAATTTTCAAGCAGTACGTGGACAACATTACATGCCTGAGTTCATATATCCATTGCAATAAAATCTGTATTTTTCATATAATATGTTGCTTTTGAGACAAACAGACATCAACTCCAATACTAATTTTACAGTTATTATAATAAACAAGAACAAGCACGAAACAGATATACAGACACGAATGTTGAAGAACATACAAATCAGTACCAAACCGAAACAACTATTCAATCCACGGATTCAAATACTAAAAAAGGTGAATTCGATGGATAAGGCAAACAGGGTATGGTGGATTGAGGTTCCCATTATCCCCATGAATAATAGTTTTTCATATCGTTGTCATAATTGCATTGGAATCACCTACGGAAAAAGTTCTAAAATTGGATTGGATCCTCACTAAGAATTTAAATATACATATAAAAACATTCAGTGGCTCCATAAACTGTTAAAAACTCCTATAAATATAAATTTAAAATCTATATCTGCAGGAATAAATAAGCAAACAATGGGAGATTTACCAACCAAAAAAGGACACGAGTTTAAAACATTGTTAATTTGGTGGGAGGTACGTCAAACACTAAGTTTTAGGAATCTCTTTTATATAATATGAACCTAAAATCTGCACAATATTAAAAGATGATGCACAACATATATCAACCCTTCTCACAAAAATACACAATGAACGATTCGACCTTATTCACTTTCAACTAAGAATACCAAGCGAAATGGTTCAATAAAAGGATAATCTTTATCTTCTTACAAGCAAATAATTGTTCAGTCAAATGGGATGATCCAATAACCTGTGTTCACTAATCCACAATGTCCGCTAGCAAAAAAAACAAATATATATATATTAGGAGAGTTGAAAAGGGTTCACTAGCTGTGTACATGATTGTTTCACAAGAACTTGATTAAAAAAATATCAGCAAAAAGGCATGTTCCTCTTAAATAAATGTGTATGAGATGAACTAATGTTAGAAAGTAATCATAACAGTTATTCTAATACAAAATGCCCATCATTATATATATATATATATATATTGCATTTACAACTCTTAGGAAGCTCTAAATGTTGGTAGAGATTAAATTTTGAGGGTAATGGCGGAGATTAAATCAGATTCAGCACTATCAGTGACAGTAAAATAAATTGTAGAACTATGGTTGCTAAAATATATCAAATGCAGATAACATGACATAAAAGTTATAAACTTCAATCATCTATGGAAATCATATTGTAGAAAGAAAACTAGTACACCCAATATTTGTCATATTCATCAGTAATGGACAGTCAAAACACTTCATATTATATACTATTGATGACATAATAATACTAAATTAACTATATTTATTAAGGAAAGGGAGATCCAATTATCTGGACTTCAACCAATTAACCCTAAAAGCAGTCCTAAATGATTATTCAAAATAACTAGACATCACCATCACTTAGGGTCTGACAGGGAAAATCTAATAAAATGGAAGGAAAATAATATCATATCAATGACTATATTGCACATACAAATCAGACAATTTAAGCGGTAAAGAAGTGTATAATTCAAATTAAACTTACATAGTTCTGCTTTGCCTTCTCAGACACCCATCCAGAATCTTTCCTATAATGTGTGTCCTTGTACATATTAATTGCTGGACTACTAGTCTCATCAATCTCATCCCCGTCGTCTTGACTCTCCTTTTTGTTGCGCTGCAATACAATCTAAAAGGTAAGTCATGGACATGATTTAAATAATAATATTAAAATTTGATACTTATTGTAATATATTTTACATATATATATACTTAAACGTTGGACGTAATACATGGAGCCAGAAATCTGTGGAACATCATTCTTTGAACGATTCAATTTATTTTGTTCGCTTAGTTCCTGCATGGCGAGTGGAACAATAATGAGATATCAAATTTAAACATTCAATGGCTACTCAAAAAATAGATAATAAAAATCAGAATGTGCAACCTTGAACTTTGGTGTGCTCCACTTATCACATAAAATTTGCCAAACATGAATAGGTATATCAACAAAAGGATGGCGACGTGCATTCTCCACTGGAAGATGCTCATCAAAATGTTTTTTCAATCTACATCTATATTTTCTCAAAGATTCTGAAAGTCCCTTATTCAGCCGCTTAAAGTCCTTTTCATTGGCATATGCGTCCACTCCGAATGTGCCCTTAATAATTAATGCACGTTAACACATGCATAAAAAATTTTAAAAATAAATTGCGTATTATTTCATTATAGAAAAAAACAAGACTTATTACCTTCATATGGAGATAGAGGGCTTCGCGTTCAAACTCTGTTAGGAACATAAAATCCACATGAACAGAAACATAAAGTTACATATAGAATCTGTAGATCCAGCTTTAGATCTTTCTGCAAGTGCCACAATTAAACTACAATTAATGGATTTCTAATCACTAACAAGTTGAGCCATTCCTAAAGGGGCAAGCTTTCCAAATATATAAAGCATATTAAGGTTAATCCAAAGGCAGAGGTTGCAGGATCTAAATGACATCAAAACCAGATAGAAACATTACAGGCTTCCTGATGAATCACAATGAAATTAAACCCCTGGAAAAATATATGGCAACTCATTCTTACTATTGAAAATTTCATGAAATCCTTCACTGTCATTAAGACTAGTCATTTCTTTTTCAGAATAAGTAGATGTTATTCATCTTTTTGACTCAAATAGGAAAAAAAAAATATGTAGTCAAATTTGTTGTAACTGCAAATCTAAGAGCTTTAACTTGGACAAAATGGAAACAAACAACTAGGTATCCTTTATGACAAAGGATGAATAATGGAAATCAGGATTCATTAGAAGATTAATATAACACCTATAAATGATGAAATCAGGAGAACCAGACCTAGATGGCATGGTGATATTTGATGTAGAAAATAATGCATTAATGAAAAAAAAAAGTAAGTGTGTACAAGGTAAGTACAAGGTAAGTGACAAAGATGTCGACCGAAACTTTCAAGAAATGAAGTAAATAAAAACATCTTCATACTTAAATCAAGAGAAGATATTATACGCTAATATATATAAACTGAGGGAATGTGATAATCTAATGCAATATTATTATTTTGGACCCCCTCTCATTTCAAAACCACTTCTCTAGTCCATATTTTGATTTTTTGCAAAGCTTCCCTACTTCAGGGGCATTTTTGCAAGTTCAGAAGAGTTATTCCGGATAATCCTCGAGAGATTCTTTGTAAAGATTTCACAAAATAAGAGATATTGTAGCTGACCTACCTCCTAAAGTAGTCCATGAAAAAGCAGATTTTTTGCAAAGCTGCCTGTGTTCTATTGACATGGATTATGGTTGGAACTGATATCTCCATTCCTATTTGTGTTTTGTAAATGAGACAGGCTAAGTAGTGTCGAAGCTAGCTAGGGCCACCATGAAGAAAATTAACTCGGGGTATGGATGAACATAACAAATCTATGGCTACTGTAAAAACTGATGAAGCAAAGGCTAGCATTGTGAGTTTACTCTGGAGGTCTTGTATTCCTTTGTAAAACTATTCCCCTAGAATATATCTGATGCGCAATCAATTGAATCTGCAGAAAAATCAAAAGCAGATAACAAGTTTTATTTGTACTTTTCAAAGCTGTTCCTCAAAATCTACACCACATCAACCACCTCTCACTGAAATATATATATCTTTAACTTTCTTACCTTCTAAAAAATCAAAATAATTGACAATCTGAACCCAAACAATATTTTTTCAAATAACAAATTCATAGTCATCAACCCTATTCATATAAGATGTTTTTAAACAAGTAAAAACCCTCAGTGGGATCTAAACTAAATTGATAGTGAGTAAATCATCAATTACAATGAACAAATAACAAAAATCACTCCATAAGATCTAAATTCCAACTAACATAAATAAATAATGAGGAAGCTAACATGGAAAAATTAAGCAGACAACAAAGACAAGATCCCACAGAATCAACAAATTATATACAAGTATATCTAATTGATCAATATAAAAATTGACTCTTGCCAAGAAAAACAAAAAAAATCGAGTCTTTGAAGATTTTGCAGCCGAAGAGAGAATAAGAGATTGGGAATTGTACAACATGCAATCAATTTGATATGGGTTTGAACGATTTCTTGTATTTTCCTCTGTTTTCTCAGCAAACAAACAGATGGCAGAAAATTCACAGAATTTGGGGGATCGATAAATTGCAAAATGAAAGCGAAAATTACCTTAAAATTGATGAATGGGTGGATAAAGAAACATATATACCAGAATACTAGGGTTTCAATGCCGACATATTTGTGTGTGTGTGTGAGAGAGAACGAGAAAAAATTGAATGTATTAAAATCGATAGGGCATACATCATCTTCAATATACATATATATTTATGCATATATCTATGAAATATAGAAAGAGAGAGAGAGAGCAGTGGATCGATCATACCTGGATCTTAAAGAGGTGAGGGTGTGTTGAAGGTCGTGAGAGGTGAGGGTGTGTTGATCGCCATGCTTCGGTGAAGGTGTGTTGATGGGTGAGGGTAGGGTTCGATTCGTACAAGAACAAGGCTAGGAGAGGTAAGTTTTAATTTGATAAGGTTGAGAAGTAGATGAGAATTGGTTGAATGACGTGTAACTCTCTCATCCATACATATAATGTCTTATTTTTCATTTCTTTTCAATATATATTTTTTTCTTGCTTAATGTTTGGCGCTAGGTTTTTTTCACCCTTTTTGGCGGTACTTTTTCGCGCTAAAAGAAGCCTGCCTTTTCAATTTCACCAATTTTGGGCTTTTGGCACACATTAAAATTAGTATGACTAAAAATTGGGTCTTCAGAACGGTTCAAAAGAGTGTCACTAAGGCCTGTTTCCTAGGTTGTTTGGTTCCATTTGATTTGGTTTGGTTTTTATTTTCAGGGATCAGACCATATTTATTCGGACTTTGTCTAAAAATTTGGAACCAAACCAAATGGAGTGTTTTTGGAACCAGAATTTTTGATGATTCAACCTGGTCTAGTCTGTTCTTATTAATAAAAAATATATATAAATAATTAAAAATGAATAAATAATAATAATAAATTAAGTAAAATATATTTTAAAAATAAAATATAAATAATAAATAATAAACAAAATGAATTAAATAATACCTAATAATAATAATAAATTAATATAATAATAACTAAATAAATGAATAAATAATCAAATATATTTATAAATAATCAAAAATGAATAATTAATAATATAAATAATAAATTAAATAAAACATATTTAAAAAATAATAATAAATAATAAACAAATATAATTAAATAATACATAATAATAAAAAAAAATGAATACAATAATAATAAATAAATATAATAATAAAAAATGGACTAAATAATAAATTAATAAAATATAATTGTAAATAATTAAAAATGAATAAATAATAATAATAAATTAATAAAATAAATAATAAATTACATAAAACATATTTAAAAATATAATAAAAATAAAATAAATGAAATAAATATTAATAAATAAATAAATATAATAATAAATAAGTAATACATAATAAATAAATATAATAATAAATAATAAGTAAATATAATAATAAATAAATACTTATTCATAATAATAACAAAAAAATGTGTATAATAATAATAAATAAATATTAAATTAATAAAATATATATTTAAATAATTAAAAATGAATAAATAATTTATAAATTAAATGAATTAATAAATAATGAAATAATAATAAATAAATATAATATATTTATAATTTAATATATAAATGAATAAATAATAAATTAATAAAATATATTATAAAGTGAAGAAATAATAAATAAATAATACATAAATAAATATTATAATAAATAATAAATAAATAGTAAGACCAGACCGCTTATCAAACAAACCAGACCTGACCACACCGGATCGGACCAGACCAGACCAGACAGATCGCCTACCAAACATGGCCTAAAAGGTCTGTCCCTAATGGGGTATTTTTTGTTTTTTAGGGCCAAAGTTTTTTTTTTTGTGAGATTAATTAAAATTTTAGAGGGGAATATTTTACCCGATTTTGTTTTTATTGTTTTAATGAAAAACTCTAATTTTGAAAAATGAGATAATAATTAAATATTATAAAAAAAATATTAAAAAATTTAAAATGCTAATAAATAATAATTTTTTAAAAAAGATCATTGGTGTTATATCAAATAAAATTAATAAAAAAATTAATAATATCCTAAACATAATGTCATTTATTATTTATATCATTTATAAATGAGGAATACAAAGTTCATATTATCATATAATTAACATTGTGAAAATGTACAAAAAATAATTTAAAAAGTATTTATACACTTGTTCGTATAAATCGATATATATATGGATCGAGTTGGTGTCGTCCACACAGTGTTTTACGTCCAGTGCAATTTGAAATATTTACACACTTTTTCCTGAACCAAAACCATCTGCACCAAACATGGTTTTAGTTCATAATAAAACAACACCAAATACAACCCAACCAAAAACCAACACCGTACCGCTCCGGTTGTCAAACAGGCACTACCCCAATTCTTTTATAAAAAATATTTGAAATATTTAAAATGTTAAGTTTCGAAGCAATATAGTAGCACTACAAAAATAAAATAAAATAAAATTCTAAGACCAATTACTATTTCTCTAGCCGTTTCATGGATTCTCTATCTTATAAGGCACTCACTCGTCTTATTCAAAATAATGACTTCAATTGAGTAAATTCTCAATTCAAAGTACGTAGTTTGATTGAGTTTAATTGAAAAAATTCTCAATTCAAAATAGTGAAATTGACTTCAATTGAGTAAATTAATCTACAATTCAAAATAGTGAAATTGAATTCAATTGAGTAAACCCACAATTAAAGTAGTATAATTGAGTGAAATTAAGTTCAATCCCCAATTCAAAGTAGTGATATTGAGTAAATCTCTCAATTCAAAGTAATTTAATTGAATGAAATTGATAAAATTCTCAATTCAAAGTATTTTAATTGAGTAAAATTGAATAAATTCTCAATTTAAAGTAGTGTAATTGATTGAAATTGAGTAAATTCCCAATTCAAAGTAATAAAATTACGTAAATTCTCAATTCAAAGTAGTGAAATTGAGTAAATCCTCAATTTAAATTAGTTTAATTGAGTAAAATTGAAACAATCAACAATTTAAAGTAGTGTAATTTAGTGAAATTAAGTTCAAATCATCAATTCAAAGTAGTGAAATTGAGAAAATCACTCTATTAAAAGTAGTTTAATTGAGTGAAATTAATAAAATCATCAATTATTCAAAGTAGTGAAATTGAGTAAAACCCTAATGCGAAATAGTTTAATTGAGTAAAATTGAAAATTTCCCAATTCAAAGTAATGAAATTGAGTACAACCCCAATTGAAATTGTTTAATTGAGTAATATTTAAAAAATCCCTAATTTAAAGTAGTGTAATTGAGTGAAAAAATAAGAAAAAATAGAGTATTTTAACACAAATACCCCTTTAGTGACGGTTTGTCTGGACCGTCACTAATAGAGTCCCTTTAGTGACGGTTTGTTGCGACCGTCACTAATAGGCCACATTTAGTGACGGTTTTTCCAGACCGTCACTAAAAATGACCCCTTTAGTGACGGTTCGTTTGTACCATCACTATTAGACCTTTAGTGACGGTTTCTTTGGATCGTCACTAATTCAAGCCTTTAGTGAAGGTTTGTTGGGACCGTCACTAATAGAGATCCTTTAGTGACGGTTTGTTTGGACCGTCACTAAAAGTCCACATTTAGTGACGGTTTTCAGGACCGTCACTAAAAATGACCTTTAGTGACGGTTTTTTTGTACCGTCACTATTATCCTTTTAGTGACGGTTGATTTTGACCGTCACTAATAGATACCCTTTCGTGACGCTTTATTTGGACCGTCACTAATAAGCAACCTTTAGTGACGGTTAGTTTTGCCCGTCACTAAAAGTGGCCTTTTAGTGACGGTTTTTAGCCCGTCACTAATAGACCGTCCCTAAAAGCCTTATTTCTTGTAGTGTATATTCTTTCTCATGAGTATGATGGTGAACCATGAGGACCTGGTTTAATTGAAGTATGGGGTGGAGGTATAGTTGGTTATAAAGAATGATTGAAAAAAAATGAAACAAATTGAATTTTTTTAAGAAATTATTTGGTTTGAGACATGAGTGTTTTGGATTACAAGTTGATTGAATTTGCGTTTATGATTTATGAATAGTATGTGATACGATATTCCCGCTCATGAAAATAATTATTAGATTGAGTTAGTGAGGTGATGTGGTTGTATATAGGTGAATGAATTAGTTAAATTGAAATCGAGAAGAACAATTTCGACCTATAAACACATGAACATAACCCCTACTGTTAAGTTAAATGATCTTTGAGTATTGAGTCGGAAAAATTTTGAATACTACGAAAAAAAAAAGTGAAGTATTTGAAAGTCTTTGCAAATCAAGCCTAGATAGTCTGGATTATTAAGCTCGATGTGTGCTTTATCACCTGGTGACCTAAAGCTGTCTAGCTTGGGATCATTGGACCAACGTCTTCTAAAGCCACTAGGTTAAAAAAACAAAAAGAGAAGAAAGGAAAAAAAAAAACAAAGAAGGAAAAAAAATATGAAGTGAAGAATATAGCAAATGATAAAGAGATATGAAAATTTGATTAATTTGTTGTAGGGGGAGTTCACTTGCACACAGAAGGTTGTTCGGATTGGGAGTAGAGATTAACGAAGTTTTCTACTCTAGTGGGGACCATTCTCAACATTAACTTAAAATAGTTGTTATTTGGTAATGAATGGAAATATTTGTATCTGTGTTACTTTTTATATTGTAGCGTGGCTTGGTTAATGAGTTTGTGAATGCATGAATGCGTGAGAATGAAGGATGAAAAGTTGTGGGTAGTATAGCTAACATTTACAAGACTTCACTCGTCCACTAGGGGTTTAAAAGGCTTGTTACACATGTTAAGTGTAATCGTCGACCCTCACGAAAGCAATGGATTAATGTAGAGTAGTTAAAATAGATAATCATCATGAGATCTTTTCAAAGTTCTCCTGTGAGTTCATTGCTAAAAGACTAGCAATATTTAAGTTTGGGGGTGTGATATGTGTCAAATATTGTCAATTCTAGGCCCCTAACTCGGTATTGTTAAGTCTTATCATTCCATTACTTGGCATTTTTATGCAGTTTGCATGTCTAAGCATGTTTCAGGAGCTTAATGAAGAAAATGAGCTAACTTTAGTAATTAACCAAGGGTGTCCTTGTGTCTTCCCAAAAATAGAGCAAAAGATGAGTTTTCAAGAAAAAAGTGTCTCCTTGAGGGCAAAAACAACATTTTTCGGAGCCAAAACTTTGAAAAACATACTAAAGGAGTTGAGGGGGTTCAAATAGAGGAATAATTAGAAAAAGTGATTTTCATGTTTTTTCTACGCATAGGATACGCAAATAGTAATCAAAAAGTGGCTAGAATCGTCAAAACCATGCATGAGCAATGCATAAGGATTTGGAGCCACGCATGGCCCCTACGCTCAAGTATAGGCCAAGCTACGCTCAAGCGTAGGGCTATATGTAGGAAACATCTGGGTTTTTGAGACCCGATCCGATTCGAATTCCTTTGACTTATCTTTGACTCCAACACCTCTAAGTATGTGTATATGGTATATTTACATCAGATTAAAGGGTTTTGGCTCAGAATTGAGGAGAAATACAAAAAATAGGAATCCTACTCCAAGTGGGACAAGTCTAATACAAATAGGACTCTTCTCAAGTTATTCTATAAATACCAAGGTCTGGACCAGACCTAGGGACCTTCTAATTACATAATTTTCAGAGCACTATCTCTGGATATTTACATCTTTTGAAGAAGGGAGTCATTCAAGACCTAGAGATTTGGAGCATAAGATCATGGAGGGCATTGCTACATCAACGATGCAGTCTCCCACCACCATGCACAACTAAACTGGTATCTAGGATTTTCTAGCAATACCCTAGCTAAGTAATATAGTTTATTTATTTGTTTCAATTGTAACGAGTGAAAACTGAAGACCACACTTGTGATGATTGTGTAGATGAGAGACCATAGTTATTTAATATAAGGGGTTTTATATTTGTTCTACTCATGTCTTAGATTGAATGAATCCATTATCTCAATCAATCGTGTTTATTTGGTATTCTCTAGCGTATCCTAATTTTCTACACAATGGTGTTTAACACTTGAAACCTTAGATTTACATAGGTCATGCCTCGACGAGGTGATATAGACATGATTTAGTTTAAATTCATGTTGTAGGAGTAGATTAGAGTAAAGTAAATGGTATGCACTAATCACTCTCTGTCCGGAGATGAGTTGTAGCGAATCCGATTGACGGTATCTGTTTTGGGATATATTCGACTATTTGCGGTATAATCTGATTCACGGGTGATGGATTGCCTTCTTGCAATTGATCAAGTTGATAGCTATATTATGCAGTTAGTGGTGGAGTACGAAAACCCTAGTTTTTATCTTTGCTGTTCTTGTCTTAATCTATCTTTACTTGCTTTATTAGTTAATAAATCACAAAGAACAAATCATACTTTTATAGTAATTCAAGAGTATTACTTCATGAGAGTTTAGAATACGACTTAGTACTTTGGGTTCAATAACCTTTCTCAAGCCGAACTGTACTACAATACAATTTGTGCACTTCCGATAGGTAAAACTAGGTCATTGTAAGGGTCCATTTTTAAACACTATTTTTAACCCTAGTTTGACCGCATTAGTTACCATAGAAAAACATTAGTATATCATCAGTAAATGAGACATGAGAAAGTTTAGTCGCCACACATGTTTTATGGTAGGAAAACAAGGAATCATTTAAAGTTAAGAAGTTTGTAATGGAAGAAAACACATCCATACCAATAACAAATAGGTAAGGGACAAAGGATCCGCTTGTCTTAACCCTTTGATGCTCTTAAAGAAACCACACATTTCTCCATTAATAGGAACAGAGAAGGTTGCAGTTGAGATACAAGACTTGATCCAGGAAATAAAGGTGATGAGGAAATTCATAACTTGTAGTGCATCCAGAATAAAAGCCCAATCAATAGAATCATAGGCTTTATTTAAATCAACCTTGAGAGTGCATCTTAGAGGATTTACATCCCTATGATACCCTCTCACCAACTCTTGTGCTAAAATGATGTTGTCACCAATCTTTCTACCTTTAACAAAGGTATTTTGTGCCTTGTCAATGATGTTAGGAAGAATGGGTTTCATCTTGTTTGCTAACAACTTAGAAAAACACTTATAAATGACATTAGAACAAAAAATGGGACTGTAATCAGAGGGGGACATTAGGTTTGGAATTTTTGGGATTATAGCAAGATAGGTAGTATTAATCTGTTTCAACATCAACCCATTTTCAAAAAAAATCCTAATAGATTGAGTGACATCCGTTCCCACTATATGCCAGGTTTTTTTAAAAAATATTGAGTTAAAACCATCAGGGCCTGGTGATTTATTTGACTTTATAGAAAAAGTACAATTTTGAATCTCAATATCAGTGGGGATAGAGCCTAAATTATCAAAAAAATCATCACTAATGATTTTGTTAACAAACTAAGAAAGAATAGGTGTACCTGGGTAACAATGATTGCCACCTAACATGTTGAAAATACTGAGTGAAAGTATCTTTAATGACCCCACTTTCCTTTGAAATGGTTCCATCAGAGAGCTTCACATTAGCAATTCTTCTTCTGTTTTGTCTCTATTTTGTTCATTGATGGAAGAAACTAGTGTTGTGATCATCTAATGTCAGCCTTTTAATTCTTGCCTTTTGATTGAAAAGTTGCTCTTCCATGTATATTGTTTAGACTAGCATAAATGATGCCCAATGCCTTTTCCTGTTCCCTCAGCCCAACATCACCAGGATTTGAATCCAAAGCACTTTAAACAGATGCTAGTTCAGTTCTGGCCTTAACCACTCTGGTAGTAATATCACTAAAAGAATTATGATTGAGGTCCTTTAAACATGCCTTGAGCATTTTCAGCTTTGTAACCACTTTGAACATAGGGATCCCAATAACCTCAGTATTCCATACCCTAGCCACTGTTTCAAAAAACTCAGGGTGTTCACACCAAAAATTAAAGAATTTGAAAGGGGTTTTCATGATACATTCCTACTCCAAGTAGACAAGCATGGGGCAATGATCAGAACATAAGGGGGAGGGGGGCGGGGGAGAAAAGTAGCATTTGAAGCAGGGAAGGAAAGATCCATTTAGGGTTCACCAAAACTCTATCAAGTTTCTCAGCAACAACCTCACCCCTTAAAGACTTGTTTAACCAAGAGTGCAAAAAACCAGTGAAGCTTAAATCATCCACACCAAAATCATTAACACACTCATTGAATTCATTCATAGTAGGGGTCCAGTTAGTGCATGACCCAATTTTTTCTCTAGGGCTTCTAATAGCATTGAAATTCCTTAGCAAAATCCAAGGGTGGTCAGTCGTATGTGAGCTTGACTCCAACAAGTCATCCCAAAGCAGTCTCCTCTCCTCAAAAGTGTTAAACCCATAAACAAAAGTAGCTAAGAAAACATGATCAATGAAAATTGAGGTCACCAAATAGTGGATAAACTGTTTAGTCATAGACAAGCATTCCACTTTCACCTTACAAGGGTTCCATAGAATCTAAATCCTACCTAAAGGGGCATAATCAATATTGGTTAGAAGAGGCCAATCAGATAAAGCCTGGTGAATGCTTGCCAAGTTTAAACTTCTCACTTTAGTTTCAATCAGTCCAAAAAAATCAATGTGATGAATATTCATAAATGATCTAATTTCTCTTAATTTGGAGGATTACTCATCCCTCTAACATTCCAAAGCACCAAAAATCCTTAAGACAACTTGAGGAAATGGAGATCCTTGAAGAACCTAGAAAAGTCATCCTTGGTAGACTTATTTTTTTTCCTTAGCTACCTTTCTTGCCTCTTTTTTCAATCTATTCCTTTCCTTAGGAGACGCCCTATGGATTCCCAAGGGTTTGACAGCAGAACATCATGGATCAAAAGAAGTGATCATGCATTCCAAAGTGGTTACATCAGCAACATCATGAACCTCCTAAATGTAACCATCAATGAGAACAACCTCCATCCCCAGAGAACCACCACAAGAACCATTACTGACTCAGGGCAAGGCAAAATTTGGTATCTATTAGATGAATGGGAAGAAATAGATAAAGGGGAAGAAGTGAGAGTACTAGTGATGATGGGCGCAAATGTAGGAGTAGGAATAATGGGTAGAGGAGGGCAAGGGCAAAGAAGGGGAAGTAGAGGGTTAGAAACACAATGAGGAGGGGGGGAGCCAAAACACAAGAAGAGGGGGTGAGAGAGGAGGGGGGTAAAAGAACCTAGAGGGGCTAGTAAGAGAGCAGGAGGAAAGGGGAGAATACCATGAGAGCCAACACAAGAAAAGGGGGGCACTGGTTTTTAGACATATCCTTTTTTAACCAAATTCCATCTTTTATCACTCTCCCCCAAGGCACTAGAATGTACCACCTTAGGAGCCCTGACTCTCTTAACCTTTGTACAATAGGAGAATTAATGACCAAAAGTACAGTATGAAGAACAAGCTGGTGGCAACAATTGATATTCAAAGTCAATGTCCTTAAACAAATTTTCACCCACCTTCAATTTAATTGTTTTCTGCCTTTGGTGGGTAGAACTAATCTAAATAAATATTCGTGCATAAGACAATCTCTTTTTCGACATTGTTATCTCGGTTTTCCTAAGTCACTTGCAATGGAACTAAGCCCTTTTCCATTCCAATATTCAAATGGAATATTGAAAAACTTCACCCATACAGGTATAGAGGCATAACTTTCCTTAATGAATTATAGATTTGGCTCCCATTTTTGAAGGATGATAGGTCTATTGGAAAACATCCAAGGACCCTCATCCAAAATCCTTTTGCTTTCACTTTCAGAACTAAATTTGAAAATAAAGAAACCAGAATCAGTCCCAATAGTGTCAACCAAGCCTTTTTTCATCCACACCTTTCTAGACAGTGGACTAACCATATTAAAAGGTAACTTCTTTGACAGGAAATAACCTATTAAGCTTGATTTCCATTCCAAGGCACCATCCTCCCTAGCACAAAGAGGGGGATCAACATAAGACATCCCATAAAAATAATTAGAGGGAATGAATTCCAAGGAAAACCCAGTAGGAGTAGCAACCTTATACCACAACCTTGAAACACTAACAGGTGGGAAAGGCAAAATGGGCTGATTAGTAACAACGAGAACACCAGTAATAGGGCCGATAGGTATGGCAAGAGGAAATCCAAGAGAGACCCTAGGGTTAGGGTCAGGCATAAAAGCCAACAAGCAAGGGAGAGGGGGAAAAGAATCAAAAGCTGCACCAGCAGAAAGAGGAAAGGTGGGTATGGTACTAGGGAGAGGTAATAGGGGAGGAAAACTAGCTGACACCACTTTTGAAATTTGAAAAGAGGTGTTACCAAAAGAAGACAAGTCACCATTAGGGTTAGGTGAGAAAAAAACACCATTCAAAGGGGGATGAACTTCACCACCCACAGTCTCACCAAGTGGCACGTGTGACACCAACCTATGACCAGAAGGACCAAATGAATCCAGGCCACCATTACCAACATTACCAACACCAGGAGGAGGGCCACCAGGGGAGAGTAACGTAGAAGAGATGGATGATAGGGAAAGGGGACATATGAAACCATATTAGGTAGCCACAAAATAGTAGAAACAACAGGCAAACATAAAGAATCAGCAGATAAACATGGCTTACCCCCAGACATTTGTTTTTGCAATAAACGCACATGTTGTCTCAACATTTTGAGTTCATCCAATTGGTTCATCCAATCTTCATAATCTCAATGTTTTGATTGATGCTAGGTTGAAGCATGTTTAGCCTATTGTGCAAGAGTCTGTTATCCCTCTGCAAGATGTCCACTACCTTTTCCACTGTAATAAGCTCTTTTGTTATGATATTAAGCTTAAAGTCATTCTGAATGGCAAGGGTCACCACATCATCATGTTTTTCCTCAACCTTAGGACAAAGCAGAGGACGCAAGGTTCACAAGTTCAAAGAGGACCTAGAGGGGCTCTTGATCTGCTGCTGAGAGAGTGAGCAGGGTAGACATGATTAGAAGACCTAGAGTGAGAAGAAGGAACAAGGAGAGGAGGGTGGAGGAGGGGTGGGGCAATGGTAGGAGGAGGATTGGGGGGGGGGGGTGTTGTGAATAATGGTGGAAGGTGGAGGAAAAGGGATAGTCATGGGGGAAAAATATATACTAGTATGCAAATAGTTTTACATTTGTTATAGTATAATTTAGCTTTGTTATTTTAATACCCTACCATTAATCGTTCATTTATTTTTTCAACTATCCTTTAGCATTCCAGCTATCACCAGTTTCATGCTTTTTCAATTTTTCTGAATATCAGTACTGTCCAAGTTATTTTCAATTCCTCTTGTTTCGTTCATGCTTTTACTTTCGTGCTGTGAAATTAACGAAGTAGAAGTACATGTTTTTGCTATGGAATACTGTGAGTTTAGACTGGAAGCACTTTTAGTACTTATGTTTTTGCTGTGTAATTTTAAAAAGTAAAAAATGCAAAACAACTTTTTTTAGTGAATACAAAAACAGTTTTTTTATTTAGTATTAATTTCTGTTTTTTGTAAAAATGACAAAATTTACTTTATATTTTTCTAGTTTAGAAAACAAAGCATAGAGTGTCAAACATACTTCAGTTATAAAACTTTTGATAAAAAACATACAAAATAAAAAACAAAAACGTGAACCAAACAAACTGTCATTTATTTTCATCTGACATTGTTCCATCATATTACAATGCACTACTATTTCAAGGCTTAGTTTATATTACTACTTTTTCAATTTCATTATATTACAAGAACGTGATTAGCAGTTTTTTTTTGTTCCGTTTCTTCATAAAATTTGTATAGGTTTAAACTGCTTCCCTACTTTGTATGAAAATGCAACGGAGAGTTTGTATAAGCAAATTCTTTTTTCCATGGGTGACTTGTAGTTGTATAATCAAATTCTTTATTCCATGGGTGACTTGTAGTTGTAGCATGTTATCGGGATATATATGTATCAATCATTTAATTCAAGTGTCAATCCACACAAAAGTTAGCATAATAAATATGTGCATAAAATTCTTGTTTAAAGATAGATTTCATATAACAAAATAAAAAAAGAAAACGAAAAGTTAAGAGCCTACTTGGTTTGTATCCTTAATGTTCTCGAAAATTCTCAAAAAAAAAATAAAAAAAAAAGAAATTATTTTTGGAGAACAATAAAAGAGAAATCTTTGAAAAATGCATTTTTATAACTGATTTTTTTAAAAAAACTATTTACAGAAAACTCAATCAGGCAAATTTTGTGTACAATTTTTAATTTTCAGTTTTAGAAAACGAATCCTATTTTTAAAAATGAAAACCAACCATGCCCTAATATACTACATAATCCTAACTTGGAATCAAGTAGTTGTTGAAGTAGTCTTATCATATATCTTTTAAGGGGAAAAAATAAACTTACTTCATTTTATTTGCGCTTTTCTCTAAATCGGATTTGTTCTATAAAATATTGGTCAATTTGCAATTTATCACAATATTCAAATTTCATAACGATGTGGACACATGTGGACACCAACCAAATTTATAAAAGTACCAACCCTTCAATATCATATACTCAACTCACCCCTTGATTAATCCAACAGATGAGTTCTAATTGTTATTGAAACGCTTGTAACTAGACTTTTGAGTACCCTTTTTGGCGGGAATGGTCTTCACATTCTTGAACTTTTGTGAGATCTCTACGATACTTTCATAGATAAGATCCATCGGCAGAGAGAGAGAGAGAGAAATAGATAGCTTGAACATTCTATATCAAATGTTTCCCTAGTTTTTTGTGATTATCCAATTGTGCTCCTACATGTGAGATCTTTATGCACAATCGGATGATTCGTTGCTGAAAAATTTAGGCTACTAGGTGTGTGAATGTTTAAATGTTAATTTCTCGATTTATGTACTTTAAAAATTGTGTTGTTGTGGTGGTGGCCTAAATCGCCGAAGTATTAAGTGATCATGTTTACATGAAAATGCTAGTTTTGTGGTTTCGGTGTTTCATGAGTATGTGGTTATATTCATGTCTTATATGCTTATATTGATAGCGAGCATGTGTCGTTCTTGATTTAAATGATTATAATGTATATGCCAGCATGCGTAGGATGTTAGTTATGGCATGATATTATTTATGTCATGTTCCTTGCACGAGCATGTAGTTAATTGGTAGGATCCGGGAGTGGGTGTTTTCATTTGAACACATGAATTTGGAGTAAGGCCATCCTAGTGTAGGGGCTTCAGAGTAAGGCCACCCCACTTGATTTTAGGGACCTCGGGGTAAGGCCATTCCACTGATTTTAGGGGCATCAGAGTAAGGCCACTCCGTTTGAGTTAGGGACTTTGGAGTATGGCCAACTCGCTCGTTCCTAGGACTTCAGAGTACGACCATCTTGGATGAGTCACCGTGCGTGCGATTGCACATTGGTTAACTTCAGGGTAGCATAGAGGCTTACACCTGTCAGTGACTTGTCACTACTACTATAGTGAGTGTCGGGGTTGAGAGTGTAGGTACACATGGGCATACACTACATTTCATCTTACTATTGTTATAGTTGACCGTTGATTGTTCAGTGTTTTGAGTTGCGAGAACTCATTGGTATGAGGACATAGCTAAGATGTTGTAATTTTAGGATAAACGCAGGTGTTCGGGAAGAGCTAGTTTGTCTCGTCCAGTTAGGGGCGGAGATAGATGACGTCTCCCTGTTGAGTATTTGAGCTCATTGTGTTTACCATTTTCAAGATATGAGCCCAGACAGGATCATGTGTAGCTACAGGGACCGTTGTCAACCTATAGTGCCTTCGTTTGTATTTTTTAATATAGGTCATGCTAGGGAAATCTGTTCGAAAACAGAGCTCTTTTATCGTGCCCGAACCATTTTTCGCAACATACCTATATAGGTCATGCTAGGGTTGTTTATGATTATGTTTATCCCTCTGGATTACTGTATTATTTTTTGGCACCTAGGGTGCAGTGGCCTATATCTATTGCCGCGTTGGTACTTATTTCATCATTGTATGGTACTGCATGTGTATTTTGGACTTTAGACATGTGGTGGGGCTTGAATGGGTGGCGGTAATACTGTACCGTCTATCCCGGTCCCTTTTGTTTTGTTTTTTTTTGTTGGATTATCATGCGTTGAGATTATTGATGCCCTTACAGGATGTTGTGTAGTAGACTTTATCCACCTGAGGGTCCCCGTACAAACAGGACTCTACTCGATTTTTTGATATTTCGCCTAAGGTTGCACTCCAGTGATCCTAGACTCTTGTGATGGAGGTCTAATGAATTCTGGGGCGTGACAAGCCACCTCCTCGCTTGCCACTTGAACATCTGGGAGGACGACCATTGACTATGTGAGTAGCAGGAGAAGAGAAGACGGAGTTTGAGAACTCCAGGTTCCCTCCTAAAGAATCCTTAGACATGATCAGATCATAACAAGAAAGGAAAGGAGAAGGGAGAGAGAGTTCTTCCATAAATAAAAATATATATATATGGAAGTTAAATATGGAGTATTATTTGGAAGTAAAATAAAAAAAATTTCACAGAAGTTAAATATTGAAGTTATAAAATTTTACATACATTTAATACAATAAATATTATCAAACTCAATTCCTTAAATGATTTGAAAGTTAAATATGGAGTATTATTTTGGAACCACGAGGTACATATTCTGTTAAATATGGACTATTATTTTGGAACCACGGGGTACATTTCATTAAGCAACACAGAAAAGTAAATTCATTTATTGACTCCTTAGCAATCTAAAACAACAGTGCATTCGAATAAGTGTCTTTGGTAACCTTAGAGATTGTCACTTGTGACCACCTCCAGCAAGGTCTTGAAATTTTGAGTTGAACAACCATTTGGTCCAACAGCCTTGAGAGCAAGCTCTTTGAACCCTCCAATTTCTTCCCTCAATTTCTTCCCTGCCTCATTCTTAAAAATCAGTTCTAGAGCATGCATTGTACCACTTTTGGTTATGGCACTGCCTTCAAGCCTCACACCAATTTTCAACAAGTTTTTAACTGCCCATGCATTTAAGTGCTGATCTGCAAAGAATGGCCTCACAATCAAGGGCACATCACCGGAAATACTCTCCAACACCGAGTTCCATCCACAATGCGTCACAAAAACTCCAATAGAACCATGCGACAACACTTCTTCCTGGACAAGATAAATATTTACTCTATAAATTAGTGGCATCTTGCTACTTTCTAAAATAAAAAGATCCCCGACAAAGGGTGAACCACAAAAAGATATCTATATAATTAATTAAAATTAAAAGAATCTTTAAATCTAAATATTTATTATCATTTTGTTGAACAAAATAAGAAACAACAAGGTTTAAATCTTATTAGCAATGCTACATGTCATAGAATTAAATTCATAATTACATCATAAATAAAAAAACGATAAGGTTTTGAAAATAATTAATGTTCATTCCAACCCTCGTTGCTTAATTGAATAACAATTTTAACATCACATTAATTTTTATTTACCAAAAAAATATTCATAATTCTTTATATTAATTCCTATTTTGGATATGTGTCGATTCATATATTCATCCACCTCAATTTTAATTACCAAAAAAAAGATAAGGTTTTGAAAATAATTAATGCCTTCGATAGATTTTTTTTTTTTCAAGCTTAAAACACTAAAATTAAAATAGTTTTGGGTCTGATTTTATTAAGTTTGTATTATTGGGTTGGGTTCTGAATTTACAATTGTGTTTGTGAATTGAGAATTTATTTGTTGTTGGGCCATAACTCATTATTTAATTTTGGGCCTATTAATACTAAAAAAAATAAAATTATTTTGTGGTTTTGTCCCAACCTGAGGACCAAGGCGGCCGCCTTGCCCGCCTTAGGTTAGGACGGGCCCTGTTCTTAGGTTTCAGCTGGCTTTACGTCCTTATGATGAAAATTGATATGGAAAGGAAAAGCAAGCCTTTATCAAAATTGTATTTTCGTGGATTGGGGGGTATGGAGTGAAGCCCCCACTAGCTCCTCCTAAAGCAGAGCTAGAGACAGAAAGTAGGCTCAGGATTGCCGCAGAAAAAAAAATGTTGATGCTAATGACATGATTAAGGATATGGAGACTCGGACTAATATGGAACAAAGATTGGAAGCAAAAATAAACCTTCTCTCAAAACAATATAATGTTCCACCACGAGCTCCCCATAGAAAGTAGATGTACAAGTGTAGTGTTTCATATGCTCTTTGCATTTTATTAAACATGTGTAATTATGTATTTATAGGATTGGAATCTTGGTTTATAAATTGGACAAATTAAATTTTGATATATATGATTATCTTATTTTGACTTTGATAGTGTATATACCTTTAATTTTTAGGTATGTAAAAAATATACAAAATCTAAATATTAGTACTAATCTTTTACTTTTGTATATTTTTTTGACAAACTTATTTGTGACGCCTAAATGGTACTGTAACAATTAAGCCAATGGTCAGAAAAACATACCAATACCGACCCTAACTTAGGGTCGGAAATGAGTAAGTAATTCCGACGCCTTTTGGCATTAGAATTACCTTCATTTCTTGTGGAAGAGTTTAGCATTTTTCAAATAGATAGATAACAAAATATTGTACCTGTGGTGTCCATGCCACTATTTTGCCTCTGCAAGAATCCATCCGGTAAATGGCATGTCATATTGTCTGCAAGGGCCCAGAGAAATGGAGTTGCAGTTGCTTCAAGTGCCTCAGCCAATGCCACTATCTCGTTAGATGTCGGTGTTGCCTTGGTTCCGAAGGCAATGTATACCACAGATGCCGGTTTTTGCTTGTCTAGCCAAGCTAGGCAGCCATACTCATTTTTTGTTAGATGCGGATTTGAAAGGTCCTACGCTGAGGAGCTTCTGAAACTTGGACTTGAGATCATTTGTGTGAGTGGAGTCTTCCATATCTTCGAAGGAGTTCATGGTAACGACGGTGGCTCGTGGAAGAGCTTTTCCCATTTTATGTAGGATGATTGAAATGGGAGATTCTAAGTCTCCGCAGACTACTCCACTTGGCAAGTCACCAAGGCGTAGAGAATGAAATCCTGGAATGCAAGAAAGCATTTCGTCTTCACGACCTGTATGCAAGATATGCTTACGAACATTAATGATAGTAAAAAATATTTGTTAGACTTTTGAGGAATGATAAAGGATAAAAATACACAAAAATTAGTTAATGAATCTATGATATTGATGCTGGCCATCTTATGTTATAGTTGGTGACTCATTTTTTCTAAAATGAAAGTTAAACTTAGCTATCAAAATCAATTGTGTTGTTCATCAATTAACCTTTTTTATAAATACAAATCCAACCTATTGTATTTTACACACAAATAGAGAGAGAATAGGGAGAAATACAGATTAGTATTGTTCTTGGTGTGAATGAAATACCGGTGAGGGTGAGCGATACATGAGTGAGTGAAACACTGTGTGAGTTTTGTAATCCTCTCATTGATCGATAGTGAAATGGTGCTCTCCGTGGACGTAGACTGATTTGGCCGAACAACGTATATATCTTTGTGTCGATTATTTAGTATGTGTTTGTGTGTAATTTCTGATTTGTATGTATACACAGTTTCGAACATAAGGTGTGAAAACCCTAACAAGTCACCCCATTTGATAGAGGGGAGGCTATGCCAACTCAATTATATTGGGTGAATATAATTTCACTGATATATATATATATATATACACCATTTATAACTAGTTGAGGCTAATAGAGCGATAAATAATACCGCACCATTTATTACTGTAAAAACATTATGTAATGTATCCAATTAATGAAATAATTGAATTGCTTAACTGATAATTTGTTACCATTTTCAAAAATTCATTATTATTACTAAAATGGTTAATTTCATTTACACTCCCTGAAATATGTTTTTATTTCAATCAAATCACCTCACATTCGAGAAACTTCATTTACACCCCCCTTGAGGTTTGAAAGTGTCATCATTTACACCTCCTAATGTCACCTTAAAGATAACATCATCCTGAATTTTTTGTAAATACTTAAACTACCCTCAATGTGTTATCCATGTGTTATTTCGAAATAAGCATGATACTTTTATCAATTTGACCCCTCTACTCATTTAACAACATTATAACTCAAAGATTAACCTCCTTTAAACAAAATCTCATGTTTACATCATAAGACATTAAACCAAATATTATTCACAAAATAGCAAAAATATATATAAAAAAAATTTATTCACATTATCAATTTGGCACCGTTCACATTCCTCCCAACTCGGTACCCAGTCCGACTCACCCCTCCCTCCATTATGTGTTAAGTATGTAGATTAGAGGGTATAGTTTCTCTTAGGGATCTATCTCTGAATTTTAAATACCCCTCTTCTAAAGGCTAAATGGTCTATTCCCCAACTTTATACCAACAACCTAGCATTTGGGTATTTTGCTGATATTTTAAGGAATTAGATGATTAATCAATCCTAACTATATCTCTCTCTCTATATATATATATATAAATGATTAAGATATCATTATTGTTATATTTGATATGTTTCTCATGGAAAATTGTCACGTGGTGAATATATTTGATGCTAGTGAATTTCATAATTATAAATGATTAAGATATCATTATATATATATATATATATATATATATATCGTTATATATATATAGATATATATATATATATCGTCACACTTTTAACTCAGTTGTTTATTAATTTATTTCTATTTACAAAATAGAAAATTAATCGTAAAAAATTCACAGTAATCTTATATATTACTTATGTGATATTATAACCCTAAAAGGAAATAAGTGTTCGGGTTTGATGGCGGTGGGAATGGACACGTGTTAGACAAAATTTGTATACGATTAGATCTAGTGTTAGGCTTTTTGTTTGGATTTTGGGTTCGAAGAATATAAATCTATGATTTAGGGTATATGTTTAAGTAATAGTGGGGTTTGTTTGGGTATAGGGTTAGGCTTGTTTGGATATAAGATTTAGACTATCCTAAGATTACATAAATTTAGGTAGTGTTTGGGTTAAGGGCAGTTTAGATATTTCACACTAAATTGCATATTATCCCTTAGGGCTTTGTATAATTATAGAAAACATTCCTGAGCTATTTTTACCTCTAATTCAGTCCTTCAAGTTTGTAGAATTTGAAAAAAAAAAAAAAAAAAGCCTGAAACTCAAGCAAATCAACATTTTGGCAGATAGCTTGCATAAAGTTTAAAAATATGTCTAGAACACCATGGTGGTAATATAAAACTTTTTTTTTTGGGTAACCGTGGTGATCCGGGCTAGCTTACGCGCATCCCGAATAATTCCCGAGACCCTGAAGTTAACTACCGGGTAAACCTCCAGTGATCCAGACAGAAACGTAGTTGGGAGGATTTGAACCTAAGAATATAAAACTTTTTGTTTAAAGCGATCTAACATTTATATACATCTTATTAATAGACGAATAAATTTTTTTTTTTCAAAATATGTTAAGAAATTATAATTCCAATAATATATGCTATTTTAAAACTTTTCTTACTAAATAATTCAATATTACCGAAATAGGATTAATTTTGGCTAGAGCGCCCAAATCCGCTATATATTTGACACGGGTTTGTCGTAATGCTGAAACTATGGCGAATGCATAAATAAAGATACCAATTAGTAGTGATTGAATTCCTTCTATGGTTCCACATGAGAAACACGTACGAATATAACCTACATGTCCAATTGAACTATGAGCTAGAAGTCATTTTATATAAATAAAAATTACTTAAATAAAATCTCATATTTAAGGTTTATTTTAATTTTTTATTGTGAAAACTAAATATATTTGATAAAAAGATTTCATAAAATAAAAAATGTTAAAAATAGTTCAGGGGGATTTCTTAAAAATATATTATAATCTTATATTTATATATCTTTTAAACATTTTCTTTCTAAATATACTAAAATAACTATATATTAGACATATTTAAATACAATTAAATACGATTTTGAGATCATATTTTCATTTTGTAAAAAAATCTAAAAACTATTTTGAACAAGTTGAACAAATATTATAAGTGCTACATGCAAAAATAACTATATAAAATAAATAATTCCACGAATGTGAGGGAGTGAATTGCATAGAAAACTTTTGTAACTCCCTCAGTCCCACAAACAGTTGTCCAAAATTGAATTTTAATATTTTAATAGGATTTATGTGTTTTCATTTTTCCCGGCAATAAAGTGTAAACTTTACTTTTTTAGTGGTTCATTAATTTTTTAAGTTAACCAAGAAAGGTAAATTTAAAAGATATAAAATTATTTTGTAATCGATAAAATTAAGAAAGTGAATTATTAATATAGAACGGGGTAAAATATCAGTTGGATTAAAGTTATATATTTACACCTTTAATTTGACTACTGAAAAGTTGGCTCTGATTAGTCCAAAGGGTTCAGCAACTTTTGCAAACGTGAGAGATTGGGGCATAAGTAGCTTGAGGTTCTCTTTGCACCTTTGTATTTACATTTTAGATTATAAAAAATGAATTAAAAAAACATCAAAGGTAAGTAAAGGATATATCCGGCGGAGCCAGTAAGAAGAATTAGTCACCTTTATATATGTATTATATATTTTTCAAATATTTCCTTAATTGTAATTTTTTTTTTGGGTCTCTAATACTTTGAAAAATTTTCCCTTCTAAAATTATTTTGATTTTTTTTGCCTTTTTTCTTTTAATTTATTTTATTATCATGATTTTCTATTCTAAATTTTTTCTCCTAAATATCGTTTATTCATATTTTACTTTCTTATTTTATTCTATATTCATATTAGCCTTTTCTTTTCCTTCGTATTCTACTTTCTTCTTCTTTTGGCCTTATCATATTCTAGTGGATAATGAAAATTAATGTAGAATTTAACATAATATATAGCAAATCTTGAAGCTATTTAATATAACTTTTATATATAAATATGACAAACTTATAACGATAAAAAAATGTATATTGAAAATAAAAAGTCTCTATACTGTTATTATAGACATTGATAACAGTATTAAATATGATAGAGATATTTTAAATAGACATTGATAAGATAGAGATATTTTAAATATGTTTATGACTTTTCTACAACTCTTATCATGATATGATATTTTTATATTCCATCGACATTGATAGATATATCCTTAGAGACATCCAATTCCAACGACTTTCGTTATAAATGCATCACTGAACCGTAACTAAAAATTCTCACAATTGGTATTTCATTAGAGATATGTACTTGTAATTTTAAAAACAAAACAAAAAACAAAAAATTAATGGTAAATCCATTTTAATATTATGTTGATCGATGTTTTGTTAAAAAGAAAAAATGATATATAGGGTTGTCTATATTTTACCAGTCGTACAAGTGCCAATAGTTTGCCTGAGGAAGTCAGTGTGAACATGCACCCAGAGTGCAGACGACCCTGAGATCCAATGCGCCACCCAAGGGACATGCATCTCCTCCGCCATCTCCCCCGCAAATGTCAGAAATGCATCGGAAATCAAGCAGCTAATCCGCTTCCCGGTATCGGCCTCCACCGCTCTCATACCACTCCTAAAATTATCTGGCGCTGCCTTCATAAACAACCCTATCACCTCCTGTGGCTTCCCTGTCAACACATAACCCTCTGGCACCCCATCCGGTACGTTGTAGGGCTTTATATTCTCCGGCATTGGGGCCGAGAACAACGACCGGTTCAATCTGGCGGTGCTGAAGAAAGAGAAGGTAACATCTGGTGCAGCAACCGCTAAGCTCCGTGTCAGCGCAAAGAGGATACCATGGTGGGAGGTGAAGGGGAACGCAAGTACGCCAACGTGTTGCTTCTTCTGTACCACTGTTGACATGATTTGTTTGATTGGTTCTTGAGAATGCTTTGTGTACTTACGGTAGTTCTGTTTAAAAAATGGAGGGATCAAAGGTATCTATAAAAGCCCTATGACAACCCCACAATTGGAAATATATACACACGCGAAATAACTTATGGGACGTTGTTTTCTTTTTAAAACTTAATTAATTAAGAAAATCCATATTAACCCACCTACCCCGTATTCTTATGCGTCGGATGCTAATACATTTTTCTAGTGCGCTCAAACTTTACAACTTCTTTCTTGCATAATAGTACTCCATAGTTATTGATGTAGGTGACTTTTCAACCTCTCTCTTGCATAATAGTACTCCATAATTATTGACGTAGTTGACTTAGATGTAAAAAAGTGTTGTCCATAAAATATTTTAACCAACTATCTTGTGGTAAAGTTCAGATGTCCCATGCATAATGATTCGGTTGATTTAAAAACTTTTGTTCATTAAATATTTTAGGGATAATTATTCAAACCTCCCCCGAACTATGGCATAATTGCACGCGATTCCCCTAACATTTTAATACTATCATAAACCTCTCTTAATTTCACATCCGTTGTAACGTTTAACCTATTTTGTTCAAAGTCAACGCCGAACATTACTTTATTGGTCAATAAAAGCATATTATGGACCAAACTCCCTATTTTACCATTTCTATATATCCTTACAAATACATTTGAATCCTTACTTTTGTATTCAAAATTACTAGAATATCCCAACTTCTTTTACCAAATGACCCTCATATGTATTATATATAAACTAATTTGAGTGGTTGTTTATACATACTCTCTCTTTAAAAATAACTCATTTTCTATCTACAAGTCTTTTGTCATGACTTGGGGAAAATAAAGGGTGCATATGAAATAACAGTTGTTACTAAACATAATTCCCGCCAATATATTTGAGGGCAAGGTAGTATATATTCACCATCATCTAGAATATTTTCTAAATATCTCTAAAGATAAGAGAGTATATACGTCATTTCACTATTATTTCTTATCCGACCAATATTCCGATGATACTAAAGGAAGTCTATTATATTATTAAAATATTAGGGAACTACATGCAATTATGTCTTAGTTCAGGGAAGGTTTGTGTAATTATTCCAATATTTTGATTAACTATCTTGTCGTAAGATGTCGCATATTTTGCGATTTAACTCAAAAACTTAAGTTGATAGGTGAGACTAACATCCACCCATTAAACTCAAAAGCTTAAGCGGACCCGATGTAGGCCTCTAACAATCACCCTCATTTGAAGTCACAAAACGTCCTTGTTGCAATTGGATCACCCTACCTGCCCGACTTGGACACGAATTCAACCCAGGTGATGGACACCAAACGGGTGCTTGGCGTAGTACCAGAATAAGGACTAGGTCCAATGTAATACCATAGTACCCTACATGCCCGATTTGGAGTTTGTGTACGTTTACTTGGTGGTGGTAATTATCTACTATTATAATATCTCCACATGATTATAGTGAAATCCCTTATCATTCATAGACCTGGCCCAGCTTGGGGTGAACCATATAAATCTTGTGTTTCTTCTGTGTGAGTGCCTTTGATATCTTTCTATTATTGCTTGTTGCTTCCATTGCACCCCCAACAAGTGGTTTTAGAGCCGATATTCATAAAACATAAAGACTTTCAACCGATTATGCAACGGGTCTAAGTTGCAGGGGAGTCAATCGATTCCGGATATCGTGATGAATTCATAACATGGAGCTCGAGTCATCAAGGTGGAGCCTCGAATATTTAACAAATCAAACAACGTCAAGTGTGGACAATGATAGCTCTGCAAAAGGATCCTTGTGATTGGAGGTGCAATGAATTGTTCCGATGAATGTCTTGGAAGAGATGATTGAAGCGTAGAGATTTTATATGATAATTTCTTGTTAGAGGAAAATTTTATTCTCCAGGGAATTCTAATCCCTATCCAACAAGGAATTGGATTTAAATATTTAAATAGATATTTATGGTTAAGAGTGAGATTTATAAGAAGAAGAGATGTAGCCTCCGGAGTATGTGCTTTGAAGGGCAGAGAGAGTTTACAGGTTGGGTAGAGTGCACATCGATGACGAGAAGAAGTCTCATGCAAAGGAGTCGCGGGTACACGGTAAAAACTCATGAGGTGGAGTTTGTGTACGTTTACTGTTGGTGGTAATTCTCCACTGTTATAATTTCTCTAGATCATTATAGCGAACACCCTTCTTATCCATGGACGTAGTCCAATTTGGGGTGAACTATGTAAATCTTATGTTTTTTATATTCTTCTATTGCTTATTGATTCCACTGTGCCCCCAACATAACACATAGTCATGGGTTGTGGACTTATTTGGCAGTTTCTTCTAACCAGTTTTGTAAGGACATTTAGGATTGAGTTGATCATAAGATTTGAGAAGATGAAAATTAAGACGAAAAACAATTTAGGGTTTGAGGGATTGGAACTTGTAATTTATAATTGGGTAAAGTGCAAAAAAAAACCCTCAACTATAAAAGGAGCAAAAAATACCACAACTATGTCAATTGGGTGCAATGTACCCCATCCAAAATAATTTCCATTGCAAAAATACAATTTTACCCTTACAAAAATAAAATATATATTTTAAAAGTTAGATAAATAAATTTATATTCCAAAAAATATTTACTCCCCCCCCCCCCCTCCTCTCTCTCCATCACCATTTTTATCCTAATTATTTTCAGAATTTATGCTTTAATGTGTAGATCCAAACCCACTATGATGTGTAGATCCAAACCCTAAGTGTGTTTTCTTAAGGTTTGCTTCTATTAGCTTCCTTTGCTCTATATATATAAATATATATATGTGTATGTGTGTGTGTGTGTTTGTGTACAACTGTGTAATGAAGGGGTGGCAGCAGGGGGTGGGATGGGCTGGGGTTGGGGAGCGGCCGGGGGGCTGTGGTGGGTGTTTAGGTGGCAGGGCTGGGGTGGCGGGTGGCGAGGGGAGGTGGTGTGGTGGTGGTGTGTTTGGAAATATGGGTTAGGGTTGAATTAGGGGTGTTTGGTTGAATTATAGAATTTTTAGGTGTGTTTGGTTGAATTTTAGAATTTGTGATTTTTTTATATTTAATTTAGGGGTAAATGTGTCTTTTAGGAATTTGTATCCTTAATTGAACCAAATTAATAGTTGAGGGTTTTTTTTTTGTAGTTGAGGGGGGTTTCTTGCTCATAAGCAATAGTTGAGGAGTTTGTTTTTGCACTTTACCCTTTATAATTTTCATCTAATTAACATGTTATAGGATCTTTAGACATGAACCTGATTTTATTGAACTTTGTAAATCTTTGATTTTTTTTATTATATTTTTAATATGTTTTGCACTTATTGTTCTATTGTGTTTTGTAATATTTCATTGGTATTTTGTGTTTGTGTAAAACCAACCAATCATATCTCACCAAATAATTAAGTAAAAGAATAACTTAATTTGGTGGGTGTTCTTTAACTGTGTTTGGATGCATGGGATTTGAGGGGATTTCAATTTAAAATGGGATTTAGGTTGTTTAGAAGGGAAAAGATTATTAAAAAAATAGGATTTGATGGAATTCTAAGGGATTTGTGAGTGAAGTAACAAATCATTGGAAAATTGGTCGGATTTGGTGGGATTTGAAATAAGAAATTTAACAACATTACTACAAAATAATTAAATTACAAATATAACCCTCTTAATATTTAAGTTAGGTCTCTACTTTTTGAAGGAGACTATTATTAGACTTTTATTAGGAAACTATTTCTGTCATTTTTATGAAAGATCAAACTTTTATATCTAGGTAAGATCAAGCTGTTATTATACGTGTATATATATATATTTATGCTTCCATACAACAAATAATATAAATTTTATATTATAATGGGTAAGAATAATAAAAATGAGGAATTCACATTGTTGGCCACATATTGACACCTAGAGGGGGGGTGAATACGTTCAATTACAAACTTTGAGACATTTTCGGTTTGACTTTGTTTTATCAAAAATAATCTTTATAGAGCTCTAGTCAAACACATAGTGAATAAAATGATATCTTAAGTGTCTACCTCAATTCATACTTTGAATCATGAACAATGAATTGCATTACCAATTATATGCATAATGGAATCAAGTAGAATATGAAATAATTCATGCACTCAAATATGCAATTCAACTAAGCATGTTATAACACTTTCCTCATTTATAAAGATATAATGCAAAGTGCTATTAGTCATGAGTAACGTCTTGTAGAGTTTATGACAATTTATCAAACATTGAGTTCATACATAAACTCTCAATTAGAATCTTATATTGAATATGCATTTAGTCAAACATTTGGGGTGCATATAGATTATAGCTAAATAAAATGATATTGTAGTCTAAGCTATAATCCATTTATGTTCACAATCCAATCCACTTCAATTATGCATTTTCCTAATCTCTTTATTAATACACAAACACAAGCAATTGAGATAACCTCCACCGAGATAAGGGTTAGAGAAAATGCACACCATAGACACCGAGATTTTTACATGGTTCAACCAAATCTTTGGTCTACATCCATTCCTTGAGATAACCTCCCAAGGATTCCATTATCGTGTTTTTCTTGCGGGTGAAAAATAAACCCTTACATGCTCCTTCTTCCGGGTGAAGAGCCAACATTGCTCACTCTTGCGGGTGGAGAGCCAACCTTCCATCACTCTTGCTTCCGGGTGAAGATCCAACATTTGCTCATTCTTACGGGTGGAGAGCCAACCGAAACCTCTCTTTTTAAGGTTGAGAGAAACCTTTACAAAGCTTCAAAATCCATTCTCATGCCAAGACAACTTTTTAGACTTTCACTCTCAAATGAATAAGAATTGAATTTGAGTGTACAACAATATCTCTCAATAGATGGATATAGAAATTCAAAAATCACTTCCTCACATACTTAGAGTCATAAATGAAATACTCAATTGAAAAACTCAACTCAAGTATGAAGAATGAATCACAAGAAGAAAATATGAATGATGCTCATGTGGTGATTCATGTAGGAGTTTTCTATCCAAAAATGATTTCAAAATTGAAGCACAAATGATAGATTTTTCATACTCCTATCTCCCTCTATTATCTCCACCATTTTTGGCTCATATAAAGCATATATATAGCATAGGAACACAATATAGCCGTACGGGGGTGTTTTGGGAAGTTTTGGAACACTTTTGGGGCAGTCGGCTCGGTCTTCAAAAATTCATTCCGAAATTTATTTTCAACTTTCTGTCCCAGCCAGTCGACTGGCCATTTTGGCCCAGTCGACTGGGTTGTTTAGCCCAGTTTTGACACAGTTCACTCTTTTGGTCATAACTGGAGTTTCGTAACTCGGATGAAGGCGTTCTTTAGCGTTTTGGAAAGAAGACTTCAAGATATTGATTTTAGGATTTTGAATCACTCCATTGGACCCATTTTTGAGTGTGATATGGTCGTTTGAATGTGACACTTCATTTCGAACTTCTAACCCACTTGATGGTTTTTTGTTAAATGTTTTGGGATTTTTCCGAAATTCCTTAGACACACTCCTAGGATGTCTTAGAAATTATTAAGGTCCTTGACATGCCTAAAGTCAATATTGAGATCATAAAATGTTTTTACAATTTAAACAAATTCTTAATATTAGACAAAAGTTTTTCATGGTTTAACAATTTTGTTCAAAGCTTTAATATGCATCTAGAATCCATTTCAAGTTATATGAGTTAAGTTAATGGTTCTAGGACAACATCTTTGTTGAGTTCTTCCATAACTTATGAAATCTTGAACTAACTCAACTTTAACAAAGACTAAATGATGTTCATAGTATAATGTTAATGATGCAAAAACTCATGAATGATATGCATGATTCTATATACTATATGGTCAAGAGTTGAGCTTTCAAATAAGTTATTTCAAAAATAACTTTACATTTAATCTAGCACACCTAAGACTATTTTACCCATTTCTTTGATATTTAATTTCTGTAAGCTTTGGGTTGATGTTTCCATCCTTGTCTCTAATGTCTTTTGAGCTCTAAGCACCTTTGTTTGATTTTCTCATGGATCCACTAGCTCTCTTGAGTTTATCTTGAATCAATAACCTATTAAGCATAACTTAAGTAGACATTAAATTCACCACATTCAATGGTTTGTTATCATCAAAATGTCATGTTTACCCATAGTGGAAAACCTTGGGTCAACACACATTATAATTTTTTTTATTGTCCTTGATATTCTACTATTCTCATCATTAAACTATAAGCATGACGTGAAATAAGTGTATTTTTCTAGTTTATAACTTTACTTTATCTCTATAAATTATTAGATGATATATTTTGTAACTTTTTCATGTGTATTTATCATTTTTGTTTTCGATTCGCAAACGGAAGTATGAGATGAAATTAGTTTTCTTTATATATATATATATACACACACTCATACATATATATTATATATGTGACTTGTAAATTTTTTCTAAAAGCTAAAATATTCATATGTATAGCAAATTAAGTGACGCAATAGTTTGAAAATTACTACCACGTGTTAAACTATAAAACGTGATAAATTATTATGTTTAGTTTTTAAATTCTTCAATTTTATGAATTTGGTTTTCCATTTTTATTAATATATCTAATATTTCTTCTTAGGTGTATTATAATTTTTCAGAAATAACTTATCGTAATAGTCGATGGTTATAAAGAGAAAATAAATAATACATACTGATATTTATTTTATGTGCATTATTTTCAAAAGTTGTATTAATTATACCTTTTTACTTGTGTACATATAGTGATGGGGTAAAAAAGTAAAAAACAGAAAAATCTTTTCAATTTCTTTCAGCACCCAAACACACAAGTGGAATTTTATTTCACTTAAAATACTGTTTATTCCAAACACAGAAATGAAATTCTATTTCATTCCCAATCCAATTTCAATTCCCATTCCAAATCCAAATCCCAAATTATTTGAAACTTAATATAGAAACTTATTTATAAAATGAAGGACGATGTTTAACTCTCTAAAAGGAACTTTCTTCAACATGTTCGGTCCAATAATTTTTTTTTGCATGTGTCCTTAAGTTATAAAAATATTTTCACAAATTAAATTTGTTTTTTTTGTAACGATAGATTTGCTTAATTTTTAAAATGCTTAATAAATATTACAAAAATATTTTTAAAATATTAAAGCACATGTAATTATTTATAAAATCACATCACGTGTGCAAATAAATTAAAGCATGACCCTTTAATTAAAATTATACGATAAGTTTACCAGATAATCCATTTGAACCAGAGACAAAAGTTTACTGTAAGAAAGAATGAGTGTCGGGTCATGATTTTTAGCTTATTTCTAGTTTAGAAATATTTGGGACCCACTTATTTGGCTTATACTTTACTTACATTCCTTTAAAAAATAAAAAAATAAATAACCACAAGTTTATAATGACACTTTCTGAGTTTTAAAAAGCCTTGCAGTGACACCCCTTTGAGCCGTGAAAAGTCAGATTTGCCTTTTTATAAATATATTTAATTTCAATAAAGCCCCCTCTACTATTGAATTTAATCAACTAACTCATCTATTATTGAATTTCAATCTCATTTCCCCACACCCTTAAATAATATATTTATAAAATTCAAAAAATATATATCAAATTAGAAAAATATATATCAAATTCGAAAAAAATATATAAAATTTGAAACAAATATATAAATTTAAAAAAATATATAAATTTGAAAAAATATATATAAATTTCAAAAATATATATATAAAATTCGAAAAACTTATATAAAATTCAAAACAAATATATAATATTCGAAAATATCATATAACTTTCGAAAACATCATACAAATTTCAAAAACATCATATAAATTTTGAAAAATATATATAATTCAAATATATATATATATATATATATATATTTTGGAAATATATATATAAAAAGACCTCTAATTGTTGTTGGATATAAGTTTTGAAAATTATATATATATTTTTGAATTTTATATATTATTTCTAAATATATATATTTTTGAATTTATATATTTTTTCCGAATTATATATATATATTCAAAATTTATATTTTTTTCGAATTATATATATATATTTTAATTATATATATATATATTTCTAATTTTATATATTTGCTTGGAATTGACCTAAACCTCAGGGGTTGTCACTGCAATTTTTTTATAAAATTCAAAAATATCATATAACTTTTGAAAACATCATATAAATTTCGAAAATGACATAGAAATTTTGAAAATATTTATATTTTGGAAAATTATATATAAAAAATATCACTAATTGTTGTTGGTGTAAGTAGTTTGATTCACTTCATTAGAAAATATATGATATTTTACCAATATATATATTTGTTTCTAAATTTATTTAGTTTTTTCACATTTTTTTTTTGAAATATATATATTTTAAAATTTTATATATATATTCAAAATTTATATTGTTTTTTTGAATTTTATATATATTTTCGAATGTTATATATTTGTTTTGATTTTTATATAATTGTTTCGAATTATGTATTTATATTTCGAAATTTATATATTTTTTTTTCGAAATTTATATTTTTGTTTTTGAATTCTATATATATTTTAAAATTTATTATATTGTTTTCGAATTTATATATGTTTTTGAAATTTATATATTTGTTTTGAATTTTATATATATTTTTTCGAATTTGATATATATTTTTCTAATTTTATATATTTTTTTTGAATTTTATAAATATATTGTTTGAGGGAGGTGGACAATGTGATTGAAATTTAATAGTAGAGGGGTTAATTGATTAAATTCAATAATAGAGGGGGATTTATTGGAATTAATCAAATTTATAATAATGGCAAACCTGATTTTTCAAGGCTCAAAGACTTGTCAGTGCCAGACTTTTTAAAATTTAGAGGGTGTCATTATAAATTGTGCATTGACCGGAGGTTAGGTAAAATTAACCTAAACCTCACGAGTGTCACTGCAAATTATCCGAGTGTAGGTTAGCTTCTTTTTCGTTTTTGAAAAAGCAAGCGTATATTAAATACGCTTACATAGTGTCCAAGTGTAGTTGACCATTGATGTTTTTATATAATTCTAAACGGAGACATATCCACCATTCAAGAAATATGAAAAAAAAGCAAGTTAAATAAATATGCTTAACAATTAAGTAGGAGCAAATTTCATTTCTATTGAATTTATTATTGGGGAAAATCTGTAATCGCTTTAACATCCATTAGTTTCTAAATTTCCAAGGTAAAAATTGTGGACGTAGCTCACTTTACTGTATTTAATACCAACTATAATTTGGAATTTAACATCACTGTTCAATCTCAAATTAATAATAATAAAAAGAAAAAAAGAAAGAAAGAAAGTACTACAGTAGTGTTAAAACTAGTAAATTAGAGAATTCAGTCTGTTATTTTTTGTTTGAATATTTTATTTTTAGATTTACGTTGATTAAACTAATAATATTAAGGCCTGTTTGGATTGACTCTTCGAAAATTACTTTTGGTTTTTTGGAAAAAAATGTTGTTTTAAACGGGATTTGACAAAAATTTTAGAAAAACTTATGGATTATGGAATAACATTTTGAAGAAGTTAGGGTACCACCTTCTTAAAACAGATTATATTTCTCTTTTTCTTCTGCGTAAAAACAGAAACAAAAGTTTTGACAAACAAGATCTAAAATTATATTAAGGGTAAAGGCATAAAACACCTCTATAGTTTGACAAATGGGCGCAAAACACCCCTAACTTTCATTTTAGGCAAAAAAATCCTAACTTTCATTTTAGGCAAAACACCCCTAATCCAAAAAACATATATATAGAGGACTAGGTTGTTTTCGAAATTTATATATATTTCAAAAGTTATATATATTTTGAAATATATATATTATTTTCGAAATTTATATATTTTTTTCAAAATTTATATATCTGTTTTCAAAATTTATATATTGTTTTCGAATTATATATATATTTCAAAATATATATATATATTTAAAAAATATATATTTCTTTCAAATTTTATATATATTTTTCGAATTTATATATATATTTGAAATTTATATTTTTTTTTGAATTTTATATATTTGTTTTTCGAATTTTATATATTTATTTCAAAAAATATATATATTTTTTGATGAAATGCGAGGGTGGGCATTAGTTGATTAATTTAAATATTAGAGGGGTTTTTATTGAAATTAACCTTTTATTATTTCATTTTAATATAAAATATAGAGGGGTAACAAAGTAAATTTACCTCTTTTTTAACGATATTATGATGGTAGAGGGCTTTTATATCACAATTGAAACTATAAGGACCTATTTGAACCCAACCCAACCCATTTTGAATGTAAAATATCATAATTTTAAAATTAAATTAGACATTATAGATAAATATATATATAAGTATAAGTATACAAGTATATGATTATATATACGTGTGTATATGCAATGTATATATGTGGGTGTGTATATATGTGTGAATTTATATGTATGTGTTTATGTGTATGTATGTGTGTGTGTGGCTATATATTTGTGTGTATGTGTATTTATATTTGTATACATGTCTATGAGTACATATATATGCATATACGTATATATGTGTGTATATATATATTTATATATTAATGTGTATATATATAGATGTATATATACGCGTATGTATATATTGATATTTGTGTATATATATGTATGTATGTATGTACGCTTGTGATTCTGAAAAATTTATTATTAGAGAGAGAGTATTTAGTGAGTTAAGGTTTGGAGAATATGTGGAATTGGAAATCACAACTTATGTGGAATTCAAGTTGTAGAAATTTTTATTCTTGAAATTGCATTTCAATTCCAATTCCAAAGTATTTTGTCACATCCAAATAATGGAATTAGAATTGGAGCCTCCAATTGCAATTTCAAGGCTCCAATTTTAAATTGATTATATTAATCAGTGTCAAAATAATTATATCAAACAATGATTTAATAGAACATTAGGCGTTGAGGAGGATTAAAGAGCTACCTACCTAACACGGGGACAGACTTGTTTATGGCCGCACGATGTTCGACGTTTAGATGGCAACATTACTTCACTCCATTTTTGGATCCATCAATTATGGCTGATTGTTGAGGAATCTGAACCAAGTGAATGTTTGGTTTGAGAAACAATTATTTTTGGGTCTGATTGTTTAGCAATGTGAACCAAGAGACCGTTTGGTTGAAAAAGTCTATTTATCTCTTATTAAAAATTAGTTTAAAGGCTATATAGGCTTACATGTTGGGTTGTATTGTCTAACGGACTTCATTTACCCAAACGTAATGTAGCCTTGTACCCACATATTATATAGATTGTATGTAGGTCCTCCAATTACACCTATTGAAAAACCAGAATGAGAGCTTTTTGAAAAGCTCTAGATGAAAGAGCTCGACTTGTCGTTGAGATAGGATGCTTACTTCCCACTGTGATAGATAAAAGTATTTAAAACAAAAGTTAAAATCTTCTATTGAGTGGTCCTCTGTTGAATTGAACAACGCTAATTGGAACTCCAAAGCACTGTGTACAATATTCAACGCAATGACCGTGAGTGAGTTTAGGAGAATTTTCACGTGTGAAATTGTCAAAGAAGCTTGAAATATTTTCCATGTAACTCATGAAGAGACTTCAATAGTTAAATAATCTAAACTCCAACTAATAAATTAATGGTTTGAATATCTTAGGATGGAAGAGTATGAAGTCTATGCTGACTTTGAGGCTAAACAGACTGACATAGTAACTAGTAGTTACAACTTAAGTGAGCCCATTCATGATATCGGTACCTGAACGATTTCATTTTAAGGCTACAGTCATATCTAAAATAATAAACTTTACGGAAATTAAATTTGAAGAGTTGGTTGGAAATCTAAAATCTTATGAGATGGAGATATGTGCTAATTATCCTAGGAAATCTAGTGACACAAAATAAAAGAGCATAACTTTTAAGATCACTAGGGAGGATCCTATTGAGTATGATGGAGAAGGTATGATGAGTCTAAAAGAAGTCGATATGCTCTCTAACAGTTTAATAAATTCTTAATGTCTTCTCACCATCAAGGGTTGACTAAAGGACAAAAATCGGGAGAAAATCAAATGATTCCAAAAATAAAAATAAGCCCCAATCTGGAAACAACAAATTTTGTAAGAACACTTTTGAGTATTGTTTATTTATGGCATGTTGTAGATAATAATCATGTTGAGTGTTAAATATGTTGTTTTGTTTTCAACGATATCTATAAGATTCGACAAAGGCAAAATCAAGCATTGAAGTAGTGAAGAATACGAGTGAAACACAAAAGTGAGCGTATTGAGAAAAAATGTCTCCCAGAGGGCGAAATCGACATTTTCAAAGCCGTCACTTCAAGAAAAAAGTATCGTGGATTCAAGACGGTAATTTTGGCGCAGTTAAGGAAAAAAGTGTTTTAAACAAAAATGTCTGCGCCTAAGCCTATGTTTTCAGAAGTAAAAAGTTGTCAGAAAGTGAAAAACTTCGCTTGACCCTATGCTCGAACCTACATTTGAAGCGTAACGACGGCTAAAATTCTACTAATTTATGTTGTGATGTCCGTTTTGTCCCTGTTTTGATTCCATGATGTGTGGACGACTCCTACATCTTGGTATACGTGCAATACAAATAATATACATCAGATATTATAGTTTTTCTTGATTTGATGATAAAATTACTAAAAAGGGCGAACTTAGGGTTTGATTCATGAGGGTCTATAATTCCAATTCCGATTCCATGCTTTCAAACGGATTATATTAATCAGTGTCAAAATAATTATATCAAACAATGATTTAATAGAACATTAGGCGTTGAGGAGGATTAAAAAGCTACCTACGTAACACGGCGACAGACATGTTTATGGCCGCACGATGTTCCACGTTTAGATTGCAACTTTACTTCACTCTATTTTTGGATCCATCAATTATGGCTGATTGTTGAGGAATCTGAACCAAGTGAATGTTTGGTTTGAGAAACAATTATTTTTGGGGCTGATTGTTTAGCAATGTGAACCAAGAGACCGTTTGGTTGAAAAAGTCTATTCATCTCTTATTAAAAATTAGTTTAAAGGCTATATAGGCTTACATGTTGGGTTGTATTGTTTAACGGACTTCATTTGACCAAACGTAATGTAGCCTTGTACCCACATATTAGATAGATTGTATGTAGGTCCTCCAATTACACCTATTGAAAAACTAGAATGAGAGCTTTTTTGAAAGCTCTAGATGAGAGAGCTCGACTTGTCGTTGAGGTAGGATGCTCGCTTCCCATTGTGGTAGATAAAATTATTTTTAAAAAAAAGTTAAAATCTTCTATTGAGTGGTCATATGTTGAATTGAACAACGCTAATTGGAACTCCAAAACACTGTGTACAATATTCAACGCAATGACCGTGAGTGAGTTTAGGAGAATTTTCACATGTGAAATTGTCAAAGAAGCTTGGAATATTCTCCATGTAACTCGTGAAGAGACTTCAATAGTTAAATAATCTAAAATCCAACTAATAAATTAACTGTTTGAATATCTTAGGATGGAAAATAATGAAGTCTATGCTGACTTTGATGCTAAACTGACTGACATAGTAACTAGTAGTTACAACCTAAGTGAGCCCATTCATGATATTGGTACCTGAACGATTTCATTTAAAGGCTACAGTCATATCTAAAATAATAAACTGTAGGAAAATTAAATTTGAAGAGTTGGTTGGGAACCTAAAATCTTATGAGATGAAGATATGTGTTAATTCTCCTAGGAAGTCTAATGACACAAAATAAAAGAGCATAACTTTTAAGATCACTAGGGAGGATCCTATTGAGTCCGATGGAGAAGGTATGATGAGTCTAAGAGAAGTTGATATGCTCTCAAACATTGTAATAAATTCTTAATGTCTTCTCACTATCAAGGGCTGACTAAAAGGACAAAAATCGGGGAGAAAATCAAATGATTCCAAAAATAAAAATAAGCCCCAATTTGGAAACAACAAATTTGTAAGAATAATTTTGAGTATTGTTTATTTATGGCATGTTGTAGACAATAACCATGTTGAGTGTTAGATATGTTGTTTTGTTTTCAACGATATCTACAAGATTTGACAAAGGCAAAATCAAACATTGAAGTAGTGAAGAATAGGAGTGAAACACAAAAGTGAGCGTATTGAGAAAAAATATTTCCTGAAGGGCGAAAATGACATTTTCAAAGCCGTCACTTCAAGGAAAAAGTATCGTGGATTCAAGACGGTAATTTTGGCGCAGTTAAGGAAAAAAGTGTTTTTAACAAAACTGCCTACGCCTAAGCCTATGTTTTTGGAAGTAAAACGTGGCCATTAAGTGAAAAACTACGCTTGACCCTATGCTCGAACCTACACTTAAAGCGTAGGGAGCCTACGCTTAAAGCATAACGACAACTAAAATTCTACTAATTTATGTTGTGATGTCCGTTTTGTCCCTGTTTTATTTGATGATGCTTGGACGACTCTTACATCTTGGTATACGTGCAATACATATAATATACATCAGAGATTATTGTTTTTCTTGATTTGATGGTGAAATTACTAGAAAGGGAGAACTTAGGGTTTGATTCATCATTGTCACGCCCCAAATTTCCTAGGACTCCAAACCCGAGCCTAAGAGCTAAGGGAGTGAATGCGGAAGAAAAAGAAATGAAATAAAAATCCATTTAAGTCGTAAAATACCCATAAACAGGTAGAATAGACCTACAACATCTCAAAGATGCCAAAAAGATCCCACGGGATCGGAAAAGAGGTAAACCGAACACTCGGTACCTGGAACGGAACATTTCAACCCACCATGTTTACCCAAGGGTAAAATGGTCAAATCAGGGGTGAAATAGTGATTTCCAACTACGCCTACAAACTTTGGACCTAGCACAAGCAGTGCGAACAAACGGAACTAAATTTGAAGTCACGAGCAAAGAGATATGAATTTTCGAAAGTGGTGCCAGACAACACCGACCCAAAACTAAAGCTGAGGTACCCCTCTTTCACCAAGGGTAAGATAGTCATTTTAGAGTTAAACTGGTCATTTAGAATTTTATTCCGATAATTTGGATATAGGAGAGCCCATAGAAATAAACGGGACCTAAATCGAAGGTGCGAGGTGGGAGAAATGAATTTCTGAAAATGGTCGAAACAAGGCTGAATGTCCGAGAGTAGACTGCTCGTGTACGAGAGTCGACTTCCCAATGGCGAGAGTCGACTCTCCAATGGCGAGAGTCGACTGCCCTAAGACGAAGCTTAAGGAAAAAGAAGCTGCAATGCCATATTTCCGGAAGTCGGCTGCCGGCTCTTCGGCAGTCGACTTCTTCAATACGAAGCTTCAAAAATGACCCAAAAAGTGATTGAATTCTCAACTAAAAACATTTCTCCAACCTATATTTGATTGATGCACATTTTATCTATGATTCAAGTCATCCTAACACAACATGAACTTTGAACAAAAATATTCATTTATAGTTTGTAAAGTTATCCGTCTTGCCCCCGGTCTCCGTTTTAAGTATCACCGGTTTCTAAGATTCAAAATCTTTGAAAAATGAGTTTAAGGCCATTTCTAAAACAAGAAAATTTACCGGCTACGGGGGTAGGCGAAAACGGGTTTTTCTATTCAATTCGAAAAGGGTTAGTTGAAAACCTAGAAAAACGCCGTTTTCGGCTAAACACCTAATATTCATATTTCATGGCAAATCATCCAATTCTCATTCATAACTCCAAGTAAAAATACTCAAGAGTGACATTTAAACGCTCTAAGGCGGAACATGTTATAGTTGTTCAAAATTACATATTTCCACGTTTCGGCACCGAAGTGCCCCAAAAGAATATAATCCCCGCGCATAGCGCTCCAAGGGATGTACATTGAGAATAACACCTCGGCTAACATGCTAGCCGGGTTAAAGTAAAATAGTTTTTCAAATTCAACTTACATGGACAAAATGAACATTTGAATACATGTTTGTCAACTAAATGTCCAACAAAATAAGTGTGGTATGTCTCATGCACAAAAGGACGGGCATACAACCACACGTCCGCGAAGAGACTACGGAACTCTCCCAACGGGATCATCACCTGAAAATTAAAAAAGGCGTGGGGTGAGCTCACTAGCCCAGTAGAGGAAGCGTCATTGCCTCCATCTCGGTAGTCCGAGTGGTTCAACCCAACCAAGGTTCATGCCACTAACCCTAGGTCGGTCTCTTGTCCCACATGGCTCTCACGCCAATCCGGAACCCCATCGAACCCCACAATTAAGTTTCCCCAACATGCTCACAACATAATTTTTCTATAATTATAGCATGCTTCCACAATAACATCATATTCACATATATATTATAGTCTAAATGCACCATGACTCGACACCCCCCCCCCCCCCGAGACACACGGCGCCCAACTCAGGTTAACGGATACATACTCTGTCCAATTACTTGTAGAGTACCGCACCGACTCTTCCCAAGTGATTTTTCTCTCTATCACTTCAACAAGGAAGACGGTTGTACGAGAGCCCAACATGCAACTCCGTACGCCATGACTACAAAAGTCAAGAACATGAGCCTCTACCCGGACTCCTAACTCACATTTGATCGGCTTTTTAGTTCCGTAGGCGTGATACCTCCTGGCCAGTTGTTGCTTTGATCCGAACCCGACTACCAACATATCACTACACCACCCACATATTCCGACACCATGTATTTGACACTACATGACTTACTCAATATACACGTATGATTTTTCATCAACCATACTTCATCATAATATATGCTTTTTCTCTTTAGGCAATATATCATGTCAAACTTTTCACATGCTCATAATATTACAATTATGATCAATATACCACAACATTAATTCATATCACATTTATGATCAATAAATAACAATATGAATTTATATCACAATATCATATTATCAAGGGCCTAAATCATAATCTAAGTTGCCCAAAACCAACTCGTATATATATATACGGCATATATACACTTAGACGCACACACCCTCTTACAAAGACAAAGACAAGTCATTTTCCCCTACCTCAATTCCAAGCAAGAGCAAGCAAGAACAAGCAATGCCTCCAAGAGTGATTCGAAACCACCCAACCTCCTCCAAAGCCAACACTAAGCTCTACCCAACCGATAGCTAAGCTTCAATGGAGTTTCAAGCAAGAGTTATAAGTAGACAACTCCATAAACCAAAAATTGAAGACAAGAATCCAATAATAGAAGCTAGGGTTTGAAACTAGAAATTCTAAAGGAGTAGAATTTACTTACCAAGATTTGGCTCAAAAGAAAGCTTGGAGCACCAACATCCACTTTCATGCACAAACCCTCTTCAAATTCTCATCATAAGGATGAGAGAATTTGACAAGAAGAAGATGAAGGAGTGTAATGAGGGAGAGCAAGAGAGAAAGAAACTTATGGGAGATAGAGAGATATTTGTGGTGTATGAGAGAAGTCTTGCAAATGAGAAAGACTCATAAGTGTAGAGATTCTCCACTAACCCTACTCAAATCCAAGGGTCCAAAATGAAGCTAGGAAAGAAAAGAATGAATCCAATGGCTTGGAATAAGTCTTGCCAAGTGGAAGACTTTTACACAATTCACAAAACTCATTATTTTGCCAAACAAGGCCTTATCATCCAAGGGCTTAGAAAAAAGATGGAAATCAACAAATCATCCAATGGTTGAGAAAAAGTCTTGTCAAGTGGATGACCAAGAATAATGGATTATTCCATTTAAGTGCCAACCAAACAAGGCCTTATGATCCAAGGGCTTAAAACAAAGATGGGAGAATGAGATCAAGGGCTAGGAATGAGACACCACATGAAAGGTGGAAATGACCAAAATCATCCAATGTTGGGGTTAATTACAAGAGTGCCATCAAGACTCTTAATTACCCTTTTACCCCTTGTCATCCTCCCTAATTACTAAAATGCCATTCTTGCCCTAATTTCTACATTTTCCACTAATTGTTCCAAATGTGAAATTACTCTTTTACCCCTCAGTCATTTCTTTCCCGAAATCGTTCTCAATAATTTTCATTAATTTCAAAATGAAAATAAAACATGCTACGTACAATTTTTATAACACGTACAACATGTAAGGCATGTTAAAACAATTAAACACATTAAGCACATAAGCACATAATTGTTTAAATAAATTTTTTTTTAAATTAACCCGTAAAAATACCGGACGTTACAATCATGGTCTATAAATACCAAGGTTACAAGAGAGGAATATACATCTTTGAGAGATCTCTGCAGTATTCTATCGTTTATATTCTTTTACAGAGATAGAGAGATAGAATTATTAAATGATTCTATATCTTCTACTTCACTCTTGTGTTAGGGTTTATTCAATTGTGCTTCTACATCGATGATCTTATGCACGATTGAATGACCTAGATTCTGAAAAATCTACACACCACTAATTGCAACGTGGTTGCCTTGATTCGTTTGAGAAATTGTGTCGTCTGAGTGTGGAGAGCGGAGAGCGGAGAGAGGAGCAAAATGCTTCGTGTAATCTATTGAGAAATAAAGTAGTAAGAGTACGGAGCAGAGCGAGAGCTTCGTGGAACGCGAGTGAATCTAGACTTTCAGATGTCGAATGAATATTTTCATAGTCTGTACAAATTCTCTGATTCATAGTGCATTGATACCCTAGTGTATCCGTGATTTTTTACTTGGAGTCTTTCCAAGGTTTTTTACGTAAAAATATCGAGTGTCTCTATTGCTTTATATTCTGCACTTAGATTAATCTTTGCATGATTTATTTTGTTTGAGAATTGGATTAAAATTGAATTTTCCGTAATTAATTTTAATTTGTCAATCAATCCACAAAAAACCTATTCACCCCTCTTCTAGGCTATTTTCATTGATCATCTAGGTAATATCAATTGGTATCAGAGTGTGGTTGTCTCGTTTTAGGTTAATTACCTAGGATTATATTCTGAACTTAGACGATGGAGATACCTCGTGAAGGAGGTTCCATATCTAGGTCCCCGTTGTTTCATGGCTCGAATTACACCTATTGGAAAGCAAGAATGAGGGCATTTTTGAAATCGTTAGATGAGAGAGTTTGGCTTGCTGTAGAGGTAGGATACTCACCACCCACTGTGATAGATGTTGTTACTAATGAATCAAGGGTAAAACCATAAAGTGAATGGACTACTGTTGAGACAAACAGTGCTAGTTGGAATTCAAAAGCTTTGAATGCATTGTATAATGCTGTGACGACGAGTGAGTTTAAGAGAATTGCCACATGTGAGATTGCCAAAGATTCTTGGGATATTCTCCAAGTAACTCATGAAGAAACTTCAAAAGTTAAACAGTCAAAACTCTAAATTCTAAATTCAAATTTGAACAGCTTAGAATGGAGGAGGATGAATTTTTTTGTGACTTTGAGGCTAGGTTAACTGACATAGTAACAAGTTGTCACAATCTAGGAGAGCCCATTTCCGAGATGACCATAGTGAAGAAACTCCTTAGGTCTCTGCCCGAACTTTTTCGGTATAAGGTTACTGTCATATTTGAAATCATGAGTTTCAAGGAAATTAAACTTGAAGAGTTGGCTGGTAATTTGAAATCGTATGAGATGGAGATGTGTGCTCCATCCTCTAAAAAGTCAAGTGGAACAAAATCAAATGACATAGCTCTGAAAATCACTAAAGAGGGTCCTAGTGAGTCGGATGAAGAGGGTGAGAGTAAACCAAGTAAGTTTGACGTGATCATGAAACAATTTCATAAGTTTTAAAATCTTCTTGTGGTCAAGAATTGATTAAAGAACAAAATTTTGGAGATAAATCACATGATTCTAAAAATAGAAAAGTCCAAAATAGGAATGACAAGTTTGTTCATAAAAAGAAGAAACCTTAATGTTTTGAGTGTCAAGGGTTCGATCACATAGCTGCTAAGTGTGCTAATAAGTTAAAAAATAAAAAAAGGTTTGGCTGTTACTTGGAGGGTGGGTCAGCTGCTAAGGAAGGAGACGAGTCTGAGAATTTTACCGTGTTTGTTGCACAAAGTAAAAATGTCGGTGAAGTTGCTGCAAGTTAGGAAATGTTTGAGGATGATGATTCTGAGGATAATGAAGATCGTGGGGACTTGTATGAAGATGTATACAGTAAATTGTATGAAAAGTCAGTGTAGGTTAACAAAAGTGTACTAAAATTTTTTGGTTCAATTCAACAATGTTGATAAGGAGAGACAGTCCTTAAGAGAAGAATTGACCAAGTCTGAACAAGAAAGGACTCAGGCTTTTAAGAGGGTAGATGGTCTCAATGAGGAATTAAAAATTCTAAGATTGAAATTGAGTGAGAAATCTATAAAGATTGAGAGTTTGGAAAAGGAATTGAAGGATGCTAACTCAACTATTCATAGATGGTCTAGTATAACTAATAAGCTTGATCACATGTTTAGTGTAGGAAAGTCAGCAGGAAATACTAAGGGGTTGGGGTTCAAAGGAATGAGTGATCTGACATTGTTTCCAAAACAACCTTTATTAAGGCTTCCTAGTAGCATCTAGTTCTTCTCAAGGTAAGTCTGATAGGAATTTTAATACTTGATCTTATGTCAGAAAACCTATTGAGAGTAAGCCTCCCTTTACCTCTAGAGTCAATAAGGGTTCGAATAATGATTTTCAAAGATTTATTCCAGTCTGTCATAACTGTGGAGTGAAATGTCACATTCGACTCGTATGTTCAAAGTTAAGAGGATTTTTTTTGAAATTAGAGCGGAAGCATAAAACTTAGAAAAGACCCAATGTTGAAAATCAAATTCGGGTGTTGAGTGAAGAGGTGAAGAGGTTGTCTAGGCTAGCAAATAGAGCATCGAGAGTTAAATAAGTGTGGGTTAGGAAAGATGAACTACATTGTTTGGTTGCTCATACTGCATATCTAACACGTGACTCTAATTCTGAGAAAGGTCTTGAATATATATCTAATGATTCCCAGTTAACATACATCTCTACAAAATCATTAGATTTTCAAAAGCATATGCATCTTAGGAAATCTGGTGGCATATTATCATTAGGATAAATGTCTTCATATGTATCATTCTAGGATTATCTTACACTATTTTTATCCTAGAATTGGTATATTATCATGCATTTTGTATTATTTGCATGTTTAATTTTTTATGCATGCATCATGTTTTACTACTGATAGAATTATTCATGCATGCATCATTATGACAAAAATTAAAAAACAAATTTAAAATAGAAAAATTCTTAGTATGTTGAGATTGGCTAAGGGTACAAATGGTTGTCATATTTTACTCTATTATCATATTTAATTTTTTTATTATGCTTATGGGAGTTGGAGTTGTTAGTCTGACCTGAGGTTATGAGTTATTCACTTGACATGCTTAAGTATTATTTTTGGAGCTCATCAACTTTGGGTGCTTGTTTAACCTCGGAGATGAATATAATACGTGTTGAAACTTTTAGTCTTTTTCATTTAATCTGAAGTGATATGTAGGTTCATGAATTATGTAGATTGATCTATGCTTTTGAATACCTTTTGCATGCTTATGATGTTTGTAGTAATGTTAAAGGAGGAAAGAATGAGTTAATCAAAATATAGAATGAAAAAAACATTTTTTCATAACTGATGAGCATAAATCCCATGGAAGTAGCTTGGGCCCAGTTGATTGGGACGAAAAATCCTCGCTAGAAAGTCCGGAGCTTAGAAAGACAAAAAGGGATATGATGAAAAGGTAAAAAGAATAAATTGTGTGTTAATGGGGGTATTGTTTTTTTTTTTTACACGCAATAAGGTCCAAGTTAATGATTTGACTTTTAGTTTAGTTTTTGGATTGAAGTATCATCAAGACTAGTGAAGAGATTATTAGAATTAATACGTATTATTTTCATTTTAGTTGTTTGCTTGCACCTGAATATTTTTCATATATACAAATGCTATGTAAAGTTTGCCTTGTGACTGCTTATATCTAAAAGGTATGTGTGCTGATTTTCTTCACTATCATGTGTATAATAACTAGGTAAAATATAATTTTATGATGTGTTAATGATTAACTCATTGTCTCTACTGTCCTGCTCACATTGTTTTAAGAACAAAAATATTTGTTTTGTTGAGCATTTTACATTCATGCATTAATATTAAGTTCATGCATTATAGAGATTTATGTTACTTGAGAATCTAGATATAATCTTATAGAATATTTTATCTTAGTATTTAGTGCTTGGCTTAAATTTTTTCATATCTCCTCTGTGATCCTTTCCTTATGTTTTCTCTCATATGCTTCGATTATTTTTATTGTTCCTTGTCATTTCAGTGACAAAAAGGGGGAAAAATATTGAGTAAGGGGGAGTAATGGTTTTAGGGGGAGAAGTTTTGAGTAAAGGGGAAAATGTGTGTGTGTTTTATGATCATTATATATCTATTTTTCACACTTGCGTTTAATGGTTTGTTCAGTGTTGTGGTTACAGGATTAGTAGTCAATCATGAAAGAAATGTGACAGTTTAAATCTATGTTTGTTGGTGTGTGTTCATTGGTATAGATGTTATGTTGTTATTTGTGAGACTATATTGTAAAACATGGTTTTGTCTCAGAAATGCCAAGGGGGAGATTGTAAGAACACTTTTGAGTATTGTTTATTTATTACATATTCTAGACAATAATCATGTTGAGTCTTAGATAGGTTGTTTTGTTTTCAACGATATCTATAAAATTTGATAAAGGCAAAATCAAGCATTGAAGTAGTGAAGAATACGAGTGAAGCGCAAAAGTGAGCGTATTGAGGAAAAATGTCTCCCGGAGGGCGAAAATGACATTTTCAAAGCCTTCAGTTTAAGGAAAAAGTATCATGGATTCAAGATGGTAATTTTGGTGCAGTTGAGGAGAAAAGTGTTTTTAATAAAAATGTCTACGCCTAAGCCTACGCTTTCAGAAGTAAAATGTAACACCCCGCGTTTTCCTTTCTCCTTTCTGGAATTTCTTTTTCAAGTGTTAATGTTTTGTGACATCACGTATTCTTGGCGTCTTGTGTATTCTCGATACGTGTAAATTTTTTACGTTTGAGCTTCGTACTTAGCGGGACGGCTTCGTGATTTATTTTTCGTTGGCAACTACGTGGGTTCGTGCAATGTTTTCTCGTTGGAGCTTTGGCAATCGTATTGCATTCCCAAACGTGTTACCCTAGTTGATAGTAGACGTTCTGGTGTAGCACTTATGTGAATTTCTCGCTATATTTGTTTTGTGAATAATGAGACTAGTTAGAAACAATTTCCGGAAAGAATTGACCAAAGAGTAAATGAGGTTTTTCATATTTAGAGCACTTAGTGGAAAGTGTAGAGATTTGGCTAAGTGTTGGGGTATGAGTAGCATAGTGGTAAATAAAGAGGATGACAAGGGGTAGAAGGGTAATTAAAAGGCATGATGACACTCTTGTAATTAACCCTAAGTTGTGAATAATTTGGTCATTTCCCTTTTTCAAGTGGTGTCTCATTCCTAGCCATTGATCTCATTCTCCCATCTTTGTTCTAAACCCTTAGATCATAGGGCCTTGTTTGGTTGACACTTAAATGCAAGAATGCATTATTGTTGGTCTTTCACTTGGCCAAGACTTCTTGTCAACCCTTGGATGATTAATTAATTTCCATTTCCTTATTCTCAACCCTTGGATGATAATGCCTTATTTGGTAAGTTAATGAGTTTTGTGAGTGGCGTAATAAGTCTTTCATGGCAAGACTTATTCCTAGCCCTTAGATCCATTTCTTTTTCCCCACATTTGTTCTCGACCCTTGGATAGTGAGAGGTGTGAGTGGAGGATCTTTACACATTGAGAGTCTTTCATTGCAAGACTTCATCTTTTCCTCTCAATTTTTTATTTTTTTATCACTCTTGCTTCTTCTCCACTTAAGGGTTGATTTGATCACCCTAAGTTGGTAGTTTGGTATGGCCATCAACATGGGAGATGTTCATGGTGTTCTTGTCTTTGGTTTGAGCCAAGGATTTGTAAGTGTTCTTCATTCTTTGTGTGTTTTTCATTCAAACCCTAGTTAGGGTTTCTTGTTAGACCACTTATTAACTCTTACTCTTCTCTTGTGTTGGAGCATGGTTCATTGTTAGGAGGCTATGGTGAAGCTTTCTACCAAATTGCTCCTTTGATTTCGGTGTTGGGGAAGAGCTAGGGTTTCATAGGCCTTGCCTTGTGGTTGTGCTTTGCTCTTTAAGAGGTAGGGGAAATTTTTTTTAACTAGCTCATCTTATAATTGTGTGTGTATGAGAAGTTGATTATAGGATTCCTAGCCTTAGATGAAATTGCTATGTGTATCCTTGAAATTATGAAGTTATGATTTAAACATGTTTATGTGGATTAACTCTTGTGTGCGGTGTAATTGGTAATGATATTGCTAAGAATATGATACATGCTAGTTAATTGAGTGGCTATTCTTGAGAATTCCCATAGTAAAGTATGCTTGTATGCCTATATATATGTGAATATGTATGTGGGTATTGGGGTGTATATGTGTAAGTGTAGTTATACATATGTGTATGTGGGTGTTAGGAAGGTAGCCTTGGAATGAGATTAGGATAGCTCTTTTGGGTAGCACCTTTGAGGTTACACTATGTGATTGGTGTAACTAAGCATCTCAACTTGGAGTGACTATCTTGTTTCCCTTTTGTGAATGATATTTTCTATGATGAGAATTGATGTTAGGTTGAGATATGATTTGTGATAAACTTGCTTGAATTAAACTAATAACATGTTTAAAAGAATGAAATTGTTTTCCTTGTGAATTAAAGGATAACTTGATGAATTGGAACATTTCTTGTGCATGAGAATGTATCATTGTGATTTAAATGCTTTAATTGAGATATAAGCATGTTAAATAAATGAAAATGTTATCCTTGTGTATTAAAGGACAACTTGATGAATTGGAGCATGAATATTGCATGAGAATGCATTCTTGTTGATTATTGCTTTAAATGAAATTTAAAAGCATGTTAAATGGTGAAAAACAATAATGTTGATATTGTAGGAATGTTATTGATAAATATGATGAGATACATATTTATGTTGGTGCATGGGTCTTTTGAGACATAGTGCATATGGTGTTCACTTTTTGGTATTGAAAATTCAATTGGTGTTGGCTACCCCCGGTCGTGTAACCATGGGTGAGTAGTCTTGTGTTAAATTGTCGCAACAACTGGCCAGGAGGTGTCCCCCACCTATGGAACTAAAAAGCCAAAAATTGTTGATATAGGTTGGGTCGTCTCATCCTTAAAGTCGGGGGTCATCTCGTGCATTCGAAGTGTCAAAATCACTTGGGAAGAATCGGTGCGATACTCTTTCTTAGTGTAAATGGGTAGAGGTTATGAGTGAACCGAGTCGATTGTGTATTAATGGCCATGTGATATTGTTAGAAACCTAAGAGATGTGGTTTCGAATGTGAAATTGAGGTTTGAAAGAATCGGAAGAGGTTTTGATTTAAACTAGTTGGTTCCGTGACAAGGGCCACTAGGTTCCCTTTAGCGATCTTAAGGATAGAAATGTCATTGAAGTTGTGGACATTCTTGAATAAGTCGTTGTGAAGTTTAGAGATTTAGATGCCGAACTAGGTATGGTTGGATTAGAGTTAGTGCCTTTGCATATGGTCACTTGCCTTCCTTTCGAGTTGGCTTTTTACCTCGATTCTTCATTTCCTTGCTCAATTTTAGCATCTCTAAATTCGCTTTGGTCATTTTGTTGGTGTTTCAGTTTGTTTTTCCGAAAATGAATTTTTCATCAGACTTGTATTTAAGTCCATTCGGTTTTAAGTGAAAAACCAGTTTTCGCTCACCCCCGTGACCCCGACAAAAACTTTGAGTTTTGAAATGGTTGTAAATTCATTTTTATAAAAATATTTAGACCTTTGAAAGTCGACAGTGTACAAAACGGAGACTGGGGGCAAGACGGAAAATTTTATGAGCTTCTAAAGAATCACTTTTATTCAAAGTTTACGTTTTACGCGTTTCCCGAGGTTTCAGTAACTATTTTTGAAATCTACAAATGAAAAACTCACTTTCCAAATATTTGTGATTTTTCGGGACTAACAACGCAAAGAATGGAGTTCGTATGAAAATTTGGTACATTTTAACCTTTAGAGGGGCATTTGTGCGTAGCCTAGGGGCGTCATGACGCCCAACGCCCATTTGGTACACATTTGGGTGTGCAGAGTCCTTCGACGGTCGATTTTCCAAAATTCATTTCTCCTATCTTATAACTTGGATTGAGGTTCTGTTTTATTCTATGGCTTGTTCTATGACAAAATGTTTTGAGATAAAATTTAAAATAATTTATTTGCACTTGAAATGACTATTTTACCCTTGGTGAAGGTGGGGTACTTCAACTTTCCTTTTATGTCGGTGTTGTCCGATATTCTCGTGGCTTTGATTTAGGTCCCGTTTGTTTCTAGGGCCTAGCCTATGTCCAAATATTTGATATAAAATTTAAAATCATTTATTTGTACTTGAAATGACTTTTTTACCCTTGGTGAAAAAGGGGTACTATAACTTTCTATTTGGGTCGGCGTTGTTCGATGTCATATTCATATCTCTCACGTCAGGGCTTTGAATTCGGTTATGCTTATTTCTATTGTTTAACCAATATCCAAATAGGTGGGGTAAAGTTTGAAAATATATTTTTGCCTTTGAAATTACCATTTTATCCTTGGGCGAACATATGACTTTTTAGTGGTTGGTGTGATGGATTATTCAATCCCTTTCACTTCCTTTTGGGGTTCGGCAACCTTTGTGACTTTTCTTAGGTTGAAGTGACTATTTTAACCCTGTGTTGGGTTTATGAATGTCGGGTAGTGACATGTGAGGTGCTTGGTAGTATGGTTTGATACTGATTTAATGTTTTTGAGCTCGGTATGCTCGTAGTGACCTATGAGGTGGTCTGTACTACAGGGATTGTATTAGTTGTATATTATATATATATATATACGTGCACATATATATATAGGTGTGCATTATTATATGTTGTTGTGCTATGACTTCATTACGTGCTAGGTGCCCTATTTATTGATACATGGTAGGGGACTAGGGGGATGTGTTTCCGGGGTCTCCACATGGCGTGAGTGCCATGTGGGACGTTTTACTGACCTAGGGTAGATGCATGTACACGAGTTAGTTTTCACTCGACTTGGACGGTCGGAGGATGTGATAGTTACGATTCCTTTTCTCCTACGGGGCTTAATGAGCTCACCCCGATGTTTGTTTTCCCTGGTGATGTACACCAGTTTGTAGGTAATGTTTTGGCTATGGATAACTTGCAGTTCAGGATGACTTGTGACACTGATGCTGTTGCGGGAATTGGGACGGTACTACGTAGAGTTGTTCCATTTTAGTTTCTTTAACTTGTTCCCTGTATTGGGATTGTTGTTGTATCTCTTGGGAGCCAGTCTGTTGGTATGTCCCTTCCTTGTATTCAGTATCAATGCATCCTTGTATAGATGTATTCTTTTAGCACCTCAATGTACCTTGTGTATTATTTAGTTTAGCTTCCGCTTGGTTTTGTATGGAATTATTGTTATTAATAATATTCCATTTGGTTTATGGTTGTTTAAGATGTTAATTGGTCGTTCTTTGTATGGATCGTACCCCGGATTTGTCGGATGTCCCGGTTCGGAAGTCTTGGAAAATTCAGGGCGTGACATAAAAAGTGGCCAGAAAGTGAAAAACTACGCTTGGACCTACGCTTACTTAAAGCATAGCTAGGCTACGGTTCAAGCGTAGCAATGACTAAAATTCTGTTGATTTATGTTGTGATGTCTGTTTTGTCCCTGTTTTCATTCCATGATGCGTGAATGACTCCTACACTTTGGTATACGTGTAATACACATAATATACATCATAAATTAGGGTTTTTCTTGGTTTGATGGTGAAATTACTAAAAAGGGCGAACTTAGGGTTTGATTCAGCATGGTATATAAATACCAAGGTCTATAAGAGAGGAAAATACATCAATGAGAGATCTCTGCAGTATTCTATAGTTTATATTCTTCTACAGAGATAGAGAGATAGAAATAAAACTATTGAGTGATTATATATCTTTTACTTCTCTATTGTGTTAGGGTTTATTCAATTGTGGTTCTACATCAACGATCTTATGCACTATTGAATGACCTAGATTTTGAAAAATCTACACACCGTTGATTGTAATGTGGTTGCCTTGATTCGTTTGAGAAATAATGTCATCTGAGTGCGGTGAGTGGAGCAAGAGGCTTCGTGGTTATTTGATATGTTGACAAATAGAGTAGTCAGAAGACGGAGAGGAGCGAGAGCTTCGTGGAGTGCGAGTGAATCTAAATTTTCAGACGTCAAGTGAAAAACAATAGATTAAATTGGTTGTAAGTATTATTTTCATAGTCTGTACAAATTCTCTGATTCATAATGCATCGATACCAGAGGGTATCCATGGTTTTTTACTTGGAGTCTTTCTAAGGTTTTTCATGTAAAAATATCGCGTGTCTCTATTGCTTTATATTATGCACTTAGATTAATCTTTGCATGCTTTATTTTGTTTGAGAATTGAATTAAAATTGACTTTTCCGCAATTAATTTTATTTTGTCAATAAATCCAAAAAAAGTCTATTCACCCCCCTCTAGGCTATTTTCATTGATCGTCTAGGTAATTTGAAGTTTGATCCTAAAAAGAAGAAATCTCAGTGTTTTGAGTGTCAAGGGTATTGTCATGTGGCTGTGGAATATGAAAACATTTTAATAAGTTCTAATGGTCTAGGAATCACTTGGGATAATGAATCTGATGATGAAACAACTAGTGATTCTGCTGAGTTTGAGTCAGTTGATGGGTCTGATAACTTCACCGTGTTCACAACCCATATTAATGAGGTTGAAGAGGTTGTTACATTAAATGCAACTTTTGGGGATGAAGAATCTGGGGAGATGAAGATTGCGATGACTCTCTTCAAACTGCTTATTCAAAATTATTTGAAACGTTTACAAAACTTCTGCAAATCACTCTAAACTATTAGTTAAATTTCATGGTATTGACAAAAAAAGACAATCTTTAAGAGAATAATCAACCAATTCTTCTTTGTCCCTAAATCAACTTCAGACCCAAGGAACACAATTGTCTGAAAAATTGATTAAGTCTGAACAAGAAAGGAATCAAGCTTTGAAAAGTGTAGACGGTCTCAATAATGAATTAACCACTCTTAAGATCTAAATTGAGAAATCTATAAAGATTGGGGATTTGAAAAATGTTAACTCAACTCTTCATAAATGGTCTAATGGAACTTTGAAGCTTGATCAGATGTTGAGTATGGAAAAATCTGTTGGAAACAAAAAAGGGTTGGGGTTAAATGAAACATCTAATAATTTAAATATCATTTCGAAAACAACATTTTTCAAAGCTTCCCAATAGGAATGATAACTGGTTAGGTTTGAGACGAGTTTATCTAATATCATTATCACCCCATTTAAAAATTACTAATAACAAATTTACCCCAAACCCGCAACGGGTTGTAATCATTAATACCATTACCACCCCGTCGGATTAAACGGGTCATTGGGTCTATAAACTTATTTATACCAAATTATAAATCTAAATTTTTTTAATGAAGCAACATGACAAAGAAACTCCCACTGAAACACTAATCCAAATATTTTCCAAAAAATAATGGCGAATCATGAAAGAGACTATATTAGATACATAAAAAATTGTTCCAAATATATATATATATACTATTATAAAAGTGTAAGACCTATATCATATTTTTATACATTTATACATTTAAAAAAAATAAAACTACATTAATTAAACATTATTATCATTAAAGGGAAAGTCTCAAACAAATACATTTAAAATATAATAAAAGTATATTAAATTATAAGCTTAAGTAGTTACAAATGGACACGACGGTCTCAATGAAATCGGAGGTCTTAGGCAAAAAATATAAAATGGATCCTTTTTATATAATATATTATTTTTAGTAATACTTATTTAAAAATTATACTTCTCGCTTTTTGAGATGCGAAATTACTAATAAAATTGTACTTGTTTTAAATGACTTGTTTGTACTAATAAAATTTTCTCTTACATTTATTTTTTATATTTTGATTATTAATTGTAACCAATTTATCAATAGCACATTTTTCAGATTTAATTAATTTATTTATACTTTTTATTTTTATTTTTAAGTTTTTCATATCCAGATTCATACTTTCTAGTCGACTAATCAAGCATATGAATAAAATTAAGGGAAAATATTACTTATGTCACGCCCCAAATTCCTAGGACTCCGAAACCCGAGCCTAAGAGCTAAGGGAGTGAATGCGGAAGTAAAAAAAAAAAGAGAACAAATGACCTTCAGTCATCAAACTCTCACAAAAGGGTAAAAATGTCATTTCACCTCTACGACAAATGACCGTCAGTCATCATCCTCTGATACCATGTTGTCACGCCCCTAAAATTCCCGAAACTCTAATCGAGAGAATCAACAAATTTATAAGGGATGACGTAAGTCAAATGAAACAAGAACAAGGAAATACATGGAATGATAATAAGAAAATATACTCCATGCCTAACCGAATACTAGAAACTCAATAGTATCCTCGAATACCAAACTTACACATCCCTAAATTCCTAAGACTCCCGAACCGGGACATCCAAGGAATCCAGGATGTGATCCTTAATACGAACGACCAACTAAGATATCATTAACCATGAAAAAGTATGGAATAATGATAAAAATGGTATATTTCATACCCAAATGAATGATAGAACAAAGCAGCGGAATCTAACAAAAATCCGGCAAAATTCCGTTTGTAAATGGAACATCCGGACACCCAACCACAACAAAATAACCTTCCAATAATAGTTCGATAATAACAATGGCTTCCAAGACCCACATTCATCAATCCTACTAGGGCCGAGGTAGTGGAAAGAAACCAAAACCCCTACACAACTCTCTATAATCAACAGAGCCATAAATGCTCGAATAAGAATACAGAAATGCACATAGCAGTGCCGAATAAATACAATGACATCCTGAAATAATAAATACAGGAAACAAAAGATACACCAATAGGGATATGCCAACAGACTGGCTCCCAAAAGAAATAAATGACAATCCCATACAAAATGGGTGAAGAAACTGACAGCAGATAACTATCGTCCCCAAACCCAGTTGCGCTGCAACCGTAACCGCATCACCCTGCGCAACTCCAAAACCTGTAACAAGGAAACAAAAGAAAGCTGTCGTTGCACTGCATCTTGCCCATAGCCGTAACATTTCCTGCAACCTAACGTGGAATACCAGGGGGCAAATGAAATTTCCCTGTGAGCAAATAAGTTCAGTGGGAAAAGATACTCTATCTACCACATCCTCTGGCAGTTTAGGTAATGCTAAACTATCTAGCAAAATATATATAGCCCAACAAATCCCATCCACACAAACCCAAGGCACGCGTTCATATGCTATGGTAAATGAGTATATATATATATCAAAAATATAAATATAAATATACATATATATATAAGTACGCAACAAGAGTCTATAAGATACAACTAAGACTCGTACTCCAAGTATTAACACCGGTATTCTACACTACTCTCACTAACGTACACTAGGTACACGACACCCAGGTCCAATCTAACAAATCATCAAGCGCTCACAACGCTAACCAAAAGATCCAAACAGAGGGAAAACATACTCACGTCTAATATCCACAGAGATCAAATCCACCACTAGTACCAAGGAATACTCATAACTCACTCCCCAAGAACATAGGAGGAAAAACACTCACGTCCTTGCGTACTAACACAACCGTCATCTATATATATACATATATATATATATATATATAAGAAACATCGTCTCATTCCTAGAGAAAATCTATACCTCAAGGATGGAATCACCTCATCATATCACTATATAAAAATCTCAAAATACTATCTCCAACAAGGTCAATAAATCACCAACACTCTCTCTATGGATAAGGAACGCTAAACGGTCGAATTCCGAAGAGTACCTGAACACTACTCTCATGACAACAACATAAGAGTCAAGGAACTAAAGCAAGGGAAAAGAAGTCCCAATGCTAAACCAACGGATAACCGAAGCAACAACGTCGAGGTTAAAACACCACAAGTGTTTAGGGAGAACACCCGGACCAAAGAAACCAATCCACTCGGCATCCTTGCCCCTAACACGTGTAACAACTCAAATCACCTAGGTGGTGACGTCAACAGCTAAGAAGAAGTGAAAGGCAACATTATATGTGTGCACTAAACAACACCAAGCTTCATGTCCGAGACTTAGAATCAAAGGTAAAACAAGAAACCAACTTTCAAAACTCTACAGGACGAGATCTTGAGAAAGAAGTCTCGAAATCTCAGAATCTCGGGAAAAGTAATAAAATAGTTTTCCTTTAAAAAACCACACAGTAAAAATTATCGTCTTGCCCCCGGTCTCCGTCAGTTGCCATCACCGGCTTTTAGAAGTTAAAACTCCTTTTAAATAAGATCTTAAATTATTTTATAAAGTACTAAAACTTTTAGTTGCTACGGGGGTAGGCGAAAATAGGTTTTTCCTTTCAAATAATAAGAGTTTATTTTCAAGACTTAGAAAATACCGTTTCCGAAAGACAGCCAAACAAAAGTGAATACAAATCCACGGATTCCTATAATGTCCAAGAGGACAAGGAAGGAAGAGTACTACATTGGGTTCACAGAACACAACTATCCGTTTCCAACCCCACGAAATCAAATGACAATACGTGGAAGAGGTTCGGCACCATGCCGTAACCGACGACTCAAGGAGTGACATAGAAGTCAACGATCACCTACTAGTGTACAAAACACCGTACAAGGAATGCTTAGGAGAATGAACTAAGCATAAGAAACAACACTAAAGTACCCCAAGTACTTAGTAAAATCACCTCAACCATAACCTCTTCTAACCCGATCCAAACCTCGAATACAGTTGATAACTCATTCCTCAAAAGGTGAAAGGTACCTAAAGGTCTGTACAACAACATCCACTAAGTTCACAATCTTTTCACCCGCCTTCTCTAAGGCCTTAAATCTTAATTGAGACTAGAATCAATCCCTGGCCTCAAATCTCCAAAGAGGTCTGTCACGCCCCGTTATTCCTGAGACACCAATTAGGAGAATCAGCGAATTCCGGGGGATGACGTCACAGAAAACGACAACCAGGGATCAACGATAACACTGAAATACATGGAATATGAATGAAAATGAAGTATTCCATGTCACCTGAGTGATAGAAACTCAGTAAAGGAATTCAAACGAAAATCCGACAGAATTCCGTTTGTAATTGGAACATCCGGACAACCCAAAATTCAACACAACGAAACAACCTGCCCAATATAACAAGAATAAAAGCAACGACACGCATCCCAACATTCCAGAGACCTACTAGGGCCGAGATAATGAAAAAGAACACCAATAGCTCTCCAAAACCCTTCTAAAATCAATAGAGCCCCAAATGCTCAAATAAAAACATAAAGAAAACCACATGGCGATGCCGAAAAGGTATAAAGGCACCCCAAAACAACAATTACCGATTGAGCCACCAAGCTCACATAAAAATACATAAAACTTGATGGTAGCGCCGAACAGATACAATGGCACTCCAAAAATAATAAATACACAGGAATTAAATATACAACACAAGGGGATCTGCCAACAACCTGGCTCCCAAGAGAATAAAAGAATAATAAACATGATTACGGAAGGAGGAATGAATCTACCATCCCAAATCCCCCGTACCATCGCCGCCGTACGCGCCGTGCTGCATCCACCTGCAAACCTAAAAATGATGTGTGTGGGGGGTGAGCAAAAAACCACGCGCTCACCATAATATCAAAACATCACACTCATAGCCGTCTAGAAAATGCTAACCATCCCGTGTGCATGCATCTATCCTAGGTCAAGTTATCGTCTACCGTGGCACCCCCTCAAATCCGAGATACCCAACAATAACCTCTCAACTAATCTCGAAACTACTCAAAAGTCGTAAAATAGAACAGTTCATAAGATATATCTACCACTCGTATATACGCATGTCGAATCAACATATATATACATATATATATATATACATAAAGTCCCGTAAACAGCTAATCCTAGCACCTAGTGTATGAAGGCACCCAGTCTAATAAACACTCTCATCTAGAGATACAACCAGAATTAGTTATCAACCATTCCGTGCACCTAGCACGCTACTCAAGGTTCCTAAGAGGTATATAGGTTACTCCTTAGGACTATCGAAAGGGAATAACCATTCTTCTACGTATAACAACCAGTGAACCAACCCGTTCACTCGAAGAAACCTAAAAAGGGAAGGTCCTATCTCCACATCGGATTCGGTAACCAACCGAACTATCTCTAACTCACACTGCCTATCAAGGCACTAAAAAGGGTACAGATCAACAAGGTCACTTCTAACTCATACCGCCTATCGAGGCGCAAGAAAGGGTTACTAGAGTCATTTAGTCCCAAACAGATGCCATGGCCCTCGGGTTTTTAAAGAAAATGTTGAACCCCGAATTATTCAACCGATTTTTAAGAAAAAGTTAGGGCCCGGTCAAATCATATTTGATTCCAATGCTTCCTAACCCAACCAAACACTAGGAATCGCACTATGTGCGCTTAACTTAACCTCACTTCTCTTACCCGAGAAGATCCACAGACAACCACAAATGATCATATTTATTACCTTAAGAAATGAAACCTCAGAAACACATGTTCAGGTTAAAACCCGAGAAACTATAACACGGGGAAAAGAACTACTAGTGTTCAACTGAATATCACCTTAAAGTCACATTCAAACTTATTTCGAAACAAGTTCTAAGATCTTTAACTTAATATAGGAACCTATAAACAAATCCTTAAAGGTTACCAAACCAACACCAGGATTCAAGTGTTCCTCGGAGCAACTAGGAGGAATCTGAAACAATCAACTCTAAAACATATCTAGATCTCAAACTGACATTGAGTCTCAAGAACGGGACAAACCATGTCCAAAGTTCACTAACTTTACCAGAACATGTAGGAAATGAGATTTTCAAGGCACACGGCTAAAAACCATTTACTACTCGAAACACTTTTAAAGTGGAAAGGTGATCGACAAGCTCAAAATACACAAGTCAAGAGAAACAAGGTCAGACTAATGAGTCTTACCCGACCTTTAACCTGAACAACTCCCCCCACTACCGAAATGGTCTAATAATCATCCAGTGATAACACTAATCACCAATCACAACCAAGTCTCAATATATGACTAGCCAACTCAACTCAACTTCAACTCACGGGGAAAACAACTAATTCACAAAACCTCTTTTCATCTATATCCACGTAACCACCTGGAACACATGCCAACCATGGCTCTACTAATCCAGGTTTTTAACATTTTTACATTTTATTTCTTTTAAATTTTAAAAGCTTTAACTTTTAATCACATTAAATTAATCTCCATCATTTCAAAGGAATATATAATTATCATCAGTTAAAATATTAATTACAAATACCGCGCCCTAGCGCCCAAGAGAATAATATAAATCTCTTAATAAAATTTCAGATATAACTAGCTCAACATCAATAAGCAATAATAACAAATAAGCACATGTCAATATGAATATCAATGAAATGTCAATGCAATGACAATGCAACTCCAATGCAACCCTAGCCACTAAAGGGTGAAACAAATATCCAGGAATCCCAAACCGTTCACTGTTGGAGCAACAAACCCACAACAGGAAGGGTGGGCGTCGCCAAAGAAAGTGCGGGGACCACAAGCCCGCCTGGGAACCGGCAAGTGAGGCCCAAACCCTCACCCCCAAATGTCTAGAGAATTGAGAGTTACTAGCTCCCTGGATGCTAGACCACCCCCTGGCCAGTTGTTGCGACATTCCAAATGATCCAGACCTGTACGTGGCATAACTGAGGCATGCAACATGCACCGAAACAATATGTATATAACATGGTGCTATATGAATGCAAAATGCCTCCATATGAATTAAATATGCTCAAATACATGGCATCAAAGGCAATCAATCTCATATCAATCATGTTTCACAATTTAAATCACACGATAATTAAATTTCCATTTATCACAAAAATACTCGGGTTCTCAATTGCCCCATCTTTATAGATTTTTTATACGCAGCATGCTCTTAATTTAATTTCCAAATAATTATTTGCAAATTAATTCGCCTCAGGGAACAATTTAATTCACAATACAACTTCATTATATTTTACGAGAAAAATAAATTATAAAGGGAACTGAAACCGTGTCTAAGTTCTACGTGAATCCCCTAGCTTATATTTTCAATTTCAATAAACTATAAATAACAGCGGATAATTTACTCATCGGCTCTACATCCCTCAATATCAAATCTGCCCTGCTCCCACTGTATTTTAATTTCAGTCACATATAATCCGGGAGCTAATTACAGGTTCTAATTTCACACAAAATTATACAAAATCCTACTTTAAGTCCAGGGGTACTAAACCACCTATTTTAATCCAATTTAAATAGGATTTAATCCTTAAAAATTTTCAGGGAATTAATTTATTTAATTTCCCTGGGAATTTCTATTCCCGACCTCAATTATTCGGTTATGGGTATTTCGGGAATTTTATAAAATTCTTAAATTACATTTATCTCTTAGAAATTAAATTTCACGCTTTTATTATCCATAAACATACAACGGGGCAACTTAGCATTTTCTATGCACTATTAATGAGTGCTAGATAAACAGATATATATAAAATTCCTCCACCTAATTTAAAGGCTTACAAACGGTCCCGCCGTGAACGGTACCGGCCATGAATAGTGCTCGCCGCCCAAAGTCGTCTGAAAATTATTTTAATATGTCAAAACGACCGCAGTACCGCCCTATTCAATATAATTAAAATTCGTTAGCAATCGATAATTTAATTTGAACAAATATACAAAAATAAAAACCGAAATTCATACCGAAAATCTGAAATTCCCGGAGAACCGTTCAAGGGTTTCGCACCAAATTCGGATATAACGTACACGGTACCGAGGCTGAGCTATCCTCCGAAAATCAGCCCGAACCGAGCCTAACTCGCCACTGAGTCAACTCGACTCAGTTCGACCGAACACCTCCCTGTTCGTCACCATGCTCGGCTGAACTGAGCCACCACCTGCGTGACCACCTCTGCACGCCAACACCACCATCACGCCACCCCTGGCCGTCGTCATCCCTCATGTCCGGTGAAGTCCACTCCTAGCCGAAACCCCAGACCGAACACGAATTGGCTCGTCCCTACATGCGACTGTCAGAGTAGCACCACCACCACAACCTCGTGGTCGCACCGCAAGCGCCACCTATGGCCGACGCCGCTTCGGCCACCGTTGATTGACCAGATCATTGTCGGCAGCCCTCACCTTCCCTCTCGAAATCGCCTCTGTGTGTGCGGCTCCCTCTTCGACAACCCCTCTCTCTCCCTCTCTCTCTCCCTCTCAATCCGATCCATGCTGCAGACTATAGAGGACTAGTTCGGTCGTTGAAGACAAGAGAGAAGTGGGTGAATTGTGAGGAGAACGTTCGAGAATGTGTTGGTCTTCTCTCCAACTATCAGATACACATCCCATATATCTATATACCATATATATATTTTAAATAAAATAAAATAAATACATATACCCAATCAAATGGATATAGGTGTACAATATATCCTAAAAATATACCGGGAACTCTTAAATAATACAACACGTGCCCGAAAATATACACGAAACGCCCAAATAAATAATCTAGGGTATGAAACCCATATATAGATAATTATAGTTAAATTCGCATAAATAAAATAAGTCCCGTAAAATATACCGGGGACACTCAAATAATTCCACGTGAGCCCATAAATTTCACGGGACTCCAAATAATTAACATAGGCCCAAATAAAACTCTGGGGCACAAAATTTATCCACCAATTAAATCACCGAAAACCCCACGGTACACCGAATAACCAATAAAGTCCGAAATAAATAATTCGGCTACAAAATCGGGTATAAACTAAAATAAATCACTAATCGCCTAGCGGTTTACACTACGCGCTCCCCGTAAACTCTACAGACAGTCAAGGAATAATACCAGTCAAAATAAACACTCCGGGTACTAGACTCAACTACCCGGTCACCAGAGTCGTCACTAACCCAATCGAATCAAAATCAAACGTCTCGTCTAGTCGAAATACTAAACGCTACAGGTTTAAACAAAATCGCATTAACACTTATCACGTACGTATAAACATGAAAAATGAGCATAGCAATACAAATACACATAAGCACGTAAGTCAAGCAACTAAGACACCTAATGCCACATCAATACACAGGGCATCAACACACAGATCATGTATATACAAACATAAATAAAACGAGCGAAAGGACTATCAATACTCCTAAGCACGTCAGCTAAACAAGGCACGTACTAACCCCATAACCAGGGGAAACAAAAACGTTGTACCCCTAAAACAATAACTACCGAACTCCAATCGCTGAGTCGAAGCCCTAAGCGTCAAGCGTCGAAACAAATCCATTTAGTCGATAACACTAGCTGTCAATCGTCACAACTTAATCACGTAGTCGATAATAAGAACACACGTAAACGTTTCACCAAGCCCGAAACTACTAAACGTTACTGTCAAGTTACATAGTCATCATCGATACTCCACAAAGTTGTTAAGGTGATGATCATCAAGTCGCGAAATCGAATCCAAGTGTAAACGCGAAAAATTTACTCGTAAAATACACAGAGTAACCATGACGTCATGAACAAATGACCTCATCACCGAAAATAAATCAGAAATAATTCAGAAAAAAGGGAAAATGAAACGGGGTGTTACAAGGTCACACAACCAATCACAATCACAAAACTATTAACCCTGTATTCTCTAAGGCATCAACTCAAAAATCAACTATGCAGTCCATCAGTAACCTCAACTAACCACGAAGGTCACTATGCCAATATACTTAACCTCCCCCAAGGGTACAAAAGTATATAATCACAAGTATAAAAATATACATTTCATTATACTTGAACAATTACTGCATTTAATCATTTTCTTTCACATTAATCACTATCCGTTGAACATTTCATAAATATATGAATTCAGTTTGCATTATTCATAACTAACATGCTCCAACATCACATGTAATATAACATATATACATGTCAAACGAGATCACATAAATGGTATGCAGTGTAATGTGACTCGACACTCCTCGTGATACTCACACAAAAACACACCCTTCCCAAGGGTAACGGATACATACTCTGTCCACTTACTTTTGAGGATACAAGCTCATCAAGTAGTGTAGAGTTACCACACCGATTCTTCCCAAGTGATTTTTCTCTCTATCACTTCAACAAGGAAGACGGTTGCACGAGAGCCCAACTTGCAACTCCGTACGCCATGACTACAAAAGTCAAGAAAATGAGCCTTTACCTGGACTCCTAACTCACATTTGCCGGCTTTTTAGTTCCGTAGGCGTGATACCTCCTGGCCAGTTGTTGTGATGATCCGACACAAAGACACCCACAAGTGATTACACAAACCCACATATATCAACATCGTGATTTGACACTACACGATATTCTCAATATGCATCCCGGGCCCCAACATAAATATGTAATGCATCATATTTATGAAAATATCCACATGTTACCACATGAATCTCATAATCTCTTTCACATGCTTTTAAAACAACAAAGCAATAAATCACGACAAGAAATTATATCACATAATCATGCTTTTAATTCCCTTAAACCAAATAGTACACGTATAATAAGGGGAACCTAGTATAACGTCTAAGTTTTCACGTCCCTCCCGTCCACATATTCCCTAACACATTAAAAAGGGAACTAAGCCACCTATTATCTTTCAATTCAAATAGGAATTATTTAATTTTACAGGAAAATAATTTAATTAATTTATCGAATTAATTTCTAAGTCCTGCCTCAATTATAATTGATAATTTAATATATCGAATTAATTTCTAAGTCCTGCCTCAATTATAGATATTTAAATTAATAATTTAATATATCGATATTTAAAATAAGTACGGGTTTGCACACCCAAACCATGTCAACGATACGGAAGTGAGAATAAAATTTCCCACCTGAATGTACGCTTACAGAACAGCCCGAAACGGCGCACCGTGAACAGTATCGACACCCGTATATGGAGCCCGCCGACCAAAGTCACCCGAATAATATTTTGAATATATCGAAATGCCCGCCTCGACAACCTATACGATATATACGAAGCCCATTAGTAATAGGTTAATCAATTTGGGTAAATCTAAAATAACCCAAATGAAAATTATAACCTATAAACGCGATTTCCGGACAAACCGTTCAACGGAAAAATACGAAATTTTAGTATAACGTAACTATCATCGATATGAAGCTACCCTCCGAATATCAGCCCACACCGAGGTCAGGAAGTTGTCGGAATAAATGGCCGAAGTTCGGCCGAACCGACACTATCGCACGAACTACGCGAACCAGCACCACCACGGCCTCCCACGCCGCCGTCTAGCCCAACCAACGACCACCATGGGTCATCGCCAACACCCAGTTGCCGCTGCTCGCCATCGCCACCGTCGCTGCTCCAGTTGCGCCACCACTGTACACGATTCTCACGCAGCTCCCTCTCTCTCTCAGTCGAGTCTCTCTCTCTCTCTCTTAGCCGACGACCATGGAGAATGGAGAAGACGACCAGTCGAGGCTTAAAGAAGAGGAGGAGAAGCAGGTCTGTGTCATGAATGAGAAGGAAGAATAACTGGCATATATGCAGATACATATATGCTTAATCGCAAAAGTGACCCTTGACTTATCCATAATTACAAACTAACCCCAAAATAATATTTATATTTATATATATATATATATAATTATAATTAAATATATATATACAATAAATCCCAATAATTATCGGAGACGCACAAACGTAATCTCGTAAACCCGAAATAATAACGGGACACCCAATAAACAATCCCAATTGAATATACCGGGGTAGGAATCCAAACGTCGGAACACCTAACAAGCCCGATACAATAAACGTGTTGCCGTCCAATCGAAGCACTAATGCCAAACGTCGAAACAAAACCACGTAGTCGACAACAATAACTCGCGTACTGTCGCTCAGTCGACTTTAAAACTAAACGCGAAACATTTACACGCGAAATACCAAGGATAACATGAACGTCATGAGGAAGTGACGTCATAACCGAAATTAAATCGGAAATAATTTCAGGAAAAAGGAAAATAACACGGGGTGTTACAACTTACCTCCGTTGAGGTTTGATCATATTGCACGCGGTACCCCTTATTTTTCAAATGTATCAGTTACCTCTCTTCAGGTTCGTTTTTTCTATCACTTTCACCCCCTCCATCCAAAGTCAATGCGGTCAAAGGGGTAAAGTACCCTAAATAACCCTCAAATTCATATTACAGTTTCATCCCATAAATTATTGAATTTCATATTGCCCCCACCCCAATGGGTAAATTACAATTTCACCCCCTAAAATTTGAAATAAAATTTAAAATTTTAAAAAATATACAAAATTTGAATATATATAATTTGAAAAAATATATAAAATTCAAAAAAATATATAAAATTCAAAAAAATATATAAAATTTGGAAAATATATATAAATTTTGAAACAAATATATAAATTTAGAAAAACATATATAAATTTTGAAATATATATATAAAATTTGAAATAAATATATAAAATTAGAAATAAATATATAAAATAAGAAAAATAGATAAAATTCGGAAACAATATATAAAATTCTGAAAAAATGTATAAATTTCGAAAAACATATATAAATTTCAAAAAATATATATATATAATTTGAAATTTTGATGGTTCAATCTTCCAAGCAAAAAATTGCATAATAGCTAGCATAACCCATCAGATCTATTAGAAAAAGAAGTGCTTAGGATTTGATAGACTTCTCACCCTCTGCACAACAAATATTGGAACACCTTCATGTAATGTAGCCTATTCAAATATATGCATGTTTGAATTTGCAAATTAACCCATTTCGAATTTATATATTTTTTCCGAATTTTATATATTTTTTATAATTTTAAATATATATTTTTGAATTTATATATTTGTTTCAAATTTTATATAAATATTTCAAAATTTATATATCTTTTTCGAATTTTATATATTTATTTCGAATTAGATATATATATTTCGAAATTTATATATGTTTTTCAAAATTTATATGTTTTTTCGGAATTTTATATATGTTTTATAATTTTATTTATTTATTTTGAATTTTTTATATATTTCAAAATTTATATATGTGTTTTAAAATTTATATATTTTTTAATTTTTATATTTGTTTTTCAAAATTTATATATGTTTTCCAAATTATATATATATATTTGAATTTTATATATATTTTTAAATTTTAAATATTTTTTAGAATGTTTGGGGGTGAAACAGTAATTTACCCATTAGGGTGGGGGCAATGTGAAAATTCAATAGTCTAGGGGTTTATTGAGGGTCATTTCATAATTTTACATCTCCAAGGGAGGTAATTGATATATTTGAGAACTAAGGGGTCCGCGTGCAATATTGCCAAACCTCTCGGGAGGTTAGTGTTATTTTCCCTAAAATTAATTACAAAACAAAAATAAAAAATAAAAAACTATAAAATAAATTGAAGTATAAAACAATAAAACATGATTTTGTAGTACAATGTCCAAAGCCTCTCAAATTGCATTCACGAGAGTTGGATAGAGTAAACTTGGTAATTTTACTGAATAGTAATTTAAATGAAGAAGAGAGATTGTAAACCAATAATAAGAGAACAAACATGATATAAAAGAGATACATTTTTTAAAAAAGTCATAAATAATTACAAATAGTAATTGAAATTCAATACTTAATTATTTTGCTGCTTCTTTTGATTATTAAGAAAATGTACTACTATAACATTTTCAATAGACATTTATTCTTATGATATGCTTTTAGAATACTTAATTTTTTTTATTTTTTAAGAAAACGAAATAATATAAAAACCGGTTGGGTCGGGTTCGGGTTTTCTGTAAAACTCGAACCCGTTTCGGGTTTTGATTTTTAATACCAAATCCACCCCAAAGCCATTTAAGAGCTTACCAATTTTGCCCCATTTGGGTTGGAGTGGGTCGGAACACGGCCGGATTGGGCTAAATTGCCATCCCTACTTCCCAAGTAGCACTATAACAAATGAGAGTGTAGGAATATTTATTTGTAATGGCATGTTCTGATCAAAAACCATGTTGAGTGTTGAGAGTTTTGGGAATGAGAGTGTAAGAATATTTATCTGTAATGGCATGTTCTGATCAAGAACTATGTTGAGTGTTGAGAGTTTTGGGTTGGGTTAATCAAGTTGATAGGTCAAACGAATATCAACAACGTGCCAAATCAAGTTTAACTATGTGTGTATTGATCCGTGAGAAGAATAGCCATCAAAGTACGAAGATCGAAGCAGAAGGCTTCGTGGTTCTTTGATCCATTAAGAAGCAGAGCCATTAGTGTATGGAGATCAGAGCAAGAGCTTCCTAGTTGCGCGAGTTATTCAAGAATTTCAGACGTCGAGTGAATAACGGCAAATCAAAGTTATTGTAAATTCTAACTTCATAGAGTTTGTAAACTTCTTGATTCATAGTGCATCGATACCTGAGCGTATCCGTGGTTTTTACTTGAAACTTTTCCAAGGTTTTTCCACGTAAATATATTGGTGTCGTCTCTTGGTTTATTTTCTTCACTCATATTTTTATTGCGTGGATTATCTTGCTAAATAATTGAATTAAAATTTACTATTCTGCAATTAATTTTTAATTTGTCAATTAATTCATAAAAAACCTATTCACCCCCCCATCCAAGTTTAGTTTACCATCTCCTCTGTATTTTTAATTGGTATCAGAGCATGGTTGCCCTGATTTAGGATAACGACCTAGGGTTAGATCTTGAACTTAGGAGATGGACGTACCTCGTGAAGGACGTTCCGTGACTAGGTCCCCTTTATTTGATGGCTCTAATTAAACCTATTGGAAAGCTAGAATGAGAACGTTCTTGAAAGCTATCGATGAAAGGGTTTAACTTACCGTAGAGGTAGGATTCTCACCTCTCACTGTGTTAGATGAGACTACTAATAAATCTAAGATAAGGCCGTCAAACGAGTGGTCTTCTGTTGAATTAAATAGTGCTAATTAGAACTTCAAAGCTTTAGGTACACTATTCAATATTGTGACCGCGAGTGAGTTTAGAAGAATCTCAACATGCGAGATTGCTAAAGAAACTTGGGATATTCTCTGAGTTACACATGAAGGAATTTCAATTGTTAAATTCGTAGTTTGAACAACTTAGGATGGAAGATGATGAAGTTTATGTTGACTTTGAGGCTAGACAAACTGACATAGTAACTGACTGTTACAATTTAGGTAGCCCATTCCTGAGACTACCATAGTAAAAAAAATTCTTAGGTCTCTGCCATAACATTTTCGTTATAAGGTTATTGTCATCTCTGAAATAATGAGTTTTAAAAAAATTGAACTCGAAGAATTGGTTGGGAACCTAAAATCTTATGAGACGGAGATGTTAAAAAATCCCCTTAAGAAGTCTAGCAGTGCAAAAGAGAAGAGTATAACGTTTAAAACTACTAGGGAGGATCCTATTAGGTCTGATGGAGAAAGTGAGTTGAATCTGAATGATATTGCCATGTTTACTAAAAAATTGAACAAATTCGTTAAGGCTACTAATGGTAAAGGACAAAAATTGGGGATAAGTTAAGTGAGTGTAGAAATAAAAATAAACCCCAATCTCTAAATGACAAGTTTGACCTTAAGAAGAAGAAACCTTAATGTTTTGAATGTCAAGGGTATGGTCACTTGGCTGCAGAGTGTGCAAATACTTTAAAAAGGACAAAAGGCTTAGCTGACTTGGGATGATGAATCTGATGATGGATCAACTAGTGATTCGACAGACTCGGAGGTAGGTGTAGGGTATGAGAACTTCACCGTGTTCACATCACATATTAAGAAGGGTGAAGATGGTGCTATACTGAGTGAAATGTCGGGATATGAAGATTCTGAGGATGATGAAGATTATGATAACTCGCTTCAAGCTTCCTGCGATAAATTAATTGATAAAACCACACAACTTCATAAAACTGACACTAAACTATTGACTAAAAGTCTTAGCATGAACAAATAATTACACTATTTAAGAGACGAATTAGCCAATAGTTCCCAAACCCTAATTCTTCTGCAAACCCAGAAGGCTCAATTGTCTGAAAAATTAATTGAGTCTAAACAAGAAAGGAATCAAGCCTTGAGAATGTGGTTGTGTTAGTAATTAACTCATTGTCTCTACTGCCCTGCTTATAGGTTTCTAAAACAAAAATTTATGTTTGTGTTCTTTTATGACAGTCTGTACATTATGCATTCATGCATTAGTATTAGGGTTATACATTGTAGAAATTTTTATTACCCGAGAATCTGGATATGTTCTTTTCGAGTCCTATGTCTGGATATTTTGTTCTTTGCTTAGATTCTCTAATCTCCTTTGGTAGCTTTTCCCTATGTTTAACCTTGTATATTGTCTTACATCTCTCTCGATTGTTTATATTATTCTCTTTTCACTTGGCATTTCAGTGTTAAAAAGGGGGAGTATATTCTCATGGTGAGAGACTTAAGGGAGAGATTATTTTATACTATTATGATCATTACGATTGTTGTTGTTGGTGTTGTTATTTTTGTTATGATCATTGTATTTGTTTTGCTAGTTAGTTATTCTCTACACTTGTTTTTCACAGTATGTTGTTTAGTGTTGTGCTTACAGGATTGACATATCTTCATGCGATCAAGGTAACAGTGTACGTCTATGTTTATGGGTGTGTGCTCATAGGTATAAATGCTATTTTATTTGTCTTGAGTATATCTTTGTATTACATACATGATTTTGTCTCAGAAATGCCAAAGGGAAGATTGTAAGTACATTTCTAATTTTGGAATGTTCTTCCTTTTGATTGATAAGAGGACGTTTTCGAACCCCATGACCTGACTCAACAAAGAAAACTAGCTTTCCGTCTTGCCCTTCCATTCTTTATGCCGAGAAACGTCTGTTCACGAATCCTCTCTTTGCTATAGTTAAGATATCCCCTGTTATATCTACTATTGAGAATCATCTTCCTTATTTATTGTTAGTGACTTCGTAACCCAACGGAAGTCAATAACCATGTTAAGTAAATTGTAACCTCGGGTAGAGTTAGATAGATTGGAGTGGAATACTGAAATTACCTAGAAGATGGTGAACAAAGCCTCAAGGGGTGGAGGGGGGGGGGGGGGGGGGTGAATAGACTTTTTATAAATTTAAAGACCAATTAAAATAATTTACAGAATATTTAATTTTAATCAGAATAAATAGGTCATTAAAAAGAATTTTCTTATACTAATAATATTTATCAGAGATAAAATAAATTTTTATTAAATAAATATTTTCAATATAAATAATAAATTTTTATTAAAAATAATTTTCTTTTAATAAAAATAATTAATCTTTACTAAAAATATTTTTCTTCACAAATAGAAACTCTTTTGAGAATAATCAATCAGTGATGTCCTAAAATCAATATTGTGATATGTAGGGTACAATTGTTACCCAAAGATATGGAGTTAAATAATTATTGCAGTATATAATAAAACGTATTATTGACCCACCGATCGATCCTGTATTGTTCTGATCGATCACTAGTGGTTTGGTGAGTGTTTATAATTGCAGTGTGTCACCGATCGATCTCGTATTGTTTTGATCGATCACTAGTGGCTTAGGTTCGTGAAATGTTTATGGGGATTGATCGCTCCTTTTACCACCGATCAATCGTGTATTGTTTTGATCGATCGGAAAACCCTAAAATGCGTATTCTAGGAACAGTTTGAAGATTTATAATTTATGATTGGATTATTATTGTTTATTACTCCATACAAATTAATCATCTTCAAAATTTATATTAATCAAACAATAATATAATAATAGAATTTAAAGTAGTAAAATAACACAGATTTTTTACGTGAAAAATCTTGGAAAACGCTCCAAGTAAAAACCATGGATACCCTTTGGTATCGATGTACTATGAATCAAGAGTTATACAGACTCTATGAAGACGGGACTTACAATAGCTCCTAATTTGCCATTCTGCAGTCGATGTCTGAAAGTTATTGATTCACTCATGCTACCACGAAGACTCCTGTTCCGATCTCCGTACTTCGACGGCTCCGCTTCTCACGGATCAAAGCACACACAATGAAACGAATGGTGTGTAGGTTTTTCAATATCTAGGTCAAATAATTGTGTATCAAAATCAACTGTTGTATCACAATTGGATAACCCCAAAAACTAAAGAGAACTAGAAGATGAATAATGAATCAATATATTTTTTCTCTCTTTCTGCAGAAAGATATTTTCTGTGAAAGAATTGCAAAACTCTAAAAGCTTATCTTCTCTTCTCAATATCTACCCATATTTATAGAGAAAGAATCTTCAATTATGAAATATAAATCTTCAATTAGGGAATGATATTTCTTTGCTTGCACTCCAAAAAGATTTGATGTTAGGACCCAGTAATAGTTGTGAATGGACCAGTCTATCCCTCAATATGGTTATATAAGGAGCCATAATTTTTGCTAGTATAGTTTCGCGCGAATTCCAATGTTGGTGCTGCCGATTGATCAAAATTCCACCGATCGTTCGGTAGTTCCTGAATATTAATATTTAATTATTTTGCCCTCAAACTTTAACCAAAAACCTAATCTACGCAACATGGTTATTGACTAGACATGCCAATAAAAATGTTCTTACAATCTCCCCCTTGGCATTTCTGAGTCAAAACTATATTTTACAAGGATATCCCCATGAGATACAAAATTTAAATCTAGACTTATGAACACACACCAACAAACATAGACCCAGATGAGTAACTTGATCTCTTGACAATCTACCAATTTCTGTAACCACAATACTGAGCAAATATATATTGAAAAACAAGAATGGAAAACAATTAACAAGAATAAACAAATAAAATGATCATAAGAATAATATCGATATTAATAGGCATAATGATCATAACAGTGTAATCTCTTTAAAATAGACCAAACAAGCATATCCAAAATATAACTTAATCCTCTTTTCTTGAAAACATACTCCCCTTCAAAAATTAATCTCTCCCACTTGACACATAATCGCTCCCCCTAAATAGATAATCTCTCCCCCTTAATACATATTCTCTCCCCATTTTTGACACCGAAATTCCAAGCAAAGTAAGATCAGTAGAAACTAAAATTGCAACTAATGGGAAAGAAAGGTAGAGAATTACTCAATCTATAAGTAAAGTGAAAAACAATAAGAGGATACTAGGAAATCTAAGTAACAAACAAGATAGACATAGAACTCTGAAAGTTCAAACCCAGATTCTGAACTGATAAATATCTTTACAATGTATAAACTTAATTCTAATGCATGAATGCAAAATGCTCAATAAAATTAATAAAAAAATATTTTTGTTCTTAAAAACATTAGAGTTAAATATATTACCCATAAATTCTTTCATTTTTCATTCTTGTATGCTCATGAAATCAAATAATCATTAATCATTCAAATGTTATAATTTCGTTAGAATAAAATGCATACAAGTTATACCCAGTCACTCATACACAGTAATTTTCATGAATTAAATTTAAAAGAATTGTCCCCACAGAGGTGAAATAAACTTGCTACTTTCTACAGCCGATCCACTTAGTTTTCCGTATTTTTGTGAACATTCTATATGGTAGATCAATTTACCTTCTTCTATTTCATTGATCAAACTTTGTCATGCTAAAAACATTTTTTCATTTTTATCCCTTTTTGTCTTTCTAAGTCTCCGGACTTTCCAGCGGGGATTTTTAATCTCGACCAACTGGGCCCAAGCTTCTTCCATGAAATTTATGCTCATCAGTTTTCTTCCTTTTCTAGATTGAAGAACTGTTTTTTGTATTTTATTTTTTATATATATTTTCAAATTTCCTCCGTACTACTACCCTTCTCCCCTTGTCATGATTACAAAGCTAATTTTTCAACTACATAGTCAAAGGTTAATTAATTTTCCCATATAGAACATGTGCATGTGCTTATAGGTTAAAACCATTCTTCTCAATTTCAATTTCACTCATCTATTCACTCATGTGGACCACATCTTAAAAATTTAATTGAATTAGACTATAATATAATAATGAGTGGGGTAATTGTATACATAATATATTTCTAGTCATAATATGTACACAAATCAACTAATACTTGACTCTAATCACATATTTTGAATTAAGAACTTGATAAAAAATGCATGATAATGTATCAATTCTAGGATAAAGTATAATGCAAAACATTCCTACAATGATACATATGAAGATATTTATTCTAAATAAAGCATGCCAATAGATTTTCTAAGAGTTATATGTTTTTGAAAATCTAATGGTTTTGTAAAGATATCTGCTAATGGAAAATCAGTAGATATAAACTCTATAGACACTATACCATCTTCAACAAGATCATGAATGAAATGATGTCGAATATCTATATGTTTTGTCCTAGAATGTTGAACATGACTTTTAGAAATATTTATAGCACTAGTATTATCACAGAAAATAGTCATTGTGCTTTGTGAAAACCCATAATCCTGTAACATTTGACGCATCCACAAAATTTGAGTACAACAACTACCAACAACTATATACTCAGACTCAGCAGTGGAAAATGAGACACAATTTTGCTTCTTGGTATGCCAAACAACTAAACAATCACCAACGTAAAAATACCATCCACTAGTGCTTTCCTTATCATCTACATTACCATCCCAATCAACATCAGAATAAGAAACAATATCAACATTAGATTGTGATGTCCCACATCGCCCGGGTAGAGGTCTGGGGATGTGCTTATATGTGCAGTGTTGTCTCCAATTTGTATGAGGCCTTTTGGGAGGAGCCCAAGAGCAAAACCGTGCAGGTTAGGCCCAAAGCGGACAATATTATACCAAATGTTGGAGCGGGGTGTTACAATTGGTATCAGAGCCAGATCCCGACCGGAATTAAGTGTGGGAGCATGCACATCACCTGTAGGTCGCTAGCGAGGATGCTGGGTCCCAAGGGGGGGTGATTGTGATGTCCCACATCGCCCGGGTAGAAGTCTAGGGATGTGCTTATATGTGCAGTGTTGTCTCCAATTGGTATGAGGCCTTTTGGGAGGAGCCCAAGAGCAAAACCATGTGGGCTAGGCCCAAAGCGGACAATATTATACTAAGTGTTGGAGCGGGGTGTTACATAGGTACTAATGGGACCCATAATCCATAATTTATAGTCCCTTTTACATATTTAATAATACGTTTAACAACAATAAGATGAGACTCTTTAGGATTAGCTTGATAATGTGCACACACACCAATACTAAAAGCTATGTCAGGTCGACTGGTAGTTAAGTACAACATACTCCCAATCATACTTCTATAAAGTGTATGATCAACATCTTTGCCTTTAGTGTCTATGCTAAGTTTGACACTTGTACTCATATGAGTGCGAGCATCCTTAGACTTCTTCAAACCAAACGTTTTTACTAATTTCAAGGCATATATAGTTTGGGAAATAAAACTATCATCAGTTAATTACCTAATTTGTAGTCCAAGAAATAAGTTCAATTCTCCAATCATGCTCATCTCAAACTCATGCATCATTTGTTCTCCAAAATAATGAGCAAGTTGGTCAGAGGTGGAACTAAACACTATATCATCAACATAGATTTGAGCCATAACTAAATTACTTTCAATTTTCTATATAAATAGTATTTTGTCCACTCCCCCTTGGTAAAACCTGTTCCCAAAAGGTAATCAGTCAATCTTTCATGCCAAGCTATAGGAACTTGCTTTAACCCATACATAGCCTTCTTATGCTTATAAACATGACCAGGACAATAAGGATCTTCAAATCCTTTGGGTTGCTTCACATAGACTTCCTCATGAAGAATGCCATTTAAAAATGCACTCTTAAAATCTATTTGGTACAACTTGAATTCAAGGTGGCATGCGATACCAAATAAAATTCGAATAGATTCAAGTCTAGCAATATGAACAAATGTATCATCAAAGTCTATACCTTCCATCTGTGTATAACCTTGAGCAACAAGCCTAGCCTTATTTCTTATAACAATACCATTCTCATCCTTTTTGTTCTTGTATATCCATTTTGTACCAATAACATTTATGTCCTTAGGTCGGCACAAGATACCATACATCATTCTTAACAACCTGTTGAAGTTTTTCATGCATAACATTTATCCATTCACTATCTTGAAGAGCTTCTTTAACATTTTTAGGTTCTATTGAAGATGTGTAACAAACATAAGATACTTAATTCCTTGCCTTACTACGGGTCACCATCGTTTGATCAACTGATCCAATGACTTTATCTAAAGGATGATTCAACTTAACTCTAGCAGATGGTTCTTTAGTAGGATTAAGATGAATATTATGTGAAGGTTCATATGATCCTACAAGACTAGGAGTATCTTCATAATCCAATTTCTTATCTTCAATATCAATAGGAGAATCATCATTTAATAGGAAGAACGGTTCACTATTATTTTCATCTTCAGAAGACTGAAACTCATCAACACATGAGTCATCAACAACCATATTGGCAGATTCCATCATTGTTTGAGTTCTAAGATTAAATACCCTATATGCCCTACTCATCAGCGAATACCCCAAAAATATTCATTCGTCACTCTTAGAATCAAATTTCCCCAAGGACTCTCTGTCTCTAAGAATATAACATTTAGATCCAAAAACCCAAAAATATATTATATTGGGTTTCTTGCCATTCCACCATTCATATGGGTTTTTTAAAGTGCTGGGCCTAAGATAAACTCTATTTGAAGTGTAACAAGTTGTATTCACTGCTTCGACCCAAAAGTTCCTTGGAATATTCCTTCCATGTAGCATAACATTGGCCATTTCCTAAAGAACCATATTTTTCCTTTCAGCAACCCCATTTTGTTGTGGATTACGTGGTGCATAAAAATTCATGTTTTATTATTTTTTCATCACAAAAAGTATCAAGCCCTAAATTTTCAAACTCCTTGTCATGATCACTTCATACTCTAGTAATAGGATAATTTTTCCCAGTCTATATTTTTAAACAAATATTCCTAAAATTTTCAGCAGCTTCCCATTTTTCACTCAAAAATCCTACCAATTTATATCTAGAGTAGTCATCAACCATAACAAAAATATACTTCTTACCTCATTTGCTCTGTCATGACCCAAAACTCAATGCTCTGATACCATGCTGTCACGCCCCTAAAATCCTAAGACTCTCGAACCGGGACATCCGAGGACTCCGGGGTGTGATTTATACAAGAAGCGACCAACTAAGATATCATTAACCATTAAAATATATGGAATAATGATAAAAATGGTTTATTCCATACCCAATTTAATGATAGAACACAACAGCGGAATCTAAAGAAAATCCGGCAGAGTTCCGTTTGTAAATGGAACATTCCAGAAACACAAAGTCAACATAATAACCTGCCAATAACAAGTGCAGTAATATCAATGACTCACAACCCAACATTCATCAATCCTACGAGGGCCGAGGTAGTGGAAAGAAACCACCCCTACCCCTACACAACCCTCTATAATCAACAGACCCACAAATGCTCGAATAAGAATACTTTCTGCACATGGCGATACCTAAGAGATACAATGACATCCTGAAATATTAAATACAGGAAATAAAAGATACACCAATAGGGATATGCCAACAGACTGACTCCCAAGAGAAATACATGGAAGTACATAACTATCGTCTCCAAACCAATCGCACTGCTACCGTAACCACATCACCCTGCGTAACTCTAAAACCTGTAACGAGGAAAACAAAAGAAAGGTGTCGCTGCTCCGCATGTTGTTCGTAGCTGAAACATTTCCTGTAAACTGGCGTTGAATACCAGGGGTATGAAACACCCTGTGAGCAATGAAGCTCAGTAGAAAAACAAAATCCTAACCACCACATCCTCTAACTATTTAGGTAATGCTAAACCATCTAGCAAGATACGTAACACATATCTAATCCTGGCCCCAAAATTATAAGGGACGCATCCATATACTAACGTACATAAGTATATAGGGGATACATATATATACATACCTTTATATATCTATATAAAATACACAACATAAGTCCCATAAGGTACTACTAAGACTCGTATGCCAAGTTCTAACTCTAGTAGTCTACACTACTCTCACAAATGTACGCCAAGTACACAATAACCCAGTCCAAATTGACTAATCAACAAGCGTTCACAACGTAAATCAGAGAATCAAACTAGGGAGAATCACACTCACCTCTAATATCCAAAGGAATAAAATCCACAACTAATACCAAGGAAGGTTCATAACCCACTCCCCGATAACATAGGAGGAAAAACACTCACATCCTTCTGTGCTACCACAATCATAATCAATATATATATACAATATATATATGTGAACCATCATTCCCTTCTTGGAGAAAATCTACATCTCAAGGACTGAATCACCATAATCATATCACCATATGAATCTCATAATACTATCTCCCATATAATCAATAAATCACCAACACTCTCATTATAAATTAGGAAAGGAAACCGATCCAATCACGAAGAGTACATGAACACTACACCCATGAACAACCACATAAGGGTCAAGAAACGAAACAAAAGAAAAGAGATCCCAATGCTAACCAACAGATAACCGAGACAACAATGTCAAGGTTAAGAACACCACAATTATTTAGGGAAAACACCGATACAAAAAAACCCAAAAGATCGAAAGTAAAGGTGAATGAAGAAAACACATTTCCAAAACACTACAACTCGAGATCTTGAGAAAGAAACCTCGAAATCTCGGAATCTCAAGAATTATAAAAATAGATTTTCTTTTAAGAATCCACACAATGAAAATGACCGTCTTGCCCTCGGTCTTCGTCAGTCGCCATCACCGACCTTCAGAAGTAGAAATTCTTTTTAAAGAAGATCTTAAGATCACTTTTTAAAATACAAAAACTTGTCATGGCTACGGGGGTAGGCGAAAACGGGTTTTTATTTTAAATACAAAAGAGTTTGTTTTCAAAACATGAAAAACGCCGTTTCCGAAAGACAGTTAGATAAGAGTGACTACAACTCCAATGAAGAACACTATCACTAAAGACACCAAGGTCCTAAATGGTCGTTGCCAAGGAAACAACTAATTTCAATTGTCACCTAGTCTAACTCAACCAAAATCTCAAGATACGGTTGATAAACTATTCCTTAAAAGGTGAAAGACATCTATATACCTATACTACACCATCAACTAGATTCACAATTTCATCACACGCAAAGAGGTCACACAACCAACCATGATCACAAAATCAACCGCCTATTTTGAAGGCCTAAACTCAACCCCAGACCTGAACTCCTTAAAGAGGTCACACAACCAACCATGATCACAAAACCATCAACCGCCTATTTTGAAGGCCTAAACTCAACATCGACTCTATAGTCCATCACTAACCTCAACTATTCAATAGGTCACTACACAATTATACTTAAACCCCTAAGGGCATAAAAGTACATAATCACAAGTATAAGAATTTATATTTCATTATACTTTAACAATTACTGCATGTAATCATATTTTAACATATTCCACTTTCAGTTGAGCATTTTATAGAAATATGAAATCATTTAGCAATATTCATAATCAACATGCTCCAAAATCCACAGGTAATAATATCATATAATAAACCTGCTCCAAAATCCACATGTAATAATATCATATTCTACATGTAAAATGGAATCATATAAATGCTACGTAAATGTAATGTGACCCAACACCACCCGTGGTACACACACGACCAATCACCCTATTATAAGGGTCAACGAGATCATTTTCTAACACTTCACTTTTTCTTATGAATGAAGGTAGAGTTATCCTACTGATTCTTCCCAAGTGATTTTTCTCTCTTTTCACTTTTAACAAGGAAGATCGTCACCATGAACCTAGGATTGGAACAAGTCCTCCCCTAGCGTCTCAATTTCTCAGAAGATTAGTTCCGTTGAGCGAGAAGCACCCTTGGCCAGTTGTTATGACGATCCAGAACAAGTCTACTCACGCAAAATTACACAAACGGACGTAGACCAACACCAATTAAATTCTCAATACAAAAGGTGAACACCATATGCACTATGTCTCCACGATTCATGCATCAACACAAATATGTATCACATCATATTTATGAACTACATTCCCAAAATGCCAACATTAATGTCATTAATCATTCAACATGCTTTTAAATTTCATTAAAATAATAATCAACAAGGATGCTTTCTCCTACACCATTCATATTTTAAACCATCAAATTTTCCTTTTCTTTTACAAGGATAATATTTTCATTAATTTAATATGCTTTTATTTCAATTAAAACATTTAAATCACAAGGAAACAATTTCATTCCATTTAACATGATTTTTAATTCACTTAAAACAATAATCTAGAAATCATATGGGGAACTAGAATAACGTTCTAAGTTTTCACTTCCCTCACTATCACATATTCCCTAACATGTTTTAAAATCCGTAAAACACAAGCAACAGGGGAAACTAATATCACGTTCTAAGTTTAAGTCCAACTTTTACAAATTTCACTCACCCACTATAATTCTCAAGGGGATACTAGGCCACATATTCTCATTCAGTTCAAATAAGTACAAATTCAGCAGGAAAAATATTTATTTAATTTATCAAATTAATTTCTATCTCCTACTTCTCTTCTAATCCATAATTAAACATTTTATATTCACAATTAAATATATCTAAAATAAAATAATAACGGGTTTGCACACCCAAACCACATCAATTCCCATTCTAAACAACTCCTAAACGAAATCATGCGAACCCAAAACTTCACGGAACACCAAATAAATAATATAAGTTCATATAAATAACCCGGGGTATAAACCCAACCACCAAAACACCAAACGCCATACGTCAGAATGAAACCGTGTAGTCGGTAATAATGAAGTCCACGAAGTCGTCAAGAAGAAATCGTAAAGCCGTCCAGTCGACTTTAAACGTAAACGTGAAAGATTTACACGCAAAATACCTAGAATAACCATAACGCCATGAACAAGTGATCTCACAACCGAAATTAAATCAGAAATAATTTCAAGAAAAGGGAAAATAACACTGGGTGTTACAGTCTTAATGTCCTAGTAAGTCCCATTAAATAAATATGCAATAATTCTAGGGATTTAGAAGTACCTATGGTATTAGTCCTCTTGTGTTGACATCTAGTCTGTTTTCCTTTCTGACACAAACCACACACAAGAGCTTTACCATACCCAAGCTTAGGAACACCTTTAACAATTTCACTTTTAGTAATCTTAGTTAAATAACGTAAGTTAACATGTCCCATTATTTGATGCCAAATTTGTATTTCATCAAGCTTAACTTTATTACAAGCTAGTTTAAGATTAGGTATAATACAATAACAGTTGTCAGATGACCGCATACCTTCCATAATACAATTTCCAGAGGAATCAACAATTAAACATTTATCGGGAGAAAAATTGACATTATTGTTATTATCATAAATTTGACTAATACTAATCAAATTCGCTTTTAATCCCCTCAACATAGAGCACAGTTTCTGATCTAGGCATACCAAAAACAATAATAGTTCATTTTCCTCGAACTTTAGCATGCTTTCCATCTCCAAAAGTAACTATCCTACCATTACTTTCCTTGAGTAAACCAAAAAATGACTTATCTTCAGTCATGTGCCTAGAACATCCACTAACCAAATACCGGGCACTAGAATCACGTGCTCTAAGAGCAGTGTGAACAACCAAACAATGGATCTCACATTTCCTAACCCATGCTTGTTTAATTTTCGGAGCTCTCATAGTTAGCTCTAACATTAGGTCTTATTTACATCTTCACTCAAAACCCTAATTTGATCTTCAACATTGGATCTTCTTTGAGTTTTTTGATTTGTCCCTGATTTCAAATTTCTTCCTCTTAATTTGAAGCACATAGGTCGAATATGACCTTTTACTCCACAGTGATAACATACAGGAACAAACCTTTGAAAAATATTATTAGAACTCTTATGATAATTATAGTTAAAGGGAGGCATACTCTTAACCGCCTTTCTGACATAAGGTTGAATATTAGGAATCTTATCAGAACTATTTTGAGGAGACCTAGATACTACTTGGGAAGCCCTAACAAAGTTAGTTTTGGGAATGATATTTGACTTACTCGTTGTTCCTATGAATCCCAATCCTTTAGTATTTCCCATAGATTTACCTATACTCAACATATGATCAAGCTTAAGGGTTCCACTAGTTCGTTTATAAATAGTTGAGTTAGCATCCTTCAGTTCCTTTTCCAAGACCTCAATTCTCGTAAATTTCTCATTTATATTAGATCTCAGAGTGATTAATTCCTTATTGAGATCATCTACACTCTTCAAAGGAGGATTCTTTTCTTGTTCATACTCAATTAATTTTTCGGATAATTGAGTTTTTTGGGTCTGCAAGAGATTTAGGGTTTGGGAACTATTGACTAATTCGTCTCTTAAAGAGTGTAATTCTTTGTCCATATTTAAACTTTTAGTCAATAGTTGATTGTGATGATTGTTAAGTTGAGTAAGTTTATCAAGTAATTCATCGTACTAATCTTGAGTCAAGTCATCATAATCTTTATCACCCTCAGAATCTTCATCTCCAGACATCGACTATCTGGTAGCAACTTTTTTGACTTCCTTGCTTTCTGCAGCTAACAAGGTGTAGTTCTCAGACTCATCACCTATTTCCGAATTTGTCGCATCACTAGCTGATCCATTGTCAGATTCATCGTCCCAAGTGACAGCTAAGCCTTTGGACTTTTTCATAGTGTTAACACACTCAGCAACTCTGTGACTATACCCTTTACACTCAAAATATTGATGTTTCTTCTTCTTAGGGTCAAACTTGTCATTCTGATTTTGGGATCTATTTTTATTTCTAAAATCATTTGATTTATCCCCAAAATTTTGTCCTTTGCTACTCCTTTTACCATTTTTAGCCTTAACACATTTGTTTAACCTTTTAGGAAACATGACAATATCATTCATATTCAACTCACTTTCTCCATCAGACTCAATCGGATCTTCTCTAGTGGTTTTAAAAGTTATGCTCTTTTCTTTAGTGCTTTTAGACCCCTTAGGGGGACTTTTGAACATCTCCATCTCATAAGATTTTATATTTCCAGACAATTCTTCAAGTCAACGCTTCTCTCCCTAAATCTGATACACATCATATATATTTTTCTATATATATATTTTAAATGAAACAATTATATATCCCCAAAATGTACCGGGAACTCCTAAATAAAATCACACGAGCCCAAAATATAAACGGAACGCCCAATAATTAATATAAATTGATATAACTAGTTTGGGGTAAAGACCCAATCACCAAAAAACTGGGTACGTACATAACCCACCAAAACTTCTAAAATAAGGAAGCACCAAAATACCACCCAATATGTCTAAGACTACGCATCACGTAAATATAAACACAAAGGAACTAGCAAGGTAATGCAAATACCCCTAAACACTTAATCAAAACAATACATAGGGACACTACAGACAAACACAAAATACACCAGACAAATAAAGCACTTACTAATCTCATTACAAGGGGAAATGAAACATCTGACCCATAAAGCACTAAGTGCCGAACCTGAACCATTGAGTCGAAGCCTCTAATGTCGGACATTTTAAGTGTGCCACCACCCAGTCGAAGTACCAAATGCTAAGCGTCAAAATGAAACCACTTAGTCGGCACAAGAACTCATCTAAACGTTTCGCTAAGTTTGAAACACTCTTGTCACGTCAAGTCACGTAATCACCAACGAAAATCCACAAAGTCCTCAAAGAGACAATCACTAAGTCGAATCCCAACATAAACGCGAAACATTTACAAACAAAATACCCAGAATAACCACGACGTCCTGAACAAGTGACGTCACAACCGGAAATAAATCGAAAATAATTTAAAGAAGAAGGGAAAATAATATGGGGTGTTACATAAGTTGTGGGGTGAGCTCACTAGCCCAGGAGATGAAGCATCATCGCTTCAATTTTGATAGTCCGAGTGGTACCACCCACCCACGAGGTGTTACTGCAGTTTTTCATTTTCCTTAAAAACTTACAAATTTTTTTTTGTATTCCTTACATTCATGTCTATACTATTCCACCCCCCCCCCCCCCCCCCCCCCCAACATAAATCAAACCATGTTCTCATGGTTATAATAAGCAAAAAAACATAGGGATAAAACAATATTACCACTTAATTGAGCAAGATTTCTGAATGGTGACGAAATCTCCTCCAAACTTGGTGTGTACGATAATATGCATTCTAATCAAGACTAAAACCAAGATTATAGTATATTTATTACATTTTAACATGGAATATAAAGGAATGAAATTTATATTAATGACATAAAATTAAGTATAGATTGGCCAAAGTCCTAAAGGAATTGAAAATTACAAGGAAATAAAACAACCTAATTCTAGAACTTGAAATGATGGAAAAATTAAAACTAATTCCATTCCTAGCAAAATCTTCTCCTATCCCTCCTTACTCCATTTAGTACGCATTCCCTTATCTAACTCAACCCCAAAAGACCTCGAACCATAATATTTGGTGAATGCTTCACATTCATCCTCCCTGTCATACATATCGTCTCCTAACTCACTTTCAAGGACTTTGCTAATAAGAAAAGGATAGGGAAGGTTCCAATCATTAACAAATGGATCCTCTCTTTTTACTATCATCTCCATATGTAAACGTATGTTCTCAATAATTAAATCCGGAATTGACACCCAATATCCCATATGAAACTTATAAATCAACTCCACCATATTTTGATAACGAAGCAAACCATCTTGGTTGGGGTAAATTTAAGTCATCAAAATAGAATCTAAAGCCCAATAATTAATATCCGAATAATGCTTATCCATAAATTCCACTCCTTCAGAAATTTCGAAACCATTACAAATTTCTCTTATCATCTCAATAAAAGAAGGCAAATGATTAGGTGGTAGAGAAAACTGATCTTTCCATTCCTGAGGAAGTTCTCTCGGAATCTCCTACTCCTTAGCTATCAAATTCGCATTAATTAGAATGGAATTGAAATTATACTTTGTCCACAGAGAGAGAGAAACTCCATCGTTCGTTTCAACAATCATCATATTTCTATAGAATTGTTGTACTAAGTCTAGGAAAACAACATTGGAACTAGTAATCAACAAGTTCTACAATCTTTGATTGAAAAGTAGAATGAAAACGAGGATGATCTAAGCGGTTTGCGAGAAACGTCACCTCATATCCTAACTCATGTAAATCTAGTGTATCAATGTGAGAATAGTCAGGTTCGTCTTCTTGAACAACATCATCAACAACTAAGATATGCTCAAACTTACCCTCTTTACTAGGACAATTTGAGAAACAGATGAAAAATGTGAAAAAGAAGAAGAAGAAGAAGAAGAAATATCAATTATTTGAACCATTATGATAGTATTCTTGTATATAGATGAAATAATATGAAATGTTAGCTGGTATATTTATATAAAAAATAGGTTGATTAATTAGTCAGGTTATTGGTTTGATTGAAAGAAAATAATCAGTCTGATAAATTCATAAAAATATTTTACTATAATAGTATATATGTAATGATTACCCTAATGACCTAATTGTATTCTGCGGCATGAAATGCATTTTTATGAAACCTGTAACGCCCTTAAAATTCCTGAAACTTCAACCCCGATAATCAGCGAATTTCCAAGTGGTGACGTAAGTCAAGCGACCCCTAGAGTCAATAATAACAAGGAAATATGTAGAATAACAAAGAAAATAATATATTCCATGCCTATCTGAATGATATAAACTCAACAGAATGCTTTGATACCAAACTGTCACGCCCCTAAATTCCAAAGACTCCCAAACCGGGACATCTGACGAATCTGGGGTCATGATCAATAAAATGAGCGACAAACTAAGAATATAAATATCAAGAAAACGAATGGAATATTATTAATAACAATAATTTCAAACAAAATCAAGCGGAAGCTAAACCAAATGATATATAAGGCACATCGAGGCGACGAAATAATACATCTCTACAATGATACGACGATACCAAATCCAAGGAAGGGATGTGCCAATAGACTGACTTCCAAGAAATACAACAAAAACTGTCCCAATATAGGAGACATGCAAAGGAAATAAAACTGGAACAACACTACGTATAAACGTTCCAAAACCCGAAATAGCAACTGCGCCAAGAGCCATCCTGTAAGAAAAATCGGATACTTATCCGAAACATCACCTGCAAACTGGTGTAAACCACCAGGGCAAATCAACACCGAGGTGAGCTCATCGAGACCCGTAGGAGAAAGGAAATCATAATCATTACATCCTCTGACTGTTCAAGTATTACTAACCAATACGTGTACATGCATCTACCCTAAGTTAGTCCATCATCCCACATAACACTCATGACCATGCAATAACCCAAATAACCCCACATAACTCAAGGAAGCACAATATGTTATAAAGCATATAATACAATACTAACGACAAATCTCTATCACATGGCAAACGCATACCTATATGTATATACATATATATATATATATATATATATATATATATATATATATATATATATATAACGAATAAGTACAAGACACGTAGTACAAATACACAAGAGAACACTACACCTTGTACCTATCAATCCAATGTCGGTAGTCAACACTACTCACATAAACGTACACTAAGTACACGACACCTAAGTCCAAACTAACAATCACCAAGCGCTCACAACGCTAACTAGAGAATCCAACCAGGGAGAATCACACCCACCTCTAATATCCATAGGAATATACATCCACAAATAGTACCAAGGAATGCTCACAACCCACTCCCCGAGAACACAGGAGAGAAAACACTCACGTCCTTGCATACTAACACAATCATAAGTAATATATATATATATATTACTTATGCGAAACATAAATTTCATTCATAGAAAAACTATACACCTCAAGTAATGAATCATCTCAATCATATCACCATATGAATCTCATAATACTATTTCCATTATGATCAATCAATCACCAACGCTCTCACTATAGGTTAGAAAAACTAACCAAATCATGACACAGAGAGTACATGAACATTACCCTCATGAACGACCACATAAGGGTCAAGAAACAAAGCAAGGGAAAAGAGGTTCCAATGCTAACCAACGGATAATCGAGACAACAATGTCAAGGTTATAAACACCACAAGTGTTTAGGGAAAACACCAGGACAAAAGAAACCAAAAGCAGAGGGAAGGCGACACTACGTGTGTGCGCTAAACAACATGCCTCATATGTAACACCCCGCTCCAACACTTGGTATAATATTGTCCGCTTTGGGCCTAGCCCGCACGGTTTTGCTCTTGGGCTCCTCCCAAAAGGCCTCATACCAATTGGAGACAACACTGCACATATAAGCACATCCCCAGACCTCTACCCGGGCGATGTGGGACATCACAATCACCCCCCCTTAGGACCCAGCGTCCTCGCTGGCGACCCACAGGTGATGTGCATGCTCCCACACTTAATTCCGGCCGGGCTCTGGCTCTGATACCAATTTTAACACCCGCTCCAACACTTGGTATAATATTGTCTGCTTTGGGCCGAGCCCGCACAGTTTTGCTCTTGGGCTCCTCCCAAAAGGCCTCATACCAATTGGAGACAACACTACACATATAAGCACATCCCCACACCTCTACCCGGGCGATGTGGGACATCATAATATAAATATATACGAGTTTGTGTGTATGCAAGTGTATTCATATTTGTATATATGTTTTTTTTAGTATGTTAAGAAACTCACACCCCCACATGAGCCCTATAGGGCTCGAGCCCCAGACCTCTCCCAATTTGGAGATGAATGAAAATATCATTAGAGGTCTAGGGATGTGCTTATATATGAAGTGTTGTCTCCAATTGGTATGAGGCCTTTTGGAAGGAGCCCAAGAGCAAAACCGTGCGGGCTGGGCCCAAAGCGGACAATATACCAAGTGTTGGAGCGGGGTGTTACAATTGGTATCAAAGCCAGAACCCGGCCGGAATTAAGTGTGGGAGCATGCACATCACCCGTGGGTCGCCAATGAGGACGCTGGGTCTCAAGGGGGGTTCATTGTGATGTCCCACATCGCCCGGGTAGAGGTCTAGGGATGTGCTTATATGTGCAGTGTTGTCTCCAATTGGTATGAGGCCTTTTGGGAGGAGCCCAATAGAAAAACCCTGCGGGCTGGGCCCAGAGCGGACAATATTATACCAAGTGTTGGAGCGGGGTGTTACAATTGGTATTAGAGCCAGAGCCCGGACGGAATTAAGTGTGGGAGCATGCACATCACCCGTGGGTCGCCAGCGAGGACGCTGGGTCCCAAGGGGGGGTGATTGTGATGTCCCACATCGCCCGGGTAGAGGTCTGGGGATGTGATTATATGTGCAGTGTTTTCTCCAATTGGTATGAGGCCTTTTGGAAGGGGCCCAAGGGCAAAACCGTGCGGGCTTGGCCCAGAGCGGACAATATTATACCAAGTGTTGGAGCGGGGTGTTACATCATACCCGAGACTTAGAAATGATCATAAGTAAAGGTGAAACAAGAAAATATCTTTCAAAACACTACAGCTTGAGATCTTGAGAAACAAGCCTCGAAATCTCGGAATCTCAAGAATTATAGAAATTAATTGTTCTTTTAAGAATCCACATAGTGGAAATGACCGTCTTGCCCTATTTTTGTTGATTATTGATTTAGTTATTTAAAGACATGGTGGTGAATATTTTCATAAATATGATGTATTACATATTTATGTTGACGCATGATTGTTATTGAGGACTTGCATGCATATTGAGTACATGGGTGTTGGTTTATGCTGGTCGTGTAATCTGTGTAGGTTTGACTAGTGTCGGATAATCGAATGTTTTCAAAGATATGATGTGATACATATTTGTGTTGGTGCATGGGTCTTTTGAGACATAGTGCATATGGTGTTCACCTTTTGTATTGCGAATTAAATTGGTGCTGGTCTACATCCATTTGTGTAATTATGCATGAGTAGACTTGTTTGGGATCGTCGTAAAAACTAGCCAGGGGGTCTTCTAGCTCCACGGAACTAATCTTCTGAGAAATAGAGACGGTGGTGGGAGGGCTTGTTCCAAATCCTATTTCACGACCGCATCGTGTTTGACGATCTTCCTTGTTAAAAGTTGTTAGTTATTAAATAACCCTAAAGGGGGGGGGGAGTGAATAGGGTGTTCAAAAATATTTATAACTCTTTTTGAAAGTAGAACAAGATATAACAATTATTCGATTACTTCAATAGTCAAGTGAAAAACTCAATTCGATTTCTCTAACAAATTATCACAAGACTAATTATAGCATACAAGATTTTGAGATAATTTATAGCATTGAAAATAAAGAAGTAAAGAGATAGAGATAGAGAGATTGACACCGCAATTTTTACGAGGTTCGGTAACTCCTAGTCCTCGGCTTAAGAACCCCTTCTTGAGACTTTTCCCGATACTTTCACTATGGCCCTTCCTTCATAAGTGGAATGGCAAACCTTTACAACACAAGCCTCACAAGCTTGCCTCACAATCAAGAGAACAATCCTATCTTGTATAATCATTGGACTTCACTTGTCCGAGATCACAAAATTCGTATATAATCAATTGAATCACTCAAGAACAAAAACACTCAAAAACCAAAAGGTTTTTTTGGAAGATAAATCAATATAAGCTCAAGTGTTTTTGATGATTTCTCAATAGCTCTACATATGTATTCTCAAAGGGTATGATCAATGAACAATATTTGGAGAATAAGAAGAGATACTAGAGTTTTTGATTTTCAAAGAATTTTTGCAGAAAATCAGATTTTGCTTGCTTGGTTTCAATGGCTTTTGCAAAACATTTCTGTATGAAGTTTGAAAGCTTTTCTTTCTTTTTCTTATGCAATCTCTTGAATACAAACTACACATCTCATTCATTATATATCAATGCTTTAGGGTGTTGGAGAGTGAATATTGTAGTAGAGAAGACAAGAGCATTTGAAATCCAGTAGACATGATGCTCAAAACATGGAAACTGTTTCAGTCAAAACTGCAGAATTTGAGGAGCTTTTAGTCGACTACTTGGAGTCTCTAGTTGAGTAGATGGACTCTTTTAGTCGACTAGATGAAGTTCTAGTCGACTACTTGATGTAGTCTAGTTGAATGAAATGAGTTTTAGTCGACTGAATGGGTAGCTTTAGTCGACTACTCTAGGCCTTAGTCGACTACTTCAAGGTGAATGAAAAACATGTTGCTCCTGATTGTTTTAGTCAACTACTAGAAAATACAAATGATTATTCTAGTCAACTATGACTTGAAAATACTTTTTAAAATAATTTTTCATTCCATTTGAGTTCGGTAAATCATTTTTCTTTCCATTTGAGTTCGGTTCATTTTATACTTGAGCTTATACAAAAATATGATCACATAAAATTACCTTGTTACAATGATCGCACCCCGACCTATCTTCCCCGAGTCTTGAGTATTCGACTTTCTCCTTTGGCTGTTGAATATTTGATTTTCCGTTTGCGCGCTTTAATTTCTTTCTCGAGTTTTCGCTTTCATTCAAGATTTATTTTTGAGTTTGTTTTCCAAGTCATTCACTTGTCTTTTGTTGAAATGCTTAACTCAGAATCATATTAGTACCAAACACACTTTAAATGTTTTGTTAATATCAAAATAGGATTTATTGTCCGAGAATAAATTTCAAGGCTAACAATCTCCCCCTTTTTTATGTTGACAAAACATTTCGTGTTTACGTGTAAATGGTGAAGTATCAAGTGATACCCCCCCCCCCCCCCCCTTAATGTGTGCATTACATGCTCCCCCTTAGTAAATATATTTTTTCAATTTCATACACTAGCAAGAAGCCACACATAAACATGACTTGCATACACGAAAGCAAGGAAAAACAACTAACTTCTCCCCCTTTGGCAACATAAAAAGGTGGGAAGTGACGGTTGAATAAAGAATTTATCATGCTAATACTTCAACATCCAAAGCCATCCTAATTTCTCAACGAAATTTAGAAAATGATTCGTCCGAAAAAAGGCTTTGTGAAAATATCCGCTAATTGATTTTTAGTGTCAATAAAAATCAATACAACATTTTGTTTAGCAACATGATCACGTAAGAAATGATGCCTAATCTCGATGTGCTTGGTTCGTGAATGATGAATACGATTATTTGATATGCAAATAGTGCTTGTATTATCATATTTAATGGGCACATGATTGAAAATTAGTAAAGCAAACTACCGATCATGCCTCTATAGTTAGTAATGTCAACACATTTACCATGTTCATCTTTATCAAGCTTAAAGAGGTACTCATAGGAGTTACGACATGTTTGGATTCCTCCATACCAAAACACTTTAGCAAATCTTTAGTATACTTGGATTGGCTAATGAATAAGCCATCAGAGCTTTGCTTGAATTGCAATCCTAAAGAGAAATTCAACTCACCCATCATGCTCATTTCAAATTCATTTTGCATACTTGTGGCAAATTATATGCAAAGAGAGACATTTGTTGATCCAAATATAATGTCATCAACATATAGGCAAAGATGATGCAAATGCAAGAAGCATTCTAATTGCTTTTAAATTAGCTATGAGTGCAAACGTCTCATTATAGTCAATACCTTCCTCTTGATTGTAACCTTGAGCTACCAATCTTGTTTGTTTCGAATAATCACTCCATTTTCATAAAATAAGCACATGTATCAAGTGAATGACTCAAATGAAAAGTGACTTAATGTTCAAGTGTGTCTGTTTGAATGAAAATTCAAATCATAAGTATTCAACATACTATATGCAAACAAGAAACACTCAATCACTAGGTCATTTAAAATCACATGGTTATGTATGAAGATTCACTTAAAATCACATATGAGCACTTAAGAATAAGTCAACAACACCTCCATCTTAACCACATGAAAATCAATAAACACATATGCAACATCTAATCATAGAATGTAATGTGAATAGAGTAAAAATCTTGATGATGACCAAGAAATGAATATATTCTAAACTAAGCAAGTGAAAAATACACAAGACAAATGCTAACACATTAATATTCAAAGGCATTTCCATTTCTCTATGAATTTTACACAATGAGTTTTCTTGGAGAAATATGGTGAGAATATTGACGAAGAAAATTATAATTATGAAAATGAGCTCAATATCTCTCATAAATGCACGTCTTTGAAAACATTTAATGTAATGGCAATGATATGTATTTTTCTCATGTGCATAACATATATCTCTTATATATATGGTAAAAATACTTATTTAAAATAATATGAGATGAACCAAGATAATGAACAAAATAACACATAATATATACTCTTATTTATGTTACTAGTCATCTAAGTCCAAGAGTTGTCAACCAAGGAAACCATATAATCCCAAACCCGAAGTGTAGTATTTGAAATTATGTCATGACACTTAAATGTATTTTACCCAAGAAGGAAATAAGTTCATCTATCATGCTCATTTTGAAATAGTTTGCATGTCTGTGAAAAACTTCTTTGCATAACACATCAATAACCTTCATCCTTAAGAAAAATACTTAAAGCCATTCAAAACCCATACATTTCAAGTTAAGCACGACTTATGATAGTTTTAAAACCCATTGTCTAAAACTTATACATTTCAAAGCATTATGATTCCCTACATGAAAATTTTTCATTATAAAGTTATACAAGAATGCATTAGATAAAAACATTTTATGCAAAGAGGCACGTGGCATTCTTAGAAATTTAATTCCATTCACATGTGCAAAGAATAATCTATATCCTCCTTGGTTAATATCATGGGATAATAATGGTCAAAACCTTGGTCCACCACTATTAGACATAGAATGCAACATTAATATGCATTATAAAATATACAAGAGTATGCATGTATGATAATGATATAAAAGTTTAAGATATAGAAGATATTATATATCATTGAGAAAATAATAATAATAATACAAAAACAATTAAAACGTATGTCTTTCATGATATGTGCACATGAGACTCATGTTTTTCAATAAATATTCAAGATAACAACATTTGAGCACAATAACTCTATTTTTTTTTTCAACATGTTTCCTTCAAAGAAGAACCTATAGTTCCTTTTCATAATAAAGATTTAAGCATATATCAAATAGCTTCAACCAAGGTTTCAATTTGAAACAACAAAGGCTAAGCATTATGAATATAATTTTTATGAATATCTTTATGCAAATACCTCTAGAGTTATCTCCAAGAAGTTATATAATAGAGGATGATTAATCATTTAACCACATAGAATTTTATCACATATTCCTTATCCTCATTTGCATTAGATAGATCATTCAAAGAAATTTTGCTCTCTTGAGGTTTACTAGTGTGGACTTATTTGATCATATATCCCAAGTCTATCTTAATTTCACTTCAAAATCAAACACCTCAATTTAATGTGCAATAAGTCATATCAAGATAATTTAGATAAAACACTAAAATCATGTAGGCCCATGAACACATATCAAGACATAGCTACTCAAGTAATCAAGAAATTTTAAGTGAAATAGCTTTGATGGTCTAGAGGTGGACATGACTATATTCTTTACATTTTATGCATGATCAAGACTTTCTTTCATATTTCCATGTCATTTCAAAGAAAGATACTATCAAGAATTCATCAAATGTATATTGAATTTGCATGCACCAAGTAGCCAATCACCCTCATTACTGATCATTAAATTTATTCCATGATATATCAATAACGATTCAACATACTTGTATAAACATATATATGTCATGATAAATCTCATCAATGAAAGCACATTAGCAGTGGAGGTTAGAAAATGTGTACCATGGTGCTAGTTTTACCCATTTTACTTAGAGTTGTTTGTAGATGATTTGTATTGTCCACTCATTTTGTGAGAGACCTTGATTCCATCTCCCCTTTTGAATTATAGCATCACAAATGAAGAATCTATAGATTTCATCTTCCCTCTTGAGTAAGGAATTTATCCACACCTTCAAAACACACTCAAGTAACTTTCTTTGGTACCCTTTTTTTGGTCTAGGGTCCATTTATGTTAGCACATTTAATTCATTGTAAGCACATTAGCACAAAATGAATGATATTCTACAACCATTATGCTTCAATTTAATTTATCATTCAAGAACATTATCATGAAGTGCATTTGTCGATTCAAATAGTAAAATATGATCATGGTTATTTTAACAAGTAAATAAACCAATTTGAAATTAATAATAGGAATGAAACTCTATTTCATATATGAATCATAGTAAACAACCATATGCACCATTCATGTTCAATTGTCAAGAATTGACAAGAAAACCAATATAACTTCCCTTAATTAGCAAAAATAAATTATATGACTTTTTTCAAGATTTGTAAAGTTATAACACATAGGAAGAATCATTTCTTTTTAATTTCAAAATTCTTTGAACATTTGAAAGCACAATGAAAATATATTTTCATAAGAGTCACCATTTTGAAATAATTTCTCTTTAAATCAATGTGTCACTCTTCTCATGCAATTTCAAGATAATCAAAAGAATGTGATGCATGAACAATGATTATTCATCAAGTAATGAATACATTCATAAAGCAACATAGTATACAAATTTCCATTTCTTTTAGCATTGAACAATTGTTTCCCATCTTTCTCAACTAAGCATGCATTGGTCCAATTGAGCCAATTCCTATAATTTTGCCTTTAGATTTGTCTCCAAAAGTTATGTTTCCTCCTTCATAAGATTTTAGAAAAATGAACATTGATTTGTCTCCCGTCATATGCCTTGAGCATCCGCTATCAAGAAACCATTTCCTTTAAGGCGGACTTCAAGCATACCTACAAAACAAATTTAAGTAATTGGTACCCAATTTATCTTGGGTCCACTAGGGTTAGAGAGAGATGCGATGGTTCCTTTCGGAAGCCAAATAATTTTTGGTATAACATTCTCTTTTTTATGTAAGCATGCAATAGTTCCTTTTTGAACCCAAATCATTTTTGTTATCACTTTCTTCTTTCTAAGTAAACATGCATTTGCCTTATGTCCCTTTTTCTTGCAATAATAACATGTAACATGCTTATAATCACTTGAAGATGTATGAGATGATTGTCTTGTAAATGTAGAACTAAATATTTTTCTCTTTTTCAAAATAAGAGCATCTTTGTCAAAGGCATCATACCCTAGACCACATTTATCAAATGAACCTCTTTGTCTTCAAAACATAATACTAAGGTTCTCTTTTCCTTTTGTAAATTTATCTAAGACATTTATTTGATCATCTATAGTATTTTTTAATCGATTATTTTCCTTTTCCAGCTCAATGCTTTTGTCATTGCTTGGAGTTTCTAAGTTAGAACTAGTAGAGCTACATGAAGATTTAGCTTTCTTAAGAAGAATATGTTTTCTAGCTAATTTTTCAAATTCATCATGTAATTCTTTAAACGTATCTTGCAATTCATTATAATTAAAGAAAAGTTCATCATAGGACAATTTAGATTTATCTATTGCATATGAATTTAAATGTACCTCTTCTTCATTTGTCACGAGGCAAATATTTTCCGTTTCCTCGCCATTTTCCTCCTCATCTGAGTCACAGGATTCGTAGTCATCTCATGTGGCATTCATAGCCATCTTGCTTGGTCTTTTCTCGTTCTCCTTCTTGAGCTTGAAGCAATCACTTTCGTAGTGTCCCAGCTTTCCGCAATTGAAACACATTGGAGGTTCCCTTTTGCTAGGCTCACCTTTCCGTTTGGTTTTTCTCATGAATCTACCTCCGTTGGCTTTCTTTCTTTGAAGGTATTTCTTGAATTTTTGAGTGAACAAAGCAATGTTCTCATCCACTTCTTCTTCACTTAGTTCATTGGCTTCATTTTTGGTAGAGGCTTGCAAAGCTATACCTTTTCTTTGCTTGATGTCATCTTCATGAGATTTCAACGTGATTTCCCAACTGAGTAGAGAGCCAAAAATCTCATTAAGAATCATGGTGTTGAGATCATGAGCTTCATTGATTGCCGTTACCTTTGCATCCCATTTGGCCGGAAGACTTCTAAGCATTTTGCGTGACACATCGGATCTAGGAACAATTCTACCACGATGGTTTAGTCCATTCAAAATATTTGTAAAATGAGACATCATAGAATTTACATTTTCATCATCTTTCATAGCAAAGAATTCATATTCATGCATGAGTATGTCAATTTTGGGTTCACGTACTTGAGAGGTACCTTCATAAGTCACCTCAAGCTTATCCCACATTTCTTTAGCCGTTGAACAAGTAGATACATGATTAAATTTATTAGACTCAATGCACAATTTAAATTAACTTTGGCTTTAGCATTGTATGACATGAGCTCACAATCATTGTTATCCCACTCATTTGGTAATTTGGGAACGATTTTTCCATCAATGACTTTGTTTAATACAAATGGTCCTTCAAGGACTACTTGCCATATTTGATAGTCAATAGCTTGGAGAAAATCTATCATTCTAGTGTTCCAATAATTATAGTTTGATCCATCAAAATATGGGGGTCTATTATTAGATTGTCCTTCAACGTGGTGACTAAAAATGAGGCCATGATCGTTTTCTAAGACGGTTATGTCTAAAAATAATAGAGATTAGGCTCTGATACCAATTGTAAGTCACTAAATAACCCTAGAGGGGGGGGGGGGGGGGTGAATAGGGTGTTCAAAAATATTTCTACCTCTATTCGAAAGTAGAACAAGCTATAACAATTATTCAATTACTTCAATAGTCAAGTGAAAAATTCAATTCGATTTATCTAATAAATTATCACAAAACTAATTATAGCATACAAGATTTTGAGGTAATTTATAGCATGCAAAATAAAGAAATAAAGAGATAGAGATAGAGAGATTAACACCGTGATTTTTACGAGGTTCGGTAACTCCTAGTCCTCGGCTCAAGAACCCCTTCTTGAGACTTTTCCCGATCCTTTCACTATGGCCCTTCCTTCACAGGTGGAATGACAAACCTTTACAACACAAGCCTCAAGAGCTTGTTTCACAATCAAGAGAACAATCCTATCTTGAAAATCGTTCGACTTCACTTGTCCGAGATCAAAAAATTCGTATGTAATCAATTGAATCACTCAAGAACAAAAACACTCAAAAACCCAAAGGTTTTTATGGAAGATAAATCAATATAAGTTCAAGTGTTTTTGATGATTTCTCAATAGCTCTAGATATGTATTCTCAAAGGGTATGATCAATGAATGAACAATATTTGGAGAATAAGAAGAGATACTAGAGTTTTTGCTTTTCAAATATTTTTTGCAGAAAATCAGATTTTGCATGCTTAGTTTCAATAGCTTTTGCAGAAACTTTCTGTATGAAGTTTGAAAGCTTTTATTTCTTTTTCTTGTGCAATCTTTTGAATACAAACTACACCTATCATTCATTATATATCAATGCTTTAGGGTTTTGGAGAGTGAATATTGTAGTAGAGAAGACAAGAGTCATTCGAAATCCATTAGACATGATGCTCAAAACATGGAAACTGTTTCAGTCGAAACTGCAAAATTTAAGGATCTTTTAGTTGACTACTTGGAGTCTCTAGTTGACTAGATGGACTCTTTTAGTCGACTAGATAAATTTCTAGTCGACTACTTGATGTAGTCTAGTCGACTCAAATGAGTTTTAGTCGACTGAATAGGTAGCTTTAGTGGACTACTCTAGGCCTTAGTCGACTACTTCAAGGTGAATGAAAAACTTGTTGGTCCTGATTGTTTTAGTCGACTACTAGAAAATACAGAGGATTCTTCTAGTCAACTATGACTTGAAAAATACTTGTTTAAATCATTTTTCATTCCATTTGAGTTCGGTAAATCATTTTTCTTTCCATTTGAGTTCGGTTCATTTTATACTTGAGCTTATACGAAAATATCATCACATAAAATTACCTTGTTACAATGATCGCACCCCGACCTATCTACCCCGAGTCTTGAGTTTTCGACTTTTGCCTTGGGCCGTTGAATATTTGATTTTTCGTTTGCGCGCTTTAATTTCTTTCTCGACTTTTCGATTTCATTCAAGATTTCTTTTGGAGTTTGTTTTCCGTTTCATTCACCTGTCTTTTGCTGAAATGCTTAATTCAAAATCATATTAGTACCAAACACGCTTTAAATGTTTTATAAATATCAAAATAGGATTTATTGTCCGAGAATAAATTTTAAGGCCAACAAAAGTGAATAGAGAGAAAAATCAATTGGGAAGAGTCCGTACGATATATCTACCTTTATTCATGAGAAAAATGTGAAGTGTTAGAGATTGATCCCGTTGACCCTTAGAGTAGGGTGTGTGGTCATGTGTGTATCACGGGTGGTGTTGAGTCACATTGCATTCATTTATGTGATTCTATTTGACACGTAGATCATGATAGTATGACATGTGGATTTTGGAACAAGTTTATTATGTGATATTGTTACCTGTGGATTATGGAGCATGTTAATTATGAATATTGTGAAATAAATTCATTTTTTATTTATAAAATGCTCAACTAAAAATGGATAACGTGAAAATATAATTACATGCAGTAATTATTAAAGTATAATGAATGTAAGTTATTATACTTGTGATTATTTACTTTTATGCCCTTTGAGGGGTAAGTATGTGAGATTAGTGACCACTTTGGAGAGTTGAGGTCAGTGGTGAATTTTTGTATCAACTGTGAGTTGAGGCCTTAGAGAGGGCGGGGGTGATAGTCTTGTGGTCTTGGTTGGTTGTGTAATACTGACCAAATAGATTTTTCTTTTAAACTTTGAGAAACGTATCATCTATCATACTTTTAAAGCTTTTGAGTTGGCTATACGAGGTTATGATTGAACTGATCTGGTGGTGTGGTAATAGTCTTTTGATTCCATTGGTAATCTAGAGAATTGTAACAAATGTGAATTTGAGGTTTGAATGAATTGGAAGAGGTATTGATTGAAACTAGTTAGTTCCGTGGTATCGGCCACTAGTTTTCTCTTTTCCTGATCTTGAGGGGTCGAAGTGATTTTATTAAGTACTCGGAGTACTGTAGTGTTGCAACGTGGTTTTTCGTGCTTAGTTATTTTTCATAGGCATTCATTTATCTGTCCTTTGTATACAAGTGTATGTTTTGACTTATATGTCATTCCTTGAGCCGTCGGTTATGGCATGTGCCGAACCTCTTCCTTGGGCTGTCATTTGATTTTGTGGAGTTGGAAACGGATGGTGGTGTTCCATGAGTCCAATGCATTGCTCTTGCTTTATTGTCCTCTTGGACATTATAGGAATCCTTGGAGTTGTAGTCACTTTTCTCTGGTTGTATTTCAGGAACAGAGTTTTTCAAGTTTTGAAAACAAACTCATTCGTATTTAAAAAGGAAAAACCCGTTTTCGCCTGCCCCATAGTCATGACATGTTTTTGTACTTTAAAAAGTGATATTAGGATCTTCTTTAAAAATATTTTTAACTTTTAAAAGTCGGTGATGGCGACTGACGGAGACCGGGGGCAAGACGGTCATTTTCACTGAATGGATTCTTAAAAGAAAAATCTATTTTTATAATTCTCGAGATTCCAAGATTTTGAGGCTTCGTTCTCAAGATCTTGAGTTGTAGTGTTTTGAAAGGTGTTTTCTTGTTTCACATTTAGTTACGATCATTTCTAAGTTTCGTGTATGAGGCTTGTTGTTTAGTGCAGACACGTAGTGTCGCCTTCCCTCTTTTGTCCAGGTGTTTTCCCTAAACACTTGTGGTGTTTGTAACCTTGACATTGTTGTCTCGGTTATCCGTTGGTTAGCATTGGGACCACTTTTTCCTTGCTTTGTTTCTTGACCCTTATGTGGTTGTTCATAAGGGTAGTGTTCATGTACTCACCGTGTCGTGATTTGGTTAGTTTTTCTCACCTATAGTGAGAGCATTTGTGATTTATTGATCGTATTGGAGATAGTATTATAAGATTCATATAGTGATATGATTGAGGTGATTCATTACTTAAGGTGTATAGTTTCTCTATGAATGGAATTTATGGTTCGCATATATATATATATATATTGCAGATGATTGTGTTAGTATGTAAGGACGTGAGTGCTTTCCCGCTTGTGTTTTTGGGGAGTGGGTTTTGAGCATTCCTTGGTACTATTTGTGGATGTATATTCCTGTGGATATTAGAGGTGGGTGTGATTCTCCTTGGTTGGATTCTCTAGTTAGCATTGTGAGCTCTTGGTGATTGTTAGTTTGGACTTGGGTGTCGTATACTTAGTGTACATTTATGTGAGTAGCGTAGACTACCGACATTGGATTGATAGGTACGAGGTCTAGTGTTCTCTTGTGTATCCGTACTACGTGTCTTGAACTTATTGGTTATATATATATATATATGTATATAGGTATGCGTTTGCTATGTGATAGAGATTCGTTGTTAGTATTGTATTCTATGCTTTGTGACATGTTGTGCTTCCCTGAGTTATGTGGGGTTATTTGGGTTACTGCATGGTCGTGAGTGTCATGTGGGACGATGGACTGACCTAGGGTAGATGCATATACACGTATTGGTTAGTACTACTTGAACGGTCAAAGGATGTAACGGTTATGATTTCCTTTCTCCTACGGGGCTCGATGAGCTCACCTTGATGTTAGTTTGCCCTGGTGGTTTACATGAGTTTGCAGGTGATGTTTTGGATAGGAATCCGGTTTTTCTTGTAGGGCGGCTCATGGCGTGGTTGCTGTTGCGGGTTTTCGGACGTTTATACGTATTGTTGTTACAATTTAGTTTCCTTTGCTTGTCCGCTGTATTAGGACCATTGTTGTTGTATTTCTTAGGAGCTAGTCTGTTGGCACATCCCTTCCTTGTATTTGGTATCATCGCATCATTGTTGAGATGTATTATTTCGGCACTTCGATGTGCCTTGTGTATCATTTGGTTTAACATCCGCTTGGTTTTGTGTGAAATTATTATTATTAATAATATTCCATTCGTTTTCTTGATATTGATATTCTTAGATTGTCGCTTATTTTATGGATCACGATCCCTGATTCCTTGGATGTCCCGGTTCGGGAGTCTTTGGAATTAAAGGGCATGACAAAACCGATTGATCGAATAGAGACCCAATAACCAAAAAATAGGGTATGCACATAACCCACCGAAACTCCTAAAATAAGGATGCACTAAAATACCACCCAATATGTCTAAGACTACAGGTCACATAAATATAAACACAAAGGAATTAGCAAGGTAATACAAATACCCCTAAGCACACAAACAAAACAACACATAGGGACACGTATAGACAAACATAAAACACGTTAGACAAACAAAGCATATACTAATCTCATTACAAGGGGAAACAAAACATTTAACCCCTAAAACACTGAATGCTGAACCTGAACCACTGAGTTAAAGCCTCAAATGTTGGACATACATAGTGCGTCGCCACCCAGTCGAAGTACCAAACGCTAATCATCAAAATGAAACCACTTAGTTGGCACAAGAACTGGCGTAAAGGTTTTGCTAAGTTTGAAACACTCTTGTCATGTCAAGTCAAGTAATCACCAACGAAAATCCACGAAGTCCTCAAAGACCCAATCACCAAGTCAAATCCAAACATAAATACGAAACCTTTACACGTGAAATACCCTGAATAATCACGACGTCATGAACAAGTGACATCACAACCGGAAAAAATCAGATATAATTTCAGGAAAAGGGGAAAATAACACGGGGTGTTACATAATTCGTGGGTTAAGCTCACTAGCCTAGTAGAGGAAGCGTCATCGCCACAATTTCAGTAGTCCGAGTTGTACCACCCACCCACGGGGTGTTACTGCAGTTTTTCTTTTTCCTTAAAAACATACAATTTTTTTTTTGTATTCCTTAGATTCATGTCTATACTATTCCACCCCCCCCCCCCCTCGCAAACTTAAATTGAACCATATCCTCATGGTTATAATAAACATAAAAACATAGGGATAGAAACAATGTTACCACTTAATTGAGCATGTGTGCTACGTTAACCTCAGTACGGAAGATCAAATCTTGAACATCAAGAGCACTAGAAAGATCCACCACCTAGTAAAACATATGACAAGGCCATAAATCAAAGACACCAAATCCTCAAATATCAATGGTTATCCTCTGCTCTATAACTACACCACTTAGTTCACATTTGCAACCACAAAAATACTAGATCTATAATCACGATCACCATCCATATTACACATATAATGACCTCGAACAAATCCAGTTCTATGATCACCATATCATTACTTTCTTAAATCAATCATTCTGAACTCCAAATCCTCAATTAGTTCAATTAATACTCACTATACCATAATGCTGAGGTTACACTTTGAATCTCCAAAGTGTAATCAAAATTAAACCTAGATCACGATCCATAGTCTTCTAGATGAGCTATGATGAAACCTCAATTACTCAAGTCACCAAACTATAACTATAGTAGTCTCCCGAGAAGGCATTTCAATCTAATCCCTTAATTAATAGTTCAATAACAATCGTACTTTAACACTATTCAATAATTCATATGTTGCATAAAATTCCTCTAATGTTCCGAACCACTTAGATGTTACCACAAACCATAATACATCATATATTACAACTGATTCTCTAATGCCAATAAACTTCATTGCACCGTGAAACCTGACTGTTTCAAAGTCATGCCCTGAACTCTAAAATCAAATGGTATGACTAATCCTACCATGAACCACACCTCAAAAGGGAACACAAGTTGCATGACACTAAGAATCCTTTAATGGATAAACAGGGTAGCTAAACCGTAGATCGACGAAGTCCTCTATCCTCAATAAAAATAACCTCTACCTCTCTCGTACCATAAGCACAACTAGACAAAATAGCCAAACACCAAGTACGAATCAACCTCGACTCATGTAAAGAGGTACATCACTGAAAACCCGTAAACATAAACAAACTACACAACTACGAAGTAAGAATGACTGTACTCAAAGTACGCAGTGAAGGGAAAGTAAGAAACGCAACCACTCCTTACTCATGTGAAGACATAGACATGGTCGATGACGTGAAAAGCCAAGGCAATGTACCACAGTAAGTCATTACTGCCAATGCCCACACTGTCATTTCATATCCGACACATCAAGGGTTGACAGAGGAACTCACACTCAATCCGACTCCATGAACTCTAGTGTTGAACTACGAATAACCTCAAGTTTACAAGTCATACCTCCTTTTTGAATAGAAACTGCAATCATGCACTAACTAGCATTCATAGCACTACAATCACACTATTTTATACCTCAATTAATGGTAATCTAAACATCTCCAATTTTTTAAGCTTGCTAAGTCAACGAAGGCCTAAACTCATGTTCTTACCGCAACATAAGCCACATGGCACCAATAACTACTTATCAAGTCTACTATCTCTTCGTGACAGATAACCACACTCCTAAACTATTCCTTAAATCATGTTTTGATAATCAACACCCTCGTATTCTACTTAATAATCATGCCTCAAGTGAATCACTAAATCTTATTCCCAAAATTAAAAGCTCACGTGGCGATAATTAGCTACAACACCACAAAAATCAACATCAAAGTTTCCAAATCAAAATCGACACTAATAAGTGAGCCTAAACGTACACCAACTCCTAGAATTCAACCATCCTCAAATAATTAATAATCATTTTCCTCGAACACCATTTCTACTTTTAATAAATAATAAAGGCTCAAACACGACTCCATTACTTACAAGCTAAGTCACACACAGTGATTGACCACTCGTTCATTACAGATTACTATACCAAGACTCATAAAACACATCTCCTAGTGTTATTTGAATTAACAATGCATAATTAATGAATCACAACCCTTATAGCTCAACTCCATTGATAATCATGGAGGGACACGATTACATTATAACCCAAGTAAAACAACCTCGAACTGCTAGAATGATACTCAGGCAACACACATTGAATACCACAAGAGAAAATGCCTACAATAAACAACTCATATAAGGCGAGTCCACCTCGCGTTGTCTACACCAGGCATCCAACCACTAAACCCTTTAATGTCTCAAGCAAAAAAGGAACCAAAGCTTAAAAGATACACCACCCAATTACCAATGACATGTAATCACAACATGACGTGTCACAGTCGCTAAGTCCCTATAGGAGACCTACTAATACAGAAGGGAAAGAGGAACTCGTCCCCAAACATAAAATGACACCGAAGTGGTTCATGACCGGACAACAAAACTGCTCATCCATCGACCCTTTCCCGTCGTCCCTAGGACAATGAAACCTAAGGTATGACATAAGTGTCATGCCCCGTTATTCCTGAAACTCCCATCCGAAGAATCAGCAAATCCTGAGGTATGACGTAAGTGGAAACGACCACTAGAATCATCAACAACAAGAAAATTCATGGAATAAGAATGAAAATAAGGTATTCCATGTACACCTGAGTGATAGAAATTAAATAGAGAAATCTAACGAAAATCCGGTAGAGTTCCGTCTGTAAATGGAACATCTGGACAACCCAAAAATAATGTAATAACATAACCTGCCCATAACAGGTGAAATAAACTTAATGGCACGTAACCAAACATTCCAGAAACCTACTAGGGCCACAGTAGTGGAAAAGAACATCGCTACCTCTAAACAACCCCTCTAAAATCGATAGAGCCCCAAATGCTGAGATGAAATTATAAAGAAAGCCACATAGTGATGCCGAAAATGTATAATGGCACCCCGAAATAATAATTGTCCGAAATAAAAAAGATACACAAAAAGGGAATAGGCCAATAGACTAGCTCCCAAGAGAAATTAGAATACATGAGAATAAATACGGATAAAAGGAAAAAATCTATATAAAAGTGTCCCAAGTCACTCGTACTGTCTCCGCTGTACGTGTCATGCTTTATCAACCTGCAATCCTGCAATCTGTGTGGGGGTAACCAAAAACCATGACTCACCAAAAATATCCCTAACAAAAACACCCCTAGCCGCCCGGAACCTCTAACCATCCCGTGTGAATGCATCTATTCTAGGTCAGTTAGACATCTCACCTGGCACCCACGCCAATCCGAGACCCCAAAATAACCCCACAAATTATCCAAATCATAAGTCAAGGCCACCCTAGAATTCATAAAGTATGAAACATATATCAACCCACAAGTCTCAATACTATAAAAGCATACAATCACCGTCGAATAAATATATCTATACACATCTGATATATATATCTATAAAACCCTGTAGATAAATAATTATATCGACGCGTATATATATATATACTCCAATACGCACCATCGCCCTGAGGTACCAAAATAACTAACTACCCATCACACTGTGCACCGAGCACACCGTTCAAGGTTCCTAGGAGATAATTAAGTTACTCCTTAGGATTACCCGAAAGGAATAATCACAATTACATCCATAACTCAACTGAACTACACTTCTATATCGTACTGCTACCAAATCATCCTTGGAGAGTCACACTCTCACAAATTCTAACCTTAATTCGGTCATTTCATCCATAATATCCAGTGAAATAATCCGTTCACCAAAAAGATCATTTCTCCAAGGCCTCCTATAATAAAGAGGACTTATAAAGTAATTAGTGGTCACATGGTATATACACACTACTACCATCAAATTCTCGAAAGTCATATAAGTGTATAAACTCTACCACTAAATCAGACTCGACAACCAAAGGACAATCTTCAATTCAGACTGCCTATTGAGGCACAATAAAGAGGCCCTCGGGTTTTTAAAGAAAAAAATGTTGAATCCCGAAGGATTCAACTGGTTTTTAAGAAAAAGTTTTAGGACCCGGTTAAATCTGCTTGGTTCTAATGTCTACGAACTCAACCAATGTAATAGGAATCGCATTATGTGTGCGCAAATCAGCAGAACGTTTCCTAACCTAGAATATGACATGGATAATAACCACACAAGTGAATATAAGGTCCATCCCTAAGGTTGAAACCTTAGGATCCCAAGTCCGGCTAAAAGCCAAGGAATAATGACGAGGAATAGGAGGATCAACCACCAGAGTTCAAGCTGAAAACTATTTCAAAATCCATTTTTAAACATCTTTTAAAACTGGTCCTCAGACCTTCAATATTTGTTTAAGAATTTGAGAAAACTATGAAAGGACGCCTAAAACATAACTGACTTAAAAGGAATTTCAGAAACTAGAAGAAACCTTGAGTTCTCAAACTCCAACGATGCCGAGATCTCGGCACAACCTTGATATCTCAAAAACAGGGACAAATAGTACCCGGAACTCAATGACTTCACAAGAATGTTTTTAAAATGAAAGCTCCTGACACTTTACAAAATAGGGTTCTTTCTGATATTCCCGGTCCCAAGAATTCAAATCATATTTCATAAAATAAGTTTCTAACTTAGGGTTTTCAAAAATAGTTGACGGGACTCTAAGTAAACGAAAAACACAACTTTATAAAAACCCAAAAGCTTTATGTTTTCAAAACATTGAGAGAGCCTTAGTTTGGTCCCAAAGATTCAAACCATAACCAAGATTTTAAGATACACCAGATAAAGACCGTTAATTCCCCTAAACATTTTCAAAGGGATAGAAAGAGCGACAAACACATAATACAGGAGTTGGAAGAGAGAACACCATACTAAAAAGCTCAAATGGACCCTTAAACTGAACAACTCCTCACACAACCTATGTGATATACCAATCACCCCGCGGTAAAACTAGTCACTAACCACGAAGGCCTATATGGCCACAAATAACAATCTCAATGGAATACTGGTAAGGCGTGAACCAACTCCACTCAAAACCCAACTCAAGGGGAACAATTTACGCTATAAAGACAAGTCCTAATTGACCTCACAGTACTACCCATAATATCTGCCAATCATGGCTCCATTAACCCTGGTTTTAATTGTTACGCTTTCACTTTTCAACTTTAAGTTTTCAAGCCTTTATTCATATTGAGATACTATAACTTTTATACGAGATTTAACCACAAGCAAAAATATAATCACAACAACTGCGTTGTAGTGCTCAAGAGAATAATATAAAACTTTAAAATAATTTTAGGTATCATATGCTCAATATCACAAGTATCAACAACATGTAATCTCCATAAATAACCATCTGGAAAATAAATACTCAATGTAATGTGAATGAAACTCAAGTGCAACCCTGTCTACATGAGGGTCAAATACATAACAAGGAATCCCAAACCATTCACTTATAGGGGAAAAAAGCCCGCAAAAGGAAGGGTCGGTGTCGCCAAATAGAGTTCGGAGACCACAAGTCCGTCCGGAACAACAAGTGAGGCCTAAGCCCTCACCCCCAACTTCTAAGGATTCGAGAGATGCTAGCTCCCTTAGTGCTAGAACACCCACTGGCCAGTTATTGCGACTATCCAAATGGTCCATACATATATAGGATACAAATGAGGCATGAAACTCACACCGAATCAATATATATGTCCACGATGCTACATGAATTCAAAATGCCTCTACATGGAGCAAATGCTCAATGATACAGTAAACATTTCCATTATTTCTTTAGAAGCATGCTTATAATTAAATTTCAATAACAATTTACAACAAGTCCATCTCAGGGACATCCAATCCACAATTTAAATTCTTTATATTTTACAAAAAATAAATAAAAGGGAACTAATTCACATCTATGTTTTCAAGTCCCATATCAATTCATTATAATTACACATGTAAACCTTTCATAACTCATCATTTAACAGAGTTTGCAAGAAAGGGACCTAAAATAACGTCTAAATCCAACATCCACTTTTCACAATTTCAGTAACCTACTTTAAATTCCAAGGGGTGCTAAGTCGCCTATTTTAACTCAATTTAAGTAGGTTTTAATTTATTCCAATTCCTTGAGTTAATTACTATACTCCGCCTCTTTTCTAGCCCACCTATATATTGTACCTATAAATCGAATTTCCTGGCAAACCATTCAATGGTTTTATACCAAATTTTAGTATATCGTGTACGACATCGAGAGAAAGTAGTCCTCAAAATTTGACGTCAAATGAAGTCCTGAATCGGATCTGAGTCGACCTAACTCGGTTGGGCAGAACTCGGAACTGACGTACCAGCACCGATGCAAACTACGTCGTCATCACTCCCACGTCGCCACCCATCTGCTCATGACACCATCACCACCACGTCCTATCATCGCCGCCGCATTCTGGCAATTCCCAAGCCAAGGTCGCAAAAACCCCTGGCCGCCAAGTCTCCTCCTGCGCGAACCTCTTCCATTACGCCACCACCGTGATGCTGCTCCTCAACCATGCTGTCACCATCCTTAAACTGGCGACCCTGTACAAGTCACCATTTTTAGCAAACTTAAGCACATGTTGCACCAATAGCGATCCACTCTATCTCTCCCAATCTTTCTCTCTCACACTCTCTCTATCATGTCAATGATGGAGACGAGAAGAAAAAGCTATATGCGTCGATGGAGAAGAAGCAAGGGAGCTACTAATTCGATCGGGAAGGAAAAAGAAAAAGGCTAGTCAACGTTTCTCTCCCTAAATCTGACACACGTCATATATATTATTCTATATAAATATTTTAAATGAAACAATTAGATATATGCCCAATTAAATATATATGTGTACAATATATCCCCAATATGTACCGGGAACTCCCAAATAAAACCACACGAGCCCGAAAAATAAACGGAACGCCCAATAATTAATATAAATTGATATAACTAGCTCGGGATAAAGACCCAATCATCAAAAAATCGAGTACGTACATAACCCACTGAAATTCCTAAAATAAGGAAGCACCAAAATACCACCCAAAATGTCTAAGACTACGCGTCACGTAAATATAAATCAGAAATAATTTCAGGAAAAAGGAAAATAATACGGGGTGTTACATAACTCATGGGGTAAGCTCACTAGTCCAATAGAGGATGCGTCATCGCCTCAATTTTGGTAGTTCGAGTGGTACCACCCACCCAAGGTTCATGCTATTAATCTTAGTCCGATCTCTTGTCCCATGACTCTCACACCAATCCAGAACCCCATCGAACCCAACAACCAATTCCCCAACATGCTCACATCATAATCATCTACTAATATAGCATGATTCAACACAATTATCACAATTACGTATATGAAAATTTAAATGCAATTTGACTCGACACACCTCATGGTACACGCACAACCACACACCCTAATAATAAGGTCAACGGGATCATTCTCTAACCATTCACTTTTGAGGATACAAGCTAATGAAGGAAGGTAGAGTGTCGCACCAATTATTCCCAAGTGAAAATTCTCTCTTTCACTTTCAAGAATGAATATCATACACACAAACTACGGTCGTAAAAATAGAGTTTGGAACTAGTCCTCCCCTATCGTCTCTGTGTTCATGAAAGATCGTGAAAGATTAGTTTCGTTGATGCGAGAAGCACCACCTGACCAGTTGTTACGATGATCTGACATACTACAACTCACACATAGTTACGTGACCGACATAGAGCAACATAAATGTACTCACGCGACAAGGTGTACTCAATATATAAAATTCTCAATTTAGTCACGTCTCACCATAATACATGTTTTATCTTGTTATGCAATATATTATGTCCAACTTATCAATATACTCATAATCTCACATTTATAAGCAATAAACAACAAACATTTATATCACACAATCATGCTTTTAAGAGCCTAGTTCATCATCTAATTTGTCAAGACTCAACTCGCATATACATATATATATATACGACATATATACACGTAGACGCACACACCCTCGTACAAAAACTAAACAACTCGTTTTTCCCTTATCTCAATCCAAGCAAGCTAACACAAGGATGCTAAAAAGAGGTCCAAACCAAGCTACCAATTCAAGTGCTTAAAAGGATAGCCTTCAACTAGCAACAAAGCATTCAATGAACAATAAGATTACAATGGTGTCACAATAAACCAAAATCATTCAAAAGTGGCTACAACCACAAGAATATTTAATTAGCACATAGTCATATTATATAATATAATGTAATTAATAAATATATGTATAGATATATTTATTTCTATAAGTTAGTAAGAAGAAAAATTATTATACAAATCTATATTATATTTTTTTTAATTATTATATATATATATATTTTTTTATTTTCCTCTACTGAACGATCGCAACAATGGTCGATCTACCAGTCAATCTTTTATACGTTTTTAACAGTAGCCTCTACAACTTACTGCAATTTTTCATTTTCCTTAAAAACTTACAAATTTATTTTGTATTCCTTACATTCATGTCTATACTATTCCACACCCCCCCCCCCCCCCCCAAAATTAAATTGAATCATGTCCTCATGGTTATAATAAATATAAAAACATAGTTATAGAACAATATTACCACTTAATTGAGCAAGATTTCCGAACGGTGACGATATCTCCCCCCAAACTTGGTGTGTACCATAATCTGCATTCAAATAAAGACTAAAACCAAGATCATAGTATATTTATTGCATATTGACTAGGAATATAAAGGAATGGAATTTATATTAATGACATAAAATTCAGGATAGATTGGCCAAAGGCCTACAAGGAATTGAAAATTGCAAGAAAATAAAACAACCTAATTCTAGAACTTGAAATGATGCAAAAACTAAAACTAATTCCACTCTTAGCAAAATCTTCTCCTATACCTCCTTACTCCATTTAGTATGCATTCCCTTACCTAACTTAACCCCAGAAGACCTCGAACCATAATATTTGGTGAAAGCTTCACATTCCTCCTCTTTGTCATACATATCCTCTCCTAACTCACTTTCAAGGAATTTGGTAATAAGAAAATGATAGGGAATCTTCCACTCATTAAGAAATGGATCCTTTCTTTCTACTATCATCTCCATATGTAAACGTATGTTCTAAATAATTAAATCCGGAATTGACACCTAATATCCCATATGAAACTTATAAATCAACTCCACTATATTTCGATAACAAAGCAATCCATCTTGGTTGGGGTAAATTTGACTCATCAAAATGGAATCTAAAGCCCAATAATTAATATCTAAATAATGCTTATCCATCAATTCTAACCCTTCAATAATTTCAAAACCATTATAAATTTATCTTATCATCTCAATAAAAGAAGGCAAAGGATTAGGTGGCAGAGCAAACTGATCCCTCCATTCCTCAGGAAGTTCTCTGGAAATCTTTCACTCTCTAGCTATCATAATCGTATTAATTAGAATGGAATTGGAATTATACTATGTCGACATAGAGAGAGCAACTCTATCGTTCGTTTCAATAATCGTCATATTTCTGTAGAATTATCGTACTATGTTTGGGAAAACAACATTGAAACTAGCAATCAACAAGTTCTGCAATCCTCTATTGAAAAGTAGAATGAAAGAAAAATGAAAATGAGGATGATCTAAGAGGTTTGCGAGAAACGTCACCTCATATCCTAACTCATGTAAATCTAGTGCATCAATGTTTGGATTATCAAGAGGAGAATAGTCGGGTTCTTCTTCTTGAGCAAAATCATCAATAACTAAGATATGCTCAAACCTATCCTCTTTACTAAGAGAATTTGAGGCAACAGATGAAAAATGAGAAGAAGAAGATGAAGAGAAAAAGAAGAAGAAGAAGAAGAAATATCAATTATTTCAACCATTATGCTAGTATTCTTGTATAGAGATGAAATAATATGAAATGTTAGCTAGTATATTTATCAATATATAGGGTGATTAATTTATCAGGTTATTGGTTTGATTGAAAAAAAAGAATCAGTCTGATAAATTCATAAAAATATTTTACTATAATAGTATATAGGTAATGACTACCTTAATGACCTAATTGTATTCTTCCGCATGAAATGCATTTTTATGAAACCAATTGATCGAATAAAGCTTCGATCGATCAAAATTTTCCAGAAAATAATATTGTTATTTTTATAATTTTAAAAAATAAATTATAATAAAAATCATAAAAATATGCTTAAATTAAAATAAATATTCCAATATAATATACTAGTGGTCATTATTTTTCGTCAATGACCCGACGAGATATCTTTTCACTTCAATCAGAATCGTATGTGGGATATATTAAATCAATAGATTCCACCAAACCTATATTAACATCATGTTCATAATAATGTTTTAGTCGTTGACCATTAACCTTAAAATTATTTCAATTTTTAGGATCTTCTTATTCCACTGCTCCATATGTATATACAGTTATAACTGTATATGACCCATCCCATCGAGATCGAAGTTTTCCAGGAAAGAATTTTAATTTAGAATTAAGCAACCAGTCTTTCTAACTTGATTCAAATGTTTTATGACGAATATGTTTATCATGGAACGCCTTTGTTTTGGCTTTGTAAAATTTAGCATTCTCATAAGCATCGTTACGTATTTTGTCTAATTCATTTAATTGTATTTTTTTATGGGTACCCGCTTGCTTTAAGTCAAAATTTAGTCTCTTTATTGCCCAACATGCTTTATGTTTTAATTCTACCAGGAGATGACATTCCTTTTCATAGACTAATCTATATGGAGTAGTACCAATTGGTGTTTTGTAAGCGGTTCTATATGCCCATAGTGCATCATTTAATCCATTTGCCCACTCTTTTCTATCAGGACGCACTATTTTTTCAAGGATTTGCTTAATTTCTCTATTTAAAAATTTTGCTTGACCACTAGTCTGTGGATGGTAAGCGGTGAAACCTTATGTGTTAAAGAATATTTTGCACACAAATTCCCCAAGTATTTATTACAGAAATGTTTTCCTCCATCACTAATTATAACCCATGGTGTTCCGAATCTAGTCAACACATTAGACTGTAAACATTTAATAACTACTTGATGATTCACTTTCTTAGTTGGTACAACTTCAACCCATTTCGATACATAATCAACCGCAACTAAGATATGCTCAAACTCTTTTGACTTTAGGAATGGCCCTATAAAATCTATTACCCATACATCGAATAATTCGATTATAAGAATCGGGTTTTGAGGCATTTGGTCCCTTTGAGATATTGCACCTAGTTTTTGAAATCTATCACACCCCTTACAGTATTCATATGTGTATTTAAATAGTGATGGCCAATAGAACCCACTCTGTAGCACTTTCATTGTTGTCTTTTTGGCTAAAAAATGACCTCCTCATTCAAGGGTATGACAAAATTTCAAAATACTTACTACTTCACTATACGGAACACACTTCCTAATGATTTGATCTGGGCAATATTTAAATAAAAGTGGATCATCCCATATATAATGTTTAGCTTTTGAAAAGAAATGATCCCTTTCTTGATTTGTTTGTTCCTTAGGTATTCTACCAATTGCTAAGTAATTAACTATATCTGTATACCAAGGGATTTCTAAACTTACATGGAACAATTGTTCATCAGGGAATGAATCTTTTACAGGTGTATCATCATTAGTTGATTCTACTATTAATCGTAATAAATGATTTGCTACTACGTATTCGGTACCCTTTTTATCTCTAATTTCTAAATCTAATTCTTGTAGAAGTAATATCCATCTGAATAATCGAGGTTTTGAATCTTTATTTGATAAGATATATTTTAATGCCGAGTGGTCAGAATATACTATAACCTTAGTTCCTAACAAATATGATTGAAACTTATCTAAGACATAAACTACGGCCAATAACTCTTTTTCTGTGGTAGTATAATTTATTTGAGTTTCAATAAGGGTCTTACTAGTATAGTAAATAGCATGCGGTACTTTATCTTTTCTTTGCCCAAGAACTGCTCCAATAGCATAATATGAAGCATCACACATTAACTCAAAAAGGCGTGACCAGTTAAGGGTTTACATGATTGGTGCAGTAGATAATAAATTTTTAAGTATCAAAAAGCCTTATGACATTCTGCGTTAAACTCAAATGGTGCATCTTTTGCTAATAGACTACATAGTGGTTTATTTATTTTACTAAAGTCCTTAATAAAAAGTAGGTAAAAAACTGTATGACCTAAGAATGATCTTATTTGCCGTACAGTTGTAAGCGGAGGTAGGTTAGAGATTAATTCTATTTTAGCTTTGTCTACCTCAATTTCTCACATTGAAATAATGTGACCCGACACTATCCCTTCTTCACCATAAAATGACTCTTTTCCCAACTTAGAATAAGATTGGTTTCTTTACATCTTTTTCATACTAACGCTAAATGTTCTAAACATTCATCAAATGAGGTTCCGAAGACTGAAAAATCATCCAGAAATACTTCCAAATTTTTTTCCATATATTAGAAAAGATTGACACCATACATCTTTGAAAAGTGGTTGGGTTATTGTATAAACCAAATGGCATTCTTGGATAAGCAAAAGTATCATACAGACAGGTAAACGTAGTTTTCTCTTGATCCACTTGGTCAATTGCTACTTGGTTATATCCCGAATAACCATCTAAGAAACAATAATAACTGTGCCCCGCTAATCTTTCTAGAATTTAGTCAATAAAAGGTAGTGGGAAATGATCTTTCCTAGTATGAGAATTTAATTTTCTATAATCAATACATACACGCCACCCTGTGATGGTGCGTTGAGGAATTAATTCTCCCATTGTATTAGGAACTACAGTAATACCAGACTTCTTGGGTACTATTTGATTTGGACTTACCCATGTACTTTCAGAAATTGGGTAGATAATCCCTGCATCTAGTAATTTTACTACTTCCTTTTTAACTACCTCCTTCATATTAGGTGATGCGACGTTAGGTGTATAAAAATATATGGTTCAAACCAACACCTTAAAGACTTTAGGTTTTACCCTACGGAAGCGCACGTATCAATTATAGAATAACAAAATGGCTTGAGTAAGGGATATCGATCCCACAGAAACTGAGATTGTTCACTTTAGCAATTTAAAAGCACTAAATTATATTTTTTGAAGAATGGTTTGTTTGGGTGGTCAAATACCAAATTATCTATTTTAACTAAAACTATCTAGAATGTAAAGTAAATTGGTTGTGATTCAGATGAGAGAAAACATTAGGGTTTTCATCACTCCACCACTAACCGCATAATATAGTTCCTCACTATATCAACTATAAGAGGGTGATCCATACCTTTGAATAGGTCGTACCGCAAATAGCTAAATATGACCCCAAAAAGGAGTACCATTAACCAGATTGCAACAACCCATCTCATGACTGATCTAACTAGTACATTCCAATTATGCTACTTTAATCTACTCCTAATACATGAAAATAAAGTAAACATGTCTATATTAAATCGCCAAAGCATGACCTGTATCAACCTAGGGTTTCAAATTTCATTACCACCATTATGTAGAAAACTATGATTAAGCATCCGAGTTCCAGCCCATAATGAATAATCATAATTATGCAAAATAATACATTCATTCCAACTAAGACAAGAATTTAGAACAAACATATAATTTTATATTGCAAATTAGTAAAGTCTCTTAACTACTACAATCATCACAGGATGGTCAACAGTTTTCCCTCTTTATAATTAAAAACAATGAAAGAACTATATTACTTGGCAAGGGTTTTACTACAAAACCCTAGATACCGAGTTCGTTGGCCATCGTAGAAGGTGACTGCATTGTTGATGTAGAAACGCTCTCCATGATCTTCTTATTCGGATCTCTAAGTTTTAATATGGCTTTCAACAGTAGCAACTTTGAATGAATGAACCTCTAAAACTCAATCAGCCTCTATGAACATCTCACAAAACCAACATACGTTTCTTTTGATATACAATAATATATTTGTAGGCAATGGTATAAAGAGGCCCTTTTCAGTCTTTTTACTCTAAACTTCATGCAAACCCTAACTTATCATATATAGAGGTTTGAAGTTGCAGGCACATCTTCCAATCGAACCAGGGGTGAAATAGGCAAAAACCATCAAAAAACCACAATTCCTTGCTACACTGATGCTTCAAGTATAACAGGCGTACGGTTCAGGTGTAGGTCCCAGGCGTACCTCCAAGTGTATGTAACATCCCGTATTTTTACCTGTTAATTAAAAAAATATATTTAAACAATTAAGTGCTTATGTGATTATGTGCTTAATGTGTATATGTGTTTTAGCATGCCTTACATGTTGTATGTGATATAAAAATTGTAAGTTGCATGTTAAATTTTCATTTTTGAAAATAATGAAAATTATTGAAAATGATTGCAGGAAACAAATAACCGAGGGGTAAATGAGTAATTTCACATTTTGAGCAATTAGTGGAAAGTGTAGAGATTTTGGGTAAGAATTAGGCCATGAGTGGCATGTTGGTAATTAGAGAGGATGACAAGGGGTAGAAGGGTAATTGAGAGGCTTGATGACACTCTTGTAATTAACCCTAACTTTGGAAGAATTTGGTCATTTCCACTTTTCATGTGGTGTCTCATTCCTAGCACTTGATCTTATTCTCCCATCTTTGTTTTAGACCATTGGATCATAAGGTCTTGTTTGGTTGGCACTTAAATGGAATAATTCATTATTGTAGGTCTTCCATTTAGCAAGACTTTTTATCAACCATTAGATGGTTTATTGATTCCCATCTTCATTCTAAGCCTTTGGATGATAAGGCCTTGTTTGGCAAATTAATGGGTTTTGTAAGTTGTGTAATAAGTCTTCCAATGGCAAGACTTATTACTAGCCCTTGGATTCATTTCCTTTTTCCCCATCTTTATTTTTGACCCTTGGATGGTGAGAAGGGTGAGTGGGAAATCTCTACACTTGTGTGTTTCTCTCATTTGCAAGACATTTCTCTCATTCACCAAAAATCTCTATCTTCTCTCATACGTTTCTCTCTAGCTCTCCCTCATTTCACTCTTTCTTCCTCAAGTTGTGAAATTCTCTTTTCCTTTTGATGGCAATTTGAAGGAGGTTTGTGCATGAAAGTTGATATTGGTACTCTAAGCTTCCTTTTGAGCCAAAGCTTGGTAAGTGATTTTTCCTCCTTTGGAAGTTCTAGTTTCAAACCCTAACTTCTATTCTTGAATTCTTGTCTTCAATTTTTGATTATGGGGTTGTCTATCTATAGCTCTTGCTTAAGACTCTATTGAAGCTTAGCTACCGAGTGAATTGAACTTATTGTTGGCTTTGGAGGAGGTTGACTTGATTCGACTCACTCTTGGAACCCTTTACTCGTTCTTGGTGCTCTTGCGTAGAATTGAGGTAGGGGAAAAACGATTTGTGTTCGTCTTTGTATGAAGGTGTGTGCGTCTATGTGTATATATGCCGTATATATATATATATATACGAGTTGGTCTTGATAGCTTGGACTATGATTTAGGCCTTGAGAACATGATTTTGTGATGTAAATCCATGGTATGGTTTATTGCTTAACAAATGTTAAATTGTAAGCCTTGTGATAAATTGAATCCAATATAATGTTATTTGATAAAAGCATGTATTGTGATAGCATGTGGTTATGATTGAGAACCTTCATGCATTTTGGGGTACACCATGTAGTGTCAAAAACATTGGTGTAGGTTTATACGGGTTATGTACTCGTATGTGTAAGTAGTCTTGTGTCGAATCGTCGCAACAACTGGCCAGGGGGTGTTCCCAACCTACGAAAATAATGAGCCGGGAATGGGGTATAGGGTGATTCATCTCATTCTTGAAGTCGCGGGTCGTCTCGTGCATTCGTTATACGAATCTTTTGTCACGGGTCGTCTCGTGCAAACCGCCTTCCTTGTTAAAGTGAGAAGTTTTAAAATCACATGGGAAGAATAGGTGCGGTACTCTTTCTCGTTATAAATGAGTAGGGTGCGTATTCGTTAACCTATATTGGGCAAGCGTGTAATATGGGGTGTGTTGAGTCATATTGCACTTGAACTATCATATATATGTGATTATGATATTAATGTGGAAGCATGTTATAATTGTGGAAAATTGTGTTGTGAGCATGTTGGGGGAAACTTATTTGTTGGGTTTAATGGGGTTTCGGATTGGCGTAAGAGCCATGTGGAACATGAGACCGACCTAGGGTTAGTGGCATGAACCTTGGTTGGGTTGAACCACTCGGACTACCGAGAGGGAGACAATGACCCTTCCTTCACTGGGCTAGTGAGCTCACCCCACGCCTTCTATATTTTTCAGGTGATTATCCCGTTGGGAGAGTTCCATAGACTCTTCATGGACGTGTAGCTGTATGCCCGCCCTTTTATGCATGGGAGACGGACCATACTTATATTTTGTTGGGAATTAGGTTGACAAACATGTATCAATATGTTCCTTTTGCCCATGTAAATCAAACTTGTAAAACTATTTTATCTTAATCCAGCTAGTATGTTAGCCGAGGGGTTAGTATCGATGTACATCCCTTGGAGCGCGATACGCGGGGATTATATTATTTTGGTGCACTTCCGTGCCGGAAATGTAAGAGTAGTTTGAATTATGAAAATTATGTCCAATTTTGCCTTGATGCGTCATGATTATTAAATGTATAAATTCTTCTATCTTGAGTGTGATGTGAATGATAGTTATGGAATGTGGTTATTAGGTGTCCAGCCGAAAACGGCGTTATTCTATGCTTTCAAACAAACCCTTTCGTTTTAAACGGAAAAACCCGTTTTCGCCTACCCCCATAAACCCGGTAAATATACTTGTTTTTAGAAATGGATTTAATTAAATTCGTTTTCTTACAGATTTCAAACTTTAGAAACCGGCGGTAGTTAAAACGGAGACCGGAGGCAAGACAGAAGATTTTATGAAAACTTACAAAAATCATTTTTTGCTAAGTTTACATTTTTCGCATTTCCCGAGGTCTCAGCAACTATTTTTGGGTTCCGCCAAGGAAAAACTCAGTTTTCCAATATTTATGATTTTTTGGGACCAACGGTGTGAAAAACAAAGCCATATCGCAAAATACTAGTCACTGATTGCTTCCAACACTTCGAAATTTTTTCAGCTTTTCCAAAAATCTCATTATTTTTTGGGTTTGGGCATGTCAGCCCGCAGCAGGCCGCGCAAGGCTGCCGTGCGTGTGCGCACGTGCGCTGCAGCGCGCAGGGCTGCACACGGCATGACATGCCATGGCCTACTTCAGCGGCATACAACGTCCGATGTTCGAAAATTCGTATTTTCCTCCTTGCACATCGGAATAGACCCCCGTTTGTTTCTATGGGTTGTCCTATGTCCAAATTGTCAAGATAAAATTTTAAATGACCATTTTAACTCTGAAATGACTATTTTACCTTTGGGGAAAGAGGGGTACCTCAACTTTAGTGTTGGGTCGGTGTTGTCTGACACCATTTTCGAAAATTCATATCTCTTTGCTCGTAGCTTCAAATTTGGTTCCGTTTATTTCTATTGCTTGTGCTAGGTCAAAATTTTGTGGTTGTAGTTGGAAATTATTATTTTACCCCTGATTTGACAATTTTACCCTTGGGTAAACATGGTGGGTTGGAAAGATTCGTTCAAGGTACTGAGTCTTTCGGTTTACCTCTTTTTCAATCTCGTGTGATATTTTTGGCATCTTTGAGATGTTGTATGTCTATTTTACCCGTTTATGGGTATTTGACGAGTTAAAAAGGATTTTATTTCATTTCTATTTTTTCCACATACACTCCCTTAGCTCTTAGGCTCGAGTTTTGGAGTCCTAGGAAATTAGGGTGTGATAGCGTAGGTCCAAGCATAGAAATGTGATTTTCAGCCACTTTTTGAAACTGAAAACGTAGGTATTTTATGAAAAACCACTTTTCTCCATGAATGCACAAAAACTGATTGTCTTGAACCCACGATACTTTTTACTAAAGATGACGGCTTCTGAAAATTCCGTTTTTCCCTTCGGTAGCCATTTTTGTCTTGAACTGCCCCTTTGACTCTCCTCTTGGATAGAAAGAACACACTCTTTAGTTAATTCACCGAAGTTTGCTTCATTTCTTCATTAAGCTCATGAAACATGCTTTAACGCGCAAACAACATAAAAATACCAAATGATGGAATGAAAGAACGTAATAATAGTGAGTTAAGGGGTTAAAATGACTAATATATGACACCTATCATTATGATTTAATTTTATTTATATTTCTCTAGAGGGTTTAACATCTTCTTCTAAGTGAATACGATGCATACAAATTGAAGGATCTATTCCTTTTAAATCAGCTACACTCCACCCTATTGTTTCCTTATTCTTGCTTAGAAATTTTACTAAACTCTTCTCCTGCTCTGTATTTAACTGAGCAGAAATGTTCACTGATAATTTTTTTCAGGTCCTAAAAATACATATTTTAGGTGATTAGGTAATTCTTTTAATTCCAACTTAAGTGGTGTTATTAATTAGGGTATTGGGGGTGTACTTGATAGGGTTAGTAATGATTCCTTAGGTTCCCTCCATGGTGGTACCCCTAAGGATTGTTCAATGATAGAGATATCCTCTAATTTGGGTAGCTACTGATTATTTAGTGGTTAAATGTAATCATCTAAAATTTCATCACTGCTCATAGCTCTTACTCGTGGGTCTTTAGTCAATATTTGGGGTGTCATTTCTTCTATCACCTCGTCCAGTGTATCAGTGAGGAAGAATTCATCTTGTTCACTCATTGGATATTTATTAGAAAACATATTTTTCTTAATTTTCATATTCCCAAAGGATAGATCCATAACCCTAGTTCTACAATCTATGCATGCATTTGCGGTTTCTAAGAAAGGACTTCTTAGGATTATGGGTAATTGCTTAGTAAGATCGTAAACAGGTTCTGTATCTAGAACGACGAAGTCCACAGGAAAGTATAATTTATCAATTTGAACAATAACATCCTCTACGACTCCTCTGGGTGTTTTGGTTGATCTATCCGCAAGTTATAGAATAACAGGTGTGGGAGTTAAATTTCCTAAGCCTAGTTGCTGATAAACTGAGTAAGGTAATAGATTAACACTTGCTCCTAAATCAAGAAAAGTTCTTCCAATTTCTTGATCTGCTATTACATAGGAAATAGTTTGTGCTCCAGGATATTTATATTTTTTAGGAGTAGTATTTGATATTACTAAACTCACATGATTGGTTAGTATTATTTTCTTAGTATTGTGATTTCGATTCTTCCTTTTCTATATACTTTAATCTTTTAGAAATTTAGCATATCCAGGAACTTGTTTAATAGCATCAGGTAGAGGAAGATTTATTTTCACTTGTTGGAAAGTTTCAAACATTTCTTTAATCTTTTCTCCTTGTTTACCATAGGGAACATGATCTCTTAAACGTTGTGGAAAAGGCGCTTTCGGTTCATAGCACGTGTCTCCTGTTTTTCTTGAAGTGGTGTAAAATTATTCTGTTTTTCTTTAAAAGACTCTTTTCTTTTTTAGATCAATTCATGAAACATAGGTTCTTTTTCCTCTTCTTTATTTATTTCTTCATTATTATTTTCTTTCTTAGTCCTTTTTCCAAATTACTCTTCAACCTTATTATCTATGACTTTTCCACTTCTAAGAGTGGTTATTGCTTGAATAGTTTCAATGGCTAGTTCTCCTATAGGAATTACATGTTTATCATATGTTGCCCTTTTGGGTTTGTTAAGGGTTGACTCGACAATTTTCCTTCTTCCCTTTTATTCATAGAATTAGCTATTTGCTCAATTTGGGTTTCTAGTTTAGAAATAGATTGGGGATGTGTATGTAGGAGTTAGGTAGCATATTTTAATTCGTTTAGGACACTCGTAATAACTTGTTCAAAACCAGGTGACCTCATAGGTTATGTATTGTTTGAGTTTCTAAAAGGTGGTTGGTTAGGGTTTGGTTAAATGGTCGGAATCGATTTGTTTGTTTTGTAGGGTTTTGGTTAAATGAGCGGAATCGGTTTGAGGGTTGATTAGGACTTTGATTAAAGGTATTGTTTTGAGTCTTGTATGAGAAGTTATGATGGTTTCGTTAACCTGGATTATAAGTATCTGAGAATGGGTCATTATTCGGATTGGTGAAAGTAGCGTTAACATCATCAGTGATAAACTCTAACTCTTGTTGTATATAAGGACAAGTATTAGCAGAGTGTGAAGGATTTCTGCACACCAAGCAGACTTCTTGGATAGGATTAGATTGAGCATTTCTCATTAATAGATCAATTTTTTTATTTAACTCATCTACTTTTAAGGTTACTTTGTTTATTTAACTAATTTCAAATGCACTGTCCTTTTTTTTTAGATTAGACAGGATAGTTCGTGGTGCTCTAATGTCTGACATATTTTGACGGGAATCTTCACTGAGATTCTTTATAAGATTCCATAGAAAGTCTAAGGGTTTCTGTGTAAAAGTCCCTCCGCAAGCTACATGAACTGTATTTTTATGTCCCTCTCCTAGTCCTATATAGAAACTACAGACTAACTCTTGTGTTGGGAATCCGTGGTGAGGGAATTTTCGTAATATTTCACTAAATTGTTCCCAAGTTACATAGAATTGTTCACCAAGGAATTGTGTAAACATTAGAATAGTTCGCCTAGTTTCATGATTTTTTCCTATACAGAAGAATTTATGCAAGAATTCTTTTTGAAGTTTCTTCCAATTAGTTTTAATATCAGTTGGTATAGTTCCGTACCATAATTTAGCTTTATCTTTTAAGGAATGAGAGAATAATCGGGTTTTAAATTCATCATCAGTTTGTCCTCTCATACGTATTGTAGAACAGACCTCTAAGAATTAATTTATATGTTGATAATGGTCTTCATGAGCATTTCCATCAAATTTATATAACATATTAATTATTGTTCGTTATCAGCCATGTTTAAATTATTTATAGTATTTTATAAATTATTTATTTTATTTATTTGGTACGTTCGATAAATTTCTAGATCAAAAGTCACAAGGGGACTATTAACTGAACGACGTCCAAGCATAAACAATCAATAATAATATCAAATAAATAAGCACTGAATTGCAATAATTGAATAAGGAATTTAATTAAATCAAATATTATTTTTATTATTTATTTAAATATATATATTTATTAATTAATTATTTACATAAATACATTTATATTATTTTTTATGTAAATAAAATTTAAATGTAAACAAATATATAGTTTATTTTTGTAAAATATTATATTCTGATTTTTTTTTTCTGATATGATAATAAAATATGTAAGTATGTAAATATCTTTTTCCTTTTATCAAATATTATATTTTTATTTTTTTCTGATACTGTTAAGATATGGTTCAACGTATCTGTCATGTTTTCAATGTTTTTGTACGAACAACAGTAATTCGATCGATCTCAAAGTCAACCGATCAATCAGAGATATTACCGAACGATTAGAGAGTTCTTCGATCAATCGCTAGAACTTACCGAATGATCGCTTAAAGAGCCGATCGATCGGAAACTGGAGTCCGTGAGTTTTCTGAAAATCTTCAGTTTCTGTAGTAAGTTGTTTCTGCAAAAGAAAATGCGAAAAATTTAAATGAAAAATAAAAAATGGATACAATAATTCAAAGAACTGTAATATAATAATATGAAATATCCATTTGATCCCCGGCAAAGGCGCTAAAAACTTGTGATCGGTTCCAGATGTGTTAAAATAATAGTGTTAAAAATGAAAAATTAACACAATATAGTTTTAACCTCTCAGTCGCAAGTACGCGAGTAGTATATAATATAGTTGGGTAAAGAGGGTATCGAATCACATAGATCAAAGTCGTATTTCAAATAATTATAAAGTAGTAAATTGAATTATATTTACAAAAGTTGTTTGATTAAACTACTAAACATAAAATAAAATAAAGATAAATATTTTTGGTTTCACTTAAGATAAACAAGTCTACGGTTGAATTTCAACTTCACCACTTGCCTTATAACATACTCCTTTAATTATACTATTACAAGAGGATGGTACAACTCATACGAATCGGACTAATAATGCTACAAGCAGTTGCAATCAGTCTGTATTCGCTACAATCAATCTTCGATTAGTATGACTGTTGTATGCATCTATACTATAACTACTCCTAAAATATGAAATTAAAAAACATGCTAACAATCATCTTCTCTTGGCATGGACTGTATAAACCTAAGACTTTATCATGCCAAATAAGTACCATTATGTAGAAACTGTTATTAAATCACAGAATTTCTTGCCCATTTGATAAAACACAGTTGTTTAAGATAAATCATTAATTCAATCTCATCTTAAGTAAAGAATTAATAAATAAATCTTATTTAGGTGGTTTTGTTCGGTCTCTCACTACATAATCATCATATAAGTGTCCTTTATCAGATTCCCCTATTTGCAATAAAAATAAATAAAAGCCTACATTACTCGGCTAGGGTCTCGTTGGAAACCCTAGATACTGACTAGCCACTCATGGTAAGAGGAGACTCCATTGTTGATGTAGCCGCCATATTCTTGATTAGATGGTTGGTTCTTGAGTTCTTGAGGAAGGGAGCCTATCTCAAAGAGAGGGACTTTTTATGAACAATGAATAACCAAAGACGTAATATTCCATAAAAACAGATATTGATAGATATCAAAAGAAGTCTTCTCTTCATGAATTCTACCCGTATTTATAGACAAAAGTTGGTGTAGATATGGCATGTTCCTTGTTTGCACTCCAAGAGAACTTAGGAACTAAGAAAAAGGGTTGAATGGACGATTCTGCCCCGATATATACTTGTACACAAAGTCAGAATTCTGCAGTGTAAGTTCGCACAAATATCAAGACGGTGCAATTCGAACGATCGAAGAGCCCACCAATTGATCGGTGGCTCCTAAAATTATTTATTTATTCAATCCGTGAATTTTCTTGCTTTAGTCACTTGTATTCTATTTTACTTATTTGTATCTTGCTAATTTTAGTGCAATTTCTTCTAAGTGTTGCTCCGAAATCCACATATTTGCTAAAAACCCAGAATTAACTCATTTTTGCATTAAGGCCCTAAAAATACACTTAACACACAACTCACATAAAAATACTAAATTAATATAATAAAGAGACTAACAAGAGGTACATTAACGCCCAGAATATCAACTATTCTGGTCTTATCATATATTATGTCCAACAGATCAATATACTCATAATCTCACATTTATAAGCAATAAACAACAAGCATTTATATCACACAATCATGCTTCCAAGGGCCTAGTTCATCCTCTAAGTTGTTAAGACTCAACTCGCATATATATGTATGGCATATATACACATAGACGCACACACCCTCATACAAAAATTAAAACAACTCGTTTTCCCCTACCTAAATCCAAGCAAACTAACACAAGGATACCAAAAAGAGGTCCAAACCAAGCTACCAATTCAAGTGCTTAAAATCATAGCTTCCAACTAGCAACACACCATTCAATGAACAATAAGCTTTCTTCTCCTATTTGCTTTTTGCACTCTATCTTTTCTTTTTAATACGTCATTCCCCATATTTTCATATTTGATTGTGATTTGGGGAAAATGTTTACGTACTTATATATTTTTCTCTTTTTTCAGTATATATATATATTTTAGACATAATACCTTATATGCTCATAAATGGAACTATAGAGATCATGTGCATGTGCTTATAGGTTAAGACTATCTTTCACCTATGGAGAACCACATCTTTCCACCTTTCTACTTTAACTATTATTCAGAAAAGCATAAAATAATCACATACATATATTTCCTAGACTAGTCTCATGTCCTAATTAACTCACAAATTTAATCAAGAATATGTATAGATAAAGATAATTATAAATAAAATTAGAATAATATAAGTAATAAATATTTTACATAGATATATTTACTTATATAAGTTAGTAACAACATAAATTATTATATAAATTTATATTTTATTATTTTTATTTTTATTATTTTTAGTTTTATTTATTTATTTATTTCTATTTTCCTCTGCCCAACGATAGCAACAATGGCCGATCGATCGGTCAACCTTTTATACATTTTTAACAGTAGCCTCAGCAGCTTACTGCAGTTTTTCATTTTCCCTAAAAACTTACAAAAACGTTTTTTGTATCCCTTACATTCATGTCTATACTATTTCATCCCCCCAAAATTAAATTGAACCATGTCTTCATGGTTATAATAAACATAAAAACATAGGGATAGAACAATATTACCACTTAATTGAGCAAGATTTCCGAATGGTGACAAAATCTCCCCCCAAACTTGGTGTGTACCATAATCTGCATTCTAATCAAGACTAAAACCAAGATCATAGTATACTCATTACATTTTGACAAGGAATATAAATTAATGGAATTTATACTAATGACATAAAAGTGGCTCCAACCACAAGATTACAATGGTGTCACTATAAACCGAAATCATTCAAATGTGGCTCCAACCACAAGAATAAACCAACCCTAATGATTTCAAATTTTAGAGTTTCATGAAGGAATTAACTGAATAGAATGAAGTTTTGAACTCACCAATGATTTCTTCACAAGATGAGTGTAATAGCTACCACAAGTAAACCTACTAGATAGTTGGAAACTAGGTTCAACCTTCCACAAGAATGCAGAGATGGAAGAGAAAAATCAATACAGGTATAAGAAACTTATGAACTTGAAAGCTAGGGTTCTTGTAAACCAAACCCTAGAGTGGAAGAGAAACTTACCCAAAAGTAGCTCAAGAACACCACTTTAAAGTACACCAAGCAAGAGAGAAGGAGAGATCAAGAGATTGTTTTGAAAGAATGAAAGTCTTGTGAAGGAGAGAAGATACACAAGTGTAGAGATTCTCTACTAACTCTCCTCACATCCAAGGGTTAAGAATAAAACAAGGAAAATAAAGAATGATCCAAGGGTGGAAATGATGTCTTGCATATGAAAGAACAAGGATAATACATTTATGCTTTTATGTGACATCCAAACAAGGCCCTATGATCCAAAGGGTGAGAATAGAGGTGGAAGAAGACTTGAAATCAATGGTGGACAATTAGACAACACTATGAAGTGTGAAAATACCAAATTCATCTCAACTTAGGGTTAATTACAAGAGTGTCATTACGACTCTTAGTTACCATTTTTAACCCATATCTTCCTCTCTATTTACCACTATGCCACTAATACACCAACACTTAGCCGTTTCTCTACAATTTCCACTAACTCTTCCAAATATGAAAATACCAATTTATCCTTTAGTCATTTATTTCCCGAATTCATTTTCAACACTTTTCATTATTCTCAAAAAGAAAATACAACATGAAACTTACAATTTTAATTTCAAATAAATCATGTAAGTCATGCTAATCACATAAACACATAATCACATAAGCACTTAATTGTTAATTGTTTTTTTAATTAGGACATAAAAATACTACACGATACAACCTCCATACCTTAGGAGATTTTGTCCTCGAAATCAATAAGTACCTAAAGTAGAAAACAAGTCCAGGTATATTTTCCCGAACTTCACACTCAGGCTCCCAAGTCGCCTCCTTGACTCTTCGATGGTGCCATAAGACCCTAACTAACGGGATTGTTTTGACTCGCAAAAGCTGCTCTCGCGCATCCAAGATTCTCACTGGTCACCCCTCGTAAGATACATCATAGGCAACATCTACACCCCTCCATCACAAGATGTAGTATGGATCTGATCCGTACATGCGAAAGATGGACACATGGGATAAGTACTACGAACCCTGGCAAGCTCCTAAGATAACATACTCGGTAAGCAAGTCCACTTAGAATAACCCTAAAATATGAGATGACTAATCCCAAGTCCATAACTCAAGATATGACTAAAAGGCTAAACAATCATTATCAATACTCCCATGACTATAATGATCATACCTCAAGCCTACGTGCTACGTTAACCTTTGTAAGGAAGATCAAATCTTCAACCTCAAGAACAGTAGAAAGATCCACCAGCTAGAAATACATATGCCAATGCCATAAATCAAAGACATTAAATCCTCGAATATCAGTTGTTATCCTCGGGTCCATAACTACACCACTTAGTTCACATTTATAACCACAAAAATACGAGATCCATAATCACAATCACCGTCCATATTACACATATAATGACCTTGAACAAATCCAGTTTTATGATCACCATATCATTACTTTCCTAAATCAATCATTCTGAATCCCAAATCCTCAATTGGTTCAGTTAATACTCATTATACCATAAAGTTGAGGTTATAGTTTAAATCTCCAAAGTCTAATCAAAATTAAACCTCGATCACGATCCACAGTCTTGTGGATGAGCTATGATCAAACCTCAATTACTCTCAAGTCGCCAAACTATAACTATAGTAGTCACACGAGAAGGCATCTCAATCTATTCCCTTAATTAATAGTTCAATAACAATCATACTTTAACACTATTCAATAATTCGTACGTTGCATACAATTCCTCTAATGTTTCGAACCACTTAGATGTTACCACAGTACATCATATATTACAACTAATTCTCTAATGCCAATAAACTTCATTGCACCGCAAAACCTGACTGTTTGAAAGTCATGCCTTGAACTTTAAAATCAAATGGTACGACTAATCCTACCATGAACCACACCTCAAAAGGGTACGCAAGTTGCATGACACTAAGAATCCTTTAATGGATAAATAGGGTAGCTAACCCGTACATCGATGAAGTCCTCTATCCTCAATGAAAATAACCTCTACCTCTATCGTACCATAAGCACAAATAAACAAAATAGCCAAACACCAAGTGCGAATCAACCTCAACTCATGTAATGAGGTACATCACTGAAAAACCATTAAACATAAACAATCTACACAACTACAAGTGAGAAAGACCATACTCAAAGTATGCAATGAAGGGAAAGGAAGAAACGCAACCACTCCTTACTCACGTGAAGACACAGACACGGTCAACGACATGAAAAGCCAAGGCAATGTACCACAATTACTCATTACTTCCAATGCCGACACTGTCATTCAATATCCGACCCATCAAGGGTTGACAGAGGAACTCATACTCAATCCGACTCCATGAACTTTACTGATCAACTACGAATAACCTCAACGTTACAAGTCATACCTCCTTTTGAATAAATACTGCAATCATGCATTAACTAGCATTCATTGCACTACTTATACCTCAATAACTGGTAATCTAAACATCTCCAATTTTTCAAGCTTTCTAAGTCAATGAAGGCGTAAACTCATGTTGTTACCGCAACATAAGCCACATGGCACCAATAACTACTTATCAAATCCACTATCTCTTCGTGACAGATAACCAAACTCCTAAACTATTCCTTAAATCATGTTTCGATAATAAACACCCTTGTATTCTACTTAATAATCATGCCTCAAGTGAATGACCAAATCTTATTCCCGAAATTAAAAGCTCACATGGCGATAATTAGCTATAACACCACTAAAATCAGCATCAAAGTTTCCAAATCAAAATCGTCACTAAAAAGTGAGCCTAAACGTACACCAACTCCTAAAATTCAACCATCCTCAAGTAATTAACAATCAATTTCCTCGAACACCATTTCTACTTTCAATAAATAATCAAGGCTCATACACAACTCCATTACTTACAAGCTAAGTCACACACAGTGATTCACCACTTGTTCATTACAGATTACCACTCCAAGAGTCATAAAACACATCTCCTAGTGCTATTCGAATTGACAATCTGCAATTAATGAATCACTACCCTTATAGCTCAACTCCATTAATAATCATGGAGGGACACGATTACATCATAACTCAAGTAAAACAACCTCGAACTACTAGAATGATACTCGGGCAACACACATTGAATACCACAAGAGAAAATGCCTACTAAAAAAACTCATGTAAGGCAAGTCCACCTCAAATTGTCTACACCAGGCATCCAACCACTAAACCCTTTAATGGCTCAAGCAAAAAGGGAACCGAAGCTTAAAAGATACACCACCCAATCACTAATGACATGTAATCACAACATAACGTGTCACAATCGCTAAGTCCCCATAGGAGACCAACTAAGAAGGGAAGGATGAACTCATCCCCAAACATAAAATGACACCGAAGTGGTTCATGCCTGGACAACAAAACTTCTCATACATCGACCCTTTCCCGTCATCCCTAGGATAATGAAACCTAAAGCTTTGATACCAAACTGTCACGCCCCGTTATTCCTGAAACTCACATCTGGAGAATCAGCAAATCCAGAGGTATGACGTAAGTGGAAACGACTACTAGAATCATCAATAACAAGGAAATTCATGGAATAGGAATGAAAATAAGGTATTCATTGTACACCTGAGTGATAGAAATTCAATAGGAAAATCTAACAAATATCTGGCAGAGTTCCGTCTGTAAATGGAACATCCGGACAACCCAAAAACAACGCAACAACATAACCTGCCCAAAACACGTGAAATAAATTCAATGGCACGCAATCCAACATTTCAGAAACCTACTAGGACAAAGGTAGTGGAAAAGAACATCGCTACCTCTACATAACTACTCTAAAATAAAGCCCCAAATGCTTAAATGAAATTATAAAAAATCCACATGGCGAAGCCGAAAATGTATAATGGCACCCCAAAATAATAAATGTCAGAAATTGAAAAATACATAAAAAGAGAATAGGTCAACAGACTGACTCCCAAGAGAAATAAGAATACACCAGAATAAATACGAATAAAATGAGCAAATTAAAATAAACGTATCCCAAGTCACCTGTACCGTTGCCGCTATACGTGTTATACTGCATCCATCTACAATCCTGCAATCTGTGTGGGGGTAAGCAAAAACCACGACTCACCAAAAAAATCCCTAACAAAAACACCCCTAGCCGCCAGGAACCTTTAACCATCCCGTGTGCGTGCATCTATCCTATGTCAGTCAGACGTCTCACTTAGCACCAACGCCAATCCTAGACCCCAAAATAGCCCCACAAATAATCCAAATCATAAGTCAATGCCACCCCATAGTTCATAAAGTATGAAACATATATCAAGCCACAAGTCTCAATACTATAAAAGCATAGAAGCACCGTCGAATAAATATATCTATACACATAAGATATATATATATCTATAAAACCCTGTAGATAAATAATTATACTCGTGCGTATATATATATATACTCCAATACGCTCCATCTCCTTGAGGTACCATAAGAACTAACTATCCATCACACCGTGCACCGAGCACACCGTTCAAGGTTCCTAGGAGATAATTAAGTTACTCCTTAGGATTACCCGAAAGGAATAATCACAACTACATCCATAACTCAATTAAACTACACTTCTATATCGTACAACTACCAAATCATCCCTGGAGAGTCTCACTCTCACAAATTGTAACCTTAATTCGGTCCTTTCATCCACAATATCCAGTGAAATAATCCGTTCACTGAAAGGATCATTTTTTCAAGGCGTCCTATAACAAAGAGGGCTTATAAAGTAATTAGTGGTCACATGGTATATACACACTACTACCATCAAATTCTTGAATGTCATATGAGTGGAAAAACTCTACCACTAAATCAGACTCGACAACCAAAGGACAATCTTCAATTCACACCGCCTATCGAGGCACAATAAAGAGGTACCAGAGTCATTTAGTTCCAAACGGATGCCGAGGCCCTCAGCTTTTTAAAGAAAAAATGTTGAACCCCGAAGGATTCAACTGGATTTTAAGAAAAAAATTTACGACCCGGTCAAATCAACTTGGTTATAATGTCTTCGAACCTAACCAAAGTAATAGGAATCGCACTATGTGTGCACAAATCAGCATAACGTCTCCTAACCAAGAATATGGCTACGACAATAACCACGTAAGTGAATATAAGGTCCGTCCCAAAGGCTGAAACCTTAGGATCCCAAGTCCGGCTAAAAGTCAAGGAATAATGATGATGAATAGGAGGATCAACCACCAGAGTTCAACCAAAAAACTATTTGAAAATCCCTTTTTAAACTTCTTTGAAAACTGGTCCTTAGACCTTCAATATTTGTTTAAGAATTTGAGAAAACTATGAAAGGATGCTAAAACATAATTGACTTAAAAGGAATATCATAAACTAGAAGAAACCTGGAGTTCTCGAACTCCAACGATGCCAAGATCTCGGCACAACCCCCAGATCTCAAAAACAAGGATAAATAGTACCCGAAACTCAATGACTTCACAAGAATGTTTCTAAAATGAAAGCTCCTTACACTTTTCAAAATGGGGTTGCTTCTGATATTCCTGGTCCCAAGAATTCAAATCATATTTCATAAAATAAGTTTCTAACTTAGGGTTTTGAAAAACAGTTAACGGGACTCTGGGTAAATGTCCCAAAGAGAGCCCTAGTTTGGTCCCAAAGATTCAAACCGTAACCAAGATTTTCAGATACACGAGATAAATACCGTTAATTCTCCAAAACATTTTCAAAGTGAAAGAAAGAGAGACAATGTAACACCCCGTGTTATTTTCCCTTTTCTTGGAATTATATTCAATTTAATTTCGGTAATGACGTCACTTGTTCTTGACGCATTGTTTATCCTTGGTATTTCGCGTATAAATTTTTCACGTTTACTTTTAAGGTCGACCGGATGACTTTACGGTTTCTCTTTGACGACTACGCGGTATCGTTTCGACATTTAATGATTAGTACTTCGACTGGACGACAACATGTTTCAATTAATCTGTCTTGTTTGGTGTTCCGCCGTTTGGGTTCCTACCCCGGTATATTTAATTGGGATTGTTATTGGGCGTCCCGTTATTATTTCGGGCTACGATATTAATTGGAGGCTTCCAGAAATTGTTGGGATTTATTGTATATATATATAATTGTATTATATATATACATTGAGTTGGGGTTATTTCATAATTATGGATAACTGGAGGGTCAATTGTGCAATTAGGTTATATATATGTATATGTATATGCACGTTGCAGATCTTCTCCTACACCATACGACCACCTTTGCATCTTAACTCCAACCACCTGACCACCTCATCTCCACCATCTTCTTCATCTCTGGCGAGAGAGAGAGAGTGGTCGCCGTTTGGGGACGTCGTCCCTGTTAGAGAGCGCGACGATGGTGGCGAGTGACGGCGGTGGTGCGAGGCAACGCGGTGGCAGCGACCATGGCTAGCAATAGCGCGCGAAAGAGCAGGTAGATGCAGCTGGTGGCGCGGTTGTGCAGGAGCGGAGTAGGAACAGTTCTGGCCGGACCTTGCGATGGCAATTTGGTCAACTTCCCGACCTCGGTTTGGGCTGAAATTCGGAGGGTTGCTTCACCTTGGTGCTAGGTACGTCATACTAAAATTTGATAATTTTATGTTGAGCGGTTTGTCAGGAAATTCGATTTGAACTTTCGAATTTTTGTTTAGGTTATTTTAGATTTACCCAAATTGATTAACCTATTGCTAATGAACTTCGTATATATCGTATAGGTTGTCGAGGAAGACGTTTTGCTATATTCGAAATATTTTTTGGACGACTTTGGTCTGCGGGCTCCATATTCGGGCGCCGACACTGTGCTATTTCGGGTTATTCGGTAAACGTAAAATTAGGTGGAAAATTTAATTTCTCACTCCGTATCATTGAAGTAGTTTTGGGTATGCAAACCCTTATTTATTTTAATATAGATATATTAAATTATTAATTTAAATATCTATAATTGGTTTAGAAGTGATGTAGGACTTAGAAATTAATTTGCGAAATTAATTAAAATTATTTCCTACGAACTAAATGAATTCTTATTTTAATTGAATAGGAATAAGTGGCTTAAAAATTCTCTTGAGAATTAAATGGACCAAGGGATTTTGTAAACATTGGACGTGAGAAACTTAGACGTTATGCTAGGTTCCCTTTGTGATACGTGAATTAATTGCTTTAATTATTTTAAAAGGTATGTTAAGAGGAATTGGAATATTTTCTTAAAGAATTAAAGAAAATATATTGTTTAAAACATGAATTTATTTTCTCACGATTTAAATGCTTCACTATATTTTAAAAACATGTAAATGAGATTTTGAGATTTATGTTGGTATTATCATGTGGGTATTTTCATAAATATGATGCATTAAATATTTATGTTGAGACATGATTTTATTGCGTACACCATGTATTTGTGAGACATGGGTGCTGGTGCATGTAGTGCATGGTTTCACCTTTTGCAGAGAAGTCATTTGGTGTGGTCTACTTCTGTTTGCGTGCGAGTAGACGTTTGTGTATGGATCGTCGAAACAACTGGCCAAGGGTGTTTCTCGCTTCCCGCGGAACTAATCTTCTGAGAAACTGAGACGATAGGTGGATGACATATCGTCCAAGGCCCTATGTTCACAGCGGGGCCGTGGTGGACGTCTTCCTTGGTTAAAAGTGTGAAGTGTCAAAAGCACTTGGGAAGAACGGTTCGATGATTCTACATTCCTTAGTGAGCTTGTATCCTCAGGGGAATTGTGGAGAATGATCCAGTTACCCTTGCGAAGGGTGTGTTTTTGTGTGTGTGTATTACAGGCGGTCTGTGAGTACATTGCATTGCATATCATTATGTGATTTCATTGATATGTATATTTATGATGTTGGAGCATGTTATTTATGAATATTGTAAAATAAATTCATACTTTTATAAATGCTCAACTGGAAATGAATAATGTGAAAAACATGAATTAAAAGCGATAATTATTAAAGTATAAATGAAACGTATATCTTTATACTTGTGGTTGTATACTTAGTACCCTTGAGGGAGGTTAAGTATATTGGTATAGTGATCTATGTGGCTAGTTGAGGCTAGTGGTGGACCGTAGACTTGATGTTGAGTTGATGCGTTGGAGAATACGGTTAATAGTTTTGTGATTGTGGTTATGTGTGTGGCATCTTTAGAGATTTGATGTAAGGGATTGATTCTAGTATTAATTAAGATTTGAGGCCTTAGAGAAGACGGTTGATGATATTGCAAACTTAGTGGATGTTGTTGTGTAAGCCTTTAGGTGTCCTTCACCTTTTGAGGAATGGGTTGTCAACTGTGTTTTGAGATTTGGATTGGGTTAGAAGAGGTTATAGTTGAGGTGATCTCATTAGGTACTTGAGGTACGGTAGCTTGACAGTCTTGGTTCTAGTGCTTAGTTCATTTCCCCTAAGCATTTCTTTTACTGTACTTGTATACATGTCTTTGACTTATCTGTCACTCATTGAGTCGTCGGTTACGGCGTGGTGCCGAATCTCTTCCTCGTGGTGTCATTTGAGGTTGTGGAGCTGGAATCGGATTGTTGTGTTCCGTTAGTCCAACGTATTGTTCTTCCTTCATTGTCCTCTTGGACATTATAGGAATCCGTAGAGTTGTGTTCTCTCTTATTTGATTGTCTTTCGAAGATGGTGTTTTCTATGTTTTGAAATAAACTCTTTGTACTTAAAAGGAAAAACCCGTTTTCGCCTACCCCCGTAGCAACTAAAAGTTTTAATACTTTATAAAATGATCTTAGGATCTTTTTTAAAATGATTTTCAACTTTTAAAAGCCGGTGATGGCGACTGACGGAGACCGGGGGCAAGACGGTCATTTTTACTGTGTGGTTTATAAAAACAAAACTATTTTATTACTTTTCTCGAGATTCTGAGGTTACGAGACTTCTTTCTCAAAAACCTCGTCCCGTAGAGTTTTAAAATGTGTTTTCTTGTTCACCTTTGCTTCGGATTATCTCTATGTTTCGGGTTTGAGGCTTGTAGTTGTTCGGTGCACACATATAGTGTTGTCTTTTCCCTCTTATTGGTTGTTGGTGTCACCACTTAGGTGATTTGAGTTTTTATTACGTTAGGGGCATGGATGCCAAATGGATTGGTTCGAGTTTTAAAACATTTTTCCTAAAAACTATTGAATCTCTGGGATTCACCTTTTTATTACATCCACTCTCGGCCATTCACTTTTGGTTTCCTTGTTCCAGTGTTCTTAACCTTGACGTTGTTGTCACGGTTATATGTTGGTTTAGTATCGGGACTTCTTTTTCCTTTACTTGGTTTCCTTGTTTGGGTGTTTTCACTAAACACTTGTGGTGTTCTTAACCTTGACATTGTTGTCTCGGTTATCTGTTGGCTTTGCATTTGGAACTCTTTTCCTTTGCTTTGTTTTGGTGACCCTTAGGTGGTCGTTTTTGTGAGTTGAGTTCGTGTACTCTTAGTGATTTGATTGAGTGGTTTTCCTCACCTACAGTGAGATTGTTAGTGATTTGATCAATCCTATTGATGATAGTGTTATGAGGTTAATGTGATGATGTGATTTATGGTATTGATGAAGATATATGATTTAGGTAATACAGTCCTTGAGAGGTAGGTTTCCTCTAGGAATGGGATGATGTTTCTTATATATATATATGTCGTACATATATATATATAGATGATGATTGTGTTAGTATGCAAGAATGTGAGTGTTTTTCCTCTTGTGTTGTCGGGAAGTGAGTTATGAGTATTCCTTGGTACTAGTGGTAGATTTTGATCTTTGTGGATATTAGAGGTGAATGTGTTTTCCCTCTGTTGTGGATTTTCTGGTTAGCGCTGTGAGCGCTTGATGATTGGTTAGATTTGACCTTAGTGTCGTCTATCTAGTGTACGTTGGTGAGAGTAGTGTAGACTACCTGTGTTGGTACTTAGAGTACGAGTCTTAGTTGTACCTTATAGACTCTTGTTGTGTATTTATATATATATTCCCGATATATATATATATATATATATATATATATATATATACTCGTTTACGGTAGCATATGAGCGGGTGTGTTGGGTTTGTGTGGATGGGAATTGTTGTGCTAGATATATCTTGCTAGATAGTTTAGCATTACCTAAACTGCCAGAGGATGTGGTAGTTAGAGTATCTTTTCCCACTGAGCTTATTTACTCACAGGGGAATTTCATTTTCCCCTGGTATTCCACGCCAGGTTACAGGAAATGTTACGGCTATGGGCAGGATGCAGTGCAATGGCAGCTTTCTTTTATTACCTTGTTACAGGTTTTGAGTTACGCAGGGTGATGCGGTTACGGTTGCAGCACGACTGGTTTGGGGACGATAGGTATCTATTGTCAGCTTCCTTACGCATTTGTTATGGGATTGTCATGTATTTCTTTTGGGACCAGTCTATTGGCATATCCCTATTGGTGTATTCTTTATTTTCCTGTATTTATTCTTTCAGGATGTTATTGTATCAATTCTGCACAGCTAGGTGTATTTTTGTTTTCTTATTCGAGCATTTGTGGCTCTGTTGATTATAGAGGGTTTGGAGGGGTTTTGGTTTCTTTCCACTACCCCGGCCCTAGTAGGATTGATGAATGTGGGGCATGGAAGCCATTGTCATTATCGAACTGTTATTGGCAGGTGAAATTGTTATGGTGGTATGTCCGGATGTTCCATTTACAAACGGAACTCTGCCGGATTTTCGTTAGATTCTGCTGCTTTGTTTTATCATTTATTTGGGTATTAAATATACCATTTCTATCATTAATCCATACGTTTTCATGGTTAATGATATTTTAGTTGGTCACTCATATTAAGGATCACATCCTGGATTCCTTGGATGTCCCTGTTCGGGAGTCTTAGGAATTTAGGAGTGTGTCTGTTGGTACCAGAGGATACTATTGAGTTTCTAGTATTTGGTTTGGCTTGGAGTATAGTTTTCATTGTTATTCCATGTATTTCCCTTGTTATGGTTGACTCTAGTAGTCGTTTGACTAACGTCACCTTTTGGAAATTTGTTGATTCTCTATATTAGAGTTTCGGGGATTTTAGAGGCGTGACTGCAGGGTATTAGAGTCTTTTTACCCTTTTATAGGTGTTTGATGACCTTCAATCATTAGTTCTCATTTCTTTTTACTTCCATACTCACTCCCTTAGATCTTAGGCTCGGGTTTCTAAGACCTAGGAATTTGGGGCGTGACAGACAAGCTCATAATACAGGATTTGGAAGAGAGAATGCTATATTAACAAGCTCTAATTGACCCTTAAACCCTTACAACTCCTCACACAACCTATGTGAAAGACTAATCACCCTGCGGTAAAACTAGTCACTAACCACGAAGGCCTGTATGGGCACAAATCACAATCTCAATGGAATACTAGTAAGCCGTGAACCAATTCCACTCTAAACCTAACTAAAGGGGAAGAATTTATGCTATAAGGCCAAGTCCTAATTGACTTCATAGAACCACCCAGAATATCTGCCAATCATGGCTCTGTTAACCCTGGTTCTTATTGTTACGCTTTTCACTTTTCAACTTTAAGTTTTAAAGCCTTTATTAACATTGATATACTATAACTTTTATACGAGATTTAACCACATGCACAAATACAATCAAAACCACTGCGTTGTAGTGCTCAAGAGAATAATATAAAACTTTAAAATAATTTCAGGTATCACATGCTCAATATCCATAAGTATCAATAACATGTAATCTCAATAAATAACCATATGGAAAATAAATACTCAATCTAAATGTCAATGCAACTCAAGTGCAACCCTGTCTACATGAGGGTCAAATAGATAACAAGGAATCCCAAATCGTTCACTGATGGGGGTAACAAGCCCACAAAATGAGGGGTGGGTGTCGCCAAATAAAGTACGAAGACCACAAGTCCGTTTGGAACAGCAAATGAGGCCTAAGCCCCCCCCCCCCCCCCCCCCCCCCCCCCCCCCAAACTTCTAAGGATTCAAGACATGCTAGCTCCCTAAGTGCTAGAACACCCACTGGCCAGTTGTTGTGACTATCCAAACGGTCCATACGTATATAGGATACAAATGAGGCATGCAACTTACACCGAATCAATATTTATGTCCACAGTGCTACATGAATTCAAAATGCCTCTACATGGACCAAATGTTCAATGATAGAGTAAACATTTCCATTCTTTCTTTAGAAGCATGATTATAATTAAATTTCAATAACAATTTACAACAAGTCCATCTCAGGGACATCCAATCCACAATTTTAACTCTTTATATTTTACAAAAAATAAATAAAAGGGAACGAATTCATGTCTATGTTTTCAAGTCCCATATCAATTCATTGTAATTACACCTGTAAAGCTTTCACAACTAATCATTTAACAGAGTTCGTAAGAAAGGGACCTAAAATAATGTCTAAGTCCAACGTCCACGTTTCACAATTTCACTTATTAAGGACCGTAAGTTGAACCTTTTCACCGGGTGGTTCGGTTATTCAAAGCTTGGAGTTTATCTTGTGATCTTGGGCTCATATTGTGGTAGAGATATTAGTAAGTTCAAATCCTCCTTCTTGAGTCAATTCTTTTATGAAACCCTAGTTTAATAATCATTAGGGTTGGTTTAATTCTTGTGGTTGGAACCACTTTGATGATTTCGGTTTATTTTGATACCATGGTGATATTGTTGTTCATTGAATCATGTGTCCCTAGTTGGAAGCTATCATTGTGATCACTTGATTTGGTAGCTTGGCTTGGACATCTTTTGGCATACTTGAGTTAGCTTTGCTTGGATTGAGATAGGGCAAAAATGAACTGTTTTAGTTTTTGTACTAGGGCGTGTGCATCTATGTGTATATATATGCCATATATATATGCGAGTTGAGTCTTGATAACTTAGACGAGAAACTAGGCACTTGAAAGCATGATTGTGTGATATAAATGTTTGTTGTGGTTTATTGCTTATAAATGTGATATTATTAGCATATAGATAAGTTGAGCATAATATATTGCATAATGAGATAAAGCATGTATTATGATGGACCATGGTTATATTGAGTACAATATATTGGAAATGAGAAAAGCATGTATTGTGATGAAGCATGATTGTTAATCAAATCTTTTATGCATATTAATTACATCGTGTAGTGTCAAAAATATGGTGTTGGTGTACATCTTTTTGTGCAATTATGCGTGATTAAACTTATTTCAGATCGTCGTAACAATTGGCTAGCGGATGTTTCTTGCTCCCACAAGTCTAATCTTTCAAGAAACGTAGACAATAGGGGGAGGACTTGTCCAAATCCTATTTCAGGGTCGCGTCATGTTTGACATCTTCCTTGTTAAGAGTGAATGTTTCAAAAATCACTTGGGAAGAATCGATACAATAAATCTACCTTCATTCATGAGCTTGTATCCTCAAAAGTGAAGGTCAGAGAATGATCCCGTTGACCCTTAGAGTTAGGTTATGTGTTCGTGTGTGTACCATGGGTGTGTTGGGTCACATAGCATCTAAACTACTATATATGTGATTCTGGTTTTGATGTTAAAGCATTCTATATTTGTATGACTATAATGTGAGCATGTTGGGGGAAATTGATTGCTGGGTTCAATGGGGTCCCGGATTGGCGTGAGAGCCATGTGGGATAAGAGACTGACCTAGGATTAGTAGCATGAACCTTGGGTGGGTTGTATCACTCGAACTACCGAGATTGAGGCGATGAAGCTTCCTCTACTTGGCTAGTGGGCTCACCCGACGACATATTATATTTTTTAGGTGATGATCCCGTTACGGGAGGTTTGTAGCCACTCGATGGATTATGGCATTTTTTCCATCCTTTTGTACTTATAGAGATGGGCTTATCATTTTGTGATGTATAAGTGATACGTGTATTCCCATGCAATCTTTTGCTAATTTGAAGTCCAAACGATGTATTACTTATCTTTTGTCGGCTAGCGTGTTAGCCGGGTAACTTGAATTTATATCTACGTCCCTCAGAGTGCTAGGCGCGGGGATTCTTTTCTTTCAATGCACTTCGTTTCCGGAAATGTAAAGCTATGTCGTGTATCGCCTTACGGCATTTTGATAGGTGTCAAATATTTGACATTTGACCTCTTAACTCACTACTGTTACATTCTTTCATTCCATTATTTGGTATTTTTATTGCGTTTGTATGTTCAGGCATGTTTCAGGAGCTTAATGAAGAAATGGAGCTTATTTCTATCAGAGAGGAGAGTCAAAGAGGTAGTCCGAGACAAAAATGGTTCCCGGAGGGCAAAAATGGCATTTCCAGAAGCCGTCATCTCAGCAAAAAGTATTGTGGGTTCAAGACGGTCGTTTTGGTGCATTCACGAAGAAAAGTGATTTCCCACAAAATACCTACGCTTTTCCCAATGCTTTCTGTTTGAAAACGTGGCTGGAAATCACATTCTACGCTTGGACCTACGCTTGGGACTTACGCTTGAAGCATAGGACATCTACGCTTGAAGCGTAAGTGCGGTAACTTTTGGAAGTTTTTCGTGGATTTTTCATATTTCATTCTCAGCTTAATCAGAAGATGTGTCTGGGACTCCAGAATTTTATATACATGTATATACACTTAAGTATATGAGAAGTTAGGGTTTGCATGAGTTTTAGAGTGAAAAAACTGAAAAGGGCTTCTCTATACCATTGTCTATATATACACGATCATATATCAACGAGAGGAGTTCTGATTTTGAGATTCAGAAGGTTGGTTTTGGTGAGACATTAATTCAAAGAGGTTCATTCATTCAGATTTGCTACTGTTGAGAGCCATATTCAAACCTAAAGATCCGGAGAAGAAGACTATGGAGAGCGTTCCTCCATCAACAATGCAGTCACAATCTTCCATGGCTAACTAACTCAGTATCTAGGGTTTTCTAGCTAAACCCTAGCCATGTAATATAGTTCTTTCATTATTTTTAATTAAAAAGAGGGGAAACTGTTGACCATAATGTGATGATTGTAGTAGTTAAGAGACCGTATTGATTTGCAATATAAACTTCTATGTTTGTTCTAAATTCTTGTCTTAGATGGAATTGCACGACTATGATTATTCAATATGAACAGGAACTCGGATGCTTAATTATGATTTTCTATACAATGGTGGTAATGAAACTTGAAACCCTAGGTTGACATAGGCCGTGCCTTGGCGATTTCATATAGACATGCTTTATTTTATTTTCATACATTAGGAGTATATTAGATTAACATAATTGGCATATACTAGTTAGGTCAGTCATGAGATGGGTTGTCATGATAAGGTTGATGGTACTCCTTTTTGGGGTCGTATTTAGCTATTTCCGGTATGACCTGATTCACAGTTATGGATCGCCCACGTACAATTGATATAGTGAGGAACTTTATTTTGCGGTTAGTGGTGGAGTAATGAAAACCCTAATTTTCTCTCTCATCTGAATCACAACCAATTTAATTTTCTTTATAGATGATATTAGTCAAAATAGATAATTTAGTCTTTGACCACTCAAAACAAACAATTTTCAGAAATATAATTCAGTGTTTTCGAATTCCTAAAGTGAACAATCATAGTGTCTGTGGGATCGATATCCCTTACTCAATCTGTTTGTTATTCTACAATTGATACGTGCGCTTGCGTGGGGTAAAACCTAGAGTCATTAAGGTGTTGTTTTTAACCACATATTTGTATACACCTGACGTCGTATCAATATTGCTAAGGGACTAATAATATGTAAGTTTGGGAGTGTGATAGGTGTCAAATATTAAACATTTTAACCCCTTAACTCACTACTGTTATGTTTTTTCATTCCA